>CM035838.1:163344707-166125323 GCA_020510985.1 Pholidichthys leucotaenia | reverse complement strand
CAAGCCCTCCACAGCGAGCCAGGACAGCCCTGGCAATAGGTCTCCACACAAGGTACAGGGGGCCACTCAGCAGTCGCTGAATGAACTGCAGGCGAAGACAGCCCCCCTGCTGGCCATGATGGATGAGCCCTTGACCACCTTCTTCCCTCGGTAAAAACAGATACTCTGTGGAACCCAGTGAAGACGGTCCAGAAAAAGTCCACGACTATAGATTGGACTCTGGCCAGCAAATTGGGGGAGGGTCCAGACAAGACAGTCGATGCCACAGCATTGGAGAAATCAAGTGTTGATATTAAAACACGACCTCTGAAGGACAAGTTTGGCAGAATCCATTCCATTTTTTAGTCTTCCTTCAGTTTTTTCTAAAAAACACTCCCAAGTTTTTCTCAGTAAAAGTCTGATTTCCTAAAACACACCAAGATATTTAAACCACCTTGTGTCCACGAGAGGCCACCAGGTAGGGCAATTTTTTGTGGTCTCCCCCCACCACAACAGCTTCACTCTTACCCCAATTCACTCTCGCTGAGGAGCACTTCACCAAAAAAGATTGACAGTTCTTAAAAAGGTAGTCTACATCATTTTGATTTCTTGTAAAAACAACAACGTCATCAGCATAGGCAGACACTTTAAAAACAGAGTCAGAGTTGGGGGACTTTAAAACCAGTGAGGCCTTGCCTAGTTTACAAAGGAGGGGCTCAATGGCAAGAGAGTACAGCATACCTGAGAGGGGGCAGCCCTGTCGGACACCCTCTCAACTTTGAAAGGAGCACTCAAACCACCATTAATCTTAAGAATACTCTCAATGTCTCTATACAAGCCTGGATCATGGCGATGAACCCTGAGCTGAAACCAAAGGCCTCTAATGTCTGCCAAATGTATGGATGTTCAACTCGGTCAAACGCCTTTTCTTGGTCTATTGAAATAAGACCAAGTTCTTTGACCAATGAGCTGGAGAGGTCCAAAACATCACGAATTAAAAAAATGTTGTCTGTAACCAACCTACCAGGTACACAGTAGGTCTGGTCTACATGTATGACCTGCTCCATCGCCTTCCTCAGTCTGGTAGCCAACACTTTGGAGAGAATTTTGTAGTCAGTACAGAGGAGGGGCCACCGGACGCCAGTTCTTAATGTCTTTCAAGTCGCCTTTTTTTGGAAGGAGGGTGAGGACTGCTCTCCTACAACTTAGGGCAGGTAACCCTTCCGCAGACTGTCAGACAGTACTTCCAGCAAGTCCTCACAGATCTCAGACCAGAACGCCTTGTAGAACTCCGCTGGTAGGCCATCTATCCCTGGGGCTTTTCCACACTGAAGAGACTGGACAGCCACTGCCAGTTCTTGCAGAGTGATCCCGCTCTCCAGCTCCGCATTCACGCTAGCCATCACCTTTGGCAAGTCCGTCAAAAAATGGCTCAGTGCATGTGGATTCTCAACAAATTCTTTCTTAAAGAGATCCTTGTAGAAAGCAACTGCAAAGCGACGGATCTCCGCAGACTCATGGATCGGCCGCCCGTCCTCAGAGCTAAGAGAGTGGATCATCCTCCTCTGACCATTCTTCCTCTCCAAACCAAAGAAAAAATGAGATGGAGCGTCCATTAGTGCGATGTTCTGGAACCTACTGTGTACCACAGCGCCCCTGGCAGCCACACCCAGTAGGTCAGTTAAAACAGACTTTTTGCCATTGAGGGCCTCAAAATGTCCTCTTTCTCCTGTGGAGCCTGCCAAAGACTGCAGCTCCACTACTTCTCTCTCCAGGTCCTGACAGAACCTGGCCAAGTCTCCAGAGACATTGCGAGTATACTGTAGGCACAGATTCTTTATTTGGCTCTTCCCTACATCCCACCACTGCTGCAAAGAACTAAAATTTGATTTTGTTAATTTAAAATTACTCCAAAAAAACATAAAAGCAGTTTTAAAACTGTTATCCGATAAAAGTGACGTGTTAAAATGCCAGTATGCACTACTGCACTTTATATTCTTGATAAAAACAACCACTGAACCAGGGAATGATCTGTGAAGCCAACAGGGACTATAAAAGCACTTTTAAAAATGCTAAAATGGTGCTTAAAACTGTAAACCCTATCCAGTCTAGCTAAGGACAGAATATTGTCCTTTCTATGGCTCCATGTGTATTGTCTCGCCTTGCCATGAAAATTCCTCCACACATCACACAGATCATGAGCTTCTATGAGACCTTTTAAAACTCTTTGGATGCAGCATGTGGCTCTGGGTGATTCTATCCATAAGAGGATTTTCTGTACAATTAAAATCACCTCCCACAAATAAAAAGTCATCATTACTGCAATTTTTGATCGTGTCATCTAAAATATTTAAAAAGGCCAATCTTTCTGTGCCTACAGTTGGAGCATACACATTTATAAAAACAACTTTCACATTCTCAAAAACAGCTCGAACTTTTAAAATGTGGCCTGCAATTATCTCATCAATGTCATAAGAAAGTGGAATAAAATCTCGAGAAAATAAAATACCCACTCCACCACTACTGCTGTTTTTATGACTAAGAATAATTTCACCCCGAAATTCCCTCCTCCAGTCAGCAGCATTGTCCTCAGAACTATGAGTCTCCTGAACAAACAGAACATTAATTTTCTTGCATTCTGCAAGAGTAAAAACACTCGCTCGCTTGGACATTTCTCTTGCCCCATTGATGTTGAGTGTGCCAAAATTAAAACTACACATGTATATAAGAGGGCAAAGCCAATACAAAAACAGAAAAGAAAGAATGAGCGATAAAAGACTAATCATCCTGGGCAATTTGGTTCTTAACTTTTAGTACAAGCTTTTTTAGTCTGTAGATCTCCTGATCAGTGAAACTTTCCTGCTCAAGCTCTCCCCTATTTTTCATGTAGGCCCGAGCAGAGTCAACAAAACGTTTTAGATCAGGGAAGAAGCTTTCAACTTTAACCATTCTGACCCCCCTTAGTGTCCTGCAAAAACTTCTGTATTTTTGTGAAGGGGTAACCGCCTCCACTGGCCACATCGTCACTGCTTTCACCATCACTCTCTATCTCAGACCCAGCATAAGAATCCGGTTGAGATAGAGAAACCTCAGAACTGTCTTTAACAACCCTTTTTACTTTGATCCTCTGCTGTTTGGTTTCCAAATTCTTCCGCTTGATGGAGATTTTACATAACTCTTCATCTAATTCGATGTCATCCTCGTCCTCCAACACTGACTCAGCCACCCTGGTAGCTGTTTCTTCCTGTCTTTCGCTCACCCTGTGCTGTGCTTTTATATTCATTTTTCTAGTCCCACCATCTACCTGGGCCTCATTTGGCTCATCTGTCTGATCCTCAGCGTGATCCCTCTCGGTAATCTCACCCTTGTCCACAATGTTGGTCTGTGCAGCAGCCCTGCGATGTGCTTTAACTTTCGCTGCTGTTTCATTTATGATCGACAGGCCGGCTGCGGAGGGCGGCAAAGCCGCCCCTCCGCCAGACGCCCCGCAGCCTTGGCCGAAGCCGCCCGACGGCGCGATAGCGCCGTCAGCCTCGGAGAGCGGCAAAGCCGCCTCCGCCGCCAGACGGCCCCGAGGCCGCCCTAGCGGCCTCCCCCGAGTGATCACCCCCCACTCCCTGAGGGCATGATCGAATCAAGTGTCCCTCCATTCCGCAGCCGAAACACTTCATATTATCGGAGGTGACGTGGATGGTGTAATCAAAGCCGTCAATCCGGTATTTAAATACGAGGTTGAGGCTTTCCTCGCTATTCTTTAAAATCATGAGCACCTGCCGCCTAAAAGACATGACATGCTTTAAACGCGGGGACTTACAACCGAGAGGGATGTGCTTAATGGGGGACAAAAGCTGCCCGTGTCTCGACAGCTCCTTCTCCAACAGCTCATTCTTTAAAAATGGTGGGACATTTGAGATGGTAATTCTCTTCGCGGGATTCACCAGAGACAGAACAGGAACCAGTGTGTCTTTAATTACAACCCCGCTCTCCACTACCTGGTTAACTTTTTCAATACTATCCAGGAAAATCACCACGGCACTATTCATTCTAGAAGCTGATCTAATGCTTTCATAACCGACCAGCTCCCCCACAGCCAGACTACATTCCTCCACCGAGCAGCTGACAGCCGGTGTCAGTTTGACAGCATGCCGGCGTGTCAGCTGCTCAAACCCGGAGCCTCGCTCCAAAACCATGCTGACCAGCAGAGCTGGCAGCAGAAACCCCCCTCCCAAAACGCCTACCCCACCCCAGCTACAGAAGACAACAAAAATTAAGATTATTTAACAAAAAAACACCTTAAACACCAAAAGATAGAGAAAAGTTTGAAATAATTCACTCACGCTGTCACACGCTCTCAGCTCGCACTCACGACCACACCCACTCAGAGAGAGAGAGAGAGAGAGAGAGAGAGAGAGAGAGAGAGAGAGAGAGAGAGAGAGAGAGAGAGAGACTTTGAAAAAAGTTTTATTGCACACTTCAAAAAAATGTAAGCACACCAACATCATTCCTCCAAGTGTGTCACATTGGAAAAAGTGCTAACTGAAATGTCCCCCCCTCCACACAACACAGAGCAGTCCCTGCAGTCCACCTATTCAAAGATCCAGTTCTGTGACAGTCAATTACAGTCAATTAAATATCATATACCAGTGTGTTCAAACAATATCCCAAAAATGGGTAAAACAGGCAGAGGAACGACCGCCATTCATTCCTCCTGTCGGGCGCGCTTGACCGGCGTTCCCCCTGCTGCTCTACGCAGGGCTGTCAGGTGTTTCTTGAAGCGATAAAGCTTCCTTTCATCCAGGAGGTCCAGACCAACCTGCCTTCTTAGCACATCCACAGACTTAATGAATTTATCAGTGTCACTGAAGTAGTCGGCGACCCTAATGGCTTTGTTATAGGTTGCGTCCAGAAATGCATTTATTTCTGCCAGTGAATACAAACTCGTTTTTGTACTGCGTTTTGCCTCAATAGACTCAGCATTAGACACAGTGTCGTTCTCAGATTCCATTTCCTCGTCTGCACAACTCAGCTAACTGCTCGGTTCTCCCGGGCCAGTGGATTCATCATGGGCCACATTTTCCTGGACGCCACCCTCTGACTGTCGCTGTTCCATCCCCCGCTGTGTAACGGTAGCAGCCTCCGGAAGCACAGCCGCTGATGTCACACAGCGAGATTCTGACGCACCATCAGGTCGGTGCTCTGTCCCCTCCTCCGAAGCGGCAGCAGCTGCCAGAGGCACAGCCGCTGACGTCACACAGCGAGATGATTGTGACGCACCATCAGGTCGGTGCTCCGTCCCCTCCGTCCGAAGCGGTAGCGGCTGCCGGCGGCACAGCTGTTGACGTCACACAGCGAGATGATTGTGACGCACCATCAGTGACCTTTTTGGCGACATCGCCATCCACGCTCCCGACTGCAAGCTGGGCAGCGGGCGGCGCAGCCGGGCCGTCCGCAGACACAGCGGCAGGCTCCGGAGCTGGGGTAGCGGGAGCGGAGGCCGCGCCGCCGTCCTCAGCTGCGGCGTGAGTGGAGGGCTCGCCGCCGGTACCATCGCTCGGCCCATCAGGGCCCTCCGCCCGCTGCCTGTGCGGACAAGCGAACCGTTTATGGCCCATGTCTCCACATTCAAAACATTTCAGCTGTCCCGAGCTCGCATACACCATGTAAGATCCATCCCCGTGCTTGACCCTGAAGGAGACTTCCAGAGTCTGAGTGGGCGAGTCGAGAAACATGAACACCTGTCGCCTGAGCGATTTCACATGTTTGAACTTGGCGGCCTTGCATCCCAAAGGCAGAGTCGTAAACGGGCCCACAAACTTCCCAAATCTGCGGAGCTCCGTCGCCAGCTGCTCGTCAGTGATGAAAGGTGGAACACCTGAGACGGTGATTCTCGTTGATGGGACAGATAAGGGGGACACCTGTACATACATTTCCCGGATCACCACACCGCTTACAATCAGGGTGTGAACATCATCCTCAGCCGCCAGAAACACAACCACAGCTCTATTCATTCGTGAAGCAACGCGGACGGCGTCAGGGCCCACCTGCTCGGCCACAGCGTCCAGGACCTCCTCCACAGTAACTTTGCTGTCCGGGGGAACGATCCTCACCCCCTGGTGGATAGATGGAGGTGGCTTTCCCAAGGCCGCCATCCTCCACCCAAAAACACAAAAACTTTTAAAGCGGCCAGCAGTAGAAAATCCGAAAAAAAGTCCAAACAAGCCACGGAGTTCTCTATTTCCAACCTCCTCCTTCGGCCGCCGGAAGGAGAGAGAGAGAGAGAGAGAGAGAGAGAGAGAGGAGAGAGAGAGAGAGAGAGAGAGAATAAAAAAAGCAAAAAATAGAGAGAGAGAGAGAGAGAGAGAGAGAGAGAGAGAGAGGAGAGAGAGAGAGAGAGAGAGAGAGAGTAAAAAAGCAAAAATAGAGAGAGAGAGAGAGAGAGAGAGAGAGAGTAAAAAAGCAAAAATAGAGAGAGAGAGAGAGAGAGAGAGAGAGAGAGAGAGAGAGAGTAAAAAAGCAAAAAATAGAGAGAGAGAGAGAGAGAGAGAGAGAGAGAGAATAAAAAAGCAAAAAATAGAGAGAGAGAGAGAGAATAAAAAAGCAAAAAATAGAGAAAATAAGGTTATAGTAAGAAATAACCTTAAAATAAAGAAACAGCCTTAATATAAGGTTTAACCATAACATGATAACAACTAAAATACCTTAAGGTATAACTCAAAATAAGTTTTAAATAAAATAAAATAACCTCTAACTATAATAAATAAAATAAATACATTAAATAAATAACTGCAGTTTGTTTGTCTGGTCATTCGTGTGTGTGTGTGTGTGTGTGTGTGTGTGTGTGTGTGTGTGTGTGTGTTTAAATAAATAACATCTCTAGGGTTTTACTTTGATGGAATATGGGAACATCTCAAAGTAAGAGTGTGAGCCCTTACAGCAATTCCCATATGTAAAAATATGAGGCAAAAATATGGTTTACATTTTATTTCCACTTTTTGTTGAACTCGTGACTTTATTTAAAGTCCAAGGATGCAGAAATTTATATGGCCCTACATATCTAAGCAGAAAGCATGTTTTATTTTATTTTGGTTTATTTTGTTTTATTTTATGTTCAGTTTAGTTCATTGTGGTTCATAAAGCAAATGTCACAATCTGAGCACTGGGGGATTCCCTGGGCTCAGTCTTTCTGCTTTTTTTTCATATTTGCTTAGGGTTGTCATTTTGAGTTGTATTCCTGTGATTTTATACTTGGTTATTTGCCAAGTATTCTGTATTGCTTCTTAGTATGATTTATTCTCCTGTTTACGCCCATTATAGTTTGTTATTCACATTTTTGAGATTACTTGTCTTTATGTTACCATCTCCTTCAATTTTTATTCTGTTGTGTGTTCTCCCTTTAGGTTGACAGCTGTCAGTCACGTTTCTGGGTTGTTGCTCCACGGAGGCGGGACCCCTATCAGCTGTCAGCCTATCCTCTCCTCTCTCATCACTCCCAGCTGGTCTAAATTGTTTCTTTGCTTTCTCCTGCCCGCTCAGGTGACCCACACCTGCGGCCACTTGTGTCATTTTTCTTCTAGCCTTATTTAAGGGGCTGTGCCTTATTGTCCAGCGCAGCACCCTACTCAATGTACAGGCATAAGTTCCAATGCTTCTTTGTGCCTTTTGACATTTTGTATTTTTCCTTTGTATCCAACCGGCATGTGTTCCATGCTTTCTTTGGTTGTCCCCAATGAGCGCTTCTTGTCTTATTATTTTCTTGTTGTTGTATTTTGCCCTCGGTCTGTGTTTAATAGTCTGCTCTCATTTTACTATGCTGTTTTTGTGTTCTGTCATTAATAAATGTGCAAACTCACAGCCAGTGTTTGGTATCTTTATCCTGCCCTGAAGGGTGTTTATGACAAACATAATAATATCAGTTATCAAGGCATATATTACAACCTAATTTACCCTTTTCATTGTACTTAATAATCTTATAATTCTACACATTTTTTTCAAGGAATCACATATTTTAATTGTATTAAGACAGTAACCTCACAGACTGACACCCACAACAGAGAAACAGTGGCATTTTATTTAACTCCTAGTTTTAATTTCCATGTGGATGATATATGAACAGAATATATGCCTCAGGAATCTTTTTCTCCTTTGTTTTTTTTTTTTTAGGGGAAAACTGAACCATGGCAGACCAGTGCTATCTTTATTGTCTCATTGCCCCAGCATTATCACCCAGTGTCAACACTAATGCCATCACCAAATCCATCCATCAACCAGCACTACAGCATGCACACTTCCTGATTGAGCAGCTCTCTGGAACAACGGACTAAGAACTCTCTTGCTAAGTCACCAGCAGGTGGCTGAAGACAACAACAGGCCAGTATTGCTTTGCTTGTGGCAATTACCTGCAACCAAGAACTGCTGAGTGACAAACATAACTTCCCCTCTGTGTACTTTGTTTGTGGCAATCGTCTCCAAGAACTGCTGAGTAACATAACCCCACCTCTTTAAGTGGGCCATAAACATTCTCTGCTCTATGTATGTGTGCTGAAAGTATGATAACAACTGAGAACCGAAGAATGGACAAAGATAAGATAAGATAAGATAAGATAAGATAAGCCTTTATTAGTCCCACAACGGGGAAATTCCAGGATTGCAACAGCACAGGGATAGCAACACTCAGAGCAACAATCAGAAGGCAAGAAAAACAAGCAAGCAAGAGCAGCTAATATACATATGTACATATTACTATAAAATATATATATACACACACACACACACAGACACACAGTGCAGAGCATTGTAGCTGGATGGAATAAATATATGAATATATGAACACACAGTGCAGAGCATTGTAGCTAGACGGAATAAACATGCAAACATACAAACACCCACAGTATGGAGCATTGCAGCTAGGTGGAATAAATATGCAAGTACATAAACACACACAGTGCGGAGCAATGTAGCCAGATGGAACAATATGTAGATATATAAAAACACAGTGCGGAGCATTGTAGCTAGATGGAATAAATACATAGATATATAAATATAAACACACCCAGTGCAGAGCATTGTAGCCAGATGGAACAAACATGTAAACATACAAACACACACAGTGCAGAGCATTGTTGCCAGGTGGGATGAAACATGAAAGATAATGATAAGATGGACTTCTCTGGGTGCCGAAGAGAGGGACGGATGGACACTGTTTGCCATGGTTTACTAGCCCAACAGATAGGATAAAAAAACAAAACAAAAAAACAAACAATCAAACAAACAAAAAAAACTGTGGTAAAACACACCTACACCAACAATTTTTTTTTGGTTTTGTTTGTTTTGTTGTTTGTTTTTCCTGTCAACATGATATTTTTATATGTACAATAGTCAGACAAAGTACATACACATTTGAGATATAGTTTACAGTTATGGGTATACAAATGCACTAGCACACGATAAGTATTTCTGAAGTAATCACAACTTTACTAGTACAAAAGAATAATAATGATAATAATAATAATGCCCTCATGCTTAATTGATTACACACGAGACAGATTACAGACCAGAACTGAAGTAGGCTGATGAGTGAATGTGTGAATGAGTGAACGAATGCTTGACAAGCTGCAAACCAGAGAGAGAAAGGTGTTTAAACCACCGGCATTGATCAATTTTAATCAAAAATTATGTACAACATTATTTAAAGTGGCAGCCAATGAGTTTGAGATAATGGTTAACCTTTTAACATCTGAATTTACTTCTAAAGTGGAAAAGTGGAAAATGATATGCTTATATTTGAATTTCAAAATGATAATTACTAAAACCTTTATCTAAACCATGCATGGAATAAATGTATTTTGAGATTAAAATGACAAAAATAGAACTAAGAGCTCTTCCATTGCCTGAAAACTAAGAATATTAATCATACTCTTCTCAGATTTCTGCCTTCATGGCTTTTCGTCCATTATATTTCATGCTTTTATTTTGACAGTGCAGTTTATGATTTCCGGATGTCAAGTCTTTTCACGGTTGTCACAGGGTTTGTGTTTAGTTAATCACTTTCACTCCACACCTGATTCATGTTTGAGTTCCTGTATTACTATTTAAGTGTGCTTGTGGGGATTATTCCTCGCAGCAACCTCGTCTTGTGCTGACTGAAATCCTCACATCCAATTCCAGTCTTTCTTGTGCTTAGGTCTTTGTCCTCGCCTGTTATATGTAAGTTACCTTTTGCATTTTTTTCATTATTTGTATTTTTCTGTAGATACCCTTCGGGGACTTTCTAAATAGCCATTTGTAAATCGCCCTTCATAGTCCTTTGTTTTTGCTTTTTTGGAAGTTGCCTTCATGGCTGTTATTTTGTGTTTATTCCTTATTAAATAAGCAAACTCCCTGCTGGTGATTGGTGTCTCATTTCTGCCCTGAAAGGGCCAATTATGACAAAGTGACTGTATTTCAAATCTTTAAGATAAAGTTACATCACAATAACGACAACAAGTATGACACTTGGATACAATAATAATGTTTTTTTTCTTTTTTCCTTTTTTCTTTTTGAGACACTGAGACCTTAGTTTTATTAGAATTCATATCCTAAGTGACAGTGATATTCAGTGTTTCACAAGATGTTTTAACACCATGGTTAGGTAAAGATAATATTGATGAATGATCCTTTCTATCAGCATGCTTAATCAAAATGCAGGCAACACACTGTCAATGGGAGAAGGCCTCAAGACAATCTGAATAAAATATAGTTTGATTCTAAAGTAAACTGACTATTGACGTTTTGAAGTTTGACATTTAGAGACTGGACTTAGATGACCTGATTTTTATGTTTAGAATGACTTCAGATGACACTGATTATCTACCTTTTTCTACCTTTTGTGTTGTTTCTTCTGTTGTTTGATGTCTGTTTGTTTTGTCCTGAATTATTTATTTGGTCTATGTTTGTCTACCTGCCCTTGGGGTGATGTAAAAAGAAAAAAACAAAAAACAAAAGAAAAGCGCGGGGGGGGGGGGGGATATCTGGAATATACTTGTGAACATTTTCCTTATTTGTTGGCATTTTTTTTTTAATTTTCCCTATATATTCACTTTGAGGCAATATTTTAAGTTTGGATAATCTTATTAATTTAGAGACAAAACTGATTAAATTTTGGTTGGTTTAAAATACCTTGTTATAAAAGAAGACACTTAATGTTTGAAGAATAAAAGTTATTGGGGATTAACAATTATTGATATAGGTTAAATTATTTGGCAAGCAAACAAATTAAATTATAGCTAATTTAACTTATATATATATATATATATATATATATATATATATAGATAGATAGATAGATAGATAGATAGATAATGTGTGTTTTGGGATCATTTGTGGGTCTGTTTCCTGCCCTGTACATCGTTGGGGGAATGCCACCCCAGGAAGATTCCTGCCTCTATACCTCAACACAAATTGGTCTGAGATGAGGGGGACTGATGTCCAGCAGGAGGGGAGCTGACTCTGCTATGACAACCTATCTTTGAAAATAATTTTTGTATGCCTGATAAGAATGGGAATTTCTAAATTAATAAATTAGTAAATTAAAAGGGTATTTTACTGAATCAATTGATAGCTTGGTAGGATAAATGAGGTACTTTGTTGATTTTAAACCAAAGTTGATGAATTTAATGACCTTTTAACAGATTGGTTAACACAGGAAAAAGCAAAGCTGAAGAAAGTTAAATACTGACATAAAAGGTGAGTATATTATGGATAAATGAAATCTAGGAAATTACTGGTTTAAACATTCATGTCTGAGGAGAATACAGACCAAGGGTCCATCAAGCAGGTAATTAAGTGTCTATTTTTCTTTGATCTGAACTCTAACTGGTTGCATGAACTCTAACTGGTTGCATGAACACTGACTGAAATCCTAAGCTTAATCTGCCACCTTTAATGGCAGATTAATTATACATGTGTAATGACAATAAAGTTGAATCTCATCTCATCTCATCTTAATCCATCCCGTCATAGACACAACTAATATGTGAATGATCACTAACCTATTAGCTTACCTTGTCATGTTTACCATCAAAACATAACATTGTTTGCGCAATAACACATTTCAAATGAATTGGGTTTAGATTGTATACAGGTAAGTGGTAAGTATTTGGAAATATGGTTGTTTTTGTTTTCCTTTCTCCATAGGTAAAAGCAGCAAACAAAATAAAACTAAGAAGATGCTTCTTCTATTGGTGAGTTAAATTTTAATTTCTACAAGATTAAAGTGAGAGCAGACAGAAAATGAAAGAAATAGGATTTAACAACATTAAATGCTCTTGTCTTAATCCTAATGATCTGTTTTCTATTATGCACTCTGAGTTACAGTTTTTGTCTGGAAAAGAGCTATACAAATATAGCCTTGATTGATTGATTAACCAATATGATCTGATAATACATTTGCAAATCTGGTCATCAAGCCTAATTATCGGCTGAATGAGTGTGTGTGTCAAGAAAAGTGACCCTAGCAAACTACACTGTTTGAAGGACCTGAAGACTCATTGAGGAAACTGAATGACTAATCAATGTGCAAATTAATTTGCTATATATTGCACTGATACACGATTTATTTAAAACTAAGAGAATAAAAGCAGTCCTGTCTGCCATTATGATTGTAAGAAAAATGAAAACAAAGCACAATTGGATTTTGCAAGTGAGACTTATATTCTTTTTTTCTTCCTCTCAGGCAGAGTGTGGAAGGAGACTGAGGCAAAAAAGGAGGGGCCCAGATTGCCATCATGGGGACATTGTGAAGATGGTGACAGCTTCATTTCAATGAGCTGAAATGACGCTCATTGAAATGAGTGAGTAAGTGACTAATGAGTGAATAAGTGTGACTATACACTTCTGAAAGTGTGTATAGTCACACTTTCAGAAGTGTGACTATACAGGGCGGCAGTGGTTCAGGAGATAGAGCAGGTCGTCCAATTATCGGATGGTTGGCAGTTCGAATCCTGCTCCCCCCAGGTATCCGTTGTGTCCCTGGGCAAGACACTACCCACCTTGCCTTGAGTGTCCATAACACTGGGTATGAATGTGTATAAATGTTCGGTGGTGGCTGGAGAGGCCGTTGGTGCGACTTGGCAGCCATGTTTTTGTCAGCCTGCCCCAGGGCAGCTGTGGCTACAGTAGTAGCTTACCACTACCATTGTCTGGAGTGAATGAATAATGTATCTATTTGTAAAAGCGTCTTTGAGTGTCTATGATAAAGCACTATATAAATCTGATGCATTATTATAATTATACAATGGAACGAGGATCATTTGCCTGAAGCCACGCCACAAAAGTCCTGTCGATGGCCTTCACAGCTGTCAAGGTTACAGAAAGATGCACAGCGGGGAATGAACCATTGCAAA
This sequence comes from Pholidichthys leucotaenia, assembly GCA_020510985.1. Taxonomy (NCBI): domain Eukaryota; kingdom Metazoa; phylum Chordata; class Actinopteri; order Cichliformes; family Pholidichthyidae; genus Pholidichthys; species Pholidichthys leucotaenia. The sequence goes on along the minus strand of CM035838.1, from coordinate 166,111,964 downwards.
AAGGTGCCGAATCCAGGACTCATCAACAGTGCCCACTAACCACAAGTGAACTCTTTTGCTGGCCACCTGGCGAGGTGATTGAAGCAGTGGGACAAAGAATTGTTAAAAACACAGTTTTTGAAATCATAACTTGCTGTCACTTTTCTTTTATGATGCCTTTTGGGCATCAAAAGGGGAAATGATGGAAAAATTCTATGTTTTACTGAGTTGTATGCATTTTTATGAATATGAATTTTTCTTTATAAAGCTTAATGTGTATACCTAGGAAAGCCTGTCACCATATTTGGAGTTGTTGAGTAGTGGAAAAAAAAACAGATTGAAGGATGCTGATGTGACTGTGCATGTTCAGTTCTATCACTGACTGTTCAGCTTATCACTAGTGTTTTCTGCATGGTCCCGGCAGATACAATCTTATTCATGAATGAAATAATCAAGAGGCTCAGCAAACTTTATCAATTGAATCATGAATGAACTATCAAGAAGTGACCTCACCCCGACGGCCCCTTGGATATATATATAGCCAGAATCACTCTGTTAGTTAAGCCAATGCACTGCAACAGTCTGTGAAAACTGTACTCTGTTTTGTCTTCTGTTGATCAGTGCACATTAAATTTGCTGAAACTTTGATCCTGCCTGATTTTTGATAAGGAATTTTTCCAACAGTGGGCATGTATGGAGCAAGGATAGGGGGAGGAACGTGACCCAGCACAGCGTCATCACACCTGTCCCCATGGATAGAGGGAGAGATGGGGTGCAGATTAGACAAGTTTCTTTTCTTAACATTATCAGAATGCCAAGAATCTTGAATTTTGTTTTTTACCGTCCGAAGTTCTAAGTCAGCCTGTAGTTTATTCACTGCTTCAAGCCATTTCTGTGCTTCCTTCAGACCATATTTCTCTTGCTTTCATCTGCTGCCTGTTTTATGTAATCTACAAGAGCTTGGCAGTCAACCACTTTTAATTTGCCTGTAAACCCAAATCTTTTTCTCCACCTTGCCAAAAACCATGTGCTGTTCCTGTCCTTCTTATGTATAAATTTACCATTGCCTGACAACAAAAAAATTTCATTAACATCATCTTGCACTTCACAAAAACAAGAAAAACGATTTCACCTTCTGCTACGCTTCCTGACTTCTGCATTCTCGAAGGCAAATGAACTGAACGATTTTTTCAACAGGTTCAACCAGCCTTTGCCCTTGCCCCTCCCACCCCCACCCTCATTACAGCCACGCCCCTCCTCCACACACCTCCCCCCAAATATTGCAACCCCCCCCTACTCCTCTACATCAGTACGACCCTTGCCATTTATTACCACAGAACAGGTCAGAGGTCAGCTGAGGAAGCTCCGACTCAGGAAAGCTGCAGGCCAGGACAAAATGTGTCCAAGAGTATTGAAGAACTGCACTGCAGAACTGGGGGAACCACTACAACGGATCTTCAACCTCAGCCTGCAGATTGGGAGAGTGCCCACTCTTTGGAAGACATCCCGCATCGTTCCAGTTCCGAAAAAGAACCGGCCCAGCGAGCTGAATGACTACCGACCAATGGCACTCACCTCACATCTGATGAAGATGCTGGAGCGGCTCTTCCTCAGCCTCCTCAGACCCCAGGTGCAACACGCCCAGGACCGCCTGCAGTTTGCGTACCAACCAGGTGTCGGTGTGGAGGATGCCATCCTCTACCTGCTTCATTGAGCCCACTCCCATCTGGATAAGGGAAGTGGCACAGTGAGGATCCTCTTTTTGGATTTCTCCAGTGCCTTCAATACCATTCGGCCCCCCTTGCTTTGGGATAAATTAAGCAAGATGGGAGTGGACTCCCACCTGGTGGACCGGATCTCTGACTGGCAGACCACAATATGTCAGGCTGAAGGATATTACGTCTGACACCGTTGTCTGCAGCACTGGAGCCCCCCGGGGCACAGTATTGGCCCCTCTTCTCTTCACCCTGTACACCTCAGACTTCTGCTACAACTTGGAGCTGTGTCATATTCAGAAGTATGCCGATGACACAGCCATTGTTGGGTGTATCAGGGATGACAGAGAGGAGGAGTATCAGAGACTAGTAGGGGACTTTGCTGCATGGTGCCACACTAACCACCTACAGCTCAACACCTCTAAGATGAAGGAGCTGGTTATTGATTTTGGGAGGTCTAGACCAAGACCTCAACCAGTCCTGTTAGAGGGAGCTGAGGTGGAGGTTGTGGATTCATACAAATATCTCGGGTTGTGGTTGGATAATAAATTGGATTGGACAACATACATTAGCCACTTGTATGGGAAGACACAAAGTAGGATGTACTTCCTAAGGAGATTGCGGTCCTTCAACATCTGCAGCAAACTTCTGCGGATGTTTTACCAGTTGGTGGTTGCCAGCGTCCTCTTTTACTCTGTGGTGTGCTGGGGGGGCAGTATATCCAAGAAAGATGCGTCCAGACTGGATAAACTGATCAGGCAGGCCGGCTCTGTGGTCGGTGCGAAGCTGGACACCCTGGTGACGGTGGCAGAGATGAGGACTCTGGATAAACTGTTGGATATAACGGACAACGTCAGCCACCCTCTGCACACCATCATCAGTGACTAGAGGAATCTGTTCAGTGAAAGACTGCTCCTTCCCAAGTATCGGACCAACAGGCTCAAGAACTCTTTTGTCCACCATGCCATCACACTCTATAACTCCTCACTTGGGGGGGGGGGGGTGGAACATAGAGTACAGAGGACAGTAGTGAAATAACCTTAACTTAACCATACTTGTACAAGCCATATTTAGCCTTATATTTATACTGTGTATATTATGTTAAGTGTTTATTAAGTATTTATTTTTTTTTCTTTTTTGCTTTTCTGATCTGTATGCTCCTTTTATGTGCTGCTGGAAATTTTAAATTTCCCAGAGGGAGTCATCCCAAAGGGATTAATAAAGAAAGTTAAGTCTAAGTCTAAGTCTGTCCCTCTGCTACAACAATAACCCTTTTTTTTTCTCATCAAAGTAACCCATAAAGGCAGTATTTTTTTAAAGACACATACACATAAACGTGAATGACAAGCCAAACAAACTGCAGTTATTTATTTAATACTCACTTCCGACGCCACACGAGTTGGCTGCCTTTTTGCAACAGCGGCTCAATTCTGAGTTTTTCTTCCTGTTTCTTATTTACTATCTGGCTTCACTAAATTTTCTGATCCGGCGACACCTTATCCATCACGGACACACAGATCGCCCCAAATGTCTCCTGAGCTGGCGGACGGAGCCACTGTTTATAGCAGGAGACAGTACAACAGGGACCAGCTGTTAGCACTTACTGCTAAAGTAAAAAATTGACATACCGGGAGAAATAAGATGGAAACATGGTGGATGTCGAGCTGGAGTAAGACTGTGGGCGAGGAATATAAGGTACAGACCCGTCCTCCCATCCGTTATTATGGGGAACGTTCGATCGCTACTCAATAAGTCAGATGAGCTAGCGGCTATGTCCCGCTACGAGAGCGTCTTCAGAGAGATTAGCATGATGTTGTTTACTGAGACATGGCTAACAGAACTAGCAACAGATGCTAACATTGAACTGGAGGGTTTCCACACAATACGGGCAGACCGGAGACCAGACAGTGGGAAGGCAAGGGGCGGAGGAGTGATAATGTATGTCAATAACAGCTAGTGTAAACAGGGACATGTCACGGTTAAAGAGCAACACTGCAGCAAAGACATTGAGTTGCTAGCTGTTAGCATGCGGCCTGTTTACCTCCCGAGGGAATACTCACACGTGATCTGCATTGTTATTTATGCAAATCCGACGGCGAACGCTGGAACAGCGCGTGACTCCATCCACTCAGTAACTGGCAGGCTGCTGACACAACACACAGATGCTCTCCTTCTCATCTCTGGTGATTTTAACAATATCTCACTGTCCTCCATTCTGCCCACGTTCACCTAATATGCCACATGCCACACCAGAGACAATAAAACACTGGACTTATTCTATGCAAACACTAAGGAGGCATACACCTCATCACCACTCCCCCCACTCGGGAGATCGGATCACAACTTGGTTCATCTCCTGCCGGTGTATAAAACCCTAGTACACAGACAGCCTCCGGTTATGCACACGGTGAAGATTTGGTCTGAGGAGGCAATAGACGCTCTAAAGGACTGTTTTGAAATCACTGCCTGGGAGCAGCGCTGCGATCCACATGGTGAGGACATCGACGGCCTCACTCACACCATCACAGACTACATCAACTTCTGTGTGGACAACACTGTACCCACCAGGATCATACGGTGTTCCTCGAACAACAAAAACTGGATCAGCCCTGAAATAAAATCATTACTGAGACAGAAGAAGAGGATCTTCAGGTCAGGGAACAGGCTGAAGTCCGTACACGGGGAGCTAAGGAGGATGATCAGAGAAGGCAAGGACAGCTTCAGGAAGAAGATGGAGGACAAGCTGCAACAGAGTGACATCGGAGGGGTCTGGAGAAGCTTCAAAACCATCTCTGGGCTTCAGAATACCTCCTCCCAGGCCACGGGGGGCAGGCAGTGGGTGAACAATCTGAACCTGTTTTTTAATAGGTTTGACCAACCGCCTTCCACCCCCCCACCCCGCCTGCACAACAACCACTGCTGCCTCTACCATCATCGAGACCTGCTGTCCACCCCCCCTCCACCAACACCCCCCCCCCCCCCACTCCCAGCACACAGCTCCAAAACCTGACCCTCACTAAGACCCAGGTGAGGGTGGAGCTGAGGAAGACCAAGGCGAGGAGGGCCTCGGGTCCAGACTGCATCAGCGCGAAGCTCCTCAAGTCCTGCGCAGACCAGCTGTGTGGGATTGTGGAGCACATCTTCAACCTGAGCCTGAAGCTGGGGAGGGTACCACAGTTGTGGAAAACATCTTGTGTGGTACCCGTACCGAAGACTTCCCACCCCAGAGACCTGAACAGCTACAGACCAGTGGCCCTGACGTCTCACCTGATGAAGACCCTGGAGAGACTGCTCTTTGCTCACCTCCACCCCCTGGTGGGACCAGCGATGGATCCAGTCCAGTTCGCCTACCAGCATGGCATCGGGGTGGAGGATGCGGTGATCTTCCTCCTTCACCGTTCCCTGTTCCACCTGGAGAAGCCTGGGAACTTGGTGAGGATCATGTTCTTTGACTTCTCCAGTGCTTTCAACACCATCCAACCGATGATCCTGAGGGACAAGCTGTTGTGCGCAGGGGTGGACCAGCACCTGTCATTGTGGATCCTGGCCTACCTCACAAACCGGCCACAGTTTGTGAGAACCCGGGATTGTGTGTCCGGCACAATCATCGGCAGCACGGGGGCCCCCCAGGGAATGGTTTTGGCTCCCTTCCTGTTCACCCATTATACTGCGGACTTCTCACACAACACAACACACTGCCATCTACAGAAGTTCTCTGATGACTCTGCGATCGTTGGCCTCATCTCCAATGGAGATGAAGCTAAGTACAGAGGACTTATCCAGGACTTCGTGGACTGGTGCCATAGGAACTGCCTCCAGATCAACATGAAAAAAACTAAGGAGCTGGTGGTGGACTGCCGCAGGCAAGGACAACCCCTCACAGCACCAGTAAACATCCAGGGAACAGACATTGAGATGGTGACATCCTACAAGTACCTGGGTGCTCATTTGAACAATAAACTAGACTGGTCACACAATACCGACACACTCTACAAGAAGGGACAGCGCAGGCTGTTCCTACTGAGGAGGCTCAGGTATTTTGGTGTACAAGTGCTCCTGAAGACCTTCTACGATTTGGTGGTGGCATCAGCCATCACCTTTGGAGTGGTCTGCTGGGGCAGTGGCATCACAGCAGCCGATAGGAAGAGACTGAACAAACTGATCATGAAAGCTAGCTCTGTCCTGGGGCAACACCTTGACCCAGTGGAGGAGATAGGAGAGAGAAGGATGGTGGCTACGCTGTCATCTCTGCTGGAGTCTGAGTCCCACCCTATGCAGGACATACTGAATGCACTGAGGAGCTCATTTAGCAGTAGGCTACATCATCCCAGATGCGCGACCGAGAGGTTTTGCAGGTCCTTCCTTCCTATGGCTGTCAGACTTTATACCTAAGCAGAGCTGCTCGCAGAGATAGCAAAAAAACATGACAACCTAATAGTATTGAATGCAAAAGACACAACAGACTTACACAAAATGGTCCCCTCCAGTATGCAACTAGGACAATATCAGTCACTACGGAGGGTGACAATATGTATGGGTACATATTCATACTATGTGGGGTAACTAAATAGACGGTTATGCTGTTTATTCCATCTAGCTACAATACAAAGCTACAATGCTCCGCACTGTTTATATATATTTATATATTTATGTGTACATATGTATACTCACTGCTCTTATTTTATCTTCTAAATTATTGCTCTGAGTGTTGCTATCCCTGTGCGGTGGCAATCCTGGAATTTCCCCATTGTGGGACTAATAAAGGCTCATCTTATCTTAATTAATTTTTTTTTTTATTTTATTATAGTTAGAGGTTTATTTTATTTTATTTTTTAGAGGTTATTTTATTTATTTTAAACTTATTTTAAACTTATTTTGAGTTATACCTTAAGGTATTTTGGTTGTTGTTATCATGTTAAAGTTAATCCTTATTATATTAGTGCTATTTCTCTTTATTTTACGGTTATTTCTTGCTATAACCTTATTTTCTCTATTTTTTGCCTTTTTTATTTTTTCCTCTCTGTCTTGACAGGCCTCCTCCCGTCTATCCTGGAGGGAGTGAGGATCGTTCCCCCCGACAGCAGCATTACCGTGGAGGAGGTCCTTCTTGCGGTGGCTGAGAAGGTGGGATATGATGCGACCTGCTTTGTGTCCCGAATGAATAAAGCTGTAGTTGTGTTTCTGGCTGGGGATGAGTGTGTCCAGTGTGGTTGGGAGCGGTGTTGTTACTGGGGATACGTATGTACAGGTGTCCCCCTTATCTGTCCTATCAACGCGTATCACCGTCTCAGGTGTTCCTCCTTTCATCACTGATGAGCAGTTGGCCACGGAGCGCCGCAGGTTTGGGAAGTTTGCGGGCCCGTTTAGAACTGTGGGTTTGGGATGCAGGGATGCCAACTTGAAACATGTAAAATCACTCAGGCGACAGGTGTTCATGTTTTTGGACTCGCCTATTCAAACACTGGAAGTGTCCTTCCGGGTCAAACATGGGGACGGGTCCTACATGATGTATGCGAGCTCAGGACAGATGAAGTGTTTTGAATGTGGAGACGTGGGCCATAAACGCTTTGCTTGTCTGCACAAGCAGCGGGCGGGAGGCTCTGATGGTGCCGTAGCTGATGCCGGCGGTGCGGCCTCCGCTCACGCCACTACTGCGGACGCCGTTGCGGGGCCTTCCGCCGGCCCTGCTCCAGAACCTGCTGCTGTTGCTGGGCCTTCCGCCGATCCCACTCCGGAACCTGCTGCTGTGTCTGTAGACAGCCCGGCTGTGGCACCCGGAGCCCAGCTTACGGTTGGGAGCGTCGCTGGCGATGATGCCCAAACTGTCACTGATAGTGCGTCACAATCTAGCTGTGAGAAAGAGCTTGTGACATCGGCGGCTGTGGTTCCGGTGGCTGCTACTGTTTGGGAGCAGCCACCGGAACAATGCCAGTCAGCTGTTGTAGGTGGCGTTCAGGAAAATGTAACTCATGAGGAATCAGCTGGGGCAGCTGAATCAAACAGTCAGCCATGATGTGCTGATGAGGAAATGGATTCTGAATCTGACACTGCGTCTATTGGGGCAGCATGCAGTAGAGACACGAGTTTTTATTCACTGGAAGAAATAAATATTTTTCTGGATGAAACCTATAACAGACCCATTAAAGTCACTGATTACTTCAGTGACGCTGACAAATTCATTAGGTCTGTTAATGTGCTGAAAAGGCAGGTTGGTCTGGACCTCCTGGATGAAAGAAAACGTTTTTGCCTTAAAAAGCACCTAACAGCCCTGCGTAAATCAGCAGGGGGACAAAAGGCCAAGCACGCCCGACAGATGGAATAACTTACATGGGCACAGCACGGTGTTCCTTATATCTATCTCTCTATGCAAACCATAAAATTAGGATCCTTAAACATCAATGGTGGGAGGGCCAATCATAAGAGAGGATTAATTAGTGACCTGTTCAGATAAAAAAAATCTTAACATTTTGTTTTTGCAAGAAACACATACCACTTCAGCAGATGAAGTGGACTGGGGCTTGTGGTGGAAGGGTCCTTTTTCACTCAGTCATGGTACCAATTTTAGTGCAGGAGTAGCCATTTTGTTTGGTGAATCTGCAAATGCAACAGTTTTATCTGTGGTGGAGGTAGTGAAGGGCAGGCTGCTCCTTGTTAGGGCCGAAATAGGGAATTCTGTGTTTTGTTTGGTCAACGTTTATGCTCCAAATCAGAGTTCTGTAAGGGCTGCCTTTTTCAATACACTGACAAATGAATTGCAGAGCTATCACCAGGACCAACTTATTGTTACTGGTGATTTCAAGTGTACCTTGGACTTCACTCTGGATTGCACTAATGCAGAACCTCATCTGTAGTCTTCTCAAGTTTTAAAAAATATCACTGTACAGTTCGACCTATTGGATACATGGAGAGTTAAACATCCAAACACTAGACAGTATACCTGGGTCAGAGTCACAGATGATGTGGTCAGTGCTGCTAGATTAGACAGAATATATGTTTCTCAAACCTTTGGCCCGGGAATCCTCCACAGTAACATAAGTCCCGTCGGTTTTACAGATCATCATCTGGCCTCTGTGGTGTTAATTAGCTCACCAGGGGAACGACATAAATCTTATTGGCACTTTAATAACAGGCTCCTTCAGGACACCACCTTTTGCCAATATTTTGTGTGTTTCTGGGAACACTGGAGGACCACAAAGCCTCGTTTTAGTTCCCTGGAACAGTGGTGGGAGGTTGGCAAGGTGCAAATTCGCATTTTTTGTCAACAGCATACTGCGAACTCGACTGCCATCATCAAAACCAAAGTCAGTGAACTTGAGGACACTGTCAAGAGGCTGGAGGCCAGTTTGGTTAGAGATCAGGATTCTACCGCAGGTCCTTTGTTGCAGGAGAAGAGATCAGCCCTGAGCTCTTTCCTGCAGGAAAGAGTGAAGGGGCACTTGTTAGGTCACGGTTTACTCGCCTGCAGGACATGGATGCCCCGACATCTTTTTTCTTCAATTTGGAGAAGTCTGCTGCAAAAAAGAAGTTGATGACTTGCTTAAAACTCCCAGATGGTCAAATGACTACCAATCCATCTGAGATGCAGTGCCATGCAGTAGATTTTTACGGGGCCCTGTTTGGTGCAGAACCATGTTGCATAGAATCTCAAAACCAACTCTTTGAAGGTCTTCCCATGCTCAGCCCAGAGGACAGGGCTGCTCTGGACTGTGAACTGACTTTGGATGAGTTAACTGTAGCAGTTAATCAAATGGCTCTGGGACGTGCACCGGGAATTGACAGTCTTTCTTCTGACTTTTTTAAGCATTTCTGGGATATTATTGGATCAGACTTTTATGACGTTCTAATTGCCTGTTACAGAAATGGAACTTTACCTGTCTCCTGCCGGCGTGCAGTACTATCTCTGCTGCCTAAGGAAGGGGACTTGGCCTTGCTTAAAAACTGGAGGCCTGTGGCTCTTCTTTGCACGGACTACAAGGTGCTTTCTAAAGCCCTGTCCAATAGACTGAAAAATGTATTGGGTTTCATCATAGATTGAGATCAAACATATTGTATTCCTGACCGAACCATTATGGACAATATTTTTCTCGTACGTGACGTTCTTCATCTCAAAAAATGTTATGATTTACAGTTCAGTATTATGTCTTTGGACCAAGAAAAGGCTTTTGATAGGGATGACCATTCTTATTTGTTTTCCACACTGAAGGGGTTTGGTTTTGGCAATATGTTTTTGAGCTGGGTCAATCTGCTATATACTGGAGCTGAGTGTTTGGTAAAGATGGCCGCAGGGCTGAGTCGGCCAATCCCTGTATGTCGGGGAATAAGGCAGGGTTGTCCCATCTCAGGTCAACTGTATAGCTTGGCTATTGAGCCTTTGCTGTGCAGGTTGCACACTCAGCTGGGTGGTTTGATTCTGCCGAGGCCCTCCAGCAGTTGTCGTCCAATCGTCTTGTCTGCTTATGCGGATGACGTCAACGTTTTCATCACATCCCACAGGGATGTACAGCGTCTGGTGGACACTTTATCCATTTATGAGAAAGCATCTTCTGCACGGGTAAACTGGGCCAAGAGTGAGGGTCTATTGGTGGGCCAGTGGTCACATCAGGACATTCCTCAGCTTCCTGGAGGTCTTCTGTGGGGGAAAGCCGGTCTCAAAGTGTTGGGGGTATTTTTGGGCTCTGAGGACTTTGAACGCAAGAACTGGGAGGGAATTAAGGAGAAGGTGTGTGCTCGCTTCTCTAAATGGAAATGGTTGCTACCACAGCTGTCATATAGGGGAAGGGTTCTGGTCGCCAATAATCTGGTCGCTTCGGCTCTTTGGCATAGGCTTATTTCTTTGGCACCGCCCAGGAGCCTGGTTGAGGAGGTTCAGAAGATCATCGTGGATTTCTTTTGGTCTGGTCGACATTGGATCCGTGCGGCTGTTCTCTACCTGCCTGTTGCCAAGGGAGGACAGGGCCTGGTGGACATACAGTCCAAGATCGCCTGTTTTAGGCTTCAGACTGCACAACAGCTCCTTTACGGATGTGGCCCCCGCTGGATGGACACTGCAAAACTGCTCCTGAGGAGAGTTGGCCGCTTGGACTATGATAAGCAGCTTTTCCTCATGAAGTCCAGGGAGGTGGACCTTACTGGACTTTCTGCTTTCTACACATCTGTTGTACATGCATGGCAAGTCTTCACTGTAGCCCGCATTCCTGAGGAGACACCAGGCATGTGGCTATTCGAGGAACCACTGTTTTTCAATCAATTCATGGACACTCAAGTGCTGCAATCTGTTAGTCTGTGAATTTATTTAAGAGAGGCACGCTGTACCAAGCTTGGTCATCTTATGAAGATGTCAACCACGTCGATAGAAACGCTGCGGCGGAGTGCAAACATTACATCTGTCAGACTGGTGCATAGGGTGGAGAAGGAAGTGTGTGCTGCCCTGCCACGACCACTTAGAGCATTTGCGGAAGACCAGACTCTTTCCACTCAATGGGATGAGGGCACTGTGTCCAACTTTCCTGCCCTTTCCATAGGTCCAGCTGTGGGAGAGTGGCAGGAGGGAGAGGATCACCTGCTGTCCTTCAAAAATCCTCGTCTGGGCAAGTTCCAGTTTGTGGGGATGAAGGCGATGTATCACATCTGTGTGAAAGTTCTGAATCTGCGCTCTCTGATGGATGTGAAAGAGTCGAAGTGGGCGGGGTTTTTGGGGACGGTATTCTCCCCGAAAGGCAGCTGGCGGTCCATGTACAAGCTCCCTATTGAGAAACGGACGACAGATCTCCAGTGGAGGACTGTTCATGGGGCAATAGCTACAAATAAATACAGAGCACACCTGGATCCGAATGTGGGGGAGGAATGTTTGTTTTGTTCCCAAGTTGAGACCCTGGAGCATTTGTTTGTTCAGTGTTTTCGTTTATCTGGCCTTTTTGATCTTCTGAAAGTGTGGTTTCATGATTTGGGTGAATGTTTCTCTTTTGGTTTGTTTATTTACGGGCCAAAGTATAAAGTGGCAAAGAAGTCTGTGCACACTTTGATGAACTTCCTATCTGGTACTGCTAAACTTGCCATCTGGCTGACAAAGAAAAATCGGACTATTAACACTGGCAATGTGGATCCTGTGTTTGTTTTCAAGGCCTTGTTAAAAGTCAGACTCCAGGTGGAGTACTCTTACTATAAAATGGTGGACAATTTGGAGGTATTCACCAATAGATGGGCTGTAGGGAATATTTTGTGTTCTGTGGGAGAGGGGGATGAGTTATGTTTGCACTTTTGAAATGTGAGACACTTGGTGGAATGATATTGGCGATCTTACACTTTCTCTCTCTCTCTCCCTCCCTCCCTCTCTCTCTCTCTCTCTCTCTTTCTACTTTAAGGTTATTTCTTATTGTATCCTTTATCTTCTCTATTTTTTGTCTTTTATTTTTTGTTCACGCTTTCTCTCTCTCAGCCGTTTATCACTCCACGGAAACTTGCCGCTGTATTTTTTCCTGGGGTATCCTGCATCGATATCCCCCTGTGCGCTGTTTCTACCTGCTTACTCAGCAGAAATGCATTTCTCTGACGGACTCTAACCGGAGTACATCAAGCTTTACAGAACAGACTTGGCCACACGTTGGACCTATGGTAACTTACGCTTAACTCTTAATTCTCAACTCTTTACGTGTATTTTCAGACCGATTGCGGACTGTAACAGGGATGAATTGTTTTAAAATCGTTAATAATTAAATTTACTCACTTTAATCCGCCTGTAGTTCCAGCTCCGTCAGCCCCCGGTCCACTCCCAGTGTCTTCAGACCATGCCTTGCTTCCGCAAAGCAGACCCACTGGAGTCGGTGGGGGAGGTCTTCTTTCACAGCGGTACACTAGCTGTCTTAGTCCAAAAACGCCAGAACCATAGAGGGATATCTTGAGTCCCTGTGCTCAGGCGCCAAGTATGTTTGAAAAATGCTTCTTAACCTTCAGTCAAAGAATCAGGCAGGATCAAAGTTTCAGCAAATTTAATTACACTGGCCAGTGAAGAACAATGCAATAACAGTCTCAGAGCCTATTCGCACATCATTCTGACCCAAACACACATCCCTCAGTCCTTTAAGCACTCCATTTTCCGAGAGGTAGAGGAGAAAATGTCCATGGTGATTGGTTTAGTACATCTGGTCAAAACTTCGTGCACAGATTATCTCTTTCTCAGGAACTATCACACTTGCTCAGCACCAGTCACACCAGAACAGTACATTCAAACTAAAACAAAGCGATAACACAATACAGGTGGCAGTAATGCACCTATTAGCTGGTTGCCAACCACCAATCAAATCTAAAAGAAGAAGAAGAAGAAGAAGAAGGTGCATCAGCATCTTCAGCACTTTCACACAGACTCTGAGACAAAGCAAATTACAAATATGAAACTTTTCTATCAACAAGGTTTGTACTAGTAAATCAGAGTTAATAGAGCATTATCCCCCAATTTTAAGAAAATATCAGTGGAGGTGGGCAGTGACAACAGGTAGCACAGCCAAGTCAGTGTAGAATAGGTAGCACAAATGAAAAGATCATATACTTTGGGTGTAACGACAAATGTAATGGTACCACACCGTTTCAGTACAACCTTCTTAGCACGGTACAGACATGTAGTGAATTAGTACAGCTGACAGTATATCTATCTATCTATCTATCTATCTATCTATCTATCTATGGTTAGGCCCATATATACTTGGACACTGACAAGTTTTGTCATTTTGGCTCTTTACCATTACATATTTAAGATACAGTTATATAATCAATATGTTCTTAAACTGCAGTTGAGGTTCAGAAACTGCAATCCTTTTTATACAGAATCTCTTCATTCGGGGGCTCAAAATTAATTGGACAATTGATCAAAAGCTATTTCATGGGCTACATGGGTTATTCCCTCATTAATCCATCATCATTCAAGCAGGTAAAAGGTCTGGAGTTGATTCCAGGTCTGACAATTGCATTTTGAAGCTGTTGCTGTGAACCCACAACATATGGTCAAAGAAGCTCTCAACAGACCATCCTTTGGCTGAAAAAAGAAGAAATCCATCATGAAGATAGTGAAAATGTAAGGAAGGGCCAAATCAATAGTTTGGTATATTTTGAGGGGAAAAAAAGAATGCACTGGTGAGCTTGACAACTCATAAAGGTCTGGATGTCCATGGAAGACAACAGTGATGGATGATTGCAGGATTCTTTCCATGGTGAAGAAAAACCCCTTCACAACATCCATCCAACTGAAGAACACTCTCCAGGAAGTAGGTGTATTGTTATCTAAGTCTTCTTCTTCTTCTTCTTTTAGATTTGATTGGCGGTTGGCAACCAGCCTACAGGTGCACTACCATAAAGAGTAGACTTCATGAGAGCAAATACATAGGGTTCACCACAAGGTGCAAATCATTAATCAGCCTCAAAAACAGAAAGGCCAGATTAGACTTTGCAAAAAGCATCTAAAGAAGCCAGCTCAGTTCTGGAACAGCATTCTTTGGACAGATGAAACCAAAATCAAGCTGTACCAGAATGATGAGAAGAAGAAAGTGTGGAGAAGGCTTGGAACAACTCATGATCCAAAGCACAACACATCTTTTTTAAAACATGGCGGAGATAACTTGGACATGCATAACTTTCAGTGGCACTGGGTCACTAGTGCTTATTGATGATGTGACAGAAGACAGAAGTGGCTGGATGAATTCTGAAGTGTATAGGGATATACTGTCTGCTCAGATTCAGCCAAATGCTTCAGTGTCCCAAAACATACTGCGAAAGCAACCCAGGACTTTAACGCAAAGAAGTGGAATATTCTGCAATGCTCAAGTCAATCACCAGATCTTAACCCGATCAAGCATGCATTTGACTTGCTTAAGACAAAACTTAAGGCAGAAAGACCCACAAACAAGCAACAACTGAAGACAGCTGCAGTAAAAGCCTGGTAAAGCATCACGAAGGAGGAAACCCAATGTTTGGTGATGTCCATGGGTTCCAGACTTCAGACAATCATTGACTGCAAAGGATTCTCAACAAAGTATTAAAAATTAGCATTTTATTTATGGTAATATTAATTTGTCCAATTACGTTTGAGCCCCTGAAATGAGGAGACTTTGTATAAAAATTGTTGCACTTCTTAAACAGCTAGGCTAGTAGCTAATTCAAATCATCCTGCTATTTCATGGCTAATTTGATTCCTGGACAAAAAAAAAAAAAAAAAAAAAAAAAGAACAGCATCCAAGGTTGGAACAACTGAGGTTTGTCTAGCACCATGTGAGTCCATCCATTTTTTTTTTAAATCATTGAAACATGGCTGTATGACAATAGTCATATACATGCTACTGACTGGCAGAATCTGTTTTCATCAGTGAGTCTGTGTAAATGCTGCTTACAAAAGTTTTAGATAAAAGACCAGCAATTCACAACTGAGAATCCTTAACTATTACCGTCTTTGAAACTGCATACTTCCTTTTCTATTGTAGTAGAACACTACACACACACACACACACACACACACACACACACACACACACACACACACACACACACACACACACACACACACTACATACTCCCTTGCATAGTATGCAAAACTCTGCTGGTTAGTGTTGTCACAGATCAAATACAGTGGTGTGAAAAAGTGTTTGCCCCCTTCCTGATTTCTCATTTTTTTTGTATGTTTGTCACACTTGAATGTTCTTCTTTTAGATTTGATTGGCAGTTGGCAACCAGCTTACAGGTGCATTACCACCACTGTCTTGATTATCATCACTCTATATCTTTGTATAAAGAGCTTCCATAAGGAGTTCCGAACAACTCCTTATGTGTGAAAAAACCCTCTTCTTCTTCTTCTTCTTCTTCTTCTTCTTTTAGATTTGATTGGTGGTTGGCAACCAGCTTACAGGTACATTACCACCACTGACTTGATTCAGATCATCACTCATATAAAATTCAAGAAATCTCTGAGTGTCTGTGTGTCTGTCTGTCACGACCATAGGACTCGCTAAAAGATGATAGGATTTGCCTATGATGTGCCTATGGTGTATATCACAATCATAGGACTTGCTAAAAGATCATAGGACTCACTATGAGATCAAAGGCAGGCATCACTCACGGTCATAGGACTCGCTAAAAGATCATAGGACTTGCTATGACATCATCAAAGATCAAATGCAGGCATCACTCATGGTCATAGCACTCACTATGACATCATCACAGATCAAAGGCAGGCATCACCGAACGAGTGGTGATGTCAGAGTGATTAGAAAATGAAGATCACACTGGTGTGGCTGCACTGCAGTTCGGCGCAGCAGACTTTTGAGGCTGGAGTAGCCACAGCATGAAGAGGTGGCAACTCTCTGCTGAAGAAGAACTAGGATGAATAGAGGTGCGAAGTGAGGAAGACGAAGTTTGGAGCACGGTGGAGTCTAAAAGAAAGAAAAGTAGACGTCAAGAAACTCAATCAAGACCATTATCAAGTGCTGAGGAATCAGAGGATGAACTATCCTGGAATAAACAGAAGGAGTGGTAAGTAATCATTAAACTTACTCAGGAAGGGGCATCGTTTTGTGAGTGGAACCCAATTAAGTAAATAAGTGCATTTAAGTATTAAGTGCATTTAGAGGGATCACACTCCTCAGCCTCCCTGGGAAGGTCTATGCCAAGGTACTGGAGAGGATAGTCCGGCCGTTAATTGAACCTCGGATTCAGGAGGAGCAATGTGATTTTCGTCCTGGCCATGGCACATCAGACCAGCTCTTTACCCTCTCAAGAATTCTCGAGGGTTCGTGGGAGTTTGCCCAACCAGTTTACATGTGTTTTGTGGACTTGGAGAAGGCATTCGACTGCATCCCTCGTGGTTTTTTGTGGGGGGTGCTTCGGGAGTATGGGGTATCGGGCTTGTTGTTACGAGCTATTCGGTCTCTGTACGACTGTTGTGACCTTATGACTGTTATAGCTGACTTCATAGCAGTGATGTTTTGGGGCTGTCACTGGGCAACACAGACTTTCAACTCCCTCCAAAGATTTTCTATGGGGTTGAGATCTGGAGACTCGCTAGGCCACTCCAGGACCTTGAAATGCTTCTTACGAAGCCACTCCTTCGTTGCCCGGGTGGTGTGTTTGGGATCATTGTCATGCTGAAAGACCCAGCCACGTTTCATCTTCAATGCCCTTGCTGATGGAAGGAGGTTTTCACTCAAAATCTCACGATACATGGCCCCATTCATTCTTTCCTTTACATGGATCGGTCGTCCTGGTCCCTTTGCATAAAAACAGCCCCAAAGCATGATGTTTCCACCCCCATGCTTCACAGTAGGTATGGTGTTCTTTCTCCTCCAAACACGACAAGTTGAGTTTTTACAATAAAGTTCTGTTTTGGTTTTATCTGGCCATATGACATTCCCCCAATCCTCCTCTGGATCATCCAAATGCTCTCTAGCAAACTTCAGACGGGCCTGGACATGTACTGGCTTAAGCAGGGGGACACATCTGGCACTGCAGGATTTGAGTCCCTGGCGGTGTAGTGTGTTACTGATGGTAGCCTTTGATACTTTGGTCCCAGCTCTCTGCAAGTCATTCACTAGGTCCCCCCGTGTGGTTCTGGGATTTTTGCTCACTGTTCTCGTGATCATTTTGACCCCACGGGGTGAGATCTTGCGTGGAGCCCCAGATCGAGGGAGATTATCAGTGGTCTTGTATGTCTTCCATTTTCTAATAATTTCTCCCACAGTTGATTTCTTCACACCAAGCTGCTTACCTATTGCAGATTCAGTCTTCCCAGCCTGGTGCAGGTCTACAATTTTGTTTCTGGTGTCCTTTGACAGCTCTTTGGTCTTGGCCATAGTGGAGTTTGGAGTCTGACTGTTTGAGGTTGTGGACAGGTGTCTTTTATACTGATAAAGAGTTCAAACAAATTATAGATGTCAGGAATCTGAAACTCAGAACTCATAGAAAATAGTACTCTGTTAGGTTCGTACCTTAATCAGACTCGAGACATAAATATGATCAAAGATTTTACTTGCAAGGAGCATATCACCACACACCTCTGATTACAGACGGGAGTGAAAAGCTATCACATATAGCCAGCACTTCCCTTATATACACAAAGTAAAAGCTAGAAATAATTACACAATAACTGCCGCACCCTTGTGGGTGGTACACAGAAATCAGACTCTCCATCACAAGATTCATCAGTCAACAACATCACAAGATTCATTAGACAACGATTCAGTAGTTTCCAAACTTCAGTACAGACAAGAACAATTATTTTTAGGTTTCTTAGTAAGTCCTACCAGACATCATCAGACATGTTCATTAGAGGGCAATAGTTGAAAAGTACAAATCAGCAAGTACAATTCAGCAAGTCAAGTACAGTTCAAAATTCATTAATTATGAAATGATAACATGTATTTACAATGCATAATTCTCTGACAACAGACTAAATGCACCATTGCCTGAATGCACCACAGCCTGAATGCACCAACCCCTAGTCTGAACGCACCACATGTCTGGACTGAATGCACCACTTTCCTGGACTGAATGCACCACTACTTAGTCTGAATGCACCACTCCCTATGGACTGAATGCACCACCCCAAATATGTTTTCCTATGTTAGTTTTTCAATGAAATAGGTTAATATTATATCATAGATGGAAGTTTAGGAGGTGTGAAATCCAGTTATGCAAACTTAATACTCAAAGCAGGAGGTTTTAAATTAATCTTCACACCTTTGCTCTAACCCTAAACCCTAACCCTAACCCTAACCCTAAGCAGAGCAAGAAGCAGGACTCAAAGCAGCAGAAGCTCAAGCAACTCTGGACTGCCTATGAAAACCACAACATCATCACTTCCGACTACCTGAAGCAGTGCAGCAACCTGACTGATCATGCAGAAGACTAAAATAGCTGGAATGATTGAATTACTTGAAATTGTGATGTTTGAATAAATAAATAAAAAAAAACATTTTTGAGATTTGTTGTGCATTCAGACTAGGTAGGTGGTGCATTCAGTCTGGTGCATTCAGTCCAGAGGGGTGGTGCATTCAGACTAGGCAGATGGTGCATTCAGACTAGGCTGGTGGTGCATTCAGTCTGGTGCATTCAGGCAATGGTGTATTTAGTCTGACACCCGTTCAAAACAGGTGCCATTAATACAGGTAACGAGTGGAGGACAGAGGAGCCTCTTAAAGAAGAAGTTACAGGTCTGTGAGAGCCAGAAATCTTGCTTGTTTGTAGGTGACCAAATACTTATTTTCCACCATAATTTGCAAATAAATTCTGTAAAAATCAGACAATGTGATTTTCTGGATTTTTTTTTCTCATTTTGTCTCTCATAGTTGAGGTATACCTATGATGAAAATTGGAGACCTCTCTCATCTTTTAAGTGGGAGAACGTGCACAATTGGTGGCTGACTAAATACTTTCCCCCCCCACTGTATGTACAGTGTGCAAATGAGCATTGTGCAACAAGCAGTGTATAATTACAAATTATTGGTAAGTAGCAGCAGAGATGATATGGACATCAGACAGGTGATACTATATCTACTGTACAGGTGAGCAGTGTGAAAATTTAGCAGCCGGTGTGTGACTTCCTATATGCAAAGCTGTGTTACAGAGTTTTGGGGAGTTGTTGTCTGTTCATGAGTCTGATGGCAGTGGGAAGGAAGGAGTTTTTTAGTCTGGTTGTCTGGCATTTCACACTTCTGTACCTCCGACCTGAGGGTAGAAGTGTGAACAGTCTGTGTTGGGGGTGGGTGGGGTCCCGGAGGATGACGTCAGCTCTCTTTTGGACTCTGCGGTGGTAGGTGCTCTGCAGAGAGGGGAGTGGAGTCCTGATGATCTTCTCCGCTGTCTTCACAACTCTCTGCAGGCGTTTGCGCTCCAGGGTAGTGGTGTTTCCATACCACGCAGTGATGCCGTTGGTTAGGATGCTCTTGATGATGCAGCTGTAGAAATTGTTGAGGATCCTGGAGGACATGCCAAACTTCTTCAGCCTACTCAGAAAGTACAGTCGCTGTTGAGTTCTCTTGACCAGCTCTGTGGTGTTGTGTGTCCACTTAAGGTCCTCGCTGATGTGGATGCCCAGGTATTTAAAGCTGCTCACTCTCTCCACCTCAAGCTTCTGGATGAACAGTGGCTGATGGGGTCTCCTCCTCCCTTTCCTCATGTCCACTATCATTTCCTTTGTCTTGTCCGAGTTGAGGGTGAGATTGTTGTTCTCACACCATGACACCAGGTTGGCCACCTCCCTCCTGTAGGATGCTTCATTATCACCAGTGATGTGTCCTATCACTGCTGTGTCATCCGCAAACTTTAGGATGATGTTGTCTTTGTGGGAGGCAACACAGTCATGGGTGAAGAGGCTGTAAAGGATGGGGCTGAGAACACAACCCTGGGGGACACCTGTGTTTGTGATGATGCTGGCTGAGGTCCTGTTACCCATCCTGACAGACTGGGGCCTGCCAGTTAGAAAGTCCAGTAGCCAGTCACAGAGGGTGGGGTGCAAGCCAAGTGAAGACAGTTTGTCAGTGAGTTTGTCGGGGATGACTTTGTTGAAGGCATAGCTGTAGTCGACAAAGAGCATCCTAATGTAGGAGTCTTTATCTTCCAGGTGGGAAAGAGAATAATGGAGTGCTACAACAATGGCATCTGAGGTGGATCTGTTGGGCCGGTAGGTGTACTGCAGGAGGTCAAGGGTGCCCGGTATGCTGTCCTGAATGAGGGGCAGCACCACTCTCTCAAAGCACTTCATGATGATTGGAGTGAGTGCTACTGGTCTGTAATCATTTCAGACAGGTTGGCGGGCTCCTTTTGGGGAGAGGGATGATGGTTGTTGTTTTGAAGCACGAGGGGACTATGTTCTGGTTGAGGGAGAGGTTGAAGATTACTGTGAGAACATCAGTCAGCTCTGCAGTGCATGCTCTGAGGGCCCACCCAGGGATATTGTCTGGTTCTGCTGCCTTGCGGGGGTTGATATTTCTCAGTGCTTTGTTTACTTGGTCTGGTGAGACTTTTAACGGGTAGGGGTGTGTGCGATTGTGTGTCTCTTTTCTGTGCTGTGGCTGATGGTCTCGAAGCGGGTGTAAAAGATGTTGAGATCGTCCGACAGGCTGTCTGTAGGGCTAGTGGTGCTGCTCTTGGTCTTCTTGTAGTCTATGTTGTGTTGCAGGCCTTGCCACATGCATCCCGGGTCAGGAGTGGAGTAGAGGCTGTCCAGCCTTTCTCTGTACTGCCTCTTGGCTGTTGTTATAGCCTTCCTCAGTTCATACTTTGCAGCTTTGTATTCGACCTCACAGCCTGATTTAAATGCATGAGAGCGAGCACGCAGCATCTGACGTACCTGACTGTTGATCCAGGGCTTTTGGTTGGGGAACTTCCTGACCTGTACAGTGGGTACAATGGTATCAACGCATGTGCTGATGTACGCAGTCACGTATTCAGCATAGTCCTGTATGTTAACAGAAGAGTCCTCTTGAGTGGCTGCAACTTTAAACACATCCCAGTCTATGCAGGCAAAACAGTCTTGCAGGATGTTCTCAGTTTCTGGAGTCCAGCACTTAATTTGCTTAGTAACTGGGTTTGTTTGTTTTAGCTTTTGTCTGTAAGCTGGGTACATAAGCAGTGAGATGTGATCTGAC
Source organism: Pholidichthys leucotaenia (assembly GCA_020510985.1). Taxonomy (NCBI): domain Eukaryota; kingdom Metazoa; phylum Chordata; class Actinopteri; order Cichliformes; family Pholidichthyidae; genus Pholidichthys; species Pholidichthys leucotaenia. The sequence goes on along the minus strand of CM035838.1, from coordinate 166,090,651 downwards.
TGTCCGAAGTGGGGGCTGGATGCTGCTCTGTAGGAGCCACATATGTTGGAATAAACATGATCCAATGTGTTTTTATTGCGGGTGGGAATGTCCACATGCTGGTAATATTTGGGGAGTACGGGCCGTAAATTGCACTGGTTAAAGTCGCCAGCAACAATAAAAACAGCATCGGGATGTTTCGTCTCTACTGCACTGATGACGTTGTGGAATTTGTTTAGCACTACTGTGTAGTTGCTCTGTGGACAGATGTATACAGCAGGCAAAAACACAGCAGTAGATGTTTCAAATGTCAAAAGTTTGGTCATGTAGTAGTGAAATGCAAAGGTAGACAACGATGTGCCAGATACTCCGGTAACCATAAATATGGAAAGTGTGAAAGAGAAGCCAAATTAAAGTGCTGTAACTTCGGTGGTGAACATAGCTCTGCATATCGAGGTTGTGAAGCCAGCAAAAGAGCAACAGAAATTCAGCAGATAAAAGTCTCCCAGGGACTAACATATGCAGAAGCTGTGAAAAAGGTGCCAGCTAAAAAAAGTGGGAGTGGACTCGAACAGGGAAAGTGTGCAGACTTGCAGTGTATGCAGTAGAATTAAGATACTTCGGTTTTGAAGGAAAATAATTTTGTCTTATTTGTGGTAGATGTGATAAACTGCACTGCGCAGACTTCCAAGAAAACAAAAAAAAAAATCAAAATCATTGTGAAAACAGCAGAAAAATATCTTGGCATTAAGGGGCTACAGTGGGAAGCAGTTGAAGACTTGTTAAGTGGGGGATCGTTAAGTTCAAAGACATCATGGGCTGGTGGATCAACTGCCAATTCAAGTCTAAAAGAATAATAATAATGAGATGAGACGCAGATACAGACTACAGCTAAAAGAAGAATAATGAGATGAGATGCAGATATGACATTAAAAAAGAAGAACGTCGAGAGGGGTGTGCATGGGAACATGCGGGTGTGAAGGTATGGGGAGGGGTGTGCCTGCGAGTCGGGAGGTGCTGGATTAAGTGGGGTAGTGCCTCTCGGCAACGTGGGCTCACCTGGGCGAGGGGACTTCTTTGGACGTGGGGGTCCCCGGGGCGCGTGGCCGAGGCGCTGGGGCGGGGCCGCTGTGGGGGTGCCTGGGGGGCTCGTGCCGGGGGGCGCTGGCTGGTCTCTGTCCTGGGGGGTGGGGTCGCTGGCCTCCTGGTGCCTGGGGCCCCGGGGGCGGATGTTGGCCCCGCTGGGGAGGTGGGAGTCGAGCGGGTCCGGGGGTGTGGGCTCACCGCGCCGGCTGCCGGGCGGCCTGCCCTCCCTTGATCGTCCCTCCGGGGGTGGATGCCTGGCTTTCCTGGGGCTTGCTGACCTCGGGGCTGGGGGTTGGTGGCGCTGCCTTGCCTGCTCGGGGTCCTCGGAGGGAGAGCTGCTGCGACCGGCCCTTCGCTCATATGTTTCCTGACAAACCACTCACATGCACACACTTATTTTGTGCGCGTTCTCATATATCGGCACACAGACATACATGCACAAGTGTCTCTCCTTTAACAGGTGCAGAAACCAGACTCGTGTTGAGACATCTCCGGTGGAAGAAGCAGTTTGTCTTTTGTTTGTTTTAGTTGTCGTTTTTTTTTCTTGTTTTTTTTTTTTCGTCTGTTCCCCTCCCTTTTCTCCCCCCCCCCCCCCTTCACACACTTCCTTTTCCTCTCCCCCATCCTGATGGGTCTTCCATGGGTAAAACAATTAAACTAAAGTATTAAAAGTTATTACAGGAGGAGTTTACAACAATATACAGTGCAAAATTAGGTACTGTATAGGCTCCTCTTGGCAAAGTAAATCTGTTTTGGCACAGTAAGGGTGACAGATCCCTGTTCTGTTTGCCTAGCTGCCTGAACGTCACAAAGCTATGAGGAAAACATCACAAAGCTATGAGGAAAACGTCACAAAGCTTTGAGGAAAACGTCACAAAGTTATGAGGAAAAACAGACACACAGAAAGACACATATATGGGGTGTGTGGCGGTGGTGCACCTGTGGGCTGGTTGCCAACTGCCAATCAGGTCTAGAAGAAGAAGAAGTTGTTCAGAACTCCTTATACAAAGATATAGAGGGATGATAATCAAGTCAGTGGCGGTAATGCACCTGTAAGCTGGTTGCCAACCGCCAATCAAATCTAAAAGAAGAAGAAGAATTCTGATTTTTGATACATAGAGTGATGTTTACTGAGTGAAGTACATGACGGTAAGGACTACAGCTCCTGACCAGATAGAGTGATGATATAGAGTGAAGTATGTGGCAGTAATGCACCTGTAAGTTGGTTGCCAACTGCCAATCAAATCCAAAAGAAGAAGAAGAAAATGAAGATCACATTGAGGCACCGGCCTGGGTGGCCGACATCTTGGCTATGGCAGTTGCGTAGACTGATGATACAGAGTGAAGTGATGACATAGAGTAAAGTACGTGGAGACGAAGATGAGGGATGTCTGAAGATAGAATTGAGGTTTGGTTGGACACAGCAATGATGATAGAAGGACTACAGCTCCTGACCAGATAGAGTGAAGTATGAGGAGATGAAGAAGAATGATGTCTGAAGATAGAGTTGAGGTTTGATTGGACACAGCAATGATGAAAGAAGGACTACAGCTCCTGACAAGATAGAGTGATGATATAGAGTGAAGTATGTGGCGGTAATGCACCTGTAAGCTGGTTGCCAGCCGCCAATCAAATCTAAAAGAAGAAGAAGAAGAGTGGTGACGTCAAAGATCAAAGGCAGGTTTCACCATGGTTACTGTTGCCATGGTAACAGTAAGTTTCTACAGGCATGCAGAAATGCTTGCTTACACTTGCTTTCTATGGGCATGCACAAGTATGCATGAGTCAAACAAATTTAAATATTAGACAACGCTAACACAAGTAAACACAAAATGCAGTTTTTAAATGAAGGTGCTTATTATTAAGGGTAAAAAAAAATCCAAACCTACATGGCCTTGTGTGAAAAAGTGATCCCCCCCCCCCCCGTTAAAACATAAATTAACTGTGGCTTATCACATCTTTGGAAAGCTGAGTTCACTTTCTCTAGCCACACCCAGGCCTGATTACTGCCACACCTGTTCTCAATCAAGAAAATCACTTCAATAGGACCTGCCTGACAAAGTGAAGTAGGACCAAAAGATCCTCAAACGCTAGACATCATGCTGTGATCCAAAGAAATTCAGGAACAAATGAGAAAAAGTAATTGAGATCTATCAGTCTGGAAAAGGTTATAAAGCCATTTCTAAAGCTTTGGGACTCCAGCGAACCACAGTGAGAGCCATTATCCCCAAATGGCGAAAACATGGAACAGTGGTGAACCTTCCCAGGAGTGGCCGGCCGACCAAAATTACCCCAAGAGCGAAGCGATGACTCATCCAAGAGGTCACAAAAGACCCCGCAACAACATCCCAAGAACTGCAGACCTCACTTGACTCAGTTGAGGTCAGTGTTCATGACTCCACCATAAGAAAGAGACTGAGCAAAAATGGCCTGCATGGCAGAATTCCAAGACAAAAACCACTGCTGAGCTAAAAGAACATAAAGGCTCATCTCAGTTTTGTCAGAAAACATCTTGATGATCCCCAAGACATTTGTGAAAATACTCTGTGGACTGACGAGACAAAAGTTGAACTTTTGGAAGGCGTGTGTCCCATTACATCTGACGTAAAAGTAGCACAGCATTTCAGAAAAGGAACATGATACCGACAGTAAAATATGGTGGTGGTAGTGTGATGGTCTGGGGCTGTTGTGCTGCTTCAGGACCGGGAAGACTTGCTGTGGGAAATGGAACCATGAATTCTGCTGTCTACAAAAAAATCCTGAAAGAGAATGTCTGGCCATCTGTTCGTGGCCTCAAGCTGAAGCGCACTTTGGTTCTGCAGCAGGACAATGAACCAAAGCACACCAGCAAGTCCACCTCTGAATGACTTAAGAAAAAAACAAAATGAAGACTTTGGAGTGGCCTAGTCAAAGTCCTGACCTGAATCCAATTAAGATGCTGTGGCATGACCTTAAAAAAGCGGTTCATGCTTGAAAACCCTCCAATGTGGCTGAATTACAACAATTCTGCAAAGATGAGTCGGCCAAAATTCCTCCACAGTGCTGTTAAAGACCCATTGTCAGTTATTGCAAAGGCTTTATTACAGTTATTGCTGCTAAGGGTGGCCCAACCAGTTATTAGGTTTAGGAGGCAATCACTTTTTCACACAGGGCCATGTAGGTTTGGATTTTCTTTCGCTTAATAATAAACACCTTCATTTAAAAACAGCATTTTGTGTTTACTTGTGTTATCTTTGTCTAATATTTAAATTTGTTTGATGATCTGAAACATTTAAGTGTGACAAATATACAAAAAAAATGAGAAATCAGGAAGGGGGCAAACACTTTCACACCACTGTATTTCATGTACTTAACAGAAATGACAGCTGCTTGCACTGAAGCATAAAACTAACACAATGGTGAGGACTTTTTATCTCAGGCTGAACATAGAGTTTACCGAATGAGTATTTATCACTTGTTCTGAATCCAGAATGCAGATACATTTTCAATCCAGACTGGTCTTTAAAACACACAAATCTAAATTAAATAAGCAAAGTCTCCAACCAAGCACAAAGTGTGGTGTAAATACAGAGTACAGCATGTTGCATTAACAACACTGATAGTGGCAGAGTGAAAAGTAAATCCAGTCCTTCTTGCCCCTAGTGAGTGCATCTGTGTGTGTGTGTGTGTGTGTGTGTGTGTGTGTGTGTGTGTGTGTGTTGGAGGGGGATGATCATTTGTCAGCTAAATTAGTTACTTTGAATGAGGACTTGTATTTTGAAATCCAGTCTGGCGTAGCATTCTGATTAAATAAAACACATTCTTGCAAAATTGATCACATCATTTTATTACTGCCAGAACAAGTTATTGGATAAGGATTTATAAATGGTTTATAATGTCGTTGTCAGGCACAAACCTTGTATCTCTTAATCAGACATTTTTTCAGAAAATCAGTAGAAGCAAGACAGAATACATGTGTGTGAATGAGAGGGAGGCAGGTGTAACAGTGTAGAAGCAAGGAGTAGAGGTAAGGCAGACGAGTTTAAATACCTGGGGTCAACGATTCAAAGCAATGGACAGTGCACAAGAGAGGTGAAGAAGAGAGTGCAGGCAGGGTGGAGTGGGTGGAGACGTGTGTGGGGTGATTTGCAACAGAAGAATAGCAGCTAGAGTGAAAGGGAAGATTTACAAGACGGTGAGACCTGCTATGATGTATGGTTTGGAGACTGTCATGAATCTGGGTTTGGCTCCCAAACCTCATCCAAGCTTTGATGTCCTTAAGACAGGCTTCAAACTTGGCTAATTGATTACTATCATCTGGCTTCACTGACAAGTATAATTGTGTGTCATCTGCATAACAATGAAAATGTATACAGTGCTTTCTAATGATGTTGCCCAACAGAGACTGTGGAACAATCGATGTATAACACATGCCGATTGTTCCACCCGTCCAGCACTGCAGGACGGGTGCGAAGGGCCTAGCACAGATCCCTGTGGAACTCCATGACTGAGCTTTGAGTTGGAAGAAAACTCATTATTGACATGAACAAACTAAGGCCTATCAGACAAATAAGATCTAAACCACTGCAGCAAAGTTCCATTTAGTCCAACATAGTGTTGTAATCTATCAAGTAGAATATCATGGTCGATAGTATCAAAGGCTGCACTAAGATCTAAAAGGACAAGTACAGAAACAAGTCCATTATCAGATGTGATAAGGAGGTCATTAGTGACCTTCCCTAAGGCTGTTTCAGTACTGTGATGGATTCTGAACCCAGATTGAAACTCTTCAAATAAACCATTTCCCTGCAAGTGGTCAAATAATTGCGCAGCAACAACTCTTTCTAAGATTTTTGAAATGAAAGGCAGATTAGAGATTGGTCAATAGCTAAAACTCCTGAATCAAGCGTTAGCTTTGTGAGTAAGGGTTTAATTACAGCAGTTTTAAAAGCCTGCGGTACATGGCCTAATGTTAATGAAGAATTGATTATTTGAAGAATACGGCTATCAATAAATGGAAAGACTTCTTTAAATAACCTGGTAGGAATAGGGTCTAAAAGACAAGTTGAAGGCTTGGATGAGGAAATTATTTTATCTAACTCTAAAAGGTCAATTGGAGTAAACTTATCCAAACAGATATCAGTTGAAGGAGTTGTAGTAGTTACTGTAAGTTTACGGTGGGAAGAATCTGACTGATTTTTATCTCTAATAGATGAAATTTTATGATTGGAAAAGTTCAACAAGTCCTGACTAGTAAGCTCTAGGGGGATGCGAGGATTGATAGAGTCCTGACTCTTTGTCAGCCTGGCTACAGTTCTGAAAAGAAACCTGGGATTTGACATATTATTCGGCCCAGGAAACAGGCACGCAGGCTCAGGTAGATTTGAAAGCTTTATTTTTAACCAATATAACGTGTATGGATGCGTGTGTGAGAGATAAGAATGTATTGTGGGTGGAGGATGCAGGTCGGGACAGAGCAGTCCGCCGTGCAGCCAGGCAACCCTATGAGCGAGAGGAGAACAGGGGTTAGCTGGGCAAACCAAACAGGAGAGTGACAAGGTAATGTGCTTACTTGCAGTAACTGTGGTGGCTGGCGTTGGCAAGATCCCAAGCCTGGGGGACAGCGTCCTGCTGCGCGTCCGAGGAGGAGCAGCGTGGCAGAGGAGTGGTGAGACGAGGGAGAGAGTGTCCGCCGCCGGGAGATCCACCTGTGCACAGGGGAGAGCTGACAGGAACAGGTGAGACAACAATTGACAGCTTACATGTCGTGATGAAGGCCAGCAGGCCTGGAGGAAAGGTATCCGCTGAAGGTTAGAGCACGAAGGAAGACAGACGGCTCCAGGCCGAAGCTCAGGGCGAGGTGGAATAAGTAGCTGCGTACTAACGAGATGCAGGTGTGCGCGCAGCTGAGGTGGATGCCCGTGAGCGGTGAGTGGTGACAGTACTCCCCCTACTACCAGCGCCTGCTGGCGCTGGCTTACCTGGGTGCGCCCAGTGAAACTCCGCAATGAGGTCCTGATCCAACACCCACGGAGAGCGCACCCAGGATCTCCACTCCGGTCCACAACCTTCCCAATCCACCAGGTATTGTAGCCCACGACCTCGGCGCCGGGAGTCCAAGATGGAAGCAACACTCCACGCCGGGTCACCGTCGATCATCCTAGGAGCGGGAGGCGACCTAGGAGGGGGCAGAGTGGATTGGAAAGAACAGGTTTGATCTTAGACACGTGGAAGGTGGGACACACACGTGGGGGGGGGGGTGCAAACGCACAGCCACCGAGTTGACAATTTTAGAAATCACAAAGGGGCAGAGAAACCACTGTGCCAGCTTCCTCTTCTCAGCCTTGAGGTTGATATCCTGGGAGGAGAGCCACACCCGTTGACCCACCTGGTAGTCAGGAGCTGGCCTTCTGTGGCGATTGGTGGTGGAACTGTTGTGCGCCGCTGTGTGTAAAAACGCATTCCTCGTCTTGGTCCACACACTCCGGCAGCACCTCATGTGCGCCTGGACAGATGGGACAGCCAACTCACCCTCCTGCTCGGGAAACAAGGGGGGATCGTACCCCAAGGACGCTTCGAAGGGCGACACACCAGTAGCAGAAGAGCGTGTAGAGTTGTGGGCATATTCCACCCAGGTCAGGTAGGAGCTCCAGGATGATGGATTTGAGGAGGTCACGCAGCGCAGGGCGGCCTCCAACTCCTGGTTAGTGCGCTCGCATTGCCCATTAGACTGGGGGTGGTGACCAGAGGAGAGACTAACCGTGGCCCCCAAAGCGTTGCAGAAACACCTCCAAACCTGGGAGACAAACTGAGGGCCCCGGTCCGATACCACGTCCAGCGGGATCCCATGCAGCCTGACAACATGTTGGACCAGAAGGTCAGCCGTTTCACGTGCCTAAGGGAGACCCCGAAGAGGCACAAAATGGGTGGCCTTAGAAAATCAATCCACAATTGTCAGGACCGTGTCATAGGTGTTAGAGACTGGGAGACCGGTGACGAAGTCTAGGGTGATGTGTGACCAGGGCCTGCCTGGGACCGGCAGGGGCTGGAGTAGACCCGCAGGCGGAGAGTTTTGGGACTTGCCGGTAGCACACTGGGGACAAGCCCGGACATAATTGGTGACGTCCTTCTGGAGACCCAGCCACCAGAACGAGCGTTGCAGCAGACTCACCAGGCGGGTGATGCCAGGGTGGCAGGCGAGCTTGGAGGTATGGGCCCAGTGAATCACCTCTCCTCTAACTGCCGAAGGAACGAAGAGCCTCCCCTCTGGCCCCCCACCAGGATCCGTCTCTGTCTCCTGAGCCCTAAGAATCCTGTCCTTGATGGACCAGGAAACCGCCCCCATGACGCATGAGCGGGGAAGGATGGTGTGTTCAGACTCCTCCGGATCCTCAGGGGCGAACTGCCTGGATAAGGCATCGGGCAACCCATTCTTCGAGCCTGGACGGTAAGTGATGGTAAATTGAAAGCGAGCAAAAAATAGAGACCAACGCGCCTGGCGGGCATTCAGGCGCCTTGCTGTCCTCAAATACTCAAGGTTCTTGTGGTCCGTCCAGACCACGAAAGGCTGGACTGCCCCCTCCAACCAGTGACACCACTCCTGCAGCGCGAGCTTGACAGCGAGGAGCTCCCTGTCGCCGACGTCATAGTTGCGCTCCGCCGCCGATAATCGCCAGGAGAAGAAGGCGCAGGGCCGCTTGACTCCATCGACTGGTGAGCACTGAGAGATCACCGCCCCCACCCCCGTGTCGGATGCGTCGACCTCCACTAGACACTGCAGCGTGGGATCGACCTGGGTCAGGACCCGGGAGGACGAGAATTCCGCCTGGAGAGTCTTGAAGGTGGTGGCCGCCTCCTCGGACCACTGGAAGGGCACCTTCGATGACGTGAGGCGGGTCAGGGGGGTGACAATGGTGCCGAAGTTGGGGATGAAGCGCCGGTAGAAATTAGAGAATCCAATAAACTGCTGCACCTGCTTCCTGGAGGTAGGTGTGGGCCACTCGACCACCGCTTTGACCTTAGCGGGGTCGGGGAGTACCTGGTTGTGTGAGATAACGAACCCCAGGAAGGAGGCCGTCTGGGCGTACAACTCGCACTTCTCCGCTTTGATGTACAGACAATTCTCCAGCAGCCGTTGCAGGACCCACCTCACATGGACCTGGTGCTCCTCCCGTGATTTGGAGAAGATGAGTATGTCGTCCAGATATACAAAGACAAAGACTCCCAGGAAATCCCATAGGACGTCGTTTATGAGACGCTGGAAAATGGCAGGTGCGTTGGTAAGTCCGAACGGCATCACAAGATACTCAAAATGACCGCTGGGTGTCCTAAAAGCCGTCTTCCATTCGTCTCCCTCCCGGATCCGACCGAGATGGTAAGCGCTGCGGAGGTCTAGCTTTGTGAACCAGGTCGCCCCCTGGAGGGAGTGGAAGGCGGTGTCCATGAGCGGCAAGGTGTAGCGATCCTTGATGGTGATGTCGTTCAGTGCTCTGAAGTCGATGCAGGGACGCAGGGACCCATCCTTCTTGGACACAAAGAAGAAACCCGCGCCGAACGGGGACAAGGAGGGGCAGATGATCCCAGCGCTGAGCGACTCCTTGATATAAGTATCCATCGCCACGTGTTCTGGTGCTGAGAGACTGTACAGGCGGCCAGATGGCAAGGGGGCCCCTGGACGGTTGATTGCGCAGTCATATGGCCGGTGAGGGGGAAGGGACAAGGCTCTGGACTTACTAAACGCTACTCCCAAGTCGTGGAACTCCTGCGGCACCAGGGTGAGGACTGGGGGCTCGGAGACCGGCGCCGGCGGAAGGGTGGACGGAGCACAGGCCGCCGACTGAAGGCAGGTGCCCAGGCAGAAGGTGCTCCAAGAAAGGACACTGCCGGTTCTCCAATCCAGGACAGGGTTATGCAAACGCAGCCAAGGGTAACCCAGGAGCAGCTCATGTCAACATGTGAAGTAGATGATTGTTGTAATTTTATAACTGCAACAATCACAAAGTCTATAGAAAAATTTTCAAAGCAAATTAAAAGTAGACAACAGAAGATTAGCCTACCATGGTTAAATAATGAAATAAGAAAACTTATGAAGAGGCGAGACTATGCACTGAAAACATCACTAACCTCCAAACTACAAAATGATCACCTTGTGTACAAAAGTTTAAGAAATAAAGTGGTACATGAGCTGCGAAAATCAAAAATATCTTATTACAATAAACTGATAGATCATGCAAAGGGTAACAACAGTTCCCTATGGAGACATTTAAATAACTTAACTAATAAAAAAAACGATCAGAAGGGGGTAAAGGAACTTAGAATCAATGGCAAGACCGTCAGTGACAAGGCTACTTTGGCAAATGAATTTAATTCACACTTTGTGGGCTCTGTGGAAGACTTAACAAAAATTTTTGTGCTGCCAAATGTGCTCAACAACACAAATTCCATACTTCCAACAGATACTTTTCACATCAATGAGGTAAATGAGAAGTTAATTGCTGGTATTGTTAAAACACTGTCAAACTCAAAAACTAATGATATCTACAATATGAGCACCTCCTTTCTCAAAATGCACAGCAAAATATTAATCAAACCACTGACCCATCTCATTAATCTCTCCATTAGGTCTAGTACATTTCCATCTGGCTGGAAAAAAGCTGTCGTCATACCAGTTCATAAATCAGGCAGTAAAGACGATATACGCAATTACCGCCCAATCTCTATCTTACCAGTCCTATCTAAGGTTCTTGAAAAAGTTGTAGCTACACAGCTGATAGACTACTTACAAGACAGTCAACTTCTTCATCCACATCAATTTGGTTTTAGACCAGGATACTCAACAGAAACAGCAAATTGTTGCCTTATTGAAAACGTCAAACAGTCCTTGGACAGGGGTAATGTGGTAGGAGCTGTTTTTCTAGATCTCAAAAAGGCTTTCGATACTGTAAACCACAGTTTGCTTTTATCCAAAATGGTATCTTTTAACTTCTCCCCAAATACATTAGAATGGTTTGCATCTTATCTCCAGAATAGAGAACAGTGTGTAAAAGTTCACCAGGATAAATCCTCATTTTTAAACAACCGCATGGGTATCCCACAAGGGTCCATTCTTGGTCCTTTACTTTTCAGCATTTTTATTAATGACTTGCCGTTACACTGCTCAGCTGCAACATGCCAACTTTATGCAGATGATGCAGTTATTTACACAGCTGCCAAGACTCCAGCACAGGCTGCAGATGTACTGTCTACAAGTATGGTTGATGTCCAAGAGTGGCTCCTCAAGAACCATCTATTGCTGAACCTTCAGAAAACAGTCTCAATGTGCTTTTCAATCAAAAAATGTAACCTGCAACATTTTAAAGTTAATATACATGATCATGACATCAGTTTAGCTACAGAATTCAAATATCTTGGCATTGTACTAGATCCTCAACTCAAATTTAATCTTCATATAAAGAAAATTTCAAAAACAGTAAAAAAAAATCTGAACTGCTTTAAATTAATTAGATATTACATACCTTATGAAGCAGCTGCACTGTATATGCATTCTATGGTTTTTTCTCATATATCATACTGTTTGACAGTCTCGGCTCAAGCAGCCCCTTCCACAATAAGACATATAGGTTCATTATATAATCAAACCCTAAAAATCTTGGACAAAAAGCCCATTAGGTGGCATCACTGTAATGTTTTAAAAAAATACAACCTATTGAGTTTTGAGAGCTTCATTGACCTCTGTCTTCTGAAATTAACGTTCAAATGTTTCCATAAATCAGCACCCGAGCCACTTGCTGGTTTCGTCCAAAGGCAGGACAGCAGCAGAGCCACCAGGAGTTCTGTTAACAATAACTGTAAAATATTCCACCGCAGAACCACATTTGGACAAACAGCTTTCTCTATAAAGGGCAGTCACATCTGGAACACAATGCCAAATGAAATTAAAATAATAACGGACTTTAAAACATTCACTAAAAATGTTAAAAACTGGCTGAAAAATAAACAAGAATGTACTCATGTATGGATTAATTGTCTGCAAAGTGAGAGTGAATGAAGGGAAGGAATAAATGTGTTTGTTTATAGTGAGTGACGAAGGGAGGGAGGCCTGAAATAGGCAAATGTGAGTTATGTTATATGTGTTAAATGTGAGTCAGGCTGTTATATTTGTGTATTTATAATATTTATAATATTTATGTTAAATGTGAGTCAGGCTGTTATATTTGTGTATTTATAATATTTATAATATTTATAATTGTGTATTTATAATTTTTCTGCATTGATGTATGTGGTTATTGTGTATATTTTTTATTTTTTTTCCCATCTTTACTTGATTCTTTTTCTAAAGCCCATCCAGGGACAAGAGTTGCAAATTAGCTAATAGCTATACACTCTATGTGCAACACATCAGATTGATTGTCTTTGATTAATTGTCTATGTTTATTGCACTGTCCCTGTCAAATAAACTAATCTACTACTACTACTAGGATGACACGGTCTGACGAGGAGGGCAGGACATACAGGGTCAGATCCTCCCAGTGGTTGCCAGAGATGATGATGGGGCTTGGTGCGATGCGTCACTGTTCCCAGGGGCGAGCGAGAGAGAGTGATCAGGTTAAGGGGAGTTGACAGCGGTTGGCAGGGTATGCCCAAATGGGTTGCCAGGCTTTTAGAGATGAAACTCTGCTCTGCCCCAGAATCCACCAGTGCGTGCGTGAAATGCTCGGTGGAGTTGTGGCAGAATCGTATGGGCAGTGTGCATGAGGATAGGGGATTTGGCCGGTTAGAATCCGCGAGTCCCCCTACAGTGACTCGCGGACCTCCCCGTTTGGCTTAACCGGGCACAGCTCCACGGGATGCTGGTCATCTCTGCAATACATGCAGAGACCCCGTTCCCGCCAGCGTTGTCTCTCCGCAAGAGGGAGCCTAGTGTGCCCGATTGCCTTGGCCTCTGGCTCGTCGGCGGACTCCGGAGCCGGTAACGCCAGGGGGCGAGACTGAGAAGAGCGGGCGGAAGCTCTGCGCGAGCGGCTGACAGACTTCCGCTCCGCGGCCAGCTCACACAGCCTATTGTCCAGGCTAATGGTGAGCGAAATCAGCTCGGAAAGCCGCCCTGGGAGATCCCGACAGGCTAGCTCATCCCTCAGACTGGAACTGAGGCTACGGAGGAAGATACTGCAGAGAGATGCCTCTCCCCAGCCCACCTCCTCCGCTGCCACCCAGAAGTCAACAGCGTGTTCCGCCGCCGACGGGCTTCCCTGTTGGAGACTAAGAAGCCGATCAGCGAGGACACTGTCATGACGCAAGTGGTCAAAGACCTCTAAAAAGTCCCGCACGAACCGGTCATAAGAGAGGGTTGCGTAGCTGGGCTTCGTCATTACGGCGTACGCCCAAGCTAATGCTGGCCCCTCTAGGAGATAAGCCATGTACCTGATTCGGCTATGGTCTGAGGGAAAATCCCCGGGAATGCGCAGGAACACTGACTCACACTGCAGGATAAACCCCCTCGCTCCACCGAGTTTCCCGTTGAAGCGAGCGGGGGTTGGAATGGGTGTGAGACGGGCTGGCGTTCCCAAGCTAGGCTGGTCAGCCGTGGGAGCGACCGGAGCCGAGGCGCCTAGAGGACCCGGGGGAAACGCCCGCTGGGGATCCAGGCGGCCTAACCGGTTACTAATTATGGTTAATTGATTAAAAATTACCTGTTGTTGGTGTGTTAACATATCCACCCGAGCCTCAAGGGTGGAAAAGCGGTGTGCAAGCCCGCTGTCCACTGGAGCCGTACTAACATATTATTTGGCCCAGGAAACATGCACGCAGGCTCAAGTAGATTTGAAAGCTTTATTTTTAACCAATATAATGTGTATGGATGCGTGTGTGAGAGATAAGAGTGTATTGTGGGTGGAGGATGCAGGTCGGGACAGAGCAGCACACCGTGCAGCCAGGCAACCCTATGAGCGAGAAGAGAACAGGGGTTAGCTGGGCAAACCACACAGGAGAGTGACAAGGTAATGTGCTTACTTGCAGTAACTGTGGTGGCTGGCGTTGGCAAGATCCCAAGCCTGGGAGACAGCGTCCTGCTGCGCGTCCGAGGAGGAGCAGCGTGGCAGAGGAGTGGTGAGACGAGGGAGAGAGTGTCCGCCGCCGGGAGATCCACCTGTGCACAGGGGAGAGCTGACAGGAACAGGTGAGACAACAATTGACAGCTTACGTGTCGTGATGAAGGTCAGCAGGCCTGGAGGAAAGGTATCCGCTGAAGGTTAGAGCACAAAGGAAGACAGACGGCTCCAGGCCGAAGCTCAGGGCGAGGTGGAATAAGTAGCTGCGTACTAACGAGATGCAGGTGTGCGCGCAGCTGAGGTGGATGCCCGTGAGCGGCGAGTGGTGACAGAATTATTCTTGTTCTCTTCTATTAATGCAGAGTAATAACTTATTCTAGCTTTTCTAAGATATTTTTTTTATAAATTACAAGATGATTTCTCCAAGCTAAATAGAGCTTCAGGCAAGTGTACTCAATTATGTCAGTAATATCAATGTTAATGTCACACTTCCCGACTCATGGTGAGGTGGACCCGGAGCAGCTCACAGTAGCCCTCGGGGCTTCCACAACGTGCTCTGCCGCTGCCGGCAACCCTGACCCAGTTTCTCTTTTTTTCCCTTCGGGCTCGGAGCCCCGGCCGGGGTTGCTGGAGAGCTGCTGGTCTCGTTGGAGGCCACCAAGGATCAGGGTCCAGCATCAGGTGACGTGAGGAGCATCACCTCCCTCACAGGGGAGGCCACCGTGGGAGCAATGAGGCCCCTGATGGGGTTCACCGCAGGTGCAATGGTGCTCCAACTGGAGCCCTCCGCGGGTGCAGCAGAGCTTCAGCCGGAGTCCACCGCCGGTGCAGCCACGTCCCAGACTGGGACCATCGTGGGTGCAGCCACGTCCCAGACCGGGACCATCGCGGGTGCTACGGTTCCCCTGCCCCAAGCCTCGAACGGCAGGGGTGTTCTGTTCCTTAGTTTGGCCGCCGATGTTCCCGAGTATGGAGGCTGCCTCTCCGCCTTCCCCTCCGGTTCTGGTGGCTCCACCATGCTGGGCGGCCACACAAAGGACTTGGCTTATGGGTCGGGTTGTCCATCGGCAGGCCGCCAGACACTATCCCGCTGGCCGCCTGCTGGACTTGGGACTTGGGCAGGCCACCCAATCTGTCACTCCTCACCATGCTGGGGGCCTGGGACTCTGGTTAACCCCCTGAACTTTGGACTTCTGGGGAGGGGGGGTTGGTGTTCCAGGTTGGGGGTCGTTAGGAGGGGTTTGCTCGTTATTATGTTTTTTACTGGTTGTGTTTTCACCGATTGCTTCCCTCCTAACTGGTTTTCCCCCACCTCCCACCCTGGGTTAGTGTTTGTTGCTGGGGGAAGGGGTTCTCTTGAGGGGTGTTGTTCCTTTTCTTTTTGGCTGATAGTACTGGGGTGTCTGGTTTCCACCCCTTGGGGTGGGGGGCTGTCATGAATCTGGGTTTGGCTCCCAAACCCAGTTCTACTTATTGTTATGTTTTGCCCTATTTTCCACCTGGCGCTTCAGGGAGCTATTGGGTCTCTGCCCCCTGACAGCTTGGGCACACCCCCTCCTCCTGTCAAGTGCCATCAGCTGTACTGTCACGGGTGTTCACACACATGCACACATGCACACACACACACACACACACACACACACACACACACACACACACACACACGCACATACTCTATTCATTCCCATTCCCACGCTCATACACGCTGTCTCACACACCAGGTTCCAATCAAGTTCAGCCCACATTTTCTCGCACCGGCAATCTCTTTCCTCATTAGCTTCAGGAGTATTTGTTCGCTGCAATTGTGGAAAGAGATTGTCGGCGCATTCACCTCCATACGCAGCAGCTAGCTCTCCACGTATGAGTTATCATTACCTTCGTTGTACTCAGCCCACCACTTTAAGTTCGGTTAACCCCTTGGTGTTACGGCTGGCCCAGCTTCTCTGTCCATTCTCCAGACTGCACGGCTCGCCCCGGGAACGCTCCAGCCCTGTAAGTCTCATGATCACCTTTCCCTTTGTGCTGCAGCACTAGGCTCCTTTTTGGCCGGGCTGTGGAGCATCCGGCAGGCGCCCTGTATCTTTGGTGGCCTTATTTTCATCATTTGCACATCCCTGTATTTCGTGGTCAACTGGACTTGTTACTTTGTTGGCATATTTAATAAAATGACACTTTCTACTTCCGCAATTGGGTTTTTCATTCCCTCCCTCGTGCGCCAATGTGTGGCACATGGGAGTTTGTGACAGAGACAGTGGTACTGACAAAAAGACAGTGCTGGAGGCAGTAGAGTTGAAGATACTAAAATTCTCATTGGGAGTGACAAGGAGGGCCAGAATTAGGTACAGCTCAGGTCGAGCAGTTTGGAAATGTGCAGCGGAGGAGGGATAGTAGATACAATATATTGGACAAAGATTGTTGAAGATGGAGCTGCCAGGCAGGAGAAGAAGAGGATGACCAAGGAGAAGATTCATGAATATAGTGAAGGAGGACATAGAGAGGGGTGATGTTACAGAGGAAGATGCAAGGGATGGGGTGAGATGGTGGCAGATGATCCACTATGGTGACCCCTAAAGAAAAAGAAAATCCTCCATTGTACAACACACTTTACAGTAAGATGAGCTTGCATCAATGTGTGACATATGTCTTACAACTCATATACAGTCTCATTCTTGATTTATAAATTAATTAAACCTAAAGATACAACCTACTTACTGTATAAACTATTTGTACATCCTTTATAAGGGGACTCTTATTTTAAAGTGTTAACTTATTTCTTGCTAAGTTACAGTAACATATCCATCACTCTATAAATTAAAGAAATCTCTGTCAGTGTGTCTGTGTGTGTCTGTCAGTGTGTCACGGCCAAAGGTCATAGGATCGCCTATGATGTTCCTATCACTCACGATCATAGGACTCGCTTTGACATCATCAAAGATCAAAATGCAGGCATCACTTACGATCATAGGACTTGCTATGACATCCACAAAGATCATAGGACTCGCTATGACATCAGCAAAGATCAAATACAGGCATCATAGGACTCGCTATGACATCATCAAAGATCATAGGACTCACTATGATATCATCAAAGATCAAAGGCAGTCATCACTCACGGCCATAGGATGCTATGACATCATCAAAGATCAAAGGCAGTCATCACTCACGGTCAGAGGACTCGCTATGACATCATCAAAGATCACAGGACTCGCTATGACACAATCAAAGATCAAAGGCGAATTTGTTTGTTGACATTCTACTAATGTTCTGGTTCAGCGCTCCATAAATTCAAGAAATCTCTGTCAGTGTGTCAGTGTGTGTCTGTCAGTGGGTCACAGCCAAAGATCACAGTACCGCCTATGATATTCCTATGATGTCTGCATGATGTCCTATGATGTTCCTATGTTTAATGACTCCTTATGTGTGAAATGTCCTATGATGTCCCTATGTAACAAAGGCAGGCATCACTCACGATCATAGGACTCCCTTTGACATCATCAAAGATCAAACTCAGGCATCACTCACGATCATTGGACTCACTATGACATCTGCAAAGATCTTAGGACTCACTATGACATCAGCAAAGATTAAATGCAGGCATCATAGGACTCGCTATGACATCATCAAAGATCAAAGGCAGTCATCAGTCACGGTCAGAGGACTCACTATGACATGCGCTATGACACAATCAAAGATCAAAGGCAGGCATCACTGAACGAGTATGAAGTCAGTCCTTACGTTCCTCCTCCACTCAGATGTTTCAAATGTCAAAAGTTTGGTCATGTAGCAGCGATATGCAAAGGTAGACAACAATGTGCCAGATGCTCTGGTGAACATGAATATGGCAAGTGTGAAAGAGGAGCCAAGTTAAAGAGCTGTAACTGTGGTGGTGAACATAGCTCTGCATATTGAGGTTGTGAAGCCAGCAAAAGAGCAGCAGAAATTCAGCGCAGATAAAAGTCTTCCAGGGACTAACATATGCAGAAGCTGCAAAAAAGGTGCCAGCTAAAAAAAGTGGGAGTGGACTCGAACAGGGAAAGTGTGCAGACTTGCAATGCATGCAGTAGAATTAAGGAAGATACTCTGGTTTTGAAGGAGAATAATTTTGTCTTATTTGTGGTAGATGTGATGATAAACTGCACTGTGCAGACTTCCCCCCAAAAAACAAAAAACCCCAGAAAAAATCAAAATCATTGTGAAAGCAGCAGAAAAATATCTTGGCATTAAGGGGCTACATTGGCAAGCAGCTGAGGACTTAAGGGTGGGATCTTTAAGTTCAAATACATCATGGGCTGGTGGATCAACCGCCAATCAAGTGTAAAGGAAGAAGAAGAATAAGAATGAGATGAGCTGCAGACACGGACTACAGAGACCCAGATACGAGAGTAAAGAAGAAGAACGTCACAAAGCTATGAGGAAAACGTCACAAAGCTCTGAGGAAATGTCACAAAGCGATGGGGAAAACGCCACAAAGCTATGAGGAAAATGTCGACACACAGAAAGACAGACATATATAAAGTATGTGGCGGTAATGCACCTGTAGGCTGGTTGCCAACCACCAATCAAATCTAAAAGAAGAAGATGAGGAAGAGTGCTGACGTGCTTGCTTACACCCTTGCTTACACCTGCTTTCTATGGGCATGCAGAAATACTTGCTTATACTTGGTTTCTACAGGCATGCACGGGTATGCACTAGTACTACTAATAATGATACACTAGGTTTATGTCACACATTTGTGCTTAGCACAAGTGACTTATTAAAAATACTTTTCATAAGAACTTGTCAACACCTGTATCAAATTCATAATGGCTGAAAGAAGGATTTTTTAAGAAAAGTGAGGTCTCAGATAGTTATGTCTGAAGAAAACAACATAGTTCTGCTAAAAATCTGACATTAATTGCAAGCTGGGACTGAATATGTGCAGCTAATATGGGCTAAAGAAAAGTAATTGCCCTCACTGACCAACCTATGGAGATGTATTGATTTGGAAGCCAGTGTTGTTGTTTTTATCCTGCTGATAGAGACAGTCTCATTTGCTGGAAAAGTAATTGAGCCTTTTCTTCTTGACAGAATTACAGAAATGTGTTCAGCTGAATGTCAGCGTCTGAGCTGATTTACTGTGATTCAGTCAAGCTTTGAAGATGTCGCCAACATGTTAAGGCAGTAATTGCTTGGGCTCACTGAAATGTTACAGAAAATTACATTTTATTTCAGGGATTAGTGTCACAGTGTGGATGATTCCATTTTCTGCTTTCTAACTTTTTGAGATAAAAAGCTGATTTACTCTAATGTGTCAGTATACACATCAAATACAGTGGACATTTAAAGCGATAACACATTCTAATCTGCCAGAAGAAGCATTGTTGTGCCCATAATAAAGAGTAGTAGTATGGCCATGGTGGAACAAATGTATGCTGTAGACATAGATGACTACATGTAAAAAAAAACCAAGTAAAGTGCCTAATACCTTAACAAGTTCACTAAAACTGTAAACCCAAAGAAAAGGAGTCACTGGCTTGGTCTGAAACTACCTCAGTTGATCATTATGAAAGATATCCATTTATACTCCATGTCTAATTTTCTTCTTCCAACTGCTCCCTTTAAGGGTCACCACAGCAGATCATCTGCCTCCATCTCACCCTATCCCTTACAGCTTTCTCTGTAACACCAACCCTCTTATGTCCTCCTTCACTGTTACGAACCAAGCCGGTGTTTTCCTGTAGGCTCGGTTCTGACTGTTCTCTGTGGCTCAGGTATCGGGTTTATTATGTATTGTGTCATCTTTTGGGTTCTTGTTGTTTTTATGTCTGTGTTCTTTTTCTTTTCCATGCATGTAGCCGCCGCTCTGGCCGATGACTGTTAGGCAGCCTCCTTGACCCACATTCATGTGGGCGTTGTCTAACATTTGCCGGTCCGACCACGCCCCCTGTCTCTTGACAGCCAGCTGATTCCTCCCCGGTAATTGTCTTTCCCGTGGCTTGCCCAGATGTGCCCAATTTGTGGTGCCAGCAGTGTTTGTACTTAGGCAGCCTTTGCCAGTCAAACACTGCTGGACTATTGCACTATCATATGGTCGTTTATTGCCGTATGATGGCCAGAGTCAATGAAGGATTGTGTTTGCTTGTTGGAGAATTGGACTTCTGGGACAGTTCCTGCTTCGTGAGTAAACTGTAGCGTTTCTCTGTGCAGTTTTGCTGCTACGCTTGACTGGTAGCGTTTCTCTTTGTAGTACTACTGCTACACTTAGGCTGTGGCCCAGTTTTTCCCTCCTTATGTCATATTGGCTGGACAAGCAACCTGAGTGCAACGTGCAATCACCAAGTGAACACACAAAAAATGTTTGACCTTTTATTAGAATTTTCAAAACAGCAATCTTGAGGAAAACGCCAATCACTCGCCAGATAAGCAGGAGCCCTGCGGAGGATAAACGAGGCTGGTTGGAGAATAAATGGGGAAACAAACAGTACCACTCCCGTGAGAGATGAGAAGAGACTGTCACAGAACCCAACGAAGGAGATGAACCAGCAGGCGGAACTGCCGGTCGGGTATGATGAATGGGTCTGACCAGGCGGAGGAGGAAGGTTGACTAGAGATGGAGCAACAGGCTGCCGAGCACACCAAATCCCCGAAGACACACCACTTCATTGGCAGCAACCTGGAAAAGGTGGAAGAGAGGAGAATGTAAGTCAAGGTCATATGAGACACAACCGCTTACTTAAGTAGCTGTCTGCTGAGCAGTGTACCCAAACAAGCCAGCGTTGAATCACTGAAGATTGCTTCCTTATAAATGCTGGCACAGCAGGAATCAGCAGGTACGTCTGATGAGGGAGCCAGTGAACAGGAAGGAGGGGGTGAGAGCTCGCCAGCACATGACAGTGCCCCCTCTCAAGGAACGCCTCCTGGCGGTCACCCAGTCTTTTCAGGGTGAGCACGATGGTAGTCCCGGACCATCCCTTTGTCATGGAACTTGGACCAAGGGACCCATGACCGATGCTCCGGGCCATAGCCCTTCCAGTCGTCTAAATACTGAAAGTCCCGACCCCGCACATCCAGGATCTCCTTCATGGTGTGTGTAATGTGTCCGTCAAGGACCCTGGGAGGAGGAGGTGGCTTCGGGGGAGGGCAGAGAGGGCTGGAAGAGAGAGGCTTCACCTTGGAGACGTGAAAGGTAGGGTGCGCGCGGAGCGCCTGTGGAGGCTGAAGCCGGACAGCAGAGTCACTGACGTTACCTGTGACGGGGAAGGGGCCCACAAACCGGGGAGCAAGCTTCCGACACTCAGCCTTCAGTGGAACCTGGTCCGTGGCCACCTAGACCTGCTGTCCAGTCTTGTAGCTCGGTGCCGGGACCCTCTTGCAGTCAGTGTAGCGCTGATTACACTTGGTGGAACGCAGAACCGCTGCTATGGTGGATCTCCAGGCCCGGCAGCAGCGATGAAAGTGGGCCCCCACCGCAACCTCTTTCTCAGCCATAGAGAGGGGGGGGGGTGCTGTAGCCCACAGAAGCCTCAAAAGGTGATCGGCCCGTAGCTGAGGAGACTGTGGAATTTTAGTGAATATTCTTCCCAGGTAAGGTGGGAGCTCCAAGAAGTGGGGTTGTTGGCTGCCAAACAACGAAGGGCAGCCTCCAGGGACTGGTTGGCACGCTCAGCCTGCCCATTGCTCTGGGGATGGTAGCCGGAGGTGAGGCTGATGGTGGTACCCAGACAGTGACAGAAGGCCTTCTAGACTCGTGATGTGAACTGCGGACCCCGGTCAGACACAATGTCCGTAGGAATTCCATGTAACCTGATGACGTGGTCGGAAAGGAGCTCCACTGTCTTGGCGGCAGACGGCAGCTTAGGGAGGAGAACCAGGTGTACGGCCTCGGAGAACCTGTCCACGATGGTCAAAATCACTGTATTGCCATGGAAAGGTGGAAGACCAGTAACAAAATCCATAGCGATATGGGACCAAGGCCAGCTGGGGATGGGGAGGGGGTGAAGAAGACCAGTGGGGGTGGTGGAGGAAGACTTATTCCAGGCACACGTCTGACAGGCCTTTACATACTCCTGCACATCCAGCCACAACATGGGCCACCAAAACGCTCGTCTGACAATGTTAATAGTCTGCACCACCTCCGAGGGGCAGGCGAAACGTCCGGTGTGCCCCCACTGGATGACTTTGCTGCGGAGGGAAGCAGGGATGTACAGGCGGTTGGGGGGACATCCCGCTGATTCAGGCTCTGAGGACTGGGCCTGGCGGACTCTATTCTCGATCTCCCAGGACGCACGAAGGTGGGAGAATGGACTGGTGGCGGGAAGGGGGGTCAGCCACGTCCTGACTGACTGTCTGGAGAGAGCATCAGGCTTCCCGTTACGGGAGCCGGGCCTATAAGTGACAGTAAAATTAAAGCGCTGGAAAAATAAGGCCCAGCGAGCCTGCCTAGGATTAAGTCAGCGGGCCGACTGCAGATATTCTAAGTTCTCCCAGCTCACAAGCGGAGTTCATCGGGGCAAAGGGTATTTATCTTTGACAGTGATTGCATTAAGTTCCCGGTTGTCAATGCATGGACGCAAAGACCCGTCCTTTTTGCCCACAAAGAAAAACCCCGCCCCAAGGGGAGCCGAGGATGGCTGAATGAGGCCAGTGTTCAATGAATCCTCAATGTACCTTTCCATTTCCTCTCTCAGGCCCAGAAATACTATAGAGTTTGCTGGATGGCAGCCTCGCACCCAGAAGGAGGTCAATGGCACAGTCATACAAGCAATGCGGGGGAAGTGCTAATGCTCACGACTTGCTAAAGACCTCCCCGAGGTCATGATAGACCTTGGGTACGAGGCTGAGGTCCGGTGGCTCAACCTGAGGCCAGAAGACAGGAAGGGACGGGGAACACTTGGCCGAATTTAGACACATTGCCAAACAGTTGGGGCTCCAGGAGGTGATGAAATTTTGTGCCCAATTAACAATTGGATTGTGCCTCTGGAGCCACGGGTAACCAAGTATCACCGCGTGAGAAGCTCATGGAAACATGTAGAAAGTCTGCTTCTCCTGGTGGTTACCGGACAATAGGACGGATAACTCCACCATGCAATGGTTAACGGATACCACCGTCTGGCCAGAAAGGGTACGCACGGAATGGGGAGCTGGCAGTTTAACCGTCGGAATCCCCATCTCGTGCACCAGCTTGGAGGAGACAAAATTACCCTCTGCCCCAGAATCAATTAGGGTGGAGACCCTTCTCTCGACTCCCGGTAGCTGGATGAGGGCTGAAATGGATAAATTACCTGGGGGATCGAATTGAGTCCCACCCACCAGACCCCCCCGCGGCTACTGATGGGCTGATTCTTTTGTCCATAGGCGGCATGTGTCTAACTTGTGCTTCAAAGAACCACAGTAGGCAGACGCCCCTATCCGCCGCCGCTGCTCAATCTCTGCTCGCAGAAGACGAGTAGAGCTGAGCTCCATAGGCTTGGGGGTGGAGTCGGACTCACCTCGGTCAGTAGGCGCCCGGAGAGAGCATGTGATGAGTGGGTGAGAGGAGGCACCACGCTCCCGGGCGTGTTCACGGTGTCAATTATCCAGCCCGACCGCCTGATCTATCAGGCCATCCAAGGTGGCAGGAACGGTATAAACCGCCAGGTCATCACGGAGCTGAGGATTCAGTCCATGGAGGAACGCGCTGCGTACCGCAACTTTGTTCCACCCCGAATCTGCCGCCTCAACCTGGAACTCCACCGAGAAGTCGGCCACTGACCGGCTGCCCTGGCGGAGCGACATCAGGCGACTCATAGTATTCCCTTCACTCTCGAAACGGTCGAAGTTGTGGGAAAACTTGGACACAAATTGGTCAAACGTGGGTGGCGAAGCTCTCTGACTGCCAATAACAGCCCGCGCCCTTAGTTGGGTGAAGCAGAAGCGTAAACTGATGTATTTTAGAAATGTCATTCTGAAACTCCCCCTGCACCTGCCCAAAATAAAGCCGAATCTGACATAAGAAATCCTTGCATTTCCCCACCTCCCCTGCATACGGAGCAGGTGTGGAAATAGCAAGGGTTCGATGAACAATAGTAGAAGGAGGAGGAGCAGTAGCCAGGACACCTGCACAGCCCAATTGATCAGTAAGGACACTCAGCTGCTGTGTTATTGTCTGCAGCAGCTGAGTGTGCTCAGCCACCTGCCTCTCTGTAACATCGAGGTGGTGGAGCGCGGCGTGATCGGTTGGTGATGTTGCACCTGACAGGTTGTGACTCTGGCTGGCTCATTCTGTCATATTGGCTGGACAAGCAACTTGAGTGCAACGTGCAATTACCAAGCAAACACACAAAAAACGTTTGGCCTTATATTAGAATTTTCAAAACAGCAATCTTGAGGAAAATGCCAGTCACTCGCCAGATAAGCAGGAGCCCTGCGGAGGATAAACGAGGCTGGTTAGAGAGGAATGGAGAATAAATGGGGAAACAAATAGTACCACTCCCATGAGAGATGAGAAGAGACTGTCACAGAACCCAACGAAGGAGATGAACCAGCAGGCGGAACTGCCAGTTGGGTATGATGAATGGGTCTGACCAGGCGGAGGAAGAAAATTGCCCAGAGGTGGAGCAACAGGCTGCCGAGCACACCAAATCCCCGAAGACACACCACTTCATTGGCAGCAACCTGGAAAAGGTGAAAGAGAGGAGAATGTAAGTCAAGGTCATATAAGACACAACCGCTTACCTAAGGAGCTGTCTGCTGAGCAGTATACCCAAACAAGCCAGCGTTGAATCACTGAAGATCGCTTCCTTATAAACGCTGGCACAGCACGAATCAGCAGGAGCATCTGATGAGGGAGCTGGTGAACAGGAAGGAGGGGGCGAGCGCTCGCCAGCACATGACACCTTATGCAGTCGAGCCTCCTAGAGGACTCCAGTTCTCCCGAGTTATATGTGTTTTTGTATTATTTGTTTGTGGCCACTGTGCACAGTGGTCAGCCTGCTGCACGTTCATCATATCAGCCGTTTTGTGCACACAATTACCTTTTTGTCAGTCTTTATTTTTGGAACTGTCAGCTTTTGTGTTCAATAAATGTGTTGTGGTGAAATCCTACGCGTAAATCCATTCATCCTTTCCCACCTCCGTGCGCTGCGTAAAAGCGCACAAGGAGGCTCATGACACTTCACTACATCCATGAATCTTCTGTGGTTTTCCTATTCACCTGCCTGGCAGCGCCATCTTCAACATCCTTTGTCCAATATAGCCACTGTCCTTCCTCTGCACATCCAAACCATCTCAGCCTTGCCATACTTTGTCTCCACACTGCTCGACCTGAGCTGTGCCTCTGATATACTCATTTCTAATCCTGTCCCTCCTAGTCACTCCCAATGAGAATCTTAGCATCTTCAGCTCTTCCACGTCCATTACTGCCTCCTGTTTTTGTCAGCGCCACCGTCTCCAAACCATACACCATAGCAGGTCTCACTATTGTCTTGTAAATCTTCCCTTTTACCCTAGCTGCTATCCTTCTGTCACAAATCACCTGACACTCATCTTCACCCACTCCACCCTGCCTGCACTCTCTTCTTCACCTCTCTGGTGCATTTTCCATTGCTTTGGATGGTTGACCCCAGGTATTTAAACTCATCTACCTTCACTACCTCTACTGTATCTTTACAAGGTTTGCATGAACTTAACCATATGTTGGGGCATGAGTGTGCAATAAAGCTCCTATTACTCCTAAACCTAATAGTAGTAGATTAGTTTATTTGACAGGGACAGTGCAATAAACATAGACAATTAATCAAAGACAATCAATCTGATGTGTTGCACGTAGAGTGTATAGCTATTAGCTAATTTGCAACTCTTGTCCCTGGATGGGCTTTAGAAAAAAGAATCAAGATATAAAAAATATACACAATAACCACATACATCAATGCAGAAAAATTATAAATACACAATTATAAATATTATAAATATTATAAATACACAAATATAACAGCCTGACTCACATTTAACATAAATATTATAAATATTATAAATACACAAATATAACAGCCTGACTCACATTTAACACATATAACATAACTCACATTTGCCTATTTCAGGCCTTCCTCCCTCCGTCACTCACTATAAACAAACACATTTATTCCTTCCCTTCATTCACTCTCACTTTGCAGACAATTAATTCATACATGAGTACATTCTTGTTTATTTTTCAGCCAGTTTTTAACATTTTTAGTGAATGTTTTAAAGTCCGTTATTATTTTAATTTCATTTGGCATTGTGTTCCAGATGTGACTGCCCTTTATAGAGAAAGCTGTTTGTCCTGTGAGTATATCACAGACGACTTGATAGTAAGATATTGTACATCTTTATGATGGTTGGCTAAGACACAAAACTATTTGGTAAAACTGAAGCAAACATTGTTTTGGTTTCTAGTGCTTCCAAAGTTTCAAATGATCATTTACAAGGGTTCATGTGTAAATGGCCAAAGAGCGTACTAGCCTTTCTCATTTTCCAGAAATATGCCATTAAAACACAGTCTGTTTTTTTGTTGTTTTTTTTTTAACTCATAATGCCACTGTCTTTGGGTCTAATCCTCACGTCCAATGTTTGTTTTTTTTTCTCGACAATGTTGAAATTTTGCTCTGGGGGCTACAATTAATCCTGCACTTTGAAGTCAGGGATTATTATTTGGCTGGGAAACATGATCAGAAGTCTGCAACTTATTTTAACGAGAGCCTTAAAGGTGAAGTTTGAGTTGCCCAGTGAATGTAAATGAGACAGATTTATGCCCAGATTGCTGCAAAGGAGTCACACCATCACAACATTTTAATCAGTGTTTAAATGAAAGAAGAAACTGCTGAATTATCTGGATTAAAATAAAAATACAATTTCTTTTTCAGAAGACAAGATCAAACTAAACAAACAGAACTGCTCCCAATAATTGCCTGCAAACGTGGACGGAGCAGACGAATATCAGGGCCGTGCTGAAAAACAACCGTAAGGCTCATTAATACAGAGGGATGCCTTCGCCTGATATGAATTGCTAATTTGAAACCTACTGATGCTTTGCAGATAAGCAGCAGCATGTAATTTGTTTGCTCATGTCACTCTATTTATCTTGAGCTCAAACTAAATGATTTAGTTACAGTCCAATAGGATGGCCGGGCCAGCCACATCAACAAATCCCAGAAAGGAGAGGGGAAAAGCAGCTCCGTCCATTCATTAGTGTCCATTCTGTGGAATGGACCAAGTGGACCAAACTCAGAAGCACATCACAGAGCTGATGGGAATCACAACAAACTATTGTGTTGCCTGAAAAATGATAAAGGAAAAAGCCAAAACTGGCTCCCTATGGCCGGTCAAGTTTCAGCACACCTCTGTGGTGGTATGCAGGCTTTAAGGGAGCAACATGGTGGTGTAGTGGTTATCAGTGTTTTAATAATTAATAAATATAGAAAAAAGAGCTTTAAAATTGTCCAAAAATGACATGTTTCAAGCAAAGGCAGGACCCAAGCAGCAGAGACCACAACAGGTTAACAGGTATGGTCCAAGATAGTGATTTTTATTTACAATTAATGTGATTATTGTGGAGGGATAGGAGCCCTGTAGAGGGGAGAGAAGAAAGAAGATATTAATGTTAATTAACCTCTGGCAACTTAATTGTGTTTATGAAGGCTACAGTGAGGGACTATAATTACATGTGCTACTTGCAGGTGAAGATTCTGGAGAAAGGAGAGCTGAGACCCTCCCTTAGTTATGCTGCTAATAGGTTTAGTCAGCCGGGGGACCTCCAGTAATGCACTGGGCCTCACTCCTTTCCTCACTCTCAATGAAATATTTTTTTTGCTGGTCATTAATATTTGTTTGTTCTCTCCCATAGATTGAGTCCCCATCGTACTGTTTGCTGTCTACATGTCTGTTCTTTTCTTCTTCTCTATCCCCTCACCCCCCAGCCAGTCGCAGCAGATGACTGCCCCTCCCTGAGCCTGGTTCTGCTGGAGGTTTCTTCCTGTTAAAAGGGAGTTTTTCCTCTCCACCGTCGCCAAGTGCTTGCTCACAGGGGATCGCCTGATTGCTGGGGTCTTTCTGCAACTGTGGGGGTTCCCCCTACAGTTGATAGTGCTATGAGATGACTGTTGTTGTGAAATGGCGCTATATAAATAAAGTTGAATTGAACTGAATTGAATTGACTGCTGGCAGGATGGTAACGGTTCCGAAGTAAAAGATGAGCTGGAGGTCTTCCAGAACTGGGGAAAACAATGGTGGAAGAGGACTGACAATTCTCCTGCTTGACTTACTGGCAGAGTCCCAGGGGCAAAACTGAGGAGATGAGGCACAGAGATCCAGAGATGAGCACAACAAGCAGGTGTGTACATGGGCTTACATGGTCTCAAGGATGCTGGGAGGAAGGGGGTCAGGGCTGAGGCTGGGTTGTGAGCGAGCTGAAGCACACACAGAATGTAGCACACTGTTCCAGGGTACAGCAGATGATCCCGTGGCAGCGTAGGTAGGCTGTAGCGTCAAGACAATCCCACAGGAAAATGATGCCAGTTCACCCCTTAAGTAGGGTGAGGCCCAGTGGCTGTACAGCTGAAGCAGATGAGAGATGATTATTGATGGTGTGTGTGTGTGTGCATGCTTGCTCACCGTGTACCATGACAGTGCCCCTCCCTCAAGAAATGCCTTCTGGCGTTCCACAAGGCTTTTCCAGATGTCGGCAATGGAATTCGTTGACCATGGTGGAGTCGACAATCAGGGAGCAAGAGATCCAGGAGCGTTCCTCAGGGCCATATCCCTCCCCAATCGACCAGATACTGAAGGCCCGGCACAGGACCTCTGTCAAAGAACGTGGGGCGAGGAGGGGATTTGGTGGGGGGGGGGGTGGCAGAGTGGGACTGGAGAACACAGGTTTGATGCGGGAGACATGAAAAGAGGAATGGATGCACATAGTGGGAGGCAACCCAAGGAGGACAGAAGATGGATTTGATGATAGGGGTAATGGGAAAGGAACCAGTGAACCTGGGAGACAACTTTCTAGAATCAGTTTTTAATGGAATGTCGTATGTGGAAAGCAATACCTTCTGTCCCACAAAGTACTTGGGAGCCGGGGTCCTTTGCCGATTGGCCATGGCAGAGTTCTGGCTGGGGGTGCGTAACAGGGCTGCCCTGGTGGATTGCCAGATCCAGCGGCAGTGCCCCATGTGGTGCTGGACAGAAGGGACAGCAATCTGTCCTTCAGTGATAGGAAGCAGAACGGCGTTGTATCCTACCGATGCCTCAAAAGGGATAACGCCCACGGCAGCTGGAGCAGCGCTGTTATGGGCGTATTCAGTCCAATGTAGAAATGTGCTCCAGGTGGTAGGGTGTTCAGAGGCCATGCAGCCGAGAGATGCCTCTAGCTCCAGGTTAGCTCGCTTGCATTGCCCATTACTTTGCTGTTAGTTAGAGGTAAGGCTAGTGGATGCTCCGAGGGCTTGACAGAAGGCCTTTCATACCCGGGAGGTGAATTGTGGACCCCAGTCTGACACAATGTCTGCTGGTATTCCGGGTAGTCAGAAGACTTGGTGGAGCAGAATGTTGGCAGTCTCCTTAGCAGATGGGAGCTTGGGCAAGGTGAGAAAGTGCACAGCTTTGGAGAATCTGTCCATGACCGTAAGGACCACAGTGTTACCCTTTGAGACTGGGAGGCCCATAACAAAATCCAAGGTTATGTGTGACCATGGGCGACTTGGGGCAGGCAGGGGCTGCAGGAGACCAGCAGGGGGTGAGTTAGTGGACTTCCCAGCAGCGCAGATGGTGCAGGCCCAAACATACTCTCGAGTGCTGGTGCTGAGGGATGGCCACCGGAAGGCTCGACAAAGGTGGTGAATAGTACGACAAACTCCAGGATGGCAGTTGAATCAGGCCATGTGAACCCAATGGAGGACGTCTCCCCGAACCAATATAGGGACATAAAGTCTGCCCTGGGGCCCCCCCCAGCTGGGGTCAGGTTCCAGTAACTGAGCGGCGCGCACCTTCTCAACTTCAAAGGAAACTGCGCCCAAAACACATGGGGTGGGGGGTGGATTCAATGATGGGAGACTTGGTGTCGAGGGAGAACTGGTAAGAAAGGACATCGAGCTTGGTATTCTTGGTTCCTGACCGGTAAGACAGCAAGAAATTAAACCTGCTGAAAAGCAAATTCCACCAGGCTTGGCAGGGGTTAAAGTGCTTGGCTGATTTGAAATACTCAAGGTTGCAATGGTCTGTCTACACCAGAATGGTTGTGCTGTCCCCTCCAACCAATGACGCCACTCCTCTAACGCCAGCTTGACCGCCAGGAGCTCCAGATCCCCCACATCATAATTCTGTTCTGCCGGACTGAGACAGTGGGAAAAGAAGGTACGTGGGTGCAGCTTGCCGTCAGAGGGGGAGCACTGAGACAGGACAGCCCTGACGCCTCAGTCAGACGCATCTACCACTATAAAATGGAGCACAGAGTCCACCTAGGCAAGGATGGGTGCTTGGGTAAACAGAGTCTTCAACTCAGTGAATGCTGTCTGTGCCGCATCAGACCATCTGAATGGGTTCTTGGTGGACGTCAGATGAGTCAGTGGGGCCGCCACCTGACTGTAGTTCTTTGATAAATCTTATGTAAAAGTTGGTGAATCCCAGGAAGCGCTGTAGCTGCTTGCGGGTTGAGGGGATGGGCCAGTCCATCATGGCTTTGATCTTAGTAGGGTCAGGTCTTAGTTCCCCCTCCGCGATGATGAATACGAGAAAAGATGTGGTGGTGGTAAAGAATTCACACTTCTCGGCCTTCACGTATAACTGATTCTCCAACAACCGTTGCAGCATCCGCCTGACATGAACCGTGTGTTCCTCCAGGGAGCGGAAGAAGAGTAGGATGTTGTCTAGGTAGACAAAAACAAACACATTCAGAAAGTCTCTCAGAACATCATTGATTAGCCTCTGGAAGACCGCTGGAGCATTGGTCAGGCAAAAGGGCATAATCAAATACTCAAAGTGACCCATGGGTGTGTGGAAACCGGTCATCCACTCATCTCCCTCCCTTTTCCAGATCAGATGGTATGCGTTTCTCAGGTCCAACTTGGTGAAAACTGTTGCCCTTTGCAGGAGTTCATAGGCAGACTTCATTAAAGGTAGTGGGTATTTGTCCTTAATGGTGATGGCATTTAACCCACGGTAATCAATACAGGTCCTGAAAGAACAATCCTTCTTACCCACAAAGAAGAATCCTGCTCCTACTGGGGAGGATGAGGGTCTAATGATCTCAGCCTGTAGTGACTCTTTGATGTACAGTGGTGTGAAAAAGTGTTTGCCCCTTCCTGATTTCTCATTTTTTTGTACTGTATGTTTGTCACACTTAAGTTTCAGATCATCAAAAAAATTTAAATATCAGACAAAGATAACACAAGTAAACACAAAATGCAGTTTTTAAATGAAGGTGCTTATTATTAAGGGGAAAAAAAATCTAAACCTACATGGCCCTGTGTGAAAAAGTGATTCTTATAGCCTTGAGATTCTGCCATCACCGGAGTAAAAATATCGACATTGGAGAGTGAACTAGTTTGAAAATGAGACTGCCACTCACATGGAGAAAGAAGGTCGGGGAGCTCTACAGCTGAATCGGAGTGTTAGAGTTTTTTACCCATGGACTCCTTGTGGTGATCCGCGCTGTGTGTTCTCTACTCCTAATTATCTCCACAGCTGCATGCACACCTGCTCCTCCCAATCAAGCAGCCTTTATAAGGAGTGCTGCCCTGCAATCTGCATGGAGACGTCAGCGCTCCTCCAGGGTGAAGACCTCTGTGCTAGAGTCTTCCCTCTCCTACAGGAAGTTTCTCCTTCCTCTCTCCTCACGCTTCAGCATTTCTACGTATGGAGATTCGCTTCCCCAACTCAACTGTAAGCAGCTGTCTGGATTTAATCATCCTCTGCACCTGCCTCTCGCTCTCCCTTTTCCCTGTGCACAGGTGGACCTACCTCTTGGCGGACCTCCTCCTGCTCCTGGCAGTGGACCGGATGATCCATGAGCTGTGGGCTCCATTCACCTCTACTGCAGAAGTGCTCAATTGCTAGACTGAACTCTCTCTTCAACACGGACACCCTGCACTGTAAATTACCTGCCCGAGCACGACTACACGTCAGTGGGACCCTGGAAACTGGTGAAGAACAGGCTACTCTTCAGTGCATTAATTACTCTTTATTCACCGTAAGACTTAGCTCTCACTGGTTATTTTGCCATTAGATGCTGAGACTTAATATTCCTGTCCTCTCCTCTTTTCACAGGGTTGCCAGACTTGTCCTGCTCTGCACACTTTGGCCCACCCATCCACTCACTCACACACTCACACTCTCACTGCTTTAATAAAGATCATTGTGGTAAATTGAGTCTGTGTCTGCACTTGGGTTTTTCTGAAACATGTCCGTACATCGTCAAGAAAACCCAGCAGACAGTGCCTTGGCACAAAAATTTAACATCATGGAGGCTCGATTAAACCAATTCAGCAATCAACAACAAATGATCTTAAACCAGCTGACACAGATTAACTCACGGCTCGATCAACTCACCGTGACGCATCTTGCACCGTCTGCTTCCGGGGGCCTGGCCGGGCCATCCAATTCCACCCTTCTTCCGACGTGACACTCTCAGCTTACTCCTGTTCCCACCCCCACTCGTTTTAACGGTAAGCTAGGGGAGGCTCAGGGATTTTTGCTACAGTGCAGCATTGTGTTTCAGCGGGTGCCAGAGGATTTTCCCAGTAACCATAGTCAGATCAGTTATGTGGTTAATTTATTGGAGGGACGGGCTCTAGCTTGGGCTTATGCTATCATGGCCCGTCCTGACTATTCCAATTACATTTATGACCGTTTTGTTTCTGAGTTCACTGAAGTATTTGACCATTCTGACCGCGATAATGTCCTCACCACCTGTCTACTTAACCTAAGGCAGGGGGCTAAGTCTGTCGCAGATTATTCTGTTGATTTCCGGGTGGTTGCGGCAGAGGTTGGGTGGGAGGATGCTTTTCTTTGTAGTATTTTTGCTTGCAGTCTCAGCCTTAGTTTATGGGATGAATTGGCCCGGGTTCAAAAGCCCTCAAAATTAAGTGAGCCAATTTCCCTAGCTATCAGTACTGACAACCGGTTAAGGAAACGGGCTAGTGAGTGGCGTCTGTCCAGTCGCTCGAGCGCTCAGTTTCACCGTTCTCCTCAGTCCCCTCTGTTGGCCCTCCTCCCCCTCTGATTCCCCTGAGGCCGAGGAGCCCATGCTGGTGGGTCAGTCTAAGTTGCCATTGGTGGAACGACAATGTGGCCGTGACCTCGGGTTATGTATGTACTGTGCCAGCACTGATCACGAGGTCGCTGCTTGTCCCAATCAGTTAAAAGGGGGAGTCCATTCGTCACAGTAGGGGGACTAACGGACATAGAAAGAACTAAATCCCTTACACGACTGATGCTGCCTATTTGATTTCAACATGGTCACAATGAAATTTCCACTCACGCTCTCATTGACTGAGGGGCCGAGCAGAGCTTTATTTTGGAGAGTCTGGCAACCTGGCTGGAGCTTCCCTGTTACAACCTGAAGACTCCTTTGAAGTTGATTGCCCTCTCCAAAGTGCCCCTCGCCATTGTGGCCAAGCAAACTGCCCCTGTTTCTGTGTTGGTGTCTGGTAATCATCGGGAACACATTAGTTTTTTTGTGTTATCTGTTACGGCCTCTCCCGTAATTCTGGGCTATCCTTGGCTGAAATTGCATAACCCCGTGATTGATTGGCAGGCAGGGAAAATTATTTCTTGGAGCACCTTCTGTTTGAGTGCGTGTTTACAGTCTGCTGCTTGTTCTCCCTCTGTGCCCATTTGTTCTCCTGCTACTCACCTGCCCGATCTCTCCTCAGTTCCTCCTGAATACCACAATCTGGGCCTGGTCTTCAATAGAGCTAAGGCTCTCTTCCTACCCCCCACCCACTGCCCCTATGATTGCACCATCAACCTCCTGCCAGGGGCTCCATTACCATCCAGCCGGCTTTACAGCCTTTCTGCCCCAGAGCGGGAGGCTATGGACAAGTACATCAAGGAGTCCTTGAGTTCTGGTATTATCAGGTCCTCTTCTTCGACAGTGGGGGCTGTTTTTGTCTTCATGAATAAGAAGGATGGCTCCCTCAGGCCTTGCATTGATTTTAGGGAGCTCAATAACATTACTGTTGAGGATAAATACACTCTGCCTCTCATAAATTCTGCTTTTGACTCTCTCCAGGGGGCCACAGTTTTCACTAAATTGGACCTACGCAACGCTTACCACCTGGTCCAGATTAAGTAAGGGGATGAGTGGAAGCCGGGGTTCTGCACCCCTAGCAGCCACTTTGAATATCTGGTGATGCCGTTTGGGTTGACCAACACACCAGCGGTGTTCCAGCGGTTCATCAGGGATGTGCTGAGGGACTTTTTGGACTCATCTGTGTTTGTATACCTAGATGATATCCTCATTTTTTCTCGTTCTCTAGAGGAGCATCGGGTGCATGACAGACAGGTCCTTCAGCGCCTTTTGGAGAACGAACTTTATGTCAAGGTCGAAAAATGTGAGTTTCACACCGCTTCCACCACCTTCCTGGGGTTCGTCATCGCTCACAAAAAGATCATTGCGGACCCGGAGAAGGTAAAAGCTGTTGTGGAGTGGCCCACCCCTTCCTCCCGGAGACAGCTGCAGCAGTTTTTGGGTTTTGCCAATGTTTATCAGCGGTTTATCCAAAATTACATTGTTATTGCTCTGCCACTTACCCGTCTCACCTCCACCAAGGATCCCTTCCGTTGACCCAAGGAGGCGGAGGCGTCTTTCTCCAAACTTAAGTCTGAATTTTCCTCTCCCTTTATCCTCGCTCAGGTGGACCCGTCCCTGCAGTTTTTGGTGGAGGTGGACGCTTCGGACTTCGGCGTTGGGGCTGTCCTGTTGCAGCGTTCCCCCTCCGACGACAAGGTCCATCCCTGCGCCTTCTTCTTCTGTCGCCTGTTGCCGGCGGAGAGGAATTATGATGTACGTGACCGGGAGTTGCTGTGGCCTAAGAGGAGTGGCGCCACTGGCTGGAGGGTGCTTTGCAGCCATTCGTTGTTTGGACCGACCATAAGAACCTGGAATACTTCAGAATGGCCAAGTGACTGAACTCTAGGCAGGCCTGCTGGTCCCTGTTCTTCAGCAAGTTCAACTTCATGATCGCCTACTGCCCAAGGTTCAAGAACACAAAGCCCGACACACTCCCCAGGCAGTTTTTCCCCGACACGTCTGTACCATAACCACATCCCTTCATGTCCCCTTCATGCATCGTCGTCATGCTCTCCTGTGGGATTAAGGAGAAGGTTAGGAGAGTGCAAGAAGCGGGCCCGACCCGGGTGGGGGTCCAGCAGGTCGAATGTACGTCCCCTCTTCAGTCCGTGGTGAGGTGACTGATTGGTTGTACTCTTCCAAGGTCATGTGTCACCCCAGGATGGCACGCACCATTCCCCAGCTGCAGAGGACCTTCTGGTGGCCATCGTTGCAGAAGGACGTCAATGAGTTTATTCGAACTTGCCCTCAGTATGCTACCAGCAAGTCATCCTCGTCTCCCCCCTGGGGCCTGCTTCATCCTCTCCCCATCCCCAGAGACCCTGGTCCCACGTCGCCTTGGACTTTGTGACTGGTCTCCCCCCGTTCCGCCGAACACACGGTCATTCTCACCATCGTGGACAGGTTTTTGAAGGCAGCTCAATTCATTCCCCTTCGCAAGCTTCCATCGGCCAAGGAGACAGCTGACCTGTTCGTCCTGCAAGTGGTTTGCCTTCATGGAATCCCTGTGGACATCGTTTTGGACCAGGGTCCTCAGTTTATTTCCCAGGTTTGGCGATCTTTCTGCAAGGCCATTGGGGCAACAGTTAGCTTG
Source organism: Pholidichthys leucotaenia (assembly GCA_020510985.1). Lineage (NCBI taxonomy): Eukaryota > Metazoa > Chordata > Actinopteri > Cichliformes > Pholidichthyidae > Pholidichthys > Pholidichthys leucotaenia. Next base: position 166,054,691 of record CM035838.1, on the reverse strand, counting down.
TCCTCAGGTTACCATCCACAGAGTAATGGAGAGTGTGAGCGTACCAACCAGGAACTGGAGGCAGCCCTGAGGTGTGTGGTGGCCTCTAACCCAGCATCTTGGTGCTCATACCTACCTTGGATCGATTATGCGCACAATTCTGCCATCTCTACAGTCATGGGTCTCTACCCTTTTGAAGTGTTCCTAGATTACCCCCCCCCCCGTTCCCCGAGGAGGAGGTGGAGATCGTCATCCCATCAGTCCAGGCTCACATCAAGTGCTATCGCCAGTTATGGAGGGCTGCCAGGGCTGCTCTTCATCGCACAGCGGACCGTAACACTGAGATCGCCAACCACCACAGGACCCCGGCTCCACCCTACCGGGTCAGACAACAGGTATAGCTGCCTAAGAAGCTATCCCAGCACTTCATTGGTCCTTATTCCATTACTCATATTGTCAACCCATTGGCTGTCCGTCTGGCTCTTCCCCCTTCTCTTCGTATCTGTCCCACTTTCCATGTGTCTCAGGTGAAGCCATTTGTCTACTGCCCTCTGTACCCCCCTCCCAAGCCCCCGCCAGTGATGGTTAATGGTGGTCCAGCATACAAGGTCAGCTGTATCCTGGATGTCTGACACAGGGGGCGTGGCCTACAATATCTGGTGGATTGGGAAGGGTATGGTTCAGAGACGAGGTCCTGGGTGCGTTCCTCCTTCGTGATGGATCCACAACTCATCAGGGAGTTTGACTGGACACACCCGGACAGGTTGGACTGGCCGCCAAGAGGCATCCCATGGGGGGGGAGGGGGGGTCCGCGCTGTGTGTTCTCTGCTCCTAATTATCTCCACAGCTGCATGCACACCTGCTCCTCCCAATCAAGCAGCCTTTATAAGTAGTGCTGCCCTGCAATCTGAGATAAAGTTGTTGCTATGCAATTATTTGACCACTTGCAGGGAAATGGTTTATTTGAAGAGTTTCAATCTGGGTTTAGAATCCATCATAGTACTGAAACAGCCTTAGTGAAGGTCACTAATGACCTCCTGATCGCATCTGATAATGGACTTGTTTCTGTATTTGTCCTTTTAGACCTTAGTGCAGCTTTTTATTCTATCGATCATAATGTTCTACTTGATAAATTAGAACACTATGTTGGACTTAATGGAACTTCGTTGCAGTGGTTTAGATCTTATTTATCTGATAGGTTCCAGTTTGTTCATGTTAATAATGAGTTTTCTTTCAACTCAAAGCTCAGTCATGGAGTTCCACAGGGATCTGTGCTAGGCCCTATTCTTTTTAGTTTATATATGCTTCCATTAGGCAACATTACTAGAAAGCACTATATACATTTTCATTTTTATGCAGATGACACACAATTATACCTGTCATTGAAGCCAGATGACAGTAATCAGTTAGCCATGTTAGAAGCCTGTCTTAAGGAAATCAAAGCTTGGATGACTTGTAATTTCCTGCTATAAAATTCAGATAAGACTGAAGTCATTCTTGTTGGTCCAGAAAACCTTAGAAATACCTTTCCAAATCAAACTCTTAGTTTGGATACGGTTACTCTTTCTCTGAATAGTTCTGTGAGGAACCTTGGAGTTATTTTTGATCAAGATCTGTTTTTCAATTCACATATTAAATTTGTTTCTTAGACTGCCTTCTATCATTTGTGTAATATTGCCAAGATTAGGAGCATCTTGTCTGAGAGTGATGCTGAGAAATTGATCCACACTTTTGTTAGCTTTAGATTAGATTATTGTAACTCTTTATTATCAGGTTGTCCTAAAACATCTTTAAAAAGTCTTCAGTTGATCCAAAATGCTGCAGCAAGAGTTTTAACAGGTACTAGAAAGAGAGATCATATCTCTCCGGTTCTGGCCTCCCTTCATTGGCTTCCCATAGAGTTTAGAATTAAGTTTAAAATCCTTCTTCTCACTTACAAAGCTCTAATCAGTCAGGCCCCTTTTTATTTAAAAGATCTGATACTACCATATTATCCTAACAGAGCACTACGCTCCCAAAATACTGGATTACTTGTAATACCTAGAATCTCCTAAAGTACAATTGTCATGAACTCCTCGTGCACTTTGCCACAGCGCATGGAGGAGGGGGAAAAGGATGAGGATTTACATGCTGAGTTACACCACACACACATTTATTGGACACTGCACCAACAAACAATACTAGTGCTATGGAAGTCAGGTTATTTCGCACCTCAGACAGCGACAATGAATGCACATGGGAGAACAATGCCCAAGAGGGTGAGAGGGGGTTGAATGAAGTGTAGTGTAAATATCACGCTGTGTATGAGGAAGTGCCTTGAAGCTTGTGAAGGCGACTTGTTATATAGAGAGGAGTGCTTGCTGTAACCAGTCAGTCTGTTCTGTGCTTGTGAGATGTGAGTGTGTAATAAATCGTCTGACATGAAGCTGCCTCTTCATTTACACACTCCACACTGGTGACCCAAGATGTATTATGGAACACGAGGCGAGAACCCCGGAGCTGGCCTGGTCGGGAAGCCCCAGAGATGCAGCAGCCATTCCACAGACAGCCAGGACTGGAACCCCCAGCAACGCGTGTGCAGTTTCAATTCAATTCAATTCAATTCAACTTTATTTATATAGCGCCATTTCACAACAACAGTCATCTCATAGCACTATCAACTGTAGGGAGGACCCCCACAGTTGCAGAAAGACCCCAGCAATCAGGCGATCCCCTGTGAGCAAGCACTTGGCGACGGTGGAGAGGAAAAACTCCCTTTTAACAGGAAGAAACCTCCAGCAGAACCAGGCTCAGGGAGGGGCAGTCATCTGCTGCGACTGGCTGGGGGGTGAGGGGACAGAGAAGAAGAAAAGAACAGACATGTAGAGAGCAAACAGCACGATGGGGACTCAATCTATGGGAGAGAACAAACAAATGTTAATGACCAGCAAAAAAAAAATATTTCATAGAGAGTGAGGAAAGGAGTGAGGCCCAGTGCATTACTGGAGGTCCCCCGGCTGACTAAACCTATTAGCAGCATAACTAAGGGAGGGTTCAGAAACACATGATCCCTCCCTAATTGTAGGCTATATCAAAAAGGTAGGTTTTAGCCCTATTCTTAAAAACAGAGATTGAGTCTGACTCCCGAATCCAGATTGGCAGCTGATTCCACAGGAGAGGAGCTTGATAACTGAAGGCTCTGCCTCCCATTGTACTTTTGGAGATTCTAGGTATTACAAGTAAACCTGCATTTTGGGAGCGTAGTGCTCTGTTAGGATGATACGGTAGTATCAGATCTTTTAAATAAAAAGGAGCCTGATTGTTTAGAGCTTTGTAAGTAAGAAGAAGGATTTTAAACTTAATTCTAAACTCTATGGGAAGCCAATGAAGGGAGGCCAGAACTGGAGAGATATGATCTCTCTTTCTAGTACCTGTTAAAACTCTTGCTGCAGCATTTTGGATCAGCTGAAGACTTTTTAAAGATGTTTTAGGACAGCCTGATAATAAAGAATTACAATAATCTAATCTCGAGCTAACAAAAGCGTGGATCAGCTTCTCAGCATCACTCTGAGACAAGATGCTCCTAATCTTGGCAATATTACGCAAATGATAGAAGGCAGTCTTAGAAACAAATTTAATATGTGAATTGAAGGACAAATCCTGATCAAAAATAACTCCAAGGTTCCTCACAGAGCTATTAAGAGAAAGAGTAACTGCATCCAAACTGAAAGTTTGATTTGGAAAGGAATTTCTAAGGTTTTTTGGACCAACAAGAATGACTTCAGTCTTATCTGAATTTAATAGCAGGAAATTACAAGTCATCCAAACTTTGATTTCCTTAAGACAGGCTTCTAACTTGGCTAATTGATTAGTATCATCTGGCTTCATTGACAGGTATAATTGTGTGTCATCTGCATAACAGTGAAAATGTATACAGTGCTTTCTAATAATGTTGCCTAACGGAAGCATATATAAACTAAAAAGAGTAGGGCCAAGCACAGATCCCTGTGGAACTCCATGACTAAGCTTTGAGCTGAGAGAAAACTCATCATTTACATGAACAAACTGGAACCTATCAGATAAATAAGATCTAAACCACTGCAACGAAGTTCCATTAAGTCCAACATAGTGTTCTAATCTATCAAGTAGAATATTATGATCAATAGTATCAAAAGCTGCACTAAGATCTAAAAGGACAAGTACAGAAACTAGTCCATTATCAGATGCAATGAGGAGGTCGTTAGTGACCTTCGCTAAGGCTGTTTCAGTGCTATGATGGATTCTAAACCCAGATTGAAACTCCTCAAATAAACCATTTCCCTGCAGGTGGTCAAATAATTGCGTAGCAACAACTCTTTCTAACATTTTTGAAATGAAAGGGAGATTAGAGATTGGTCTATAGTTAGCTAAAGCTCCTGGATCTAGCGTTGGCTTTTTGAGTAAGGGTTTAATTACAGCCGTTTTAAAAGCCTGCGGTACATGGCCTAAAGTTAATGAAGAATTGATTATATGAAGAATAAAGCTACCAATAAGTGGGAAGACTTCTTTAAATAACCTGGTAGGAATAGGGTCTAAAAGACAAGTTGAAGGTTTGGATGAGGAAACTATTTTGTCTAACTCACAAAGGTCGATTGGAGTAAACTCATCAAGACAGACATCAATAGAAGGAGTTGTAGTAGTTACAGTATTTAAGTTAACTGTGGGAAGAATCTGATTGATTTTATCTCTGATGGATGAAATTTTATTATTGAAAAAGTTCATAAAGTCCTGACTAGTAAGCTCTAAGGGGATGCTAGGATTGACAGAGTCCTGACTCTTTGTCAACCTGGCTACAGTACTGAAAAGAAACCTGGGATTATTCTTGTTCTCTTCTATTAATGCAGAGTAATAACTCGTTCTAGCTTTTCTAAGAGATTTTTTATAAATTAAAAGATGATTTCTCCAAGCTAAATAGATTTCATCTAAATTAGTAGAGCGCCATTTTCTTTCTAATTGACGAGTCTTCTGTTTTAAGCTATGAGTTTCTGTGTTGAACCAAGGAGTTAAAAATCTCTGATTAGACTTTTTCTTTTTTAAGGGGGCCACCAAGTCTAGAGCCTGATGCAGAGAAGCTGAAACACTATCCACCATGTTATCAATTACAGAAGGAGCAAGCTGTCTATAGCTTATTTCCGTTGTGTTGACACATGGCATAGAGGAAACAATCTGCATAAATTTGGAAACAGCATCATCTGAGAGGCATCTACTGTGATAATATTTTTCTTTAGGAGCCAAATAGTCAGAAATAGTAAAATCAAAGGTTAACAGACAATGGTCTGACAGTACAGGGTTATGAGGAGACACTACAAGATTTTCTATTTCTATGCCATATGTCAGAACAAGGTCCAATGTATGGTGGAGGTAATGAGTAGAATTTCCTACTTTCTGAGAAAACCCAATCGAGTCTAATATTGAATTAAAAGCCACATTAAGGCAGTCACTATCTACATCCACATGTATATTAAAGTCCCCTACTATAATTATTCTATCAGATTTCAGCACTAAATCAGCTAAGAAATCAGGAAATTCGGATAAAAATTCTGAATAGGTTGATGGGGGACGATAAACTATGGCAAATAAAATTGGGTTTAACCTGGAATTGCTAAAGTGCCCAACACTGAGGACCAGGCCCTCAAAGGAATTATAACATGTTTTTTGCTTTACATTAACTAGTAATTTGGAATGGTAAATTGATGCTACTCCTCCTCCACGACCAGAACTTCTGGGATTTTGACAGTTTAAATAACCAGAGGGAGTTGATTCATTTAAACCAACATAATCCTCTTGTCCTAACCGAGTCTCTGTAAGGGAAATTAAATCAATCTGATGATCAATTAACAGATCATGGACTAACAGAGACTTGGGAGTTAGAGACCTAATATTTAATAAACCACATTTAATTTTTAAATTATGAGGAGGAACAGAGGCCAAATCATTCAATTTAGAGGCTTTATGTTTAATTTGAGTTTTACCAATATTTTGCTTTATCACTTTGGGATGCTTATACATTATATTTTTATTTACTTTGGAGGGAGCAGACAACGATTCTCTGATGGGGAAGACAGGGGCTAAGCTGAGGGGTGGCGGATGAAGAGGAGCTGCAGAGAAGCGTGTAAGACTGTGACTCTGCTTCCTGGTCCCAACTCTGAGTAGTCATGGTTTTGGAAATTTGGATAAAAAAGATGCCAGATTGTTAGATAAATGAGAAGCACCATCCAAAGTGGGATGAATGCTGTCTCGTCTCATAAGACCAGGTTTTCCCCAAAAAGAGCTCCAATTGTCAATGTAGCCCACGTCATTTTTAGGACACCACACAGACAGCCAGCGGTTCAAGGATGACGAGCGACTAAACATGTCATCACTGGTCAGATTGGGGAGGGGCCCAGAGAATACTACAGTGGCAGACATCGTTTTTGCAAAGTCACACACCGATTCTATATTAAGTTTCGTGACTTAGTTTCAGTCAAGCTACCGGTTTTCTGGCAGCACAACCCGCGCTCTTGGTTCCACCACACCGAGGCCCAGTTCGCCCTCCGGGGAGTAACGGCAGACGACACCAAGTTCTACCATATGGTAGCAGCGCTGGACTCCCACACAGCCCAGCAGGTAGCGAGCCTGCTCGATCATCCACCAGCCAGCAACAAATATGAGGCGCTCAAGGCTGCGCTCACCCGGCGCTACACGCTCTCGGAATGTGAGAGAGCGGAGAGGCTCCTGGCGCGGACTGAGTTAGGAGATGGGTTGGCCGTAGATCTGATGGAGAAGATACTGGCGTTAATGGGCACGGACGACGGGCACTTTCTGTTTGCCCACCTTTTCCTCCGGAACCTTCCAACAGTGGCGAGAGCGGTTCTGGCTAATTCACCGTTGCTGGCCGTGCGTGACTACCGTGCGCTAGCCCAGGAGGCGGACCGGATCATCCTCACCACCAGGGCGATCACAGTCAACGTGGCAGCGGCGGAGCCCAGCGAGACGACCAGAGGAGGCGAGGAGCCACCGATGGTAGCAGCAGCGGGGGCCAAGGAGTGCCAGAGAGACACGCTCTGTTTCTACCACCGCCGCTTCGGAGAGAACGCACACAGATGTGTGCCACCGTGCCAATTCAAGCGCTCGGGAAAATGCCGAGGCCGGCGGTTGGTAGCAGCTGCGACCCTCGGTGAAGAGAAGAAGCTGCTCTACTTGACGGACACGCGCTCGGGGAGGCATTTCCTCCTGGACACCGGAGCCCAGAAGAGCTCCATCCTGCCGACCTACACCGACCGGCTGGCAGGACCTAGCGGCCCCATGATGTTGGCTGCAAACGGCTCGGAAATTAAGACCTTTGGTGAGAGGACACTGATCTTATCTCTACACGGCCATACATATGAGTGGACTTTTGTCATAGCAGCACTGAATGACCATATCCTGGGGGCTGATTTTCTGTGTGCACATAGTTTACTGGTTGATGTTGCTAACAGGCGCCTGGTTAATGCACTGTCCTTTGACTCTCTCCCCTGTATAGCTCGAGTGACCCAGCCAACAGCACAAGCCAACGTCACAGCTCCAGGCGGTAAGTTCCACGCTCTGCTCACTCAGTTCCCAGCACTCACGGTCCCGACGTTTTCAGCGGTCATCGCTAAACACAGGGTGGAGCACTTTATCACCACCACCGGGCCGCCCGTTTTTGCAAGACCTCGGCGCTTGGACGCAGCTAAACTGACCATAGCGCGCGAAAAGTTCGCCAACCTGTAAAGGTTGGGCATCATCAGGCGTTCGAACAGCCCATGGGCATCCCCGCTACACATGGTCACTAAGGCTGAGGGATCGTGGCGACCGTGCGGTGATTTCCGCAGGTTGAACAACGCCACAGCACATGACCGCTACCCGATTCCCCACATACAGGATTTTTCTGTCCACCTCGCTGGAGCACGCATTTTTTCCAAAATAGACCTGGTCCGCGGTTACCATCAAGTCCCAGTGCGCGCTGAGGACGTACCCAAAACAGCGGTATTAACTCCGTTCGGTTTATTTGAGTTCCTGCGCATGCCATTCGGGTTAAAAGGCGCGGCACAGACGTTCCAGCGCATGATGGATGCAGTGCTGCGCGATCTCCCGTTCATGTTCGTCTACCTGGACAATATCCTGGTAGCCAGTGTGTCTGAAGACGAACACAAAACCCACCTCAGGACTGTTTTCCAGAGGTTGGAGGAGCATGGGTTAATAATCAACCCGGCGAAATGCCAGTTCGGTGTGACGGAGATTGATTTTTTGGGGCACCGCGTCTCTCCGGAAGGAGCGATCCCGCTGCCTGACAAAGTGCGCGCCGTGGCGCATTTTCCCTGGCCTCAGACGGTCAGGGCGCTGCAGGAATTTTTGGGGATGGTGAACTTTTATAACCGTTTCCTTCCCCGTGCGGCGCAGCTCATGCAACCATTGTACGCCGCGCACAAGAGACAGAAACCCGCTGATAGGGTCGAATGGACCCCGGAGCGAGAGCGGGCGTTCTCGGAGGTTAAAGCAGCCCTGGCAAACGTAGCACTGCTGGCGCATCCGGACCCGATGGCCCGGATAGCGCTCACCACCAACGCTTCAGACGTGGCCATAGGGGCTGTCGTAGAGCAGCGCATCGCCGGGGCTTGGCAGCCGCTCGCTTTTTTCAGCAGAACTTTGTGCGACAGTGAACGTAAATACAGCACGTTCGACAGGGAGTTGCTGGCTCTCCACCTGGCCATACGCCACTTCAAGTTCTGGCTGGAAGGGCGCAGCTTCACTGCATTCGTGGATCACAAGCCACTAACGTTCGCGATGGCCAAGGTTTCAGAACCGTGGTCGGGCCGGCAGCAGAGACAGCTGGCCGTGATCTCAGAGTTTACTATATTTACTATATTCAGCATGTGTCAAGTAAACTGAATGTGGTGACAGACTGCCTCTCACGTGCTGTGGTGGCCCCGGTCTATGTGGGGATAGATTACGCAGCCATGGCCTCGGAGCAGATTAGCGATGCAGAGGTGCATGCGCTCCAGTCTGGACCAACAGGGTTAAGGCTGGAGAGCAGGGTGTTGTAAGACGGCATGCCCCCCCTAATCTGCGATGTCTCCACGGGACGCCCACGTCCGGTGGTCCTGGTCGCGTGGCGCCGCCGCGTGTTTGAGTCGGTTCACACTCTGGCACACCCAGGAGTGCGCGCGTTGGTCAAAATGGTGGGAAAGAAGTTTGTGTGGCTGAGCCTACACAAACAAGTAAAAGAGTGGGCTGCAGCCTGCGTGGCATGCCAACGAGCCAAGGTACACAGACACACGAAGGCTCCCTTGGAGCCGTTTTGGGTACCAGCTAAGAGGTTTGACCATGTTCACGTGGACCTCGTGGGCCCCCTCCCGCCATCACAGGGGTGCACGCACCTCCTGACAGTGATGGACCGCACCACGCGCTGGCCAGAAGCAGTCCCACTGGTGGCAACCACGTCCGCAGACATAGCACGCGCTTTTTTAACAGCATGGGTGGCGCGTTTTGGAGTCCCATTGGACATTACATCCGACAGGGGCCCTCAATTTGTTTCTGAACTCTGGTCCACGAAGGCCCGCAGCCTGGGTGTTACAATTCATCGCACAACCGCATACAATCCACAGGCCAATGGGTTATGCGAGCGTTTTCATAGATCACTGAAAGCAGCACTCAGGGCTTCACTGACGGATGCAAATTGGGTGGACAGGTTGCCGTGGGTTTTATTGGGGTTGCGCTCCGTGCCAAAACAGGATCTGGAAGCTTCCCCGGAAGAGCTGGTTTTTGCGCAGCCCCTACGGCTGCCCGGGAAATTTCTGCCAGATAATCCCGCACCGGACAGCTGCCCGTCTCAGCTTTTGCAGCGTAGCGCAAACACAGGCACACTGCCGGGCCCGGCCCACCACTGTTTTCCACGTGGTTTCGTGCCTAAAACTTTGAAGAACATGGAGTTTGTGTTCGTCAGACACGACGCCCACCGCCCTCCATTGCGCCCACCCTATGATGGACCATTCAGAGTGTTGGAAACAGGGGATAAGCATTTTGTGCTAGACTTGGGGGGTAGATGGGTGAAAAATGGCATAGACAGACTCAAACCCACCTTTGTAGTGGCGGATGAGCAAGTGCTGTTGGCGAGGGCCCCTCGGCGTGGAAGACCCCCACGGAGAACTCCCCAGGGGAACGATTCATCAGAGCAGCCACACAGACAGAGCGAACCCCCCCCCCCCCCCACGGCTCATCCGCAGTCGGACACACTCCCAGCAGCCCCCCACTGGCACAGCATCGCCACGGAGGCAGTAAACCCCAGTTACAGCAGATATGGGAGGAGACTGAAGCCGAAACAGCATGTGGACTGATATTCTATTGCTCTATCTAAGATGCTGGGGGGGCGGTATGGAAGTCAGGTTATTTCGCACCTCAGACAGAGACAATGAATACACATGGGAGAACAATGCCCAAGAGGGTGAGAGGGGGTTGAATGAAGTGTAGTGTAAATATCATGCTGTGTATGAGGAACCGCCTTGAAGCTTGTGAAGGTGACTTGTTATATAGAGAGGAGTGCTTGCTGTAACCAGTCAGTCTGTTCTGTGCTTGTGAGATGTGAGTGTGTAATAAATCGTCTGACATGAAGCTGCCTCTTCATTTACACACTCCACAGTGCATACAATTCACATAGGCTCAAGGAGTCCTCCAGGACGCACCACAGTCTGGGTGAGAATACCGGGGAAGGAACACACACAGATAATACTCATGAGACTGGAGCTGTCCGAGTAAGTCCAAATAAGCACAAAGTGAAACACAGTCCTTCACTGACGTGACGGCATATGATGAACAAAGACCGTATATGAAGTGCAATGACCCAGCAATGCATGACTGGAAAAAGGCTCCTTAAGTACATGCATTGCTGGATCCACAAATTGATCACACCTGGGCGAGGAGCGAGAAGATGGCACACGGGAGTGGGAACAGCTGGCAGTAAGAGAGAGGGGGCATGGTCCGACCGGCAGACAGCTAGACAATGCTCACTCCAGCTTGAGCCCAAGAGGCTGCCCCACCACTGCCGGCCAGACAACAGAGGCTCTAGGTACGGCAGAGTACACAGAAATACATATTAACATGCATACAACGTGGCACGTACCCACAGAGAGGCCAGGGCAAAGCCGGGGGAAACCAAGCCAGCTCGGTTCCTGACAGAGACCCCCCTTTAAGGGGTGGATTCCCAGACACCCAAAGAAACATCCCAATCCCCACTTCCTCCCCCCTAACAGGAACAAACAACACAAACCCGGGTGGGAGGTATGGGGAACAGGAAAGGTGGGAGCACAACACCCCGCCCAGGGATCACAATTAATCCCCCCACGTCCATGGGCGTTGGGGCTCAGGAGGCCGCCCAGAGTCCCAGGCCCAGCAGAAGGCCCGATGGATGGAATCCGGCGGTCTGCCGGAACACATGGACCACCAGACCCGGGGAGTAAATCCTTTCGGAGTCCGGCCAGCATTGTTTATCCACCAGGGTTGGCGGGATGAGGCGGGAGGTGGCCTGCCTACCAGGGAGCTTGCAGCTGGGTGACCAGACCGAAGGGAGGGAACCCCCATGGCATAGGACTGAGAGGAGAAGGGGACCCCGACGTCCTCATGGCGATCCACAGCGCCCTCGATGATCCCGGCTTGGGACCTAGCTGCACCTGCGATGGGCCCCGTCTGGGCCGGCTCCACTGCCCCTGTGATGAACCCCGACCGGGCCTGCTCTGCTGTACCCGCGATGGACTCCAGCGGGAGCCTTGCAGCACCCGTGGTGACCTCTGGCTGAGGCTCTGCAGCACCTGTGGTGCCCTCTGGCTGAGGCTCCATTGCACCCACGGTGGCCTCTGGCAAGATCAGCTGCTCTCCAGAAACCCTGTCAGGGGGCTCCGAACCCAGAGAGGGAGGAAGACAGACCAGGTCAGAGTCGTCAGCAGTGGCAGAGCCCAGTGAGGCGGTCCCGGGGGCTACTGGAAGCTGCCCCGGGTCCTCCTCACCATGAGTCGGGCAGTGTGACATCGACATAGAAACTATTGCCATAATGGAGCACACTTGCCTGATCCCGGGCTCCACTGCCATCCAGGACTCAGGCAATTTAGGGTGCACAGGTTCCTCTGGTCTGTCAGGTGCTAACCCCCCCCCCCCCCCCCCCCCCCGTCGATCTCCTCTGGAACCACTGGGCCCATGTCGTCGTGAGCTGGACCCTCCTGGACCTCTGGTCCCTCTCCCCTCGAGCCACCTGAATCCGGTGCCTGCGAGCTCATCAGGGTACAGAGAAGGGGTTGGGTGAGGTCGGGTGAGGGAACACTATGTGCCGCTGGGGCAGACGCTTGGGGGACTACACACCCTGAGTCTCCTCGCCAGGAGACAGGCAAAATTGTTCATTAACAGAGAAAGTCAAATGAGATAAAACTTGCCTGTTCTCCTGGCATTTGACCTCCCCAGTGGACTCCAGGACATCTCCTCTTCTCTCCTGGCACTGCTCCAGTTCCTCCGGGAACGGGGCGGGGCATGGCTCAGGGCAAAGGGGCAGGGCTGTTGTCAGCAAGGCAGGCCACTTCTTGTGGCGAGAGTTCCTCTTCCTCTTCACGGGCGACTCGGGGACCAGATAATCCAGGATGCGGAGCACCGTGCTGGGCAGCGAGTCCGTTGTGCCGAGGAGTACCTCGTGGTGCTCCTTCATCTCCCGATGTTCCTCCTCAACCTGGCTGTTGACCACGGAGAGCAGGTTCGCCTACTCCTTGTCTGATGGTGAGCCTGGGGGTTGAGCAGGCTTGGGGGGAGGATCCCTCGCAGCTGGGGAAGCACATCCTCGGACCTCCCTCTCGCAGTGCTCCTCCTCGACCCGACAGTTGAGCACGGCGAGCAGAGCTGACCACTCCTCGTCCGTCGGCATGCCCAGGGATGGATCCCTCGGCAGCCGGGGGAAGCGCGTCCTCGGACCTCCCTCTCACAGCGCTTCTTTGCAGCTGGCAAGGTGGTGCTAGTAGTCCCGTTGTCCTCCTGCAGCAGCTCCAACGCTGGGGATTCCACTGGCGTGGCTGCAGGGAAACGCCTCTGTGCGGGCCCCTGGGCAGGATCATCCAGGGCCCCGACCTCCTCCACCGTCTGGTGGCTCGGTTCTCAGACTGACAGGCACTTGGGAATTAATGGAGGAGACACAGAGAGGGTAGAAAAAGAGTTTTTAGCTGCATCTGGTAGAGGGAGCCCAGCAGACTGCTGTAACTGGGCCCCCCTCCCGGGAGACAGACAAGGTTTATTGTCATCAAAATAGATAGAATGAAAAAACACTTGCCTGTCATCCCGGTTTGATGTTAACTGTTGCAGCTGGCAAGCTGTCATCCCTCTCTGTGTCCACGGTGACGTGGGCCCCTCTGCAGACTGGTGGAGGAGCTGTCTCCCCGACAATGGAGGTAGGTGTGGCCGGGGTGAATTCAGCAGACCTCATGGCAGCTGGAACAACGGTGACCACTGCTGATGAGGAGGGCTTCTCCTGGCGTTTCCTCACAGGATGACGCTGTCTTTTGTTCTCTGGTGCAGACTGTGCTGCAGCGAGGGGGAGGTCGGGCGAAGCATCACGGGGGCTGACGGTTTGTAGATTACTGGACCTCCGTCTCGACGTCGTGGGAAATGCCAGACAGGGGAAAGAACGCTGGAGCGCGCAGACTGTGGAGAGCAGGTCGGCGAACTGTAGGTAGTTCCATAACCTGGGATGCACCTCCAAGATCCCTACTGCTCCATCCAGGCTTTCCAGCATCTTCTTTGGTCCCCAGGCGGCGAGGGCTTCATTCACGAAGCCCCAGATGAACTTGGCGGCCCCACCCTCCTCCACCATGGGAAACCCCACGGCCATTCCTCTTCCTCAGCGAGACACTCTCCAGAAACAGGTTAGTCCAGAAAAACAGTTCACTAAGAAAAAGTGATGTGTGGGTGTAGCCCGCTATATCCTTTTATTTGGGCTGGGTCATTCTGTCATTAACTTCTCATGTGCTTTTCCACAGCACACGGAGGAGGGGGAAAAGGATGAGGATTTACACACTGGGTTACACCACACATATATTTATTGGACACTGCACCAACAAACAATACTAGTGCAGACAGTTCACATAGGCTCAAGGAGTCCTCCAGGACGCTCCACAGTCTGGGTAAGAATACTGGAGAAGGAACACACACAGATAATACTCACAAGACTGGAGCTGTCCAAGTAAGTCCATATAAGCACAAAGTGAAACACAGTCCTTCGTTGACGTGACTTCATGTGATGAACAAATACCGTATATGAAGTGCAATGACCCAGCAATGCATGACTGGAAAAAGGCTCCTTAAGTGCATGTATTGCTGGATCCACAAATTGATCACACCTGGGCGAGGAGCGGGAAGATGGCACATGGGAGTGGGAACAGCTGGCAGTAATAGAGAAGGGGCGTGGTCCAACCGGCAGACAGCCATACAGCGCTCACTCCAGTGTGAGCCCAAGAGGCTGCCCCACCGCTGCCGGCCAGACAGCAGTGGCTATGGGTACGGCAGAGTACACAGAAATATATATTAACATACATAAAATGTGGCAAGTACCCACAGAGAGGCCAGGGCCGAGCCAGGGGAAAACAAGCCGGCTTAGTTCCTGACAACAATGGGAGGCAGAGCCTTCAGTTATCAAGCTCCTCTCCTGTGGAACCAGCTGCCAATCTGGATTCGGGAGTCAAACTTGATTTCTGTTTTTAAGAATAGGGTTAAAACATTCCTTTTGATATAGCCTATAATTAGGGAGGAATCATGTGCATGAACCCTCCCTTAGTTATGCTGTTAATACTGGAACTGGAGGGTTTCCACGCAATACGGGCAGACCGGACACCAGACAGTGGGAAGGCAAGGGGCGGAGGAGTGATAACGTATGTCAATAACAGCTGGTGCAGACCAGGACATATCATGGTTAAAGAACAACACTGCAGCAAAGACATTGAGTTGCTAACTGTTAGCATGTGGCCTACCTATCTCCCGAAGGAATACTCACACGTGATCTGCATTGTTATTTATGCAAATCTGACGGCGAACGCTGGGACAGCGCGTGACGCCATTCACTCAGTAACTGGCAGGCTGCAGACAGAACACCCAGATGCTCTTCTCCTCATCTCAAGTGATTTCAGCCATATTTCACTGTCCCCCATTCTGCCCACATTCACCCAGTATGTCACATGCCACACTAGAGACAATAAAACACTGGACTTATTCTATGCAAACACTAAGGAGGCATACACCTCATCACCTCTTCCCCCACTCGGGAGGTCGGATCACAACTTGGTTCATCTCCTGCCGGTGTACAAACCCCTAGTACACAGACAGCCTCTGGTCATGCGCACGGTGAAGTTATGGTCTGAGGTGGCAATGGACGCTCTAAAGGACTGTTTTGAAATCACTGCCTGAGAGCAGCTCTGCAATCCACATGGTGAGGACATCGATGGCCTCACTCACACCATCATGGACTACATCAACTTCTGTGTGGACAGCACCGTACCCACCAAGATCATACAGTGTTGCTCGAACAACAAACCCTGGATCAACCCAGAGATAAAAACACTTCTGAGAGAGAAGAAGAGGATCTTCAGGTCGCGGAACAGGGAGATGCTGAAGTTCGTACAGAGGGAGCTGAGGAGGAAGATCAGAGAAGGCAAGGACAGCTTCAGGAAGAAGATGGAGGACAAGCTGCAATGGAGCGACATCGGCGGGATCTTGAGAAACCTCAAAACCATCTCTGGGCTCCAGAACACCTCCTCCCAGGCCACGGGGGGCAGGGAGTGGGCGAAGAATCTGAACCTATTTTTTAATAGGTTTGACCAACCGCCCTCCCCCCCCGACTGCACACCAACCACTGCTGCCTCTAAAGTCATCGAGACCTGCTGTCCACACCCCACTCCACCAACACCCCCCCACTCCCAGCACACAGCCCCCCAACCTGACCCTCACTAAGACCCAGGTGAGGACAGAGCGGAGGAAGATCAAGGCGAGGAAGGCCTCGGGACCGGACGGCATCAGCGCGAAGCAACTCAAGTCCTGCGCAGACCAGCTGTGTGGGATTGTGGAGCACATCTTCAACCTGAGCCTGAAGCTGGGGAGAGTATCACAGTTGTGGAAAACCTCTTGTGTGGTACCCGTACCGAAGACTTCCCACCCCAGAGACCTGAACAGCTACAGACTAGTGGCCCTGACATCTCACATGATGAAGACCCTGGAGAGACTGCTCCTTGCTCACCTCCGCCCCCTGGTGGGACCAGCAATGGATCCACTCCAGCTCACCTACCAGCATGGCATTGGGGTGGAGGATGCAGTGAGCTTCCTCCTTCACCATTCCCTGTACTACCTGGAGAAGCCTGGGAACGCGGTGAGGATCATGTTCTTTGACTTCTCCAGTGCTTTCAACACCATCCAACCGATGATCCTGAGGGACAAGCTGCTGTGCACAGGGGTGGACCAGCACCTGTCATCATGGATCCTGGACTACCTCACAAACCGGCCACAGTTTGTGAGAACCCGGGAGTGTGTATCCAACACGATCATCGGCAGCACGGGGGCCCCCCAGGGAACGGTTTTGGCTCCCTTCCTGTCCACCCTTTATACTGCGGACTTCAAACACAACACAACACACTGCCATCTACAGAAGTTCTCTGATGACTCTGTGATCGTTGGCCTCATCTCCAACGGAGATGAAGCTGAGTACAGAGGACTTATCCAGGACTTTGTGGACTGGTGCCATCAGAACTGCCTCCAGATCAATGCAAGGAAAACTAAGGAACTGGTGGTGGACTGCCGCAGGTGAGGACAACCCCTCACAGCACCAGTAAACATTTAGGGAACAGACATTGAGATGGTGACATCCTACAAGTACCTGGGTGTTCATCTGAACAGTAAACTAGACTGGTCACATAATACCGACGCACTCTACAAGAAGGGATAGCGCAGGCTGTTCCTCCTGAGGAGGCTTATGTCTTTTGGTGTACAAGGGGTGCTCCTAAAGACATTCTATGACACAGTGGTGGCATCAGCCATCACTTTTGGAGTGGTCTGCTGGGGCAGTGGCATTACAGCAGCCGATAGGAAGAGACTGAACAAACTGATCAAGAAAGCTAGCTCTGTCCTGGAGCAGCGCCTTGACCCAGTGGAGGAGAAAGGAGAGAGAAGGATGGTGGCTAAACTGTCATCTCTGCTGGAGTCCGAGTCCCACCCTATGCAGGACATACTGAACGCACTGAGGAGCTCATTTAGCAGTAGACTACATCATCCTAGGTGTGCAACCGAGAGGTTTTGCAGGTCCTTCCTACCTACGGTTGTCAGACTGTAAAACCTAAGCAGAGCTGCTCGTCAGAGATAGCAAAAAAACGTGATGACCTAATAGTACTGAATGCAAAAGACGCAACAGACTTACACAAATGGTCCCCTCTGTATACAACTAGGACAATATCAGTCGCTACAGAGGCTGACAATATGTATGGGTACATATTCATACTATGTAGGATAACTAAGTAGACGGTTATGCTGTCTATTGCATCTAGCTACAATGCTCCGCACTGTGTATATATATTTATATATTTATGTGTACATATGTATACTCACTGCTCTTATTTTCTTATCTTCTAAATTATTGCTCTGAGTGTTACTGTCCCTGTGCTGTTGCAATCCTGGAATTTCCCCATTGTGGGACATAATAAAGGCTTATCTTATCTTATCTTCATAGGTTTAGATAGCCGGAGGACCTCCAATAATGCACTGGGCTCCACTCCTTTCTTCACTCCCAATGAAATATTTTTGTTGGTCATTAACATCTGTTTGTTCTCTCCCATAGATTGAGTCCCCATCGTGCTGTTTGCTCTCTACATGTCTGTTCTTTTCATCTTCTCTATCCCCTCACCCCCCAGCCAGTTGCAGCAGATTACTGGCCCTCCCTGAGCCTGGTTCTGCTGGAGGTTTCTTCCTGTTAAAAGGGAGTTTTTCCTCTCTACCATTGCCAAGCGCTTTCTCAAAGGGGATCGCCCGATTGCTGGGGTCTTTCTGCAATTGTGGGGGTTTCCCCTACAGTTGAAAGTGCTATAAGATGACTGTTGTTGTGAAATTGTGCTATATAAATAAAGTTGAATTGAATTGAATTGGGACAGCGTGGTGGCGGAGTGGTTAGCACTGCAGCAGCACAGCAACTCACCCTTGGCCGGGGGATCCTGGGTTCGATCCCAGCCCCCAGCCAACAGTGATCTGTGAGGAGTTTGCATGTTCTCCCCGTGTCTGCGTGGGTTTACTCCGGGATTTCTCCGGTTTCCTCCCACATGCCAAAAACATGCAAGTTAGGTTAATTGGCATCAAACTGGGGATTCTAAATTGTCCTTAGGTATGACTGTGAGAGTGAATGGTTGTCTGTCTCTCTGTGTTGACCCTGCAATGGACTGGCAATCTGTCCAGGGTGTACCCTGCCTCTCGCCCAAAGATGCTGGGATAGGCTCCAGCCCCCCCGCGACCCAGAAAGGATTAAGCGGAAGAAGATGAATGAATGAATGAACATATAAGATAAGATAAGCCTTTATTAGTCCCACATTGAGGAAATTGCAGATGAGAAACATTTGAGATGAAACAGACATGGAAGTGAGATTGAAATGAGAATTTCAAATTTATCTCCTGAGATTTAAAAGAGCAAGCTTTGAGCAGTAAAATGTTCCTCTGGGTCATGCCTGTTTGGTATTGATGCACCCAGAGCTGCAGAAAACACCTTGAGGGGAGAGTCGCATGTTTGCTATGTACGGTTCTGTGCCAACAGCACAAACATCAACAGAACACAGCCACGTCACATAAAGTTATTTGGCTTATTTGGATAAGGCCAACCTAAAGGGATCAAAGGTAGACAATAGAACAAAAACATGAGCCATGGTCTGGACCTTTATGCAGACGTTCGGGTGTGAAAATGCCCTTAATGACAAAGTGTTGAGAAAAAAAGGCCCTCAAAAGTTTTTTTTTTTTAATCTTTTTAACCCAACTAAGAATATTATTGGATTTGCCAAATGCATGAATCAACAAGCTGAGTAGACTCAAAGAGAGACTTGTAATATTTATGAGAATATGTGGTACATCTCTACCTGAAAGTAGAAAAAGACATCTGATGACGTTGCTGCGGTCTGAGGGAAGGGTATGGCTTTGGAGCGGATATGGATGCCCAAACACATACAGGTACTCACACTGATCAAATGATCAAAGTGTGGCGCTCCAAGGCCAGTTCCATCCCATGATCTCAGTGCAGGGATTTACTGCAGGATCAGAGCACACTTACAATGTTCCAGGTCAGGTTTAGCAAAATTTCTGCTGCATTATTAAAGAAGACGTTTCGTAAATTCTGCTGTCTCTGCAAGCATGGACCTGAGGGAAGACTGATGGGCAGGTATTACCAGAGGTGAAATATTTTCACAGCTTTCTTTTTTTCTTTGCCCGGAGGCAATTCATCAGCTGCAGCAGGTGACATTTTGGTTGACACTGCATCAGATAAAGTCAGGATAAAACAAATTTTGGTCCTTAGCGAAGAGGCCTCCTGGGTGTGTGTGTGTGTGTGTGTGTGTGTGTGTGTGTACACCGAGGTGGGGGAAATGTAATACACAAGATGGCTTTGACAATACAGAATGAATTTTAATTCAGCCTTTTCAGGTTTTGCACTTTGGACAAAACTTTTTAAATTACTAAAAATACTTTTGGACATGCAATTGATATCCTTCATGAAAGCTGAATTAATTCTTCACCTGAATGGGATATAAAGCACAATCTCCTATGTGACTGCGACATAAAGCCAGATATTGTTTTTACTCAGACATTGATTTCCCAGCAGAGAGACTGTTTCATAAGCTATAAGTCATTTTCCTCGGATCATATAACTGTTGACTAAAAGATTCAGTAGATTGCCATCGATTTCCTGATGTAATAAACCTCTGATTGGTGAAAGTCGTTCCTACATGGGTGAAGAAGAGAAACAACTGTAAACATAATTTTAGTGCTATTAGAGTTAGTTTAATAGGAACAAAAATAACATGGTAATCATAATGTGTTTTGGCATGGTCATAACATGAAATGAGGTGTCAAATTAAATCTGGACAATAAAAGCATTTTGAAAAATGAGAACAATAAATTAAAGGATTTTCTATCCGAGTACCCAAAGTCCAGCTGATTTTAAATTATTTTTTTTCTCCCTTGTCTTGTCAGGCAGCTAGGTGAGCAGAACAGAAATTTGCTACCCTTACTGTGCCAAAACAGATTTACTTTGCCAAAAGGAGCTTTATACAGTACCTATCTGTGTACTGTATATGTTTTAAACGCCTCCTGTAATAATTTTTAATACCTTATTTAAATTATTTTACCCATGAAGGAACCGACAGAATGGGAAATGGGGAAAAGAGGTGTGGGGAGGGGGAAAGAAAAGGGAGAGTGTAGCTGTCGCAGTAAAGAATGTTTTTCTTTTACTGTTTGTTTGTTTATATATATTGTAATACCCATCTAAGAGTTGATTTACACCTGTGTTACGTTACTGCTGCCATCTAGTGGACGGCAAATGACATGCAACCCAGTGGTAGAAGAGAGCGTGTAAACTAGCATACAGTGCTCACGTGCTCAGTTAGCAGAGAGAGAAGCTCAGAAGCTGCAGACTCGGGCACAGAGAGAAGAAGCTCCAAAAGCCCTGAGTAAAACTAAAGAAAATGGACTCTAACCACTCCTAAATGTTTGGACAGAAGGCGCACACGGTATGTAATGTGTATTTGTGAGAATGTGGAGGTATTATTTTTGGTTGTGATAAATTTCAAAATGTATTTTTTGTTTTGTTCTTTCACCGTAGTTTTTCACGGTGGTTGGTCGGAGGTCCAGCTAAGAAAATGTGCTTGCTGTGACAAAATAAATCCTGGCTAAACATCAGTTGGAGCGTGGCTTTATCTGTTTCAAACAAAAAACCTTTGGGAGCAGTTATAGTGAAAAACGTGTCCCGTTGGTGCCATGTGGTCTGCATGCTGCCGGTGAAGGAGCACGTGTCTAATGCTGCTGACAACAAGGGAACAACGCGGAGGCCAGTCGGCGACAGAGCGGCGACATAACAACGAGAGAGCGGGGTGGCTTTGGTGAGACCATGCTCTGAGGGAACAAGACCCACATGGAAGTCAGCCTCTGGGATCCTGCAGAAGCTGGACACCCAAACTTCTACAGCCTTTCCAGTTGAATATGGAAGAAGGCCTAAAGCTTCAGCTCAACACCACGCAAGTTTTCAGTAAACTACAGTGTCTCTGGGATACCAGGTCAGACTGTATCTACAGAGTTTAATATATCAACCATAATACCAAGAAAACTAACATTGAAGAGAAGAGTTAAAGTAAAAGGTTGTGAATATGTTTTAAGTTCATTCTGTGCTGTGACACTGATTGTTTATTTTCATTGTGAAATATTTCAGATTTACTGTAAAATAATACTTCGATATGGATCCAAGTATTCCAGACACTCGTGTTTTGGAGGAAGTTATTGAAGCTTTAGAAAGGGAAAAGGCTCAGTTAGAAGCTACACTACAGACTGATCTTGAAGATGCACAAAGAGAACAACTTGAAACACGTTTAGGGGAGATCTGTGCAGATCTTGAAATACACAAAATAGGTCAACCCCAACCCGTATCAGAAGTTGAAACAGAATTGAGGCGTTCAGAAAGAGATAGACACCTAACTGAGAAAATGTTAGAGCTTAAAAGGGATGACATAATGAGTAAAGAAAGAAAGTTTATGTCAACATATTTGCACTTTAAAGCAGAGGTTCAACTCGTAAGGTCCAAACTGAAAGTACACTGCGCTAAAGCTGAGTTGGGCAACATGATTCAAAAGGTTGAAAATTGTGAGTCAGAGTTAAAACAAGACTATTTAGCATTGCGTGCACTGACCACACCATCTCAGGATCTAAGGAGAAAAATGGACAACTGCAGTTCTGTCTCCACTGAGATCATTGTACTTTTGAAAAGGCGTTATGCAGATGTGGATAAGGAGTTTGATGCACAAGCTGTAAAAGAATCACTCCGTCTATTATTGCAACGAGAGGACGCAAAGTCAATATATGGATCAACAGTATCAAGAGCTGAAAAGAGCCAATATAACAATATCAGTGAACAAGGGACTCTTGTATCTGCAAAACGAGCAGAAGCAGCGGCGCGCTTAGCGTCAAAACGAGCTGAAATAAATAGAGAAAGGGAAATCTCAGCCCAGAGACAAGAGATTGTAGCTCAGCAGGAAAAGCTAACAATGTTGGAAAGTCAAAGAGATCTGGAGGCAATAGAGGCAGAATACAATGTATATGCTGAAGAGGAATCAAAGGTGAATGCTGAAATAAGAGAAAGTGAAATGAAGGTCACTTCAAGTCAGCTTCCTATACAGCAATACAGCTTCCCACGCCCACAAGTTTTCCAAAATTCTGCTCCAGTTACTTTCCCTGTGATTAGTAAAAGGACTTCTCAAAACATGTCAGTTCCGCAGAGCATAGACAACAAGATACTGCCAAATGATAGTGAAGTTTCTCTAGTTCAAGCGTTGAAAGAGTCGTTAACTATGACTAGACTTCCAGCACCTGAACCATTTGTGTTTAGTGGGGACCCGCTCAAGTTCCTGGAGTGGAGCACTTGCTTCAAGGCTCTCATAGAGACAAGTTGTGTAGATCCAGCACATAGACTCTTCTATTTAAAAAGGTACATAAGTGGAGATGCACTTAGTGTATTAGAAGGGACGTTTTACAGAAGTGATGAGGAAGCCTATACACAGGCTTGGGAAGCTTTGAGCAAACGTTATGGCCATCCCTTTGTAGTTCAGAGAGCTTTCAGGGGAAAACTAAGCAGTTGGCCGAAGATTGGGTCAAAGGATTCGTTGAAATTGAGAGAGTTTAGCGATTTCCTCATTTCATGTAAAAACGCTATGCCCCATGTACAAGGACTCAGGGTCTTAGATGATTGTGAGGAAAATCAAAAAATAATCCTCAAACTTCCAGACTGGGCAACAACTCGATGGAATAGACATGTAACCAAACTACTGGATGAAGGAAACGAATATCCAGGTTTTGCTGAATTTGCTGAGTTTGTGGCTGAAGAAGCACGCATAGCACGCAACCCAGTCTCATCCCTGTTTGCATTACGTACATTTGACAAACCAGACAAAGAACAAAGACGTCTAAAGGCTAGTATCCTAACTACTACAACAGAAGTGACCAAAAATACAAAGATTGCAAACACAACTCCGAGTCACAAGAGATTCAAACCTAATCCTGCAGCTCAGAGTAAAAGGCAAATCGAGTGCATTTGTTGTAAGCAAAGTCACTTTATTTACAAATGTGATAAATTTTCTGAGATGCCTCTAGAGGAGAAGAAAAGGTTCATTACTGAAAATAACATGTGTTTTAGTTGCCTTAGAGTTGGCCACTTCTCAAAAAATTGTCGTCAAAAGGCTACTTGTAATGTTTGCAGGAAAGGTCATCCTACACCACTTCATGAGGATCGTCCACGAGTAGACAAACTGGAAACGCCACTAACAGAGGAAAACGCTTCTGCGGTGTCAAACAATGTGACAGTGGACAGTAGCGATCGGACTTCGATGATTGTACCAGTGTGGCTATCTTGCACAGAAGGTAATGGACTTGAAATCCTGGTTTACGCACTGCTAGACACTCAAAGCAGCAACACGTTTATTGTCCATGATGTTTGTGAAAAGATTCAAGTGTTCACAGAACCAGTCAAGTTGAAACTGACAACAATGACAAACAGAGGAACACTCGTACAGAGTCACAGAGTGGATGGACTGAAAGTAAGAGGGTATTATTCACAAGACTACATTGAGTTACCCCCTGCTTACACTCGTGAGTACATTCCTCTTGAACGAGACAGTATTCCCACTCATGAAACTGCCAAAGCTTGGACACATCTCCAAAGTATCACAGGAGAGATGCCAGAGTTGCTAGATTGTCCTGCAGCACTTCTGATTGGTTACGATTGTGCGAGAGCTCTGAAACCAAGAAAGGTAATACCAGGCAATGACTATGATCCCTATGCAGTTAAAACAGACTTAGGTTGGAGTATTGTGGGATCTATTAAGCCTTGGACAAGTTCAGCAGAGATGGCGGGAGCGTGCCATCGTGTTTCTCTCAAAGAGTTGCCATCTATCACACCTTCCTCGGTGATTAAAGTACTGGAAACAGATTTTAAGGACACAAATCCTACAGAAGGAAACATATCACAAGAGGACATTCAGTTTTTGCAGATGTTGCACAAAACCATACATTTTAATGAAGAAGGCCATTTGGAAATGCCTTTACCTTTCAGAGAACGTCCACAGCTTCCAAATAATAAACAGCTTGCAATAACACGGCTGAGACATCTGATAGCAAAGATGGAAAGAATTCCAAAGTACAGAGAAGACTATGTGAGATTCATGAACAGTGTCTTTGAGGATGGTGATGCGGAAGAAGCAGTTGGCACACCTGCAAATGGTTACACATGGTATATACCTCACCATGGGGTATATCATCCGAGAAAGTCAGAGAAAATAAGAGTCGTGTTTGACTGCTCTGCAAAATTTGAGAACACCTCTTTAAATGACCACCTCCTCACTGGCCCAGACTTGATCAATGCTCTCACAAGCGTACTCTGCAGATTTAGAGAACACCAGATCGCCATTACATGTGATGTAGAGAAAATGTTCCACCGCTTCCACGTCACTCCTGAAGATAGGGATTTCCTAAGGTTCTTGTGGTGGCAGGACGGGGACACTAGTACAGAGCCCAAAGAGTATCGCATGCGTGTTCACATTTTTGGAGCAGCATCTTCGCCAGGATGTGCGAACTATGGCATGAAATATCTTGCTCATGAACATGAAAGGGACTATCCATTGGCAGCCAGCTTCATTTACAAAAACTTTTACGTGGATGACGGGTTAATCAGTGTCGACTCAGTCCAAAGGGCAAAACAGTTGGTCGTTCAGGCACAAGAGCTCTGCGCAAAAGGCAAGCTGCGGCTTCACAAATTTGTGTGCAACAAAAGGGAGGTCTTGGAAGTTGTACCAGAGTCGGAGCGTGCTAGTAATGGCAAAGATGTGAGCCTAAACTACTCTGACATTCCAATGCAAAATGTTTTGGGGGTGAAATGGGATGTTGAGGCAGACATGCTCTCTTTCAATGTCATTCTCAAAGAAAGGTCAGCTACACGACGAGGAATCCTGGCAACGGTTGCAAGCGTTTATGATCCATTGGGATTTCTCTCTCCGTACATTTTAACTGGAAAACAAGTGCTACAGGAAATGTGCAAACGTGGCATAGGATGGGATGAACCTATTCCCCCTGCATTGGAGGCCAAATGGAAAGCATGGCTAAATGATTTTGAAAATCTACCAAATATTCAAATACAAAGATGCTTCATTCCTAAGAACACAGGCACGTTGCAAAAGATCGAGCTGCATCATTTCTCAGATGCAAGCAGCAGCGGCTATGGACAATGTTCATACATAAGGATTGTTGCAGAAGACAAAGTACACTGTGCTCTGGTTATGGGAAAGGCTAGAGTGGCCCCCACTAGAGTTGTCACAATACCGCGCCTTGAGCTTACTGCAGCAGCAGTTTCTGCCGGAGTAAGTAACTTTCTAAGAGCAGAGCTTGAGCTGAAGATAGATGAAGAGTTTTTCTGGACTGATTCCCAAGTAGTGCTCGGGTACATTAAAAACGATGCTCGGCGCTTTCATGTCTTCGTCACCAACAGAGTTAAGAAAATCAGAGACTTTACAGATCCAAAACAATGGTTCTACATAGAAACTGATCAGAATCCAGCAGATCATGCTTCTAGAGGTCTCAAGGTGGCAGAACTCATAGATTCAAACTGGCTCAAAGGACCGAGATTTCTGTGGGAATGAGAGCTTGTCACACAACCACATTCCCCAGAGCTTTTAGTAGGAGACCCTGAAGTTAAAGTTTTAGCAACTACTGCCTTAGAGAGTGAGGTTTTTCTTGAGAGGTTCTCTAGGTTCTCAGACTGGGACACAGCAGTTAATGTTGTTGCAAAGATAAAGAGACTTACTAAAAGAGACAGATCAAAGCCCATTAGTGTTGAGGAGAGACAAGCAGCTTCTTCAGCGCTTATTCGGACAACACAGAGACAAGCTTTTGAACAAGAGATTAAACAGTTGTGTACTAGAGCAAACAAATTGCCCAAGAGTCACAAGCTGTACCAACTTGATCCTTTTGTTGAAAATGACTTACTTAGAGTAGGAGGCAGGTTGAGAAAATCCTCAGCGTCATTTGAACTGAGACACCCAGTCATTCTTCCTAAGGAAGGCATTGACACACATCTGATTCTTGATCATTGTCACAAGAAAACACAACATCAAGGTCGAGGCCAAACACTGAATGCACTCAGAGCCAGTGGTTATTGGATTGTAGGTGCCAGTAAGGTAGTGGCCAGACACATCAAAGGTTGTGTTGTATGCAGAAAGGTACGAGGGCCAACAGAAGAACAGTGTATGGCTGACCTGCCGGCTGACAGAGTAGATCCCTCGCCCCCTTTCACACATACAGGGTTAGATTGTTTTGGTCCATTTTACACGAAACAAGGTCGAAAAGAATGTAAGCGTTATGGTCTTTTGTTTACGTGTTTAAGCTCCAGAGCTATTCACATCGAGATGTTGGAAGATCTCACCACTGATGCGTTTATAAATGGATTGAGATGTTTTATAGCGATCAGAGGAGCAGTGAGACAAATTAGATCTGATCAAGGTACAAACTTTGTTGGAGCTAAGAACGAGTTTGAGAAAGGTCTCCTTGAGCTTGACAAAGACAGGATAGGGGTTTATCTTGCTAACAACCAATGTGATTTTCAAATGAACGTTCCTGAAGCGAGTCACAGAGGCGGTGTTTGGGAACGCCAAATCAGAACTGTCAGAAATGTTTTGAGTTCTGTTCTTACCCAAGCCGCAGGAAGACTTGATGACACCTCCTTAAGAACCTTCTTTTATGAGGCCATGTCTATCATTAACAGTCGTCCGCTTACTACCAACACTATAAATGACCCAAAAAGTGCAGAACCTCTGACGCCCAATCATTTACTCACAATGAAAGAGTCAGTGCCACTACCACCTCCAGGCAATTTTGTTAGAGAGGATTTGTACGCCAGAAAGAGATGGCGGAGGGTACAGTTCTTATCGGAACAATTCTGGCACAGATGGCGCAAAGAGTACTTAACCAACATAAGCCTAAGACAGCAGTGGCATTTGCCCAAAAGAAATGTACAAGTTGGAGATGTAGTGATAGTTAAAGAAGAGAATATTCCCAGAAATGAATGGAAACTGGCAAGGGTTGTAAAAGCGAAAGAAGATGATGACGGATTGGTTCGAAAGGTTAAGATTCAAATGGGACAAAGAGATTTAGGGAAGAAAGGTGAACGTGTGAACCAGTTATCTTTTCTTGAGCGTCCGGTTCAGAAGCTAGTGGTACTAGTGCAAAATGAGTCCACTTAAGTAAAAGGTTTCTGAGATGTGAAACAAGGATATGGTTCCAAGGTTAATGTTTTTGGAAAATTACAAGTTTTATTTTGTGTGTAAAATTAACCTTTGTAATTTTGGTGGCAGTGTAGCTGTCGCAGTAAAGAATGTTTTTCTTTTACTGTTTGTTTGTTTATATATATTGTAATACCCATCTAAGAGTTGATTTACACCTGTGTTACGTTACTGCTGCCATCTAGTGGACGGCAAATGACATGCAACCCAGTGGTAGAAGAGAGCGTGTAAACTAGCATACAGTGCTCACGTGCTCAGTTAGCAGAGAGAGAAGCTCAGAAGCTGCAGACTCGGGCACAGAGAGAAGAAGCTCCAAAAGCCCTGAGTAAAACTAAAGAAAATGGACTCTAACCACTCCTAAATGTTTGGACAGAAGGCGCACACGGTATGTAATGTGTATTTGTGAGAATGTGGAGGTATTATTTTTGGTTGTGATAAATTTCAAAATGTATTTTTTGTTTTGTTCTTTCACCGTAGTTTTTCACGGTGGTTGGTCGGAGGTCCAGCTAAGAAAATGTGCTTGCTGTGACAAAATAAATCCTGGCTAAACATCAGTTGGAGCGTGGCTTTATCTGTTTCAAACAAAAAACCTTTGGGAGCAGTTATAGAGAGGAACAGACAAAAAAGGCAAACAAACCAACAACTAAACCAAACAGAAGACAGACTGCTTCGTCCACCAAAGAGGTCTCAGCATGAGTCTGGTAACCTGTTAAAGGGGAGACATTTGTGTGTGTGCATCCGTGTGCATGTGTATGAGAGTGCAAGCGAGAGCGGGTGCGAAATAAGTGTGTGCATGTGAGTGGTTTGTCAGGAAACATACGTAGAGGGCAGCCTGTCGCAGCAACCCCTTTTCCCCGGAAAGCCAGAGCAAGCAGGACAACGCTACCAACCCCCACAGAGCACAAATGTCCAAGGCCAACAAGCCCCAGGAAAGCCAGGCATCTGCCCCAGGAGGGATGGCTGAGGGAGGCCCTGCTGCCAGGCAACTGCCCATACCCCTGGACCTGCCACCCCCCCACCCCCCCAGCAGGACCAATGCCAGCCCCTGGGCCCCAGGCACCGGGAGGCCAGCGCCCCCATCCCCCGGGCCGGAGACCCCTGGCACAAGGCCCCCCAGGCCCCCCCACAGTGGGCCCGGCCCAACCTCAGCACCACTGCCGCACACCCCGGGGACCCCCACATCCAAAGAAGGCCCCCTGGTCCAGGGGAGCCCACATGGCCAAGAGGCACTGCACCCCCCTCAATCCAGCACCTCCTAACCAGCAGAAACCCATTCCCATGCATTCACACACTCATGCTCTCATATGCACCGACACACACTCACTCACTCTCGCTCACCCTCTTTCCCACACAATCCCACACTTGCACTCCTGGACCCACCCACTCTCTCTCACTCTTGTACCCACTCAATCTCGCTCCCTCTCCTACTCACCCTCACAGTCACCCATACTCACTCACATTCACCCATAGGTGCACTCTCACTCGTGCTCTGACCTACTCACATCCATTCGTGCTTTCCCCCACACACTCACCCGCACTCCATCCATCTATCCATCCATCCATCTTCTACTGCTTTTCTGGAGGTCCGGGTCGCGGAGGCAGCAGTTCAAGCAGAGAAGCCCAGACTTCCCTCTCCCCAGCCACCTGCTCCAGCTCTTCAGAGAGGATACCAAGGCGTTCCCAGACCAGCTGGGAGACATAGTCTCTCCACTGAGTCCTGGGTCTGCCCCGGGGTTTCCTCCCAGTGGGACGGGCCTGAAACACCTCAAGTGGGAGGCGTCCAGGAGGTATCCTAATCAGATGCCCATACCACCTCAACTGACTCCTTTCAATGTGGAGGAGCAGCGGTTCTACTCTGAGACACTCCCAGATGACGGAGCTCCTCACCCTATCTCTGAGGGTGAGTCCAGCAATCCTACGGAGAAAGCTCATTTCAGCCGCTTGTATCTGCGATCTCGTTCTTTCGGTCATTACCCAAAGCTCGTGACCATAGGTGAGAGTAGGAACGTAGATTGACTGGTAAATCGACAGCTTTGCCTTAGAACTAAGCTCCCTCTTCACCACAACAGACCGGTACAACGTCCACATCACTGCAGATGCTGCTCCAATCCATCTGTCAATCTCTCGCTCCATTTTCCCCTCACTCGTGAGCAAGACCCCAAGATACTTAAACTCCTCCACTTGGGGCAGGAGCCTGTCCCCAACCCAGAGAGGACAATCCACCTTTTTCTGGCTGAGGATCATGGACTCGGACTTGGAGGTGCTGATTCTCATCCCAGCCGCTTCACACTCAGCGGCAAACCGTCCCAGCAAGAGCTGGAGGTCATTGCTGGATGAAGCCAACAGGACAACATCATCTGCAAACAAAAGAGATGAGATCCTGTGGTCACCAATCATGACACCCTCCATTCCCTGGCTGCACCTAGAAATCCTGTCCATAAAAATTATGAACAGGATCGGTGACAAAGGGCAGCCCTGGTGGAGTCCAACTATCACTGGGAATGAGTCCAACCGAGTGTTGGCAATACGAACCAAACTCTGACGACGGTCGTACAGAGACCGAATAGCTCATAACAACAAGCCCGATACCCCATACTTCCGAAGCACCCCCCACAAAAAATCACGAGGGATGCGGTCAAATGCCTTCTCCAAGTCCACAAAACACATGTAAACTGATTGGGCAAATTCCCACGAACCCTCAAGAATTCTCGAGAGGGTAAAGACTGGTCCGATGTGCAACGGCCAGGACAAAAACCACATTGCTCCTCCTGAATCCGAGGTTCAACCAACAGCCGGACTCTCCTCTCCAGTACCTTGGCATAGACCTTCTCAGGAAGGCTGAGGAGTGTGATCCCTCTGAAGTTGGAGCACACCCTCCGGTTCCCTTTTGTGAAGAGAGGAACCACCACCCCGGTTTGCCATGCCAAAGGCACTGCCCCCGACCTCCACACAATGTTACAGAGGCGTGTCAACCATGACAGCCCTACAACATCCAGGGCCTTGAGGTACTCAGGGCGAATCTCGTCCACCCCCGGGGCCCGGCCACCAAGGAGATTTTTAACCACCTTGGCGACCTCAGCCCCTGTGATAGGCGAGTCATCCCCCTCATCCCCAAACCCTGCTTCCTCTGTGGAAGGCGTATCAGTGGGATTGAGGAGATCCTCGAAATATTCCTTCCACCGCCCGACGATATCCCCAGTCGAAGTCAACAGTGTTCCATCCGCACCATACACAGTGTGGACAGGGAGCTGCTTTCCCCTCCTGAGCCGCCGGACAGTTTGCCAGACTCTCTTCGAGGCCGACCGAAAGTCTTGTTCCATGGCCTCTCCGAACTCCTCCCATACCCGGGTTTTTGTTTCAGCAACCACCCGAGCTGCACTCCGCTTGGCCTGCCGGTACACCTCAGCTGCTTCGGGAGTCCCACAAGCCAACCAAGCTTGATAGGACTCCTTCTTCAGCTTAATGGACCCCTTCACCACTGGTGTCCACCACTTGGTTCGGGGGTTGCCACCACGAGATGCACCGACTACCTTGCGGCCGCAGCTCTGGGCCACCGCTTCAACAACAGAGATGGAGAACATGGCCCATTCAGACTCCATGTCTCCAGACTCCCTCAGAATGTGGTTGAAGTTCTCCCGGAGGTTGGAGTTGAAGACCTCCTGGACAGGGGCCTCAGCCAGACGTTCCCAGCACACCCTCACTATATGTTTGGGTCTACCAGGTCTGAATGGCTTCCTCCCCTGCCATCGGATCCAACTCACCACCAGGTGGTGATCAGTTGACAGCTCTGCACCTCTCTTTACCCGGGTGTCCAAGACATACGGTGGCAGGTCCGATGACACGATAACAAAATCGATCATCGGCCTGCGACCTAGGGTGTCCTGGTGCCAGGTGCACATATGGACACCCTTATGCTTGAACATGGTGTTCGTTATGGACAAACTGTGGTTAGCACAGAAGTCCAATAACTGAACACCACTCGGGTTCAGATCGGGCAGGCCGTTCCTCCCAATCACCCCCCTCCAGGTTTCACTGTCATTGCCCACGTTCGCATTGAAGTCCCCCAGTAGGACAATGGAGTCTCCAAGAGGAGCACCCTCCAGCGCCCCAGTCACAGACTCCAAAAAGGGTTGGTACTCTGAAACATCATTTGGTGCATAGGCACAAATGATGGTCAGGACCCGTTTCCCAACCCGAAGGCACAGGGAAGCAACCCTTTCGTCCACTGGGGAAAACTCCAATATAGAGGCAGCAAGGTGGGGGGATACAAGAATACCCACCCCTGCTCGTTGCATCTCGCCCGGGGCAACTCCAGAAAAGGCCAAGCTCCAGCCCCTCTCCAGGAGACTGGTTCTGGAACCGGAGCTGTGTGTTGAAGTGAGGCCGACTATATCTAGCCGGTATCTCTCAACCTCGTACACCAGCTCAGGCTCCTTCCTCACCAGAGAGGTGACATTCCACGTACCAAAAGCCAGTTTAGAAAGCTTGGGATTAGTCTGCCAAGGTCTCCGCCTTTGACCGCCCCCTAATCCACATAGCACCGGACCCCCATGATCCCTCCTGCAGGTGGTGAGCCCACTGGAGGGTGGACCCATGTAACTCCTTCGGGCTGAGCCCGGCCGGGTCCCATGGGTGGAAACCCAGCCACCAGACGCTAGCCTTCAAGCCCCTCCCCCAGGCCTGGCTCCAAGGTTTTATTTACTTAGCGAATGCAAAGTCCTTAAGCCAAGCAGTTGCCTCCTGGTTTGCTGTATGGAGGGTGTGTAATCGTCCTTCCAGTCTTTGGAGCAGGCAAGCCTCTCTGATGTGTTCCATTGTTTGCTCCTCTCCACGTGCGCACAGTGGGCTGGGGATACTGCCCCATCTGTGAAGGCTGGCCGAGCAGGGGTCATGTCCAGTCCTGAAGCGATTAAGTGTAGACCACTGTCTCCTTGGGAGGTTGGTGCCCGGGACCTGTTGGTTGGGGTTTGTCACCAGGTGTTTGTTTGGGACCTCCTTGGTCTCCCATTCCACTTGCCAAGCTGTCTGGATGGTAAAGTCAGCTGGGGGAGGGTTTTTCCAAATCGGCCATCTGGATGAAAGTCGGGCAGTGGGTGGGGTATAGATATCTGCATGGATTGGTAAGTGAGGAGAATCTTTAACTTTTTGGAGCATCCTTTGAGTTAATGCTGCTCGCCGGATGTGTGGAGGGGCTATGTTTGACAGTACAGGGAGCCAGGGGAGTGGTGTTGAGCGGATTGTTCCAGTTATAATTCTCATGGTTGTGTTGAGCTGGGTATCTACGTGGTGTGTGTAAGATGACCTGAACCAGACAGGGGCACAATATTCTGCTACAGAGTATGAAAGGGCCAGTGCTGAGGTGCGCAGGGTGGAGGCTGCCGCCCCTATTTTGCACCAGCGAGCTTGCAGAGCAGGTTGCTTCATACCTTCACCTTAGCAGCCGTCCCCTTTAGATGTTCCTTGAAGGATAGGGTCCTATCAAGGGTCACTCCAAGGTAGGTTGGATTCGGGGCATGCTTAAGCTTGAGTCCGCTCAGGTGGATGTTTAGTTCTCTGGCAGCTTTTGCATTGTGGAGATGGAATACACTGGAGACGGTTTTTGCTGGGCTTGGTTTTAGGCGCCAGATTTTGCAGAACTGGTCCAGTTTGGCAAGATCTTCCGTGAGCACCCGTTCCAGTGGCTCAAAGTCTGGTGCTTGGAGTGCCAAACAGATGTCGTCTGCATAGATGAATTTGCGGGATTTTGTAGTGGGCAGGTCGTTTATGTAGAGGTTGAACAGAGTTGGAGCTAGAACTGAGCCTTGTGGGAGTCCGTTTTTCTGCGTTCTCCATGCACTTGTGTTCTGACCGAGGTGGACTCTGAACCTTTGGTTGGTCAGCAAGGTTTTAATAATTGCTGTTGCCCAAGCAGGGATCGCCTTTATAAGTTTCAGGAGGAGGCCTTTGTGCCAGACAGTATCATAGGCGGCTGTAAGATCGAGAAACACAGCCCCTGTCTTCAGTCTGTTCTCGAAGCCATTTTCGATGAAGGTGGTTAGGGCCAGTACTTGTTCTCCTGTACTGCGGTCCTTGCGGAAACCTGCTTGATCCACACATAGAATTTCCTCTATTCCTGGGGAAATACGTTGCAGTATTAGGCACTCCATGATTTTGTAAGGAACGCTGAGTAGGGAGATTGGGCGGTAGCTTGCTGGTAGTTTGTGGTCTTTGCCAGGTTTTGGAATGGTAATGACCTTTGCTGTCCGCCATTTCTTTGGGATCGAGTTTGTTTGTGTGATCCTTGTGTAGAATTGTGTCAACCAGGTTAGGGCTCGGGGGCCAAGATTTTTCATGAATTCTGGGAAGATGTTATCGTATCCTGCTACCTTTCCACATTTCAGGCCCTGTAGGACTTTCTCCAGTTCAGCAGCCTCGAAGGGTTCAGGGTTTGTTTCCTCTGCAGGCATTTTTTGGTGGTTTTTTTTTTAGCTCAGTTGTAACTGCTCTTCTGGTGACTTTGTCTTGGGGTGCTTTGGCGATAGTCAGTAGGTGGGATGCAACTTGGTTGGGTGTGACAGATGCTCGGCTTTGGCTAGGGCCTTCTCTGCAGCTCCTAGGCGTCAGATGAGGCTCCAACATTTCCTGCTAGAGTGGGTAAAGCTCCGGTCAGCAACTGTCTCTTCCCATTTCTTTCGCTGGGCTGTATTTAGCGATTCAATGAGATGGTCTGCTATCTCTGGGTCCCCTGATGTTTGATAGGATTGTAGGAGGGCAGCGCTTTCTCCGTCCAAACATGGGACATAGAGGGGTCGGTAGCCTTGTGGGATTGCAGTATGAGCAGCCTTGAAGATTGCACTGCAGAAGCGGTTGTATGCTTCATCTACAGTGATGGTGTGGAGTGGGATGGTAACAACACTCCGGTCCAGAGTTTCACCGAATTTCTTCCAGTTGGCTTTGCGGAAGTTCCAGCGCATCTTCCTTGGGCTGTTTATGACTGGAAGTTGTAGGCCAATGTGTACAAGCAGGGGCCAGTGTTGGCTGTGTGGAAAATCATCAAGAATGAGGATCTGTGTAGGATATGGTGCCCCATTCAAAGAGCTGACCCAGCACAGGTCAGAAGAATAGTCCTTCTTCCACCTAGCAGAGTGGAGGGTTCCTCTTTTTTGGGGGTCGTATATCAAAGCTAGGTCATTTCTAGATGCCCAGTCTTAAAATGCCTCCCCATCACTGTCCACTGCTGGGTACCCCCAGTCAGGGTGATGGCTGTTAAAGTCACCCACATAGATGGCAGGGTGGGGTAGGGTGGGTAAGACCTGCAGATCCCAGTTGGCACTAGGGGGTTTGTACACATTGACAATATGGAAGCCACCAATGGTTATGGTGTCTGAGAAATGTGTTGTTATCAGGTGATTTGCTTCAACTATGTCAGAACGCACATAGGTGGCACGTCCATGTTTAGCATGTGGAACATAGCACAGGAGGTCAAAGCCTTTGATGGCATAGCGGCCAGCTTCCTCTGTGCCAATATGAGTCTCTTGGAGGCAGATTATATCAATCAAATGTTGGAAGGCGCGGACTTCGATAAGGCTTCGCTTGGCTGCAGATAGGCCTTCAATGTTTAGTTGTAATATGCGAAGGGCAGATCCTACCACAAAGTGCTCTTGGGGCTGTTTGCTTTCAGCTTTAGGACTGTGACTAGGATTCTTCTTTGACTTGGCACAGAGGCGTCGTCTCTTCGAATTTAGTCTGCTGGTAGGATCATTAGCTTCCCCAGGCGAGCCTGGGTACTGGCGGAGGGCGCTACGAGAACGCTGATCCATTGCCCTCCGGCTCCAGGGTGGGGCCCCGGTAACCCCATACTGGGCGGGGTACACTGAATCCTTGATATAGAATTTATCATGAGAGTCTGTTGGATCATTCTTAGTCTGGCCCTTCACCCATGACCAGTTTGTCTTGGGTGACCCTATCAGAGGCAAATTGCCCCGGACAACTTAGCTCCTGGGATCACTGGGGCACGCAAACCCCCCCCCCCCCACGATAAGGTGGCGATCCATGAGGGGGACCATCAAAACATCTGTAAAAACTGGTCACCCACACTCATTCACAGTTATTACTTAGGGGGACCATGATACAGATGCAGTGAGCATGAACGCACACCAGTGCCCGACAGAGGGTGGGGAGACCACTGGCGCAGGCCAGCAGCCACACCCCCGCCAACCCACCCCAGGGTGGCCGGGGCCACAGATGCAGACCACCACCCCAACATGACTGATCAGTGGAGCACCACAGGCGCTCCGAGATGCCACCCGACATGTAAAGCGCCACACAAAATTGCCCCACCATCACAATCTCCACTCCTCACTCCCTCACTCTCACTTACTCTCTTGTTCAATCAGCTGATTTTATTTCAAAACACATTAATCTGCTGGTCCACAACCTGGGCATGGAGGGCCAGAGGATTCTCGGCACACTTGGCATGATGGACTCGTATGAGGAGGTTGTGGAGCTAATAACTAACCATTTTGCTGCACTGGACAGCGTGAGGGTATGACTGATTTGCTTTTGCCAGAGACAACAGAGTCGGTGAGCCAATTCAGTAGTTCGTTGCTGACCTGAGACAGCTAGCTAATGTGTGCCATTTTGGGCCGCTGGAGAATGAAATGGTGCGGGACCAATTGGCTGAATACACGTGTAACACTGTGCTATGAGCTAGGTTGCTAACGGTGCCTAACGACCTGACGCTAGCGCAGTTAAGCTAGCGCTCCAGCTAGAAGCAGCAGACAAGTTAGCCAAGGAGGTAAATGGTTGCCAGACACAGAGGCTATCCGGACAGTCAACGCTATCTAATGCGGTGGACACGGAGGATGAAGAGTGCATGGCAGAAGAGTACGAGGCTTATGCAGTGAGCCGAAGGTCCGCTCTGGGAGGTGCCTTCTGCAGGGGTCTGAGGCACCAGGATGGAGCACAAGTTTGCCCTGCAAGAGGAAAATGGTGTAACAGGTGTGGACGCCTGGACCATTTTGCCATGGTATGCAGGTCTCCAGCACTGTGGGGCCCGCCAAGTGAGCCAGCTCGCCCGCCAACAACGACCATCCACTCGGTAAGCCCCGACGTCGACGGTTACTCGTATTGCACAGTTGAATTGGACGGAGTGGCTGTACCACTCCTGCTTGACATGGCGGTGGTGCGGTCAATGTTAAACTGAACCACGGTGAAAAAGTTTTTCCCAAACCACAGTATCAGAAAGAACCCAATGCCGCTGTACGGGTATAAGGGTCACAGACTGTGCAATGTTGGGACGGTGGAACTGACTGCTCGCTACAAGTCCAAAGCCATGCATGACTTCATGTTCCAGGTGGCAGCGCATCGTGACAACATTATGGGTTGCAACCTTTTCTATGGGCTGGGCTTCACCATTAGGGACTGTGTTGGGTTCGAATGGTCAGGGTGCAGCATTTGGAGCTCACCGGTCCTGGAGGATGACGTTGTGGTGTGGGATGAGGTCCTTACAAATAGTACCGACACCAAAGTGCATGTTTTGCGCTCTCGGGAGGACAGCCGCCCAGAGGGGGAACCGGACTGCTTCAGTACCCATGACGAGCATCAACCAGCAACGGAGATGATGGGTGAATGGTCCACTGCAAACGCAGTGACTACTGAAACGCCGCAGCATGACGGAGGTACCAAGTTGAATGAGCTTGCAGAGCCACTGGGAGCCCAGCAGCACATAAAGCCAAGCAAGGTACAGCTCCAGGTCATGGACTGGGTTTGGGTTTGTGCCGGCGAGAGACCAGGGTGACGACTGGCTGGGCCACAGCCAGCGAAACAACGAGTGCCACTGAGGATCGTGGCGAAGCTAGGGACGGCATGCTTTTGGCTGACGGACGGCTCAGTTCGACACGCAAACCAGCTGCGGCATGTCCAGGTGGCTGCATGGGAGTGATTGGATGCAGTGTGGGATTTGGGCCCCTATGCTATAAGATCGGCTCTTGTCCCGGGGGTCTGGTGCCTCCAGGGGTGTGTCCACCACAGAGCCACTGCATGGCCCCCCCAGTAGAACCACCCTTGCCATGGGAGACTGTGAAGGAAAAAAGAACTATTTAGCTAGGAGCATGGCTGGGAAAAGGCAAGTGGCAGAATACTCCACTTAGCAGTGCCAAGTTTGGTGGCAGTCTACCCACAGACCATAGTTTTAGGTTTGGTTGTTGTGTTAATATGTGTTGACTGATTTTATTGTGTTTATTGGGGTTTCTTGTATAACAAATTGGGGAGGGTCTTAATTAGATGTGTTTTGCAAAGGGGGGGGCAGAATGTTATAACAGGATTTGGTACAATATGTGGCGTGATGACGCAGTTGGCTGGTGACGTCATCACGCCGGCATATATATGGGAGAGTCTGCCATTACAGGCCACTCTTGCCGAGGAAACTCGGTACAATGCAATGTATGTGATGCCATGTACATAGTTTGGTAATAAAGTCAGTTCCAGTGCAGCACCCTCATCCATCTCTTTACTGCCAGGTTTGTGGACATAACAATTCTCACTTTTTTCCATCTACAGTACCAGGCCAAGCGGTTGACACATGCGCACAACTGTCATTTGTAGTTTAGCCCCAGCCTTATTGGACGGTCAAATGCGCTAACACACCAGTTTGCTCACCAGCTATAAACACGAAAGCGACACACATTTTTACTAGCAACAATAGCGCCATTTCAAGGAAAAGGAGGAATTACCATTTTCCAATGCTGTTCTTCACTCAAGCTGCTGTTGCTACAAAAGGATTCATGTATGTTTATTCTCGTGTTCCGTGTCCTTGTTGTCTTTCTCATCTACTTTGTCTTTGTATACTGTGTTGGTAGTGCCACCTCATGAATGGGATGTTCAGTCTTACGCATGTGCTGTCAATACGTTCAGGTCGTTGGCAGGCTGCGTGGTCATAAAATTTGGGCTGCACGCGGTCATCAGCAGAAGAGTCCTGCAGACACTAGTGGACTGAAGATGATGACGTAAATTTCATCACACGAGGTTTCCGGTTGCACGTACGCAGACAGGTGCAGCATGAATCCAGCTTTACACATTCACACCAGAAAGCTGCCCAGTACAACCACAGACTGACCTGTGGTCACTGGGCAGCTCCACTAGAGCAGTTGGGGTTAAGGGCCTTACTCAAGGGCACCACAGTGAGGTTATGGAGGGTGGGGCAAGCACTGCTGTTCCACACAAACCTTGATCCTGCCCGTCCTGGGATTGAACCAGCGACCCTCCGTTCATCAGTCCACATTCCTAACCATTAGGCCATCACTACCCACTTTTGCTAGCATTTGCCAGTGTTGCATTCAGTGTTGGCAAACTTTTTCCAACTTAGGCTAGGGCATGTGTAGCAGTTGCTGACTTAGGTTAACCTAAGCAAACAAATACTCAGTGCAGGTCAGCTGACATCAGCATCAGGTGATGCTCATATAAAGATCGGCGTTTGTGGAGACTTCCTGCCATTCTGGACCTGCTTTTAGAGTGAACACATCTCCCTCAGGCATACGTTTCAATATTCAATTTCATTTTACTAGGGTATTGCCCCTAGAAAGCAAATATTCCTGTCTGAAACAGGTATGCCAATTAGGCTTTACAGGCCCAAATGTAGGCTGTGTTTGAAAGTGGAATACAAAGAGATGTAGCCTACAGTATATGTAGGCAATCACATGTTAGACTTTGACAAATATAAAAGGGAGTAAATGGCACTAAGATTTATTTGATTGTGTGAATATTAATTACAGAATACCTAATTATTGAAAATGAATGGAATATATTAGCAACTGTTTCAGATCCCTTGTTTATTTGTTTGTATATATAATTTTTTTCTTTCCTTAAATTCCTCCTTCTTTTGACTTTTGGCATTCTAGTACCATGGACAGCGTCACTTCTTTGCATTTCTCTTGCGTCCATGCATGTCTGAAGTGAGTTTCAATCTAAAAACATTTGCTTCCACCAGCATTTCAGTCAGTGTTGCCAGATATACGACAATTTTTGTATTTATATGATAGTTTTAGGGTCTATACAATATACTGTAGGAGCAATAGTTTCAAAAAAGGCCAAATATACAATAGTTTTGGTATTTCTGTGCACACCTCAAAAAACTGTCATTTTGATTTGTGTGAACACCCACACAACTCCAGAAACTGATGCCTGCTCATAGCTGATTAGCTTACACTTGGCTGGCTCCTCCTTGCCACCAAATGTGCCAATCACATCAGCAGTGCTTAGCTCACCTTTGTTTATGCAGCTGAACTGACACAGTAACAAATTTAAAAAAAAATCAGTGAACATGAGTTCTGACTTGGTGGAAAAAAAGTACTAAAAAAAAGAGTCACTAAAAGAAAAGAGTCCAGCCTCACAGACATGGACACTGGTAAGAAAACATAGCAACTCCACCGGCTGCAGCAGCTTTATCACCCTGCCTGGAGTTAGACCCTATGTTTAAGGACAGAAGCAGTGGTTGTGCAAAAAGGTGCAGTTCACTGTGTGTGTGTGTGACAATGCATACAGCAGTTGTTTAATTCAAATGGCCAAGCCTCTGTGTATATTCCTTAGGTTACTGCACGTCCATACATATAGAATAGCTTTGTTTTTAAATGCACTGTCCTAACCTGTGATTTTTCAAACTATTTTAGTACATACATAGTTTGGGTCAAAATATGATAATTTTAAAGTGACAGTACGATATTTCTTCATTTCTCATCTGGCAACACTGATTTCAGTAAACGTTAGCCAGTGGAGCTTAACTTAAGCCGACTTAGGCGAGCTCTGCATAACTTAGCCCAGCATTTAGGAACTTTGACAAACTGAGCACAACTTTCACCAACGTGTATTTCCAAACATTGGCAAATTTTCAGCATGCTTAAAATTTTCAAAGAGCACAACTTTTGTCAGTGTTTGTCAACAAACACCAACTATCATTAACTTTTACCAGTTTTTGCCAGCAGACCCATACATTTGCCAAAATGTCAGTAAAAGTTTGTCCAAATGCTGTAGTGTGAATCCACCCTAATAAAGGATTTATAATATTGCATTCAGACCAAGCTGCCAGAGTTGAGGTCAACAAGTGAAAATTCACCCTGCGGAGGTGGGATGGGGGGTGGGGTGGGGGGTTACCTTCATAACTTGACTTGTTCCTGCTGTGGAAATCCCCCAAAAAACTCAGTCATGTTCGAGGTCACAACATTATCTGCAGGGCCACAAAGCTGGGAAAATGTTTCTGCCTCCTCCAGAAACTGCGTCTTGATGCTAGCTGTTTTCAGCACTAAACAAACGGGTCAGTGTCCGGTATCATGAGCTTGTAGACGTCGTTAGCATATTGGTAGCAGCCTAGCAGGATGTCACATATGAAAACAAATAACAGATACTCTCACGTGCGAAGCTCTTGTCCATCTGTGTCCAGTGAGTGGCAGTCTAATTTTCAAACAGTTTATTCTCCATTGTTGATACTCATTCCCGATGACTGTGGAATCGCAACACTGATTGACTAACACGACCAAGCATCAAGCAAGTTTTTCGCCCGAGTTAAACAAAATCCAACATTTGCGAATTTGCATGTATTCACGTCACCCAGAGCAAATTTGCATGTATCTATTAACTTTGTATGCAGTCACACTGCATGAAAAATTCAGTTTGGGTTTGTCCTGAATTCACCTTTACAGTTTTTAAGTTGGTTATTTATAGGGCTGTTTCTAGCTATGTAAGATAGTGTTGTGATTTGTAGGATGTAAAACCATCCATCCATCCATCCATCCATCCATCCATCTTCTCCTGTTTAATCCTTTTGGGGTCGCGGGGAGCCTATCCCAGCATCTTTGGGCGAGAGGCAGGGTACACCCTGGACAGATCGCCAGTCCATGGCAGGGCCAACACAGAGACAGACAACCTCTGACATTCATACCTAAGGACAATTTAGAATCCTCAGTTGATGCCAATTAACCTAACCTGCATGTCTTTGGCCTGTGGGAGGAAACTGGAGTACCTGGAGTAAACTCACGCAGACGCTGGGAGAACATGCAGACTCCACACAGACGGGTCACTGATGGCCAGGGGGTGGAATCGAACCCATGATGGTCAGGGGTGAAATCGATCCCGTGACCTTCTTGCTGTGCTGACACAGTGCTACCACTGCTCCACCGTGCTCCAGGATTTAAAATCCTTTAAATGAAAAAATAAGAAAAAAGGCCCTCTGACTATAAACTGAAGCTCACCACAGTTTTTAAATTAGTGTGACACCTACAAATGTATGGTCACAATTTGTAAGCTGTTTTAAGTATTTGCAAGTGAGAGAGGCCCATTTATTTCAGTGTCACAGTGTGTTCAGTTTTTAATGGGAATGTAATTGCAGTGATTCGCCACGGGGGGAGTGCTGAACAGGGTGGGTGCTGGGTGTGGTGGGCTGTTATTGGGGTCATGTACCTCAGACCAGCGAGAGCCTGCAGACCAACAACAACTGATGTCTCCTGTCTCTGTTCTTTATTACGTAAAACAGACCCCTGCTGAGGCATGTAACATAATTCTGGTGGCCTGTACCGGGATCGGTGAGCTACAAGAACTGATGCTGATCCTTTAATCAACAAAACCGAGGCAGACACCACAGCGCAGGTGCAGTGGAGAGGCAGATGTATGCCTAGGGTGGCCAAGGAACCACGTACTGTGAGGGGGACTCTGGCTGGAGGAGCGAGGTGCTGCTTGTTCGAGTTGACTGTACTGTGAGGAGTCATTGGCCAAGAGACGCAGTATGGAGGATGGTGAAAGAAAACAACTGATGTGGACGATCAAGAAGAGTCTTCAGCCGCTGAGAGCAGAGGAACTCTTCCAGATTGCCCAGGAAATCATACTGGTACCTGAATTAGACACCTTGAGCATAACACATGGTGATGAGGAAAGTTGTTTTGATTATATGATAGAAAAATTCCATGACTTTCCTATTTCATGTCAGATGTTTATATATGTGCATTCCATGTAGAATAAGTTCATATATTCCTTTATATTATTCTTTCATGTCTGATATATTTTTGGTGTGTTTCTGTGAGCAATTATCCTCTATCTGTGGCCTTCAGTGGATGTGTGTGTGAGTGCTAAGAATGTAGGTCAGCAGAAACATAAAAGATGACCTAGGATAATCTTTTTGTTTAATTAACCTGCTCTGCTAAGTTTCTGTGACCAGAGGAATGTGCTAAAACTTCCAGTTCATATAGATTAGATTTATAAACACTTAGTCTCCAGGAGATGTCTCTGAGAGATGCCACAAGGACGTCTCCCACTTTGTTTATCTATCCTAAAGAGCTATAAATACCAAACTCAGAAATGTATGGTCAGAGATTTGGTGTGTGTGTGGACTGAAGGCTACACTCCTGTAATCTCTCCCCCAGTGGCCATGGGGTAAATAAATATACTTACATTCAAATATTCCGCCTGATTTTTGACTAGGAATGATTATGCTGAAAATTATTCTATCATCATACATGCACTTATCTGAAATGTAAAACACTACATGAATTAGAGCATCTGGGATTTTCTTATTTGCTTTTTTTCAGAGATGCTATTACTGAGCTCATTGCTAAATGTACCAAACAATCCAGAACACTTATTGACATGGTATTTACTAATAAACCAGAACGAATAACCAGAACCTATAATCTTGTAACTGGTCTCTCAGATCATAACATGGTTCTTGCTGTCAGGAAACTTACTAAAAAGCGACTACAGTATTTTGGGGGAGTCGATATTGACAAATCAAATTTTATTATCCCCAAATCAAAAAATGAGGAGTTTGAACATTACTTAGAGAATCAAAATTGGGAGCAGCTCATGGCAACATGTGAAGTAGATGATTGTTGTAATTTTATAACTGCAACAATCACAAAGTCTATAGAAAAATTTTCAAAGCAAATTAAAAGTAGACAACAGAAGATTAGCCTACCATGGTTAAATAATGAAATAAGAAAACTTATGAAGAGGCGAGACTATGCACTGAAAACATCACTAACCTCCAAACTACAAAATGATCACCTTGTGTACAAAAGTTTAAGAAATAAAGTGGTACATGAGCTGCGAAAATCAAAAATATCTTATTACAATAAACTGATAGATCATGCAAAGGGTAACAACAGTTCCCTATGGAGGCATTTAAATAACTTAACTAATAAAAAAAACGATCAGAAGGGGGTAAAGGAACTTAGAATCAATGGCAAGACCGTCAGTGACAAGGCTACTTTGGCAAATGAATTTAATTCACACTTTGTGGGCTCTGTGGAAGACTTAACAAAAATTTTTGTGCTGCCAAATGTGCTCAACAACACAAATTCCATACTCCCAACAGATACTTTTCACATCGATGAGGTAAATGAGAAGTTAATTGCTGGTATTGTTAAAACACTGTCAAACTCAAAAACTAGTGATATCTACAATATGAGCACCTCCTTTCTCAAAATGCACAGCAAAATATTAATCAAACCACTGACTCATCTCATTAATCTCTCCATTAGGTCTAGTACATTTCCATCTGGCTGGAAAAAAGCTGTCGTCATACCAGTTCATAAATCAGGCAGTAAAGACGATATATGCAGTTACCGCCCAATCTCTATCTTACCAGTCCTATCTAAGGTTCTTGAAAAAGTTGTAGCTACACAGCTGATAGACTACTTACAAGACAGTCAACTTCTTCATCCACATCAATTTGGTTTTAGACCAGGATACTCAACAGAA
This sequence comes from Pholidichthys leucotaenia, assembly GCA_020510985.1. Lineage (NCBI taxonomy): Eukaryota > Metazoa > Chordata > Actinopteri > Cichliformes > Pholidichthyidae > Pholidichthys > Pholidichthys leucotaenia. The sequence goes on along the minus strand of CM035838.1, from coordinate 166,010,421 downwards.
ACAGCAAATTGTTGCCTTATTGAAAACGTCAAACAGTCCTTGGACAGGGGTAATGTGGTAGGAGCTGTTTTTCTAGATCTCAAAAAGGCTTTCGATACTGTAAACCACAGTTTGCTTTTATCCAAAATGGTATCTTTTAACTTCTCCCCAAATACATTAGAATGGTTTGCATCTTATCTCCAGAATAGAGAACAGTGTGTAAAAGTTCACCAGGATAAATCCTCATTTTTAAACAACCGCATGGGTATCCCACAAGGGTCCATTCTTGGTCCTTTACTTTTCAGCATTTTTATTAATGACTTGCCATTACACTGCTCAGCTGCAACATGCCAACTTTATGCAGATGATGCAGTTATTTACACAGCTGCCAAGACTCCAGCACAGGCTGCAGATGTACTGTCTACAAGTATGGTTGATGTCCAAGAGTGGCTCCTCAAGAACCATCTATTGCTGAACCTTCAGAAAACAGTCTCAATGTGCTTTTCAATCAAAAAATGTAACCTGCAACATTTTAAAGTTAATATACATGATCATGACATCAGTTTAGCTACAGAATTCAAATACCTTGGCATTGTACTAGATCCTCAACTCAAATTTAATCTTCATATAAAGAAAATTTCAAAAACAGTAAAAAAAAATCTGAACTGCTTTAAATTAATTAGATATTACATACCTTACGAAGCAGCTGCACTGTATATGCATTCTATGGTTTTTTCTCATATATCATACTGTTTGACAGTCTGGGCTCAAGCAGCCCCTTCCACAATAAGACATATAGGTTCATTATATAATCAAACCCTAAAAATCTTGGACAAAAAGCCCATTAGGTGGCATCACTGTAATGTTTTAAAAAAATACAACCTATTGAGTTTTGAGAGCTTCATTGACCTCTGTCTTCTGAAATTAACGTTCAAATGTTTCCATAAATCAGCACCCGAGCCACTTGCTGGTTTCGTCCAAAGACAGGACAGCAGCAGAGCCACCAGGAGTTCTGTTAACAATAACTGTAAAATATTCCACCGCAGAACCACATTTGGACAAACAGCTTTCTCTATAAAGGGCAGTCACATCTGGAACACAATGCCAAATGAAATTAAAATAATAACGGACTTTAAAACATTCACTAAAAATGTTAAAAACTGGCTGAAAAATAAACAAGAATGTACTCATGTATGAATTATTTGTCTGCAAAATGAGAGTGAATGAAGGGAAGGAATAAATGTGTTTGTTTATAGTGAGTGACGGAGAGAGGAAGGCCTGAAATAGGCAAATGTGAGTTATGTTATATGTGTTAAATGTGAGTCAGGCTGTTATATTTGTGTATTTATAATATTTATGTTAAAGGTGAGTCAGGCTGTTATATTTGTGTATTTATAATATTTATAATATTTATAATTGTGTATTTATAATTTTTCTGCATTGATGTATGTGGTTATTGTGTATATTTTTATCTTGATTCTTTTTTCTAAAGCCCATCCAGGGACAAGAGTTGCAAATTAGCTAATAGCTATACACTCTATGTGCAACACATCAGATTGATTGTCTTTGATTAATTGTCTATGTTTATTGCACTGTCCCTGTCAAATAAACTAATCTACTACTACTACTTCCAATGTGTGTCAGCCAGTTGTACCAGATGAAAATGATGTTACTTTGATATCCATGATGGCTCCTACTGTAATGTCTCAAAAGAGTAGTGCACTTACCACAGTTACATCATTATTTGAATCTGTTGACCCACAAGTAGATGAGTATTAGAAGCTGAAAGCTAATAATGAAGCACTGGGTAGGGAAGTGCAGTGGATTTATGGGTTTTATAGGTGTTTTACTGTTGGTACAAGCATTAATGTAAACATGAATGTGAGTAGGGACGAAAACTTCCTACTATTACACAACCATATCCTCGTAGGGCACCAGTCCAGATAATGGACAATTTTATTAACAATTCTTTATTTGTAGCAATTATGAATCAGTCTCAAAAAAAAAAAAACAACCCTTGTGAGTTCTCGTCTGCTGATAATCAAGAAGATGGACATGAAATCAAACAATAACTCTGATATGTCTTTCAATAGTTTAAGAAGAAATGTCAGAATAGGCTAACACATTCAGATAACTTTAAAACAAAGAATTCAGCATGTATCATGGGCATCATAGACAGAGTTACAGAGTATAACCTGTGAATTGAGCATTTGTGGAACCAAATAAGCCATAGTTTAACTTGTCAGTATACTGGAAATTGGAAAACCATAAAATAGCATTGGTCAAGAAAAGTGGAAGCACTTTTATGAAGAAAATGATGAGTAAAGTATTTATAAAAAGGGAAAGTTGGTGTTACTCTGAAAAAGAACATAAATTAATAAAAGGACAAAATGCATTTTGAAATTCTGATGGGGGTTTGCATGAAATTAAGTTTAAAGAACTTATACAAGGAATATTCTGAAGAATTAAGTTTAAATTAAACAACAGACTATCAGCCAAGAAGAATCATTGTGTCCCAGTGGGTAGCAGGCGGTCCATTGGATTCTGTTTCAACTTGACCGGCGTGGGTTCTGTTGGAAGACTGGCAGACAGGCTCTTTACCACGGTTATGGCCTACTCCCGAGATCACAAAGGGGTTGGTTCTTCAGCAGGCTGGCTGCGGTCTTCTCTTATGCACTGAAAAAGGAGTTTGTTTATTGTACAAAGTCCCATCAGAGAGTCAAATTGGGACAAGAACACACCACAGATCCATTTCTTCTGATGTATTGTGGCTGGAATGAGTTGGTTTAAGCTTAAAAAAATCAAACAAAATCTTCTTGCTCAGTAATTTAAAGAAAAGGATTAAAATAAGGAAAAAGTGAACTTTAAAGAAAAGAAAAACAAATTCACAGAGCATGACAGGCTCTGGGCCTTACTTGGAAGATAGAAAAATTGGGAGCGCAGAGAAGTCTGCTCCTTACAGCTTGACCACCGCTCCAAAAACTGAACAAAGGGAAGATTTTTTTTTTCGTGTGTGGAAGAATTTCACTGATTTTCATGAAACCTGAGCTGGCCCAATAATATTGCATCTTTTTCCAACAGAAGTCATAAACTCGACCAAAAAAAAAAGGAAATGCAAGGGAGCTTGGAGGCCCACTGGTCATTTCAAAGTTCAGGGCTTTGTGGGTCTCCCAGCAGAAAGAGGAGGGGGAAAGACATTTGATATGAGAAGTGAGACCCCCCTTAAGACACATATGTTGCTGAATAAAGCATACATTCCTTAAACTTTAGTGACTAAGATATTCTACTCAATAATAAGGGAACATACAATGTCTTTACATTATAACTAGTTAATTTGTGATAACAAGAATGCAAAAATTAATTTCTTCCTGAAAATAAATCAGCACATATCAAATCACATCAATAAAAGCATCTGAAACCACATTTGTCCATTCCAGAGTTCAACCATGTCTTCGGTAGCGGATGCTGCCTTGAGGGAAAGAATATCAATTAATTTATTGTTCACAACTGCAGAGGTTCCATTTCAGAGAGAGAGAGAAAAAAAACATATTAAATATTCCTGCTTCACCCACCAGATGGCACTGTAAAACTGTCTGGTTGGTTAATGAGGAATCTTGACTCCTAAGTCTGGATTACATCAACCATAAATCTGTCATGTGAGGCCTTCCTTTGCCAAAGAGCAGAAAAGGGAGAATGACTAAGTCCTGGAGAAGGGATTAACTTCCACTTTATGGCTGATGGGTCATGTTGCAACTCTGGTCCTAGGGTGAGAGGAGCAGTTCATGACCAGACTTATGGGTGAAACAATTTCTTTAAGGTGAAGAAAGATTTTATAGATTGGAACCAAAGGGGTTAATGCTGCAGAGTTACTGGAGCTAAATGGGACACCAACAGCACAAACACCTACCTTCACTATTACACACACTCCTCAGCCTATAGTTGTTAACACACCCACAAGCCGCCCCACAACAGACATTAAACAAAGTAAAGCTGATCACATGGTTTCCCTAAGAGACCTCCCATTTTTACAGTGCAGAGAGTTCAAGGTGCATGGGGGTCAGGTTGGGGACAATAATTCTGAGATCAGCTACCATGGACTGTGCAAGCAGGTTGATGAGCGAGTCAAAGCAAATCACACAGAGGGAGAGATCATCCAAGGTGTGCTCCATATCATTAAACCTGGACAGTTTAAAGATATGTTGATCAGTAAAGATGACTTGAGCCTCAACGAACTTAGAAGCCTGCTACGTTCACACCTGAGTGAAAGGAGTGGAAGTGAGTTATTTCAAGAGTTGATGAGTACCAAGCAGCATGACCATGATACTCCCCAACAGTTCCTTTACAGGATGATTGGACTTAAACTGAAAGTCATGTTTGCATCCAGACAGGACAACATGGACATCAAGTATGATAAGATAAGATAAGATAAGATAAGCCTTTATTAGTCCCACAATGGGGAAATTCCAGGATTGCAACAGCACAGGGATAGCAACACTCAGAGCAACAATCAGAAGGCAAGAAAAAAACAAGAACAGCTAGTAAACATATGTACATATTACTATAAATATATATATATATATATATAGACACACAGTGCGGAGCATTATGGTTGGTGAATGTGCAGCAGAAAGTCTAAGCTCTCTCTCCGCGGATGCACGCACAATTCCAAAAATGTTCCTATGCACCATTCATGAGGGTGTCTTCCCAAAGTACAGTGACATTTGTAATGAATTCAAGCCCCTGTTATCTGACTAGATAGTCTCTGATGAAGTGTTAATAAGACAATGTCGAAGATCCTGACCTTGTGCCTCAGAATGAGGTCAAGTACACCAGCTACAATCCCCACAAGGGTTTTTCACAGGGATTTCTGTCACAATGTGTGTCTTGTGTTTGAAGGACTAACCCAGCTTCACTGCCTCCATCTACAAGATGATCTCCCCTTACCTGTACCCAGAGCTCTGACTGATTGACCTGTCCAGCCAGTAGCCCAGGGTGCACCCTTGTATTAATGGAAGCTCCTTCGTAGTCTTATTGCTTTTGTTAATTTGGGTAGCTGTTTAAGATCAGGAAAGTTGATCTATAGGAGACCTGTTTTAATGCTTTCAGTGTGACTGTGGCTGAATTGCAACAAAACCCCTAGTGGTTTTGACTGGTAAATATTTTGACTGGTAAATATTTTTTGTCTTTATAATAAGTAGACTGGTAAATATTTTTTGTCAATAAAATTGTTCAGATTTCCAAGGCTATAACTTGAGAGTGGTAAGAGATAATGGCTTACTGTCGATTAGAAAGATGTAAAATATGATCCTAAGTTTCAGATAGGAATAAATTTACACAGCTAATTTGCATAATGTTGCAGCAGCTATATAAATTCCATAACTCAGTCAAAATTTTACACAAAAAATGGTTTGTTTTTTTGACACCGTTGTTTCTGCAGGGGCATGTTGTTATGTTATCTTCAAAGTATATACAGTGGGGCAAAAAAGTACTTAGTCAGCCACCAATTGTGCAAGTTCTCCCACTTAAAAGATGAGAGAGGTCTCCAATTTTCATCATAGGTATACTTCAACTATGGGAGACAAAATGAGAAAAAAAAAAATCCAGAAAATCACATTGAAGGATTTTTAATGAATTAATTGGTAAATTCCTCAGTAAAATAAGTATTTGGTCACCTACAAACAAGCAAGATTTCTGGCTCTCACAGACCTGTAACTTCTTCTTTAAGAGGCTCCTCTGTCCTCCACTCATTACCTGTATTAATGGCACCTGTTTGAACTCGTTATCAGTATAAAAGACACCTGTCCACAACCTCAAACAGTCAGACTCCAAACTCCACTATGGTCAAGACCAAAGAGCTGTCAAAGGACACCAGAAACAAAATTGTAGACCTGCACCAGGCTGGGAAGTCTGAATCTGCAATAGGTAAGCAGCTTTTTGTGAAGAAATCAACTGTGGGAGCAATTATTAGAAAATGGAAGACATACAAGACCACTGATAATCTCCCTCGATCTGGGGCTCCATGCAAGATCTCACCCCGTGGGGTCAAAATTATAACGAGAACGGTGAGCAAAAATCCCAGAACCACATGGGGGGACCTAGTAAATGACCTGCAGAGAGCTGGGACCAAAGTAACAAAGGCTACATCAGAAACACACTACGCCGCCAGGGACTCAAATCCTGCAGGACGTGTCCCCTTGGTTAAGCCAGTACATGTCCAGGCCCGTCTGAAGTTTGCTAGAGAGCATTTGGATGATCCAGAAGAGGATTGGGAGAATGTCATATGGTCAGATGAAACCAAAATAGAACTTTTTGGTAAAAACTCAACTTGTCGTGGTTGGAGGAAAAAGAACACCATACCTACTGTGAAGCATGGGAGTGGAAACCTCATACTTTGGGGCTGTTTTTCTGCAAAGGGACCAGGTCGACTGATCCGTGTAAAGGAAAGAATGAATGGGGCCATGTATCGTGAGATTTTGAGTGAAAACTTCCTTCCCTCAGCAAGGGCATTGAAGATGAAACGTGGCTGGATCTTTCAGCATGACACTGATCCCAAACACGCTGCCCGGGCAACGAAGGAGTGGCTTCGTAAGAAGCATTTCAAGGTCCTGGAGTGGCCTAGCCAGTCTCCAGATCTCAACCCCATAGAAAATCTTTGGAGGGAGTTGAAAGTCTGTGTTGCCCAGTGACAGCCCCAAAACATCACTGCTCTAGAGGAGATCTGCATGGAGGAATGGGCCAAAATACCAGCAACAGTGTGTGAAAACCTTGTGAAAACTTACAAAAAACGTTTGACCTTTGTCATTGCCAACAAAGGGTATATAACAAAGTATTGAGATGCACTTTTGTTATTGACCAAATACTTATTTTATCGAGGAATTTACCAATTAATTCATTAAAAATCCTTCAATGTGATTTTCTGGATTTTTTTTCTTATTTTTTCTCTCATAGTTGAGGTATACCTATGATGAAAATTGGAGACCTCTCTCATCTTTTAAGGGGGAGAACTTGCACAATTGGTGGCTGACTAAATACTTTTTTGCCCCACTGTAAACCAGAAAATCAGTACAATTTAAAAAAAAAACAAAAAAAACAAACAAACATAAATTTGTCACTTACCAGCAGCTAAGGGGACTCACTCGCTGCCGTGGTTGGTGCGTTTTCGCCCATCATGGTCGTTATTTTGCGTTCTGTCAGTCATTTATGCTCTTTATCACATCTACAAAGTCTTATGATTATCCCACATAAATTTCGCTTGTATCCCGTGGCTATTTTCCATGTACGAAGCTGTCTAAGTGATGGTACACGATGATGGATTACGGCTATATTAGCTTTCTGAGCTAAAAGGATGAAAACAGGAAAAGGAAATGAGGAGTTCTTCTTCTTTGGTGTATTATGTGTCATCCATTGAGTCCTCCAATGCATGTCTGCCACCTTCTGAAACTGACAGATCAGTACAAATCAGTACAAATCCTCAATGCACCCGGGAATGTCAGAGTGAAATGACAGGCACAGAGCTGCGCTCTGCCACTAGGGGCACGCAAAGTCTCACACTCAAAGGGTTAAGTTACTTTCACAGAGTAACCCTTAAAAGCTCATAAAACTGTTTCACCGCTTGTAAAAAAAAAATACCCACTTGAAAAACCAGGAAAAGATGAATGCTGAATCAGTGAAATCACAGACTCCCTTACTGTCTTTTAATGAAAGTTTGCAATGCACAGCCAAAGAGGTTATACTTGTAGAAAAACAGTCAATTCAGTCAAAAATAGAAAATTCAAAAATGACTAAAATTAGGAAAACCAAATAATCAAAAAATAGAAAACACCCAAAACCCAAAATAATTGGATACTTTGAATAATAAAACCCAGTAATAATCACCTGATCAATTTGTGGGTAAATGTCTAAAGAAGCCCTGTGGGGAGGGAAGGAGAAAGGTTAATGGATGCCCGATAGCCAGCCAGCCGGCCAGTGCCCCTCGTGTCTCCCCTTCTTCCCGTCTGGGAGGGAGTAGGACTCTCAGATGGATGGTTCAGATCCCCAGTCAGAGGGGAGAAGCCTCGCAGCGCCGGAGCTCTTGCCCACTCAGTGTGGTCTGCTGTGATGCAGCTGCAGGGAGCAGCTAACAGCTGTGATGACTCAACTTCCTCTTCTCTTGAAAATAGTTTTTTAGCAGCAGAAGAGTTCTTTTCTCAAAAGTTGAAGAGTTGAGATGGTTTCTGGTTCATCTTCTAAATAGTGGTCTTCCCCTCCAGCTCTTCTGCCACAGGATGTTGGTGTTGAACATAACAATTATCTCATAATTACTAACTAACCTACACTTATATAGCTCTTTTCTAGTCACAAAGACCACTCAAAGCGCTTTCACTAGTACTAACCCTCTATTCTAAGGGCCTATAGGAAACAGATATGTAGGGACAATTTAGAACAGCCAATTAACCTAACATGCATATCTTTGGATTGTGGGAGGAAACCGGAGCCCCCGGAGTAAACCCACACAGCACAGGGAGAACATACAAACTCCACACAGAAAGGTTCCAACCCCTGCCAGCCTGGGGATTTGAACCAGGAACCTTCTAGCTGTAAGGCAACAGTGCTAACCACTGCACCACCATGCTGCCCAATAATAATAATAATAATAATAATAATCTGCACGTCTTCCTCATGATTTCCATTATACAGGCCATGTGACCTATACCCCATCTACTCATGACCATCTGGTTTCACTCATCTCAGCACTTTTACCTCCATAGTTTTGCTCACGTCATCATTTTTCATCTTTAGGTTTGTTCAGCTTAGCTTTTTATATGAAATTTAAGCTGAGAGGGTCCTCTCAATTCCTCTTTTACCAGACTGTTCCCATAACAACAGTTTTTTTTTTTCCAGTTGACAGGTCTGAAAAACATTTCACAATCTGAATCCACATAAACCTCTTTGTGCATTCAAAAAAGTACACAGTGGTTACATGGATCAATTATACTGATTACTTGTCAATTACATACATCATAATACAATGAATACACATTGTTTCACTGATTACATGCAAGATATTGCATTTCATGGCATACATTTCTAATATCGTGCATTGCATTCAGTCCTCCATGTTTCACCAGCTGTATGTGCTGTCCTTTCTGTTGTTAGGAATGTATGGCCTCTGATGACCTTGTTGTAGTTTCTGATGGCCCCCCTGCTGCCCCTTCTGAACTTTGGGAGCCGGTCGTGCTGAGTACCCCACCTTCTTCTCATAGGGGTGATAGCAGTGAGACGGTCGGTCACCCACAGGCCTTTTGTGGTTGTCTGGGTTATGTCGTGGGGTGCTTTAACAACAACTAAACAAAGTGTCAAGTGAAGAGAGTGAAAGGCAACGGAGACTGGGACATTCCACTAGGCCAAAGGTAACACAAGCTCACACTATCCAACTTGAACCTGACAAAGACATTGAAAAATCTGACTGTAGCGCTAAGAGTAAAAGCAAAGTTATTGAAGAACTGAGTGCAAAAGTGGATGCTTTGACCAAAGTGGTTGAGTCTCTCACAACTAGACAGACCCTTGAACAGAGTTGCCAGTGTTCAAACCCAAAGCCAAAGCATGCTGTAAAACAATATGGGTGCCCCAAGTGTGTTGAAAGAGGTGCTAGCTCATGCAGTCATTGTTTCATCTGTGGGGAGGCAGGCCACAGGGCAGTCAGATGTCTAAAACGAGGGCAAGCAAAGAACATCAGCCAGCCAATTACTGATGCACAGTCTTACAGCAGTAATGAAAAGTCAAATGTAAGATCACCAGACATCCATACAGAAAGAGCTGCCAATGTAAAAAGTAACCATGTGACACCTCTACCCCAAAACAAAGAGATTGAAGCTAATGAGAGAGTGGCTCAGTTGGTGGGAAAAAAATGCAAAATCAAATGTTGTATTCATAGCTATGTGGTGGACTGTTTGTTGGACACAGGTGCCCAAGTGAGCATTTCTGACCACCAGTGGGTAAAAACATACCTCCCTGAACACAAGCTATGACCGCTGGTTGAACTTATTGGGGATGAGGCTCTTAATGTCCAGGCTCTTAAAGGTCAACCACTACCTTATGATGGCTGGGTAGGCGTGATGGTGAGCCTCCCCCAGAACTGTAACCCAGATTTAACAGTAAAAGTACCCTTTCTGGTAAGCAGCGTGCCAATGGAGTGTCCCTTCTCGGTTTCAATGTAATTGAAAAGCTGATATTTGGGCCAAAAGGGAATGCACATCTCATCCCTACCATTATAAGTCTCCTACATAGTGCCATGAGTCTCCAGGATGACAAGGCCACTGCACAAGTCACTCTCATCCAGACTAAACTCGCCCATGATAGTGAAGCCTGTCACAGTGTGCTCAAAGTGGGACTGCAAGATGTGGTAATTCCAGCTGGCCAAGTCAAGCATGTTAAGTGTAAAGTACCCTCCACACTTGATATTCCCATCTCACTTGTGCTCTTTGAACCAATTGAGAACAGTCCAATTCAATTCAATTCAATTCAACTTTATTTATATAGCGCCATTTCACAACAACAGTCATCTCATAGCACTATCAACTGTAGGGGGGAACCCCCACAGTTGCAGAAAGACCCCAGCAATCAGGTGATCCCCTGTGAGCAAGCACTTGGCGACGGTGGAGAGGAAAAACTCCCTTTTAACAGGAAGAAACCTCCAGCAGAACCAGGCTCAGGGAGGGGCAGTCATCTGCTGCGACTGGCTGGGGGGTGAGGGGACAGAGAAGATGAAAAGAACAGACATGTAGAGAGCAAACAGCACGATGGGGACTCAATCTATGGGAGAGAACAAACAAATGTTAATGACCAGCAAAAAAAAAATATTTCATAGAGAGTGAGGAAAGGAGTGAGGCCCAGTGCATTACTGGAGGTCCCCCGGCTGACTAAACCTATTAGCAGCATAACTAAGGGAGGGTTCAGAAACACATGATCCCTCCCTAATTGTAGGCTATATCAAAAAGGTAGGTTTTAACCCTAATCTTAAAAACAGAGATCGAGTCTGACTCCCGAATCCAGATTGGCAGCTGATTCCACAGGAGAGGAGCTTGATAACTGAAGGCTCTGCCTCCCATTGTACTTTTGGAGATTCTAGGTATTACAAGTAGTCCTGCATTTTGGGAGCGTAGTGCTCTGTTAGGATAATACGGTAGTATCAGATCTTTTAAATAAAAAGGAGCCTGATTGTTTACTAACTAACTAACTAACCTGCACTTATATAGCGCTTTTCTAGTCACAAAGACCACTCAAAGCGCTTTCACTAATCCCTCTATTCTAAGGGCCTATAGGAAACAGATATCTAGGGACAATTTAGAACAGCCAATTAACCTAACATGCATGTCTTTGGATTGTGGGAGGAAACCGGAGCCCCCGGAGTAAACCCACGCAGCACAGGGAGAACATGCAAACTCCACACAGAAAGGTTCCAACCCCTGCCAACCTGGGGATTTGAACCAGGAACCTTCTAACTGTAAGGCAACAGTGCTAACCACTGCACCACCGTGCTGCCGTTTAGAGCTTTGTAAGTAAGAAGAAGGATTTTAAACTTAATTCTAAACTCTATGGGAAGCCAATGAAGGGAGGCCAGAACCGGAGAGATATGATCTCTCTTTCTAGTACCTGTTAAAACTCTTGCTGCAGCATTTTGGATCAGCTGAAGACTTTTTAAAGATGTTTTAGGACAGCCTGATAATAAAGAATTACAATAATCTAATCTCGAGCTAACAAAAGCGTGGATCAGTTTCTCAGCATCACTCTGAGACAAGATGCTCCTAATCTTGGCAATATTATGCAAATGATAGAAGGCAGTCTTAGAAACAAATTTAATATGTGAATTGAAGGACAAATCCTGATCAAAAATAACTCCAAGGTTCCTCACAGAGCTATTAAGAGAAAGAGTAACTGCATCCAAACTGAAAGTTTGATTTGGAAAGGAATTTCTAAGGTTTTTTGGACCAACAAGAATGACTTCAGTCTTATCTGAATTTAATAGCAGGAAATTACAAGTCATCCAAGCTTTGATTTCCTTAAGACAGGCTTCTAACTTGGCTAATTGATTACTATCATCTGGCTTCATTGACAGGTATAATTGTGTGTCATCTGCATAACAATGAAAATGTATACAGTGCTTTCTAATAATGTTGCCTAACGGAAGCATATATAAACTAAAAAGAGTAGGGCCTAGCACAGATCCCTGTGGAACTCCATGACTAAGCTTTGAGTTGAAAGAAAACTCATTATTTACATGAACAAACTGGAACCTATCAGATAAATAAGATCTAAACCACTGCAACGAAGTTCCATTAAGTCCAACATAGTGTTCTAATCTATCAAGTAGAATATTATGATTGATAGTATCAAAAGCTGCACTAAGGTCTAAAAGGACAAGTACAGAAACTAGTCCATTATCAGATGCAATGAGGAGGTCGTTAGTGACCTTCGCTAAGGCTGTTTCAGTACTATGATGGATTCTAAACCCAGATTGAAACTCTTCAAGTAAACCATTTCCCTGCAGGTGGTCGAATAATTGCGTAGCAACAACTCTTTCTAAGATTTTTGAAATGAAAGGGAGATTAGAGATTGGTCTATAGTTAGCTAAAGCTCCTGGATCTAGCGTTGGCTTTTTGAGTAAGGGTTTAATTACAGCTGTTTTAAAAGCCTGCGGTACATGGCCTAAAGTTAATGAAGAATTGATTATATGAAGAATAAAGCTACCAATAAGTGGGAAGCCTTCTTTAAATAACCTAGTAGGAATAGGGTCTAAAAGACAAGTTGAAGGTTTGGATGAGGAAACTATTTTGTCTAACTCACAAAGGTCGATTGGAGTAAACTCATCAAGACAGACATCAAAAGAAGGAGTTGTAGTAGTTACAGTATTTAAGTTAACTGTGGGAAGAATCTGATTGATTTTATCTCTGATGGATGAAATTTTATTATTGAAAAAGTTCATAAAGTCCTGACTAGTAAGCTCTAAGGGAATACTAGGATTGACAGAGTCCTGACTCTTTGTCAACCTGGCTACAGTACTGAAAAGAAACCTGGGATTATTCTTGTTCTCTTCTATTAATGCAGAGTAATAACTTGTTCTAGCTTTTCTAAGAGATTTTTTATAAATTAAAAGATGATTTCTCCAAGCTAAATAGATTTCATCTAAATTAGTAGAGCGCCATTTTCTTTCTAACTGACGAGTCTTCTGTTTTAAGCTACGAGTTTCTGTGTTGAACCAAGGAGTTAGAAATCTCTGATTAGACTTTTTCTTTTTTAAGGGGGCCACCAAGTCTAGAGCCTGATGCAGAGAAGCTGAAACACCATCCACCATGTTATCAATTACAGAAGGAGCAAGCTGTCTATAGCTTATTTCCGTTGTGTTGACACATGGCATAGAGGAAACAATCTGCATAAATTTGGAAACAGCATCATCTGAGAGGCATCTACTGTAATAATATTTTTTCTTTAGGAGCCAAATAGTCAGAAATGGTAAAATCAAAGGTTAACAGACAATGGTCTGACAGTACAGGGTTATGAGGAGACACTACAAGATTTTCTATTTCTATGCCATATGTCAGAACAAGGTCCAATGTATGGTGGAGGTAATGAGTAGAATTTCCTACTTTCTGAGAAAACCCAATCGAGTCTAATATTGAATTAAATGCCACATTAAGGCAGTCACTATCTACATCCACATGTATATTAAAGTCCCCTACTATAATTATTCTATCAGATTTCAGCACTAAATCAGCTAAGAAAACAGCAAATTCGGATAAAAATTCTCAGTAGGTTGATGGGGGACGATAAACTATGGCAAATAAAACTGGGTTTAACCTAAAATTGCTAAAGTGCCCAATACTGAGGACCAGGCCCTCAAAGGAATTATAACATGTTTTTTGCTTTACATTAACTAGTAATTTGGAATGGTAAATTGTTGCTACTCCTCCTCCACGACCAGAACTTCTGGGATTTTGACAGTTTAAATAACCAGAGGGAGTTGATTCATTTAAACCAACATAATCCTCTTGCCCTAACCAAGTCTCTGTAAGGGAAATTAAATCAATCTGATGATCAATTAACAGATCATGGACTAACAGAGACTTGGGAGTTAGAGACCTAATATTTAGTAAACCACATTTAATTTTTAAATTATGAGGAGGAACAGAGGCCAAATCATTCAGTTTAGAGGCTTTATGTTTAATTTGAGTTTTACCAATGTTTTGCTTTATCACTTTGGGATGCTTATGCATGATATTTTTATTTACTTTGGAGAGAGCAGACAACGATTCTCTGATGGGGAAGACAGGGGCTAAGCTGAGGGGTGGCGGATGAAGAGGAGCTGCAGAGAGGCGTGTAAGACTGCGACTCTGCTTCCTGGTCCCAACTCTGAGTAGTCATGGTTTTGGAAATTTGGATAAAAAAGATGCCAGATTGTTAGATAAATGAGAAGCACCATCCAAAGTGGGATGAATGCTGTCTCGTCTCATAAGACCAGGTTTTCCCCAAAAAGAGCTCCAATTGTCAATGTAGCCCACGTCATTTTTAGGACACCACACAGACAGCCAGCGGTTCAAGGATGACGAGCGACTAAACATGTCATCACTGGTCAGATTGGGGAGGGGCCCAGAGAATACTACAGTAGCAGACATCGTTTTTGCAAAGTCACACACCGATTCTACATCAAGTTTGGTGACTTCCAACTGCCGGAGATGGATGTCATTAATGCCGGCGTGAATAACAATTGTGGAGTATTTACAGTTACTTTTAGCCAGCATTTTCAGATTTGACTCGATGTCGCCTGCTCTGGCCCCAGGAATGCATTTGACTATGACCGCTGGAGTCTCTAGGTTCACGTTTCTGACTACAGAGTCGCCAATGATCAGAGTTTTTTCCTCAGCGGGTGTGTCGCTGAGCGGGGAAAAACGATTAGAAACGTGAACAGGTTGGTGGTGAACCGGGGCTTTGCGACTAGGCTTCCTTCTCACCGTCACCCACCCAGTCTCCTCGCTGCTGAGGAGAGCCGGGGAACCGCTGACAGGGGGGCCTAAGCTAGCTAGCTCCGCTGCAGCTAATGGGCGTCCGTCGAGATTAACTGGCGCAGACGGTGTTTCAATGCAGCGGAGCCGGGATTCCAAATCAGACAACCTCGCCTCGAGCGCCTCAAAAAGACAACATTTATTACATTTACCGTTATCGCTAAAAGAGGCAGAGGTGTAGCTAAACATCTGACAGAGAGAGCACACCAGAGGAGAGGAAAGAGAGCTAGTAGCCATAGCTAATAGCTGGAGAGCAACCACACAGGCAGACAGCAAAACAGGAAGTGACGATACGTTACGTTACCACAAGGAAGTGACGATCCTCAGTCCACAGTTGCAAAAGCCCCAATAAGTCAAGTGTGGCCCAGGAAGGCAATGGAAGTGGATCCTCAGGAGCTCAACAGGCCAGTGGTGGTAGAACAACTGATGAATGGGATCCACCTGTTGATGTTAGCCACGTGACTGAAGATCAACAAAAGATTGTTAAGAAAATGTTGAGGGAGGAGTCAGGGGCATTTGCATGAGATGAATGTGACATGGGTTGTATTCCTAACTTGGAGATGGCAATAACCCTCAAGGACAGTACTCCAGTCCAAAGATCCTACACCTCCATTGGCAAACCTCTTCATATGGAGGTCAAGGAGTACATTGAAAATCTTCTGGCAAGAGGCTGGATAGTGAAGTCTAAATCCCCTTATTCTGCACCAATAGTCTGTGTGCGGAAGAAAGACAGGTCACTTAGACTCTGTATCGTTTATTGTCTCCTGGACCAGTGCACAATACCAGATCGTCATCCCTTACCAAGAATCTAACACTTATTGACACAGTGTGTGTGTGTGTGTGTGTGTGTGTGTGGGGGGGGGGGGGGTTACAGCTGGTTCTCCATTCTAGATCAAGGGAAAGTGTACCACCAGGGGTTCATAGCTTAGGGGTCACGTCACCTGACCACATTCATCACCCCCTGGAGTCTGTATAAATGGGTGTGGATTCCCTTTGGGCTGACTAACGCACCTGTTGCATTTCAACGGAGTATGGAAGAGATACTTGCTCCTCTTTGAGATGAATGTTGCATTCCATACTTGGATCACATATTATGTTATGCCAGAACATTTGAGGACCATGTGGAGGGGCTGAGAAAGGCCTTAAAAGCCCTGCAGAGTCATGGAGTCAAACTCCGGCCCACAAAATGTGACTTGTTTAAGAGATAAGTGAGATATGTTGGGCATCTGGTTTCAGCTGAAGGGGTGCATATTGACCCAAAAGACCCTGAAGCTGTGTATGCCCTGAAAAGTGAAACACCTGCTACAGTTGGGGATGTAAGAAGAACTGATGGATTCTTGAGTTATTACCGATCATATATTCAAGACTTCTCTAGAATAGAAAAACCCATTAATGAGCTCTTGCAATCCAAGAAAATCAACGAGGAGCAGCCTCAGGGGTAACGTGGCAGACAAAAGGGGAGAGGTACAGTTACAATCTAAGACATCAGTTGAGTGGACTGCTAAACATCAGGAGGTCTTGTTTAAACTGATTGACATGCTGGAAAACCCCCCAGTCAAGATTCAAGATTCAAAGGCTTTATTTTCATGTGCACAGTTAAGAAATGCAACATTTCCTGAGCAATGAAATTCTTACTCTGCTCTCCCAACAAATGCCAAGGTAATAGGTACACAACAAGACTAATAAGGTAATAACACAAAACCAAACCACAGGATAACTAGAGTAAACAAGAAGAATGACATTTGAAATTCCCTAGGTGACTATAGTGGATAGTGGTATATTGATATCAGAGATTATATGATCCTGAGATGGCATAAGCCTATGTACAGTGTGCAAATGAGCAGTATACAAATTACAAATTAGCACCCAGTGTGCAGATTTCTCTGTAATACTAATACCAGTAGACTGTGCATGATAATTAGCAGCAGAGTTAATATGGACATCAGACGGGGTGAGACTATGTACACTGTACAAATGAGCAATGTGCAAATTTAGCAACCCGTGTGTGAGTTCCTATTTACAATGCTGTGTTGTGGAGTTTTGGGAGTTTATTTGTTCAGGAGTCTGATGGCAGTGGGAAAGAAGGAGTTCTTCAGTCTGGTTGTACTACATTTCACACTTCTGTACCTCCAGCCTGAGGATAGAAGTGTGAACAGTCTGTGTTGGGGGTGGGTGGGGTCCTGGAGGATGGTGTCAGCCCTCTTTTGGACTCTGCACTGGCAGATGCTCTGCAGAGAGGGGAGGGGAGTCCTCAGGATCTTCTCTGCTGTCTTCACCACTCTCTGCAGGCGTTTGCAGTCCAGGGCAGTAGTGCTGCCATACCACGCAGTGATGCTGTTGGTCAGGATGCTCTCGATGATGCAGCTGGAGAAGTTGTTGAGGATCCTGGGGGACATGCCAAACTTCTTCAGCCTCCTCAGAAAGTACAGCCGCTGTTGAGCTCTCTTAACCAGCTCTGTGGTGTTGTGTGTCCACGTAAGGTCCTCGCTGATGTGGATGCCCAGGTATTTAAATCTGCTCACCCTCTCCACCTCAAGCTCCAGATGAACATCGGCCGATGGAGTCTCCTCTTCCTCTTTCTCATGTCCACTGTCATCTCCTTTGTTTTGTCCGTGCTGAGAGTGAGGTTGTTGTCATCACACAATGACACCAGGCTGGCCACTTCCCTCCTGTAGGATGTTTCGTTCTCACCAGTGATGCCTCCTATCACTGCTGTGTCATCTGTGAACTTTAAGATGATATTGTCCTTGTGGGAGGCAACACAGTCATGGGTGAAGAGACTGTAGAGGATGGGGCTGGGAACACAACCCTGTGGGACACCTGTGTTTGTGATGATGCTGGCTGAGGTCCTGTTACCCATCCTGACAGTCTGGGGCCTGCCATTTAGAAAGTTCAGTAGCCAGTCGCAGAGGGTGGGGTGCAGGCCAAGTGAAGACAGTTTGTCAGTGAGTTTGTGGGGGATGACCGTGTTGAAGGCAGAGCTGTAGTCTACAAAGAGCATCCTAATGTAGGAGTCTTTATCTTCCAGGTGGGAGAGAGAATAATGGAGTGCTGCAGCAATGGCATCTGAGGTGGACCTGTTGGGCCAGTAGGCAAACTGCAGCAGGTCTAGGGTATCCGGTATACTGTCGTGAATGAGGGGCAGCACCACTTTCTTGAAGTACCTCATGATGATTGGAGTGACTGCTACCAGTCCGTAATCATTCAGACAGGTTGGCGGGCTCCTTTTGGGGAGAGGGATGATGGTTGTGGTTTTGAAGCAGGAGGGGACTATGTTCTGGTTGAGGGAGAGGTTGAAGATGGATGTGAGTATGTCGGTCAGCTCGGCAGCGCATGCTCTGAGGGTCCGCCCAGGGATGTTGTCTGGTCCTGCTGCCTTGCGGGGGTTGATATTCCTCAGTGCTTCGGTGCTTTGTTTATCTGGCCTGGTGAGACTGTTAGTGGAGAGGGAGGGTGCATAGGTGTGTTTCTCCCTGCACTGTAGCTGGTGGTCTCAAAGTGGGTGTAAAAGATGTTGAGATTGTCCGGCAGGCTGTCTGTGGAGCTTGTGGTGCTGCTGTTTGTCCTCTTGTAGTCTGTGATGTGTTGCAGGCCTTGCCAGGTGCGCCCCGGGTCAGGAGTGGAGTAGAGGCTGTCCAGCTTTTCCCTGTACTGCCTCTTGGCTGTTGTTATAGCCTTTCTCAGTCCATACTTTGCAGCTTTGCACTCATCCTCATTGCCTGATTTAAATGGAAGAGAGTGAGCACGCAGCATCTGATGTACCTGACTGTTGATCCAGGGCTTCTGGTTGGGGAACTTCCTGACTTGTGTGGTGGGTATGATGGTATCAACATACGTGCTGATGTACCCGGTCACATACTCAGCATATTCCTGTATGTTTACAGAAGAGTTCTCCCGGGTGGCTGCAGCTTTAAACACATCCCAGTCTGTACAGGCAAAACAGTCTTGCAGGGTGTTCTCAGCCTCTGGAGTCCAGCGTTTAATTTGCTTAATAACAGGGTTTGTTTGTTTCAGCTTTTGTCTGTAGGCTGGGTACATAAACAGGGAGATGTGATCTAACTGCCCGAAGTGGGGGTGGGGTGCTGCTCTGTAAGCACCACATATGTTGGAGTAAACATGACCCAGTGTGCTTTTATCGCGGGTGGGAATGTTCACATGCTGGTAATATTTGGGGAGTACAGTCCGTAGCTTGCACTGGTTAAAGTTACCAACAACAACAAAAACAGTATCGGGATAGGTCGTCTCTACTGCACCTGCCCAGATTTTAAACTCCCTTTCATGCGCCGTACGGACACCTCAGATAAAGGTCTCGGAGCTGTCCTTTACCAGCAGCAAAATGGAAAGCTCAGGGTAATTGGATATGGCTCAAGAACACTTACATCCGCTGAGAGAAATTATAGACTCCACTCAGGCAAGTTAGAGTTTCTCGCCCTCAAGTGGGCTGTCTGTGAGAAATTCTAGGATTATTTGTTCTATGCCCCACACTTTGCCATCTACACTGACAATAATCCCTTAACTTATTTCATGAATACTGCCAAATTGAATGCAGTTGGCTTCCAGTGGGTGGGAGAACTGTCAGATCTCAGATTTGACATACGATACCAACCTGACAAAATAAATGTAGATGCAGACACACTGTTGAGAAGCTCTCTAGACATTGACAGATATGTCACAGAGTGTACAAGGGAGCTCTCCAGAGAGGCCATCACTGCTACATGGGAAGGCTGTGGAGCGAGCAAGCATGGTGATATTGCCTGGATTGCTGCTCTTATGTTAGCATAGGGTAAACAGCTTGAGCCAAACAGCTGAGGAACCGTTACACCTATTGATCTGCCTGAACAGCAAAATGTTCAAAGGACAGACCCTGTGATAGGTGACCTCTTGAGAATGAAAGAGTCAAATGTAACACTCACAGATGACTTAAAGCAAAGTGTGAGGGGTACTGCCAAGAAATGAATGCATGAGTGGGCAAGACTATGTATTGAAGATGGGGTTCTATACCATAAGACAGCAGAAAAACATCAGCTAGTTTTACCAGTCAGCTTCAAACCATTAATCCTTAAACATTTGCATGACGACATGGGCCAGGTTGGAACTGAAAGAGTACTCAGCTTGGCTAGGCAACGGTTCTATTGGCCATACATAAGGCAAGACATCGAAACCAGTGCTACTCAACAGTACCCATGCATCAAACAAAAGAAGCCTGTGACACACATCAGAGCCCCTATGTTGTATAGCCACAAGTTCACCAATGGAGCTGGTGTCAAGCAATTACCTACACCTAGAGCTGAGTAGAGAGGGGTACCAGTACATTCTAGTTGTGGTAGATCATTTTACTAGATATGCATAGGCCTACCCTACCTGCAACAAGAGTGGAAAAACTGCTGCAGAATAAATTTTTAATGATTTTATCCCCAGATTTGGCTACCCCTTGAAGCTGCACCATTATCAAAGGCGTGAGTTCAAAAATGAGCTCTTTTGAACATTGCAGCAGTTAAGCAGAGTCGGACGTTCATGAACTACTCTGTATCATCCCCAGGGCAACCCAGCCAAATGCTTTAACCTCACAGTATTGCAGATACTGAGGACCCTGAGGGAAGAAAAGAAGGACTGATTGAAAGACTATCTCCCACAAATGGCCCATGTGTACAACTGTACGTGCCATGAAGCAACAGGTTATTCCCCTTTCTTCCTGCTTTTTGGCCGCCATCCACGGTTGCCAGTGGATTTGTTGTTCAGGTTGGCTACTAGTGAAGAGCCACAGACAGCAAAGACATTTTGCAGAGAAATTGACAGAAAACATTACTGAAGCTTACAGGATTGCTTCAGAAAACAGTCAGAAGTCAAGTGCTCATGGTAAAAAGCATTATGACCAACATCTGAGGGGAGTAGTGCTACAACCCGGGGGCAGAGTACTAGTGCGAAACTTGACTGAAAGTGGTGGTGTCATAAATCGCCCTACCTATCAATGTGTGAATGTGTGTGTGAATGGGTGGATAGCAGGAGCTGTAAAGCGCTTTGGTCATCAAGAGATGAGAATAAAAGCGCTATATAAGTGAATGCCATTTACCATTTACCATTTACCAGGGCAGGAAGGAAGACTCAAACGCTGTACTGTGAGCTGCTGACATTTACTAACAAAAACACAAACACTGCACAAAAACACAACACTTACAATGAGGAGGAGAACAGGGCTCATATCAGGAGGAAAAAGACGGAGTCACACCCGAAAGGAAATGGGGCTCACATCTGGGAATAAAAACAGAGAGAACAGCCAGGACCAGGTTGGGGTGTATGGAAATTCCAGGAAAAAAGGGAAGAATAAAGATTAAATCCAAGATGGAGCACACCTGTTCAGCTCAGAAGAAAAACACAGAAGCATAAAGAAACCAACACTAGGATGCTGCAACGGGGCTGAGTTGCAGTGAATCTTAAATAGGCACAGAGGAATTAATCACAAATGATAACAGGTGTGGGTGCATGAGCGATGACAATCAAACCAAACAGCTGACAGCTGAGAGAGCCCGCGAACTTCAGCAAGGGAGGAAGTAACATGGGGCGCTGTCAAAATAAAAGCACAGGATGACTATAAATAAGAAAATAATACAAAAACTGGATTCAAACCAAATAATACACAAGGAGATATAAAATACCAAATAATCCAAAAACACATAACAACAGATGAGACTATAATGACCATATTAAGAATACAGAACCACCCATAAACAAAGACAAACGGCAACTAAGAACACATAATGCAGACAAGACAAACTCAAATACAAAATAACACTGAGATAATAAAAAAATATAGAAACTAATCCAACATAAACTGAGGGATGAGCACGATGCCCCCCCCCCCCCCATGCTCAGCACCATAACAGAGCCTCTCCTCAAGGGTGGATACCAGACATCCCAACATAACATCAAAAGGAAAAAGAAAATACAAAAAGAACCACCACCACCACCCCCACCCCCCCCCCCCCCCGCCACACACACACACACACACACACACACACACACACACACAAATAGCAAAATAACCCACCCCTACAGGAATAGAAAAATAAACCACTCCGGGAGGGAAGTGGGGGAATCCAGGTTAGGAGGGACTGAAGAAAAAAAAAAAAACCCTCATGACCCACAAAACAGAAGAGTTCAGGTGACAATGGAACTTAAGACAACCGGGTGAGAAAATAAGGCAGTTCAGTTGGTCTCCCAGAGTGAAGACACTTCAGCAGAGGGCATAGTCCGTCAGGTGGTCTCCCAGAGTTCATGAAGCACCCAAACAGACAACATAGTCCACTGGGTGGTCTTCCAGCATCCCTGAGCCAAGGGACCACGGGGTACGATGCGCCCCCACCTGGAGGCGACAGTTGGAACCCGTGCCTACCGTGGACCGCAGGGACCGCAGCATGGGTAGAATGAGTCAGTGGCTGTGGGGAGTTGACATCCAATGATAACGGCTGACCAGCGAGGACACCAAACGATGAAGATGGCTGATCAGCGGGGGAACCAGGCGAAAAGGATGGCTGACCAGCGGGGAAACCAGACAAAACAGCTGATCAGTGAGGCAACCAGGCGTTGAAGATGGGTGCTCAGCAGCGACCTCAGGCAAAGATGGAGGACCTTCGACGACCTCGGGCGAAGAAGGAGGACCCTCGATGACTTTGGATGGAGGTGGAGGACACTCGGTGACTTTGGATGGAGGTGGAGGACACTCGGTGACCTCAGGCGATGGTTGATGGCCAGTGAGGAAACCAGTTGAAATGAAATGGCTGACCCGTGAGAAAACCAGGCAGAGGAGACAATTTATCAGCGGGGAACCAGACGAAGGTGGAGGACCCTCGATGACCTCAGGCGAAGGCGGAGAACCCTCGATGACCTCGGGCGGAGAAGGAGGACCCACGGTGACCTCAGGTGGAGAAGGAGGACCCACAGTGACCTCAGGCAAAGAAGAAGGAGCCACGGTGACCTCAGGTGAAAAAGGAGGACCCACAGTGACCTCAGGTGAAGGTTGATGACCATCAGCAGACCCACACACAGCGGACTGATGACTATTGGCGGAACCAGACAAGGGCTGAGATAGGAGAGAAGAAACAAACACCGAATCAGAGTCACCGGCAGCATTGGAGCCCAGTGAGGAAAACTCAGAGGCAATTGGCGACTGCAGCTGGTTCTCCTCATCAAGGACAAAGCAAGGCCTCTCTAAAACTGATAATGTGAAAACAAAAAAGAGGCCTTGCCTTAGCTTGAGCTCCACCACTTTCCAGGACTCCGGCGAATAAGGCAGGGGCATCTCAAGTCCATTCATCTGGAAATCCATCCTCGACGTGACCACTTCAGACGGTGAGAAAGAGACAGACACCGGAACACAGTTGCAGGCAGCAGTGGAGCTCAGCAAGGAGAACTCAGGGGCAGAGGTCATCTGCAATTGATTCTCACTAGAACTGATAGTGTAGAAACAGAACAGAGTACTTGCCTTGGCTCAAGCTCCACTGCCATCCAGGACTCCATCGATGCAGGCAGGTAAGTCTTGAATCCCACTGTCTGGGAATCCATCCCCAACATGGCCACCTCAGACGGGGAGGAAGAAACAGACACCAGAATACTACTACTGGCAGCAGTGGAGCCCGGTGAGGAGAATTCAGGAGCAGAGGGCATCTGCACCTGGTTCTCCCCACCACGAGCAAGACAAGATTTCTCTAGAATTGATCGTGTAGACACAGAACAGAGTGCTTGCCTAGTCTCGAGCTGCACCGCCATCCAGGACTCTGGTGACTCTGCTGTGGCAGCCCTTGCAGCAGGCGTGATGGTGGATGCAGCTGGCAAGCCCCCAGGCGTGGCAGCTGACGCTGGAGATTGTCTCACCGAAGGCGCTGAGTCCTGTAATGCTGAAACCTGGGGACACTCTCCTGTTGACTCAGGCTTTAGGACACAGGAGGCACTTTCCTCCCATCCCAGATGTGGCTGCAGGTCTGGAACAGGTGGAACCCCAGACGTGATGGCTGACGCTGGGGTTCGTCTCACCGATGACACCGGGTCCTGCGATGCCGAAACCAGGGGACATTCGCTTGTTGGCTCAGGCTCCGGGACACAGAAGGCGCTCTTCTCCCATTGAAGACATTGATGTGGGGCTGCAACAGGACCCTCCAAAACCGCAGGCCCCTCCGTCATCCGGAGGCTCCCCCTCAGGACAGGTGGACACACAGGAAGCACAGAGGGGGACACATAAGAAGCAGGTCAGGAAACATAAATGATTGCAGCAGCAGGTGGTGAGAGCTCAGCCAAAGTGTACGGTCACTGCCGAGCTCTATCACTGGGAATGAGACAAGGCATTTCATTTATTGGTGTTTGAGAATGAAAATGTACTTGCCTTAA
This sequence comes from Pholidichthys leucotaenia, assembly GCA_020510985.1. NCBI lineage: Eukaryota > Metazoa > Chordata > Actinopteri > Cichliformes > Pholidichthyidae > Pholidichthys > Pholidichthys leucotaenia. Next base: position 165,986,029 of record CM035838.1, on the reverse strand, counting down.
TTCCCATGGTATGACGGTGGCTGCTGCAGAAGACCCAGAAGAATTCCTCTCAAAAGCTGCAGCGGGTGTGGGCCCCATTGTAGAAAATGGATGAGCCAGGCCTGCAGGCATGCTGACGGCTAAATACTCAGCAGCAGGAGGTGACGTCATGGAGGACAGGGACGCAGCAGCAGCAGACGAGGAGGAGGGGGCTGATGGGACAGCCGATGAAAAAAAAATTCTGAAAAAACGAGGAGGCTGCTGCTGTGTTCCTCTGACAGGACGCAGCTGAGTGGCGGCGAGAGGCTGGGCGTGTCTGTTCTAGGTGACGCTCTCTCGTTGGCTCAGGAACAGATGATGGATGGTGTGGGACGGAGGGAGGCGCTGGAGGACAATGTCCCAAAATTGGTGAGAGGTTGAGGATGTCTGTACCAGGGGATGCTTCCTCGTTGGCTCAGGTACAGCAGGGGGTGAGCCTCTCATCAGCCAGCGGAATGTTATTTGGAGGGTGAAGACGGTCGCGAGGAACTCCACATACCTGGGGTAATTCCTCAAACAGGAATGCACCTCCACGATCACTGCTGCCGACTCCACATTCTTCAGAACCTCTTTAGACGATCTGGAGGCGAGTGCTACATCAACAAAATCCTGGATGAAATGTGCCGCCCATTGTTCATCCACACTGGGGCCTCTAACCACCAGCCTCCCTCTGCTGGTGGAGCCTGGGCGTGCTGGTATAATGTCCACTTTCCCTCTGAAAAAACACAAAGAAGGGAAAACAGAAAAACGGCAACTCACAGCAGCTGGGTCACTCACTGGCAGCATCCTTCTTTCATAAATCGCCCTACCAGGGCAGGAAAGAAGACCCAAATGCTGTACTGTGAATTTAATAACAAAAAGACAAACACTACACAAAAACGCAACACTTTCAGGTAGGAGAACGGGGCTCACGTAAGAAGGAAAAAGACAGAGTCACACCTGAAAGGAAACAGGGCTCACATCTGGGGAAAAAATGGAGAGAACAGCCTGGACGGGACCAGGCTGAGGCATATGGAAATGCCAGGAAAAAAGGGAGGAATAAAGATTAAATCCAAGAAGGAGCACACCCCTTCAGCTCAGAAGAAAAACACAGTAACATAAAAAAAAAACAACAGCAGGATGTTGCAATGGGACTGAGTTGCAGCGGATTTTAAATAGGCACAGAGCAGTTAATCACAAATGATAACAGGTGTGGGTGCATGAGCGATGACAATCAAACCAAACAGCTGACAGCTGAGACAGCCTGCAAACTTCAGCAAGGGAGGAATTAACACAAGGCGCTGTCAAAATAAAAGCGCAGGATGACTATAAATAAGAAAATAATACAAAAACTGGATTCAAACCAAATAATACACAAGGAGATACAAAATACCAGATAATCCGAAAACACATAATACACATAATAATAGCAGATGAGACTATAATGACCATACTAAGAATACAGAACCACTCTTAAACAAACAAAGACAAATGGCAACTCAGAACACATAATGCAGGCAAGACAAACTCAAATAGTAGAAGTAGAAGTAGATTAGTTTATTTGACAGGGACAGTGCAATAAACATAGACAATTAATCAAAGACAATCAATCTGATGTGTTGCACATAGAGTGTATAGCTATTAGCTAATTTGCAACTCTTGTCCCTGGATGGGCTTTAGAAAAAAGAATCAAGATAAAAAATATACACAATAACCACATACATCAATGCAGAAAAATTATAAATACACAATTATAAATATTATAAATATTATAAATACACAAATATAACAGCCTGACTCACATTTAACATAAATATTATAAATATTATAAATACACATATATTATAAAATATTATAAATACACAAATATAACAGCCTGACTCACATTTAACACATATAACATAACTCACATTTGCCTATTTCAGGCCTTTCAGGCCTTTGTTATACAAAATAACACCGAGATGAAGAAAATACAGAAACTAATCCAACATAAACTGAGGGATGAGCACGATACCCCCCACCTCCATGTTCAGCATCATGACAGGTGGTTCTGGGAAGTTAAGGTCATGCTGGGAGAACACCATTTATGTATGACAGTTCACTTTACAAGGTAGTTCCAGAGATGGGTGGGAATAAATTGCGTGTCCTGCATTGCAATCTGTTGCATCTTGTCAATGAGCTTCCTGTAAACCTACCTGCAGTGAATAAAAGAGTCAAGCCAGCCGCAGTGAAGAGTAAAAAAACAAAACTAACTCAAAAAGAAACAAGAGTACCAAATCAACAGTGAGCAGAGCTCTGATGAGGATGAGAGTTCCACCTATTATGAGCTAAGATACAGAGTGAGAGACAGTGACAATGTTTCACCTACCTGTGAGCTTATCTGTACACCCTCAAGGAATACAGCCCCTGCCAAGTCCACTCAAGCGGTCAATGGAGAAGCGCTTCAGAGGGAAGGAGGAAAGCTGCTCAGGGGGTAAACACCAGTAAAGAAAATAAAGGACACCAAGACCTTGAACTGAACAATGACAGTGAGGAAGAGGAACAAGGAGTGGGGGAACCGGGAGGTATCAAATCGCCTTTCACTGAACAGGAATGAAGAAGAATAGCCTCTTGCAGAAGGGGCATGATCTGCACCTATCCTGACTCCCATCACTAATGAACCAGAACTAAGACGATCCACGAGGGAGAGGGGGCCAACAACACGATTTACATATGATACACTTGGCCAGCCTTCCCTTCAGACACATGCATCAGTCAGTAGTGCAATTGCACTCGAGTTGCAGAATGTAGGCTCTTACAGTGTACTAACTTACCCCTTGCCAACTTACCATATTCGATTGCCATACCATATTCCATCATCGTACTTTACATATCCAAACACCTCACCTGTATGTTATAATCAGCCAATCTACACATGCTAAGGGGGTAAAATGGAATATGCTGTAATTTGAATGTTTGAATGTCCAGGATTTTAAGAGTTTGTGGTCAAATGTCAGGAGCCATTTTCTTTTTTGTTGGGGAGTGAAGAATTATGTTACATGCCTCAGCAGTGGTCTGTTTTATGTAACAAAGAACAGAGACAGGAGACATCAGTTGTGGTTGGTCTGCAGGCTCTCGCTGGTCTGAGGTACGGGAGCATGATAACAGCCCACCACAGCCAGTGCCCACCCTGTGTGACACTCCCCCCTGTGGTGAAGCACTGCAACTGCATCCCCATTAATAACAGAACACACTGCGACACTGACGTAAATGGGCCTTGCACTTGCAAATACTTAAAAGCAACTTACAAATTGTGACCATGCATTTGTAGGAGTCACATCAGCCTTAAGATAAAGCTGCTGCATATGTGACAGATGAACTTACGGGATTTTGCCATAGTATTATCTATCATAATCCAATAATATCCATCCATCCATCCATCTTCTACCACTTTTCCGGAGGTCCGAGTCTCGGAGGCAGCAGTTCAAGCAGAGAAGCCCAGACTTCCCTCTCCCCCGTCATCTGCTCCAGCTCTTCAGAGAGGATACCAAGGCGTTCCCAGACCAGCTGGGAGACATAGTCTCTCCACCGAGTCCTGGGTCTGCCCCGGGGTCTCCACCCAATGGGATGGGCCTGAAACACTTCAAGTGGGAGGCGTCCAGGAGGCATCCTGATCAGATGCCCATACCACCTCAACTGACTCCTTTCAATGTGGAGGAGCAGCGGTTCTACTCTGAGCCTCTCCCGGATGACTGAGCTCCTCACCCTATCTCTGAGGGTGAGTCCAGCAATCCTACGAAGAAAGCTCATTTCAGCCGCTTGTATCCGCGATCTTGTTCTTTTGGTCATTACCCAAAGCTCGTGACCATAGGTGAGAGCAGGAATGTAGACTGACTGGTAAATCGACAGCTTTGCCTTAGAACTCAGCTCCCTCTTCACCACAACAGACCGGTACAATGTCCACATCACTGCAGATGCTGCTCCGATCCGTCTGTCAATCTCTCCCTCCATTCTCCCCTCACTTGTGAATAAGACCCCAAGATACTTAAACTCCTCCACTTGGGGCAGGAGCCTGTCCCCAACCTGGAGAGGACAATCCACCTTTTTCCGGCGGAGGACCATGGACTTGGACTTGGAGGTGCTGATTCTCATCCCAGCTGCTTCACACTCAGCGGTAAACCGTCCCAGCAAGAGCTATAGGTCATTGCTGGATGAAGCCAACAGGACATCATCTGCAAACAACAGAGATGAGATCTTGTGGTCACCAAGCATGACACCCTCCATTCCCTGGCTGCGCCTAGAAATCCTGTTCATAAAAATTATGAACAGGATCGGTGACAAAGGGCAGCCCTGACAGAGTCCAACTCTCACTGGGAATGAGTCCGACCGAGTGTTGGCAATACGAACCAAACTCTCACAACGGTTGTACAGAGACCGAATAGCTCGTAACAACAAGCCCGATACCCCATACTCCCGAAGCACCCCCCACAAAAAACCACGAGGGATGCAGTCAAATGCCTTCTCCAAGTCCACAAAATACATGTAAACTGGTTGGGCAAACTCCCACGAACCCTCGAGAATTCTCGAGAGGGTAAAGAGCTGGTCCGATGTGCCACGGCCAGGACGAAAACCACATTGCTCCTCCTGAATCTGAGGTTCGACCAACAGCCGGACTCTCCTCTCCAGTACCTTGGCATAGACCTTCCCAGGGAGGCTGAGGAGTGTGATCCCTCTGAAGTTGGAGCACACCCTCCGGTCCCCTTTTTTGAAGAGAGGAACCACCACCCCGGTTTGCCATGCCAAAGGCACTGCCCCCGACCTCCACGCAATGTTGCAGAGGTGTGTCAACCATGACAGCCTACAACATCCAGGGCCTTGAGGTACTCAGGGCGAATTTTGTCCACCCCCAGGGCCCGGCCACCAAGGAGATTTTTAACCACCTTGGCAACCTCAGCCCCTGTGACAGGCGAGTCATCCCCCTCGTCCACAAACCCTGCTTCCTCTGTGGAAGGCGTATCAGTGGGATTGAGGAGATCCTCGAAGTATTCCTTCCACCGCCCGACGATATCCCCAGTCGAAGTCAACAGCACCCCATCTGCACCATACACAGTGTGGACAGGGAGCTGCTTTCCCCTCCTGAGCCGCCAGACGGTTTGCCAGAATCTCTTTGAGGCCGACCGAAAGTCTTGTTCCATGGCCTCACCGAACTCCTCCCATACCCGGGTTTTTGCTTCAGCAACCACCCGAGCTGCACTCCGCTTGGCCTGCCGGTACACCTCAGCTGCTTCGGGAGTCCCACAAGCCAACCAAGCCTGATAGGACTCCTTCTTCAGCTTAATGGCCCCCCTCACCACTGGTGTCCACCACTTGGTTCGGGGATTGCCACCACGAGATGCACCGACCATCCTGCAGCTTCAGCTCTGGGCCGCTGCTTCAACAACAGAGGTGGAGAACATGGCCCATTCAGACTCCATGTCTCCAGACTCCCTTGGAATGTGGTCGAAGTTCTTCCGGAGGTGGGAGTTGAAGACCTCCTGGACAGGGGCCTCAGCCAAATGTTCCCAGCACACCCTCACTATACGTTTGGGTCTACCAGGTCTGAATGGCTTCCTCCCCTGCCATCGGATCCAACTCACCACCAGGTGGTGATCAGTTGACAGCTCTGCACCTCTCTTTACCCGAGTGTCCAAGACATACGGTCGCAGTTCTGATGACACAATAACAAAATTGATTACTGACCTGCGACCTAGGGTGTCCTGGTGCAAGGTGCACATATGGACACCCTTATGCTTGAACATGGTGTTCGTTATGGACAAACTGTGGTTAGCACAGAAGTCCAATAACTGAACACCACTCGGGTTCAGATCGGGCAGGCCGTTCCTCCCAATCACTCCCCTCCAGGTTTCACTTTCGTTGCCCATATGTGCAGTGAAGTCCCCAGAAGGACAATGGAGTCTCCAAGAGGATCACCCTCCTGCACCCCATTCACAGACTCCAAAAAGGGTGGGTACTCTGAAACATCATTTGGTGCATAGGCACAAATGATGGTCAGGACCCGTTTCCCAACCCGAAGGCGCAGGGAAACAACCCTTTCGTCCACCGGGGAAAACTCCAATATAGAGGCAGCAAGGTGGGGGGATACAAGAATACCCACCCCTGCTCGTCGGCTCTTGCCCTGGGAAACTCCAGAAAAGGCCAAGCTCCAGCCCCTCTCCAGGAGACTGGTTCTGGAACCGGAGCTGTGTGGTGAGGTGAGGCTGACTATATCTAGCCGGTATCTCTCAACCTCGTACACCAGCTCAGGCTCCTTCCCCACCAGAGAGGTGACATTCCACGTACCAAAAGCCAGTTTAGAAAGCTTGGGATCAGTTCGCCAAGGTCTCTGCCTTTGACCGCCACCTAATCCACATAGCACCGGACCCCCATGATCCCTCCTGCAGGTGGTGAGCCCACTGGAGGGCGGACCCATGTAACTCCTTTGGGCTGAGCCTGGCCGGGTCCCATGGGTGGAAACCCGGCTACCAGACGCTAGCCATCGAGCCCCTCCCCCAGGCCTGGCTCCAGGGTGGGGCCCCGGTAACCCCATATTGGGCGGGGTTCACTGAATCCTTGATCTAGAATTTATCATGAGAGTCTGTTGGATTGTTCTTAGTCTGGCCCTTCACTCAGGACCAGTTTGTCTTGGGTGACCCTATCAGAGGCAAATTGCCCCGGACAACATAGCTCCTGGAATCACTAGGGCATACAAACCCCCCACCACGACAAGGTGACGATCCATGGGGGGATAATCCAATAATATGAGGTGAGTTGTTTAGCTTATATTATAATAATCCAATAATATTATAAGCTAAACAACTCACCTTAAGCTATGGTAACAAATACCCTTTCGAACGGCTGTGAGCACTGTACAAACGATTTTTTGACCATTTCGTACCACCTTCTTAAGGGGGCCATAGGAGAATCCAGCATTCGTAGGCCGTTCGTAAGTTCATGGCCAGGTCAATGGTCTTGTCCAAGATTTCTACAAATGCAGCACAAAAACCCCTCATTGTAGGGCAACTGTATGTCATAGGGACAAAGTAAGAGCTAGGCAAGATGTTGGTCATAAGTATGCCTCAAGAACAACTTAAGGTGTTCTTGAGGGCCACTTACAGGGTATTAAGAAACGCTGTATGGATCCCTCTTCGTATAGCGATTTCCACAGCATGTGTAAGGCAGTAGTGAGGCACTCATAAGGCAGAAGTACATCATCCGTATGACATTTGTACTGACAAAATGTACCGAAAGCCATAAGATAATAAAGTATACAAAATCAAAAATCAAAAAAATCTTCGTACTAATGACTTGAGAGTGCTGTGAGTTGCACACAAATTTTCGTAAGAAGGCAGTAAGTATGCCATAGGAAGATCCTAAGGCACCCTTACGAAGAATGTAAGAACTCTAGGGCCATTGTATGACAGAAAAGCACCTCATTTCTCAAAAATGCCTCAAGTTGCTCTTGCAAATTGAACGGCAGCTGTGAGAGATAAGAAACGACTACCTGGACGACCTTGTAAATGATGGTAAGACGATATTGTCAAATGATTTCGGTGAGAAAAAGAATGGAATGGAAGCGCATTGTTACCAGCGATGTGGAACACATCAAATGTCCTGGCCAATCCAGAAATCTTTAAAAATGAGATGTGCCTTAAATAAAGCATATTTACAATGAAGAACAAATTGAAATATGCACATACACATTTACAAAGGAAGAGATAAAAATAACTCATCAATGGAAGCAAACATACTGGAATCTGGGAACTATAACATACACATGACCTGAAAGAAATTAACATCCTGTGTTTTTCCCAAAGTCTTGACAATATTTGTCATGTTCTTTGGGTGGAACGCAAACTTTAAAGTCAACATTTAGTTTCCTTGTTATAAAACGGATGTTTTAATATTTCAATAACAGGATTAAATCCACATGCACTGACCAAAACTCTGATAAATAATAGATGTTTTGTACAAGAATGCCCTAAAATAGATGTAAGGAATGTTCTCTTTAAAGAAAGCAAACTGACAACCAACAGAAAATCATGCTTAGAAATGCAGAACTTATTTTATAAACATGTTTTATTATTTGTGTTCTAACATGTCCTAATATTTAGTTCGACACACACATTTAAAAAAAAAATCACGATTTTTTCCCAGTTTATATCAATGTCATCAAGATTAAAGGACTACTCTAACTTGTCACAATGAAAATTCCTCCCTGGAGAAGACAAACGCAGTTTTAATAAAAAGACCAAAAGAAGTGGATATGGTGAGGATCATGTTCTTTGACTTCTCCAGTGCTTTCAACACCATCCAACCGATGATCCTGAAGGACAAGCTGCTGCGCGCAGGGGTGGACCAGCACCTGTCATCATGGATCCTGGACTACCTCACGAACCGGCCTCAGTTTGTGAGAACCCGGGACTGTGTGTCCGACACGATCATCAGTAGCACGGGGGCCCCCCAGGGAACGGTGCTGGCTCCCTTCCTGTTCACTCTTTATACTGCGGACTTCTCACACAACACAACACACTGCCATCTACAGAAGTTCTCTGATGACTCTGCGATCGTTGGCCTCATCTCCAATGGAGATGAAGCTGAGTACAGAGGGCTTATCCAGGACTTCGTGGACTGGTGCCATCGGAACTGCCTCCAGATCAACGCGAGGAAAACTAAGGAGCTGGTGGTGGACTGCCGCAGGCATGGGCAGCCCCTCACAGTACCAGTAAATATACAGGGAACAGACATCGAGATGGTGACATCCTATAAGTACCTGGGTATTCATCTGAACAATAAACTAGACTGGTCACACAATACTGATGCACTCTACAAGAAGGGACAGCGCAGGCTGTTCCTGCTGAGGAGACTCAGGTCTTTTGGTGTACAAGGGGCGCTGCTGAAGTCATTCTATGACACGGTGGTGGCATCAGCCATCACTTTTGGAGTGGTCTGCTGGGGCAGTGGCATTACTGCAGCCGATAGGAAGAGACTGAACAAACTGATTAAGAAAGCTAGCTCTGTCCTGGGGCAGCGCCTTGATCCGATGGAGGAGATAAGAGAGAGAAGGACGGTGGCTAAACTGTCATCTCTGCTGGAGTCCGAGTTCCACCCTATGCAGGACATACTGAATGCACTGAGGAGCTCATTTAGCAGCAGACTACATCATCCCAGGTGCACAACCGAGAGGTTTCGTAGGTCCTTCCTACCAACGGCTGTCAGACTGTACAACCTAAGCAGGGCTGCTCGCAGAGATAGCAAAAAGACGTAACAAACTAATAGTTTTTTGAATGCAAAAGATGCAATAGACTTACACAATGGTCCCCTCCGGCATACAACTAGGAACATACCGGTCGCTATGGAGGGTGAGAATATGTATGGGCACATAATCATACCATGTAGGATAACTAAGTAGACGGTTATGCTGTTTCATTCCATCTAGCAACAATGCTCTGCACTGTGTGTGTTTATATATTTACATATTTATTCCATCTAGCTACATTGCTCCGCACTGTGTGTGTTTATATACTTGCATATTTATTCCACCTAGCTGCAATGCTCCGTACTGTGGGTGTTTATATATTTACATATTTATTCCATCTAGCTACAATGCTCTGCACTGTGTGTTCATATATTCATATATTTATTCCATCCAGCTACAATGCTCTGCACTGTGTGTCTGTGTGTGTGTGTATATATATATATTTTATAGTAATACGTACATATGTATATTAGCTGCTCTTGCTTGCTTGTTTTTTTCTTGCCTTCTGATTGTTGCTCTGAGTGTTGCTATCCCTGTGCTGTTGCAATCCTGGAATTTCCCCGTTGTGGGACTAATAAAGGCTTATCTTATCTTATCTTATCTTATCTTATCTTATATGATTTAGTGAGAGTAGGAGTCACATTTGGCTGCCACCGCAATCAGGCTGTCTGTTGAGGTGACACCAGATCCAGAACAGGACTGGGCTGACGTTGCTGCTGTTGTGCCCTTGGACAGGATTGACAGCAGGACAGACACTCTCTGTTGGCTTGTCCCATCTAACTTCAGCTGATGAACACAACCTGACAGGGTTCAGGAAACACTTCGGTGGGGGGGTGCTACCTGTTTTTAACCCAGCCCGACAGCCAGTGAGCCGAGATCCAATTGACAAGAGGCTTTCAGATCTTTTTCTGTGTATTTCTGCTGCTTTGATGGGACTGTGCTTCTTCATAGATTTTGTTTGTTTTTCTATTATAAATGGACTACATAATAATATAATTCTGACTATAATAAGAGTGAAACTAGTATTATAAATTTGTATAACCCTCAAACAAAGATTCATGTATGTTGTTCTGTGAAGATAATACTAGATCTGTGAAAATGTCACACAACAGCAGCATTGGGGCTGGGCTGTATAAATGTGAGCAATCTAAATTTTGGTCATATCATTTATATCAAGGCTGACCTTGATATAAATTCAATCTGTAACACAGTGTCACTGGGATTTACTTCTGCAAGGACAGGACGGCCATTATTTTTGTTCTGTTTTATTGCAATGCCAAATAAAAAAAAAACATATATATATTGTCACCGTTGGGTGAAAACCTTGTATCGCCATACGGCTGTGCTCATAAGTTTACATACCTTGGAGGAATTTATGATTTTTTGGCCATTTTTCAGAGAATATGAATAATACAAAAACTTTTCTTTCACTCATAATTAGTGTTGGGTGAAACCATTTATTATCAAACAATTGTGTTTGCTCTTTTTAAATCATAATGACAACAGAAACTACCCAAATGACCCTGATCAAAAGTTTACATACCCTAGTTCTTAATACTGTGTATTGCCACCTTTAACATCAATGACAGCTTGAAATCTTTTGTGGTAGTTGTGGATGAGGCACTTTATTTTCTCAGATGGTAAAGCTGCCCATTCTTCTTGGCAAAAAGCCTCCAGTTCCTGTAAATTCTTGGGCTGTCTTTCATGAACTGCATGTTTGAGATCTCCCCAAAGTGGCTCAATGATATTGAGGTAAGGAGACTGAGATGGCCACTCCAGAACTTTCACTTTTTTCTGCTGTAGCTAACGACATGATGACTTGGCCTTGTGTTTTGGATCATTGTCATGTTGGAATGTCCAAGTGCGTCCCATACGCAGCTTCCGGCTGATGAGTGCAATTTTTTTTCCTGTACTTTCTGATAGCATGCCGCATTCATCTTGCCATCAAATTTGACCAAGTTCCCTGTGCCTTTGTAATTCACACATCCCCAAAACGTCAGTGATCCACCTCCATGTTTCACAGAAGGGATGGTATACTTTTCATCATCGGCCTTGTTGACTTTCCTCCAAATGGAGTGTTTGTGGCTGTGGCCTAAAAGTTCAATCTTGGTCTCATCACTCCAAATAACTTAGTTCCAGAAGTTTTGAGGTTTGTCTCTATGCTGTTTGGTGAATTGTAAGCAAGCTGCTTTGTGGCATTGGCATAGTAATGGCTTTCTCTGGCGACTCAACCATGCAGTGCATTTTTCTTGAAGTGCCTCCTTATTGTGCATCATGAAACAGCCACACTACTTTTTTTTTCAGAGAGTCCTGTATGCCAGCTGAAGTTACAGTATTTGAGGGTTTTTCTTTGCATCCTGAACAATTTTCCTGGCAGTTGTGGCTGAAATTTTTGTTGGTCTGCCTGACCATGGCTTGGTTTCAACAGAATCCCTCATTTTCTACTTCTTAGTTCGAGTTTGAACACTGCTGATTGGCATTCTCAATTCCTTGCATATCTTTTTTATATCCTTTTCCTGTTTTATAAAGTTCAACTATCTTCTCCCACAGGTCCTTTGATAATTCTTTTGTTTTCCCCATGGCTCAGAATCCAGTAACATCAGTGCAGCACTGGATGAAACATTCAGGGGTCTGTCAGGAGCCCAGAAACTCACTGACTTCTTAAACACGCACACTACAAGTAAACAGATCACAGGTGAGGATAGTTACCTTTAGTAGCCATTTAAACCCCTGTGTGTCAACTTTTGTGTATGTTATCAGGCCAAAACTTCCAGGGTATGTTTACTTTTGATCATGGTCATTTGATGGTTTCTGTTGTCATTATGATTTAAAAAGAGCAAACACAATTGTTTGATAATAAATGGCTTCACCCAACCACTAACTATGAGTGAAAGAAAAGATTTGTAATATCATTCATATTCTCTGAAAAATGGTCAAAAAATCACAAATTCCTCCAGGGTATGTAAACTTATGAGCACAACTGTATTTTGTTTGCATTTTGGGTTTGCAGGGGTGTCCAATCATGTGTCATGGAGGGCCAAGACCCTGTAGGTTTTCTCTACTACCCAGTCTCTTCAGCAGGTGTTTTCACTTATCAGCAATCAGTGGGTAGAAGTTCAGTGGACTCTGCTGTTGAAGACACTGGTTGGAGGTAAAGCCTGCAGGGTCTTAGCCCTCCATGGCACATGATTGGACACCCCTGGGTTAAGGTTTGTCAACCCCCAGTGGAAAAGCTGTTGCAAGAGGTCCGGTAAGCTAACTCTTCTCTTCTACCTACATTTACTAGTGATGGAAGAAATGGAACCTTCAATAAATCGAATCATTTGGAACAAATGATTCAGAAAAAGAATCAATCTTTTGGAACATTTGAAACATCTCCCCACAGCGACATCTGGTGGCCAAATGTTATACTACTACACTCAAACAGTCGAGTGTTTTCGTGTGTTTCTAATCTAGACGGAAGGATGTAATTGAGGTCAAGTTTATTGACAAAGTGCCTGAAACCCTTATCTTTCACAATTGAAAAAGGTTGAGTCCTTCACATTAAGGCCAACTAGTGCCTTGTCTAATTCTTTTTGCCTTCCCGTCAAGGAACAACAAAAAGACTGATTCAGGAGGAATGCTGTCATGCAACTTGATGTATTGTATGGTAAATATTGTAAATATATGTAACTATATGTAAAATATGTAAATATATGTAAAATATGTAACTATATGTAAATGTACAACAATTTGGCTTCTTTTAGTGATCAAATGCATAATTACATTTAATGTAAATAATAATAAAGGTGTATAAATAATAAATGTATACTCATATTTGTATTAAAAGACCATGAATACGGACTTCCGGTTATGGCTGCCACGTAGGACGGACGTGTCTCGCTCTGCTCTGCTCCTGGAGAAAAAAAATCGGCAAATAACTCTCATTTGGGACAGAACGTATCCCAGCATTTGGGCGAGGATATGTCGGCGAAGCCTAAGGCTGGAAAACCAGGAAAAGGAAAAAGCGAGCCGCCGAAACAGTCCAAATTAACGGACTTTCAGGTCTGTGACGCAGCAAACAAAACTCCATATATGGCGGAGGAGGCTGGCGGCGGTGCGATGTCTGCGGGGAATGGCGCAGATGCGCTGATGGCTGCCATGAGTTCAATGAGAGCGGACTTTTCCTCTAGATTTGATGGGATTATGACAGCGTTGGAAGGAATAAGAAAGGAATTGGGTGACTGTGTAGAACGAACGGCGCAGATGGAGCTCCGTCTCGCTAGTGCTGAAGATGACGTCACCCGTCTTCAATTAAAGGTGCTCACTTTGGAAAAAAAAAATAAATCTCTGGAAGATAATATTTTGGATTTGGAATCTCGGTCGAGACAGAATAATTTGAGGCTGGTGGGTCTTCCAGAGGAATCAGAAGGTCGGGACGTATGTTCCTTTCTGGAAAAGTGGATTCCGGAGGTGCTGGGCAGCGAGGAGTTGCAATCAGCAGTGGTTCTGGAAAAAGCACATCGTATTGGCCCACGGAGAGATAAGGGACTGCCGAGGACCTTAATTATGAAGTTTCTTAGCAACAGAGACAGGATGAAGATCTTCAACGCTGCACGTGCTAAAGGAGAGATTAAACACCAGGACCAGCAGGTGCGGTTCTACCCAGATTTGGCCACAGGAATCCAGCAATTGAGGAAGCAGTTTGATCCCATACGTAAGGAGCTGCGCAACCTTGGGATTCGTCATGGTGTAATCTATCCTGCGAGACTGCTGACCACGTATGAGGGCAGAACCCACATCTTCAAGACCCCAGAGGAGGCGCAGGAGTTCATCAAGAAGATCAAAGAAGAAGAAGAGACTGGTGGGAGCTAAGCATGAACAAAATATAAGGTAGAATAATTAAGCATTTGCACAGGCATCTGACTGACTTGAAGTAAATAAGTTTACAAAATATAGATTGTATTATATATTAAAAAAACAAAACAAAAACAAAACAAACAAACAAAAAAAAACTATGATGTACAAAGTTGTTAAAAATTTTGGAGTTAAGTTGGAAAACTACAGAGGAGAGTTAATGTTACGTCATTAAAAGCAGTAGAGTTAGGGTGATTGGGAGGATGAAGAAGGAGTGGCTTAGGCTGTTCCCCGTGGGTGTGGAACGGTCGATGGCTATATCGGGAGACAGAATTTTTCTTTTGATTTTGGGGGGTTTGCCACAAGTGTGGGAAGGGGAAATTTGTTTGTGTGTAGTTTGTAGGATGAATGTTCAACCACTCATGTTTTTGCTTCTCTGTATGAGCATGTTTACACTGCAAGGTAATCCTAAACTCTCTATTGATCATGGACCAAAGTGTTAATCTTAATTTAACTTCATGGAATTGCAGAGGTCTACAAAATTTAAAAAAACTTAAACAAGTTATGAATAAAATAAAGGACATGGGTTCAAGAATTGTGTTTTTACAAGAAACTCATCTGATAGAGGAGGATGTTAAAAGAATTAGGAGTAGATGGCAGGGAAGTGTATTCACCTCTTCATTTTCATCCCGAGCCAGGGGAGTTATGACTCTCATACATAAATCAGTTCCTTTTCAGGTGAAAAATGTAATTGGAGACAAATTTGGAAGATATGTAATCATTCAAGGTTCTTTGCTATTAGAAAATATAAATCTTGTGAACTTATATGGTCCCAATATAGATGATCAGAAGTTCTTTGCTAATTTATTTCTCATCTTATCATCACTTACAGGGCAACATATAATAGCAGGGGATTTTAATTGTACATTGAATCCAGGTGTGGATAGATCAACAGGACTGGATTGTACGCACAATGGATGTAGGATGACTATTAATCATTTTATGAAAGAATTGAGATTGTTAGATATATGGAGAGAAATGAAACCACAAGTTAAAGCCTATTCTTGTTATTCCAGTACCTACAAGACATTCTCACGTATTGATTATTTTTTGATTTCCACAGAATTAAGGTCCAAGATTCAAAACTGCTTTTATGATAACATTGTGATTTCTGATCATGCACCCTGTTGTCTAATATATGTAGATAAAAAATTGACAAAGGAATCAGGTAGATGGCAATTTCAGCATAAATGGCTTCAGGATGAGGAATTTGTCAAGTATATAGAAAAACAGATAGACGAGTTCTTTGACATCAATACTACACAAACATCAGCATGTGTAAAGTGGGAGGCTTTCAAAGCTTTTATTAGGGGACATATTATTAGTTATACAGGATCAAAATCTAAGAAGACTCGAGAGGAGAGAGCTAAATTGGAACATAAAATAAAAAGTCTTCAGGAAAAAGTGTATGCAGGAAGTGACCCAAGGTTGGAGAATGAATTACTGATTTTGAGAGCTGAATACGACAAAAAATCAGCGAATAGAGCTGCCTCGAGTCTTCTAAGATTGAAACAATCTTTTTATGAACAAGGTGAAAAATCAGGAAAATTATTAGCATGGCAGATTAAACAATTGGAAATTAAAACACCAATTACCAGTATTATAAGTAATGGACAGGTAGTTATAGATCCTTTAGAAATTAATAGAGCCTTTAGAGATTACTATGAAAAATTATATGATACCAAAAATGAACCTGATTTAACAAAACTAAATGGGTTTTTGAACGAACTATCTATACCGTGTATTCCAAATGAAAACAGGGAGATATTGGAGTCTAAAATTAGTCAAGAAGAAGTTGGGCTAGCCATTGATAATATGAAATCAGGAAAAAGTGCAGGACCAGATGGTCTTCCAGTTGACCTTTATAAAAAATTTAAGAATAAATTAATAAAACCTTTTTTGGAAATGGTTTTAGAAGCATTTCAAAATAATAATTTACCATCATACATAAATAATGCCTTAATTATACTGCTGCCAAAACCAGGTAAGCCCTCTAATAAATGTGAAAATATGAGACCAATAAGCCTATTAAACGCCGACCTTAAGATAATCTGTAAAATTTTAGCAAGACGAATACAAGAAATTTTACCAAATATTATTAATCGAGATCAGAATGGCTTTATAAAGGGTAGACAAGGCTTCCATAATGTAAGAAGACTATTTAATATTATTTATTTTAATAAAGAAGCACCGGATACAGCTCTCCTATCATTGGACGCCGAAAAGGCCTTTGATAGAGTTGAATGGCCCTTTCTTTTTGAAGTCCTACAAAGGTTTGGACTTGGAAATAATTTCATAAAATGGGTTCAAATAATATACAATAATGCTACAGCAGAAATCCTAACAAATAACAATATTTCAAAACCAATAAAAATCAATAGAGGATGTCGACAAGGCTGTCCACTTTCACCTTTACTGTTTACTATGGCAATTGAACCTTTAGCGATAGCGATACGTTTACATTCACAAATATATGGAATTAAAGTTGGACCAACAGAACATAAAATCTCCCTGTACGCCGATGATATAATTTTGTTTATGTCGAATCTAAAAAAATCAATTCCAACCTTGTTGAATTTAATAAAGAATTTTGGGGAAATATCAGGATATAAAATAAATAAAACTAAATCTTCAATATTAATGCTAAATGAGACCCAGAGAAATTACCCAGCCCCTGAGGTAAATCAATTCAATGTTGTAAATCAGTTTAAATATTTAGGAATCCAAATTATGCCTAAGCTAGAATCAGTCGCCAGTGTCAACTATGAAGCCTTAATGTCAGATATCAATGAGTTAACTCAGAGATGGATGTCACTACCAATGTCGATGATCGGGAGAATCAATATACTTAAAAGTAATATTTTACCTAAAATACTTTATTTATTTCAATACATTCCCTTATCACCACCTTTAGATCTATTCTCAAGAATAAAAAAAAAGTTAGTGGAATTTATATGGAACAACAGGAGGGCTAGATTACGTTTGTCTTTACTATATTTACCATTTGATCGTGGAGGTCTGAAATGTCCAAATTTTATGTTGTATTATTGGTCGGCACAACTGAGGTCTATGACATATTATTTTTCATCAAATGATCTCCCTCACTGGACTGAAATGGAATCATACAATTTACCTTTACCTCTTCCCATATTCATATACTCAGATTCGGCAAAAAAATTACAAAAACAAGTTAAAAATCCATTTGTAAAGCATATGATCAAAATATGGTGTGAAGCTAAAAACTATTTAAAAGAACCACAGTTATTGTCACAATTTAGTCCAATATGGGGTAATCAATATTTTAAACCAGGGAGAGCGGACGCTGTATTTAAAGTATGGAATTTAAAAGGGATACAAAAGATTCAGGATTTATATTTGCCATGTGCAGACAACATAATGTCTTTTGAAGAGCTGAGGATCAAATTTAATCTCAATAGAACACATTTTTTTAAATATCTTCAACTTAGAAACTTTATTCGATCAAATCAAAATAAAGCTCTCACTCGACCTATTTATTCATCCTTGGAAAAAATGATGATGAAAGATAGTAAAAGAAAGGGTATTATTTCAGAGTTTTATAACTCATTGACACTATCTTCAAGTGAAAATTCACTGAAAAGATTAAACTACTGGAAAGAAGATCTGCAAATTGAAATTTCAGAGGAACAATGGGAATTGACTTGTACAGAAGCTCAAACCAAATCAATAAATGCACGCCTTAAATTGATACATTTCAAATGGTTAATGCGGATGTATGTTACACCGGAGGAGTTAAATAGATATAACAAAAATATACCAGATACATGTACAAAATGCATGGAAAGTAAAGGAACCCTATTTCATTGTTTATGGGAATGTAGATTAATAAGAATGTTTTGGGAGGAGGTGAGGGTAACAATTGAAAAAATAATCTCAAAACAAATCATATTGAATCCTAAACTGTTTTTGTTGGGTCTGTACCCAGAAAAGCATAATTTCAATAAAAGTGAAAGAACATTCATAGACCTCAGTTTGCTTAATGCCAAAAAATGTATTGCACTATTATGGAAAAAGACTCATAGACCAGATGTGACTCAGTGGTTAAGACAGATGTTAACAAACCTTCCATTAGAAAGAATAACATATATACTGAAATCAAAGGAAATTGTGTTTGAGAATATATGGAGACCTTTTATTGATTATGTAAAAAATTTAAACATAACTCTTGAAGAAGAAGGTGAATGATGTGTGTGGACCTTGTAAATTCCAAACTGGTGAACATAATATGTATACTAATGTATTGGATTGTCTAGACTAAACAGAGGAGCATTGTTGAAGACTTGATTTTGTTGGTGGTTGTTGGTGTTTTTAGGGCATTTTTTTTTTTTTTTTTGTAGTACTTTAGTGTTAGTGTTTGTTTGTATCATGTTTGTTAAAAAAAAAAGGTTCAATAAAGATATTGTGGAAAAAAAAAAGACCATGAATACACACCACAAACACTATCCTGGCCATGGCTTGATTCAGCACTCGGTTGTGTTTTATTAGGAATTCATGCATCAGGATGTTTTGTCCATAGGTGTCTCCACAAATAGTCATGTGAAAAAATTAGGATACGTTGTATAAGCCTGTGTTTTTTTTTATAACATATTTGGATATATGGATATTTAACATCAGTGTTTAATAAGAGATTCATGTAATACGACTAAACAATCACTCTATCACGCTATAAAAGCAAGAATTCTCTGTGTGTCTGTCACGCTTCGTAGGACATCATAGGATGGCCTATGTTCTCTGCCTGAACATCATAGGATGTCCTATGAAATCAGGCATCATAGGACACATAGACAAATGTGTCTTTATGATGTCATATAGACCATGAACTCAGGCATCATAGGATGACTGGCGATGCCTATATGACGGCACATAGACAAATGTGTCTTTATGATGTCACATACATCAAGCCCACGGCACATAGACAAATTCGTCTTTATGATGTCATATACATCAAGCCTGCCTTCATGTCTTTATGATATCATATACAGTGACAGACATCAGACAACATGTCTTTATGATGTCATATACATCAAGGCTGCCTTTATGTCTTTATGAGTCATATACAGTGAGTCCATGCCGGAAAGCCTCTTTTTGCTGGATCTATTTTCATGATCCTGTCCATGAACTGGAATTATGATGCACCTATCCCTCAACCACTGGTCTCAACGAAGAAGAAGAAGAATATACAGTGAGTCCATGCCGGAAAGCCTCTTTTTGCTCAGATCTATTTTCATGATCCTGTCCATGAACTAAAATTATGATGCACCTACCCCTCAACTAGTGGTCTCAACGAAGAAGAAGAAGAAGAAGAAGAAGAAGAAGAAGAAGAAGAAGAAGAAGAAGAAGAAGAAGAAGAAGACCCACCAGATGGAGAGCAATAGAATGACGACCACTGCTGCACGTCAGAAAAGATGCCATGAAGATGAAACACCTGAGGTTCCAGCAGTACATCGCACCCGTCTGAGACAGGAGGACACCCTTCCCCAGCATAGGGTACGACAGACTTTAAAGCACGTTTCTAGGACTTCATAGGACAGCGGATGAGCTCTGCCTCATCATCATAGTGCTATAAGTCAAGAAATTTGTCATGATCATAGGACTCGCTTAAAGATCATAGAACTGACTATTATGTTCCTATGATGTCTACATGATGTCCCATAGGACATCAACGATCAAAGGCAGGCATCACTCATGATCATAGGACTTGCTATGACATCATCAAAGATCAAAGGCAGACATCACTCACACTCACTCACAATCATAGGACATCAAAGATCAAAGGCAGGCATCACTCATGATCATAGGACTGGCTATGACATCATCAAAGAACAAAGGCAGACATCACTCACACTCACTCACGATCATAGGACTCGCTATGACATCATCAAAGATCATAGGACTCGGTATGACATCAAAGATCAAACACAGGCATCATAGGACTGGCTATGCCATCATCAAAGATCATTGGACTCACTATGACATCATCAAAGATCAAAGCCAGTCATCACTCACAATCATAGGACTCGCTATGACACCATGAAGGATCAAAGGCAGGCATCACTGAACGAGTGCTGACGTGCTTGCTTACACCCTTGCTTACACCTGCTTTCTACGGGCATGCAGAAATACTTGCTTATACTTGGTTTCCGCAGGCATGCATGGGTATGCACTAGTTAAAAATGAATTAAACACTTTTTTAAAATTTTCTGTAAAATATAGTGAGGAATAAGTGAGGATACCCCCCATCTTTTTAGGACACCCCCCACATTCATTCCCACTTAAAATGTCTAAAATAAATGTTAAAAAATGCAAATAAAAACAAAAACAAGGTTAGAAATAGGTATGTGAACATTTCTTAATAAAGAACTGAATATTTAATGGGGTATCCTAATTTTTTCACATGATTGTAGTTGCATTATTAGAAAATGCAAGATGCTGCATACAATGCATACATTTAACTTTTTTCTCTCAAGAAGGTCAATGTGATCCCAGACATCTGACCTGGGACACCTTCTACCCCCATCCATTTCCAAATAGTGTAAATCCAAAAGCACACAGTACAAGACACTCAGAGAGGCAAGACTTCGCAAACAAACTGCACTTTAGAGGACCTTTTAAATGTTTTAGGCATGTGAGGTGATGAATCAGCAGCCAGTCAGGCAAGGACACGAGAAATTATTATTTTACAAATAAAGTATTTATATAATACATATATTGTGCATAGAATTGGCATTTTCATGTTGTGTAATGGTAGTATTTTATTTATTATTCCATTTTAGAAACGGGATAACAAAATCATCGCATAAAACAACGGTGACATTTCAAAACAGTGACATAACGGAATGTGACATGGAACAGTCACGTGACATCCTCTTTCTGATACAGACCTCGGAACAGTGGTTCGATTCAGAAGTTCCACCTAGGTTTCGGTACGTATTAAAACACTGTTTTGACTTTGCCATCACTAACATTTACAAGCCTTGAAAGTAACTTTTTGGGTCATCAGTCATGCTGGTTAGGGGCTTTACAAACTTACTAGTCACTCAGCATTTTCACTAACTATAGGTTTGTTGTTGGAAAGTTCATTAAAATTCATTAAAGGTGTCGAGTCACATCAGAAGACTGCTGTACTACTTTTGCTAAAGTCATTAATAAGAAAAACTGTGATACTCCAGGTGCCAAACTCTACTGATGCTAAATGTCAAGCATTCATTATAGATGTTAAACAGCTAATCTTTGACCAAGTATTTTGAAGAGGGGAAGTTGCAGAAGACATTTCTGAGTTATAGAGGCAGTTGGAAAGCCTACAGAAACAACTCTGTAGGCATGGGTAATAGATGCATACTTTTCCGCCCATTCATCTGGAAAAAGTTAGCTCTCCTTACAGCGTAATACTGTAAAATAACGATTAGTGACACCTGCATTTACCAAGAACTTTATGACAAAAAGGCTGCCATGAAAGTAGTCTCTTACTTTGTAGTTTTATAGTAATCAAGCAATCAATTAAAGGGATCATCAACATATTGGTCAGAGCTAACACTGGTACAAGGGAGCTTCCTAACCAAGTGCGGATTATGTTATTATTATTATTATTATTATTATTATTATTATTATTATTACCTCCGCCAAGGGAGGACGGAGGTAATGTTTTTACTGGTGTTGGTTGATTTGTCTGTCTGCTGGCAACATAACTCAAAAAGTTATGACTGGATTTTGATGACATTTTCAGGAAAGGTGTTTAATGGCACGGGGAACAAATGATTATACTTTGGTGGTGATTCAGATCACGATCTGGATGCAGGAATTTTTTGAATATTATTTTATATGTATTAATAAGGCACTTTTCATGTACTGCCCCTTTAAGACGTGTCCACTAAATTACGTGTGTGGCCACGTGCCTCAGCAATCCAGAAGCCAGACACTGTGAAAAAAGTATTAAGGGGCGTGTCCACCAAACTTGTTTTTTCTGCTGTGGGTGACTATTTTCTCTTCATTCTCTATGTAGTCCAGCGTTTACAGTGCTGAGTGACCTTGGCGCTGAAACGCTTTGAGCAGTGGCCACTTTTTGTCATGGCGCTCAGGGCTGAAAACAGTTCAACTTTTCAGACTACTGTACAGTTGCACTCATCACTGTCAGATCTTTCTAAATAGCCAATTAGAATTAAGATCTTAAAAGATCTTAAAAGAATTAAGGAAGGGCGGGACATCGGATGCCAGTGCAGGAAGACGAGAACGGGAGGTTGACAGTGGAGGCTGAACTTTGCGGCATCAAACAACCCGATACTCTTTGATCTGACACTAAAAGGATATCATGATCAAAATTTGAACACAAATGCTTGGAGGAACATATCCACGTCTGTCGCCATGCCAGGTGAGCATTTGTGCCTTTGTCATGGTCATATTTCTTACAAGTTTGTTGCGGTAGATAATATGGATTCTATGTGAATTTGTAGTTGATAACTGCAAAAAAAAAAAAAATGGAATGATATTGCACTGTTGTGTAATATTGCTTAATAATTATGAACCTTGTCAGTAAACTGTAAGGGAGAAGAAAGGAGGAAAACAAAAATGGAAACCGACCTGAAAGATTCAATAAACCATGATGTTGATTTAAGGTGGAATTGCCCAGACCCAATGTATGGTCAATACAATTATGACAGTCTTGTTATTATTATGTAGTCATATTGTGTTTGCTATTATTTCTCTGCCTGTTAATAATAATAATAATAATAATAATAATAATAATAATAATAATAATAATAATAATAATAATAATAATAATGGATTGCATTTATATAGCACCTTTCATTCAAATTTTCAGGAAAAGTGTGTAATGGCACACTGAACACATGATTAGATTTTAGTGATGATCTCAAAATACATACAGTACCTCTGCCAAGGCTCTTATCTTCTCAGAGTGTTAGCAACGATACTCCAAAACTACTGGATGGATTTGGATGACATTTTCACCAGAGGTGGTTCTTGGCCTACAGACAAATACGTTACATTTTGGTGATAATCTGAGAATGCATACCTCAGCCAAGGCTCTTATCTTTCACAGTATGTTAGCAACAATACTCCAAAACTAATGGACAGACTTTGATGCATTTTTCACAAGAAGTGAGGCCTACACACAAACCCTTTGCATTTTGGAGGTGATCCATGAGGGACGGAAGGAGCCTTAGTGGAGGTCTGCTCTCTCTGAGTGCTTTCTAGTTTTCTTTAGATTTCAGTCACACTAATAGATAGCACTGTTTCCTCCAGGTTCACTAATTCACAGTCGATAATGTATCAGCAGCAGTTGGACGGGAGCTGGATCGGAGCTCAAGTGCAGTGGTGGTGGGAAACGGGGACGAGTGGAGGACCACCGGGGCCCAGCCGGATAAGAGCCGAAGTTGGAGCCCAGTTGCAGCAGCGGGGCGCGGTGGAGGAACTCCTGAGGCAGACGGCGGTAGGCGGCGGGGCTCAGCGGAGGATCTACCGGGACTCCAGCTGGACAGGAGCAGGATCGGAGCTCGGCTACAGCGACGGCAGGACTTGGTGGAGGAGCTGCCGGTACTCCGGCTGGACAGGAGCTCGGTTACGGCGGCGGTAAGCAGCGGGACTAGCAGCGGAGGGGGCTAGCTGAGGCCCAGCTGGATTCAAGGTTGGTCGGATCGGATACTGGCGACACCAGCAGAGATTGTTTTACTATCCACAGGTCAGTAAAAATGCCACCAAAGAAGGGGGAAATGGAAGAGCTCAAAAAATCTCTGAACTTCTTGTCAGAAGAACTGACCAAAGTGGCTAGTCAGCAGGCCAAATTATTAGGGCTAATGGAAGAAGTCCGAGAATTAAAATTAACAATTAAGGAAAAAGACAAAAAAAATTGCAGACTTGGAGCGACGCGTCGAGGATCTTGAACAATATTCTCATATGGATGATCTAATTATAAGTGGACTAGACATTAAATATCAATCATATGCTCATGCTACAACAGGAATGAGAGGTGAGGAGGCTCCCTTGGGTGAATCAGTCTCCCTGGAAAACCAGGTGCTTCAGTTCCTTGATAGTAGAAATATAAAGGTCAAAGCAAATGCAATTTCAGCCTGTCATGCTTTACCCAGAAAGGATAATAAAACAAAGAAAACAATTGTGATGCGTTTTGTGAACAGAAGGGTAAAGAATGACATACTGAGGCAGGCCAGAAAGCTATGGGGAACAGAAGTTTACCTAAATGAACATCTAACAAAAACTAATGCTGAAATAGCACGGCAAGCATGGATGCTGAAAAGACAAAATAAGATACAGGCAACATGGACAAGACATTGTAGAGTTTGGATCAAACTAAATGGAACACCTGAGGAAGCAAAGAGTATAATAATCAGAGAGATTACTGACTTAAATAAATATAGATGAACACTGATTAAGAAAATTAAGAGACTATGATAATCCATATCCACACACATGGCAAGAATAGTTCTTTTGACATACCATGTCAATGTCCTTTAAAAAAAAAACCCAAACAAACAAACAAACAAACAAACAAAAACAGACTTGAGTAGACATCAATTATCCCCACTCGGAGGAAGTCATTTGACAGAGTGAGGAAATTCAAACTCTGAAAATATGCCATTATGCTGAACATAAACTACGAGAGATGGAGAATGATATTGATCCTGATAACCACTTTTTCAATAATATTCATAATCATTGTGAATATTACACTGAAAAGCAATTCAAAAGTCAAGTACAACTAGATGGTAAACTATCAATAATACACTTTCAACAGCAGAAGTCTTAACAAAAACTTTCCACAGATTCAGGACTATTTAAAACAGCTAGACAGAAAATTTACAGCCATCGCAGTCTCTGAAACTTGGCTTAATGAGGAGCAGGCTCCCCTGATGGTAATAGAGGGATATCAGATGTTTCATATTAACAGATCTCAAAAAAAGGGTGGTGGTGTTGCACTGTATATTGATGACCTGTATAGGTGTAAACTTGTAAATGGAATGTCCTTTGCACTACCAGGGATTTTAGAATGTGTTACTGTTGAGACTGACCAAGATAAAACAAAAAAAATCTAATTATAAGTTGTATATATAGAACGCCGGGAACTTGCATTGAGACATTCAGAGATAAATGAGTCGAGCTGTACAATAATATTACTAGTAAGAAAATGGTAGTAATTTGTGGAGATTTTAATATTGATTTACTAAATCCATATCAACAAAATGTAATTACAGAGTTCATGAATTCCATGTACAGTATGAGTCTATATCCCACAATAACACATCCCAGTAGAATCACAGTTCGCACTGCTACACTTATTGACAACCTGTTTGTTAATATTATTGATAAGAAAATAGAAAGTGGATTATTGATAAATTATATAAGTGACCATTTGCCAACCTTTGCACTTATCCATGGCCACACGGAGGCCAATACAGAAAATTTTTTAAAATCGTTCAGATACAAATCACAAAATGCAATCAGTTCTTTTAAAGAAGACTTGCTGAAGCAGGACTGGACAAAAGTCTATGTATCAGATGTAAATGAAGCCTACGACACATTTATGAACATTGTAACCACTCTTTATGAAAAAAATTGTCCATTAGTAAAGAAAAAACTTAAACATAAATTTGTTGATAAGCCATGGTTAACCAAAGGATTACAAAAGGCATGCAAAACAAAAATATTATTTAAAGCTTTTCTAAAGAAAAGGACAAAAGAAGCAGAACAGCGGTATATAACATACAAAAATAAGTTAACATATATAATGAAATGTAGTAAAAGAGACTATTACAGTAAAGAACTGGAGAAAAACAAAGACAATATTAAAAAATACATGGACAATACTTAACAATATTCTTGGAAATAAAAACAGAAATACAAGCTACCCAACCAATTTTTCAAAAAATAATACAAAGACTCAGAGTGTAAATGCAGTTTCACCTGCAGATGAATTTAATAACTTTTTTGTTAACACTGGTCCTAATTTGGTTCGAGAAATACCCATTACGGCACCTACGGGTGATACAATAAGCAAAAACACTGCTATAAAAGACTCAATTTTTATAAAGAACACAGATGAGAGAGAGATCATTGAAATTGTTAAATCGTTTAAAAGTAAGACATCTACGGACTGTGATGGTATTGACATGCTCTTAGTCAAAATTATTATCGAATGCTTAGTGAAACCACTGACGTATATTTGTAACCTGTCTTTCCAAACAGGTATATTTCCCAATGCAATGAAAATAGCTAAAGTAATTCTGATATACAAGACGGGTGACAGAGGGGAACTTTCAAACCAATTTCACTATTGCCGCAATTTTCCAAGATACTTGAAAAAATATTCTGTGAGAGAATTGACAACTTCATAGTGAAGAATAATTTATTGTGTGAGCAGCAATATGGGTTCAGACACAAGAGGATAACTGCATTTGCTCTAATGGAATTTAAAGAAAAAATATCAACTGCCGTTGAAAATAAAGAGTATTCAGTTGGGGTATTCCTGGATCTTAAAAAAGCATTTGATACAGTGGATCACAATTTATTATTAAAGAAACTTCAAAATTGTGGTATTGGGGCGTAGCACTGTCCTGGTTAAGTAGTTACTTAAAGAATAGATATCAGTATGTATGTGTTGGTAACAAAAACTCACAGTTACTGAAGGTTACTTGTGGAGTCCCACAGGGTTCAGTTTTGGGGCCATTGTTATTCAATATGTATATAAATGATATATGTAAAGTCTCGGAAAAAATGGATTTAATATTGTTTGCCAATGACACTAATCTATTATGTAGTGGAAGCAATTTGGAACAACTTTTGGATACACTCGGAAAGGAATTAGGAAAGCTTAAACTGTGGTTTGATTTAAACAAATTAACGCTCAGTTTAAGTAAGACAAAATTTATAGTTTTTAACAACCATCACAACAACTTGGTATCTAAACTCAGTGTAAATGGTGTAGAGATTGAAAGGGTATCTGTTACTAAATTTCTTGGAGTAATAATTGATAATAAACTGTGTTGGAAGTCACATATTAATTATATTAAAGGTAACATATCTAAATCAATTGCAATACTACACAGAGCGAAACATTTGCTGAACCAACCCACATTATATACTTTGCATCATTCATTAATACTCCCATACATGACATATTGTACTGAAGTATGGGGAAATACATATAAAACAAACACATATCCAGTCTTTATGCTTCAGAAGAGAGCTATTAGAATAATAAACAAAGCTGCTTACAGGGAACCAACAAACCCAATTTTTCTTAAATTAAAAGCTCTCAAGTTGAAAGATCTGGTTGACTTTAAAACCGTAGTAATAATGTTTAAAGTGAAGAATCTATCACTGCCCGCAAATATCCAAAAGCTGTTCCAATTAATGGAGAAACAATATCATTTCAGAGGAACATGTATATTTCAAAAACCTTCAGTGAGAACTACCACCAAGCAACACTGTGTTTCAGTGCAAGGAGTCAGATTATGTAACGATTTTGGACCTGAATTAAAATCATGTACAACGCTTGGACAATTTAAACAAAAACTAAAGGAAGAAATACTCCAAACATATATACAAGATGACATGTAAAATCACATAAGGATTGTCATATCCAGTCTGCATTGTGTTGTTGCTTAGTTTTTTTTGTCACATTTTGTCTTAGCTTTGTTCCGAATTGTAATCGCTCTTGTTTTGTTTTTCTTTTGAATTCTTGGATGGAGTATGGGTGGGCAATATAAGCTGTGGCTTCAGCCATCACCCATTTCGGATAACTTATGTTGAACTGTATAATCAGAGGAGTTATTCTTTAATTTGACTTTGTTGGATTTTTTCCCCTTTATTATATTATTCTGTTTCTTTTTAATCTTTACTTTTAATCTATCCGAAATAAAGATTCATTCATTCATGTCATTCTAGCTTTATTGTTATATTTCCGCTGTGATGGTACATCTAACTGTTAGCATTAGCTGGGTTACACTACCAGTCAAAAGTTTGGACACACCTACACATTCATTACCTCCGCCAAGGAGGTTGGAGGTTATGCTTTTGCCAGCGTTGGTTTGTTGGTCTGTCTGTCTGTTAGCAACATTACTCAAAAAGTAAAACAAAGTAAAAATGGATTTTGATGAAATTTTCAGGAAAGGTGTGTAATGGCACAGGAAACATGATGAGATTTTGATGATGATCTGAGAGTGCATACCTCCACCAAGGGCTTTGATACCTCCGCCAAGGGAGGAGGTAATATTCCTGCCAGCATTGGTTGGTTTGTTTGTTGGTTTATCTGTCTGTCTGTTAGCAACAATACTCCAAAAGATAAGAACAGATTTTGATTAAATTTTAAGAAAAGATGTGTGTGCACGGGGAAAAGATGATTAGATTGTGGTGGTGATCCGGATCATGATCTGGATCCAGGAATTTTTTGAAAATTATTTTATATACACTACCGTTCAAAAGTTTGGGGTCACTTAGAAATTTCCTTATTTTTGAAAGAAAAGCACTGTTTTTTTTCAATGAAGGTAACTTTAAACTAATCAGAAATACACTCTAATATCTAATATACATTGCTAATGTGGTAAATGACTATTCTAGCTACAAATGTCTGGTTTTTGGTGCAATATCTACATAGGTGTATAGAGGCCCATTTCCAGCAACTATCACTCCAGTGTTCTAATGGTACAATGTGTTTGCTCATTGCATCAGAAGGCTAATGGATGATTAGAAAACCCTTGTGCAATCATGTTAGCACAGCTGAAAACAGTTTAGCTGGTTAGAGAAGCTATAAAACTGACCTTCCTTTGAGCAGGTTGAGTACCGTATCTGGAAAAAATTATTATTTCAAATACAAATCATTATTTCTAACCTTGTCAATGTCTTGACTATATTTCCTATTCATTTTACAACTCATGGTGGTAAATAAGTGTGACTTTTCATGGAAAACACAAAATAATTGTCTGGGTGACCCCAAACTTTTGAACGGTAGTGTATTAATACTGCACTTTTCATGTACTTCCCCTTTAAGATGTGTCCACGGAGTTACGTGCGTGGTCACGCACCTCCGCAACTTGGAAGCAGTGCACTCTTACCACCAAACACTGCAGAAAAGGTAAAACAGCTTGGAATGGAATGTGGAATGTGAAAGGAATGTGGTCTCCATCCACATAGTATGTGATGGTTGAAATTATTTCATCTAGAGATGCCAAGAAAAAGCAACCTGTCACATTGTGCCCGGGGTAGAGAACAGGACTCTATCGCATAGCGAACAAAAAACATAATTTATTGATGAACTCAAAAACAAGCAGCTCGGAAGCTGAAATAAAAAGCTAAATAGGCTAGACAGGCAGACAAGACTTATCAGGCAGGACAGGCAGAAGCATGTGTTGACGCCAAACAGAACAGGAACACAATGACAATCAATGACGCAGCCCCGAACAGAGGAGCTGCGTCCTTTAAATAGTGCAAACTTAATCATGAAACACGGAACAGGTGAAGAAATCAATAATGACAAACAGCTGACAAGAGGAGGTGGGGTTAACACAAACGGAGGGAGACGCAGAGGATTCATGATCACACTCAATGACAGAACAGAATTCAAATCATAAATGATACTAAATAGCACTGGGAACAGAATTATAGAACCAACGGACAATGATCAATACAGAAAATACAACATGAACCCAAAAAACAACACAAAAAGAAACAGAAATAAACACAGAGTAGGAATGACCCTCCGGTCATCCCTGACAATGATATATACAGAAAGTACAACATGAACCCAAAAAACAAAACACACAAAGAAACAGAAATAAATACAAAGCAGGAATGACATCCCCTACTTTTAAGGGGTGGCTGCCAGACACCCTACCACGTTACACCAAAAACAGAACAGAACAGAACAACACCCTCCCAGGGTGGGTGGTGGGGAACCAAGGCCAGGCGGGCCAAACCAAAATCACTTCCCCCACCTCACAGAGCCAAAAACAACAAGGAGAACCGATCACGGGCATAGCTAAAGACCATGGCCCCAAAACAAAAACAAAAACTGGTCGGGTGGTCTGCCGCAGTCCCAGGGCCACCGGACCAAAAAACAAGGCAGGTCGGGTGGTCTTCCCAAGTCCCAGGGCCACCAGACCAGAGAACACGACTGGTCAGAGGGCCTATCTGAATTTCATAAGCCACCTGAAAGGTGAACATAATGCATCGGGTGGCCTACCAAAATCGCTGAGCCACCAAATGGGAGAAAGCAGATGAGCCCTTAACTCAGAAAACAACAAAGGAACAAAAATTTCAATGTAGAATTTTCACATTCTGAAGATAACACAGGATTTTCCAGAATATGAGATTACATGGAAGTTTTTAACTGAAGAGATGACAACAAGGAACTCAAAAATTCAGAAGATGAAATCACGGACACTTTTCCCTCTGGGGATCACGACATGGCTATCTCACCCTCTGGGGGTGATGACATGGCAACATTAACCTCTGGACCAGAATACACCAATGCAGAAATCTCGGAATTTTCTGGTTCCTGACACCTTATTGCAGAAATTTCTGGTTCAAGACACATTGCTGTAGAAATTTCAAACTTGAAACTAATTACTAAAGAAACTTCAGACTCAGGACACCTTAATACAGACATTTCTGGTTCAACACATACTAATGGAGAACTTTCAGGATCAAGACAAGTCAGTGCAGAGATTTCTGACTCAGGACTCACTACTGCAGAAATCTCTGATTCAGGACACATTTCAGCAGAAATTTCCAGTGCAGCACACACAGCAGTGGAAATTTCTGGCTCAGAGGATGCACACACCGGAGACTCTAAGTCACAACTAGATGGCAGGAAAGTCAACAGGTCCAAAACACGTGGTTGAGATGCACAGTCCACAGGAACACATGGAGGAATTCCAGCCACAGGAGCACATGGCGGGAAATTGTCAGCCTCCGGGACACCAGAAGCGAGCTGACCATTGGCGGAACCAGACGACAAGGGCTGAAGGTCCTCAAGTCCTGCCGTCTGGGGATCTCTCCCCAAACCGGCTACCTTAGACGGGGAGGAAGACACATCGACTAGGGGTCTCCTGACCTTGGAAACAACGACAGGAACAGAGTCCTTCTGTGACCCCATCCTTGACCAGGTCACCTTGGACGATGAAGAGCGGGTTGAGGCCTCACCAAAAACACCAGGAGCTAGGCAAGACTTAACTAATACTGATGTTATGAAAGTAAAGAAAAGTACTTGACTGAGCTCCTGATCCTCTGCTGCAGGGGTGACCTCCTCAGGATGAGGAACACAGACAGGCGGGGCAGGAACAGGAACTAGGGAGTGACGTGGAACAGGTACGGGAACGTGGAAACGATGTGGAGCAGGTTCAGGATACATGGACTGACGTGGAGCAGGAACTGGACCAGTGGACAGACATGGAGCAGGAACTGGAACCGTAGAAGATAAGATAAGATAAGATAAGCCTTTATTAGTCCCACAATGGGGAAATTCCGGAATTGCAACAGCACAGGGATAGCAACACTCAGAGCAATAATTAAGAAGATAAGAAAATAAGAGCAGTGAACATATATATGCACACATAAATATATAAATATATACAGTATACACACAGTGCCGAGCATTGTAGCTAGATGGAATAAACAGCATAGCCGTCCACTTAGTTATCCTACATAGTATGAATATGTACCCATACATATTGTCACCCTCCGTAGCGACTGATATTGTCCTAGTTGTATACTGGAGGGGACCATTTGTGTAAGTCTATTGCGTCTTTTGCATTCAATACTATTAGGTCGTCACATTTTTTTTGCTATCTCTGTGAGCAGCCCTGCTTAGGTTATACAGTCTGACTGCCGTAGGTAGGAAGGACCTGCGAAACCTCTCGGTTGCGCACCTAGGATGATGTAGTCTACTGCTAAATGAGCTCCTCAGTGCATTCAGTATGTCCTGCATAGGGTGCGACTCGGACTCCAGCAGAGATGACAGTTTAGCCACCATCCTTCTCTCTCCTATCTCCTCCACTGGGTCAAGGCGTTGCCCCAGGACAAAGCTAGCTTTCTTGATCAGTTTGTTCAGTCTCTTCCTATCGGCTGCTGTAATGCCACTGCCCCAGCAGACCACTCCAAAAGTGATGGCTGATGCCACCACCGTGTCGTAGAATGTCTTCAGCAGCACCCCTTGTACACCAAAAGACCTGAGCCTCCTCAGTAGGAACAGCCTGCGCTGTCCCTTCTTGTAGAGTGCGTCGGTATTGTGTGACCAGTCTAGTTTGTTGTTCAGATGAACACCCAGGTACTTGTAGGATGTCACCATCTCAATGTCTGTTCCCTGTATGTTTACTGGTGCTGTGAGGGGTTGTCCTTGCCTGCGGCAGTCCACCACCAGCTCCTTAGTTTTCCTCATGTTGATCTGGAGGCAGTTCCAATGGCACCAGTCCACGAAGTCCTGGATAAGTCCTCTGTACTCAGCTTCATCTCCATTGGAGATGAGGCCGACGATCACAGAGCCGTCAGAGAACTTCTGTAGATGGCAGTGTGTTGTGTTGCGTGAGAAGAATGATATGAAGCAGGAGCAGGAGCTGGGTGCCACTGTGGAGCAGATACTGGAGAAAGGGAACAATTCAGAGCAGACACTGGAATTGTGGAACAACGGCGAGAAGGAACTGGAGCTGTAGAGAGACGTGGAACAGGAACTGGAGCTGGGTGGCTCCGTGGGGCAGGTTCTGAAGCTGGAACGTCCATAGCCAGCTGGATCCGACCTAGTTGGGATATGTGCTTTGGAAAAAGCCATGGCTTGTAATCCAGCATTAGCTCCTCCTGAGCCAGTACAGCCTGCCTACGCTCCTCCTGTTCCTCATCGTCCCCCTCACACAGGCGTTCCAGAGCAGCAGTCCCAATCTGGCAAAACATTGATGTCCAGCGGCGTCAAAGTAGAGGCAGCAGCTGCTTGAGGGCCTTCGGAAGCAGCACAATCCTCCCAGATAATCTGGTTTCCACCCAGTACTGGCAAACGCAGTGGTTAGCACTGTGGCAGCACAGCAACTCACCCTTGGCCATGGGATCCCTGGTTCGATCCCAGCCCCTGACCAACAGTGATCTGTATGGAGTTTGCATGTTCTCCCCGTGTCTACGTGGGTTTACTCCGGGAGTTCTCCGGTTTCCTCCCACAGGCCAAAAGAATCTAATGTGGCCCTAGGTGTGAATGTGTGTGTGAATGGTAAAGGGATAGCACCGTATCATGGCTGCTTCATCCATTCAGGTGGATGCCCTCAATTTCCCCTCTGGGGATCAATAAAGTAAACAAAATAAAAATTAAAAAAAAAATAAAAATCAAACACTTGGAAAAAACAGAGATAGACACAGGGGATGCATGTGAGGATGGAGGGATGGAGCAAACAGCAGAGTGAATGCCAGAGGTGGGTGGTAAGAGCTCAGCAGCGGCAATTGGTTGCCACCGGTCCCTCCCACTGGGAACCTGGCAAAACCAATCATTTAGTGGTGTTAAAAATGAACAGGTACTTGCCCAAATTCCTCCTCGGCTGCTGCTGAATGTCCAGATGTCTTCCTCTGGGTGGCTCTGGAGAACATCTAGCTGGGAGCTGTAGGTGAAGCGGCGGAGCGATGAGAGAGGCGGCGTCACCTCGAATCTTCTTTCCACCCGGGGCCCCCGAATGCCAACTTGCAGCTGAGAAGCTCCCTCAGCTCTGCCAGAGAGAGAACAGGCGGCCGGAAAGCTGGTTCCGGTGAGAAGAAGACAGCTGGTAGTTGAGGCAGTGAAGGAAGCATCTGTTTCTGAGTTCAGGCATGGGAGCGCGAACTCGGTCTAGGTGTCGTCAAGTTTGCTAACACCCCCCCCCCCCCCCCCCCCAGCAATCCCAAACGTCCTCCAGAGTGAGGCTGCTTCGAGCAGCGGCTGCCAAATCCTCCACAGTGGCCACAGACTCACCCTCGTTGTGGCTCAGCCTCCTCCTCCTGCCAGGCTCACTAGTGGAATCCATAACTGGCTCCATCATTCTGTCATGTTGTGCCCTTCAGGGCAGAGAACAGGACTCCATCGCGTAGCGAGCAGAAAACATAATTTATTGATGTTAGATCAAAAATGAATTGACTGAGGCTGAATCAATAATCAATAGGCGGTTTTCCAAGTTCTGAGCCATTTATTCTCTTTCTGATCAGAAAGGAGTTCATCGGTAACAGCAAAACTTGCCTCAGACCTTCACAGCACCAACTCCCTAACATGTGTTCAAGGATGTTGCTTCTTTATACCTCAGTCCCTTATCTAAGCTAGACTGGCTGGA
Organism: Pholidichthys leucotaenia; assembly: GCA_020510985.1. Classification (NCBI taxonomy): domain Eukaryota; kingdom Metazoa; phylum Chordata; class Actinopteri; order Cichliformes; family Pholidichthyidae; genus Pholidichthys; species Pholidichthys leucotaenia. The sequence goes on along the minus strand of CM035838.1, from coordinate 165,951,526 downwards.
GCCAACTGTCCAAGTGACTGCATCTAATCTATGGTCAGCAATGGACATTCTGCTATGATCTTCACATGACCTGGTCATCCTAAGTCACTCTAACTTACAGTACAGTACAGCTTGGTATGATAAAACAATAAAACCTTCGTCATTATTTACAATCCTGCTCGACCTAATCTTACACTGAAAAACAGACAGTCTTTACAAGCTCTGAGACAATGAAAAAAAAAATCACAGTGACTCAGACATTGGCTTATTATATGCACCAGACACAATTATAATATAAAATAGAATAATACAGCAATAACCTCTTGCACTCCGTTGTACCGCGGGCGGGCAAGTCTCTGCGTCCTAGAGCGCACAAGGGCGCATGAGAGCGCCCTCGTGCGCTCTCGGACGCATGATGGAGATGCTGATGATGGTGATGTAGATGGTGATGTAGATGGTGATGTAGATGGTGATGACGTCCAAGCGCGCACTGAAAATAAAAGCTGCAGACACAGCCGCGAACAGATTAGTTCATCTGATTGACCTCTCATTCGACTAATAAGAGCCTTGAATTGGGTTTCTGAAACCTTGAAGAACCAATGACTGAAAACCTAGCAAGCAGGACCTGCCTACCAACGGCTGCAAATACGAGCCAATTGAAGCAGAGAAGTTTGACAGCTGACGTGCGTCTCCCTGCATAAAATCTCTTTTGCCTAAGCCGCTGGGTGACTGACATTGAGACCTGTGCGGAACGGTAGCATCAGTCAGTCTTGTTTGGAAAAATGGTTCGCCAAAACCGCAAGGGTCGGGTGACCAGAAGCACGAGTCCGTTACAACCGGACCAGCTTCATGTTCGTCTGACAATGAGGAACTTACTGCTGTTGTGGACAGGTAAGTGTTATAAGCTAAATTATTCTTTAGCGATGAAAATAGTAATAAAAATCACTTTTGACCGATCGGTAATTCCAACGGTGCGTCATGGCCACAAGTTTTTTGGTGTGCAGAGTTCCTCTGTAGCGAGGCGGGGGGGGGGGGGTGTTATCCTCTGCATTGCAGATAGATATTTCAGCATAATTTTTATTGCACTGTAGGCTATTTTTTCGTGTAAAAAAGGCCACACATTTTTTACGTGGCATGTTTTTGTGTGTGTGTGGGGGGGTTTGTTTGTTATCCATCCATCCATCCATCTTCTGCCGCTTTTCTGGAGGTCCGGGTCACGGAGGCAACAGTTCAAGCAGAGAAGCCCAGACTTCCCTCTCCCCAGCCACCTGCTCCAGCTCTCCAGAGAGGATACCAAGGCGTTCCCAGACCAGCTGGGAGACATAGTCTGTCCACCGAGTCCTGGGTCTGCCCCGGGGTCTCCTCCCAGTGGGTTGTTTGTTACCCTCTAGAAATGTAATAATGTTTTAGTATAATTTTTATTGCACTTGAGGCTATTTTTTCTTGTAAAAAAACCCCAAAAAAACAGGAACTGTGCTGTGTATGTGAAAATAGGAGAATAGTGAAAAATAAAAATTGAACTTTGTAAATGACTTTATTTTCACATAATAGACAAACTTCAGATGAAGACTCTGGTGAGGAGTGGGTGCCAGATGAGCACTCTGCCAGCAAGCGCAGAAGAAGGGAGCTGCAGGCGAGCTCGTCAGAAGAGGAAACCCCTACCCCAAAAAGAGGGACACCACTAGGGAGAGGAAGAGGAAGGAGAGGAAGAAGAAGGAGATGGAGAGGGAGAGGAAGAGGAAGAGGAGGTAGCAGGAGAGGAAGAGGAGGCGAGAGTGGTGATGGCAGCCCTCAGCCTGGGACATCGGCCGGCCCTTCATCAGGTGAGGAGAGGTGGCATGATTCCGACACCCCTGACATCATTCCACAACAGCCCATTTTTCGTCCCAAAAATCCACCTGGACCTCAGCTAATTACAACAGCTTCATACACCCCCGTTCAGTTGTTTGAGTTATTTTTCACTCCATCTGTGCTAGACCACATTGTTGAGAACACCAACCTACATGGCTCTGCACACTACAGCACACTCACCAGCCCCTGGATTGACCTCACACGCTCCGACCTGCTCCCATTTTTTGGCCTGATTATTTACATGGGTATAGTCAAGTGCAAATCCTTCAGTGATTACTGGCGAGGGGGACACCTGTACAGCCTTCCTTTCCCCAAGAGTGTAATGACCAGGACAAAGTTTCTCCTGATCAGCTGGGCCCTTCACCTCAGCAGCCCAGCAGCAGAAGAGGCCAATGAGCAGAAGAGAGGCACGGATATGCATGACCGCCTCAGCAAAATCTTGACACATTTTCTAGGAATCAGTATGATGATGAGTAGGATTAGAAAATTATATTTGATTGAGAGGGTATTGCTGTCAACTTGTAAAATATCCCATCGCCAAGTGCTTGCTCACAGGGGATCACCTGATTGCTGGGGTCTTTCTGCAACTGTGGGGGTTCCCCCTACAGTTGATAGTGCTATGAGATGACTGTTGTTGGGAAATGGCGCTATATAAATAAAGTTGAATTGAATTGAATTGAATTTGTTGTTTGTAAATAGTATGTTTTGTATATTGACATTTTTGTTCAGTAAAGCGTGTTTAGAATTGAAACTTCATTTTCTCTGTGTCATTACTACTGAGAGTGTTTCTGGATAGCTAACAAGATAGCCATGAGTGTCACCTTTCATTAGAGCCCAAGATGAAGCTTCTATGTTGAAGTATTCAAAAGTTCTAGACGTTTTTCCAAACTGTGCCAAACTGTGCCATTTGGCACAGTTTGGCGCAGTTTGGCACAGTTCAAAAACGCCTGGGAACAACCTGAGAAAAAAGCTGTGTAATATATTCATTTTTTGTGGTATTGTTACCAAATTTGGATCTCAGCTTGATAACACTTGGTTCTACATTTCTGTTGCATTTTCCAGCTGGATCGGACAGCTGTGTGTTATTTGCAAGCATTTGTATCCAAAAAAACACCCAGGCCAAATTTATTTTCTTCAAGTTCAGTATGTTTAGATGACTGTAACTCAGTGGCCAGAACACGTAGAGAGATTATGGGTTTTTTTTGCCAAAAAACTCAGTGTTTTCTTTTAAATGAGACCAACCCCATGAAGATGCTGCAAAGGGTTGAAGAACAGCTTTCGATTTACTTTGGGCACGTTATTTTTTGGCGTTTTTAGGGAAATTGACCGGAGTGCAAGGGGTTAAAATCATATAGAATAATCAATGAAACCTGAAAATATCCTATCAATCCCCCCTTTGATGCTTAAAAAGCATCAGAGATGAAACACTATGGCTTCTAAAACCTCATTGGGCAGTTCGCCAAGTTCCGGTGCATTTCATGCTAAAGCATTATATTGCAAAAGATCCTAACTCGCCTTTTAATGAGGAAAGTCCACCATCGGCCTCGCTGCCACTCCCGAGCACCGCTGGAATGTTTCATTTCCTGGGGAGCATGTGAGGATAATACCTTTTATTTCAAAAAAGAAATCAATCATCTAAGTAAGCCATAAAAGAGAAAAATTGAACCAGTGATGGTGATTAACCATAAATTGAGATGAAATAGTGTATGTATTTGTTGTTCTATGTGTCAGTAAATTAGCAGTGATTTAATAAAAAGTTAATACTTGTATGTAAATGTAACTTCAATAAGTCCCCTACATTTGAAAGTGCTATAAGATGACTGTTGTTGTGAAATTGCGCTATATAAAGTTGAATTGAACTGAATTGAATTGGGGCAGCGTGGTGGCGGAGTGGTTAGCACTGCAGCAGCACAGCAACTCACCCTTGGCCGGGGGATCCTGGGTTCTATCCCAGCCCCCAGCCAACAGTGATCTGTGAGGAGTTTGCATGTTCTCCCCGTGTCTGCGTAGGTTTACTCTGGGATTTCTCCGGTTTCCTCCCACATGCCAAAAACATGCAAGTTAGGTTAATTGGCATCAAACTGGGGATTGTAAATTGTCCTTAGGTATGACTGTGAGAGTGAATGGTTGTCTGTCTCTCTGTGTTGGCCCTGTGGTGGACTGGCGATCTGTCCAGGGTGTACCCTGCCTCCCGCCCAAAGATGCTGGGATAGGCTCCAGCCCCCCCGCGACCCGAAAAGGATTAAGCGGAAGATGATGAATGAAAAAGTCTCAACATCATATCACGGGTACAAGGAATGAAACATGAAAAGATCAAAAAGTATCACTACAATAATCACCACCAAGTTTATGACAAGACTCCTCCATGAGGAAAACATCCAGTTTATCCAGTGTGATGAGTCATCAACATTATCCTTAGCCCCAGCAGTCTGCAAAGCAGATTACATATGGCAGAAGCAATGACACCTCCATCTGCATCATGTGCAGGTATAAAGGTGCAACAGTACTGACCTACAATTGCACACACACCCCCACGGGTGGCAGTCAACTGATCAAGTACCATTCTATTCTGTGTTGCTACAAGTCCTATAGCAGTCATTTCCTCCCTTTCACCTTTCCAGGCAGCTAAGGAAAAATTCACAAAAGACTGTAGTCTATAATTAAGAGTCTCAATCCGCAAGGTATTTTTTGCCACTCCCACCCAAGGGAATAGCGACTGAACTACCTTTTGACCTGTAGTCAGTATCTTGAACTGCTCTGGCACATCCCTACCCCAGATGGAATCATGTGGTGTGAAAATGGCATCCTGTGATTGGTCTCTCTTCCCTCTGCTCGTCTGACCCGCTGACATAATCAGGGTGTTGTCAGTCACAAAGACGGGGCCACAGGTTCCTGCCCAATTCATAGGCAGATGGGAATACACCTTACGACCACACAGCCACCAACCACCCATCACCATGTGTGCGCCATACACATGGAAGTTGCAGATAGCAGCACTGCAAAGCTCCAGCATGGTGATGGTCCATAATGACAATGGTCAACCCGTGGACACCACCTGCCCATCCGATTGGTCAGGGTACTAGCATCACAGACGCGGTGTATACTGTACACTGCCTCACACCGAGAAAGGGGTAGGTTGCCCAGAGGGTTGTTACCACTTCCCTTCAGACAAAAAGAAAAAAGTTCCTGATGAAACTAACCTGGCCCTTACAGAGTAAGGGGTATCATAAGTTATCTGATTGGTAGAGTGATGAAAGATTTGACAAGAGTGATTCAAAATAATCTTTTTTGCATAGTCCCTTTTTATAGCCTTCTATAAAAAACAGAGAACATTTGCTGGCTTCATCATTTTAGCTACAACAGCAGTCTGTCCAGCTGACATTGGCACTAAGGAGCAAACATAACAATTGGAACGGTTAGCTGCCCTGGCCGTATAATTAGCATACCTCCACCACATATTGGCAGCATATTCATGATTGTGATGCTCATGTAGCTCTAGCCAGTTATGCTGAATATGTGCAAGGTCCCTAGCACTACGATGTATGGTTTGTGGTGCATCTAAAAGAAACCAAAGTAATAATGTCACCCCTAGGATGATGATGTAAAGGAAACAACAACTACACCCTTTAATGAGCAAACGTCTTTCTTGCACTTCTTGTCTCTCCATGATGGTCAACTACTTGCTTCCCTATCCCAAGCTGGTACTGGACACCACGTAGGGCGTCGTCAGTCAACACTTGTATAGGGAAACAATTAAGAAAAAGTCTCTTGCTGAGAGTTTTTAATGGAATGAAGTTGAAAATATTTGTTCAGTAGTCCTTGGCTGTGAATTCAGAGTAGGGTAAAGTTTACAGTGTGTTAGATGCACCCAAGAGTCCCGTCCTTCAACTTTCACCGCTGTTGGCGTTGACAAAACAACTTTATGTGGTCCTTGCCAGGGTGAATCAGTCCAATTCTTCTTTTTGATGGCTTTGATGAGGATGAGGTCTCCTGGCTTGGCCAAGATCGGTGCAGTTTCCTCGTGAACCCTCCTGGGGAGAGTAGCAGCGATAATATCTCTGTTAGTCAACATCCTTCTCATGTAATCTGCTAAACACACTTCTTCATCACTAGGATTGAATGGTCTCAAAGGTGGCAGCAAGAATGGTTTGCCATACATGAGTTCAAATGGAGACAACCCCCCTTTGGTTGGGATTATCCTCATGTAAAACAAAACTAATGGAAGGCAATAAATCCAATTTTGCCCTGTTTCTGCCATTGTTTTTCTGAGTCTTTCTTTAATAGTTCTGTCTGTGCGTTCTACCAATCCTGCAGATCGTGGGTGATAAGCTGAATGATTCTTCAAACTGATGTTCAGTGCTGTGCCTAAATGTGATATAACTTGATTTACAAAATGTGTACCATTATCTGAGAAAATTTTCTCAGGTATTCCAAACCTAGGTACAATTTCGGCAAGCAATTTCTTTGCCACTGTAATTGCATTTGGATGTGTGCAAGGGAAAGCTTCTGTCCATTTAGAAAACATATCACAAATGACCAAACAATATTTCTTGCCTTCACATTTATTCAGTTCAATAAAATCCATGCAAATGTTCTGAAATGGATAAGTAGAGGCTGGAAAAGTGCCTCTCTCAGGTTTGAAATTTCCCTGTGCATTGTTTTTTGCACGGATCAGACATTTTTTTTTTTTTTTTGCAAAACTGTGTGGCAAACTGGCTAAACCCATAAGCAGTAAAGGTTTTATTCAATGTAGATACCCCCCCCCCCCTCTTGCTACATGTGAAATGCCATGGAGCAAGGTAGAGACTTGGTGAAACAGTTTGTGTGGTAGCATAGGCTTGTTTGCCTTACATTTGTAGAGCTTTGAGGTGTCATCAAGAATAGCTCCCTTCTTTGTCCATTTGTAAATTTCAGCCTGTGGTGCTGCTTTTTGAGCCTCAACAAGAACATCATGTGATAGCTCTTCAGTCAGTGTCAGAACAGAATGAAATGTGCTTTGTCTAGGTTGCAAGCCTTGTGCAACCACCTTTGCAGCTTGATTCGCAAAATGATTTCCTTTAGAAACCGAATCATTGCCATTTGTATGAGCAGCACATTTGCATATGGCCAGTTGTGATAGCAATTTGACACTTTCAAGCAGCTCCAAAATGAGGTGTTTGCACTTTTTGTGCAAAGTGGTGAATAGTGTAAAATGCATACTGGCTATCAATGTAAACTGTGAGTTTTTTATTTTGTCCCAATTTGCATGCTTCAGTTAGAGCAATCAACTCTGCTTCAGGTGTCCACTCAATCTTGTCCACCTGTGCCATTGGTTCAGGCGCTGCCAAAATAGCCTCTTTGCAAACAGGATCAACATGCCTCCCTTCTGCTGACAAAAATGTGGCCTAAGTATCTCACTTCTGGCTTCCACAACTGCAGCTTTGCTTTGTTAACCTTGTGACCCTGCTTAGCTAAAAATTTTAACAAGGCAATGGTGTCTCTTTTGCAAGTGATTTCATCAGGGGATGCCAGCAAAATATCATCAACATACAGGAGTAATTGACTCCCATGAGGTGGAACGAACTGGGCCAAATTTGCTGACAGTGCCTGTGAAAAAATGGTTGGTGATTCACAATAGCCCTGTGGCAGCCTCGTGAATGTGTACCTCTTGCCTTCAAATATGAATGCAAACCAAAACTGATGATCTAGGTGGATGGAAATGCTGAAAAAAAAAAGCATTACTGATGTCAATCACTGTGAAAAATTTCATTTGTGATTGTAGATCATTTAACAAAGTGTATTGCATGGTGTTTTTGGACCTAATACTATAACCCCTGCATCTATCAATCCCTGTATACCAGGTTTAATGCCTTCTTGAATTCAATTCAATTCAACTTTATTTATGTAGTACTATATCTCAACAACAGTCATCTCATGGCTCCTGGGCGTAGAAGATATTGTCTCTGATAAGGCCTAAAATGAGATTTTATATTTATTGCTACCAATTCTGTATTATTCATTAAGCCTACATCCTTCCATTGCATGTGTTTAGGCTTGATCAGTGCAATGTGTGGTGACTCCCAGTGTTTAGAGTGACCTTTATTTTTATCTGATAACCTCACAGATAGTTCTGCATAGCCCTTTGGTGACCAGTACAAATTTGCAATAATTGTTCTGGAGAATGAGTTTGCAAAACATGTTTTCTCAAATTTGTCTTCTAAGCCACTCAGATATTTGTCATACATGTTGCAATGATATTGATTTGTGGCCTGCACAGTTGTAGGAACCTGTGTTTTGAAATATTGCATTATTTTGGCTTCCAAGCTCTCAGTCACTCAGGTTGGTCCGGCTGGTACCAAAAAAAGCAACCATGAGTTGGTACTGCAAAATTTTTCAAAATATGAATTTCTGGTGCATGTGGGAAATGTGATGCCCTCATACCACCTTCTGTTGGAATTAGGGCGATATTGAGAGTTGTGAGCAGATCCCTTCCCAATAAGTTAACTAGACACACTTGTGACAAAATGAATAAACCTTCTGCACTGTCCCCTGTTACTTCTTTTACTGTTACAGCTTCAGAAAGACATTCTTTTTTAGCTTCCCATTTGCTGATTTAATGATCACTGTGTGTTCTGATTTTGTGAGCCTCCCACCCCCCACCCCCCACCAGCATCTAGGCCTGAAATGACAGATCTACAAGCCCCAGTATCATGAAGAAATTTCAAAGAAGTTCCCTGAACTTCTAGAGTAACCTCTGGTAAACCCTTTAGTGTCATAATTAGGTCAAAGTCAGGTAAATGAAATATGTCAACTGTCATTGTCAGTAGCTGTACTTAGCTTTGGTTCGGTCAGTCACATGTTGGGATGTGATGAGTCCGGTTGTCGTTGTTGTTGTCGTTGTTGTGGCTGCTGAGCAGGGCGTGATCCCCTCCCCTCCCTCTGGCCTCCTGAACGTGGTTTGCAGACCCAGCACCAAGGCCTCTCCTCCCTCCTCCTTGCCGGGGACCCTGGGAAAATACAGAAGTAGGGGAAGCAAAGGCCTCCTCCTGAGGGTCAGCTCAGTTGTTCTGCTTTTCTTGCATATATCAACACATCAGCAAATGAACATGTACGATACGTTACAAGGTGTTTACGTACATGCTGTGCTAAATTTGGATGCATGTTCTGTAGGAATACACTTTTTCAAATGTTGTCAATGAGGTTCTGAACCTGTATCTGCAGTAGGATTTTCCAAACCTGAATGATTGTCTAAAAAACATCTTGCAACCTACACCTATAGGCTTCAACACTTTCTGTTTTATGTTAAGTGGCATTCTGAATAGCTGTCAAATCATGTTTTAATCTCCACTTGTTCCTAATATGTTCATTTGATTCCTTCACCTGCTGAGCTAATACTGCATCAGTTGGTGGTTAACTAGCACAGTGGGAATGTTTTAAAGAATGTTTTGGCTATTGACTTCAGCACCTTCAGCCGCTGGACCAACATAAGCCGGGTTGTATAATTTATCCATAGGAAATTGTCCTAATTCTATTGCATGTTCCTCTTCCTTAATGTGTTTATCTAAGGGTGAGGATGTGTGTGCTGTTGAAATGGCATAATTTGAAGGTGCATAATCACTTAACTTTTTTGTCAGATGAGAAAGCTGGACTCTAGGTTTGATGTCCGGCCTGCGTTGAAAGGAAGGAGGAGGCGGGCGGGGAGGCGGGTGCCCAGCCGTGGAGGAGGGGTGAGCCAGGTCTGCAGTTGGTGCCATGGAGGTGGTCACCGTCTTAAGGTCCGGATGTAGAGAGGGAGGGGTCAGGTTGTCTCCACGCCACCTGCTCTGGCCATTGTCTCCTTCGTCACCTCGGAATTTTGAGAAAAAATGTGCATTAGTCAAACCCTTCTTATTACAAACATCCGAGTCTTTTAGGGTCTGGTCTTGCCTATTCAAATCAGCTTGCCATTGCCTGGCAATCTGAAGCCATTGTTCAGCCTCAAAAAGTCCATATTTTAACTCTTTTTGCCTACTGCCATCTGCTGCTAATCTAATGGCGTAAATTAAAATCTCACAATCTTTAACCTCAAGTTCCCCACTGAAATAAAATTTCTTTCTCCATTTTGCCAGAAACCTTGTGCTATTTCTGTCTTTTTTGTTCATAAATTTACCATCTCCTGCCAAAACATAAATTTTATTCTCATCTTGCTGTGTTCTGCAACCGTTACAGCAAAATGAGGCATTATTTCTTCCTGTCTGGACACTTTGTGGCGTTTTATCTTTTTGCTATAACAGCAACCCATGTTTGAAAGTTTTTTTTTCCTTCTCTTTTTACCAAGTTTCCACACACACATCAGTGGCTACACAGCTTTTCTATTTTTTTCCCAAGCTCTCTCTGTTTCTTTTTCCCCTCTCTCAAGGACACACATACACAGAATCACAAACAGATATTACACATAGATTTTCAGACATTACACACAGAGACAGACAGGGCCCATCACATTTTCTTTTGCGTTATCTCTACAAGGTCAAACAATAAGGACTTTTAGGTTCATGCCAAAACCCAAAACAGCATGAGAATTACTTCAATTAATCTCCAGATCTGGCAACCTCAGCGGAAAAAATCAAACATGGCAACCCTCACACCCTTGCAGCGTGAAGCTCTTTTTTTTTTTCTCTCTCTCTCTCTCTTTTTCTTACACTGCCATAAAGCACAACACCAGTCCACTGTTTCTGCTCAAGGCTACTATTTTACAATACCTATAATTTTAAACACTTCCCAAAAGATAATTAACTAACCAACCCTTTTATACTCCACAAATATTAGGGAGAAAAAAAAAATCACAGACATCAATTTCACACCCTATTCACACTGCCTCCGTGGGAACTCAGCCTCTCTGTGTTTCACACTGGAGTGGATTTCATGTAACACAGAAAACAAACTCAGACCGCAGTTACTTTTTTTTTTCTAGCGCTTCAACTAACTCACAAAATTAAATATTTCAACGGTCACGTTAACCCCCCTGCTGTGTGCCTAAAGCCTAAAGTTAAACCTCCCTCGGCATCTTGCAATAGCTCACTGTAGCGGGGGCAATGGGCAATAAAGAAGACCCGATAAAGGCACAAATCTTCTGTGAAAAAAACCTTTTCCTTTCGGGGTTCAAGTAGCATCCCCACTAATGCTGAAAGTCCCAAACTGTATCATAAGCAGGAGTGGTCCCAAGAGGCACGAATCTTACCCCGAAAAATTAACTTCTCTGGGATCACGTGACTCTTTCGGACATGAATGGGATCAAGAATCTTTCCCGTTTTATCCCCAGATCTGGCTTCTAGACCTCCACTACAACTTACTCAAGTGTCGGAAAACAGCGAATTTCTAAGAATTACCCCAAATCTTGAAATATCGATCATCGCTTGCAAAGGAAAAACTCATTCTTCCCAAGGGATTATTGTGATACCCGCACCATGAGTAAAATAACTCATCAATTAGGCTGTAGGTCTCATTCTTTCAGTCTTTCACCTAGTGTACAATTGGTCTAGGCAATCACTTGCTGGTCATAACAACAATAACAAAAACTGGAATAAATTACTCACACCTGGAATCCGCCTCTGAGTTCCAGTAGACCCGTCAGAGCTCCACGTCGCTCCCGAAAGTCACCAGGGCTTTTGAAGAGGGCTTTTTTTTTTTTTTTTTAGCACTTCCCAGAAGTGTGGGCTTCTCCTCTTCTTTGATTGTGCACTGTCCAAGTCCGGGTCTGTCGGAGAATGCTGTGGACCCCTTTATATGGGTCCCACGTCGGGCGCCAATAATGTTAGATCAAAAATGAATTGACTGAGGCTGAATCAATAATCAATAGGCGGTTTTCCAAGTTCTGAGCCATTTATTCTCTTTCTGATCAGAAAGGAGTTCATCAGTAACAGCAAAACTTGCCTCAGAGCTTCACAGCACCAACTCCCTAACGTGTGTTCAAGGATGTTGTTTCTTTATACCTCAGTCCCTTATCTAAGCTAGACTGGCTGGAGCCAACTGTCCAAGTGACTGCTTCTAATCTATGGTCAGCAATGAACATTCTGCTATGATCTTTACATGACCTGGTCATCCTAAGTCACTCTAACTTACAGTACAGTACAGCTTGGTATGATAAAACAATAGGATTGGCATCAGGTGTGCTGGCAATGGAGTAGGTGTGTGCGTTGCTGGCTCCTGCTATATTTTTTTTCAGTCTTACTTTTTAAACCCTACTTTGCTGTAAGCTGTCAACTTTTTGGACGTTTAATACGTGCGGAATCTGTTTTGAGTTGAGAAATATGTCCAAAACAAGAAAGCAGACTGAAAAGGAGGCAGCAGTGAACAATACTAACACCAGCTTAGCTGAGGATGCTAATATAAGCCTTAACCCTGCACTTGTTGCCTTGCTTGAGCAACACAGAATGTCCATAGCTGCTGACTTTAAAGCTTCATTTGATCTTATTAATGGCAAGCTGGACATTAAGCTGGCATCCACCAACAGCCAACAAGCTGGCTGTTGGTGGACGTCTTTGGCACACAAACTTTGCCATCTCCCCCAGAGCTGGATAGAGCCCACCACAGCCTCACGCTCAAGCCGGGTCCTAACTGGAAGCCGCGCGCTGTCATTATTTGTTTCCACCGGTTTTGGACCAAAGACTTGGTGATGAGAGAAGCACGGAGACGCCGTGGGACTTTGGAATATCATGGACATAAACTTCAGTTCTACGAGGATTATAACGCCGACATTCAGAAGTAACGAGCCGAATATAAGGAGGTTATGTCCGAGTTGTACAAGAGAGGTTTTCGTCCTTCTCTTCTCTTCCCCGCCAGGCTCCGGATAACTCTTCCAGATGGCAAAAACCAGTGGCTGGCGTCTGTCTCGGAGGCCACCCGCTTCATGCAAACCATGGAGAGAAATCAGCGATTTTCACCCTGAACTGGACATTCCTGGGTTGACCAACTACTACACTGGACTACTTGATTACTACTTCATTAAAGCTGCACTGACTGGACATTGATGCATTTTTAGATGTTCAAAAACAAGGTAAAATTGGCTCCCTATACGTTGTTGTTTACTTATTTATTTTTTTTTTTTTTAGGGTAAAATGTTCATACTATGCAGGATTGAAGCAAGTTGTATGGGAGTATTTTGTTAGGATGAGAATAGAGCAGGAGATGGAGCGGTTGCTGTTCTTTGCAACCGGCTGAAGTGTTGTTATAGGTTTGGTTGCTGATTTTTTTTTTTTTTTTTTTTTTTGTTATTGATTTATTAACACCCCCCTCACCCCCTCCCATTTTTTTTTTTTTACCCGTACCTCACCCCATTCTTTTTTGGGCTACACAACACAATATATAAATTTTACTCTTTGAATGAATAGTAATCTTACTTTGGTAAGCTGGAATGTGAAGTGGTTGAACCATCCAATTAAACGAAAGAGAGTCATGTCACGTCTAAAGCAATTTAAGCCTGGGGTACTGTTTTTGCAGGAAACCCATTTGCAGGATTCCGACCACTTGCGCTTGTCAAAATGTTGGTCAGGACAATTTTTTCATTCAAATTTTAAAGCTAAGGCCAGGGGCGCTGCTATTCTTATTGATCGAAATATTCCATTTATTCCCTCTAATGTTGTATTAGATAAAAATGGACGATTTGTAATAGTATCAGGTAAACTCGGCAATAAACATGTCACCTTGGCTAATCTGTATGCACCGAATTTTGATGATGTACACTTTTTTCGCAACCTTTTTTTCGCAGCTTCTAGATTTAAATACTCATTCTCTAATTCTTGGGGGTGACTTTAATTTGTATATGGATCCGATCTTAGACCGCTCATCCTCAAAACCTGCTAGTCTTAATAAATCTGCAACTTATGTTAAGTCTTTTCTTGAGGAATATAGCCTTACAGACCCTTGGCGTTTTTTACATCCTAACGGCAGGGACTATTCTTTTTTCTCTCACGTACACCATACTTATACCAGAATAGATTATTTTTTTTGTTGACAAATTATTAATTAATAACCTTAGCTCTTGCAGTTATGATAGCATCTCGGTTTCTGATCATGCCCCTCCTGTACTTAAAATGATCCTCCATGGATGTGACTCCATGAGAAAGCATTGGAGACTGGATCCATTATTACTTACAGATGAAAAATTGGTTGTGAATATTTCACCTGCCAAACATTTGACAGAGGTCAAATGTTTGACCTCTGTCATTGCCAACAAAGGGTATATAACAAAGTATTGAGATGAACTTTTGTTATTGACCAAATACTTATTTTACCAAGGAATTTACCAATTAATTCATTAAAAATCCTTCAATGTGATTTTCTGGATTTTTTTTTTCTCATTTTGTCTCTCACAGTTGAGGTATACCTATGATGAAAATTGGAGACTTCTCTCATCTTTTAAGTGGGAGAACTTGCACAATTGGTGGCTGACTAAATACTTTTTTGCCCCACTGTATATATACATACATATACATACATATACTGTATATATACATACATATACTGTGTATATATATATATATATATATATATATATATATATATATATATATATATATATATATATATATATATTTTAATATGTATACTCGCTGCTCTTGTTTTTTCTTGCCTTCTGATTATTGCTCTGAGTGTTGCTATCCCTGTGCTGTTGCAATCCTGGAATTTCCCCATTGTGGAACTAATAAAGGCTTATCTTATCTTACAGGCTTATTTCCTTGTTAAATACCAATGTTAAAATTTTGTCAAAGTTGTTAGCTTCAAGGTTGGAAAAGATTCTTCCTTTTATAATTTCATAGGACCAAACCGGTTTCATTAAAAATCGCCATTCTTTTTTTAACTTGCGGCGGTTGTTTAATATTATTTATACTCCTCACCACAACATACCTGAATGTCTTATTAGTTTGGACGCTGAAAAGGCATTCGATAGGGTTGAGTGGGAGTATTTGTTTTTTACTTTGGAGAGGTTCGGTTTTGGTCCTTCCTTCTGTTCCTGGATTAAACTTCTCTATGCTAGTCCTTTAGCTTCAGTGTTAACTAATTGTTGCTATTCTGACTATTTTAGACTTTACCGTGGTACGGGGCAAGGCTGTCCTTTGAGCCTGTTGCTCTTTGCCTTGGCAATTGAGCCGTTAGCTATTGCAATCCGTGGGAGCCGGGACTTTCTAGGCATTTGTAGGGGTGGCATCGAGCATAGGGTTTCACTCTATGCCGACGATCTTTTACTATTTCTCTCCAACCCACTTACTTAATTTCCTGCTATACTCAACATTTTGGATAGTTTTAGTAGGTTTTCTGGTAAAAAAAATAATTTTAATAAGAGTGAATTGTTTCTGATTAATGAAAAGATTCGAGTTCAGGATCTTGAAAATTTTCCTTTCAAGGTTGTTATTGATCATTTTAATTATCTTGGGATATATGTTACTAAACAACTTAATTACTTGTTTAAAAATATTTTTCTCCCCTTATTTGACCAGTGCAAGCTAATACTTTCCAAATGGTCCCCATTATCCTTGTCCTTAATTGGCAGAATCAATTCTGTAAAAATAATGTTACTTCCAAAGTTTTTATATTTGTTTCAATGTCTCCCCATTTTTATTCCTAAATTCTTTTTTAAGTCTTTGGACTCTCTGATTACCTCATTTATTTGGAATGGTAAAGTTTTTCTTCGAAGACCCAAATCAGTGGGTGGCATGGCTCTGCCGAACTTTCAATATTACTACTGGGCAGCAAATATCAGGTGCATGTTATATTGGAAACATTTCTATCTGGAACCCAAATCACCCATTTGGATCCTTATGGAGTCACATGTGGACAATCAAACCTCCCTACCGGCAATTTTAGGTTCACCACTTCCCCTTGCTTTGTCTACACTGGGTAATAACAAAGTAGTTTGTCAGTCTCTTAGAATTTGGTCTCAATTCAGGAAAAATTTCAGTCTTCAGTTTTTCTCCATTAGAAGTCCAATTGCCGCAAATCATGTATTTACCCCATCAATTATTGATAGTGCATTTCATATATGGCACAGAAAAGGTTAAAATCTTTTGTGGATTTATATTTTGATGGACAATTTGCAAGTTTTTCTCAACTTTCCACTAAATTCGACATCACTTCTACACATTTTTTCCGCTTCCTCCAGGTCAGACATTATGTGCAAACCATGACAAAACAATTCCCTCAAAAACCTTCTGATAATCCTCTAGATGATTTTTTATTAGTTAAACCAACTTCTAAGGGGGCAATATCAGTTTTATATAATTTAATTTCAAATTTACCATCTTCTTCTCTGGCTGCTATTAAATTGAATTGGGAACAAGATCTTAATTTTACTTTTACTGATGAACTGTGGGACTCTATTCTTGGCCAGGTTCACACTGCATCAATGTATGCTCGTCACGCTCTTATTCAATTTAAGATCGTACACCGGATGCACCTGTCCAAGGTTAAGTTAACACGTATTTACTCGGATATAGACCCAACTTGTGAAAAGTGTGGTAGCACTCCTGGCACTTTGCTTCACATGTATTGGTCCTGCCCTTCATTGATGAATTTTTGGCATTCTGTTTTTATCACTATGTCTGAAGTCCTGCAATATCAAATTAAACCTGATCCATTATGCCCCATTTTTGGTGTGGCTCCAGAACGTGTCTTGCCAAATTCCAAATTAAAAGTATTCAAATTTTCATTATTATTGGCGAGACGTGCTGTATTACTGAAGTGGAAAGACTCTGCCCCCTTCACATTTACAGTGGCTAAAAGATATAATGTCCTGTTTGGATTTAGAAAAAATCAGATATACAGTTCGTGGCTCTGAAAGCAAATTCTATAAATTATGGCGCCCGTTTCTTGATTTCTTTGAAAGACCCGCAATTATAGTTTCTGAGTAGCTCATATCCCCTTTACCCCACCCCCACCTCACACACACAATTTTTCTTTTGTTTTCTTTTTTTTTTTGTATTTTTTATTATTATTATTGTTTATTTAAAGGTTTTTGTGTTTTGAAGCATCCACATTTGTTAGTTTTAAATTCTAGTTTTGCACTGTTTGGTTAAAACAAAAATGAAAATTTCCAATACTTTGTATTGTATTGATACTTCAGTTAATAATAATAAAAAGAACTTTGAAAGAAAGAAAGAAAATAATAAAATCTTCATCATTATTTACAATCTTGCTCGATCTAATCTTACACTGAAAAACAGACAGTCTTTACAAGCTCTGAGACAATGAAAAAAAAAATCACAGTGACTCAGACATTGGCTTATTATATGCACCAGGTACAATTATAATATAAAATAGAATAATACAGCATTAAAATCATATAGAATAATCAATGAAACCTGAAAATATCCTATCAATAGATAAACTCAAAAACAAGCAGCTTAGAAAGTGAAATAAAAACCTAAACAGGCTAGACAGGCAGACAAGATTTACTACGTAGCTGAATCAGGCAGGACAGGCAGAAGCGTGTGTTAACGCCAAACAGAACAGGAACACAACAGAGGAACTGCGAACAGAACAGAGGAACTGCGTTCTTTAAATAGTGCAAACATAATCATGAAACACGGGACAGGTGAAGAAATCACTGATGACAAACAGCTGACAAGAGGAGGTGGGGTTAACACAAACGGAGGGAGACGCAGGGGAGACATGATCAGACACAATGACAGAACAGAATTCAAATCATAAATGGTACTAAATAACACTGGGAACAGAATTATAGAACCAACGGATCAACACAGAAAATACAACATGAACCCCAAAAAACAACACACAAAGAAACAGAAATAAATATAGAGTAGGAATGACCTCCAGTCATCCCTGACAACAATAAATACAGAAAGTACAACATGAACCTAAAAAACAAAACACACAAAGAAACAGAAATAAATACAGAGTAGGAATGACCCTCCGGTCATCCCTGACACAAGCAAAGTGTGCGGTAAAAGACAGGGTTTTGAGAGCGTGCGGATGTAACCCCAGCCGACAGACAAGGATGCGAGTCACACGATCCACACGGTATGTAAACACAGTAAACTTCAGCACTGGACAATGTTTAATGTTTTTGTTTGTGAAATCACAATAGGCCTGTTGTATTATGCTTTTTTACTATGCACCGCAGTGGTATGCTACTGCACTGTTGCGTAATATTGTTTAATATGAACCTTGTCTGTAAACTGTAAGGGAGAAGAAAGGAAGCAGCAGCCGTCTCGTGGCACCACGAGACGGCTTTTGTTGTGATGTGGCGCATTATAAATAAAGCTGAATTGAATTGAATTGAATTGAAGGAAGGGGAAAAAAAACAAAACAAATGAAAACCGACCTGAAAGATTCAGTAAACCATGATGCTTATTTAAGGTTGAATTGCCCAGCCCCAATGTATGGTCAATACAGTTGTGACAGTCTTGTTATTATAATGTAGTCATATTGTTTTTGCTGCTGTTCCTCTGTCTGTTAGCAGGATCACGCAACAAATCATAGATGGATTTTGATGACATATTCACCAGAGGTGGCCCTTGGACCAAAGATGAACTCATTAGATGTTGGAGGTGATAAGTGAGTGCATACCTCCACCAAGGCCCTATCTTGCAATGTACAGATGGACGGCGATATGGACGAACAAAGGGACAGAGGGGAGGACAAAGGGAGGGAGGGACAGAGCCTTGGCAGAGGTATGCACTCTCTAAGTGCCCTCTAGTTTGTATTTGGGCAACAGGATTACACAAAAACTACTGGATGGATTTGGATGAAATTTTCACCAGAAGTGATTTGTGGGCTACAGAGAAAGCCATTACATTTTAATAATAATAACCAGAGCGGTGGAAGAGTGGTTAGCACTGCGGCAGCACAACAACTCACCTTTGGCTGGGTGATCCTAGGTTCGATCCCAGCCCCCGACCAACAGTGATCTGTGTGGAGTTTGCATGTTCTCCCCGTGTCTGCGTGGGTTTACTCCGGGATTTCTCCGGTTTCCTCCCACATGCCAAAAACATGCACGTTAGGTTAATTGGCATCATCTGGGGATTCTAAATTGTCCTTAGGTATGACTGTGAGACACTCTCTGTGTTGGCCCTGCGATGGACTGGCCATCTGTCCAGGGTGTACCCTGCCTCTCGCCCAAAGATGCTGGGATAGGCACCAGCCCCCCACATGACCCGAAAAGGATTAAGAGGAAGAAGATGGATGGGTGAACTAGAGGGCACTCCGAGACCTCATACCTCTGCCAAGGATCCGTCCCTCTCTCCCATTATCCTCCCCACCATCCCTTTGTTTGTCCATATCGCCATCCATCTGTGCATTGGGAGATAGGGCCTTGGTGGAGGAATGCACTCACAGATCACCTCCAACATCTAATGAGTTCATCTTTGAGCCAAGAACCACTTCTGGTGAAAATGTCATCCAAATCCATCCAGTAGTTTTGGAGTATTGTTGCTAACACTATGAGACGATAAGAGCCTTGGCAGAGATATGTATTTTGAGATCATCACCAAAATCTAATCATCTGTTCAATGTGCCATTACACACCTTTTCTGAAAACTTGAATGAATGGCACTATATAAATGCAATCCATTATTATTATTATTATTATTATTATTATTATTATTATTATTATTATTAACAAACAGAAATGACAGTAAAAACAATATGACTGCAATATATGACTACATTCTAATAGTAATAATAATAATAACAAGACTGCCATAATTGTATTCAATTCAATTCAACTTTATTTATATAGTGCCATTTCACAACAACAGTAATCTCATAGCACTTTCAACATTAGGGGAAACCCCCACAATTGCAGAAAGACCCCAGCAATCAGGTAAATCCCCTATGAGCAAGTGCTTGGTGACGGTGGAGAGGAAAAACTCCCTTTTAACATGAAGAAACCTCCAGCAGAACCAGGCTCAGGGAGGGGCAGTCATCTGCTGCGACTGGCTGGGGGGCGAGGGGATAGAAAAGATGAGAAGAACAGACATGTAGAGAACAAACAGCATGATGGGGACTCAATCTATGGGAGAGAACAAACAGATGTTAATGACCAGCAAAAAAAAATATTTCATTGAGAGTGAAGAAAGGATTGAAGCCCAATGCATTGTTGGAGGTCCCCCAGCTGTCTAAACCTATTAGCAGGATAACTAAAGGAGGGTTCAGAGACACATGATCCCTCCCTAATTGTAGGCTATATCAAAAATCAAGGTTTTAACCCTATTCTTAAAAACAGAGATCGAGTCTGACTCCCGAATCCAGATTGGCAGCTGGTTCCACAGGAGAAGAGCTTGATAACTGAAGGCTCTGCCTCCCATTGTACTTTTGGAGATTCTAGGTATTATATGTAATCCAGAATTTTGGGAGCGTAGTGCTCTGTTAGGATAATAGGGTAGTATCAGATCTTTTTAAATAAAAAGGGGCCTGACTGTTTAGAGCTTTGAAAGTGAGAAGAAGGATTTTAAACTTAATTCTAAACTCTATGGGAAGCCAATGAAGGGAGGCCAGAACCGGAGAGATACAGTATGATCTCTCTTTCTGGTACCTGTTAAAACTCTTGCTGCGGCATTTTATATCAACTGAATACTTTTTAAAGATGTTTTAGGACAACCTGATAATAAAGAGTTACAATAATCTAACCTAGAGCTAACAAAAGCATGGATCAGTTTCTCAGCATCACTCTGAGACAAGATTCTCCTAATCTTGGCAATATTACGCAAATGATAGAAGGCAGTCTTAGAAACAAATTTAATATATGAATTGAAAAACAGATCTTGATCAAAAATAACTCCAAGGTTCTTCACAGAGCTATTAAGAGAAAGAGTAACTACATCCAAACTAAAAATTTGATTTGGAAAGGTATTTCTAAGGTTTTATGGACCAACAAGAATGACTTCAGTCTTATCTGAATTTCATAGCAGGAAATTACAAGTCATCCAAGCTTTGATTTCCTTAAGACAGGCTTCTAACTTGGCTAATTGATTATTATCATCTGGCTTCACTGACAGGTATAATTGTGTGTCATCTGCAAAACAATGAAAATGTATACAGTGCGTTCTAATAATGTTGCCTAACGGAAGCATATACAAACTAAAAAGAGTAGGGCCTAGCACAGATCCCTGTGGGACTCCATGACTGAGCTTTGAGTTGAAAGAAAACTCATTATTGACATGAACAAACTGGAACCTATCAGATAAATAAGATCTAAACCACTGCAACAAAGTTCCATTAAGTCCAACATAGTGTTCTAATCTATCAAGTAGAATATTATAATTGATAGTATCAAAAGCTGCACTAAGGTCTAAAAGGACAAGTAGAGAAACAAGTCCATTATCAGATGGATTAAGGAGGTCATTAGTGACCTTCACTAAGGCTGTTTCAGTACTATGATGGATTCCAAACCCAGTTGACATTCTTCAAATAAACCATTTCCCTGCAAGTTGTCAAATAATTGCGTAGCAACAACAGTTTCTAAGATTTTTGAAATGAAAGGCAGATTAGAGATTGGTCTATAGTTAGCCAAAACTCCTGGATCCAGCATTGGCTTTTCTAGTAAGGGTTTAATTACAGCAGTTTTAAAAGCCTGCGGTACATGGCCTAAAGTTAATGAAGAATTGATTATTTGAAGAATAAAGCTACCAATAAATGGGAAGACTTCTTTAAATAACCTGGTAGGAATAGGGTCTAAAAGACAAGTTGAAGGCTTGGATGAGGAAATTATTTTGTCTAACTCTAAAAGGTCAATTGGAGTAAACTCATCCAAACAGATATCAATTGAAGGAGCTGTAGTAGTTATTGTATTTAAGTAAACGGTGGGAAGAATTTGACTGAATTTATCATTGATAGATGAAATTTTATTATTGAAAAAGTTCATAAAGTCCTGACTAGTAAGCTCTAAGGGAATGCTAGGGTTGACAGAGTCCTGCCTCTTTGTCAGCCTGGCTACAGTGCTGAAAAGAAACCTGGGATTATTCTTGTTCTCTTCTATTAATGTAGAATAATAACTTGTTTTAGCTTTTCTAAGAGATTTTTTTATAAATTAAAAGATGATTTCTCCAAGCTAAACAGATTTCATCTAATTTAGTGGAGTGCCATTTTCTTTCTAACTGATGAGTCTTCTGTTTTAAGCTATGAGTTTCTGTGTTGAACCAAGGAGTCACAAATCTCTGATTAGACTTTTTTTTCTTTTTTAAAGGGGCCACCATGTCTAGAGTCTGATGCAGAGAAGCTATAACATTATCTACCATGCTATCAATTACAGAAGGAGCAAGCTGTCTATAGCTTATTTCCGTTGTGTTGACACATGGCATAGAGGAAACAATCTGCTTAAATTTGGTTACAACAGCTAGAGGCCTCTACTGTAGTAATATTTTTCTTTAGGAGCCAAATAGTCAGAAATAGTAAAATCAAAGGTTAACAGACAATGGTTTGACAGTACAGGGTTATGAGGAGACACTGCCAGATTTTCTATTTCTATGCAATATGTCAGAACAAAGTCCAACGTATGGTGGAGATAATGGGTAGAATTTCCTACTTTCTGAGAAAACCCCATCAAGTCTAATATTGAATTAAATGCCATATTGAGGCAATCACTATCTACATCTACATGTACATTAAAGTCCCCTACTATAATTATTCTGATTTCAGCACTAAATCAGCTAAGAATTTGGCAAATTCGGATAAAAACTCTGAGTAGGTTGATGGAGGACAATAAACAATGGCAAATTAAATTGGGTTTAGCCCAAAATTGCTAAAATGCCCGATACTGAGGACCAGGCCCTCAAAGGAATTATAATGTGTTTTTTGCTTTACATTAACTAGTAATTTGGAATGGTAAATTGTTGCTACTCCTCCTCCATGACCAGAACTACTGGGATTTTGACAGTTTAAATAAGCAGAG
Organism: Pholidichthys leucotaenia; assembly: GCA_020510985.1. Taxonomy (NCBI): domain Eukaryota; kingdom Metazoa; phylum Chordata; class Actinopteri; order Cichliformes; family Pholidichthyidae; genus Pholidichthys; species Pholidichthys leucotaenia. Next base: position 165,928,836 of record CM035838.1, on the reverse strand, counting down.
GGAGTTGATTCATTTATAGATAGATAGATACTTTATTTTGAACAAAAAAGTATAACAAAAACAAAACAAATGACAAATGCAATAAAGTAACAGTATACAGTGTTTGAAAGGGAGAAGGAAGAAGTGAACACTTATTAATTCCATCTCCTCTTTTCCAAAAATACACCCATGTGAATTATATACAAATTACCACCTTTAAGACCCCAAGTAAACAATTTACTGTATTTTTTACATATCAACATTAACACCCATCCATCCTAACATACATTGATGTCCATACATCAAAACCAGCCTCAAACAACACAGATATACACAGTGCTGTCCCACCCACCATTCCATAGTGCCCCATAATGTCCCAGAGTGAGCATAGTGAATTGTACATATAAATACTACCCTTCTAACATATGTCCTTTCAGCAAATAATGTTTATACCTCTTTTTGAATTGAATTCTGTTTGTACATAGTTTCAGTTCCGGCTCCAGACTGTTCCACAAATCCACCCCACAGACAGATATGCACATACTTTTCTTGATGGTTCGTATCTTGGGTTTTGTAAAGTTTAAGTCTCCTCTCAAATTATAATCATTGTCTCTTTTTTTAAATATTTTTTGTATATTAGTTGGGAGTTGATTATTAATTGCCCTGTACATTACTTGTGCTGTCTTAAATTTAACTAAATCGATGAACTTTATGACATGTGACTTTAAAAACAACAAATTGGTATGGTCTTTATATCCTACATGATTTATTATCCTTATAGCTCTTTTTTGTAAGGTGCATATTGACTGTAGGTTGGTCTTGTAGATGTTTCCCCAGACTTCTACACAGTAGTTAAGATAAGGTAGAAACAGTGAATTGTACAGTAAGACCAATGATTTATAGTCCAAGATCTGTCTTGTCTTCCCCAGTATCCCTATACATTTTGCTAAATTGGCCCGGATGTGACTGATGTGAGGTTTCCAGCAGATTTTATTGTCTAGCGTCACCCCCAGAAACTTATTTTCCTGTACTGTTTCTATTCTGGTATAATCTATTGTTACCATTATTTCATGATTTATTTTATAATTTCCAAACAACATAATCTTTGGGGTTTTTTTATATTTAGAGATAATTTATTTTTGTTGAACCACTGCGTTAACTTTTTCATTTCAGTTGTGACCACCTCTAAAACCTGCTGCAAATTCTCACCAGTGCAAAGGATATTTGTGTCATCCGCAAACAAAATAAATTTCAGAATTTTTGATACTTGGCATATATCATTTATATACAAAATAAAGAGTTTGGGTCCCAAAACAAGTGATGTCCATGAAGGGTGATTTGTGCTCACCAATTTGTACAAATTGTTGTCTGTTACTTAAATAACTTTCCACCCAACTCAGTCCTACCCCTCTTATCCCATACCTTTCCAGTTTCCTTTGTAGTATTCTGTGGTCAGTGGTGTCAAAAGCTTTCTTTAAATCTATAAATACTCCTACAGCAACCTTTTTTTTATCTATACAACTAGTAATTTCTTCTATAAGTTCGATCAGTGCCAAAGATGTAGATTTATCTGCTCTAAAACCATACTGGCTGTCTGTAAGGAGGTTGTGTTTTTCAATGAAATCACCCAGTCTCTTAGTGAAGATTTTTTTCAAGTATTTTGGAGAATTGTGAGAGTAAAGAGACTGGCCTGTAATTTGTGAAACAATGACTGTCTCCTGTTTTGTATAGAGGTATTACTTTTGCTATTTTCATTTTGTCTGGAAATTTACCAGTTTGAAATGACAGGTTACAGATGTGGGTGAGTGGCTTAACAATTCCTTCAATTACTTTTTTTACTATTGTCATGTCAGTTTAAACCAACATAATCCTCTCGCTCTAACCAAGTCTCTGTAAGGGATATTAAATCAATCTGATGATCAATTAACAGATCATGGACTAGCAGAGACTTGGGAGTTAGAGACCTAATATTTAACAAACCGCATTTAATTTTTAAATTATGAGGAGGAACAGAAGCCAAATCATTCAATTTAGAGATTTCATGCAGGCAGCACAGTGGTGAAGTGGTTAGCACTGTTGCCTTACAGCTAGAAGGTTTCAGGTTCAAATCCCCAGGCTGGCAGGGGTAGGAACCTTTCTGTGTGGAGTTTGCATGTGCTGTGTGGGTTTACTCCAGGGGCTCTGGTTTCCTCCCACAATCCAAAGACATGCATGTTTGGTTAATTGGTTGTTCTAAATTGTCTCTTGATATGTCTCCTATAGGCCCTTAGAATAGAGGGTCAGTACTAGTGGTGGTCTTTGAGACTAGAAATGTGTTATATAAGTACAGGTCCTTATCCCTTTAATTTGAGTTTTACCAGCTTTCTGTTTAATCACTTTGGAATGCTTATACATTATATTTTTTATTTACTTTGGAGGGAGCAGACAATGATTCTCTGATGGGGAAGACAGGGGCTAAGTTGAGGGGTGGTGGATGAAGAGGAGCTGCAGAGAGGTGTGTAAGACTGCGACTCTGCTTCCTGGTCCCAACTCTGATTTGTCAAGGTTTTGGAAATTTGGATAAAAATGATGCCAGATTGTTAGATAAATGAGACGCACCATCCAAAGTGGGATGGACGCCGTCTCATCTAATAAGACCAGGTTTTCCCCAAAATGAGTTCCAATTGTCTATGTAGCCCACGTTGTTTTCAGGACACCACACAGCCAGAGGTTAAAGGATGACAAGCGGCTAAACATGTCATCACTGGTCAGATTGGGGAGGGGCCCAGAGAATACTACAGAGGCAGACATTGTTTTGGCAAAGTCACACACCGATTCCACGTTAAGTTTTGAGACTTCCGACTGCCGGAGTCAAGATGTCATTAATGTCGGCGTGGATAACAATTGTGGAGTATTTACAGTTACTTTTAGCCAGCATTTTCAAATTTGACTTGATGTCGCCTGCTCTGGCCCCAGGAATGCATTTGATTATGGCCACTGGAGTCTCTAGGTTCACGTTTCTGACTACAGAGTCGCCAATGATCAGAGTTTTTTCCTCAACGGGTGTGTCGCTGAGCAGGGAAAAGCGATAAGAAACATGAACAGTTTGGTGGTGAACTGGGGCCTTGCAACTGGGCTTCCTTCTCACCGTCACCCACCCACTCTCCTCGCTGCTGAGGAGGACCGGAGAACCGCTAGCAGGCCGCCCTATGCTAGGGTGCTCCACTGCAACTAAGGGGCATCCGTCATTATTAACTGGCGCAGACGGTGTTTCAATGCAGCTGAGCCGGGATTCCAAATCAGACAACCTCGTTTCGAGCGCCTCAAAAAGACAACATTTATTACATTTACCGTTATCACTAAAAGAGGCAGAGGTATAGCTAAACATCTGATACAGAGCACACCAGAGGAGAAGGGGAAGGAGAGCTAGTAGCCATAGCTAGTGGCTAACCCGAAGCTAACAAAAAAAAAACGATGAAAGGTGAACAGAAGGCTAAAGAGGGTGATTAGATGACCCTGAGTGCGCACACAGGTGCAAGAGGTTAGATAAACCGAAGTGAGAGCTAACTGTAACCCTTGCCTTATGTTAATTAGGTAAGGGAAAGAATTAAGTGTATACCAGTTGCTAGGTTCATAAGGGTTACAATAGGGAATTAAAGTGAGTGTGGAATGAAATAGCTGGAGGCAAGAAATGAGCAATAATGGTTGTTATTTATAGGTAAAAAGTGAGCAATATATACAGACAATTTACCACTATACAAATATACAATGGCCAGTATGAAATAAAACCCCAAAGATGTCCTACTGAGCTCAGTGTTTGTTTGTCCTTTCGGGTTAGTCGTTTGACCAGTCAAGATATCTCGTATCTCCAGACTCAGGTTTCTTTTCCTCTTTTAAAGCGGCGACTTGGGTTGTTACCACTTTAAATACTGGGCACTGGAGAGAGGAAGGGTGCTCTTCAATCGAGATCTTGGTTAGATCTCAGATCAATCTCGGTTCAGTCTCTGGTCAGGCTCGCCATCTCCATTCAGAGAGAATCCAGGATCCAGAAGGTTCTTGATCGGCAACCACAAAAACCTAGCCTGCACGACAATAATGGTATTATTGTTTACAGCTAGAGTAATTCGTCTTCCAATCCCTTCTTATATAACACCATAGCTTAGTGTTTAAATTCTTCTCTCATATTACTATTATCACAATCCAGCAGTATAGTAATATCTTACATTTCACATCTTACATCTTACATGCATGTGTTCTTTTTTTCTCACAATCTCTCTGGTAGCACATGAAATACCCTTTTTTTCATGTAACCAATTAAATGAATTCCTCTGTTCATCTCTATATCATTTAAACATGAAATTATGATTAATTCTCTCTAACCTTGTTTCTGTAAATCATGAAATGAAATACAATTAATTTAGCACATAATCAGGGAATATACTGCCCCATCACTTCCAATATTCCCTTTTAAAATCAGTAAAACCCTGTCTGAGCTACTTGGTTTAGCATAACCTATGGATTTACATAGTAGACCAACACCATTTTCTTTTAGCATCAAACTACACATTGCATTCGACAGAAATAGTGCATAAGAACTAAAAGTACTTCAGCATACTGTTGGGAATTGAAATCACATTTAGGAAAACCATACAGACACAAAGACAGCCTTTTCCATTGCTTTTAAACAGGAAACAATCCACTCGCAACTAGCATTAGCATAGCGCTAACATTAGCATAACATTAGCATGTATCTGACTCACCAAGATGAGGTTTCAGTGTGAATACAGCAAAGGACACAGCCACAATGCCCCTCACGTTCGTGCTCCCGTCAACTTAGGATAATAAAGGTTGCAAAGTAGCGTTTGGAGAGTGTTTAGATCCATTTATAGCATCTTTCTGAATGAAACTCACCAAGAAGAGGGATCTGTGTGAATCAGACCGCTTCACAACCTCTCTCGTCCGTGCTCATATCGTGAAAGAGTGAAACCCGAGTGCATGCTTGCTGCCTCTACTCGGAAGGCGGGGCTAATATTGCTCTCAACGAATGGAAAGACCCAGATCACCCAACATGACCATGAAACGGAAATTTAAAAGTTGGATGATGAGGATCGCACTTCCTCTTCCCCAAGATAATCGGTTTTCAAAATAAAATCACACAATTGTATTAATACAATTGACATCTGAGAAAAAAAGGGTCATTTTCTTAGCTGGGTTACATAACGGTAGAAGGAAAAAAGTGATTAAAATACAATTAAAGGCAAAAATCCTCAGGAGAATGAGAGCTATCCACAGAACAAACCACACAGACAGCCAGCAACAAAGGAAGTGACAATACGTTACCACAGGAAACCACAGGAATCCATACATTGGGAATTGACCACACAGGAATTGACCATACATTGGGGCTGGGCAATCCCCCCTTAAATCATCATCATGGTTTATTGAATCTTTTAGGTCGGTTTTCATTTTTTCCCCTCCTTTCTTCTCCATTACAGCTTATTGAGAAGATTCATAATTATTAAGCAATATTACACAGTGTGGTATCATACCATTATTTTGCAGTTACTGTATCAGCTATAAATTCACATAGTATCTGTAGCAGCCCTCGGCAAAAATAATCAGTGTGGAGCTCGACTGGTGTCAAATCCTTTATTTCATGTAGGACACCGTAAAACTATAAAAACACAACAAAATACATTACAAAAGGTATAAAAAAATACACATCCCACTCATTCAATTCACGTAACGTTTAAGTTACAACTTACATATTGATTTTTCCATAATTTAATCTTAGCTTTACTATTTTAAAACACAGTTTAATTCCAACTTCACAATAACTTAATATTTAACAATACAAAATCAAGACATGATATTTCATACAAAAAAAACCCAACATACCTCACTTTCGCCTACCAAGGGTGCAAGTTTCTCATGGATGTAACAGACACTCTTTTGGTCCCAGCATGATGGCTTTCCTTTGTGGCAGTTCTGGCATGGAAGTTGGCTTTTACCAAACAATGGTGTAGCATGTGCTTTTATACAGGTTCCAGGGCACATATGGTCATGTAACCTGGCAAACATGGTCATGTGACTGGTTATACAGATTCCAGGGCACACATGGTCATGTGACCAGCTGGCCGGCTGGCTGGCTGGCACAGCTATTGACGCTGCTGAGGACGAAGTCCAAGGATGGATAATTTTTTCACATATAAGGAGTTGTTCATAACTCCTTATAAGAACTCCTTATACAAAGATATAGAGTGATGATAATCAAGTCAGTGGCGGTAATGCACTTGTAAGCTGGTTGCCAACCGCCAGTCAAATCTAAAAGAAGAAGAAGAAGAAGAAGAAGAAACCCTGGAACATGCATACTCCGTGACAACAAATTAAACTGTGATGGCCACTTACACTCCCACCAATCATGTTAAAATGAAATTATTAATTATACATGATTTCTAAATGCAGTTGGCCACAAATTCAACAACGTCACCATGATAACCAATTAAACATGTATGATCTGTGTGGTCACTCTTTACTCTTTCAAACACGATGTTAGTTAATCACTTTCAAGTAAGAGCACAAGTTTTTGAATGGACCTTGAGGGTGGTAACATTGGGGAATGGTGATCTCTTTTACTGCTTGCAGGCCATTTACCCACTCCTCCCACCGTGACATACTCAGGGACTGGATTGTCCTATCCATTGCCTTTACGGCACAGCTCCTGGAGGATTTGCTTTCCACTCAGAGTATATGGAGCCAAAAACCCCAATGGATCATACAGGGAAGCTACAACAGACAAAAGAGCATGACAAGTTAGAGAATGGTCCTTGGCAGTGATGTTGAAGCTAAAGAAGTCACTCGCCATTAACCACTGAATGCCGAGTACATGCCCCTCAGATGTTACCTCTGGACTCAATTTAAAAGGGTATGTTGTTTCTACTCTTTCAGAAGGAGGTACACAGGAAATAACCTCTTTACAGTTAGAGTTGAACTTGTGCAGTCTTAAACCTGCACGTTTACAAAGCTGCTGAGCCTCAACAATTAACTCTTTGGCCTCTTGAACAGTTGGAACACTGGTTAACCCTTCGTCAACGTAGAAGTCATTCTCGACAAAAGCACATGCTGCCAGATGGACAATCTTGTACTGCTGAGCCAGATATTTCAGACCAAAGTTAACACATCCAGGAGAGGAGGCAGCCCCAAACAGATGTACAGTCATTCTATATTCTTGTGGCTCATTTTCCAGATTACCATCCCTCCACCAAAGAAGCATCAGGAAATTGCGAGCTGCTGGAAAAACATGGAATTGATGGAACATTTTTTTCAATGTCACAGATCACTGCAACTTCTTCCCTTCTAAAGCGACATAGAACTCCCACCAATGAGTTAATTAAATCAGGACCTGTCAGCAAGATGTCATTCAAAGAAATGTCGTTAAACTTCACTGAACAATAGATAGATAGATAGATAGATAGATACTTTATTTCACACAAAAAAAAACAAAACAAAAAAAAGCAAAACAAATGACAAGTTAACAAAAGTGACAGTATACAGTGCTCGAAAGGGAGTAGGAAAAAGTTAACTTATTTACTCCAACTCCTGTTTTCCCTAAATACAACCCATGTGAAACATACAGTATACCTATTACCTCAATTAAGACCCCAAGTAGACAATTAACTATATTTTATACATATCAACACTGACACCCATCCATCCCTACATACATACAGTCCATACATCTATACCCAGCCCCAAACAACAGATATACACAGATATGCACAGTACTGTCCCACCTACCATACCATAGTGTCCCAGAGTGAGCTTAATGCATCGTACATATTAATACTACCCCTCTAACATATATCCTTTTAGCAAATTTTGTTTATGCCTATTTTTGAATTGATTTCTGTTTGTACGTAGCTTTAGTTTCAGCTCCAGACTGTTCCACAAATCCACCCCACAGACAGATATGCACATACTTTTCTTAGCTGTTCGTACCTTAGGTTTTGTAAAGTTTAAGTCATCTCTTAAATTATAATCATTGTCTCTCTTTTTTTTAAATATTTTATGTATATTAGTTGGCTGTTTGTTGTATACTAGTTGGTTGTTTGGTTTCTTTGGATGTTACACCCAATGATGAGGAATGTATCACACCATTTCCCCCTTGGAAGACACAGGAGCTAGCTCTGCATCACCCTTTCTGATTGTTTCTTTCATAAAGACTGTGTACTGCTCATGATATTGCTTGTTGGCCATTAACTTCCTTTTCAGGTGTTGTAGCCGCACTACAGCTAGTTTTTTGTTATTTGGCAGTGATGGCGGGCTGTTGGCTTTGAAGGGGAGGGGCATCTGATAATGTCCATCTTCCTCTTGCTTAATATTGTCACTCAGAATCTGTATAAAGTGAAAATCATTCTGAGACACAAACTTGTTTTCACAGCCCCTTTTATTAAAGTCTGACTCCAAAGCCCTTAACACATGTGGAACACCTGGCACTGGCAACTCTTTCACTGTAACACGATGCACAAACCCATGGTTTCCCCGCCTGTCCAAATGAGGTTTGGAAGTCCCAATAATACTCTAGCCAAGTGTAGTTCGTTGGCTAAAAGGTTTATAGTAACCACCCCTAACAACCTCTAGAGGCACTAGTGCTGAAGGGCAGTCATAATCGATGAGAAGGCCCACCCTACAATTTTGCAGTGGTGATAACTTGTTGGCTAAGTGCTTAAGGAGAGGCCATTGGAGTGTGGTAGCTTTTGTTGGAATGTGGGACTTGTCAAATTGGATGAAGCCACGAGTGTAAGTCTGTTGAATTTGTATACAAGTTTCAGTCTGAAGACCAATTACCGTTTTACTGGTCATTATTGTATTAATAGATGTCATTGTGCTTAACCTCTTGCGCTCCGTTGTACCGCGGACGGGCAAGTCTCTGCGTCCTAGAGCGCACAAGGGTGCTCTCGTGCGCTCTAGGACGCATGGTGTAGATGGTGATGTAGGTGGTGATGTAGTGGCGTCCAAGCGCGCACTGAAAATAAAAGCTGCAGACACAGCTGCGAACAGATTAGTTCATCTGATTGACCTCTCATTAGACTAATAAGAGCCTTGAATTGGGTTTCTGAAACCTTGAAGAACCAATGACTGAAAACCTAGCCAGAAGGACCCGCCTACCAAGGCTGTGAATGCAGTGAGCCAATTGAAGCAAAGAAGTTCGCGAGCTGTTTTTTTTAAGGCTGGGTGAAGACTGACTGCTGGAGCGGATCAAAAAAGGATTAGACGTTATGAGACGTTATGCTTTCTTCCATGGTCATAGACCGACGGAGGCTGACGACGAAGGCTGAGTGACACACACGCCTTCGCCAGTCTTTTTTTAATTACTACTGTTATTTGTTTTGAAAAATCATTCGCCAAAAACCGCAATCATGGAAGCACAAAACCGCAATAATGGAATTATGTTTTGATCGGGTCGCGAGACCAGAACCACGAGCGGACCAGCGTTGCATTCGTCTGACAATGGGGAAGAGAAGTTCGCCAGGACGCTGCTGTGAAGAAGTAAGGTGTTATAAGTCAAATTATTCTTTATTCCTGACTATTCTTCTGTAGCGGGGGGGGGGGGGGGAGCCGCGGTGACTGAGCTGCTGTCTCACATCCCACATGAGGCTAATCCGTCATGTAGCGATGGCCGATGTCCATCCTCTGTAGCTAGGGGGGGACTCCCCCCCACACACACACACACAGACACAGCTCTGAGTGTGACCTTTCATTAGAGCCCAAAATGAAAGTTCTACATTGAATCATTCAAAAGTTACAGACGTTTTTCCAAACTGTGCCATTTGGCACAATTTGGCACAATTCCAAAACGCCTGGGAACAGCCTGAGGAAAAAGGTGTGTAATATATTCATTTTTTTGTGGTATTGTTACAAAATTTGGACCTCAGATGGATAACACTTGGTTCTACATTTCTGTTGCATTTTCCAGCCCGGATCTGAAGCTGTGTGTTATTTGCAAGCATTTGTATCCAAAAAAACACCCAGGCCAAATTTATTTTCTTCAAGTTCACTATGTTTAGATGACTGTAACTCAGTGGCCGGAGCACTTAGAGAGAATATGACTGTTTTGCCAAAAAATTCAAAGTGTTTTCTTTTAAATGAGACCAACTCCATGAAGATGCTGCAAAGGGTTGAAGAACAGCTTTCGATTTACTTTGGGCAGATTATTTTTTGGCGTTTTTAGGAAAATTGACCGGAGTGCAAGGGGTTAAAGTAAGTTGTCCTGGCTGAGCATTTACATCCAACTCTGAAACCAAATCTTCTAGAATGAAGGTGGAGTTGCTCTGTGTGTCCAGAAGAGCATAAGTAAGTATTTCTCTCTGAAGCTCTGTTGTCAAAGACACAAGGACTGGAACGATGCTAGATGTGGCAAAAGCATGTTGAGTCAAGGCATGAGACATCACCTTATGAACTTCATTTTGCACATGGTCTCCTGTGGCAGCAGAGTCACTTATCATTTCTACAGGTTCCATGCTATCTTTATGCAGACAGGTGGGGTGACGTCGACCGCAGGTGTTACAGGTATGTCGCTTTTTACAATCTTTAGCAGCACTCCCTTTCCTTAGGCATCCAAAGCACACATGATGTTCATATACAAAAGCTCTTTTCTCATCCATAGTTTTTACAGCAAAAGTTGGACACTTTGCAACTCCATGTGCATCATTCTTACAGATCAAGCAAGACGACCTTGACTTTGGGCTTTCCTGTGTCACCAAATTAGAGCCTTTTAATTGCGTGCTTGTATTCAGTATTTTAGCCCTCTTTGGTATTCTCTCATCTGTTGTTTTCATAATAATCATTAAAGGAGAGGCAATGGGATTACAAGCAATTCTGGCTTCTTTTTGCATAAACTCAGTAAAACTTAAAGCTTGGATAATTACCTGATCAGTCTAGTTCTTCAACAACAAGCCGACTCCATCTACGTATCATCCACTCAGGAAGCTTCTTCAGAATTTTATGATTTTCTTCACAATCATTTAGAATTGACAACCCTTTAACATGGGTAATGGCTTCAGCACAACCTTTGAGAAAATCAGCCAACTCTCAAAGCGCTTTAGGGTCATTAGCAGTTATTTTTGGCCATTTCATTAGTCTCTCTCTAAAGTCTCTTTGGACAACAAACTGACTTCCATATCTGTCTTCTAGAACAGCCCAAGCACCATGGTATGCATCCTCTGAGTTCCAATAGAAAAAACCTTCCACAGCCTTAGGTGCTTCTCCTGAAAGATAACTCTTTAAATAGAGCATCTTCTCACTTACTGGGAGGGGCTTATGGTCAATCAGGGCCTTGAAGGATGTTTTTCAGTCAATGAACTTTAAAGGATCCCCTGTAAAGGTTGTGGTTTCTGGAACAGGTAAACGGCTTAAGTGAAATGCACTTGTTATTGCTCGAGCCTAACTGGCTTCTTGAAGAAGGCTGTGATCTTTCTGCATTAACCTCTGAGGTACTGCATATTGAGGTTGAAATAGTATAGCTTGTGGATTTAGCAAAGGCTGATAGTCAGTGTCAGGAGTACCTGTGCTAGTTTCATCTACACAACTTTTAGACATATCAAATTTATTATATGCCCTTACACGAGCCTCTGCAACCTTCACTTCACAGTTTGCTTGCAGTCGTAGCTTTAATTTTTCCTTCACCAGCTTTAATTTCATTTCAGCCTCCTTTTCTTTAATTTCTCCCAGTATTTCTGTTTCCTTAAGTTTCCATTCACTCTCCAGCTTGGCCACCTTGGCTTGATGTTCTTGTAGGATTTGGCTAGCCTTTGCTTGCTCAACCTTTGCTGCATCAGCTCGTTTATTGGAGGACCTGGAGATGGTGCTTTCTTGATCATCAGATCCCTTAAGAGACTGTGAGAAAACTGTCTCTGTGTTAGTTCTTCCAAAAAACAGACCCATATTACTGCTTATTTAGCTGTGTCCTCACTCTCTCCTTCTCAAGGCGGTCATTGAATGTTTTCTCAATGTTCTCCATTCATTTGTTAACAAGGTCAAAGATCTCAGATGGCAAAGTACTGCATGCATCCATTTTGTTAACAATGTCTGGAGAACTTGCATGGTTACATCTGATTAACTCATAATGTTGACACACTTTATCATGTTTAACCTTGATGCCTCTCTGGATTTCCTCAAGATCCTCAGGTAAACAAAAAGTCTTTAATTTAGCTCTTATTTCTTTTGCTGTCAATCTCCAAGTTTCATATGCTTTGCTGAATGCCTTTTGCCTTTTCTTTGCTTCCTGTTTTTGCAGCTCTTGGCCCTTTTCTGTTAAAATTCTCTCCCGAGAGCTGGACCTCACTTGCTGAGTTTCCAAGGGATTTTTCATTTCTTCAGTGGAGTCTAACATGTTGCCCCTTTTATGACTGTTGAATGAATGAATCTTTATTTCGGATAGATTAGATTAAAATATTAAAAGAAAGGAACATAATCTATCAGGGGGAAAAAAATCCAACGAGGTCGAATTAAACAATAACTCCTCGGATTATACAGTTTAACAAAAGTTATCCGAAAAGGGTGATGGCTGAAGCCACAGCTTTATATTGCCCACCCATGTTCCATCTAAGAATTCAAAAAATAAAAGTGATTGCAAAACTGTTAGTAACGATAAACCTTTGAAGTGTTTTGTCTAAACTTGAATTTGTTTTAAACCCCCACTCAGATCATGCATTTACACTTTTGACACGTCAAAACTGACAAACAGCCTCACAATGTAAAAGCAACACAAATCCACCATCAAAGCATTCACCCATTAAATACCCTTTTTTTTAAACAGAGGATTGATTCATAAAAATTCACTGACCTTAGCTGCACCTTTAATATTCACTCAGGAATTCAAACATTTAATAACTAATCAACAACTGAATTAAAACATTTAAGCAGACACGCATCACACATTCAAAGGAATGGATTAGGCTCTGACTGCATGTAACCGTTAAATGTCCATTGTCTCTTACTGGAGAAATTAGAGTTCAGTGCCTGTGATTGACTTTACCCGTCCTCATCAAGGTCTCTCACTGCAGCTGTAGCATGCTGAAGCCACTGATTGCTGAAGTTTCTGGAACAAAGATGGCTCCAATGCGGCGTCGAGTTTCACTGTAGCAGCCCTCGGCAAAAATAATCAGCGTGGAGCTCGACTGGTGTCAAATCCTTTATTTCATGTAGGATACCATGAAACTACAAAAACACAACAAAATACAATACAAAAGGTATAAAAAATACACATCCCACTCATTCAATTCAGTTAAACATTAAGTTAAAACTTCCATATTGATTTTTCCATAATTTCATTTTAACTTTACTATTTTAAAACACATTTTAATTCCAACTTCACAATAATTTAATATTTAACAATACAAAATCAAGACATGATATTTGATACAAAAAACCCCAACATACCTCGCTTCGTCTACCAAGGGTGCAAATTTCTCATCATGGATATAACTAGTGATGGGACGGTAGGCTCTGGAGCTCCAAGGTGTAATGTCCATAATCTGTATTCCAGTAATGAGGCCAGAGGTGCAAGAGAACTCAACTTCATTATGTGACTCACAGACACAAGGCACTCCTGTACAGGCAGAGGTGAAGGTCAAAAGAGACCGTGCCTCTTCCGCATCAGCCTTTTATACTCAGGGTCGTGGCGGAACTGGAAAGGTGGAGCCACCACCCTCATCACACAATAATACGTTATTTTAATATATAACCCCCCTCCCCTTTAGAAAAGTCCAAAACACATGCACACTAATTAGGCCCTCCCAAATTTAATACCTGAGTCATGCTCTAATGACAAACAAATAAAATAGGCCTGCCATCCCACCTCCACACGGTCAGATGGATTATTCTGCCGTCTCTGGTGATAAAAGTCCATCAAATAAAAAACTGCCGTGTTCCTATTACAATACAAAATAATACCATAAACTTATATACAGTGGGGTAAAAAAGTATTTAATCAGCCACCAATTGTGCAAGTTCTCCCACTTAAAAGATGAGAGAGGTCTCCAATTTTCATCATAGGTATACCTCAACTATGAGAGACAAAATGAGAAAAAAAAAATCCAGAAAATTGCATTGTCTGATTTTTAAAGAATTTATTTGCAAATTATGGTGAAAAATAAGTATTTGGTCAATAACAAAAGTTCATCTCAATACTTTGTTATATACCCTTTGTTGGCAATGACAGAGGTCAAACGTTTTCTGTAAGTCTTCACAAGGTTTTCACACACTGTTGCTGGTATTTTGGCCCATTCCTCCATGCAGATCTCCTCTAGAGCACTGATGTTTTGGGGCTGTCGCTGGGCAACACGGACTTTCAACTCCCTCCAAAGATTTTCTAAGGGGTTGAGATCTGGAGACTGGCTAGGCCACTCCAGGACCTTGAAATGCTTCTTACCAAGCCACTCCTTCGTTGCCCGGGCGGTATGTTTGGGATCATTGTCATGCTGAAAGACCCAGCCACGTTTCATCTTCAATGCCCTTGCTGATGGAAGGAGGTTTTCACTCAAAATCTCACGATACATGGCCCATTCATTCTTTCCTTTACACGGATCAGTCGTCCTGGTCCCTTTGCAGAAAAACATCCCCAAAGCACAATGTTTCCACCCCCATGCTTCACAGTAGGTATGGTGTTCTTTCTCCTCCAAACATGACAAGTTGAGATTTTACCAAAAAGTTCTATTTTGGTTTCATCTGCCCATATGACATTCTCCCAATCCTCTTCTGGATCATCCAAATGCTCTCTAGCAATCTTCAGATGGGCCTGGACATGTACTGGCTTAAGCAGGGGGACACGTCTGGCACTGCAGGATTTGAGTCCCTGGCGGCGTAGTGTGTTACTGATGGTAGCCTTTGTTACTTTGGTCCCAGCTCTCTGCAGGTCATTCACTAGGTCCCCCCGTGTGGTTCTGGGATTTTTGCTTACCGTTCTCGTGATCATTTTGACCCCATGGGGTGAGATCTTGCGTGGAGCCCCAGATCGAGGGAGATTATCAGTGGTCTTGTATGTCTTCCATTTTCTAATAATTGCTCCCACAGTTGATTTTTTCACACCAAGCTGCTTACCTATTGCAGATTCAGTCTTCCCAGCCTGGTGCAGGTCTACAATTTTGTTTCTGGTGTCCTTTGACAGCTCTTTGGTCTTGGCCATAGTGGAGTTTGGAGTCTGACTGTTTGAGGTTGTGGACAGATGTCTTTTATACTGATAATGAGTTCAAACAGGTGCCATTAATATAGGTAACGAGTGGAGGACAGAGGAGCCTCTTAAAGAAGAAGTTACAGGTCTGTGAGAGCCAGAAATCTTGCTTGTTTGTAGGTGACCAAATACTTATTTTCCACCATAATTTGCAAATAAATTCTTTAAAAATCCTTCAATGTGATTTTCTGGATATTTTTTTTTCTCATTTTGTCTCTTATAGTTGAGGTATACCTATGATGAAAATTGGAGACCTCTCTCATCTTTTAAGTGGGAGAACTTGCACAATTGGTGGCTGACTAAATACTTTTTTGCCCCACTGTATATGAAGGTGAGAAGTCAACGTAAAAAACAACCAACCAGTTAACATACACATTCATACACCACCATAACATTCCCAGTATACCACCCCAACCTGGACAAACCCCACAGTAATGCACACCCCTAAACATGATGACACACACATTACATGGGCATTTTTTTTCACATGAACACCCGTTATAGCAGTCTATTATGAGAAACATATTAACTACGTAGCCCGGGAAATTCACACTTAACCCAACCCATCGCCCCTTGCTACCGTACAGCCTCGATGGAGAAGCCACCCCCCGGGGGACTCGTCTGGCGGGTCCCGCCCAGAACTCCTTTGTCACTTTGTCCCTGGAGATGAGCCATGTCGGGGTCCTGACACCTCCTTCTCCTTGATAATGCGTCGCAGTTCATTGGGGTGTCTCCATGAGTCATCTGATAGCCGAAGGTATCCGTCCTCCCGAACAGCCACCACTTTCAGCCACCCCTTGTCCTCCCGTCACTTCCTCTTTCCATGGACACCTTTCAGCCGAGCCTCCTCTCTGAGTCGAACTACGTCACTGACTCCCAAAGGAGCTCGACTCAGCTTCCCATGTCCACGATGTCTCTCTCGGGCCGCCTTACCAGGTCGCGCCACACCGGTGACCCTCCGCAAAGCCTGACTTGGCCTGCAGTGTTCCTGTGTGGCACGTCTGTTTCCTGTGCCAGCCAATCCTGCTCCGCTCTCCTTCATTTTGAACGCTGGGGTAGCCGTTGCATCCCCATGCTTCTCGGTATCTCCAGGCCGAACCCCGGAAACAGAGGGGGTCATCTTCACAGCCTCACCCGCCATTACGGGCGCTCCACCAAACCTCCCAGTTGTGAGGGAACTCCCAGTTCCCTTACCTCATCTCCCAGAACACTAGGCCAAGTGTCATCCCAAACCGCATCGTCGACCACTCGCAGAACCGGCCGGTCCCACAAACCACAGCCCGACCATTCCTCTCCACTGCTGCTGGTGATTGAGAAGCCCAGTCCATAAAACAGATTGAAGCCCATTACATTCAACACATACTCGGTCACCACAAACTGTATATTAGACACCACCGCTGTCTTGTACCTCATCAATAGCTCCAGTGAACCCATGATGGACAGCCTATTACTGCCATACCGACAAAATGGTGTTGACAGACCTCTCACACGATGGTAGGGGAAATAACTCTTCACAGTAGACCAGTTCAACACGGACCTCACTGCGCCCGTGTCCACCAACAACGGCATGTCCTCGCCATCCAACTACACTGTCAAATATGTACGGCCCTCTGTGCTTGGGGATACAGTGTGAATAACCGTAGGAGTCATGGCAGGGGAATCCACTTCACATCGTCGTTCCCCTCGCTCAAACCTTTTACGGGCTCTGGCGAAATGATTTAGGAGCCCACATTTGCCACAGCATTTGCCTTTTACCGGACACTCTCTCGCCTTGTACCGGTGTTTGGTAGACCTGCAGCTAAAACATCTTGGCGACCCCGGGGCGGACCTAATCTTTATAGCAGTAGCGTATTCTTCTCTGTCTTCCACGCTGTCATTGCTATCTGGGTCTACAGCCTGCACCGCTGATTGTGAATTGTGTTGCCCCAATGCTGTACTCTCACCAAGGTCCCTTGACAGTTTATCCGCAGCTTGAAACTGCTGGGCTATCTCCACCGCTTTGGCCAACGTCAGCTCACCAGAATGCGCAAGGAGTTCTTGATCGCGCAGCTGCACACAACGTGTGCTCCGCCAACTAATCCCGGACCATTTCTTCCGCTAAGGTCCCAAACTGGCAACCCCCAGCCAGTTGGCGCAGATCAGCAACATACCACTGAACTGACTCTCCAGCCTGCTGGTGGCGCTGTCGGAACTGGATCCTCCGGACTTTGACGTTGTCCGGGGCACGAAAGTAGAGCGCCATTAGCCCAACCACGTCCTCGAAACTGTCGCTCACTCCCAATGTGCTTAGAATGCGCTGTCCCTCCATGCCAAGATTTTGGACTAGTATTGCTCACGCACGCAATTTCTCCAACTCACCGAGGTTCAGTGCTACCAGAAAATTCTTGAATGCGGCAAACCACCTCTTCCATGGTACCGCCAGCTCACCAGGAAGCTCCAGAAAGAGCCGAATACCCGAAATACCTTTATCCATGCTTTTATCCTCGTCACCAAATGATATGTCCGTAATCTGTAATCCAATGATGAGGCCGGAGGTGCAAACAGAGCTCAACTTTAAAGGTGACTCACAGACACAAGGTGCTTCTATACAGGCAGAGGCGAAGGTCAAAAGAGACCATGTCTCTTGCGCCTTGGTCTTTTATACCCAGGGTGGTGGCGGAACTGGAAAGGTGGAGCCACCACCCTCATCACACAATAATACATTATATTTTATATATGACAGATATGAACCATTCAAAAAAGCCTCAACGGCACATGACTAAGTAATAGCTTTGTTATGATCCGAGCGCTAATGTTATTTGCGCTCGGGCTATTCCTGTCAGGTCTTGACAGCGGCGTTATTATTCCGGCTCTCCAAACTCTTATTGTGACAGCGCTCGGGGAGGCTTCTGCTCAGCTGTCAAGACCTGAACAGCTGTTCTGCATTTGTGGTCATTAGCAGCCGGCGTCTTAAGCCGACGCTAGCGGCTGCATCCTTGCAGCAGTGCCCGTCGCTGATCATCGGAGCGATCGTACTATATGGATTATTCTACATTGCCCGTCTGTGGTGTGACCGACTTATCCTGTGGACCCGTGAGTGAGCTTGTTAGCCTTACGCCTCCCTGTGTGTAGACTTGCTTGTGTCATAGCCTCAGTGGCTTGTATTATTGTGATTTCACCATGAATAAAGACACTAACACAACTCTCTGGTGACGGTGTGGCGTCTTATGGTGGCTTGCGAGGGCCACCGCTTGACAGTATACTGCTGCCAAAAATGGCGTTTTTACGGTGACGCCAACCCAAGACGCCTTTCGCCAGTGAAGTTGTGTTAATTGGCCATTGCTCTTTTCTTGTCTGGGTACTGTGTGCTGGAGGAATGCCGTCGCGGAGAGGCCACGCTCAGAGTCCGAGCCACGAGCTGGCGGACGTCCTAGAGTATGTGAATGAGATGCTCATCTCTGCTTCCCTCCTCGACTACGACCGCAGCGTACTCTGGTACCTCTGGACTGTGCTGATGACTCGCTCAATCATCTTTCTCCCTGCTACGCCGACCACCCAGAAGTCGCCGCGAGGAGGGATGACATCGCCGTGCAACGCGAGATACTCCGTATGGTGGAGGAGGAATACGGCAAGAAGCAGAGGAGGAGGTGTTCACACTCCTCGCTTTGGGATCCCGTTCCTGTCCTCGATCCACTCCAGGAGTTCGCACCATCCAGGGGTCGTCGTAGACATCGGCGCCGCAGCCAAGGGCAGCCCCAGCAAGCTCCTGTTTCGGATCCAGTTCCGGGCCGCTGGAGTGACCCAATCAACCAGCCAGCTGCTGTGTGTGACAAGAGTCCTGCTTCGGCGAGCCCCGTCCATGGGTCCTTGAGAGCGGCTCCCCTTGGTCCTCCCGGGGGGCCCTCTGTTACCATCCAGCGGGCAAAGGAAGGAGCAATGCCCCCTACAGCTGGCACCACCCTTCCTCTGGGAGACAGGCAAGTTCAAGTTCACTCCCCTACTGATAATAGTGATCTGTCTTGTCTGACTCCTGGGGGTGGAGTTTGGTGTTTGCAGCCCCCCGAGCTCCCACCACCAGCTGTAGTCATCTTTGCTGAACCTGCTGCCTCTGTGTTTTCCTCCGCTGAGCGGTCCTCGGCGTTAGGTCTACGTCGTCGAACAAGGAGGAGGCCTGCGGCTCAGGGAATAATCCCGGCCCCGCAGCCACGTTTTGGATAGCAGAGAAGAGCGGACTGCGGTGTGGAGCCTGAGCCGACGAGGAAGCGTCCCCGGGTCTCCACGGAGGAGCAGCCCGAGCCAACGGGTCGAGGGTCCCCTGCCGCCACGCCGTGCGGGTTATCGGTGTGGACATCAGCGCGAGAGGATCCGGCTGCAGAGACCATCGTGCCAGCCGTGGAGCCCGACGCAGCTGAGTGAGAGCCCGACGACGAGCTTCTACCCGAACCTGGATCGACGGAGTCCTGGACGGCTCCAGAGCTCGAGTGCAGGCAAGTGCTCTTCTTTGTTTTCCTTTGTGGTGTGTTAGAGCATTTTTGCCTGCCTCGCGGGGAGGCAAGCGAGGGGCAGCCGTCTGCTGCACCCGAACTCGTCTCGCTGGGCTCTGGCGCTGCCAGGGATACTGATCCCGGTCCTCTCTGTTCCTCTGAGACTCTTCACAGTGTCGCCGGCTTGGAATCTGTCGAGGTCGCGGTGCAGGAGGTCCCAAGTTTGGGGGTGGAGGTTGTCGCCGATGCAGTGCCAACCCAGTCGGGGTCCGACGAGGCCCAGTTGGGGTCCAACGCGGGGGCAGCTGTGACCCAGCGGGGGTCCGACGCAGGGGCAGCTGTGATCCAATCGGGGTCCGACGTGGGTGCTGCTGTGACCCAATCGGGGTCCGACACGGGTGCCGCTGTGACCCAATCGGGGTCCGACGCGGGTGCAGCGGTGACCCAATCGGGGTCTGACGAGACCCAGCGGGGTTCCGATGCAGGTGCGGCTGTGACCCAATCGAGGTCCAACGAGGTCCAGTGGGGGTCCAACGCAGGTGCTGCTGCGACCCAATCGGAGTCCAATGTGGGTGCAGCTGTGACCCAATTGGGATCCGATGCAGGTGGAGCTTCAACGGTCGCATTGGCGTGGATCGAGGTCGGTGGAGGAGCCGCAGACCCTTCGCTGCCTGATGTGATGTGGGCTCATCATCACGATTATTCCCCTCTCAGGAGCCACCAGCTGGGGTCGTCAGCGCTGGGAGCCGTTGGAGGTTTTCTTCCTGCAGGCTGGTGCTCCCATGTAGTTTCTTCATCGGGGAGGCCGCCGCATGCTGTTTCTCCATGGTTTTGGTGGCTGAGGGATGCGGGTCAGCCACCTGAGGAGCTGTTTTGCCTGTTCGGCGCCTTGGGCCAGCCACCCGATGAGCTGTATTTGTTACTGGGTGGCCTGGTATGGCCGCCGGAGGACTTGACTCTCGGGGCCTGGGATTGGGTCAGGCCGCTCGACCATGTACTGTTTCCCATGACTACCCGTCGGCCATCGGACGCAGGGAGACCGCCGGAACTTTGCCTGGGGCGTTTGGTCTCTGCCTGCCATCGTCTGTTTGGACTGTATGGTGTGAGGGTCATTTGGAACAATAAGATTGCCGCATGTGTATGTTGATGTAGTATGTTTTTTTTTTTTTCCCTATCGGAGGGGTTATAGCATGTTACTTTGTGGGTTTTCATAGGCACTCTGGTGTTCGAGGATGATGGTTTTTTTTTGGGTTAAATGGTACTTTTATGAAGAATGTGGCAGATGTTTCATGCACTTGGGTATTTAGAAGCATAAACTGATCCATTGTGGTATTTAGGGGTTTGTGTGTGAACTGCGTGGAAGGACCTTCACTCAGATGAGTTCCTTAAGACCACATGAAGTCATGTATACTGGAGTTAAACAGTTTGTCTGTGGTCACTGTGGGGAAAACCTTGTGTGTCTGGTAAATTATGCTCTGTATGGTTTGTGCCCCGTGTATTGTAACTCTTGCCCTATTTGTTTCGTTGTTTCTGTGGGAATGTAATGGGTATGTCAGGGGATGTGTTTTTTTTTTCTGGGGCCTTGTTGGTGTTTGTTTCGCTCCCTCCTTGCCTGTTCCTCCATTCACTCGCCCTGTGGGTGGAGGTGGGGGTGGGGGGCTAGGTGTTACAGGGCATTCGGAGCCCGCCTTTGAGGGAGGGGTACTGTTATGACTCAAGCGCTAATGTTATTTGAGCTCGGGCTATTCCTGTCAGGTCTTGACAGCGGCGTTATTATTCTGGCTCTCCGAGCTCTTATTGTGACAGCACTCGGGGAGGCTTCCGCTCAGCTGTCAAGACCTGAACAGCTGTTCTGCATTTGCGGTCGTTAGCGGCTGGCTTCTTAAGCTGACGCTAGCGGCTGCATCCTTGCAGCAGTGCCCGTCGCTGATCGTCAGAGCGATCGTACTATATAGATTATTCTACATTGTCCGTCTGTGGTGTGACCGTCTTATCCTGTGGACCCGTGAGTGAGCTTGTTAGCCTTACGCCTCCCTGTGTGTAGACTTGCTTGTGTCATAGCCTCAGCGGCTTGTATTATTGTGATTTCACCGTGAATAAAGACACTAACACAACTGTCTGGTGACGGTGTGGCGTCTTATGGTGGCTCGCGAGGGGCCACCGCTTGACAAGCTTAGAGGTAAAATATCTGCCTTGCAACTGGGAAGCTGAGGTTCAAGTCCCAGCTGGGCCATTCTAATAATTTATTTTTACTTGCACGATGAAGTGTCTGTTGTGTTTCAAAGAGTTTGGATATAACAATACCACATCATTATGCTGAGGCGCTATTGTGCCCTGTATGAGTGTACCACAAGCATATTCACTGTAGTCACCTGAGATTTATTATTACTTTTTTTTGCCTTTTGATCACTGATATTCCTTAAAAGACATTTATTGAAATGGAAAAAAAAGCCCTTGCAAAAATCTGCATGTTGCATAAGTTATGTCCACTAGATGGCCTAGTAGAGAAAATGAAGTTTCACATGAGGCCTCGTCTCTAAGCCATTTTGATGAAAGGCCTCAAGTCCTCCAGAAAACCTCATCTGGCCATCACCAGATATAACAGACACGATATGGTGTAGCAGGTGTGGCAAATGTGGCAAGATGGCGCCTGTGACTGGTACAGCCTCTGCTGCTCTTTCGCTGCTGGCGTTTTAATTCCTAACTATGTCTATCTGAAGCCATTTCAACATACCCTTCTGAGCTACGTTATGATTGTACAATGCTGATGCAAATTAAGGCATCCATGGAACAACACAGTGTGAAGTGGGGCCAATGCTTTTTTGCACCACCATTTGTTTGTGCTGACCTGTCACTTGGAAATCTACTGCTGCTGCCTCCACTGCGCAGAAGGCCATGGAGGCAAGGATCCCGAGCTGGCGTCCAGGTGAGGTTGAGGCACACCAGCCGCCTAAACTAAGAGGGATACACGAGTTGTTTGTGTCCCATCCAAGTGCAAACACCTGAGGAGGACTACAACCCCACGTCACCGCCCCAGTATGACCTGTTCTACCGTCGCCTTCGCTCCCGGAGAATTTCTTCTCCACGATACCGCTGTTTGACAGCTGTCAACATTCAGTCAGCTGGGTGTGATGCTGTGCCACCATCACGGATTAAGATTAAGATATTAGTCAGTTTAAGGGTGTTTCTTACCACTTTTACGCAGACGACATTCAGCTTTACTGCTCTTTTAAAGAAAATGAGCTGAACATTTTATAAAATTTAATCTCTTGCCTGTCTGCCATTAACAAATGGTTAAACAATAACTTCCTACAACTAGAAAAGCACTCGGAGAGCGCAGACCTCCGCCAAGCGCCACAATTCCCCCCATACAGTGTTTGTGTGTACGTTTTCAGATTCCTTGAGCATGTAAACATATGACTAGCAATTGGATTCACAATGATTATTTGTTTATTTGACAGGGACAGTGCAATAAACACACAATTAATCAATGACAATCAATCTGATAGTGATAGGATTAGTGGTTCAGTAGTAAAAGCATTGCCTCCTTGGCGGAGGTAATAAATTAAAGTGTTGCTGTTGTGTCCATCTCCTCCACTGACGGATGCAAATTGGGTAGACAGGTTGCCGTGGGTTTTATATTATATTGTAACGTGCTGCTCGACATGGCGACGTCCCACCGGGAGTTTCGAACTCACGCCTCCCGCTCCGGAGTCCCGCAATCTACCTGTGTCGCCAATAGGGTCAACCCACTTGTTAAGCCAAGTAGGGTGCTCATATTGAGTTCGCTACAATATTATTTTTTGGGGGGTTGCGCTCCGCGGCAAACGAGAATTTAGAAGGTTCGCCGGCAGAGAGCTCGTTTTTGCGCAGCGCCTATGGCTGGCCGGTGAATTTCTGCCAAATGCACAGCTCCTATGGCTGGCCGGGGAATTTCTGCCAAAGAATCCGTCGGCGGACAGCTGCCCGTGTGAGGTTTTGCAGTTGCACGCAAACACAGGCACGCTGGCGGGCCCAGGCCAGCAGTGTTTTCCGCGTCCTTTTGTGCCTAAAACGTTGAAGAACGCAGAGTTTGTGTTGCAGACACGACGACCAGCGCCCTCCATTGCGCCTGCGCACATGTTGAAAATGGCTGTATGTCACAGTGTTGAATGAAAAATGCTTTAAAAAATTCCTGTATCCAGACGGTGAACCGGATCACCACCAAAATTTAATCAGTTCTTCCTTGTACCATTTCCAACAACGCCTGAAAGTTTCATGGAAATCCGTCCAAGATTTTTTGAGTTATCTTGCTAACCAACAGACAAACAGACAGACAGACAGACAGACAGACAGACAGACAAACAAACACACAGACAAACCCCGGCAAAAACATAACCTCCTCCTGGCCTTTTCGGCCTGGCGGAGGTAATTAAATCTTAACAAGACAGAAACACTGATCATCGCTCCAGACAGCAAAATTCCTCTGATAAAGCAATGCTTAGGTCACCTAGGCTCTTCTGTCCAGCCCAGCCTGTGTAACCTGGGTGTTGTTTTTGACAATGCTATGTCACTGGACTGCCATGGTCAGCATCTACTCAGATATTGCTTTTTTCATCTGAGGAATATAGCAGAACTTAGACCAATGGTCTCAACATCTGAACTGGAAATGATCATTCACGCTTTTATCTCATCTCATTTCGTGTTTTAATAAAGCTGCTGTTGCCCGCCTTCAGACAGTGCAAAATGCTGCAGCTTGGCTTTTAACCGGGACGAAGAAAAGGGAACACATTTCCCAAAGTTTTCATCGTCCCTTCATTGGTTGTCAGTTGCTTTTAGATTTCATTTTAAGATTTTAATTTTGACTTTTAGAGCTCTTAATGGCCAAGCCCCCTCATACATCTCAGCCCTCTTGACTCCTTATGCCACAACACGATCACTAAGATCCTCAGACCAGAGACTCCTGGTGGTCCCTCAGACCAAATTCAGAACCCGTGGAGATCGATCTTTCCAGGCCGCTGCACCACGGCTTTGGAACGCACTTCCCCTGTCCTTGTGCTGCCTTGAGTCTGTTGACTCTTTTAAGAAGGAGTTAAAAACTCATTTGTTTAGACAGGCTTTTAGCTCTCATTGAATGGCTTTTTTTTCTTCAGTTTTCTCTTTTTATCCCTATTAATATGTATATTTACCTCCGCCAGGCCGAAAAGGCCAGGAGGAGGTTATGTTTTTGCCGGGGTTTGTCTGTGTGTTTGTCTGTGTGTTTGTCTGTTTGTCTGTCTGTCTGTCTGTCTGTTTGTCTGTTGGTTAGCAAGATAACTCAAAAAGTCTTGGACGGATTTCCATGAAACTTTCAGGCGTTGTTGGAAATGGTACATGGAAGAACTGATTAAATTTTGGGGATGATCCGGATCACCGTCTGGATACAGGAATTTTTTAAAGCATTCTTTAACACTGTGACATACGGCTATTTTCAACATGTGCGCAGGCGCAATGGAGGGCGCTGGTCATCGTGTCTGACCAACATAAACTCTGCCTTCTTCAACGTTTTAGGCACAAAAGCACGCGGAAAACTGTGTTTGCGTGACGCTGCAAAAGCTGAGACGGGCAGCTGTCCGCCGCCGGATTATTTGGCAGAAATTCCCCGGGCAGCCATAGGCGCTGCGCAAAAACGAGCTGCTCGGCAGCGTGCTGTGTGCCTGTGTTTGCGCAACGCTGCAAAAGCTCAGACGGCCAGCTGTCCGCCGCTGGATTATTTGGCAGAAATTCCCCGGTCAGCCATAGTAGCTCCGCAAAACGAAGCTCTCTGCCGGGGAAGTTTCCAAATCATCTTTGGCCGCGGAGCGCAACCCCAATAAAGATAAAGATTAGATGTACCACGAAGGTCGAGTGCAAGCAAGATGTTTGTGTCTGTGAACATTCCGTCTTTTGGCGAGTTGATACGTAACGATGTTTACAGTTTGATGAGAAGGTTGCTGCCATGTAACAATCATCTTATATCAGCAATTGTCAACTCGTCACTCACACTTGAGCATTTGGAAGTGGTGGCGTTCCATTTTATACTGAGTCCAATATTGTATGTTATTGTTGTTACAAGACCGCCGACTGTCTGCTGATCTGTATATACTTTTATTTATTTATTTATTTATTTATTTTCTACTCCTTTTAGTTCTGCATTTAATATGAACCCTGAGTTTGAAATAAACGTTTGAATTTTGAATAAAACCCACGCCAACCCGTCTACCTAATTGGCATCCGTCAGTGAAGCCCTCAGTGCTGCTTTCAGTGATCTAAAACGCTCACATAACCCATTGGCCTGTGGGTTGTACGCAGTTGTGTCATGACTTCTTTTGTTTTTTCTTTTGAATTCTTGGATGGAACATGGGTGGGCAATATAAGCTGCGGATTCAGCCATCACATATTTCGGATAACTTATGTTGAACTGTATAATCAGAGGAGCTATTGTCTAATTTGACCTTGTTGGATTTTATTACCCCCTTTGTTATATTATTCACTTTCTTTTAACCTGTACTCTTAATCTATTCGAAATAAAGACTAATTCATTCATTCATTCATTCAATTGCAACGCCCCCAGCCGGGGAGTTTGCAGATGCAGGACATGGACACAACACCAACACTTCAGTTTATTACCTCCGCCAAGGAGGTAATGCTTTTACTACTGAAACACTAATCCTGTCATTGTGAATCCAATTGCTACTCAGATGTTTTCATGGTCAAGGAATCTGACAACGTACACACAAACACTGTATGGGGGGGAACTGTGGCGCTTGGCGGAGGTCTGCGCTCTCCGAGTGCTTTTCTAGTTTATCTTATTTCTATTGATTTTAATTTCTTGGTACAGTGGTACCTCTACTTACGAACGTCTCTACATACGGAATTTTCAGGTTACGAGACGCCTCAACGGGAAAATATTGCCTCTAGTTACGAACGAAATTTCAGGATACGAAAGGCAAAAAAGTACGCGCTCCTCGCAGCTTCCGTAGTTTACCGAACGTAAACATACCTGTAGCTGCTCTGCCATTGGCTATCTCCTAGCATCTTCCTGGTATCCCATTGGCCACAAAGTTTTTTTTTTTTTCCAAAACTTTATGCGTTTGGTTGATCTCGCCAAAGAATATGGCCGTAATACATCAACAATCAGCACGGTATTTAAACAAAACGAAGCACTTACAAGCCGACAAAAGCAAACGTCCTTGGATCAGAACATGAACCAAAGAAGGCAAACGGTGACGACGTCGACGACGATAGCAGTTAAAGGGTAAATGAACATAATTTTTATTATTCTTTCTCTTTTATTATTCTCTTTTATTATTCTTTCTCTCATTTTAAACTCTCATTTTATGTTTATTGTGCAGTAATCTAATTGTAACATGTATTTGTTACATGTTTTGATGCGTTTTTACGATTTATAAAAAATTTATGCCCGAATTTTGGGGGCTTGGAACGGATTACGGCATTTACATGTAAAACGTGCCTCTACTTACAAATTTTTCACGTTACGAGAATTCTTCCGGAACGAATTAAATTCGTAAGTAGAGGTACCACTGTATTTGTAATTTTAACTTGCTGTGAAGCACTTTGTGATATATACTGTATCTGTGAAAAGTGCTATACAAATAAACTTTGCTTGCTTACACAATTTCAATCCCAGTATGACGGGTTTCCTTTGTGGCAGTTCTGGCATGGAAGTTGGCTTTTACCAAACAATGCTGTTGCATGTGCTTTTATACAGGTTCCAGGGCACAAAGGTCATGTGACCTGGCAAACATGGTCATGTGACGGTTCTACAGATTCCAGGGCACACATGGTCATGTGACCAGTTATACAGTTTCCAGGGCTCAAAAAACCCTGGAACATGCATACCCCAACATGACAACAAAATTAAACTGTGATGCCCACTTACAATATCCATATTAAGATAAGATAAGATAAGCCTTTATTAGTCCCACAATGGGGAAATTCCAGGATTGCAACAGCACAGGGATAGCAACACTCAGAGCAATCAGAAGGCAAGAAAAAACAAGAACAGCTAGTAAACATATGTACATATTACTATAAATATATATATATATATATATATATATATATATATATATATATATATATAGACACACAGTGCGGAGCATTATGGTTGGTGAATGTGCAGCACAAAGTCTAAGCTCTCTCTCCGCAGATGCGGCGGGCCAGCTGGAAGTCTTTGGGCATGATGGTGACCCTCTTAGCGAAGAAGAGACCCACCATGTAGGCCTCGCTGGCCTCCTGCAGAGCCATGATGGCGAAGCTCAGGAAGCGCAGGTCGGTCTTGAAGTCCTGAGCGATCTCCCTCACCAGGCGCTGGAAGGGCAGCTTACGGATGAGCAGCTCCGTGGATTTCTGGCAGTGACGGATCTCTCTCAGAGCCATGGGCCTGTGACAGTGAGGCTTCTTCACTCCGCCGGTGGCCGGACCGCTTTTCCGAGCAGCCTTGGTGGCTAGCTGCTTCCTGGGGGGCTTTTTCCTCCAGTAGATTTTACAGGTGGTCTGCTTGGTTCTTGCCATCGCTCTTTATTATTCTGCCTTATATTTGTGTGCCAACACTCGGTCGGAGTCATTCCCAGTGAGAGTTGGACTCCGCCAGGGCTGCCCTTTGTCACCGGTCCTGTTCATAATTTTTATGGACAGGATTTCTAGGCGCAGCCAGGGAATGGAGGGTGTCATGCTTGGTGACCACAGGATCTCATCTCTGTTGTTTGCAGATGATGTTGTCCTGTTGGCTTCATCCAGCAATGACCTACAGCTCTTGCTGGGACGGTTTGCCGCTGAGTGTGAAGCGGCTGGGATGAGAATCAGCACCTCCAAGTCCGAGTCCATGGTCCTCAGCCGGAAAAAGGTGGATTGTCCTCTCCGGGTTGGGGACAGGCTCCTGCCCCAAGTGGAGGAGTTTAAGTATCTTGGGGTCTTGTTCACGAGTGAGGGGAAAATGGAGCGAGAGATCGACAGACGGATTGGAGCAGCATCTGCAGTGATGCGGACGTTGTACCGGTCTGTTGTGGTGAAGAGGGAGCTTAGTTCTAAGGCAAAGCTCTCGATTTACCAGTCAATCTACGTTCCTACTCTCACCTATGGTCACGAGCTTTGGGTAATGACCGAAAGAACGAGATCGCGGATACAAGCGGCTGAAATGAGCTTTCTCCGTAGGATTGCTGGACTCACCCTCAGAGATAGGGTGAGGAGCTCAGTCATCCGGGAGAGGCTCAGAGTAGAACCGCTGCTCCTCCACATTGAAAGGAGTCAGTTGAGGTGGTATGGGCATCTGATTAGGATGCCTCCTGGACGCCTCCCACTTGAGGTGTTTCAGGCACGTCCCACTGGGAGGAGACCCCGGGGCAGACCCAGGACTCGGTGGAGAGACTATGTCTCCCAGCTAGTCTGGGAACGCCTTGGTATCCCCTCTGAAGAGCTGGAGCAGGTGGCTGGGGAGAGGGAAGTCTGGGCTTCTCTGCTTGAACTGCTGCCTCCGCGACCCGGACCTCCGGAAAAGCGGTAGAAGATGGATGGATATTTCTTGCACGCCGCCTAAACTCCAGCCCGGCACCCGCGTCGTTTTCACTACAGTTCCTGGTATGTCGAGTTTCTCCGTTAGCACCGGGTGACGGTTGAGTGCTAGCTAGCACTAGCTCTTCCCTGCTGTAACGTCTCCTGCTGCAAACAGTGGCTCCGTCCGCCGACTCGGGAGACCTTTGGGTCGATCTGTGTGTCCGTGATATATATATATAGAGTGAAAGGTGTAGAAAGAAGAAGGAAGATAAAAAAAAAAGGCTGTTGCAACGGGCAGCCAACTCGTGTGGCGCCGCTGGTCCGGCGGAACCGGAACCGGAAAAAATAAATAAATAAAAAAAATTATTTACCGCAACAAACTAAATAAACTAAATATGACCATGACAAAGGCACAAACGCTCACCTGGCATGCCAACAGATGTGGACATGTTCCTCCAAGCGATTGCGTTCAAATTTTGATCATGATATCCTTTTAGCATCAGATCATAGAGTACTGGGTTCTTTGATGCAGCAAAGTTCAACCTCTCCAAACTGATTGAAAACCCCTAGTAATGCTAGTTTAAGTTTATTTGTTTGTTCATTTATTTATTTTAATTTTTTTTCCAGTAATTTATTTTTATTTCAATTTATGTTGTCTTTTTGTCACCTCTCTCTCTTTGCTGTCTGGTATTTTGTATGTGTTCAATTGCTCAACTTTGCCATTTCTGTGTTGTATATTGTTATTGTTAATAATTTTTTTTTTTTAAAAGTTCAGCCTCCCCATCGTCCGTCACCTACCATTGCTGTCTTCCTGTACCAGCATCCTATGTCCCACCCTTCCTTCATTCTGATTGGCTGTTTAGAAAGGAGGAGAGGACAGGAGGAGGAGGAGGAGAAAGACCACTCATGGATCATCACCTTATGTGGTGGTGGTGGTGGTGGGGGAGTTGCGTGCCCTAGTGATCCCAGGAGCTATGCTGTCCCGGGCAATTTACCTCTGGTAGGGTCACCCAAGATAAACTGGTCCTGGGTGAAGGGCCAGACTAAGACCAATCCAACAGACTCTGATGATGAATGCTAGAACAAGGATTCAGTGTACT
This sequence comes from Pholidichthys leucotaenia, assembly GCA_020510985.1. Classification (NCBI taxonomy): domain Eukaryota; kingdom Metazoa; phylum Chordata; class Actinopteri; order Cichliformes; family Pholidichthyidae; genus Pholidichthys; species Pholidichthys leucotaenia. The sequence goes on along the minus strand of CM035838.1, from coordinate 165,898,573 downwards.
CCGCCCGGTATGGGGTTACCGGGGCCCCACCCTGGAGCCAGGCCTGGGGGAGGAGCTTGATGATTAGTGTCTGGTGGCCAGGTTTCCGCCAATGGGACCTGGTTGGGCTCAGCCCAAAGAAGTTACATGGGTCCGCCCTACAGTGGGCTCACCATCTGCAGGACGGACCATGGGGGTCCGGTGCTATGTGGATCAGGTGGCGGTCAAAGGTGGAGACCTTGGCGGTCTGATCCAAGGCTTCCTAAACTGGCTTTTGGCATGCAGAATGTCACCTCTCTGGTGTGGAAGGAGCCTGAGCTGGTGTATGAGGTTGAGAGATGCCAGCTAGATATAGTCAGCCTCACCTCAACACACAGCTCTGGTTCCAGAACCAGTCTCCTGGAGAAGGGCTACTCTTGGCCTACTCTGGAGTTGCCGCGGGCGAGAGGCGACGAGAAGGGGTGGGTATTCTTGTTTCCCCCGACCTTGCTGCCTCTTTCTTGGAGTTTTCCCCGGTGGATGAAAGGGTTGTTTTCCTGTGCCTTCGGGTTGGGAAACAGGCACAAAATGATGGTTCAGAGTACCCACCCTTTTTGGAGTCTCTGACTGGGGTGCTGGAGAGTGCTCCTCTTGGAGAGTGTATTGTCCTACTGGGGAACTTCAATGCGCACGTGGGCAACGACAGTGAAACCTGGAGGGGGGTGATTGGTAGGAACGGCCTGCCCAATCTGAACCCAAGTGGTGTTCAGTTACGCTGGTGTCTGGCGCGCCGTAATATCGCGCCAGCCGGTCCTGCCCCACTGTCTTTGATTTTAGCACCAGCAGTCCTCCTGGGTGTCCCGCTGTGCTGACCAGTTCCCACATCCAGGGCAACTTGGACATTGGCATCGGGATCTTCCCATGTTGGTTCCCTGCAGCGCCAGTCCTCATCACCTTCCAGCTCACCAGGCCAATCAGTGTCCCAGACCGCGTCGTCCTCCACGTGCAGAGGTGGTTGGTTCCACAGTCCGCAGTCCGACCACTCTTCTCCAGTACCGCTGGCGATCTTAAATCTCAGGCCGTGAAACATATCACAGCCTAAGATGTTTGACCCCGAGGCGGTCACCACGAACTGGACTCCGGTCATCACTGCTGACTTATACCTTGCTGTCAGCTCCAGCAATCCCACCATGGTCATCCTGCCTCCTCCATAGCCAAAACATGGATTCGTGTACTCCCTCAGACGGTGGTATGGGAACAGTCTCTCCACGGTGGACAAGTTCAACACTGACCCAATCGCACCTGTGTCCACCAACAGTGAAACCTCCATGCCATCCAGCAACACGTTGCAGTAGATGTAACCATTCATGCTCGGGGAAACAGTATGCACAATCGTGGGATCCAAAGCAGGAAAATCCATTCAATGTCTTCGGTCCTCCCGCTCAAAATTCTTGCAGGCTCTGGCGAAGTGATGTAAAAGACCACATTTGCCACATCTCTTGACCCTCGCCAGACACTCTCTTACCTTATACCGGTGCCTTGCGGACCCACAGCCATAACACCTTGGTATACCCGGGGTGGACCTAATTCTTACAATGGTGGCATAATCTTCTTCACTCATACCATCCTCTTTGTCCGGGTCCACAGCCAGCGTCCTCTCACTTAGTTCTCCACGCCTCAACGTGTCTTTTCCATGGAGGTCTTCAGCCAAATTTTCTGCTGCCTCACACTGGGCAATGTCCATAGCCGTGGTTAACATTAGCTCACCCAGGTAGGTCAATAGCCTCGACCACACTGCCGAACAAAGGACGTACTCCGACAATTAGTCACGAACCATTTCATCCTCCAGGGCTCCAAAGTGGCACTCCCCGGCCAGCTGACATAGGTCCGTGACGAAACGCTGCACTGACTCTCCCGTCCTCTGGTGGTGCTGCCAAGACTTTATACGCCGGACTATGACATTCTCAGGGGTGCGAAAATAGCGCGCCATTAAAAACTCTTAAACTGTGTATGTCGCCAAACTGCGACATAACCCCTAGTGGTCAACAGTGGTAAAGATTTTTTCAAGAAAATATTCAGATCAGATGTCAGAACTTTCCAAGGTTATAACGTGAAAGTGGTAAGAGAAAATGGTTTACTGTCAAATAGAAAGGTGTAGAATATGATCCAGAGTTTCAGATAGGAATAAATTTATGCATCTAATTTGCATCCAAACAAAGACATTTGTCACTTACCGCTGGCAAGGCGGGGTCCTTTTGTGGCATTCTGTTCGTAATTTTGTCCACTCCCGGTCATTTTAGCTTTCTGTCCTACATCCAGAAACTGTTATTGATTATTCCACCTTAATTTATTTTTTATTCGCAGCAAATTCATTTTATATGACGACATACAACCGGCAATTGCTCTTCAGTCACATGGCGCTCTGGGGGCTGGCGGGTCAAATCAACAAGCTTCACGCTCTCTGTGTTATAAGAACATGCAAACATCTACCTTCATAAGCTAAATAATCTCTTTTTAGAGTCATAGTTGGCAAATTTGGGACCAAATCCTCTGAATTTGCTCTGCCGTCTGTGATCGTGTATGTCCACAACAATGGCTGCTCTCCATTTTGCTTTGTAATCGCAAAGACGAACAAGAAGAAGAAGGATTTCTTCCTCTTTGGTGTATTACGTGTCATCCATCAGTCCTCCAACGTGTGCCTGCCACCTTGTGAACTGGCATGATGGGTACAAATCCTCAGTCCAGCTGGGGAGTGTTTGGCACGTTATTATCAGTTGACAGGCGCAGCACTGCGCTCTGCCACTAGGGGCAGATGAAATCACACAGCTTAAGGGTTAACTCCACCACGTCTTCATAATTTCCAGCCTCTCCTAGTGTGTTAAGGATCGTCTGACCCTCTATACCGAGACTATAAATCAAAATAGCCCTCGCACGCAACTTCTCAAGCTTACCGAGGTCAAGGGCTATCCGATAAATCTGAAATGCCATGTACCATCTAGCACAGGGTACCGGTGGCTCACCAGGGACCTCCAAAAATGGCTGAAAAGTGGTGCCAGCTCGTTCCATACCTCTTTTCTCCTTGTTGCTAAATGTTACGTCCATAACTCGGTATATTGAGGAGGAGGCTCAGCGTGCAGTCGAATGTACTTTATTATAATAACAAGAACCACAAATGCTCCGTACAGCACAAGGGGTCAACGACGAAAGAGGACTAGCCTCTTCCTGTCATGCCCTTTATACCCCGAGTGACGCCACCACCAGAAAGGCTGTCCGTCACCCCTTACTATTCCCCGGGAGCCCAGGCCACCATATTACTACTTAACAGACACGTCCCCTAATACTTTTTTAATGCTTTATTGTCAAAATACAAACAGGGCACTTCACAAAAATCAGCATCATAAAAATCTAATCCAACTTGAGCAGAGAAAAAAACTAAAAGGAAAAAAAAAGATGAGGGGCAAACATACATAATTAGCAAAAACAGGTCAAGAAAAGGGCCATCTTATATCAATTAAACCTTTCTAATAAAGAAAATAGTTTTAAAGCCTTTTGTCATTTACCAGATTTAGTGATTTACTAAACAAAAGGAGTTTGTTTTTCCAGTGAACATGCTGGGGTTTGGTTTTAAAATAGTGGTATTTATGAACGAAAAGCTTCCCCAGTAGCAAAAGGTTATTAATGACAAATTCAACCTTCTTGTCTTCCATAAAGATGCAAAATTTCACATTTTTTAACAGTTAGAGGAGACAGTATGATGTTCTTTGATTGTAACCAATTCTTAATATCCATCCAGAAACAATGTACACAGTCACATATGAAAAACAGGCGATCTAGAGCAGAGATTCTCAAAGTGGGGTCCCGACCCCCTGATGGGTCCTGAGACACTGAGGAGGGGTCGTGAGATGATTTTCAGAATCCTCCTGAGGGGATTATGCAGGTGACATGTCACTTTATCTGTGTCACAGTAAATGTCACAGGTCACACACAGGTCAGTGTGCACCAGTAGATTTCGTCTGAACAGCTCAAATCAACACATTACGCTTTAAGCCTAGGATATTATTTTTAAAAATGAAATTGTGGTTAATACTGACCAAAGACAATGCAGAGAGGCCAGCGGAAACGGCAGCAGAGAGCGGAGAAATGCCGTCAGAAAGGCCATCGACTTCTGGCGCGGGGGGAGGAGGAGGAGGACAGCACTGTACAGGGCTCCATAAGCTGTCGGACCAGCCGCCAAGTGTCACAAGTATTGAGAGGAATATATTCAGTATGGATTCATGCATTGTTATCAGTGAAGTACAACATCCCCAATGTGTAGTGTATACCGAGGTGCTTGCACATGAGCGATGAAAGCCCGTAAAAATGCTCAAACACTTGAAAACTAAGCACCCATCTCTTGCCCCTAAACCAGCAGATTTTTTTCTGCCAAAAGAAGAGAGAATTGCAAGGCCAAAAGAACGTCATAACTAATCAAACAACCACTACCAAAGCTCAAAGGTGGCATATTTAATTGCACAGGCAAAAACGCCACACACAAACAGAGAAACCCTAACAAAACCCACTGCTATTGCTATGAGTCATACAATGCATGGGGATAAACAGGCGCGGGGGCTGGAAGCAGTGCTGCTGTCTGATGGGACCATATCCCGGCACGTCACGGACATAGCCCAGGACATAAAGTGTTAGCTGATTGAGAGAATGAAGAAAGAGAAATATGCTTTGTAGTTAGATGAATGTACAGTTCTATCAAAATGTGCACATGTTTTCTTATGTATCAGTCACCTCCAGGGATAATGAGGATCGCCAGTCTCTGTCACTGTTATTTCAGGGGTCACGGTCTGAAAAGTTTGGGAACCCTTGATCTAGAGTTTCAATTTCTGTCTCACAGAACACACAGCTATTCATTTCCAAGTTAAATGAAGAGTGAAGAGTGCAGAGTGAAGAGGCCTCGCCGTCACAGGTCCGTGGCTCTGAGAGAGATCCGTCGCTACCAGAAATCCACGGAGCTGCTCATCCGTAAGCTGCCCGTCCAGCGCCTGGTGAGGGAGATCGCTCAGGACTTCAAGACCGTCCTGCGTTTCCTGAGTTTCGCCGTCATGGCTCTGCAGGAGACCAGCGAGACCCACCTGGTGGTCTCTTCTTCGCTAAGGGGGTCACCATCATGCCCAAAGACTTCCAGCTGGCCCGCTGCATCCGCGGAGAGAGAGCTTAGACTTTCTGCTGCACATCCACCAGCCATAATGCTCTGCACTGTGTGTCTATATATATACATTTATAGTAATATGGACATATATTTGCTAGATGTTGTTTTTTCTTGCCTTCTGATTGTTGCTCTGAGTGTTGCTGTCCCTGTGCTGTTGCAATCCTGGAATTTCCCCATTGTGGGACTAATAAAGGCTTATCTTATCTTATCTTAAATTTCAATTTTAAAAATTCATTTGTGGGGTAAATCTCATTTAAAATTTGAATGTTAACTTTTTTAACCTTAGGGGGAAGTGGAAAGGAGATATAATTCTCCCTAATTTTTCTTTATATCATCCGTTTCATAATCCTTGAGAATGTAATTTCTTTTAATTTGGTTTGGGGAAATCTCTTTCACCAGTAAATTCCTCAGTCTTATACATGCCCCCTAATACTTTTTCTGCAGTGTTGCTAAGGTGCGTGGCCCTATTGTTATGTATGAGGAAATGAGTCGGAGTGTCTCTTGTCATGCAGCCAACCAACTAACTTTATTAAGAACACAGAACTATAAATGCAGAATGACCGTGCCCGCCTGACGTCACGTTAGCAGCGGGTACAGCAACACACACATACCACACAACATTCCTCTCCCCCTTACAAAAGTGTAAAACCACACACACAGTCGAGACCCTCCTGAATTTAGGACCCGAATCATGCACTAAGAAACCAGGGAATAATGAACTGTAATAAAACGGCCTACCACATTCACACGAAACAACAAAAATTGGACCATGTCTCTCAAAATTGGTAAAATTGACCCATACCTCACCGCAATGCCCAGCACCCTCATTCAGAGCGCATTGAGCTCCGGCACTGAGACCCTGCCCGACCTCCATGGCGCACAGCTGTCGCTGCTCTCTCCCGGGGCTCCCAGTGTCACTTCCGCCGGTGTCACTCACTGACCCAGGCACCTCTCCCCAGGTGCTCCATTGCGCTGTTTCTGTGCCTGGCTGTCGCTGCTCTCTCCTGGGGCTCTCAGCGTCATTCTTGTCGGCGTCATTCTCCAACCCAGGTGCTTCGTCGCTGCTCTCAGCACCCTCGTCCCAGGTGCTCTGCTGTGTTGGCTCCATGCCCGGCTGTAGCTGCTCCCTCCCGGGGCTCTCAGCGTCACTCCCGTCGGCATCACTCGCTGACCCAGGTGCTTCGTTGCTGCTCTCAGCACTCTTGTCCCAGGCGCTCCACTGCATCGTCTCCATGCCCGGCTGTCGCTGCTCTCTCACGAGGTTCCCATCCTGCATGCTCCTGCTCTCCCGCTGCCCAGCCTCCAGCTCTGGGGATGACTCCTGTCGCTGCTCTCCCTCTCCGCTGTCGTCGCTCACCACGCTGTCAAACTCAACAGCGCTACTGTCCTGTACCGTGCTGAGCTCCTTGGCTGCCGTCTTCAGTGACCGGGGATTCCTCTACTTGCAGTCCCGGTACCACCTCCATGCCTAGCTGGTACCCTGGAGCTTGCTTTTGGCATGCAGTTAGCTTTGTGCCTAACTTGCCCATAAACACTGAGTGGGCCGTTAGCTTCTCCAAGCTAACTAGCCCAGCTCCACTTGGCGCCAACACTCCCACCACCCACAGCTTCGTGGTCCTTGTCTGCTTGGCGAAGTACTCAGTCAGCATGCTCAACAGCATCCTCATAACACTCCATTTCACCCAACGTACCGAGAATTCTTCGGCCTTCCACGCCGAGATGGTGGGCCAGAAGTGCTTGTCTTTGTCTCCCGTCGAGTCTACTTAGGCCCAGCGCCCCGATGTAATCCTCATACATGGCCACCCACTTAGGCCACAGGATCACTGGCACTCCTGTGTACTCCAGAAACAGTAGCAGGGATGGAGGTAGCCCATACTCTCCCATGGTTTATTCTCGTTGCCAAAATGTTATGTATGAGGAAAGGAGTTGGAGTCTCTCTTGTCATGCAGCCAACCAACTAACTTTATTAAGAACACAGAACTATATATACAGAACAACCGTGCACGCCTGACGTCACGTTAGGGGCGGGTACGGCAACACGCACACACACCACACAACATCAATGGCGGGGCCACGCACGTAACTGAATGGACACTTGTTAAAGGGGCAGTACATGAAAAGCGCCAGACTAATATATGAAATAATATTAAAAAAATTCCTCCATCCACATCTTGATCTGAATCACCACTAAAATGTAATCATCTGTTTTCCCATGCCATTACACACCTTTCCTGAAAATGCCATCACAATCCGTTCATAACTTTTTGAGTTATGTTGCTAAAAGGCAAACCCACCAACAGGCAAACCAACTCCACTAAAAACAATACAGTACCTTTGTCCTTTCTTGGCGGAGGTAATAATGGATTACGTTTATATAGCACCTTTCAAGATACCCAAAGTGCTTTACAGTGAGTCCATTATTCATTCACTCCACAGACAGACAATGGTAGTGGTAAGCTACTGCTGTAGCCACAACTGCCCTGGGGAAGACTGATGGGAACGTGGCTGCCAATCTGTGCCAATGGCCTCCTTGACCACTACCAAACATTTATACACATTCATACTCAGTGTCATGGACGCTGGATGTCATGATCTGAACATTCTGTCCACACCTTCTGCTATTTTTGAAATGTTTGCTCAATTTTGTTATCATTAGTTTGTTGGGTTATTCTCACCTCTTTGTTCAGTTATTTTTTCTTCCTGATTTGGTTCATTATGATTATTATTCGCATTGTGTGTCCTCTGTGCTTCTCCCAGTGTCCTTTGTCCGCACAGCCCCGCCTGTCCTGTTTTGTAGCTGCTCCCCTGTTGTCTGTTAATTAGTCCCAGCTGTCCTACTTTAAGTTAATTATCTGTTCTCCCCTACATATACTGTATGTGTGTCTCAGTCGTGCTCCCTGTCACATCATAAACCTGTGTTATGTGCCATCACCTCATCATCTTCTTCATGTCTTGTTTTGGATAATCCAGCCTAGAGCTGCTTTTGTGGACTGTTAAATATACTGAACTTTATCTCCGCTTTGGGTCCATTTTTGCTGCCACCCCAGCAGAGGTACATGACACTGGAGGCAAGGTGGGTAAAGGGTCTTGCCCAGGGACACAACGGCAAGATGGCTGTGGAGAGTGGGATTTGAACTGCCAACCCTCTGGTTAACCCTCCTGTTATGTTCATTTGTCAGGAACAGCAATGGTGTTCCCGGGTCAGTTTGACCCGGTGCATGTTTAATTATCCAAAAGATGTCCGAAACCAAAAAAATCCTAACAAACATTGTTAATATTTCATTACTAATTCCATTACTAACTACTCTGTCAATATTTAGTGCATTGGTGTTCCTTACCTCTAATAGGTAATGGTTCAATTAGGATAATTCTCTCGTTTTTCATAAAAAAAAAAAAAAAAATGTTCAAACTTTTTTTTTAAATGTTTTACCACTTTATTACTTTTGAAAGACCAACATATAAAACATAACATTGAAACATAACATTTAAATTTTGTTTTACATACATGCACTGTTTGTGAACCACTAATGAACAAAATAACACAATATGAACAAGGTGTGTGTGTGTGTGTGTGTGTGTGTGTGTGTCTTTACGTCGACACAGCACATGAGTGACATGTCATCACACTGAGCTTTGTGCAAATGAATTTTCCACATTTCACACTGGACATGCTTGTCTTGACATCATCAGATGGCCTGCAGACCTGGCACCTCTTCCTCTTTCTTTTCCCCTCAGCAGCAACCTAGAACCAAGAGGACCATGATTACTTTACTATGATGTCTTTTTGCTGATCCCAAGACACACACAATGCACTCTCATACACTTATGAACACACAAACACTTACTTACCTCACGTACTGGTGTACTTGGTGCAGTCCTCTCCCGGATCTCCCTCACCGTGGCTGCAGCGGCTGGGGTCCTTGGCAGGTGCTCCCTCCGTTGGATGTGCTGTGTCACAAGCACCTTCCCCAGCTCCTCGAGAAAGATGCGCCTCTTGTACAGCTTTGACACATTCCAGTCAGGAAAGATCTCAGTCCAAATGACAAATGCGTTGTAGGCCGATACATCGATCATGTTATAAAAGATGACCAATGGCCAGCGCGCAGTCATTCGTTTGGTGCTGTAGGACCCTGTTACTTTGTCCAAGTTGTCTACCCCCCCTTTGGTGGCATTGTAATCCAGAATCATGCTTGGTTTCTGGTCCTCTCTTGTGCTTATTTCAGCATTTTTGTGCAGAGTGCTCATGAGCACAACATTTTTTCCCTTTTTGGGGCAGTAAGACACTAGGGCTGTGGTGTCTGTGAAGGCAAACATGGAAGATTGAGGGGTCCTGTTCTTGATTACCAGCAGCTCAGCAGGGAGTTCAGCCCTGTTCTTTCGGATAGTTCCGATCATTGTGAGCTTTCTCTTCAGAAGCTCCTGACCCAAGTTGTAGTTTGTGAAAAAATTGTCACAGGTTATGTTGTGCCCCTTGAGACCCTGTGCCATGTCGAGCACGACCCTTGTGCCCTGATTCTTCTCCGGTGCTCCTCCAACCGGCTTTCCAGTGTAAACCTGCATGTTCAATGCATAGCTGGTGTTTGCATCACATGCTTGCCCAGATTTTTATTCCATATTTAGCTGGTTTGGAAGGCATATATTGCCTAAATGGGCAGCGACCTCTGAATGCCACCAGCCTTTCATCTACTGTGATATTAGGGCCTGGGTTATAGAGTAGTGGAAGTTGCTCTACCCACTTGTCAAACACTGTCCTAATAGCTGCCAGCTTGTCTCTCTCCCGTCTACCAGCCCTTGTCTCTCGATTATCAAATCGGATTACTCTGGAGAAAATGCAAAAAGTCTCCAGAGACATTGTGGCTCGAAATATCGGCCTCCCTCTCTCTGCATCCCACAGACTGGCTGTTGATTCATCCTTCGATTTATAGACCCCAGCCAGGATGAGGAGCCCCAAATATGCATCTAAATGTTGTTTTGTCCAGCTCCTTCCACTTCTCCCCAAAAACACGCCTCCCTTCTAGATTAGTCATTTCCAGAATGATTTTCTGAATTGAATCTGGCATGACCAGCTCAAAAGCTGACTTGATGTCAATCACACGAGTCACTGCCATCCTAGTGGGCCCTGGCACTGTCTTTATTATGTTTTCTGCAGACAGTTTTGCCTGACGTACATTTGGGGATGAAGACCAATGTATTTCACCATTTTCTGACATAAATGTCTTGCTTGGAGGAACAGGAATAGCTATTCCCTCATCTGGTTCAAAATCAGAATCATTAGAATCAGAATTTAGCTCAAGATAGTCTTCATCTTCAGACACATCCTTCTCTATTTCACTGTCATGATCAAAGATGGCTTCCAGAGCCTCCTGGACTGTCATCCTTTTGCTTCTGCTGCTCATTTTGTAAAGGTCTGCCTGACAGTGTAATGTTGGTAGGACTCCCATGCAGAGAAGCTTTTATATTTTTTGCCCCTTCCCTGTTGAGTGTCCACTGAATATGGATGGAGTTTTCCCACGAGAACGTAAATGGGTCCCGTCAAAAGTCATAACACCTGCACCTGTGTGTGTGTGTGTGTGTGTGTGTGTGTGTGTGTGTGTGTGTGTGTGTGTGTGTGTGGGAAATACGTTGCAATAAGGTGCAAAGAAAGAAACAGTCTGACATTTCTGACGCCCTTTTACCTCCAGTTTGACTGCTGGGTCACATTGACCCAAACAGTATCTATGTGATATAAACATGCAGGGGGTGATTGCAAATATGTGAGATGAACCATTTTCATATGATATGTTGATTTATTATTTTACTCTAAAGTGTATTCATCCCCTCTGAAATCCTTCTACACCACACATCCTTGTTGAATATTTTACCATATATTTCATTCTTAGATGTTATTTTAGCTTAGTTAAAGTTTTATTTTGTCGAGCTGAGATCCAAGATGGCTAGCTGAAGCTAGCAGTTTCACCACCATTCACAAATGTTTCTGTGCTTATTATACTCCAAGGATCAATCATATCCTATCGACCACTGAAACCACACCCCCCTGTATACTGATGTTAGAGGGAGAGCGAAGTTAATTGTGATCTTTGAGATTTAAAGAGACATACACTGAAACTAGTCATTCTCAGAAAGAGTGCAAAAGATGATTCTCAATTATGCTGCAGTAATTAAACAATTAAAGAAAATTTGACCAAAATATGTCACGAACATTTCACTAAGACCCCATGTGAACTGCTAAAATGTGGAAAAATTGCAGCCAATGTCCCCCTTTGATGAAATTTCAGTGAGCTAGATTTAGAAAATTACTTTTTCCTGTCAATATACTGTCAGTTTTGCAATTCCTGTCATTAAGGTTGTGTTTTTAATTTGTTTTACGTTTCCCAAAAGCCAGATTCATATTTTCAAGTGCATCTTACAGTTTAGATGTCATTATATAAAATGTGCATAAAATATTTATACATAAATTAATTTATAACCCAGACTGTTGAAGCCTTGCATTTATTATTCCCAAATGTGTTAGAACAACACTTCCTTAAAGACTTAACAACCTATGCCAGAGAAAATGAAAGAACTCTTGCTGTGACTCAGCTGAGAAACATGACGTGCATGGCATCACAGCTTGTCTTCTTTCCCAACCTCTATTATCCCATCAGGATGTACGTAGGTGCCACTACTGTCTTCATATGACAGCCAAAGTGAGATGTGCAGAAGTAGAGAAGACTGTTTAAAACAAAATCTGTTGTTGATGGAGATGCTTTGTGCAGCCTATGGTGTTGCATGTTGCAACACTTATTTCTAACTGTAGAATTGGCCTGAGTAGTTTTTAGACAAATGACTTACAAAAGGGTGTTGCTGTTATTCATGCAGAATTTTCTGACTGGTTGCATCTTCATCAGCACTTAGCAACAAGTGAGCTACTAAGCATTTAATTACAGTACCGTCTTTGTCCCAGCATGAAAGCATGGAAGGGAAATTGATTTATTGATTGAAGTTTGTAACTACATTGCCATAGGTCACAATGTGCCCCCTTTCAGCTTGTTAGTATTGAACCTTTCTCGGTCGACCCATTTGACCCCGCAGACCAAACAATTGACAAACAATTTCAAGTGAAAACATTCATTCATTCATCTTCTTCCGCTTAATCCTTTTCGGGTCGCGGGGGGGCTGGAGCCTATCCCAGCATCTTTTGGGCAAGAGGCAGGGTACACCCTGGACAGATCGCCAGTCCATCGCAGGGCCAACACAGAGAGACAGACAACCATTCACTCTCACAGTCAGACCTAAGGACAACAAAAAAAAAGCTTTAAAGCTCTGCACATTTCATACAGGCTGACATAAACTGTGCGTCCATGCTGATCCAACAAAGTGTGGATGCTCCAGCATTTTCTGCCTTTGTCTATTGTGTTTTGCTGTTTGACTTTCAGATCAAAACACAGTGGGAAACTTGAGACCATGAGTGCTTAGGCTGGTTTGGGTCCTGTTTAGAAGTGTAAACCTTCAGTCGTCTCAAGATGCAAGGTTCCATTTGATTACGATTCAGGTATAGGGAATGGGCGCATGACGTCACCAAATGAAAAAAATGCAAGGAATTGTGGGGAAAGTAGTCTGTCTGTCTTTGTTTAGTAGTAAGCAATGAAAGTTGTTAAGCTGAATTTTTTGAGGGTTGCTTCAATGTGTTGTTATTATTCATCTGAATACCAAGCAACATTAGAATAGGGAATTTCTGCTGCATTATCAAATGCAATAACCGCTCTCATTACTGGCGAGGAAAAAGACTGATACTGGCATATGCTTTTTTTTTTACCTTCCCGACTTGGAAGAAAAGTGGAGAGAATCAGGTTTCCAAGCTAAAAAAGAGGCGTTGAATGGAATGGATTGCATCAGTCAGAAGGAAAGACATCAGCTTCGACAATATTCCTGCACACATGATCGTGTGTTCACGGCCTTTTCACAAAGTTAAGTTGTGATTTAAACACACAAAAAGATTACTTGTATGTATGTGGAGCTGTTGCTAGCTTTTAACAAGCTGGCTGGGAATTACCAGAGCGCATGCTGTTGCCTTCATTATGTATGGATTTAAAATCAGCTGAGGACTGAAGTCCCCAGCTGATTTTATGCAGCGATGGTTTTATAACAGTAATTTCAGAGCGCTGAGAGGCTAAAAGGGAAGATTTGTCTAATATTATTGTGTCAAATCGTTATAATTCACGTGTGTTACTCAAGACCATTGACTCTATTCTTAAAGGTGCAAAAGATAACATTCTGATCTCCTGGCCAGTAGGTGTCGCACTCACTGTTGACTCGCTATAATCTTGTACCGGTTGCCAGGTAGAGAAATAAACAGCACTTGCTGGAGGCTAACATCAATATACTGCAGACTGCTAAAATCTCAGACCGGTTAGGTCGATGCTAAACTGGGCCATGGTGAAGAAATTTTTCCCCAACCACAAAATAAGAAAGAACCCAGTGGAGCTGTGCTGATACGGTGGTCACGGACTCAGTAATGTAGGGACAGTTGAGCTAACAGTCTGCTACAAGCCGAATATTGTCTATGACTTCCACACGGCAACAGCATTATGGGTTGTGACCTCTTTTACAGACTGGGCTTCACTATCCGCAAGAACGCTGGGTTCACATGGTCTGGTTATAACAACTGGGACATGACAGACAGCTATGACAATGATTTGTTGTGGGACAAGAGTATAATGAGAGACATCGATACCAAACCAACCGTCCCATGCGCACAGGAGGAGAGCTACCCAGAGGAGGGGGGGAGGCAGCAGCCGGACTCGCCTCAGATCCTCGCCCAGCCGGAGACTACAGAGGCCGCTGCGGAGTTGCAGGAGAGGGTGCCCACGCACACAGAGGACCTCGGGACACAATAACCGAGCACGGACACTACCTACAAAGCAGCACAATAACAAAGCACATCAGACGAGGGAGAAGAAAAACTGGACCGCTTCAGTACCCATTCTCAGCATCAGTCTACGGGGATTACCACTGAGCCGACAGGTAAAGAGTCCGCAACAGCGAACGACACGGGAAAGACACCTTCAGTACCCACGACCAGGTGTTGACCATGGAAACGACGATGGTGAAGTCGGGTGAAGGGTCCATGATGAACACGGTAACGACAGAACTGTTACGACACGACGGAGACTCCAAGATGGACGAGCACATGGCACCACCACAATCACAGGGACATGTGAGGCCAAGCAAGGTGCCTCTCAAAGTCATGGACTGGGTTCAAGTCCTCACCGATGAGAGACCGGGAGAGCGGCTGGCCAAGACACAACTGACTGGACAGCGGACACCACTGAGGATTGTGGTGAAACTAGGATCAGCATGCTTTCAACTGACGGATGGTTCAGTTCGGCATGCAAACCAACTCCAGCATGTCCAGATGGCTACCCCAGGTGGCGAGGCTTTGCGGGAGTCAGCTGATGCAGTGTGGGACCCGGGCCCCAACATTATGACGATCAGTCTTGGCTCCGGGGGCCCAGCATCTCCAGGGGCACGCCTACCACGGGCCCGCTACAAGGCCCCTCCAGGAGAACCGCCTTCCCCATGGAAGACTGTTAAGAAGAAAAAGTGACTGTCTAGTTAGGAACGCGGCAAAAGGAAGGTGGCAGAATAATCCACCCAGCCATGTCGGGTCCAGCGGTGGTCCACCCACTGACGCTAGTTCGTAGGTTTAAATGTTTGATTGCTTGAGTGTACCAAATTGGGGAGGGTCGAATTGAAAGTGTTCTGTGTTTTGCAAGGGGGAGGGAAGAATGTAATGATAGAACTCATTACAATGACGTGATGTGTGATGATGCAGCGGGCGGGTGACATCATCACACCGACATATAGGGGAGAGTCAGTCATCTTATGGCCTTTTCTTTGGCGACTCGTCCTCAGGGCATAACAGGGAGCTAAGCGCTCATTCACTTGTATTGTTAAACAACAGTTTGTGTAATAAAGTTCGAGTTCTAGCACAGCATCCTCATCCGTCTTCATTCCAGGTTTGTGGACATAACACATAGATGTAAATGTTGATCGTATGAACCTATCATACGTGTCAGTTTGGTAAGGAGCAGTTAATGGGGTCTTTTCCACACCTTATATTGACTGATACTATCAAACACTCATAATTATAATATGAACATGTCAGAAATAAAATTCAGTTGGTTACATTGAGTTTAGACTGCTGCCCCCCCCCCCCATCCCGCTACCCTAACTACCAAATTAATAGCAGAAGATGAATGAGCTAGTTAGCATCATAGCTAGCACTGGTTACCTGCCAGAAGAAAACTGGTGACCACTGCGTGACTTTTCAGCCCTTTGTGTGGTGATCCGAGCTGTGTGTTGTTTTTCTTTCTCTCACTAATTATCTTCCACAGCTGCGGCTTCACTCACACCTGCGTCTCCCAATTAGACTACCTTTATTAGGAGTGGAGCATCCACTCCTGCACAGAGACATTAACGCTCCAACTGGGTGAAAGAACTCCTTGACATGAGTCAACCCTTCTCTTCAGCTGGGAGTTTTGCCTCCCTCTTCACAACCGTAAGCAACCTGTTTACTGGGTTTTGTCTTCATCTGCATCTGCCTCTCCTTGTTCCCCATACCTGTGCACAGGTGGACTGTCCTCCAGGCGGACCGACCCAGCTCCAAGCGGCAGATCAGAACTCTTCCCACGAGCCAGAGGCTCCACTCATTCATCAGTCCTCCATAAGTGCCTCAGCACCCAGACTGAACTCTCTCCTCTCTCCCCTCAGCTGAGGATTCTCCTGCACTTGTCACTGTAATTATCTACACTGGCACTACCTCACCTTCGTAGGACCCTGGTAACCTGGAGAAGGAATGAGCTGCTACTAGTTTCTCTCTAACACTCCCTTGCTCCATAAAATTATTAGTTATTCTGCTAATTCAGCCATTTATTGCAAGATAACTCATATCTGCTTCTCCTCTCCTTGCAGGGTTGCCAGACTGCTTCCGTTCTGCACTCACACACTCACACGCACACGCACAGTCAATAAAGATCATTGTATTTCTAATTGAGCCTGTTGTCTGCTCCAGGGTTTTACTTCAAATCATGTCAGTACGTCTCCGAGTAGAAAACCCAGCAGACAGTGCGACCGCACAAAGACTTAACACCACGGAGGCTTTATTAGATCAGCTGACATACCAACAACAGGTGATCTTGAATCAATTGACTCAGATTAATTCTCGGCTTGACCAGCTTACCTTGGCGTTGCCATCTCGGACTGCCTCCGGGGGTCCAGTCGTGCAGCCGCATCCAACCTCTCCTCCAGTACAGCACACTCGGTTAACACCAGTTCCCACACCTACCCGTTTTAGCGACAAGTTGGGGGAGGCTTGGGGGTTCCTACTTCAGTGTAGCCTTGTTTTTCAGCAGGTTCCGGAGGATTTCCCTACAAATCACAGTCAAATTAGTTATGTTGTGAATCTGCTGGAGGGGTGGGCCTTAGCCAGGGCTTATGCTGTGATGGCCCGTCCTGATTATCCTAACCACACATATGACCGATTTGTTTCTGAGTTTACTGAGGTCTTTGATCATTCTCACCGGGACAATGTCCCCACCACCCGCCTCCTCAACCTTCGGCAGGGGGGCAGGTCCGTAGCTGACTACTCTGTAGATTTCCGGATTGTTGCGGTGGAGGTGGGTTGGGAGGATGCCTCACTCTGCAGCATTTTTTCATGCAGTCTTAGTCCTAGTCTTCGGGATGAGTTGGCCCGTTTAGACAAACCCTCATCATTACATGAATTAATCTCTTTAGCCGTCAGCATTGATAACCGTTTGAGGGAGTGGTCTAATGAGCACCATTTTTCTAATCGCTCAGGCTCCCAGCCTCGTCTTTCCCCTCAGCCTGTCCTCCCTGCCCTCCCTCCCTCTGAACCCCCTGACGACGGGGAACCTATGCTGGTGGGCTGATCTAGGTTGCCTCCTGCGGAACAACAACGCCACTGCGATCTCGGATGTGCATGTATTGTGCCAGTGCCGATCACGAGGTCGCTTCCTGTCCCAATCAGCCAAAAGAGGGGTCAGTTTGTCACAGTAGGGGGACTAAAGGGCGTGGGAAAGGCTAAAACCTGTACACGACTGATTTTACCTATTCGCTTTCAACATGGTCACATTGAAATTTCCACTAATGTTCTCCTCTCCTTGCAGGGTTGCCAGACTGCTCCCGTTCTGCACTCACACACTCACACACATGCACAGTCAATAAAGATTATTGTATTTCTAATTGAGTCTGTTGTCTGCTCCTGGGTTTTACTTCAAATCATGTCACTTTGAGACTCTTCAGCAATCAGCCATCAAAAGTCGAACCGATATTTATCCTGCTCCTTTGTTTGTCGTGCCATACTTGAGAATGATTGGGAAACTGATGTCTGCCTTCAGACTCAGGTATTTAGCTGAATAATTCACTACTTGGAAAACCAGCAACCCAAAACCAGACAATGGCACGTAACATGAAGCTAGCGATGCCAGTGGCTGTGACATCCTCATTGGACTTCCATGTTTGCCATTCTACAGCTGCAGGATGTAAATATTTATATTATTTTCTCCCCGTAAAAAAATAATGAATAAGTTTTTTCATCAATATACTAATTTTTACAAGAACATTCAGACTTAAATTGTACACATTTCTAAACACTTTGTTGATGTACTTTTTTAGAAAAAAAAAAAACAAAAAACTTTGGTTTTGACATGATTTAGTAGTTTAGACCCAGAAGCAGACTACAGACACAGTTAGAGAGTTTAAACAATGATTTATTGTGCGCAGATGAGGTAGTGATTGGAGAGTCTGACAACCGTGTGGAGAGAAGTAGGAGAGGGGTGAGCAACTGTGGCAAACAATATTGCAATGATACTATTGATAGGCGCCTTACGGGTTTGAGGGCTGTAGGCTGCGGGAAACTGCCGACGCTCCATATTCCTCTCCCGGCTGACGTAGTTGGTGACGGTGAATGTAATCCCAGCACTGATATATGCAGTGCTTGTGCTGAGTCTCCTTGGCTGAGGTGGTTGTCTGATTGAAAACTGAACGGTGAAATAATTGTCCACTTGGTGAAAGAATCCAAATCCGCCAGGAGGATGAATCCTGAGTCCACTAGGAGAAAGAATCCTAAACCGCCAGGAGAATGAATCCTAGACCACCTTGCTGAAGTGAAACTCTCCCCTCAACTGAAAGGCTGCCCTAATGAGGAGCAGCTGGTGGAGCTATGGGGCATAAGTGATTAGGGAGACAGAACAACAGAGTGCAGCCTGGATTATTACAGTTTTCATGAAAATGTTGTACTGTGCAACTTTAAAGCCTCACCGATGTCACCACCATTAGAGCTCTTATCCCAGCTCCTGTGTCTAGATAACTTTATATACAACATAGGCTACTACTAGGTTAAATAGATGATGATCCTTATTAATCAACAGATAGTACTGACTGTACAGAGAAGGATTATAAGGCACAGCATACCAATTATACTATAAGGTGCAGTATGGCAGCATTGTTATAACCGAAATTCAACATCAGAGTGTGTTATTGTACAGTGAAAGGGCATGTGGCAAAAAAGATTTCCTGTACCTAATTGTTCGGCAGCAAAGCTGTAGCAGTCTGCTGGAGAAAGTGCTCTGCTGACTGTCCAGTGTGTGGTGGAGGGGGTGATCAGGATTGTCTGTGATGGATTGCAGTTTGTTCAGTGTCCTCCCCTCCACCACAGATTCAAAGGTCTCCAGCCTGAGACCAATTACAGAGCCAGCCTTCTTGATAATCTTGTCAAGTCTGTTGGCGTTGCTGGCTCCGATACTGCTGCCCCAACAGAGAGCAGCAAAGAAGATGGCACTGGCAACAACGGCCTGATAGAAAAGCTTCATCATCTTGTTGCACATGTTGAAGAATCTCAACTTCCTCAGAAAGTAGAGTCTGCTCATCCCCTTCTTGTACACAGCATCAGTGTTAGATTTCCAGTCCAGTCCGCTGCCGATCATGACACCCACGTATGTGTAGTCCTCAACTACCCTCACAACCTCTCCCCTAATCCGCAATGGCTGTGAAGGCATCCTCTTCTTCCTGAAGTCATTCACCATCTCTCTGGTCTTTCTGACATTCAGTCTCAGATGATTGTGCTTGGTCCAGTCTACAAATCTGTCTACGAGTACCCTGTACCCCCCCCCCCCCATACACCCAACAACAGTCAAGTCGTCAGAGAATTTCTGCAGGTGGCATGACTTGGTGTTGTACTGAAAGTTGGTGGTGTATAAGGTGAAGAGAAAAGGAGAAAGCACAGTCCCCTGTGAAGCTCCCATATCACTAACCCCCACATCAAACAAGACACTACCCAGCCAGACAAACTGTGGCCTGCCTGTCAGGTAGTCAGTAATCCAGGTGATCACAGAGCTGTCAACCCCCATCACCCGCAGCATCTCACCCAACAGCAGTGTCTGAATGGTGTTAAATGCACTGGAGAAATCAAAGAATGTGATTTTCACAGTGTTTCCTCCTCCATCCAGGTGCAAGTGGGTTCATTGCAGCAGGAAGATGATGGCGTCTTCAACTCTTAAATGGGGCTGATATGCAAACTGCAGAGGGTTCAGCCACGTCTTCACCTGCGGCCTCAGGCGGGCTAAAACAAGTCTCTCCAGGACCTTCATCACATGTGATCTGAGGGCAACTGGTCGATAGTCATTCAGGTCCAATGGAGACGACTTCTTGGGGACTGGAACCAAGCAGGATGTCTTCCACAGCACTGGTACTTTCTCCAGGCTCAGGCTCAGGCTCAGGTCGTACAGGTGTTTCAGTACCGGAGCTAGCTAGTTGGCACAGGTCCTCAGGATCCAGGCAGAGATGCCATCAAGACCTGCAGCCTTCCGCTGGTGAAGTATCTCTAGGTGTTTCCTCACCTGGCCTGTAGTCACAGTGATAGGGGGGTTGGTGTTGATGTTGTCAGTGGGGAGGAGGGGAGCTGAGGGGAGAGGGAGGTGCTGCACAGGGGAGTGAGGGGGGAGGAGGTTGTGGGGGTCTGGCTGTGTTGTGGGAGTGACGGACGGTGAGTTGAACCTATTAAAGCAATTCAGCTCATTGGCCCTCTCATGGCTCCCCACTGTCTGTCTATGCCTCCCCTTACACCCAGTGATGTTTTTTTTTTCATTCCAGACTACAGCTCTCTTATATACCTCTGCTGTAGTTTATCCTCCAACTTCCTCCTGTAATTGTCTTTACACCTCCTCAGTATCTCTCTCAGTTCATGCTGCACTCTCCTCAGTTCCTCCTTATCTCCAGACCTAAAAGCCCTCTTCTTCTTGTTAAGAAGTGCTTTCAGGTCACTGGTGATCCATGTTTTTTTGTTTGTTTGTTTTTTTTGAGGAAACAGCACATGGTCTGAGCTGGCATGGCTGTGTTTTCATGGAACTTGATGTATTCTGTGATGCAGTCAGTCATGTTGTCTATGTCCTCCCCGTGTGGCCCACAGAGTACATCCCAGTCCTTTGTCTCAAAGCAGTCCTGTAGTGCATCAGCAGCCTCCTGTGTCCACCTCCTCACAGGCTGTGTGTGAGTAGGCTGCCTTTGCACAAGAGGAATGTACTAGGGTGATAACAGAATCATGTTGTGATCAGATCTGCCTGGGGGGGGGGGGGGCAGAGCTGTGGTGCTATATGCATCTCTGACATTCACATACAATAGATCCAGTGTTTTATTTTCTCTGGTGGGACAGTCAACAAACTGGTTGAAGTCTGGTAATGTTTTGTCCAGTGAGACATGTTTAAAATCTCCCATGATGGCCATGAATGTGTCAGGATGCTGGGCCAATAGAGTGGCAGTAATGGAGCTGATGACATCAGTGCTGCATCAGTGGCGTCACATGCCGCTGCATCAGCCACTGTGAACTCTTTACTTAGAAAGTGCTTAGAGAGCAAGTTTATGTAAAAGAGCTGCTTCTTTTCAATCATGTGATGTTTATGTGGCTAGTTTTATGCAGAGGCTCGTTACCTGTGCTTTGGTTTTGCTGTGCCGTGCGGGTGCAGCCTTGTCTGTAAGTAGCACCATGACAGGAGCTCATACTCCAGCAGTTGCTGGGACCCTATATTCAGTGCCGCCAAATGGGCTTAGAGAGGGGGTGCTGCTGTGGAGTGACCGGCACCTCTCACTCAATCCGACTTGGTCAGCGAAGTCTGTGGTGCCCCCTCAATCCTCTGCACTCCGCGGTGGTGCCAGTGGTGATGGCTACCACAGTTGAGGCTAGTTGTTCCTCCAGTCTGCAGAGCATCCCCTGCGGGCAGTGTCTTGTCCAGCTCATGCTTCCCACCGAGTGCACAAAATCCCAAATGTGCTCAAACATCCACTTTCAAAGTGCTGGGTGTTTTTGATCACTTGTTGCTGTACTCCGGTGCCTCCGTTTACCATGCAGTTAACAAGCCCATGACCATGGATGTAGTAGTTTTTTTAAGTCATGACGTGCTTTTTTTGACAAGCAGAGGTCAGACAAATGGCACAGGTGGCGAGCTTTCAAACAGTAATGTTCTACATCAATGCATCTAAGAATTGAGAAATTTCCACACTTCTAGTCCAGTTTAGATGTTTACATGCAAGAGAAATATGACTCCTGACCACACTGAAAAAAAATATAATAACAAGAATTTAGTGCAATTTTAGTCTGACTAATGTGGCTTTCACACCTAACCCGTTTGGTCCAGACCAAAATTTTAGGCTTGAAAGCTCCCCCGAACCACGGTCCGGACCAAAGAGCCGAAATTTGCTCCAGCAAAAAGAAGTGGTCTTGATCAGATTCAAATTGAAGCTTGGTTCAGTTCATTTAAGTGTGAAAGTAATTTTCAGAAAGGTTTGGTCTTTCAGACAAAACACAGGAAGTTAAAACAGCTGACAACAGGGAAAATTAGCCACGGTATTACTTGGAGAGAGGAAGAGACACAGATTTTAATCGAAATATGGTCTGTTAGCGGCATAAATAGTCAATAAAGTAAAATCATAAAAATGCAGAAACTTACCACATATTTTCAGAGGGGATGTGAATGATAGTATGTGAAAAATTGGAGGAGCAATGCCAGCTGAAAATGATCATGGCTGATGAGAAGGATAAACATATTTTTAAATAAGATAAGATAAGACAGGCCTTTGTTAGTCCCACAATGGGGAAATTCCAGGACTGCAGCAGCAAAGGGATAGCAGCACTCAGAGCAATAGTAAATAAGATAATAAGATAGTCAAAACAGTAAATCTATCTATCTATCTATCTATCTATCTATCTATCTATCTATCTATCTATCTATATACAGTATATATATATATATATATATATATATATATATATATATATAGTGCAGGAGCATTGCAGCTAAATAGGAGCAACAGCATTATGGTTAGTTAAATTACCCAGCAGAATATGAATAAGGACCCACACAGTATATTTCACATTTGAATCAACAGTGTTGTTGCCACCCTCAATAATAATTGCACTTGTCTTAGTTGTGTATTGGAGGGGACGATCTCTATTTGTGCAAGGTTGTGATGTTTAGTACGGTTAATACGACCTCTACGAGCAGCACCGGTTAGATTATAAAGTCTGACAGCCATAGGTAGGAAGGACCTGGGGAGCCTCTCCCCCGAGCACTTAGGATGGCACAGCCTACCACTAAATGAGCTCCTCAGTGCGTTCAGCATATCCCACATAGGGTGGGACTCAGACTCCAGCAGAAATGACCACTTAGCCACCATCCTCCTCTCTCCTATCTCCGCCACTGGGTTGAGGCATCGCCCCAGAACAGAGCTACCTTTTTTGATCAGGCTGTTCAGTCTCTTCCTGTCGGCTGCGGTGATGCCGCTGCCCCAGCAGACCACTCCAGATGTGATGGCTGATGCCACCACTGAATTGCAGAAGGTCTTCAGAAGTGTCCCTTGCACTCCAAAAGACCTGAGTCTCCTCAGAAGATACAACTTGTGCTGCCCCTTCTTGTAGAGCACGTTGGTGTTGCGTGACCAGTCAAGTTTATTGTCCAGCTGAACACCCAGGTACTTGTAGGATGTCACTATCTCACTGTCTGTTCTGTGGATGTTTACCAATGCTGTGGGGGGTTGTTCTTGCCTGCGTCAGTCCATCACCAGTTCCTTGGTTTTTCTTGCATTGATCTGGAGGTAGTTCCGCAGGCACCAGTATACAAAGTCCTGGATAAGTCCTCTGTACTCCGCATCATCCCCATCAGAGATGAGGCAGACGGCCGCAGAATCATCAGAGAAATTCTGTAGATGACAGTGTGGTGTGTTGTGTGAAAAATCAGCAGTGTAGAGGGTGAACAGGAAGAGCGCAGGACTGTTCCCTGGAGGGCCCCGTACTGCAGATGATGGAGTCAGACACACAGTCCTGGGTTTTCACAAACTGTGGTCAGTTTGTGAGGTAGTCCAGGATCCACGATGACAGGTGCTGGTCCACCGCTGCACACAGCAGTTTGTCCCTCAGGATCACTGGTTGTATGGTGTTGAAAGCACTGGAGAAATCAAAGAACATGACCCTCACAGTGCTCCCAGGCTTCTCCAGGTGGGACAGGGAACAATGTAGGAGGAAGGTCACTGCATCCTCCATCCCGATGCCAAGCTGGTAGGCAAACTGAAGTGGGTCCATCACTGGTCCCACCAAGGGCAGAGGTGGGCGAGGAGCAGCCTCTCCAGGGTTTTCATTAGGTGTGATGTGAGGGCCATTGGTCTGTAGCTGTTCAGGTCCTTGGGGTGCGAAGTCTTCGTCACGTGTACCACACAGGATGTTTTCCACAGCTGTGGTACCCTCCCCAGCTTCAGGCTCAGACTGAAGATGTGCTCCACGATTCCACACAGCTGGTCTGCACAGGACTTGAGGAGCCTCGAGCTGATGCCATCCAGACCTGCAGCCTTCCTCACCTTGAACTTCTTCAGCTCAGCTCTCACCTGAGTCTTAGTGAGAGCTGAGACTCAGGTGACCTAACCCTAACCCTAAATGAAGACGGCCTGGATAATATTCTAGCCTCACTAATTTACTAATATGATGGCGTCGGAACAAGTTTCCACTTAAAGAGCTTTTACTGATGTGTCCAGAGGTGCAGAAAACACCTTTGAGGGTGAGTAGCATGCTTGCTAACTGCAGCGCCTGTGCTAACTAAATGTCGTCATGACAACTTAACATCAGCGTGTTACATAAAGTTGTCTGATCCGCTTGGATAAAGAACAGTGTGAAACCAAACCTAACTGGACCAAATGTAGACACTGTAGCAAAATAAAAACTTTAGTCCAGACCTTGGTTCGGACTTTCTGGTGTGAAAATGCCCTAAGATGCCTACATGTATAATTAAAAGAGCAGTTTTAGTTGGAGCAACACAATAAACTGATTTTTTTACCCCTAACATCCAAACATACTGAC
The DNA here is from genome assembly GCA_020510985.1 of Pholidichthys leucotaenia. Taxonomy (NCBI): domain Eukaryota; kingdom Metazoa; phylum Chordata; class Actinopteri; order Cichliformes; family Pholidichthyidae; genus Pholidichthys; species Pholidichthys leucotaenia. The sequence goes on along the minus strand of CM035838.1, from coordinate 165,874,019 downwards.
TGGGATTTTGAACTGCAGCCCTTATCGTAAGAGAACAAGGCAAGGCAAGTTTATTTATTTAGTATATTTTGTGTACAAGACAATTCAAAGTGCTTTACATGAAGCATTAAAGCATTACAGGAAGTTGCAAAAGGAATACATAAGAATTTAAAAGGAAACTAGAAAAAACAGAATAAGCACAGTGTTGGCCTACTTCAAAGTTACCAAAGTAACCTACCCCGGGCAGGTTTTGTCAATATTTAACTATTTGATTGACCTCAAAGGAGCTCACACCCGGTGTGACAGTGTCTAAACTGGCTGGTCTCTGATCAGACTTTGTTTCCTTTTTATTTACCAGAGGTCTACTCTGTATGTACCAGAGCAGCCAGTCCCCGAATGGTCTTCCTAGTTTAACAACATTAAAATTACTGTCCTGGAAGAAAAGATTGGGGCCCTTGATTTGTACAAAACAGCGTTTGTCAATTACTGTCCGAACTTCAGCTGTAGTCCCACAGTCCCGGACCGGCTTAAATTAATAAGACTTGTCTTTTCTACCCCATTCCCTGAACAGGCCTGATGTTTAAGTCAGATCTTGGACACACCCTACTGGTGGCCTTCCCAGAAAGACTTACTGTATTCTCTAATCGCCTAACCCAGTTAGGTCTTTTTTCTTTATCCTCCAAACATTCACTTTATACTCAAACAATAATCTTATTATCCTCACTTCTTACAGTAAAAACTTACTTACTTTTTTTCATCAAAATTTACTCACCAGGATTAATTTACTCTGACAAGTGTACACAAAGTTTAGTTATTGTGTGTGTAAATTAAAGAGAAACAAGAACAAGCTAAAATAGAATAAGAAAGATAAAGTGCAAGAAATAAAAGTTACAGTGCATTGTAGGAAATTAACAGTTGTTCTACTGAAAGGCCGTGGCAAATAGGAAAATTTTTAACCTCGATTTAAAGTAGCTGAGAGTTTCAGCAGCCCTGATGTTTTCTGGGAGTTTGTTCCTTATGTGAGGAGCATAAAAACTGAACGCTTCCTCACCATGTTTGGTTTTAACTCTGGGCACAGAAAGTAGGCCTGACTCTAACGACCCAAAGGCTCTGGGTGGTTCATAATAGAACAGTAGATCTGAAATGTATTTTGGTCCTAAACCATTCAGAGCTTTATAAACCAACAGGGGTATTTTGAAATCTATTCTTTGACAGACATGAAGGCAGTGTAAAGATCTGAGGACTGGAGTTATATGATCTTGTAAGTGTTCTGTCTGCTCTGAGTGCCTCTCCCTCTCTCCTTAATTGGCACTCCCCTGCAGCCCTGATCACACCTGCTGCCAATTTAGGTTACCCTTTATAAGGGAGCTTCTCTCATAGCTCTGTCTGGTCATGTAGACTTTCATCCTGATCACACGCTCGCCTGTTTGTTACACTTTACCTTGCTCACTGTTTCTTTCTGCTCCGTTAAGACCCTGCTGCCTGCCCAACATTTTGGAGTTTGTTTGCCCTGCCTGTCTGCTGTGCTCTGACCCTTGGTTTGGATTTGGACTTGAATTGTGAATTGGGATTTGGATTCCTGGACTTGGACATTTGGATTGTGCACTACTCCCTCTTCTTCTCCCCTCAACCACATACGTAAGTCAACTTACTAACGTTGTGCTCACTGTCCTAACTCCTTTGTCCCCTTTTCCCAGGCTTGGCCAGCCTACCCCCCTCTTCCCCACACAGTCCTTCTCCAGCTGCACCTATGACACCTCACCCCTGCTAACCAGTCTCCCAGCTTGGAGGAATTTCCACACCGTCCCCGCTGATGAGCCAGGGTTGCCAGATTCCCCACTGCACGTCCTCACTATTATTAATTAATTGTAATAAAGATTATTGTTCACAAATTGTCTCCATCCGTGTTGTGTTCGGGTCTTTGCCTGGTGAAACCTGACAGTACGCGACCAGCATTCAGACCCAGCGACAAGGGTGGACACATTGTTAGCCCGACTAAACGCACTCGAGCAACAACAAGAACAAACTGCTCACCAAATCCAGGTCGTGTTTAATTAATTATTAATTACAATTATTATTAGATGTTGGTATTATTGTCAATATAAACTATCATTGTTGTATCATTTCTAGTGCATAATTTAATTATAAGGCATATTATATATTATGGTATTGTATAATGAATGTAACTGTGGGATGAATAATGACTAGAATGATATTATAATTTATTGGGTATGGAGAAGGGGTGGGACTACATAAACGGTGGCTTCTTCCCACTCCTTTTGAACATTTTATTTTTTTGGTTTTGATTTTTGTTTTAAAATGTTTTTTCTTTTTTGTCTGAATGTTCAAATAAATAAAATCAATCAATCAATTAATCAATGAACTGGCTAAGCAGACAGAGTGCATCGTCAAATTAAAGGAGACAGTACAGTACCTCTTTCCCGCCGCTTCTGCTCCTTTGCCTTCTGTGGCGACACCTCCGACTGGACGCCCGGGCCGTCCTGCGCTGTTTTCTACACCATCCTGCTATAGTGGTCAGTTGGGGATAGGGGTTTGGGGCTCGTTGGTTTCTGTTCCAGTATCAGCTGGTGTTTGATAGCGTTCCAGATGACTTTCCCACCGACCATAGAAAGATCAGTTATCTGGTCAGCCTATTAAATGGGTGCACCCTCTCTTGGGCACAAACTATAATTCAGGGTCCTGAGCATCATTCGTACACTTATGAATGGTTCACAAATGATTTTCTATGGGTGTTTGACCACTCAGGCCAGGAGGGAAGTGCTTCCGTGAGGCTCATGGAGTTCAGTCAAGGGGCTAGGACTGCAGCGGAGCATGCTATAGAGTTCTGTGTGCTTGCAGCAGAATCGGGGTGGGATGACATCGCTCTCTGCACAGTTTTCACCCATAGTTTAAACACCACATTGCGAGATGAGCTGGCCCAACTCCGAGATGAGCCCAGGTCCCCAGACGAACTAATCTCCCTGGTAGTCAAATTGGACAACAGACATCGCCAACAATCTAGGTCAGTGTGTTCCCCGCTCAGCTCTTCATGCTGTCCCTCCCCGGCCACCGTTGCTTGCAGTTCCTCCATCTGCCTTCTCATCTGATGCTCCTGAGCCTATGGCAGTGGGCCAGTCAAAACTCACTCCCACTGAGTGGCAGCAACATTACGAGGTGGGGCTTCATCTGTATTGCGGTGGCACCGGTCATGTCATCGCCTTGTGCCTGGCGAAGCCAATAGATTAAGTCCGTCAGTTGCTGTGGGGGGACTGACGGGTGCAAATTCCAACCCCGCTGTCAACTGTGTCACTGCCCATTCGGTTGTTGCTCAAGTCCGCCGAGTACGTGGGCTCCGCTCTCATTGACTCTGAAGCTGAGCAGAGCTTCATTTCTGAACATCTGGTAACCCAATTCAAGATACTGTGCACCAGATTACCCCAGCCCATACAAATTATTACTCTCTCTGGTGAGCCCTTGTGCCAAGTCACTAAACAGACTGTCCCTCTTCCCCTGCTAGCATCATGCAACCATCATGAACCATGAGCCTTTCTGGTTATCCCAGCATCCACTTCCCCCGTTGTACTTGGGTTTCTCTGGTTGAGACTCCATAATCCAGTACTTGATTGGCAAAAAGGGGTGGTAGTTTCACAGAGCTCTTTCTGTCTATCTGCTTGTCTCTGCTCCGCTGCATGTTCCTCGTCTATCAAGATCCAGCCTCCCGTGCCAGAGGTGCCCAACTTATCCTCAGTTCCTCTTGATTATCATGACTTAGCCCCAGTCTTCAGTAAAGAGAAGGCCATGTCCCTGCCCCCTCATTGGTCATATGATTGCGCCATCAAGCTTCAACCAGGGGCTCAACCGCCTTCCAGCCGCCTATACAGTTTGTCTTCCCCCAAGAGGGAAGCAATGGATAAGTACATCAAAGAGTCACTGAAAGCTGGGCTCATCCGTCCCTTTTCATTTGCTATGGGTGCCGTTTTTTTCTTTGTGGGTTAGAAGGACAGCTCATTGCGTCCCTGCATTGATTACCAGGAACTGAATAATATCACCTTTAAGGACTAGTATGCTCTCCCTCTAATTAATTCAGCGTTCGACCAACTCCGGGGGTCCATTATATACACCAAATTAGATCTCTGGAATGCCTATCACCTTGTCCATATACGGGAGGGTGATGAGTGGAAGACGGGGTTCCGAATCCCTAGTGGTCACTTTGAGTACTGCGTCATGACCTTCAACCTCACCAACACCCCCGCAGTATTTCAACGCATGATTAATGATGTCTTACGAAATTTTGGGGGGCTCATTCGTCTTTGTCTATCTGGATGACATCCTAGTATTTTCTCATTCGTTTGCTGAGCACAGGGTACATGTTCGGGTAGTCCTGCAGCGCCTATTGGAGAACCAGCTGTATATAAAGGCAGAAAAGTGTGAGTTTCACATCACCACAACCACCTTTTTAGGGTTCAAAATTTCCAAAGGCCAGATTAAACCTGACCCCGAGAAAGTCAAAGCTGTTGTTGATTGGTCTGTTCCCTCCAACTGGAAGCAGCTTCAACAATTCCTGGGTTTTGCCAATTTTTACTGGTGCTTTGTAAGAAATTATAGTTCTATCGTCCATCCACTCAACTCCCTCACCTCCACCAAGCTCCCCTTCTGCTGGACACTTGAAGCAAACGAGGCCTTTTCCCTGTTGAAGTGCCGTCTCATGGAGTCCCCTATTCTACTCCAGCCTGATCCTGCCCATCAGTTTAGCGTGGAAATAGACACATCTGACATTGGGGTTGGAGCTGTCCTTTCACAGTGCTCAGCCGACAACAATAAGTTACACCCCTGTGCATATTTCTCTCAGCGCTTGTCCCTGGCCGAGAGAAATTATGACATCGACGACCGAGAGTTGTTTACTGTGAAATTGGCCCTAGAGAAGTGGTGTCACTGGCTGGAGAATTCCACCTTGCCCTTCATGGTTTGGACTGATCATAAAAACCTAGAATATATCTGCTCTGCCAAACGGCTCAATTCCCGCCAAGCCAGTTGGGCTCTGTTTTTTGGGAGGTTTAGCTTTACTATCACCTACATGCCGGGGTCAAAAAACATTAAGCCCAATGCCCTTTCCCATCAATTCACAGTCAACTCGGTTGGGTCAGGGGAAGAGACCATCCTGCCTGAAAAAATGGTGGTGGGAGCAGTCTCTTGGGAGATCGAGCAATGCGTCAGAGAGGCTCAGGCATCCGACCCAGACCCTGGGGGGGGGGGGGGGGCTTTTTGTTCCTGCAGCAATAAAGGGTGAGGTTATTCACTGGATGCACATAGCCAAGTTTGCCTGTCACCCGGGGGTGACTAGGACCCTTTCTTCTCTCCGTCACACCTTCTGGTGGCTCTCTATGGCCAAGGATGTCAGTAATTATGTTAAGATCTGTCCCCATTGTTCTACGAGCAAGACCTCCTCCTCCCCTCCTTCCGGTCTGCTTCATCCCCTCCCCATTCCTAGCCGGCCCTAGTCAAATATTGCTTTGGGTTTTGTTACGGGGTTTCCCTCGTCCAATGGGCACTCCGTCATCCTCACCATCATTGTCAGGTTCTCCAAGGCCGTGCACTTTGTGCCCTTAAAAAAACTCCCGTCGGCCGTGGAGACAGTCCCGCTCTTGTCTCTGCATGTTGTCAGGCTGCATGGCATCCCTGCATGGCATCCCTGCTGACATTGCGTCTGATCGTGGTTCCCAATTTGTTTCCAGGGTTTAGTGGGCATTCTGTAAGTCCATCGGGGCAACGGTCAGCCTCTCCTCCGGATATCACCCCCAGAGCAATGGGCAGTGTGAACGGGCAAACAAGGAGATGGAGGCTATGTTGAGTTGTGTCCTAGCTTCAGACCCCTCTGCACGGAGCACCTTCCTACTGTGGGTGGGGTATGCCCACAATTCAGCCACCTCCACTGCTACCGGGTTCTCCCCTTTCATGGCCTCCCAAGGCTACAACCCCCCGCTCCTTTCCATCAGCGAGGAGGAGATAGTGGTCCCATCCATCGCAGCTCACATCGCACACTGGAGAAACACCAAGGCGGCACTGCTGCGATCGGCGGAGAAGAACTCGAGGTGGGAGATTAAGCGCAGGTGTCCCGCTCTGCTGGGTGGTGGACTGCTGTCCACCAAGAACGTTCCCCTTAAAACCAACTCTAAGAAATTGGCACCCCGGTTCGTCTGCCCATTCACCATCTCACCTATCATCAACCCCTCATCTGTCAAGCTGAACTTACCTGCGCTCCGTGTCCATCCCTCTTTCTACGTCTCTCACATCCAGCCTGTGTTCACCAGTTTTCTTTGCCCCCCGCCCCCCCGAAACCACCTCCACCACCTAAGATGATTGACAGGGGTTTGGTCTATGCAGTGAAACACATCCTGGATGCCTGCTGCAGGGGCAGGGGATCCAGTTCTTGGTCAACTGGAAGGATTATGGTCCGGAGGAACAGTCGTGAATTCCTAGATCCTTCATAATGGACAACTCCATCATCACAGATTTTTACCACCGCCATCCCGACAAGCCTCGGGTTATGGCAGGAGGCGTTCGGGGGGGGGGGGGGGTGTCTGTAAGGGTTCTGTCTGCTTTGAGCAACTCTCCATCTCTCCTTAATTGGCACTCCCCTGCAGCCCTGATCACACCTGCTGCCAATTTGGGTTACCCTTTATAACGGAGCTTCTCCCATAGCTCTGCCTGGTCGTGTAGATTTTCAGCCTGATCACACTCTCGCCTGTTTGTTACACTTTACCTTGCCCACTGTGCTTTGACCTTCTGCTCCCTTAAGACCCTGCTGCCTGCCCAACGTTTAGGACTTTGTTTGCCCTGCCTGTCTGCCGTGCTCTGACCCTTAGTTTGGATTTGGATTTGGACTTGTCACACCGAGCTGCTCATCAGCGGCGCCACCTGCTCGCACACCTGTTCATCGTCAGCGGCGAGGGATATAAGCCGCCTCGCCCTGAGCTTCGGCCTGAAGCCGTCAGACTTCTTTCCCCGTCTACGTGACGCAACTCTTTCTTCAGCACGACGCTGTGCGGTAAGAATCACTTACCTCATATTCTCCAGTCTGCTCCCCTGTGCACAGGTGGATTCCTCGGCGGCGGACAACTCCGTCCCTCGTCCTTCCTCGCTGCTGCACTGAGTCCTGCAGGTGGCTGTCTCCCGGGGTTCCGTCCTTGTTGTGCCAGTCATCTGTCCCAAGCAAGTAAGCTTCTCCCTCGCCCTCCTGTGTTGGTGTGTGCCCATCACCCTGTGTCTCTGTTCTCTCCCATAGGGTTGCCGGCTGTACGGTCTCCTGCCTCTGTGCCTGAAGCAGACGCCGCCACCAACACATTAACATTCCGCAGACACACACTCATACACCCCTGTTGTTAATAAACAGTTTGAACAACTCTGAGCCTGTGTGTGTGCGTCTCCTGAGCCGAACGTTATGTCAGTACGGCTTCAGCTGAGCGGCTCGGCAGACGGCAGGCTCGCACACCGGTTTTCCACTCTCGAGGCTCGGGTGGATCAGATTGTTTATCAGCAGCAGGTGATTTTTAATCAATTGATTACTATCACTAACCGGTTGGACCGCTTGGACCCCCAACAGCCGTTCCCCCCGGCTTGTCAGGGTGGCGCAGCTCCTGCTGCTCCAGCGGCCGTCCAGCAGGCTCCGGGTGCTCCGGTTCGGCTCACGTCCATTCCAACCCCCGCCCGCTTTAGCGGTAAGCTCGGCGGAGCGCGGGGGTTTATTATGCAGTGTGAGTCCGTTTTCCACCGGGTGCCCGGGGACTTTCCCTCAGATCATAGCCGAATTGGTTATATCGGGAATCTCCTGGAGGGGCGAGCATTAACATGGACCTACGCCGTAATGGCGAGGCCCAGTTATGCCACCCTCACGTATAACCAGTTCGTGAGACGCTTCCTGGAGGTCTTTGACCATACTCTTACCGAGACGGTCCAGGTCGATCGGCTTCTCGCCCTCCAGCAGGGAAGCCGGTTGGCAGCGGACTACGCGGTCGACTTCCGGGTAGCGGCGGAGGAGTTAGGCTGGGAGGAACGCTCCCTCTGCGGCCTTTTCCTCCGCAGTCTCAATGATGATCTGAGGGATGAACTAGCTGGGCGGGATATCCCTGAGACGCTAGCGGAGCTAACATCTCTAGCGATCAGTTTGGATAACAGGCTGCGCGAGCGCTCCTTGGGGCGGAAGTCGTCTTCTTCTCGCCCTCACGAAGCCTCGCCGCGCCTGTTCCAAGCTCGCCCCCTGGCGGCGCCGCCACCATCATGCCCCGAGGAGTCGGAGCCGATGGTGACGGGCTGGACAAAGCTTTCCCCTGCGGAGAGACAACGCCGCCGTGAGTTGGATCTCTGCATGTATTGCGGAGATGACCAACACACGGTGAAACTTTGTCCACGGAAAGCCAGTCGGTGGGGTCCGCGAGTCACTGTAGGGGGCCTCGTGGACGTCAACCGGTTAAATCCACTCACTCAATTGAAGCTGCCCATCCGTTTCTGCCACAACCCCACTGGGCATCTCACCCACGCACTGGTGGATTCGGGCGCAGAAGGCAGCTTCATTTCACAGAGCCTGGCAACCCGTTTGGGCATCTGCTGTCAGGCACTGAAGAATCCCATCTCCCTTGTCAACCTCTCCCGTGCCTCCCTTGGGAGAGTATCACACCAGACCATCCCCGTCCCGGTCATCATCTCGGGAAACCACCGGGAGGAGATGACCTTTTATGTCCTACCCAACTCTGTGTCGCCCGTCATCCTGGGGTATCCCTGGCTACGCCTTCACAACCCTGTCCTGGATTGGAAGTCAGCTGGGGTATCGGCATGGAGCACATTCTGCATGGGCACCTGCCTTCAGTCCGCTGCCTGCTCTCCGTCCGCTTCTCCCCCTGCGACGGACGCTGCACCCCCGGACCTGTCTCTGGTGCCCCGGAATTTCACGACCTGGGTATGGTGTTCAGTAAGACCAAAGCTATGTCTCTCCCCCCTCATCGGCCCTATGACTGTGCCATCAACCTCCGCCAGGGGGCCCCCTTACCTTCTGGTCGGCTCTATAGCCTGTCAGCGCCGGAGAAGGAGACAATGAACGCCTACCTGAAAGAATCATTGAACGCTGGGATAATCCGTCCATCATCGTCACCCGTGGGGGCAGGGTTCTTCTTCGTTGGGAAAAAGGATGGGTCCCTCCGCCCTTGCATAGACTACCGGGCTCTCAACGACATCACCGAGAAGGACCGTTACACCCTGCCTCTCGTGGACACTGCTTTCCACTCCCTCCAGGGGGCGACCTGGTTCACCAAGCTGGATCTACGCAGCGCATACCACCTCGTCCGGATCCAGGAGGGAGATGAGTGGAAGACAGCCTTCCGTACCCCGAACGGCATTACCAGGTATTCAAAGTGGCCGTTCGGGTTGACCAACGCTCCTGCCGTCTTTCAGCGCCTCATTAATGACGTCCTCCGGGACTTCATCGGCCTTTTCGTGTTCGTCTACCTGGACGATATTCTCATCTTCTTCAAGTCCAGGGACGAGCACCAGGTCCATGTGAGGCGGGTCCTCCAAAGATTGCTGGAGAATCGACTATACGTGAAGGCTGAAAAATGTGAATTTTACGCCAGGACTACATCCTTCCTGGGGTTCATCATCACCCACAACAAGGTGCTCCCAGACCCAGAGAAGGTGAAGGCGGTGGTGGAATGGCCTACACCTGTGTCCCGGAAGCAGGTGCAACAGTTCGTTGGCTTCGCCAATTTCTACCGCCACTTTGTCCCCAACTTCAGCTCCATCGTCGGACCACTGACCCGCCTCACGTCCCCTAAGGTCCCGTTCCGGTGGACAGAAGAGGTTGCTGCTGCCTTTCAGGTGCTGAAGGCGGAGTTCTCCTCCTCCCGGGTCCTTCGCCAGGTCGACCCCGCGCTGCAGTGCATCGTGGAGGTAGACGCCTCGGACACAGGAGTGGGAGCAGTGCTATCCCAGCGGTCGCCGGACGATGGCGCCAAACGGCCCTGCGCCTTCTTCTCCCGGCACTTGTCCCCGGCGGAGAGGAACTACAATGTGGGGGACAGAGAGCTCTTGGCCATCAAACTCGCCCTGCAGGAGTGGTGCCACTGGCTAGAGGGGGCGAACCTGCCGTTCGTGGTCCTGACGGACCACAAGAACTTGGAATACCTACGATCTGCCAAGCGCCTGAACGCCCGCCAGGCGCGCTGGTCCTTGTTCTTCGCCAGGTTCCAGTTCTCCATCACCTTCAGGCCTGGCTCTAAGAATGGCCTGCCTGACGCCCTCTCTAGGCAATTCACCCCCGTGGAGTTGGAGGAAACGCCCCACACCATCCTGCCCAGGTCGTGCGTCGTGGGAGCCATCTCGTGGGACATTGAGAGCAAGATCCGGAAGGCGCAGGAAGTGGAACCTGACCCTGGCGGCGGACCAGAGGGGCGGCTGTTCGTGCCATCCGCGGTCCGAGGAGAGGTCATCCACTTGCTGCACACCTCCAAGCTCACCTGTCACCCTGGCACCTCCCGGATGATAGACCTCCTCCAACGGTCCTTTTGGTGGCCAGGCCTGCGGAGGGACGCAGCCCGCTACGCCCGGGCCTGCCCAATCTGTGCCACCTGCAAGTCGGGAAATGCCCCTCCAGCGGGTCTGCTCCAGCCCCTGCCCGTCCCTGGCAGGCCCTGGTCGCACATCGCGTTGGATTTCGTCACCAGACTCCCCGTCTCCAACTCCTATGACACCATCCTGACCATTGTGGACCGTTTCTCCAAGGCTGTGCACTTCGTCCCCCTGCGAGGTCTCCCTACTGCCCTGGAGACGGCGGATCTCCTCGTCCAACACGTGGTCAGGCTGCACGGGATTCTGGTGGATGTGGTCTCGGACCGGGGCCCCCAATTTTCATCTGAGGTTTGGAGGTCGTTTTGTAACGCCATCGGAGCCAAGGTGAGCCTGTCCTCCGGCCATCACCCCCAATCCAACGGGCAGTGTGAACGGACCAACCAGGAGCTGGAGGCTGCGCTCCGCTGTGTGACCTCATCCAAACCCGCGTCCTGGAGCAACCATCTTGCCTGGGTTGAATACGCCCACAATACCGCTCGCTCTTCTGCTACAGGGATGTCCCCCTTCAAGGCGTCCCTGGGTTATGACCCCCCGCTGTTCCCGGTGCAGGAGAGTGAGGTAAATGTTCCCTCGGTTAGGGCACATCTCAGGCAGTTCCGCTCCATCTGGGCTGCCGCGCGCAATGCGCTTTTACGCACAGCGGAGCGCAACAGGACTGTGGCGGACCGGCATAGAAGACCTGCCCCGGCGTACAGAGTTGGGCAACTTGTCTACGTGTCTACCCAGGACGTTACTCTAAAAGGCGAGAGGAGGAAGCTGGCACAGCGATTCATGGGTCCCTACCCCATCACCCGGATCGTCAACCCGGTGGCTGTGCGCGTGGCTATTCCCCCCTCCCTCCGCATCCATCCCACCTTCCACGTGTCAAAGGTGAAGCTGGCAGTCACTGACCCCCTTTGCCCTCCTCCTGCTGCGCAACCCGCGCCCCGGATGATTGGTGGCCATCCGGCCTGGCCCGTCGCCTCCATCCTGGACTCCCGGCGCCGGGGTCGTGGGTTGCAGTACTTGGTGGACTGGGAGGGCTATGGGCCCGAGCATCGACAGTGGGTACCCTCGTCGTTCGTGTTGGACCCATCGCTCATCGCGGACTTCCACCGAGCGCACCCAGAGAAGCCATCGCCAGGAGGCGCTGCTAGAGGGGGAGTACTGTCACGCCGCGCCGCTCATCAGCGGCGCCACCTGCTCGCACACCTGTTCATCGTCAGCGGCGAGGGATATAAGCCGCCTCGCCCTGAGCTTCGGCCTGAAGCCGTCAGACTTCTTTCCCCGTCTACGTGACGCAACTCTTTCTTCAGCACGACGCTGTGCGGTAAGAATCACTTACCTCATATTCTCCAGTCTGCTCCCCTGTGCACAGGTGGATTCCTCGGCGGCGGACAACTCCGTCCCTCGTCCTTCCTCGCTGCTGCACCGAGTCCTGCAGGTGGCTGTCTCCCGGGGTTCCGTCCTTGTTGTGCCAGTCATCTGTCCCAAGCAAGTAAGCTTCTCCCTCGCCTATTCTCCTCCTGTGTTGGTGTGTGCCCATCACCCTGTGTCTCTGTTCTCTCCCATAGGGTTGCCGGCTGTACGGTCTCCTGCCTCTGTGCCTGAAGCAGACGCCGCCACCAACACATTAACATTCCGCAGACACACACTCATACACCCCTGTTGTTAATAAACAGTTTGAACTACTCTGAGCCTGTGTGTGTGCATCTCCTGAGCCGAACGTTATGTCAGGACTTGGATTGTGAATTGGATTTGGATTCCTGAACTTGGACATTTGGATTGTGCACTACTCCCTCCTCTTCTCCCCTCAACCACGTAAGTCGACTTACCACTGTTGTGCTCACTGTCCTGACCCCTTTGTCCCCTTTTCCCAGGCCTGGCCAGCCTACTCCCCTCTTCCCCACAAAGTCCTTATCCAGCTTCAACTGTGATGCCTTACCCCTGCCAACCAGTCTCCCAGCTTGGAGGAATTTCCACCGTCCCTGCTGATGAGCCAGGGTTGCCAGATTCCCCGCTGCACTTCCTCACTTTTATTAATTACACATGTGGACAAAATTGTTGGTACCCCTCTGTTAATGAAAGAAAAACCCACAATGGTCACAGAAATAACTTGAATCTGACAAAAGTGGTAATAAATAAAAATTCTATGAAAATTAACCAATGAAAATCAGACAATGCTTTTGAATTGTGGTTCAACAGAATTATTTTAAAAAACAAACTCATGAAACAGGCCTTGACAAAAATGATGGTATGGGGAACCCATGCTGTGATATTCATCTCAGACTGGAAGGAAGGGAGAGGCAGTAAATTCCTCTGCCAGAAGAGCATGGGGATTAAGCAACTGGGGGACAATAGGGATTGTGATGCGAGAATGTATTGTGATGCAAGACCTCAGGCAGCAGGGAGAGTGAGTGTTATAAAGGAGAGACCCTGCAGCATGAGTCAAATGTTTTCTGATTCTGAGAGATTTGAGAGAGTGAATAAAGTTTGTCTGCTTGGAATGCTTTGCCTGATTATTCCTCTCTCCACAATGGTATCCTTAACTTAATATTTTGTTGCACAACCTTTTGAGGCAATCACTGCAATCAAACGATTTCTGTAACTGTCAATGAGACTTCTGCCCCTCTTAGCAGGTATTTTGACCCACTCCTCATGAGCAAACTGCTCCAGTTGTCTCAGGTTTGAAGGGTGCCTTCTCCAGATGGCATGTTTCAGCTCCTTCCACAGATGTTCAATAGGATTTAGATCAGGGCTCATAGAAGGCTACTTTAGAATGGTCCAATGTTTCGCTCTTAGCCATTCTTGGATGTTTTTAGCTGTGTGTTTTGGGTCATTATCCTGTTGCAAGACCCATGACCTGCGACTGAGACCAAGCTGTCTGACACTGGGCAGCAAATTTCTCTCTAGAATACCTTGATAGTCTTGAGATTTCATTGTACCCTGCACAGATTCAAGACACCCTGTGCCAGATGCAGCAAAGCAGCCCCAGAACATAACAGAACCTCCTCCATGTTTCACAGTAGGGACAGTGTCCTTTTCTCGGTATGCTTCATTTTTGCGTCTGTGAACATAGAGCTGACTTGCCAAAAAGCTGCAGTTTTGTCTCGTCTGTCCATAGGTCCATAGTACATTCTCCCAGAAGCTTTGTGGCTTGTCAACATGCAGTTTGGCAAATTCCAGTCTGGCTTTTTTATGATTTGTTTTCAACAGTAGTGTCCTCCTTGGTCGTCTCCCATGAAGTCGACTTTGGCTCAAATAACGACGGATGGTGCGATCTGACACTGATGTAAATGATGTTAATTTACGGGGGAATACAAAATTTAAAATGTACTTAGTAAGATCTACTCGGAAGAGTTTTTGTGTGTCTTTGTGTGGGGTAAAATTGTGGAATGGGTTGGGGGAGAAACACAGGCAATGTCCAAACATCCACATACTATTTAAATCAACATATAAAGAAATGATTTTTGAGCAGTATGAGAATGAAGGGCAGTGATGTTACATTGTGTTTTCAGTGAGGGAAGGTTGTTGTTGTGTTATAGTGATTGTGAAGGTGATGGTGTTGTCTGTGTTTGTATTGAACATGTCAAAAGTGTATGTTTATTGTTGTTGTAATATTGTTGGATGTTGGTATTGTTGTCAATATGGACTGTCATTGTTGTGTCATTTTTGTTGTATAATTTGACTATGGGTGTATTATGGTGAATGTGGTTGTGGGATAATGAGGATTATGAGTGATATTGTAATTTGTTGGGTATGGAAAAGGGGTGGGACTATATAAGCGTTGGCTTCTTCCCACTCCTTTTGAACATTTTATTTTTGGCTTGTCTTTTTGTTTTGTTTTGAATTCTCTTCTTTTTTTTTTTTTTAGAATGTTCAAATAAAAATCAATGTCAATGTACCTTGACCTTGGAGTTCACCATGAATGTGTTTAGAGGTTGTTCTGGGCTTTTTTGTTACCATTCGTATTATCCGTCTCCTCCTGCGGCCACGTCCAGGGAGGTTGGCTACAGTCAAGTGGATCTTAAATTTCTGAATAATATGTGCAACTGTAGTCACAGGAACATCAAGCTGCTTGGAGATGGTCTTATAGCCTTTACCTTTAACATGCTTGTCTATAATTTTCTTTCTAATCTCCTGAGACAACTGTCTCCTTTGCTTCCTCTGGTCCATGTTTAATGTGGTACACACCATGTCACCAAACAGCACAGTGACTACTTGTCACCCTTTAAATAGGCCGACTGACTGATTACAAGTTTGTAGACAACTGTGATGTTAATTAGAGGACACATCTTGGTTGAACATGTCCCTGTGGTCACATTATTTTCAATCTTTTCTAGGGGTACCATCATTTTTGTCCAGGCCTGTTTCATGAGTTTGTTTTTTTAAAGTAATTATTTTGAACCACAATTCAAAAGCACTGTCTAATTTTCATTGGTTAATTTTCATAGAATTTTTATTTATTACCACTTTTGTCAGATTCAAGTTATTTCTATGACCATTGTGGGTTTTTCTTTCGTTAACAGATAGGTACCAACAATTTTGTCCACGGCTGTAACTGTAATAAAGATAATTGTTCACAAACTGTCTCCATCCGTGTTGCGCTTGGGTCTTTGCCTGGTGAAACCTGACAGATCTACTTTCTTGGTCTTAGTGAGGACTCAGACTGTGGTGTTCTGAACTAACTGCAGCTGTCTGATGGACTTTTTAGGGAGACCTGTGAGGACAGCGATACAGTAGTTCAGTTTAATGAAGATAAATGCATGGACAGGATTTTCTAGATCCTGCTATCAGACCAGTGGTGTGAAAAAGTGTTTGCCCCTTCCTGATTTCTCTTATTTTTTTGTATGTTTGTGACACTTAAATGTTTCAGATCATCAAACAAATTTAAATATTAGACAAAGATAACACAAGTAAACATAAAATGCAGTTTTTAAATGAGGGTGTTTATTATTAAGGGGGAAAAAAATACAAACCTACATGGCCCTGTGTGAAAAAGTGATTGCCCCCTAAACCTAATAACTGGTTGGGCCACCCTTAGCAGCAACAACTGCAATCAAGTGTTTGCGATAACTGGCAATGAGTCTTTTACAACGCTGTGGAGGAATTTTGGCCCACATCTTTGCAGAATTGTTGTAATTCAGCCACATTGGAGGGTTTTCGAGCATGAACCGCCGTTTTAAGGTCATGCTCCAGCATCTCAATCTAATTCAGGACAGGACTTTGACTAGGCCACTCTAAAGTCTTCATTTTGTTTTTCTTAAGACATTCAGAGGTGAACTTGCTGGTGTGTTTTGGATCATTGTCCTGCTGCAGAACCCAAGTGCACTTCAGCTTGAGGTCACAAGCAGATGGCCGGACATTCTCCTTCAGGATTTTTTAGTAAACAGCGGAATTCATGATTCCATTTACCACAACAAGTCTTCCAGGTCCCGAAGCAACAAAACAGCCCCAGACCATCACACTACCACCACCATATTTTACTGTTCAAATCAAAAATCAAATCAAATCAAACTTTATTGTCATATTGCTGTACATACAACTGTAGTGCAGGCAAGATGAAATTGCGTTTCTCTTGGCATCCATATAAGAAGCAGCATGATTTAAGACACATTCCCACATAGCTCCCCCCCCCCCCCCACCCCCCCATCCATTCACACATCCCTGAGACATACTTGGGGAAAAAGAAGAATAACTAACTATAATATACAAAATGACCGTAGGTGCAGTAGTGTGTATGAGAGATTCCGGGTCAACTGTTCAGCATCCTGACAGCTTGTGGAAGGAAGCTGTTGATCAGTCTGGTGGTTCTGCCTCTGATGCTCCGGAATCGTTTACCAGATGGAAGAAGTTCAAAGTGTTTATGCAGAGGGTGAGAACGGTCCTTGACAATGTTTAGTGCCCTGCTCCTACAACGGTTCTGAAAAAGTTCTTGGACATAGGGGAGGGAGACTCCAATTACCCTCTCCGCCCCCTTGACTATCCTCTGCAGGGCTTTTTTGTCTTTTTTTGTTGGTATGATGTTCTTTTTCTGAAATACTGTTTTACTTTTATGCCAGATGTTATGCGACACACACCTTCCAAAAAGTTCAACTTTTGTCTCGTTAGTCCACAGAGTATTTTCCCAAAAGTCTTGGGGATCAGCAAGATGTTTTCTGGCAAAACTGAGACTAGCCTTTATGTTCATTTTGCTCAGCAGTGGTTTTTGTCTTGGAACTCTGCCATGCAGGCCATTTTCTCCCAGTCTCTTTCTTATGGTGTAGTCATGAACACTGACCTTAACTGAGGCAAGTGAGGCCAGCAGTTCTTTGGATGGTGTTGCGGGGTCTTTTGTGACCTCTTGGATGAGTCGTCGCTGCACTCTTGGGGTAATTTTGGTAAGCCGGCCACTCCTGGGAAGGTTCACCACTGTTCCATGTTTTCACCATTTGTGGATAAGGCTCTCACTGTTGTTCACTGGAGTCCCAAAGCTTTAGAAATGGCTTTATAACCTTTTCCAGACTCAATTACTTTGTTTCTCATTTGTTCCTGAATTTGTTTGGATTGCAGCATGATGTCTAGCTTTTGAGGACCTTTTGGTCTACTTCATTTTGTCAGGCAGGTCCTATTTAAGTGACTTCTTGATTGAGAACAGGTGTGGCAGTAATCAGGCCTGGGTGTAGCTAGAGAATTGAACTCAGTTTTCCAAAGATGTGATAAACCACAGTTAATTTATGTTTTAACGGGGGGGTGGGGGGGTGGGGGAGATCACTTTTTCCCACAGGGCCATGTAGGTTTGGATTTCTTTTACCCTTAATAATAAACACCTTCATTTAAAAACTGGTTCCAAGGTTGTCATAGCCAGGAGTGGCACTGGGGTTAAGCTCCCAGTGCTCATAAAATGCTCCTTATGACGTGCGTCTTGAAAAGTCTCTGACAACTAAGTCCAACTCCTAGCCTGCCCGTGTGGTTTAGTCTCTAAGCCCGGTGGAACTGCTTTTACTAATAGGAGAAGGGGCGAGGGCGGATCTCTGGTGCCTTAAAACCAGATGCTTCGGGTAGATGGTGGCTCGTCAACCTGGGAAGGTAGCCCATCTAGGGGAAGGTAAACCCTGATTTCAAACCTCCGCTGCCTTGCGGCACACCTGGTCACAGGAAAGGCTTCGGGAGTCAACCCTGAGGAAAAATCCGGAGTCGGAGCCCCTAAGGCAGTTCTCTCTTGTGCTCAACATCGTTCTGGCAGCTCCTGCGATGGTGCTGGTGCCAAACTGTAGCAGCCCTGCTGTTCCTTTGGATTCATCAGTGACGTGGAGAGGGGGGACATGCTGCATGGGCAACATCTTGTCCTCCATATCTTCCTGCCCAGACTTGAATCCTACCAATGCCCAACGCTGGAAGGTAGAACACAGGATCACTGGAGAGGACACTCCAGCTTCGCCTTTGGTGTAGACAAAACATGGGGAATGACAGTTACCGGTTATAAGCCACCGCTCAATTGGCGTAGAGCGCGGCGCCAGGGGTTGTTCCCGACGGTGGGAGGGATCATCGGATCTCACTGGACAACTACCGCCCGCCTCAAGCTGGGCAGCCCCCAGCCAATAAGGTGTTGTCCCGCCACAGCTTGCTTTCCTCATTGGGTGCATGGGGATGAAGAGAAATCTGAACAGCAGGCTGAGAACCTTTGCACCAGGCAAGACAAAAAAACAAAAGAGACCAACTCTAAAACTGGGAACTTGGAACATCCGCACTATGATGACAGGACTCGCTGCTAACCTCAAGGACTTCAACGACACCAGGAAGACTGCCATCATCAATAATGAGCTGAAGAGACTGGGAGTGGATATTGCCACTCTCCAGGAAACACGGTTGGCTGACGCAGGCACACTGAGAGAGAAGGACTACATGTTCTACTGGCAGGGAAAGGGCAGTGACGAACACAGGGAACACGGAGTGGGCTTCGCAGTGAAGAACACCTTGCTGAAGATGGTGGAACCGGGCAGCAATGGCTATGCACGACTCCTCACCCTCCGCCTCAACACCACTCAAGGCCCAGTCACCCTCGTCAGTGTGTATGCCCCAACACTGACAGCCACACCAGAGGCAAAAGATGAGTTCTACGAGAATCTCGCAACAACTGTCAGGATCATCCCCAACTCTGAACAACTCATTTTCCTTGGAGACTTCAACGCCAGAATGGGTGCTGACCACGACTCCTGGCCCTCCTGTCTTGGACCATTTGGTGTGGGCAGAATGAACAACAACGGACAGCAGCTGCTCGAGTTCTGCACATATCACGATCTGTGCATCACAAACTCGTTCTTCAAGACCAAGCCCCAACACAAGGTTTCCTGGCGACATCCACGCTCAAAGCACTGGCACCAGCTGGACTTGATTCTGACCAGGCGCACCTCACTGAAGAACATGCTAATCACCTGTTCGTTCCAGAGTGCAGATTGCGACACAGACCATTCATTGGTGTGTTGCAAGGTCAAGCTGCAGCTGAAGAAATTCCATCATGCTAGACAGCCTGGAAAGGCACGGATTGACACCAGCAAGATGGCCCAACCAGAACTTGTTGAGCAGTTTGCCTCCACCTTTGAGAAGGAACTTGGTGTACCACAAGAAGGAGAATCTGCAAAGCAGAAGTGGGAAGAGCTGTGAAACACCATCCACTGAACAGCCTTGGCTACCTTTGGGAGGAAGACCTCGAAGTCACAGGACTGGTTTGATGCCAAGTTGACCGAGATGACCCCCGCCATTGAAGCCAAGTGCTCAGCACTTGCTGAGTACAAGAAGTACCCAAACGAGAACAATCTCCAGATTCTCAGGGCTGCGAGAAGCAAAGTTCAGCAGACTGCTCAGCGCTGTGCCAACAAGCACTGGACTCAGCTCAGCCAAGACATTCCAACCGCTGCCATAACAGGGAACATATGTGGTATGTACGATGGCATCAAGAAAGCACTTGGTCCGACTCAGTGCAAGACGGCCCCCCTCAAATCCTCCACTGGGGAGATGATCACAGAAAAGAACAAGCAGATGGAGAGATGGGTGGAACATTACTCCGACCTCTACTCCAGACAGAACACTGTCAGCCCTTGATGCCATCGATTGCCTGCCATCCATGGATGAACTTGACGCTGAGCCAACCATCGACGAACTCAGCAAGGTCATTGATAGCTTGGCCGCTGGCAAGGCACCTGGCAACGACGGCATACCCCCCGACCTGATCAAGCACTGCAAGACCGCCCTACTGCTGCCATTGCATGACGTCCTCTGCCAGTGCTGGAAAGAAGGTGCCGTACCACAGGACATGAGGGACGCCAAGATCATCATCCTCTACAAAAACAAAGGGGAGAGAAGCGACTGCAACAACTACAGGGGCATCTCCCTCCTCAGCGTTGTTGGCAAAGTCTACGCACGAGTTGTTCTCGTTCATCTACAGAAGCTTGCCGAACGTGTCTACTCCGAATCTCAGTGTGGCTTCCGTGCTGAGCGATCGACGGTAGACATGATATTCTCCATCCGCCAACTCCAGGAGAAATGCAGAGAACAGAACATGCCCCTGTACGTCGCCTTCATCGACCTCACCAAAGCATTCGATCTGGTCAGCAGAGATGGCCTTTTCAAGATCCTGCCAAAGATAGGATGCCCACCAAAGTTGCAAAGCCTCATCAAATCATTTCACATCAACATGCAGGGGATAGTGCAGCACGACGGCAACATCTCAGAGCCATTCAACATACGCAGCAGAGTGAAACAGGGCTGTGTACTTGTGCCAACCCTCTTTGGGATTTTCTTTGCTATGCTCCTGAGGCATGCCTTCAGCACAGCAACAGAGGGAATCTACCTGCACACAAGATCTGACAGCAGACATGCTGTTCGCAGACGACGCTGCAGTCGCAACCCACACACAGCAGGAGCTTCAGACCCTGATGGACCGCTTCTCCCAGGCATGCAAGGACTTCGGGCTTACCATCAGCCTTAAGAAGACTAACGTCTTGGCGCAAGGCACGGAAACATCACCAACCATCACCATCGATGACTACGAGCTCGAGGTCGTGAATCAGTTCACGTACCTGGGGTCAACGATCAGCAACAACCTCTCCCTTGATACAGAGATCGACAAGAGGATTGGAAAATCAGCCTTCACACTCACTCGCCTCACCACACGAGTGTGGGAGAATCCCAAACTCTCTGTCAAGACGAAGATGGCAGTGTACAACGCCTGCGTCATCAGCACACTGCTCTATGGGAGTGAGACGTGGACAACATACGCCCGGCAGGAAAAGAGACTGAACTCCTTCCACTTGCGCTGCATTCGACACATCCTGGACATATCCTGGCAGGACAAAGTGCCCAACACAGAAGTTCTGTCCCGCGCCGGCCTTCCCTCCATGTTCACTCTACTCAGGCAGCGCAGGCTCCGCTGGCTAGGCCACATTCACAGTACGGAGGATGGAAGAATCCCCAAAGACGTCCTCTACGGAGAACTGGCGACTGGCAGGAGAGACGTTGGCCGCCCACAGCTGCTCTTTAGAGACGTCTGCAAGAGAGACATGAAGGCCCTGGAGATCAACACAGGGCGCTGGGAGGACCTTGCAACAGACCGCTCCAAATGGAGAGGCACCCTGACTAGACAGCTCAAGGAGGGTGAAGAGAGACTGACTGCTGCAGCAGATGAAAAAGGACCCGCAGGAAGAACTGCCACAGACCCAGCAGCACGGAGACCACCCACAAGTGCGACCTGTGTGACAGGGACTGCCATTCGCGCATCGGCCTGTTCAGCCACAGGCTGTGCTGTTCCAGCAGAGTAGATGTTTAGGATTCTCTTCCATGGTCATCATAGACCGACGGAGGCCAACGACATTTAAAAACTGCAGTTTGTGTTTACTTGTGTTATCTTTGTCTTATATTTAAAATTGTTTGATGATCTGAAATATTTAAGTGTGACAAACATACAAAAAATGAGAAATCAGGAAGGGGGCAAACAATTTTTTCACACCACTGAGACCTTTAATCCTCACTGTGTTCTTTAAGGCTGCATTCACACCAGGATAGTCCGAGGGTCTCGGTTCAACTCGGCAGGGAATGGCGAGAATTTTCACACCTTTGTTTGGTTTGGTTTGTATTCACACAGCACTTCACTCAAGCGGACCAAACTGCTTGGACAACGTCACGCAGTTACAACAGCTTCTCATTTGTGGTGCTGTAGCCGAAACCACCACTGACCAGGAAGAAAAAATCTCGGCAAAGAAGAGAAATCTGGCTCATCGACTGGTCAAGACCAAAAATGGAAATCCGGTGTTATGCTGAAAATTGCTCGCTTGCAAGAATTGCATCCCATCCACCAAAACTACAAAATATAACACTGCAGCAAGGCTTGTAACCATTTGTGCATTTTTAGAAGTACCCATTATACATTTTTAGAAGTAAAAATTGTTATTACCTTTTGTAAATTATCTTTAAATTATGTTTATTCACCAGACGCTTTAGTGTTTCATAGAAGGTTAGAGATCATAGTGATTCATCTCCATGTTTTACAATCTTCAAAGTTGAGATTTTGCATTTATGCATTATTGGTAAAAAAAGGTTAATCACTTTTTCAAAGTTGTATTGACTTTGACTAACACTAAACACCTGCTTGCGACGATGGCATGCAATTCTCGGCAAGCGAGCAATTCTCGCCATAACACCGTTCCCTTCAAACTGGATGTTTGTCTGCCACAAACAAATCCAAATAAAAAGCTCCACTGTCTGTATAAACCCCTGTGTCGCCATCATGTTGCATCGATGGGAAAACACTGGTATTTTTGTGTGTAGCCACAAGCAGCTGAGAAATCTGTTCCTCAGACCAAATATCTTTTTCAGGTGAGTGGCAACTAATGTAATCATGCTGCACGAAAAATTTGCCCGTTCGCGTTTGATGTGAAAGCACCTTTATGGTAAACGCCACTTGCTCTTTTCACTACGTGTTGCTGTGGTTACACAAACGCCGAGGGGCACGTCCACCCTTTCGTCCACTGGATACTCCATTTGCATTCATACGACAAGTGAAGCACACCAGACTTTGTTTGCAAATGAACCGAGACCCCCCGTTTTCAGGGGGACCAGACTTTCTTTGTTTGGTGCACACCAGAGTTCCAAAGGGCATTCAGACGGCACCAACTGAACCAAATTATCCACGGAATACACTCTTTGGTCCTTTAGTCCGGACCAAACAGTGGCCGTGTGAATGTGCCCTAAGTGATAATAGGCTGACTTCACTACTGTCTTAAAGTGGCTGTTAAAATTCAGGTTTGAGTCCAGAACCACACCCAGATTTCTGGCTTGGCTGTTGATTTTTAGCATCATTGATTGAAGCTGAGTACTAACTTTGAGTCGTTTTTCTTTGGCCCCAAAAACTGTTATTTCTATTTTGTCTTTGTTTAACTGAAGAAAAATCTGACACATCCACTCTTTAATTTGAACAATGAATTTGATCAGGGTTTTGATTGGACCATAGTCTCCTGGTGAGACGGTTATGTAGTTTTGTGTATAATCTGCGTAATTATGGTAATATATTTTTATATTTTTTTATGATTTGAGCTAGTGGGAGCATATACTTGTTGAAAAGCAAAGGTCACAAAATGGAACCTTGGGGAACTCAACAGGATATTTTTGTTCCCTCAGATTTGTAGTTACCTATAGACATAAAATAGTCCCTGTCTTTTAAACAGGACTCAAACCAGCTAAGTGCCGGTCTCGTAAGATGTTCTGGTTGACCGTGTTGAATACAGCGCTGAGGTCCAATAGAATCAAGACTGAAATGCTGCCATTATCTGTATGGAGCGGATATCATTAAGTAGCTTAATTAGAGCTGTCTCAGTGCTGTGGTGTAACCAAAATCCTGACTGGAAGACAGCAAAACAGTTATTTAATGTCAGAAAGTTGGACAATTGTTGAAAGATAGCTTTTTCTATTATTTTACTAAGAAAGGGTAAGCTTGATATAGGCCTATAGCTGTTCATGAGTGAGGTGTCTAGGTTGCTCTATCTTAGAAGTGGCTTGATAACAGCTGTTTTAAGGCACTGAGGGAAGCCACCTGAATGCAGAGACATGTTTATGATCTGTAGTAGATCTGAGGCCATACAAAATGAAACGTTTAAAAAAAAAAACAATCTGTTGAGAGAATATCAAGGCAGCAGGTAATGGATTTTAGGTGGCATATGATGTCATCCAAGTTTTTATGATTGATTGGAAAACATTTGCTATGGTGTTTACGTCTTCTCTATTTGGATACAGAGGAAGAACATGTCCAGCACCTGGTATGGGGCACTGATTGACCGTCTAATTTTCTGAATTTTGTCAGTAAAGAAAAAAGCAAAGTCATTACAGACACGGTCGGATAGAAGTTCAGGAGCTACTGACACAGGGATTTGTTAGCCTTTCAATAGTAATGAATAAGGTGCATGCATTATTGTTGTTTTTAACCATGATGTCAGAAAAATATAGTTGCCTTGCATTTCTCAGCTCCAAATTATAAATGCTTAATCTCTCATTATACTGTAGATTTCAGAGTGAACCTGTAATTTAGTTTTTCACCACCTGCATTCAGCTTTTTGACACACTGTTTTTTCAGCTTTTACTAGTTTAGCATTTCTCCATAGAGGTTTCTTTTTAATAATGACCATCTTCACCTCAATGGGAGCACAGGCATTGATAGTATTTGTAATTTTACCATTGAAATTTTCCACAAAAGCTCATTTACTGAAGGTGAAGAGAGGGGGGACGAGGAAGAGAAAGTTTGGATGAATGTTTCACTGGTATTATCACTGATGTACCATTTTTGATGACCTCTGTCTGGATATTTCTGTTGATATTAATATCACACAAACACAAGAATGGTTGGACAGAGCAATGTCCATCACCATAACCTTAGCGATGTTCAAACCTTTGGAGATGACCAAGTCCAGACTGTCCATTGTGTGTTTTTTCCCTTACATGCTGAGTCACTCCAAAGTTATCAAGGACACAACACAATTCTTTGGTCCTGAGGGTTGTCAACATGGATATTAAAATCACCAACAATAACTGCACAGTCAAATTCAACACAGATGATAGACAGCAGCTTTGTAAAATCATCAGAAAAGGTTGCATGGTATTTAGGTGGTCTGTAAACGTTGAGAAACAACACACAGGGGGAGGAATTCAGCTTAAGAGCCATATATTCAAATGAAGAAAACTTATCATAGGACATCTGCTTGCGCTGGAGGGATTCATTAAACAAAACAACTACTCCTCCTTTCTTATGCAGCCTGGGTTCATTTATAAAGCTGTAGTTGGGAGGGGCGACCGGAGTGGTGGCTCAGTTGGTAGAGCATCCGCCCCACACCCGGGAGGCAGGGGTTCAAATCCCGGCCGGGTCATACGAAAGACCATATAAAAATGGTACTTTCTGCCTTCTAGCGTGGTGCTCCGCATAATGGAACGGGAAAAGTAAAGTTACACACAGAAGCTACCAGAGGACTGACCTCCCGCTGTAGCTTTCACTACTTACAGTAGCTGTGTGGCCTAGGGTCAGAGAAACGGAGATGGGCGCCACCCTATGCGCCTTCATGGCGTGAAAGGAATTAACTAACTAACTTAACTAGTTGGGAGGGGCTGCTTCAATAAGACAAGATCCACTGTTATCATCTAACCAGGTCTTTGTTAAAAATATAAAATCCAGCTTGTGTTTTATAATGAGATCATTAATTAAAAATGTTTTTCCTGACAGAGACCTAATATTTAATAAAGCTAGTTTCAGTGTGTTAAGTGCATCACGGTGGTATGGTGAGGATCATGTTCTTTGACTTCTCCAGTGCTTTCAACACCATCCAACCGATGATCCTGAAAGACAAGCTGCTGCGCGCAGGGGTGGACCAGCACCTGTCATCGTGGATCCTGGACTACCTCACGAACCGGCCTCAGTTTGTGAGAACCCGGGACTGTGTTTCCGACACGATCATCAGTAGCACGGGGGCCCCCCAGGGAACGGTGCTGGCTCCCTTCCTGTTCACTCTTTATACTGCGGACTTCTCACACAACACAACACATTGCCATCTACAGAAGTTCTCTGATGACTCTGCGATCGTTGGTCTCATCTCCAGCGGAGATGAAGCTGAGTACAGAGGGCTTATCCAGGACTTTGTGGACTGGTACCATCGGAACTGCCTCCAGATCAACGCGAGGAAAACTAAGGAGCTGGTGGTGGACTGCCGCAGGCATGGACAGCCCCTCACAGCACCAGTAAATATACAGGGAACAGACATCGAGATGGTGACATCCTACAAGTACCTGGGTATTCATCTGAACAATAAACTAGACTGGTCACACAATACTGACGCACTCTACAAGAAGGGACAGCGCAGGCTGTTCCTGCTGAGGAGACTCAGGTCTTTTGGTGTACAAGGGGCGCTGCTGAAGTCATTCTATGACACGGTGGTGGCATCAGCCATCACTTTTGGAGTGGTCTGCTGGGGCAGTGGCATCACTGCAGCCGATAGGAAGAGACTGAACAAACTGATTAAGAAAGCTAGCTCTGTCCTGGGGCAACGCCTTGATCCGATGGAGGAGATAGGAGAGAGAAGGACGGTGGCTAAACTGTCATCTCTGCTGGAGTCCGAGTTCCACCCTATGCAGGACATACTGGATGCACTGAGGAGCTCATTTAGCAGCAGACTACATCATCCCAGGTGCACAACTGAGAGGTTTCGTAGGTCCTTCCTACCAACGGCTGTCAGACTGTACAACCTAAGCAGGGCTGCTCGCAGAGATAGCAAAAAGACGTAACAAACTAATAGTTTTTTTTGAATGCAAAAGATGCAATAGACTTACACAATGGTCCTCTCCGGCATACAACTAGGAACATACCGGTCGCTATGGAGGGTGAGAATATGTATGGGCACATAATCATACCATGTAGGATAACTAAATAGACGGTTATGCTGTTTCATCCCACCTAGCAACAATGCTCTGCACTGTGTGTGTTTATATATTTACATATTTATTCCATCTAGCTACAATGCTCTGCACTGGGTGTGTTTATATTTATATATCTATATATTTATTCCATCTAGCTACAATGCTCAGCACTGGGTGTGTTTATATTTATATATCTATATATTTATTCCATCTAGCTACATTGCTCCGCACTGTGTGTGTTTATATACTTGCATATTTATTCCACCTAGCTGCAATGCTCCGTACTGTGGGTGTTTATATATTTACATATTTATTCCATCTAGCTACAATGCTCTGCACTGTGTGTTCATATATTCATATATTTATTCCATCCAGCTACAATGCTCTGCACTGTGTGTCTGTGTGTGTGTGTGTATATATATATATTTTATAGTAATATGTACATATGTATATTAGCTGCTCTTTCTTGCTTGTTTTTTTTTTTTTTTTTTTTTTTTTTCTTGCCTTCTGATTGTTGCTCTGAGTGTTGCTATCCCTGTGCTGTTGCAATCCTGGAATTTCCCCGTTGTGGGACTAATAAAGGCTTATCTTATCTTATCTTATCACCTGCCAAATTTTCATTTTGTTTAAGCTGTGACTGGTCAGAAATGAACACCAGACTTGATAAATTTACAGAATGTGTAGGACAGATCTTGTTTCTCTGTAAATTTACCTATCTTTTTCTGCTACCTATTAAAACAGGATTTAAGGAAACTATTTCCATACCAGACCCCAGCTTGTCTTGGAAAGAGCTATAAGTACTGATGGTATCAGAGCCTGGACCCAGTACATGTCATACCCAGCTTGTGCTGTTGTCAGGCTGTGGATTTCAGTTTGCTATGAGGGTGGGGGTGGGGGTGAGCGTCAGGACTTTGACAGTTGTGGCAGAGCTCGCTGAGGAATTGCTGGAGGGGAGAGATGGGGGGGGGGGGGGATGAAGTGGAAGGTTTCGGGGTAAGAAAATTGGACTAGGGGCATGGGGTCAGTTTTGTGGCCATAGTGACCAGCTCCTTCATCTGGTCAGTGAAGTTGAGGAGTGGGAAGGATTGGGAAGTGGAAGCTGAAGAGGACGATGACCTGGAGGGGGTATGCGGTGGTAGAGGAGGTGGGTCCTCGCTGGTGGCTTTTGGTGAAGGAGGGGTCTGCCCAGGCAGGGGCTGCAGAAGCTTTATCTCAGTTTCTGCTGGGCTGTAGCTTATCCTGTTGTTTTGGCTCCTCTTGTCTCTTGTCCTTATCCTGGGGAACAGAATGGCGATGCAGAAAATGGAACAGATTGGAGGTAAACAGCCTCACTCCTGACCTGCTGAGGCTGAGTCCATCTGCCTTAAAGAGTGATTTGTTTGTACAAGCTTAAGACAGTCATCCGTTTAAACTGAACAATCTGCTGAATCTCTCAACTTACCACTCTGACCAGTGGTAAGGGGGCACTAATAAACACTTCAGCATTCAGACAGCTGACTACATCCAGCAGTTCCTTTAAGTCCTTTGTCAGTATCTTAGACTGCTATTTCACAACATCATTTGAACCTACATGTAATATGAGATTTTTCACTGTTGGATGATCAACCATAATTTGCAAGATTTTGTCCCTCACATCAGACACCATATCCCTGGGAAACCACATTATTTTTGTGCATTTACCACATACATTTCTCACCTCTTTCACAGCAGAGTCACCAGCAGTCAGTATTTCAGGCCCAGCTGTTATCTTTCTCTGTAGCCTTTTTCCTTCTGAGTTGTTCCGATTTACCTTGCTGTGTGTGGGGAAGATTTTATCGAGGCCATCAGATGGAGATCCAGCATTCTGGGCCATCATAGCCATTGTCATGGTCTGCCTTCTTTGTTTACTTGTAGTCTATGGCAACTGCTAACGGGGACAAACATACATGTTATGGAACGCAGCAAACAGAAAATGAAAATTCCTTATTTAGAGAAGCTGAATAAGGAAGCAAAGGAGTGCTACCTCCAAAAAATTAAAGAAATAAATAGAATCGATCCATATGAGTACAAGAAATGGACCACAGATCTCAACCAACTGCCTTCATGCTGTCACATGTGTTTGCCTACCTGTTTGTGGGGTGAGCGCATATACCCATGAACAATTTAACCTCTTGCACTCCGGGATACCACGGGCGGTCACGTCTCTGCGTCTTAGTGCGTCCTCGTGCGTCCTAGTGCGCACTGTGCGTCTCAGAGCGCACTGAAAAAAAAAAGCTGCATTTCCCTTCTTCCACTATAGACACAGCCGTGAACAGAAAGCCAAAGGAGTGCTTTGATTGGTTTAGATTTGATTGACCTCTCATTCGACTAATAAGAGCCTTGAATTGGGTTTCTGAAACCTTGAAGAACCAATGACTGAAAACCTAGCAAGAAGGACCCGCCTACCAACTACTGCGAATACAACGAGCCAATTGAAGCAGAGAAGTTTGACGATTGAAAGTGTGCGTCCCATGCATAAAATCTGTTTTGTCTAAGCCGCTGTGTGTAACGGTAGCGTTCGCCAGTCTTTTTTTATTACTACTGTTTTTATTTGTTTTGAAAAATCGTTCACCAAAACCGCAATCATGGAAGCGCAAAACCGCAATAATGGAATCATGGTTTGACCGGGTTGCGTGACCAGAACCACTAGTCGTAACAAGCGGACCGGCGTCATGTTCGTCTGACAATGAGGAAGAGATGTTCGCCAGCGACACTATTGTTGTGGACAGGTAAGTGTTATAAGCTAAATTATTCTTTATCACTGAAAATAGTAATAAAAATGACATTTGACCGATCAGTAAATTGTAACAGTGCGTCATCGCCACATGATGGACCGCGGCGCACAGACCGGACCGTGCGCCGCGCTCCTTTGTAGCGGGGGGGGGGGGGGGGGGGAGTTGTTATCCTCTACATTGCAGATATTTTAGTATAATTTTTACTGCACTGTAGGTTATTTTTCTTGTAAAAAAAGCCACACATTTTTTACGTGGCATGCTTCTTTGTGTGTGGGGGGCTTGTTTGTTCATTCATTCATTCATGAATGAATAAACAATGCCACACACACACACACACACACACACACACACACACACACACACACACACACACACACAGAGCCCTGAGTGTCACCTTTCATTAGAGCCCAAGATCAAGCTTCTATATTGAATCATTCAAAAGTTATAGACATTTTTCCAGACTGTGCCATTTGGCACAATTTGGCACAGTTCAAAAACGCCTGGGAACAACCTGAGAAAAAAGCTGTGTAATATATTCATTTTTTGTGGTATTGTTACAAAATTTTGACCTCAGCTGGATAACACTTGGTTCTACATTTCTGTAGCATTTTCCAGCCCGGATCTAACAGCTGTGTGTTATTTGCAAGCATTTGTATCTAAAAAAAAAACACCCAGGCGAACTTTATTTTCTTCAAGTTCAGTATGTTTAGATGACTGTTACTCAGTGGCAGGAGCACTTAGAGAGATTATGACTGTTTTGCCAAAAAATTCAAAGTGTTTTCTTTTAAATGAGACCAACCCCATGAAAATGCTGCAAAGGGTTGAAGAACAGCTTTTGATTTACTTTGGGTACGTTATTTTTTGGCGTTTTTAGGGAAATTGACCAGAGTGCAAGGGGTTAAGAACTATAAATCATTAGAGGCTCATGTTCAATTCACCATTGGATGGGCCCAGCCACCTAAAATATTCCAGGTGAACGACCAGAAAACAGTCTGCACAAAGGTAAGCAATCATTGTTTCTACACAGTTTTGTGCACTAGCATGTGTCTCTGCAACTACAGGCATTTCTAAGGCCCAGTGTGAAATGTTGGATTTATGTTCAAATTTGTCATATGGCGCTTGATAAGTATATACACATTATTATACAACTGGACATGAAATACTAATCAAGTAGTGTGATAAGCTTGATACTCGTGCTGGCACACCAAAAAAATTACTGGTATAATTAGCCACTATAAAAACATAAAAGGGACAGAGATAGAGGGGTCAGAGGCAGGAGCTGGGATAACCGCCCTAATGGTGGTGACCTTATCAATAAAAAAATGTAAAAAGTCATTGCACGTTTCACTGGATGCTTCCATAATGACAGTCAGTGAGGCTTTAAGAACAGAGTCAACAGTCTTGAATAACACACGTGGATTGCAATAGAATAGAATAAGCTTTATTGTCATTGTACAGTTGTACAGTACAACGACATTGTGGGTGCTCCATCAGGCTACTGCGCAATAAAGTAAGAGAGAAGGATTAGAAAAAACACAGTTACAGAACACATGATTAAACACATGACTGAAATAAAACTAGCCTAGGATTATGAAAATATACACAGGTATGGTAGTGGCTTCACGGACGGAACTATGTACATAAGAGTGCAGAACACACAACTGAACACACAATTGAGTAAAATGACCCAAGAATTATGGAAAATATACATGGTAGTGGTTTCACGGATGGGTCAATATACAGTACATGAAAGTGCGGAGCGCAAAGACTGGTGTGTTATTGTGATAATTAAAAGGTCCTCAGTTCTGTACACGTGAGTGTTCAGAGGGAGGAGATGGGGCCTCTGACTGTTTGCAGTTCGGATGGACCAGGGGAAGAAACTGTTTGTCAGTCTGGAGGTGTGGGACCTGACTGATCTGAACCGTTGTCTAGAGGGAAGCAGGTCAAACAGGTGGTGGGCAGGATGTGAGGGGTCTCCTGTGATGGCCTTGATCTTTCTGAGACAGGAGGATCTAGAGATGTCCTCTCCTCCAGGGAGGGCAGAGGGGCACCAATGATTTTTTTGGACGGTGTTGATGACCCTCTGCATAGCCTTCCTGTTCTCAGCCGTGGAGCCGGCATACCACACACCCAAACAGTAGGTGAGCACGCTTTCCACTAAGCAGTGGAAGAAGGCTGCCAGCAGCTTCTGGTCCAAGTTGTTCTTCCTCAGGACATGGAGGAAGTGCAGTTGCTGCTGGGCTTTCTTCACCAGGGCCTTGGTGTTGACAGTCCAGGAGAGGTTAGAGGAGATGTATGTGCCCAGGAACCCGAAGGTCAGGATGGTTTCCACGCGGGGAAACCATCATTTATGACGGGGGAAGGGGGTGTGGTCCTGTCTATTTTTTCTGAAGTCTGGTCTGAGTTCTTTGGTTTTTTGGACATTCAGTTTCAGGTTGTTTGCTTGGCACCATAGCAGCAGATTCTCTACCTCCGCCCTGTATGCCTTCTCATGGTAATCGGTGATGAGCCTAACCAAGGTGGTGTTGTCCACATACTTCATGATGATGGAATGACAGATGACGGTTGGGTTGGTTGGAATACAGTCAGAGGTGTACAGGGAGTACAGTAGAGGGCTTAGCACGCAGCTCTGGGGGGAGCCAGTGCTGAGATACAGTGTGGAGGAGTGGCGGGGGCCAAGTCTGACTGTTTGTGGGCGGTTGGTGAGAAAGTTTTTTATCCAGGTGCAGGTGGGTGAGCAGCGCTGTGGTGCAGTGGTTAGCACTGTGGCTGCACAGTAAGAAGGTCACGGGATTGATTCCACCCTTGACCATCGTGGGTTTGATCCCACCCCCAGACCATCGGTGACCCTTCTGTGTGGAGTTTGCATGTTCTCCCCATGTCTGTGTGGGTTTACTCCGGGTACTCTGGTTTCCTTCCACAGGCCAAAGACATGCAGGTTAGGTTAACTGGCATCAGCTGGGGATTCTAAATTGTCCTTAGTTATGAATGTGACAGTGAATGGTTGTCTGTCTCTGTGTTGGCCCTGTGATGGACTGGCGATCTGTCTGGGGTGTGACTGGACAGATCACAGAAAGGTCTCACCCAAAGATGGTGGGATAGGCTCCAGCCCCACCACGACCTGAAAAAGATTAAGCAGTAGAAGATGGATGGATGGATGGATGGATGGGCAGGTGGGGGTGGGGATTATGACGGTTGGACACAGTAATATTAGACAAATGTTCCCTTTTAGCCTCTTTAACAGTGCTCTGAAATCGCTGTTATAAAAATCATTGCTGCATAAAGTCCCCTGCCGATTTTAAATCCATGCATAATGAAGGCAACAACGTGTGCTCTAGTAATTGCCAGATGGCTTTTTAAAAGTTAGCAGCAACTCCACATGCAAACAAGTAATCTTTATGTGTGTTTAAATCACAACTTACATTCGTGAAAATGCCGTGAGCACACGACCATGTGTACAGGAATATTGTCGAAACTGATGTTGTCACCATGGGGTGAGATGCCGGCTCGGCGCTCAGCCCATGCTCCTTTTATCCCTGCCTCTCATTGGGCAGTGCCTCAGCTGGTTCCCAGCTGTCAGTGTCACGGGACGGCTGGGGCCAATTAATCCTCATCAGCTGGGGCGCTGTTAATGAGTATAAAGAGGAGCAGCTTCGATCATTCGGGGCTGCGACATAAGCACTGCTAGGCTGAAGCCCCTTCGTCTGGTGTCAGCCTCAACTCCCCTTGCAGCATTCCGGTGTTTGTATCCCGCTGTGAGTATGCACGTCTTGTTACCCCCACGTCCGGTACGAGCTACCTACCCCTGCGCTGTGCAACCTGAGAATGTACGTCTGTATGAGTGTCTGTGCTCTCCTCATCCCTTCCCCTTTACCCTGAATAAAACATCTCGACTCACTGGCTTGCCCCTGGCTCTGATTGCCCGGCTCCCTAGAGCCGGATATGACAGTATGTCGCAGCCAGAAGAGTTGCCGGCGGCCGTGAGTCGCTGTGGAAATGTACCTTTCTGTCCGGGTGTCAGCGCTGCTAGCATGCCGTTTCCCAGGAGTCACTTCCGGCGCCAGGGCGACGAGCTGAGGTCCATCTCGGAGGCTGTCGACGGGACGTTCTTCACCCTGCACGACGCCTCCAACGCGAGACGCTGGCATCCGGGCCGTGCTGAGGAACTCCTGGACTGTCACCCTCACTCTCTGTACCATCTGGAGGACAGTGCCAGGATAGACGCTGCAGGTACACAGCAAGAGAAGCTCCACGGGGTGGATGGAAATCCCGGCAGGGAGTCGAAGTGGGCGACGTCTTTCCCCGCTTCGGAGTCCCGTTCCTGCCGCTATTCCAGTCCGGGAGTTCGCACCAACCAGAGGACTTCCCCCGACCTGCGCCACGTCACTCGGGATTCCCTTCAAGGAGCCGCAGCTGACAGCAGTTATGTCCGGGGTCGAGTGGCTGTCGCGAGCTCTACTGTGTTTCCTGTCACCACCTTCAGGCATGTGGCGGCGGCAGTGAGATTGATGGTGAGGACTTCAGGGCGACGAAGCTTTCCCGTGCTCGACGCCTTCCTCGTCTCGATCTCCGATCTGGAGCGGCGAATCCTGGGTTTCCCCCTCGCTTCGTTCCCTGGGAGTAGTCGTCATCACATCGCCGAGTCACCTCTGCACGAACCTCGTCCGGATCCAGTTCTGGGTCATCGTCAGGACCGTTCCTCCCACGCAGCTGTCATCCCTCCGCCTCGTCAGTGTGGAGATTCTACAGCCTCGTCCCCTGAGCCTCGTTCCCCCGCTGTCATTCCTGGACATTCGGGCTGGCTCACCCCGGCTGTTTCCCCCTCCTCCTCGACGCGCTTCCTGACCGCTGTGTGTGCCTGGAATCCCGGCCTGGTGAGCTCTCTGCTGGAGACAACGCGAGCGACCCTCAGACGAATTCCCGGGGGGTCCTCCGTTATCGCCGGGCGGGGAGAGGAAGAAGCAGATTCCACTACAGCAGGCGATGCTCAACCTCCAGGGGGCAGGCAAGTCATTGTTTTTTCACACCTGCTTAATGATTTGCTCTGTCACATCCCTGGAGGAGAAGTTCAGGGTTCGCAGCTCCCTGAACTCTCCCCACCTGCTGTAACCTGTATTCCTAATCCCGCATCCTCTGTGTCTCTCTCCGCCGAGCGGTCCCCGGCTCCGGGTCAACGTGGTGGGATATGGAGAGGGCCTGTGGTTCCGCTGCTACATTGCGGACGGAGGAGGGGGACTGACTGCTGCGTGGAGTCTACGCCGACGACTGAGCGTCCCCGGGTCTCCACGGAGGAGCGGTTCGGTCCAGCGGGACGAGATTCTTCTGGCTTCACGCCGAGTGGGTCGTCGGCGGGGTCACCTGAGCTGGAGGGATCTCAAGCTGCGCTGACCATCGTGCTGGCTGCGGGGCCCGACGCGGCTAGATGGGAGCCTGACAACGACCTCCTGACGACGGATCCTGGATCTTCGCAGTCCTGGACGGCGTCAGAACCCGAGATCAGGCGAGTGCTCTCCTTTCTTTTCTCTCTTTTTATCTTTGAGCACTTCAGCCTATCTCCAGGGGAGACGAGCAGGGTGCAGCCGCCCGCTGCGTCTGAGCTCGTCTCGCCGGGTTCTGGCGCTGCCGGTGATCCTGATCCCGGTTCTGTTTTCTCTTCTGAGCCTTCTTCCAGGGTCACCGGCGAGGAGTTGCTGTTCCTCGTGGTGCTGGAGGGTCCGGGTTCAACGTTGGAGGTCGGTTCTGGTGCAGTGTCCAACGTGGGTTCGCCCGAGACCCAATCGGGGTCCAACGTGGGTTCGCCTGAGGCCCGATCGGGGTCCGACGTGGGTGCTGCCCCAGTGTTGTCCAGGTCCGGTGAGGAGGTGGCCGTTTCCCTGAGGCCCGCCGCCCTCGTCATCGGCTCTCCCCTGAGCCTCTTCCACCGGGATCCGCTCTGACCCTTCGTCCGTCTCAACGGTCCTGGTGGTTGAGTGATGCGGTCGACGACCCGACCCGCAAAACTTTCGGTTCGGCGATCTGGTTTCCCCCCACTGGTCTGTGTTTGCCTTTGGGCGGCCTGGTTCGGCAGCCGTTGGACTGGATTCCTGGGATCTGGGCCCAGAGTTCGCCGTCCGAACATTTCTCTTCCCCGGGTTGCCAACTGGACAATGGGCGGGGAGATTACCAGAACAATTCCAGCCGTTTTGGACTCTGCCTGCCGTCTTCTCGGGTGTCCTTTACTTCTTTTATTATTATTGAAGTCACTCGGGTGTAGTTTCTTTGTCCATTAGGGGATATATGTTTTTGTGCTGTGTGTTGTTTTTTTTTTAACCATACTCAGCATTTTTATCGTATTGTTATCCTGTTACCCTGTCACCTTTTTTTCCTCTTGGTGACTCACCTTATGTATCGCGCTGTGTATTGCATTTTCTTATCTTTACTCAGCGTTTTCATTCATCCTTACCTTAGCCTTGGCCTCGTCGGTGCATCATGGAGTATGCGTGTGGTTTCCTGTTCAACCATACTCTGTGATCACCCCATTCTGTCTTATTATCCTCGTGGGGGGCCTTCCCTGGCCCCGACTTTAACATTGACTGTGTTTGTTATTGTTTGAAGTAATGTTTCATTCCCACTTAACCGTACTTCATTATTACCCATTTGTCCTTGTCACCTCTGTTTCTTTAGGTGATCTTTTATATATTCAGTGCTGTGTGTTTTGTTTTCTTTAGTATCCATGCACAGCGTTTTTCATCATTTTTTGTCCTGACCTTTGTCTTGTTGGTGCATTATGGAGTAGTGTGTTTTGTTCCCCTTAACTATACTCTGTGATTGCTTTATTCATTCCTGCCACCTTTTTGGTGGGTTTTGGGTTTTCTTTTTTTGCCCCAATCTACACGTTAGTTGTATGCTGTCTGTAGTCATATTTGGTATTTTCCCTACCTGTGTCCTAACTCAGTTTTCTCCCTAACTGTGCTCTGGGTTAATCCTTTTCCCTGTGTTGTAGGGTATTGTATTTGGGTTTTTTTTCTCTGCCCTGCTGCCCTACATTGGTCTATTGTTGTTTTTTTGTTTTTTTTTTTTGTCCTTCCCTTTGCATCTTCCCCTCCGGTCCTGCCTCCCTTCCGCCCACCCTAGGTGGGGAGGGGGGGGGGGGGCTGGGATGTTCCTGGTCGTTCGGGAGCCCGACCGTGAGGGGGAGGCTCTGTCACCATGGGGTGAGATGCCGGCTCGGCGCTCAGCCCATGCTCCTTTTATCCCTGCCTCTCATTGGGCAGTGCCTCAGCTGGTTCCCAGCTGTCAGTGTCACGGGACGGCTGGGGCCAATTAATCCTCATCAGCTGGGGCGCTGTTAATGAGTATAAAGAGGAGCAGCTTCGATCATTCGGGGCTGCGACATAAGCACTGCTAGGCTGAAGCCCCTTCGTCTGGTGTCAGCCTCAACTCCCCTTGCAGCATTCCGGTGTTTGTATCCCGCTGTGAGTATGCACGTCTTGTTACCCCCACGTCCGGTACGAGCTACCTACCCCTGCGCTGTGCAGCCTGAGAATGTACGTCTGTATGAGTGTCTGTGCTCTCCTCATCCCTTCCCCTTTACCCTGAATAAAACATCTCGACTCACTGGCTTGCCCCTGGCTCTGATTGCCCGGCTCCCTAGAGCCGGATATGACAGATGTCTTTTCTTCTGACCACTGCAATCCATTCCATCCAACGCCTCTTTGTTAGCTCGGAGACCGATTCTCTCCACTTTTCTTCCAAGTCGGGAAGTTAAAAAAGGATATGCTGTTATCAATCTTTTTCCACGGCAATTGTGAGAGCGGTTGTTGCATTTGATAGCGCAGCAAAACTTCCCCCATTCTAACGTTGTGTGGTATTCGGATGAATAATAATAACACACTGAACAATCCTCTCAAAGACTTCAGCTTAACAGCTTTCAATGCTCACTACTAAACAAAGACAGGCAGACCACTTTTCCCACAATTGCATGCGGTTTTTCCATTGGGTGATGTCACATGCCCATTTCCTATAGCGATCCAGACAGAAATATTATATAAACTTTTATTAAACCTTTGTAATTCAATCCTCACAAGAGGATGAAAGAGTAAAACAAATTTCTGTGCCATTAAATCTTTGCAGTCACAACCAATTTAGCATAGAGCAGCCTAAGGAGGCTGGTAAATAATGCTGTGACCTTTGAGTCCTGAATGGAAGGTCATTAATCAAATTAGCCAGGTTTATTATATTCCTAGCTCCTGTGAGTGCTAAAAGTGTGTTTTACACAGTTGTGAGGTGTTGAAAATTATGTCTGAAAAAGGAATAATAAGAGTAAACAAGCAGCTTTTAAAAGCGAGTCAGTCAGCTCATCATTTCTGCATCATGTTGTGTTTTTTCCCCCAAAGCCAGCACTGTGCCTTATTAAACAAGGCAAGCCAATCAAATTCCATACAAATGCAGCTGACATTTCATTTGTCTAACAAAATTCTAACTCCAGGGAATGGGTGGAAGATTGATCATCTGTCCCCATTTCACTTCCACTGCTCAATCTTTCCTCCAACATTTGAAACGGAGCAGGAAGGGAGATTAGCATATGACACGTCAAATGCAGCATGTCAGAACACAGTGTGCCTCTAAACGCCTGCCATAAATTCACTTTTCCATTCAGTATGCAAGAAGCGTATGCACATACCATGCCTTTGCTTTCTGAAATGTCACCTCCACTCTGATCTGCTCTTTCAATAGCTTTTTGTTTGTGTGAGCACTGTGGAGACCTTAAATAAGTGATTTGGAGTGAGATTGTTATGGAGACTAAAAAAGACACTGTGGTGCCACAGACATGTTCACACCAGCTCAAAATGAATGTGCTTCTGTATACCTCTCATCTGTTGGCATATCCCTGCAAACTCCATCTGACCAAAGGAATGGTACGTGGAGTTAATATTCATGGAGCACTTTTAAAGGTTTTCATTAAAACAATAAACTAGACTGGTCACACAATACTGACGCACTCTACAAGAAGGGACAGCGCAGGCTGTTCCTGCTGAGGAGACTCAGGTCTTTTGGTGTACAAGGGGCGCTGCTGAAGTCATTCTATGACACGGTGGTGGCATCAGCCATCACTTTTGGAGTGGTCTGCTGGGGCAGTGGCATTACTGCAGCCGATAGGAAGAGACTGAACAAACTGATTAAGAAAGCTAGCTCTGTCCTGGGGCAGCGCCTTGATCCGATGGAGGAGATAGGAGAGAGAAGGACGGTGGCTAAACTGTCATCTCTGCTGGAGTCCGAGTTCCACCCTATGCAGGACATACTGGATGCACTGAGGAGCTCATTTAGCAGCAGACTACATCATCCCAGGTGCACAACCGAGAGGTTTCGTAGGTCCTTCCTACCAACGGCTGTCAGACTGTACAACCTAAGCAGGGCTGCTCGCAGAGATAGCAAAAAGATGTAACAAACTAATAGTTTTTTGAATGCAAAAGATGCAATAGACTTACACAATGGTCCTCTCCGGCATACAACTAGGAACATACCGGTCGCTATGGAGGGTGAGAATATGTATGGGCACATAATCATACCATGTAGGATAACTAAATAGACGGTTATGCTGTTTCATCCCACCTAGCAACAATGCTCTGCACTGTGTGTGTTTATATATTTACATATTTATTCCATCTAGCTACAATGCTCTGCACTGGGTGTGTTTATATTTATATATCTATATATTTATTCCATCTAGCTACAATGCTCAGCACTGGGTGTGTTTATATTTATATATCTATATATTTATTCCATCTAGCTACAATGCTCCGCACTGTGTTTTTATATATCTACATATTATTCCATCTAGCTACATTGCTCCGCACTGTGTGTGTTTATATACTTGCATATTTATTCCACCTAGCTGCAATGCTCCGTACTGTGGGTGTTTATATATTTACATATTTATTCCATCTAGCTACAATGCGCTGCACTGTGTGTTCATATATTCATATATTTATTCCATCCAGCTACAATGCTCTGCACTGTGTGTCTGTGTGTGTGTGTGTGTGTGTGTGTATATATATATTTTATAGTAATATGTACATATGTACGTATATTAGCTGCTCTTGCTTGCTTGTTTTTTTTCTTGCCTTCTGATTGTTGCTCTGAGTGTTGCTATCCCTGTGCTGTTGCAATCCTGGAATTTCCCCGTTGTGGGACTAATAAAGGCTTATCTTATCTTATCTTATCTTAAAAGGACAACAACACACAGATTGAAGGAGGCTGGAAATGAAAGCATCTTTTGTATGTGATTTGTCGGGTCTTCCCGCCTTTTTCTGTTTGAAGAAAGTTGACAGTCTGGCCTGGCGTCATCAAGTGGTATTTGGTCGAAGCTGCTGGCATGCTTCTACTTATGCGGAGTTGTAAAAATTCCACCATAATCTAATTTTATCCATAATTTTAATATAAGACAGTGAATAGCTTTTTTCCATTTGCATTGTTAGTTTTAATTGTGAACTTAGAGGATGAACAACAGATTTAGTAATATAACATTCATGAATGACACATTCGAATGCACTTGTTCTTATGGTCAAGGTACTATGCTGAATCACTTACAAAAATATGAATTCAACTGTGTGCTGGACCCCCCCCCCCTCCAAAAAAAAAAAAAAGGAGAGACAGTTGGGATTTCAGTGGATGAAGCCAAATAAATCCTGTTTCCATTACAGTTTGACTTTGAATCATCCTGTAAAAAGAATGACAGTGGATGGCTGGAGAAAACAATAGTCATAGAATTAGATGATGATGGATGTATAATTCAGCATTTGCTGTGGTGTTCTGGCGGGGTGCGAGCATCTCAGCAGGCAGTACAACTTCGTGGAGTAGCATAGGGTGACAGCGGCCCCCGATGGAGTCCTGAGGGAGAGGGTGGGTTGGCTTCTCAGTCTGACTAAATAAGGGTGCTCAAACCAGAGTGCAGGTGCATCTGAAATGCCATTGATCTGTTGTTAGTTCTTGCAACAGCACGCCATCCTGCTTTTGCACCCTTGAGAAGGACAACTCCTCACACTCAACTGCTGTGACAGTTTTGCATTTTGTGAAGACTGTTTCAGTCTGGTTTGTGGTGAGGTTAGTCCTCCTCACCCAAGCTTCTATTGTATTCCAGTCCCACAGTGGTTTTAGTAGATTCCAGCAGTCCTGACACCACAGCATGCAGATCAATACGCTGGGAGCCGTAACACCTCGGAGCACATAATGGTGTCATCAGCACAGACCACAATCGATGCTCAGAGAACAGTGATTACAAGATCAGTGTAATATTTAACCAGACAAAGCCTGAATGACGAGTTTAAGAATTGTTTCCCCTTTGGTAAATGAGAAACCACAATACAGGCAGACTTTTTTTATGTGCTCGCAGGTGTTACGCTTACCATTACAGAAGTGTTACTCACCATAGTGTTTAAGACTATATGCAAAACAAAGCACAGGCTTTGTTAATCCATCCCTTTGTAGATGGACTGACAGCAATACCTGGTGAATAAGGCTACGGTCAAACTGCAAGTCTTGATGCTTAATTCCAATTTTTTGCCAAGATCCAATCTTTTGGGGTGGGCATTCATATTATAATTTAAATGCGACCTCAATCAGACTCCGTTGTGAATGGTCTACGGCCATGAAGTGACCCGCATGTGCAGAAGATGTGATGTCACACGCAGCATGCTATGTTTGCGGAAGTAAATATGGATGCTACACGTGCAAACTTGCGTATATCCCTTTTGAAGTTGTTAAATCGGAGCCGACAAAATTATCATCAAGTGATTAAGCAAAGAAGAAGACTGAGAGAAAAGAGAGCACAAATTATAATGATGGCTTTTAGTGGAGCAGTGGCTGCTACCTCTGTACAGAGGTATGTGTAGATGCGGAATCAAAGCCAGGAGTGGTGGGATTGTGATGTGAGGGGCTTCATGGACACAAGAGTTCCTCCATAGTTTCAGGATGTCAAGGAAGACGTTTGAATACATCTGTCAGTGCCTCTCCTCAAGACTTTCACGTCAACACACTCATCTTCGGCGACCCATATCTGTCAGCAAGCACGTTGGAGTTAGGCTGTACTGGCTGGCAACAGGCGCATGTCATCGTACGGTGTCAAACCTGTTTGGAATTGCAAAGTCCACCATTTGCTTGATAGTCCACGAATTTTGCAATGCAGTTTGTTATGTTCTCATGCCTGAGTACATTAAACTGCCTCAAGGAGATGGTCTGCAAGAAGTCGTAGAAGGCTTCTGGCAGAGATGGGGATTCCCACAGTGTGCTGGAGCAATAGACGGGAGTCATATCCCCATCATTGCTCCTGAAGACGATCACAGTGACTACTTTAACCACAAAGGGTATCACTGTTTTCCTGCAGGGGCTTGTCGATCATCAGTTCTAGTAAGCCTATTATGAAATAATAATTTTGACCCATCAAAAAGTATAAAAAGTATTCTAATGCATCAGCTCACTAGAAGAATTTGTACTTGCAGATAGCTTGCGTTTTTTTCTGACACCCATAATCTAGAAATGGAACAGTATTTGTACTCGTACAAATTTTAAGTACTTGTTCCACTCCTTGACCCTTTTAATGATACTTCATTGATCCTTTGCAGGAAATTGTTGATAATCTGATAATGATCTAAATACTTTTTATGTTATGGTGCGGCCCTCATGGACCACAAATGAGACGCTATAGGCCACCGATGAGTTTGCATAATTTATTAAAGAAAGACAATGACAAAATAATGAGCCACGAGGGTCAAAACACACTATAACTATTTTTTTTTTGTTACTTATTTGTACCCGTAGGTAGATTTGTTTTACAGTCTGGTGACAAGCCACCAGCTGCCGGTTGCTGCGTGCGCAAGCGCCCCGTATCCCTAACCTGCATGTTTTTGGCATGTGGGAGGAAACCAGAGAAATCCCGGAGTAAACCCATGCAACACGGGGACAACATGCAAACTCCACACAGATCACTGTTGGTCGGGGGCTGGGATCGAACCCACGATCTCAGGATCCCCGTGCTCCCCCGGCCGAGGGTAAACTGTGCTGCCACAGTGCTAACCACTGCGCCACCGTGCAGCTATGCAACTGTGCAACTATGACTAAGACTATGGCAAAGGAAGAACAGACTCACAATGAAAACACTTACTGTGAAAGGCACGAATCGTGAAACCAGGACGGAGGTTGGACGAGGGAATGTTTGATGAGGTCGCAGCCCGGAGTAACCTAAGCTGCTCCCTTAAGTAGGGCTCAGGATGAAACAGCTGATGAGGCAATCAATTCAATGCAATTCAGCTGTCAGAGGAGCTCAGCTCTGACAGCCGGAAGCCCTTCTGAGAGCTGTCACAATAAAAGCTCAGAGAGCCACAGGGAACACACACCAAATGGGAGGAAAATACTGCATGACCCAAGCGCGGACGATATCGGCGCTCAGACCATCACAGTACTCCCCCCCGAACGGCGCATTCTGGGCGCCGCAAGACATCGCAGCCCCCCCCACCACCACCACCATCCAACAGGCCCACCCGGGGCGGGAGGATGGGGAAAAAAGGCCAGGAGGGCGAGAACCAAAAAGGGAAAAATATTATACCAAAAACCCACAAGGAACGGGCAACAAAGATAACTAATACAATGGAGAGACTAAGCACAGAAAATCAAAGGCAGAACATACAAGAAATTATCGGGCACAGTAGAATCAAATCCTGCCTGGTAAGGAACACAAGGAACAAAATACAGGTACACTTCCAAACAATACAGATACCATAATCCCCCTGAAGGATTAAAAAAAAAAAAAACTCAAGCAAGAGAACCAAAATATAGGTACATTTCCAAAAAATAATACCCAGGAACCATAACCGCTGGGGGGGCGGGACTCAAATCGCTGCAGCTCAGACCAGCAAAATTACAAATATAGTCCAATATTAACAACTAGGCAAAGACAAAAGAAAGAGCATCCCTTCAAACTACAGAGGAGGAAAAAAAAAAACATTTACAGAGAAGCCGGCAGGTAGAGCATGGAGAGGGAGAAAAAAAGAAAAAGGCAGCTCAGGCGGTCTACCCGCATCCAGATTCCACCTGACTGGCAGGGAAAAAAGCAGTTCAGGCG
This sequence comes from Pholidichthys leucotaenia, assembly GCA_020510985.1. Taxonomy (NCBI): domain Eukaryota; kingdom Metazoa; phylum Chordata; class Actinopteri; order Cichliformes; family Pholidichthyidae; genus Pholidichthys; species Pholidichthys leucotaenia. The sequence continues at coordinate 165,830,675 of CM035838.1, read as the reverse complement.
GCCTACCCCAGTCCCAGGCTCGGAGAAACAGTACCTCAGGCGGCCGGACCAGGTCGCCAAACAAACAAGGCAGTCCTTCGGGTGGCCGACCCGGAACGCCGAGCCGGCGAAGCGGTCTCTCGGGCAGCCAACCCGCATCTTTTGGCCAACAGGGCTGGAGGGGAAAGCTCGGAGGCAGCCTCCCCACTGACAGGGATAGCGAGGGAGAGCCGAGCCGAATACGGGGAACCCCAACGGCACCTGGTGGAGAAGGATTGGGGGAAGGATGAGGGACCGGTCCGGCGTCAGACGGCAGAGGATCTGCAGCTCCTTCACTGACGTCGAACCGAACCGGCGCTACGCCCCTGCTGGACCCCAATCGGGTCAGCGCTGCACCCACGACGGATCCCAGTTGGACCGGAGCAGCACCCACGATGGACCCCGACTGGGCCTGAGCAGCACCCACGACAGACCCCGACTGGGCCGGCACAGCACCAGAGACGGCCTCCAACCCCGAATCCGGAACCTCCAGCACAGCGACCGGGATGGAGTCCGCACCGGTGACCCTGGGAGAAGGCTCAGGCGAAGAAGGAGAACCGGGATCAGGATCACCGGCAGCGACAGAGCCCGGCAAGACAAGCTCGGATGCAGTGAACGGCTGCACCCGGCTCGTCTCCCCGAGAGACAGGCAAAAATGCTCTAGAATAGATAAGAGAAAGACAAAATTGAGCACTTGCCTGATCTCGAGTTCTGCCGCTGTCCAGGACTTCGACGATCCGGGTTCAGTAGGGAGAAGGACATCCTCTGGCTCCCACTCGGCTGCGGCAGCCTCCTCAACCGGTACGATGGCATACGCAGTCTGATGATCCCCCAATGCTGACGTCCACGCCGAAGACCTGCATGGCGTGGTGGCAGGAGATCGTTGACCTGCTAGGTCAAACAATACAGATACCATAATCCCCCTGAAGGATTAAAAAAAAAAAAACTCAAGCAAGAGAACCAAAATATAGGTACATTTCCAAAAAATAATACCCAGGAACCATAACCGCTGGGGGGGCGGGACTCAAATCGCTGCAGCTCAGACCAGCAAAACTACAAATATAGTCCAATATTAACAACTAGGCAAAGACAAAAGAAAGAGCATCCCTTCAAACTACAGAGGAGGAAAAAAAAAACATTTACAGAGAAGCCGGCAGGTAGAGCATGGAGAGGGAGAAAAAAAGAAAAAGGCAGCTCAGGCGGTCTACCCGCATCCAGATTCCACCTGACTGGCAGGGAAAAAAGCAGTTCAGGCGGCCTACCCCAGTCCCAGGCTCGGAGAAACAGTACCTCAGGCGGCCGGACCAGGTTGCCAAACAAACAAGGCAGTCCTTCGGGTGGCCGACCCGGAACGCCGAGCCGGTGAAGCAGTCTCTCGGGCAGCCAACCCGCATCTTTTGGCCAACAGGGCTGGAGGGGAAAGCTCGGAGGCAGCCTCCCAACTGACAGGGATAGCGAGGGAGAGCCGAGCCGAATACGGGGAACCCCAACGGCACCTGGTGGAGAAGGATTGGGGGAAGGATGAGGGACTGGTCCGGCGTCAGACGGCAGAGGATCTGCAGCTCCTTCACTGACGTCGAACCAAACCAGCTCTACGCCCCTGCTGGACCCCAATCGGGTCAGCGCTGCACCCACGACGGATCCCAGTTGGACCGGAGCAGCACCCACGATGGACCCCGACTGGACCCGAGCAGCACCCACGACGGACCCCGACTGGTGTCCGTCGTGGGTGCTGCTTGGGTGCGTCGTGGGTCCGTTGTGGGTCCGACTGGTGACCAGTCGGGGTGACGGACCCCGACTGGTGCTCTGGCAGCACCAGAGACGGCCTCCAACCCCGAATCCGGAACCTCCAGCACAGCGACCGGGATGGAGTCCGCACCGGTGACCCTGGGAGAAGGCTCAGGCGAAGAAGGAGAACCGGGATCAGGATCACCGGCAGCGACAGAGCCCGGCAAGACAAGCTCGGATGCAGCGAACGGCTGCACCCGGCTCGTCTCCCCGAGAGACAGGCAAAAATGCTCTAGAATAGATAAGAGAAAGACAAAATGGAGCACTTGCCTGATCTCGAGTTCTGCCACTGTCCAGGACTTCGACGATCCGGGTTCAGTAGGGAGAAGGACATCCTCTGGCTCCCACTCGGCTGCGGCAGCCTCCTCAACCGGTACGATGGCATACGCAGTCTGATGATCCCCCAATGCTGACGTCCACGCCGAAGACCTGCATGGCGTGGTGGCAGGAGATCGTTGACCTGCTAGGTCAAACCACTCCTCCATGGAGACCCGGGGCGTTTAGCCATCAGTGCAGGCTCCAAGAAGCAATCCGCCCTCTTCCTCTTCCCGTGACGTGGCTGCGGGGCTGGACCCAAACTCTCCAGGGCCGCAGGCGTCTTCCTTGTCCGGCGGTGTGGGCCTGACCGCAGAGAACGCTCAGGAAACGGAGACACAGAGGCGGCAGGTTCATAATTAGAGGCTACAGCAGGTGAAGGTAGCTCGGGAGACTGCGGACCCCGAACTCCACCCCCAGGAGTAAGACAAGGCAAATCATAAAGGTGAGGAGAAGAATGAAATTGCACTTGCCTTTCCTCCAGAGGGCCGATGGTGCCTGCTGTAGCGGGCTTTGTTCCTCCCTTTCCCCTCCGGATGGTGATGGAAGACCCCTCGGGAAGACGAGGAGGAGCCGCCTGCACAAGATTGATCACGGGCACAGCTAGAGCAGGGCTCGCGGAGCTCACCGCAGCTGGGGAGAGTGTCGAGGTGTGGGGAGGAGCAACCGAGGCAGACCGGAGATGAGGAGCTGACGGGACAGCAGGAACAGGCGCCCCGGAGGCGATGACTGCAGTTACTCCCTTCCGTTGTGACACAGGAGCATCAGCTGGCAGGGAGATAGAGTCCTTCCGGCGAACCGGTGCTGGATCCGGATGGGGTTCTGGCTGAGGCTTGATCCGAATGTTGTGACAATGTCTACCGGGAGAGGGCGAGGTGAAGGTGAGGTTCGGGAAACACTGCTCCTGAGCAGAAAAAGAGGTGAGCAGGTCAGCGTATTCGGGGTAATCAGAAAGTTCCGGATTCCTCTCCACCAGCCTGACTGCCGCCGTCACATGCCTCATGATCGGGGTTGGATGGGAGGCGGAGCGAGCTGCAGCCACTCGGTCCTGGATGGAAATAGCTGTCCGCTGTAAATCCTCCGGGGGAATCCCGACTGATGTCTCTCTCCGTAGGGGATGACCCCTGGGTGGTGCAAACTCCTGGACCGGTTGAGGGACAGGAATGGGATCCCGAAGTGAGGATCAAGGATGCCTCCTCTTCCCTTCCTGCCGGAGTTTCCCTCCAGCCCACGGAGCTTCTCCCGGTAAGCAGAGATGTCCGCCATCCTCGCCGTGATTTCTTGGTGGTCAGCATAGCGAGGATGGCGGTTAATGGTCGCCTCAGCGAGGTCCAGGTACCAGCGTGAGACGCTGGGGATGGAGTGATGGCACACGCTGCAGATGATCCCGTCGATCTCGATAAGGGCCATCACCAGCTCGTAGCCCAGACTCATGGCATAGCCCTTGAGCTGCACCATCTCCCAGCACACTGGTATGAGGAAGACAGGGAAAAACAAACGAGCCCAACAAATCTCACGGTGACCGGCGTCTCGTTCTGGCTGCGACCTACTGTTATGGTGCGGCCCTCATGGACCGCAAATGAGACGCTATAGGCCACCGATGAGTTTGCATAATTTACTAAAGAAAGACAATGACAAAATAATGAGCCACGAGGGGCAAAACACACTATAACTATGACTAAGACTATGGCAAAGGAAGAACAGACTCACAATCAAAACACTTACTGTGAAAGGCACAAATCGTGAAACCAGGACGGAGGTTGGACGAGGGAATGTTTGATGAGGTCGCAGCCCAGAGTAACCTAAGCTGCTCCCTTAAGTAGGGCTCAGGATGAAACAGCTGATGAGGCAATCAATTCCATGCAATTCAGCTGTCAGAGGAGCTCATCTCTGACAGCCGGAAGCCCCTCTGAGAGCTGTCGCAATAAAAGCTCGGAGAGCCACAGGGAACACACACCAAATGGGAGGAAAATACTGCATGACCCAAGCGCGGATGATATCGGCGCTCAGACCATCACAACTATACATATAATGTATTTTCAGCCATTGCTAATTATTTATTGTGACTTTTGGCCACTGGTATCAAGTCACCTTTTTGACTTTACAGTGGCCAATTCTGTTTTATTTAATACACCCATATTTAATTAAATATTCAAAATGTGGCCTACCAAATTACTTTATTGTTGTATCACAGAGCAATACTGCCTCAAAGATTAGTTGCAGACTTTTTTCATAACTGTTTGTTTGGTTTTAAGTATAAAATGTTTAACTCATTCCATGTGTCCTCAACAGTTTCACCAGCATCTACACTGGATGGCCTGGAAGTGTCCACGATGCCAGGGGTCTCAAGAATTCCCAGATCTACACAATGGCAGAGAGAGGAGAGCCTTTTCCACCGGTCAGTGATTTCTTTTGTCACACATTCCCTCCCCTCGATTTGGAAACAGTGAACAGTCACTATAACAAGTCAATTTACCCATTCTGTCATGTTAATTTCCCTTATCTTGTATTTCTATCATCCAAGGAAACTGAAGAGATCATGGGTGTTCAAGTACAAGTCATGCTGCTTGGTGACCCTTCATATTTTCTGCGAAGCTGGCTGCTAAAGGGGTACACTGACACAGGGACCCTGACTGATGAGCAACAATACTTCAATGAGCGACACAGCAGAGCTAGGATGACATAGAGTGTGCGTGTGGCCGACTTAAGGGACGGTGGAGGTGCCTAGGGAAACGCCTTGATGTGGATATCTACACTGTCCCCACTATCATAAGTGCATGCTGAGCTCTCCACAATGTGTGTGAAAAGCATGGTGAGGCCTAGGAGGAATCATGTGGAGCTGGTCTTCATGATGATAGAAGGGCAGAAAGAGGGGTCTTACCAGATGTTCAGCCAATGAGAATCAGACAGGCACTGACACAACATTTTTATAGCCAACACTGAGCCATAAAAGACCACTGTTCTTCTAAGATTGGAATGGCGTTGAACCAGATTTGTTCTTTGTTCTATTAAACAACCACACCAGCTTTAAGTGGCACATGCACTAGTGAAATAATATTTTCAAAGTTTCAGTGTTTTGAAAAAAAAAAAAAAGAAAAGAAAAAGTACACCTGTCATTCTTTGTGTACCCATAGTGCAGGTTTTTTTTTTTTATGTCTGCAGGTTTCATAACATTGCATAGCAATAATAAAACTTTAACATAGAAATCCTTCTTCAATACTAAAAATATTTCATTGTGAACAAATTATTACACTGGAATACCTCAAAACCCTGTCAAGTATTTTTTGGTTTAACAATCAATCCAAAACAGAAAACCACTTGCATAGCAATTAAAACACCTTGGTAAAAGAATAATTAAACTTAAAATAAATTTAAAGTGAACGCAGTGCAGAACTCAAGCCTCCTGTAAAATTAAATTAAATTAAATTCAGGATAAGACTGAAGTCATTCTTGTTGGTCCAAAAAACCTTAGAAATACCTTTCCAAATCAAACTTTCAGTGTGGATGCGGTTACTCTTTCTCTTAATAGCTCTGTGAGAAACCTTGGAATTATTTTTGATCAAGATCTGTCCTTCAATTCACATATTAAATTTGTTTCTAAGACTGCCTTCTATCATTTGCTTATTATTGCCAAGATTAGGAACATCTTGTCTCAGAGTGAAGCTGAGAAACTGATCCACGCTTTTGTTAGCTCGAGATTAGATTATTGTAATTCTTTATTATCAGGTTGTCCTAAAACATCTTTAAAAAGTCTTCAGCTGATCCAAAATGCTGCAGCAAGAGTTTTAACAGGTACTAGAAAGAGAGATCATATCTCTCCGGTTCTGGCCTCCCTTCATTGGCTTCCCATAGAGTTTAGAATTAAGTTTAAAATCCTTCTTCTTACTTACAAAGATCTAAACAATCAGGCTCCTTTTTATTTAAAAGATCTGATACCACCGTATTATCCTAACAGAGCACTACGCTCCCAAAATGCAGGATTACTTGTAATACCTAGAATCTCCAAAAGTACAATGGGAGGTAGAGCCTTCAGTTATCAAGCTCCTCTCCTGTGGAACCAGCTGCCAATCTGGATTCGGGAGTCAGACTCGATCTCTATTTTTAAGAATATGGTTAAAACCTTCCTTTTTGATATAGCCTACAATTAAGGAGGGATCATGTGTTTCTGAACCCTCCCTTAGTTACGCTGCTAATAGGTTTAGTCAGCCGGGGGACCTCCAATAATGCACTGGGCCTCACTCCTTTCTTCACTCTCGATGATTTTTTTTTTTTTTGCTGGTCATTAACATCTGTTTGTTCTCTCCCATAGATTGAGTCCCCATCGTGCTATTTGCTCTGTACATATCTGTTCTTCTCATCTTCTCTATCCCCTCACCCTCCAGCCAGTCGCAGCAGATGACTGCCCCTCCCTGAGCCTGGTTCTGCTGGAGGTTTCTTCCTGCTAAAAGGGAGTTTTTCCTCTCCACCATCGCCAAGTGTTTGCTCACAGGGGATCGCCTGATTGCTGGGGTCTTTCTGCAACTGTGGGGGTCCCCCCTACAGTTGAAAGTGCTATGAGATGACTGTTGTTGTGAAATGGCGATATATAAATAAAGTTGAATTGAATTTAATTAAAATTGAAAACATTTAAGAACTTATCAAGCTACTTTAGTTTTCTTCATTGTCTGGAAGGCGGTAGGATGGAGGATGTGCCTGACTGAAGGATGCATGCTGAACCAGATCTTAAGGGTTTGCTGGTGCCTGTCTTAAGAGCTGACTCAGATTGCTAGGATGTGGAGGAGCATTGTTGAAGGGTAGAGGTTGAGCTAAATCTTGTAGGAAGGGCAGAGGCTGGTTGGATGTCTCATTAAATGGCTGAGACTGAGATGAAGCCATGGGGTATAGAGTGGTCCTCTTGGATTGTAAAGGTGTGAAGGCTACTGCTGCCGGATAGAAAGGTGGCTGTGGAGAGTGGTGTGATCTCTCAAAGAAGTGTGTCAACATGGAGAGCATTTTGTGATCATGCTCATGCTGAGCTGCTTGCATCTTCAGAAGAAGGCCTGAGTCATCCGTCTTCAAGGCACTGGTAATCTTGTCAGCAAAGATTTCCAGCGTTGTCTCCATTTTTGATTTTCTTTTCCTGCTCTTGGCAGATGTAGCTGTATAAGGAGAAAATGAGAAATGTTTGATAAATGTTGTGTCAAAATAATAAATAAATAAAAACATTTGTTTCTTATGTCCTCTTTTAACAAAATTATGTTTTCTTGTAAAAGGTGTAGTCAGAATTTCTACAGGAAGTTCCTGAAGACATCATGGTATAAGATACAGATGTTTGGGGTTAGTCAAACATCCTAAACACATGAAAACATTGACAAAACTAAGAAAGTACAGGCAGAGGAAGGATCTTTGTAGAAACATTTATCGACACACGTAGGCCATAAATCACGACTGAAGGGGATTAGATCATTTGAGTCAATACATCATTGATTACCTGTTCATGAGTAAACTGATTATAATCAGCTTTCTGAAGTTACCTTATTATTCAAACTGTCCTGTAAACAGAGTAATCCAATTACCTTTATCAGTTAAAGGCCATTATTGGTTTATGAGAAAAAAGATTAACACACCTAGTTTATTTGACCAATAAAATGTTTACTCGGTGCATGTAAACACCATAAGCCGTTTATTACCTTTATTGGTTTACTCCAGTAATTGGTTTACTCATGACCATGTAAACAGGGTCATTGTCTTTTGGAAACCACTGCAGATTATATCTTTACATTTCTTACATTTACATATCCCCCTTCTACTTCACGAGAAAAAATGCAGAGTCTGTACTATGAAAACATTTGTGTCATTCCAGCAGCTTGTCTGCTGGTTACAACATGCCCTGCACTGTCCAGTCCATCTAGTTTCTAATCACACTAGTGTGGATTTAATATTGGATTAAGTAAAGCATGCTTGTGGCCCATTCTAATCTGGTTTTCAGTAAGCATTGAAAAAAATATGCACTTAAAGCAAATAAAGGTGAAAATTTACTCCATGGATATCATTCTGCATAAGGAAGGCCATTACGCTGCAGGAACACATGTTTGGATAGAGGGATACTTTAGCTAAGCAATTAACAGTCTGCAAACAATCTGTGGTTTAACTAAAGCCTGATAAACGACAACTATGAGTTGCTTACTTTGAGTGGATATGGTGGATGCGTTGTTCTTGACGGAAGTATCTGCACTCAGTCCAGATGTAGAATTTTCCTCAGATCCACATGGGAGTGACACAGAAGTCCCAGCACCTGGTGTACATAAACATTCAACATATCAAACATACTGTCACACATTAAAATGCTATCATGTGCATTGTTACAACTGCTGTATCTTATCCTCCATTTGCAGTTACATAATACATCTATTGACATACATGAGGAAATTGATGCCCTGTTAACCCAGTAGTAAATAAATTATGGGTTGTTTGTTTAGACATGGATCATGCATGACTTTACAATTGAGGGCCGTCCACACCAAGCACAATAAAGATACCCAACTATAAAGTGATAGTTTTAATAAAAAATGTTCTAACTCAAGTGGGTGTCTTAAGTGTGGACTCTAGAGCGATTTTTAAAACTGTAATTTTATAGCTATCTTTACCATGCTTGGTGTGGACAGCTCTTTCATGTAACGTTAATTCTATGTGCAATTTTATTTGTAACACATGACTACAACACAGTACAAGTTAATCCACCTGTTTTGCTGTTGAGGCTGCTAGCTGGACTAGCTCCAGTGCCCGGATTTTCATACCCCTCTTCAACTGGATCGATGGAGCTATCGAGTAGGTCTATTGGCTGACAACTGGGTTTGTCACCCAAAATACGGTCAAGCTCATCATAAAACAGGCAGGTGACTTGATTACAACCGCTCTGTTTGTTTAAGTCTTTAGCTTCTTTAAACTTTGATCTGAGGCTCTTCACTTTCCTCTGACACTGTAGCCACGTTCATCTGTGCCCTCGCTCGACCATTTGTTTCGAAATACTTTCAAATACATCCCGGTTATGATACGACCCCTCAAGTTTAGCTTGAACAGAATTGTCACCCCAAATACTAATTAAATCCAAAGCTCATTTTCCATCCACTGACTAGGTCCATCCGCCGTGTCTGCCATGCTGCTTTCAGTCATTGTTTATGTCCGCCTCCTCCAGAGCCGAATGGTGACATCTGTCTCACTTCAATGACGTAAAAGTCAGATGACATGCTACATGACCATTCAAACTGAGGTTGCTTTGGAAAATAGATACGTATCCGAATTAGGACCACTTATGAAAGTGGTCTGGGTCTGGTGTGAAAAAATCGGATCTGTGCCATTCAGACTGTCATTAAAAAGTCAGATATTGGTCACATTTGTGCAAAAAAAATCGGAAATGAGCATTAAAACCTGCAGTTTGACCATAGCCTAAGACATGCAGTGTTTAATCCTGATGATACTACTACAGTGATATCAAGGACCTGCTGACCAGCCTCTGCTCCTCTCAGAGTTCAGCTGGGTTGCAATGAATATCTAGCTTATGTTAACCTGATGTGTCTCTCCAGAAATGTAACTACATGTCAACGTTTTGAATGAGATGGCCTTCCATACTGGAAAGTTAGTCCCTTCCCCAGACAGCACCCTACATGTGACAATGTCAGGATTACATAATGAGAACAAAATTGAAGTAATGATGTTTGGTCTAAGTACGTGTTCTCTCCCCACTAATGTGGACCATAGCTTTAGCTCTTGGACATTGCATGTTAAACGATATGTTATTAATCTGGGGGTCAAACTGGATTCTGATTTTAAATTTGACAAGCACATCAGCTATGTCCTTCCACCTTCTCAACACTCTCTCGTCACTTGTTAGCACATTACCATTTCTGTCCTAAATCAACCTAACCTGCTGTACATCATTTCCAGCTCGATCTCTCCATCTAGCCAATTAATACAAGTCCTTTTCTCCTTCCTTAGTGTCCAGCCTCTCATACAACTCACTATATGCCGTTTTGTTTGCCACCTCTCCCTTTGTCATGCACCTAGATTCCAAATACTCTTGTCTACTTTCTTCATCTCCCTGACTATACCACTTTTTCTTTGCTAACCTCTTCCTTTGAATGCTTTCCTGTACCTCCTCATTCCACCACCAAGTCTCCTTGTCTTCCTTCCTCTGTCCACTGGATACACCACATACCTTTCTACCCATTTCCCTCAATACTTTTGCTGTACTCTCCCAGTCATCTGGTAATTCTTCCCTACCACCCAGAGCCTGTACCAACTCCTTCCTGAATTCTGTGCGACCTTCTTCCTTCTGCAACTTCCCCCACTTAATCTTTGGCTCCGCCTTCACTGTTTTCCTCTTCTTGCTTTACAAAGTCATCCTACAGACTACCATCCGATGCTGTCTAGCTACATTCTCCCCTGCCACCACCTTGCAGTCTCCTACAGTATCTCTTTCAGATTTCTCCTTGTTCATAAGATGTAATCCACCTGTGTGCTCCTTCCTTCACTCTTGTAAGTCACCCTATGTTCCTCTCTCTTCTTGAAGTATGTGTTCACCACAGCCATTTCCATCCTTTCAGCAAAATCCACAACCATCTCTCCTTCCACATTTCTCTCCTTAAGACCATATCTACCCAGGACCTCATCACCTCTGTTTTCTTCACCTACATGTCCATTAAAGTTTGCTCCAATCACCACTCTCTTCCCCTCTGGGAACACTCTCTACCACTTCATCCAACTTACTCCAGAATTCTTTTTTTCTTCTACCTGACATCCAGCTTGCGGGGCATATGCACTGACAACATTCAGCAACACACCTTTGACTTCTAGCTTCAAACTCATGATTCTGTCTCACTCCCTCTTTACTTCCTGAACACTCATACTCTTCCTTCAAGATTACTACTACTCCATTTCCCTTCCTATCTACACCATGGTAGAACAGCTTAAATCCACCTCCAATGCTTCTAGCCTTGCTTCCCTCCCATCTCATTTCTTGAACACACAGTATATATACCTTTCTTCTCTCCATCATATCAGTCAACTGTCTGCCTTTACCAGTCATAGTCCCCACATTTAACGTCCCTACTCTCACCTCCACACTTCTACCTTTCCCTTTCTCTCTCTCCCTCCTAACACGCCTTCCCCCTCTCCTCCTCCTCAATCTTTGACCAACAGTAGCCCTTCGGTTAACAGCACCACTGGTGGTCGTTGTTTAGTTTAGTTGAGTTTATTGGTTTATTTGTCAGGGATAATGTACAGAAAAAAAACATTAAACACAGGGTAAAGATGCTCTGTACCAGATTATAGCATTCTCACTAATTTCCATCTATAGTCCCTTGGGGCAGGCAGGAAGATATTAAAAAAAAACAGCGCATATAGAAAGCAATTCAGGTTGGTTTCAGAAACTGTTGACCCTGAAACAAGCAGGGAGTAAGTTTAAAGGTAAAAAGATAAGAGAGACAGCACACATAAAAAAAAACAATTTAAGAGTGCAATTTCATAATCCATTTTAAAGGACAGAATCAATGCTGGCAGGCTTGATTACTTAAAATCAATTTTTTTAGTCTTTGTGGAAAAGTCTCTGTAATTTGTTCTGGTCTTCAAAGCAGTGGGGAGCTTGTTCCATTCCTTTATAGCTTTGTATGAGAGGGCTGATTGTCCAAAAGCAATTTTACGTAGGGGGATGCCACAATGCCACCTAGAGGATGTCCTTGTTATTCTGGTATTTTGTTCAGAAGTTACGTACACAAAAAATTTAAGGAGTGGAGGGTGCAGAACCATTGATAATTTCAAAGACCAGCCTCCAGTGTCTATAACACTGGGTATGAATGTGTATATAGACATGGACAAAATTGTTGGTACCCCTCTGTTAATGAAAGAAAAACCCACAATGGTCGCAGAAATAACTTGAATCTGACAAAAGTAGTAATAAATAAAAATTCTATGAAAATTAACCACTGAAAATCAGACAATGCTTTTGAATTGTGGTTCAACAGCATTATTTAAAAAAAAACAAACTCATGAAACAGGCCTGGACAAAAATTATGGTACCCTTAACTTAATATTTTGTTGCACAACCTTTTGAGGCAATCACTGCAATCAAACTGTATACACTGTATACATTTTCATTGTTACGCTGACGACACACAACTATACCTGTCAATGAAGCCCGATGATTGTGATCAGCTGGCCAAGCTAGATGCCTGTCTTAAGGACATCAAAGCTTGGATGACTTGTAATTTTTTACTATTGAACTCTGATAAGACTGAAGTCATTGTTGTTGGCCCAAAACATCTTAGAAATTCCTTTTCAGATTATGCCCTTAATTTAGATGCTGCCACTCTCACTCTGAACAGTTGTGTGAGGAACCTTGGAGTGATTTTTGACCAGGATTTGTCCTTTAATTCACATATTAAAACTGTTTCTAGGACCGCCTTATATCATCTGCGCAATAATGAATGAATGAATGAATTTATTTCGGATAATACAGTACAGGTTAAAGAAACTGTATAATATAACAACAAGGTCAAATTAGACAAAGACTCCTTCTACTAAACAATTCCACGTGAGTTATCCGAAATGGGTGATGGCTGAAGCCGCAGCTTATATTGCCCACCCATATTCCATCCAAGAATTCAAAGAAAAAAGAGTAAACAAGACAAGAGTGATTACAATTTAGAACAAAGCTAAGACAAAGTGTGACTGAGAGAAAAAAAAAAAAAGAAAAAAAAAAAAAGAAAAGAAAACTAAGCTAAGCTAAGTTAAGCAGTTACTATTCGAGACAAATCTAAGACAGTATGTCACAGAGAGAAAAAAAAAAACAAAAAAACCCCCAACTAAGCTACAACACAACACAGGCTGGATATGTCAATCCTTATGTGAGTTTACATGTCGTCTTGTAAATATGTTTGGAGTATTTCTTCCTTTAGTTTTTGTTTAAATTGTCCAAGCGTTGTACATGATTTTAATTCAGGTCCATAATCGTTCCATAATCTGACTCCTTGCACTGAAATACAGTGTTGCTTGGTGGTTGTTCTCACTGTAGGCTTTTGAAATATATATGTTCCTCTGAAGTGATATCGTTTCTCCCTTGTTTGGAACAACTTTTGGATATTTGCAGGCAGTGATAAATTCTTCACTTTGAACATTATTATTGCGGTTTTAAAGTCAACCAGATCTTTCAACTTGAGAGTTTTTTGTTTAAGAAAAAGTGGGTTTGTTGGTTCCCTGTAAGCTGCTTTGTTTATTATTCTAATAGCTCTCTTTTGAAGCATAAAGAGTGGATATATGTTTGTTTTATATGTATTTCCCCATACTTCATTACAATATGTCATGTATGGGAGTATTAATGAATGATACAAGGTGTATAGTGTGGGTTGATTCAGCAAATATTTCACTCTGTGTAATATTGCAATTGATTTGGAGACTTTACCTTTAATATAATTAATATGTGACTTCCAACACAGTTTGTTATCAATTATTACTCCAAGGAATTTGGTTTCAGATACTCTTTCAATCTCTATACCATTTACACTGAGTTTGGGTACTGGATTGTTGTGATGGTTGTTAAAGACTATAAATTTTGTCTTACTTAAATTGAGCGTTAATTTGTTTGAATCAAACCACAGTTTAAGCTTTCCTAATTCCTTCCCGAGTGTATCCAGAAGTTGTTCCAAATTGTTTCCACTGCATAGCAGATTAGTGTCATCGGCAAACAATATTAAGTCCATTTTTTCTGAGACTTTACATATATCGTTTATATACATATTGAATAATAATGGTCCCAAAACTGAACCCTGTGGGACTCCACAGGTGACCTTCAGCAACTCTGAGTTTTTGTTGCTAACACATACATACTGATATCTATTCTTTAAGTAACTACTTAACCAGGACAGTGCTACACCTCTAATACCAGAATTTTGTAGTTTCTTTAATAATAAATTATGATCTACTGTATCAAATGCTTTTTTAAGATCTAGGAATACTCCAACTGAATACTCTTTATTTTCAATGGCTGTTGATATTTTTTCTGTAAATTCCATTAGGGCATATGCAGTTGTCCTCTTGTGTCTGAACCCATATTGCTGCTCACATAATAAATCATTCTTCAGTATGAAGTCGTCAATTCTCTCATAGAATATTTTTTCAAGTATCTTGGAAAATTGTGGTAATAGTGAAATTGGTCTATAGTTTGAGAGTTCCCCTCTGTCGCCCGTCTTGTATATCGGAATTACTTTAGCTATTTTCATTGCATTGGGAAATATACCTGATTGGAGAGACAGGTTGCAGATATACGTCAGTGGTTTTACTATGCATTCGATAACAGTTTTGACTAGTAGCATGTCGATACCATCACAGTCAGTAGATGTTTTACTTTTGAACGATTTAACAATTTCAATGACCTCTCTTTTGTCTGTGTTCTTTATGAAGATGGAGTCTTTTACAGCAGTGTTATTGCATATTGTATCACCTGTTGGCACCATAGTGGGTATTTCTCGGGCCAGTTTAGGTCCAATGTTAACAAAAAAATTATTAAATTCATCTGCAGGTGAAGCGATATTCACACTCTGAGTCGTTTTATTATTTTTTGGAATATTAGTTGGGTAGCTTGTATTTCTGCTTTTATTTCCAAGGATACTGTTGAGTATTGTCCATGCATTTTTAATATTGTCTCTGTTTTTCTCCAGTTCTTTACTGTAATAGTCTCTTTTACTACATCTTATTATATATGTTAACTTATTTTTGTATGTTTTATACCGCTGCTCTGCTTCTTTTGTTCTTTTCTTTAGGAAAGCTTTATATAATGAATTTTTCTTTTTACACGCCTTTTGTAGTCCTTTGGTTAACCATGGCTTATTAGCAAATTTGTGTTTAAGTTTTTTTATTACTAATGGGCAGTTTTTTTCATAAAGAGTGGTTACAATGTTTATAAATGTGTCATAGGCTTCATTTACATCTGATACATAGACTTCTGTCCAGTCTTGCTTCAGCAAGTCCTCTTTAAGAGAACTGATTGCATTTGGTGATTTGTGTCTGAACGATTTTGAAGTTTTTTCTGCGTTGGGCCCCGTGTGGCCATGGATAAGTGCAAAGGTTGGCAAGTGGTCACTTATATCATTTATCAATAATCCACTTTCTATTTTCTTATCGAAAACATTGACAAACAGGTTGTCAATAAGTGTAGCAGAGTGAACTGTGATTCTACTGGGATGTGTTATTGTGGGATATAGACTCATGCTGTACATAGAGTTCATGAACTCTGTAACTACATTTTGTTATTATATATTGCTAAGATCAGGAGCATCTTGTCTCTGGGTGATGCTGAGAAACTGATTCACGCCTTTGTCAGTTTCTCGATTAGATTATTGTAATTCACTATTATCTGGTTGTCCTAGAGTATCTTTAAAAAGTCTTCAATTGATTCAAAATGCTGCTGCTAGAGTTTTAACTGGTTCTAGAAAAAAAGATCATATTTCCCCAGTTCTGTCCTCCCTCCATTGGCTTCCCATTGAATTCAGAATCAAGTTTAAAATCCTTCTTCTTACTTTCAAAGCTCTTAACAATCTGGCCCCCCAATATATAAAAGATCTGATATTACCTTACCATCCTAACAGAGCATTACGCTCCCAAAATGCTGGCTTACTTGTGGTGCCCAGAATCTCCAAAAGTACGGTGGGAGGCAGAGCCTTCTGCTACCAAGCCCCTTCTCTCTGGAACCAGTTACCACTCTGGGTCCGGGAGTCAGACTCGGTCTCTGTCTTTAAGAACAGGGTAAAATCCTTCTTTTTTAATATAGCTTTCGTTTAAGGAGGGTATTTGTGTCTTTTAACCCCACTCTTGTTCTATTGTTATCTGATCCATACTGCTGGTTGATCTCCAATATTGTACTTGGCATCTTACTGCTATGTTCTTTATGTCTGTTCTTTCCATCCTCGCTATCCCCTCATCCCCAGCCAGTGGCAGCAGATGACTGCCCCTCCCTGAGCCTGGTTCTGCTGGAGGTTTCTTCCTTTCAAATGGGAGTTTTTCCTCTCCATTGTCACCTAGTGCTTGCTCATAGGGGATCGTCTGATTGCTGGGTCTTTCTGTGACTGTGTGATTTTTTTTTTATCTGCACTGTGGCGCCATGAGATGGCTTTTGTTGTGATGTGGCGCATTATAAATAAAGCTGAATTGAATTGAATTGAATTGTAACAATTTCTGTAGCTGTCAATGAGACTTCTACACCTCTCAGCAGGTATTTTGGCCCACTCCTCATGAGCAAACTGCTCCAGTTGTCTCAGGTTTGAAGGGTGCCTTCTCCAGACGGCATGTTTCAGCTCCTTCCACAGATGTTCAATAGGATTTAGATCAGGGCTCATAGAAGGCCACTTTAGAATAGTCCAATGTTTCGCTCTTAGCCATTCTTGGGTGTTTTTAGCTGTGTGTTTTGGATCATTATCCTGTTGCAAGACCCATGACCTGTGACTGAGACCAAGCTGTCTGACACTGGGCAGCACATTTCTCTCTAGAATACCTTGATAGTCTTGAGATTTCATTGTACCCTGCACAGATTCAAGACACCCTGTGCCAGATGCAGCAAAGCAGCCCCAGAACATAACAGAACCTCCTCCATGTTTCACAGTAGGGACAGTATCCTTTTCTTGGTATGCTTCATTTTTGCGTCTGTGAACATAGAGCTGATGTGCCTTGCCAAAAAGTTGCAGTTTTGTCTCGTCTGTCCATAGGACATTCTCCCAGAAGCTTTGTGGCTTGTCAACATGCAGTTTGGCAAATTCCAGTCTGTTTTTTTTATGATTTTTTTCAACAGTGGTGTCCTCCTTGGTCGTCTCCCATGAAGTCCACTTTGGCTCAAACAATGACGGGTGGTGCAATCTGACATTGATGTACCTTGACCTTGGAGTTCACCTTGAATGTGTTTAGAGGTTGTTCTGGGCTCTTTTGTTACCATTCGTATTATCCGTCTCCTCCTGCGGCCACGTCCAGGGAGGTTTGCTACAGTCCCATGGATCTTAAATTTCTGAATAATATGTGCAACTGTAGTCACAGGAACATCAAGCTGCTTGGAGATGGTCTAATAGCTTTTACCATTAACATGCTTGTCTATAATTTTCTTTCTAATCTCCTGAGACAACGCTTTCCTTTGCTTCCTCTGGTCCGTGTTTAGTGTGGTAAATACCATATCAACAAACAGCACAGTGACTACTTGTCACCCTTTAAATAGGCCGACTGACTGATTACAAGTTTGTAGACACCTGTGATGTTAATTAGAGGACACATCTTGGTTGAACATGTCCCTATGGTCACATTATTTTCAATCTTTTCTAGGAGTACCATCGTTTTTGTCCAGGCCTGTTTCATGAGTTTGTTTTTTAAAATAATTCTGTTGAGTCACAATTCAAAACCATTGTCTGATTTTCATGGGTTAATTTTTATTTATTACCACTTTTGTCAGATTCAAGTTATTTCTGTGACCATTGTGGGTTTTTCTTTCATTAAGAGAGGGGTACCAACAATTTTGTCCACGTCTGTAAATGTTCAGTGGTGGCCGGAGAGGCTGCTGGTGCAGAGTGGCAGCCATGCTTCCATCAGCTTGCTCCAGGGCAGCTGTGGCTACAGTAGTAGCTTGCTACTACCATTGTCTGTCTGGAGTGAATGAATAATGTATCTATTTGTAAAAGCTCCTTTGAGTGTCTATGATAAAGTGCTTTATAAATCTGATGCATTATTATTATTACTTTCAAAGCTTAACATCTTATGTATGGCAAGTATACCAAAATGGTGATACTGTTGTGTCTTCTTATCCAGAATGTTGATGAATTGTTTATACAGGAATTCCAAGGGTTTCAGAGTCGTACTATTGGCTTGTGACCAGCAAGAGATGTGTCAAAATCATGGCATTCAGAAAGGTTTTTGATCCTTTTAGAGTAAGTGCATTTCTAGTGCAACAAAGGCTTGCAATGTTCTATTTCAGAGTGTGGCTCATCCGTTTTATGTGCTTTTTAAAGCTGAGCATGGGATCTAATGTGACACCCAAATACTTAAACTCTGTTACATTTTCTATATTTGCTCCATTTACAGTTGTAGTCGGATAACGCGTATGATTTTGTTTGTTGGTAAAGTACATGGTAGCTGTTTTCCCTATCAGAGTGAGGCATGATTGATTAAACCATTTTTACATTTTCTCCATTGCAATCATGAACTTGTCAGCCACTTGTTTGGCATCTTTCCCATGTGTGTAGATGACTGTGTCATCTGCATACATCTGAATTTTTATGTCATTTTCACATACTGATGGCAAATCATTAATATACAAAGTAAACAGCAGTGGGCCTAAAACTGAACCTTGGGGTACTCCCATGGTTCATCCCTTTGATTGGGATACAGTGTTGTTTATGCGCACACACTCTTCCAGTCTTGCAATACTTTCTGGGAATCCCATATCTCTTGGATGGACTTGTGCAGGCAGTTGGTCAGCTGAACACCACCAAATTTCAGCACTTATGGTGGAATTCCATCCCTTCCTGGAGCATTACTATCCTGTGTTGCCCTGATAGCTGCCATTAGTTCATCAAGATTTGGTGGTTCATCCAGACTTGATACAAGTGGTTGCTGCACTAGAGCTTCTTTACCCTCTTCAGCGAGATCTCCGGGGTTGTTTAATAGTTGACCAAAGTGGTCTGCAAATCTGTCCAGGATCTTGTCTTTCTCCTGCAAAACCATTTCACTATTCGTAGCCTTTAGTTGGATCAATCCTCTTGGTTAAGGGCCCTAGATTTCTCTCAAACCTGTGAAGAATGTTTTCATGTCCTTCATGTCTGCTCCAGTTTGAAGTTCCTTTGCTTTTTCATCCCACCAATTGGACATCATCTCTCTGGTGTACTTCTGTAGCTCATTGTGAGCCTTTGAGTATTTCTTCTTCTTCGACCTTGTGTTGCACTGTAGATTTTCCTGCCAATCTATATTCCTTGCTTCTAGTAGTTTTTTCAGATGTTCATTATGCTCATCAAACCAATCATGATGTTTCCTCTCAGCGTGGCCTAAAACATCACTCGCAGCGTATCCTTGAGTGTTGTCCATTTCTCTTCTATGTCATTCTCTGAGTTGTTGTTGTCCCAGTCTTTCAGGTTTTCATCCATTTCCTGTGTAAGTTCTTCCTGCTTCTTTTGGCCTTTCAGTGCACTAGTGTTTAGCTTCCTTGGTGGCTTCGCACCCATCCTGCAGTGCTGTTTTCATCTGCAAATCCTTAATCTAGATCTCAGCATAACATAATCAGGACCACAGTCCGCACCTCTCATTGTTCTGGTGTCCAATGCATCCTTTATGTCTCTCTGCCTTACTATGATGTAGTCTAACAAGTGCCAGTGCTTGGATCTTGGGTGCATCCATGTCTGGGTGTTGGTTATCACAAATGGTAAATGGCATTCACTTATATAGCGCTTTTATTCTCATCTCATAATTCAATTCAATTCAATTCAATTCAACTTTATTTATATAGCGCCATTTCACAACAACAGTCATCTCATAGCACTTTCAACTCTAGGGGGAACCACCACAGTTGCAGAAAGAACCCAGCAATCAGGCAATCCCCTGTGAGCAAGCGCATGGCGACGGTGGAGAGGAAAAACTTCCTTTTAACAGGAAGAAACCTCCAGCAGAACCAGGCTCAGGGAGGGGCAGTCATCTGCTGCGACTGGCTGGAGGGTGAGGGGATAGAGAAGATGAAAAGAACAGACATGTACAGAGCAAACAGCACGATGGGGACTCAATCTATGGGAGAGAACAAACAGATGTTAATGACCAGCAAAAAAAAAAAATCATCGAGAGTGAAGAAAGGAGTGAGGCCCAGTGCATTATTGGAGGTCCCCCGGCTGACTAAACCTATTAGCAGCATAACTAAGGGAGGGTTCAGAAACACATGATCCCTCCCTAATTGTAGGCTATATCAAAAAGGAAGGTTTTAACCCTATTCTTAAAAACAGAGATCGACTCTGACTTCCGCATCCAGATTGGCAGCTGGTTCCACAGGAGAAGAGCTTGATAACTGAAGGCTCTGCCTCCCATTGTACTTTTGGAGATTCTAGGTATTACAAGTAATCCTGCATTTTTGGAGCGTAGTGCTCTGTTAGGATAATACGGTAGTATCAGATCTTTTAAATAAAAAGGGGCCTGATTGTCTAGAGCTTTGTAAGTAAGAAGAAGGACTTTAAACTTAATTCTAAACTCTATGGGAAGCCAATGAAGGGAGGCCAGAACCGGAGAGATATGATCTCTCTTTCTAGTACCTGTTAAAACTCTTGCTGCAGCATTTTGGATCAGCTGAAGACTTTTTAAAGATGTTTTAGGACAACCTGATAATAAAGAATTACAATAATCTAATCTCGAGCTAACAAAAGTATGGATCAGTTTCTCAGCAGTACTCTGAGACAAGATGCTCCTAATCTTGGAAATATTACGCAAATGATAGAAGGAAGTATTAGAAACAAATTTAATATGTGAATTTAAAGACAGATCTTGATCAAAAATAATTTCAAGGTTCCTCACAGAGCTATTAAGAGAAAGAGTAACTGCATCCAAACTGAAAGTTTGATTTGGAAAGGTATTTCTAAGGTTTTTTGGACCAACAAGAATGACTTCAGTCTTATCTGAATTTAATTGCGTGGAGGTCGGGGACAGTGCCTTTGGCATGGCAAACCGGGGTGGTGGTTCCTCTCTTCAAAAAAGGGGACCGGAGGGTGTGCTCCAACTTTAGAGGGATCACACTCCTCAGCCTCCCTGGGAAGGTCTATGCCAAGGTACTGGAGAGGAGAGTCCGGCCGTTGGTCGAACCTCAGATTCAGGAGGAGCAATGTGGTTTTCGTCCTGGCCGTGGCACATCGGACCAGCTCTTTACCCTCTCAAGAATTCTTGAGGGTTCGTGGGAGTTTGCCCAACCAGTTTACATGTGTTTTGTGGACTTGGAGAAGGCATTTGACCGCGTCCCTCGTGGATTTTTGTGGGGGGTGCTTCGAGAGTATGGGGTATCAGGTTTGTTGTTACGAGCTATTCGGCCTCTGTACGACCGTTGTGAGAGTTTGGTTCGTATTGCCAACACTCGGTCGGAGTCATTCCCAGTGAGAGTTGGACTCCGCCAGGGCTGCCCTTTGTCACCGATCCTGTTCATAATTTTTAAGGACAGGATTTCTAGGCGCAGCCAGGGAATGGAGGGTGTCATGCTTGGTGACCACAGGATCTCATCTCTGTTGTTTGCAGATGATGTTGTCCTGTTGGCTTCATCCAGCAATGACCTACAGCTCTTGCTGGGACTGTTTTCCGCTGAGTGTGAAGCGGCTGGGGTGAGCATCAGCACCTCCAAGTCCGAGTCCATGGTCCTCAGCCGGAAAAAGGTGGATTGTCCTCTCCGGGTTGGGGACAGGCTCCTGCCCCAAGTGGAGGAGTTTAAGTATCTTGGGGTCTTGTTCACGAGTGAGGGGAAAATGGAGCGAGAGATCGACAGACGGATTGGAGCAGCATCTGCAGTGATGCGGACGTTGTACCGGTCTGTTGTGGTGAAGAGGGAGCTTAGTTCTAAGGCAAAGCTGTCGATTTACCAGTCAATCTACGTTCCTACTCTCACCTATGGTCACGAGCTTTGGGTAATGACCGAAAGAACGAGATCGCGGATACAGGCGGCTGAAATGAGCTTTCTCCGTAGGATTGCTGGACTCACCCTCAGAGATAGGGTGAGGACTCAGTCATCCGGGAGAGGCTCAGAGTAGAACCGCTGCTCCTCCACATTGAAAGGAGTCAGTTGAGGTGGTATGGGCATCTGATTAGGATGCCTCCTGGACACCTCCCACTTGAGGTGTTTCAGGTACGTCCCACTGGGAGGAGACCCCGGGGCAGACCCAGGACTCGGTGGAGAGACTATGTCTTCCAGCTGGTCTGGGAACGCCTTGGTATCCCTTCTGAAGAGCTGGAGCAGGTGGCTGGGGAGAGGGAAGTCTGGGCTTCTCTGCTTGAACTGCTGCCTCCGCGACCTGGACCTCCGGAAAAGCGGTAGAAGATGGATGGATGGAAATTACAAGTCATCCAAGCTTTGATTTCCTTAAGACAGGCTTCTAACTTGGCTAATTGATTATTATCATCTGGCTTCATTGACAGGTATAATTGTGTGTCATCTGCATAACAATGAAAATGTATACAGTGCTTTCTAATAATGTTGTCTAACGGAAGCATGCAGTATATAAACTAAACAGAGTAGGGCCTAGCACAGATCCCTGTGGAACTCCATGACTGAGCTTTGAGTTGAAAGAAAATTCATTACTGACATGAACAAACTGGAACCTATCAGATAAATAAGATCTAAACTACTGCAACAAAGTTCCATTAAGTCCAACGTAGTGTTCTAATCTATCAAGTAGAATATTATGATCAATAGTATCAAAAGCTGCACTAAGGTCTAAAAGGACAAGTACAGAAACAAGTCCATTATCAGATGTGATGAGAAGGTCGTTAGTGACCTTCGCTAAGGCTGTTTCAGTACTATGATGGATTCTAAACCCAGATTAAAACTCTTCAAGTAAGCCATTGCCCTGCAGGTGGTCAAATAATTGCATAGCAACAACTCTTTCTAAGATTTTTGAAATGAAAGGGAGATTAGAGATTGGTCTATAGTTAGCTAAAGCTCCTGGATCCAGCGTTGGCTTTTTGAGTAAGGGTTTAATTTCAGCCATTTTAAAAGCCTGCGGTACATGGCCTAAAGTTAATGAAGAATTGATTATATGAAGAATAAAGCTACCAATAAGTGGGAAAACTTCTTTAAATAACCTGGTAGTAATAGGGTCTAAAAGACAAGTTGAAGGCTTGGATGAGGAAACTATTTTGTCTAACTCTAAAAGGTCAATTGGAATAAACTCATCAAGACAGATATCAATTGAAGGAGTTGTAGTAGTTACTGTATTTAAGTTAACGGTGGGAATAATCTGATTGATTTTATCTCTGATGGATGAAATTTTAGTATTGAAAAAGTTCATAAAGTCCTGACTAGCAAGCTCCAAGGGAATGCTAGGATTGACCGAGTCCTGACTCTTTGTCAACCTGGCTACAGTACTGAAAAGAAACCTGGGATTATTCTTGTTCTCCTCTATTAATGCAGAATAATAACTCGTTCTAGCTTTTCTAAGATATTTTTTATAAATTAAAAGATGATTTCTCCAAGCTAAATAGATTTCATCTAAATTAGTGAAGCGCCATTTTCTTTCTAATTGACGAGTCTTCTGTTTTAAGCTGCGAGTTTCTGTATTGAACCAAGGAGTTAGAAATCTCTGATTAGATTTTTTCTTTTTTAAGGGGGCCATCAAGTCTAGAGTCTGATGCAGAGAAGCTGTAACACTATCTACCATGCTATCAATTACAGAAGGAGCAAGCTCTCCATAGCTTATTTCCGTTGTGTTGACACATGGCATAGAGGAAACAACCTGCATGAATTTGGTAACATCATCTGAGAGGCATCTACCGTAGTAATATTTTTCTTTAGGAGCCAAATAGTCAGAAATAGTCAAATTAAAGGTTAACAGACAATGGTCTGACAGTACAGGGTTATGAGGAGACACTACCAGATTTTCTATTTCTATGACATATGTCAGAACAATGTCCAACGTATGGTGGAGACAATGAGTAGAATTTCCTACTTTCTGAGAAAACCCCATCGAGTCTAATATTGAATTAAATGCCACATTAAGGCAATCACTATCTACATCTACATGTATATTAAAGTCCCCTACTATAATTATTCTATCTGATTTCAGCACTAAATCAGCTCAGAATTCAGCTAAAAATAATGACCAAAGCACTTTACAGATCCTGCTATCCACCCATTCACACACTGATGGCGGCATGCTACCTAACATGACGCTTCCAGACCCACCAGGAGCAATTAGGGGTGAAGTGTCTTGCCCAGGGACACAACGGCAGGATATCCGGGGAGAGCGGGATTCAAATCGCTTACCATGTGGTTATTGGACGACCTGCTCTACCTCCTGACCCACTGCCGCCCACAGGGAGGTAGAGCAGATCTGAGCTCAGGCTCAGCTCAAATCAAATCAAATCAAATCACAAGGTTGTACTCTGAACATAGTGCAAGTAGAAGTTCTCCATTAGCATTGCACTTACCTACTCCATGACTGCCTAGCACTCCTTTCCATTTCTCAGTGTCCAAACAAACTCTAGCATTAAAATCTCCAGCGAGTATCAGCCTGTCATCAGACGGTACACACCTGATAGTCTCACGTAAATCTCTCTCTCTGCATCAGTGTCCGGGGGAGAAGGGCCAAAACCGACATCCAGCTGTCAGGCTCCAAGCCGTCGACATGGTTCCATTTGTGGACATCCCCCACTGGAAAAGCCGCTGGCACCCAGGGAGACAAGGCTGGCACTGTCACCTCACCGTTGGGCCACAATTCGTCCTCCCGATTCTGCCAAGCAGACCCATCCTGCCAGGTAAGCCGCTAGAGCACCAACATCCTGGGTGCCCAGGTCGGTGTCGATCTCTGATTGCTGGATGCCGTGCTGTCAGCATGGGTCTGCTGAAACTGCTGCTGTTGCTGTGTTGGTGTTTGTAGGGACCATGTGCTGTGGATTCCATCATAAACAGTTTAGCTGTGGTTGCCGAGTTAGTCACTTTGGCTGCTGTGCTGGCTGCAGTGGCCAGGTTGGCCAAAATTGCTGAAATTGTCATTCTGGTTGCGGTATACGGGTTTTCCAGTTTATTTGCTGTTGTTTGGCTAGCTGTGGCAACCAGGTTGAACAATTTAGCAGCAATTGCAGGGCTGGCTGTGCCGGCCAAACTGGGTTTCCATTGTTCAAGAGCTGTGGGCCTGGGTTTGCCTCCACATCTCCCGCTAATAAAATCATAGCTGCCAGGTAGATGGACCCTGAAAGCTGTCCTTCCAGGGCTTACCTGTACCCATTTCACAGGAAGCACCTGGGCACGGCCGTTGTTCAGAAATGTAGAGTACAGCAGATGTTGTTGGTGGGTGATCGTAGCATTGTGGTTTTCAATTGTTAGTCACCATCACATTAATAGTAGAAGTAAAGAGACAGTTAAAACAGCACCAACTATCCAGTGTCCCAGTGGTAGCTGAGTCCGTTTTGTGAAAAAAGTAGGTCTAAAAGTAGTAGGTTTAAAAGTAGTAAGCTTAAAGGGAGATTTTACAGAAGTGCATGCAGAGCCTGCCAGTCTGCGTGTGCGTTCAGCCACCATGTTGTCTCTGGACCTGTTGTTAATCCAGGCCTTGACCGATCCAGTATGAAAGTCTCATTTGTCATGATCTGCATGTTTGATTTGGCAAAGATTTTATGCCTGAGGGTGGTAGAAAGCAGTCCTTATGTGCTTGATACCTCTTCCCCCCATGAATGCTGCAAAGTCCGCTGAGATGAACTGCGGTCCATTGTCCATTGTAACTGCATCGGGCACACCCCAGCGAGCAAACAGGGAGGAGAGGAAATCAGTGACTACGTTGGTGGTGACTGAACTGCTGGGCAACACCTCGGGCCATTTTGAGTGAAGGTCATAGGCTACCAGTAGAAAATGTTGGCGTAGGGGGGCACTGTGCAGCTCACAGCAGATATCCAATTGGATGTGTTTTCATGGGGCTGAGGGCCATGCGAGAGGCTGCAGGGGCAGAGGTGGTGGTACTCCGGTCTTGCAGCTGGTGAGCCTCCTTGCCCCGCAGACATCATTACAGCATGATAAGTCATCTCTGACGCTGTAGAAGGGTGTTAGCTCTCCCGGCACGTTGGATGGCCAGCCCTCATGAATGAAGGTGCGGAGCAGGGTCAGCGTCGGGTCCTGTTCAGATGCAGTCTGGAGCTCTTGGAGGGAGACAGTGATCTGAAGTGGCCCGTGCAGCATGAGGACCAGCTCCGGCTCTAGGGAGTACCGGTTGGCATTCGGTGTGGGTCTGCCACTACATTTTCTCTGCCTGGCATGAACTGGGTGGAAAAGTTATATACTTGTAACCTTTCTGCCCACCCGTATGTCATATATAAATATGATGTGTATTGTGTGATGAAGTATAAAAGGCCGATGTGGAGGAGGCACGGTCTCTTTTGACCTTCGCGTCTGCCTGTACGGGGCACCTTGTATATGTGAGTTTGCACAATAAAGCTGAGTTTTATTGCACCTCCGGCCTCGTCATTGGGTTACTGATTATGGACATAACATTTGGCGACGAGGATAAAAGTATGGATAAAGGAATTTCAAGCATTTGGCCATTTCTGGAGCTTCCCGGTGAGCCGCCAGTGCAGGAGCGATGTGATTTGCTACATTCAAGAATTATCTGGTGGCATTGAACGTTGGTGAGTTGGAAAAATTGCATGCGCAAGCAATACTAGTCCATAATCTTGGCATGGAGGGACAGTGCATTTTTAGCACCTTGGTCATAGTCCGGAGGGTCCAGATCCGCCAGCGCCGCCAGCGGGCTGGAGAGTCGGTGCAGCGGTATGTTGCTGATCTGCGCCAACTGGCTGGGGGTTGACAGTTTGAGACCTTAGAGGAAGAAATGGTCCGTGATCAGTTGGCGGAGTACACCTTGTGTGCAGCTGCGCGGTCAAGACTCCTTACTCATTCCAGTGAGCTGACGTTGGCCAAAGCGGTGGAGATAGCCCAGCAGTTCGAAGCAGCAGATAAACTGTCACAGGACCTTGGTGAGAGGACAGCGTTGGGGAAACATGACTCACAATCAGCAGCGCAGGCTGTAGACCCGAATAGCAATGATAGCATGGAAGACAAAGAAGAATACGCTACCGCTATAAAAAATTAGGTCCACCCCGGGGTTGCCAAGGTGTTTTGGTTGCAGGTCTACCAAGCACCGGTACAAGGCGAGAGAGTGTCCAGCAAAAGGCAAACGCTGTGGCAAATGTGGGCTCCTACATCATTTTGCCAGGGCCTGTAAAAGGCTTGAGCGAGGGGAGCGACGACGTGAAGTGGATTCACCCACCAAGACTCCTATGGTTATTCATACCGTATCCCCAAGCACAGAAGGCCGTACATATTTGACAGTCTCGCTGGATGGCGAGGACGTGCCGTTGTTGGTGGACACGGGCGCAGTGAGGTCCTTGTTGAACTGGTCTACTGTGAAGAGTTATTTCCCCTACCATCTTGTGAGAGGTCTGTTGACTCCATTTTGTGGGTATGGTGGTAATACGCTGTCCATCGTGGGTTCGCTGGAGCTGACGGCAAGGTACAAGACAGCGGTGGTGCCCAATATACAGTTCGTGGTGACCGAGAAGGGATCAAATGTGATGGGCTGCGATCTGTTTTATGGACTGGGCTTCTCAATCACCAGCGGAAGCAGAGAGGAATGGTCGGGCTGTGGTTTGTGGGACTGGCTGGTTCCACAAATCGTCGACGACACGGTTTGGGATGACACTTGGCCTAGTATTCTGGGAGATGGACAGGACAATTTCCACCCAGGGCTATCAGGGCAGGGGTTTGGTGCCAGGGCCCATGTTACCCTAGGTGAGGGAACTGGGCGGCATGGTGGAATGCCCGTAATGGCGGGTGAGGCTGTGAAGACAACCCCTTCTGCTTCCAGGGTTTGGCCTGGAGATACCGTGAAGCATGGGCTGTTACGGCTATGCCAACGTTTAAAATGAAAGAGAGCAGGGCAGGACCGACTGGCACAGGAATCAGACTTGCCACACAGGAACACTACGGGCTGAGTCGGGCTTCACGGAGGGTTACCGTTATGGCGCTGCCTGGTGAGGAAGCCCGATGGAGACATTGTGGACATGGGAAGTCAAGGCGAGTCCCTTTAAGAGTCAGTGACGTGGTTAGACCCAGAGAGGAGGTTCGACTGAGAGGTGCCCACGGAAAGTGGAAGCAATGTGATGACCAGGGGTGGCTGAAGGTGGTGGCTGTTCAGGAGGACGGATACCTTTCGGCTGTCAGATGACTCATGGAGACACCCCAATGAGCTGCGGCATGTTATCAAGGAGAAGGAGGTGTCGGGGCTCCAACGTGGCTCATCTCCAGGGACCAAGAGACAAAGGAGCTCTGGGCAGGACCCGCCAAATGAGTCCCTCGGAGGATGGCTCTCCATCGAGACTGTACGGTAGCAAGGGGTGATGGATTGGGTTAAATGTGATTTGCCTGGGCTACGTAGTTGACATGTTTCTCATAATGGACTGTTATAATAAGTGCCCCATGTGGAAAAAAAATACCCATGTAATGTGTGTGTCGCCATATTTAGGGGTGTGTATTACTGTGGGGTTTGTCCTGGTTGGGATGGTATAGTTGGGGATGTTATAGGGGTGTATGAAGGTGCATGTTGACTGTTTGTGTGTGGTTACTGTATGGGATTTTTCTTCTCCGTGTATAAAAGTTCATGGGATTATTTTGATATTATATTAGGAACACGGCATTGTTTTATTTTATGGACCTTTAGTATCAAAGATGGCAGAATAATCCGTCTGGCCGTATGGAGGTGGGATGGCAGTCCACCTGTCCCCCTCTAGTTTTAGTTGTTTGTGTGTATGGATAGGCCTATTTTATTTGTTGTCATTAGAGCGTGACTCGGGTATTAAATTTGGGAGGGCCTAATTAGTGTGCATGTGTTTTGGACTTTTCTGTATGGGGGGGGGTGCAGGTGTCATATATAAATATGACGTGTATTATGTGATGAGGGTATAAAAAGCTGATGCGGAAGAGGCATGGTCTCTTTTGACCTTTGCCACTGCCTGTACAGGAGCACCTTGTATATGTGAGTTTGCACAATAAAGCTGAGTTTTAATGCACTTCCGGCCTCATCATTGGGTAACTGATTATAGACATAACACCGTAGATGCACAGAAGTTTGTGTCTTGACCCCGATGCTTCCAGCCATGCCATTAGGGCCCTATGGTCTGTCCGGAGTGTGAAGCGTCGTCCATACAGGTACAGTATCTCACAAAAGTGAGTGCACGCCTCACATTTTTGTAAATATTTTAATATATCTTTTTATGGGACAACACTGAAGATATGACACTTTGATACAATGTAAAGTAGTCATTGTACAGCTTGTATAACAGTGTAAATTTGCTGTCCCCTCAAAATAACTCAGCACACAGCCATTAATGTCTAAACCGCTGGCAACAAAAGTGAGTACACCCCTAAGTGAAAATGTCCAAACTGTGCCCAAAGTGTCGATATTTTGTGTGGCCACCATTATTTTCCAGCACTGCCTTAACTCTCTTGGGCATGAAGTTTACTAGAGCTTCACAGGTTGCCACTGGAATCCTCTTCCACTCTCCCACTCCTCCATGATGACATCACAGAGCTGGTGGATGTTAGAGACCTTGCCCTCCTCCACCTTTCATTTGAGGATGCCGCACAGATGCTCAATAGGCTTTAGCTCTGGAGACATGTTTGGCCAGTCTATCACCTTTACCTTCAGTTTCTTTAGCAAGGCAGTGGTTGTCTTGGAGGTGTGTTTGGGGTTGTTATCACGTTAGAATAATGCCCTATGGCCCAGTTTCCGAAGGAAGGGAATCATGCTCTGCTTCAGCATGTCACAGTACATGTTGGCATTCATGGTTCCCTCAATGAACTGTAGCTCCCCATTGCCTGTAGCACTCATGCAGCCCCAAACCATGACACTCCCACCACCATGCTTGACTCTAGGCAAGACACACTTGTCTTTGTACTCCTCACCTGGTTGCCGCCACACACGTTTGACACAATCTGAACCAAATAAACTTATCTTGGTCTTATCAGACCACAGGACATGGTTCCAGTAATCCATGTCCTTCATCTGCTTGTCTTCAACAAACTGTTTATGGACTGTTTATGGACTTTCTTGTGCATCATCTTTAAAAGGGGCTTCCTTCTGGGACGCCAGCCATGCAGACCAATTTGATGCAGTGTGCAGCGTATGGTCTGAGCACTGACAGGCTGACTCCCCACCCCTTCAACCTCTGCATCAATGCTGGCAGCACTCATACATCTATTTTCAAAAGACAACCTCGGGATATGATGCTGAGCACATGCACTCAACTTCTTTCATCGACCATGGTGAGACCTGTTCTGAGTGGAACCTGTCCTGTTAAAATGCTGTATGGTCTTGGCCACCATGCTGCAGCTCAGTTTCAGGGTGTTGGTAATCTTCTTATAGCCTAGGCAATCTTTATGTAGAACAACAATTCTTTTTTTCAGATCCTCAGAGAGTTCTTTGCCATGAGGTGCCATTTGAACTTCTAGTGACCAGTATGAGAGAGTGTGAGAGCGATAACACCAAATTTAACACATCTGCTCCCCATTCACAGCTGAGACCTTGTAACACTAAAAAGTCACATGACACCAGGGAGGAAAAAAGGCTAATTGGGCACTCCTCACCGGAATGGTGGCTCAGTTGGTAGAGCATCTGCCCCACACCCGGGAGGCAGGGGTTCAAATCCCGGCTGGGTCATGCCGAAGACCATATAAAAGTGGAACTTCCTGCCGTCCAGCTTGGTGCTCAGCAATAATGGAATGGAGGAGGGAAATTTGTGGCGGTGCCTTGCATGGCAGCGGCCCTCTGATTCTACACTTGGGGTGTGTGTGATTAACACAGTAGATAGGTAAAACACAATCTCGTTCTACTGTACATGATTGGTTGTACAGTTGAATGACAATAAAGGGTGATTTAATTTAATTCAATTTTAATTTTTAATTTAACAATTTGGACATTTTCGCTTAGCGGTGTACTCACTTTTGTTGCCAGCGGTTTAGACATTAATGGCCGTGTGTTGAGTTATTTTGAGGGGACAGCAAATTTACACTGTTACACAAGCTGTACACTGACTACTTTACATTGTATCAAAGTGTCATATCTTCAATGTTGTCCCATGAAAAGATGTAATAAAATATTTACAAAAATGTGAGGGGTGAACTCACTTTTGTGAGATACTGTACATGTGCCAGCGTTCACATGCCCAAACGCATGCTAGCGCCTCGCTCTCCCCCACTGAGTACTTCTGCTTGGCTGGTGTGAGTGACCTTGAGGCAAACGCCACTGGGCACTCGGTCCCCCCTTGAAGTTGAGACAGTACGGCTCCTACTGCTGTGTTAGAAGCATTGCAGGTCACAAATGTGGGACTCTGTAAGTTGAAATTGGTGAGCACAGGTGGGGAAGTGAGCTGTGTTTTCAGCTGGCTGATGGCAGTGGAGCATGCCGGGTCCACACCCAGGGTGCATCATGCTTCAGGAGGGCGCGCAGTGGCTCTATCGTCTCTGAGTACCGAGGAATGAAGTGTCCGTAGAAGTTCGCCATACCCAAAAAAGATGAAAGCTGTGCGGGACAGGATGGTTCAGGTAGATTCAGTACCCCCTCGATGTTTGAATGTAGAGGGCTCAGACCTTCGGCGGTCAGGCGAAATCCCACGAGCTCGATGGCCGATGCTTCAAAGATGCACTTCTCTCCACTGAGTGTGAGGCCATGTTTTCCTAGCACTTCCATTGCTTTGGCAAGGTGGACGTCATGAGAAGTTGATGTTGCACTGTGCACTACGATGTTGTCGAAGTACACCACTACCCCTGGGAGGCTGGCAAAGATTGTAGCCATGATTTTTTGAAGGCAGCTCGGCGCGGAGATAAGGCTGAAGGGCATGCGGTTGTACCCGAATGCTCCCATGTGGGTGACGAAGGCCACTGTGGCTGTCCGGGTGTAAGGGGACTTGTAGGTAGCCCTGCCAGAGGTCCAGCTTTGAAAAGACCTTCAAGCCATGGAACGCTGCCGTCAGCTCCTCCATGGTAGGCAGGGGGTATTTGTTGGAAATCACCACTGTTTACCATCCTGAGGTCGATGCACGGTCGTAGGCTGCCCGACTTCTTCTTCGCCACCACCAAGTTAGAAATCCAGGGGGATGCATTGACCCACTCAAAGATACTGGCATCCAAAAGCTTCTGCAGTTCCGCTGTGATGTCATCCTGCAGTGCAAAGGGTAACTGACAAAGGGGTTGAATTTTTGGAAACACCGTCTGGTGTTAAAGGAGGTATGGCAGCCCAGTCCACCAAAAAACGTCAGCCGACGGTGCTGACAGGTTGAAGTGACTGTCAATACGGTAGCTCCCATTGGGTCTGAGATAGAGAAACCCAGCTTGCTGATCAGGCAGGTTGACCCCCTGGTGCATCACTTGGAATGTGAATGTTGGGAGGGTTTTAGAGCCGCAGTGTACAGAAAAGGCGACCGTCCCTACCATGCCGATCTTGACGTGTGCATAGCCGAACAGGTCCTCTGTGCCCGTTTTGATGGTCTTCTGAGGGAACAGTTTCCCGACTGTGGACTCATTCAGCAGGGACCTCGAGGCTACCGTATCCAGCAGCAGTGGCATGCTAACGGTGTCCAGCTCCATTGTGCACTACTTGAACTGCCAGGTTTTTTTTGCCTATTGAGTAAATGGCAGTCGAGTCAGGTGGGCGGGGTGTGAATCTGTGATGGTCGAACACCAAATTCTAGCAAAATGGTTGCGCTTCTTACAATGGTTGCATCTCCACCCTATGGCTGGGCAGGCGGGCGTATGAGCCCGGTGCGTGAATAGACCACAGTCACCGCAGGGCTGACGTTCCTTCGTGTGCTCTCGTTTCCTACTTTCTTCTTGCAGTTGTTGCGAGGAAGTGCGGGGTTGGAGTGCTGGGTAAGGGGGGGGTGATGGCCTGCACTCGCGGGGCCAAATGAGGGGCTTGCAGGCTAGGTGTTGTTAGCCACACTGTTAGCTGGATGACCATTTCTAAGGCCATTTTCACAGGCTTGTTTAGTTGCAGGTCGTCCGATGCCAGCAGCAGCTGCTCCCCTAGCTTCGGGCTCCTGGTGTGCTCCGCTAGCTTGTCACATATCAGCTCTTCCTCCAAATGTCCAAACGCTCACATGCTAGCCAGGAAACAGAGCTCGGTGACATACTGCTGAACCGTCTTGTCCACACATTGATGGCGCTGGCTAAAAGGAATTCTTCACAACGTGATGTTACGTGGGTCACCAAAATGTCACCCCATCAAGGCAAAACAGTCCTCATACGTGTCCGCAGAGCTGAGAGAATGGAAAACACGTTGCTCCTCACTACCGAGGCTGTGAATTAGCACATCCCTTAGCCTTTCATCACTAGCGCTGGCTAGGTTAATAGCGTCAAAAAAGTTTTCAAACAACTCATGCCAGCAGGACCAAGGAATCGGTGGCTCGCGTGGCAGGGTGAGGAACGGCTTCAGAGGTGCCAATAAATTGTCCATTATCCTCGTTGCCATTCTTATGTCTGAAATAACATGCAGACAACGGATGTGATCTGAACTCAATTTTATTTTCTGTCCAACTGAACTATATACAGAGGGGTGGCGCCATATCGTGCCACTGCCAGTTGGCTACGTGATGACGTCACCTGCGTGAACGTCCCCACGTCCAAACACCACAGTAAGCACTGCACTTACCCTCTTACTAAAACATTGTGATGCATATACTGTAGAACAAATTACTGTCTAGGGGACATCATTGCTTGAAATTGTGTTCTATAACTACCTCTGGTTTGTGTGCATTTTCAGTCCTCTCCTCAACTTGGCAACCTGCATGACTTAGCACCGGGGGGACCATTCTAAATGCTAATTGGTGTTCTGTTTCTCTAAAGGTATGCATTTTAAAAAAAAAGAGCAGGTGTTTATTGTACTTAATGCAACACGATTCAGGACTCTGCCTTCACCTGTGAGGATTAGATGAGCAGACCTTTAATGAGGAAGGAATTGAATGAGTGAAGTGTGCCAAGAAGAGACAGACCTGAGCCCAGTTAAGTGCAGTCAATGAAACTTTAAGTCAATATGTCAGGAAATTTCCTCTGCCAGTGATCCCTGGAGTCTCCCTGATGTTCACTTGGCATGCATATGAGCAGCATAAAACCATGACACATGCACAATTGCATGCACACACAGATTCAAACTGAGCTTTTGAACAAAAAAATAGTGAAATGTTAATTAAAAATACATGCCCTGGCTTGTGGGAGAGTTGGCAAATTTGCATCCATTATGCCATACCCCAGAGGTTCTGGCAACGATCGCGTGCTGTCATAAATGCAACATACAGCCCAGCACCGCATAATTATGCATGTTGAACATGCTCCCTGTCGCAAAGATTACAGCTAGCCAGAAGCTCTGTCAACCCACAGAAAACATGTTTCCACATATATAATTGTGACAAATCACATCTAGACACCTTTGACTGCAGTCATGTGGATGTGTGACAGCAATCTGTCTACTAGCCGAACCTCTGAGAGGTGGGACACTGCAGCAACAAATTATCTCCATCTAAAGGTCAGACTCCTCCTGTAGCCATTGGTCTGTGATAATAATCTTGAAGAATGTGGTGATCTCTGAAGTAGTAATATCTTCATGCTCTCCCGAGGTTTGAGGTTGAATGTTTTTTTCTCAACCCATCAGTTAAGAAAGGGCAACATTTCTCATTTAGAAGTAGCTAATGGGATTTTAAACAAGCCAAGGCAGGCCTAATTATAGAGCAAGGTACATGCTCACAATAATATTGAGCAGGAACAGGAAGACAAAGACATCCAGGCATGAACAAAGTTAGGACTAATTAAATGATTAACAGTGGTGTTTTGGATGTCCATGTTAAGCTAGACAAGGTTACACCATCTATTGTATATCCTGTTTGGAGCATATTCATCTGAAAATGACTGGTTAGACAGTCAGCGGAAAGGAGAATATAATATCCCCCCAAATTAAACTAACTGATAAAGGCAGAGGAAGTAGGAAGAACAATCACAGTAACTGGATATCAAGGCATATTTTTGATTGTGCAAAAGTTGTTTCCATTTAAGTAATCTCATTGAACAACAGGTATTCCAAGAGTGGGGAAAACTCAGCATAACATCATCCCCATTGGCATGCATCAGTCTGATTTACAGGTGTTCTAACGTTTGTTAATTACAATAACTGGTATTCACTTATTATATGGTGAGGATTTTTAACACCATGCTGTACTGCACCTTTATTTCCAGAGTAAGGAAAAGTTCGACAAGAGACAATATTTTCAACCTGGATGTGCCTACTTGTGTCCTGGTAGATAAAGCTGGTTTATGCTAACAGTTAGCCTGGTTAGCTTCCTCTCAGTTAAAAATGCTGCTGTTGAGTTTTTGTAAGAATGTAACAATGTACAGCTTCTATTAATGACCCATAGCAAAAGCACTTCTTACTCTGGGCTGTATTATGACAATCTAGTAAACAGCCTGCTGTCTAAGGCACAAAGCACATTTATGAGTTTGTCCAGTTCTATTTCACTATCACGGCGGTGGGAAAAAAAAAAAAAAATTCTGTGCTGGCTGAAAGCACAAAGGGGCGAAGATTTTATTAATTATTCAGAAGTGTGTTTTGGGCATAAAATGCATTAAACAAATCACATTGATTGCTCTCCTTTCCTTTGATAGACAGGGGTGCATGATCTAAGGCATAATAAAAATGCTGCCATTTACATAGGACAAATTTGTCTTGTGCTGGGGAGACTGCACGCTTGATCACAAAATGAAAATTTATTTAAGGGCCGTCCACACCCCAGACCAGATTTACAAGAGCCCAAACAGTGGGTACTAACTGCATAAGCACCATGAAAATCATGGGGTTTTTTTGTGGGCTTTTTAAAGGTGATTTACATAGGAAAAATTACATCTTTGACTGTAGGTTCAAACTTGTGGAGAAAAAAACAACAGAAAATGGGCTGACAAAAACAACGAAACCACTGGTGCAAGACATGAAGTGTTTTGCAAATGCATGCTTTAGATTACCCTAATAGGACCATTTATTTCATATGAAGATGCCAAGAAGAAGTCAGTGAATTGCACTAAAGAGGAAATGTTCCTCAGCTAATGAGTAGGTCACACAGAGAGACTGCTCAAAAGTCTTTGTTTCAGATGTCAGGTTCTTTGTTCACAAAATTGATGAGCCTAGGTAAGATTTATCATCCTAATCAGCCACTTGGAATACCTACATAGTAATAACAATGAGGCTATTCTGTTCCATATTATGCTAATTATGGTGCTTGGGAACAGTTACAGTGGTGTGAAAAAGTGTTTGCCCCCTTTCTGATTTCTCATTTTTTTTGTGTGTTTGTCACACTTAAATGTTTCAGATGATCAAACAAATTTAAATATTAGACAAAGATAACACAAGTAAACACAAAATGCAGTTTTTAAATAAAGGTGTTTATAATTAAGGGGAAAAAAAATCCAAACCTACATGGCCCTGTGTGAAAAAGTGATTGCCCCTTAAACCTGTTGGTAAAATGACATGATTGCTCTCCCTTTCTCACACTTTTTTATCTGCTTGCTTCACACACTACACTGCAGAGTTTAGTTTAGACCCTATAATTCATTTGCTGAAATCAGTTAGAATCAGTTCTGCACACAGCCGAGCTGCCACATAAGCGGAAAATGTATTATTGATACAATGAGGTAAAACCCTTCCCTCTTGCATGAGGGAATCCTCTTGCAATCCTGGAATTTCCCCATTGTGGGACTAATAAATGTCACGCCGCGCCATTCATCAGCGGCGCCACCTGCTCACGCACCTGCTACTCGTCAGCGGCGAAGGATAAAAGCCGCCTCGCCCTGAGCGTCGGCCTGAAGCCGTAGACTTCGTTTCCTTTGCATGGACTTCTACCACATTCTCTTCAGCATCCTCTTTACCGGTAAGAAGTTCACTTACCTCATCTCTCCAGTCTGCTCCCCTGTGCACAGGTGGATTCCTCGGCGGCGGACAATCCCGTCCCTCGTCTCTCCTCGCTGCTGCACCGAGCCCTGCAGGTGGCTGTCTCCCGGGCTTCCATCCTTGAAGCGCCAGTCATCTGCCCAAACAAGTAAGCTTCTCTCCCTCGCCTATTCTCCTCCCGTGTTGGTGTGTACTCATCACCCTGTGTCTGATTTCTCCCATAGGGTTGCCGGCTGAACGGTCTCCTGCCTCTGGGTCCGAAGCAGACGCCCCCACCAACACATTAACATTCTGCAGACACGCACCCAAACATCCCTGTTGTTAATAAACAGTTTGAACTACTCTGAGCCTGTGTGTGTGCGTCTCCTGAGCCGAACGTTATGTCAATAAAGGCTTATCTTATCTTATCTTATCTTAATAGAACTTTAGAAACACTACATACAGGGGATAGAATAGGGTTATGAGATGGGTTTAGACCCATCTCAACAGGGGGAGATGCAAAAACGTAAGTTTAGGTTACTAGGTTATAGATAGATAGATAGATAGTGAGGTGCCCTAACAGGACACCTCAACAGGGGGTATTGTCGGTAAAATCACATGATTGCTCTGTCTTTCTCACACTTCTTTATTTGCTTGCTTCACATGCTACACTGCAGAGTTTAGTTTACACCCTATAATTCATTTGCTGAAATCATTTAGAATCAGTTCTGCACACAGCCGAGCTGCCACATAAGCAGAAAATGTATTATTGATACAATGAGGTAAAACCCTTCCCTCTTGCATGAGGGAGTGGTTAAGCTTTATTAAAACTATAGGGCCCACTTTTTGGATAACACACTCTCTCGGGGTATTTTCCTAAAGAGTTGTGTTCCAGCGCTGCTTGTAATCCATATCTCACTTTCAGTAAAATAAGTGAAAGTATACTTCATCTCTCAGTCTAGTTATTTGGCCTTCGTATAAAAGAACTGGGGGTTAAGGCATTTTAGATGCAACAAACCTAATAACTGTTTGGGCCACCCTTAGCAGCAACAACTGCAATCAAGTGTTTGCAATAACTGGCGATGAGTCTTTTACAGCGCTGTGGAGGAATTTTGGTCCACTCATCTTTGCAGAATTGTTGTAATTCAGCCACATTGGAGGGTTTTTGAGCATGAACTGCCTTTTTAAGGTCATGCCACAGCTGGCTCCTGTATTCACAGACATTTTTAACACCTCCCTTAAGTTATGCCACGTGCCATCCTGCCTCAAATCCTCCACCATCATCCCTGTCCCCAAGAAGCCACGGATCACTGGACTTAATGACTACAGACCTGTAGCGCTCACCTCTGTAGTCATGAAGTCCTTTGAGCGCCTGGTCCTGTCCCACCTCAAGTCCATCACCACCCCTCTCCTGGACCCGCTGCAGTTTGCCTACCGAGCCAACAGGTCTGTAGACGATGCAGTCAACCTGGCCCTCCACTCCATCCTGCAGCACCTGGACTCCCCGGGAACCTACGCCAGGATCCTGTTTGTGGACTTCAGCTCTGCATTCAACACCATCCGCCCCGCTCTGCTCCGGGACAAGCTGTCCCTGCTCAACGTGCCTGACTCCCTCTGCAGGTGGATCATCGACTTCCTGACGGACCGGAGGCAGCATGTGCGGCTGGGAAAGACTGTCTCAGACTATACTAGCATCAGCACCGGATCACCCCAGGGCTGTGTACTTTCCCCCCTACTCTTCTCCCTTTACACCAACTCCTGCACCTCCAGCCACCAGTCTGTCAAGTTGATCAAGTTTGCGGACGACACCACCCTCATCGGGCTCATCTCCAACGGCGACGAGTCCGCCTACAGGAGAGAGGTGGCCCAGCTGGCGTCCTGGTGCAGCAATAACAACCTGCAGCTGAACGCTCTGAAGACAGTGGAGATGATTGTAGACTTCAGGAAAGTCACTACTCCTCTGCCCCCCCTCACCCTCTCAGGCTCTCCCATCACCACTGCTGATTCCTTCCGCTTCCTAGGCACTACCATCACCAGGGACCTCAAATGGGAGCTGACCATCAGCTCACTCATCAAAAAAGCCCAGCAGAGGATGTTCTTCCTGCGGCAGCTGAGGAAGCTCAAGCTACCCACCAAGATGTTAGTGCAGTTCTACACAGCCATCATCGAGTCCATCCTCACCACCTCCATAACCGTGTGGTACGCAGGAGCCACTGCCAGGGACAGACTAAGGCTGCAGCGCGTCGTGCGCACTGCTGAGAAGGTGATCGGCTGCAAGCTCCCATCTCTCCAGGATCTGTACATCTCCAGGACCCGGAGGCGTGCTGGCCGGATCATAGCCGATCCCTCACACCCTGGTCACGTACTGTTTGCCCCCCTCCCCTCTGGTAGAAGACTTCGGTCCATCCAGACTAAAACCTCCCATCACATGAACAGCTTCTTCCCCTCTGCCATTAGACTGCTGAACACTAAGTGACTCTCGTGCACCATGTACAGCAGCTCAACCAGACTCATGTCAATCATCACTGTTTTCTTCCTGCATTACCGACTGCACTATATAGTTCTCCACAGTATCTGCTGCTGGCTAATATATATTTTAACTGTTGACCAGTATCACTTAATCTTATCCTACACTTTATTACATGTATAGTTTATTTCTCTTATCTTATCATGTTTAATGTTGCAGCATTGTACCGAGACAAATTCCTAGTTTGTGTACTACATGAACAATGGCAATAAACCTGATTCTGATTCTGATTCTGATTCTCAATCGGATTCAGGTCAGGACTTTGACTAGGCCACTCCAAAGTCTTTATTTTGTTTTTCTTAAGCCATTCAGAGGTGGACTTGCTGGTGTGTTTTAGACCATTGTCCTGCTGCAGAACCCAAGTGTGCTTCAGCTTGAGGTCATGAACAGATGGCCGAACATTCTCCTTCAGGATGTTTTGGTAGACAGCGGAATTCATGGTTCCATTTACCACAGCAAATCTTCCAGGTCCTGAAGCAGCAAAACATCCCCAAACCATCACATCACCACCACCACCACCATATTTTACTGCTGGCATGATGTTCCTTTTCTGAAATGCTTTTACTTTTACGCCAGATGTAATGGAACACACACCTTCCATAAAGCTCAATTTTTGTCTCATCAGTCCACAGAGTCTTTTCCCAAAAGACTTGGGGATCATCAAGATGTTTTCTGGCAAAACTGAGACTTTATGTTCTTTTTGCTCAGCAGTGGTTTTCGTCTTGGACCTCTGCCATGCAGGCCATTTTTGCCCAGTCTCTTTCTTTTGGTGGAGTCATGAACACTGACCTTAACTGATGCAAGTAAGGCCTGCAGTTCTTTGGATGTTATTGTGGGGTCTTTTGTGACCTCTTTGAGTCATTGCTGCACTCTTGAGGTAATTTTGGTCAGCCAGCCACTCCTGGGAAGGTTCACCGTTGCTCCATGTCTTCACCATTTGTGGATAATGGCTCTCACTGTGGTTCACTAGGGTCCCAAAGCTTTAGAAGTGGCTTTATAACCTTTTCCACACTGATAGATCTCAGTTTCTTCGTTTCTCATTTGTTCCTGAATTTCTTTGGATTGCAGCATGATGTCTAGCTTTTGAGGATCTTTTGGTCTGCTTCACTTTGTCAGGCAGGTCCCATTTAAGTGATTTCTTGATTGAGAACAGGTGTGGCAGTAATCAGGCCTGGGTGTGGCTCAAGAAATTGAACTCAGCTTTCCAAAGATGTGATCAACCATAGTTAATTGATGTTTTAACGGGGGGGGGGGGATCACTTTTCACACAGGGCCATGTAAGTTTGGATTTTTTTTTTTTACCCTTAATAATAAACGCCTTCATTTAAAAATTGCATTTTGTGTTTTCTTGTGTTAGCTTTGTCTAATATTTAAATTTGTTTCATGATCTGAAACATTTAAATGTGACAAACATACAAAAAAAAAAGAGAAATCAGGAAGGGGGCAAACAATTTTTCACACCACTGTAAGTGCCAGTACAGTTGAGTGACTGTCTTGGCCAAGTAAAACCACTGGACAAACAAATAATCTTTTGTTGTGTATTCCTGTCAAATGATAAATGGCGTTTGTTGAACTGCTGTATGAGAGCAATGTCACGCTCAAGGTCAAGATGCTGTCGGTGGATAGCAGCGCACACATGTCTTCAGCCAGAGCTCTGCAGGCCATCACAGCTGCACTGGCATCTCCTGACAACACTCTCCCTTGTGATATGGCTTAATTATTCTATAAAGGTAAATGAAATTGCACTGTGCACATCATTAGAGTGATTGCATCCTACGCTATTTCAATTCCAATACATAAACAAGACAGATGCACCGATAGGCCAGGGCTTGTACAACTATTTGTCAGATATTTTCTTTTCAAGTTGCTGGCAAAAAAATTGTCATCATGTTGCACACAGCTGAGTAGAAACTGTTTAACAGAAGTCAGAGCAAAAAAGCAAATAATTTAATCCTGCAAAGGTGAAGGTAATGATGCTGCAAGCAGCTGGTGATTTTCCAGGTGATGATATTTATTTTACACTACATGGTTTTATACCCATCAAGTATTATCTTTAATAAGCTGAAGAGGGGATTTACTATTCCTGGCTCAGGATTTATTTCATGCCCATCCACACTTTTGTGTTTGAACTCCTGTAAACATGTGTAGCATCTTCATACTTGTGTGTATCTGCTGTGAGTGCAGTGTGGTCCTCTCTCCGCCCTTCGCTCACATCACATGGAGGAGCTACTCCAGTAATGAGAGCAGCGCTTGCAGACAGCTTTGGGGGAAGTTTAAAGAGCCCCTGTTTTGGCCTC
Source organism: Pholidichthys leucotaenia (assembly GCA_020510985.1). Lineage (NCBI taxonomy): Eukaryota > Metazoa > Chordata > Actinopteri > Cichliformes > Pholidichthyidae > Pholidichthys > Pholidichthys leucotaenia. The sequence goes on along the minus strand of CM035838.1, from coordinate 165,789,057 downwards.
AGGAAATTACCAGGAACAAAATATTTTATTAATGTACCATTAAAAATTGATTCACGTTCATTACTTTCTCTGATTACTTTCATCCACTTTGTATGCAGAAAGAGAATTTCATTTCCTCCAAGAAGTGGCTTGGTGGTTTGATGCAATAAGTGCTAGATATTCTTTATCCATAGATGGCTGTATTAAGGCCGGTGTTAAGAATCTGTCAATCAAGACAGCTCAGCTTTTACAGAGTCTGTAATCACAAAACTGTCTGAGGCACAGATGCAGAGACAAAGTTCATTCTGCGGGGTACAAGTGCTGAATCTGAAAAAGGAATGCACGTAAAATGTAGGCTTATTTTTTTTATGAATAATTTAGCAGTATGTGTGTAGTTTCCTTTTCTTCCCCTCCCATTTTAGGCAAAAACAGTTATGAAATAGAGGGCACCCAGAGAACGTGCATGAAAAAGTGATCCAGAATCTGCATCCTGACCCAGATCACTTCCGTAATCTGATAGGTTCGCTGGTAGCCAAAGAGCCACCTCTGGTAAAAATTTAATCAAAATCCATCCTCCAGTTTTTACCCCTCAGCCTCTGCTAAAGGATGAAGGGCTACTGACATCACCCTGCCGGGCAGAAGGCCATTACCAACAGAGGTAGTGTCAATACCTAACTTGTGAACACAATACAGTAACTAGAGAAAGAAATTATGTACGCATTTCAAATCAATGCCATTGTTGTATCTATGAAAAATCTCAGAGGAGTTAAAATTTGGGTGACATCTGACCTTTAGGTTGAGGTCAGAGGTCAATTTTCCCAAAAGCTTTTGAATGCAATAACTACAGAAAGAAATGATGTAGCCTTTTCAAATGGACATCATTGTGTCTAAGACAAATCTTGGACAGCTTAGACCCTTCCCTCTGACTATGGTTCAAAAGGCCAAAGGTCAACGCTAACATTCCCTTTGAACTATTACTCTATAATAAGTAAAGCTAGGCTCACCAAACTTGATACACAGGTTCACCTTGGGACCCTGACCTACAACTATGGATTTGGGGTCAAAATGCCATATAAACTACACCTCAGCAACAAAGATGCTGAGTGGTGCCACTGTCAGCTGCAAGCATTTTTTTTGTCCTGCTAAAAAAAAAAGAAAACAGACAAACAAAACAAGCACACCAACATGGAAACACTACCTCCTTGAAGGAGGTAGCCAGCAAGAAGGCAACAGCAGAAGGGCTTACCTTGAAGCTTCATATGGAGAAGCTGTAAAACAAAGTGGTACAATAATGCTGTTAAAGACATGATAATAACAAGTAAAGGCACCACCCTGTTTGACGTTGCTATTTTTTTGATGTACAATTAACACACACTGTCATGTTTTGTTTTAGGGCAGAGACCCACATGCTGAGCACAGAACACACGGAGAACAGTTGTAGAGGCAACAGAGTTTTCTTTCTTTATGTGACTGCTCGCTGTGGAAGGGTTTACTACCTGTAGGGGGAGAGGAAAGAGAGAACGTTGAGTAAGTGGAGACTGGCAATGGTGTTAGGCATTAGCTGCAAGTTAGTTGGTAACTTCTAGCAAGGCAACAAGCAGGGACAGTGGTTGTAGGGCTGGGCGATTAACCAAAATAAAATCAAAAACCGACGTAATCTTGCTCATGTCTCTTTTTTTTGTTTGTTTTTTCCCCCTTTCCCTGTCCTGTGTGTCTGTATAGTGAGCTTTTCATGTATTGCCCCTTTAAAACTCCACACCATGGAAGCAGTACAGTTAGCGCTATTTGGAAGCAGCAGAACACTGTGGAAAAAAGGAAAGCGATTTGTAACAAAAAGAAATGTGGTCTCCGTCCACATAGTATGTGATGACTGACTCTTTAGTTCATTTGAAAATGCCAAGAAAAAAAGCAAACTAAGTGCATGGAAACTAACACATAGATGCCTGAAGCTAAGGGCCTGTTAGCCTCTGATGGCTAGCCGCATCATTTCAGTCATTTTCCAGTGGAAATTCACAAAAAAATGGACAAGCAAAGGCTGTATTTAAGATCCCAATAAGAGACTCATAATCAGTATGTGGTAGTAATGCAATTATGACTGCGTAAAGAACTCCCCCATTGCCGCTAACAAGCCACCATCGTGAGTCACATGACCCACAAACCCTCAAGAAGTGCATAAACAAACACTGACTTCTGCACTGGACAATGATTAATTTGTGTGTGACATATCAGTTCCATTCTTTGTTATATTATGCTCATTTACTACTGCGCCACAATGATATGATTCCACATTCTTGTTTAGTTGTAAATGTAATTGTTATTATTGTAAATTTCCCCATTGTGGGACTAATCAAAGATGATCTTATCTTATAGAGGATTATCTTAATTACAAGCCTTGCCAAATGGGAGACGAAAGAATGGGAAAAAAAAAAACATGTGAAAGGGTCAGTTAATCATGATGCCCATTTAAGGTCAAATTGCCCGGCCCTAGGTAGTTGTGGTTACAGGTGAGAAGTGCCATTTGGAGGTAGGTATGTCTCCTTCCTGAGTGTAACAGGTGGTTAAGGATGAATGAATTGCTTGTTTCCTTACTTGTGGATTCCAGGTGATGATGTAGAGCTGGTAGGGATTCCAGATCGGGGCTGGTGAGGAGCGTGCGCAAGCAAGGAGGGAGATGGTAGCTGATGGGCAGAGCTGAGGATGTTTCCTGAGGCAGGAGAAACAGAGAAGTGTGGTAAGTATTCAGCATGAGGATAACAGAAGCAGTTAAGTTCAAGACAATGCCGTATGACCATTTAACCGCACAGTGGCACCGTGTTATACAGTAGGTGTTCTCTGAAGCCCTTTTATGAGTGCTGGATGTAATCAGGAACAGGTGGAGATGATTAGCTCAGCTGTGCCTGATCATCCCTCGATGGTGCTGCGGAGCGGAGAGCTAGGTGGCAACGTAGAAATACAGAAACTAGATGTGCTTGCTCAGCATTTAAATTTGTATTAAAAGCTAATTTTAAGTCTCACAAAATAAACATGAAATGTGGAATCAATGACATGTATTGTAATCTGAACTGCATGCATGCTTTCCTTTTGTTGTGGCATTATAAATCACCCCTGCAGCCTGCCCTGAACAATGTTTCAGTGTGGTACATGTATCATAGGAGATGCACAAGAAGATTGAATGTGCACGGAATGTAGAGAGTTGTCACATTTTCATTTGCACTGTAAACTGGCTTTGCTGTTGGCACACGGCGCTTCAGCAAATCTTCTTAAATCACTCTGTAATTCCTTCAGCCCCGGAAAACAGCTACTGCACATATTTTGTATGCATAGAAGGACTCACACTGGAATGATTTGGTTCTGTCCCAGAAGTACAACTTTGCTTTTATTGGTCTGTTTCTTGTGTTTACTTTCTCTCATAGCTTCAATTGGCATGGGAGCCACAGAAATGAATAAAGACCTCATGGTCACCTTGGAGCCCCCAATCCTCAAAACACCTTTCTTCTGTCGCTTCAGAGCTGCACCATCCCCCACACCATTCAGCCACTCACGTGTTTTCAGGCCTGCAGGCTTCAGCCCCTTCATCGCTCTCATCTCACTCGGGTTAAGCAATGGAGATATGATTCCATCTCTGGAAATCACACTTCTGTAGATCAAAAGGAAACCTGTGCATGAGATTTAACTCTGGCTCTGGGAGTGCTACAATAGGAGATGAGATGAAAGTGAATCTAAACAAGAAAGCTAAAGAAACTTGTTAAAAGAAGCAGCAGAAAAGTGTCCCAGACTGACCACCGCAGTCCAGTCGGTTCTCATTTTGATTGATGGCTTTGTTCGTATAAAAAAGTGTTGCTGACACTTTGATGAATGCTGTCTGATCCCCCAGAAGAGAATTTAAATGGCCCCTGTGAGTTCAGAAAAGAGAATTTAGCACTGTTCCAGCTTTTTCATTTTTTTATTCCCCTGACACGCCTTGTCATGCAGAAACCAATTTGGGACCCCTTCCCATTTACATTCCATGATTCAAATTTTAAAACGGTGAATTAATGAGTCCAGCTTCCTGATGAGCTGCTGTTGTCTGTGCAGCTTAATTAGAATAATCTATCTTCACGGGTCAGGGAGTGCAGAGCCCGGCACCACTGGAATATTGTTTTGGGAAGATATAAAAGTAATGAAATGAGCTCCACAGCAGCACGTCTTGCACGACCCATGTGAAGTTGTGTCTGCTTTTAATAGTGTTACTTTATTTCTGACCAAAATCAACTCAACAGTGAAGAGCTGAGACAAAAATATTTTGGGTTAATTAACTTTGGAACTTCTCAATTCTGAATACGTCACCAACAAAGCTCTCATAGCCTTCTCTGCTCCATGATAGAAACACAGATGGGTTGGGCGATATCGCTCAAAACATGTATTGCAATATAATCTTTTTATATCACAATACACAACATATATATCACAATATTATTAAGTGCACTGTGTGTCCTTTAAAATTTGGTTTTACTTACACTTATTAAAAAAAAAAATCAAAATTCATATGTTCATATTCAGTGCATTATATACGGGGTGGGGGGGGGGGTTCATAGGCTGACTAAGAAGGAGTTATGTCTTTGAGGATCAAGAAGAGAGCTTCTACACTACAGGGGTCCAAGTGCTGCAACATCAATGTTGAAATGTTGAAAAATAAACCCCATTTGGTCAAATTCCACCACTGCATCATGGTCAGGCTATGAACTTTTCAGCCCCCCTCGTATGCACACTCACACTTGAGGGACACAGTTTCATTTCATTTATGAAATAGCTGCAAAATAAAATAAAATGAAAGCTCACCTCAGAGAAAGTTCTTAACATCAATGTGTAACTAAGTACATTTTCCCCTTGCTCAACAAAACTCACATTTCAGGTAATCAAGTTTATCCACACAGGTGGAAATATTTCAGTTTCCCAAACACAGTTAATACTTGGTGGTCTACAGCAGTATACAGTTAGGTCCATATACTATATTTGGAGACTGAAACAAGTTTTGTTATTTTAGCTGTTTACCAAAACATATACAAAATACAGTTATAGAATCAATATGGGCTTAAAGTTCAGACTCCCAGCTGTAATATGAGGATATTCACATCCAAATTGGAGTTACAGTTTAACCCCTTGCACTCTGGTCAATTTCCCTAAAAATAACGCCTAAAAATAATGTACCCAAAGTAAATCAAAAGCTGTTCTTCAACCCTTTGCAGCATCTTCATGGGGTTGGTCTCATTTAAAAGAAAACACTTTGAATTTTTTGGCAAAACAGTCATAATCTCTCTAAGTGCCCCTGCCACTGAGTAACAGTCATCTAAACATACTGAACTTGAAGAAAATAAATTTCGCCTGGGTGTTTTTTTGGATACAAATGCTTGCAAATAACACACAGCTGTCAGATCCGGGCTGGAAAATGCAACAGAAATGTAGAACCAAGTGTTATCCAGCTGAGGTCAAAATTTTGTAACAATACCACAAAAAATGAATATATTACACAGCTTTCTTCTCAGGTTGTTCCCAGGCGTTTTTGAACTGTGCCAAATTGTGCCAAATGGCACAGTTTTGAAAAACGTCTGTAACTTTTGAATGATTCAATATAGAAGCTTGATCTTGGGCTCTAATGAAAGGTGACACTCAGGGCTGTGTGTGTGTGTGTGGGGGGGGGGTGTTTATTCATTCATGAATGAATGAATGAACAAACAAGCTCCCACACACAAAGAAGCATGCCACGTAAAAAATGTGTGGCTTTTTTTTTACAAGAAAAAATAACCTACAGTGCAATAAAAAATATACTAAAATATCTGTAATGTAGAGGATAACAACTCCCACCCCCCACCCCCCTTCACCCCCGCTACAGAGGACGGACATCGCCCATCGCTACATGACGGACCGCGGTGATGGTGCGCCGCGGTCTACTACGCACAGTTGTACTAAAATATCTGCAATAATATCTGCAATCCGCTACAGAAGAGTAGCGGGGGGGGGGGGCGTTCATGGTCCAGACGCGGCGCACAGACCAGTCCGTCGTGTTGCGATGACGCACAGTTGTAATTTACCGATCGGTCAAAAGTCATTTTGATTACAATTTTCAGGAATAAAGAATAACTTAGCTTATAACACTTACCTGTCCACAACAGCAGTGTCGCTGGCGAACTTCTCTTCCTCATTGTCAGACGAACATGACGCTGGTCCGCTTGTTACGACTTGTGGTTCTGGTCATGCGACCCGGTCAAACCATGATTCCATTATTGCGGTTTTGCGCTTCCATGATTGTGGTTTTGGCGAACGATTTTTCAAAACAAATAAGAACAGTAGTAAGAAAAAAAGACTGGCAAACGCGTCACCCAGCGGCTCACACAAAACAGATTTTACGCACGGGACGCACGCTTTCAATTGTTGAACTTCTCTGCTTCAATTGGTTTGCTGCATTCGCAGCCGTTGGTAGGCGGGTCCTTCTTGCTAGGTTTTCAGTCATTGGTTCTTCAAGGTTTCAGAAACCCAATTCAAGGCTCTTATTAGTCGAATGAGAGGTCAATCAAATCTAAACCAATCAAAGCACTCCTTTGGCTTTCTGTTTGCGGCTGTGTCTGTAGTGGAAGAACGGAAATGCAGGTTATTTTTTTTTCAGTGCACCCTAGGACGCAGAGACATGACCGCCCGCGATATCCCAGAGTGCAAGAGGTTAAGAACTGCCACTATTTTTATACATAGTCTCCTCATTTCAGGCACTCAAAAGAAATGGGACAAATCAATATTACCATAAATAAAATGTTAATTTTTAATACTTTGTTGAGAATCCTTTGCAGGTAATGAAGCCTGGAATCCATGGACATCACCAAACGCTGGGTTTCCTCATTTGTGATGCTTTGCCAGGCCTTTACTGCAGCTGTCTTCAGTTGTTGCTTGTTTGTGGGTCTTTCTACCTTAAGTTTTGTCTTAATCAAGTTAAATGCATGCTTGATCGGGTTGAGATCTGGTGATTGACTTGGCCATTTCAGAATATTCCACTTTTTTGCCTAAAAAAATATTCTGGGTTGCTTTTGCAGGATATTTTTTGGTCATTGTCTATCTGTACTGTGAAGTGCCTTCCAGTCAACTTTGTTGCATTTGGCTGAATCTAAGCAGACAGTATATCCCCATACACTTCAGAATTCATCCAGCTGCTTCTGTCTTCTGTTTCATCATCAATAAACACTAGCGACCCAGTGCTATTGGATGCAGTACATGTCCAAGCCATCTCATTGCCACCACCACATTTTACAGAAGATGTGGTGTGCTTTGGATCATGAGCCGTTCCAAACCTTCACCATACTTTCTTCTTCCCATCATTCTGGTATAGGTTGATCTTGGTTTCATCTGTCCAAAGAATGCTGTTCCAGAACTGTGCTGGCTTCTTTAGATGGTTTTTTTTTTGTTTTTTGTTTTTTTTTGGCAGTCTGATCTGGCCTTTCTATTTTTGAGTCTGATCAGTAGTTTGCACCTTGTGGAAAACTCTCTGTATTTGCTCTCGTGAATTTTTCTCTTTGTGGTAGACTTTGATACTGATACACCTACTTCCTGGAGAGTGTTCTTGGGTGGATGCTGTGAAGAGGTTTTTCTGTCCCATGGAAAGGATCCTGCCATCACCACCACTGTTTTCTTCTGTGGACATCCAGGCCTTTTTGAGTTTGCAAGCTCACCAGTGTGGTTGCAATTCTTAAACTGTAACCCTAATTTAGACATGAATACCCTGAAATTAAATCTGAGAGTCTATACTTTAAGCCCATATTGATTATATAACTGTATCCTGAATAGTTTTTTTGAATTATTTTTTTTGTAAACAGATAAAATAACAAAGCTTGAGCTAGTGTCCAAATATATATGGACCCAACTGTAATTTGATGATTATTTTTTGTTTTTTATGTATCTACTTTCAATTATTTCTTCAGTTGGCATGCCACTGGCTCTTATTTTGAAAGTTCACGCAGGAAGCAAGAGTGATTTACATACCCGCAGAATGAAGACTGCACTACAAACATGCTGTTGTGGTCCGTAATGTTCATCTTCATCTGGCTCCCCCATTTCCTGTGTTTAGAGACGGACCTGCTGTGATTCTCTTAGTTGTGCCTTTTTTCTCTGCTCTTGGTTGGAAAAGAAGCATGAGATGTTCTCCATGAGCTGCAGTTCCAGGTGTTGGACACAGACAGTCTGACTGCTGCCTCACAAGTCAATGTCATAAAGCATTTATAACATTAATTAATTGAAAGTGTGAATTGTCTTATATTAACATGACAAGTTATATTCAATAGGTGCGATATAGACATTTTATGTATCTGGACAAATGTATTGATACATCTAACATATTCGATATATTGCCCACCCTGACTATCATCTTGTATTTTCTTCTGGCTATCATGCCATCTAGAACCAAATGTTTTAATACCTGAAGTCATCAGAAAGCATGTCACATTTTCTCTCGTCAAATGCCTTTTCTATGTGTCTCTTGGTCTCCCTCAGAGCAGCCTTTCTATGATTAAGGCCTGATGCACCATCTGTCTCCCTGTATGATTTGATGGGTCTGGATCCTCATCTGGGCTCTTAGTATGCCATCATTTGGTAAAGGCATCACATTCTAGAAGGAATGCATGAACTAAATAGTATCTCTGTACTAGCACTAACCCAAAAATATTATTTGCATTTATCTGCAGTGCCAAACTAAGTTTTTCTTGATTGGAAAAAAGTTATCACTACCAATCTCTGACTATTTTTATCTGCTTGAATTATAAATGTCTATGACCGAAAGCAGGTTGAACAAAAATTGTAGCATATTTTATAATAGCATTTAGTTTGGAGTTTACATCAAAATTGAAACAGACTGACCTTAGCAATGAAGTGAACTGTGGTGGTCCAAAAAGGATTATTTAAGCCACAAATGATTTAAAAAGATTTTGAAAATGACCAAGAAAAAAGTAAAAATAAAAAAATAGAAGAATTAGAGTTTCATGCAGACCAAAACGATTTAGACTTTTAAATTTTTGAGCCCCAAAACAGCCACTGGTGCTAGTACCCAAGCCGACTCTAAGTTGTGGATAACGCTGTGACTTTGGCCTTGGATCATTTTACTCCAAAACAATAGCCAAAGTGACGGCACCAAAGTTAACATGCGTATTAAGTTCAGTGACTATCTTCATTTTTTCATTTCAAGTTAAAAGTCCGGTGACCTTGTGAGTTTGACCTTTTGACCCCAAAACCACAGCCATTAGGGGTAGGTGGGAATCTTTAGGCACTTTCCAATTCAATTCGACTCCAATTGAGGGGGCTCTGATGTGATTCTAAAACAATTGTTGATGCATCTTTCTTTTTCTATTCAAGATTTTTTTTCCTCTCACTGTGACAGCTCGGTACTTTCAAAGTTTTTGCAGTGACCCATAACCTTACTTCCAATATATGTTAATAAAACAAATGGAAAAGAAATGTGGCAAGTCACATGGAATGTTACATTTGCCAGCCTATATTCCACTATAAAAAACCAACATGAAAAGTGCACCTGGAGCAGCATATTTGTTGTAACACAGACTTTTAATGAACATTCTGCTGTTATGAGACAAGTAACATAGTCCTTCAGTCAAAAATACTCAGAATTTTTCACATATAAATATTAGACTTCTAATGAAAATTAGAAGCAAATCTACCCGCTGTCTTCAGTGATTATATGACTTTGGTTTTGGTCTCGTGGAGTGTGGGGATCGCTGTGTCCATAAAATATCTCTGTGATGGGATGTTGTACCATGGCTGTAAAGTGCCCAACACAGCGTAAAAGCCCTGGCTCTCCATGATGGAATACAGGCACCCTTTCCGAGCTGGGTGGAAGCTTTGGCACCACTTGCCATAGCCCTCTGTTCAGCGTCGGCAACCACAACAGTTTTTTTCTATTCCTCCTCCAGGTGGAAACGTGCAATATGGTTTCGCATTTTTGTCGTGTTTAGCTTGACCAAGCTTACATACAGCGTGGGTCTGGTCCAGGTCTTTTTCCCTTAAGGTTCACAGAAGCTGAGGTGCTGCCATACGCTTGCTTTTAATGAAGAGGGTACCAGTCAACTATCCAGCTACGCGATGGTGCATCTGTTTTGTGTAATGCCATAAACGTCATTCTGTCAAAATTATTAACAGTTAAGAATCGAATTCTTGACATTTTTGCACCAATTCCTAATTGTCCACATAAACCATACAGTAGGTGAGGGTCCAATGGTCAAGCTCTCATAAATGACAGACCAAAACTAATACTGTGACTTTGACCTAGAAATAGTAGCTACAGATGCTCGTCTCAAGATCAACCCCTGTGAAAAGTTTGGTGACCATACCAAACGGATTCCTCGGGTTAGAGCACACAGAGACAGATGGAAGCAACCACCCACTTTATCTCACTTTTCAACACAGGAAAACTCAGTGTATGTAGTTGCACGTGTCTTTTATTCTTTTCTCAGACACAATAAAGCACATAACCCAGAGCACAAGGGGACTAGAGGGTGTATGAGCGGAGGATGTCCTGTGATGAAGGAGAAATGATTGATCCAATGCAACCGATGTAATCGCTCAGGCTGAGCAAAGCAATTCAGTGACTTTTTTTTTCTTGCAATAACAAATCAGACGTGCACATCTTATTTGCAATATATTAAAAAAACTGTTCTATAAATTGTCCGTGTTGTTGGAGGCGGTGGTGGCATCTGTCGTATCAGCTGGCGGCTGTGACATCAGCCAGCAAACAGTTCTTTCTCTTTCTCTATGGTACAAATCTCCAGCTCAGAGTTCAAGTGGATTCAGCTGTCCAAAAGACTCCCCTGCAAAAATGAAAGGCTTCACTGACACAGTCAAAGCTACATACTCATCAAACACAAGTCTGCAGTGGACACAGCACTGAAAATGACAGGAGATAAGTTCACTTATACTGCAAACAAATAGCAATTACAACTTAACCCAATCCACAACAGTGATATACCTATAGATAATAATTTATAATTTTCCTCATAGTGCTCATTTATACAGTACTGGCTTCTCTTAACATGACAATTAAGAATAATGCTACATAAGCTTTGAATAATATATATCTATATACTGTATATACTATATAAAGCTGAATTACCCTTGAGAAATACTTCACAATATCAACATGTTTTGTGAACAGGTAAACGTTCAGTCCTTTGCACCCCCACTTCTGACACATTCTACTAGTCTCTATGGTGGAATGGATTCAGTACGTATAAGTGGATGTTCAGCTCTCGGCAGCAGTGTCAAGTTCCATGAAAGCAACCAGTTACACCTCCCTGAGATGAAGACCGTACTGAAATGAAATACTGCCAAACCCAGAAATTTGACCTCATACAGCAGAATGTTCTTGCTGCATTATACATGTTGTTAGTCTTCTGACATCTAAGAGGAAAGGAAACTGATTCTGGTCAGTATCAACTTGTGGAATTCATAGTATCTGACATCAATTTTTTTCGGTAATGACAATGATGTCCTCATCAAAGCAGTCTGCTGTGGTCTAGTAGCACATTCAAGGAGTTGTCCTAGGTTGGATTTTTCTCGTTACTTGCTGGAAGTTGTTGAATGTCAGTGTTCTGACCATAAACCTGTTCCAGCACACTTTCACAAATGCAGAAAACCAAAACAGAGACCTCCATTAAAGCTTCCGTTGTGCTCTTACTGTTGGTCGGTTCCAATAAATTATACTTTTTACTTGAGCTTTTACTTACTGGGTAGTGTTGCAGTTAATACCACAAGAAACCAGGCAGAGACCAGAGTTTACCAAGACCAAGACATACATACATATTAGTCTTGGTCTCGACTTGATCTTGTCTTGGTCTTGAGTCGATCTTGACTATGTAATGTCTTGGTCTCAGTGCACTCTGGTCTCATTCTGGTCTTGACTACAACACAAATACTGAGTGCAGCAATTTTTGGCTATTTAACTCCTGCATAACTTGGGTATGGTGCCAGCAGTCCGACTTACTATATAGTCATAAATCTGACTTCAGCGGGCATGACATTGGACAACCTCTGGTGATGGACTGGGAAAATCCAATCTAGGACAATTTCTGGGATGTCCTGTAACATCTGAGAACACTAGTTGCAAAGCAAAATTTGATCGTGAGCAAGAAACATAAATGGTCAGACAGTTAGAATAAGTTGACAAAGCAAGCCACTTTACATATAAGCTCAATGCCACTACTTAACCAAACGCCATTTCCTTTATTGATGTCATTAAAGTTCTTCCTGTTTTCTCTTATGACACTGGGTGCCTCTCTTTGTTCATTTATGAAGTTGTGGTTAGAGCTTGACTGCTACTTTTGAAAATTAGTAACTTTTGACACTACATTGCATCCAACAATGCAATCTTCTGCTCTGAGCTTTTCTTCACTCCCGTGAAAAATAATGGAATTCTGGTTCTTGAACTCTCTCTTACTGTCAACATGTTAATGTAGGGCTAGAGTTTTACAATGCAAGTCTAACATACCTGGAGCATTGTCTTTCTAATAACATGGGTCTTATGTAATGTTTGTTTTGCATTATTATGAGTGGAAAAAAGTTAGGAGCACATTGCTTTAACACGCTGCACTGGTAGATTAGTGGGCCTTGTCAAAACTCAGGGTCCTATTGAAAACGTGCAGGATGAGTTTGTGATTTTGTGATTCTTTTCCAAAAGTAAGCTTGTCCAAATGTCTGACAACTTAAGATTCCTCCACCACTCGACTTCATTTTTCTGACTTTATTCCCAGATGTCAGCCCTTAACCTAATGAATGAATACCTTCTACCATTATAAATGGCAATAAAAGGCTGAAATCTGTATTAAACTATATTCTTTCTTAAGAGTTTAAAAACCAGATTGTTGTCCTGTGTAAATGTAGGGCTGTGTTGTCAGTTTTGCTGGTCTTCCTACAGTATTACCAAGAGGTCCATAGAAAAACTATTTACTGTTCAGTATCGCCATTAGCATATAGTACTTTTTAGAGCTTATAGTAAGAGTTCAACTTGTGTCGTTATTGCCATCAGCCCCTTTTCAAGCCAAAAGAGGATTTAGGTCCACTGCAACAAAGTATACAGTACATTACACTTGGAGAGCCATACTCATAGTAAAAGTCCAAATTTTATATAATAATCATGGATGCGTCAGTTTAATGAAAGTAAAAAGATGAAATCTCAACTCCGTTTACAGTACTAAATATGTGAAAAAAGAATCCATAATTGAGTCCATGCATTTTTAGCAAGGCTGCTGTGTGTTACACCCACTGGAATGATGTTACAATGCAAAAAAAAAAAAAAAAAGTGCACACAAAACACATTTGAAGTGTAATGCCAAAGGTCAAAAAGTTAAAATCAATGAGAGTTCAGTACTGGAGTGAAAAAAAATCCACTGTGTGAATGTTCGAAACGTCTGAAAACAGAAAGAGATGGAAATCATGTCAGGGAGGGTGAAAAGCAGGGAAGAGGCAGAAAAAAAGCAGGGCAAGCTGAACACAGCTTGTCTGACATCAATCCAGTTGTAGTTGTTTTGTTTTGTTTGTCGTTGTCGCCCGCTCACTGGACACATATCTGGTTCTTCAGACTGTTGGAGAGAGACAAAAAAGGGGGGAAAAGTGATCAGAGGTACAACTGCAGAATGGAATTGTTACACATTAAAAATGTCCATAGTTCAACGTGAACGAGTAATGTAATTCTTAGAAGCTTATGCTCCTGTCCATACACTTAAGGATACAAATTTGCAGCAGACAGTATTTTTTTTTCATCTGCACAGAGAGCAATAGAGGGTGGTAAAGCTAATTCATGAGCAGCTGGACCCTTATTTTTATCTCTGCACCCGTACTTGTGTGTGTACACATACATTTTTTTTTAAATTATTAAAGAAAATTTGACCAAACTATGTTGCAAACATTTCATTAAGACTTGTGGGAGCTGTCAACATGTGGGAAAAGTGGTCAATGGGACCTTTAGGAATCAGTGAAAATACGAGAGGAAAAACTTATTTTAGAGGTGATTTGTTTTAGCACTGTTAAAGATACGGCGACTGCCGAATCAAAAAGGTCAAGAAGCAGAGTGCAGCAGCATGTCTGCCACTCATGAAACAGTCCTCTTCATCCACACAGCCAAAGTCAAAGGGTTCAATTCAGTTCAACTTTATTTATATAGCACCATTTCACAACAACAGTCATCTCATAGCACTTTCAACTGTAGGGGAAACCCCCACAATTGCAGAAAGACCCCAGCAATCAGGCAATCCCCTGTGAGCAAGCGCTTGGTGATGGTGGAGAGGAAAAACTCCCTTTTAGCAGGAAGAAACCTCCAGCAGAACCAGGCTCAGGGAGGGGCAGTCATCTGCTGTGACTGGCTGGGGGGTGAGGGGATAGAGAAGATGAAAAGAACAGACATGTAGAGAGCAAACAGCATGATGGGGACTCAATCTATGGGAGAGAACAAACAGATGTTAATGACCAGCAAAAAAATAAAATAAATAAATAATTGAGAGTGAAGAAAGGAGTGAAGCCCAGTGCATTATTGGAGGTCCCCCGGCTGTCTAAACCTATTAGCAGCATAACTAAAGGAGGGTTCAGAGACACATGATGCCTCCCTAATTATAGGCTATATCAAAAAGGAAGGTTTTAACCCTATTCTCAAACAGAGATTGAATCTGACTCCCAAATCCAGATTGGCAGCTGGTTCCACAGGAGAGGAGCATGATAACTGAAGGCTCTGCCTCCCATTGTACTTTTGGAGATTCTAGGTATTACAAGTAATCCTGCATTTTGGGAGTGTTGTGCTCTGTTAGGATAATAGGGTAGTATCAGATCTTTTAAATAAAAAGGGGCCTGATTGTCTAGAGCTTTGTAAGTAAGAAGAAGGATTTTAAACTTAATTCTAAACTCTATGGAAGCCAATGAAGGGAGGTCAGAACCGGAGAGATATGATCTCTCTTTCTAGTACCTGTTAAAACTCTTGCTGCAGCATTTTGGATCACCTGAAGACTTTTTAAAGATGTTTTAGGACAACCTGATAATAAAGAGTTACAATAATCTAATCTAGAGCTAACAAAAGTGTGGATCAGTTTCTCAGCATCACTCTGAGAAAAGATGCTCCTAATCTTGGCAATATTACACAAATGATAGAAGGCATTCTTAGAAATGAATTTAATATGTGAATTTAAAGACAGATCTTGATCAAAAATAACTCCAAGGTTCCTCACAGAACTATTCAGAGAAAGAATAACTGCATCAAAACTAGAAGTCTGATTTGAAGAGGTATTTCTAAGGTTTTCTGGACCAACAAGAATGACTTCAGTCTTATCTGAATTTAATAGCAGGAAATTACAAGTCATCCAAGCTTTGATTTCCTTAAGCTTCTAACTTGGCTAATTGATTACTATCATCTGGCTTCATTGACAGGTATAATTGTGTGTCATCTGCATAACAATGAAAATGTATACAGTGCTTTCTAATAATGTTGCCTAATGGAAGCATATATAAACTAAAGAGTAGGGCCTAACACAGATCCCTGTGGAACTCCACGACTGAGCTTTGAGTTGAAAGGAAACTCATTACTGACATGAACAAACTGGAACCTATCAGATAAATAAGATCTAAATCACTGCAACGAAGTTCCATTAAGTCCGACATAGTGTTCTAATCTATCAAGTACAATATTATGATCGATAGTATCAAAAGCTGCACTAAGGTCTAAAAGGACATGTACAGAAACAAGTCCATTATCAGATGCAATAAGGAGGTCATTAGTGACCTTCACTAAGGCTGTTTCAGTACTATGATGGATTCTAAACCCAGATTGAAACTCTTTAAATAAACCATTTCCCTGCAAGTGGTCAAATAATTGCGTAGCAACAACTCTTTCTATGATTTTTGAAATGAAAGGGAGATTAGAGATTGGTCTATAGTTAGCTAAAACTCCTGGATCTAGCGTTGGCTTTTTGAGTAAGGGTTTAATTACAGCCGTTTTAAAAGCCTGTGGTACATGGCCTAAAGTTAATGAAGAATTGATTATTTGAAGAATAAAGCTACTAATAAATGGGAAGACTTCTTTAAATAACCTGGTAGGAATAAGGTCTAAAAGACAAGTTGAAGGTTTGGATGAGGAAATTATTTTGTCTAACTCTAAAAGGTCAATTGGAGTAAACTCATCCAAACAGATATCAGTTGAAGGAGTTGTAGTAGTTACTTTATTTAAGTTAACGGTGGGAAGAATCTGTCTGATTTTATCTCTGATAGATGAAATTTTATGATTGAAAAAGTTCAAAAAGTCCTGACTAGTAAGCTCTAAGGGAATGCTAGGATTGACAGAGTCCTGACTTTTTGTCAGCCTGGCTACAGTGCTGAAAAGAAACCTGGGATTATTCTTGTTCTCTTCTATTAATGCAGAATAATAACTCGTTCTAGCTTTTCTAAGAGATTTTTTTATAAATTAAAAGATGATTTCTCCAAGCTAAATAGATTTCATCTAAATTACTGGAGCGCCATTTTCTTTCAAAGGGTTGCCATTTAATCCCTACCCCTGTGTGAAGAAAACAGGTGTGTGGAACCCATTCACGTCTCGGTCCACCTCATCTTATCACTTCATCACTGCACGACTGCTGCTCGGATGTCTTCTCGATTAGCGTGACTGATACGCTCACCGATTCAATCGGTCAGCACACTGATGACTGAGTCAGGACATGCCAGTGGCTGTCCGTCTCTCAGGCGAGATGCACAGCACTAACAGTGTGCCTGTGGTTTAATAGCGCAGATGGAAATAACTTCCAGAGGCGTCCTGCAGAGTGCCCCAGTGGGGATACGCAATGACAGCGACAGATTGGCGGCTAGCATTGTTTCTGTTGCTTTATTTCTGCTGCACAAAACCGTCAGTGCTCTGGGAATTGCAAGTTGTCCTTAGGTGAACCGAGTAGAATAATAACAGCGCGTTCTGTTAAAGGAGCATCCCGCTGTGTCCGTCCTGTGAGGACAAAAACAAAGGCACAAAAAAACTGTCATGCTTACTTCAGTGGAAACATTAATGTGGCAGAGCGCACCAATGCGTACGCTCAGACTCACACTTCAACACACTGTGACTTGACTTTCTGCTCTCGACCTTTCATGTGTTATTCATCTCACTGCTTTAAATTTAGAGGTAGTCGAGTAAAATACATCAGTAATGCTGGATGGAAATATCTCATCATCTTGATATTTTAATAATTTTCATGCCACTGGTGACAGAGTTCATCAAACACTAAGCCAGATGAGGAAATTTGGCACCACCTCACAGTCGTTACATAAAACAAAAACAGGTAACACTGGCTGTTAGCTAAGCTTTATGATAAACTGATTGTATAGTATGAAGCACAGCCTTGTTGTGGATTTTTTTATATTAATGAATGTCCTTTGTTGATGTGGTACAGAGTCAAAGATGCCTTTTCTGGGTATTTATTTACATCTTGGCCAAGAAAGGAAATATCACACAGCACCACACGTAGGCAGTGCAGCGGAAAATGTTCAAAGTCTCATAACAGAGCAGAGTGCTTTAATACAATAAACCAAACAGAAAAGCGTTGTTTTGAGAATGCTGGGTCAGCAGTGTTCAAGGCTGGGGCTGGATCTTTACTGTCTCATGGGAAAAGTACTGGCTGTAATGTCATTTACGATTACAGGAGACAGACTGAATGGATAAATAATAAAAAAAGGAATCCGTAACAGCCTGCTGAAACTGTCAGGTTATGCTATTTTACTGAATCTGTATGGTGACACAGGATGGAATAATATCTTCTGGATGCTGAACATGCATAGTATCTGCTTGTCATTTACTGATGACTCTACAGAGTCATTATTGTGAGATTCTGAGCTAGGTGTAAAAATTTGGGGGATCAGGCTAATTCCTGGTCTCTGTATAGAAGCTGCAGTGAGCAAGCAGTGAAAATGTTGTTATTCTATTGTTTGTTGTGGTTCCCAGGCATGTTCAATTGTATTGTATATATGAGTTTGTAAATTATTTTACATGTACCCTTTTGTACAACACACCTGTGGGGCAGGAGCATTATAAGGTCCTGATTGCACAATTGGTACGGATATCTGCAGCTGTCATGGGATCGTTAGTGTAAAAAAATCTCAATTTTGTTTCGCGCATGTTGCGAGAATGTCCCGCAACACTCTCATGACATTTAAAAGTACTCCAGGTGAACTGTGGCCCCACAATTCACAGGGTGTTTCCACACCAAACAACACCACCTGACCCTGGCTGATCCATTTATCTGAAATAAAGCCAGTTTACGTCATTGATGTTTCCATCATGCAGTAAAACTAAGTTTGAAAAGAATAATTAACTGTAGCACACTGAACAAGTGCTAATCAAAACTTTTGAGTGTGTGACAATGAAATGATTATCATTGCAGGGACTGTTGTAATAAAGAGGAACTATCATCACAATATAAGTCACACGCAGGCAGAAATTGTCTCCTCTCCACTGCCATTGTCATGGAAATGAAGGTGGGCTGGTGTGATATTACTGAAATGAACAAGAGATGGAGGAACATAGGAACACCAGCAGAGCCAACAACAAAAAAAAAACTAAAAATGTGGGAAAGAAACACTCATTCTGCATTTACGTATTGAATCGCTCCCCTTTTGTGCTAGGTTGCTTTATATGTGGAATCATTCACATGTTTGAATGTACACTCAATCGCCAGCTTTACCTCTCTGTAAAAACCTGCTTTAATGACGCCAAGGATTAGGCGGGATCTCCTCTCTTCATAATTCCTCGGATGAAAGAGCAAAGCGAGCACTTTAAATCACCTCTTCTTCCACAAAGTCACTGCATTTTACTCTGTGCAGAGCAGACAAAGTCCAGTCAAAAAGCTTTGACTTGAGGGTCCTGTAGGTACGCTCCTATTTGTCTAATTTAGTATCTTGTTCCGTCAGTGAGCAGTCCTCGCCTGGAGCAGGGTAGCGCACCACCTCTGAGACCTGTGCTCACATCGCTCATGTTTGTGGGGTCAACATAGTTGTTAGCGAGGAGGCTTGATTTGCTCAGCGGCCACAGAATATCAAACACAGTCACCATCCTGTTCCTGGGCACCTCTGAACTTTTGGTGGCTTTCCCAAGGCTACAAATTGTTTTGTTTTAGTTTTCTGTGACTGCGATGACCTCCAGATGTCTCTTTAGTTTCAAACTAGAGGTGGGTAGAAGACCCAGAAATAAAAGTAAAAGTATGAGAGTGAATGGTTGTCTTTCTCTCTTGTCTGTCTCTCTGTGTTGGCCCTGCGATGGACTGGCGATCTGTTCAGGGTGTACCCTGCCTCTCGCTCAAAGATGCTGGGATAGGCTCCAGCTCCCCGTGACCCGAAAAAGGATTAAGCGGAAGAAGATGAATGAATGAATAACTCAAGTACAAGTAAGAGTTGTCTCCCATTACTTGAGAGTAAGAAAATAACTATTAAAAAAGTTGCTTAAGTAGAGAGTATGACATGTCCCAATTTGTTTTTTTATCATTTTTGTTTTGTTTTGTTTTTTTCCTGTAAACGTATTAGTTTTTTGCAAATTTGAAGTTGTTTGAATTTGCAGGGGTTCCACTTATAAATTTGTGACCCTTTCTTTGTACATTTGAGACTTTATTCTCATAAATTTGTAATTTTCCCTCATATATTTTAGATATTTGGTTGTAAATTCATGTTTTTTCTCATGCATTAGCAATTCCCCCCCCCCCCCCCCCACAACTCATTACCCCTCCATAGATCACCACCTTATTGTGGTGGAGGGGTTTGCGTTCCCTAATCATGTTGTTGGGGGCATGTGAAAGATTTCCATATTTCATCATCTAATATTACACTGTGGCCCTGTGATTATATTTCTAGACATAGTATATCATGTTTCTTCCTGTGATACTGAAGCTCTGGCCTATCAAGGTCAGTTCTGGGAAATGGCTAGGCTCCATATTTCCACAGAACATTGTCATAACAAACTATCTTTGTTCATTTCAAGGTATAAAATCTGCCTGCACTATTTTGACGGTGAACATTTCTGCTGAACTGCTGCATGAAATCTTCCTCTTGATCAAGAATTAATACCCAGAAAAGGCATCTCTGTCTCTGCACCTTTATTAACCACATCAGCAAGGGACATTTATTACTATAAAGACAATCCACAACAGGCAACTGTTCCCTCAATGGGTCTCCCAAAGCAAATTGGTCCTAGGTGAAGGGCCAGACCCAGAGCGGTCCCATGACGAAGTTACAACAAGGACCCGGTGTGCCCCACCTGTTTTGAGGTTACCGGGGCTCAACGGGAAATGCTTGGTTAGTGGGTTTCTGTCCATAGGACCCAGGACATGGGTCCACCCTACAGTGGGCTCACCACCTGCAGAAGGTATCATGGAGATCATGGTGCTATGTGAACTGGGTGCCAGTCTGGGCTTCTCTGCTTAGACTGCTGCCCCAGTGACCTGGACCCCAGGATAAGTAGTAGAAGAAGGATGGATGGATTAAATTTTTTTTGTAATAAAATTTTGACTTTTTTAAAGTAAAACTGCAGCATCGTACTAATAAATTTAGGCCTTTTTCTCCTCAGAAATTTGTAGCTTTTTACTCACTCTTTTACAGCAAAGCCAGAAGAGAAGAATAATTTCAACTCACTCTGATTTTGATTATGCAAAATAGTAAATTCACTAAAATGACTAAAGATGCAGTCATTTCTAGTAAGAACAAGTTATTATAGTATAAACAGGACATTTCTGACCAATTTAGAAATCAGCGAAATCAGAAGTTATCCAAATTGTATGAGCAAATACAGCGGGGAAAATAAATATTGAACACATCAACATTTTTCTCATTAAACATATTTCTGATGGAGCCATTGACCTGAGATTTTCACCAGATACCAGTAACAACCCAAGTAATTCATACGTACATACAAAGAAATCAAGGCAACTGTGTTCACAAAACAAGTTATATTTAATAAAGTGGGATGACATAGGGAATAAGTATTGAACATGACATTGACATTGACATTGAGTTTTATTTGAACATTCTTAAAAAAAAAAAAGAAGAGAGTTCAAAACACAACAAAAAAACCAAACCAAAAATAAAATGTTCAAAAGGAGTGGGAAGAAGCCAACATTTATACAGTCCCACCCCTTCTCCACACCCAACAAATTACAGTATTACTCATAATCATCATTATCCCACAACCACATTCACCATAATACACCCATAGTCAAATTATACAACAAAAATGACACAACAATGACAGTCCATATTGACAACAATACCAACATCCAACAATATTACAACAACAATAAACATACACTTCTGGCATGTTCAATACAAACACAGACAACACCATCACCTTCACAATCACCATAACACAACAACAACCTTCCCTCACTGAAGACACAATGTAACATCACTGCCCTTCATTCTCATACTGCTCAAAAATCATTTCTTTATATGTTGATTTAAATATGTGGATGTTTGGACATTGCCTGTGTTTCTCCCCCAACCCATTCCACAATTTTACCCCACACACAGACACACAAAAACTATTCCGTGTAGATTTTACTAAGTGCATTTTAAATTTTGTATTCTCCCGTAAATTATATTTCCCTTCTCTCTCCCTGAAAAGATTTTGTATATTGTGTGGCAAGAGGTTTTTACTAACTTTAAACATTAATTGTGCTGTGTAATAATGAACCAGATCCCATAATTTCAATAACTTCGAATGTAAAAACAATAAATTAGTTAGATAGACCCATTATAAATTAGAGGTACCCGACTTTGTGTATAACACGGACTGCCCTTTTTTTGTAATATTAACAATGAATTAAGTTTACTTTTATAACTGTTACCCCAAACCTCTATACAATAAGTCAAGTATGGAAGTACTAATGAACAATACAAAATATGAAGTGATTTATAATCTAGGACCTGCTTAATTTTATTTATAATTGCAATATTTTTTGCAACTTTATTTTGTATGTATCTGACATGTGGCTTCCAACTAATTTTATCATCCAGTATTACACCCAAAAACTTGATCTCCTTAACTTTTTCAGTAACTACATTATCCATATGAATGTGTATATCTTCTTTATTTTTACAATTACCAAATATCATTACCTTAGTTTTATCTATATTTAGTGATAATTTATTACAATCCGTCCATTTTTTTAGCTTATTTAATTCATTATTTAGGAGTATGGATTAGTTGATTATAATTATTTCCAGAATAAAATATATTAGTATCATCAGCAAATAATATTATTTTTAATAATTTAGAAACTTGGAATATATCATTTATATATATGTTAAATAATTTGGGGCCCAATACTGACCCCTGGGGGACCCCACAGGCAATTCCCATACACCCAGACAGATATTCTCCCATTTTCACAAATTGTTGTCTCTCAGATAGATAACTTGTAACCCATTTCAGAGCCATTCCCCTAATTCCATACATTTGCAATTTATTAAGAAGTATTGAATGATTTATTGTATCAAATGATTTTCTAAAATCTATAAACACACCAATTGCATATTTTCCTTGATCTAATGCATTTATTATTTCCTCTGTTGCTTCCATTATCACCAATGATGTTGTACTCTTGGCTCTAAACCCATATTGGTTCTGATTCAGCACATCCTGTTTATTTAAAAAGTTTTCTAATCTGTTGTTGAAAAGTTTTTCCAGAATCTTTGAAAATTGTGGGAGAAGTGATACTGGTCTGTAGTTTGTGTATTGGTGTTTATTTCCTTGCTTGAATAATGGTATTACTTTTGCTATTTTCATTTTCTGCTGGAATGAGCCAGTTTGAAATGATAAATTACAAATATATGTGAATGGTTTTAATATACCATCAACAGTTCTTTTTATTAGTGCCATATCAATACCATCACAATCAGTAGATAATTTATTTTTACACTTTTCAACAACAGATTTTACCTCTAGTTCATCCACCGCTGTAAGAAAAATTGACCGAGGGTTACTTCCAATCAAAGTCTCACTCACGGTGTCTCTTCCTTGATTTGGAATTTTTGCTGCCAACTCTGGCCCAACACTTACAAAAAATTTATTCATTTTATTTACTATCATATTCTTATCATAAATATCACCGCAATTATCAGTAAAATACTCTGGATATATCACTTTCTTAGTTCCATTTTTCCTTAATTTGTTTAATATATCCCAGACTCCTTTTATTTTATTTTAATTTTCATTTAACATTTTCCTATAGTATAATTTTTTACTAGTTCGTATTACTTCAGTTAATTTATTTTTATATGTTTTATATCTTTTTTCAGATTCTTTAGTTTTTAATTTAATAAAATTTTTATAGAGATAATTTTTCTTTTTACAAGCATTTTGTAACCCTTTGGTTAACCATGGGCAATTTTTGTATATGTGTTTTTTATTAATTTCTTTAATTGGACAGTTTTTATCATATGTCTCTTCCTTGATTTGGAATTTTTGTTGCCAACTCTGGCCCAACACTTACAAAAAATTTATTCATTTTATTTACTATCATATTCTTATCATAAATATCACCGCAATTATCAGTAAAATACTCTGGATATATCACTTTCTTAGTTCCATTTTTCCTTAATTTGTTTAATATATCCCAGACTCCTTTTATTTTATTTTTATTTTCATTTAACATTTTCCTATAGTATAATTTTTTACTAGTTCGTATTACTTCAGCTAATTTATTTTTATATGTTTTATATCTTTTTTCGGATTCTTTAGTTTTTAATTTAATAAAATTTTTATAGAGATAATTTTTCTTTTTACAAGCATTTTGTAACCCTTTGGTTAACCATGGGCAATTTTTGTATATGTGTTTTTTATTAATTTCTTTAATTGGACAGTTTTTATCATATAATAATTTAAATATATCAATAAATTTATCATATGCCAAGTCCACATTTTTCTCTCTATAGACAACATGCTTGGTGAAATTCAGTTAATATTTAGTAGAAAAGTCTTTGTTGGTAATCACAGCTTGCATCTTCCAGGCGCCTCCTTTGTGGAGAAACTAGGTGCAGACATTACTCAGGAGTGATTTTAGCCCATTCTTCCAGACAAATTGTCTTCAAATCTTGAAGGCTCTGTGGGTGTCTTCTGTGAACTCTGATCTTCAGTTTGTTCCATAGATTTTCAATTGGATTCAGGTCAGGTGACTGACGGGGCCATTCTAGCAGCTTTATTTTCCTTCTCTGGAGCCAGTTGAGAGTTTTCTTTGCTGTGTGTTTGGGATCATTCATCATCATCATCATCCATATTTATTTTGACAGGACACAATTAGTCCCTCAGTTGGGGTGGGTCCTTTTACAGTTGAAGCTGAGTTTTTAAGCCGGATGCCCTTCCTGATGCAACCCTGCCCATTTTATCCGGGCTTGGGACCGGCGCAGGGAGTACACTTGACTTGTGCACTCACTGCGGCTGGGTAACCAACGTTTCCCTCCTCCGTACCATTACTGCTGAGCACCAAGCTGGACGGCAGGAAGTTCCACTTTTACATGGTTTTTGGCATGACCCGGCCGAAATTTGAACCCCCGCCCTCCAGGTTATGGGGTGGATGCTCTACCTCTAGGCCACCATGAATGAATGAATGAATGAATGAATCTTTATTTTGGATAGTACAGGTTAAAAGGAACTGAATAATATAGCAAAAGGGGGAAATAAAATCCAACAAGGTCAAATTAGACAATAACTCCTCTGATTATACAGTTCAACAAAAGTTATCTGAAATGGGTGATGGCTGAAGCCGCAGCTTATATTGCCCACCCATATTCCATCCAAGAATTCAAAAGAAAAAAAAAACAAGAGCGATTACAATTCAGAACAAAGGTAAGACAAAATGTGACCACAAAAAAAAACAAACAAACAAAAAAAAACCTAAGTAACAGCACAACACAGACTGGATATGACAATCCTTATGTGATTTTACATGTGATCTTGTATATATGTTTGGAGTATTTCTTCCTTTAGTTTTTGTTTAAATTGTCCAAGCGTTGTACATGATTTTAATTCAGGTCCATAATCGTTCCATAATCTGACTCCTTGCACTGAAACACAGTGTTGCTTGGTGGTAGTTCTCACTGTAGGCTTTTGAAATATACATGTTCCTCTGAAATGATATCGTTTCTCCCTTATTTGGAACAACTTTTGGATATTTGCAGGCAGTGATAAATTCTTCACTTTAAACATTATTATTGCAGTTTTAAAGTCAACCAGATCTTTCAACTTGAGAGCTTTTAGTTTAAGAAAAAGTGGGTTTGTTGGTTCCCTGTAAGCTGTTTTGTTTATTATTCTAATAGCTCTCTTTTGAAGCATAAAGAGTGGATGTATGTTTGTTTTATATGTATTTCCCCATACTTCATTACAATATGTCATGTATGGGAGTATTAATGAATGATACAAGGTATATAGTGTGGGTTGATTCAGCAAATATTTCACTCTGTGTAATACTGCAATTGATTTGGATACTTTACCTTTAATATAATTAATATGTGACTTCCAACACAGTTTATTATCAATTATTACTCCAAGAAATTTAGTTTCAGATACCCTTTCAATCTCTACACCATTTACACTGAGTTTAGGTACTGAGTTGTTGTGATGGTTGTTAAAGACTATAAATTTTGTCTTACTTAAATTGAGCGTTAATTTGTTTGAATCAAACCACAGTTTAAGCTTTCCTAATTCCTTTCCGAGTGTATCCAGAAGTTGTTCCAAATTGTTTCCACTGCATAATAGATTAGTGTCATCGGCAAACAATATTAAGTCCATTTTTTCTGAAACTTTACATATATCATTTATATACATATTGAATAATAATGGCCCCAAAACTGAACCCTGTGGGACTCCACAAGTAACTTTCAGTAACAGTGAGTTTTTGTTACTAACACATACATACTGATATCTATTCTTTAAGTAACTACTTAACCAGGACAGTGCTACCCCTCTAATACCACAATTTTGTAGTTTTTTTAATAATAAGATAAGATAAGATAAGATAAGATAAGCCTTTATTAGTCCCACAACGGGGAAATTCCAGGATTGCAACAGCACAGGGATAGCAACACTCAGAGCAACAATCAGAAGGCAAGAAAAAACAAGCAAGCAAGAGCAGCTAATATACATATGTACATATTACTATAAAATATATATATACACACACACACACACAGACACACAGTGCAGAGCATTGTAGCTGGATGGAATAAATATATGAATATATGAACACACAGTGCAGAGCATTGTAGCTAGATGGAATAAATATGTAAATATATAAACACCCACAGTATGGAGCATTGCAGCTAGGTGGAATAAATATGCAAGTATATAAACACACACAGTGCGGAGCAATGTAGCTAGATGGAATAATATGTAGATATATAAAAACACAGTGCGGAGCATTGTAGCTAGATGGAATAAATATATAGATATATAAATATAAACACACCCAGTGCAGAGCATTGTAGCTAGATGGAATAAATATGTAAATATATAAACACACACAGTGCAGAGCATTGTTGCTAGGTGGGATGAAACAGCATAACCGTCTATTTAGTTATCCTACATGGTATGATTATGTGCCCATACATATTCTCACCCTCCATAGCGACCGGTATGTTCCTAGTTGTATGCCGGAGAGGACCATTGTGTAAGTCTATTGCATCTTTTGCATTCAAAAAAAAAAAAAAAAAAAAAAAAAAACTATTAGTTTGTTACGTCTTTTTGCTATCTCTGCGAGCAGCCCTGCTTAGGTTGTACAGTCTGACAGCCGTTGGTAGGAAGGACCTACGAAACCTCTCGGTTGTGCACCTGGGATGATGTAGTCTGCTGCTAAATGAGCTCCTCAGTGCATCCAGTATGTCCTGCATAGGGTGGAACTCGGACTCCAGCAGAGATGACAGTTTAGCCACCGTCCTTCTCTCTCCTATCTCCTCCATCGGATCAAGGCGTTGCCCCAGGACAGAGCTAGCTTTCTTAATCAGTTTGTTCAGTCTCTTCCTATCGGCTGCAGTAATGCCACTGCCCCAGCAGACCACTCCAAAAGTGATGGCTGATGCCACCACCGTGTCATAGAATGACTTCAGCAGCGCCCCTTGTACACCAAAAGACCTGAGTCTCCTCAGCAGGAACAGCCTGCGCTGTCCCTTCTTGTAGAGTGCGTCAGTATTGTGTGACCAGTCTAGTTTATTGTTCAGATGAATACCCAGGTACTTGTAGGATGTCACCATCTCGATGTCTGTTCCCTGTATATTTACTGGTGCTGTGAGGGGCTGCCCATGCCTGCGGCAGTCCACCACCAGCTCCTTAGTTTTCCTCGCGTTGATCTGGAGGCAGTTCCGATGGCACCAGTCCACAAAGTCCTGGATAAGCCCTCTGTACTCAGCTTCATCTCCGCTGGAGATGAGACCAACGATCGCAGAGTCATCAGAGAACTTCTGTAGATGGCAATGTGTTGTGTTGTGTGAGAAGTCCGCAGTATAAAGAGTGAACAAGAAGGGAGCCAGCACCGTTCCCTGGGGGGCCCCCGTGCTACTGATGATCGTGTCGGAAACACAGTCCCGGGTTCTCACAAACTGAGGCCGGTTCGTGAGGTAGTCCAGGATCCATGATGACAGGTGCTGGTCCACCCCTGCGCGCAGCAGCTTGTCCTTCAGGATCATCGGTTGGATGGTGTTGAAAGCACTGGAGAAGTCAAAGAACATGATCCTCACCATATTCCCGGGCTTCTCCAGGTGGGACAGAGAACGGTGAAGGAGGAAGATCACCGCATCCTCCACCCCAATGCCATGCTGGTAGGCGAACTGGAGTGGATCCATCGCTGGTTCCACCAGGGGGCGGAGATGAGCAAGGAGCAGTCTCTCCAGGGTCTTCATCAAGTGGGACGTCAAGGCCACCGGTCTGAAGCTGTTCAGGTCTTTGGGGTGGGAAGTTTTTGGTACAGGTACCACACAAGATGTTTTCCACAGCTGTGGTACCCTCCCCAGTTTCAGGCTCATGTTGAAGATATACGTCACAATCCCACACAGCTGGTCTGCACAGGACTTGAGGAGCTTTGCGCTGATGCCGTCCGGTCCCGACGCCTTCCTCGCCTTGATCTTCCTCAGCTCCGTCCTCACCTGGGTCTTGGTCAGGGTCAGGATGGGGGGCTGTGTGTTGGGAGTGGGGGGGGGTGTCGGTGGAGTGGGGAGTGGGTAGCAGGACTTGATTTCTTAGAGGCAGCAGTGGTTGTTGTGCAGACAGGGGGGAGGGCGGTTGGTCAAATCTATTGAAAAACAGATTCAGGTTGTTCGCCCACTCCCTGCCCCCCGTGGCCTGGGGGGAGGTATTCTGGAGCCCCGAGATGGTTTTGAGGTTTCTCCAGACCCCGCTGATGTCGCTCTGTTGCAGCTTGTCCTCCATCTTCTTCCTGAAGCTGTCCTTGCCTTCTCTGATCTTTCTCCTCAGCTCCCTCTGTACGGACTTCAGCATCTCCCTGTTCCCCGACCTGAAGATCCTCTTCTTCTCTCTCAGAAGTGTTTTTATCTCAGGGTTGATCCAGGGTTTGTTGTTTGAGTGACGCCGTATGGTCTTGGTGGGAACGGATTTGTCCACACAGAAGCTGAGGTAGCCCGTGAAGGTGTGAATGAGGCCATCGATGTCCTCACCATGTGGATCGCAGAGCTGCTTCCAGGCAGTGGCTTCAAAACAGTCCTTTAGAGTGTCCATTGTCTCCTCAGACCATAACTCCACAGTGTGCATGGCCGGAGGTTGTCTGTGCACTAGGGGTTTGTACACCGGTCGGAGATGAACCAAGTTGTGATCCGATCTCCCAAGTGGGGGGAGTTGTGATGAGGTGTACGCCTCCTTAGTGTTTGCGTAGAACAAATCCAGTGTTTTATTGTCTCTAGTGTGGCATGTGACATACTGGGTGAAAGTGGGCAGAATGGGAGACAGTGAAACGTGGTTGAAATCGCCTGAGATGAGGAGAAGAGCATCTGGGTGTTCTGTCTGCAGCCTGCTGGTTACTGAATGGATGACGTCACGCGCTGTCCCAGCGTTCGCCGTCGGATTTGCATAAACAACAATGCAGATCACGTGTGAGTGTTCTCTCGGGAGATATGTAGGCCTCATGCTAACAGCTAGCAACTCAATGTCTTTGCTGCAGTGTCGTTGTTTAACAGTGATATGTCCCGGTCTGCACCAGTTGTTGTTAACATACATGATCACTCCACCGCCCCTAGTTTTGCCACTCTCTGGTGTTCGGTCAGCTCGTATCGTGTGAAAACCCTCCAGCTCAATGTTAGCATCTGCTGCTAGTTCAGTTAGCCACGTCTCAGTAAACAAAAGGAGAGAGCACTCCCGGTAAGTGCTATCATAACGGGAGATAGCCGCTAGCTCATCTAACTTTCCCAGTATCGACCGTACATTTCCCATGACAACAGATGGAAGGGAGGGTCTGTACCTTATATTTTTTGTCCTCCGCCTTACTCCAGCCCGGCAGCCGCGGCGTTTTCGCCTCAGTTCTCTCGGTATGTCGAGTTTTTCCAGTGGGACCGGGTGGCGGTTAAATGCTAGCAGCTCTTCCCTGTTATATCGTATCCTGCTATAAACAGTGGCTCCGTCCACCGGCTCAGGAGACATTTGGGATGATCTGTGTGTCCGTGATATAAGTGGGGTGAAAAAAAAAAAAAAAAAAAAAAGTGATCAAAAGAGAGAGGAAGGGAAAAAAAACTCGGAATCGAGCCGCTGTTGCAAAAGGCAGCCGACTGGTGTGGCGCCGAGAGGAGAAGACCAGAGGGTGGTGCGAAAACTCTCAATACGCCGCTTGTGCTGCAGGGTCAAAAGTGACCCGCCTCCACCAAGCCCCTAAAACAGAGCAGCTACAGTTCGTTTCAGTCTTCAAATCTATTTTGCATTAAGAAACAACCTCATCATTCATCAAACATTGTGAATGTCTCGACTGCCCCTCCTCAGCGTCTCCCGTTGAATAAAAAAAAACCAAAAAAAAAAAAGGTGTGCCCACTTGCTAAAAACAAAATGTGTATTTTTAGATAATAAATTATGATCTACTGTATCAAATGCTTTTTTAAGATCCAGGAATACTCCAACTGAATACTCTTTATTTTCAATGGCTGTTGATATTTTTTCTATAAATTCCATTAGAGCAAATGCAGTTGTCCTCTTGTGTCTGAACCCATATTGCTGCTCACACAATAAATTATTCTTCAGTATGAAGCTATCAATTCTCTCATAGAATATTTTTTCAAGTATCTTGGAAAATTGCGGCAATAGTGAAATTGGTCTATAGTTTGAGAATTCCCGTCTGTCACCCGTCTTGTATATCGGAATTACTTTAGCTATTTTCATTGCATTGGGAAATATACCTGTTTGGAGAGACAGGTTACAGATATACATCAGTGGTTTTACTAAGCATTCAATTGTTTTGACTAAGAGCATGTCAATGCCATCACAGTCCGTAGATGTTTTACTTTTAAATGATTTAACAATTTCAATGACCTCTCTTTCGTCTGTGTTCTTTATGAAAATGGAGTCTTTTATAGCAGTGTTATTGCATATTGTATCACCTGTAGGCACCGTAGTGGGTATTTCTCGAGCCAAATTATGACCAATGTTAACAAAAAAGTTATTAAATTCATCTGCAGGTGAAGCTACATTCACACTCTGAGTCGTTTTATTATTTTTTGGAATATTGGTTGGGTTGCTTGTATTTCTGCTTTTATTTCCAAGGATACTGTTAAGTATTGTCCATGTATTTTTAATATTGTCTTTGTTTTTCTCCAGTTCTTTACTTTACCATCATTGTCTTGCTGAAATGTCCACCCTCGTTTCATCTTCAGCATCTTGGCAGATGGCAGCAGGTTCTTATCAGGGATGTCTCTGTACATTTGTCCATTCATCTTTCCTTCAGTTATATGAAGTCTGCCTGTACCATGTGCTGAAAAACACCCCCATACCATGATGCTCCCATCTCCAAACTTCATTGTTGGTATGATGTTTCTGGACTGACATGCAGTGCCATTTCTCTTCAAAACATGCTGTGTGTTGTGGCATCCAAAAAGTTCAATTTTAGTCTCATCTAACCAGACTATATTCTCCAAGTATTTTACTGGCTTGCCCAAATGTTGTGCAGCAAACTTTAATTGAGCTTCAACATGCTTTTTCTTCAGCAATGGAGTGTTGCGAGGTGAATGGGCATAGAGCCCATGTGGTTGAATGCATTACTTATTGTTTTCTTTGAAACAACAGTACCTGCTAATTCCAGGTCTTTCTGGAGCTCTCCATGAGTGGTCTTTAGCTCTTGGATAATTCTTTTGACTCTACTGTCAGAAACCTTGTGAGGAGCTCCTGGTCATGGCTGGCTTATGGTAAAATGATGTTCTTTCCACTTCTGAATGACAGCTCCAACAGTGTTCACTGGAACATTCTCACTTCCGGCGCCACACGAGTAGGCTGCCTTTTTGCAACAGCGGATCAATTTCTTCCTATTTCTATTTACTATCTGGCTTCTCTTGCTAATCTTTCTGATCTGGCGACACCTTATCCATCGGACGGACACACGGATCGCCCAAATGTCTCCTGAGCCGGCAGACGGAGCCACTGTTTTTAGCAGGATACGTTACAGAAGAGACCAGCTGGTGAGAAATATAAGGTACAGACCCATCCTTCCATCTGTTATTATGGGGAATGTACGATTGCTACTCAATAAGACAGATGAGCTAGCGGCTATGGCTCGTTACCAGACCGTCTTCAGAGCGATTAGCTTGATGTTGTTTACTGAGACATGGCTAACAGAACTAGCAACAGATGCTAACATCAAACTGGAGGGTTTCCATGCAATACGGGCAGACCAGACACCAGACAGGGGGAAGGCAAGGAGCGGAGGAGTGATAATGTATGTCAATAACAGCTGGTGCAGACCGGGACATATC
Organism: Pholidichthys leucotaenia; assembly: GCA_020510985.1. Classification (NCBI taxonomy): domain Eukaryota; kingdom Metazoa; phylum Chordata; class Actinopteri; order Cichliformes; family Pholidichthyidae; genus Pholidichthys; species Pholidichthys leucotaenia. The sequence goes on along the minus strand of CM035838.1, from coordinate 165,757,119 downwards.
ACGGTTAAGGAACAGCACTGCAGCAAAGACATCGAGTTGCTAGCTGTTAGCATGCAGCCTACCTATCTCCTGAGGGAATACTCACACGTGATCTGCATTGTTATTTATGCAAATCCGACGGCGAACGTGGGGACAGCGCGTGACGCTATTCACTCAGTAACTGGCAGGCTGCTGAAAGAACACCCAGATACTCTTCTCCTCATCGCAGGTGATTTCAACCATATTTCACTGTCCCCCATTCTGCCCACGTTCACCCAGTATGTCACATGCTACACAAGAGACAATAAAACACTGGACTTATTCTATGCTAACACTAAGGAGGCGTACAACTCATCACCACTCCCCCCACTCGGGAGATCAGATCACAACATGGTTCATCTCCTGCCGGTGTACAAACCCCTAGTACACAGACAACCTCCGGTCATGCGCACCGTGAAGATATGGTCTGAGGAGGCAATGGACGCTCTAAAGGACTGTCTTGAAACCACTGCCTGGGTGCAGCTCTGCGATCCACATGGTGAGGACATCGATGGCCTCACTCACACCATCATGGACTACATCAACTTCTGTGTGGACAACACTGTACCCACCAAGACCATACGGTGTTGCTCGAACAACAAACCCTGGATCAACCCTGAGATAAAAACACTTCTGAGAGAGAAGAAGGGGATCTTCAGGTCGGGGAACAGGGAGATGCTGAAGTCCGTACAGAAGGAGCTGAGGAGGAAGATCAGAGAAGGCAAGGACAGCTTCAGGAAGAAGATGGAGGACAAGATGCAACAGAGTGACATTGGCGGGGTCTGGAGAAACCTTAAAACCATCTCTGGGCTCCAGAATACCTCCCCCCAGGCCATGGGGGGCAGGGAGTGGGCAAACACTCTGAACCTGCTTTTTAATAGGTTTGACCAACCCCCTCCCCCCGACTGCATACCAACCACTGCTACCTCTAAAGTCATCGAGACCTGCTGTCCAAACCCCACTCCACCAACACCCCCCCACTCCCAGCACACAGCCCCTCAACCTGACCCTCACTAAGACCCAGGTGAGGACGGAGCTGAGGAAGATCAAGTCGAGGAAGGCCTTGGGACCAGACGGCATCAGCGCAAAGCTCCTCAAGTCCTGCGCAGACCAGCTGTATGGGATTGTGGAGCACATCTTCAACCTGAGCCTGAAGCTGGGGAGGGTACCACAGTTGTGGAAAACATCTTGTGTGGTACCTGTACCAAAGACTTCCCACCCCAAAGACCTGAACAGCTTCAGACCGGTGGCCCTGACGTCTCATATGATGAAGACCCTGGAGAGACTGCTCTTTGCTCACCTCCACCCCCTGGTGGGACCAGCGATGGATCCACTCCAGTTCGCCTACCAGCATGTCATTTGGGTGGAGGATGCAGTGATCTTCCTCCTTCACCATTCCCTGACCCACCTGGAGAAGCCTGGGAATGCGGTGAGGATCATGTTCTTTGACTTCTCCAGTGCTTTCAACACCATCCAACCGATGATCCTGAAGGACAAGCTGCTGTGCGCAGGGGTGGACCAGCACCTGTCATCATGGATCCTGGACTACCTCACTAACCGGCCACAGTTTGTGAGAACTCGGGATTGTGTGTCTGACACAATCATCGGCAGCCCAGGCCCCCCCCCCAGGGAATGGTTTTGACTCCCTTCCTGTTCACCCTTTATACTGCGGACTTCTCACACAACACAACACACTGCCATCTACAGAAGTTCTCTGACGACTCTGCGATAGTTGGCCTCATCCCCAATGGAGATGAAGCTGAGTACAGAGGACTTATCCAGGACTTTGTGGACTGGTGCCATCGGAACTGCCTCCAGATCAATGCGAGGAAAACTAAGGAGCTGGTGGTGGACTGCCGCAGGCAAGGACAACCCCTCACAGCACCAGTAAACATCCAGGGAACAGACATTGAGATGGTGACATCCTACAAGTACCTGGGTGTTCATCTGAACAATAAACTAGACTGGTCACACAATACCGACGCACTCTACAAGAAGGGACAGCGCAGGCTGTTCCTACTGAGGAGGCTCAGGTCTTTTGGTGTACAAGGGGTGCTCTTGAAGACATTCTATGACACGGTGGTGGCATCAGCCCTCACTTTTGGAGTGGTCTGCTGGGGCAATGGCATTACAGCAGCTGATAGGAAGAGACTGAACAAACTAATCAGGAAAGCTAGCTCTGTCCTGGGGAAACACCTTGACCCAGTGGAGGAGATTAGAGAGAGGAGGATGGTGGCTAAATTGTCATCTCTGCTGGAGTCTGAGTCCCACCCTATGCAGGACATACCAAACACACTGAGGAGCTCATTTAGCAGTAGACTACATCATCCTAGGTGCGTGACTGAGAGGTTTCGCAGGTCCTTCCTACCTACGGCTGTCAGACTGTATAACCTAAGCAGGGCTGCTCGCAGAGATACGTAGCAAAAAACTTGACGACCTAATAGTATTGAATGCAAAAGACGCAACAGACTTACACAAATGATCCCCTCCAGTATACAACTAGGACAATATCAGTGGCTACGGAGGGTGACAATATGTATGGGTACGTATTCATACCATGTAGGGTAACTAAATAGACGGTTATGCTGTTTAGTCTATCTTGCTACAATGCTCTGCACTGAGCAATTAGCCACCGGCCACTTTATTAGGTACACCATGCTAGTAACGGTTTGGACCCCCTTTTGCCTTCAGAACTGCCTCAATTCTTCGTGTCATAGATTCAACAAGATGCTGGAAGCATTCCTCAGAGAGTTTGGTCCATATTGACATGATGGCATCACACAGTTGGCGCAGATTTGTCGGCTGCACATCCATGATGCAAATCTCCCGTTCCACCACATCCCAAAGATGCTCTATTGGATTGAGATCTGGTGACTGTGGAGGCCATTTGAGTACAGTGAACTCATTGTCATGTTCAAGAAACCAGTCTGAGATGATTCCAGCTTTATGACATGGCGCATTATCCTGCTGAAAGTAGCCAACAGAAGTTGGGTACATTGTGCTCATAAAGGGATGGACATGGTCAGCAACAATACTCAGGTAGGCTGTAGCGTTGCAACGATGCTCAATTGGTACCAAGGGGCCCAAAGAGTGCCAAGAAAATATTCCCCACACCATTACACCACCACCACCAGCCTGAACCATTGATACAAGGCAGGATGGATCCATGCTTTCATGTTGTTGACGCCAAATTCTGACCCTACCATCTGAATGTCGCAGCAGAAATCGAGACTCATCAGACCAGGCAACGTTTTTCCAATCTTCTATTGTCCAATTTCGATGAGCTTGTGCAAATTGTAGCCTCAGTTTCCTGTTCTTAGCTGAAAGGAGTGGCACCCGGCGTGGTCTTCTGCTGCTGTAGCCCATCTGCCTCAAAGTTCGACGTACTGTGCGTTCAGAGATGCTCTTCTGCCTACCTTGGTTGTAACGGGTGGTTATTTGAGTCACTGTTGCCTTTCTATCAGCTCGAACCAGTCTGGCCATTCTCCTCTGACCTCTGGCATCAACAAGGCATTTCCGCCCACAGAACTGCCGCTCACTGGATATTTTTTCTTTTTCGGACCATTCTCTGTAAACCCTAGAGATGGTTGTGCGTGAAAATCCCAGTAGATCAGCAGTTTCTGAAATACTCAGACCAGCCCTTCTGGCACCAACAACCATGCCACGTTCAAAGTCACTCAAATCACCTTTCTTCCCCATACTGATGCTCGGTTTGAACTGCAGGAGATTGTCTTGACCATGTCTACATGCCTAAATGCACTGAGTTGCCGCCATGTGATTGGCTGATTAGAAATTAAGTGTTAACGAGCAGTTGGACAGGTGTACCTAATAAAGTGGCCGGTGAGTGTATATTTATATATTTATGTGTACATATGTATATTCACTGCTCTTATTTTCTTATCTTCTAAATTATTGCTCTGAGTGTTGCTATCCCTGTGCTGTTGCAATCCTTGAATTTCCCCATTGTGGGACCAATAAAGGCTTATCTTATCTTATCTTATCTTAACATTCAGCAGTTTCGAAATGTGCCTGTAACCAGTGCCATCACTGATTTGCAACAATAAGGTTGTGAAGGTCTAGAGGGAGCTTGTTGCTTCTACCCATCGTGAGTTCTTTGTGGTTTGACAATCTGATATTCAGACCTTTTTAAAGGCTATCATTCAGGATTTAACCAGCTGAAATTAATTTGCACTGATGGGGGATGGGATGGCTTCCTAAATTCTGATGGATTTCAGCTGTTTTCTTGGCTTTCTATGCCTTCTTGCACCTCTTTTTCTTTATGTGTGCAATACTTATTCCCCATGTCATCCCACTTTATTAAATATAACTTGTTTTGTGAACACAGCTGCCTTGATTTTGAAACCCCGTATTCGGTAATAACACCTGTAGCATATATTAACAACCATGGGTATGTAACTTGTGTGTATAATTTGTGCCACTCAATATAAATAAGTGATTAGCCAATACAAGTTACTCAATTGGACCAGTAGGTTCGGCTGCTAGAGCAAAGTGGAGCATTTAAATGAAGCACAGAGACAGGATTGTTAAATTGAAAAACTGCCGGCTTTAGTAAAGAAAGTAACAAAAAAAATAGAAAAGCATGGAAAAGTTCACTGTACAAATCAGTAACAAATGCCTTCCAGACAAGGAGGATACCCTGTACTTCACCAGTATACGATTTTAGCAATTAGCCACTAGTAGTTGAAATAAGTCCAAAATATTAGAAACAGTCAAAAACACAAAAGTCCGCAGTTCCCAGGAAAAGAAAAAAGAAAAAATGTCAGTGGTGTCCAGCGTCCAAGGGAAAAAGGGGAAATGTAATGTATGTGTGATGTTGGGGGAAAAGGGGAAATTGTGTAATGGGCTGAGTGTGAAGGCGTCTGCAGATACTAGCCCTACCACACTGAGGAGTGCAGCAGAACTGGACCAGCATCCAGTGATATCTTGATGATACTTTCTAGATCTTACTGGGAAGGTGTAGCATTGAGCTTGAGTTTCAATCTATAAAATCGTTCTTTGCTGAAGAAAAACTGTTTCAACTCAAAAGTCTGGTCATGAACTGCTTCTGTCACCCAAGAACCAGAGCTGTAACACTGTCCATTGGCCATAAAGTGGAAGTTAATCCCTTCTCCAGGACTTGGTCATTCTCCCTTTTTTGATATAATCAAGACTTGGAGTCAAGATTCTCCAGTAAACAACCAGACAGTTTCACAGTGCCATCTGGTGGACGAATCAGGAATATCTATTTTTTTTTCTCTTTGCAGTGGAATTTATGCAATATGGACAAATAAATTAAATCGTATTCTTTCTCTCAAGACAGTATCCTCTACTGAAGACATGGTTGAACTCTTGGGATGGACAATGTGGTTTCAAATGCTTTTATTGATATGATTTGATATATGTTGCTTTATTTTCAGGAAGAAATTAATTTTGCATGCTTACTATCACAAATTAATTACAGTTACAATGTAAAGACATTGCATGTTCCCTTATTATTGAGTAGAATATCTTAGTCACTATGCTTTATTCAGCAACATATGTGTCTTAAGGGGGGGGGGGGGTCTCACTTCTCATATCAAATGTCTCTTCCCCCTCCTCTCGGTGCTCTTTGGGAGACCATAGCTGGACTTTAACTGACCAGTAGAGCTCCAGGCTTCACTGCATCTCCTTTTTAGGTTGAGTTTATGACTTCTGTTGAACAAAACTCCATGTAATTGATTCAGCTCAGGTTCCATGAAATTCAGTGAGATTCCGCCACACCTAAAAAAACCACCCAAAAAACCTTTCCTTTGTTTCAGTTTTGGGGCATTGCTCAAGCTGTAAGAAGCAGACGACTCTGCTCTCCCGTTTTTTTTCTATCTTCCAAATAAGGCCTAGAGTCTTCCAGACTCTGTGAAAATCCTGTTTCTTTTCTTTAAAATTTACTTTTTCTTATTTTAACCTTTTCTTTAAATTTACATGCAAGATGATTTTGTTTGAATTATTTTAAGCTTAAATCAACTCATTCCAGCCACAATACATCAAAAGAAATGGATTGTGGCCTTTGTTCCACTGGTATTCTGTTTTCAAAACTGGCTGGTATTTTTTCAGGTATTTTTCCCCCTTAGCTGTCTAACACATTCGATCCTCACATTGTTTAATTTTTATTTGCACCATAAAAATGTTAAAGGACATGTGGGCCTGACAGTGGAAACCCTCATTGTACTGTCTTTCTACTGTCTTCCTGCACATCTGCACCAGACAGGCTGTTCAGGAGGTCAAGACCTGACAACAGCAGAGAAAGTATGATAAAAAGAAACCTGAGAAGACAGTGATAATGATGCTGGCCACAAAGAGAGACAAAAAACAGCAACAATGCTGTGAAAAAGTATTTCCCCCTTCCTGATTTCTTAGATTTTTGCAGATTTGTCACATTTAAATGTTTCAGATCAAACAAATTTTAATATTTGACCAAGGCAAACTGAGTAAATACAAAATGCAGTTTTTAAATGATGACTTCATTTATTAAGGGAAAAAAGCTATCCAAACCTATCTGGCTCTATGTGACAAAGTAATTGCCCCAATTACGTCATTAATTAACTGTGTTTAACCACATTTTTTGGAAAGCTGGGTTCAATTTCACTAGCCACACCAAGGTCTGACTATTGCCAGACTGTTGAATTAAGGAATCACTTCAATAGAACCACCCTGACAAAGTGAAGCAGACTAAAACATTTCAAACAGCAACACATCATGCTGAGATCTAAAGAAATTCAAGCACAGATGAGAAACAAAAACCCAGAACAGTATCGAAAGAACTGCAGGCCTCACTTGCCTCAGTTGGAACACTGATCCACGATTCAACAATAAGAAAGAGACTGGGCAAAAATCGGAGTTTTCCTAGGTGAAAACCACTGCTGATCAAAAAGAATACAAAGGCTTGTCTCACATTTGCTAAAAAACATCTTCATGATCCTTAAAACTTTTTGAAAAATATTCTGTAGACTGACGAGACAAAAGATGAACTTTTTGAAAGGCGTGCATCCCGTTACATCTGGTGTAAAACTAATACAGCATTTCATAAAAAGAACATCATAGCAAAAGTCAAACCTGGTGGTGGTAGTGAGATGGTCTGGGGCTGTTTTGCTGCTTCGGGACCTGGACAACTTGCCGTAATTGATGGAACCATGAATTTTGCTCTCTACCAAAAACTAGTTAAGGAGAATGGTCATCAATTTGTGACCTCAACCTTAAAGAGAAGAGACATTCAGGAAGGATCGCCACGGCCAGGAATCAAGACAAGAGATCACTGCTTTTGAGCCATGTGTTCTTATGTCATCCTGGTAGTCTTATCATTAAGACACATAACACAAGAGCATCTGGTACGTGCTGCAACCATAAGGCTATCAGAACATCCCAAAACTCAAATCTAATCATGAAAGTACATTTAATGACCAGACCGTCAATGACAAGGCAGCTCATTCCGGTCTGACGAAACTGCCCCAAGAGTGCTCAGATCTCCTGATCGTTGACCCTTGACCTTGAGCACAGCCTGGATGCAGACCTACTTGTGGATCATTGTGCATGAGTTTGCCGAGCATTGGGCCATTTTTGTGAAATCATAAATGCCCAGATCTTCTGACCTTTGACAATGACCTTGACCTTGAGATCAACCTGGATGAGGATCATTGTGAGTTTGGTGACCATCGGGGCAAATACTTAGAAGGAGAAGTGATTCCTGTGAAATCTGGACGGAGAGACGACAGACGCCAAGTCGTCACATGAACTCCTTTCAGCTTCGTCCGAATGAACTCATAAAAAAGTTACCAGTGTCACCAATGTTCCTCCCTCTCCTGGACACCTCAGTGATGTGTCAAAAAGTCTAAAGCATGTAAACCCTTCCCGTGACTCTTCATTTTAACCATGACTGTTTGGCAGTATGTAGGCTCTGTAACAAATTGATGTTGTCTCCCAAATTAATGATTGGGACTTGGAAAGGATGAATCACTCGCTCGACGGCAAAACATTCTCTGGACCTCTTGACATTAATGGATTCTTTAGACACACTCGTATGGTGAAGTCCTTCATGCTCATGGCACTGCTCTCCATCAAAACATTTGTGATCAAATGTGTGTCTTTTCCACACTGACAGCGGCAGTGACTTTGAAACAACATTCACAGTGTTTTACAGGAACAAATCATAAACACAGGAAGAACCCGGGGCCTCTGCAGAGGGGCTTTTCAGCACATTTTTTTGAAGAAGTAGGCTAGCTGATCTAATACCAACAGCGTTTTTTTAAGGCATGACTCAATAGAAAAGGATGCAAATAAATGGAAAGTGCAGGAATATTTTTTAATGTCAAAAACTGCTTTATAATTGCACTGCAAAAGAGCACGTAGAATATATCTTAATAATGATTGGACAAAATTGCCATTTAAGGAACACATTGGCGCATTGCTGCTCTCTGCTGTTTAGCTCTGAGTCTCAGTGTTGTGCTGTATCTGCTAGCCTTAATAAAACAGTGCGACCCCCACTGTACAAACTGGGAATACCAATTACTTTATTGAAAAATTGCAGCTCATGTCTTCTAAGTAATTTTCACATTTTGCAACTACGCCGGTTTGGACCCTCTGGTGGGCAAACACCAGACACCCTGGTATAGAGAAACTGTATGTAAGTAAAAATAGCATTACCTCAATGTGTTATTTATTTAAGTATAAGAAAGAGTAGTCACTAAAGAAAATAGAATTGCACTCAACAGAACTCTATTGGTCTCTCAGTGATCTTTCAAGGATCTTTCAAAGATCTCTAAAGATTGCCCAAACATTTACACAGAAACAGCTTTTTTTTTGAGGTTTTACAAGGTCGTTGAGAGATGAGGTCAATTTTTGATCTCTCCATGGTCACCCAAAGATCTCCGTCTGCGTAAAGGGGCCCTCACCTTTTACAAACATTTAATATTTCTTACTCATAAATTTGCTACTTTTTCTTGTACATTTCCAACTATTTTCTCGTAAATTTGCACGTTGTCTCTTACCCATTTGAGAAGCTTTTCTGTTAGTTTTGTCTCAGGAAAAAAAATCTTTGCACATGTGCAGAATCCAAATCGTATGAAGAAACTGAAGTAAATCAAATCTTCCTGAGCCAGAAATGAAAAAAAAAAAAGATCAAGAAAAGCATAACTGGCCCACAATTCAAATCAGTTAAATCAAAAGTAACTCAAAAGTACCCTGCAATAAAATCACTTAAGAAAGTACAATTTTGTTCAAAATATGATAAAAGATGCTAATTCACTTTAGAAAAATCATAAATTTATGAGACAAATTTAAAAATTTGAGAAAAAAGATGCAAATTTACAAGAAAATAGTTGCAAATTTATGAGAAAAAAGTTGCAAATTTGTAAGAAAAATATTGCAAATTTATAAGAAAAAACTTACAAATTTATTAGAATAAGGTTGCAAATTTATGAGAGGGAAAAGGTTGCAAATTTATGTGTAAAAAGTCACAAATGTATAAGACAATACTTGAAAATTTACAAGGAACATTTGTGCATTTTGAAGAAGAAAACTTGAAATTTTAAGAGAAAAGATAAATAAATTGATGAAAAAAATTTGATGTATTCTTGTAAATTTGTAACATTTTTCTTTGATATCTATAACTTTTACTTGGCAAATTTATAAATTTGCTAATAAATTTTGTACGTTTTGCCCTTAAATTCGCCAATTTTTATGATAAATTTGTTACCCATTTTTCCACAAGAATATAAATCTCTATACTCTGTTTACATTTATTTAACCTTCCTCTTGTGATAGGGTCGGTGCCGACCCGTTTTTAGGTTTTAAAATGCATAAAATTCTTCTTCTTTCAGCAGCTCCCTTTAGGAGTTGCCAGAGCGGATCATCTCCCGCCATCTCATCCTGTCCCCTGCATCTTCCTCTGTAACAGCAAGCCTCTCCATGCCCTCCCTCACTAGTACCATTTATATTTAGTGGGGTTGTGGCTATGGCTGTGCTGGCTGATGCTGAGGCAGGACTGGATGAGGAGCATGCTGCCTCTGATGCTCTTTGTGTTGTTAATGGCCTTGACAGAGTGCTAGGTGAGCTCTGCAGCTCTCTGACAAAGGCTGGAGTGGCTGGCTCGCTCAGTAAACCACATGACAAGGGAACTTCCTAGCGCCTCAAGAAACATTCTCAGCTTGTTTTTGTTTTTGTTGTTGTTGAGCTCCACCCCAGTTCCTGACCTTTGACAATGACCTTGACCTCAGCTTGGCTGCAGACCAATTTGAGGGTCATTGTGAATGAGAGTCATGAGAATTGAAGTAATTGCCTAGGAGTAGTAGTGATTTTTCTAAAATCATGTAGGTGGGCAGATCTCCTGACCTTTGACCTTGACAATGTCCTTGAACACAACCTGGATCCAGAGCCTCCTGAGGATCCTTGTGAGTGAGTTTGGTGAGCATCCAGGCAATTTCCGAGAAGGAGTAGCAATTTTTGAAATCATGCAAATGCCCAGATCTCCTGGCCTTTGACCTTGACATTGATCTTGAGCACAACTTGGATGCAGACCCATCTGAGGATCGCTGTGAGTGAGTTTGGTGAGCATCAGGGCAAATGCCTAGGAGGAGTAGTGATTCCCATGAAATGTGGATGGACGGACAGACGGACACCATGTCATCACATTAGCCCATCGGCTTTGCCAGAATGAGCTCCTGGTCATTCACTGGCCAGGGCAGGTGGCTGTCAGCTTGTCCAAGTTGTCTACTCCTCCTTTGTTTTTATTATAGTCCAGGATCATTATGGGCTTTTTGTCACTTCCTGATGACTATTATATTAAAGTTTTATTTTTGTTAAAAAAAAACAAAAAAAATTTTTCTTGCCTTTTTCTTTAAGTAAATATAATGGGTCAAAACTGACCCATAATGCCCCAGGTGTTACTATGGTAAATATTACTGAAATTAAAAATATATATATTTTAGATATGTGTTCTAATACTTCTCAGTAATAGTCACACAACATAACAGCTTTTTATTTATTTATATAATTCCCTTGAGGTTCATTTGACCATTCCTTTTAGATTGAAAATGAGAGGTATGCTGTAAAAAGAAAGGCCCAGGGGACCACACCAAAAATATTAATACCAGTCTTTCATGGATAAGGAAACCTAACACGGTGACCAAGAGGTAAGAAACAAACTGGATGATGAATCTTTGTTTTGAGGGTATTTTTTGGCTGATTTAAGACACGGGTCAAAAGCAGCCCGTTAACATAAGAGACAGTAACAGAAAGCTAAGAGGAAGGATATATTAAATTTGCAACTTTTTTTTCATTATCTGGTTAGCAGTGCGGCAGCACAGCAACTCATCCTTGGCCGGGGGATCCTGGGTTCGATCCCAGCCCCCGACCAACAGTGATCTGTGTGGAGTTTGCATGTTCTCCCTGTGTCTGTGTGGGTTTACTCCGGGATTTCTCCGGTTTCCTCCCACATGCCGAAAACATGCAAGTTAGGTTAATTGGCATCAAACTGGGGATTCTAAATTGTCCTTAGGTATGACATGAGAGTGAATGGTTGTCTGTCTCTCTATGTTGGCCCTGCGATGGACTGGCGATCTGTTCAGGGTGTGCCCTGCCTCTCGCTCAAAAGATGCTGGGATAGGCTCCAGCCCCCCGCGACCCGAAAAGGATTAAGCGGAACAAGATGAACGAATGAATCTTTGCAACTATGCTCTCAACGGCATGTTCTATTGTACCATCCTTGTAATCTTTACGGGGATGAGGGATGGTTTGGGGTCATTTGGCTAACAAGGGGGATGGCATGCCCCCTCATCCCCCCCCTCAAATCGCCCACTGGATGTATCTAATGTAAGTTGATTTTGTATTATAGGTCTGAGGCTAGAGAAACATTACTACATAAGGACATGTGATAAACTAAAAATACAAAAAAAAAAGTGGCTTGAACCCCCTGTGGTTAAGGAGCTAAGCTTCCTGAAGATAAAATATGCTGTCAAACCAAACCCCAACCACTGTGCACATGGCTATCTTTTTTTCATGCTGCAGTACAATAAGGCTTCTGTACATCTCCCTGAGGTGGATGGGGTCTCATAAGTAATTCAAGGTACAGTAGGTGTAGGTTACACAGCTGCACGACCTCCAGCAGCCCTGAGCAACTCTGACCCAGCTCCTCTGACGTGGCTACCCAACCAACTTATGCATTCCAGTGGTGTGTGACAAATTGTGTCAGCACATTACTCTGGTGGAACAAAATTCATGCATAATTCATCTCAGGGCCTACATTCCACATTTTCAAATCCCTTTGAAGTTAATTCCCTCTTCATGATAAACAGCCTCGCTCAACAGTGGCTTTGCAGATTACGCATGTGGGGGTCGAACACGCTTGAGGAAGTCACCTGTCCGAAACACTTCACAGTACAATGCTGGAGTTCTGCAGAGCTATACATCTAATAATCCACCGATGCAAAAATATCCTCATAAAGATCCAATATATTGTCCGGTAAGGTGGAATATATTGGACAAGCAACTTCATTTTCAGTTACTGCAAAACAAAGAGGTCTTGTACGTCTATGATGCATCTACATCTCATAGACCTCACGCTGGAGCAGATACACAAAGCATAAATCCAGCTTATTTGTATGGCAAAAGGCCTGTCAAGACTAAACTTAACTATCCATCCATCCTTCTACGACTCTGTGGTGGCATCAACTATTGTGTATGGAGTGGTCTGCTGGGGCAGCAGCATCACAGCTACTGACAGGAAAAGACTGAAGAGGCTAAAGAAGAAGCCCAGCTCTGTTCTGGAGTGCCGCCTCGACCCAGTGGAGGCGATACGAGCTATCGTCTCTGCTGGAGTCCGAGTCACACCCCATGCAGGACACGCTGAGTGCATTGAGGAGCTCGTTTAGTGGAAGACTGCTGCATCCAAAGTGAACAAGGGAGAGGTTTTGCAGGTTCCTCCTTCCTACCTGCTGCTGTTAGACTCTACAATCCTACACTGCTCATAGTGACTGCACATAACACTACTGCTACTTTGCACAAATAAGGAACATTCATTTCCAGTACACGACAATAATATATTATTGATGGTGGCAACAGCACTGTATTCACTCAACTGTGAAATGTACTGTCAATATACATATTGCTGAATAATTTAACTGTAATGCTGTAAATACTATTTTACTTATTTTTTAACTGTAAAAACTATTTTACTCTTTCTAACTTCTTGCATTGTGTATATAGTGTATGCTGTTTTTGTCCTATTTTATATTATTATTTATCATTGCTGTGAATGCTACTATCCCTTTGATGCTGCAATACTGTAACTTTCCACATTGTGGGACTAGAGGATTATCTTATCTTATCCCACTGAAGCAATAACAGCCATCTAGATTTATTTTCTACCTCTGGGTTAAATAGTCAAGAAGTAAAATCTGTAATAAATCTGGAGTTAAGTCCCAGAGGTGGTCGATTTTCTCCTGCATCTCTGCTTGTTTCCTGTGCCAAGGAGATGATATTTTTGCTGGTATTTGTTTGTCTGTGGCCTTTGGGCTACGGATGAGCACATTAGATTTTAGAAGTGATCCAGGCCAGGATGCAGATTTTGGATCACTTTGTCACTTTCTTTAACACTGGCAGACAGGCCCTTGGTGGAGCCTTCTATGACTTTATAGCACATACTTCCACCAAGGCCCTATGTTAAGCATATGTTAAACAAAGTGAAAAAGTGATCCAGAATCCCCATCCTGACCTGGATCACCTTTAAAATCTAATGGGTTCACCCATAGGTGTAAATCATAAACCTTTCTATATCATGTTACAGAACTGAATAAAATGCATTTGAAGCACAAATGCCAAGGATGCATGCAGAACAAATATTTCTGCGGGGAAATTTGCTTTTCTTATACTATTTGCATTTTTTTCTCCTTAATTTGCAACTTTCCCTCATTAATCTGCTACTTTTTCATGTAAATTTGCAACTTTTTCATTTAAATTTGCAACTTTTTCTCATTAATCTGCAATATTTTCATGTAAATTTGCAACTTTTTGTGTAAAATTGCAACTTTTTACTCATCAATTTGCAACTCTTCATGTAAATTTGCAACTTCCACATTACTTTGGACCGTTTTTTATTAATTTGCAACTTTTTTCATTTAAATATGCAACTTTCTTTCTCATAAATTTTCAACATTTTTCTCAATAATTTGACACTTTTTCTCATTCATTTTCAACTTTCTCATAAATTTGCAACTGTTTTCTCAATAATGTGCAACTTTGTTCTATTAATTTGTAACTTTTTCATATGAATTTGCAACCTTTTCTAATTATTTTGCAACTTTTTTTCATGTAAATATGAAGCTTTTTTCTCATTGGTTTGCAACTTTTTTTCTTGTTAATTTGCAACAATTTTTGACATTTTTCTTGTAGCAACTTTTTCTTGTAAATTTGTAACTTTTCTTGTAAATTTTGCAACATTCACATGAATGCTGGTTAAATTTTGATTCTATGCAATGGTTCATTTTTTTTTTACGTTTGTCTGGACAATGACCCCATTTTGTTTTAATTAAGTTATATATAATATACACATATACTGTATATAGATATTTTTCCACATTTTATAGAGTTTGAATTCTTCCCCATTACAAAATCTTGCAAAAAACCCAGGAACGTCCCTGACTACAACAGTATTAAAAGTGACCCCATCAAGCTTTACTCTTGAGAATATGTTCTGTTTATTGCCCCCCTCAACACTGAAATGAAATATCCACCCATGGGTTCATCCGTAGCCAAAGGGCCACCTCTGGTAAATATTTCATCAAAATCCATCCTGTAGTGTTTGCATAATCCTGCTAACAGACAGACAGACAAACCAACCAACATTTGAGAGAGAGAGAGGACTTTGACAGAGGTATGCTCTCTCTCAATGCCCTCTAATTCATCACTGTCTTGAACTAAGCTCGCCACCCAGTCCAGATTTGCCATGATGGGAGGGGTAACTCTTCCTCACCCTAACCAACCTAGCTGTCAAGTCATGTTCTTAAAAGTCCTGTAGTGAAGGAGGAATAATGAAGAAGCACGTTTGGATTACACATAAGCAGTTGAGTTAAAAGCAATCCCTAATGCCTGGCTAGAAAACTGTCAGACATTAACGGAGGTATCAAGCTGTGCTGATATGTGGCTGTGAACGGCATGTCGCTCCTACTTTACAGTGCTCTTAAGCCTTCTACTCCTGGATCCTTATGATGTTGTAGCGTTTTTACATTATTACATGGCAATCTCAGCTTGAACAGCAGCATTTGGGGTCATGGGCTGTGTGTGCCTTTCTGTTTAGAAGGGCACCAATTCGAAAAAAAAAAAAATGACTGGAATGTTGGTGGATGTTTCAGACTGAGAATGAACTGAGAGATTGCACAAAGGTCCTACAAAAGTGCTTAACTAGACTCTGTCCTGGATTTTCTTTATCACTATAAATTCAAGAAATCTGTGTGTGTGTGTGTGTGTGTGTGTGTGTGTGTGTGTGTGTGTGTGTGTCTGTCTGTCTGTCTGTCTGTCTGTGTGTCATGATCATAGGACATCATAGGACGGCCTATGATGTCCCTATGATGTTTGCATCATAGGACAGCCTATGACGCTCCTATGATGTCCCTATGCCTTGATGTCTTTATGATGTCATATAGACCATCAGGACTCGCGATGCCGTCATATAGACAATAGGACACAGCACTTTAAAGCAGTGCCTATGATGCTCCTATGATGTCCCTATGCCTTGATGTCTATATGATGTCATATAGACCATCAGGACTCGCGATGCCGTCATCACTCTTCACTATAAACTCAAGAAATCTGTTTGTGTGTGTGTGTCTGTCTGTCTATCTGGGTGTCGTTCTCCATGGATCGCCACCTTGTCGCGGTGGAGAACCTTGTGTGTTCCAATGATCCCGAGAGCAATGCCGTCGGGGGCCTTTTGGCTCCTGGTAGGGTCACCCATGGTGGTAAGGTCGAGGGGGAGGTCCCAGACCAAGAGCGATCCAAAGAAAGAAAGAAAGACCTCAACGGCGGGAGTGGTGGAGGATGACACCATGAGTCACAACGGCACTGAAGGCGGATGAAGGCTGCAACAGAGAGTGGTCTCCAGTCGTCTTGGATTCCATGCCACTGGATTCAGGCCCCACTCTGCCAAGGACCGTATGGTGGCTGCAGGCGCATCAGTCTCCCCACGATAAAAGACATCAAGCACAGGTGTCCTCCCGAAGGGAGCCCATCCACTTTACATCTTGGACAAGATAAAGTCCTGTGGCGATCAGGAAGTGGTAACGGGGACAGGACAGTGAAGTCTGGGAGTTCTTAGCCACAACCTGGCACACAGGCAATGGGTGCTTGATACAGTCGTTAAGCTCTTGGACTGAGGCAGAAAGAGCTTCTCGGCAGCTGCACTCATGACTGAGCAGCCCTATTTAGGATCCACTCTGCTCACCCCAGTAGGGGAGGGGGTTAGAAAAGGTACCCCAAACATAGCCTGCCTCACAAAATCCTGTCTGGAATACCGCATCCAGAGGGATCACCACCACGCGGTCAGAAACATACAAAACTACACATTGGAGCCTGGAATGTGCGAACCCTTATGGACAATCAAGCCAGTGATCGACCTGAAAGGCAAACTGCCATCATCTCCAGAGAGCTAAGGAAGTTCCGGATCGACATCGCAGCACTCTCCGAGACCCGACTGGCTGATGAAGGTCAGCTGAAGGAGGAAAAAGGCGGGAATACTTTCTTTTGGAAGGGAAAGCCTGCAAATAAGCCACAAACCCATGGTGTGGGATTTGCTATTAAGAACTGCCTCATCAACCACCTCCATGAACTCCCTGTGGGCATCAATGAGCGCCTAATGACCACTCGTCTGATGCTTGCCTGCAGTCAAATGGCCACCATTATTAGTGCCTACGCTCCAACGCTTGATGCACAGGATGAAGTAAAGGAGGCCTTCTATGCTGACCTGGACAAAATACTATCTGAAGTCCCAAAGGAGGATAAGTTAATCCTGCTTGGAGACTTTAATGCCAGAGTGGGACGAAACCATCATCTATGGAGCGGCACACTGGGGAGAGAAGGGGTTGGAAATACAAACTCCAATGGCATAATACTGCTAACCAAGTGCTCAGAGCACAACCTCTGGTCATCACCAACACACTTTTTCATCAGAAAACCAAGTTCAAAACATCATGGATGCATCCCCGCTCCAAATTATGGCATCTCATTGACTACATCATAGTCCGCTCCAAAGACCTCCGCGATGTCCTTAACACCAGAGCAATGACCAGTGCAGATGACTGCAGGACTGACCACTGCCTCATTCGCTCCATCATGTCTATCCGCTTAATGCGGAAAAGAAGGTTGCAGAAAGGACAGAGCCGGCCAAAGCTTAACATTGTGCTGTTGGATGACATTATCTACCAATAACAGCTGCAGGATACTCTTAGGGCAGCTTTGCCCAAACAGTACCCAGAGGATACTGAAAAACACTGGAGCACACTTTCCACTGCCATCATGGACTCCTGCAAAAGCATCCTCGGTCATAAAAAGCGGAGACATCAAGACTGGTTTGACGAGAATGACAGTGAGATCCAACAGCTCATCGACATCAAGCGGCAAACTTTTATCACCTGGCAAAACAACATTCACTGCAAGGTTAAAAGAGCAGCCCATGTCAAAGCAAAGGTAGCCATACAAACACTTGTTAGGAAATTGGAAGAACCAGTGGTGGACAAAGAAGGCCCTGGAGATCCAGCAGCTTGTCAACTCTGGAGACACGAGAGGATTCTTTGATGCCACAAGAGCGGTACATGGCCCCAGCCACCGCTGCCTAACCCCCTTTGCTCCAAAGATGGGCTCTCGCTTCTGAAGGACAAGGAGGCAATTGCAGACAGGTGGAAAGAGCATTATAAGGACCTCTTAAACAGGGACACCACTCCTGAGATGGAAGCCCTTGATCAACTCCCTCAACAGCCCATAGAGGAAAGCATGGGAAAACCACCTAGCTTGGATGAGGTACAGGACACCATTAGGAAGATGAGAAACAACAAGGCTGCTGGACCTGACGGCATCCCAGCAGAAGTCCTGAAGAAAGGCGGTCCTGATCTTCTGAAGCACATCCATGCCTTGCTCCTGAAAATATGGGAAGTAGAGGAAATCCCTGCACAGCTCAGAGATGCCTTGATTGTCTCCATCTTTAAAAAGGGGGACAGGGCAGTTTGTGGGAATTACCGTGGCATTTCTCTTCTGTCCACCATAGGGAAAGCCTTTGCCCGGGTCTTGGCCAATAGACTCACCCCCCTGTCAGAGAGCATTCTTCCCGAGTCCCAGAGTGGTTTTCGCCCTAACAGAGGCACCACAGACATGATTTTCATTGCTCGCCAATTGCAAGAAAAATGCCGGGAACAAAATCTACCATTATACATGGCCTTCATAGACCTTACCAAAGCCTTCGACTCAGTAAACCGTCAGGCCCTTTGGCTGGTTCTGGCAAAGATTGGCTGCCCAGAAAAATACATCCTGGTACTGAGACTGCTGCATGACAATATGTCTGCCACGGTACTCAGTGGCAGTGGAGACGAAACAGAACCCTTCAGGGTTGACACGGGAGTCAAACAGGGATGTGTCATCGCTCCAATACTATTCTCCATCTATATTGCTGCTATTCTCCATCTCACGAACCAACATCTGCCCCCGGGAGTCAAAATCACGTACAGAATCAACGGTCAACTTCTCAACATCAACCGATTTAGAGCTAAAGGTCAAACCACCACCATATCCATCATGGAGCTGCAGTATGCAGACGACAACGCTCTCGTAGCCCTCTCAGTTGCCAAAGTATACAAACAGCTCGGTTTGGCCGTTAATATAAAAAAGACACAAATACTCCACCAGCCATCACCAAACTGCAGTACACTTGTCTTACCCCCAAACATCTCCATTGATAACACCCGACTGGAAAATGTGGACCACTTCTTATATCTTGGCAGCCTCCTCTCATCAAAAGCCGTCATCGATGATGAAATACATCACCGCCTCAGCAGTGCCAGTGGGGCTTTCTCAAGGCTAAGGAGGAGAGTCTTTGAGAACCGCGATCTCCAAGCGAATACCAAAATCCTGGTTTATAAAGCGGTGGTGCTCCCCACTCTCCTGTATAGATCAGAAGCCTGGACTACATACAGCAGGCACTTAAAGGCACTTGAGGCACACCATCAGAGATGCCTCCGAAAAATCCTCAGGATTAGTTGGGAGGATAGACGCACCAACACCAGCGTCTTGGAGGAGGCTAACCTTCCCACCATCACTGCCACCATTGCCCAAAACCAGCTCAGATGGACTGGCCATGTTATCCGAATGCCTGACTCTCACCTCCCAAAACAAATCCTGTACTCCCAGCTAGCTGAAGGGAAGCAGGCTCCAGGAGGCCAGAAGAAGAGATTTAAGGACAACATAAAAATAAACCTAAAGAAGTGCCACATAGACCTAAAAGCTTGGGAAAATATGGCAACCGATAGGGCGACCTGGAGAAACATTGTCCATGAGGGTGTCGCACAGTACAACGCTGACCTCCATCATGCTGCACAAGACAAACGCAGACTCAGGAAGGAGAGAGCAACCAACAATCAGGACCAACCCAAACCCACCACCATTACATTCCCCTGCCCACATTGCAGCAGAATAATCGGGTCCAGAATTGGCCTCTATGCCCCACCTGAAGACCCACAAGGGCCAAGAGGGAGAACAGTCATACTCGACTACGAGTGACCGACGATGATGATGATGATCTGGGTGTCACAAGAAATGTCTGTGTGTGTGTCTATCTGTATGTGTGTCACAATCATAGGACATCATAGGATGGCCTATGATGTGCCTATGATGTCCCTATGATGTCTGCATCAAAGGACAGTCTATGACGCTCCTATGATATCACATCATAGGCACATCATAGGCCCTATGATCGCGACACACAGACAGACAGACAGTCACACACACTGAGATTTCTTGAATTTATAGATTAACAGGAGATGAGAGATGAGATGAGATGAGATTCAACTTTATTGTCATTACACATGGACACAGCACTTTAAAGCACACCCATTTGAAGCAGTAAATCTGGAAATCTTATTCATCACCCGATTAACAATAGCACACACTACTTTAAACCACACCCATTCGAAGCAGTACATCCTGTCTGTGTGTCACGATCACAGCACATCATAGGATGGCCTATGATGTCTGCATGAGGTCCTGTGATGATCCTATGATATCAGGCAACATAGGACCTCGAGGATCCTTGTTGGTGCATCTCATGGCGGCAACCCCCAAACCAAATGGTGGACACCAGTGGTGAGAGGGGCCTTCAAGCTGAAGAAGGAGTCCTATCAAGCTTGGTTGACTTGTGGGACTCCTGAATCAGCTGAGGTGTACCAGCAGGCCAAGCAGAGTGCAGCTCAGGTGGTTGCTGAAGCAAAAACTCGGGTGTGGGAGGAGTTTGGTGCGGCCATGGAACAAGACTTTTGGTCGGCCTTGAAGAGATTCTTGCAAAGTGTCTGGCGACTAAGGAGGGGGAAGCAGCTCCCTGTCCACACTGTGTATGGTGCGGATGGGATGCTGCTGACTTCGACTGGGGACATCATTGGGTGGTGGAAGGAATACTATGAAGATCTCTTCAATCCCACAGACACACCTTCCACAGAGGAAGCAGGGCTTGAGGATGAGGTAGACAATTCGCCCATCACAGGGACTGAGGTTACTGAAGTGGTTATAAAACTCTTTGGTGGCCGGGCACCGGGGATGGATGAGATTTGCCCTGAGTACCTCAAGGCCCTGGATGTTGTAAGGCTGTTATGGTTGATACGCCTCTGCAAATGTTGCGTGGAGGTCAGGTACAGTGTCTTTGTCATGGCAAACTGGGGTGGTGGTTCCTCTTTTTAAAATGGGGGACCGGAGGGTGTGTTCCAACTTTAAGGGGATCACACTTCTTAGCCTTCCTGGGAAGGTCTATGCCAGGGTACTGGAGAGGAGAGTCTGACTGCTGGTTGAACCTCGGATCCAGGAGGAGCAATGTGATTTTCGTCCTGGCCATGGCAGATTAGCCTACATCTTTACCCTCTCAAGAATTTTCGAGGGTTTGTGGGAGTTAGAACAACCAGTCCGCATGTGTTTTGTGGACTTGGAGAAAGCATTCGTCTGTGCCCCTCATGGTCTCTTGTGGGGGGTGCTGCGGGAGTATGGGGTATCGGGCTTGTTGTTCGAGCTATCCACACTAATTTAAACCAGGATCAAATGCAAACATCATAGGACTCACTATGCCATCATCAAAGATCATAGGACAGCTTCCAAGATCAAACGCAGGCATGACTCACAATCAGGACTCACTATGACACCATCAAAAATCAAAGGCAGTCATCACTGAATGAGTGCTGACGTTGCTTACACCTGCTTTCTACGGGCATTCAGAAATACTTGCTTATAATTGGTTTCTATGGGCATGCACGGGTATGTACAGCCATGCACGGGTATGTACTAGTATTAATAAATGTCCCTTGTTGCTCTGGTGAGTAAATAAAGGTGCAGAGTCAAAGATGCCTTTTCTGGGTATTTATTCTTGATCAAGAGGAAGATTTCCCGCAGCAGTTCGGCAGAATTGTTCACAGTCAAAATGGTGCGGACAGATTTTATACCTTGGAACAAGCAAAGATAATATGTTATGAGAACGTTCTGTGGGAGTACAGAGCGTAGCTGTCTCCCGGAACTGACCTTGATAAGACTAGAGTCTCAGTGTCTAAGGAAGAAACATGATATATTGTGTCTTGGAGCATTAGGCTGTGTGTCCACCAAACGTGTTTTTTTGTTGCCCGACCGCCCTGTACGTTTTTTTTTTTTCCAGTGCTTGTGCGCTGCACCCTGGAAAAAAAGTCTGTGCCCTGTGTCCCAACAATAGCTTGTCACTCACAGCTCAGCACTTCCGCTTTTCCTATGGTCAGATTTTCTACTTATTTTTTAATAGCAGTCTCTAAATAACAATGGACAGGAAACATATTCTGGCATTGGTAGCAGCTCTGGATGCAAAATATAATGACACAGAAAAGAAAACAGGAGTCTGGGCACAGACTGTACTGGCGTCCTATGTCCCACCCTTCCTTAATTCTCATTGGCTGCTTAGAAAGGTCTGACATTGATGAGCTCAGCTGTAGTCTGAAAAGTTGAACTTTTTTCAGCCCTGAGCACCGCGACAAAAAGCGGCCACCATCGAGAGCGTTTCAGTGCCGAGGGTGCTCAGCACTGTAGATACTGGACTACACTGAGAATGAATGGAAAATAGTTGCCCACAGCGGAAAAAAAAACACATTTGGTGGACACGCCGCCTAACAGGAGCGCAGTGTAATATTCATTGATAAAATAAGGAAATCTCTCACAACTCACAAAATAAAAACAGGGAAAATATTCCTAATGGGTCTAATTTAAGGCGCAAGTCTTACACAATTTCAAGCAGTAGTCCGTGTGTGTCTTTCTCTCTTATTCAGGGACTGGCTTCTTTCACCAGTGATAGATGATTTCCAATAACAAACAACAGGGGACAAAGTGAAAACTCGATTACCCTGCGGTGAATGACAGGGAATTAAATTAATGAGGGTTCGCATCTCATCTAACAGTGGGCCCCGGGGACACTGGAAAGAGAAAAGAACGAGAAAACAGGTGAACTGACTGCACTTGCCCCACTTGGAGTTTGACAAGTACCTGCTTTGGAGCTAACTGGGTCCCTGTATTATCTCTCCATGCATGAGAGAATTAATTAGGGGCTTGATGATCAGGGTAAATGAGGCTGAATAATAAAAAACGTTGATGATCCCTCTCTCTTTCTCTCTCCCTCTGTGGCATTACTTCCTTTGTCCTCCCCCACTCATGATGATCGCCATGTCTTGGAGCTATCCTCGTTGTGTACGCCCGCCTTTATCTGCACGTAAAGCGGTGTGGAAAAAAATCCCTCCACTGAGCAGCTAATAGGTGTGTGGTGTAAAAAGGCCCGGGCCTTTGCAGAGCTCCTATGGTGCACTGCTGTAAATCACAGAACCATTACACGGGAGATGAGAGCAGGAGAAATATGGGCGCTGAAAATTCCCTCTTCTACACAGCCCCGGCTGTTTTCTGCTTGAGCACACAACACACCGTTCCCCCCACTAAGAATTTAGCCTTCTTTCGCCTTGAGGACCACGGGAGCTCTGGGATCTTTTTTTTTTAAACTGCATCCTCAAGCTTTAGTTTATTCTCACCACCAGTTTCTGTGGATAAAGGTGTTATGTGTGAAGATCATCATTCAGTGACTCACAGGAGAGGAGTCATTTTTTTCCCTTGCCAACAGCTCCTGGCACACACAGCATGGAACCAAAACTAATAACTCGCTTGGCTGTCCCCCCTCAGTTCATGAGGCAGTAATGTAAATATTAGATTGCAAATATCAGCCCGCGATAGCACGGCGCCGGTATTTATCACTGACAACAAGACTGTGATGGATCAACAAATTTAACATCGAGATGACAAATAGCCCCAAATTCAGTGTGACATTCTGGGTGGGAGCTCATTATTTTTTTCACTTGCGCTGTTATAAAAATGGAAAGAAGTTCAATACTGAGAATTTCCAGTTCAGTTGGGACCGCTACTGTAGAAAAGATAATTATTATTGCTATGTGCAGTAATTATATTTGGGGGTATGGGTCTCTTCTGGGAACTCTTGGATTGGTAACGATCTGACTCACCAGCCAAGGGGACCAAGAAGGAACGGCTGAATTTTCTATCCAATGACAAAATAAATGGACTTTTTTGGTCTCTGCTACACACAGACTCACACACTGGGTTTGTTACAGTTTATTGACAGAGTGAAAAAGTTGAAGGCAAAGTGGCAAAGCTCAAAACTTAACTAAAACAAAACTGAAATGTTATGAAGTGTTACTCAGTTTAAGTACAGTATAGGTAGCTTTGTTTTTAGAATCTGCTGACAAATGGGGGGTGTTGCCTTCAAAAATTTAGCTGCAAAATGGAAAATCCTACTGTACTTAGAGTAGTGTATGCATGCAATGGAGGAAGGTGGAGAGGATGAGCAGAGAGAGGGGGATGTAGAGGTAAAGGTGGGAAGAGGTGGGTTGCAAAGTTGTCATGCAGCTTATAGGAAAATATACAATTTCCCCAGATTTGTCCAGTATTAGACTGAAAGACTTGGAAAAGTGAGTTTTCTTTGATGGATACTGTATTATTTGAAAGGGCTAGACTTTCATTAGGATGAAGTAATCTACTCTTATTGATATGATCTTATAAGTCCCACACTAGAAATATTTCAGAGATTTGTATACTTTGATATAATTCATTTTTAAAACCTGCATGATACTGTTTTTATATTGATCGTCCAGGCTGATGGAAATACTACGATACACTATGGTACGGTACAATACGATATGATACCATACAATGCGGTATGGTACAATACAATGTTGTATGATACAATACTATGCGATAGTATTGTATTTTTTTGTATTTTTTTTTTTTTCTCTTTACTTGATTCTCTTTTCTAAAGCCCATCCAGGGACAAGAGTTGCAAATTAGCTAATAGCTATACACTCTATGTGCAACACATCAGATTGATTGTCATTGATTGTCTATGTTTATTGCACTGTCCCTGTCAAATAAACTAATCTATCTATCTATCTATGGTATGATATGGTGCAATATGATACAATATGATATGGTGTGGTACAGTACAATGAGATATGATACATTGTGGTACACTGTGGTAAGGTAGGGTACAATATGATGTGGTGCAATACAATACAAAATGTTTTGTGCAATACGATATGATTCGGTTCAATACGATATGATACAGTAGACGCAATACGATGCAATATGTAAGTAAGTAAGTAAAACTTTATTTATATAGCACTTTTTAAAACATGCAGGTACAAAGTGCTGCACAAGCATAAAATAAAGGATTTCAAGATAAAACCAGACATTTCCAACACAACAAAACTGAGCACATCAAAAGAGAGAGAGAGACAGACAGACAGACAGACACACACACACACACACACACAGAGGCAAACACACACACACACACACACACACACACACACACACACACACACACACACACACACACACACACACACACACAGAGGCAAACACACAGACAAAAACACAAACTCACAAACTCATAACTGGACTCATTACAAACACACACTGCATAATGTGGGGTTATAAAAATGCTTGTTGGCAGAAGTGGGTTTTCAAAAGATATTTAAGACAGTTCAGATTTTCTGTGCATCTGATGGATTGGGGTAGCTGATTCCAGAAGGTGGGCGCAACAACGGAGAAGGCACGATCACCTCTTGTATTGTGGGTAGAATGTGATATAGATAAGAGACCAGTATTTGAGAAGCGGAGCGGATAAGATGTGCAGTACTGAACCAGGAGGTCAGAAATTGGGGGCGAGATTGTGCAGTACTTTAAATGTAATTATGAGAATTTTGAATTGAATCCTAAATTTTGCTGGGAGCCAATGAAGGGATGCAAGCATGGAGGTAATGTGAGATTGACAGCTGGTTCTAGTTAATAACCTGGCAGTTGAATTTTGGATTAATTGTAAACGATTTATTGTGGATTGGCTGAGGCAGGTGTAAAGAGAGCTACGGTAATCTAAACGGGAGAAGATAAAGGTGTGAATTAAGAGCTCAAGATCAGACTGAGGAAGTATATGTTTGATTATTGCAATGTTTCTAAGCTGCAGCAAACAAGACTAGATGAGCTTGGTTATGTGGGAATCAAAAGACATGTGACGGTCAAAGATGATACCAAGGTTTTTAGCAGTGGGTGTGATGTTAGAGTGATGGCAACCAATAAACTGTTCAACACAGGCAACAAAGTTATCTGGAACAATTATAAGGATTTCGTTTTTACTGGAATTTAAGTGAAGAAAATTTTGTGCGGTATGGTTATGGTGCAGTATGATATGGTACGATATGATGCAATGCGTTACATTGCAAAAAAATATGATACAATACATTACAATATGATGTGATATGGTACAGTGCAATACAGTATGATACAATATGATAAGTTAGGGTACAAATAGGGTCATATAAGTTAATATTGCACATAGTGATGAAAGAAGGGACATAATGTATAATGGTGGATTTACAATGAATGCAAAGGGAATTTTTCGTGTGATGCAATTCTACACAGAGTTAATGGGAAGATGAAAATACATAGAAATTCAGCCTGAGAAATGCAAAAACACATGAATCTGCACTTGCGCAAGCTTAATTTTGTTCAACACTACACCTGCGTCACAGCCGCAGGTGTAGTGTGGCCGACTACTAACCGGAGGGTTAGAGGTTCGATTCCAGCTCTGTCTGCAGTCAGCATGTCGAAGTGTCCTTGAGCAAGACACTGAACGCCCAGTTGCTCCTGGTGGGTCAGGCCAGCACTGGTGCATGGCAGCTCTTCCGCCATCAGTGTGTGTGAATGGGTGGATAGCAGGCTCTGTAAAGCGTTTTGGTCATCTAGAGATGAGAAAAAGTGCTATACAAATGAACACCATTTACCATAACTCTTGAGAAAGATTTGCTCAACACTTGGTTGAGCAAATCAACTGCATCTGACACTAACACTCATCGTGTCAGAGTACTTTTTTTTCTCAGTTTTTGTTTGTTTTTATTGATTGTTTTTATCGATTTTATTGTTTTTTTTATCCCTGTTTGTTATTAGTTTTTATTTACTGTTACCTCTGTATTGGCCTCGCCTAAAAGTCCATGCGGACGCACGAGTAGCGGTTTTTGGCTAGCTGCGGGCTACCCATCTCAACGCCTGGAACGCCATGGCTCCTTCTCTGTCATGTTCCCGCTGTTTATCGCTCCTCGATAAGGTCTCTGAGCTGGAAACGAGGCTCTCCAATCTTTACAAGATTCGGGAGGCTGAAGACCACATCGACACCATCATTCTCGGGCGATCATCAGCTCCGGCTACTGCCTTGCAGATGGCGGAAACTACTACTTATTTGGGTGAGCTCAGCGCGTCTCCACCTACCTCCACACCTGCTCCAGCCTGAGCAGCTGACCATGGCCTCAGCAACAAACACTGGTTTCGTCTCGGGGCTAAACCAAAAGCTTCGCTTGGTCCCCCTCATCCTCCATTTGCGCCCTGGACCTTGGTTTGACCAGCTAATGGCCATCGTCGTTTGACTGGAATGGGCCGTGCCTCTTCTATTCCGCTGTCCTTGGATAACAGATTTGATATCCTTTCCCTGGAGGATTTTCCCCACCTGGACGCTGGACGCCTGCCCGTGGATGCCCCTCATCCTCCCTCCTCTCCTTCAGCAGCGGCTCATGTCCGCAAACCCCGGATAAAGACCACCCAGGGTGTGTCAAATTACACACCCGCTCCAGATAGAAGAAAAGAGTGCATCTCCCCCGCCTTCGCAACAACAACATCATCCTCTTCACAATTCCTCTCCACATCAGAATCCACTGACTAACCCCCCCCCCAGACGACGCTGGTAATTGGTGACTCGATCGTGAGGAACGTCAGAAACAGGTACTGTGTGACTCGATTTTTTCCCGGGGCTAGAGTCTCTGACATTGAGGATCTTATCCCTGACCTGCTGAATGAATTCCCTCACGTTCATACTGTCGTTTTGCATGTGGGATGCAATAACATCCCAGATGAAGCATCTGAGATTTTAAAAAGTGACTTCAGGAGCCTTCTGTCCACTCTTATGAACTGTGGCAGACGTGCGCTCATCTCTGGGCCTTTGGCACCTCTCAGGCGAGGCTGTAATCGTTTTAGCAGGACTCTCAGTCTTAATTCTTGGCTGTGTTTTACTTGTTCTATTTTTAACATTGGTTTTGTTGACAATTTTAATTTATTTTGGAACCGCCCATCACTTGTGAGGCCTGATGGCATCCACCCAAATAGACTTGGTGCACGTGTTTTAACAGACAATCTTCTCTATTTTATTCGGTGTTTTCTGGTACAGCGGCTGAAATTTGGTGTGTTTACTCACTCTGAAGTTTCTGGGTTTGCCAAACTACCCTTTTTTGGTCCTGTTCCCACATATTATATCGATTCCATTAACTTGGGTAGTCTTTACCGTTTCACAACCTGAAAAACACTCGCACTCCTGCAGCTCCTCCTCATCCACCACCTTTCAACTTTGCCCGTCTCCTCCCTTAGAGAACCTTTTTCTGCTCCCTTTAAAGTTAATAAAAAAGTTAAAAAAAATATAATGCATAAACTTCCCAGACTGATTAAAGAAAATGTTGGTAAAATTCTAATCCAACCTCAAGTCTCTAAAATTAATAAAATTAATAATTTGGCCTCTGTTCCCCCCCAAAGTTTAAAAATTAAATGTGGCTTATTAAACATTAGGTCTCTATCTTCTAAGTCTCTTCTGGTCCATGATCTATTAATCGATCACCAGATCGATCTACTATCCCTCACAGAGACCTGGCTCAGGCTTGATGATTATGTTGGTTTGAATGAATCAACTCCCTCTGGGTATTAAAACTGTCATAACCCCAGAGGTTCTGGTCGTGGTGGTGGAGTGGCAGCAATTTTCCATTCTAAATTACTAGTTAATGTTAAGCAGAGATTATGTTTTAATTTCTTTGAAGGTTTGGTCCTCAGTGTGGGGCCTGTTGGCAATCTTGGCATGAACCCAATTCTCTTTGCCATAGTTTATTGTCCTTCCACAGCCTATTCGGAGTTTCTATCAGAATTTGCCGAGTTTTTAGCTGATTTAGTGCTGAAAATAGAATAATTATTGTAGGGGACTTTAATATACATGTTGATGTTGAGAGTGACTGTCTTAATAAGGCTTTCAATTCAATTTTAGACTCAATGGGGTTTTCCCAAAAAGTAAAAAATTCTACCCATTATTTCCATCATACATTGGACCTTGTTTTGACTTATGGTATAGATATTGAAAATCTGGTTGTTTCCTCATAATCCTGTACTGTCTGACCATTGTCTGTTAATTTTTGATTTCATTATCTCTGATCACTTATTTCCTAAAGAAAAATACTACTACAGCAGATGTCTTTCTGATGGCATTGTTGCTAAATTTTTGCAGATTGTCTCCTCTATGCCATGGGTCAACACAACAGAAACACCTGAAATAAGTGATGGAGAGTCTGCTCCATTCGTGATTGATAGCATGGTTGATGGTGTTACTGCCTCTCTGCATCAGACTCTAGATTTGGTAGTCCCTTTAAAAAAGAAAAAAAGTCTAACCAGAGATTTCTTACCCCTTGGTTTAACTCAGAAACTCATGGCTTAAAACAGAAAACTCGTCAATTGGAAAGAAAATGGCGCTCAACTAATTCAGATGAATTCTACTTGGCGTGGAGAAATCACCTCTTAATCTATAAAAAAATCTCTTAGAAAAGCTAGATCAAGCTATTATTCTGCATTAATAGAAGCAAACAGGAATAACCTCAGGTTTCTCTTCAACACTATAGCAAGGCTTACAAAGAGCCATGACTCGGTCAATCCTCGCATCCCCCCTGAGCTTTCTAGTCAGGACTTTCTGAACTATTTCAATCTTAAAATTTTATCTATCAGAGATGAAATCAGTCAGATTCTTCCTACCGTAAACTCTAGTACATTAACTATTGCAACTCCCACAATTGATATCTGTTTAGATAAGTTTACTCCAATCGACCTCTTAGAGTTGGATAAAATAATTTCCTCTTCTAAGCCTTCATCTTGCCTTCTAGACCCTATTCCTTCCAGGTTATTTAAAATTATTTTCCCAATTATTGGTAGCCATATTCTTCTTATCATTAATTCTTCTTTAACTCTGGATTATGTTCCACTGGCTTTTAAAACTGCTGTAACTAAACCTTTACTTAAAAAGCCGACGCTCGATCCTGGAGTTTTGGCCAATTATCAACCAATCTCTAATTTGCCTTTCATTTCTAAAATCTTGGAAAGAGTTGTTGCTGTGCAATTATCTGACCATTTGCAGGGAGTTGGTTTGTTTGAGGTGTTTCAATCTGGGTTCAGAGCTCATCACAGCACTGAAACTGCCTTAGTGAAGGTCTCTAATGACCTCCTGACTGCATCTGATAATGGACTTGTCTCTGTTCTTGTTCTTTAGATCTCAGTGCAGCTTTTGACACTATCGATCATGCCATTCTACTTGATAGATTGGAACACTTTGTTGGACTCAGTGGAACTCTGTTGCAGTGGTTTAGATCTTATTTGTCTGATAGAGTTCAGTTTGTCCATGTCAATGATGGATTTTTTTCCAGCTCTAAGCTTAGTCACGGAATTCCACAGGGATCTATGTTGGGCCCTACTCTTTTTAGCCTATATATGCTCCCATTGGGCAATATCATCAGAAAGCACTGTATACATTTTCACTATTACGCAGATGACACACAACTATACCTGTCAATGAAGCCCGATGATTGTGATCAGTTGGCTAAGTTAGATGCCTGTCTTAAGGACATCAAAGCTTGGATGACTTGTAATTTTTTACTATTGAACTCTGATAAGACTGAAGTCATTGTTGTTGGCCCAAAACATCTTAAAAATTCCTTTTCAGACTATGCCCTTATTTTAGATGCGGCCACTCTCACTCTGAACAGTTGTGTGAGGAACCTTGGAGTGATTTTTGACCAGGATTTGTCCTTTAATTCACATATTAAAACTGTTTCTAGGACCGCCTTATATCATCTGCGCAATATTGCCAAGATCAGGAGCATCTTGTCTCTGGGTGATGCTGAGAAACTGATTCACGCCTTTGTCAGTTTCTCGATTAGATTATTGTAATTCGCTATTATCTGGGTGTCCTAAAGTATCTTTGAAAATCTTCAGTTGATTCAAAATGCTGCTGCTAGAGTTTTAACTGGTTCTAGAAAAAGAGATCAAATTTCCCCGATTCTGTCCTCCCTCCATTGGATTCCCATTGAATTCAGAATCAAGTTTAAAATCTTTCTTCTTACTTTCAAAGCTCTTAACAATCTGGCCCCCCAATATATAAAAGATCTGATATTACCTTACCATCCTAACAGAGCATTACGCTCCCAAAATGCTGGCTTACTTGTGGTGCCCAGAATCTCCAAAAGTACGGTGGGAGGCAGAGCCTTCTGCTACCAATCTCCTTTTCTCTGGAACCAGTTACCACTCTGGGTCCGGAAGTCAGATTCGGTCTCTGTTTTTAAGAACAGGGTAAAATCCTTCCTTTTTAATATAGCTTTCATTTAAGGAGGGTTTTTGTGTCTTTTAACTCCACTCTTGTTCTATTGTTATGTGATCCATACTGCTGGTTGACCTCCAATATTGTACTTGGCATCTTACTGCTATGTTCTTTATGTCTGCCCTTTCCATCCTCGCTATCCCCTCATCCCCAGCCAGTCGCAGCAGACGACTGCCCCTCCCTGAGCCTGGTTCTGCTAGAGGTTTCTTCCTTTCAAATGGGAGTTTTTCCTCTCCACTGTTGCTTAGTGCTTGCTCATAGGGGATCGTCTGATTGCTGGGTCTTTCTGTGACTGTGTGTTTTTTTTTTTCTGCACTGTGGCACCACGAGACGGCTTTTGTTGTGATGTGGCACATTATAAATAAAGCTGAATTGAATTGAATTGAATTGAATTGAACTGAATTGAATTGGTTGTGATAGTTAGTCATCACCAAGATTCTGCCAGCACCAATAGCGAGAATGCCACTTACTAGCGAGACAGATGGCCAGGCTCTCCTGTCCTTCTGCCACTGATCCCCATTAGCAGCTCATCAAACTGGGCACCAGATAGCCTCAGTTAGCGCTGAAAACAGTGATCATCAAAATGTAGTTCCTATAGGAGGCAGAAAAATCCCCCCAACTGTTGTGAACATTAACACAACAACGTTCTGGGTGTTTTCCAAATTTTTACAGCGGTATGGGGACAATCCATAAATTTTCATTGTTGCTCTCAACTATGGCTGCTGTACTCACGCAAGTAGCGGGACGTGAATTTTTGCTTTGCATTTCCCCACTGTGGGACTAATAAAGGCTTATCTTATCTTCTTGTGAATGCCCCACAGTGAGAGTGTCATTTAGCTAGTCACCAAATGGACAGTCTTCCAAAAGTAGCTTTCATGTTCTGTGGGCAATTCTTCCCTTAGGCCCCCTTGCATGACTCCCTCAAATTAAAGCCCCTCAGCTGCACAGATTCTTGTCCGACCAACACCAAGCATTGTAGATGTCCCACTGCCAAGGCTCCCTAGGTCCAAGATGGCTGATACCCCTGCTGTTTCCAAATCTAGCCCAGCACTATACTTTTGGCTTAACTTTCAACCACCAGTTTCTTACTGCTTACCTTCTTATTCCAAAGTAAGGCACTACCATTGACCCCAGTTCTTCACTAACAACAAACGCCGCTCATAAAATGCCATCAGAAAACAGAATTTTAGAATACTGTAAATTTTGTCCTGTGCAATATTTTTTTTTGTTTTGGAATGATAATTTTGTGAGAAGGAGTCTTTCCAATTGAGCTGACTGATTTTCCCAAAGATGCCCTCGAGGCCAGTGTGTTTTCATGTCTCAATAAGCACCAGTCAGTTTCGCCCAAAGGAACCATTGCTCTGCTACAGCTTTACTGGTCTGCACAGAAAGCAAATGTCACCATCTATTTTCCTTTTGAACACACAGTGTAAATATGTTGTCTGAATTACAATGAGAGAAACTGTCAAGGCTTATTAGAGAGTGCTCTTTTATGCTTCGAAGATGTGATCATTTGTATGCGCATGTTTTACGTGTTTGAAATTGAAGGGAGAAATCATGCAGGTGGCAGCGAAGATTTGTGGCAGGCATGGATATGGCCTTAAGGGGATGATCGCTCCCCAGGTGAGCCTTTCGCATCGACTGCTGTACTTGAGAGAACGCTAAAGAGACAACATGGATAGACCTGCCATTGACATCCAGAGGAATCCTTCACTGTCAGGTTTCTGCCAATTACAGTCAATGGGTGGCAAATCGCTGCAAAACAGCACACAGTTTAGACACTCTTATAATTAAAAAGTTGACTCTGTAAAAGTTCCCTGACAGCGCCATTATGAAATGTTCAAAAACAGAAAAATTTACATTAAAATTCAATGGCAGTTTGACATTTCAGTGCATTTAACTTGAGACAAATGACAACCCTCTTGTGCTATAGTGAGACAGCTCATTATTGTTTCACAGAAGATTTAAAAACTGTTTTGGAAAATGCTTTAGGTTTATTCTAAGATATTAGACACTGACTTGTATGGGGTTTGGGTGACTTTTCAGGCAAAATGGTTTCAAAGACCTGAATAACCTTCTTGAGATTTAACCCTGCATGTTATTTAGTCCCTGCAATAAGTGTCACCAAAACCAAAGCTTACAAAAGTTTCATACAGAACCTTTAAGTAATTTTTCTGTTGATACGTGAGATGGTCCAGAGGTAGGAGATTGGACAATCGGATGGATTGGTGTAGCAACTGATGCTTCCATGCATTTTAGTTATGAGAATGGAGCGTAAAGAAGTACTTATGGTCATGAACTGTGGGTAGTGACCACAAGAATTAGACTGCTGAAATCTGCTGAAAATTAGACTGAAATTAGACTGCTGATATCTCTTAGAAGAGCACAAAGTCACAGTCCTCTTAATATTTAGTTAAACAACAGCATGCACAAGCAGAGGGGGGAGCTTTAGGGGATTGGGCCCCTGACCCCTTGCCAGTGTCCAAAGTACCTTTTTGATTGGCCATTTAAATTTTCAACATTCAGTATAATTAGAGACAGAGTGGGCACCATGGAGGATCATTCTGGGTTTGTGCCCCCCATAGTTACTGTGTTCTTCCCAAAGCCCCAGACTAAGCCTTTGGCATCAAACTTCGTTTTATTAATTGATAATGACTATTCATGAAAAGTCAGATTTCTGATTGGAAGGGAATGCAACATTACTGTGCTGGTAGTTACCCCTCCCTTTTCCTGACAGCAGGCCGACCACTTTTACAGTTTATTGTGCTGATGCTTGCATCATTCTTTCTTTATGTAAATGTAAGAGACTAGAGCTAAGTTTGTTATTATTCCTGCTTGGACTGAAAAAGTTCAGACTGCCCAGACTTTTTTTTTTTTGAGAGAGAGACAGACTGAACGGCCGCTATTCATTCAGAGACAAAGTGACATTTTCACCAAAGCATGAAAGAGTTTAAAGACTGTTGTCTAAAAACATCTGCTTGAAAACTGCATAACTATTTTAATTTTTTCATTTGAGAGAGCGGTCACAGTCTAAAGTTTTCTTTCTTTGATTTTATCATTAGTGTTAATATATGTGGTAATCTTTTAATCAGAAGTTTTCTGTGGGTTTTGATCCTTACCTTTAGTGAGTGGGGCTGTTTCCTCGTGTTTTTTGCAGAGTGGAGCTCCAGCCACTAGGAAAAAGTGAAATTTATTATTCCATTCTAACAGGTGGACATAAACCCACCTGTTGATATCGATCCAGTCCCTAGCCATAGTTCTGAGCCCAAGATATTAGCTTCAGTGCTAACAGTGCTACAATGGAGTTAGCTTACCAAGAGCAGGTTTTATTGTTATTTTCTTGAAATTCCAATCACCCTACTAGACATCATGATTCCCACCTGGTTCACTAATCCACAGTCGATAATATACTGTATCTCCCATCATTCTGGCTTATTTTGTTATATTTTCGCTTTAATGCTGTATTGGATCATTAGAATTAGCTTGGTCAGCTGGAGTCAGTCTGTCTAACAGCCTCAACAGGGATCTAGTATTAGCTTAACCCCTTATGTTCCAGACAATTTCTTTTGAAGCGCCTGAAAAAACATACCCAAACTAAAACAAAAACTGTTCTTCTACCCGTTGTGGTATCTTCATGGGGTTGGTCTCATTCAAAAGGAGAAAAGCTCAACATTTTTTGGTAAAATAGTCAGAATCCCTCTAAGTGCTTCAGTCACTGAGTAACAGTGATCTAAACATACTAAATTTGAAGAAATAAAGTTTGCCTTTTTTTTTTTTTTTTTTAAGATACAAATGCCTGAAAATAACACAGCTGTTGGATACTGGCTGGAAAACACAATAGGAATGTAGAACCAAGTGTTATGAAGTTCAGGTCAAAATTTTATAACAATACCACAAAAAAATGAATATATTACGCATCTTTTTTCTCAAGCTGTAACCAGGCGTTTTTGAACTGTGCCAAATTGAATCATGGTCATCAGACATGCTGTCCACCTCAGATTCTTCAGCTGATGACTCATCACTTGACTGGGTAAAGTAATTTCTTCAATGTTCGTGTTAATTTTAGCCATTTTTCAAAAAAAATGAGTGATGTTGCAACGCTGCTGCTGTTTGGATTCACGGACTGGTTTACGCAAGCTTTACACCAGCTTTAGGCACGGGCTTTAAAGGAGGGGGAGTGCAACGAATCCCCCACATATGGGATCGCTGAATTCAGAAATTAATTGGCTACATGATATGTCCATCATCAGCATACTCAACTGCAATTGGCTTGTTGTGTTCCCGTTAGCCACTGGGGTGATACCTTCACTCATTTATCACTCATTGGTTACTGAAGGCTGTGGAAGCCCAAATGGAGGACCTATTGGGTCGAATGAAATATCAATCAAATCTAGACAGCCAGACCAGTCTTTTGGGCTTCCAGTTTTGGTTCAATCTACCAGAAATGTAGTTTTTTCATCGCGTATGCCATAAACAGCTGGCATTTGCCGGCTGAGTTTCAAATAATGCTTCAATTTTATGGGCAGTTTCCCCCGTCATCATCAAGATGGACAATAAATTTTACTCAAATGGAGCTACTAGACCTTTTGCAATACTAATGGACCATATTTGTTGAACTATCATTAATTCAAGGACAACAAGGAAACTTCTTTGGTGAGCCAATGCTATGTTGCTATGCTACGCTAGCTTGTTTAAAGACCTATTTAAATCCAGTGTTATGATTTTTCCTGAAATCCGTTTTAATAATCAAATAGACAAAATTCTAAGCTTTCAAATGATGCAAGCATGTTTACCACACTTCACTGTACTGCAGCTAGGGATTGATGTATTGATACTATAGTATCGGTACTTTGATACCAGCTGGTCAATATTTTGGAGTCGATACTTTTTAAAATATCACAATACCACTATGTTAACACAAAACGTGCAATTTGTTTTCACTTCTGAGAGTTTTAGGCATCGAATTTATGTGTGAAAACTGGTGAAAAACCAGCCCAGGCATATTTTAGAGATGGTCTGCTGTGTCACATGATTATGGCAGCCGATCAGATGTCAGAGCTGTGCACTGCGCAGCCTCAGTCAAGCACTCATTGACTCCCGTGCAGAGTGAGCTCAACAGTTGCTGTTGTGCATTATCTAGCAACTAAAAAAATACAAATGAGCATTAGCTGTTTTCATTGAAAAACACTAATCCTTGCTTAGTGACAGGAGGTGTTGTTCATAGTTCACACAAGGGTTGATGAGAAGTTAGAATAAGGTCAATATCCAAATTCTTTCATTGTAATAAAAACAAGTGAAATTATTATTTAGCATTTTGTGTTAGGATTTTGATGTTGCTGCTGATGTTGAGGACGATGATGCTGCTGCTAGTGATGGCGATGATGGTTTAATGCAGGTTGAGCTTTCCAATTTAAGAAATTGAATAATGTATGAAAGCTCAGTCAAGTCAACTGGATTCAAGTATTTTTTACTTCTGAAATGTTTCACCATTCATCAAAATTCTATGGTGATACCAAGCAGCATAATTTTGAAAAATAAACAAAATATGCACTATTTAAGTTTGTAAAATAACAGTGTAGAAATAAATAAATAAATAAATACATAAAAAAAATTAAATAACATTGCCTTGTGGAAAAAAAATACACATATATGCTGCTTGGTATTACCACAGAATTTGGATGAATTTCAGAAGTAAAAAATACTTGAATCCATTTGACTTGACTGAGCTTTCATACAGCACACTTACCCACTTGGATGACTGAGAATCTTCACCAGATTAAGAAATTTAATTAATTTTGCATTCATTTTAAGTCTTAATTATTTTCATTATAATTAAAAAAATATTGTTATTTACTTTGTTCATTGTTTGATTTTATTATCATTTATCAGCATTTCTTTCAAATATTTATGTTCATGAGTTTTATTCATATTGCCCTTGCAATGTTGTTAATGAAACTGCATTCATGTGATTTTCCTTGAAGGGGCAAAAAGTATTGAGATTGAAGAAAAAGTCCCATAAATTAATGGTATTGAATCGAAAGGAAAAATGTTGGTATCGCCCATCCCTTGTTGCAGCTGAGACATTTAGATGTCCCCGGAACGTTAAGAGGTTCTGTCAGATTGCAGCTGGTTTTGATTGCTATTTTCTACAATTTCTATTCACCCCCCTGGAATCCTTTTTCATCTACTAACTCTTTATCATATGTTATTCTTAGACGTTATTTTAGCTTATTTGGCTATAGTTTACTATACTCTAATGGTGACCAAAGACATCTTGCTGACATTAGCATTTCCCATTCAGTCATTAACAAATGTTTCTGTGCCTAATGCACTCTAGGGACCAGTTGTATCCTATCAACCACTGAAAATACACATTACTGTCCACCAGTGACACTTAGTGTGCTCGAGCTGTGTTAGTTCATCAGCAATAGTGCCAAAAGAGCAAGGGTGGGGTGAACTGGGACTCATGAGCATTTAAAGAGACATGCACTGAAATGAACTGTTCTGAGGAAACCTGCAGAAGATGATTCACAAATTGGAAATTGTCTAATTTAACTTAATTGGTCCAAACATTGCAAATAACTTGTCTTTGTTGTCCGTCAGTAGCTAAAGTGGCTCTTCCATGTCTGCAGGTGGCAGTATGAATGCAATCTTTCTTCTTCTTTTTCTTCTTGACAAAAACAAAAAAAATCACCCCACAGAGAAGCAGGACCACCCCCCACAACTTCTGCAGCCTCTGCGGAACACCCCCCCCCAAAAAAAAAAAAAAAAAAAAATGCTGCCATGTGTGAGCCCACAACACCATCCGGAGGGGCACACAAGCTGGGAAAATGTCACCACCTTCTCCAGAAACTGCATCCCAATGTTGGCTACCTTCATCACCAAACAAGCGGTGGATAAAACTGTCATGGAGCTCGGTCAGCCAATCTGTCCATCCGCCCACAGTAAGTCTCATTTTCAAACTAATTTATTCTCTTGGTAAGGGCGGAATATTTGTATGCAATTTGTATTTGTATGTAATCGCACCGTCTTTCACACTGAGTATAAACAAATTACAATGTGACTGCAGCAGGACTGCCAAATTTCTTGACAGCTCCACAAGTCCAGAAAGTTTGGAAGAATAAATAGAAAACTGAATTCCAAAGCTCCGTGTGGAAGCATTTTGGACTGAAGCCAAATGAGCGAGGAGAACCCAGTAATGTCAATGAGTATGTGGCCTACATTTGAAAACAGTTGTAATGAAAACTGAAAAATGTATTAAAAAACATAACCATCCCACTCAATTTTTCCAAGTGGGAACAAAACTGCGCTCAGACACGTTGAGCCCCTCATTTCCCCACAGTTTGGTATAAAGGAGCCTTTGACCAACAATGCAGATATAAACATGACAGTGATTAATCAAAAATTTACTATTAAAAATTTATTGTCTGCCAAAATTTGTAAATCATTATAGGCCTAATTACAAGACTAAATTGTCATTAGATATGCTGTAATAGGCTATAATGTGTCATTTTATAACATTTTGGGTTGGTGGGGTACTGTGGCTCAAAAAAGGCTGAAAAACACTGCCTTAGCTTGCCTTGCACACTACAGGGGCTGAGCAGAGAAGAAACATTATCTGTATCACCTACGACTTAGCAAAGACGGAACAATTTTTCAAACGAGTAGCTGACAAGGTTGATGCATAGGTTGACAGGGTTGATACAGTACCTTTTAGGAGTAAGTAATTTTTTATTCTTACATTTTATTGAATTGAAGCATATGAAAATTGTATTAGTAGCTTAACTGAGGCATTTATCACTGCTGGTTGCCAAGATAGCAGATGAATAGATGCGATGCAGTTAGTTTTATTAGCCTACTACATAGTCACACAGCACAGAGAAAATAAAGACAATAAACTAATCAACTGGTATAAGATCATCTGAAACACTTTCACACCTCAGCAGGGTGACCTCTGGCTAACACGTTTCTGCAGCCTATTTTCATGGTTAAACACCAATTTGTATGCACAAACATCTGTGCCCATGCATGTAGGGTTGAACATATGTAGCAGGCTCTGACTGATAGCTGTCCAGGGAAGAGGTAATGACATGATAATTACGCCGTCAGCCTGAGCTGGCCGCTTTAGATCAACAGAGTCAATCTGTGGTGCAGAAATGTTGCCATTAAAAAGCTATTTCTCTTCTAGAGGGACGCCAAAAGATTGCTGACATGGCTAGATCCAAGAAGAAATGAGTTTACAGGAGGCAGGGGGACAATTGGTAGAAATATTTATCCCATCTGCATTCTTACAACTTTCTTGGAGAGCTCAGTAGGTGAGTCACCTTTTCTTACCAGGGAGGAATATTTTGAAATATACTCATAATTAAGGTGCAAAATTGATATTTATTTTGAAACTGGTATCTCTGGTGAAGAATGAGTCACAATCCAATAATGTCTCCAAAATGAGAATCATTTTAATTTATGTATGAACCTGTGATTCTACTGACTAATTCACAGTCATAAGATCAGTTATGTTACCACATCACAATATATAAGGCATAGTATTATAAAGACTCTAATAAAAGGCAGAGTGCGACAGTAGCCTGTCAGTCACAGACCGTCTCATCTATCCTATTCCCTGATAATATCTTATTCACTGAGACTGATACACTTGAAAGGAAGGGAATGAACCTGTTGGAGGAGATAAAACATGACTCGGTTCAGAGCTGGGTTCTCATTATTTTCAGCCTGCATGCACACTATTATTTTATTTTTTTTGCAGATAACTGAAATACAGATACTTTGAAAATAATCCAAAAGGGTTCATTCTGTCTTCTAAATTAATTATAGAAATAATTTCTTTTCTGTCAGACAATGAATAAGGTTGTTTTTACCTTAACATGTTTTGGCCACCTCTTGCAGCCTTGCTCAGAAGAGTCACGTGATGTTGTTGTGACAATCAAGGGTTTTTATCAGCTGTTTGTCCAGGTTTTTGTTGATTGCCGATACTGACATATGCACATATTTATCCCATCCATTTACATTTCCGTTGTCTTATAGTGATGATTAACTGGCATACAAAGACACATTCTACAAGGAAAATAAGATAACTACCACCTCCAGCAATACAGTAGAAGCTACGGTTTTACTGGCCTGTTTTACTCATATTTCAGACTACTTCAGAATTTTTTTTTATCATGAATATTTTAAACCGTGGTTGCTTTAAACAATCTTGTGTCAACGTGGAGCAAGGATGTTTTTTTCTTTTTTTTGCATTTACATGCCAGCTATTGGCAGAGACTTGCTCTCAGTTGTGAGGTGAGGAAGAGACAACCTGTCAGCACAGATTGCTGAATATTATCATGAAAAGGACAAAACAGAGGATGATTATCTCCGCCAGGCCACAGGCCGCAGGAGGTTATGGTTTTGCCAGCGTTTGTCTGTCTGTTTGTCTATCTGTTGGTTAGCAAGATAACTCAAAAAGTTTTGGACGGATTTCGATGAAACTTTCAGGCGTTGTTGGAAATGGTACAAGGAAGAACTGATTAAATTTTGGGGATGATCCGGATCACCGTCTGGATACAGGAATTTTTTAAAGGATTCTTTAACATTGTGAGATACGGCCATTTTCAACATGTGTGCAGGCGCAATGGAGGGCGCTGGTCGTCGTGTCTGACGAACACGAACTCCGCGTTCTTCAAAGTTTTAGGCACAAAAGCACGTGGAAAACAGTGGTGGGCCGGGCCCGGCAGCGTGCCTGTGTTTGTGCTACGCTGCAAAAGCTGAGAAGGACAGTTGTCCGGCGCGGGATTATTTGGCAGAAATTCCCCGGGCAGCCATAGGGGCTGCGCAAAAACAAGCTCTCTGCCGGGGAAGCTTCCAAATCCTCTTTTGCCACGGAGCGCAACCCCAATATAAAACCCACAGCAACCTGTCTACCCAATTTGCATCCGTCAGTGAAGCCCTGAGTGCTGCTTTCAGTGATCTATGAAAACGCTCGCATAACCCATTGGCCTGTGGGTTGTACGCGGTTGTGCGATGAATTGCAACGCCCGCAGCCTGGGAGTTTGCAGATGGAGGAGATGGACACAACAGCAACGCTTCAGTTTATTACCTCCGCCAAGGAGGTAATGCTTTTACTACTGAACCACTAATC
Organism: Pholidichthys leucotaenia; assembly: GCA_020510985.1. NCBI lineage: Eukaryota > Metazoa > Chordata > Actinopteri > Cichliformes > Pholidichthyidae > Pholidichthys > Pholidichthys leucotaenia. The sequence goes on along the minus strand of CM035838.1, from coordinate 165,715,696 downwards.
CTATCATTGTGAATCCAATTGCTAGTCATATGTTTTCATGGTCAAGGAATCTGAAAACGTACACACAAACACTGTATGGAGGGGAACTGTGGCGCTTGGCGGAGGTCTGCGCTCTCGGAGTGCTTTTCTAGTTACCTCTGTGCTTGTTGTTGAGATAAGAAGTAAAAGTTAGCCTCCAGTGAGCCATTAATAGCAGATCTTCCTCAGCGTCGTGCCACCCTCAATCCCTGACTATCCTCACTGAAATGTCTTGAGGTGACTAGCATACCAGCTAGGAAACAGCACTCAGTTAACCTGGGCCTCAGTGGTGAAAGGCAAGGAAAGATGTTCCTTTCCCCTCTTTGATTCCCATGATGATTTCACCTATCTGGAGTTCTCCAACTTCTTCACTTCTATGTCTGCTCTACCAACTTTGCTAGCACCATTCTTGAATGGAGGATGTATCAAAGGTAACAACAAAGCTAGTGCTACCTCCAAAAGATGAAGATGTCCTGGCTATAATCCTAACCTTGGTGGGAACTGTGGAGGAGGCTGCTGCTCAAGGTTTTTTTGTCCGTTGTTTGGGCTTCTGGATTCCTCATGTTGTGTGTTTTTTGCTCCTCTTCGCATGGCTGTCCTGGAGGCACACATATTTGTTTTGAAATGTTATTGGAAATGTCATTCCCTCATGCCATGGGGAAAGCGTAATGCTGTTATATTTTATTGAATATTAATTTGTGAAGATGGTAATAAATAATTTTAAATGCTTTATCGGCCGATACTGATAATGTGCTAATATTATTGTGTTTCCCTAATTTTCAGGTGCTCTTACTTAGTGGTGTGGTTTAATGTTCAGGTTCATTCTCAAAGAGATCCAACTGAAACATGTCAAGATTTTCTTTAATATCCTTTTTATTTACAGTGGTTTAATTTGAGGAGTTTTCCCTGATTGAGAAGATATACAGGGATATTTTTGCTAATGCTAGTGCTGTAGTCAAGACCAGACTGAGACCAGAGTGTGCAAAGACCAAAGCTTTAAGGGATTGTGACTGAGTCAAGACCGAGACAGTCAGACAGATTAATTGCGTGTAATCCTTTTCGGAGGGCAATGTTCCCTCTAAGCTGCGCACTTGTGCAATCGCGCACTGTTCCCGCATTTTCCGCACACAGCAAATCTATGCAGCGCATAAAATAAAATCCAACCAGAACTGTAAATAAAATAAACACATAATTTATTCTGTAACATTTTGCAATGTAACTCAGTGAGTGACAGGTGACAACAAGTGGTAACTACAGATAAAACAATGACTAACACTGTTCAGCCAATGATATGATGTGGTTCACATGTACTGTATTTACTTACGCAGCCAATCAATGTCATTGACAGCGCTTTATGTGTACGTGCCCATACGTGCCAGTGTTTTGCAGGTTAGCTAGCTAACAATGCGGCGGAGTTAAGAGACGCAAATCCTGCTAACCCCTTATTATGGTCAAACGAACAGGCAGTGGCACATCCACTCACCAAGCCAAAATAAAAAAGAAATGTGGTTCTTTTAAAATGGAATGGCTGTCGGAGTATGTGCGTACAGAAGAACAAGCGGTGAAACTGGGTGAGATTTTTTCTTTTTTGAATGAGAAAGGTCTGCTCTGCAAAACATGCTGCGAAGCCAAAGTAGCAAGCGAGTTTTCGGAGGGAAAAGTGTGGACTGAATGAAAGTTGGACTACCTCAAGCGTCACATTCAGCAGAAAAGTCCTTTGAATGCTGTTGAAATTGTACGAAGACGCAAGATGGGAAAGGGGATCGGTACATTATTGTGGGAGAGTGCAAAAGATCGGGAGAAGAGGAACGAGCTGTCACCCAAAAAGAAATCCGACCCCGAGCAAGTTTAAGTTCTCATCGACAATATTCTACTCACCATCAAAATGAATGCATCAGTGCGTCGGTTCAACAAATCCACAATCACATGGCAAAGTATGTGAGTATACCAGAAAGCTGGCGAAGCAAAAATTATGCCTTTGAATTTGTGAACTCAATCACTGAGAAAGTGCAGAATGAGACGATGTGCAACATTAAAAATGCACCCTGGCATACCCTGACAGTAGATGAGAGCACAGACATAACAGTGCACAAAATGCTACTCATATAAGTCACATTCTATGGAGGCCATTAACAGTGAATATACTGAATTCAAGTACATAATGAAGCAAAAACTTAAACAAGGGTCAATCAGCACATTCTCAGATATGGTGGCTGCAGCACTTAGATGTGAGGAGCTAAAGGAGATCTCACAGCTTGTGGATATTTGTGCTACATTTCAAGCATCCAGTGCAGACTGTGAAAGAGGCTTTAGTTTAATGAATCATATCAAAACAGCATCTAGAAATCGTCTTAAAGTGGCACATTTGGACCAGCTGATGCGCATAAAGTCAAAGCAAGAAGCAGATGGGGCCATCAACCTGGACAAAGTGTACAACCACTGGAGAAGTAAGAAGGACAGACGGGAAAAATAAAGTGAACTTTAAGACCCCAGTCAGATTTGTGCTTATTGTAGTGTCATTTATTAAGAATTTTCATTTATGGATATTAATCATTAAATGCTGTTACTAGATTATGAGTAGTAGAAATGCTAATAAAAAACTGTGTAATTATATATTTTACAGACAAAGAGTTACAGGAATTTACATTGTATCACATGCTTGTGCTACAGCACACGTCATTGTGCAAAATGTGAATGCTTTAATGTGAACAAAAATTTTATCTCTGAAAGGTGTACATGTCTCAATTCTTCCAGAGCAGGACCCTCACCCAGACCACAGCAGGACCCTCACACTGACATACAACATACTACACAGCTCACGAACAACAAGATTTTTGTCTTTTTCATTCTAAGTGGGCCAAATCACTTACAGTATATTAAAAATAGTCTAACGGAAATTACTGCTGTAATTTGATTCTTTTAATAAGCCATGTAACTTGCTATGATCTCAGGTTTTGGACAGGCGTGATACTGGTGTGGCCACACTGTGCACATCTGATGTTGCTCACAGTGGTCCAAGGAATTCTCAGGGAGTTTGTGTGTATGTTCAGACACATGAAAAATTAGGGGTAACATTGCTGGAGGGTTGCATGTTTAATGTTATTTATTGTTTGTTTTGATATATCATGCTATGCTAAGCTGAACTATGCTATATTATGTTGTGATATGTTATGCTATATTAAGCTATGCAATGCTATGATAATGTTTTGCTATGCTATGGTGGAGAACCAATGATAAATTCCCACTAAGGTGGACAACAAAGTCAATTCAAGTCAAGTCGAGAGCAAGACTACTGTGCATGCAAGTCTCGGTCTCGACTTGGTCTCAACCCCTTTTAGTCTTGGTCTTGACTGGTCTTGTCTTGGGCTAAAATTTAATCTTTCAGATTGGATCTGTCACTTTGATATGTGGTCCTATTTTGGCTAAATATCCGATATGTGGTCATGTAACTTAAGTGACAATAGTCAGATCAGAATTAATTTAACTTTTTACCTCTGGGCACTGATGTCATCACTTAATGTCATTGTTAGCATCCATGCTAACAGTTGTTGCTACAGCAGCACACAGCATCACCAGCTGGCTTCCTTCCTTCTTCTGGACTTCATCACACACAGCTGACTAACTACTCGCAGTCCTCCAGAGCAAAATCCCAGGCATGTCTTTAACCTCTTGCACTCCGGTGTACCGCGGGCAGTCACGTCTCTGCATCCTAGGGCGCACGAGGGCGCCCTAGGACACACACTGTGCATCCTAGTGTGCACTGAGAAAAAAAAAAAGCTGCATTTCCGTTCTTCCACTACAGACACAGCCGCGAACAAAAAGCCAAAGGAGTGCTTTGATTGGTTTAGATGTGATTGACCTCTCATTCGACTAATAAGAGCCTTGAATTGGGTTTCTGAAACCTTGAAGAACCAATGACTGAAAACCTAGCATGAAGGACCCGCCTACCAACAGCTGTGAATACAGAGAGCCAATTGAAGCACAGAAGTTCGAAAGCATGCGTCCCTTGCCTAAAATCTGTTTTGTGTAAGTCGCTGGGTGACACACATGCGTTCGCCAGTCTTTTTTTCTTACTACTGTTCTTATTTGTTTTGAAAAATCGTTCGCCAAAACCGCAATCATGGAAGCGCAAAACCGCAATAATGGAATTATGGTTTCACCGGGTCACGTGACCAGAACCACGAGTCTGTAACAAGCGGACCAGCGTCATGTTATTCTGACAATGAGGAAGAGAAGTTCGCCAGCGACACTGCTGTTGTGGACAGGTAAGTGTTACAAGCTAAATTATTCTTTATCCCTGAAAATTGTAATCCAAATGACTTTTGACCGATCAGTAAATTACAGCTGTGCGCCATCGCAACATGACGGACCCGGACCGCTCCGGTCCGGACGGCGCACGGACCGTGTCCAGTCCGTGCACCGCGTCCGGACCGTGAACGCCCCCCCCCCCCCGCTACTCTTCTGTAGCGGATTGCAGATATTATTGCAGATATTTTAGTACAACTGTGCGTAGTAGACCGCAGCGCACGGCCGCGGTCCGTCATGTGTCGATGGACGATGTCCGTCCTCTGTAGCGGGGGGGGGGGGGGAGTTGTTATCTTCTACATTACAGATATTTTAGTATAATTTTTATTGCACTGTAGGTTATTTTTCTTGTAAAAAAAAGCCACACATTTTTTACGTGGCATGCTTCTTTGTGTGTGGGGGCTTGTTTGTTCATTCATTCATTCATGAATGAATAAACACACACACACACACACACACACACACACAGCCCTTCACCTTTCATTAGAGCCCAAGATCAAGCTTCTATATTGAATCATTCAAAAGTTACAGACGTTTTTCAAAACTGTGCCATTTGGCACAATTTGGCACAGTTCAAAAACGCCTGGGAACAACCTGAGAAGAAAGCTGTGTAATATATTCATTTTTTGTGGTATTGTTACAAAATTTTGACCTCAGCTGGATAACACTTGGTTCTACATTTCTGTTGCATTTTCCAGCCCGGATCTGACAGCTGTGTGTTATTTGCAAGCATTTGTATCCAAAAAAACACCCAGGCGAAATTTATTTTCTTCAAGTTCAGTATGTTTAGATGACTTTTACTCAGTGACAGGAGCACTTAGAGAGATTATGACTGTTTTGCCAGAAAAGTCAAAGTGTTTTCTTTTAAATGAGACCAACCCCATGAAGATGCTGCAAAGGGTTGAAGAACAGCTTTTGATTTACTTTGGGTACGTTATTTTTTGGCGTTTTTAGGGAAATTGACCAGAGTGCAAGGGGTTAATAAAAACTCTATTTTCTGTCTTTTGTTGCTGTTGATAATGACTAATCTCATTAAAATCAAAATGTTGCAAACATCTTTGCTTGAAAATAACAGCATAGATGCCAAACTGATACATAAATACCTAGCTGCTCTCCAGTATTTGCTTTGCCTTGTTAGTAGGCAGAAAACAGTCAAACAGAGAGAGAGAGAGAGCAGAGGTTAACTGGTACTCTTCTTTCCTCATGGTTAATATTGAACCAGCATATCTTAGCTTCCCTGTTGAAAACCCTACTAAGCCATATAATTTCCGCTATATAAAACTGCTCTGCTATTTCTAACAGGACAACTGTAGCGCTCCAGCAAAGTCAAAAAGAGATTATCTAGATAGATAGATAGATAGATGTACTTTATTGATCCCAAACTGGGAAATTACAGTGTTATAGCAGCATGACAGTAGACGACCAAACAACAGGAACACACACATGACAGACAAAGGGATAACCCATGGAAAGTAAAACTAACACAACTATAAAACTTATATACATCATAGCTTAATATATGATGACTCGTATAAACACATGATTCATCCCATTGCACAAAGAAGGACTATCAGGAGCAGAGTGAAATGTGAGGTACCAATTAGTCTGTAAGGTGCAGTGTGGCAGCATTATTATAACCAGAATACAATATCATAGTGAGTTATTGTACAGTGAAATTGCATGTGGCAGGAAAGATTTCCTGTACCTGGCCGTTCGACAGCGAAGCTGTAGCAGTCTACTGGAGAAAGTGCTTCGCTGTCTGTCTAGTGTGTGGTGGAGGGGGTGATCAGGATTGTCCATGATGGATCGCAGTTTGTATAGTGTTCTCCTCTCCACCACTGTCTCAAAGGTCTCCGGTCTGAGACCAGTTACAGAGCCAGCCCTCTTGATAATCTTGTCAAGTCTGTTGGTGTCTCTGGCCCTGATGCTGCTATCCCAACAGACAGCAGCAAAGAAGATGGCGCTGGCGACAATGGTCTGGTAGAAAAGCTCCAGCATCCTGCTGCACACGTTGAAGGATCTCAGCTTCCTCAGGAAGTAAAGTCTGCTCATCCCCTTCTTGTGTGCAGTATCAGTCTTGGCTCTCCAGTCCAACCCGCTGCTGATCCTGGCACCGATATTTGCAGTCCTTAACCACTCCCACATCCTCCCCCCTAATCTGCAGTGGCTGAGAAGGCATCTTCCTCTTCCTGAAGTCAATCACCATCTCTCTGGTCTTGCTGACATTCAACCTCAGGTGATTCTGCTCCGTCCACTCTACAAATCTGTCTACCAGTGCCCTGTACTCCCCCTCCTCTCCTCCTCTTATACACTCCACCACAGCTGAGTCATCAGAGAATTTCTGCAGGTGGCATGACTCAGTGTTGTACTGAAAGTCAGTGGTGTATAAGGTAAAGAGAAAAGGAGAAAGCGCAGTCCCCTGTGGAGCTCCCGTATCACTAGCCACCACTCCAGACAAGACATTGCCCAGCCGGACAAACTGTGGTCTGCCTGTCAGGTAGTCAGTAATCCAGGAGATCACAGAGCTGTCAACCCCCATCACCCGCAGCTTCTCACCCAGCAGCAGTGACTGGATGGTGTTAAAGGCACTGGAGAAATCAAAAAAAGTGATTCTCACAGTATCTCCTCCACCATCCAGGTGGAGGAGCTTCTTTCTACTTGAGGTTTGGAAACTGAAGAGGAGAGATAATGGGGCAAAACAAATGAAAACTTCTATCAGGTTTGCTTATTTTTGAGATGAACGACAATTCAGATGTTAAAAGCAGTGGGGATATTTTACTCGTATAGCTGTCTTGACAAGGAATATTGACCACATTTCTCATTAGTACATGTGTCATGAACAGGTAATTAGTTCCCTTCCCGAGTTTAGATTGAATTTCCTCAGTGCTTCACTGACCTCATTTCATTCTTGTGACAAAGGGTCACATAATCTTGTTGTGTGCAGGCTTTATTTGCATTGTGTAGGCTACTTCAGCAGCATGGGTCTTCTCATATCGATATGATAATATCTGATTCACACATTCTCATTTCAACTACAGATATGATCTTACCAATACCAACTGCAGTGTCAGTTCTGCTTATCAATTCAATGCTTTATCGATTCCCTCATCAATTCCTGATAAGTTTTCTGTGTGAAAAAATGGGCTTTCACAGGATTTTAGCATCAATGCAGGAGTTTTATTATCTGTCCGACTTCACGCAATGCTTCTTCTCTTAAAAGGATATAATAAAATCACATATAAAAGACTGTAAACCCACCTTCCTTAGAAAAATGGGCATGCATGTCTTGTAACATTTGAAAATTTTAAATGCTGAAAAGCAATAAATGGAATGAAGTATATAAATGGAAGAAATAAGCATGATGTACTTGGGTGTGATTTTGTATGGATATTTTATACACACATGCACACACACACACACACACACACACACTATGGGCCATATTACAATGACAGGGTCGGTTGATCAGTTGTCACTGATGCAGAATGCGTTTATGGGCGTTTCCAAGTTAATTTCCTTATCATAACAGCATAAAAACAAACTTTCCACTGAGGCATGATGCAAAGAGGCTGGTCTAATCATTCAGAGGTGTGTTTTGGATAATCTAATCCAAAGTGCTCCTTCCCATCCCTTTAATGCAAAGAGGCATGTTATCTAAAGTGAATTGTGATCATGATGGTTTAAGTCGAGTTGACTAAAGCCCATGTGTGTGAGCCAAAATGCCCGCAATAGTAACGCTGCTTGGTAATAAGAAAGACATCAAGCACAGCTGATGCCGGGTTAGTTATGTTAGAAAGCACAAACGGTGAAGAATGGGCTGAAAAAAATCCGCTGAATGGTTTAATGTGTGTGTGAAGCCTTATTCATGCTGCATTTCCCCTCTGGTCTGCTTTGGTCTACATGCTCTTTGGACGAGTCCGGCGCCCACACGACGTTGTACATGGTCACTTTTTTCATCTACCAGGCCAAGCAGCTGACGCAGGCGCACAACTGTTATTTATAGTTTCGATCCAGCCCTATGGGTAGCGCAAATGCGCTAACACACCAGTTCGTGCACCGGCTATGAACATGGGAGCGACACACTTTTTTTTTTTTGTAGCAACAACAATGGCGCCATTTCAAGGAAAAGGAGGAATTACCGTTTTCCAGTGCTCATCTCCGCTCAAGCTACTGCTGCTGCAAAAGGATTCTTGTATGGTGATTCTCGTCTTCCGTGTCCTTGTTGTCTTTCTCGTCTACTTTGTCTTTGTATGCTGTGTTGGTAGCACCACCTCATGAATGGGACGTTCAGTCATGCACATGCTCTGTCAATACGTTCAGGTTATGGGCAGGCCGCGCGGTCGTCCACAGTACAGCCCTGCATTACAGTAGCAGACTGGAGACGATGACGTAAATTTCGTCACATGAGGTTTCCGGTTGCACGTACGCAGACAGCGGAGGTGCAGCATGAGGGTTTGGACGTGGCTGTGCTCATGTCCTCATTTTATGTTTATATGTGATCTTCCTGTTATTCTCAGGACATGAGTTCAGCCATGTCCTCGCCCTTTGTTAGTTACTGTATGCTTCTTTGTGTTTTCCTCTTAAGTTATGCATTTGAGGTGGTCATGTTTATTATTATTATTCTTGGCCTGCTATGTTCTAAGTCTGTGTCACCGTGGTCCGGGTCTCTGTCATAAGTGTTTTCTGAGTATACCTCCTCTGTGATCCTCTGTTCACGTTCTGTGTGATTGCGTGTGCGCAGCCTCACTTGTCCTGCCGTCTCTGCTCGCATCATGTATCAGCTGTTTCTCATGATTGCTCTCCCCACCTGTGTCGTATTGTTTCGATTATTCTCTCTGTCTATATATTATGTGTGCTTTTCCTTGTCAGATGTGGCATCATTAATGTCTTCTGTTCGGTCCTGTCCGTGAGTATTCTGTCAGTAAATATTCAAGTCTAGTTCAGGTCGGTCAGTCGGTCTGTTTGCCTTTGTGTTCATTTGCAGCCCTCGCGCTGCCGTTCATTTGTGTTTAAGTTTTGTTAATACATTATCGTTTCTTCATCATATCTCTGCCTGCATCTGAGTCCTGTGCCCACACAACCTTGACAGAATGACGCCACCCGTTAAGGACTCAGCGGGCAAGTTTGGCAGGAGAAGGAAGGGCTCAGGTCAGAATAATTTGGCAGAGGTTTTTGCCCAGATATCCTGCGTTGAGGACTGTTTGGACAGGGGAAAACGCATCCCAGACAGCCCCATTCAGCCGAGCCCCGGATCAGCATTTCCAACTCCTGTCTCTGGTGCACTGCCTCTTGCCATCACCGCCGCTCCTGCACTGTCTGCTGCCTCCGTGGTTTTATCTGAAGTTTTGCCCATACTGGGTGGAAACCGGCTGGTTTGGGAGAGGACTTACCAGCCATGGCTGCAGACATATTGGAGTAGAAGGAGCGGAGGCAGGCAATCCTCGCACAGAATGACATCCTGCTGGAATATAAACCTTGGCTTGCTCCGGAGGTACTTTTTCCAGCATGTGAGGACCAGCCACCATCTAATGGGCCAGCGGGGAAGCGAGCTGTGAAGAAGCATTGCTCCGCTTACCACCCAGGTTCTTCACTTGAGGTTTCACCCAGGGATTCTGCTTCCGTGGCCCTGCCTCCCTCGAGTGCTTCATCAGCGGCAACTTCAGCAGCTGGAGAGGAGGACGTCAGCGTGCCTCAGCCGTTTGTTCCAGAGGGACACATCTCAGCTCCACTCTATCAGGCAGAGATTCTCAGTCAGATGAGTTCCAGCAGTTCCTGGGAGGACTCGCCTGATGCTTCAGCAGCAGCAGAGCAGAAACATGGGCAAGTATCTTATTACTTACATCTATAAATGAAAGGTCTTGTCCTGCTCCTGGGAAGGGGGGTCAGCGGCAGCCACCCACCACCGCTGAGCTCTCTCTCCCTGTCTCTGCTGTATACTCTGCTGCTGCTCCAATATCCTCACCTGCCTCCTTGTTTCCCTCTCTCCCGAGCTTCACGTTCAGGGTTCCTCCAGCTCCTGTTTTCACGCCAGAGGACATTGTCTGATGCGAGGAGCTGCAATGCCTCATCAAGGAGGCTGGGTGAATGCTTCAAACTTTGTCATCAGAGGGCTGAGTGGCAGGACTTGGCATGGAGAAAGGCTTGTCAGATCGCAGCTGCCAAGCCCCACCTGTGGGAAGATATTCTGCCCCTCTTTGTTACATGTGGCTCTAGGGAGCCACACAATGAGAGCCGAGGGCGAGCCAGTGAGTTGAGATGTTTTATTAAAGTAAGGGTTAGGAACAAGGGATAAGGAACACGGGGTAAGGAACACGGTCGTTGTAGACCCAAAGCACAGCTACTCATATACAGGGTTAAACTCACGAGTAGAACGGCACAGGAGTAGAGGGCTGGCACTGGAGAATAGGATACCAAGGCATAGTACTCACAGCGGGGAACACTCACAAGGTTACTGCAAGAAGAGTAAGGGCTGACGCCGGACATCAGGGTTTCAGCCTGTAGTGCTTTAAGTCGCAGCCCTGAGTGATCGAGGCTGCTCCTTTTTATCCTCATTAGCAGCGCCCCAGCTGATGAGGATTAATTGGCCCCAGCCGTCCCGTAATACTGACAGCTGGGAGCCAGCTGAGACGCTGTCTAATGAGAGGCAGGGATGAGGAGACATGGGCTGAGCGCCGAAATGGTGTCTCCTCCCATGGTGACAGAGATGCTGCCTAATGAGAGGCAGGGATGAGGAGACATGGGCTGAGCGCCGAGACGGCGTCTCATCCCATGGTGACAGAGCCCCCCCTCAAGGTCGGGCTCCCGAACGACCAGGGACATCCCAGCTCCCCCCCCCCCCCCACCTAGGGTGGGTGGAAGGGGGGCAGGACCGGAGGGGGAGATGCCAAGGGAAGGACAAAAATCCCCCAATGGAACAATGTAGGGTAGCAGGGCAGAGAGAGGAAAAAACCCAAATACAATACTTTATGAAACAGGGGATAATTAACCCAGGGAACAGATGGGGAGAAAACTGAGTCAGAACACTGGTTGCACACTACTCAGATAATAACAATGTGTGGCCCAGGGCAAGGAAAAAAAAAACACCAAAAAGGTAACAGGACAAAAACGCTGAGTACGAGTGATAAATAACAAACACAATACACAACGCTAAATGGAACAGGATGAGGTCATCACAGAGCATGGTTGATAAAGAAACCAAAACACATTACTCCATGAAACAAAAGCGGGCTAAGACCAGGACAAGAATAATAGGAATGACGTGCACCGGTAAGTAAAAAAGATAACAAAATACACGGCGCCATATGCAAAGAAGGACACCTAGGAAAATAACGGTGACAGAATAACAGGACAACAATAAGATGAGATGCTGAGTATGGTTAATAAGGAGAGAACGCAATACACAGCACTAAACAAACGGGGGGTCACCTAGAGGAGAAAAGATGACAGGGAAACAGGATAACATCCATCCATCCATCCATCTTCTACCGCTTTTCCGGAGGTCCGGGTCGCGGAGGCAGCAGTTCAAGCAGAGAAGCCCAGACTTCCCTCTCCCCAGCCACCTGCTCCAGCTCTTCAGAGGGGATACCAAGGCGTTCCCAGACTAGCTGGGAGACATAGTCTCTCCACCGAGTCCTGGGTCTGCCCCGGGGTCTCCTCCCAGTGGGACGTGCCTGAAACACCTCAAGTGGGAGGCATCCAGGAGGCATCCTAATCAGATGCCCATACCACCTCAACTGACTCCTTTCAATGTGGAGGAGCAGCGGTTCTACTCTGAGCCTCTCCCGGATGACTGAGCTCCTCACCCTATCTCTGAGGGTGAGTCCAGCAATCCTACGGAGAAAGCTCATTTCAGCCGCTTGTATCCGCGATCTCGTTCTTTCGGTCATTACCCAAAGCAATAACAATGAGATAAAATGCTGAGTACAGTTAATAAGGGGGAAAACAATACACAGCACTGTAAATATATGTTCGCCAAAAGGGCAGAAATTACACTCGAGTGACTTTGATCATAATAAAAGGTAGACAACACCCGAGGAATATGGCAGGCAGAGTCCAAAGATGGCCGGGATAGTACTGGGGGTCTCCCCGCCCACTGTCCAGTTGGTGAATCGGGGAGAGGGAAATGTTCGGACGGCCAAGTCCAGACCCAGATCCCAAGAAACCAGTCCGCCGGTGGCCGTGCCAGGCCACCCAGAAGCAGCAAAGTTCGTCAGGGGGTTGGACCAGATCACCGAACCGGAAGTCTTGCGGGTCGGGCCGTCGACCTGCATCACTCAACCACCAGGACCGTTGAGACGGACGAAGGGTCAAAGCGGGTCCCAGTGGACGAGGCACAGGGGAGAGCCGATGACGAGGGCAACGAGCGTCAGGCCGCTGGGAAACAGCCACCTCCTCACCGGACCTGGACAACGCTGGTGCAGCACCCACGTCGGACCCCGATTGGGTCTTAGGCAAACCCACGTCGGACACTGCCGAAGCAGCACCCGCGTCGGACCCCGACTGGGTCGGCACCGCACCAGAACCGACCTCCAACGTTGAACCTGGACCCTCCAGCATCACGAGGAACGGCAACTCCTCGCCGGTGACCCTGGAAGAAGGCTCGGGAGAAAAAACAGAACCGGGATCAGGATCACCGGCAGCGCCAGAACCCGGCGAAACGAGCTCGGACACAGCGGGCGGCTGCACCTGGCTCATCTCCCCTAGAGACAGGCTAAAGGGCTCAAAGAAATAGAGAGAGAAAAGAAAGGAGAGCACTCGCCTGATCTCGGGTTCCGACGCCGTCCAGGACTGCGAAGATCCAGGATCCGTTGTCAGAAGGTCGTTGTCAGGCACCCACTCGGCTGCGTCGGGCCCCGCAGCCAGCATGATGGTCAATGCAGCTTGAGGCTCCTCCAGCTCCGGTAACCCCGCCGATGAACCACACAGCGTGAAACCAGAAGAATCTCGTCCCACTGGACCGAACCGCTCCTCCGTGGAGACCCGGGGACGCTTAATCGTCGGCGCAGACTCCACGCAGCAGTCAGTCCTCCTCCTCCGTCCACAACGCAGCTGCGGAACCAGAACCGCAGGGGTTCTCCTGGTCCCACGACATTGACCCGGGGCCGGGGACCGCTCGGCAGAGAGAGACACAGAGGATGCAGGATTAGGAACACAGGTTACAGCAGGTGGGGGGAGTTCAGGGAGCTGCGAACCCTGAACCCCTCCTCCAGGAGTGTGACAGAGCAAATCATTAAACTGATGTAAATAAACTATGACTTGCCTGTCTCCTGGAGGTTGGATAACGCCTGCTGTGGTGGACACTGCTTCTTCCTCTCCCCGCCAGGCGATAACGGAGGACCCCCTGGGAAACCGTCTGAGGATCGCTCACGTAGTCTCCAGAAGAGAGCTCACCAGGCCGGGATTCCAGGCACACACAGCAGTCAGGAAGCACGTCGAGGAGGAGGGGGAAACAGCCGGGGTGAGCCAGCCCGAATGTCCAGGAGTGACAGCGGGGGAACGAGGCTCAGGAAACGAGGCTGTGAAAACTCCACACTGACGAGACAAAGAGGTGACAGCTGCGTGGGGGGAACGGTCCTGGCGGCAGCCCAGAACTGGATCCGGAAGGGGGTCGTGCAGAGGTGACTTGGCGATGTGACGACGGCCTCTCCCAGGGGACGAAGCAAGGGGGGAACCCAGGAATCGCCGCTCCTGAGCAGAGACCGAGGCGAGGAAGGCGTTGAGCTTGGGAAGGCTTCGTTGCCCTGGAGTCCTCTCCATCAATCTCACTGCCGCCGCCACGTGCCAGAAGATGGTGAATGGATGCACAGCGGGAATCGCGTCAGCCGCTCGGTCCCGAACGTAACAGCTGTCAGCTGCGGTTCCATGGGGGGAATCCCGAGTGATGTGGTGCAGAACGGGGGAAGCCCTCTGGGTGGCGCAAACTCCCGGGCTGGAATGGCAGCAGGAACGGGGTCCCGAAGCGGGGGGCAACGTCATCCACTTCGGCGTCCTGCCGGGGTTTCCATCCAACCCGCAGAGCTTCTCTCGCTGTGTGACCATGGCGTCAATCCTGGCACTGACCTCGAGATGGGACAAAGAACGAGGGTGACAGTCCAGGAGATCCTCAGCACGGCCCGGATGCCAGCGTCTCGAATTGGAGGCGTCGTGCAGGGTGAAGAGCGTCCTGTCGACAGCCCCCGGGATGGACCCCAGCTCGTCGCCCTGGCGTCGGGAGTGACTCCTGGGAAACGGCATGCTAATGGCGCTAACACCCGGACAAGGAAGGTACAGTTCCACAAACTCACGGCCGCCGGCAACTCGTCTGGCTGCGACTTACTGTTACATGTGGCTCTAGGGAGCCACACAATGAGAGCTGAGGGCGAGCCAGTGAGTTGAGATGTTTTATTAAAGTAAGGGTTAGGAACAAGGGATAAGGAACACGGGGTAAGGAACACGGTCGTTGTAGACCCAAAGCACAGCTACTCATATACAGGGTTAAACTCACGAGTAGAACGGCACAGGAGTAGAGGGCTGGCACCGGAGAATAGGATACCAAGGCAGAGTACTCACAGCGGGGAACACTCACAAGGTTACTGCAAGAAGAGTAAGGGCTGACGCCGGACATCAGGGTTTCAGCCTGTAGTGCTTTAAGTCGCAGCCCCGAGTGATCGAGGCTGCTCCTTTTTATCCTCATTAGCAGCGCCCCAGCTGATGAGGATTAATTGGCCCCAGCCGTCCCGTAATACTGACAGCTGGGAGCCAGCTGAGATGCTGTCTAATGAGAGGCAGGGATGAGGAGACATGGGCTGAGCGCCGAAATGGCGTCTCCTCCCATGGTGGCAGAGATGCTGCCTAATGAGAGGCAGGGATGAGGAGACATGGGCTGAGCGCCGAGACGGCGTCTCATCCCATGGTGACACTCTTCAGAGATTTCATGCTCTCCAGGGCGTTTTCCTGCACGCCAGAGGTGGATGAGCCATTTGCTTTTGAGCCAGAGGTCAGAGGACCTCCTATTGTCGAGCCAGAGGTCAGAGAACCTCCAACTGTTGAGCCAGAGGTCAGAGGACTGTGAAAGATTTCTTTCTCATCATATTTAATTCTTTATATCATGTTTTTATTCTATGAAACTTTGTTCTCAAATCAACCTTTATCAAGTTCCCTCCTGTTCCGGACACAGTGTCAATGGCGACATCATCACCAAACACATCCATCAACCAGCACTAAAGCATGTACACCTCCTTAATGAGCAGCTCTCCCTCTTACAACAGACTAAGAACTCTCTTGCTGGTCACCGGTAGGTGGCCGAAGCATGACAGCAACAGATCAGTATTGCTTTGTTTGTGGCAATCACCTCTAACCAACAACTGCTGAGTGACAAACATAACTCCACTTTTGTGAGTGGTTCATGAACATTCTCTGCTCTGTGTGTGTGTGTGTGTGTGTGTGTGTGTGTGTGTGTGTGTAAGACATGATAACAGCTGAGAGCTGAAGAATGGACAAAGACAACGATAAGATGGACATTCTCTGTCTGCTGAAGAGAGAGACGAATGGACACTGTTTGCCATAATTTACTAGCCCAACAGACAGGATAAAATGAAAACCGTGGTAATATGCATTTACACCAACAATTTTTTTTTCTCAACAAGACATTTTTTAAATGTAGGACAATAGTCAAAGTACCTACACATTTGAGATATAGTTTACAGTTATGAGTATACAAATGCACTAGCACACAGTAATAAGTATTTCTTTAGTAATCACACCTTGACTAGTACAAGAGAATAATAATGATAATAATAATGCCCTCATGCTTAATTGATTACATATCAGATGGGTTACAACAGCAGAACTGAAGTCAACAGATGAGTGAATGAGTGAACGAAAGCTTGACGAGCTACAAATTGTCATGTCCGCTGCGTAATTTTGCAGCGAACATATAATTTGGCATATAATTTGGCAATGAGCCCAAAACGCAGTGTAAGTAGCATGTCTATTAACAAGGGAAAATGTACAGAATGTCCAAATAACAGTTAATGTGGATAAGAGTAGACAACCCACTACAACCCTCGTAGGCTTAAAGGGAATGCCTCATGCTCCCCGGACAGTCAGGAGCGGAAGGGAAAGGTACAAAGGAAGACTTACAAATACGTTGGAGCGGAAAGGCTCTAAAACACAACATACAAAGTCCAGAGGGAGGAAGCCAATAATCCGGAGAGTCAGGTTGTCCCATGTTGACTTAAGCTGCCACACTGGTTGAGCCCACTGCCTCCCAATAAGTACTCAATATACTGATGAAGGCAAGTGGACACAACCATGTGGCAAGCAGGTGTGTGATAATTGGATAAGTGTGTGTGTGTGTGTGTGTGTGTGTGTGTGTGTGTGTGTGTGTGTGTGTGCGCATGTGGTGAAACAATACACACCGGTGAATGTCTGGTGAGGAGGAGGCGTGGCTGTAGGACTGGCAGAGAGCAAAGCTCAATCAGTCAGCTGGAATTAATAAGCAATAATCAAAACCCTACAGCCACAGGTCATGGACGGGGTAACAACCCCAAACATGACAACCCCCCCCCCAAGGGGTGGGTACCAGACACCCACCATACCATCAAAACAGAAAATACAACCTGTCCCCTCCACCCACTCAAAAGGCCAATACAACAAACCAGGGCAGGAGGTGGGCGAAAACAGGTTAGGAGGGATAAATCAAGGATAGATAAACACCACAATACAACACCACAAACACCACTTTACCCAACCCCAAAACTAAACTAACCCACCCCACCCCCAAGAGTCCCACAGTTCAGGTGGCCAGCCAGAGTCCAAGACCCAGCAAGTGGCCATAAGTTCAGGGGGTTGGCCAAAGTCCCAGGGCCAGCAGGCGGCCTGCAGAACAGTATCAGGCAGCCTGCCAGAGAAAAAGGGCCACTTGACCCAGGAACCCAGTCCTTCGGGCGGCCTGCCCACATGATTAGGCCACCAGGACTGGAAGGGCAAATGAGGCGGTGGCCTACCCACTGGAAAACTGAGAGGTGGATGGCCAAACAAGGGAAATGAAACCCCTGCGATCACTGGCGGTGGAGGGAAAAAGACCCCGACGGTGCCCAGCAGAAGGTGGAGGAACACCCATGGGGCCTCCCAAAGGAAAGGCATGACCCCGGTGTCCCCAAACTGTCCTGGCACCCTCGGTGGCCCTGACGTGAGCCCGGAACTCTGGAGTATGCGTGGTGGATCTGGGCTGGGCCATGGCTGCATCTGCGGTGGTCCCGGCCTGGGACAACGTTGCACCCACAGCGGACCCCGACCGAGCCATGGCTGTACCCATGGTGGAGTCCGCCTGGACCCCTGCTGCACCCGCAGTGGGACCCGCCTGGACCCCTGCTGCACCCGCAGTGGGACCCGGCTGGGCCACTGCTGACCCCAGCGCCATCTTGGCCATGGGCCAGCCGACCCGTGTGAGCACCCAAGCCAGGAGGCGATCGATCACAGGCACCCTGGACTGCTACTGGGTGCCCCCGACAACCACCTCAGCCGGAACCTCGGTGACCTCCGATTGTGAACCTGGATCCACAGACTCGTCCGGCGATGGAGGACTCTCCCCGGCGACTCTGGAAAAAGACTCAGACAGAAAGGAGAAAGGGTCAGAGTCACTGGCACCGGCAGAGCCCGGCGAGACAAGCTCAGGTGCAACGTTTAGCTGCAGCTGGCTCTCCTCACCTAAAGCTAGGCAAAAATGCTCTATAATAGAAACGAGAAAGACAAAAGAGAGCACTTGCCTTAGCTCAAGCTCTACTGCCGTCCAGGACTCCGGCGATCCGGGCGACATCTTCCCAAGTTTGGCCTCCAAAAGGTTCTGCTCGGGTGCTAACTCTGCTGTGGCGGCCTCCACAGCAGGTGTGATGGTCACTGTAGTCTTATCTTCCCCAGTTGCCATGATCCACACAGGTGACTCCTCCAGCGTGGTGGCTGGGACCTGGTTCACCACTGTTTTGGAAGGACAATCCTCCCGGACCTCTGGCTCCTCCTGGTCCTGACCGCTCGGCTCCGGTTCCGGCAGGCAAACAAAGGAGAGTGGAGAGAGGGCTGGTGAACAGTCTTTAACAGCAGCAGGTGGGGAGAGCTCAGGGGACTGCTTTCCCTGAGCCTCCCTACTGGGAATCAGGCAAGACATTTCATTATTAATGTGAGTCAAATGAAAAATAACTTGCCTGTTCTCCCGGTTCAAGATGTTGCTGCTGCTGTTTGGACGTCATCACCCGTCTGTCCGGGAAAGGCGGTACTAGGCTACTCTGTAGAACATATGGGAGCCGCCCCTCTCACCACAGGAACGGGAGACCCCAGTGAGGAAAGCAAGAACCCCTCTGCTGCCAGCGAACAGACCGAGGAAGAAGACCTCGCAGTGGATATGGAGGAAGATTCTGCAGACGGGACTGCTTGGAACTGATAATCTGCTGTGGGGGTAACAGGGCTCGGTGTAGGAGCAGGAGCAGTTAGCGTGGCTGAATTGTTCTTCCGGGATTCCGGGTGACTTCGCCGACACAGACCTGATCGCAACCATCTTGGAAAGGGTGATGGAGGAGAGGGAACGATGGCCGCCGGCGGAGAAGAGCATCTCTGTTTCGGCTTAGTCCGGAAAACCCTCCTCTTCAGGTCGGGAAAGGCCTGCTCGAGCGCGCAGACGGAGGACAATAATTCGGCATACTGGGGATAATTCCAGAGGCCCGGGTGAGCTGCCAAGATATCCTGAGCCTCGTTGAGGCAGTCCCATTGTTCTCCGGGGCCATAGGCATCATTTGCGATGTACAGGAGCCCTCGGATAGACGCGGCTGCCCATTCCTCCTCCATGCTGGGATGTCCCGTTGCCCGTCCACTTAAGCCAGTATGGAAACGGCTAGATCAGGACATCATGATCCGAACAGGTTGGTGAAAAAAAAAAAAAAAAATGAGTAACACACTACTTACTGCTTGGGCTCTTTTGGTGGCAGCTTACTGTCATGTCCGCTGCGTAATTTCACAGCGAACAATTAAAATTGGCAACAAGCCCAAAAATCAGCACGATATCCTACCACACAAATCACAATAAAGACAGGGCAGGGGCACAAAACAACCAGGGCATACATTCACCGGGAGAGAAAAAAAACCCACACTATACAACACAGGAACACATACCACAGGGTAACAGTCTCATCCCTCCAACAGGAAAGGGGAAAAAGAAAAAAAAACACAAAGAAAAACAGCTTTACAATGTACAAATACTGTCACAAAGCTGGATTACCAGTCCATTTCAGGGGAAAAAAACAAACAAACTCAAATCTCTCATGAATTGACAGCAAACCAAAAAAAAAAAAAAAACCCTCCACAGTTATGAACCCACCACTGACGTGGCTGATCAGTGGCCTTCAGTGCACATGAGCAATAATGGAAAACAAATATAAGCCAAAGACCCATAAGGTATTTCACCTCCGATACAAAAATGTCAGATCTTAAGTTTGAAGTTGCACCAATCACAAGGTTTCTTCTAGAGTCCCTGTCGGTTAGCTTTCACTTCTGAAGGCCAGTTCATTATGCAGATGACTCTGTTTTGAGCTTATACGCGTGGAAGAAATATCAAAAATAGTTCAGGAGAGTTTAGAGGCCCCAGTTAGTGACCATCACCTTTAAACAGTCAGAGTGCAAAGGTCCCACAAGAAATTTAGCAGCTGTGACTTCAAAGGCTGCACTTCAAATTCTAATTTTAAGACTGATTAGAAAAACATGGCCAAACTTCTGAATGCAGAAGCTGAACAAGTTCATTTTCTTGGCATTATGTCTGATGAAGAAAAGGAGAGGGTGGTCTGCTCTGAGGATTCTTTAATCAGAAATGCAATAGTCAGACAACATTTTACCAAACAGTAGCTCAAAGACATGCGAATTCCCATGACAAGAATCAGAATCAGAATCAGAATCAGATTTATTGCCATTGTTCATGTAGTACACAAACTAGGAATTTGTCTCGGTGCAATGCTGCAACATTAAACATGGAGTAGCACTAAAGATAAAAATAAAAAACTATGCATGCAATAAAATGTAGAATATGAGTAATACTAATCTATGCAATTTTTTAATATATTAACCAGCAGCAGATATTGTGGAGTTCCACATAGTGCAGTCGGTAGTGCAAAAAGAAAACAGTGATAATTGTCATGAGACCGGTTGAGCTGCTGTACATGGTGCACGAGAGTCTAATAAGTCACTTAGTGTTCAGCAGTCTGATGGCAGAGGGGAAGGAGCTGTTCATGTAGCGGGAGGTTTTAGTCTGAATGGACCAAAGTCTTCTACCTGAGGGGAGGGGGGCAAACAGTACATGTCCAAGGTGTGAAGGGTCGGCTATGATCCGGCCTGCACGCCTCCAGGTCCTGGAGATGTACAGGTCCTGGAGGGATGGGAGCTTGCAGCCGATCACCTTCTCAGCAGCGCGCACGACGCGCTGACAAGGGTACATATATCCATTAAACACAAAATTGGAATAATATAAATGATGTTCAATATAACCATAATAGATCCTAATGTTGAGGAAAGGTACTAACAAAATTAGATTTAACTCGGCTTTCTGTCTTCTAAGCCAAAAGGTCAAAAAAGAAAAAAAAAAAACCTCGGTATATAAACAAGACTGAATGGGGAAAAAAAACCAAGCGGCCAAGTCACACATCGGAGAACACCATTAGATCCTGTATGTGGAGTATTTCAGCCTAAAAAAACCCAAAACAACTCAAGATCACAGAACTAATGAAGGGCCGAGGGAGAGAGAGAGGAAGAAAAAAAAAAAAAACACACCGGGATGACAGGCATAATATACAGTTCAGGGGGCCTCCCCGCACCCAGCATCCAAGCCGCTAGCAGAGGTAGTGGGACGTGTTCTGGCGGCCCCCCTGAATCCCGGGCCGGGGATGACCGTGCCTCCGGCAGCCAGACCAGGGTGCCAAATATACAGTTCTGTTTATCAGGAGGCCGGCCCTGGACGCCAAACGGGAAGAGCAGGCTTCCAGGTGGTCGACCTGCATCAACCTGCCAACAAGACCACTGGAGAGAGCTCGGCAATGGTCTCCCAACGGTGAGGAGAAGCCAGAGAGAACCGGGCCAACTATGGTTAATCCCCGCGGTTCCAGGTGCGGGGGAAGGAGGAATGTGACGAGGATAAGGAATCAGTTTGGCATTATTCAGCGGCGGGTCTGCAGCACCATCTCCGGATCCCACACAAACAGGCGCTGATTGGGCTGGAACCAATCCAGTAGAGAATCCCGACTGGACCGACGCTGCACCTACGGTGGGCCCGGATTGGGCCAGAACCCCTCCGGGGATGAACTCGGACTGGGCCGACGCTGCACCCACGATGGACCCTGATTGGGCCACGGCTGCAACCCCGTCAGACCCCGATTGGGTCAGAACCACTCCGGTGACGAACTCTGACTGAGCCGACACTGCACCCACGATGGACCCCGTTTGGGCCACGGCTGCAACCCCGTCGGACCCCGATGGGGTCTGAACCACTCCGGTGACGAACTCTGACTGAGCCGACGCTGCACCCGCGATGGACCCCAATTGGATCACGGCTACACCCATGTCGGACCCCGATTGGGTCAGAACCACTTCGGTGACGAACTCTGACTGAGCCGACGCTGCCCCTGCGTTGGACCCCGAAAGGATCAGGGCAGGTCCAGCACCGACCTCCAACTCCGAACCTGGGACCTCCGGTACATCAATTGGCATCTGCTCTGCACCGGCGACCTGGCTTCTGCAGCCTGAGGACCCTCCGGCGCCATCATCCACGCTGGCAACCCGCACGGTGTGGTGGCAGGGGGCCCCTGGCCGCTGGGTCGGACTGTTCATCCGTGGAGACCCGGGGATGCTCCGTCGTCGGTGCAGGCTCCATACAGTAGTCCGCTCCCTTCCTCCATCCTTGATGTGGCTGAGGGGCTGGAATCTTCTGCTCCAGGGCCGCAGGCCCCCTCCTCATCCGATGACGCTTGACTAACGTCGAGGAACGCACCACGGAGGGAGACACAGAGGCAGCGGGTTTAGTAATTACCTTAGCAGGTGGTGGAGGCTCGGGGGGCTGCGAACCCCGAACCTCACCCCCAGGAGTCAGACAAGACAAATCACTATTAGGAGGAAAAGAGTGAACTTGTACTCGCCTGTCTCCCGGAGGGAGGATGGTGCCTGCTGTAGGAAACGTTGCTCCTTCTTCTTCCTGTCGGGTAGTGGCAGAGGGCTCCCTGGAAGGACGAGGGGGAGCCGCACGTGATGGAATCGGTGCAGGGCTCGCTGGAGCAGAACTCCTCATACACCCAGCAGCTGGAGAAGGCGTCGGAGAGAAGGGGGCAACAGCCGAGATGGGCCGGGCACGACGCGCTGACGGGACAGCGGGGGAAGACCGCCCGGGGAGAGAGGCTGCGGGAGTTCCCTCCTGGTGAGACGCTGAAGAGACAGCTGTCTGGTTAATGGAGTCATTCCAGCAACCCGGAGCCAGATCCGGACGGGGTTCTTGCTGAGGATGTCTCTGGCCGCGGCGCTGACACCTTCGACGGGCCACAGGTGGTGCGAACTCCTGGCCTGGATCGAGGAAGGGATCGGGATCCCAAAGCGGGCAGCAGGGATGCCGTCTCCTCCACCTCAGTGTAGCATCATCTCACTTTGGCTCAGCAACAATTATTTTTCTGCTTAAAGACATTTTTGTTTCATCCAGGAATAATGCAAAGAAATGGATTTTCTTCCCCCAGGCCACAGCTGAAATCCCCTTTTGTTAAAACCAGCCTAAGGAATTTCCCCAATGTCCGGCTGCACTTTTATTGCCCCCATAAAACCTACACAGATCCACGACTCAGTTAATTTCCTTAAACTGTGGACATGCTGGATTTAAACAACTTTAAAGTACATTATTACAAACTCAATTCTAAACCTTCATTCTTTTCAGAACTATGAAAATGCAAATGGACTCTGATGTGTTTGATGTGGAAAATCAATAATATGTGTGAAATGCATTAATCTGTGATTTTATATATATATATATATATATATATGCATGTTAATGTTAAATGAATGTTTATTCCTGCATGTTGATTTAGAAGCACTGCTTATAAGATACACTAAGGTTAGTTTAGTTATACATAAGTTTGTAACAGTACATTCCAATGCATTTAAAACTGTGTATTCCTGTGGACTGATATCATGTGTCACCAGTCTTCATAGAACCCCAGCTTCTTCATCCTATTGGTCTCTCACAGACAAGGCCTGTTATTGGACTAAAGGTTCATCGAGCCCGCCCACGAAGGACGCTCATTGGCTGAGGTTCCGGTCAGGCCAGAATCCCGCGAAACTCAACAGAGCTTATAAAAGGGAGAGAGAGACTCTGTTTCAGCCCTTTTTGCCCTTTTCGTCAGACACCACTCTCTTTCTGCTCCGGATTCTCTTTTTGCCTGCTCCCTTCTTTCTGATCTCCTCCATTGTCTACACACAGCAAGGGAGAACAAAGGACCACATGGCGCTTTTCTGAACACAGCAGATAATTTGTTTATGTAACTTTGTATTTTCTTCTTCTCTTAAATGCCTAGGAATTCCTTTTTCTTTGAGCTCAATTCTTAATCGGAGTCAAACTCCAATTCTTAATTTATCACTTTTTGTTAAACTTTCTGTAAACCGCCGTTTGTTTAATTTTAAGGTAAACTTTAATCTTGACTTTATTTTTATAATAATTTTCTTGACCAAGCACCTCCCAAAACTATTTTTATCTAAAGTCCGAAAGTTTCTTTTCTAATTTGAAATCGGATTAGATATCTCTTAATTATTACCGAAGACCTCTTGAAGAAAGACGCAGCTCCCACATAACGTGCAGCTGTAGGATCAACACACAGCTGTCCCACATCACTCTGAAGAGACGTCGGCACCATCTGGCTAAGACCCGTTTCAACTGTGGGTCATGCAGCCCAGAATCCAGCCTCCTTCGACCGCTTGAATCTAAAGGTCGAGCTGTGAACCCTTGAAGTATCTGCTGGCAGATATTTCCCTCACATCCACAAAGTCTTGGGCTGAAAAAGGACGACAGAACTGCCATCACTGAGGATCACGTGAGCTGAAAAAACTTTAATTCATCTGCTGAATTAAACTTAAGGTTCGGTACTAATTTATATATCTAATCAGATGCAAATTAAGAAGCCCTTAACATAACTCTCCTTTTCATTAAAATTCCGTTTTTATTTTCTTAAGATTAATTTAGGACTTTTTCATAATTGGCAAACTTTCTCCATAAATTTGCGTTGTTTTTGATAATCTGTTAACTCAAACTGATAGAAATTCGTTTCTCAGTTTAACCCTGGTTCCGAAAATATTGACATTGTTAATCTATCATTTACAAGATTGATTTTATGATTAATGAAATTATTCCGATGTCTATTAATCATTTCGTTTAATAAATATTTAAAAATGAGAAGTTGTTGGGAATTTTTCATTCTGAGTCTGTTTCAAGCCCAGGTATCGAATTCACGGAAAATTTTTGAGACTGATTATTGATTAATTTATTGAGTGATCAAACAGGTATAAAGTGAAATTAAAGATCAAATTGCTTCTTAGAGATAGAAGCTGGTGCCCCTTACGAGTGTTATTAACTTTTCTGATGTATATGAAATGAGATTTGAGCTCAGATTCCAATACATCAATATAAATTAAATAATTCATACCTGATCATATTTATTATTTATTAATATTCCCATTTCACGTTACATCAGGTTGTCTTCTTCCTCGTACATCCGGAGTATCTCGCGTTGGGCGGCGATGCCAAGCCTCCTTGCGTCGACTTCTGGGTGGTCGTCGTAGCTGGGGGAAAGACGGTTGAGCACATCCTCAGCGCAGTCCAGGTACCAGCGTACGTCGGGATGAAAGTCGAGGAGGGAGGAGGCGATGAGGATTTCATCAACTTCTTCCAGAGCCTCGGTCAGCTTGTGGCTGGGACCCCGAGTGCAGCCCCTCCGCGACGGCATACTTCCAGTACACCGTACTGGAAGTATGCCGTTGCATACTTCCAGGAAAGAGCAAAGTTCCAGGAAAGAGCAAAGTTCGCATACTACAGGAAAGAGCAAAGTTCTCCTGAATGCAACTTCACCGAGAACGGCGTCTCCTTCTGGCGGCAGTCTACTGTCAGGACTGGCCCTCACGAGCCAGCATAAGACGCCACAGTCCAGTGAAGTTGCACAGGTGTTTATTAACAATTAGGGAGAGGGAAGGACAAGATAACCAGCCGCGTGGACTGAGCAGCAAGACTACTTGTTAACATATCGAACAATCCATTGACAGCTGAGACGAGGAACACTCGCTCAGCGTCTGACAAGGACAAGGGCACCAGAGTACCAACAATAACTACAATCGATAAACAGAATCAGAATCAGAATCAGAAAGCTTTATTGCCAAGCATGTTTACATAAAGAATCAACATAAACACACTTACACATGAGAAGGAATCATGGATGATCGTTAGATGAACGTTTGACGAGACTGCCGCGAGATGCAGCCGCTGGCGCCGGCTTTTAAAGCCGGCCGCAAACAACCGCAAATGCAGCGCAGCTGTTCAGACCTTGACAGCAGGAAACTCCCCCGAGCGTTTGTCCAATCAGAGCCCGGGGAGCCAGAATGACAACACTGCTGTCAAAGCCTGAGAGGAATGGTGCGTGGCCCGAGCACGGACAATAATAGCGCTGGGGTTATGACAATAATTACTAAAAGTTTTACCTAAACCATGCATGGAATAAACATATTTTGAGATCAAAATGACAAAAAATTGAAACTGAAGAGCTCTTGCATTGGCTGAAAATCAGGAATCTTACTCATACCCTTCTCAGATTTCTGCCTTCAAGGATGACTGCAAAATAAATTTAGATAACCGTTTTTCTAATTACAGGATAAAATTAAGCATGGATTATGGAGAAAATCTTGAAAACTGGCATCCAGAGGAGGCAGTCCTGTGAACTGTATGATTAATTAATTTCATAAAAAGTTGATCAACAAAACAGAAACTATAAAGTCTAACAAGTAATTAGAGTATTTTGACTACATCACCATAAATTGAAATAAGTAAATTATAATTTGGCTTGTAAAGCAAACATTAATCTGAACTATGTGATCACATACAAAATTTAAAAGAAAACAATTGTTAAATGGCTGTATTTTAAATTTTTTAAGATAGATAAAATGGTGTCACAATAACAGCAACAAGTATGATACTTGGATATAATAATAATGTTTTTCTTTTTTCTTTTTGAGATGCTGAGACCTTAGCTTTAGTAGAATTCACGTCCTAAGTGACAGTGATATTCAATGTTTCACTAGATGTTGGACACCATGGTTAACTAAAGACAATATTGACAAAGGATCCTTTCTATCAGCATGCTTAATCAAAATGCAGGCTCCCCTGATGACACACTGTCAGTGGGAGAAGGCCTCAAGACAACCTGACTGAAATATAGTTCGATAAGTAAACACTGACTATTAACATTTTGAAATTTGACATTTAGAGACTGGACTTAGATGACTTGATTTTTACATTTAGAATGACTTCAGATGACACCGATAATCTACCTTCTTCTATGTTTTCTGTTCTTCTTCTCTCTTCTTTTGTTTGATGTTTGTTTGTTTTGTCCTGAATTGTTTATTTTGGTCTACTGTATGTTTGTCTCCCTGCCCTTGGGGCTATGTAGAAACAGAAAAAGAAAAAAAAAGGGAGAATACATTAAATATACTTTATGAACAGTTTCCATATTTGATGGCACATTTTTTCTTTATGACCTATATATTCACTTTGAGACAATATAGGTTTGGCAAATCTTATTAATTTAGAGACAAAATTGATTAAATTTTGGTTGGTTTAAAATACAATGTTATAAAAGAAGACAATGTTTGAAGAAGTTATTGGGGAATAACAATTATTGATAGGTTAAATTATTTGGTAAGCAAAGAGATTAAATTATAGCTAATTTAACTATTTAACTTGTATATACACTACCGTTCAAAAGTTTGGGGTCACTTAGAAATTTCCTTATTTTTGAAAGAAAAGCACTTTTTTTCAATGAAGATAACTTTAAACTAATCAGAAATACACTCTATACATTGCTAATGTGGTAAATGACTATTCTAGCTGCAAATGTCTGTTTTTTGGTGCAATATCTACATAGGTGTATAGAGGCCCATTTCCAGCAACTATCACTCCAGTGTTCTAATGGTACAATGTGTTTGCTTATTGCATCAGAAGGCTAATGGATGATTAGAAAACCCTTGTGCAATCATGTTAGGTCTGCAATGCTGTAATTGCTGCAAATGGAGGATTCTTTGACGAAAGCAAAGTTTGAAGGAAAAAATTATTATTTCAAATACAAATCATTATTTCTAACCTTGTCAATGTCCTGACTATATTTTCTATTCATTTTACAACTCATGGTGGTAAATAAGTGTGACTTTTGATGGAAAACACAAAATAATTGTCTGGGTGACCCCATATATATATATATATATATATATATATATATATATATATAAGGCAGAATGTGTGTTCTGGGATCGTTTGTGGGTCCGTTTTCTGCCCTGCTCAGACATCGGTGGGGGGACGCCCCCAGGAAGATTCCTGCCTCTATACCATGACACAAATTGGTCTGAGACGAGGGGGGGCTGATGTCCAGCAGAATGGGAGCTGACTCCACTATGATAACCCATCCATCCATCCAGCCATCCATCTTCTACTGTTTTTCTGGAGGTCTGGGTCACGGAGGCAGCTGTTCAAGCAGAGAAGCCCAGACTTCCCTCTCCCTAGCCACCTGCTCCAGCTCTTCAGAGAGGATACCAAGGCGTTCCCAGACCAGCTGGGAGACATAGTCTCTCCAGCGAGTCCTGTGTTTGCCCCAGGGTCTCCGTCCAGTGGAATGTTCCCGAAACACCCCAAGTGGGAGGCGTCCAGGAGGCATCCTAATCAGATGCCCATACCACCTCAGCTGGCTCCTTTCAATGTGGAGGAGGAGCGGTTCTACTCTGAGCCTCTCCCGGATGACTGAGCTCCTCAGCCTTTCTCTGAGGGTGAGTCCAGCAATCCTACGGAGAAAGCTAATTTCAGCCGCTTGTATCCGCGATCTCGTTCTTTCAGTCATTTCCCAAAGCTCTCCCTTTGTTAGTTATGCTTCTTTGTGTTTTCCTCTTAAGTTATGCATTTGTAGTGTTATTATCATTATTCTTGGCCTGCTATGTTTTAAGCCTGTGTCACCATGGTCTGGGTCTCTGTCATAAATGTTGTCTGAGTATGTCTCCTCTGTGATCCTCTGTTCATGTTCTGTGTGATGGTGTGTGTGCAGCCCTGTCCATCCTGCTGTCTCTGCTCGCATCATGTATCAGCTGTTTCTCATGATTGCTCTCCCCACCTGTGTCGTATTGTCTTGATTATTCCCTCTGTCTATATATTATGTGTGCTTTTCCGTGTCAGACGTGGCATCATTAATGTCTTCTGTTTGGTCGTGTCCATGAGTGTTCTGTCAGTAAATATTCAAGTCTGGTTCAGTTCGGTCAGTCAGTCTGTTTGCCTTTGTGTTCATTTGCAGCCCTCACACTGCTGTTCATTTGTGTTTAAGTTTTGTTAATAAATTGTCATTTCTGCACCGTATCTCTGCCTGCGTCTGAGTCCTGTACCCACACAACCTTGACAGTGTGCACAGATGCAGCACAGACATGAATGGATTTGACATTTAAGGAAAAGAGGATGATGCCTGTGTAAACGTTCATAAACTTTCATTAATGATGGTGTGGAAGTCACTCCCGGCTGTGGGGCGATGGAGTACTCCCTCTCTTGTTGCTTTCACAGACTGAGGATCTCCCCTATATCCCTTCTGGAGGTGAGGCGATGTGGCACGGCTTCCTGTCCGCTTCTGGCCTCCGCCACAACGCAAGCCTGCTCTTGGCAACCTCTGTTGGGGGCTGACGGGTAGCTGTCGGGGAGCTTGCTGGTCTGGAAACCCGGGGCGCACAGCCGACACAGATATGGACATGTCTCCTGTCTCTCTGAGTTACAGTGAAAAAACACTGCACACTCCTTGTTCATTAATTTATTCCCCTAAAAATAAACACATTAATGCCTAATCAGTCAGTGATGAAGATGAAGTGTCATGTATCTGCCTGGAGGCAGATGTGGTTTTAAAAGTAGGACCCAAGAGCACAGGCAGGAAGGTGGTGCAATGATAATTTATCAACAGTAGACTGAGCAAAAAAAACCAACAGCTCAGGGGCAGCAAACGAAACTAAAACATGGGAGCAAATGACTGGGAACTAGACAGGATGACAACAGGATGAATGACTATGACACCAGACAGAGCACAAAAACCAACTGACATAAATAGGGGAACTCATAATTACAAATGCCAGACAGCTGGGAACAATCAAGGGCTACATGGTGCACATGAGGAAGTGGTTAGAGGTAAGGAAACATGAGGGGCTGAAAACAATAGGTAAACAAGTACAATGTGTTCCAAATTATTATGCAAATAGGATTTTAGTATGATAAACATTCAATTTTTTTTCAATTAAATTCATGGATGGTATTGTGTCTCAGGGCTCTTTGGATCACTGATATCAATCTCAGACACCTGTCATAATTAGTTTCCCAGGTGACCACAATTAAAGGAAAGCTACTTAAGAAGGATGTTCCACATTATTAAGCATGCCACAGGTTTCAAGCAATACGGGAAAGAAAAAAGATCTCTCTGCTGCGGAAAAGCATCAAATAGTGCAATGCCTTGGATAAGGTATGAAAACATTAGATATTTCACGAAATCTTAAGCATGATCATCGTACTGTGAAGAAATTTGTGGCTGATTCAGAGCACAGACGGGTTTGTGCAGATAAAGGCATAATGAGGAAAGTTTCTGCCAGACAAATTCATTGGATTAAGAAAGCAGCTGGTAAAATGCCATTACAAAGCAGCAAACAGGTATTTGAAGCTACTGGTGCCTCTGGAGTCCCACGAACCTCAAGATGTAGGATCCTCCAGAGGCTTGCAGTTGTGCATAAACCTACTATTCGGCTACCTCTAACCAATGCTCAAAAGCAGAAATGGTTGCAGTGGGCCCAGAAATACATGAAGACTAATTTTCAGTCTTGTATACTGCTGAGTGCCGTGCAACCCTGGATGGTCCAGATGGATGGAGTAGTGGACGATTGGTGGATGGCCACCACGTCCCAACGAGGCTGCAACATCAGCAAAGAGGTGGTGGAGTCATGTTTTGGGCTGGAATCATGGGAAGAGAGCTGGTAGGCCCCTTTAGGGTCCCTGAAGGTGTGAAAATGACTTCGGCCAAGTATATAGAGTTTCTAACTGACCACTTTCTTCCATTGTACAAAAAGAAGAACTGTGCCTTTGTAGCAAAATTATCTTCATGCATGACAATGCACCATTTCATGTTGCAAAGAATACCTCTGTGTCATTGGCTGCTATGGGCATAAAAGGAGAGAAACTCATGGTGTGACCCCCATCCTCCCCTGACCTCAACCCTACTGAGAACCTTTGGAGTATCCTCAAGCAAAAGATCTATGAGGGTAGGAAGCAGTTCACATCAAAACAGCAGCTGTGAGAGGCTATTCTGAAATCTTGCAAAGAAATTCAAGCAGAAATTCTACAAAAACTCAGTAAAGTTCAAAGTTCAATAGATGCACGAATTGTGAAGGTTATATCAAAGAAGGGGTCCTATGTTAACATGTAACTTGGCCTGTTAACCTGTTGAACTCCGGGATTCCGTGGGCGGTCACGTCTCTGTGTCATAGTGCGTCTCAGTGCGCACTGAAAAAAAAAACTGCATTTTCATTCTTCCAGTACAGACACAGCCGTGAACAGAAAGCCAAAGGAGTGTTTGATTGGTTTAGATTTGATTGACCTCTCATTCGACTAATAAGAGCCTTGAATTGGGTTTCTGAAACCTTGAAGAACCAATGACTGAAAACCTAGCAAGAAGGACCTGCCTACCAACGACCGCAAATACAACGAGCCAATTGAAGCAGAGAAGTTCGATGATTGAAACGCGTGCGTCCTGTGCGTAAAATCTGTTTTGTCTAAGCCGCTGGGTAACACACATTGAGACCTGTGTGTAACGGTAGCGTTAGCCAGTCTTTTTTTATTACTACTGTTCTTATTTGTTTTGAAAAATCGTTCGCAAAAACCACAATCATGGAAGCGGAGATGGTTTGACCGGGTCGGGTGACCAGAACCACGAGTCCGTAACAACCGGACCAGCTTCATGTTCGTCTGACAATGAGGAACAGATGTTTGCCAACAACACTGCTGTTGTGGACAGGTAAGTGTTATAAGCTAAATTATTCTTTATCAATGAAAATAGTAATAAAAATGACTTTTGACCGATCGGTAATTACAACGGTCCATCATGGCCACAAGTATTTTTGTGTGCCGAGCTCCTCTGTAGTGGGGGGGGGGGAGTTGTTATCCTCTACATTGCAGATATTTTCGTATAATTTTTATTGCACTGTAGGTTATTTTTTCTTGTAAAAAAAGGCCACACATTTTTTACGTGGCATGTTTCTTTGTGTGTGGGGGGCTTGTTTGTTCATTCATTCATTCATGAATGAACAAACAACCCCCCCCCCACACACACACACACAGCCCTGAGTGTCACCTTTCATTAGAGGCTAAGATGAAGCTTCTATGTTGAAGCATTCAAAAGTTATAGATGTTTTCCCAAACTGTGCCATTGGGCACAATTTGGCACAGTTCAAAAATGCCTGGGAACAACCTGACAAAAAGGCTGTGTAATATATTCATTTTTTGTGGTATTGTTACAAAATTTTGACCTCAGCTTGATAACACTTGGTTCTACATTTCTGTTGCATTTTCCAGCCAGTATCTGACAGCTGTGTGTTATTTGCAAGCATTTGTATCTAAAAAAAACACCCAAGCAAACTTTATTTTCTTCAAATTCAGTATGTTTAGATGACTGTTACTCAGTGGCAGGAGCACTTAGAGAGATTATGACTGTTTTGCCAAAAAATTCAGTGTTTTCTTTTAAATGAGACCAACCCCATGAAGATGCTGTAAAGGGTTGAAGAACAGCTTTTGATTTACTTTGGGTATGTTATTTTTAGGCGTTTTTAGGGAAATTGACCAGAGTTCAAGGGGTTAAGATGTTTTTGACTGAAAAAGCTTTTGATTTCAATAAATATGACCTCCTAATGCTGCAAATTCAACAAATTACCATTTTCAATTCTTTACAAACAACAAAATGTGAAACTCTGTTGTACATAATAATTTGGAACAGTGCATTTTGATTTTTTTTTTTATTTTTGCAAAAAAAAAATAGTAATCATTGGAAGGTTTGTTCAATAAAATTTGAATTATGCTCTAACGGCTGATGACTTGAAAATTATACTGACTGTCATTTGCATTGACTATTTAGGAAAATCAGAGAGAAATGTCATTTGCATAATAATTTGGAATGCGGTGTACACACACAACCTTAGACTTAGACAGGGGAAACACAGAGCCCACAATAATGACACTAAAGACAAACAGGGGATGGCACAACAAATCAGGGGAAACAGAAGACAATAACTATAATAATAATACTCAGAGTGAAAACTAAGAAACCCAAATGAATATAAAGCGTGGGCCCAGATCATAACACAAATAAAACACAATTAAAATGAGAGTGTGGATGAAAAAAAAAAAACAACTAGTGTGTGATCATAATACAATTAAAATGACGAGCGATTATGACTGTCACAACTCTCTCTATTAAAATAAGACCCCAGCGCATGCCGTTTCATAAGGTCTGGAGCTGCGCGATGTCAAAACACACCACTGAAATATCATTAACAATGCACTTCTGACGATAGACCTCCTTTTTCCTGATCAAAAGCAGATTCTCATGGAATGCACTATAATCGTAATGCGCATTAGATAGCACGCCACCACACCTCTTTGAAATGACTCTCCTCTTAGCACATAGCGGGCACTCTGTCTACTGGTAATTTGATGGTGTGACACAAAGTGTAAAAAACAGACAATGTGCTGACAGAAACTAACAAAAACACTGGTGTACGGCAGAAAGTCTGTCGGAAAAGTATGCGGTTGACCGTCAAAATAGGGCCCTATGAGTGTGTACTGAATATGATATTTTGAATTTTGATTATCTTTTCTTATAAAAATAAAAGTAAAACCATATTTTAAAGGACATTCAGTGCACTTAATATATACAATCGCGATATGTATTGTGTATTGCAAAATGGAGAAGTTATATCGTGATACATTAAAAAAAATAAGCTACTGTATATCGCCCAGACCTATTTTGTACCTAATTCCACAACCACGCAGAAGTTAAGGCATAAAAGGCAAAAAAGACAGCCACATCCTTTTGGACATCAGACACATCAAATCTTATCCCATTTTCAGTTTTGTGCAGCACATGACTCTTTACATGTATTTTTTATTTAACCTTTACTTATACAGGGGAAACCTCTCTTTCGAAGTTGAAAGTTGTTTTTAAAAATATGACCTAAAAATACTTTGAACAACGTTGTGGGCTGTGCAGATGAAGTCAGGCTGCTTGGTGGGAGTGTGAGAGGACATGTGTGGCCCAACTTCCCCCCGGAGAGTTTCTTCCTGCTCAGGATGCAGGGGGTTGTGGGTTGTGTGTGAGACAGCACGAGTGGATGTGGATTGAAACCCTGTGTCTCTGACGAGGGGGGAGCAGGCATCCGTGACTAAAGCACAGGGGCTGTTATGCGGCATGTCACGTCTCCTGATGCCAGCCTCCCTGTGGACGTGCACAGACAGACGCTGGCCAACAGGGGGAATTAATTCCGCCACATGCGCCACGTAGCCCCTCTATTAATTCACACCTACTGTCACGAGCAAACACACAAAAAAAGGACAGTTTGCTGTTGTCTTTTTCTAAATAAAGGGCTTTAGGTCAAGAAAACTGAGCAAAGGAGACGCCACAAAAACAAGAAATAAACATGCATGCTGCTGTAATATGAGTTGACTGAGGATTTGTGCATCTTTAAACCGTAGTATATGTCTAAAAAAGATAACTGTTCTGGGCCGTCCACACCAAGAACTACAACTATACCAATATTTATTAATAATTATAAATAATAAATGGTGTGAGTGTCCACAATGATGACTAAAACATCATGTTGTGGGGAGACTTGAATAACGAAACCGAATTGTCTTCCATTCCAGTTTATTCAAGAAATCATTCCACTGTCTGCTCTTATTCTTGAGCAGCGAACAAAGAGAGTGAACACACCAAAGTTCTCTCATTTAAACATTCTCACATCAAACCATTTCCCTCGCGGGGGAAATCACACATCTATATCAAAGTCTCTTTATTCACATTCATTAGCCTTTTATTTACATAACTCCCCCTTCTCTCCTCTCGAGCCTCAGTGGTCAGGAAGTCTTCTGTCCCCTGTCCTCCGCAGGGGGTCCAGGCTCTGTGGCTCCGCACCGCAGGGGGCTGGCTCTCCTTCATCGTGAGGTTAAATCACATATGCAGTGTCCAACATATACATGTCTCACAACACAGCCATATAACCCCCCCCAAACGATGAAGAACAGACTAATTCCCAAAATTTAATAGCACCTTACTCACTACTGAATAATCAACACCAACATTCAGTCTGTGTGCCGCTTGGGCTTCAGCCGTCTGCCGAATCTGCTGTGCGTTGGCCCCGCCTTGCCTGCGGTGCTGTTCTGCTTCGGGTCTGTTGACTGAGGAAGAGAGTGGTTAATTGCCCTCTGCGGGGGCCTGCCTCGTCGAGGCGCCACCGCGACCGGTACAGAAACGTCCTTCATGACAAAAGCAGGTTTCAGTCTGTCAATGCTGACTGTCTCTTTTCTGTCTCCAAAATCTAGCACAAATTGCTTATCACCTGCCTCCAGCACTCGAAATGGCCCTTCGTAAGGTGGTTTGAGCGTTGCTTTAAGGGCTTCGCGCCTGACAAAAACGAAATCGGCATTTTTCAAAGCCTTGGGGATGAAAACTCGTGGAAAAGCGTGATGAACCGGACCCGGGAGCGTGTCTGCCCCCGTGCCGACTAACGGTCCCAGAGCAGAGAGAGGTGGGGGCTCTGGGTGCTCTGGTAAAAACTCGCCCGGCAGCCTCAGAGTTTGTGCGAATACCAGCTCCGCTGGGGAGGCGTCTAAGTCCTCTTTAGGCGCAGAACGCAACCCTAATAAAACCCATGGAAGTTTATTTACCCAATCTGCATCCGTGAGCGACGCTCTGAGTGCTGCCTTCAAAGACCTATGAAAACGCTCGCATAAACCATTAGCCTGAGGGTGGTAAGCCGTAGTGCGGTGAATTTTGGCTCCTAAGCCGTTGGCCATCGCTGACCACAGCTCAGAGATGAATTGCGGTCCTCTATCGGACGTAATGTCCTACGGAACCCCGAAGCGCGCCACCCAAGCCGTTAAAAAAACGCGAGCCACCTCCGCGGCCGTGGTCGTCGCAAGTGGAACCACTTCCGGCCAACGTGTGGTGCGGTCCACCATTGTCAAAAGATACGTGAACCCCTGTGATGCCGGTAGGGGGCCCACAAGGTCGACGTGCACATGGTCGAACCTTCTGGCCGGAATGCGGAACGGTTCTAACGGGGCTCTTGTGTGCCTGTGAATTTTGGCCCGTTGACAGGAAATGCAGGTTTTTGCCCATTCCTTCACGTGCTTGCGCAGGCACGGCCAAACAAACTTTTCCGCCACTAGTTTCACCGACGCGCGCACCCCCGGGTGCGCCAGTGAGTGGACCGAGTCAAAAACACGGCGGCGCCACGTGGCCGGA
This sequence comes from Pholidichthys leucotaenia, assembly GCA_020510985.1. NCBI lineage: Eukaryota > Metazoa > Chordata > Actinopteri > Cichliformes > Pholidichthyidae > Pholidichthys > Pholidichthys leucotaenia. The sequence goes on along the minus strand of CM035838.1, from coordinate 165,679,562 downwards.
ACCACCGGACGCGGGCGCCCCGTCGACATGTCGCAGATCAGGGGGGGCATACCGGTTTGTAAACACTTGCTCTCCAGCCTCAACCCTGTTGGTCCAGACTGGAGCGCGCGCACGTCTGCGTCCGCCCCCTGGTCCGCTGCCATGGCTGCGTAATCTATACCCACGTGCACCGGGGCTGCGCGCGCCACCGTGCCGCTCTCCTGCGGCGCGGTCACGGTGGCCCGTTCTGCCTCTGCGCGTGTTGGGGTCGTGAACGCGCGTGAGAGACAATCCGCTACTACATTGAATTTGCCCGCGACGTGCCTAATGTCAGTGGTAAATTCCGAGATTGCGGCCAGCTGCCTCTGCTGCCTGCCGGACCACGGATCTGAAATTTTGGCCATGGCGTATGTGAGCGGCTTGTGGTCCACATAAGCGGTGAAGCACCGTCCTTCCAGCCAGAACTGGAAATGACGAATAGCCAAATGCAGCGCCAACAGTTCTCTGTCAAACGCGCTGTATTTTCGTTCAGCCGCGCTTAAAGATTTGCTAAAGAAAGCCAAAGGCTGCCAAACTCCGGCTACTTGTTGCTCAATAACGGCCCCTATGGCTAAATCTGAAGCGTCTGTCGTCAGCGCGATACGTGCTGCAGGGTCTGGGTGGGCCAGGAGCGCAGCGTCAGCCAAGGCTTTTTTAACCTCTGTGAACGCGCGCTCCCGCTCCGGGGACCATTCGACCGCCTGGGTCGGCTTTTGTTTTTTGAGCACGGCATATAACGGTTGCATGATTTGAGCTGCGTGGGGCAGGAACCGGTTATAAAAATTCACCATCCCCAAGAATTCCTGTAGTGATTTGATCGTTTGTGGACGGGGAAAATCCGCTACCGCGCGTACTTTCTCTGGTAACGGAACCGCTCCCTCCGGGGAGACGCGGTGACCCAAAAAATCAATCCGCTCAACGCCGAACTGGCACTTGGCTGGGTTAACTATTAAGCCGTGCTCTCCCAGCCTCCTAAAAACTGCTGTGAGGTGCGTTTCGTGTTCGTCCTCTGAAGTACTCGCGACCAAAATGTCGTCGAGGTACACAAACACGAAAGGGAGATCGCGTAACACGGCATCCATCATCCGCTGAAATGTTTGCGCCGCCCCTTTGAGACCAAACGGCATGCGTAAAAATTCGAAAAGTCCGAACGGGGTTATTACCGCTGTTTTAGGAATGTCCTCCGGTTGGACCGGGACTTGGTGATAGCCGCGAACTAGATCAATCTTTGAAAAAATGCGCGCCCCCGCCAGGTGCACCGAAAAATCCTGAATGTGCGGGATGGGATAACGATCGTGTGCCGTAGCGTTGTTTAGCCTGCGGTAATCCCCGCACGGTCTCCAGGAGCCATCGGCTTTCGGTACCATGTGCAGCGGCGAAGCCCACGGGCTCTTCGACCTACGAACGATGCCCAGCCTCTCCAGGCTGGCGAACTCCTCGCGCGCAATGGCGAGCTTAACTGCATCCAAGCGCCGAGCTTTTGCAAACACGGGAGGACCAGAAGTGGGGATAAAGTGTTTCACCCCGTGCTTGGCGACCGTCGCTGAAAAAGTGGGCACAGTGAGCGCTGGAAATTGGGTGAGGAGTGTGTGAAACTTACCACCTGCTGTAGCGACGTGGGTCTGTACTGGTGGCGGGGACACTCGAGCTGAACAGGGGAGAGAGTAAAAAGAGAGTGCATTTACCAGCCGTCTATTAGCAAGATCAACTAACAGATTGTGTGAACACAAAAAATCCGCGCCCAACATGTTGAAACTCACCGCCGCTACTACAAAAGTCCATTCATATGTGCGGCCATGTAAGCATAAAGGCAAGGTCCTTCTCCCGTAGGTGTTGATGTTCGAGCCATTTGCCGCTGTAGCTCCGTCACCGTGGGGTCCAGCCACCCGGTCCGCGTATGTTGGGGTGATGAAGCTCACTTGTGCTCCGGTGTCAATGAGGAACACTCGTCCGGAGCGCGCATCCGTGATGTAGAGCAGCTTGTTGCGTTCTCCGAGGGTCGAAGCTGCTAGCGACCCCCGGTCTTGCCGTTTCCCGAACTCCTGAAGATGCAGGGCGGCACACACCTGCGTGCCTTCTCTGCGAACCTCCGATGGTAAAAGCAGAGATCTTCTCCTCCGCTGTGTCGTGCCCGCGCCTCTGTCGCCGGGCTATTGGCTCCCCCTCGTCGCGGTCGTGTTGCCGCCGTCGTCGGCCAGTCTGGTTCTGCCGCCTCTGGCTCCCCGCTGTCTCGGGTCGCTGCTGCGGTTGCTTGCCCGCCGCAGGCGTCCAGGATCCCATCTGCCTCCTGGGCCAGCTCCCGGAACTCCTCCAGGGTGTGACACTTTTTGCCGGCCAGCGTGCTTCTCGCATGCGCCGGGAGGTTGGAGAGGAAGATGAACTGAAAAATGAAATCATCGTTGTCCAAACCTCTCAGCTGTATCATCTCCTCCATCAGGGCGCTCGGCCTGTGTCCACCTTGGTCTAGCAAAGACAGGATCCTCCTCGCCCTCACTTCAGCCGAGGGGGTGAAAAACTTGATGAGGGTGGATTTCAGCTTGCCGTACCTGTCGGTCGCGGGTGGCTGCTCCACCAAGCTTTGCACGCACCGAGCTGTGCTGTTGTCCAGTTTAGCGATGACATGGTGGAACTTAGTGTCATCCACCGTTACTCCTGCGAGCGCGAACTGCGACTCTGCTTGCAGAAACCACGACCGTGGGTTATCCTGCCAGAAATCAGGCAGCTTAACGGCCACTGCGCTCGCCAGCTCTGAGCGCTATGAGTCCGGGACCCTGAGAATTTCTTCGTTCATTCTCAACGTCGTCAGTCACCAATGTGGGGAGACTTGAATAACGAAACCGAATTGTCTTCCATTCCAGTTTATTCAAGAAATCATTCCACTGTCTGCTCTTATTCTTGAGCAGCGAACAAAGAGAGTGAACACACCAAAGTTCTCTCATTTAAACATTCTCACATCAAACCATTTCCCTCGCGGGGGAAATCACACATCTATATCAAAGTCTCTTTATTCACATTCATTAGCCTTTTATTTACATAACTCCCCCTTCTCTCCTCTCGAGCCTCAGTGGTCAGGAAGTCTTCTGTCCCCTGTCCTCCGCAGGGGGTCCAGGCTCTGTGGCTCCGCACCGCAGGGGGCTGGCTCTCCTTCATCGTGAGGTTAAATCACATATGCAGTGTCCAACATATACATGTCTCACAACACAGCCATAATGTCATGTAATGCTTCACATCCGCAAAACGACTGTTTTTATTTCGGTTTCCAAGTGAACAGGTTCCAATATAATATTAACAATCATGTAATAAATCATACCATTGTCATGAGGTTTGCATGTTGTCTGTGCTGTGGTGCTTAAATGTGCAGCAATCTGGACCTGTTGCTGTACACTGTGCATGTGTGTGTGTGAGTTTATGAAATTATTCAAGGGATCCTTCTCCTTGTGACAAAGCTTCCCTGGACCCACAGCCAGATAGGATGTGGTGGGTGCTGCGCTGTGCTATCAAACCCATTCATGTCTGTGTGCTGCAGACTGTGGGAATGGAACAAGTCAGGCTTACTGTCCATGCAAGCTGCGCTGAAGTTAAAACATTAGCTGCTTGAGTGCACTTGCTCTCTAATGACCATTGATTCGTCTCCCCCTCAGTAGATAAGATAAGATAAGCCTTTATTAGTCCCACAATGGGGAAAGTCCAGAGTTAATTTCGTCGACTAAAATTTTTTTTGACTAAAACTAGATTAAAATCACTGGTAATGACCAGACTAAAATAAAACTATGACTATGACTAAGACTAAACAAGACTAAATCTCGACTAAAATGACATCCTCTTGGTGTTGAATTCTGGTGGTTTTGTGATTCTTGTCCTGCTTGACCTAACTGCTGCCTTTGATACAGTGGACCATGACATTTTAATATCCCGTCTACAGTATCTTGTGGGGATTTCTGGTACAGTATTGGAATGGTTCAGGTCCTATTTGGCAGATAGAACCATATCTGTAAGTCTGGCTGGCTTTGAATCTTTATCAACTTCCCTGTCATGTGAAGTCCCACAGGGCTCAATTTTAGGGCCCTTGCTTTTCTCCCTGTACTTACTTCCACTGGGTTCAATCCTTAGAAAGTATGGTATCTCCTTTCACTGTTACGCTGATGACCGTCAGATCGATGTACCATTAAAGCAGAAAAAGGCTTTCTCAGTTAAACCACTTCTTGCATATCTTGATGACATTAAAGCTTGGATGGCTTTAAACTTTTTAAATTTTAATGAAAAGGAGACTGAAGTGATGGTGTTTGGACCCAATGGCTCCTGTGAGTCCCTCCCTGTTGACTTGGGCCCCTTGGCACAGTTTGTTAAGACTACTGTTACTAATTTGGGTTTTAAGATGGACAGTGATTTTAGAGTATACTGTCAAATTGGTAGTCAAGTCCAGCCTTTTTCATTTGAGGCAGCTGGTAAAGGTTAAACCCATTCTTTTAAAGCAGCACTTTGAAACAGTAATCCATGCCTTCATTACATCTTGGCTGGATTACTGTAACACACTTTATTTTGGAGTTAGCCAGTCTTCCCTCTCACATCTCCAGTTGGTTCAAAATGCACGTCTTTTAACTGGAACACGTAAGAGGGACCATATTACACCCACTTTAGCTTCCCTCCACTGGCTGCCTGTACACTTTAGGGTTCATTTTAAAATTATTTTGTTTTTAAATCAATGAGAGGCCTTGCCTCTCTGAGTTCCTTCATTCTTATACCCCTGCTCGGTCTCTCAGGTCAGCTGATCAGCTGCTCCTGGAGATACTGAAATCAAAGAAGAAGCTCAGAGGGGACAGAGCTTTTTCCTGTTGCTGCCCCTAAACTGTGGAGCAATCTGCCTTTGTCCATCAGAGAGGCCCCTTCACTGTCCAGTTTTAAAACTCATCTTAAAACACTTTATTCTTTGGCTTTTGACCCAGTTTGAGACACTGATCTTACTTGCTTTTATTGTATGACTACTATTTATTTGTGCTGTATTGTATTTTTTAGTTGTATCTTATTGTTTTTATGTCTTATATATTTATATTTTATTATTTTATTTATTGTTGATATACAGCACTTTGTGTCAGCCGTGGTTGTTTTTAAAGTGCTTTATAAATAAACATGGATTGGATAAAATTAGATGTCAGAAGAAACGTGAAAATGGTTATTTTAGTTTAATTTCAAGCTTTAGTTGAGTAAATTTTTTTTGTCAGTTTTAGTTGATGAAATTAATACTGCCTCAATAAAATAATTGCCCAGGCATTTAACAAATTAATAAATGCTTGGCTTTATACGGTGGGGCAAAAAAGTATTTAGTCAGCCACCAATTGTGCAAGTTCTCCCACTTAAAAGATGAGAGAGGTCTCCAATTTTCATTATAGGTATACCTCAACTATGAGAGACAAAATGAGAAAAAAAAAATCCAGAAAATCACATTGTCTGATTTTTAAAGAATTTATTTGCAAATTATGGTGTTAAATAAGTATTTGGTCACCTACAAACAAGCAAGATTTCTGGCTCTCACAGACCTGTAACAACTTCTTTAAGAGGCCCCTCTGTCCTCCACTCGTTACCTGTATTAATGGCACCTGTTTGAACTAATTATCAGTATAAAAGACACCTGTCCACAACCTCAAACAGTCAGACTCCAAACTCCACTATGGCCAAGACCAAAGAGCTGTCAAAGGACACCAGAAACAAAACTGTAGACTTGCACCAGGCTGGGAAGATTGAATCTGCAATAGGTAAGCAGCTTGGTGTGAAAAAATCAACTGTGGGAGCAATTATTAGAAAATAGAAGACATACAAGACCACTGATAATCTCCCTCGATCTGGGGCTCCACGCAAGATCTCACCCCGTGGGGTCAAAATGATCACGAGAACGGTGAACAAAAATCCCAGAACCACACGGGGGGACCTAGTGAATGACCTGCAGAGAGCTGGGACCAAAGTAACAAAGGCTACCATCAATAAAACACTACGTCACCAGGGACTGAAATCCTGCAGTGCCAGACGTGTCCCCCTGCTTAAGCCAGTACATGTTCAGGCCCGTCTGAAGTTTGATAGAGAGCATTTGAATGATCCAGAAGAGTATTGGGAGAATGTCATATGGTCAGATGAAACCAAAATAGAACTTTCTGGTAAAAACTCAACTTGTCGTGTTTGGAGGAGAAAGAACACCATACCTACTGTGAAGCATGGGGGTGGAAACATAGTGCTTTGGGGCTGTTTTTCTGCAAAGGGACCAGGACGACTGATCCGTGTAAAGGAAAGAATGAATGGGGCCATGTATCGTGAGATTTTGAGTGAAAACCTCCTTCCATCAGCAAGGGCATTGAAGATGAAACGTGGCTGGGTCTTTCAGCATGACAATGATCCCAAACATACCGCCTGGGCAGCGAAGGAGTGGCTTCGTAAGAAGCATTTCAAGGTCCTGGAGTAGCCTAGCCAGTCTCCAGATCTCAACCCCAAAGAAAATCTTTGGAGGGAGTTGAAAGTCCGTGTTGCCCAGCGACAGCCCCAAAACATCACTGCTCTAGAGGAGATCTGCTTGGAGGAATGGGCCAAAACACCAGCAACAGTGTGTGAAAACCTTGTGAAGACTTACAGAAAACGTTTGACCTCTGTCATTGCCAACAAAGGGTATATAACAAAGTACTGAGATGAACTTTTGTTATTGACCAAATACTTATTTTTCACCATAATTTGCAAATAAATTCTTTAAAAATCAGACAATGTGATTTTCTGGATTTTTTTTCTCTTTTTGTCTCTTATATTTGAGGTATACCTATGATGAAAATTGGAGACCTCTCTCATCTTTTAAGTGGGAGAACTTGCACAATTGGTGGCTGACTAAATACTTTTTTACCCCACTGTATACTGTAGGCAGCACACACACTGTAACAGAGTCAAAGACAGCACAGCCTCAGTACTTTCCCAGTCTGCTGTGATTAATGCAGGCCTAGTTTTAGAGCTGGCTGGATGTATTTTGATTGGTTGTTGGTAGAGCAGGTAATCACCAGTAACTGATAATTGGGCCGCAATGTGGTATTATAATGATCTTGCAATATCAGAGCGCTTCGTCGCGTCAGAGTGCTATTTTGTTGGCTTTTGTTTGTTTTTATTGTTTTTATTGATTTCGTTTTTAATCTCTGTTTGCTGATATTAGTTTCTGTTTGGTGCTAGCTTGGTACTGCCTCGCTGAAAAGCCCGATTGGACGCACGGGTGGTCGGACCCCCGGCTGGGCTGTTTTTACCGGACTAGGCTACCTGCTAACCTGTTTTTAGCCTTTTTAGCTGTTTTAGGCTGGCTGCTGGCAATCCACCTCATCGCCTGGAATGCCATGGCTCCATCCCCAATGTGTATCTGTTGTGTGTCCCTTCTTAGTAAGGTTTCTGAGCTGTAAGTGAGACTTGCCAACCTCTACAAGATTCGGGAGGCTGAGGAACATCTTGACACCATTATACTTGGGCAAACAACGGCTCCGGCAACCGATTCGCAGTTGGCAGAGATGGCTACCTACCTGGGAGAGGTCAGTGCTTCTCCGTCCACTTCCACTCCTGCTCCGGTTCCGGCTTCTTCCGATGTCCAGGACCACAGCAATCAAAACTGGCTTTGTCTCGGGGCTAAACCCAAAGCCCCAGTCGGTACTTCTCACACTCAATGCGCGCCCTAGACCTTGGTTGGACCAGCTGGCAATCATCGTCGGTCTCCCAGACAGGGCCGTTCCTCTTCTCTTCCTCTGGTCCTGGATAATAGATTCAACATCCTTTCTCTGGAGGATTTTCCCCACCTGGACACTGGCCGTCCACCCGTGGCCACCCCTCCTCCTCCTTCCTCTCCTTCAGTGGCGGCTCATGTCCGCAAACCCCGGATTAAGACAACTCTAGGTGTGCCAAATTACACACCAGCTCCAAATAGAAGAGAGCGCATCACCCCACCTTCACAACAACAACACCCTTGACCAAGTTATTCTCCACGTCAGACTCCACCGACAAAAGCCCCCCCAGACGACGCTGGTAATAGGTGACTTGATTATGAGGAATGTCAGAGGCAGGTACTGTACCACTAGGTTTTTTCCTGGGACTAGAGTCTCTGACACTGAAGCCCTTATCCCTGACTTGCTAAATGAATTCCCCCACGTTCAAACTGTCATAGTACATGTTGGATGCAATAACATCCCAAGATGAAGCGTCAGAGATTTTAAAGAGTGACTTCAGGAGCCTTCTGTCCACTCTTATGAACTGTGGCAGACGTGCGTTTATCTCTGGGCCTTTGGCACTTCTCAGATGAGGTTGCAATTATTTTAGCAGAACTCTTAGTCTTAATACTTGGCTGTGTTTTACTTGTCCTATTTTTAACATTGGTTTTGTAGACAATTTTAACTTGTTTTGGAACCGCCCATCACTTACGTATGAGGTCTGATGGCATCCACTCAAATAGACTTGGTGCACATGTTTTAAGAGACAATCTGTTCTATTCCATTCAGTGTTTTTTGGTACAGTGACTGAAACTTGGTGTGTGTACTCACCCTGAAGCTCCCGGGTCTGCCAATCAGCCCTTTTTTAGTTCTGTTTCCATTTCTCATATTAATCCCATTAATCCATATAATTTGCACTGTTTGGATCACCCTTCGATTTATAACCCTACAGAGATTGTGTCTGTCTCCCGTTACCCAAAATATTATAACTCAAGACAAATACAACACAACCTGATAAATACACATCTTTCTGCAGCTCCTCCTCATCCACCACCCCTCAACTTTGCCCCTGTCTTCTCCCTTAGAGAACCTTTCTCTGCTCCTCCCAAAGTTAATGAAAAAGTCAATAAAAATAGAATGCATAAACATCCCAAAGTGATTAAACAAAATGTTGGTAAAATTCAAATCAAACCTCAAGTCTCTCAATTTAATAATTTGGCCTCTGTTCCTCCCCAAAATTTTAAAATTAATTGTGGTTTATTAAATATTAGGTCTCTAACTCCCAAGTCTCTGTTAGTCCATGATCTATTGATCATCAGATCAATTTATTATCCCTCACAGAGACTTGGCTTGGGCAAGACAATTATATTGGTTTGAATGAATCAACTCCCTCTGGTTATTTAAACTGTCATAACCCCAGAGGTTCTGGTCATGGAGGTGGAGTGGCAGCAATTTTCCATTCTAAATTACTAGTTAATGTCAGGCAAAAATTATGTTTTAATTCCTTTGAGGGCCTGGTCCTCAGTGTGGGGTATGTTGGCTATCTTGGCTTGAACCCAGTTCTCTTTGCCATAGTTTATCGTCCTCCCTTGGCCTACTCAGAGTTTCTATCCGGAATTGCTGAATTTTTAGCTGATTTAGTGCTGAAATCAGATAGAATAATTATTGTAGGGGACTTTAACATACATGTTGATGTAGAGAGTGATTGTCTTGATAAGGCATTCAATTCAATTTTAGACTCAATGGGGTTTTCCCAGAAAGTAGAAAATTCTACACATTATCTCCACCATACATTGGACCTTGTTTTGACTTATGGTATAGATATAGAAAATCTGGTAGTGTCTCCTCATAATCCTGTACTGTCAGACCATTGTCTGTTAACCTTTGATTTCACTATTTCTGATTATTTGACTCCTAAAGAAAAATACTACTACAACAGATGTCTTTCAGATGATGTTGTTACCAAATTTTTGCAGATTGTCTCCTCTATACCATGGGTCAACACAATTGAAATAAAAGATGGAGAGCCTGCTCCTTTCGTAATTGATTGCATGGTAGATATTGTTACAGCATCGGACTCTAGATTTGGTAGCCCCTTTAACCCCTTGCACTCTGGTCAATTTCCCTAAAAACACCTAAAAATAACGTACCCAAAGTAATTCAAAAGCTGTTCTTCAACCCTTTGCAGCATCTTCATGGGGTTGGTCTCACTTAAAAGAAACACTTTGAATTTTCTGGCAAAATAGTCATAATCTCTCTAAGTGCTCCTGCCACTGAGTAACAGTCATCTAAACATACTGAGCTTGAAGAAAATAAAGTTCGCCTGGGTGTTTTTTTTAGATACAAATGCTTGCAAATAACACACAGCTGTCAGATCCGGGCTGGAAAATGCAACAGAAATGTAGAACCAAGTGTTATCCAGCTGAGGTCAAAATTTTGTAACAATACCACAAAAAATGAATATATTACACAGCTTTTTTGTCAGGTTGTTCCCAGGCGTTTTTGAACTGTGCCAAATTGTGCCAAATGGCACAGTTTGGAAAAACGTCTGTAACTTTTGAATTATTCAATATAGAAGCTTGATCTTGGGCTCTAATGAAAGGTGACACTCAGGGCTGTGTGTGTGTGTGGGGAGGGGTTGTTTATTCATGAATGAATGAATGAATGAAAAAACAAGCCCCCACACACAAAGAAGCATGCCACGTAAAAAATGTGTGGCTTTTTTTACAAGAAAAAATAACCTACAGTGCACTAAAAATTATACTAAAATATCTGTAATGTAGAGGATAACAACTCCCCCCCTCCCCGCTACAGAGGACGGACATCGTCCATCTCCACATGACGGACTGCGGGGACTGTGCGCCGCGGTCTACTACGCACAGTTGTACTAAAATATCTGCAATATATCTGCAATCCGCTACAGAAGAGTAGTGGGGGGGGGGCCTTCACGGTCCGGACGCGGCGCACGGACCGGTCCGTCATGTGGCGATGACGCACAGTTGTAATTTACCGATCAGTCAAAAGTCATTTTGATTACAATTTTCAGGGATAAAGAATAATTTAGCTTATAACACTTACCTGTCCACAACAGCAGAGTCATTAGCGAACATCTCTTCCTCATTGTCAGATGAACATGATGCTGGTCCGCTAGTTACGACTCGTGGTTCTGGTCACGCGACCCGGTCAAACCATGATTCCATTATTGCGGTTTTGCGCTTCCATGATTGTGGTTTTGGCGAACGATTTTTCAAAACAAATAAGAACAGTAGTAAGAAAAAAAGACTGGTGAACGCGTGTGTGTCACCCAGCGGCTTACACAAAACAGATTTTACGCACGGGACGCACGCTTTCAATTGTCGAACTTCTCTGCTTCAATTGGCTCGCTGTATTCGCAGCCGTTGGTAGGCGGGTCCTTCTTGCTAGGTTTTCAGTCGTTGGTTCTTCAAGGTTTCAGAAACCCAATTCAAGGCTCTTATTAGTTGAATGAGAGGTCAATCAAATCTAAACCAATCAAAGCACTCCTTTGGCTTTTTGTTCGCGGCTGTGTCTGTAGTGGAAGAACGGAAATGCAGCTTTTTTTTTTCTGTGCGCTCTGAGACGCACAGTATGCATCCTTGTGTGCACGAGGGCGCGCTAGGACGCAGAGACGTGACCGCCCGCGGTATCCCGGAGTGCAAGAGGTTAAAAAAGAAAAAGTCTAACCAGAGATTTCTAACCCCTTGGTTTAACTCAGAAACTCATAGCTTAAAACAGAAGACTCATCAATTGGAAAGGAAATGGCGTTCTACTAATTTAGAGCAATTCTATTTAGCGTGGAGAAATCATCTCTTAATTTATAAAAAATCTCTTAGAAAAGCTAGATCAAGTTATTGTTCTGCATTAATAGAAGCAAATAAGAATAACCCCAGGTTTCTTTTCAACACTATAGCCAGGCTGACAAAGTGTCAGGACTCGGTCAATCCTCGCATCCCCCCTGAGCTTTCTAGTCAGGACTTTCTGAACTTTTTCAATCATAAAATTTTATCTATTAGAGATAAAAATCAGTCAGATTCTTCCTACCGTAAACTTAAGTACATTAACTACTACAACTCCCTCAACTGATATCTGTTTAGATAAGTTTACTCCAATCGACCTCTTAGAGTTGGATAAAATAATCTCCTCATCTAAGCCTTCATCTTGCCTTTTGGACCCTATTCCTACTAGGTTATTTAAAATTGTCTTCCCAATTATTGGTAGCCATATTCTTCATATAATTAATTCTTCTTTAACTCTGGGTTATGTACCACTGGCTTTTAAAACTGCTGTAATTAATCCTTTACTCAAAAAGCCGACGCTCGATTCAGGAGTTTTGGCTAACTATGGACCAATCTCTAATCTGCCTCTCATTTCAAAAATCTTGGAAAGAGTTGTTGCTGCGCAATTGTTTGACCACTTGCAGGGAGTTGGTTTGTTTGAGGAGTTTCAATCTGGGTTCAGAGTTCATCATAGCACTGAAACTGCCTTAGTCAAGGTCACTAATGACCTCCTTATCGCATCTGATAATGGACTTGTTTCTGTTCTTGTCCTTTTAGATCTTAGTGCAGCCTTTGACACTATCTATCATGCCATTCTACTTGATAGATTAGAACACTATATTGGACTGAGTGGAACTCCGCTGCAGTGGTTTAGATCTTATTTGTCCGATAGATTTCAGTTTGTTCACATCAATGATGAATTTTCTTCCAACTCTAAGCTTAGTCACGGAGTGCCACAGGGATCTGTGTTAAGCCCTATTCTTTTTAGTTTATATATGCTTCCGTTAAGCAATATCATTAGAAAGCACTGTATACATTTTCATTGTTATGCAGACGACACACAACTATACCTGTCAATGAAGCCCGATGATTGTAATCAATTAGTCAAGATAGATGCCTGTCTTAAGGATATCAAAGCCTGGATGACTTGTAATTTTCTGCTATTAAACTCAGATAAGACTGAAGTCATTCTTGTTGGCCCCAAACACCTTAGAAACTCCTTTCCAAATCATGCTCTTAATTTGGATGCCGCCACTCTCACTCTGAATAGTTCTGTGAGGAACCTTGGAGTTATTTTTGATCAAGATCTGTCCTTTAATTCACATATTAAATTTGTTTCTAAGACTGCCGTCTATCATCTGCGCAATATTGCCAAGATTAGGAGCATCTTGTCTCTGAATGATGCTGAGAAACTGATCCACGCCTTTGTCAGCTCTCGATTAGATTATTGTAACTCGTTATTATCAGGTTGTCCTAAAATATCCTTAAAAAAATCTTCAGTTGATCCAAAATGCTGCTGCAAGAGTTTTAACTGGCTCTAGAAAAAGAGATCATATCTTCCCGGTTCTGTCCTCCCTTCATTGGCTTCCCATAGAGTTTAGAATTAAGTTTAAAATCCTTCTTCTCACTTTCAAATCTCTTAATAATCAGGCCCCCTTATATATAAAAGATATGATATTACCTTACCATCCTAATAGAACACTACGCTCCCAAAATGCTGGATTGTTTGTAATGCCCAGAATCTCCAAAAGTACATTTGGAGACAAAGCCTTCTGCTATCATGCTCCTTCTCTATGGAACCAATTACCACTCTGGGTCCGGGAGTCAGACTCGGTCTCTGTTTTTAAGAAAAGGGTAAAAGATAGCGCCGTACAGTGGCTGCTTCATCCATCCAGGTGGATGCCCTCAATTTCCCCTCTGGGGATCAATAAAGTATACAAAATCAAAAAAAAAAAAAAATCCTTCCTTTTTAATATAGCCTACGATTAGGGAGGGATTTTGTGTCTCTTATCCCCGCTTCTGTTCTGCTGTTAATAGAGCCTTACTGCTGGGTGACCTCCAATAATGTACTTGGCTTCTCACTGTTATGTTCTTTATGTCTGTTCTCTGTATCCTCTCTACCCCCTCACCCCCAGCCAGTCATAGCAGATGACTGCCCCTCCCTGAGCCTGGTTCTGCTAGAGGTTTCTTCCTGTTAAATCAGAGTTTTTCCTCTCCACTGTCACTAAGTGCTTGCTCACAGGGGATCGTCTGATTGCTGGGTTTTTCTGAAATTGTGGGGTTTTCTCTGCATTTTGTAGCACTATGAGATGACTTCCGTTGTGATGTGGTGCTTTATAAATAAAGCTGAATTGAATTGAATTGAATATCACATATTGTGATTTCCCATCCCCATCTTTGTCTTGTTCAACTCCTATCTACGTAGGTCTCACAAGTCACTCCTTTGCTGCGCTGACCTAACCAGACAGTAAGTGTTTAGCACCATCTAGTGGACTGAAAAAAACCCCAGTTTTTTTATTACTTTGGTACCTAAATAGGTAAGTTTGTATTTCCAACATTTATTAGTATCACGATACTGGTGTTTCTGAATCGAGACTGCATCATCACCAAAGTATCACAATATTCCCAATTTTTCAAATCGCTCTGAAAGTGACCCCAATGATACTAGTTGCCACTGTCTTAATAGTGATTGTAGTGTGGACTTGAAGTGTGTTGGTGGCCCTTTATCCTATTTGGCTTATTATTCACAGCTGCCTACGGTTTCCATTACCAGTCGTAGATATAAAAAGAACTTGAACAAGAACCAAGCTAATTTAATGCAATGTGATTCTAAATACCATTTTACATTAATTCAACTGAAATCTGAACAACTATACAAAGAAAAAAAACCTGTACTGTACACAAAAAGTCTCAGTTTGCATGGAAACATATTTTAACTAAAAACATTTAAAGACACTGTAACAGAAACTTTTAAAACCTAAATCTGTGTTTGAAAACAATTCAAAAGTACCTGGCCATTCTGAATAAATTACAGTTCTATTCAACACACGTTATACGGTAAAATACAGTTTACCTCAATTACATGAAGCACAATAATTTAAAAAAAAACTGGGTGTGATTATGAGGGAAATGGTTGCTTGTTCAATCTTTAAATTATCTTGCATTTCAGCAAATTTTTATCTGATGGTGAGTGTTCCAGTAGTCTCTTTTGAATTAAATACCTTAACAAGATCACTTTTAAAAGGCATCTGAAAGCAAGCTGTTGTTTGGACCAGTTTTGTTTAACTGCTGATATCTGACGGATTACCTGGTGTCAGACTTCTTCGCAACAGGTGACCAATGTAAAATAGTGAGGAAGTGGAGCTATAACAGTCTATCACAGCCATGGTCCAGCAACCCGTTAATGAGCCAAACTCATTAACTGTTGTAACAGCTTAGCTGCAGATTGTTTCCTGCAGCCAGCAGATATCAACAGTTTAAGATAAAAGAAGGATCAATTGGAGAATTTTCCCTAAAACTGTTGATTTGAATTTTTAAAAAATGAGGGTGAAGGGGTACTTGTTGATGTTTTTAAAAAAAGCCTATCTAGAATCTGTCTCACTAATTACTCACTCCTTACACTGAGAAGTAAACCTGAAGTCCTTGGGCCTCACATATGAAGCCAAAAATGCTGATAACTCAGATGAAAGTAATAATAAAATTGTATTTAGTGCCAGAAGTTGAGGCGTAGCAGTTATCCCTCCACACAGCACCGTTAGGGTTCCAAGCAGCTGTGCTGTGGGAAATCTGTTGTAATTGTTCTGATTATCCTTCTGATTCTTCTTATTTTTCTCTGCTAAAAGTGGATGGGGAGCAAAAACGGTAATATGTGGAAACATGAAATTTTACAGTCTGATCAGAAATTCTCCACACTACTGAGAGACCAAAAATCAAGGCACTGCATATGTACATAAAAAGTTTTATGTTTCTGCAAATATCTCAAAAATAGTTGGGCCTAGACTCAAAAATGTTTTCATCATTCTAATATCTGAAATCTTCCACAACTTTTCTCCACTGGTTTTGAAGCTTTCTGCACCATATTTTCCAAAATGGCAGCTTTGTGGCCAGTTTTTAGCACTGTGTCAGCACAGCAAAAAGGTCACGGGATTGATTCCACCCTGACTATTGTGGGTTCGATCCAACCCCCTGACTACCAGTGACCCTTCTGTATGGAGTTTGCATGTTCTTCCTTTGTCTGCCTGGGTTTACTCCAAGTGCTCCAGTTTCTTCCCACAGGCCAAAGACGTACATGTTAGGTCAACTGGCATCAACTGGGGATTCTAAATTGTCCTTAGGCATGAATGTGAGAGTGAATGGTTGTCTGTCTGTCTGTGTTGGTCCTGCGATGGAGTGGCGATCTGTCCAGGGTGTACCCTGCCTCTCACCCAAAAGATGCTGGGATAGGCTCCAGCCAACCCGTGACATGAAAAGGATTAAGTGATAGAAGATGCATAGATGGATGGAAGAATTTTCAAAAATGTACAAATGAAATCCTCCTAGGCCATTCACCCAAATTGCTTGAAATTAAGCCGAGATCATTTACAGGTGCTGGCAATGAAAAACTGTTAAAATTATCCAAAAATATCAGTCTGTTTTGATTTTATAGGCTAATCAAGTTGTACAGTTTCTCTTTGGCATGTAGTTTTGGGTTTAACTTCTGATGTAGTAATCCAAAATTGATGAAACTTCACATTCACAATCACGACAGTATTCTTCAACAAAGCACTAAATTTCAGTGCATTCTGTTCATGTTCTGAAAATCATCTTTATGAAATGTGTATCAGCCTGTATGTATTGTCAGTGGAACATTTTGTTAGTGTGTGAGAAAGTCAGCATGTGGCCCAACACAGTTGTGTGGTGTAGGGGTTAAGATGATTGTCACACTGGGTGCTGGGCTTTAAATCCTCCCTGGCATAGTGTCATTCTTCTGAAGTGCAAAAGACCTCTTCTATGATTTGAAAACAATGTGCAGTACACATTAAGTTTTAAATTTTGTTCTACTGCTGCTGGGAATCCCTTTCACTCACAGTTGTGTGGTGTCAGCTTAGTGATAGCTTGGTATGCTGGAGGTCCCAGGTGTGAATCTTGTCAGGGAAATTTCATTCTTCTAAACAACAACTGAAGTACAGCATGACATTCTCATGTATTTTAAAGCAGCACTATGTAAGATTTTCACCTCAAAATGTTTACAAAATTATTTTGACTAGTGCATGCCCGTAGAAAGCAAGAATTCCTGTCTGAAACAGGTAGCTCAATCAGGCTTTACAGGCCCAAATGTAGGCTGTGTTTGAAAGTGGAATACAGAGGCGTAGCCTACATGTAGGCAATCACATGTTAGACTCTCACAAATATGAAAGGGACTGAACTGAGATTTATTTAGTTGTGTGAATATTAATTACAGAATAATTGAAAATGAATGGGACATCCAATATTAGCCATTGTTTAAGAACCATTGTTTATTTTTTTTGTCAGATCACTTATTTGTGTGATCTTTTATGAGTTATTGAGCATTTTTGTGTCCAGTTTGGTGACGGTCGTTGTTTAGTCAAACAGCGCAAGTGGCTGCATATGATATGCAGTTGATTTGGGCATTCTGCTCCACAATTATTGACTTTTAATTTTTAGACAGTCATGCAAGCACACCGAGAGGAGTACCATCGACGACAGTGAGTCCTGGTCCTGCAAAGGGACTCCCTTCTACCGCTGACCGGGTGGGCTGGGCTTGCTTCAGTGCGAAGGACCGCATTCCACCCAATGTGTTGAAGAAGGCAGACCCCGGGTCCCCGCTGGTAATCCCCAAATTATCCTTTAGACGTACGCAATCACGGCACCATTACAGTATAATTTTTTAAGCATTACATCTTCACTATTATCGTTTTCTTGTCAAATTTGTCGCTTTTCACTTCCTTTTTTTGTTTACAAAACGCTGTGGTGACTGACTGGTTGTCATGCCGCGTATTATCCAATCAGCATGGTTGTGGCATTGTGTATTATTCAATCAGCATAGCCGTGATGGCCGCGTATTATCCAATCAGCATGGAGTCAATCCAACACCCTGCACACACTAAAGGGCATGAAGAGACAGCAGTGACAGAGCGGTGGATAAACTTTTATTGATAAAAATTACATATTTTGACTGAGTGACTCCATATTCAGGGATGCACACCCTCGTAACCTTAGCAAAGCATGTTTACAATCTTAGGCCAGTCTAACAAACGGTTCAAGAGATATGAGTGCAACAGACAGACACACAGAGATTTCTTGCATTTATAGAGAGATGGTACACCAACATTTGACCCAGTGAATGCTACTTTCTCCATAGCCTGAGTTGGCCCACACTGCCTGACACAGCTCTTTTTTTTTTTGGTGGGATCACTAGGGGGACAGCAGCTGTGGTGGGTGTGGCCTTGGTCCCAGCAGCGAATCACAGGGCACGACTTTAGCCACCAACAACAAAGCACCCTGTGGTTGGCTGTTGGTGCTGGGGTTGGGGTCGCCGTTGTGTCCTTTTCAGTGTTCCTACAAGGAACCAGAAAGTTACATAGTTCTGCTTTAAAAACTAATGTGTAGCACACCTTAGTTTTTAAATGGTGTTGCTAAACAATACAAGACCTTGGAGTCTACATCTGCTTGGAACCCCATGATTGCTGCTTGCAGCTATATTTAATAGTGAAAGCTGTAAATTATCCGTGTGGCTACGGCGGGCCACTCACTTGTTTTGGTGCTTTGAGCCCTGCAGATGTGCGTGGTACTGTGCCACCGAGTTGAGCGTCACGCTGCAGACGTCACAGGTGTAGCTGCGTTTCAGACCTGGAATCAAAAAGAAATGCACAGAGACAAGACATTTTCAGTGAAGGTTTCAAATCATGACATAGTAATATGATTCTCCATTTCATGCTCAGAGGCAATATCAATCAATCCACCGAGCTGACGCGACCTCTCTGTAAGAAACACTTTGCTGCAGATGGATTTTAACTAGCCAGCATCTTGGTTGGTGTCTTGTCCCAGTTGCCTTTACTGTCAGAGGCTGCTGCTGATGAAGTGGAAAAATCAATTAGAGCTGAATATACAGTGAAATGTCATGAATTTCCATACTGAGAAAATGGATTTCACGGTGGTCTCTGGAGCAGAACTATTAACATATTATTCAGAAGTATCTGAATGAATGAAGGAAAATACTGCAGTGGTGCAATAATGGTGGCTGCAAATTACTGCTATCAAAATCTAACCAAAATATGCCATTAATATCAATTCAAAAAAAGAAATTCTAAATATTTCATTAATATATCCCTAATAGGGCAAATGAGAACACAAGGCTTAACTTGCTTTTTTTTTTTTTTTGCATGAGCCCTAATTTAACATTTTTTTTAAATAACTAAAATAGTTTTGTTGATGATATAGAATGGGGATTGGTGGCCATGCTGCTCCTCTTGAATAAAAAAAATTCCCAAAAAGACACAGAAAATAAGGGACTGATGCTGCCCTCATTGTTGTTTAATATTAATTTCTTTATTTTCATTAATGTGTAGAGTTTAACAGATTAACCTGCTAAGCCCCTTCTTGTAGCACCTGCTCAGAAACAGCATGTCCAAAATTAACTGAGTATATCTCAGCAACCACACGGTTTACTGTATTTGTATAATCTTAGTATCATCATAAAGGTAACACTTGTGAGATTATTTCAGAGGTGTAAGAATCACTGTATATGCTGCTGGGTCAGAGTAAATTAAAATGGAACACAGCAGAAAATGAAAAATTTCATTTTTGCCTAAAAGAAATTGACATTCTTACTATTCCTCTTTCTTATATACAATTTTCCTTGAGAATATTGCTGTAGTAGCCCAGAACCTCTAGCAAATCAAAATAATGCATGCAACCATTACCCCCACCAAAATTCATGCAAAAACAATGAAAAATAATTTTTTAGAGAGGCATTAGTGAGGAAATATTTAGGCCGACTGTGCCATCTGTGCCACTGGGCACAACAGGTACCAAACGATAAAAATAATTATATTTCACTTATATATCTCTACAGATATTTATTCTATATAATTCCAACTGTTTAGTTTTGCTCTGAAAACCCACTAGAACCATCTGTGCAAACTGCGCCTTATGTGATATGAGTTTTTTTTTTTTTTTTTTTATGAGCAGTGATGCCAGGCCCCAAATTTGAGGCCTCTGAGGCTCAACAGTTTTTTTAAGCAGTGCTGTACTCAAGACCACATTAACTGGGACCAAGACATAACCGAGAGTTTAAGGGTTTGAGACTAAGTAAGACCGAGGTTTTTATATATAAATTCCTTCTCTGAATTAATACAAGGTGTTGAAATCAAAACAACCGTCTTTAATTGACTCAGACATCAACCGTCTGCAGTTAACACAACCATGAAAAGTTCACATGTTCTCAAAAGTCCCACCAACAGAAAAATGTTTAAACAGGAGTTTGGTTGCAACTTTCCCCTCCTCTTTGTTTCTTCTCAACTTCTCCCACTTGTATAAAGAGGGTGGGGTTAGCGTTAGCGGTGACATAAAATGAAACCTGCATTGTGATATTTAAAGGGAATATTTCTTTGCAATCATACTAATCCATCGATCCATCCATTTTCTACCACTCAAACAAACCTAGCAATTGTAGGGAGCTTGAAATGAAGAAGCGATGTGATTTTATAAATCAAGTTTTATTATCAGCTTCCACTCCCTAACATGTCTCATCTCAATGCAGAAGCAGAATGAAGAGGCTGGGCGCAGTCAGACCTTCATACTTATACCCACACTCAACAAAAGACATTGCATATCAAAGCTGACATCCCGCATTAGCGTAATCCCTCTCCATTGTCCTCTCTCTCCTCCACCTGACCCTGGGGGGTCAGGAAGTTCGATCAGGTCTCCACCGCTGCGACTCTGTCTGCTCCTTGATCTTCGCCGGTGGTCGAGACCTCTTGTCCTGCTCTGAGACGTGAGGTCATTCCACATATGCAATCTCTAAACATTCCACTTATGTCTATACATATGTAGGTATGGATATATGAATAATATAAGCCACAGCAATGATTATTTGCTTTTCTTCTTCTTCTTAATATTAGGCCACTATATTGATGCCTTCCTGAGTAAAACACTTGTTTGATTTTAACAGAACTCTAATGTATTCTGGCAACAGAATGACACAAGTTCATGAAAAGTATGTCACACAACAGCAGATCCAAGTAAAACTCTTGTCATGGTAGAAATGTTTGGGGGATGTGAACAATATCCACACAGGATTTATAATTCCACAAGGTTCCAAGAACATGTTGAAGAATAATCCAAGAGGCAGTGGAATTCCTTGAAAATGTGCAAAGTATTGTACCAGACGAATACAAAACAAAATGCACAGAGTCCCCCACCTGGGAAGGGAGGACTGACTACTGCCATCTGGATAGCCCTTCTCACAGCCGGGCACTAGGTTTGATTCTGAGGACTTTGCGTTTACCTATTGACCTCGCCAGCCCACGTGACAAACGCGTAATGCATTCTGGGCGGGGTAGGAATAGCGATCGTAAACGGACTGCAAACACACAGCGCCTCGGCATTTCTTGTGAAATGAACGGAAAAAAAAAAATCACAAAATGGACCATGAAGGAAAATTTAAAGGGACCATACTCCGCCAAATTGAATGGGACTGCAAAGGCACGCGATTTGGCGAAGCTTGAAGGGGACTAAAAGTCCCAGAGAGGGGCCATTTGGCCTTTTTGGCTAGAAAACCCATAGGGGGACCATCAAGTGGCCACAAGAGGGCTAATGTCTGGGTCTTCTAGTGTTAATGGACTAGATCCGTATCAGCATATCACATGGAGTTCGGATGTAAACATTCTGCCAAACTTCGACCATGCCTTCATTTATAATTATATGACTGTAAGCATAAGTCCACACACACATGAAGTTTTTAGTAACTTTAGGTCTTTGAAGCAAGCGAAAGTGCAGTTCACAGACGGATGGGTGCATGACTTGTAGATGTACAAGGTAGACTTGAAGACAGTTGTGCTCACAAAGGTGTTTTTTTTTAATTTCTTGTCTTGATTACAAGTATTTATTTACTAAATAAAATAAGTGCATGCCATAAATTGAATTATGCACCCAATATACATGTGAAAGTGTGCTTATAATATTTTATAATCAACCCCTCCTTTCCTGAAGTTGGTGCAACTCCTGATGCACTTGTGTCCTGCACCTGTTGTGAAAAAGGCTGTGTGGAAATAAAATCCAATATAAGCACCGCAACAACAACATCCTGCAGGCCTGTGCAGACAATGATTTTTACCTGAAACTCTCTGATGGGAGACTAGAACTCAAGCAGTCACAAGTACTACAAGCAGGTACAAATGCAAATCTTTGTGACAGGCTCACATTTCTGTGACTTTGTTGTGTGGACCACAAAAAGTTGTGTTGTTGTACGCGTCACACCAGATTCTGACCTGTGGGTGCAAACACTTTTACCAGTGGCCCAGAACTTTTTTTATAAAGTTTTCCTACCTGAGCTTGTTGCCCGTCACTTTACTGACTCTGACCCCACAACACAAGAGGAAAGCTGCAGCTGATAAACCCACCCAGAAGCCCAAAAGACCACACCTAACTGCATTACAGCCAGGTCCACACACATGGTCCACACACAATCCCAGAAGACAGGCACAGAACACAGCAGAAGTGTGGTGGACTTGCAGGCAGCCAGAAGAGCTGGATGACATGGTTGCCTGTGAGAATCAAAACTGAAATTCAGTGGTTCCATTTAGGATGTGCGGGACTCTGAAGCACCAACCCCACAGCAGCCGTGGTTTTGCGACGTGCACATTAGAGTAGTGCTGTAACATGAGACAGTTATGTGCTATAACATTGTGTGAACAATGATACATGTCGATCATGCATGTCAATTTATATTCTTGTATTGTGTCATGGTTATGGTTACAGTTTTGCATCTTTGAAATAAAGAGTTGGAGTTTGTAAGCCATTGTGTACTTTATTCCAAAAATTGTTACAAAGTAAGCAAGTGTATTTATATAGCACATTTCATACACAAGGGCAACTCAGTGTGATTTACATATATAAAAAGAGGAAAGAAAGCAAAATGTTTGAGCAATAAGAAAAATTGAAGAGGTGCTGCTTTAACTGCTTCAATATTATTGACACAGTTAAAGACATGACGTCAAAATGGCTAAACCACACCAAAAACATGTCAGTGCCTACATTCTAAAATTAAAAAGCAGTCAATAAAAACTGTGACCTTACTGCCAAACATTTCAACGTACTGATGTGGCGTGCTAGCCTGCAAACAAGGTCTCTTTGGCCAGTACACCAAAGGGCTGAGGTGTGCATGGAGCACATTTATGGTGTCGCAGAATAGGATGGATGCGGTTTGTCTGCTTATGTCAAAAAGATGTGCAATATGTTCAAGAGGCAAATTATTCCGCAAACGCATCATAGTTAAAAGGAGAATTTGAAATTGGGAAATTTTTCTGTCTTTGATAGGCTGGGAAAAAAATGCATTAGCAGAGCCATTAAACTGAAAGATGGAAGCCCAGTGTAGTATTTCACCTTTGAGTCATTATCTTTGAGGAAATTCTCATCCAGAGTATTTCTGGAGAGCTCTCCCTTTAACTTTCTGTTCTCCTCTTGCAAGAGTAAAATTTCTTTAAGCCTAAGGTGACACATGCTGCAGTTCTGTAGTTCTTGTGCATTTTCCTCTGGAGCATCATCAGCCTGACAGATCTGTGCTGCTTCATCAGATGTTGTCTCCTCCATCTCAGCCAGAGGTGTGGTGTCATCTGTTGGTGATCAGGACAATAAACAACTGTAGTTAATATATTTTGTAATCAAAAGGAATCCCAAGACACATTTTAGAAAGAAAAACATAGGTAAAAAAAAAAAAAGACTACCTGAAGGAGCTACATTATCCATCTCAGTCACAGGGCCAGTGATGTTGGGGGTCTGTGCTGGGGTTCACTTGCATGCCCTGCTGATTCTTTTTGTCATAATCTTGTCCTTCTGCATAAGCGGTTAAACCTGTCAGGAGTGGCAGCTGGAAGCTCTGCATGCCCAAGGTGTAGAGAAGGTGCCCAGTCAGGATCACAGTCTAGCATTTCATAAGCTGGTCTGCTGTTAAAGCAAAGGAAACGGTAAGAAAATACTTTGGTGTAGAACAAATTAAACCCGCTCACACAGGTGTGTGGTAACTTTTTCTAGCTAGTAGGATATCGGAGTCTTTATTTAGCTTAGCTCTGTTTAGCTTAGCACTGCTGACATAGGGTAAAAGCTATGACCAGGCAAGTCTTAACCACGACACAAGCAAGTTTTAACAACAGACATACACAATAAACCATAACGTACCTTTATGAAAATGCTTTGAGCACACCAACATCCATACAGGTGCGTGTTTGAAAGTTATGTCGGGTCTTCTCACTGCTGCAATCCAGGCCAGGCGTCGCCTCTTAGTTACATCCGAAACGTGAGCTGTGCTGTTCTTCTTCCATGCTGGAAAACGAAAAAAGCCTATTCCGTGGTTTATCTTTTCTCCACGGCGGTTGTGAGAACGACTATTACAGTTTAAAACACAGCAAGACTTCGCCATGTCTGCTTTGTGACGATGTCTCCAGCTTTTACGTGATCTCAGTGAACGGTTCCTACCCTACCCAGCATGCACTTGGTGAATTCTATGGACACTACGTAACAATGGCGGAATCAATTCTGGACAGCAGCCAAGTTCCCTGTAGACCTCATTCTCCTTGCTCTACTTGTGTGTGTGTGTGTGTGTGTGTGTGTGTGTGTGTGTGTGTGTGTGTGTGTGTGTGTAACAGTGGCCTGCCTAATTCATTGTCCCACTGTGTAGAATGTGTGTGCAACAGTAAGGGTGTGTGTGTGTGTGTGTGTGTATGTGTGTGTATGTGAGAAACAGGGGCCAACACGGGTGTAAATAGCCACCCCCCCACACACACACACACTCACTTTCTGTATACAGTGGAAATACACACCCCTGTTCAAATGCCAGGTTTTTCTGATGTAAAAAATGAGACTGTGGCGGTTTGGTGTAACCCCCACAAACAGACTGGACAGACACAGCGCTCGGCTAGAGCAATTAACAGAACAGTGAAATGTGTATTAATGTCTACAGACAGATCTGCTTCTTCTGGCTCACTTCTGTGATGTTAATGTTGCCTTTCATGCATTGTGTTCATGGGTCCTGTCCTTACTGTGACCTAGGGACTGAGATCAATATGTCTCTCAAATGCAAATGTCTCATGCCTGTTCTGTTATCTCTTTGATCATGCCAACTGCTGGGGAATGCTCTTTGATGTATTGTTGTAGTTGGGTATATATGCTGCAACTCTGTAACGCAAATTCTCTCTCATTCTGATTCTGCAACTGCTGCTGCAGGACACAGACTTTGTGTCCTTCTTCTCTGAGAGCCGCTTCGGCTTGCTTCCGGCGCGCATGCACGGCGCCGGGAGCGGAGCTCGTGACGGCGGTATGATATAATAAAACTTCCTTAAAACCACACCATCGCTGCCTATATTTTATCATCCGCCGCAAGACCAAGATAAATCATTTCAAAACTTTTTCCACCATTAATGTGACCTATAACCTGTACAACCCAATTGAAAGACAAACTAAAATATTTTAAGGAGAAAAAAAAAAAAAAACTTACAATAACCTTACTTACAATAACCTCGTTGCTTAAATGTGCACACCCTCATAACTGGGCATGTGGCTGTGCTCAGAATTAACCAATCACATTCAAACTCATGATAAATGAGAGTCAGCACACACCTGCCACCATTTAAAGTGCCTCTGATTAACCCCAAGTAAAGTTCAGCTGTTCTAGTAGGCTTTTCCTGACCTTTTTGTAGTCACATCTTACAGCACAAGCCATGGTTCACAGAGAGCTTCCAAAGCATCAGAGGGATCTCATTGTTCAAAGATATCAGTCAGGAGAAGGGTACAAAAGAATTTCCATGGAACACAGTGAAGACAGTCATCATCAAGTGGAGAAAATATGGCACAACAGTGACATTACCAAGGACTGGACGTCCCTCCAAAACTGATGAAAAGATGAGAAGAAAACTGGTCAGGGAGGCTGCGAAAAGGCTGACAGCAACACTGAAGGAGCTGCAGGAATTTCTGGCAAGTACTGACTGTTCAGTACATGTGATAATCTCCTGTCTAGGGTGGCAAAACAAAAGCCTTATCTTACGAAGAAAAACATCCAAGCCTGGCTACATTTTGCAAAAACACATTTGAAATCTCTTAAAGGCATGTGGGAAAATGTGTTATGGTCTGATGAAACCAAGGTTGAACTTTCTGGTTATAATTGCAGAAGGAATATTTTGCGCAAACACAAAACTGCTCATCACCAAAAGAACACCATACCTACAGTGAAGCATGGTGGTGGCAACATCATGCTTTGGAGCTGTTTTTCTTCAGCTGGAACTGAGGCCTTAGTCAAGGTGGAAAGAATTATGAACAGTTCCAGATATCAGTCAGTGTTTGTCACCATGGGGTGAGACGCCGGCTCGGCGCTCAGCCCATGCTCCTTTTATCCCTGCCTCTCATTGGGCAGTGCCTCAGCTGGTTCCCAGCTGTCAGTGTCACGGGACAGCTGGGGCCAATTAATCCTCATCAGCTGGGGCGCTGTTAATGAGTATAAAGAGGAGCAGCTTCGATCATTCGGGGCTGCGACATAAGCACTGCTAGGCTGAAGCCCCTTCGTCTGGTGTCAGCCTCAACTCCCCTTGCAGCATTCCGGTGTTTGTATCCCGCTGTGAGTATGCACGTCTTGTTACCCCCACGTCCGGTACGAGCTACCTACCCCTGCGCTGTGCAGCCTGAGAATGTACGTCTGTATGAGTGTCTGTGCTCTCCTCATCCCTTATCCCTTACCCAGAATAAAACATCTCGACTCACTGGCTTGTCCCTGGCTCTGATTGCCCGGCTCCCTAGAGCCGGATATGACAGTGTTGGCACAAAACTTTCAGGCTTCTGCTAGAAAGCTGAAGATGAAGAGGAACTTCATCTTTCAGCATGACAATGACCCAAAGCACACATCCAAATCAACAAAAGAATGGCTTCACCAGAAGAAGATTAAAATTTTGGAATGGCCCAGCCAGAGTCCAGACCTGAATCTGATAGAACATCTGTGGGGTGATCTGAAGAGGGCTGTGCACAGGAGATGCGCTTGCAATCTGACTGATTTGGAACGTTTTTGCAAAGAAGAGTGGGCAAATATTGCCACATCAAGATGTACCACGCTGATAGACTCCTGCCCAAAAAGAGTGAGTGCTGTAATAAAAGCCAAAGGTGCTGCAATAAAGTATTAGTTTAAGGGTGTGCATATTTATGCAACCAGGTTATTGTAAGTTTTTTATTTTTTATTTTTCCCCTTAAAAGATTTCAGTTTGTTTTTCAATTGGGTTGTGCAGGTTACAGGTCACATTAATGATGGAAAAAGTTTTGAAATGATTTATCTTGGTCTCATTTTTTTACATCACAAAAACCTGGAATTTCAACAGGGGTGTGTAGACTTTTTATATCCACTGTAGGTTATCTCAGGCCAAGGTCTGACTTTAACTATGCAATTGTGGGCCAGTGTAATGTAGGAATCATGATTGTTTATGCATTATATGTCATGACCCGAGCACTATGCCTTTGTGCTCGGGTTATTCTTGTCAGGTTTTGACAGCGGCATTATTATTCTAGCTCTCCGAGTTCTTATTGTGATAGTGCTCGGGGAGGCTTCCGCTGAGCTGTCAAACCCTCAACAGCTGTGCTGCATTTGTGGTCGTTAGCGCTCAGGCTTCTTTAACCTGCGCTGGCGGCCGCATCGGCGCAGCAGTGTCTGTTTACTCTCCGTCACGCTACGGATGCTTAGGATGAATTCCTTCCACGTCTGCTCTTGGTTTGACCGTCGTGCCCCTGGACTAGTAAGTGTGCTGTATAGCCTTACCCCTCCCGGTGTGTATCGATCTCTGTGTGTCTCTGCCTTAGCAGCCGGTATAATTATTATCACCAACCTCGTCTGTCTGTACTTGACCGTCTCCTGCTATGGACCTGTAGAGCTGTTTGCCTTACGCCTCCAGTTGTATGAAGACTATTATGTGTCATTATCCCAGCAGCCTGTGTTGTCACTATTTTCACCGTAAATAAAACTCACTGAACTCACTGGTGACTGTGTGGTGTCTTATGGTGGCTCGCGAGAGCCACCCATGACAGTACACTGCTGCCAAAACGGTGTTTACGGTGACGCCAACCCGAGACACAATTCACCGGTGAGTTTGAGTTTTTGGACAGTTGCTGTTTCCGTCTGGGTACTGTGTGTGTGGAAGGAATGCCGTCGCGGAGGGGCCGCGCTGGGAGCCCGTGCCACGAGCTGACAGGCGTTCTGGAAGTCGTGGATGAGTTGCTCATCTCCGCTTCCCTGCTGGACTACCATCACGGCATACATTGGTACCTAGACGCTGCTGAAGACGTTCTTTGGCATCTCTCTCCCCGCTATGCCGACCACCCGGAAGTCGACGTGAGGAAGGTGGATATCGCAGCGCAACGCGGGATATTCCTGATGCTGGAGGAGGAGCGTGGCGTGAAGCAGGAAAGGAGGCACTCCTGCCCATTGCCTATGGATCCTGATCCCGTCCTCGATCCAGTCCTGGAGTTCACACCACCGGGATGCCAGCGGAGGCGTCGACGCCGCGGTCAAGTACGTCTTCAGCAAGCTCCTGCTCCGGATCCAGTTCCGGCCGCCGGAATGACCCACTCAATCAGCCAGCTGCTGAGAGTGATCTGAGTCCTGTGCCGGTGAGCTCCGTCCATGGGTCCTATGTTACCATCCAGCGAGCGAGGGAAGGAGCAACGTCCTCTTCAGCTGGCACCATCTTACCTTCGGTAGACAGGCAAGTTCAATTTCACTTTCCTAGTCATTATGGTGATCTGTCTTGTCTGACTCCTGGGGGTGAAGCTCGGGGTTCGCAGCTCCCCGAGTTTCCTTCTCCAGCTGAAGTCAGTTATACTGAACCTGCTGCCTCTGTGTTTCCTCCTGCGGAGCGGTCCTCGGCGTCAGTCCCACGCCGTCGAACGAGGGGGAGGCCTGCGGCTCTGGGAGATATCCCGGCCCTGCAGCCTTGTGTTGGACAGAGGAGGAGAACGGACTGCGGTGAGGAGCCAGAGCCGACGAGTGAGCGTCCCCAGGGTTCCTCAGAGATGCAGCCCGAGTCAGCAGGTCGAGGGTCCTCTGCCCCCACGCCATACGAGTTATTGGCGTGGACGTCAGCGCGAGAGGATCCAGCTGCAGAGACCATCAGGCCGGCTGTGGAACCCGACGCAGCCGAGTGGGAGCCCGACGACGAGCGTCTGTCTGAACCTGGATCGACGAAGTCCTGGACGGCTCCAGAGCCCGAGTGCAGGCAAGTGCTCTTCCTTGTTTTCCTTTATGGTGTGTTAGAGCATTTTTGCCTGCCTCATGGGGAGGCGAGCGAGGGGCAGCCGTCTGCTGCACCCGAGCTCGTCTCGCTGGGCTCTGGCGCTGCCGGTGGAACTGATCCCGGTCCTCTCTTGTTCTCTGAGCCTCTCCACAGCGTTACTAGTCTGGAATCTGTCAAGGTCACGGGACTGGAGGTTCCAGGTTCGGGGATGGAGGTCGTCGCCGGTGCAGTGCCGACCCAGTCGGGGTCCGATGCATGGGCCGAGGTGACCCAGTCGGGGTCCGACGCGTGGGCCGAGGAGACCCAGTCGGGGTCCGATGCGTGGGCTGAGTTGACCCAATCGGGGTCCGACGCGGGTGCAGCTATGACCCAATCGGGGTCTGACGAGGTCCAATCGGGGTCCGACGAGGTCCAGTGGGGGTCCAGCGCAGGTGCGGCTGCGACCCAATCAGGGTTCAAGTTGACCCAATCGGGGTCCGACGTGGGTGCAGCTATGACCCAGTCGGGGTCCGGCGAGGTCCAGTGGGGGTCCAGCGCAGGTGCGGCTGCGACCCAATCAGGATTCGAGGGGGTCCAAGTTTTTGGTTGTTCCCCTCTCAGGAGCCACCAGCTGGGGGCCGTTGGAGGTTTTTGTCTGGCAGACTGGCGCTCTCATGTCTTGTCGTCTTTAGGCGGGCGGCTGCATGCAATTCCTCCACGGTCCTGGTGGTTGTGGGATGCGGGTCGGCCACCCGAGGAACTGTTTTGTGCGTTCAGCGTCTTGGGTTGGTCGCCCGATAAACTGTGGTTGCTACTGGGTGACCTGGTTCGGCCACCAGAGGACTCGTTTCTGGGGGCCTGGGACTGGGGCAGGCCGCCTGACCATGTACTGTTTTGTGGGACTATCCATGGGCCATCGGAGGCAGGGAGGTCGCCGGAGCTCTGCCTGGGGGGCGTTGGATCTCCGCCGATCATCTTTTTGCTTTGGCTCATATGGTGTCAGGGTTATGTCAAGTTATGTAAAGCAATTTTTATTGCCTCGTGTGTATTTGAAATCCATAGTCAAGTCATGTGTCAAGTTCATGCCAGAACTTTGTGGACTGGTGCCATCGGAACTGCCTCCAGATCAACGCGAGGAAAACTAAGGAGCTGGTGGTGGACTGCCGCAGGCATGGGCAGCCCCTCACAGCACCAGTAAATATACAGGGAACAGACATCGAGATGGTGACATCCTACAAGTACCTGGGTATTCATCTGAACAATAAACTAGACTGGTCACACAATACTGACGCACTCTACAAGAAGGGACAGCGCAGGCTGTTCCTGCTGAGGAGACTCAGGTCTTTTGGTGTACAAGGGGCGCTGCTGAAGTCATTCTATGACACGGTGGTGGCATCAGCCATCACTTTTGGAGTGGTCTGCTGGGGCAGTGGCATTACTGCAGCCGATAGGAAGAGACTGAACAAACTGATTAAGAAAGCTAGCTCTGTCCTGGGGCAACGCCTTGATCCGATGGAGGAGATAGGAGAGAGAAGGACGGTGGCTAAACTGTCATCTCTGCTGGAGTCCGAGTTCCACCCTATGCAGGACATACTGGATGCACTGAGGAGCTCATTTAGCAGCAGACTACATCATCCCAGGTGCACAACCGAGAGGTTTCGTAGGTCCTTCCTACCAACGGCTGTCAGACTGTACAACCTAAGCAGGGCTGCTCGCAGAGATAGCAAAAAGACGTAACAAACTAATAGTTTTTTTTGAATGCAAAAGATGCAATAGACTTACACAATGGTCCTCTCCGGCATACAACTAGGAACATACCGGTCGCTATGGAGGGTGAGAATATGTATGGGCACATAATCATACCATGTAGGATAACTAAATAGACGGTTATGCTGTTTCATCCCACCTAGCAACAATGCTCTGCACTGTGTGTGTTTATATATTTACATATTTATTCCATCTAGCTACAATGCTCTGCACTGGGTGTGTTTATATTTATATATCTATATATTTATTCCATCTAGCTACAATGCTCAGCACTGGGTGTGTTTATATTTATATATCTATATATTTATTCCATCTAGCTACAATGCTCCGCACTGTGTTTTTATATATCTACATATTATTCCATCTAGCTACATTGCTCCGCACTGTGTGTGTTTATATACTTGCATATTTATTCCACCTAGCTGCAATTTTCCGTACTGTGGGTGTTTATATATTTACATATTTATTCCATCTAGCTACAATGCTCTGCACTGTGTGTTCATATATTCATATATTTATTCCATCCAGCTACAATGCTCTGCACTGTGTGTCTGTGTGTGTGTGTGTATATATATATATATTTTATAGTAATATGTACATATGTATATTAGCTGCTCTTGCTTGCTTGTTTTTTTTTTTTTTTTTTTTTTTTTTCTTGCCTTCTGATTGTTGCTCTGAGTGTTGCTATCCCTGTGCTGTTGCAATCCTGGAATTTCCCCATTGTGGGACTAATAAAGGCTTATCTTATCTTATCTTATGTCAAGTTATGTAAAGCAATTTTTATTGCCTCATGTGTGTTTACAGTCCATAGTTATGTCAAGTTATGTTTAGCAATTTAGATTGCCTCATGTGTGTTTATAGTCCATAGTCGGGGTTTTGTTTTGTTTTTTTTCGTCCTCCCCTCTTTCTTTTGAGGGGCTATGGTCAAGTTTTGTTTTTTGTTTTGTTCTCCCCTCTTTCTTTTGAGGGGCCATAGTTTGGTGTTCTCGTTTCTTAGTTTCCAGGTGTGTGCATTTATTTCTTGTTTCTCTTTCATAGTTACCATGTGTTAGTGTGCATTTTTTTTTTCTTGGTCATAGTCATGTGTTTGCATTTACGTCTTGGTTTTTTTTCCCCCATAGTTATCATGTTTGCATTTATTTCTTGTTTCGGTTTCCAGGGTCATTGTGTGTTTGGGTTTATTTTTTTTGGCTAGGTTATGTACACTGGAGTTAGACAGGTTGTCTGTGGTCTCGGAGGGAAAACTTTCAGTGTCAGGTGTTTTTTTTTTTTTTTGCTTTGTTTGTTCCCTTGTATTGTAGTCATGTTTTGTTTTGTTTTTTCTCTGTTTTTTTTCCTGGGATGGATATGTCAGGTGATGTATTCTTTTCCTTTTCTGTTTAGGGGTTTGTTAGGTTTTGTTTGGCTCCCTCCTTGCCTGTTCCTCAACCCACTCGCCCTGTGGTTGGGGGGGGGGGGCAGGTGTTACTAGACGTTCAGAGCCCGTCATGTGAGGGGGGGCTACTGTCATGACCCGAGCACTATGCCTTTGTGCTCGGGTTATTCTTGTCAGGTTTTGACAGCGGCATTATTATTCTAGCTCTCCGAGTTCTTATTGTGATAGTGCTCGGGGAGGCTTCCGCTGAGCTGTCAAACCCTCAACAGCTGTGCTGCATTTGTGGTCGTTAGCGCTCAGGCTTCTTTAACCTGCGCTGGCGGCCGCATCGGCGCAGCAGTGTCTGTTTACTCTCCGTCACGCTACGGATGCTTAGGATGAATTCCTTCCACGTCTGCTCTTGGTTTGACCGTCGTGCCCCTGGACTAGTAAGTGTGCTGTATAGCCTTACCCCTCCCGGTGTGTATCGATCTCTGTGTGTCTCTGCCTTAGCAGCCGGTATAATTATTATCACCAACCTCGTCTGTCTGTACTTGACCGTCTCCTGCTATGGACCTGTAGAGCTGTTTGCCTTACGCCTCCAGTTGTATGAAGACTATTATGTGTCATTATCCCAGCAGCCTGTGTTGTCACTATTTTCACCGTAAATAAAACTCACTGAACTCACTGGTGACTGTGTGGTGTCTTATGGTGGCTCGCGAGAGCCACCCATGACAGTACACTGCTGCCAAAACGGTGTTTACGGTGACGCCAACCCGAGACACAATTCACCGGTGAGTTTGAGTTTTTGGACAGTTGCTGTTTCCGTCTGGGTACTGTGTGTGTGGAAGGAATGCCGTCGCGGAGGGGCCGCGCTGGGAGCCCGTGCCACGAGCTGACAGGCGTTCTGGAAGTCGTGGATGAGTTGCTCATCTCCGCTTCCCTGCTGGACTACCATCACGGCATACATTGGTACCTAGACGCTGCTGAAGACGTTCTTTGGCATCTCTCTCCCCGCTATGCCGACCACCCGGAAGTCGACGTGAGGAAGGTGGATATCGCAGCGCAACGCGGGATATTCCTGATGCTGGAGGAGGAGCGTGGCGTGAAGCAGGAAAGGAGGCACTCCTGCCCATTGCCTATGGATCCTGATCCCGTCCTCGATCCAGTCCTGGAGTTCACACCACCGGGATGCCAGCGGAGGCGTCGACGCCGCGGTCAAGTACGTCTTCAGCAAGCTCCTGCTCCGGATCCAGTTCCGGCCGCCGGAATGACCCACTCAATCAGCCAGCTGCTGAGAGTGATCTGAGTCCTGTGCCGGTGAGCTCCGTCCATGGGTCCTATGTTACCATCCAGCGAGCGAGGGAAGGAGCAACGTCCTCTTCAGCTGGCACCATCTTACCTTCGGTAGACAGGCAAGTTCAATTTCACTTTCCTAGTCATTATGGTGATCTGTCTTGTCTGACTCCTGGGGGTGAAGCTCGGGGTTCGCAGCTCCCCGAGTTTCCTTCTCCAGCTGAAGTCAGTTATACTGAACCTGCTGCCTCTGTGTTTCCTCCTGCGGAGCGGTCCTCGGCGTCAGTCCCACGCCGTCGAACGAGGGGGAGGCCTGCGGCTCTGGGAGATATCCCGGCCCTGCAGCCTTGTGTTGGACAGAGGAGGAGAACGGACTGCGGTGAGGAGCCAGAGCCGACGAGTGAGCGTCCCCAGGGTTCCTCAGAGATGCAGCCCGAGTCAGCAGGTCGAGGGTCCTCTGCCCCCACGCCATACGAGTTATTGGCGTGGACGTCAGCGCGAGAGGATCCAGCTGCAGAGACCATCAGGCCGGCTGTGGAACCCGACGCAGCCGAGTGGGATCCCGACGACGAGCGTCTGTCTGAACCTGGATCGACGAAGTCCTGGACGGCTCCAGAGCCCGAGTGCAGGCAAGTGCTCTTCCTTGTTTTCCTTTATGGTGTGTTAGAGCATTTTTGCCTGCCTCATGGGGAGGCGAGCGAGGGGCAGCCGTCTGCTGCACCCGAGCTCGTCTCGCTGGGCTCTGGCGCTGCCGGTGGAACTGATCCCGGTCCTCTCTTGTTCTCTGAGCCTCTCCACAGCGTTACTAGTCTGGAATCTGTCAAGGTCACGGGACTGGAGGTTCCAGGTTCGGGGATGGAGGTCGTCGCCGGTGCAGTGCCGACCCAGTCGGGGTCCGATGCATGGGCCGAGGTGACCCAGTCGGGGTCCGACGCGTGGGCCGAGGAGACCCAGTCGGGGTCCGATGCGTGGGCTGAGTTGACCCAATCGGGGTCCGACGCGGGTGCAGCTATGACCCAATCGGGGTCTGACGAGGTCCAATCGGGGTCCGACGAGGTCCAGTGGGGGTCCAGCGCAGGTGCGGCTGCGACCCAATCAGGGTTCAAGTTGACCCAATCGGGGTCCGACGTGGGTGCAGCTATGACCCAGTCGGGGTCCGGCGAGGTCCAGTGGGGGTCCAGCGCAGGTGCGGCTGCGACCCAATCAGGATTCGAGGGGGTCCAAGTTTTTGGTTGTTCCCCTCTCAGGAGCCACCAGCTGGGGGCCGTTGGAGGTTTTTGTCTGGCAGACTGGCGCTCTCATGTCTTGTCGTCTTTAGGCGGGCGGCTGCATGCAATTCCTCCACGGTCCTGGTGGTTGTGGGATGCGGGTCGGCCACCCGAGGAACTGTTTTGTGCGTTCAGCGTCTTGGGTTGGTCGCCCGATAAACTGTGGTTGCTACTGGGTGACCTGGTTCGGCCACCAGAGGACTCGTTTCTGGGGGCCTGGGACTGGGGCAGGCCGCCTGACCATGTACTGTTTTGTGGGACTATCCATGGGCCATCGGAGGCAGGGAGGTCGCCGGAGCTCTGCCTGGGGGGCGTTGGATCTCCGCCGATCATCTTTTTGCTTTGGCTCATATGGTGTCAGGGTTATGTCAAGTTATGTAAAGCAATTTTTATTGCCTCGTGTGTATTTGAAATCCATAGTCAAGTCATGTGTCAAGTTCATGCCAGAACTTTGTGGACTGGTGCCATCGGAACTGCCTCCAGATCAACGCGAGGAAAACTAAGGAGCTGGTGGTGGACTGCCGCAGGCATGGGCAGCCCCTCACAGCACCAGTAAATATACAGGGAACAGACATCGAGATGGTGACATCCTACAAGTACCTGGGTATTCATCTGAACAATAAACTAGACTGGTCACACAATACTGACGCACTCTACAAGAAGGGACAGCGCAGGCTGTTCCTGCTGAGGAGACTCAGGTCTTTTGGTGTACAAGGGGCGCTGCTGAAGTCATTCTATGACACGGTGGTGGCATCAGCCATCACTTTTGGAGTGGTCTGCTGGGGCAGTGGCATTACTGCAGCCGATAGGAAGAGACTGAACAAACTGATTAAGAAAGCTAGCTCTGTCCTGGGGCAACGCCTTGATCCGATGGAGGAGATAGGAGAGAGAAGGACGGTGGCTAAACTGTCATCTCTGCTGGAGTCCGAGTTCCACCCTATGCAGGACATACTGGATGCACTGAGGAGCTCATTTAGCAGCAGACTACATCATCCCAGGTGCACAACCGAGAGGTTTCGTAGGTCCTTCCTACCAACGGCTGTCAGACTGTACAACCTAAGCAGGGCTGCTCGCAGAGATAGCAAAAAGACGTAACAAACTAATAGTTTTTTTTGAATGCAAAAGATGCAATAGACTTACACAATGGTCCTCTCCGGCATACAACTAGGAACATACCGGTCGCTATGGAGGGTGAGAATATGTATGGGCACATAATCATACCATGTAGGATAACTAAATAGACGGTTATGCTGTTTCATCCCACCTAGCAACAATGCTCTGCACTGTGTGTGTTTATATATTTACATATTTATTCCATCTAGCTACAATGCTCTGCACTGGGTGTGTTTATATTTATATATCTATATATTTATTCCATCTAGCTACAATGCTCAGCACTGGGTGTGTTTATATTTATATATCTATATATTTATTCCATCTAGCTACAATGCTCCGCACTGTGTTTTTATATATCTACATATTATTCCATCTAGCTACATTGCTCCGCACTGTGTGTGTTTATATACTTGCATATTTATTCCACCTAGCTGCAATTTTCCGTACTGTGGGTGTTTATATATTTACATATTTATTCCATCTAGCTACAATGCTCTGCACTGTGTGTTCATATATTCATATATTTATTCCATCCAGCTACAATGCTCTGCACTGTGTGTCTGTGTGTGTGTGTGTATATATATATATATTTTATAGTAATATGTACATATGTATATTAGCTGCTCTTGCTTGCTTGTTTTTTTTTTTTTTTTTTTTTTTTTTCTTGCCTTCTGATTGTTGCTCTGAGTGTTGCTATCCCTGTGCTGTTGCAATCCTGGAATTTCCCCATTGTGGGACTAATAAAGGCTTATCTTATCTTATCTTATGTCAAGTTATGTAAAGCAATTTTTATTGCCTCATGTGTGTTTACAGTCCATAGTTATGTCAAGTTATGTTTAGCAATTTAGATTGCCTCATGTGTGTTTATAGTCCATAGTCGGGGTTTTGTTTTGTTTTTTTTCGTCCTCCCCTCTTTCTTTTGAGGGGCTATGGTCAAGTTTTGTTTTTTGTTTTGTTCTCCCCTCTTTCTTTTGAGGGGCCATAGTTTGGTGTTCTCGTTTCTTAGTTTCCAGGTGTGTGCATTTATTTCTTGTTTCTCTTTCATAGTTACCATGTGTTAGTGTGCATTTTTTTTTTCTTGGTCATAGTCATGTGTTTGCATTTACGTCTTGGTTTTTTTTCCCCCATAGTTATCATGTTTGCATTTATTTCTTGTTTCGGTTTCCAGGGTCATTGTGTGTTTGGGTTTATTTTTTTTGGCTAGGTTATGTACACTGGAGTTAGACAGGTTGTCTGTGGTCTCGGAGGGAAAACTTTCAGTGTCAGGTGTTTTTTTTTTTTTTTGCTTTGTTTGTTCCCTTGTATTGTAGTCATGTTTTGTTTTGTTTTTTCTCTGTTTTTTTTCCTGGGATGGATATGTCAGGTGATGTATTCTTTTCCTTTTCTGTTTAGGGGTTTGTTAGGTTTTGTTTGGCTCCCTCCTTGCCTGTTCCTCAACCCACTCGCCCTGTGGTTGGGGGGGGGGGGCAGGTGTTACTAGACGTTCAGAGCCCGTCATGTGAGGGGGGGCTACTGTCATGACCCGAGCACTATGCCTTTGTGCTCGGGTTATTCTTGTCAGGTTTTGACAGCGGCATTATTATTCTAGCTCTCCGAGTTCTTATTGTGATAGTGCTCGGGGAGGCTTCCGCTGAGCTGTCAAACCCTCAACAGCTGTGCTGCATTTGTGGTCGTTAGCGCTCAGGCTTCTTTAACCTGCGCTGGCGGCCGCATCGGCGCAGCAGTGTCTGTTTACTCTCCGTCACGCTACGGATGCTTAGGATGAATTCCTTCCACGTCTGCTCTTGGTTTGACCGTCGTGCCCCTGGACTAGTAAGTGTGCTGTATAGCCTTACCCCTCCCGGTGTGTATCGATCTCTGTGTGTCTCTGCCTTAGCAGCCGGTATAATTATTATCACCAACCTCGTCTGTCTGTACTTGACCGTCTCCTGCTATGGACCTGTAGAGCTGTTTGCCTTACGCCTCCAGTTGTATGAAGACTATTATGTGTCATTATCCCAGCAGCCTGTGTTGTCACTATTTTCACCGTAAATAAAACTCACTGAACTCACTGGTGACTGTGTGGTGTCTTATGGTGGCTCGCGAGAGCCACCCATGACAGTACACTGCTGCCAAAACGGTGTTTACGGTGACGCCAACCCGAGACACAATTCACCGGTGAGTTTGAGTTTTTGGACAGTTGCTGTTTCCGTCTGGGTACTGTGTGTGTGGAAGGAATGCCGTCGCGGAGGGGCCGCGCTGGGAGCCCGTGCCACGAGCTGACAGGCGTTCTGGAAGTCGTGGATGAGTTGCTCATCTCCGCTTCCCTGCTGGACTACCATCACGGCATACATTGGTACCTAGACGCTGCTGAAGACGTTCTTTGGCATCTCTCTCCCCGCTATGCCGACCACCCGGAAGTCGACGTGAGGAAGGTGGATATCGCAGCGCAACGCGGGATATTCCTGATGCTGGAGGAGGAGCGTGGCGTGAAGCAGGAAAGGAGGCACTCCTGCCCATTGCCTATGGATCCTGATCCCGTCCTCGATCCAGTCCTGGAGTTCACACCACCGGGATGCCAGCGGAGGCGTCGACGCCGCGGTCAAGTACGTCTTCAGCAAGCTCCTGCTCCGGATCCAGTTCCGGCCGCCGGAATGACCCACTCAATCAGCCAGCTGCTGAGAGTGATCTGAGTCCTGTGCCGGTGAGCTCCGTCCATGGGTCCTATGTTACCATCCAGCGAGCGAGGGAAGGAGCAACGTCCTCTTCAGCTGGCACCATCTTACCTTCGGTAGACAGGCAAGTTCAATTTCACTTTCCTAGTCATTATGGTGATCTGTCTTGTCTGACTCCTGGGGGTGAAGCTCGGGGTTCGCAGCTCCCCGAGTTTCCTTCTCCAGCTGAAGTCAGTTATACTGAACCTGCTGCCTCTGTGTTTCCTCCTGCGGAGCGGTCCTCGGCGTCAGTCCCACGCCGTCGAACGAGGGGGAGGCCTGCGGCTCTGGGAGATATCCCGGCCCTGCAGCCTTGTGTTGGACAGAGGAGGAGAACGGACTGCGGTGAGGAGCCAGAGCCGACGAGTGAGCGTCCCCAGGGTTCCTCAGAGATGCAGCCCGAGTCAGCAGGTCGAGGGTCCTCTGCCCCCACGCCATACGAGTTATTGGCGTGGACGTCAGCGCGAGAGGATCCAGCTGCAGAGACCATCAGGCCGGCTGTGGAACCCGACGCAGCCGAGTGGGAGCCCGACGACGAGCGTCTGTCTGAACCTGGATCGACGAAGTCCTGGACGGCTCCAGAGCCCGAGTGCAGGCAAGTGCTCTTCCTTGTTTTCCTTTATGGTGTGTTAGAGCATTTTTGCCTGCCTCATGGGGAGGCGAGCGAGGGGCAGCCGTCTGCTGCACCCGAGCTCGTCTCGCTGGGCTCTGGCGCTGCCGGTGGAACTGATCCCGGTCCTCTCTTGTTCTCTGAGCCTCTCCACAGCGTTACTAGTCTGGAATCTGTCAAGGTCACGGGACTGGAGGTTCCAGGTTCGGGGATGGAGGTCGTCGCCGGTGCAGTGCCGACCCAGTCGGGGTCCGATGCATGGGCCGAGGTGACCCAGTCGGGGTCCGACGCGTGGGCCGAGGAGACCCAGTCGGGGTCCGATGCGTGGGCTGAGTTGACCCAATCGGGGTCCGACGCGGGTGCAGCTATGACCCAATCGGGGTCTGACGAGGTCCAATCGGGGTCCGACGAGGTCCAGTGGGGGTCCAGCGCAGGTGCGGCTGCGACCCAATCAGGGTTCAAGTTGACCCAATCGGGGTCCGACGTGGGTGCAGCTATGACCCAGTCGGGGTCCGGCGAGGTCCAGTGGGGGTCCAGCGCAGGTGCGGCTGCGACCCAATCAGGATTCGAGGGGGTCCAAGTTTTTGGTTGTTCCCCTCTCAGGAGCCACCAGCTGGGGGCCGTTGGAGGTTTTTGTCTGGCAGACTGGCGCTCTCATGTCTTGTCGTCTTTAGGCGGGCGGCTGCATGCAATTCCTCCACGGTCCTGGTGGTTGTGGGATGCGGGTCGGCCACCCGAGGAACTGTTTTGTGCGTTCAGCGTCTTGGGTTGGTCGCCCGATAAACTGTGGTTGCTACTGGGTGACCTGGTTCGGCCACCAGAGGACTCGTTTCTGGGGGCCTGGGACTGGGGCAGGCCGCCTGACCATGTACTGTTTTGTGGGACTATCCATGGGCCATCGGAGGCAGGGAGGTCGCCGGAGCTCTGCCTGGGGGGCGTTGGATCTCCGCCGATCATCTTTTTGCTTTGGCTCATATGGTGTCAGGGTTATGTCAAGTTATGTAAAGCAATTTTTATTGCCTCGTGTGTATTTGAAATCCATAGTCAAGTCATGTGTCAAGTTCATGCCAGAACTTTGTGGACTGGTGCCATCGGAACTGCCTCCAGATCAACGCGAGGAAAACTAAGGAGCTGGTGGTGGACTGCCGCAGGCATGGGCAGCCCCTCACAGCACCAGTAAATATACAGGGAACAGACATCGAGATGGTGACATCCTACAAGTACCTGGGTATTCATCTGAACAATAAACTAGACTGGTCACACAATACTGACGCACTCTACAAGAAGGGACAGCGCAGGCTGTTCCTGCTGAGGAGACTCAGGTCTTTTGGTGTACAAGGGGCGCTGCTGAAGTCATTCTATGACACGGTGGTGGCATCAGCCATCACTTTTGGAGTGGTCTGCTGGGGCAGTGGCATTACTGCAGCCGATAGGAAGAGACTGAACAAACTGATTAAGAAAGCTAGCTCTGTCCTGGGGCAACGCCTTGATCCGATGGAGGAGATAGGAGAGAGAAGGACGGTGGCTAAACTGTCATCTCTGCTGGAGTCCGAGTTCCACCCTATGCAGGACATACTGGATGCACTGAGGAGCTCATTTAGCAGCAGACTACATCATCCCAGGTGCACAACCGAGAGGTTTCGTAGGTCCTTCCTACCAACGGCTGTCAGACTGTACAACCTAAGCAGGGCTGCTCGCAGAGATAGCAAAAAGACGTAACAAACTAATAGTTTTTTTTGAATGCAAAAGATGCAATAGACTTACACAATGGTCCTCTCCGGCATACAACTAGGAACATACCGGTCGCTATGGAGGGTGAGAATATGTATGGGCACATAATCATACCATGTAGGATAACTAAATAGACGGTTATGCTGTTTCATCCCACCTAGCAACAATGCTCTGCACTGTGTGTGTTTATATATTTACATATTTATTCCATCTAGCTACAATGCTCTGCACTGGGTGTGTTTATATTTATATATCTATATATTTATTCCATCTAGCTACAATGCTCAGCACTGGGTGTGTTTATATTTATATATCTATATATTTATTCCATCTAGCTACAATGCTCCGCACTGTGTTTTTATATATCTACATATTATTCCAT
The DNA here is from genome assembly GCA_020510985.1 of Pholidichthys leucotaenia. Taxonomy (NCBI): domain Eukaryota; kingdom Metazoa; phylum Chordata; class Actinopteri; order Cichliformes; family Pholidichthyidae; genus Pholidichthys; species Pholidichthys leucotaenia. The sequence continues at coordinate 165,638,371 of CM035838.1, read as the reverse complement.
CTAGCTACATTGCTCCGCACTGTGTGTGTTTATATACTTGCATATTTATTCCACCTAGCTGCAATTTTCCGTACTGTGGGTGTTTATATATTTACATATTTATTCCATCTAGCTACAATGCTCTGCACTGTGTGTTCATATATTCATATATTTATTCCATCCAGCTACAATGCTCTGCACTGTGTGTCTGTGTGTGTGTGTGTATATATATATATATTTTATAGTAATATGTACATATGTATATTAGCTGCTCTTGCTTGCTTGTTTTTTTTTTTTTTTTTTTTTTTTTTATTGCCTTCTGATTGTTGCTCTTATTGTTGCTATCCCTGTGCTGTTGCAATCCTGGAATTTCCCCATTGTGGGACTAATAAAGGCTTATCTTATCTTATCTTATGTCAAGTTATGTAAAGCAATTTTTATTGCCTCATGTGTGTTTACAGTCCATAGTTATGTCAAGTTATGTTTAGCAATTTAGATTGCCTCATGTGTGTTTATAGTCCATAGTCGGGGTTTTGTTTTGTTTTTTTTCGTCCTCCCCTCTTTCTTTTGAGGGGCTATGGTCAAGTTTTGTTTTTTGTTTTGTTCTCCCCTCTTTCTTTTGAGGGGCCATAGTTTGGTGTTCTCGTTTCTTAGTTTCCAGGTGTGTGCATTTATTTCTTGTTTCTCTTTCATAGTTACCATGTGTTAGTGTGCATTTTTTTTTTCTTGGTCATAGTCATGTGTTTGCATTTACGTCTTGGTTTTTTTTCCCCCATAGTTATCATGTTTGCATTTATTTCTTGTTTCGGTTTCCAGGGTCATTGTGTGTTTGGGTTTATTTTTTTTGGCTAGGTTATGTACACTGGAGTTAGACAGGTTGTCTGTGGTCTCGGAGGGAAAACTTTCAGTGTCAGGTGTTTTTTTTTTTTTTTGCTTTGTTTGTTCCCTTGTATTGTAGTCATGTTTTGTTTTGTTTTTTCTCTGTTTTTTTTCCTGGGATGGATATGTCAGGTGATGTATTCTTTTCCTTTTCTGTTTAGGGGTTTGTTAGGTTTTGTTTGGCTCCCTCCTTGCCTGTTCCTCAACCCACTCGCCCTGTGGTTGGGGGGGGGGGGGGCAGGTGTTACTAGACGTTCAGAGCCCGTCATGTGAGGGGGGGCTACTGTCATGACCCGAGCACTATGCCTTTGTGCTCGGGTTATTCTTGTCAGGTTTTGACAGCGGCATTATTATTCTAGCTCTCCGAGCTCTTATTGTGATAGTGCTCGGGGAGGCTTCCGCTGAGCTGTCAAACCCTCAACAGCTGTGCTGCATTTGTGGTCGTTAGCGCTCAGATTACTTTAACCCGCGCTGGCGGCCGCATCGGCGCAGCAGTGTCTGTTTACTCTCCGTCACGCTACGGATGCTTAGGATGAATTCCTTCCACGTCTGCTCTTGGTTTGACCGTCGTGCCCCTGGACTAGTAAGTGTGCTGTATAGCCTTACCCCTCCCGGTGTGTATCGATCTCTGTGTCTCTCTGCCTTAGCAGCCGGTGTAATTATTATCACCAACCTCGTCTGTCTGTACTTGACCGTCTCCTGCTATGGACCTGTAGAGCTGTTTGCCTTACGCCTCCAGTTGTATGAAGACTATTATGTGTCATTATCCCAGCAGCCTGTGTTGTCACTATTTTCACCGTAAATAAAACTCACTGAACTCACTGGTGACTGTGTGGCGTCTTATGGTGGCTCGCGAGAGCCACCCATGACATTATATGTACAGCATTTGTTTTTTGCAAAAATCTACTGGGTTTCTTAATGTCATTCTCAATGTTATTCTACACTCTCTTTTTCAACAATAAATTTTCATCATTTATCTAGTTTCATTTAAAAGATACCATGTTACATAATTCAATAATGAATATCAGCCTTCAGCACATAAAATCTTTAAACAACACTTTCTGCAGTGTCTGGTTGAGCTTCCATAAACAAAATGGAATAATTTGCCTTTTTTTTCATCTCACACCAGCAATGCCCTCGGGGGTGATAACGGTTGTATTAAATCAGCACCCTGTTGCTGCATATTAAGACCCCCCCCCCCCCCATGTAATCGTTGTCATGTTAGACTAATCTTATTGCGGTGTGAAAAATGGCTGCCTTGATTGCCTCACTGTCACAATTGAGTTAGCCCTTCCATAAATATTCCCCTGAGCAAAAAGGCCAAGGGAAAACGAATGCTGTGCCGCACTCGTTGAATCATATTTCCATATTGTCCTTGAGCAAATTTCTCCGAATGGTCGGCAAGCAAAGCAAGCTGTTGAAAGTCGACATTGGCGGGCAATGGCGGAACTCTGCAGTCAGCTGGAAACTCACTTCCCAGGTTGTGGATGTCAGCTGTTTCTCTTTTGGAGGGCAGATTTCCCCTCAGATCAAGCCTTTTCCCTTTTCTCTTCCCTGCTGATAAGCTGTACAATAACCACGCTGTCAGTTGGCCGCCATCATGACTGAGATTTCACTTTCAGTGCAGCCGTCCCCAGACACATTCAGGAGCTGACATTAAAGTTCTGCGGACCGCTTCTTGAACCGTTTCTGAAAGGTGAAATATTATACAGCATGCTTCGGCATCCATCACCGGCAGCCACCTGCGGCTCTTCTCTCCTGGTGCTGGACTGCATGAGTGATGAAGCACCATGAGCCTGTGGGCCTTGGTAGTTCCTCCATTCCATCACCTTTATGTCCTGCTTTCTGAGGTATCGCCTGTGAGTCAGGGGAGACTCGTTTATTTTGGTTAACTCGTCTCTGCACCGAGAAAAGAGACTCATAGGATGAAAAATGTGCTTTGCTGTGTCATTTGTTTGGGTTAAGTTGGAATTTTGGGAGCGTTAAAGAAAAAAACACTAACAGTTTGTGGAGTTGATGCATGCAGAGAATAAGATATTTTCTGTCTTCATTTTATCGTGGTAGAGGGGGTTGCATGTCCTATCGCTGTTGCAAAAGTGTGAAAAGACATAGGCTGCCCTTTTTTCAATAAAGCACTGTTTTATTAAGAGTAGCAGACACGACACAACACTGAGACCCAAAATCAAACAGCAGTGGACAGCAATGTGCATGCCCTTTGTCACGCAGCTTTTATGGATTTTTATGTATAAATCTTATACATGTATACCCTGGTGAAAAAAAATATATTGAAGTGTATTATTACTACTATATTCTTTTTTTCAAAAATACAAGTTAAATATATTAGAATATACTTGTACTTTCTAGGAATCGCTTTCAAGTATAACGTAAATATATTTATGTAACTGTACTTAAAACATACTTTGTAATAAGTATTTTTTAACACACTATACTGAAATATATTTTTCCAAAAATATATTTCAAATAAAATATATATATATCTAATTGGAAATATACTTCTACTCAAATATTTCATTATACATTTAAAGTATATTTTATGCATACTTTGAGTATATATTTTTATATAATATAATAAATATGTTAAAGTGATATTTAGCTAAAATTGTATTTTGTTGCATACTTTCAATACATTTAATACATTACACTATTCTTTGACTTATTTCAAAGTACATAAGTGAGTATTTACAGTTTTAATTGCATGTATGAACATAAATGAAAATGTATTAATCAGTACATATTTTTGGTACGCTTAAAACACTAAGCCATCCATCCATCCATCCATCTTCTACCGCTTTTCCGGAGGTCCGGGTCGCGGAGGCAGCAGTTCAAGCAGAGAAGCCCAGACTTCCCTCTCCCCAGCCACCTGCTCCAGCTCTTCAGAGGGGATACCAAGGCGTTCCCAGACTAGCTGGGAGACATAGTCTCTCCACCGAGTCCTGGGTCTGCCCCGGGGTCTCCTCCCAGTGGGACGTGCCTGAAACACCTCAAGTGGGAGACGTCCAGGAGGCATCCTAATCAGATGCCCATACCACCTCAACTGACTCCTTTCAATGTGGAGGAGCAGCGGTTCTACTCTGAGCCTCTCCCGGATGACTGAGCTCCTCACCCTATCTCTGAGGGTGAGTCCAGCAATCCTACGGAGAAAGCTCATTTCAGCCGCTTGTATCCGCGATCTCGTTCTTTCGGTCATTACCCAAAGCTCGTGACCATAGGTGAGAGTAGGAACGTAGATTGACTGGTAAATCGACAGCTTTGCCTTAGAACTAAGCTCCCTCTTCACCACAACAGACCGGTACAACGTCCGCATCACTGCAGATGCTGCTCCAATCCGTCTGTCGATCTCTCGCTCCATTTTCCCCTCACTCGTGAACAAGACCCCAAGATACTTAAACTCCTCCACTTGGGGCAGGAGCCTGTCCCCAACCCGGAGAGGACAATCCACCTTTTTCCGGCTGAGGACCATGGACTCGGACTTGGAGGTGCTGATTCTCATCCCAGCCGCTTCACACTCAGCGGCAAACCGTCCCAGCAGGAGCTGTAGGTCATTGCTGGATGAAGCCAACAGGACAACATCATCTGCAAACAACAGAGATGAGATCCTGTGGTCACCAAGTATGACACCCTCCATTCCCTGGCTGCGCCTAGAAATCCTGTCCATAAAAATTATGAACAGGACCGGTGACAAAGGGCAGCCCTGGCGGAGTCCAACTCTCACTGGGAATGACTCCGACCGAGTGTTGGTAATACGAACTAAACTCTCACAACGGTCGTACAGAGACCGAATAGCTCGTAACAACAAGCCCGATACCCCATACTCCCGAAGCACCCCCCACAAAAATCCACGAGGGACGCGGTCAAATGCCTTCTCCAAGTCCACAAAACACATGTAAACTGGTTGGGCAAACTCCCACGAACCCTCAAGAATTCTCGAGAGGGTAAAGAGCTGGTCCGATGTGCCACGGCCAGGACGAAAACCACATTGCTCCTCCTGAATCCGAGGTTCGACCAACGGCCGGACTCTCCTCTCCAGTACCTTGGCATAGACCTTCCCAGGGAGGCTGAGGAGTGTGATCCCTCTAAAGTTGGAGCACACCCTCCGGTCCCCTTTTTTGAAGAGAGGAACCACCACCCCGGTTTGCCATGCCAAAGGCACTGCCCCCGACCTCCACGCAATGTTGCAGAGGCGTGTCAACCATGACAGCCCAACAACATCCAGGGCCTTGAGGTACTCGGGGCGAATCTCGTCCACCCCCGGGGCCTGGCCACCAAGGAGATTTTTAACCACCTTGGCGACCTCAGCCCCTGTGATAGGCGAGTCATCCCCCTTGTCCCCAAACCCTGCTTCCTCTGTGGAAGGCGTATCAGTGGGATTGAGGAGATCCTCGAAGTATTCCTTCCACCGCCCGACGATATCCCCAGTTGAAGTCAACAGTGTCCCATCCGCACCATACACAGTGTGGACGGGGAGCTGCTTTCCCCTCCTGAGCCGCCGAACAGTTTGCCAGAATCTCTTTGAAGCCGACCGAAAGTCTTGTTCCATGGCCTCACCGAACTCCTCCCATACCCGGGTTTTTGCTTCAGCAACCACCCGAGCTGCACTCCGCTTGGCCTGCCGGTACACCTCAGCTGCTTCGGGAGTCCCACAAGCCAACCAAGCTTGATAGGACTCCTTCTTCAGCTTAATGGCCCCCCTCACCACTGGTGTCCACCACTTGGTTCGGGGGTTGCCACCACGAGATGCACCGACCACCTTGCGGCCGCAGCTCTGGGCCGCCGCTTCAACAACAGAGGTGGAGAACATGGCCCATTCAGACTCCATGTCTCCAGACTCCCTCGGAATGTGGTTGAAGTTCTTCCGGAGGTGGGAGTTGAAGACCTCCCGGACAGGGGCCTCAGCCAGACGCTCCCAGCACACCCTCACTATACGTTTGGGTCTACCAGGTCTGAATGGCTTCCTCCCCTGCCATCGGATCCAACTCACCACCAGGTGGTGATCAGTTGACAGCTCTGCACCTCTCTTTACTCGGGTGTCCAAGACATACGGTCGCAGGTCTGATGATACGATAACAAAATCGATCATCGACCTGCGGCCTAGGGTGTCCTGGTGCCAGGTGCACATATGGACACCCTTATGCTTGAACATGGTGTTCGTTATGGACAGACTGTGGTTAGCACAGAAGTCCAATAACTGAACACCACTCGGGTTCAGATCAGGCAGGCCGTTCCTCCCAATCACCCCCCTCCAGGTTTCACTGTCGTTGCCCACGTGCGCATTGAAGTCCCCCAGTAGGACAATGGAGGGGTACACTGAATCCTTGATATACAATTTATCATGAGAGTCTGTTGGATCGTTCTTAGTCTGGCCCTTCACCCAGGACCAGTTTGTCTTGGGAGACCCTATCAGAGGCAAATTGCCCCGGACAACATAGCTCCTGGGATCACTGGGGCACGCAAACCCCCCCACCACGATAAGGTGACGATCCATGAGGGGGTAAAACACTAAGCATTTTTCAAAAATATACAAATAATTACAATGTATAATTGAAACAGATTAATATTTTATTTTTAAGATACTTCAATGTCGTTCAATATTGTTTGGAAGGGGGACAACAAAGAACTTGTTAAGACAACATTGTAGAGTGAATAAAACTAATTCTTTCCTTGTCTTCGGTGATTTGTCATGTGAAACGATCTCCTTATACATTTTAGTACATAGCAGTACAAAAACGTGGTTTATAGATATACTTAAAATCTGTATTAAGTAAGTTTTCTTTTGCAGACGCGGTGATTGAGGAGTTTCCCGGAACCACAGTGTCTGAGGTGCGAGCTGCACTACGCAGGAAGTGCAACTGTTCTGCCCTCAGTAGTGTGTGTTTTATAAAGTTAAAATAGTTCACAAGTTCATATTAAAATATCATAGTTCATTTGTAGTAATTCATGTCATCTAAACAGTAATTGTGTTAAAAGTAATTTCTGTATATTTATTAGTAATTTGCTTGTATTTTATATGGAAAGCGCAGCCAGTTGCCGCTAGGATTTGTGGGTAGAAGAAACAGACTTCGGTAGAGAGAAAAAAAAGGCAGAGAGAATATAACCTGCCCGCGAATGTCTGAAACGTTCCTCCTGTGTGTTAAACCCCTTTTTTACACCTCCAAAAGCAATGGCTGTAAGTTAATGCATGTTATGTTGGTTTTATAAGTTGTTAAATGTGAACTTGGTATCGTTTTTTTTAGAGTATATTGTTTCAGGAATTAGTCTTATCCCAGGGCCCGGCTAGCTTGTTTAATGTATTACGTCTATTTGTTTCCAGGAATTAGTCCTACCCCAGGGGCCCACTATTTATTTTCTGTTTTTATTTCTTTTCAGTTTCACTCGGGCTTTTCATCGAGCTTCGAGCCACACTTGTAAAACACTGTAAGCTGTCTAAGAACACTGAAAATAAAGGAGCAGGACGCTTGGTTTCCTGGCTCGTGAAAAACGAGTTTGGCTTGCTGTTAATCTACGTTAACATACTCAGTGTATATAACACGTAGTGATAACAGTACAGCAACAATGAACATTTTTCACATAAGAGGCCATAAATGTTTTGTGTAAGGTCTGATTGTTTCTTTTTCTACCCATTGTTAAGGGCTGTTTGCCAAAAAAGGTAAAAAAAAAGTTTTGTTATTTGTACATTTGTTTTCATGCTACCAGGTACCAAGCAACACCACATAAGTTTTGACAAAAAGTGGTGATGAATGTGTTCAGTTTATCTCTTGTCTAGCAGTTCTTAATGTGCTTCTAAGCTCCGAGAGGGCTGCTCTTTTCAGATGCCGCTCACTCTGAGGATATGCTTGATGTTATTGTCTACAAGTTTGGAAAATTAGGTGTGTGGTAGAGAAATATTGAATTTTTGCCTATGGATTTGAGGCTGAAATCAGCAAAGGGAAGAACTTTGAAAAAAATAAATGAAATTAATTTCTTTACATCAAAATGTCGGTCCAAGGGGTCAGTAATATGCATTCTATTAAATTTATTTCAACTTGCAGACAATGACGTTAAGGGGACACTTCAGACCAGAGTCATGTGAAGTGACAGCACTAACTCATTTGAGATTATTCTACTTTTTGCATAATTCACTTCTCGAGGTTCGAAACCTTTAGTTACAATTTTTGCACTACATTGTAATTGAATGTATTTTTGGTTTGTTTTGAAATACAAATAAAATATATTTGTTAAGTGTATACTTGGAAGTATTTTCATTATACGAAAAATGTATTTACAATAGAAACATTGTATATTTAAAGAGTATTTTAAATGACATTTCTATGTATTGCAGAGTCATTTTAAATAGGTTTTAAATAAACTATAAATCAATTATAAGACTATTGCTAATACACAATAAATGCACTTAAAATATGAAAGTAGTGTAATCATAGTGTATTAGTGAATGAGTAAATCGTCACAGATCATAATATATTAAAAATGCATTAAGTGTACTTAAAATTGTTCCACTTTAGTACATAAAAATACATTAAGCATACTTAAAGTTGAACTTTATTTCAATTTAAATTTAACTAAAATGTATTTAATACAAAAAAAGTTGTTCCAAAATAGCACACTTAAAATTTACTTTACCAAAATATATTAAAATACACTAAAATATACCTAAATTAAATATATTTAGCATATTTATTTTTTTACCAGGGTAGGGAATAATTTAACTTTCTTCGTTTAATAGCTCCCACTTTCATTTGTATGGTGGGATGAGTCAGTTCAGGTGGTTAGGATTTATGACAGATGTGGAAATGTATGATTTCTAGATCTTGACAAGTTGTTTTTATCCTAAAGTGAAATACTATATTTTTGAGCTCCGGATACCTGTGACTTAATGTTTTGTGCTGTTATAGATTAACTGTATTGTACAAGTTGTAATGCACATATGTAAATGACTGAGGCATAATATTGTTTAAACTGCACCAGTTTTTCTTTAAAAAATTCATGTTGTTCATAATGTTTTGTAAAAGAATGTTGGCCCTGCGATGGACTGGCGATCTGTCCAGGGTGTACCCTGCCTCTCACCCAAAGATGCTGGGATAGGCTCCAGCCCCCCCCTCCCCGACCCGAAAAGGATTAAGCGGAAGAAGATGAATGAATGAATGGTTCGATAAATGTAAACATTTCATAATGTACTTGTCAATCGTCGGCCTCCATCGGTCTATGATGACCATGGAAGACAATCCTAAACGTCTACTCTGCTGGAACAGCACCACCTGTGGCTGAACAGGCCGATGCACACCGGTGTTCTACCTTCCAGCGTTGGGTGTTGGTAGGATTCAAGCCTGGGCAGGAAGATATGGAGGACAAGATGTTACCCATGCAGCATGTCCCCCCTCTCCACGTCACTGATGAATCCAAAGGAACAGCAGGGCTGCTATAGTTTGGCACCAGCGCCGTCGCAGGAGCTGCCAGAACGATGTTGAGCACAACAGAGAACTGCCTTAGGGGCTCCGACTCCGGATTTTTCCTCAGGGTTGACTCCCGAAGCCTTTCCCGTGACCGGGTGTGCCGCAAGGCAGCGGAGGTTTGAAATCAGGGTTTACCTTCCCCTAGATGGGCTACCTTCCCAGGTTGATGAGCCACCATCTACCCGAAGCATCTGGTTTTAAGGCACCAGAGATCCGCCCTCGCCCCTTCTCCTATTAGTAAAAGCAGTTCCGCCGGGCTTAGAGACTAAACCACACGGGCAGGCTAGGAGTTGGACTTAGTTGTCAGAGGCTTTTCGAGACGCACGCCGTAAGGAGCATTTTATGAGCACTGGGAGCTTAACCCCAGTGCCGCTCCTGGCTATGACAACCTTGGAACCAACTTGTCAATATTTAGGTTATTATTGTATCATTTTACTGTTCCGGCCCACTTGAGATTAAATCAGGCTGGTTGTGGCCCCCAAATTAAAATGAGTTTCACACTCCTGCTTTAAAAGCTCATTCGTCCCAGTTCACCCCACTCTCCCTCTTTGGTCTCTTATAAAGGTGCTAATGTTACCTGGCTAGCTCCTTGCTTGTGGACTTCAGGAAAGTCACATCCCCCCTGCCCCCCCTCACCATCACAGGCTCTCCCATCACCATTGCAGATTCCTTCCGCTTCTTGGGCACCACCATCACCCGGGACCTCAAATGGGAGCCAACTATCAGCTCCCTCATCAAAAAGGCCCAGCAGAGGATGTTCTTTCTGCGGCAGCTGAGGAAGCTCAAGCTACCCACCAAGATGTTAGTGCAGTTCTACACGGCCATCATCAAGTCCATCCTCACCTCCTCCATAACTGTGTGGTATGCAGGAGCCACTGCCAGGGACAGACTAAGGCTGCAGCGCGTCGTGCGCACTGCTGAGAAGGTGATAGGCTGCAAGCTCCCATCTCTCCAGGACCTGTACATCTCCAGGACCCGGAGGCGTGCTGGCCGGATCATAGCCGATCCTTCACATCCTGGTCACGTGCTGTTTGCCCCCCTCCCCTCAGGTAGAAGGCTTCGGTCCATTCGGACTAAAACCTCCCGGCACATGAACAGCTTTTTCCTCTCTGCCATCAGACTGCTGAACACTAAGTGACTTTTGACTCTCGTGCACTATGTACAGCAGCTCAACCAGACTCATGTCAATCATCACTGTTTTTCTGTTGCATTATTGACTGCACTATGTGGTACTTCACATTATCTGCTACATGCTAATTTTTTAAAAACTGCCTTGGCTAGTACTACTCATTATTACTAGTATTATTATTATTATTACTTATTATTACTTATTTTTCTACACTTATTGCACGTTTCTAGTCCTTTAGTTTTTTAGTTTATCCCTTTTTCTCATTATGTTTTTAATGTTGCAGCATGGCACCGAGACAAATTCCTAGTTTGTGTATTACATGAACAATGGCAATAAATCTGATTCTGATTCTGATTCTGATTCTGCTTAGGAGGCTAACACAGCCTGAGCCAGTCAATGTAAATTCATCCTAAAGAATGAATGAAATAAAGCACCACTGATCAACAGGGGTGTGTGGTTTCAGTGGCCGATAGGATACGAACAGTCTCTGATTGTATCGCAAATAAGTGAGTGGGAAACTGCTAACAATGGCTAGCTGCCTTTGGTCCCAGTCAGAGTAAACTTTTGTGAAAATAAGCTAAAATGATGTCAATGGGAACGGATAGAAAGAAAACAGCGATCAGAAAGTTAAGCTAACAATAACCGACTGCAACCACCTATCCAAGCTAATGCTAACAGTTCATCTACCATCACAGTGAAAAGATAACAAAAGAAGCCAGAATGACATGAGATACAGTGGAGATCAAAATTAGAGAACAATGTATTAATTCTTGATTTAGTCTAAAATATGTTATTCTTCATTGTTCAAAATTTGACAGAATATCTGCTTGACTATATCACTGCTGTACTAGCATGTTTTTAAATAACCAAGGCACTTCAACACAAACACTTATTTTGTAAAAAAACAAAAAACAAAAACAAAACAGAAACAAAACAGTGAGCAAATTTAGAGAACAGTAACCACTGTGTCAGAAGAGAAGATTTAAACAAGGTTTCTTTAGGGCTATATGATTAAAAAATCTGTAGGAAGTGTAGAGGCTCTGCTTTGAATGACTTAAGCACATCTGCACCCACAGGACATCACTAGTTTCTCACACTGCTCTGGTTTGAGCTTGGTCCATTCTTCTTGCAGTCTCTTCTACAGTTCAGTAACTGCAGTGGGTTTCTTAGTCATTACTTTGTCACCGAGGATTTTCCAGAGATTCTCTATGGGGTTTAGGTCTGGATTCTGGCTGGCCATTTCATTGTTTCAATATTGTTACTGTACTGTTGCACCCAATGTGACTCGTGTCCTATATTGAGATTCACAGCCAGCTAAACTCTCTCTTGCATCACTTCCTCCAAGGAACAGGCAGGTGTCGTTTTGGACTAGGATTTAATACAGAGAGTGTGAAACTGAAAAATACAGACACAAAGAAATATTTACAAATTAGAAAATAAAGACAATATCTACAAACGGTACATTAAAGGATCAATGTTAGCTAAACAGCGTCATTACACGGACTCGGATACGGCTTCGCTATCACAAACACATCGCCGATTAGCGTCTATAAAACTTATCAAATTTATTCTAATAATCAATTATATTTTATCTGCTCATCACAACAACTACTAAACTTACTCATATTGCCACTCAAAGGGCTGGAAGTGAACGGATGGCTTTAGAAGGAACAGCGACGCAGACTCGTGTTCCTGTTGACATTCAGTATGCTAGGTCTCTTCTTCTCGTCACCTACTGGCAAGCTTAAAGCTACTACAGAGCCTAGCGCCCTCTAGAGGACTAGACGAACAAATATATTTAAACTGTAACAACACAGTTACATTCAAGGAACTGTTGAACCCGTTTTACTGTGTGACGGGGCATTGTCTTGTATGAAAATTGCGGGCTGATTGGGAAACAATTGCAGTGAAGGAATTGCATGTTGTCGAAGGAGGTTTACATAAACATTTGCATTCACACTGCCATGTAGCTGTACAAGAGGCCCAACTGCTGCTGCAGCAAACATCCCCCAAACTATGACACTTCTGCCTCCAAACTTAACTGACTTCTTTACACAGTTTGGGTTTAGTCTTTCCCCAGTTTGATGGCATACATATTGTTTCCCATCAGACCCAAATAAACTGAACTTAATCTCATCACTGAAGTGCACTCTGGACCAGTTCTCCTCTGTCCACACAACATGCTTCTCAGCAGAGGCAAGTCTAGCCTTTTTATTCTTTCTGCTGATGAGAGGTTTGGTCACAACAGAGTGAGCTTTGAGTCCAAATTGTCTTAAACAGCAAGACAGATCCTTGCCCTGTTCAGCAGTGAACTGGTGAGTAATTCCAGCTGCAGTGTTGAACCGATTCCCCATTGAAAGTCTTTGCATAATCCTGTCCTCCAAACCAGAGCAGTGTGAGAAACTAGAGATGTCCTGTGGGCGCAGATGTGCTGACATCATTCAAAGCAAGGGCCTCTACACTTCCTGTTAATTTTGGAATCCTATAGCCTTAAAAAAACAAAAAAATGTTTAAATCTTCTCTTCTGACACAGTGGTTACTGTTCTAGTTTTGTTTTATAAAGTAAATGTTTGTGTTGAAGCTCTTTGGGTATTTAAAAAAACATGCCAGTACAGCAGTGGTATAGCCATAGCTGTACATCCATCCATCTTCTACCGTTTTTCTGGAGGTCCGGGTCACGGAGGCAGCTGTTCAAGAAGAGAAGCTCAGACTTCCCTCTCCCCAGCCACCTGTTCCAGCTCTTCAGAGAGAATACCAAGGCATTCCCAGACCAGCTGGGAGACATAGTCTCTCCAGCGAGTCCTGGGTCTGCCCCGGGGTCTCCTCCCAGTGGGACGTGCCCAAAACACCTCAAGTGGGAGGCGTCCAGGAGGCTTCTAATCAGATGCCCATACCACCTCAACTGACTCCTTTCAATGTGGAGGAGCAGCTGTTCTACTCTGAGCCTATCCCGGATGACTGAGCTCCTTACCCTATCTCTGAGGGTGAGTCCAGCAATCCTACGGAGAAAGCTCATTTCAGTCGCTTGTATCCGCGATCTCGTTCTTTCGGTCATTACCCAAAGCTCGTGACCATAGGTGAGAATAGGAATGTAGATTGACTGGCAAATCGACAGCTTTGCCTTAGAACTAAGCTCCCTCTTCACCACAACAGACCGGTACAACATCCGCATCACTGCAGATGCTGCTCCGATCCGTCTGTCAATCTCTTGCTCCATTTTCCCCTCACTCGTGAATAAGACCCCAAGATACTTAAACTCCTCCACTTGGGACAAGAGCCTGTCCCCAACACAGAGAGGACAATCCACCTTTTTCCGGCTGAGGACCATGGACTCGGACTTGGAGGTGCTGATTCTCATCCCAGCCGCTTCACACTCAGCGGTAAACTGTCCCAGCAAGAGCTGTAGGTCATTGCTGGATGAAGCCAACAGAACAACATCATCTGCAAACAACAGAGATGAGATCCTGTGGTCACCAAGCATGACACCCTCCATTCCCTGGCTGTGCCTAGAAATCCTGTCCATAAAAATTATGAACAGCATCGGTGACAAAGGCAGCCCTGGCGGAGTTCAACTCTCACTGGGAATGAGTCCGATCGAGTGTTGGCAATACGAACCAAACTCTCACAACAGTCGTACAGAGACCGAATACCTCGTAACAACAAGCCTGATACCCCATATTCTTGAAGCACCCCCCACAAAAAAACACAAGAGACACGGTCAAATGCCTTCTCCAAGTCCACAAAACACATGTAAACTGATTGGGCAAACTCCCACGAACCCTCGAGAATTCTCGAGAGGGTAAAGAGCTGGTCCAATGTGCCACGGCCAGGACGAAAACCACATTGCTCCTCCTGAATCCGAGGTTCAACCAACGGCCGGACTCTCCTCTCCAGTACCTTGGCATAGACCTTCCCAGGGAGTCTGAGGAGTGTGATCCCCCTAAAGTTGGAGCACACCCTCCGGTCCCCTTTTTTGAAGAGAGGAACCACCACCCCGGTTTGCCATGCCAAAGGCACTGTCCCCGATCTCCACGCAATGTTGCAGAGGCGTGTCAACCATGACAGCCCAACAACATCCAGGGCCTTGAGGTACTCAGGGTGAATCTCGTCCACCCACGGGGCCTGGCCACCAAGGAGATTTTTAACCACCTTGGCAACCTCAGCCCCTGTGATAGGTGAGTCATCCCCCTCGTCCACAAACCCTGCTTCCTCTGTGGAAGGCGTATCAGGGGGATTGAGGAGATCCTCGAAGTATTCCTTCCACCATCAGCTGATATTCTGTCAAATTCTGAACAATGAAGAGTAACAATATTTCAGAATAAATCAAGTATTAATACACCGTTCTCTAATTTTGATCTCCACTGTATATTATCAACTGTGGATTAGGGAATCAGGTGGAAACAGGATGTCTATTAGGGTGACTAGAATTTAAAGAAAATAGCAATATAAACTGTGCTTGGCAAGCTAACTCCAAAATAGCAATGTTAGCGCTGAAACTAAAAGCTTGGACGCAACAGAAAGCCCAAAACACAACTGTGCAAGATTCCTGCTGTTTAATTATCCTGTTGATACATTTGTAAGGTGGACAGGAGAAGTTCTCAATTACACAATAATAAAAAGGGGGAAAAATTGACAAAGCTATGTTTTCTCAAGAACAGAAAAGTCCCAGATATATATGACACCCACTAATGTGTGGTCACAAGTGGGGTATTATAATTTATTTTTATTTTACTATAATTTAGTTTCTTTTTAAATTAATTCAATTAATTTTCTTATGTTTTATGCCAATGCCCACATCTACTTGCAATGTAAGGAGACCCATTAACACAGTTAAATCCACCATCTGTTTCCAGAACAGTAGAGGGGTGTATAAGGCAGTGACCTAGCAGCAGCACTGCTTTGATGTAACGGCTGTTTTACCTTCATTGCTATCAGAGCATTGAAGGAAAACACAAGTCACGTCCCTGCTTCATTCTTATTTCTGCTATTTTTCAGGTTTGTAAAGTGCAAAAGCGCTCCCAATCACATTGGTTTATGGGCTGACAAAACGTGTGGGGTTGTGAGCAAGTGGATTGTGTTGTAATGTTAGAAGCCACCGTATAAATTGAAGGAGTACTCCACGTTCAGAGCTGTGGTAATAGTAGCGATGCTAACAAGCTAACTGTGGCTACATGATTAGCTTTGGAGCGTGCCTTTGGTTTGTAATATTTAGTTAAGTCCAGTTGGTTTCAGCATTAAGTTTGCACGTTTGGGGTACAGTATGGTTTTAAGTTGTCTTAATGGGAGATATGCTGTACTTTGGTTATTAGGTGACTTTATAGATTTTATTTGGGTAAGTAACTGTACATATTTCCTGATATATTTCAACACACACACACACACACACACACACACACACACACACACACACACACACACACACACACACACACACACACACATAGTACCAATTTCATTTATTGTTCAGTCCATGTTTATTTCTTCCCCTAATGCCTATTGTAAACTAACCAGTAGGGTTTTAATAAGAAAATATTTTCTAAAAAGAAATATTTGTGGTCACAGTTTAAAGTGATATAGTGATTCATGTAATGTGTTGAGAAAATTGTTTTATATTCATGTCAAATGGACATCCATCATATAGCATGATAACGCAAATAAATAACAGGTAATTTGGGAGAAATATGTTCAATAAAGGATTGCTATCAGACCATTGAAGGAAAACGCAAGTCATGTCTCTGCCTCATTCTTATTTCTGCTATTTTCCAGTTTCCAGGGTCAGAGATGATAGTCAAATATAACTGTTTACATGGTCGCAGCCTTGGGATCTGTAACAGTTTCATGTTCCAGTCCGGGATTGACGCCATCAGTGCATCATGGGTCGTCAACCAGTGATCACTGAATCTGTGGACCACGTGCAAAGACATCAGAGCAGAGGGGCTGAGTGTGCCAAGCAGTCCCACGTCCGCAGCCTTCAGAGAGAGGGATCCAGTCCAGAACGTCTGTCTACAGTCGGACAGAGGGGCTGAGAGTGCCAAGCAGTTCCACGTCCGTCAGCAGTCAGAGTGAGGGATCCAGTTGTCCAACGTCTGCCTATAGTCCAAGCAGGATGGTCATCGTCGGCAGAACATCTGACAGGTGGCAACCATGACAACCAATGCCCGAAGGGAATTGTTCTGGTCGATAAAGAAGAGGCTGTCACGCCTTTCTGCGGACTGGATCTTTGAGGTTGCAAGAGCCATCTCAGCGTCACCTCAAGGGGGACCACCTAAGTGGGATAAGTGTGATGAAGACAAATGCTTTGACAATGTTTGCTCTTACATGTCCTCCCCATCTCTATTCCAGTTAGAGGATGAGGGGATGTCCCAGTTATGCAATCTGATGTCATTGATGAGATGATGCAAGGTCACTCTGACAGTGTTGAAAAGGTAGAGGAAGGGGCAGGTGCTATGACTCACTCACAACCAAATTTAACAACAAAAACCACAAGTGCTACTGACACACAGGCTGACGTGCACAATTACTTATGATGTGACTTCCAAGGATACAGTTCCTGAACTACACTTTAATAATGGCCATAGTATCTTACCCCCTTTGCCTGCCAGTGACCATGTTGATTATAACCAATCCAGCAGCAGACACATCACTCAGCCAGTCTGTTCAGCTGCTGAATAGTCGCCTTCTCAGAATCAGAATCAGAATCAGAATCAGATTTATTGCCATTGTTCATGTAGTACACAAACTAGGAATTTGTCTCGGTGCAATGCTGCAACATTAAACATGATAAAATAAAAGAAATAAAACTATACATCGGAGGACTGCGAGTCTAGTGACTCTCAAAGATTTAGCCTTGCTTCAGAGAAAAGAGTTTAAAGTGCACAGGGGTCAGATCGGTGACAACTCAGCAGACATTAGCTATGGTAACATCTGCAAACAGATAGATGAGGGATTAAGAGAACACAGAGAGTGAAATCATTGAGCAGTGATGCGGGCTATAAAGCCACGTCACTTCAAAGGCATGTTGATCAGTAAAGATGAGATGATAGTAACTGAGTTGAAGAGTTTCCTACAGTCTCATATGGGGGAGAAGGGCACAACAGAGCTTTTCCAAGAACTGATTACAGGCAGACAATCAGAAACCGAAACACCACAACAGTTCCTATATAGGATGGTGGGGCTTAAGCAGAGGGTCATTTTCGCATCAAGGCAAACCGATGCAGAACTTAAGTACAAAGCACATACAGTACAGAATGTATTTTTGCACACAATCTACCGAGGCTGACAAATACAATGACATTAGGAGGGAGTTAAAGCCTCTTCTGTCTAACCCATCAGTCACCGACAAAGCTCTACTGAAACAAGTCATCAAAACCACCAGCGAGGAGCGTGAAAGAAGACGTCGCATGGGTCACAATGCACGCACCAAAGCTATTTATGCCCAAAGTGGTGAGGTGAGCTCAGAAGACAGGTGACAGTAAAGAGGACTCTCCACGTCAAGATAAAGATGAGGAAATGCAAAAGCTGATCACACAAGTACAGGCACTGACACGAATGGTGGAATCATTAAAACAGTTAAAGCTGCAGCCTGATACACAAGCCCAGAATTCTCCTGAACAGTCATGTCACTGTGCCAGTACACACACAAAACAGCCACCACGGAGAAAGGGGAAACCATTTGACTGTCCTTCCTGCATTGAACAAAACCGGCCAGACTGCATTCATTGTTCTGCATGCGGTGGAGAGGGACACCGTGCAGTGGGGTGTCTAAGAAGATGCAAGCTGGCGGGAAACCAGCAGCGGTCACAGACGAAGAGTGACCTGTGACCAGCACCCACACCCAGTCCCAGCCAAATGTTAGCCACACAGAGCAAATGCCACACAGTCACCTTACCATTCCCCCTGACACACCAGCCATTAACAAACCCACATCTGAGAGAGTGGCACAGTTAATTGGAAAAAAGTGTTTACTAAAGATGTAATATGAATGGTTATGCTGTTACTGCTCTGCTTGATACAGGTGCCCAGGTCAGCCTGATTGATCGAGCCTGGAGGCAGAGATACTTACCCCAGCAAGAGATCCGTCCATTGAAAGAGCTAATAGGTGATTATGATCTCAATGTCATAGTAGCCAGTGGAGATGCCATCCCCCATGATGGATGGATGGAAGTGATTGTCAACCTGCCTGGTAATGATAACCCAAACTACTCCACCAAAGTCTCATTCCTTGTGAGTCGAGTCAACCTCCTGAGACCCCTGCTGGGCTTTAACGTCATCCAGGAAATCATCCTGAGTGAAGGGGATGAAACCGAAGGCCTACTGTACCTGTCTTATGCAGCCTCCTTAAACGGGCCATGCAGATTGAAACTTGACAAAGTTGAGGAAATAGTCAGCTTCATCCAGACTGAGAAAAACACTGACAAGTGTGAGCCAGTGGCAGTGAAAGTAGGCCATCATGATGTTGTTGTCCACCCAGATCAAATTGTCCACCTAAAGTTCCCAGTCCCTGCCAGTTTCACCCATTCCCTTGCCCTCTTTGAAACCTGCCCTGATGATCCACAGCTTGAGCAGCTGGATATGGGTGACGGTGTAGTTGAAGTGCACCACACCAAGAAACCATATGTTGAAATTCCTGTGGGCAATGCAACCAAGCATGATCTATGTCTAGCCGGCCGCACAGCCCTGGGCAGCATCCAACTGATTGACAGAATAATTGAAACAGACCAAGTAAACAGTGCTCAAGTGAATGAAGTTGGCACACCCTCCCTCAACCAATCAGCATTGTGGCATCCACCAGTCAACATTGCCCGCTTGCATGAGGAAGAACAGGCGGTTGTAAAGCAGTTGCTCTATGAAAAGTCCAATGCATTCGCTCTTGATAATGATATTGGCTGTATCCCAAACCTTCAAATGACCATCACCATGGAAGATGACATTCCAGTGCAACATTCATATGCAGCCATACCGAAGCCACTCTATAAAGAAGTTAAGGAATACATTCAAGACCTGCTGGCTAAAAAATGTATTGTGAAATCAAAGTCACCTCATGCTGCACCAGTGGTGTGTGTGTGTGCAAAAAGGATGGAATGTTGAGGCTCTGCATTGATTACCACCTCCTCAATCGCAAGACAGTTCCCGACAGACACCCACTCCCACGGATCCAAGACTTGGTGAACACACTTGGGGGATACTGCTGGTTCTCTATCTTGGACCAGGGAAAAGCATATCACCAGGGGTACATCGTGGAGGGATCCAGACACCTGACCGCATTCATCACCCCCTGGGGCCTCTGAGTGGGTCCGCATCCCCTTCGGCCTCTCAAATGCCCCAGCTGCCTTCCAGAGGTGTACAGAGGAGGTGTTGGACTCCATACGGGATGAACGCTGCATCCCTTACCTGGATGATATACTGTACTCTGTTATGCCAAATCCTTTGAGGACCAAGTGGAGGGATTGAGTCGGGTCCTGAGGTTCTCTCCAACAGCACGGCATCAAACTCCGGCCCAACAAGTGTGAGTTATTCAAGAGTGAGGTGTGGTATGTCGGGAGACTTGTCTCAGCCGATGGGGTGAGAATTGACCCCAGAGACCTAGCAACCATCCAAACATTGACAGAAAGAATCCCAAGCACCGTGGGCGATGTCAGGAAGCTGATGGGCTTCTTAAATTACTACAGGGCCTTTGTGCAGGACTTTGCCAGAATAGCAAAGCCGTTGTATGATCTCTTACAAGTGAAGGCAAGCCAGGCCACACAACTGTCACTCAAGACCAGAAAGGGGAAGGGGGGCCAGCTGTCCTCAAGCGCTCCCATACAGTGGACACCAGAACATCAAGGGGTCCTTGACCATCTAATAAATGTCTTGTCCAACCCACCTGTGTTAGCCTATCCCAGCTTTGACCTGCCATTCTTGTTACACACAGATGCATCAATGAAAGGCCTGGGTGCAGTGCTCTACCAGTGTCAAGAAGGGAAGTTGAGGGTCGTTGCCTATGGGTCAAGAACATTGTCTGCTGCAGAGAAGAACTACTACATGCACTCAGGGAAGCTCGAATTTCTTGCACTAAAGTGGGCAGTGTGTGAGAAATTTCGAGACTACCTCTTCTATGCTCCTCATTTTACTGTATACACGGACAACAATCCTCTGACATACTGTATGTCATGAGCACCACCAAACTAAATGCCGTAGGCCACAGATGGGTTGGGGAGCTGTCCGACTTCCATTTTGAGATCCAGTACAGGCCAGGGAAAGTCAACATCGATGTCGACACCCTCTCCAGACTGCCACTATACATGGCTGAGTATGTTACGGCCTGCACAGAAGAACTGTCAGAGGAGACAGTCCAAGCAACGTGGGATGGTAGTCATGCAGCCAAGGAAAAATATGTAGCTTATGTTGCAGTGTTGAACTTGTCCCAAGGAAGCTCAGAATCGCACACACTTAGCTCCCAGTCAGCCATCAGTCATGAAGATCTCATGAAGGCACAGAGAGGACACAGTAATCAATGAAGTCATCAGACTAAAGAAAAAACACACCAACCTGACAAGTCAACTCAGGAAGGGTGCCAGTGGCCCAGTAAAGAGGCTTTTCCATGAATGGGAGAGGCTTCAGCTTGAGAATGGACTGCTATACCAAAAGACACTACAGAGAAGGCAACTGGTCTTACCAGAAAAGTACAGACCCAGTGCCCTGAAACATCTGAAACATGTTGGAAAACCCATGTTGGCTTTTCCAACATGGACGCTGCTGGTGGCGCTGCTCTGCTGCGACCCGGGCTACCCTGTGCTGCTATTGTGTGTGTATGTTTGTAGTACTTAGTTTTTAGTGCTCAGTCTGAAGCATCATAATGATGTTTTTGCTAAAGGGACTGCTTGTGATCTGGTTGCTCGGGATAATGTGCCACTGTACCCAAGTGGATCGAGACATGAGGCCGACCATGCTCCTGAGCTATACTCGAGACCAGCTCCTGCTTCTTTGTTCCAGCCACGTCTCGGCACCCCTCCTGCCTCGGTAGCTCTTACGAAATCCAACGGGAGGACATAGAAGCCGGTCGCGGAAGAGAGGGAAATGTGGCGGAGTACGACAGAGACTGTGGAGGAGAGAGAACAGGCCGCCACTGCCATCCATGTTGCTCTGTAATGTCCGCTCACTAAAGAGCAAAATGGAGGAACTCAAAATCAATGCCAGGTTCCTATATGAGTACTGGGAGTCATGCCTGCTCGTTTTCACGGAATCATGGCTTCAGGAGGACGTACCTGACTCGCTCCTATCCGTGGACGGCTTCTCCCTGGTGTGGCAGAACAGGGACGCGCTCTCCAGTAAGATCAAAGGAGGAGGTATTTGTGTGTATGTTAAGAACGAATGGTGCTCACAGTTCACTACGAGAGAATCGGTTTGTACCCCGGACATAGAACTGCTGTGCTTAAGCCTGAGACCCTTTTATCTCCCCCGCAAATTTGGAAACATTTTATTATGCACCGTTTATATCCCGCCCAGTGGGAACGCTTTCAATGCAGCGAATGCTATCGTGGACTGTGAACACATACAACTGGAACGCACTCCTGAAGCACCTTGTTTGATTTTAGGGGATTTTAATCACTGCAAACTGGATGTGGCACTGCCTGGCTTCAGCCAATATGTGAACTGCAGTACAAGGGGGAAAAATATTTTGGACAAATGCTATGGGAACGTCAAAAATGCCTATATAGCAAGGGTTAAGCCCCCCTTGGGGTCCTCAGACCATAATGCTGTTCATCTGATTCCTACTTACAAGTCCTTGATTAAAAGCAGCAAACCACAGACAAAGACAATCTTCATATGGGACAATGAAGGTATAGAAACTTTGAGAAGTTGTTTTTCTTGTACCGACTGGGGACTCTTCCATAACTTGGAGTTGGAGGAGGCCACAGATACCATAACTGAGTACATAAAATTCTGTAAAGAAAATGTTTTACCTCAGAAAGTAATCACTATGTACCCCAATAATAAGTCTTATATTTCCAAGGAATTAAAACAGTGCATAGTACAGAAAAAGATTGCTTTTAAGAATGGGGACATGTTAAGTGTGAAAAATATACAGAAAGCAATTAATTACAAACTAAAAACAGCTAGAGATGAGACGAGGAAGAAATTTGAATCTGAATGCCTAGGAAAAAGTTCTAGGAAATTGTGGGACTCAGTTAAAGTTATGACAAAGATGACTCCATCCAAAACCTGCATTAATGTAGTGAATGAGGAAGAAAAGGCAAACGAGTTGAATAATTTCTTTTGCAGATTTGAGACTAGAGATTTTTCTCATGAACAAAAAGCTGCTCTGGACGCTATATCAGTTTCAGGCTCTGCAAAAATTATAGTTGACCAGCATGTTGTGGAAAGATTTTTCTCACGTATGTGCCCCAGGAAGGCATCTGGACCAGACGGGATCTCTGGGCGCTTAAGGGCCTTTTCCACTAGCACGCTTTAGCGCGACACGGGACGGCTCAGCACGCTTTGTACGCTTTTCCACAAGCCCCAACACGGTTTAACAGCCGTGATTCTCAGCCCCGCTGAAGGGCAGGGTACAGCAGTGCTGAGCTGTGCCGTGTTGTGACGTTAACAGACTGGTCGCTGCTGATTGGTCAGGTCGTAACCGGCGCTGATTGGTCAGGTTGTAACCGCCCCTCTCCTCCTCCTCATCTACCAAATCTTCACGACCTTCTCAATAAAGTTTTTGAAAAAAAAAAAAAAAAAAAAAAGAATCTTCACGACCTACTCAGCACGCAACCACTGTTGGCGGTTCCTTTTCAGTGTATTGCTGTGCTATTTTCATTTATTCTCTATCAAAAATGGCTTCGCGTAATAAGGGTGTTCCATGGAGCAGTAAGGAGCTGCAGTGTCTGCTCACTGCATTGTCAGACGAACGTATTCAGCACGAGTTAGACGGAGCCGCCCGGAATGAAAAAATATACCGGGAGGTCTCGACATCGGAGTCCTTTAACGGTGAGTTTTAATTTTTTTTTATTGTGCGTTTTTTCGCAAATATATTCGGTAAGACGCTCAGTTTATTTATGCAATAAAAAAGCTGTTCATTTGTGGATGATGATCGCTGCTTTATTGCAGCACAATGCGGACTAAAGCTTTTATTGTAATTATTCATGTGAACAATACGCTGAAATAAGCTTATGTATTCTTGTTAAAAACTATTGTCTTTTCTGTATATATTTTGTGCTGTATTTTATTGTGTGCATTTTCCTTGTAGAATCATCCCACGCATCCGCCGCGACAGCCCGCACGGATTATTCAACCGAGCCTTCCTGACCCACAGCTGGCAGAGACGGATTAATTCTACCGAGCCTCAGCACTCAGTGGTCGGCGTGTATAAAATGTCGATTAACCTTCATGTTGTGTTGCAAAGTTTTTTTTTTATTTTAATATTTTGTATATAATAAAATGGAATTGTTTTGGAAAGTGTGGTTTGTCTGTTATAACACTGAATTATAAAACAGTATAATTACATAGAAATTCCATTGCCTAATCTGATCAAAATGATACTGAGGGTCAACCATTGTAAAGTTAATGTAATTTTTAACTAGACCAAAAAAGAAATCTTTTTGTACGCTTTCTGTTCTTTTTATTGAAATATCATAAAAAATTAGCACCAAGTCAAAGGTACAAGTATATGTAAATTGAATGTTCTATCGGCATTCCAAATTCAGAGATTTACAATACTTTAGAAGGAGTGTAGCATCATCTAAACGGAAAATAATAATACTGTTGTTCCAAACGTTGACCTGAAGGTGAAAAACATGAATTTTTTTAATTCAGTACATCCAAAATGCCCTAGGATGTGGTGTAGTCCAGTGTGCCACCGTCTCATTATTTAATACGAATAAAAACAAGTTTCAGCTCATTATTTCTAGGTCATTTGGCAGTTAATTCAAAACAAAAGTGACTTGTGTTGTTGCAGCTTAATTATGAGATAAAATTAATTGTGAGATAAAACCACAGAGCGTGCAAGGCAATAATCCTTGGATCCTCCATTTTTTGTCTGGTGTAAATAAGGACTCAGTCCGGTGCATAACATCAGGGGAGTGTGGCCCCGTCTCGCTGAGAATCTGCTGCTGCCCCGCAACACTGTGCTAATGGAGACAGAAGCGTTCCGAGCTGTACTGAAGTGAATCGAGCCGTACCGAGGTGTGCTGGGCTAGTGGAAAACAGGCTTTACTGAAGTCATGTAGTGAGGAGCTAGCAGAAGCCTGGAGTCCCATCTACCAGAAGTCTTTAGATACGTGTTCTGTCCCAGTAATTTGGAAAAGCTCTATTATAATTCATGTACCAAAAAAAAGCAAGCTGCAAAGAGAATAATGACTATCGTCCTGTTGCACTGACCTCACTGGTAATGAAGTGCCTCGAGAAGATTGTCATTGACATTCTGAAAACTGATTTTGGAGGACTTTTGGATCCTCTGTAGTTTGCTTATAAAAATAATAGAAGTACAGAGGATGCCATTTTAACCTTAACTCATTCTGTGTTTAAACATTTGGAGGAGACAACCTCATATGCACGTCTTTTATTGGTTGATTTTAGTTCAGCTTTTAACACACTGCAGCCACACCTTTTAATTAAGAGGTTAAATGATTTTAAAGTGCATCCTGTCATTATTAAATGGTACCACTCATTTTTAACTTATCGTAAACAGCAAGTTAGTGTAAATGGAACTTTATCTAAATCCAGAACCCTCAGCACAGGAGCTCCCCAAGGCTGTGTTAGTTCACCATTTTTGATTACCTTGTACACTGATGAGTGCAGAAGTGTCTATCCAGGCAATCAAATTATTAAATTTTCTGATGACACTGCTATTTTATCACTACTTCAAAAGACTCATGATCTGTCAAGCTATTTTATACAAATTCAGAGGTTTGTCAATTGGTGTGATGACAGTCATCTCATTTTGAATACTGATAAAACAAAGGAGATGATGTTTGACCCTTGGGGAGTTGGTGACCACAGGCCTGTGGTCATCCACAACCACACTATAACACAGGTTAGTCCCTATAAATATTTGGGAGTATTTATTGACAATTCATTAACCTGGAGCACACATATTGATTACCTTTGTAGTAGACTACAACAGCGGCTGCATTTCTTGCGTAGAGTAAGAATACATGGCGTTGATAAAAGGATTATGCTAATATTTTACCAGGCTGTGTTGGAGAGCCGTATTAGATACAGCATTACAGCTTGGTTTGGCAACCTCTTTGTGAAACTAAAGAACAGAGTGTTGCGTTTAATTCATACAGCATGGGAAATTATTGTAGTTAAAGAGTACTTACCCATGCGGCTCTTACACGACCAGGCAGCCTGTAGACAAGCTCAAAAAATAATCAGTGACATGAGCCATGTACTAAACAATGAATATGTGCGGCTGCCCTCAGGGAGGAGATACAGAGTCCCCAAGTGCAGGTTCAATAGATACAAGAACTCATTTATCCTAATGTCAGTAAAACTTTTAAACTCAGATAAATAGGTCAGGGACACTTATAACTCCTGTTCTTAATGACTGCTGTTATATATTTACGTATGCATGTACTTGTATTATTTATTGGGTTTCATTTCATTTATTATGTACTACATCCATTGTGTATGTGTGGATTGTGTGGTTGCAGCACGGGTGTCAAGCCCAAGAAAAATTTCTCCTTGAGGTACAATAAAGTTTATCTTATCTTATCTTATCTTATCTTATCTTATCTTATTTCCATGATGACATGGGACAGGTAGGGACAGAGAGAGTCACTAACGTTGCCAGAGACAGATTTTACTGGCCCTACATGAAGAAAGAAATTGAAACGTATGTAACAAGGAAGTGTCCATGCATTAAGCAAAAGAAGCCTGTCTCATGTCAGGGCTCCTATGGGGTCCATTACCACCACAGCACCACTTGAACTAGTGTCTATTGATTATTTGCTCCTAGAGCCGAGTGCTGGAGGGTTCGAGTACATCTTGGTTGTTGTTGACCACTTCACTCAGTTTGCCCAAGCCTACCCTAGCTGGAATAAGTCAGGAAAGACCGCACCAGAAAAGCTATTTGATGACTTCATTCCATGCTTTGGGTACCCAAAACAACTCCATCATGATCAGGGTCGTGAATTTGAAAATAATTTATTCAAGACCTTGCAGCAGCTCTCAAGAGTTGGGCACTCTAGAACTACACCTTACCATCCTCAGTGTAACCCGTCAGAGAGGTTCAATAGGACCCTTCTACAACTACTTCGAACACTGAAAGACAAGGAAAAACACAGATGGAAAGAGCATTTGCCGCAGATGGTCCATGCCTACAACTGTACGAGACGCGAAGCCACAGGGTACTCACCCTTCTACTCACTGTATGGTCACCATCCTCGTCTGCCTGTAGAACTCCTATTTGGATTGGAATGGAGGAAGAAGGCACATCCCCAAGGGGATATGCAGAAAAGTGGGTAGCAAGAATGAAAGAAGCCTATAAAATTGCTTCTGAAAACAGCCGTCAGTCAAGTGCTAGGGGGAAACAATACTATGATCGGCATGTGAAAGGAGTGACTCTGTTGCCTCTGTGACCGTAAACTGGTCCGCAATCTGGGGGAAAAAGGAGGCCCGGGAAAATTGAGATCTTACTGGGAAGACACTGTGTACATAGTCAAAGAGCAAATGAACAATGGCCGTGTACAGAGTGTCTCCAGAAAGAGGAGACGGTAGGACTCGTACCTTGCACCGTAACTTGCTACACCTAGTAAATGACTTACCTGTTGACCTACCTTCACCATCTGTACTTGCAAAGGAAAGAAACTTATCTGAGCGATCCTCATCACCACCCAAAGAGGAACAAAGGAGAAAGAGGCCGGTAAACCACAGACATCAGAATGAACTGGCTACAAACAGTGACTTATCAGAATCAGATGAAGAAGATAACCCAAGATACTGGCTTTGATACCCATAAGGAGAGAACTCATCAGTGAACCACCAAGACTCATGCAAGGGCCAGAGAGAGACCCGGCACACTCCCTCCCTAAAGAGACATTACTTGATGGGCCAGATAACACAGCATTTTGCCCTGCACTAGCAGATGAGGGGGAAGAGTTGGGTGATGTGGGGTCACAAGAACAGTACAGGCCTATGCCACCACAGCTGCCTGGTAATCAGCCAGGGCAGATGCCTAGTACAGCAGCCTCACAGAAAGACTGTATCTCACCAAGTCATCACACACATGTCTCATGGTACCACTACACAGGTGTACTGAAGAGTTGAAATGTATTTTGTATATAAGTGAGTCTTATTGGCAATGCCAGGAGCCATCTTTTCTTTGTTGGGGAGTGTGTGACACCCACTAATGTGTGGTCACAAGTGGGGTATTATAATTTAGTTTTTCTTTTTAAATAATTTAATTTTCTTATGTTTTATTCCAATGACCACATCTACTTGCAATGTAAGGAGACCCATTAACACAGTTAAATCCACCATCTGTTTCCAGAACAGTAGAGGGGAATATAAGGCAGTGACCTAGCAGCAGTACTGCTTTGGTGTAACGGCCGTTTAACGTTCATTGCTATCAGAGCATTGAAGGAATACGTAAGTCACGTCTCTGCCTCATCCTTATTACCTCCGCCAAGGAGGTTATGCGATCATCGGCGTTGGTTTTTCTGTTTGTTTGTCTGTCTGTTTGTTTGTTAGCAAGATAACTCAAAAAGTTATGGACGGATTTTCATGAAATTTTCACAGATTGTCAGAAATGGAGTATCCTACAGATGATTAGATTTTGGTGGTGATCCGGCTCACCGTCCACAAGAAAACCGCCATTATGCAAAATGCCATTTTCGTGAATAACTACTGAACCACTAATCCTATCATTGTCAATCCAATTGCTTGTCATATGTTTTCATGGTCAAGGAATCTGAAAATGTACACACAAACACTGTATGGGGGGGAACTGTGGCGAAAACCGCCATTACGGAAAATGTGATTTTCGTGAATAACTACTGAACCACTAATCCTATCATTGTGAATCCAAATGCTAGTCATATGTTTTCATGGTCAAGGAATCTGAAAACGTACACACAAACACTGTATGGGGGGAACTGTGGCGAAAACCGCCATTACGGAAAATGTGATTTTCGTGAATAACTACTGAACCACTAATCCTATCATTGTGAATCCAAATGCTAGTCATATGTTTTCATGGTCAAGGAATCTGAAAACGTACACACAAACACTGTATGGGGGGAACTGTGGTGAAAACTTCCATTACGGAAAATGCGATTTTCGTGAATAACTACTGAACCACTAATCCTATCTGTCACCATGGGTTGAGATGCCGTCTCGGCACTCAGCCCATGTTTTCCCTCATCACTGCTTCCCATTGAGCAGCGTCTCAGCTGGCCCCCAGCTGGCAGCATTATGGACGGCTGGGGCCAATTAGTCTTCATCAGCTGGGGCGCTGCCAATGAGGATAAATAGGAGCAGCCTCGATGACTCGGGGCTGCGACATAAACGCATTGCTAAGCTGAAGCCCCTTCGTCTGGTGTCAGCTTATACTCCTCTTGCAGCATTCCTGTGTTTGTATCCCGCTGTGAGGATGTACGTCTTGCTACCCCCACGTCCGGTACGAGCTGCTTACCTCTGCGCTGTGCAACCTGTGAGTGTACGTCTGCATGAGTATCTGTGCTCTCCTCATCCCTTCCCCTTTACCCTGAATAAAATATCACGACTCACTGGCTTGTCCCTGGCTCTGATTGCCCGGCTCCCTAGAGCCGGATATGACAGTATGTCGCAGCCAGAAGAGTTGCCGGCGGCCGTGAGTCGCTGTGGAAATGTACCTTTCTGTCCGGGTGTCAGCGCTGCTAGCATGCCGTTTCCCAGGAGTCACTTCCGGCGCCAGGGCGACGAGCTGAGGTCCATCTCGGAGGCTGTCGACGGGACGCTCTTCACCCTGCACAACGCCTCCAACGCAAGACGCTGGCATCCGGGCCGTGCTGAGGAACTCCTGGACTGTCACCCTCACTCTCTGTACCATCTGGAGGACAGTGCCAGGATAGACGCTGCAGGTACACAGCGAGAGAAGCTCCACGGGGTGGATGGAAATCCCGGCAGGGAGTCGAAGTGGGCGACGTCTTTCCCCGCTTCGGAGTCCCGTTCCTGCCGCCATTCCAGTCCGGGAGTTCGCGCCAACCAGAGGACTTCCCCCGACCTGCGTCACGTCACTCGGGATTCCCTTCAAGGAGCCGCAGCTGACAGCAGTTATGTCCGGGGTCGAGTGGCTGTCGCGAGCTCTACTGTGTTTCCTGTCACCACCTTCAGGCATGTGGCGGCGGCAGTGAGGTTGATGGAGAGGACTTCAGGGCTACGAAGCTTTCCCGTGCTCGGCGCCTTCCTCGCCTCGATCTCCAATCTGGAGCAGCGAATCCTGGGTTTCCCCCTCGCTTCGTTCCCCGGGAATAGCCGCCATCACATCGCCGAGTCACCTCTGCACGAACCTCGTCCGGATCCAGTTCTGAGCCATCGTCAGGACAGTTCCTCCCACGCAGCTGTCACCTCTTCGCCTCGTCTGTGTGGAGATTCTACAGCCCCGTTCCCTGAGCCTCATTTCCCCGCTGTCATTCCTGGACATTCGGGCTGGCTCACCCCGGCTGTTTTCCCCTCCTCCTCGACGCGCTTCCTGACTGCTGTGTGTGCCTGGAATTCCGGCCTGGTGAGCTCTCTGCTGGAGACAACGCGAGCGATCCTCAGACGAACTCCCGGGGGGTCCTCCGTTATCGCCGGGCGGGGAGAGGAAGAAGCAGAATCCACTACAGCAGGCGATACTCAACCTCCAGGGGGCAGGCAAGTCATTGTTTTTTCACACCTGCTTAATGATTTGCTCTGTCACATCCCTGGAGGAGAAGTTCAGGGTTCGCAGCTCCCTGAACTCTCCCCACCTGCTGTAACTTGTATTCCTAATCCCGCATCCTCTGTGTCTCTCTCCGCCGAGCGGTCCCCGGCTCCGGGTCAACGTGGTGGGATATGGAGAGGGCCTGTGGTTCCGCAGCTACATTGCGGACGGAGGAGGGGGACTGACTGCTGCGTGGAGTCTACGCCGACGATTGAGCGTCCCCGGGTCTCCACGGAGGAGCGGTTCGGTCCAGCGGGACGAGATTCTTCTGGCTTCACGCCGAGTGGATCGTCGGCGGGGTTACCTGAGCTGGAGGGATCTCAAGCTGCGCTGACCATCGTGCTGGCTGCGGGGCCCGACGCGGCTAGATGGGAGCCTGACAACGACCTCCTGACGACGGATCCTGGATCTTCGCAGTCCTGGACGGCGTCAGAACCCGAGATCAGGCGAATGCTCTCCTTTCTTTTCTCTCTTTTTATCCTCGAGCACTTCAGCCTATCTCCAGGGGAGACGAGCAGGGTGCAGCCGTCCGCTGCGTCTGAGCTCGTCTCGCCGGGTTCTGGCGCTGCCGGTGATCCTGATCCCGGTTCTGTTTTCTTTTCTGAGCCTTCTTCCAGGGTCACCGGCAAGGAGTTGCTGTTCCTCGTGGTGCTGGAGGGTCCGGGTTCAACGTTGGAGGTCGGTTCTGGTGCAGTATTCAACGTGGGTTCGCCCGAGACCCAGTCGGGGTCCAACGTGGGTTCGCCTGAGGCCCGATCGGGGTCCGACGTGGGTGCTGCCCCAGTATTGTCCAGGTCCGGTGAGGAGGTGGCCGTTTTCCTGCGGCCTGACGCCCGCCGCCCTCGTCATCGGCTCTCCCCTGAGCCTCTTCCACCGGGATCCGCTCTGATCCTTCGCCCGTCTCAACGGTCCTGGTGGTTGAGTGATGCGGTTCGACGACCCGACCCACAGAACTTTCGGTTCGGTGATCTGGTTCCCCCCACTGGTCTGTGTTTCCCTCTGGGCAGCCTGGTTCGGCTGCCGGTGGACTGGATTCCTGGGATCTGGGTCCAGAGTTCGCCGTTCGAACACTTCTCTTTCCCTGATTCGCCAGCTGGACAATGGGCGGGGAGATCTCCGGAGCCAGCTCGGCCATTTTTGGACTCTGCCTGCCATTCACCTCGGGTGTCACTTTTTCTTTTGTTATCAAGGTCACTCGGGTGTAATGTGTTGTCCTGTTGGTGGATTCGTTTTTATAGTGCTGTGTTTTCCATCGCTCATGCTCAGCATTTTACTTTTTGTGCCATGTTTTTAGCCTCGTTTTTTGTATTGTAGAGTTATGTTTTGTTTTCCGTAACACCATGCTCTGCAGTTATCCATTTATTCCAGTCACTTTCATTTCTTTAGGTGACTGGGTATTTATATATTCGTGTGTGTGGGTTTTTCTTTGCCTGCACTCAGTATTTCTTTTTTGTCCTGTTGGTTCATTATAGAGTCATGTGCCTTGTTTTCCGTAACACCATGCTCTATAATTGTCATTTGTTCCAGTCACCCTCACTTTTCTTGGTGACTGTGTGTATGTACTTAAATTAGCGCTGTGTATAGGTTCCCCTTTATTTAACCGTACTCAGCATTTTTTGCCCTGTACCTTTTTGGTGGTTCTTTTTTCCTTGCTCTGGGTCACGCATGGTTGGTACTCTCTGGATAGTATGTAACCGGCGTGCTGACCCAGTTCTTCTCCCCATCTGTACCTGGGTTAATTATTCTGTTTTGTCAGTATTGTATTTGGGTTTTTCTTTCCCGCTACCCTACATTGCCCCATTGGTGTTGTCCTTCCCTTGGCTTCTTCCCCTCCGGTCCGCCTCCCTTCCTCCCACCCTAGGTGGGGGGGGGGGGGGGGGGCTGGGATGTTCCTGGTCGTTCAGGAGCCCGACCTTGAGGGAGGGGCTCTGTCACCATGGGTTGAGATGCCGTCTCGGCACTCAGCCCATGTTTTCCCTCATCCCTGCTTCCCATTGAGCAGCGTCTCAGCTGGCCCCCAGCTGGCAGCATTATGGACGGCTGGGGCCAATTAGTCTTCATCAGCTGGGGCGCTGCCAATGAGGATAAATAGGAGCAGCCTCGATGACTCGGGGCTGCGACATAAACACATTGCTAAGCTGAAGCCCCTTCGTCTGGTGTCAGCTTATACTCCTCTTGCAGCATTCCTGTGTTTGTATCCCGCTGTGAGGATGTACGTCTTGCTACCCCCACGTCCGGTACGAGCTGCTTACCTCTGCGCTGTGCAACCTGTGAGTGTACGTCTGCATGAGTATCTGTGCTCTCCTCATCCCTTCCCCTTTACCCTGAATAAAATATCACGACTCACTGGCTTGTCCCTGGCTCTGATTGCCCGGCTCCCTAGAGCCGGATATGACACTATCATTGTGAATCCAATTGCTAGTCATATGTTTTCATAGTCAAGGAATCTGAAAACGTACACACAAACACTGTATGGGGGGAACTGTGGCGCTTGGCGGAGGTCTACGCTCTCCGAGTGCTTTTCTAGTTTCTGCTATTTTCCAGGTTTGTAAAGTGCAAAAGCGCTCCCAATCACATTGGTTTATGGGCTGACAAAACGTGTGGGGTTGGGAGCAAGTGGATTGTGTTGTAATGTTAGAAACCACCGTATAAATTGAAGGAGTACTCCACATTCAGAGCTGTGGTAATAGTAGTGATGCTAACAAGCTAACTGTGGCTACATGATTAGCTTTGGAGCGTGCCTTTGGTTTGTAATATTTAGTTAAGTCCAGTTGGTTTCAGCATTAAGTTTGCACGTTTGGGGTACAGTATGGTTTTAAGTTGTCTTAATGGGAGATATGCTGTACTTTGGTTATTAAGTGACTTTATAGATTTTATTTGGTTAAGTAACTGTACATATTTCCTGGTATATTTCAACACACACACACACACACACACACACACACACACTATAGTACCAATTTCATTTATTGTTCAGTCCATGTTTATTTCTTCCCCTAATGCCTATTGTAAACTAACCAGTAGGGTTTTAATAAGAAAAGATTTTCTAAAAAGAAATATTTGTGGTTGCAGTTTAAAGTGATGTAGTGATTCATGTAACGTGTTGAAAATTGTTTTATATTCATGTCAAATGGACATCCATCATATAAATAAGTAATTTGGGAGAAATATGTTCAATAAAGGATTACTATCAGAGCATTGAAGGAAAACGCAAGTCACATCTCTGCCTCATTCTTATTTCTGCTATTTTCCACTTTCCAGGGTCAGAGACGATAGTCAAATATAACTGTTCACATGGTCGCAGCCTTGGGACCTGTAACATATAGTATTACCCAACTGCAAAGAATGGGAGTTAAAAACTGTTGTGTTTTATATTTGTATTGTGCTTACTTAGCAAAAATGCATGTAAACTGATTGCCATAAAGAAACTAAGTAAATGTATAACAAAAAATGTTAGTGGCTGAAACAAATTCTTATTTACAACATGTAATTTCTATTCCCCTTTGTATGCATTTTCTAAACTAAGTTAACTAATTGGATTTGATGGTATGAGAAAAGTATATATAATCCTCATTTCCATTAAGTAGTAGAGCTTGGTTCAGTTTGGTTATTCGAGTGAAGGGTACCGAGATAACCAGCCGGTACTGTTGTAGCTGAGGCATTATGTTTATTTTTAAGTGAACTTCTTCAGAACTAGAGTAAAGTGACAATATTAATAATCTAGTTCATTTTGGGTCAGTGGAACAAATTTATAATTTAGAGGTTCCGATTTTCCTTGTTGTTAGTGGGTCATTAATTGGTGGGACACAGGAATCAGAATCAGAATCAGAATCAGATTTATTGCCATAGTTCATGTAGTACACAAACTAGGAATTTGTCTCGATGCCATGCTGCAACATTAAAAACATGATGAGAAAAAATGAAATGGGAAATGGGCTCATTGCGCATGCAGGGCTTTTCCCGGCAAAAACTGTGTGGACCCTGCTCAGGTAAGATGGGTGTGTGTGGCTCTCCTCCCTTTAATGAGGTTTTCAGTTTAAATTTTGTCTTCTTTGCTGTAGTAAGTGCTTTTTGATAGTCGCGTGGCACTGCAGAAGGGTTTTCATTGACGTTTGGTAACTTTTGAGCAGGAGAATATCACTTTTATTACCATTTTGTTGTCCGTGTCCATTCAGAGGCCTTTTTTTCCCTCTTGAATTAGACGGGGAGAGAGTGTGCTGCTGCTGCGTGTATCGCACTGATTAATGATTGTCTTTCATAGAATCAAGTGCCAGCTGTGAACCCACTGCTGGAGTTATTTCTCTACACAACACAATGCAGATGCAGATAACAGTTTGAAGTCCGCTACACTGTCACACTTTTTGGCATCTTTCCGTTGTGGTATCAGGCACAGCGGTCCAGTAAAAGGATGAAGTAGACACACCGCAGCTGCTGCTCTCTGTTGCGGTGGTATGAAGTCACGTTCTTGAGGAAGCAAATACTATTACACACCCATAGTGGAACTGTTAAGCTAGTGTCTCACGGCACAGCAAATACTGTTGAATGCTGTAATTGACAAATGCTCAACATTTATTTGCAACAATAAAAACTGGTTGCAACCATAAAAACTATTGACGAACTGTTGTGCAGCCTTTTATGAACCCTGATGAAGCACCAAAAATCACAGTGTTAGTGAACGTTCCTCAACATTTGCCACTCCATGAGATACGTACATGCTTATTGATAGTTTTCGATCTCCTCCATCATGGCTGTCATCTGTTTACTCATGCAATAGAGTGAAAAAGCGTGAAAACCGCTTAAGTGAAACTCTTGATGATGCCTCTAGACAGCATTACGATGACAAATTAGCTTTAATCAAGAAGCAGAACCCTGACTTGGAGACGAGCGTGACAATCCGCGGTGGTCAGTGGTGCACTCTGCCCAGTGCAGTGAAAAGACAAGCGGACTACAAAGCTGAGCAGACACTGTTGGCTTGGAGAAAGAGCATGGACACGACTGGGTGTGTGGCCGTACCGAGCCCCGAGCACATCGTGGAGATCATAGAAAGGCATGGTGAGTGGGTTTTGTATCTTCAGTTAGGGATGGTCAAAGTTATGAGCCGGCATTTAGCTGCTAAAAGTAGTTCTGTGAAACTTGGTCAGAAGATTGTTTTGCTCAGTTACTGTGGGTTAAATGGACATCCCAGTTTGTTCCTCCTACCAGTGTTCGTACATCCAGTGATAGCACAATAGTTCACCAGATTTATAACACTTTTCTGCTGAATGCGGCAGCTTCCCGTCCAACATGGTGGCGTGTGATGTCATACTAAAACTATCAATGAAAAGGGTGAGCAAACCCACCCCACTGTTCAGTTTTCAAGGGTTTGTGAAAGGTCTTAAACAGCTGCTAGTGTTCACTACTTGGCCAACCAAAAAGAATTTTAGCGACACGTGTTACAACCATTTGCAAATGCGTACAACTATTTTGCAAAGATCTGCAGAAAAAAAAATTGTTTGTGACCTTAAAAACTGTTTGCTAACTGTTCTGCAACCCTTTACAAACCCCGACGAAGCCCAAAAATCACAACATTCATCACCACTGGCCGCTCAGTGAGATACTAACTTTCACCATTCCATGGTGAGCTGAATCAAAGTATAATGCTTAGCTAGTTGAAATGAAGCTTTAGATGCCGTCTTCACCAATAGACAAACAACAATGAGCCACATGTGAACACTTGCCTTTTTTGGTTGCTGTACTGAACTATTTCATTGGCTTTGCACTAAAGCTTGTGTCGTCTCTACTAATTGAGACCTATTGCCTGAGCTGTTGGGGGGGGGAGGTGCATTGGCAGTATGACTGATCAGCAGAGCAGTCTTCTGTGAGGACTATTTATAAGCAGCAGGAGGAAAAAGGTGGTGCTGGTCCAGGGTTCATGCTAAATTAACCAGCAAGCATCTGGCCTGCTCAGATGTAAGTTTTGCTTGCTGGCGAGCATATGTTCAGTCAGAATTTGCATAGAATGAAATGGGTATGATGTAATACAATGCAGATCTCCAAGGGTGAAATCATTATTCAAAATTGTTTTCACCCTATAAAGCAATGCCAAATGTCTGATAAGACTGGATTCAGGTAGAACATGTGCAGTAAGAAGAGGTGTAATATCTTAAGAAGTGCTGGAATTAGCTGGAATTAAATAGTCTGGCCTGCTGCTTGTCCAGTCTGTTTTAAATTGAACCAGTTAAGGGATTGGCTTCACCCCTTTGTTTCCTGCTAGAGAGGGCTTTGATCAGCTTGCTGTAATTTGCCCGTCTCCGAGCCCACTATTAAGGCAGCAATAGATCTATTTTCGGGTTGCTGGAGAGGAGGGGATGGAACACACACAGCCGGAGAACGGTGCACAAGAACCTCAGTGGAAATGAAGAGCTAAAAAAGAAAGTGTGACTGAGCTTGACAATGTGCTAAATCACATCTGTCAGAAATGCATCTCCGATTTACGGCTGTGATGGAGTCAGACAGAAACGCTATTTGTCTGCTGGGGGTGGGGTTATATTTGTCGACCAGGAGAGAAGGCGGACAAAATCAAAGATCTTATTTGGGCAGCAACATGAGGAGTCTCAAATCTCAGAGGGACTCGTATGGTGACAAAAAGAAAGAACCGACTTCTGTTTGAAGCACGAAAACATGACTGACCACACACACACACACACACACACACACACACACACACACACACACACACACACGCACAGAGCCAGTTTGAAAATTTTCATCTCTTCATCTGTCCCCTGCTGAACTGCCATCTCCTGTAAACCCATTATTCATCACCATCAGCTCTAAAATGATAATAAAAGCACATCAGTATAAGCCCAAAACAAAACTATATCAATCAATCAATCAACTTCATTTATAAAGCACTTTAAAAAGCAACACTCGCTACACAAAGTGCCGTACAACAGGACATAAAAACATAAAAGCAAGAAACAGGACACTAACACAGAAACAATATAAAACCAACAAAAACAATATAAAACTCAGCACGAGTAGAAACCAAAGTTAATAAAAACAATAAAATAAAAGGTGAAAGAAGTAAACAAATAAAAATCCATTTCATTCAATAAAATCAATGGCTCACACTGGGTCGAAGGCCAGGGAGTAAAAGTACGTTTTAAGATGGGTTTTAAAAATGGACAGTGAAGGTGCTTGTCTAATGTGCAGGGGTAAATCGTTTCATAACCCGGGTGCCATGATTGAAAAGACTCTGTCCCCTCTGAGCTTCCACTTCGCCTTTGGCACTCTCAGGAGCAGTTGTTCAGCTGACCTGAGGGACTGGGTGGGAGCGTAGGGATACAGAAGCTCAGAGAGATAAGGCGGAGCAAGCCCGTTCAAGGACTTAAAAACAAAAGAATTTTAAAATTAACTTTAAAATGGACGGGCAGCCAGTGAAGTGGAGCTAGAACGGTTGTGATGTGATCTCTTTTACGTGTACCTGTAAAAAGCTGAGCAGTGGCGTTTTGAACTAGCTGCAGATTCGAAACAGATGACTGGCTGACACCGGCAAAAAGTGCATTACAGTAATCCAGCCGATTAGAATTTTGATTTTTTTTGTTTGTGTATACTTTATTGATCTCCAGAGGGGAAAGTGAGGGCATCCACCTGGCTGGATGAAGCAGCCACGTTATGGCGCTATCCCTTTTCCATTTACACACACATTCACACCTAGGGCCACTTTAGAGTCTCCAGTTAACCTAACCTGCATGTTTTTGGCCTGTGGGAGGAAACCGGAGAACTCCCGGAGTAAACCCACGCAGACACGGGGAGAACATGCAAACTCCACACAGATCACTATTGGTCAGGGGCTGGGATCGAACCAGGGATCCCATGGCCAAGGGTGAGTTGCTG
The DNA here is from genome assembly GCA_020510985.1 of Pholidichthys leucotaenia. Classification (NCBI taxonomy): domain Eukaryota; kingdom Metazoa; phylum Chordata; class Actinopteri; order Cichliformes; family Pholidichthyidae; genus Pholidichthys; species Pholidichthys leucotaenia. The sequence continues at coordinate 165,600,174 of CM035838.1, read as the reverse complement.
TGCTGCCGCAGTACTAACCACTGCACCACCGCACCGCCCTGCAGGCACTGAAGGCACTGCATATAGATGCAGTGCCTTCAAAAAATAGCCCTCAGCCTCTATGTTGTCGAGATATAGTTTATATGGTACTTTGACCTTGACCTTTGACCTTTTGATCTCAAACCCATAGTTGTAGGTCAGGGTCCCAAGGTGAACCTATGTACCAAGTTTGGTGACCCCTAGCCCTTTTGTTGTTGATATATAGTTTATATGGCATTTTGACCTTGACCTTTGACCTTGCGATCCCAAAACCACAGTCACAGTTCAGGGTCACAGGGTGAACCTGTGTACAAAGTGTGGTGACCCTAGCTGTAGGAACAGGGTATAGGGAATGCTAACCTTGACCTCTGACCTTTTGACCCCAAACCCCTAGTCAGAGGTGAGGGTCTAAGCTGCCCAAGATTAGACTTAGATACAACAAACCTACATCATGTCTTTCTGTAGTTATTGCATTTACAAGATGTAGGGAAAAACTACAAATTCATAGTCATCCAAGATTTTTCTTTGATACAATTATGGTATTGTATCTAAGACATTATGTATATTATTTGTATATTATAGTTCTAGTTAGTTTTCAAGTATGTCTCAGGGATGTGTGAATGGCTGTGTTGGGATGGGGGGTGAGGGTGTGTGTGTGTGTCTTAAATTATGTTCTTTTTATTTATATGGATGCCGAGAGAAATGCACTTTCATCTTGCCTGCACTACAGTTGTATGTACAGCAATATGACAATAAAGGTTGATTTGATTTGATTTATTGATTTGAGAAGCCTACACCATTTATTTCTCTACTTATCACATTCACAAGATTTAGGGAAAGTGACAGCTGACCTTAACCTGAAGGTCAGTTGTCACCCAAATTTGAACTCTTGCAAGATCTTTTATAGACACTATGGTATCATTTCTCTAGCTATCGCACTCACAAGGTAGGCGTTGATACTGCCGCCACCAACACTGCTACCGCCGCCCATCTTCCCTGTGGGGTGACAACAATACCCTTCACCCTTTTAGGTGCTGAGGGGTAAAAAAATTACCTTCAACTTTTGTCTCATAAATTTGTAAAATTTTATTCTAAATGTGAAACTTTTTTCTTGTAAGTTTCCAATGTTCATGTGGATGCTGGTTAAATTTTTATTCTATGCATTGGTTTCTGTCATGGGCCATCAAAGACTGAACCCAAACGCTGGACGTGAGTTTCATTGAATCTATTAAGAGCTGGTCTGCCAGACGCAGCTCGAGGGCTTAACAGAAAATAAATGCACAGATCGGAAGCTGCAACAAAAAGACTAAGGCAAAACACGGCAGATAGGCAGGATGCAGACACAAACTGGCAGGAAACAGATGCATGTTATTTACGCCGATATGACAAAATGACTAAGGGAACCCGAGCAGAACAGAGGTGCAACAGAACTTAAATAGACAAGGGGGCAATCAAGACAACACGGCACAGGTGGGGAGACCAATCATGACTGACAACTGACACATGAGGAAAAGAGAGGTGACAGGATGGGCAGGACTTCACACACAACCGCATACAGAGAACGCACAGAAACATGAGCAGAGGATCAGGGGAGACAAGACCATGACAATAATACTAATGACCGAACTAGATCCATGATACTAATAATAATACTAATAATAATCAAACCCCAAGGTGAAACAGGAGAAAATATAAAACAAGAACCGAATCATGACTATAATAACAAATAATACCAAATGCAGAAAATCCTACGATACAAACTCAAAGCGAGGACGTGGGATGGGACCTCATGTTCAGGTGACAAGGAAAATCAACAACAACTCAGGGTGAGGACCTGGGGTCCAAGTCCTGACAGTTTCATTTTTTTTTTCTTGTTTATCTAGACCAGTGGTCCCCAACCTATGGGGCATGGCCCACTGACAGTATGGGTCGAGGACCACTTGGTAGTGGGTCGCAGAGAGCTGCAGAGAAAAAAAATATATAATTTATTCTGCTCTGCCCTGTATTGACTATCAAAGTGTTGTATTTTGAAAATTCTTAATAGATGTTCTCTTCCTGCCTGACATTCTAGCGAGCCAAAATTATTAAAACACAATCATCGTTACAGAGTTTCTTCATAAATTTGAAAAGGCTAACTGATGAGACAGCAGAAGAGCCTGAGACTACCAACAAAAAGAAAGGGGCGTGCAGGAAACACCAGGGGTCCTTTTTAAAATACAGCTTTATTGGCACAGGTGACGACCATGCCCCAAATCCGCTCTGCATGATATGCGGTGACAAGCTAGCAAATGAGTCCATGAGACCTTAAAATCCCCCCCCCCCCAAAAAAACAAAAAACAAAAACAAAAACAGCATTTTGATTTATGTGAACACTCACACATCACCAGAAACTGATGCCTGCTCATAGCTGATCAGCTCATACCAGGCCGGCTCCTCCTCACTGCCAAATGTGCCAATCACATCAGCAGCGCTTAGCTCACGTTTGTTTATGCAGCTATAGTGGCACCACAACAAATAAAAAAAAAATAAATGAAATCAGTGAACATGAGTTCAGACTTGGAGGAAAAAAGTACTAAAAAGAAAAAAGTCCAGCAGCACAGACATGGACACCGGTAAGAAAACAAAGCACCTCCACCAAGCTCAGCAGCTTTGTCGCCCTGCCTGGGAGTTAGACCCTACGTTTAAGGACAGAAACAGTGGTTGTGCAGAGGTGCAATTAACTGTGTAGGTGGGTGTGTTTAATTGTGACAATGCATAAAGCAATCGTTTCACTCAAATGGCCGAGCCTCTGTATTTATTGCGTAGGTTACTGCAGTTCCATGCATATAGAATAGCCTTGTTTTTAAATCCTAACCTGTAGTTTTTCAAGTTATTTTAGTACATACGATAGTTTGGGTCAAAATACGATAATTTTAAAGCGACAGTATGATATTTCTTCATTTCCCATCTGGCAACACTGGCAGGGTGGAATATCCACAGATTGCCACAAAAACACTGAAAACCCTGCTCCTATTTCCAATTTCCTGTCTTTGAGAAGCAAAATGTTCGGCAGTAACCGCAACCAAAACTGTCGGAAAAGAGTGGACATGAGGAATACACTCCCGGTGTCACTCTCTCCTGTCATACAACTGGAACCATCTCTGCAGAGAAACAGGCTCAGGGATCAGATTGAAGGTGATTTTTTTTAATCACACACTTTGTTTAATGCCAATGTATTCCATCCCCTCAAAGTTTTACGTTTTTGCTTTCTTTTTTTAACTTTCTTTGTACAGAAACCTCTCAGACTGACCGCTGCTCCACACAGGGGGGTGAGTCAATCCAAACTCCATCAACAAAACAACCCCCTACAGCAGAATCACTAACCACCCCCCTCCCTGTTGGAGCTGACTTTTTCATAAATCGTTTTCTAAACTTCTCATTCAAAAAGTAGCAAAGACAGAATCCATAGGCCCCTTCTCCTTTTTTTCCCACATCTCTGCAGACCAGTGACTACAGTTTCCACACCAGTGAATCATCAAATGTGAATTCATCTTTGTAATGAAAGCTTAAATGTGCTGTGGTGCTTGTATATGATCCATTTCTGCAATTGATGATGGATTATTGCTTGCACAATTTGATCACGCGTTAAAGCTCAGCCACCTTAAAGAGAGATGATTTTTGCAGTCATTAAATGAATATTAAATGGTGATTCTGACCCTGCCTTGTTAAATTGCATCCTTTAATGCATGCTGACCACGCGCCTCATTGTGCAATTATATCTGGCCCAGGAGGTAGTACGTATTGCATTCTATACTCACAGATCTCAATGGTACTATCCCAGTTTACCTGCTTAATATATAACAGAGTAGCCAGAAGTTGTACTCAAGTTAAATTAGCATTACATTACAATATTAGTTACTAAAGTACAAGTACGAGTAGTCACCAAAAATTACTTGAGTAAAAGTTAGGTGTAAACTTGTAAATGGAATGTCCTTTGCACTACCAGGGATTCTGGAATGTGTTACTGTTGAGATTGACCAAGATAAAACAAAAAATCTAATTATAAGTTGTATATATTGAATGCCGGGAACTTGCGTTGAGACATTCAGAGATAAGTTAGTCGAGCTGTACAATAATATAACTAATAAGAAAATGGTTGTAATCTGTGGAGACTTCAATATTGATTTACTAAATCCATTTCAACAAAATGTAATTACAGAGTTCATGAATTCTATGTACAGTATGAGTCTATATCCCACAATAACACATCCTAGTAGAATCACAGTCCACACTGCTACACTTATTGGCAACCTGTTTGTTAATATTATTGATAAGAAAATAGAAAGTGGATTATTGATAAATGACATAAGTGACCATCTGCCAGTCTTTGCACTTATCCATGGCCACACGGGGGCCAATACAGAAAAAAACATTGAAATATTTCAGATACAAATCACAAAATGCAATCAGTTCTTTTAAAGAAGACCTGCTGAAGCAAGACTGGACAAAAGTCTATGTATCAGATGTAAATGAAGCCTACGATACATTCATGAACATTGTAACCGCTCTTTATGAAAAAAAAAAATGTCCATTAGTAAAGAAAAAGCTTAAACAGAAATTTGTCGACAAGCCATGGTTAACCAAGGGATTACAAAAAGCGTGTAAAAAGAAAAATTCACTATATAAAGTTTTTCTAAAGAAAAGGACAAAAGAAGCAGAGCAGCGGTATAAAACATACAAAAATAAGTTAATATATATAACGAGATGTAGTAAAAGAGACTATTACAGTAAAGAACTGGAGAAAAACAGAGATAACACTAAAAAATACATGGACAAAACAATATTCTTGGAAATAAAAACAGAAATAAAAGCTACCCAACCAATCTTTCAAAAAAACAAAAAACAACTCAGAGTGTGAAAGCAATCTCACCTGCAGATGACTTTAATAATTTTTTTTGTTAACATTGGTCCTAATTTGGCACAAGAAATATCCATTACGGCACCTACAGGTGATACAATAAGCAAAAACATTGCTATAAAAGACTCCATCTTCATAAAGAACACAGATGAGAAAGAGGTCATTGAAATTGTTAAATCATTTAAAAGTAAAACATCTACGGATTGTGATGGTATTGACATGCTTTTAGTCAAAACTATCATTGAATGCTTAGTGAAGCCACTGATATATATATGTAACCTGTCTCTCCAAACAGGTATATTTCCCAATGCAATGAAAATAGCCAAAGTAATTCTGCTATACAAGACGGGTGACAGAGGGGACTTTTCAAACTATAGGCCTATTTCACTATTGCCACAATTTTCTAATTTTTTTTTTTCCGGTTCCGGTTCCGCCGGACCGGCGGCGCCACACGAGTCGGCTGCCTGTTGCAACAGCCTTTTTTTTTTTATCTTCCTTCTTCTTTCTACACCTTTCACTCTGTATATATATCACGGACGCACGGATCGCCCCTGGGGTCTCTCGGGTCGACGACGCGGGTGCCGGGCTGGAGTTTAGGCGGCGTGAAAGAAATATAAGACAGAATAATAAAGAGCGATGGCAAGAACCAAGCAGACCGCCCGTAAAATCTACTGGAGGAAGAAGCCCCCCAGGAGACAGCTAGCCACCAGGGCTGCTCGGAGAGGCGCTCCGGCCACCGGCAGAGTGAAGAGGCCTCGCCGTCACAGGCCCGTGGCTCTGAGAGAGATCCGTCGCTACCAGAAATCCACGGAGCTGCTCATCCGTAAGCTGCCTGTCCAGCGCCTGGTGAGGGAGATCGCTCAGGACTTCAAGACCGTCCTGCGTTTCCTGAGCTTCGCCGTCATGGCTCTGCAGGAGACCAGCGAGGCCCACCTGGTGGTCTCTTCTTTGCTAAGGGGGTCACCATCATGCCCAAAGAACTTCCAGCTGGCCCGCTGCATCCGCGGAGAGAGAGCTTAGACTTTCTGCTGCACATTCACAAGCCATAATGCTCTGCACTGTGTGTCTATATATATATACATTTATAGTAATATGGACATATGTTTACTAGATGTTGTTTTTTTCTTGCCTTCTGATTGTTGCTCTGAGTGTTGCTATCCCTGTGCTGTTGCAATCCTGGAATTTCCCCATTGTGGGACTAATAAAGGCTTATCTTATCTTATCTTATCTTAAGAGGACAACTGCATTTGCTCTAATGGAATTTATAGAAAAAATATCAACTGCTGTTGAAAATAAAGAGTATTCAGTTGGGGTATTCCTAGATCTTAAAAAAGCATTTGATACAGTGGATCATAAATTATTGTCAAAGAAACTACAAAATTATGGTATTGGGGGGTAGCACTGTCCTGGTTATGTAGTTACTTAAAAAACAGATATCAGTATGTATGTGTTGGTAGCATAAACTCAGTTACTGAAGGTTACTTGCGGAGTCCCACAGGGTTCAGTTTTGGGGCCATTGTTATTCAATATGCATATAAATGATATATGTAAAGTTTTGGAAAAAAATGGATTTAATACTGTTTGCAGATGACACAAATTTATTTTGCAGTGGAAGTAATTTGGAACAACTTTTGGATACACTCGGAAAGGAATTAGGAAAGCTCAAACTGTGGTTTGATTCAAACAAATTAACGCTCAATTTAAATAAGACAAAATTTATAATTTTTAACCACCATCACAACAACTCAGTATCTAAACTCAGTGTAAATGGTGTAGAGATTGAAAGGGTATCCGAAATTAAATTCCTTGGAGTAATAATTGATAAACTGTGTTGGAAGTCACATATTAATTATATTAAAGGTAAAATATCCAAATCAATTGCAATACTACAAAGAGTGAAATATTTGCTGAATCAACCCACACTATATACTTTGTATCATTCATTAATACTCCCATACATGACATATTGTACTGAAGTATGGGGAAATACATATAAAACAAACATATATCCAGTCTTTTTGCTTCAGAAGAGAGCTATTAGAATAATAAACCAAGCTGCTTACAGGGAATCAACAAACCCACTTTTTCTTAAATTAAAAGCTCTCAAGTTGAAAGATCTGGTTGATTTTAAAACTGCAGTAATAATGTTTAAAGCAAAGAATCTATCACTGCCGGCAAATATCCAAAAGTTGTTCCAAATAAGGGAGAAACAATATCATTTCAGAGGAACATGTACTGTATATTTCAAAAACCTTAAGTGAGAACTACCACCAAGCAACACTGTGTTTCAGTGCAAGGAGTCAGACTGAAACGCTTTTGGACCTGAATTGAAATCATGTAGAACACTTGGACAATTTAAACAAAAATTAAAGGAAGAAATACTCCAAACATATATACAAAACGATATGTAAAATCACATAAGGATTGTCATATCCAGTCTGTGTTGTGCTGTTGCTTAGTTTTTTGTCACGTTTTGTCTTGACTTTGTTCTGATTTGTAATCACTTTTATTTCATTTTCCTTTTGAATTCTTAGATGGAACATGGGTGGGCAATATAAGCTGCGGCTTCAGCCATCACCCATTTCAGATAACTTATGTTGAATTGTATAATCCGAGGAGTTATTGTTTAATTTGACCTTGTTGGATTTTTTCCCCCTTTGTTATATTAGTCTGTTCCTTTCTTTTAATCTTTTAATCTAATCTATCCGAAATAAAGATTCATTCATTCATTCATTAAAAGTAAAAAGAATGTATCTATGAAAAAGTTACTTGAGCCTTGCGCCTTCATTCTGGCCAATTTGTGAGTTTTTTCTCATAAATTTGTTTCTGTTTCCTCAAAAATTTGAAGCTTTTAATAAATGAATTTTCCACTTTATCTCATGTTTTGCTCATATAATTTGCCATTTTTTGTACACGACAGACTTTATTCTCATAAATTTTCATTTTTCCCCACAAGTGAGATATTTTTCTAGAAGCTTTTTCTTATAAATTGGATTGTGAAGGAGCATTCAGCTCGAGAGTCCACTTCACAGCCTAGCACTTTTTTTAACTTCATCATAAGCAGGTGAGTGGTTGTAGTGTTTTTTTGTGTGTGTTTGTGACACTAAGCTTATTATATATCACATAAATTGCAGGATGCTATAATCATTGGCTGATTCAGAAATACTTCTGTGAACATTGCTGGTAGAATGAATCCATCTGGCCTCTCTCCATGTCAAGAGCTTTCTTCCTGCTCTTCAAAGAAGCCACCTCGCCACAAGGAGCACTTAGCGAAAAATGTGCCGCTCGGTCTGAAGTCCTCTTTGTGGCTGCTTCAAACAACAGACACAGCAGACGCATAGTGGAGCATAACTGGTTTCTCTTTTGATGGCTATGGTAACAGGTGGGGGTGAAAACACCTACTGTGGTGCGGTTGGAGTTTGAGGAGTTTGTTTTCTTTCCTTTCATTTTCACACAGTGTCAGCAACAACAGCAAATAAATACTGAAAGAGAGCAGCAGATAAATGTTACACTCACATTCACTCATATTAATTTTTGATTAATTGTGTGAGAATGAGAATCCTTGAGAATCCTCGAGGGTTCGTGGGAGTTTACCCAACCAGTTTACATGTGTTTTGTGGACTTGGAGAAGGCATTCGACACGTCCCACGTGGTTTTTTGTGTGTGTGGGGGGGTGCTTCGGGAGTATGGGGCATTCGGCTTGTTGTTACAAGCTATTCAGTCTCTGTACGACCGTTGTGAGAGTTTCGTTCGTATTGCCAACAGTCTGACTTATTCCCAGTGAGAGCTGGACTCCACCAGGGCTGCCCTTTGTCACCGATCCTGTTCATAATTTTTATGGACAGGATTTCTAGGCACAGCCAGGGAACAGAGGGTGTCATGCTTGGTGACCACAGGATCTCATCTCTGTTGTTTGCAGATGATGTTGTCCTGTTGGCTTCATCAAGCAATGACCTGCAGGTCTTACTGGGACGGTTTGCCACTGAGTGTGAAGTGGCTGGGATGAGAATCAGTACCTCCAAGTCCGAGTCCATGGTCCTTAGCCGAAAAAAGGTGGATTGTCCTCTCCCGGGTTGGGGACAAGCTCCTGCCCCAAGTGGAGGAGTTTAAGTATCTTGGGGTCATATTCACGAGCGAGGGGAGAATGGAGTGAGAGATTGACAGATGGATCGGTGCAGCATTTGCAGTGATGCGGACATTGTACCGGTCTGTTGTGGTGAAGAGGGAGCTAAGCTGTAAGGCAAAGCTGTTGATTTCCCGGTCAATCTACGTTCCTACCCTCACCTATGGTCATGAGCTTTGGGTAATGACCGAAAGAACGAGATCGCGGATACAAACAGTTGAAATGAGCTTTCTTCGTAGGATTGCTGGACTCACCCTCAGAGATAGGATGAGGAGCTCAGTCATCCGGGAGCGGCTCAGAGTAGAACTGCTGCTCCTCCACATTGAAACTAGCCAGTTGAGGTGGTATGGGCATCTGATCAGGATGCCTCCTGAACGCCTCCCACTTGAGGCGTTTCGGGCACGTCCCTCTGGGAGACCTCGAGGCAGACCCAGGACTCGCTGGAGAGACTATGTCTCCCAGCTGGTGTGGGAATGCCTTGGTATCCACTCTGAAGAGCTGGAGCAGGTGGCTGGGGAAAGGGAAGTCTGGGCTTCTTTGCTTGAACTGCTGCCTCCGCGACCTCTGGAAAAATGGTAGAAGATGGATGGATGGATGGATGTGTGAGGTGGAGAATGCTGCTTATTGGCAGCTTTTTTCACCTGTGGATGATGACAAAGGGTGACGTCATGGAGCAGACAAGCTCAGCTGGAAGGACCTAATACTGTACATACAGTAGCCAGGGAGCAGTAATTTTAAAGCTGTCTGCTGTTCTCTGAGTGAGTGTGCTTTTGGCTTTTGTTGTTTTTTTATGTCCAACTAAAATTTTAACTGTTTAACTGTGAGAGCTAAGGCTGTGAGGGCTGGCCGGCCAGTCATAGAACTTGAGATGATCACAGCGACTGCATGCTTTTGTGAGTACTTTCTTTACTAATTTCATGGTGGACTGCTGAGTTTTCTGTAGGTTCTCTAAAACAAGTTACCACTACATGCAGCAAAACCCTACAATGAACATAGTAAATCTTCTGTGCCATTCATTCAAAGGCATTTTTTTTACTTATTTAGTCCTCTTCACCCTGATTATGAGCAGAGGTCAACAGCCATTGCCAGCGGTGCGGTGGCGCAGTGGTTAGTACTGCGGCAGCACAGCAACTCACCCTTGGCCATGGGATCCCTGGTTCGATCCCAGCCCCTGACCAACAGTGATCTGTGTGGAGTTTGCATGTTCTCCCCGTGGCTGCGTGGGGTTACTCCGGGAGTTCTCCGGTTTCCTCCCACATTCCAAAAACATGCAGGTAAGGTTAACTGGAGACTCTAAAAGTGGCCCTAGGTGTGAATGTGTGTGTGAATGGTAAAGGGATAGCGCCGTACTGTAGCTGCTTCATCCATCCAGGTGGATGCCCTCAATTTCCCCTCTGGGGATCAATCGAGTATACAAAATCAATCGACACTTAACTCAGTTTCGTGGTCTTCTTCAGGAAGTACGGAGTAAAAATGCACTGTTGATCCTCATAATATTGTCCTCTATGTTTTGCAGCCATACAGCAGTACAGACTTTATATTTGACCAAAAGGTGCTTTGTTTGGGAGGAAGGGAGAGATTCCCTGACCTTCAGATGGGTTTGAGCATAGTAAAGGCTACCTGAGCCTTGCTGATGCGTGAAGTGACATCCTGTGCTGTTCCTCATTGGGTGTTCAAGACACTTCCCAGGTGGGTAAAGCTGTCCACTTGCTCAAGTGCTTGTCTGCAGCATTCTATTGCTCTGGCGTTCCCTGTGGTGTGTATACACATTGTTTTGGTTTATGAGGCAAAGGCATTTTTACACTGGTCTGATTCAATCTCTATTCTCAATGCACACACCAATAATACCACAATATTTGAAATTATTTTAGACTACACCTGCCAAAGAGCATCAATAATGCAATTGGATAAACCAACAACATAATGCCCTGTAATTACAACCTGTGATGTGTGGTCGCATCAGATCCAACAACAAAGCGTCGCACTACTATATGGACTGCACCTGAACTGAGCTTTTGCTGTCACCTCAATGACAGGCAGCTCTTGAACAAACCTCATGACTTCACCATCCTGTCCTGAACTCCTTGATGCCCCAAGGATTATAAATACAGCGGGGAAAATAAGTATTGAACACATAGACATTTTTCTCATTAAACATATTACTGATGGAGCCATTGACCTGAGATTTTCACCACATATCAGTAAAAACCCAAGTAATCCATATATACAAAGAAATCAAGGCAACTGTGTTTACAAAACAAGTTATATTTAATAAAGTGGAATGATACAGGGAGTAAGTATTGGACACATGAAGAAAAAGAGGTGCAAAAAAGGTATAGAAAGCCAAGAAACCAGCTAAAATTCATCATAGTTTAGTAAGCCATCCCATCCCCTATCAGTGCAAATTAATTAGAGCTAGTTAAGTCCTGACTGATAGCCTTTAAAAAGGTCTGTGAATAACAGATTGTCACACCACAAAGAACTCATGATGAGTAGAAGCAAAGCACTCTCTCTAGACCTTCACAACCTTATGGCTGCAAAACATAATAATGGCCTTGGTTACAGGTGTATTTCTAAACTGCTGAATGTTCCACTGAGCACTGTTGGGCCGTCATTCGGAAGTGGAAAGAACATCATTTTACTATAAACCGACCACAACCAGGAGCTCCTCGTAAGATTTCTGACAGAGAAATCAAAAGAATTATCAGAAGAGTTGTCCAAGAGCCAAAGACCACTCGTGGAGAGCTCCAGAAAGACTTGGAGTTAGCAGGTATTGCTGTTTCAATGAAAACAATAAGTAATGCACTCAACCGACATGGGCTCTATGCCCGTTCACCTCGCAAGACTCCATTGCCGAAGAAAAAGCCTGATGAAGCTCATTTAAAATTTGCTGTACAACATTTGGGCAAGCCAGTAAAATACTGGGAGAATATAGTCTGGTCAGATGAGACCAAAATTGAACTTTTTGGATGCCACACACACAGCATGTTTGGAGGAGAAATGGTACTGCACATCCCATCATGGTGAGGGAGTGTTTTTTCAGCACATGGTAAAGGTACCAGGGTTTCCTCTTGTAACATTTCTATGTGGCGGGCCACCATCCTTGAATTTATGCCACCATTGTAAGGAAATATGAATTTAAGAAAAAAAATATGTAGGAATGACGCTCCACAAGCGCTCACATGAACAACGTGCGTGACTGTCATCCGCTCGGAGTTTGGAAGCCCGCCACCCGCGACCATTCCAGTCGGCAGCCAGTGTCTCACTAGTGTCACTGTTCGAAAGAAACATGAGCTTATTAAAGTACTTTAAACGTGGAAAAAAAAAAAAAACAAGAGGTATGTAAGCAGTGGAGGCATTTATAGTGGTTTTAACCTGCTGGGAATGGGAACAATGATGAAGAGTCGCTTAGCAAACAGTAAGCAAACAGCAAGTTAAGATGACCGAAATTCACGAAGTCAATGACTTTAATCCGTCAGCAGCCTTCAGACAAACAAAATGTGCCAACATTTGGATTTACTACAAACTACATAAGCTACAAGAGATGGAGAGTGATATTGATCCTGATAACCACTTCTTCAATAATATTCATAATCACTGTGAATATTACACTGAAAAGCAATTCAAAAGTCAAGTGCAAGTAGATGGTAAACTATCAATAATACACTTTAATAGCAGAAGTCTTAACAAAAACTTTCCACAGATTCAGGACTCTTTAAAACAGCTAGATGTCACGCCGCGCCATTCATCAGCGGCGCCACCTGCTCACGCACCTGCTACTCGTCAGCGGCGAAGGATAAAAGCCGCCTCGCCCTGAGCGTCGGCCTGAAGCCGTAGACTTCATTTCCTTTGTATGGACTTCTACCACATTCTCTTCAGCATCCTCATCTCCGGTAAGAAGTTCACTTACCTCATCTCTCCAGTCTGCTCCCCTGTGCACAGGTGGATTCCTCGGCGGCGGACAATCCCGTCCCTCGTCTCTCCTCGCTGCTGCACCGAGCCCTGCAGGTGGCTGTCTCCCGGGCTTCCATCCTTGAAGCGCCAGTCATCTGCCCAAACAAGTAAGCTTCTCTCCCTCGCCTATTCTCCTCCTGTGTTGGTGTGTGCTCATCACCCTGTGTCTGATTTCTCCCATAGGGTTGCCGGCTGAACGGTCTCCTGCCTCTGGGTCCGAAGCAGACGCCACCACCAACACATTAACATTCCGCAGACACGCACCCAAACATCCCTGTTGTTAATAAACAGTTTGAACTACTCTGAGCCTGTGTGTGTGCATCTCCTGAGCCGAACGTTATGTCACTAGATAGAAAATTTGCAGCTATCACAGTCTCTGAAGCATGGCTCAATGAAGAGCAGGCTTCTTTGATGGCAATAGAGGGATATCAAATGTTTCATATTAACAGAGCTCAAAAAAAGGGTGGTGGTGTTGCACTGTATATTGATGAACTGTATAGGTGTAAAGTTGTAAATGGAATATCCTTTGCACTACCAGGGATTCTGGAATGTGTTACTGTTGAGATTGACCAAGATAAAACAAAAAATCTAATTATAAGTTGTATATATAGAATGCCGGGAACTTGCGTTGAGCCATTCAGAGATAAGTTAGTCAAGCTGTACAATAATATAAATAATAAGAAAGTGGATGTAATCTGTGGGGACTTCAATATTGATTTACTAAATCCATTTCAACAAAATGTAATTACAGAGTTCATGAATTCTATGTACAGTATGAGTCTCTATCCCACGATAACACATCCCAGTAGAATCACAGTCCACACTGCTACACTTTATTGGCAACCTGTTTGTTAATATTATTGACAAGAAAATAGAAACTGGATTATTGATAAATGACATAAGTGACCATCTGCCAGACTTTGCACTTACCCATGGCCACACGGGGGCCAATACAGAAAAAAAAAAAACCTTTAAAATCTTTCAGATACAAATCACAAAATGCAATCAGTTCTTTTAAAGAAGAAAACAAAAGTTTATGTATCAAATGTAAATGAAGCCTACGATACATTCATGAACATTGTAACCGCTCTTTATGAAAAAAATTGTCCATTAGTAAAGAAAAAGCTTAAACAGAAATTTGTCAACAAGCAATGGTTAACCAAAGGATTACAAAAAGCGTGTAGAAAGAAAAATTCACTATATAAAGTTTTTCTAAAGAAACTGACAAAAGAAGCAGAGCAGCGGTATAAAACATAAAAAAATATGTTAATATATATAACGAGATGTAGTAAAAGAGACTATTACAGTAAAGAACTGGAGAAAAACAGATAACACTAAAAATACATGGACAATACTTAACAATATTCTTGGAAATAAAAATAGAAATACAAGCTACCCAACCAATCTTTCAAAAAAAAAAAAAAAAAAAAAAACGACTCAAGAGTGTGAATGCAGTCTCACCTGCAGATGAATTTAATAAATTTTTTGTTAACATTGGTCCTAATTTGGCACAAGAAATACCCATTACAGCACCTACAGGTGATACAATAAGCAAAAACATTGCTATAAAAGACTCCATCTTCATAAAGAACACAGATGAAGGAGAGGTCATTGAAATCGTTAAATCATTTAAAAATAAAACATCTACGGATTGTGATGGTATTGACATGCTTTTAGTCAAAACTATCATTGAATGCTTAGTGAAGCCACTGACGTATATCTGTAACCTGTCTCTCCAAACAGTCTCCTGTCTCCCAATGCAATGAAAATAGCCAAAGTAATTTCGATATACAAGACGGGTGACAGAGGGGACTTTTCAAACTATAGGCCTATTTCACTATTGCCGCAATTTTCTAAGATACTCAAAAAAATATTCTGTGAGAGAACTGACAACTTTATAATGAAGAATAATTTATTGTGTTAGTAGCTATATGGGTTCAGACACAAGAGGACAACTACATTTGCTCTGATGGAATTTATAGAAAAAATATCAACTGCTGTTGAAAATAAAGAGTATTCAGTTGGGGTATTCCTGCATCTTAAAAAAGCATTTGATACAGTGGATCATAAATTATTGTTAAAGAAACTACAAAATTATGGTTTTAGTGGGGTAGCACTGTCCTGGTTATATAGTTACTTAAAGAACAGATATCAGTATGTACTGTATGTGTTGGTAGCAAAAACTCGCAGTTACTGAAGGTTACTTGCGGAGTCCCACAGGGTTCAGTTTTGGGGCCATCGTTATTCAATATGTATATAAATAATATATGTAAAGTTTCGGAAAAAATGGATTTAATATTGTTTGCAGATGGCACTAATTTATTATGCAGTGGAAGCAATTTGGAACAACTTTTGGATACACTCGGAAAGGAATTAGGAAAGCTCAAACTGTGGTTTGATTCAAACAAATTAACGCTCAATTTAAGTAAGACAAAATTTATAACTTTTAACCATCATCACAACAACTCAGTATCTAAACTCAGTGTAAATGGTGTAGAGATTGAAAGGGTATCCAAAATTAAATTTCTTGCTGTAATAATTGATAATAAACTGTGTTGGAAGTCACATATTAATTATGTTAAAGGTAAAATATTCAAATCAATTGCAATGCTACACAGAGTGAAATATTTGCTGAATCAACCCACACTATATACTTTGTATCATTCATTAATACTCCCATACACGACATATTGTACTGAAGTATGGGGAAATACATATGATACAAACGTATATCGAGCCTTTTTGCTTCAGAAGAGAGCTATTAAAATAATAAACCAAGCTGCTTACAGGGAACCAACAAACCCACTTTTTCTTAAATTAAAAGCTCTTAAGTTGAAAGATCTGGTTGATTTTAAAACTACAGTAATAATGTTTAAAGTGAAGAATCTATTACTGCCCGCAAATATCCAAAAGTTGTTCCAAATAAGGGAGAAACAATATCATTTCAGAAGAACATGTATATTTCAAAAACCTTCAGTGAGAACTACCACCAAGCAACACTGTGTCTCAGTGCAACGAGTCAGACTGTGGAATGCTTTTGGACCTAAATTAAAATTATGTACAATGCTTGGACAATTTAAACAAAAACTAAAAGAAGAAATACTCTAAACATACACTACCGTTCAAAAGTTTGGGGTCACCCAGACAATTATTTTGTGTTTTCCATGAAAAGTCACACTTATTTACCACCATGAGTTGTAAAATGAATAGAAAATATAGTCAAGACATTGACAAGGTTAGAAATAATGATTTGTATTTGAAATAATAATTTTTTCCTTCAAACTTTGCTTTCGTCAAAGAATCCTCCATTTGCAGCAATTACAGCATTGCAGACCTAACATGATTGCACAAGGGTTTTCTAATCATCCATTAGCCTTCTGACGCAATGAGCAAACACATTGTACCATTAGAACACTGGAGTGATAGTTGCTGGAAATGGGCCTCTATACACCTATGTAGATATTGCACCAAAAACCAGACATTTGCAGCTAGAATAGTCATTTACCACATTAGCAATGTATAGAGTGTATTTCTGATTAGTTTAAAGTTATCTTCATTGAAAAAAAGTGCTTTTCTTTCAAAAATAAGGACATTTCTAAGTGACCCCAAACTTTTGAACGGTAGTGTACATACAAAATGACATGTAAAATCACATAAGGATTGTCATATCCAGTCTGTGTTGTGCTGTTGCTTAGCTTTGTTTTGTCACATTTTGTCTTAGCTTTGTTCTGATTTGTAATCACTTTTATTTTATTTTATTTTTGAATTCTTAGATGGAACATGGGTGGGCAATATAAGCTGCGGCTTCAGCCAACACCCATTTCAGATAACTTGTGTTGAATTGTATAATCCAAGGAGTTATTGTTTAATTTGACCTTGTTGGATTTTTTTTCCCTTGTTATATTATTCTGTTCCTTTCTTTTAATCTAATCTATCTGAAATAAAGATTCATTGATCATCATCATTCATTCATTTTGTCACGAGCGATAGCCGAGCGGTCAAGGCACCAGAGGAAAATGGAGGCTTCCAAAGTTTGCAACCAGCAATTTCTGTTTATTCCAATAATCTTCACAGGCAATGATTCCAACGCACATCCGACACCCCACACAAACCAAATGAAAACACCTGTTCATATACTCAATGAGATAATTAACCTAATTGGCACATACCATAATCCCAGGTAAGACGATGAACATTTCATCTTCCCACATATACCCAGTAATATCTAAAAAGGACATAATGTGGCACATATGTTGGGCTCATATTTTCCACAAAGGTATGACTGCATGTTTATTGGATGCTTCACGTCTCGAAGGACAAAGAGTCTGGATCTGCAGAGGATGACGAGGAGGTGTGAGATTCGGCCTTTGTCTCAGAGAAGATGCCCCAGAGAGATTTCCGGTTCATCGATGAATAAGAGACAATCATTCTCGATCCAAGATGGCGCCCACAGTGGCCGCCATGGTGCTTCGCTGCCCTTTAATTTGTTTGTTTCTGTTCATCAGTTGTGTGTCTGCCTGCTCTTATACCCGAGAAGAGCTTCTAAATATCAGGTCTTTCACTCCCACGGACCTTCTCCCGGTTTTTTTGGCTCCTGCCGCTGATCTGGTCCACTTTCTAGCCCAAAAAGTGAGACGGCGGAAGAGAGGAAAACGTGCGGGAGCTCTCGAACGGCTTCGGAAGAGGGGCACGCGCACAGCCTTGCCTGGAATATTTCTGACCAATACCAACTCTCTCTCTAACAAGGTAGACGAACTGAGACTGCTGATGCGATTTAAGGACCTCGCTAATTCGGCCGCCCTCTGTTTTACTGAGACTTGGCTTAATGATTCTACTCCGGACAGCGCGATTAGCCTTGAGGGATTTCAGCTGTTTCGTGCTGATCGCGTCACAGAGCTCTCCGGTAAGTCTAAAGGAGGAGGAGTATGCTTTTACATTAACAGCAGCTGGTGCTCTGATGTAACCGTGATTTCCCGGCACTGTTCTCCCGACCTAGAATTTCTCTCCATTAACTGCAAGCCATTTTATTCCCCGCGGGAGTTTGCTTCATTCGTATTGATCGCTGTGTACGCCCCTCCCGACGCGGACGCGCGCGTGGCTCAGCGCGCACTCGCAGATCACATCCAACATGCGGCGCGGACTTTCCCGGACTCCCTGGTTATTGTGGTTGGCGACTTTAACCAGAGCAATCTGAGTCACGAGCTCCCCCGCTACAAACAGTTTATTAAATGTCCAACCAGAGGAGAGAACACGCTGGATCACTGTTACACTACAGTGAAGGACGCGTATCACACTGTTCCCCGCGCTGCGCTCGGACTATCTGATCACGTGATAGTCCACCTCATTCCCACATACAGACAGAGACTGAAGCTCACTAAACCTGTTGTGACCACCAGGAAGAAATGGACCAGTGAAGCTGGAGAGAAACTGAACACATGCATGGAAATAACTGACTGGGACATGTTTAAAGGAGCCACACATGATCTTAATGAGTACACAGACACTGTGAACTCATACATCAACTTTTGTGAGGAGAACATTCTTCCATCGCGCACCAGGGTGAGGTACTCTAATGATAAGCCCTGGTTCACTGCCAAGCTCAGACAGATCAGGAAGGAGAAGGAAGCAGCGTTGAAAAGTGGAGACAGGGACTGCTACAGGGAGATTAAATATCGGTTTAACAGAGAGCTGAAGAGAGCTAAATCTGTGTATTCTGAGAGACTCCAGCAGCAGTTCACTGCTAATGACTCAGCTTCTGTGTGGAGAGGACTGAGGCAAATCACCAACTATCAGCCTCAGGCTTCTAAAGGTCAGGATGACAAAGCCCTTTGTCAAAAACTGTCCCAACATTACGCCCGTTTTGACACCTCGTCAGCTGTGTCCAACTCCCCCACTCCACCCAGCTCCACTGCCTCCTTGGCCACTAATTCATCAAAAGCGGTCCCCCCCTCCTCCTCCTCCCCCCCTGCCCTTGTCATCAGTGTGCAGGACGTGCACAGACAGTTCTCCAGACTGAACCCACGCAAGGCCCCCGGGCCGGATGGCGTGTCTCCCTCCACCCTGAGACACTGTGCGAAAGAGCTGGCTCCTGTCTTCACAGACATTTTTAACACCTCCCTTAAGCAATGCCACATGCCGACCTGCCTCAAATCCTCCACCATCATCCCTGTCCCCAAGAAGCCACGGATTACTGGACTTAACGACTACAGACCTGTAGCGCTCACCTCTGTAGTCATGAAGTCCTTTGAGCGCCTGGTCCTGTCCCACCTCAAGTCCATCACCACTCCCCTCCTGGGCCCGCTGCAGTTTGCCTACCGTGCCAACAGGTCTGTGGACGACGCAGTCAACCTGGCCCTCCACTCCATCCTGCAGCACCTGGACTCCCCGGGAACCTACGCCAGGATCCTGTTTGTGGACTTCAGCTCTGCATTCAACACCATCCGCCCCGCTCTGCTCCAGGACAAGCTGTCCCTGCTCGGCGTGCCTGACTCCCTCTGCAGGTGGATCACCGACTTCCTGACGGACCGGAGGCAGCATGTGCGGCTGGGGAAGTCTGTCTCAGACTCTGTTAGCATCAGCATCGGATCACCCCAGGGCTGTGTACTTTCCCCCCTACTCTTCTCCCTTTATACCAACTCCTGCACCTCCACCCACCAGTGTGTTAAGCTGATCAAGTTTGCAGACGACACCACCCTCATCGGGCTCATCTCCAACGGCGATGAGTCCGTCTACAGGAGAGAGGTGGCCCAGCTGGTGTCCTGGTGCAGCCACAACAACCTGCAGCTGAACGCTCTGAAGACAGCGGAGATGATTGTGGACTTCAGGAAAGTCACAACCCCCCTGCCCCCCCTCACCATCACAGGCTCTCCCATCACCATTGCAGATTCCTTCCGCTTCTTGGGCACCACCATCACCCGGGACCTCAAGTGGGAGCCAACCATCAGCTCCCTCATCAAAAAGGTCCATCAGAGGATGTTTTTTCTGCGGCAGCTGAGGAAGCTCAAGCTACCCACCAAGATGTTAGTGCAGTTCTACACGGCCATCATTGAGTCCATCCTCACCTCCTCCATAACCGTGTGGTACGCAGGAGCTACTGCCAGGGACAGACTAAGGCTGCAGCGCGTCATGCGCACTGCTGAGAAGGTGATCGGCTGCAAGCTCCCATCTCTCCAGGATCTGTACATCTCCAGGACCCGGAGGCGTGCAGGCCGGATCATGGCCGATCCTTCACACCCTGGTCACGTACTGTTTGCCACCCTCCCCTCAGGTAGAAGACTTCGGTCCATTCAGACTAAAACCTCCCGGCACATGAACAGCTTTTTCCCCTCTGCCATCAGACTGCTGAACATTAAGTGACTTATTGACTCTCGTGCACTATATACAGCAGCTCAACCAGACTCATGTCATTCATCACTGTTTTTCTGTTGCTTTATCGACTGCACATCATCTGCTACTTGCTAATTTATTTAAAACTGCTGTGACTAGTATTACTCATTATTATTATTATTATTATTATTATTATTATTATTATTACTTATTATTCTACACTTATTGCATGGTTTTAGTCTTTAAGTTTTTTTTTTTAGTTTATCTCTTTATCTTATCATGTTTTAATGTTGCAGCATTGCACCGAGACAAATTCCTAGTTTGTGTACTACATGAACAATGGCAATAAATCTGATTCTGATTCTGATTCTGAAAAAAAAAAAAAACAATGGTGAAAGTTCAAAGGGTTGCATTGTGACTGGGATTAAGTACCATGTGACTGTATGTTTGCTAAAGCACCATGTGACTTGAGTTCCGATGCCGGTGGAGTATAAAAAGGTGATGATATGTGGTTCTGTCTCTTCTTCCTGCTTTGAGAATGCTAGCGTATGTGTTCTGTTAATAAAGCTGAAAGGGTACCTGTGGTGGTCGTCTAAACGCATTCAACTTGAAAACATTAGGCAAATTATTCGTTATTTGGTTAAATAATTATTGCCAGCCAAATACCACCAGAGAAATATGCAAATACGACCGCAGGCATGGCCAGCCAATGAAAACTCTGAGCGCAGCCATGACACATGCGGATGTGACATCACTTCGTTGATACTCAACAGTCAATGCTCCGCCTGTATGACAGACTAGGGTGCTTTTGTGAGTGTTTTTATTCTATTATGGCTGAATTGTCGGACTCTGGGGAAGAAGGCTTATCTTATCTTATCTTAATTCGTCCAACATGGCTCCAGGTTTGAGCCAGAAAGGTCTTCTGAGGGTTAAAGTGACGAAGTGGTCCTCACACACAACGCAATTTCGTCTTAAAGGATTCGTCTGTGCCCTGTTCCGAGATCACTTTTCCGCTCCGATCTTCTGACAAGGTGAGCTGGGTTTGGGTACACAAATGAAGTGTTTATCTTTGTTTTTTCGCTTATTATTGGGACATCCAAAGGCTTTACATTCCGCCATGTTGCGATATCCATATCGCATTGTATGTTTTTTGTTTTTACAAGAGCGCCGAGTGTCTGCCGCTCTGCTCTGCTGCTCTCTCTCTGCTGCTCCCGCGGCGAGGGAGGAGCCCAGCCCGTCTTGCAGCTGTTAGGAGCTCAGATCAGACTAGACAAGCCGCTGAATTTAAGCATTTATTTATTTATTTTCTACTCGTTTTAGTTCTGCATTTAATATGAACCCTGAGTTTGAAATAAACGTTTGAATTTTAATTTGAATATCCCGAAAGCCGCTGCACATCCGGGTACTCCAGGCTCAGCCAATATTGATCCAGAAAGCATAGTTTTAGAATCATCGGCCATTACGAGCTCAGATCAGAGGAGACAAGCCGCTGAATTTAAGCATTTATTTATTTATTTTCTAATCGTTTTAGTTCAGCATTTAATATGAACCCTGAGTTTGAAATTTAATTTGAATATCCCGAAAGCCACTGCACATCCGGGCACTGCAGGCTCAGCCAATACTGATCCAGATCGCAGTGTCAACGAAATTACGTCACAGGAAGCGTCCTGGAAGGCCATGTAGCCGCTAGTATGGCTGCACTCATGTTTTGCTGACATAGCTGAACCAGCACATCAGCAATGGATTTATATCAAATTGCTTTGAACATGAATTTCAACTTAAACTTGAACTAGAACGTGAGACAGGGCTCAATATAATATCTTTTTTTCACGACCACCACAGGTACGCTTTCTGAGAAATAAAACTCAGCCTCATCATTGAACGCATCCTCTACACTGGTGACCCTACGACAAGAATGAGCAGAGAGAATTCTCCCGAGCGGGGCTCGGCTGAAGCCAGCCTGATGGCTGCTTCCACACTCCGCCTGCCCGATTTCTGGCAGCATAGCCCGCGCTCCTGGTTTAGCGCAGTCGAGGCACAGTTCAACCTCCGGAGAATCTCAAAGGACGACACAAAATTCTACCATGTGGTGGCGAAGCTGGACAGCCACACAGTTCAGAGGGTGGAAGATCAGGTCAATCACCCACCGGACAGCGGCAAGTACAGCGCATTGAAGGATGCGCTGATCAGCCATTTCACCTCTTCTGTGCAACAGCGAGCAGAAGGGCTCCTAACGTTGACGGAGTCGGAGAACGACAGACCTGCGGACCTGATGGTAAAGATGCTGAGGCTGAAAGACTCCGAGGATGGCGAATTTATTTTCGCCCACCTTTTCCTCCGGACCCTGCCACCAGCAGTGAGAGTAGCCCTGGCAGAGTCGCCCCGATTGGCCAGGCGAGACTACCATGGGCTTAGCAAGGAGGCGCAGCGGCTTGTCAACGCCCACAAGCGGAGCGCGGTTTCGGCCACGGCAGCTGGGCCAGGAACAACGTCCGGAGACGGCTTGGAGCCAGTGGTTGCGGCGCCAGACGCACCGACGACGGCGGCGACGGGTATCAGGCGACACGGAGCAGATGACGGCCTGTGCTTCTACCATCGCCGTTTTGCAGAGAGGGCACACAGGTACCTCCCACTGTGCCACTTCAAGCGCCCGGGAAACGCCAAGACTGAGGGCCGGTAGCAGCTGCGACCCTCGGGGAGGAGAACAAGCTGCTTTACCTGACGGATGCACACTCGGGGAAACAATTCATCATGGACACGGGCTCCCAGCTGAGTTTCGTCACACCTACCTACGCGGAACGGCTGATGCCGTCTAAAGCTCCCTGGGTGTCGGTGTCAGCAGCGAACGGCTCAGCGATTAAGACCTTCGGTGAGAGGACTATGCTTCTGTCTTTACAGGGCCGTTCATTTGAGTGGACCTTTATTGTAGCGGCAGTCAGTTTCAACATGTTAGGGGCCGATTTTTTGTGCTCACATGGTTTATTGGTTGATCTTGCTAATAGACGTTTGGTTAATGCACTGTCTTTCCATTCTATTCCCTGCACAGCTCGGGTGGCCCCGCCAACTGCACATGCCAGCGTCACAGCTGTGGGTGGTAAGTTTCACACACTGCTCACTCAGTTCCCAGCACTCACAGTCCCAATGTGTTCGGCGACAGTCGCTAAACACGGGGTGGAGCATTTTATCACCACCACCGGGCCGCCCGTTTTTGCAAAAGCTCGGCGCTTGGACTCAGCTAAACTAGCCATAGCGCGCGAGGAGTTCGCCAACCTGGAAAAACTGGGCATCATTAGACGCTCTAAAAGCCCTTGGGCTTCACCGCTGCACATGGTCCCAAAAGCTGATGGCTCGTGGCGACCTTGCGGTGATTTCCGCAGGTTGAACAACGTTTCAGCACACGACCGCTACCCGATTCCGCACATTCAGGATTTTTCAGTCCATTTGGCGGGGGCACGCATTTTTTCTAAAATAGATTTGGTGCACGGTTACGATCAAGTCCCAGTGCGCGCTCAGGATATACCCAAAACAGCAGTTATAACTCCTTTCGGGCTTTTTGAGTTTTTGCGCATGCCATTCGGTCTCAAGGGTGCCGCGCAGACTTTTCAACGCATGATGGATGCAGTCTTACGCGACCTCCCTTTCGTGTTCGTCTACTTGGATGACATTTTGGTAGCCAGCACGTCAGAAGACGAACACGAAAGCCATCTCACAGCCGTTTTTCGGAGGCTGATAGAGCACGGGTTAATAATTAACCCAGCGAAGTGCCAGTTTGGGGTAGCGCAAATTGATTTTTTGGGGCATCGCGTTTCGCCAGAAGGAGCGATCCCTCTGCCCGATAAAGTACGCGCAATAACAGATTTTCCTCAACCTCAAACGGTCAAAGCGCTGCAGGAGTTTTTTGGAATGGTTAATTTTTATAACCGGTTCCTCCCTAGCGCAGTGCAGCTCATGCAACCATTATACACTGCATTAAAAAAACAAAAGCCCACAAATAAGGTCGAATGGTCTCCGGAGCAGGAGCGCGCTTTCGCCCAGGTCAAATCAGCCCTGGTAAACGCAGTTTTGTTAGCACACCCAGTTCCAACGGCCCGCATGGCGCTCACCACTGACGCTTCCGATTTAGCGGTGGGGGCGGTCGTTGAACAGTTTGTGGCAGGGACCTGGCAGGCGCTCGCGTTTTTCAGCAAAACCTTGCGTGATAGCAAGCGTAAATACAGCGCGTTTGACAGGGAGCTTTTGGCCCTACACTTGGCCATCTGCCACTTCCAGTTCTGGCTGGAAGGGCGCCGTTTCACCGCGTTCGTGGATCACAAACCGTTAACGTTTGCGATGGCCAAGATTTCCGAACCGTGGTCAGGACGGCAGCAAAGGCAGCTAGCCGCGATATCGGAGTTCACCACCGATATCCAGCATGTCGCAGGTAAACATAATGTAGTGGCAGACTGTCTCTCGCGTGCGGTAGCAACGCCAGGCCCCGTGGGGGCAGACTCTGTAGCCGTGGCCGTGGGCCAGGGCAGCGGCGCGGAAGCGTGCGCAGCCCCGGTCCGCGTAGATTTAGATTATGCAGCCATGGCCGCGGAGCAGGTTAGTGATGCGGATGTGCGCGCGCTCCAGTCTGGACCAACAGGGTTAAGGCCGGAGCACAGAGTGCAGCAAATGGGTATGCCCCCCCTAATCTGCGATGTGGTTCCAGCTGCGTGGCGTCGCCGTGTTTTTGACTCGATCCATTCTCTGGCGCACCCGGGGGTGCGCGCATCGATTAAGATGGCCGGGGAGAAATTTGTTTGGCCCGGGTTGCGCAAATAGGTCAAGGAATGGGCAGCAGCCTGCGTAGCGTGTCAGTGAGCCAAAATACACAAGCACACTAGAGCTCCGTTGGAACCTTTTCACATTCCGGCTAAGCGTTTTGATCATGTGCATGTTGACTTGGTGGGTCCCCTTCCGTCATCACAGGGGCACACACACCTTTTGACGATGGTGGATCGCACCACGCGTTGGCCAGAAGCGGTTCCTCTGGCGTCAACCACAGCGGAAGAAGTTCCGCGAGTGTTTTTAACAGCGTGGGTTGCGCGTTTTGGAGTTCCGTCGGACATAACGTCTGACAGGGGTCCCCAATTTATTTCCAAATTATGGTCGTCGATGGCCCGCAGCCTAGGGGTGAAGATTCACCGCACTACCGCGTATAACCCCCAGGCTAATGGTTTATGCGAACGCTTTCACAGGTCGTTGAAAGCAGCCCTCAGAGCGTCACTTACGGATACAAATTGGGTGGACAAACTTCCATGGGTTTTATTGGGGTTGCGTTCTGCACCTAAGGAAGATTTGCAGGCCTCCCCCGCTGAGTTAGTTTTTGCACAACCTCTCCGTTTGCCAGGGGAATTTCTTCCCGACAATCCCGCACCAAATTGCCCCTCCGCTCAGCCGCTGCAGAGTGGCACAGGATCAGACACTCCCTGGCCCGGTTCATCACAGTTTCCCACGCGTTTTTGTGCCGAAGGCTTTAAAAAATGCGGAGTTTGTTTTTGTTAGACATGATGCTCAGCGACCAGGTTTGCGGCCGCCTTACGATGGACCCTTCAGAGTGCTGGAAACAGGGGAGAAACATTTTCTGCTAGATTTAGGGGGCAGAAAGGAGTTGATTTGCATAAACAGACTCAAACCCGCTTTTGTTCTGGCTGATGACCACGTGCAGTTGGCGAGGCCCCCCCGCCATGGCAGACCACCGAGAAGGCATTCTCCAGAACCCCCACAGAGATGTGCTAACAGCTCTAATCCACAGAGGCAGAAAGACGCTGCAGAAGCAGCACAGCCGGTTTACAGCAGATTCGGCAGGAGGTTAAGACCTAGGCATCTGGTGGTTTGATTTGTAATATGTGAGAGTGTTTTTTTTTTTTTTTTTTTTATGTCATGCATCTCTGATTATGCTTTGTCCCATAATAGACATTTGGGGGGGGGGGGGGTCATGTGGCACATATGTTGGGCTCATATTTTCCACAAAGGTATGACTGCATGTTTATTGGATGCTTCACGTCTCGAAGGACAAAGAGTCTGGATCTGCAGAGGATGACGAGGAGGTGTGAGATTCGGCCTTTGTCTCAGAGAAGATGCCCCAGAGAGATTTCCGGTTCATCGATGAATAAGAGACAATGGTGAAAGTTCAAAGGGTTGCATTGTGACTGGGATTAAGTACCATGTGACTGTATGTTTGCTAAAGCACCATGTGACTTGAGTTCCAATGCCGGTGGAGTATAAAAAGGTGATATGTGGTTCTGTCTCTTCTTCCTGCTTTGAGAATGCTAGAGTATGTGTTCTGTTAATAAAGCTGAACCTGAGAAATAAAACTCAGCCTCATCATTGAACGCATCCTCTACAATAAATACATAAATAATTTCCCCACAATATTTACAGAATAAATTAACACCATAAATAATACAATAAATAATTCAAACCTCTATTTACATATTAAAGGGGACCTGTGGTGGTCGTGAAAAAAAAAAGACATTATATTGAACCCCTGTCTCACGTTCTAGTTCAAGTTTAAGTTCAAGTTCAAAGCAATGCGATATAAATCCATTGCTGATGTGCTGGTTCAGCTATGTCAGCAAAACATGGGCACAGCTATACTAGCGGCTACATGGCCTGCCAGGACGCTTCCTGTGACGTAGTGTCGTGGATACTGCGATCTGGATCAATATTGGCTGAGCCTGGAGTGCCCGGATGAGCAGTGGCTTTCGGGATATTCAAATTCAAATACAAACGTTTATTTCAAACTCAGGGTTCATATTAAATGCAGAACTAAAACGAGTAGAAAATAAATAAATAAATGCTTAAATTCAGTGGGTCGTCTTGTCTGATCTGAGGTCGTAACGGCCACCAGACGGCCGATGATTCGGCGCTGGGCTCTTCCCTCGCCGCTGAAACTATATACAGAGCAGCAGACACTTGGCGCTCTTGTAACAACAAAAACATACAATGCGATATGGATATTGCAACATGGCGGAATGTAAAGCCTTTGGATGTCTCAATAATAAGCGAAAAAACAAAGATAAACACTTCTTTTGTGTACCCAAACCCAGCTCACCTTGTCGGAAGATCGTAGCGGAAAAGTGGTTGCGCAATCTCGGAACAGGGCACAGACGTTTCCTTTCAGACAAAATTGCGTTGTGTGTGAGGACCACTTCGTCACTTTCACCCTCAGAAGACCTTTCTGGCTCAAACCTGTAGCCATGTTGGACGAATTCTTCCTCAGAGTCCGACAATTCAGCCATAATAGAATAAAAACACTCACAAAAGCATCCTAGTCGCTCATACAGAAATGTTTGAAATGTTTGTGACATATTTTGGTCAAATTGTCTTTAATTCTTTATCTCAAAATCACTGTGAATCACTTTTGCAGCCTTACTTAGAATGGTTCCTTTCAGGGCATGTTTCTTTAAATACTCAGAGCTGCATTTAATTCCACCCTGCCTCTTATGTCACTCTTGCTAGCTCCTAACTCGGACAGCAAGCCTGAGCCAACTAACATAAATTTGTGGTTTCAGTGGTCGATAGGATGACCGGTCTTTGGAATACAATAAGCACAGAAACATATGTGAAGGAGTGGCTAAACTGCTAGCTTCAGCTAACCACCTTGGGTCTCAGTACAATGCTAAAATAATGTCTAAGAACAACATATATGAAATGTTGCTAGATGAACAAGGATTCCAATAAGGAATAAATAGAATTAATAGAAAATAGCAATCAAAACCAGCCAGATCAACAGTCAAGCTAACAGCAGGCATCAGCCAGCCTAAGGTAAGCTGTAATGTAATTAGACTGACTGACTCTGACCGCCGAGCCAAGCCAATGGTAACAGTTTGATTTAGCATCACTGTACAACAAAGTAAGCCAGAATGACACAAGATATATTATCAACTGTGGATTAGTGAACCAGGTGGGATCTAAGGAAAATAATATAAACCACACTTGGTAAGATAACTCCCTAGTACCACTGTTAGCTCTGAAGCTAACGCCTTTGACGCTGGGTTCAACTACATGACATGCTTGGAGACAGACAGCTAGGCTGACCAATAATACAGCAGCAGGCCTGTATCAATGCTGGGCTTAACATTTCATGACGTACAGGAAAAAACCCAGAAGAGTTAGTTTAGCTGCCCAAAGACAATCGATATAAAGGTTGTGTGTCTTGTTTAAGAGAAGTGAGCATTTTGATGTGGGGTTTTTTTCTATAATCATGTGGCCAATAACCATGTGGCATTTCAGAAGGTTAAAACGTACAAAAATCCAATTTTTTAATGAATGGGACCCTTAGAAGTTATTAATTCACCAGCTGAAATGCTAAGGGCGTAATTCAATATGAAAACAATAAACCATCAAAAATTGCTTAAAAAATAGTTAATGTTATGGGCTCATCTAGTCGCTCAACTCTAATAGGCCATGCTAGCAGAACGTCTCTACAGAAGACAGGAACTTAAGTTAGAAACATTATTAATAATAAATTTAATTTTGCTGCTACCTTGGCCAGGTCTCCCTTGCAAAAGAGATCTCAATGGGGCCTCCGGGTTAAATAAAGGTAAAATAAATTTAAAAAAAATTAATACCCCAAATAAATAAATGAAGAAAGAAAGAAATAATAATATAAAGAATAAACCAATGGACAGAATGAATAGGGATGGGGAACTTTAAAAAAACAACCAACTTACTGTAGGTGAGGCACTCCGCCAATCGGATCTTTTTTCCCCCAGTTGATTAAATTAAAATGACAGTCTGCCAACAGGCCAGAGAGACTTCAAATCCTCTGGACTGGTGAAAGGAAGACTGAACTATTTGGCCACAATAACCGACGGCGTGTGGGGCTCTGAGCATCACCTCATTAATACCGTCCCCACGGTCAAGCTCGGCAGTGCCAGCATCTAGCCTTGGGATGTTTTCAGTGACACAGACTGGTCACACTGGACAGAAGGAAAGATGGATGCAGAAGAAAAGTTAAATAAAAGTATAAGTGGGTCACAGGGGTTTCTGATCAATATCCTGAAGGTATTATAGCTACTTTTATTGTTATACACAGAGATTTTGTTTAGATGATACTTTAATAATTACTATATACAGTATGACCTTTTAATTAAGAATGAAAAATCAAAAGATATCACATATAGTGGGAATGTAGTGGTATGTCGGTATGCTGTTCTGACCTTCTTGGTTTGGTACGGTTAACCTAAACTGGCCAGCTGTTTCAACCATTTTCATGTCTTAGTATTTGGAGATCAGTGGACAATGGTATTCCCTGTTTATCATAAACAAGACGCAAGGGCAGGCATATACATTTGGCAGAATAAAGGTGCAAAAATATAATAAAAGATGCTAATTTTAAATTTAAAACACCACAGATTTACTGCAAACAAGTCCAAAATTTATGAGAAAAAAAGTTGCAAAATTTATGAGAAAAAAAAATAATGAGGGATAATAATACTAAATTTCAAGAAAAAAGTCAGACATTTACAAGAAAAAAGTACCAAATTTACAAGAAACAAAGCTACACATAATGCTGTTTTCTATTGCTTTTGTACACTGTCTGATGTAGTGAAGGAGGACATGGAGAGGGTTGATGTTACAGAGGAAGATGCAAGGGATAGGGTGAGATGGAGGCAGATGATCCGCTGTGGCGACGCCAAAAGGGAACAACCGAAAGAAGTACACAGTGTGCGGCTTTTCTTTTAAACATAAAACATTTTTCATGAAAATGCACAATTTTTTTCCTGATTAATGTGCAACTTTTTCTTGGTAAATTTGTGACTTTTCAGTAAATGTGGTACTTTTTTTCTTTGAAATTTGCTATTTTGTGCTAAATTTAAATATTAGACAAATATCAGCGCAGCGATGACTCATCCAAGAGGTCACAAAAGACCCCACAACAACATCCAAACAACTGCAGGCCTCACTTGCCTCAGTTAAGGTCAGTGTTCATGACTCCACCATAAGAGAGATGCTGGGCAAATATGGCCTGCATGGCAGAGTTCCAAGACGAAAACAACTGCTGAGCAAAAACAGCATAAAAGCTTGTCTCAGTTTTGCCAGAAAACATCATGATGATCCCCAAGACTGTTGGGGAAAATACTCTGTGGACTGACGAGTCAAAAGTTGAACTTTTTGGAAGATGTGTGTCCCATTACATCCACCATAAAAGTAACACACCATTTCAGAAAAGGAACATCATACCAACAGTAAAATATGGTGGTGGTAGTGTGATGGTCTGGGGCTGTTTTGCTGCTTTGGGACCGGGAAGACTTGCTGTGGTAAATTGAACCATGAATTCTGCTGTCTACCAAAAAATCCTGAAGAAGAATATCCAGCCATCTGTTTGTGACCTCAAACTGAAGCACACTTGGGTTCTGCAGCAGGACAATGATCCAAAACATACCAGCAAGTCCACCTCTGAATGGCTTAAGAAAAACAAAATGAAGACTTTGGAGTGGCTTAGTCAAAGTCTTGACCTGAATCCAACTGAGATGCTGTGGCATGACCTTAAAAAGGCAGTTCATGCTCAAAAACGCTCAATTGCAGCTGTTGCTGCTAAGGGTGGCTCAACCAGTTATTAGGTTTAGGGGGCAATCACTTTTTCACACAGGGCCATGTGGGTTTGGATTTTTTTCCCCTTAATAATAAACACTTACAAACTGCATTTTGTGTTTACTTGTGTTATCTTTGTCTAATATTTAAATTTGTTTGATGATCTGAAACATTTAAGTGTGACAAACATACAAAAAAACGAGAAATCAGGAAGGAGGCAAACACTTTTTCACATCACTGTATGTCATTTTTTGTGTTGGTGAATTCCTCTTCATATGTCTTTGTCTCCCACATGCCAAAAACATGCAAGTTATGTTAACCTGTTGCACTCCGGGATACCGCGGGTGGTCACGTCTCTGCGTCCTGGTGTGTCTCAGTGCACACTGTGCGTCTCAGTGCGCACTGAAAAAAAAAAAAAGCTGCATTTCCGTTCTTCCAGTACAGACACAGCCGTGAACAGAAAGCCAAAGGAGTGTTTTGATTGGTTTAGATTTGCTTGACCTCTCATTCGACTAATAAGAGCCTTGAATTGGGTTTCTGAAACCTTGAAGAACCAATGACTGAAAACCTAGCAAGAAGGACCTGCCTACCAACGACCGCGAATACAACGAGCCAATTGAAGCAGAGAAGTTCGACGATTGAAACGCGTGCGTCCTGTGCGTAAAATCTGTTTGGTCTAAGCTGCTGGGTGACACACATTGAGACCTGTGTGTAACGGTAGCGTTCACCACTCTCAGCTGTTAGTCAGTCTTTTTTTATTACTACTGTTCTTATTTGTTTTGAAAAATCGTTCGCAAAAACCGCCATCATGGAAGGGGAGATGGTTTGACCAGGTCGCGTGACCAGAACCACGAGTCCGTAACAAGCGGACGAGCTTCATGTTCTTCTGACAATGAGGAACAGATGTTCGCCAACGACACAGCTGTTGTGGACAGGTAAGTGTCATAAGCTAAATTATTCTTTATCACTGAAAATAGTAATAAAAATGACTTTTGACTGATCGGTAATTGCCGATGCCACTTGACGGACTGTTTTTTGTGCGCCGAGCTCCTCTGTAGCGGGGGGGGGGGGTGGTTGTTATCCTCTACATTGCAGATATTTTAGTATAATTTTTAGTGCACTGTAGGTTATTTTTTCTTGTAAAAAAAGGCCACACATTTTTTACGTGGCATGCTTCTTTGTGTGTGGGGGGCTTGTTTGTTCATTCATTCATTCATTCATGAATAAACAAACGCCCCCCCACACACATACACACAGCCCTGAGTGTCACCTTTCATTAGAGCCCAAGATCAAGCTTCTATGTTTAAGCATTCAAAAGTTATAGACGTTTTTCCAAACTGTGCCAGTTGGCACAATTTGGCACAGTTCAAAAACGCCTGGGAACAACCTAAGAAAAAAGCTGTGCAATATATTCATTTTTTGTGGTATTGTTACAAAATTTTGACCTCAGCTTGATAACACTGGGTTCTACATTTCTGTTGCATTTTCCAGCCAGTATCTGACAGCTGTGTGTTATTTGCAAGTATTTGTATCTAAAAAAACACCCAGGCGAACTTTATTTTCTTCAGATTCAGTATGTTTAGATGACTGTTACTCAGTGGCAGGAGCACTAAGAGAGATTATGACTGTTTTGCCAAAAAATTCAAAGTGTTTTCTTTTAAATGAGACCAACCCCATGAAGATGCTGCAAAGGGTTGAAGAACAGCTTTTGATTTACTTTGGATATGTTATTTTTAGGCGTTTTTAGGGAAATTGACCAGAGTGCAAGGGGTTAATTGGCATCAAACTGAGGATTCTAAATTGTCCTTAGGTATCACTGTGCGAGTGAATGGTTGTCTGTCTCTCTGTGTTGGCCCTGCGATGGACTGGTCATCTGTCCAGGGTGTACCCTGCCTCTTGCCCAAAAATGCTGGGATAGGCTCCAGCCCCCCCGCGACACAAAAAGGATTAAGCAGAAGAAGATGGATGGATGGATGTCTATATTAGGTGTGCATCTATTTCTTTTTTTGTTTCTTCCTTCACCGGGAATTATGTTTTCAAAACACTCATTTCCTCTTCAGTTTTTTATTGATTTTGTTGACCTTGTTTACCGTTCCTCTGATCCTCTTTTATCAGGGCTTTTCTTGCTTTGTTGATGATCTTCTCCACATTACCAGTTGGAATGGGATTTTTAATGTTGAGGCTTGGTGGTGTGATGTTTCTGTCTTTGCATCGGAGGTTGAATCTGAGGTGGTTTTTGTGATGTGCTCATGTTTTTTCAAGTCTTTCCAAGCAGTGGAACGTTTTGACACAGTCTTGTCTAAATCTGTGTAATATCTCAAACAGGTTCATTTTGTCTTCTTACTGCTAAAACTGATATTGTTCTCCTGTTAAGACAAAGCAAAGAGATGTCTTATACCTTTGACATGTTTCAACTGTCATCTGTAGTCTTCTTCAGAAAGTGTTGTCACATCATGTGACGTGTCACATGATATTTGAGATTCCATGGATGTTTGAGATTCCACAGATAATCATCAAAATGTGATGAAGACTGCAGATGACAGTAGAAACATGTCAAAGGTGTGAGACATCTCTGCTTTGTCTTAATAGAAGAACAATATGTGACCTGTGCTGGCAAAACGATTTGGAATGCGCACCGCGTCATTATGAGATACAGGCACGAGAAGTCATAAATCGTGACTCTTTCTTTGTTTGCTAGCGGAAAGTCCCGGGAAAACCCCCGTGAGTGCCTGGTATCATTGTAAAGCATAGAAATCTTACTTTCTAAAAATACATATGTTTTGGTGGAAGACGAAACTCCCGACTGATCGAACGCGAGTTAACCTAGTCAAAATATAAACAAATTGGCTTTTCTGGGTCCGTTTTTGCACACTTTCTACAAATTAAATATCATTTTGAAGGTCTTTCAATACAGAATTTAAAAAAACAAAACAAAACATTACCTCAGTTTTGATAATTTCCTCAAGGTGACTCATTTTGCCAGCATGGGTCACATATCAGTTTTATGAGTAAGAAGGCAAAATGAACATGCTTGAGGTTCCACGGATGTTCGTCAAAATAGGGCCCCAAGACTTTAAGGGGTTGAGACCAAGTCAAGACCTCACTATGTTTGAAGGTCTTGGTAGAAACCTCTTATCTTTGTCAAGGTCTTGTCGTGGTCTTGGGGGACTTTGGTCTTGATGCGGTCTTGACTACAACACTGTAACAGTAATTGTCAAAAAGTGTTCAGACATAAGGTTTTTTGGCTTCAGAAAAAAAGGGCACATCATGCTTAAAGCACAAAAATATCTCACATCAACTGCTTTAGGCTGTCCAGAGTCAAACTGACAGTCTTAAGTCACGAAAATGAAACCAAACTTAACCCACTCATGGCAAATTACCTCCCATGAAATAAAAATAAAAGCAGTAAACAGGAAAGCTGATTTAGAAGAGCCGATCCAGAAGGGAAGACACCACCACTTAAATTTATCCCTTGACGTACTTGTCTGCTTTGCATTATTAAATTTATAGCATCACCCTCTCTGCCATGAAATGATATGATGAGCAGCTGTATCTTGTGTCTGCCGGCATCTGAAACCTCATTAGACTGAGTACATAGCACAAGTCGGGATGATGAATAAAAAAGGAGGAAAATGACAGCATGTCTGCACATTTTCCATATCTGTCTTTAGAGCTGGATGCTAAATAGCTCCAATGAGAAGTTGAACTTATATATGGTTTCCCCCCATGTGATGTTCAGGCCTAATTTGGGTTTTCTCCAACATGACAGTTGGCAGGCACTGTCGACGAGCTGTTGGTTGATGGTTCACCCAAACCGAGCTGCCTTTACATTGTCTGGTTGTCAGTCACTAAACCTAGGAAGCAGCTCATGTTTCCTTTAGATGCTGTAGGAAGATTTTTTTAAAAGTCTGCTTTAAATCTCACATACTTTATATCCGGTTCATTTTACTAATTCTATTTCTAGAGCTAAAGATATACAGTGGTGTGAAAAAGTGTTTGCCCCCTTCCTGATTTCTCGTTTTTTGTATGTTTGTCACACTTAGATGTTTCAGATCATCAAACAAATTTAAATATTAGACAAAGATAACACAAGTAAATGCAAAATGCAGTTTTTAAATGAGGGTGTTTATTATTAAGGGAAAAAAATCCAAACCTACATGGCCCTGTGTAAAAAAGTGATTGCCCCCTAAACCTAATAACTGGTTGGGCCACCCTTAGCAGCAGCAACTGCAATCAAGCATTTGCGATAACTGGCAATGAGTCTTTTACAGCACTGTGGAGGAATTCTGGCCCACTCATCTTTGCTGAATTGTTGTAATTCAGCTACAGTGGAGGGTTTTCAAGCATGAACCGCCTGCTTAAGGTCAGGCCACAGCATCTCAATCGGATTCAGGTCAGGACTTTGACTAGGCCACTCCAAAGTCTTGATTTTGTTTTTCTTAAGCCATTCAGAAGTGGACTTGCTGGTGTGTTTTGGATCATTGTCCTGCTGCAGAACCCAAATGCGCTTCAGCTTGAGGTCACAAACAGATGGCTGGATATTCTCCTTCAGGATTTTTTGGTAGACAGCAGAATTCATGGTTCCATTTACCACAGCGAGTCTTCCAGGTCCCAAAGCAGCAAAACAGCCCCACACCATCACACTACCACCGCTATATTTTACTGTTGGTATGATGTTCCTTTTCTGAAATGCTGTTACTTTACGTTGGATGTAATGGGAAACACAACTTCTAAAAAGTTCAACTTTTGTCTTGTCAGTCCACAGAGTATTTTCCCAAAAGTCTTGGGGATCATCAAGATGTTTTCTGGCAAAACTGAGACAAGCCTTTATGTTATTTTTGCTCAGCAGTGGTTTTCTTCTTGGAACTCTGCCATGCAGGCCATTTTTGTCCAATCTCTTTCTTAAGGTGGAGGGGTAATGTTGGGCAGCCGGCCACTCCTGGGAAGGTTCACCACTGTTCTGTTTTCGCCATTTGTGGATAATGGCTCTCACTGTGTTTCACTGGAGTCCCAAAGCTTTAGAAATTGCTTTATAACCTTTTCCAGACTGATAGATCTCAATTACTTTGTTTCTCATTTTTTCCTTAATTTCTTCGGATTGCAGCATGATGTCTTGCTTTTGAAGACCTTTTGGCCTACTTCACTTTGTCAGGCAGGTCCTGTTTAAGTGATTTCTTGATTGAGAATGGGTGTAACAGTAATCAGGTCTGGGTGTGGCTACAGAAATTGAACTCAGATTTCCAAAGACTTGATAAACCACAGTTACCTTATGTTTTAACAGGGAAGGGGGGGCAATCACTTTTTTCCACACAGGGCCATGTAGGTTTGGATTGTTTTTACCCTTAATAATAAACACCTTCATTTAAAAACTGTATTTTGTGTTTACTTGTGTTATCTTTGTCTAATATTTAAATTTGTTTGATGATCTGAAACATTTAAGTGTGACAAACATACAAAAAATGAGACATTAGGAAGGGGGCAAAAACTTTTTCACACCACTATAAATGTGAAAGTCAACATTTCATTTGTAATGTTTGGAGCAAACAATGTTTTTGGTCTCTATAAGTGACCACATTTGAGCTGAGTGCAACATTCACAAATTTAAATGCAAAGATTGCAAATACCATGATTATTGGTGGTAAGTGCAAAATGTTTTTAAACTTTTGAAATATTAAAGCAAAAAGGGACGTCTATTTTGAATAGTGCTTCCCAGAGAGGCGCTTACACACTGTCTTTAATGCATTAGTGTCCTAATGGACTATCCACCACAGTCATTTTCCAACTCAGTGACATTTCTGAAATGTTACAGTTAATACAACTTCCTAATGCTGCTTAAACCACTAAATGGGAACGCAGGGCCCAACTGACTTGTCCAAATAACTGCCACACCAGTTTTAATGTTGTTATACCATTTTCACTCTAATTAAAACACTTTTACAAGGATTATACTCATATTTGGAAAGTGAAGTTGACCCCTGAGGGTTTTCTGCACTTGTGCTGAAACTTCTGCTGCTCTTAACTTGTGTTCCCACTCTTGCTGTTTTCCCATTAACTTTCCACTGGTACACACAGCAAGATGCAGACCCCTGGATGACACCCAGCCTCCTCCTTCATCAGAGCTTCTGAATATTTCATCACAGGCCAGTCTTCATAGTTGGAGTCAACATTATCTCTGCAAGTTCAAAAAGCATGCGAGGACGGCGATGGAAGTCAGGAAGAGGAGACGAGTGAGGATGTGGGGTAAAAGGGTGACTTATTCCGAGTAGAAAGCATAAACATGACAGCAGCAACAGTCAACCCTGCTGGGGTCCCGGTTCTCCTCTCTGTAGGCTCACATGGCTGGTTTTGCCTGATAGGATGATTTGCCACTTCATTACTAATTGATGACTTCTGGAGAGAAATGCTCATTAGTCCAAGTGCCGAACAGCACAAGCTATAGCATGTTGGCATGTTCTGCCTCAACATAATGACTGTGTTGATGTTGGCAAATTGCTCTTCTCAAATGCACACGGACAGAACTGCATGAGATTCGGTGTGATTCTGAAGACTACTGTTGCGATTGTGAGTTTGAAATTTCATTAAGTTTCAATCATTACGGTAGATCAGAAGATACCTCTGAAAATACAGGCCAAAGAGAAACCGTACAAACTAATTGGACTATAAAATCAAAATGGATACATTTTTTCATAATTTTAACAGCTTTTCATGATCATCTGCAGATGATCTCGGTTTAATTTCAAGAAATTTGGATGAATGGCCTAGGAGGAGTTCATTTTGACTTCACTATGGGATGTGTGGGTTTTATCTTTTACCGTTATTTACATTACAGGTAGCATTACTCTACATAGGCTGCTGTTGTTTATACAGCCTTATTCCTTTTTTTTTTATATTGCGCACACCACTGAAGAGAGAAAAACAGCATTTCAGTTCTTTTGTATATCCTGTATGTATAGTAGTATCGACAAATAAAATCTTTGAATCTTGAATCTTGCACATTTTTGAAAATATGGTGCAGAAAACTTTATTTTTGAAGCATAGTGGAGAAAAGTTGCGGAAGATTTCAGAGATTAGAGTGATGAAACAATTTTGAGTATAGGCCTTGCAATTTTTGAGACATTTGCACAAATGTAAAACTGATTATTATAGTGCCACCTATGGGTGCAGTGCCTTGGTTTTTGGGTCACTGAGTAGTGGAGAGAATTTCTGATTAGACTGTAACATGCTATGTTTTTATGTCTTACCATTTTAGATGGATATGCAGAAGAGTAAGAAGAAGAAAGAATTGCACTGAAGAGCAATACATGTTTTGAAGTTAAGCAACCTCTAGAGGTTGTTCAGACAATAACATGAAGTGCCGTGCCAGAAGTTACAGATGTAACGTGTTTAAAGTAAACTCTTATATAATCATTAGCGAAACCTTCATCAGTTTCAGCTACTAAGCCAAAAACGTGCATTTAATGTCTGAAGTAATGAGGGCGTGAAAGTGAAACTTAAACTTTGTTCCCTCAAAGAAAGGGAACAAAGTGAAGCACACTCATGTTTGTTGTGGTGTAGGGCTGGATGATATAGCAAAAAAATAATGTATTGTGATCTAGTTTCTCTACTTTCCACATAGGTAGAAATATTTCAGTTTACCACACAGTTACTTGGTGGTCTAATAATTGACAGAAGTACAAATTGTCACTTAATTTTGTTGTTATGTGTCTTTGTTTCATCACTTCTTCATCTGGCCAGCTGCTCGCTCTCATTTTTGAAGGTTTTTGAGACCGGATTGAAGCTCTTATTTTGAAACTTCACTCGCGAAGAGAGCTTGATTTTCATACCTGCAGAGTTCAAACTGGACATGCTTATCTTTATCTTGCTCCCCCCCCCCCCCCCGTTACATGTTTTTCAGACAGACCTACTTTTATTCTGTTATTCTGCAGTTGTGGGCAGCCGCATGTGGCAAGGCGGGGCAGCATCAGCCGGTGAGAGAGAGATGCTGCATGGAGTGAAGTCCTGGTTCATATTAACATGACAAACTATACTTGATATGCACAATATAGGCACTTTATGCATCGCAGGCAGACAAATGTACTGACATATCAAATATTTTCAGTGTTTTGCCCAGCCCTATTGTGGTGGTTGTTAAATAATTCAGTTTTGTACCACCCTTATCCAAAACCATCCGAGAAAGGAGGATGCAGTTTGCCGGTCACTAGCGGTGCAGCCAAGAGGAACTTGCTAGAGGCCTCCTGCTTTGGCTGCCCAAACATGGCACCACCTCCATGGGTCGTCCCGCATGTACTTACATCGATCAACTGCGGGACGACATGGGCTGCCTACCAGAAGAACTGCCGGCAGCAGTCAGGGATGGGAGCCCGAGTTCGCTCAGTCAAGTGAAAGAATAGGATTACAGACAAACTTTGATTTGATGTAGTGTTATGTGTAAATAATAATGCACATGACAGCTTAATGTAGTAAAAAAGATGCACTGTTGAAATTACTCTTATTTGTATTTAACTATTTTTAATCATCTCTGGCTGCTGCTGATCTGTCCTTTAACTGGATCTTTTGATATATGCAACCTTTTCCAGATTGTACCTGGACTTCTTTACATAAAAAGAAAAATAATAGTTTTTATATCTTTTATGCAATGGTTTTATAGCTCTGACCCACTTGGGATCAAACTGGGCAATATGTGGTTTACTATTAAATATGAATTTGATACTCCTGGTTTAGAGTACTGGGTTAAAGACCCTGAAACAGAGTTTTCTCCTTGAGCTCTTGCTATGAGAGAAGTTCAACACTTTTCTACAAAACTTGTTGTGAGGAGGTTGCATTATGCATCTCCCACATCAAAGGTTTTGCAGTGATGTGGGCTCCTATATGTCCAGCAGCGAGAGTTATCAGAGTTTACTGTGCGGGTCTGTCAGAACTAAGTTGCTGAGGGCGAGTTCAGGCAGGGCAGAAAATCATCTACTGACCTGACACAACAAGGTTCATTTTGTTTGACACAGGTTTGCTGAAGGGAAGGAAAAGGGGCACAAGCTACTTTTCTTCATCTGCCCCAGGTCAACAAGTATTGTGAAGTCCTTCAGAAACGAAACACATCAAGTTTGAGAACCTGGAATAATTTTGGATAGAACTTCAGTAGACTGAAGAAAATTTTGTCAGAACCACTGCAGCTAAGTTTTTTTTTTTTTTTCTCCCATCAGTAAAGAGAGCTGTACTAGACTTGTGCACATACAGCATTGTGAAAAAGTCTTGAACCACAACTCATTTCTTTATATTTTGCTACAACATATTTGGTACAATTCCAATGAGCTCGAAAGTCAACATTTGGTATCACCACTTTTATTGTTCAACGCAGCCCAAAGTCTTTCAGACAACCTTTTGCATGATTTCTTTAAATAGTCTTGAGGAATCACCTTCCAGGATAATTCTTAAAGGACGGTCCACAGCTTGTCCTTCGATAATGGATGACTGTTTTGTGTTTTCTGTCAAAATAATCCCTCATTTCAATTTTGGATTCACCACTCCACAAGACCTGTTGCCACTGATTTTCAGTCCAGTTCCTAGGTAATTTGGCATACCTCAGCTGCTTTCCCCCCATGCTTCCCTTCCTAAAAAAAAAATTGCTTCTTGACAGCCACCTTTCCACTAAGACTATTCTGGTGAGGCTTTGGCAAACAGTAGGAGGATCAACTGAAATCCCAAATCCACCTCTCAGGTTCTCTGTCAGCCCCCCCCCCCCCCATTTCCTAGGACACAACTTTCAAATACTGTTCATTTTCTTGTGAGACTTTTTTGGGCCTGCCACTTCTTCTGTCCACCACTTGTCCTGATAGGGCCGGGCAACATCTGGATACTTTAGAATTACATTTTTACCCGTGACACAGGATGACCCAGTATCGTTTGTATCGATAAGTTGTCTGCTTTCTCCTTTCTGTCTGCCCCCAACTTCACACTGCTTCGCCTCCACCTCTTCTCCCTTGCTCTGAACACATAACTGCCCCTCCTCCACCTGCTCACTCCTGACCTGCATCAAAAAAATTCACTACAGCACTGGTCCCAGTATTTTTTGCTTCTTGGATTTATAAGTTTTAAAAAAAAAATTGCGGGTGGGAGTGGGATGGGGCGTCCGTTCCTCCATCTACCATGGTTCGCCAGCACTCTAGTGGGGAACAGTTGGGGAAGGCCATAGCCAGAGCATCGCCTCTGTGGGCATCTCACCCAAGGCAACCCCTCAAACACAACCCTTAGTTAATATTTTTTTCTGGATATTTTTGTTGATATTCTGTCTCTCTCTGTTAAAATAAACCTACCATAAAAAGTATGGGCTGTTCATTTCTTTGTAAGGGGGTGCACTTACAAATTCAGCAGGGGCTCAAATACTTATTTACCCCCTGCATGTTAAAATGAGGAGTGACTCAAGTCATTTGCATAGTACTGTATCAGGGAAGCTTAAGATGAAGAAATAATTGGCAAGATCCCAGAAGAGAACAGAACAGACTTCCGTGGTAACATAGACGACACTGATTGAGTTAGAAACAGCACGATGTCACAGCAGGGATGGCTCTAGGGAGTTGGTGCCACTGCTTGGCTAAGCTGTCAGGTCTGGGGCTCCGAGAGCTTGGCTGCTCAAGCATATTTACCACCTGGAAAATTAGCGTTTGGGTGCCAGTCCCAGAGGAAGCCTACCTACTGCCTTGTCACCCAACACTGGAAAGTGCTTGGAAACAAAAGCAGAAATGGATGAGGTATCTCAGCGAACCATTTGTTCAAAACACTTTGAGCTCCAAATCTCAACATGACAAAGCAGAACTGACTGCAGCCAATTGATTTGTTGTCAGCCAGCAAAAATATCCAACCTGGGGCTCCCGTGTCCGATTAGCTATGAGGAGTTGTTTCTCCTCAGTCTGTTGTGGTCGTGCACCGATGCCCTTTACAACACCTCTGGGCTGCTTCTGCTCTTCTGGCAGCCAGCACTCTGCCAGCTGGAATAATGCTGTATAATTGTTATTGACATGTCGGAACTGGGAGATGATGAGCAGGCACATCGTCTCCTCCTCGCCGGGTAAAATTAACAGCTTGTGACATGCTGGTGGACGCCACACTGAGGAAAGCTGATGCCAACACTCAAGAGGGCTGATTTCAGTTCAACAGTGGTGGATTTGCTTTCAAACTTTAATCAGGGCTGCACATTAACAGCATCGGTGTTTGAACAGAACTCACTCAGCCCACAAAACTAAAGCTATAAAGTATTCCCACTTAAGCGTAATTTCTCGAGTGGTTGTAGTGAAGGTTGTGCTTACGCAGGTGACAGAAATCATCAAGGACTCAGACCTTAACACAAACACTTCCAGATTGGAAATGTAAAACAGACGCCCTTGTTATGCAGCCTGTTATCATACATTCCATTTCCAGGTATGGCAGGCGGCAATTTTCAGCAATAAAAGTTCTGATAAAATAACACCCCCATGCACCAGCTGCTCCAGCCAGCTATACAGAAATGGAACTGGAATAACACACAAATGGTTTTCTTTTAGTGTTTAAATGTCATTGTCACAACACTCGCTAACCTTCTTGTTACTCATTTTCGCTCCACATGCAGCTGGCATCAATGGGTTTTCCTGGCTAGGAGTGGAGGTTGATTAGTTTAGTAAAACCTCAGAGCTACCTGCTGCTGTCATCATCCTGTATACATCCATAATTAAGCTTTTTAAACAGGAAGACACAAAAAACTGATTGTTGGCTGTGGCATGCCACAATCATGGGTGGATATTTCATTATTTCATGGGAGGTGGGGAGGGCACAATAATCAAAACATTAATTAGTCGGGGTCCGATGCGAGATTGTGTTCTGGTGCCCCTACATTTGCAATAGAGAAGAGTTCAAACCCTTAAAAACAAAAACATTATAAACACTTGAGCCATTATCTGGACAAACAAAGAAAATGTGATC
Organism: Pholidichthys leucotaenia; assembly: GCA_020510985.1. Classification (NCBI taxonomy): domain Eukaryota; kingdom Metazoa; phylum Chordata; class Actinopteri; order Cichliformes; family Pholidichthyidae; genus Pholidichthys; species Pholidichthys leucotaenia. The sequence goes on along the minus strand of CM035838.1, from coordinate 165,557,344 downwards.
AGTTACACAAAATAAAAAATAAACCATCATCTATATGAATGGTGCAAATTTAGAAGAAAAAAAAAACATAAATTTACAAGAAAAAAAGTTGCAGATTTATGACAAAAAAGTAGTGAATTTATGAAGAAACTAGAAAAGCACTCGGAGAGCGCAGACCTCCGCCAAGCGCTACAGTTCCCCCCATACAGTGTTTGTGTGTACGTTTTCAGATTCCTTGACCACGAAAACATATGACTAGCAATTGGATTGACAATGATAGGATTAGTGGTTGAGTAGTTATTCACGAAAATGACATTGTCCGTAATGGCGGCCACAGTTCCCCCATACAGTGTTTGTGTGTACGTTTTGAGATTCCTTGACCACGAAAACATATGACTATCAATTGGATTGACAATGATAGGATTAGTGGTTCAGTGGTTATTCACGAAAATGGCATTTTCCGTAATGGCGGCCACAGTTCCCCCCATACAGTGTTTGTGTGTACGTTTTGAGATTCCTTGACCATGAAAACATATGACTAGCAATTGGATTGACAATGATAGGATTAGTGGTTCAGTAGTTATTCACGAAAATGGCATTTTCCGTAATGGTGGTTTTCTTCTGGACGGTGATCCGGATCATTCCCAAAATTTAATCAGTTCTTCCTTGTACCATTTCCAACAATGCCTGAGAGTTTCATCGAAATCTGTCCAAAACTTTTTGAGTTATCTTGCTAACCAACAGACAGACAAACAGACAGACAGACAGAGAGACAAACGCTGGCAAAAACATAACCTCCTGCGGCCTATGTCCTGGCGGAGGTAAAAAAGAGCAAATTCATGAGCAAAAGTGCAAATTTACAAGAAATAGTTAAAGATTTAAAAGAAAACAGTTGCAAATTTACAAGAAAGAATGGAAGTTTTTAGAAAAAAAGTTGCAAAATAAGAAGAAAAAGTTGCAGATTTAAAAGAAAAAAGCTGCAAATTTATGGGTAAAAAGTTAAATTTGTGAGGAAAAAAGTTGCAAATTTATAGTAAAAACACTAAATTTATGAGAAAAGTTGGAAATTTACAATAAAAAGCTGCAAATTCAAGAGAAAAAAGTTACATTTAAAAAAACTGCAAATTTACCATAAAAAGAAAGTAAAGTTTATTTATAAAGCGCATTTCACAGACATATAGTCACAAAGCACTGTACGGTAAAATAGAAAAAAAAACCCCAACTTGATAGAGACGCCGTTAAAAAAGAAAAACAATAAAGAGAACAAATTAAAACACAAGATTAAAAGATTTAAAAAATATCAAACAAACCATTAAAAAGCAGTTGAATTGAAATTCAATGGATAGCCTCGTTAAAGTTTTCAGCTGCTTTTTAAAAGAGTCCATAGAGTCAGCTGAACGTAGCTGGAGTGGGAGATACCAAAGCCTCGGAGCTACAGCTTGAAAGGCTCTGTCCTCCCTGGTCTTGAGTCTCGTAAAAGGAACAACTAACAAGTCCTCGGCTTCAGATTTAAGAGTGCGAGCAGGAGTATGTTTGAGAAGGAGATCAGATAAATTAGATGGGGCTTGTCCATGTAGTGCTCTATATGCAAGTGTAAGAACTTTAAAACAAATTCTAAAATCCACTGGTAGCCAATGTAACGTATGTAATATGGGGGTGATATGATCTCGTTTTCTAGAACGTGTAAGTAGTCTGGCTGCAGCATCTTGTATAGACTGGAGATGAGAAAGCGAAGATTTGTCTAAACCAGTAAACAAAGCATTGCAATAATCAAGTCGTGAAGACACAAATGCATGGATTTTTTTTTTCAAGCTCACCTGAAGAAACAATGGCTCTCAAATTGGAAATGTTCCTTATGAAAAAAGAATGAACGTGAAACAGAATTTACATGGAAATTAAAACCAAGGGAGGATTCAAATATAACACCCAAACTTCTAACACTGAACTTAGGAGATGAGCAAAAAGAAGAAAGTGTCTGACCGATTACTGGATGAAGATCAAAAGGGGCTACAATCATGGACGGCAAAAACTGCAAATTTATGAGGAAAAAAGTATGTATGAGGAAAAAAAAATTGCAAATTTACAATAAAAAAGCTGCAAATTTGAGAAAAAAAGTTATATTTATGAGAAAGTTTACAGGAAAAAAGCTGCAAATTAATGAGGAAAAAAAGCACATTTAGAAGAAAATAGTAGTAGATTTAAAATTTTTAAAAGTTGCAAATTTACAAGAAAAAAGTTGCAGATAACTGGTGACTCGTGCATATTCTGTTGCATAACTGTTAGATATGTCCTCATATTAACAATAGGCAGCACGGACGTGAGCACGCAGGCACGGGTGACGTCATCACGCCGTGCCTATATTAAGAGACTGTTGGCGGAAGCCGTGGTCTTTGCCACTCCGCCTCAGTAACAGTAACCTATAGCCTATATCAGCCTGGTGTTAGCATACAGTTACTGTATATTGATGTACATGTGTACCATTCTTGTGTGTTTGTAATAAAGTTTGTGTTCGCGTCAACTCCTGCCTCCGCTGTCCTATTTCCAGACATAATAATTGGTGAAAAGAAGAAAACTTAATCTTCTGGAAGAAAACTAATTTATTTTCCTGAAGATGGTAGCGTGTCCAGCGTGACTGCCTCGGTTCCTCGACACCCCAAGTGAGCCGCCAATCCCGTGGCCCCGTTGGTTTGAGTTGCTTCAGGCATTTGTCGGCTGAGGGCCTGGCTAACACTGGCGAGAGATGACTACATGCAGTGATACAGTACAACACTGGCTACGAAGGACTGCGTGTATTGGAGGCACTGGGCACTGCGGAGACTTTCAGCAAATGTGCCGCCTTGATGGCCAGGGCATGGTGGCCCAGAGGTTCGTGATTTACCAGCGCCAACAGCAGGAGGACGAGTCGCTTATACAGTACGTAGATGCCCTCCACTGTTTGGCTAGCACGTGCGAGTTCAGGCACACAGAGGATAGGCTGATACAGTCTCAGTTGGAGGAGTACGCCGTGGATTCATTGATACAGGACATGTTGCGGGTGTGGCCGCATATCCAGACAGTGGCAGACGCGATGAGATGGCTACGGGTAGCACTGTTGGGGTCGCTGCATCACCTGTTGGAGACGGTCCAGGTGGCATCGCAGCTAGCGGGACGCTGCCCACGCTCTTCACAATCAGCTCCGCTGGTACAGACGGTGGCCCCGGTTGCTGAGCCTGCTGCCCCCACGCCTTCTCGGGAGGGCCCCGAGCTAGACACCACGGGACAACAGGGCACCACAGAGCAACAATCCAGCGACAAAGTCAACTTTGGGGACGACAACTCGAATCCGCTGCACGCAGACATGGACGCAGCCACTCCCTGCCTCGCACCGCACACCAAACAGAACCCAGCAGAACCAGAGAAGCCTCAAGAGCCCCAATCCACAGCCGCATGGGACCCGGAGCCGGTGTTATGCCTGTTACTGGAGCCTACAGGGGCGCGCCCACCGCGGGCTCAAATGAGTCCCTGAAGGTGAACTGTTTAAAATGACTCTGTTTTGAGACATTTAGGCAGAGCATGGTTACAAGATAGTGGCAGAATAATCCACTCTACCACGCAGGGTTAACCAGCAGTCTACCTGGTGGCCCAGGTTCTATTTTCTCTGCTTGTTGTGGAAAAAAAGCTGTTGTGAGTTAAGCTGCTGTGAGTTCGTAATGTGTGATGATGTTTTGAGCTTTTTCAGAGGCGGGGTAAATGTTAGATATGTCCCCATATTTACAATAGGCAGCACGGACATGAGGACGCGGGCACGGGTGATGTCATCACGCCATGCCTATATTAAGAGACTGTTGGAGGGAGCCGGCGTCTTTGGCGCTCTGCCTCATAACAGTAACAGCCATGCACACGTGCACCATTCTTGTGTGTTTGTAATAAAGTTTGTGCTCGGTTCACCTCCTGCCTGCCTTGTCCTAGTTCCAGACATAACAATAACATGATTTAAAAAAGGTTGTTGATGAACTGGTGGGGGATAAACTGTTTTTTTCAGGTTGCCCCATCCCCCCCCCCATTTACGCTTATATTCACAATCACGTTTAATGTTGGCTGCAGAAATAGTTTAGAATAAAGAAAAACGAGGCATGCCATTCTCTAAATTACCTCAAAGAACGATTGATAGTGACAGCATTTATAATTTATGTATTTTTATTTAATGCTTTTATGGAAAATAACTGGCAGATAAACTAAATATTGCAAGCTTGGCCTATTTATTACTGAAATCTTTAAAGAAGAGCCAAAAATGGACTTGCACCGCTGTCGGAATTTCGGCTAACACCCAACTCAGTCTAGCAATATTTCCACAGCTGGTGTATGTTGAGTTTGAACATGACGTAATGTGTTGCCTCTGTTGGGGTGGAGTGGTTCCACCACCCCTCTAGGGGGAGTAAGCTACTTTGAATACCCATGTTTCTGTAGGTGAAGCAGCCTAAAGTGGAATGGATGTTTAAACTCTCAGCGGTGCACAAATAAATAGTTCTAAAGTTATATTTAACAGAGCATAGGAATTATATGACTCCCAGTATAAGCACATTGTGAGATTGTTGATTAAGTGAAGTGAAATTGTTCTTTGCAGTCAGTAAGAGATGAGGGGGGGGGGGGTCCCCCTTGTAAGCAAAATGACCCAAAACCATCCCCCTTGTTGAGCTGCCATTCCTCCACCCCAGAAAGAGTGCAAGGATAGGTAATGCAGTACAGCTGAATGTCAGAGTATAGTTGCAAACATACAAAAAGTTGAAGTTCTATGGGGAAAAAAGTTTTAGATTTGAGTATATAGATGCAAACTTGTGTGAGGAAAAAGCTAACAAATTTAAGCTAACAAATTCATGACAAAAAGTGGCAAATTTAAAAATAAAGTAAAACATTTATTAGAAAAGTCACAAATTTGCCAAGAAAAAAGTTGCAAATTTTTCAGGAAAAAAGTCATAAATTTTATAAGTCTGAAAGACAAACCTCAAAATTTGGCAAAAAAGGTAAAATATATCAAAGAAAACAGTCAAATCTTTTACACAAATCTGAAGCTTTTGTTCGTGAAAATTTGCATTTTTTTCTCATAAATTTGAGAATATTTTTCTTATAAATTTACAATTTTTCATTGTTGTAAAATTTTGACTTTTTTATATTTTTAAATAAATATTTTTTTTTATTTGCTGCTTTTTCTAAAAAATGTATTACTGTTTTCTTTGAAATGGGTTTTTTCCTCATCAAGTTTTCGTTTCCTCACACAAATTTGCAACATTTTTCTCATAAATTTGGGACTCACTTACTGTATGCTAACTTACAACCCAGCCACAGGAGGTGCTAGAGCCAGTGTACTCCTAGTGCCGGTCCCAAGCCCAGGTAAATGGGGAGGGTTGTGTCAGGAAGGCATTTGACGTAAAACCGAAGATCGAGGAGGAGGAGGGGGGAGGCATGTTAGGTGGGAGAGAGAGAAAAGGAAAGGTAGAAGTGTGGAGGTGAGGGTAGAGACATTAAATGTAGGGACTATGACCGGTAAAGGCAGAGAGTTGGCTGATATGATGCAGAAAGAAGAAATGTAGATATACTGCATGTTAAAGAAACCAGATGGAAGGGAAGCAAGGCTGGGAGCATTGGAGGTGGATTTAAACTGTTCTACCATGGTGTAGATAGGAAGAGAAATGGAGTAGGAGTAATCTTGAAGGAAGAGTATGTGAAGAGTGTTCAGGAGGTAAAGAGGGAGGCAAACAGAATCATGAGTTTGAAGACAGAAATCAAAGGTGTGATGTTGAATGTTGTCAGTGCGTATGCCCCACAAGTTGGTTGTCAAGTAGAAGAGAAAGGAATTCTGGAGTAAGTTGGATGAAGTAGTAGAGAGTGTTCTCAGGGGGGAGAGAGTGACGATTGGAGCAGACTTTAATAGGTATGTACAGTGGTGTGAAAAAGTGTTTGCCCCCTTCCTGATTTCTCATTTTTTTTGTGTTTGTCACACAAATGTTTCAGATCATCAAACAAAGTTAAATATTAGACAAAGATAACACAAGTAAACACAAAATGCAGTTTTAAAATGAAGGTGTTTATTATTAAGGGTAAAAAAAAAAATCCAAACCTACATGGCCCTGTGTGAAAAAGTGAATGCCTTCCCTGTTAAAACATAAATTAAGTGTGGTTTATCACATCATTGGAAAGCTGAGTTCAATTTCTCGATCCACACCCAGGGCTGATTACTGCCACCCTGTTCTCAATCAAGAAATCACTTAAATTGGACCTGCCTGATAAAGTGAAGTAGATCAAAAGATACTCAAAAACTAGACATCATGCTGCGATCCAAAGAAATTCAGGAACAAATGAAAAAAAAAGTAATTGAGATCTATCAGTCTGGAAAAGGTTATAAAGCTATTTCTAAAGCTTTGGGACTCCAGCAAACCACAGTAAGAGCAATTATCCACAAATGACAAAAACATGAAAAAGTGGTGAACCTTCCCAGGAGTGGCCGGCTGACCAACATTACCCCAAGAGTTCGGCGATGACTCATTCAAGAAGTCACAAAAGACCCCACAACAACATTCAAAGAACTGCAGACCTCACTTGCCTCAGTTAAGGTCAATGTTCATGACTCCACCATAAGAAAGAGACTGGGCAAAAATGACCTGCCTGGCAGAGTTCCAAAACGAAAACCACGGCTGAGCAAAAAGAACATGAAGGCTCGTCTCAGTTTTGCCAGAAAACATCTTGATGATCCCCACGACTTTTGGGAAAATACTCTGTGGACTGACGAGACAAAAGTTGAACTTTATGGAAGGTGTGTATCCCATTAAATCTGGCGTAAAAGTAACACAGCATTTCAGAAAAAGAACATCGTCGGCCTCCTTCGGTCTATGATGACCATGGAAGAGAATCCTAAACGTCTACTCTGCTGGAACAGCACCGCCTGTGGCTGAACAGGCCGATGCGCACCGGTGTTCTACCTTCCAGCGTTGGGCGTTGATAGGATTCAAGCCTGGGCAGGAAGATATGGAGGACAAGATGTTACCCATGCAGCATGTCCCCCCTCTCCACGTCACTGATGAATCCAAAGGAACAGCAGGGCTGCTATAGTTTGGCACCAGCGCTGTCGCAGGAGCTGCCAGAACAATGTTGAGCACAACAGAGAACTGCCTTAGGGGCTCCAACTCCGGATTTTTCCTCAGGGTTCTGCAGCAGGACAATGATCCAAAACACACTAGCAAGTCTACCTCTGAATGGCTTAAGAAAAACAAAATGAACACTTTGGAGTGGCCTAGTCAAAGTTCTGACCTGAATCCAATTGAGATGCTGTGGCATGACCTTAAAAAGGTGATTCATGCTCAAAAACCCTCCAATGTGGCTGAATTACAACAATTCTACAAAGAGGAGTGGGCCAAAATTGCACCACAGCGCTGTAAAAGACTCATTGCCAGTTATCACAAATGTTTGATTGCACTTGTTGCTGCTAAGGGTGGCCCAACCAGTTATTACCTCCGCCAAGGAGGTTATGTGATCATCGGCGTTGGTTTGTCTGCCTGTTTGTCTGTTTGTTTGATTGTTAGCAAGATAACTCAAAAAGTTATGGACGGATTTTCATGAAATTTTCACAGATTGTCAGAAATGGGGGATTCTACAGATGATTACATTTTGGTGGTGATCCGGATCACCATCGAGAAGAAAACCGCCATTACGGAAAATGCCATTTTCGTCAATAACTACTGAACCACTAATCCTATCATTGTGAATCCAATTGCTAGTCATATGTTTTCATGGTCAAGGAATCTGAAAACATACACACAAACACTGTATGGGGGGAACTGTGGCGCTAAACCGCCATTACGGACAATGCGATTTTCGTGAATAACTACTCAACCACTAATCCTATCATTCTGAATCCAATTGCTAGTCACATGTTTTCATGGTCAAGGAATCTGAAAACGTACACACAAACACTGTATGGGGGGGAACTGTGGCGCTTGGCGGAGGTCTGCACTCTCCGAGTGCTTTTCTAGTTAGATTTAGGGGGCAATCACTTTTTCACACAGGGCCATATAGGTTTGTATTTTTTTCCCTTAATAATAAGCACCTTCATTTAAAAACTGCATTTTGTATTTACTTGTGTTACAACCGGGGTGGTGGCCTAGTTGGTAGAGCATCCGCCCCACAACAAGGTTGCGGGTTCAAGCCCTGGCCGGTTCTTACCAAAGACCATATAAAAATGGTACTTCCCGCCTTCTAGCTTGGTGCTCAGCATAATACGATGGGGGGAAGAAAAAGTTGTTTGTGGCGGCGCCTTGTATGACAGCGACCCCTCTGAGTCTAGATGTGGTAAACACTGTAGACAGGAGAAACGTAATTTCGTTCTACTGTACATGATTGGCTGTATGGATTGACTGACAATAACGCTGGCTTCTTCTTATTATCTTTGTCTAATATTTAAATTTGTTTGATGATCTGAAATATTTAAGTGTGACAAACATACAAAAAAATGAGAAATCAAGGGGGCAAACACTTTTTCACACCGCTGTAGGTGAAGGGAACAGAGGTGATGAGGAGGTCCTGGGTAGGTATGGTCTTAAGGAGAGAAATGTGGGAGGACAGATGGTTGTGGATTTTGCTAAAAAGATGGAAGTGGCTGTGGTGAACACATACTTCAAGAAGAGAGAGGAACATAAGGTGACTTACAAGAGTGGAGGAGGATACACACAGGTGGACTACATGTTATGCAGAAGGAGAAATCTGAAAGAGGTAGGAGACTGCAAGGTGGTGGCAGGGGAGAATGTAGCTAGGCAGCATTGGATGGTAGTCTGTAGGATGACTTTGGAGATCAAGAAGAGGAAGAGACTGAAGGCAGAGCCAAAGATTAAGTGAGGGAAGTTACAGAAGGAAGAAGGTTGTACAGAGTTCAGGAAAGAGATGATACAGGCTCTAGGTGGTAGGGAAGAATTACCAGCTGACTGGGAAAGTGGACAGAGGAAGGAAGACAAGGAGACTTGGTGGTGGAATGAGGAGGTACAGGAAGGTATTCAAAGGAAGAGATTAGCAAAGAAAAAGTGGGATAGTAAGGGAGATTAAGAAAGGAGAAAGTAGTATTTGGAATAGGTGCATGGCAAAGGAAAAGGCATATAGTGAGTTGTATGAGAGGCTAAACACTAAAGAAGGAGAAAAAGACTTGCATAGCTAGACAGAGAGATCGAGCTGGAAAAGATGTGCAGCAAGTTAGGCTGATTAAGGACAGAAATGGTAATGTACTAACAAAGGAAGTGAAGGTGTTGCAAAGGTGGAAGGAGTACTCTGAAGAGCTGATGAATAAAGAAAGTGAGAGGAGGATGGATGAAGGAAAGATGGGGAACAAGGAAGTCCTGAGGATTACCAAGGCAGAAATGAGGGCAGCTTTGAAAAGGATGAAGAATGGAAAGGTGGCTGGTCCAGATGATATACCTGTGGAGGTATGGAGATGTTTAGGAGAGCTGGCAGTGGACTTTTTAACCTGATTGTTTAACACAATCTTGGAGAGTAAGAGGAGTGGAGAAGAAATGTTTTGGTACCAATCTTCAAGAACAAAGGTAATGCTCAGAGCTGTAGTAACTACAGAGGCATAAAGTTGATCAGCCACACTATGAAGACATGGGAAAGAGATGTTGAAGCCAGGTTAAGAGGAGAGGTGACAATCAGTGAGCAGCAGTATGGTTTCATGCCAAGAAAGAGTACTACAGATGCAATGTTTGCTCTAAGAGTGTTGTTGAAGTATAGAGAAGGTCAGAAGGAGTTATTATCATTAATCCACATACATCTGTATGTGCTGAAACATGTTCAATAGAGCCATGTGCAATTCACTAAGCACTTTAAATTCATGCATCATATCATTCTACAAACACACTTTACTAAACTATATGATGCACCTTAGCACGTAACACTTAAACATTCCGAGTAACACCTTGTTCACTGTGGTACTTTTTGCTGGTCTGAGATCAACAATATTCATCTTAACTTTGTTTGTTTCTCTTTTCTTATCAGTGTGCAGTCTTACTGCAATTGTTATTATTGTTGTATTGTTATTTGTTTTATTATTGGTGTGTTGTTTATTGTTGTTGTAATGCATTATCTGTTTAATGTGGCCAGCATCGGCTGACCAGGGAACACAAGATGGAAATTAGCTTCAGCTATAATCTTGTATGCTGCATATTTACGAATCGTATGTGCGTATTAATGAACAGTCCTTTTTATAAATAAAAACAAACAAAGTTGCACAGTGTCTTTTTGGATCTAGAGAAAGCATATGATAGGGTGCCAACAGAGGAAGTGTGGTACTGTATGAGGAAGTCAGGAGTGGCAGAGAAGTACAGTACCTCACAAAAGTGAGTACACTCCTCACATTTTTGTAAATATTTTATTATATCTTTTCATGGGACAACACTGAAGATATGACACTTTGATACAATGTAGTTAGCGAACAGCTTGTATAACAGTGTAAATTTGCTGTCCCCTCAAAATAACTCAACACACAGCCATTAATGTCTAAACCGCTGTGTTGAGTTATTTTGAGGGGACAGCAAATTTACACTATTATACAAGCTGTACACTGACTGCTTTAACATTGTATCAAAGTATCAAATCTTCAGTGTTGTCCCATGAAGAGATATAAAATTTTTACAAAAATGTGAGGGGTGTACTCACTTTTGTGAGCTACTGTATGTGAGGGGGGTGCAGGACATGTATGAGGACAGTGAGATGGTGGTGAGGTGTGCTGTGGGAGTGACAGATGGGTTCAAGGTGGGGGTGGAGTTACATCAAGGATCAGCTCTGAGCCTCTTCTTGATTGCCATAGTGGACAGGCTGACAGACGAGGTCAGGCAGGAATCTCTGTGGACCATGATGTTTGCAGACTACATTGTGATCTGTAGTGGGAGTAGGGAGCAGGTGGAAGAGAACCTGGAGAGGTGGAGGTATGCACTGGAAAGAAGATGAATGAAAGTCAGTAGAAGCAAGACAGAATACATGAGTGTGAATGAGAAGCAGGCAAGTCTTACGGTGAAAATGGAAGTAGAGGTAGTGAAAATAGATGAGTTTAAATACCTGGGGTCAACCATCCAAAGCACAGGTGTCAAACTCATTCCATGGAGGGCCAAGACCCTGCAGGTTTTACCTCCACCCAGTGTCTTCAACAGGTGATTTCACTGAATTCCTTCCCACTGATTGCTGATCAGTGAAAACACCTGCTGAAGACATTGGGTGGAAGTAAAACATGCAGGGTTTTGGCCCTCCATGGAATGAGTTTGACACCCCTGATCCAAAGCAATGGAATATGCACACCAGAGGACAAGAAGAGAGTGCAGGCAATGTTTAGTGGTTGGAGACGAATGTCAGGGGTGATTTGTGACAGAAGAGTAGCAGCAAGAGTGAAAGGGAAGACTTACAAGATGGTAGTGAGACCCGCTATGATGTATGGTTTGGAGATGGTGGCGCTGACAAAAAGACAGGACATGGAGCTGGCATAGTTGAAGATGCTAAGATTTTTATTGGGAATGACTAGGATGGACAAGATTAGAAATAAGTATATCAGAGGGACAGCTCAGGTTGAGCGGTTTGAAGACAAAGTAAGAGAGGCAAGGCTGAGATGGTCTGGACATGTGCAGAGGAGGGATAGTGGATATATTGGACAAAGGATGTTAAAGATGTAGCTGCCAGACAGGAGGAAAAGAGCAAGACCACAGAAGATTTATGGATGTAGTGAAGGAGGACATTGAGAGGGTTGGTGTTACAGAGGAAGAAGCAAGGGATAGGTGAGATGGAGGCAGATGCTCTGCTGTGGCGACCCCTAAAGGAAGTAGCCAAAAGAAGAAGAAGAACTTATGTTCATAATAGTGTTGTATCTTGCACTTTGGGGAATGGGAGTTGTTCATTTACTGTTATAAATACAGTGAGGCAAAAAAGTATTTAGTCAGCCACCAATTGTGCAAGTTCTCCCACTTAAAAGATGAGAGAGGTCTTCAATTTTCATCATAGGTATACCTCAACTATGAGAGACAAAATGAGAAAAAAAAAATCCAGAAAATCACATTGAAGGATTTTTAATTAATTAATTGGTAAATTCCTCAGTAAAATAAGTATTTGGTCACCTACAAACAAGCAAGATTTCTGGCTCTCACAGACCTGTAACTTCTTCTTTGAGAGGCTCCTCTGTCCTCCACTCATTACCTGTATTAATGGCACCTGTTTGAACTCTTTATCAGTATAAAAGACACCTGTCCACAACCTCAAAGAGTCAGACTCCAAACTCCACTATGGCCAAGACCAAAGAGCTGTCAAAGGACACCAGGAACAAAATTGTAGACCTGCACCAGGCTGGGAAGACTGAATCTGCAATAGGTAAGCAGCTTGGTGTGAAGAAATCAACTGTGGGAGAAATTATTAGAAAATGGAAGACATACAAGACCAAGTATAGATGGAGATAATCTCCATCGATCTGGGGCTCCATGCAAGATCTCACCCCGTGGGGTCAAAATGATCACGAGAACGGTGAGCAAAAATCCCAGAACCACATGGGGGGACCTAGTGAATGACCTGCAGAGAGCTGGGACCAAAGTAACAAAGGCTACCATCAGTAACACACTACGCCGCCAGAGACTCAAATCCTGCAGTGCCAGACGTGTCCCCCTGCTTAAGCCAGTACATGTCCAGGCCTGCCTGAAGTTTGCTAGAGAGCATTTGGATGATCTAGAAGAGGATTGGGAGAATGTCATATGGTCAGATGAAACCAAAATAGAATTTTTGGGTAAAAACTCAACTTGTCGTGTTTGGAGGAGAAAGAACACCATACCTACTGTGAAGCATGGAGGTGGAAACATCATACTTTGGGGCTGTTTTTCTGCAAAGGGACCAGGACGACTGATCTGTGTAAAGGAAAGAATGAATGGGGCCATGTATCGTGAGATTTTGAGTGAAAACCTCCTTCCACCAGCAAGGGCATTGAAGATGAAACGTGGCTGGGTCTTTCAGCATGACAATGATCCCAAACACACCGCCCGGGCAACGAAGGAGTGGCTTCGTAAGAAGCATTTCAAGGTCCTGGAGTGGCCTAGCCAGTCTCCAGATCTCAACACCATAGAAAATCTTTGGAGGGAGTTGAAAGTCTGTGTTGCCCAGCGACAGCCCCAAAACATCACTGCTCTAGAGAAGATCTGCATGGAGGAATGGGCCAAAATACCAGCAACAGTGTGTGAAAACCTTGTGAAAACTTGCAGAAAACGTTTGACCTCTGTCACTGCCAACAAAGGGTATATAACAAAGTAGTGAGATGAACTTTTGTTATTGACCAAATACTTATTTTACCGAGGAATTTACCAATTAATTCATTTATTTATTTATTTAGCGAATGCAAAGTCCTTAAGCCAAGCAGTTGCCTCCTGGTTTGCTGTATGGAGGGTGTGTAATCCTCCTTCCAGTCTTTGGAGCGGGCAAGCCTCTATGATGTGTTCCATAGTTTGCTCCTCTCCACATGCGCACAGTGGGCTAGGGCTACTGCCCCATCTGTGAAGGCTGGCCAAGCAGGGGCCATGTCCAGTCCTGAAGCGATTGAGTGTAGACCACTGTCTCCTTGGGAGGTTGGTGCCCGGGACCTGTTGGTTGGGGTTTATCACCAGCTGTTTGTTTGGGACCTCCTTGGTCTCCCATTCCTCTTGCCAAGCTGTCTGGATGGTAAAGTCAGCTGGGGGAGGGTTTTTCCAAATCGGCCGTCTGGATGAAAGTCGGGCAGTGGGTGGGGTGTAGATATCTGCATGGATTGGTAAGTGAGGAAAATCTTTAACTTTTTGGAGCATCCTTTGAGTTAATGCTGCTCGCCGGATGTGTGGAGGGGCTATGTTTGACAGTACAGAGAGCCAGGGGAGTGGTGTTGAGCGGATTGTTCCAGTTATAGTTCTCATGGTTGAGTTGAGCTGGGTGTCTACATGGTGTGTGTAAGATGACCTGGACCAGACAGGGGCACAATATTCTGCTACAGAGTATGAAAGGGCCAGTGCTGAGGTGCGCAGGGTGGAGACTGCCGCCCCCCATTTTGCACCAGCGAGCTTGCAGAGCAGGTTGTTTCGTACTTTCACCTTAGCAGCCGTCCCCTTCAGATGTTCCTTGAAGGATAAGGTCCTATCAAGGGTCACTCCAAGATAAGTTGGATTTGGGGCATGCTTAAGCTTGAGTCCGCTCAGGTGGATGTTTAGTTCTCTGGCAGCTTTTGCATTGTGGAGATGAAATACACTGGAGACGGTTTTTGCTGGGCTTGGTTTTAGGCGCCAGATTTTGCAGAACTGGTCCAGTTTAGCAAGATCTTCCGTGAGCACCCGTTCCAGTGGTTCAAAGTCTGGTGCTTGGAATGCCAAACAGATGTCGTCTGCATAGATGAATTTGCGGGATTTTGTAGTAGGCAGGTCGTTTATGTAGAGGTTGAACAGAGTTGGAGCTAGAACTGAGCCTTGTGGGAGTCCGTTTTTCTGCATTCTCCATGCACTTGTGTTCTGACTGAGGTGGACTCTGAACCTTCGGTTGGTCAGCAGGGTTTTTATAATTGCTGTTGCCCAAGCAGGGATCGCCTTTATAAGTTTCAGGAGGAGGCCTTTGTGCCAGACCGTATCATAGGCGGCTGTAAGATCGAGAAACACAGCCCCTGTCTTCAGTCTGCTCTCGAAGCCATTTTCAATGAAGGTGGTTAGGGCCAGTACTTGTTCTCCTGTACTGCGGTCCTTGCGGAAACCTGCTTGATCCACACTTAGAATATCCTCTATTTCTGGGGAAATGCGTTGCAGTATTAGGCGCTCCATGATTTTGTAAGGAACGCTGAGTAGGGAGATTGGGCGGTAGCTTGCTGGTAGTTTGTGGTCTTTGCCAGGTTTTGGGATGGCAATGACCTTTGCTGCCCGCCATTTCTTTGGGATCGAGTTCGTTTGTGTGATCCTTGTGTAGAATTGTGTCAACCAGGTTAGGGCTCGGGGGCCAAGATTTTTCATGAATTCTGGGAAGATGTTATCGTATCCTGCTGCCTTTCCACATTTCAGGCCCTGTAGGACTTTCTCCAGTTCAGCAGCCTCGAAGGGTTCAGGGTTCGTTTCCTCTACAGGCATTTTTTGGTGTTTTTTTAGCTCAGTTGTAACTGCTCTTCTGGTGTCTTTGTCTTGGGGTGCTTTGGCGATAGTCAGTAGGTGGGATGCAACTTGGTTGGGTGTGACGGATGCTCGGCTTTGGCTAGGGGGCTTCTGTGCAGCTCCTAGGCGACGGATGAGGCTCCAACATTTCCTGCTAGAGTGGGTAAAGCTCCGGTCAGCAACTGTCTCCTCCCATTTCTTTCGCCGGGCTGTATTTAGCGATTCAATGAGATGGTCTGCTATCTCTGGGTCCCCTGATGTTTGATAGGATTGTAGGAGGGCAGCACTTTCTCCGTCCAAACATGGGACATAGAGGGGTCGGTAGCCTCGTGGGATTGCAGTATGGGCAGCCTTGAAGATTGCGCTGCAGAAGCGGTTGTATGCTTCATCTACAGTGATGGTGTGGAGTGGGATGGTAACAACGCTCCGGTCCAGAGTTTCAAAATCCTTCAATGTGATTTTCTGGATTTTTTTTTTTCTTATTTTGTCTCTCATAGTTGAGGTAAACCTATGATGAAATTTGGAAACCTCTCTCATCTTTTAAGTGGGAGAACTTGCACAATTTGTGGCTGACTAAATACTTTTTTACCCCACTGTAATTATTTGGAAGTCTGACTACTGTGACGATTTTTTCAGCCTCGGTTTGGGTGAATTGCAGACCAGCACCTCCAAGGAACAATATGGTACACTGGATGTTTATGCCAAACTCTTCAGATTATTGTGTTTGTGTGGAAATTTTTCAATTTGCAATACTGGACAGCATTTGAACAGCATTTCAAAACAGTAGCATTACAAATTAAATCATATAATTCCTTATTTGGGCATTTTTGTGTCCCGTTGGGTCTCATTTGGTACTGTTCGTTGTTCAGTGGAACCTCCACCTCCACCATCCCCGTGTCATATCCTGGTGAGCGCTCGCCCCTCCGTCCTGTTCTCCTACCTCCCTGCTAATCATCTCACCTGGGAGGACTGACGCACCTGCTGCTTTTGCCGAGCCAGCGTTTATAAGGACCAGCTCTTCTGTGATTCAGCGCTGGATCATTTGGGTATACTGCCTCAGAATAAAATGTATCTCAAACTTGTAAGTTGCCTTGTGTTTTAGGTTTGTTACCTTAACTCTGATCTCCTCCTTCTCCTTCAGGTTGCTGCCAATGAAGCAGTGTGTCTCCAGGGATCATGGTGTGCTCACCAGCCTGTTGTTCTCCCAGCTGCAGCTCCTCATCTCCACCCGGTCAGACTCAGCCCTTCATTCCCATTTCCCGGCAGTTTCATCCTGTTGGTTTGTCTCTCCTCGCTGGGCACTGTGCTGGGCTTTCTCGTTCCCCATTTAAGTGGCATAATTAGTATTTCCACTCACTCCTCCATTCCTCTCCCTAATAAGCTCTTATCTTTTCTCTTTCTTTTTCTAATCCTGCCCTTTTGCGATTTAATAAATTGTCAAACATTCCCGCTTGTTTTCTGTGTCTCCTTTGGTGTTGCACCCTGCACTTAGGCTGACTGTCCAGTCAATATGACAGAACGAGCCAGCGAAGGTCACAGCCTAACAGGCGCCGCACCAACGGAGCACTCCACACTCCACCGCCTCGACATTACAGAGAGGCAGGTGGCTGAACTCGCTCAGCAGCTGCAGACCATTACGCAGCACTTGAGCATGGTTTCTGATCATTTGACCCACATGTCAGCTCTGGCTATTCTGGCCCCTCCTGTCACCTCTGCTTCTTCTATTGTTCGCCGAACCACCTCCGTCCCTTCACCGGCCCCGTACGCAGGGGAGGTGGGGGGAAGCAGGGATTTCCTTTGTCAAGTTTGGCTTTATTTGGAGCAGGTGTGGAAGGAGTACCTGGACGACATGTCCAAGATTCATTATTTCATCCTTGTGCTTTGGGGCCAAGCTCTTAGTTGGGGCTGGTCCGTGCTCGATAGCAAGAGGGACGCAAACCTGACGTTTGACCAATTTGTGGCCGATTTCTCCCGCACATTTGACCGTACGGAGAGCGAGGAGAATATCATGAGCCGCCTCTTGTCACTCCATCAGAGTAGCCGGTTGGTGGCCGACTACTCAGTGGAGTTTCAGGTCGAAGCGGCAGAATCGGGGTGGAACGATGTTGCTCTACGCAGCGCGTTCCTCCATGGTTTAAATCCTCGCCTCCGCGACGACTTTGCAGTTTATGCCGTTCCCGCCTCTCTGGATGGTCTGATTGATCAAGCTGTCGGGTTGGATAACCGGTACTGCGAGTGCGCTAAGGAGCACAACTCCTCCTCTCGCCCATCCACCGTGCGAGTGCCCATGACGGCTACTGATACAGGTGGCTCCGATCTGGCCTCCGAACCAATGGCGGTTAGCTGGGCCCACCTCCCTCAGGAGGAGGTTGAGCGGTGGAGGCGGAGCAGTGCATGTGCGTATTGTGGCTCTTTAAAGGACAAGTGGGACGGATGCCACCTGCGGCCAAAAGATGCGGCCCGTCAGTAGCCCTGGCGGGTCTGGCGGGCTGAACTCATTCTCACCCCCCGGTAACTTCTCTATTTCGGCCATGGTCCAGTTGCCAGGGGTCGAGAGGAGAGTCTCTGCCCTCATTAATTCAGGGGCAGAGGGTAATTTCATCTCCTCCCAGTTCGTTCGGGAGATGGGGATTCCGACCACTAATTTGTCGGTACCCCATAGTGTAACCACCCTATCTGGCCAAAAGGTGGCGTCCGTTATTTGTTGAACGGCGCAGATCTCCATCCTTCTGTCTGGCAACCACCGGGAGAGGCTGTCTTTCTATGTTTTTCCCCGGGCCTCTCATGCGGTGGTCTTAGGGTATCCTTGGCTCTGGAGGCATAATCCAATTCTTAATTGAGCTCAAAATTCCATCACCTCCTGGAGCCCTAACTATTTGGCCAAGTGTCTAAGTTCGGCCGAGTGTTCTCCATCCCTGCCCATCTCCTCCCATCTGCTCGAGCCGCCAGACCTCAGCCTTGTGCCCGAGGTCTATCATGACCTTGGGAAGATATTCAGCAAGTCGCGAGCATTGGCGCTTCCCCCACATCGCTCGTACGACTGTGCTATTGACCTCCTCCCGGGTGCGCGGCTGCCGTCCAGCCGGCTGTATAATATTTCTGGGACGGAAAGGGAGGCAATGGAAAGGTACATTAAAGATTCTTTGAATGCCGGCCTCATTCGGCCATCCTCAGCACCTCTCGGGGCGAGGTTTTTCTTTGTTGGTAAGGACAGGTCTCTGCGTCCGTGCATCGACTACCGTGAACTTAACACCATCACCATCAAAGATAAATATCCTTTGCCCCTGATGAACTCCGCGGTTGAACTCCTGCAGTGCATGCGTGTATTCTCCAAACTTGATCTGCTTATCACCTGATCCGAATAAGCGAGGGGGATGAGTGGAAGACGGCTTTTAAAAACCATTTAGGGTAGTTTGAATATTTAGTCATGCCCTTTGGCCTCACCAATGCCCCTGCCGTTTTCCAACGCCTTATTAACGACGTCCTCCGAGATATGGTTAATCAATTTGTCTTTGTCTATTTAGATGACATTTTGATTTTTTCTCGCTCGCCAGAGGAGTATCAAGTCCACGTTAGAGCTGTGTTACAGCAGCTCTTAGAGAACCAACTCTACGTCAAGGCAGAAAAATGTGAGTTTTCCACCAATTCCACTCTTTCCTTGGATTTGTAGTAGTGGAGGGAGAGCTGAGAGCCGACCCGGCCAAGGTGAAGGCTGTGTTGGATTGGCCAACATCCCACTCCAGTAAAGAGCTGCAACGCTTCTTGGGTTTTGCAAACTTTTATCGCAGGTTCATCAGGAGCTATAGTGGGGTAGCGCAGCCTCTGACCCAGCTGACCTCCATTAAGGTGCCATTTATATGGACCGAGGCAGCAGAACAGGCCTTTCTAAAATTGAAGGACCTGTTCTCTACCAAACCCATGTTGGCCCAGGTCAACCCCCAGCTCCAATTTACCCTGGAGGTGGATGCCTCAGACACGGGGGTGGGCGCAGTGCTTTCCCAACACTCATCCTCCAACTTGAAGCTCCACCCATGCGTATATTTCTCTGGGCAGCTCACACCAGCCGAGCGGAATTACGACATCGGGAACTGGGAGCTTTTAGCCATTAAGTTGGCCCTAGAGGAATGGAGAAATTGGCTGGAGGGAGCGTTTCATCCTGTAGTCGTGTGGACCGACCACAAGAACCTTGAGTATCTGCAGTCAGCCCGCCGACTAAATTCTAGACAAGCCCACCGGACCTTATTCTTCCAATGGTTTAATTTCACTGTCACCTACAGGCCCGGCTCCCGTAATATTAAATCTGCCGCTTTATCCAGGCAGTTTAGCCCAGACTCGTCCATCCACCCCCCCCCCTTCCCACTACCAGTCTATTCTCCCGCTTTCGCGCGTTCTGGGAGACCTTACCTGGGGAACCGAGCGGAGGGTCTGCCAGGCTCAGTCCTCGGAGCCCGAACCGGTGGGGTGCACCCCTAATCATCTGTGTGTTCCTGCCACCCTCCGCAGCGAAGTCATCCAGTGGGGGCACACCAGTCGCTTCGCCTGTCACCCTGGACCTGGTGTGGTGCGCACTATAGACCTCATAAAGCTGGTGTTCTGGTGGCCCACGCTGCGGAGGGACGTGCAGGAGTACATCGAGGCCTGTCAAACGTGTGCTCGGAATAAATCCAGTTCCACATCCCCGCTGGCCTCCTTCATCCCCTTCCTGTTCCCAGCCAACCTTGGTCATGCATTGCAGTCGACTTTATTTCTGGACTTCCCCCCTCCCACGGCAACACGGTCATTTTTACCATAGTGGACAGATTCTTCAAGACCGTCCATCTGGTCCCCCTCCCTAAATTGCCATTCGCTATCAAGACTGCTGAACTCCTTTCTTCCCACGTCATCAGACTCCACGGCATCTCTATGGGCATCATGTCTGCCCGGGGGCCCCAGTTCATATCCCGAGTTTGAAAGTCATCCTGCCACTCACTTGGTACCTCTATCAGCTTCACCTCCGGGTATCATCCTCAGAACAAAGGGCAGGCTGAGCATGCAACCAGTCCCTGGAGGCCGCCCTTCAATGCATGGCAGCTGATAATCCATCCTTCTGGAGTTCTCATCTGACCTGGGTGGAGTACTCACTCAATTCCACAGTCTCCTCGGCCATGGGGCTCACGCTGTTTGAGGCCTCCGTGGGATACAACCCCAACACCCATGGCAGAGAGCGAGGTTGCGGTGCCGTCCGTGGGAGCCCACTTCTGCCGCTGTCGCCGAGCCTGGAGGTCCACTCGAGCTGCCCTCCTCCGGGCTACTGAATGTAATTGCCGCTATGTGGATCGGAGGAGGGTCCCGGCACCGGAGTGCAGGGTTGGACAGCAGGTGTGGGTATCATTAAATCAGATCCCGCTCAAGGCCGAGGCCAAGAAGCTCTCACCTCGCTTCGTGGGCCCATTTCCCATCACTGATGTTGTGGGCGACTTCGCTGTCCAGCTCCAGCTTCCATGGGCGTGCTACGTTCACCTCACTTTCCACGTCTTCAACGTCAAGGCCCTCTCTGCAAGTCCCCTCTGCCCCCCCCCCCCGAAGCCACCACCTCCTCCCCGAGTCCTCGACGGTCACATCGCTCACACCGTCCGCAAGATCCTGGACGTTCGCCGTCAGGACCGGGGTCTCCAGTACCTGGTTCACTGGGAGGGCAACGGCCCAGAACGCAGATCATGGATCCTGAGGTCATCTTTCCATGACAAAGGCATGGTCTGGGCCTACCATCAAGCTCACCCAGAAAAACCCAGTGGACCGCCAGTAGGCATTCCTTGCGGGGTGGGGGGGGTGGGGGGTATCATATCCTGGTTAGCGCTCGCCCCCTCCGCCCTGTTCTCCTGCCTCCCTGCTAATCATCTCACCTGGGAGGGTTGACGCACCTGCTCCTTCTGCCGAGCTAGCGTTTATAAGGACCAGCTCTTCTGTGTTTCAACGCTGGCTCGTTTGGGTATACTTCATCAGAGTAGAATTTATCTCAAACTTGTAAGTTGCCTCGTGTTTTAGGTTTGTTACCCTAACACTGTTCTCCTCCTCCTCCTTCAGGTTGCTTCCATTAAACCGGTGGGTGTCCAGGGATCGCAGTGCGCTCACCAGCCTGTTGTTCTCCCCGCTGCAGCTCCTCATCTCCACCAGGTCAGACTCAGCCCTTCATTCCCATTTCCCAGCAGTTTCATCCTGCTGGTTTGTCTTTCCTTGCTGGGCACTGTGCTGGGTTCTCTCGTTCTCCACGTAAGCGGCATAATTAGTATTTCCACTCACTCCTCCATAACTCTCCCTAATCAGCTCTCGTCTTTTCTCTGCAGGCTGCTGCTGCTCTGGCGAGTGACTGTTTTTCTCTAATTCTGCTCTTTTGAGATTTAATAACTTGTCAAATGTTTCCACTTGTTTTCTGTGTCTCCTTTGGTGTTGCACCCTGCACTTAGGCTGACTGTCCAGTCAATATGACACCCCGGTGTTAAAAAATAATAAATCGCCTACTGTTTGCGGGCCTGTTTGGTTATGATTATTGGGTAAATGGTACTGTGTTAACCCATCTATGGGAACTTCTATTATATGCTAGAATTAAACTAGCAGGATACATGCAAATTATTTTTCCACTTTGTTCTGGTGGTTATATTAGCCATATTTTGATCAAATGAGAACTTTAAGCATGTCATGTAATATAAATAGAAAGAATAGAAATATAGTATGTAACTAAATTCATATGCCTTTTTGTGATTTTTTTTTTTTTTTTAGTTTCACAGTGCCATCATAAGAGTCAAAACTCCAAAAATAGCTTTAAGCCATTGCCTCTCATTCGAAGAACTGTTTACCAGTCTACCAAACTGGATATCTACATTCAGGGAGGGGAGAATCCATTAAGACACACAGACCTTTCTAGAGTGATAAGGAATCAGCATTACACTGTAAAAATGTCAGTCCGTGTATAATTCTATAATTCTAACCAGGCAGTACAAAAATGTCTTCACTGGTGATGGACGCCCCTTAGCAGCAGCGGAGCTCCCTAGCATAGGGCGGCCTGCTAGTGGCCCTCCAGTCCTCCTTAGCAGCGAGTAGAATGGGTGGGTGACGGTGAGAAGGAAGCCTAGCCGCAAGGCCCCGGTTCATCACCAACCTGTTCATGTTTCTAATCGCTTTTCCCCGCTCGGCAACACACCCGCTGAGGAAAAAACTCTGATCACTGGCGATTCTGTAGTTAGAAACGTGAACCTAGAGACTCCAGCGGCCATAGTCAAATGGATTCCTGGGGCCAGAGCAGGCGACATCAAGTCAAATTTGAAAATGCTGGCTAAAAGTAACTGTAAATACTCCACAATTCTTATCCACGCCGGCATTAATGACATCCGACTCCGGCAGTCGGAAGTCACAAAACTTAACGTGGAATCGGTGTGTAACTTTGCCAAAACGATGTCTGCCTCTGTAGTATTCTCTGGGCCCCTCCCCAATCTGACCAGTGATGACATGTTTAGCTGCTTGTCATCCTTCAACCGTTGGCTGTCTGTGTGGTGTCCTGCAAACGATGTGGGCTACATAGACAATTGGAGCTCATTTGGGGAAAACCTGGTCTTATTAGATGACACGGCGTCCATCCCACTTTGGATGGTGCGTCTCACTTATCTAACAATCTGGCATCATTTTTATCCAAATTTCCAAAACATTGACAACTCAGAGTTGGGACCAGGAAGCAGAGTCGCAGTCTTCCAGGCCTCTCTGCAGCTCCTCTTCATCCGCTACCCCTCAACTAAGCCCCTGTCTTCCTCATCAGAAAATCATTGTCTGCTCCCTCCAAAGTAAATAAAATTATCATGTATAAGCATCCCAAAGTGATTAAACAAAAAGTTGGTAAAACTCAAATTAAACATGAAGCCTCTAAATTGAATGATTTGGCCTCTGTTCCTCCTCATAATTTAAAAATTAAATGCAGTTTGTTAAATATTAGGTCTCTAACTCCCAAGTCTCTGCTAGTCCATGATCTGTTAATTGATCTTCAGACTGATTTAATATCCCTTACAGAGACTTGGTTAGGGCAAGAGGATTATGTTGGTTTAAATGAATCAACTCCCTCTGGTTATTTAAACTGTCAAAATCCCAGAAGTTCTGGTTGTGGAGGAGAAGCAACAATTTACCATTCCAAATTACTAGTTAATGTAAAGCAAAAAACACGTTATAATTCCTTTGAGGGCCTGGTCCTCAGTATTGGGCATTTTAGCAATTTTGGGCTAAACCCAATTTTATTTGCCTTAGTTTATCGTCCTCCATCAACCTACTCAGAGTTTTTATTCAAATTTGCCAAATTCTTAGCTGATTTAGTGCTGAAATCCAATAGAATAATTATAGTAGGGGACTTTAATATACATGTAGATGTAGATAGTGATTGCCTTAATTTGGTATTTAATTCAATATTAGACTCGATGGGGTTTTCTCAGAAAGTAGGAAATTCTACCCATTATCTCCATCATACGTTGGACCTTGTTCTGACATATGGCATAGAAATAGAAAATCTGGTAGTGTCTCCTCATAACCCTGTACTGTCAGAAAATTGTCTGTTAACCTTTGATTTTACTATTTTTGACTATTTGGCTCCTAAAGAAAAATATTACTGCAGTAGATGCCTCTCAGAAGATGTTGTAACCAAATTTATGCAGATTGTTTCCTCTATGCCATGTGTCAACACAACGGAAATAAGTTATAGACAGCTTGCTCCTTCTGTAATTGATAGCACGGTACATAGTGTTACAGCTTCTCTGCATCAGACTCTAGACATGGTGGCTCCTTTAAAAAAAAAAGTCTAATCAGAGTTTTCTAACTCGCTGCTTACAGGGAACCAACAAACCCACTTTTTCTTTAATTAAAAGCTCTCAAGTTGAAAGATCTGGTTGACTTTAAAACTGTAGTAATAATGTTTAAAGTGAAGAATCTATCACTGCCCGCAAATATCCAAAAGTTGTTCCAAATAAGGGAGAAACAATATCATTTCAGAGGAACATGTATATTTCAAAAACCTTCAGTGACAACTACCACCAAGCAACACTGTGTTTCAGTGCAAGGAGTCAGATTATGGAACAATTTTGGACTTGAATTAAAATCATGTACAACGCTTGGACAATTTAAACAAAAACTAAAGGAAGAAATACTCCAAACATACAGTGGGGCAAAAAAGTATTTAGTCAGCCACCAATTGTGCAAGTTCTCCCACTTAAAAGATGAGAGAGGTCTTCAATTTTCATCATAGGTATACCTCAACTATGAGAGACAAAATAAGAAAAAAAAAAATCCAGAATCACATTGAAGCATTTTTAATGAATTAATTGGTAAATTCCTCGGTAAAATAAGTATTTGGTCAATAACAAAAGTTCATCTCAGTACTTTGTTATATACCCTTTGTTGGCATTGACACAGGTCAAACGTTTTCTGTACATTTTCACAAGGTTTTCACACACTGTTTCACTCAAAATCTCATGATACATGGCCCCATTCATTCTTTCCTTTACACGGATCAGTCGTCCTGGTCCTTTTGCCGAAAAACAGCCCCAAAGTATGATGTTTCCACCCCCATGCTTCACAGTAGGTATGGTGTTCTTTCTCCTCCAAACACGACAAGTTGAGTTTTTACCAAAAAGTTCTATTTTGGTTTAAATCTGACCATATGACATTCTCCCAATCCTCTTCTGGATCATCCAAATGCTCTCTAGCAAACTTCAGATGGGCCTGGACATGTACTGGCTTAAGCAGGGGGACACGTCTGGCACTGCAGGATTTGAGTCCCTGGCGGCGTAGTGTGTTTCTGATGTAGCCTTTGCTACTTTGGTCCCAGCACTCTGCAGGTCATTCACTAGGTCCCCCCATGTGGTTCTGGGATTTTTGCTCACTGTTCTTGTGATAATTTTGACCCCACAGGGTGAGATCTTGCGTGGAGCCCCAGATCGATGGAGATTATCAGTGGTCTTGTATGTCTTCCATTTTCTAATAATTGCTCCCACAGTTGATTTCTTCACACCAAGCTGCTTACCTATTGGAGATTCAGTCTTCCCAGCCTGGTGCAGGTCTACAATTTTGTTTCTGGTGTCCTTTGACAGCTCTTTGGTCTTGGCAATAGTGGAGTTTTGAGTCTGACTGTTTGAGGTTGTGGACAGGTGTCTTTTATACTGATAACAAGTTCAAACAGGTGACATTAATACAGGTAACGAGTGGAGGACAGAAGAGCCTCTTAAAGAAGAAGTTACAGGTCTGAGAGCCAGAAATCTTGCTTGTTTGTAGGTGACCAAATACTTATTTTACTGAGGAATTTACCAATTAATTAAAAATCCTTCAATGTGATTTTCTGGATTTTTTTTTCTCATTTTGTCTCTCATAGTTGAGGTATACCTATGATGAAAATTGGAGACCTCTCTCATCTTTTAAGTGGGAGAACTTGCACAATTGGTGGCTGACTAAATACTTTTTTACCTCACTGTATATACAAGATGACATGTAAAATCACATAAGGATTGTCATATCCAGTCTGCGTTGTGTTGTAGCTTAGTTTTTTGTCACATTTTGTCTTAGCTTTGTTCTGAATTGTAATCGCTCTTGTTTTGTTTTTCTTTTGAATTCTTGGATGGAATATGGGTGGGCAATATAAGCTGCGGCTTCAGCCATCACCCGTTTCGGATAACTTATGTTGAACTGTATAATCAGAGGAGTTATTGTCTAATTTGACCTTGTTGGATTTTCTTTCCCCCTTTGTTATATTATTCAGTTTCTTTTAATCTGTACTTTTACTATCCGAAATAAAGATTCATTCATTCATTCATTCATTCATTCATTCATTCATTCATTCATTCAGCTCCTTGGTTTAACACAGAAACTCGTAGCTTAAAACAGAAGACTCGTCAATTAGAAAGAAAATAGTGCTCCACTAATTTAGATGAAATCTATTTAGCTTGGAGAAATCATTTTTTTACGGTAATTTATAAAAAATCTCTTAGAAAAGCTAGAACGAGTTATTATTTTGCATTAATAGAAGAGAACAAGTATAATCCCAGGTTTCTTTTCAGCACCGTAGCCAGGCTGACAAAGAGTCAGGACTGTCAATCCTAGCATTCTCTTAGAGCTTACTACTCAGGACTTTATGAACTTTTTCAATAATAAAATTTCATCTATCAGAGACTAAATCAGTCAGATTCTTCTCACTGTTAACTTAAATACAGTAACTACTACAACTCCTTCAATTGATATCTGTTTGGATGAGTTTACTCCAATTGACCTTTTAGAGTTAGACAAAATAATTTCCTCCTCCAAGCCTTCAACTTGTCTTTTAGACCCTATTCCTACCAGGTTACTGAAAGAAGTCTTTCCATTTATTGGTAGCTTTATTCTTCAAATTATCAATTTTTCATTATCTTTAGGCCATGTACCGCAGGCTTTTAAAACTGCTGTAATTAAACCCTTACTCAAAAAGCCAATGCTGGATCCAGGAGTTTTAGCTAACTATAGACCAATCTCTAATCTCCCTTTCATTTCAAAGAGTTGTTGCTACGCAATTATTTGACCACTTGCAGGGAAATGGTTTATCTGAAGAGTTTCAATCTGGGTTTGGAATTCATCATAGTACTGAAACAGCCTTAGTGAAGGTCACTAATGACCTCCTTATTACATCTGATAATGGACTTGTTTCTGTACTTGTCCTTTTAGACCTTAGTGCAGCTTTTGATACGATCGATCATAATATTCTACTTGATGGATTAGAACATTATGTTGGACTCTGGGATAGGCTCCAGCCCCCCCACGACCCAAAAAGGATTAAGCGGAAGAAGATGGATGGATGGATGGTTAAAACCTTCCTTTTTCTCTCAATGAAATATTTTTGTTTTTGCTGGTCATTAACATCTGTTTGTTCTCTCCCATAGATTGAGTCCCCATCATGCTGTTTGCTCTCTACATGTCTGTTCTTTTCATCTTCTGTATCCCCTCACCCCCCATCCAGTCGCAGCAGATGACTGCCCCTCCCTGAGCCTGGTTCTGCTGGAGGTTTCTTCCTGTTAAAGGGGAGTTTTTCCTCTCCACCGTCGCCAAGCGCTTGCTCACAGGGGATCACCTGATTGCTGGGGTCTTTCTGCAATTGTGGGATTTCCCCTACATTTGAAAGTGCTATGAGATGACTGTTGTTGTGAAATGGCGCTATATAAATAAAGTTGAATTGAATTGGTGCTGAATACCTTTCATGACTCCCATGTCCAGGGTCTTGCCAAGCTGCTCCAGCAGATCTGCTCTGGCCGCATTCTTCTTGTGCTTTTTGCCATCGTAGTGCTGCTGAGCCATGCCGGGGTTGTTGAACCAGGCGTTGCATAGCTGGCAGTAGCGGTCTGAGTCACGGCGCTGTCGCAGGGAGATCATGGGGGACATTTCTGGGGAGGATTTTACAGGACTGGGAGACACCTCTGAAAGTAAAGCAAAAACAAGAAAGCACGGTGAGATAACTCAATCAGAAGAATTAGAATTGCTTTGTCATCAGACACCTCATTCTGACATATTATGGTCAAGACCTGTTGGAACTGGAGTAATGGGTAGCATACTCCAATCTAGAAATGTACTTTAAGTCAGTTAACATTATTCTTAAAATGATGTTTTAAAAACTCAAAGCAATCAGAAAGTGGCCATAAGGACTGGAAGAGAAGCAGGAAAAAAAAAAAGAAAAGAAAAATCAGCAAAATTTAAAACAATGTGTCATGGGTTTAAGTTTCCCCTGAAGTTTGTTTCCTGAAATTGTGACTTAGATTAACCATTATAATTCATTAAATGACTCTGTGAAACACTCATGGCTGCTCTGCTCATTCACAGACCAGAAAATTCAAATCAAATCAAATCAAACTTTATTGTCTTATTGCTTTATATACAACTGTAGTGCAGGCAAGATGAAATTGCGTTTCTCTCGGCATCCATATAAATAGAAGCAGCATGATTTAAGACACACTCACACATAGCTTCACCCCCCCATCCATTCACACATCCCTGAAACATACTTGGGAAAAAACTAACTATGATATACAAATAATATACAAAATGTCCGTAGGTACAGTAGTGTGTATGAGAGATTCCGGGTCAACTGTTCGGCATCCTTACAGCTTGTGGAAGGAAGCTGTTGATCAGTCTGGTGGTTCTGCCTCTGATGCTCCGGAATCGTTTACCAGATGGAAGAAGTTCAAAGTGTTTATGCAGAGGGTGAGAACGGTCCTTGACAATGTTCAGT
Organism: Pholidichthys leucotaenia; assembly: GCA_020510985.1. Taxonomy (NCBI): domain Eukaryota; kingdom Metazoa; phylum Chordata; class Actinopteri; order Cichliformes; family Pholidichthyidae; genus Pholidichthys; species Pholidichthys leucotaenia. Next base: position 165,528,991 of record CM035838.1, on the reverse strand, counting down.
GCCCTGCTCCTACAACGGTTCTGAAAAAGTTCTTGGACAGAGGGGAGGGAGACTCCAATTACCCTCTCAGCCCCCTTGACTATCCTCTGCAGGGCTTTTTTGTCTGACATACTGCAGTTGGAGTACCATGTAGCAATGCAGTACGTCAGAACACTCTCCACCACACCTCTGTAGAAGGTCCTGAGGATGCAGATGGGGAGAGAGGCCTGTTTGAGTTTCCTCAAGAAGTGCAGTCTCTGCTGGGCCCACTTCCTGATCCCCAAGGAATTCTTGCTCCAGGTCAGGTCCTGCGAGATCTGCACTCCGAGGAACTTGATGTTCTCCACTCTCTCCACTAAACGGCCGCCGATGCTGAGGGGGACGTGCTCAGGCTGTGACCGCCGGAAGTCGATAATCATCTCCTTCGTTTTGTCCACGTTGAGCACTAGATTGTTCTCCCTGCACCAGCCCTCCAGGTCTCTCACTTCTTCCCTGTACATTGATTCCTCATCCCTCTGAATAAGTCCCACCACCGTGGTGTCATCTGCAAACTTAATAATCTGGTTCCCCTCGTGTCTGGATACACAGTCATGTGTTAGAAGTGTAAACAACAGTGGACTGAGTACACAGCCTTGAGGGGATCCGGTGCTCAGCGTGACAGAGTAGGAGATGTTGTTTCCAACCCGGACAGACTGAGGTCTCTCAGTCAGGAAATCCAGGATCCAGAGATATGTGGCAGTGTTCAGACCGAGAAGGAGTAATTTCTCCATCAGTCTCTGGGGAATAATGGTGTTGAATGCTGAACTGAAATCAATGTACAGGAGTCTGGCGTAGGTGTCTTTCTGGTCCAGGTGGGTGATGACAGAGTGTAGGGTGGTGACTATAGCATCCTCCATGGAGCGGTTTGAACGATATGCAAACTGGATCGGGTCATGTGATGCAGGGAGGCAGGCTGTAATGTGTGATTTGACAAGCCGTTCAAAACACTTCATCACAATTGGTGTCAGTGCAACAGGACGATAGTCGTTCAAACAGGACACAACTGGTTTCTTTGTTTGGTTTCTTTGTTGGTTTCTTTGTCACCGGTACAATGATAGAGGTCTTGAAGCATCTGGGAACGATGGCCTGACTCAGGGAGATGTTATAAATGTCAGTCAGGACATCCGCCAACTCGCTCGCGCAGTCTCGGAGCACACGTCCCGGGATGTTGTCCGGACCTGCAGCTTTACGTGGGTTGACTCTGGTTAAGGTCCTCCGTGTGTCTGCTGTGTTGATGGTAAAATCTGGTCCAACCGATGGTGAGGGTGGGCCAGCCCTCCCTCTGATTGTCGAGTTTGATGCTTCAAAACGTGCAAAGAAGTCGTTGAGCCTGTCTGGAAGCGAAGCGTCGTCATCATCGACCCCCTGCCTAGACTTATAGCCCGTCAGTGTCCGAACTCCCTGCCACATCTGCATCTCCTAGTGTCACAGAGGTGTCCCTGGATTTTCTCCGCATAGGCGCGCTTTGCCGCCTTAATTCCCTTTGAGAGCGCAGACCTGGCTGAGCGGAGGGCGATCCTGTCCTTCGCTCTGAAGGCTGCATCCCTGGCTGTAAGCAGCGAGCGCACCTCTGCAGTCATCCAGGGCTTATGGTTACCCCGCATAGTGATGATCTTCACTGTAGTGACATCCTCTGTGCACTTCACGATGTAGCTGGTGACCGTTTCAGCATACTCCTCCACATCTCAAAATTGTGTTAACAGGCCTGAGGAGTTTTTAGTTCCTGGCCAGCAGGTCAGTTGGGGGGGGATCAGTGCTGCTGATAAAGCCACGTCACCCTCTAACCCTTTGGTTTCCATCTCAGCAGCAGCTCTGTTTGAATTGTCCTCAGAAGGGAACAGGTACTGTAAATCGACAGAGGTGTGAAGTTTGGCCCAGCTGTTCCCACTGATGTCAAGGGGGGGTGATCTGTTGGGTGTCATGGGGTGTCATGTGTTTACTCTTCCTGGGTTAACTGGATTATTTCTGCTGCTGGGGATCACCTATTCCTCTTCTTCTCCTTTTCCCTGCTGATTAATGCAGATTTGCAGAATTTAACACCTCCGAACACCACCGTTGAGTTCCTCCTCACAGCTGTCTTCTAAAAAAAAAAAAAAAAATGGCCAACACACGCCAATTTATCACATCCTTTTTCATGTAAATTAGAAACATTCTTTTGTAAATGTGATGATTTTTTCTCATAAATTTGCAGGATTTTCCTGCAGAGTTAGAGCCATTTTACTCAGAAATGTGCAGCTTCTTACTTGAAAATTTACAGCTTTTTATTATTCATAATTTTACAGCTTTTTCCTCATGAATTTAGAACTTTTCTTACTCTTGAATTTGCAGTTTAAAAAAAAAGCTTAAACTTGCAGCATTTTACTCAAATCTTAGATCTGCAGCATTTTTAGGTTGTAAACAGTTGGACATTTACACCTTTTTTGTCTTTTTGCTAAAGTCGCAGCTTTTTACCCATAAAATTCCACTTTTTTTGGTCAGAAATTGGCAGCTTTTAACTGAGACTTACATCCCTTTTTTGTGTGTCAGGTCAGGCATTGGCTTGCTTGCTACCGGATAACCATGAAAACCGGTACTACCTGTCTCATGGGTCGGGCCGTCGGTGACTCAACTGGCATTCCCGCCCTTCCAAGAGCGTGGAGGGTGAAACAGGGCATCCTGGCAGAACTAAAAACAATATCTGTCACAGATCTGTGGTGGACCACTCCCAGTTACACAGGGTGAGACTGGACATCCTGGCAGATAAACATATCTGTCACAAAGTCTGTGGTGGACTGTGCCAGTCGGTGTATTGTGACATGCACTATACAAAGAGCAGAGATAAACAAACCTATCATCTGGTCATTCACTGCAACAGATACTGGAGTCAGTTTGTCTTGGCTTGTCCTTGCCATTGATAATACCTTTATCTGCCAAGAATGTGCTGCTAGTCCAGCAAAAGCTAGCAGTACTCAAATACTTTGCAAGCAGTTTCATGAAATGGTCAATCAGAAAGCAACTCATACCGGCTCAGACGCCGCCCGGGCTTACAAGGTCCGTGCTGATCTGTTCACACTCCGACAGGCAGTGAAAAGTAAGCTAGGAGCAGGAAGACAAAAGAAGAGGAAAACAGCAACCTTGTGTGTAGCAGAATGGAATGTATGCACTCTGTTGGACAGAACAACATCACAGCGCCTGGAAAGACAGACCGCACTTGTGGCCCTGGAAATGAACAGGTACAATGTAGACATTGCTGCACTTAATGAAACAAGATTGCCTGGATATGACAGCTTGGAAGACCATGGGTACATCTTCTTTTGGAGTGGGAGATCAACTCAAGAAAGGAGAGAAGCAGGAGTGGGCTTTGCAGTTAGAAAGGAGATAGCAGCAATGCTTGATGAGGAACTGGTGCCAATCAATGACAGGATAATGACTATGAGAATCCCACTACAGCGGAAGATGTATGCCATACTCATCAGTGTATATGCCCCAACAATGACCAACACAGAGGAGGTGAAGGAAGAGTTCTACAGTGATTTACGTGAGACTATCAGGCATGTACCAACTGATGACAAGCTGATACTCGTTGGAGATTTTAATGCCAGAGTTGGTTCGGACACTGAGAAATGGAAAGGAGTGCTAGGCAGTCATGGAGTAGGCAAGTGCAATGCTAATGGAGAACTTCTACTTGCACTATGTTCAGAGTACAACCTTGTGATAATCAACACTCTATTTAAGCACAAGGACACACACAAGAAGACATGGATGCACCCAAGATCCAAGCACTGGCACTTATTAGACTACATCACAGTCAGGCAGAGAGACAGAAGGGATGCATTGTCACCAGAGCAATGAGAGGCGCGGACTGCGACACTGATCATGTTATGCTGAGATCTAGATTAAGGATTTGGAGATGAAAACAGCACTGCAGGATGGGTGCGAAGCCACCACGGAAACTAAACACTAGTGCACTGAAAGGCCAAAAGAAGCAGGAAGAACTTACACAGGAAATGGGTGAAAAATTGAAAGACTGGGACAGCAACAACTCAGAGAATGACATAGAAGAGAAATGAGCAACACTGAAGGATATGGTGTATCAGACTGCGAGTGATATATTAGGCTACCCTGAGAGGAAACATCAAGATTGGTTTGATGAGCATGATGAACACCTGAAAAAACTACTAGAAGCGAGGAATACAGCTAGGCAGGAAAACCTACAGTGTAACACAAGATCGAAGAAGAAGAAATACTCAAAGGCTCAGAGTGAGCTACAGAAGTACACCAGAGAGATGAAGTCCACCTGGTGGGATGAAAAAGCGGAGAAACTTAAACTGCAGCAGACAGGAATGACATGAAAACATTCTTCACAAGTTTGAGAGAAATCTACGGCCCTAAAAAAAAGAGGATTGATCCAACTAAAGGCTATGGATGGTGAAACGGTTTTGCAGGAGAAAGACAAGATCCTGGACAGATTTGCAGACCACTTTGACCAATTACTAAACAACCCTGGAGATCTCACTGAAGAGGCTAAATAAGCTCTAGTGTAGCGACCAGCTTTATCAAGTCTGGATGAACCACCAAATTTTGATGAACTAATGGCAGCTATCAGGACAACACAGGATGGTAAAGCTCCAGGAAGGGATGGAATTCCAGCAGAAGTGTGGAAATTTGGTGGTGTTCAGCTGACCAACTGCCTGCACAAGCCCATCCAAGAGATATGGGATGCCCAGAAAGTACCTCAAGACTGGAAGGATGCAAGTATTGTGCCTTTGTTCAAGAAAGGTGACAGGAAGGATTGTGGAAATTACTGAGATATATCACTGCTAGCCACTGTTGGTAGGATTCTCTCACGTGTACTACTTAACAGACTCAGTAAACACATCTCGCAGAATGTACTACCGGAAACCCAGTGCGGCTTTAGAAGTGGAAGAAGCACAATGGACATGATTTTCTGTTTGAAACAGGTTCAAGAAAAGTGTATCGAACAGAACATGCCGCTTTATGTGGTCTTTATAGACTTCAGTAAAGTCTTCGATACTGTTTCGCGACAAGGACTTTGGCAGGTACTCAAGAAATATGGCTGTACAGAGAAGTCTGTCAGCCTGATCGAGGCACTCCATACAGGTATGCAAGCAAACGTGGCAATGAGTGGTTCAGTATCTAAAGACTTTTCAGTAAGCAACAGGGTGAAACAAGGGTGTGTGCTGGCACCTACACTCTTCTCGCTATATCTGGCAGCCTTGCTTGCGATGGCCTTCAAAGACACTTCAGAAGGAGTATACATTCAAACAAGGAAAGACGCAGACTTGTTCAATGTGGCACAGTTTAAAGCCAAAAGTAAGACATCGATAAAGATAGTAAGAGAAATGCTCTTTGCCGATGACAGTGCTCTAGTTGCACACAGCGTGGAAGATATGCAATCTTTAGTGGAGAAATTTTCAAGAGCAGCTAGCCAATTCTGCCTCCAAATCAACATCAAGAAGACAGAGTGCCTTTATCAACCACCAAAGTTCCAATTATCAACATCACTACCAGAAGAGATCAGCATTGGTACAGAGCCACTAGTCAAGTGCAAGACTTTCAAGTACCTAGGGAGTACTGTTTCAGAGAATGATAGGCTGGAGGATGAACTATCTCTCAGAATGGGAAGAGCAAGTGCTGTGGTTTGAAAACTTGAGGGAGAGACTGTGGAACAATCGACATGTGTCTATCCGTGTGAAATGCAAAGTGTACAGAGCGACAGTACTGGCTACTCTATTGTACGGTGCTGAAACTTGGACTGTCTACAGAGTGCAGGTGAAAAAACTCCACGCGTACATGATGAGACACCTTCGAGCCATAATGAACGTCTCATGGAAAGACAAGATAACCAACATAGAAGTGTTGAAACGAGCTGGTCTACCATCAATGGAGGACATGCTAATACAGTTGAACCTGATGACTCGGACATGTTGAGAGGATGGACCACCAGCATCTCCTTCGGCAGTTACTCTACTCACAGTTATGCAAGAGCAAACGCAATCAGGGTAGACCAAGGCTCAGATTTAAAGACACTGTAAAAAGAAACTTGAAGAAGTTGGATATAGACAGGAGTTCCTGGCAGCGGAAGGCTAAGGACAGAGCTGTGTGGAGGAATCTGATCAGACCTACTGTAAATGAAACGGTCATTGTCGCCCACGACAGACTGCTATGATGATGATGATGATGATGACTCCAATCTCAATGGGACTTTTTGGTAAAATAACTGTTTTAAAAAGCAATGGAGATGCTGGCTTCTAACATTAGTAATTTAATTTAAATTATAGTTGCCTTAACAGCAATTTCTTTTTTTTCTTTTTTTTTTTTTCCGGCTGGGATGAGGGTGGGGGGTATAAGGGGTCCAAATCTACTGCTGCCCCTTTAGCTCTAAAATTCCTTGCTTCACTGTGAATGCAATGGAATGTCAACGTCACACCAAAGCAATGCAGGCGGCAGAAAAGCTATTGCTATAGACCAGGGGTGTCTAACCATGTGCCACGGAGGGCCAAGACCCTGCAGGTTTTCTCTTCTACCCAGTCTCTTCAGCGGGTGTTTTCGGTGATCAGCAGTCAGTGGGAAGAAGTTCAGTGAAATCTGCTGTTGGAGACACTGGTGGGAGGTAAAGCATGCAGGGTCTTGGCCCTCCATGGCACATGATTGGACACCCCTGCTATAGACAGTCAGCTGCAGTAGGTAATTTGAAGGGGGGATAATTGGGGAATGCCATCCCCCTTGTTAACAAAATGACCCAAAATCTGTCATCCTCCATCCCTATTTATGGGTGTAGATCAAGGGGTGGTGGGGAGAGAATTCAAAACTACCTTTCTATATCATCTCTGTCTGTGTGTGTCTGTACCTCTCATATCTCTGGAACTGTTCGTCAGACTGACCTCAGATTTTCTACGTGTTTTGCTGAGGTTACAATGGTGTGGATCCCTGAGTATGGAGTTGTTCAGATGAACTTTGTAATTTGATCAATAAAAGTTTAGCCATCACTCTGTCTCCTCATGCCCAGGGTTCTGGAAGTGTGGGCGGCATTTCGGATTGACTCTGTCCTGATTGGATAATATGTGGCATCACAACCAGTCACCAGAGTGCTCCGTAAACAAAACAAGAAGTGAAAAGCGACAAATTTGGCCCCCCAAAAAAGATAATACTGAAGATTTAATGCTTAAAAAATAACAATTTTGCCGTGATTGTGTAGGTCTGAACAATAATTCGGCATATGTGGAGAACACGAGGCGTGCAAGTACATTGGAAGCAGTGCCAGCAGGGACTCGGGGTCTGGCAAAGAACACCAGTGGATCCAACACAGAACATACCGGGAGAAGCAGCAGCCAGACCGGCGGACTACGGTCCTTCATGGGGAGGCAAGTCCAGCCTGCCCGGTCAGCGGTAGATGGGAGTCCCAGCTGTTGCTTCACCTGTGTACCACCACTGTCCTTTGCAGGACTGTGAAGTTAATAATAATACCGCCATGATTGTGGAGCAGAATGGCCAGATCAATTGCATATCATATGCAGCTACATACAGTATGCACGCTTTGACTAAATGATGACAATCACCAAACTGGACACAAAAACACCCAAATAATGAAATAAATAATTTTGATTTAAATATTTGCTGACAAATGGGCAACACTGATGCAACAGTTGCAGCCAAACGGGTTCTTCTGCTGTGTATAATAATGTTGAGGGTTTTGTACTTATATTACTAAAATATAAAAGGATGCAATACAATGGGTCTCAAATATTTGTAAACGTGTCCTGTTATAGTACTGCATGAGTTTATTGACAATACACAGAAGAAATTCAAAATTACACTGAACTCCACCACTAAACAGTGATATAAAATAATTATAATGGCGACTGAACAACTCCCATTCCCCAAAGTGCAAGATACATTATTATCTTGAATATAAGTGATAAAAGATCAGACAAATAAGTGAACTGACAAATAAACAAACAAGGGTACTTTAAACAGTTGCTAATATTGGATGTCCCATTCATTTTCAATAATTCTGTAATTAATATTCACACAATCAAATAAATCTTAGTGCCGTTCAGTCCCTTTCATATTTGTCACAAACATGTGACTGCCTACATATAGGCTACACCTCTTTGTGTTCCACTTTCAAACAGCCGACATTTGGGCCTGTAAAGCCTGATTGGGCAACCTGTTTCAGACAAGAATACATGCTTTCTACGGGCATGCACTAGTGTTACAGAACTGAACAAAATGGATTTTAGTTAACCACCAACTAAGCATTAATACAAAAAAAAATCTTATAAATTTGCATCTGATTTCTCATGAATTTGCAACTTTATTCTTTTAAATTTGCAACTTTTTTCCTGCTAATTTTCAAACTTTTCTTGTAAATTTGCAATGTTTCTTCTCAAAAAATGTCCATATTTTTCCCCCTCAAAGATTTGCTGATTTTTCTTGTAGATTTTCAGCTTTTTTCTAAAAAAAATCTACAACTTTTTTCCTGTGAATTTTCAAACTCTTCTGGTTAATTTGCAAGTTTTGTCTCAAAAAATGAGCAACTTTTTTTCCTGTGAATTTTCAAACTTTTCTTGACTTTTTTTTTTTAGTATACTTTATTAATCCCAGAGGGAAATTGCAGGGCATCCACCTGGATGGATGAGGCAGCCACAGTGCAGCACCAATCCCGTCACCATTCACACCTAGGGCCGCTTTAGAGTCTCCAGTTAACCTAACCTGCATGTTTTGGGCCTGTGGGAGGAAACCGGAGTACCCGGGGTAAACCCACGCAGACACGGGGAGAACATGCAAACTCCACACAGAAGGGTCACCAATGGTCAGGGGGTGGGATGGAGCCCACGGTGGTCAGGGGTGGGATCAATCCCGTGAGCTTCTTGCTGTGGTGCTACAGCGCTAACAACTGCGCCAGCAGCCCAAATTTGCAACATTTTCTCAAAAATTTGCAACTTTTTTCTTGTAGAATTGCAACTTTTCCCTCAAAAAATATGTCACTTTTTTCTAATAAATTTGCAACTTTTGTGCTATAAATGTTCAAACTTTTCTCGTAAATTTGTAACATTTTTTTCAAAACATATTCAACTTTTTTGTCATAAATTGGAAACATTTTTCCTGTAAATCTGCAGTTTTTTTCTCTTTTATATTTTCTGGTAAATTTGCAATGCTCATCTGGATGCTGGTTACATTTTTATTCAGTGTAATTAAACTGTAAATTTAAATTTCTAAATAAGCATATTTAATCATATCTTTGCACCTGTATTTTTGCAAATCTGTATCTTATTTACATTTATACATTTGTACCTTATGCTAAATGGGGGATAGGGGTATTCACCATTGTTAAAAAAAAAAATTCCTATTGCCTACTTGCCAGCAGCAATATTAGCTGGACTTCAGCCTCTTTAAAAATGAAATGATCATGTAATGCTCAGAAACATATCTCATGACAGTGAGTGCTGTTTTTAAAAATCTGTTGGTTTAAGCAAAGGCAAATTACATACAGATGCATAAAATCCACTGCTCAACCACTTTGAAAAACTAAGACTAATGCAGACTAACTAACTGCAAGTGATCTCTGTAAAGTGAAGAATTGTAGCCAGCAGACAGAGAAGAAGGCCAGGGTTTTAATGAGCACCGAACAGCAGCAACGTAACAGTGAAGCCCTCTGAATAACAAGCTGTTGTCTCCACTAAATGCCCAGAGAGGAAAGACCTAAATCCCACTTGGCGAACGGAAGAAAAGAGCCTGCTCTTCTTGGGGCTTCCCACTTGTGCCTTCATGCATGGGTGCGGACATTAACCCCGGACGAGTGCCGCGGCGCACCGAGCTCTCTCCAACACAAAACGACACTATCAACCTAATCAGTTTTAACACTTCAGTGCTCAGCTTCACCCCGAGTCAACATTTAGTGTTGGCCCACTGCATTCCATTACACCAGTCAACATCTTAAAAATGGCAACTCCTGTGAAAATGGGGGAAGGCGTGAACGTACGGGGCCTCAGCCGTACACTGTAGAGCTATAAGGAGTACACTGTTCTCATTACATTCCATATTCTGCACAACAACTGGCTGTTATGTGGGATTTAAATCTGGGACTCTGTGGTTATAGGGTGACCTCTCCATAATAGGCCAATGTAAACTGTCAGACTGGATTTGATCCCTGACGTGCATGCAGGTCAGAGGTTAGCAGCTGAGGGGAAGTCAACGCTCAAAGGGCTCTTTAAAGGAAGCGGTGACGTCTCTGCTGCACATCCACCAGCCATAATGCTCTGCACTGTGTGTCTATATATATACATTTATAGTAATATGGACATATGTTTACTAGATGTTGTTTTTTCTTGCCTTCTGATTGTTGCTCTGAGTGTTGCTGTCCCTGTGCTGTTGCAATCCTGGAATTTCCCCATTGTGGGACTAATAAAGGCTTATCTTATCTTATCTTATCTTATCTTATAGTCAGCCTGATGGACTTCTGATCAAGGATGCTGTTTACAAGTCTTTGTCATCTGTTAAAAGGAAAAATAGTCTGTAAGAACTAATAAAACTCCCTCACAGCTGTTAAGACACCTTGCAGATTTGTAATTACAGCTCTCTGCATAAACAGCAGCGTTCACGACAGAATAAAAGTGGTTAGAGGGAGTAAAAACATAACAGAGATGAACTATTGCTGCACATTCAATTCAATTCAATTCAATTCAACTTTATTTATATAGCGCCATTTCACAACAACAGTCATCTCATAGCACTATCAACTGTAGGGGGGACCCCCACAGTTGCAGAAAGACCCCAGCAATCAGGCGATCCCCTGTGAGCAAGCACTTGGCGACGGTGGAGAGGAAAATCTCCCTTTTAACAGGAAGAAACCTCCAGCAGAACCAGGCTCAGGGAGGGGCAGTCATCTGCTGCGACTGGCTGGGGGGTGAGGGGATAGAGAAGAAGAAAAGAACAGACATGTAGAGAGCAAACAGCACGATGGGGACTCAATCTATGGGAGAGAACAAACAAATGTTAATGACCAGCAAAAAAAAAAAAAATATTTCATAGAGAGTGAGGAAAGGAGTGAGGCCCAGTGCATTACTGGAGGTCCCCCGGCTGACTAAACCTATTAGCAGCATAACTAAGGGAGGGTTCAGAAACACATGATCCCTCCCTAATTGTAGGCTATATCAAAAAGGTAGGTTTTAGCCCTATTCTTAAAAACAGAGATCGAGTCTGACTCCCGAATCCAGTCAGTCACTTTACTTCACATGAAGTAAAAGAAAAAGACAGTCCAGATGGAAGGTGGCAATAATCTCAAATAGTGAATTAAAAGTTAACCTTGTGTTTAAATAGATGTATTATGATTTCTGTTGTAACTTTATTTTTTCTATGAATGCAGTGCTACATCAACTAACTACTAACTAACTAACCTGCACTTATATAGCGCTTTTTCTAGTCACAAAGACCACTCAAAGCGCTTTCATTAATACTAACCCTCTATTCTAAGGGCCTATAGGAAACAGATATCTAGGGACAATTTAGAACAGCCAATTAACCTAACATGCATGTCTTTGGCATGTGGGAGGAAACCGGAGAAATCCCGGAGTAAACCCACGCAACACGGGGAGAACATGCAAACTCCACACAGATCACTGTTGGTCGGGGGCTGGGATCGAACCCACGATCCCCACAATCCCCCGGCCAAGGGTAAACTGTGCTGCCGCAGTGCTAACCACTGCGCCACCGTGCAGCCCGGTGCAAAGAAAAATAAAGAGACATTTGTGTGTTAAATGTGCTCAAAGTATCCCTGAATTGGTGTTTGGACCATAGCAAACATGACATTTAAGACTAAAATGTTGTCAAAAGGTGACATTTTCTGGCTCAGTCAGCTAGAACAGCCACTGCCACTGATAATACAAGTGAGCCGATGACAAGATCAGGTCCTTTATTCTTTCCATAAGTAGAAACAATCAGTCATCTTCTTCTTCTTGCTGCTCCTTTTAGGGGTCGCCACAGTGAATAATCTGTAGGGATGTGATTTGGGGTTGGGGAAATTATCTGAAAATTTAGCAGGGAGTCTGGGGGACACAGTCCCCCAGCGGGATCCGGGGCAGCGGGGTCTGGGGCAGAACCCAGAAGCTCCTGGGTTTTTATGATTTTTAAGTACCAGAACTGTGCTTAAATGACATAAAACAAACAGCTGAATGCCACTTATTACTGTATAATATTGACTTATGTTCCAAGAAGATAGCATTCCTAAAATATTCCAACAAGCATTATCCATCACATGCTTTAACACTTGATCAAATCAAAATCAGTTAATTTTATCTATTCCATAATAGAAATAAAATTCATTCATACCATTACTTTTTATAATTTCAGCATTCATTTCAGATCACCAGTTTCAATCTCCATTGAGTCTTGAGCAGTTCATTTTGCACAATCACTGATGTAGCCAAGTCTTAGAAATATTCAAAAGTTAGGAGTCAATGTCCACTGTGCACTGTCAATTTCAAACTGTTTGGAATCATAAAAGTAATGTAATTAAATTGTTTTGCTATTTTTTTCTCCTCAACATCAATGTCAGGGCGCTGCATGAGTTTTGAGGGATGGTTAACTTTTATAACCGTTTCCTCCCCCGTGCAGCCCAGCTCATACAGCCGTTGTACGCCGCACTCAAGAAACGGAAACCGGCGGACAGAGTCGACTGGACTCCTGAGTGGGAGCAGGCGTTCTGAGGTTAAAACAGCTCTGGCGAACGCTGCACTACTGGCGCACCCAGACCCGGCGGCTCGGATAGCGCTCACTACCGATGCCTCGGACATGGGCATAGCGGCCGTCGTGGAGCAATGCGTTGCCGGTTCTTGGCAGCAACTCACCTTTTTTAGCAGGTCTTTGCACGACAGTGAGCGTAAATACAGCGTGTTCGACAGAGAGTTAATGGCTCTCCACCTGGCCATACGCCACTTCCAGTTCTGCCTGAAAGGGCGCACCTTCACTGCGTTCGTGGACCACAAGCCGCTAACGTACTTAACGTACTTTATCTTCCTGGAAGATTAAAAAAAAAAGCAGAATTCCGCGAATTAGCAGAAAAATCACATCCCTAAATCTGCCTCCAGCTCACCCTCTCCCTTGCATCTTCCTCTGTAACACCAACCTTCTCCATGTCCTCCTTCACTACATCCATGAATCTCCTCTGTGGTCTTCCTCTTTTCCTCTTGCCTGGCAGCTCCATCTTCAAGATCCCTTGTCTAACAGACCCACTATCCCTCCTCTGCACATGTCCAAACCATCTCAGCCTTGCCTCTCTTACTTTGTCTTCAGACTGGTCAACCTGAGCTGTTCCTCTGGTAGACTCATTTCTAATCCTATCCCTCCTAGTCACTCCCAGTGAGAATCTTAGCATTTTCAACTCTGCCACCTCTAGCTCCGCCGCCTGTCTTTTTGTCAGTGCTACTGTCTCCAAATATTATACCATCATAGCAGGTCTCACTACTGTCTTGTATTGTGATTCTTCCCTTTCACTCTTGCTGCTACCCTTCTGTCACAAATCACCCCAGACACTCGTCTCCACCCACTCCTCCCTGTCTGCACTCTCTTCTTCATCTCCCTTGTGCATTTTCCATTGCTTTGGATGGTTGACCCCAGGTATTTAAACTCATCTACCTTCACTACCTCTACTCTTTCCATCTTCACCATTACACCTGCCTCCCCCTCATTCACACACATGTATTCTGTCTTCCTTCTGACTTTCATTCCTCTTCTCTCCAGAGCATACCACCACCTCTCCAGGTTCTCTTCCACCTGCTCCCTACTCTCACTACAGATCACAGTGTCATCTGCAAGCCTCATGGTCCACAGAGACTTCTGCCTGACCTCATCTGTCAGCCTGTCCATCACCATGGCAAACAAGAAGGGGCTCAGAGCTAATCCCTGATGTAACCCTACCCCCATCTTGAACCCATCTGTCACTCCTACAGCACACCTCACCATCGTCTCAGTGTCTTCATACATGTCCTGCCCCATCCTCACATACTTCTCTGTCACTCCTGACTTTCTCATACAGTACCACACTTCCTCTCTTGGCACCCTATCATATGCTTTCTCTAGCTCCAGAAAGACATAGTGCAACTCCTTCTGACCTTCTCTATACTTCTCCATCAACACTCTTAAAGCAAACATTGCATCTGTTGTACTCTTTCTTGGCATGAAACCATACTGCTGCTTACTGATTGTTACCTCTCCTCTTAACCTGGCTTCAACAACTCTTTCCCATATCTTCATAGTGTGGCTGATCAACTTTATGCCTCCTTATGTCTGAAAATTGGTACCAACTCACTTCTTCTCCACTCCTCAGGAATCCTCTCACTCTCCAAGATTTGTGTTAAACAATCTGGTTAAAAAGTCCACTGCCATCTCTCCTAAACATCTCCATACCTCCACAGGAATGTCATCTGGACAAACTGCCTTTCCATTCTTCATCCTCTTCAAAGCTGTCCTCACTTCTGCCTTGCTAATCCTCAGGACTTCCTTGATCACCCTCTTTCCATCATCCTTTCTCTCTAATTTTCTTCATTCATCAGCTCCTCAAAGTACTCCTTCCACCTTCTCAACATACTCTCATTACTCTATAGTACATTACCATTTCTTTCCTTAATCAACCTAACCTGCTTCACAACATTTCCAGTTCAATCTCCCTGTCTAGCTAATCGATACAAGTCCTTTTCTCCTTCCTTAGTGTCCAGCCTCTCATACAACTCACTATATGCTTTTGCCTTTTCCTTTGCCACCTCTCTCTTTGCCATGCACCTAGATTCTAAATACTCCTGTCTATTTCCTTCATCTCCCTGACTACCTCACTTTGTCTTTACCAACCTCCTCTGGTAATTCTTCCCTACTACCCAGAGCCTGTATCAACTCCTTCCTGCATGCTGTGCCACATTCTTCCTTCTGTAACTTTCCCCATTTAATCTTTTGCCCGTCTTCCCACTCTTCCTCTTCTATCTTTCTAAAGTCATCCTACAGACTACCACCCAATGCTGCCTGGCTACATTCTCCCCTGCCATCACCTTGCAGTCTCCTATCTCTTTCAGATTTCTTCTTCTGCATGCATTTCTCCTTTCATGCCACATACACCCTGATAATGCTTTATAAGATAAGATAAGATAAGCCTTTATTAGTCCCACAATGGGGAAATTCCAGGATTGCAACAGCACAGGGATAGCAACACTCAGAGCAACAATCAGAAGGCAAGAAAAAACAAGAGCAGCTAGTAAACATATATCCATATTACTATAAATGTATATATATAGACACACAGTGCAGAGCATTATGGTTGGTTGGTGAATGTGCAGCAGAAAGTCTAAGTTCTCTCTCCGCGGATGCGGCGGGCCAGCTGGAAGTCTTTGGGCATGATGGTGACCCCCTTAGCGAAGAAGAGACCACCAGGTGGGCCTCGCTGGTCTCCTGCAGAGCCATGACGGCGAAGCTCAGGAAACGCAGGACGTCTTGAAGTCCTGAGCGATCTCCCTCACCAGGCGCTGGACGGGCAGCTTATGGATGAGCAGCTCCGTGGATTTCTGGCAGCGACGGATCTCTCTCAGAGCCACGGGCCTGTGACGGTGAGGCCTCTTCACTCTGCCGGTGGCCGGAGCGCCTCTCCGAGCAGCCCTGGTGGCTAGCTGTCTCCTGGGGGGCTTCTTCCTCCAGTAGATTTTACGGGTGGTCTGCTTGGTTCTTGCCATCGCTCTTTATTATTCTGTCTTATATTTCTTGCACGCCGCCTAAACTCCAGCCCGGCACCCGCGTCGTTTTCGCTACAGCTCCCGGTATGTCGAGTTTCCCATTAGCACCGGGCGGCGGCCAAGTGCTAGCTAGCACTAGCTCCTCCCCGCTGTAGCGTCTCCGGCTGCAAACCGTGGCTCCGTCCGCCAACCCGGGAGACCCCCGAGGCGATCCGTGCGTCCGTGATATATATACAGAGTGAAAGGTGTAGAAAGAAGAAGGAAGATAAAAAAAAAGGCTGTTGCAACGGGCAGCCTACTCGTGTGGCGCCACCGGTCCGGCGGAACCGGAACCGTTCCGCCGGTTGTTTATGTGGGTTGTTTATGTGAATGTTTATGTGGGCTTTTACATAATTATAGAAGGTAGCTGTTTTTTTTTCTAGTACACATGAACACATTTTTTAAAAAATATGATCCTGCATGCCTACTCTCAATCTCTTTGCTACAAAAACAGCAGATACACTTAGATTTAGCTTTGCCTCTCCTGTAAGTAAATTGCAGCCTGTAGCTTCTTCGAGAATTAAAGCGACTCCAGTGAAAAATTCTCCAAAGAGCAGAGACTGGGAAATAATGTTCTGCAAACACACAGGAATTAGAGGAGCATGATTACAATGCTAAGGCAAAGATCATTTATCATCGTCTGTTCATCTTCTCCATATATCCTCCTTCAGCAAAGTGTAATGACAGTCTGGTTTAATATAGTTACTACTGTGCTCTATGACAGATTGTCCAGGCCATTCGTTTAGCATCCCACAAGTTTACCCTCAAGTCTTTAAACTGCAGATTTCTCACATATATAACAGGATGGCTCTCTGGTGTCATACATAACCCAGCAGGTGCATAAGAGAAACTCTTTTCCTCCCTTCATTAGAACCAAACTGTTTAACACCCCCTCTGTGCTTTGATTGAGAGTTCAGCTTGCTTCAGAGAGGATGGTTTGCAGCTATCACCAAGAGGCAGATGGATGTGGCACCTGCTGCATACAGGACACTTTAAAGAGAGTGAAGAAGCCCCTGCATTTCTTTATTATAAGCTATAAAATACAGCTAAATTACATTAAATTGTGGAAAATTTTACTGCATCAATGTTAAACTGTGATGTGCCCAAAAATCTTTAAAAGAATTGCCGAGAGGAATGGAGTTTTTCCCTGGAGACAACTTGAAATCTTTGACGTTGATTGCTGAAAAGAACATTTTTTAGGAGAATCATCTGCACACCAGGGTGTTGTGTCCATAATTAGACCCACAGAAGACAGGGCACGACGTCCAAACAGAGAACCTTTATTAAATACAATAAAACGAGACCCTACAGGCTTTCGCGCTCTCTGACAACCAGGCTGCCCACGACGAAAGAGGACTCGCCCTTCCGTCTCCACCTCTTATACTCTGGGTGGCATCACTACCGGAAACCGGTAGTCCTCCACCTCTGCCCATTCCCCGGCCAACCTGGCCGCCATCTTACTAATACCACGATTTACATACATAACCCCCCCCCAAAAAAAAAAAAAATTCAAGCACACAATTCGGCCCACCCCAATTTATCACCCGATACATCCTCTAAGTAAAAAAAATATGTACAAAAAGAAACAAACCGCTTATCCATTCAAACAACCAAGGCTGGGGGGCCGGGTAGACTGCCAGCTCCCCCTACATGGCTGGCGGGGTATTCTGCTGCCTTGTCCCTAATAGTCCAGGATAAAAGAAAACAAGCCGTGTAACTAATTAAATTAATCCCCAAAACACACATGTATATACACAGAAAACAGCAAAAGTACAAATTCAAAAAAACCTAAACAACCCTTATTGGCGGCCCCCACCCAACACACCCACCCCACACAAGGGCACATAATACAAGACAATCAGTGTTGGGTATCTTAAACAGACATTACCAATTTCACCCTATAGTCAATCGATGTCATAATTTATCAGTACAAGCCCCCGAGCACCCATTAACAGCATATCAAACACCAAAAGGGTTTTACCTCTATATATTTCTTTTGAATGAATGAATGAATCTTTATTTTGAATAGATTAAAAGCAAAGATTTCAAACAGTTAAAACTATTAATCACTTAAATTAAACAATTCAACCATATTTTACTGTTTCTCTCTTTTTAAAACGTGCATCACAGACAACTCAGTGCCTGGCAACTCACCAAAATAGAAATGCTAATTAAACAATTTAGCAGTGACACAATTCACAATATTGCTCATTTTAAAACTTAGAAGCATAAAATACCTCAAAACATTACCATCTTTAAAATTTAGCAATCAATTTACATAAAATTATTTATTTATTTTTAGCATTCCAATTAAACACTCGGGGCGCCGACTCAATAAGAAAACCATTCACAAAAAGACATTGGGTTAAATATTAAACACACACACCCAACTGTCATCTTTTACGGCCCAGGGAAGTCCCTTCGTCTAGATCGTCATCTGGGGGATGCCTCCCGGAGCGCCACGGTCTCTTCGCCTCCGGGGACGAGCTGTGCCATCTGCTTCTCTCCCTTATGCGACGCAGTTCATTAAGATGTCTCCACGTATTGTCAGACAAGCCCAGACACCCATCCTCTCGAGCAGCCTCAACCTGGAACCGTCTCCGGTCGTCTCTTTGCTCTCGTGAATCATGGTTTCCTCTCATGCGGGCCTCAACCCTAGGTCGGACCAAATCACCAACCCGCAGGGAGGCCCTGCTACTCTTCTCGAAACCACCGTGTTGCAAGCAGGCTTCCTTTTTTGAACCGGTTGGCTCGCAGGTCCGGTCCGACAACCACTTGGAAGGCCTCCGCTTGGAGCGTTCCAGAACAGCGCTCCTTGGTCTCGCCCCCTCATCCTTCAACGCGGGCACCTCGTCTCTATCCGCCCCTGCGGGGGTCCCGTCATACCACCCAGCTCGCACACCAAGGGCTGCTTGGGTATTGGCATCAGGTCCATCCCTAGGTGGCGTCGCATGTTGCTGGGCTTGCGCTCCCCTGGCCACATCCAACCAGTCCGCATCCCACACCTCCTCCTGCTCCTGGATCCGGTGGTGGGGAAACAGTCTCTTTACTGTGGCCAAATTTAACACGGAGATCACCGCTCCCGTATCCAATAAGAGTGGGACCTCAATGCCATCTAAGTCAATCGTGCAGCCAATCCGGCCTGTGGTCTTTGGGGAGACCATGTGCACATGGGCACTTGTGGGAGCCTTCTGCGGACAATCCGCACCACGGTGTCGATTGTTCCGCTCAAAGTTGATGCATGCCCTGGCGAAGTGATTCAATAACCCACACTTCCCACAACGCTTGCTCTTCACCGGACACAACCTGGATTTATAGCAATGTAAGGGGGACGCACAGCCGCACCATCTTGGCGTACCCGGAGCGGACCTTGTCTTCACAATGGAGGCAAACTCTTCTTCTCCGCTGTCCTCATCCTCAGGGTCCAACTGCAGCGCCATCACACGAGGCTCGCCTTGGGTTGGAGGTGAGCACTTCTTGAGGCCCCTCGGTATCATCTCAGCTGCCTCGAATTGCTGCGCTAGCTCGATAGTGTTGTTCAACGTCAGCTTACCTGGGTGGGTTAGGAGCCTTGCCCAAGCCACAGGGCAGCTGACATGCTCCACCAGTTGGTCTCGGATCATCTCATCCTCCAGATTTCCAAACTTGCAATCCCTCGCCAGCTCCCGGGGTCCACAGTAAATCTTCTCACAGACCTGTCCATCCGCTGGCGGCGCTGTCCAAAATGGTTGCACTGGACAGTGACGTTTAAAAGGGCGCAAAAGCAGCGTGCCATCAAATCCATGACTCCGTCAAAACTATTAGTACGCCAAGATTCTCCAACACTCCTTGCCCCTCCATGTCCAAACTATGCACCAACAATGCTCTGGCACGAAGTCTTTCGAGCCCACCGAGGTTCAAGACCACCATATAGTCGGTGAAGACGGCGAACCATCTAAGCCACACCACAGGACGCTCACCCGGTGACTCCAGAAATGGCCGAAAGTTGGCAACTGACCCTTTCATGACCGCTTTTACCTCGTCGCCAAATGTGTCCATAATTAGACCCAAAGAAGACAGGGTGCGACGTCCAAACAGAGAACCTTTATTGAATACAATATAACGAGACCCTACAGGCTTTTGTACTCTCTGCCGACCAGGCTGCCCATGACGAAAGAGGACTCGCCCCTTCCATCTCCACCTCTTATACTCTGGGTGGCATCACTACCGGAAACCGGTAGTCCGTCACCTCTACCCATTCCCCGGCAAACCCGGCCGCCATCTTACTAATACCACGATTTACATACATAACATAGGGTACGAGTCATTCCAGTGTGGTGGTCTTGATTTATAATCATCAAGTCAGAGGAGATGGTGCACATGCCACATTTCATGACGGCAGCCTTCTAGCTGGTTAGTCACAGGACACAAAAAGAAAAACACATGTTTATACAGGCTAGAGCTTTTAATTGGTCTCATAGGCTCTCTGCTGTTTGATCAAATGTGAGGGTCAAGGACTCTGCCTGTTGGTTCCAGTTAAAAAAAAAAAAAGATCATGGACTGAAGAGAGTATTTGTAACAGATGTTTACAATTTTTGAAAAAAAAAATGTTGAAAAATGATGCTAACCCATGTCGTTTAAAGTGATGTCTACAGTTTGTTTCCATCCAGCTATCCATCTTCTACCGCTTAATCCTTTTTGGGTTACAGGGTGGGGTGTGTGTGTGTGGGGGGGGGGGGGGGGGGGCTGGAGCTTATCCTAGCATCTTTGGGCGAGAGGCAAGGTACATCTTGGACAGATCGCCAGTCCATCACAGGGCCACAGAGTTTGTTTCAAGAAGCTAACTGTAGCATTCTATTAATTCTATTAATTTGGGCGGTGCCGTGGCGCAGTGGTTAGCACTGCACCAGCACAACAACTCACCCTTGGCCATGGGATCCCTGGTTCAATCCCAGCCCCTGACCAACAGTGATCTGCGTGGAGTTTGCATGTTCTCGCCGTATCTGCGTAGGTTTACTCCAGGATTTCTCCGGTTTCCTCCCACAGGCCAAAAACATGCAGGTTAGGTTAACTGGAGACTCTAAAGTGGCCCTAGGTGTGAATGTGTGTGTGAATGGTTAAGGGATAGCGCCGTACTGTGGCTGCTTCATCCATCCAGGTGGATGCCCTCAATTTCCCCTCAGGGGATCAATGAAGTATACAAAATCAAAAAAAAAAAATAAATAAAAATAAAAAATTTCAACTATCAACACAAGGTGTCAGCACTGTACCAGAAAGTGTCTGAGCAGATTACACTAAAGCTTGCTGAGGCCTGTGGCAGTCAGGACTCCCCCTGCAGGCGAAACAGAAGCATTACAGGATGCTTGGACTAGTTATTTTGCTCCGCTGAGAAAACTAGTCCCTTCTAAATATACCCAGTTAACTGTTGCTAAGCACCCCAGTGACATAATATAGAAAGGAACAGGCCTATTTCACAAATGTAAACAAATTAAATATTGTCCAGTGCAAAAGTTTTCATTTTTATTATTGAGCAGAAGACAAGATGGCGGCAGCAGGTAGCAGCGGCTTGGCAGGTGCTGATGTTTTACCTTTTCAAATGAAATCTAGGAAGCCGCCTGACTTGACAAATGCACTAATAACCTGGACTCTGTGGCCATCAACAAAATGCGTCAAAGCCCAGGCTTTTAATGTGTTAATCGTAGCACTCTATTTGATGGCTCTCACTACCACACAACTGTATGGAAGCTGGGCTGCTGCCCGCGGACGCACAGGAACTCATCCAGCTGATCTATCTGACCGACCAGCTGTACCCCTGGACTCCTGGAGCCAGTACATCATCTACGCCAACGTTTTGGATGGAGGACGGGCACTTGCTCAAACTAAGCATAACGTGCATCACACACGGAGAGCTGCTCCGACAAAAGTCCAGCGGGGTAATGCTGCTTTACTCTGCATTATTTTACTGCTCTGTGGAGACGTTCACCTGAACCCCGGACCGGTGGACGCCCGGCAGGTGATTACAGCAGCAGCAGCACCGGTGACCTGTATCCGAAACGATTCCATTACAATGTTTCAAGGTAACGCACGCCATGTGTCTAAGACGACAAACAACAACAGCTGCTGTAACCAACTAAACTCGTTACAGACGACCGTTGCCTTCAAACAACACAAAACCAAACTTTTTCAAACTGTCAATCATGCATCTGTACTGTGGAACCCGCAAACAAAGCCAAAAGGAATATTTGGAGGGCATTTAAGAGATAAGATAAGATAAGATAAGCCTTTATTAGTCCCACAACGGGGAAATTCCAGGATTGCAACAGCACAGGGATAGCAACACTCAGAGCAACAATCAGAAGGCAAGAAAAAAAACAAGCAAGCAAGAGCAGCTAATAAACATATGTACGTATTATGTACGTATTACGTATTAAACATACGCAGTGTCATTTCAAAAACAGAACAACTGGAACATTTACTCACGGATTCAAATCTGGATTACCTGTGTCTCACAGAAACTTGGATGAACACCATGACTCCTCTATCTGTGTTTACAATCCCCGGATACAATGTTTACAGACGAGACCGAGGGAAAGGAAAAGGGGGCGGGGTTTTGATTTACGTTAAAGACAGCATTGACAGTTACCAGATAGACACCTGCGATCAAACTCTGGAATGTGTCGGGGTCACAATAAGGCTATCTCCCCAAATGTCATTCATTGTACTCGCTGTGTATCGCCCACCAAATGCAACTAATGACTTTTATTCTGGTTTGTCCGAAATCTTAAAGAAATATGAAAGAAAGGAAATATTGCTAATGGGTGATTTTAATATAAACTGGCTCGATAAAGCACGAAGAAAAAAAGCTGAAAGATATTACCAATTCTACACAAATGATACAATTAATAAATAAACCTACATGACTGACTAAAAATTCACAAACTTTGATTGACCTAATTTTTAGTAATAAGCCAGATAGGGTAACCAAAACATATAATTTGATAACAGGTTTGTCAGACCATAATCTTACTTTAGTAGCCAGAAAATTAAACAAACTAAGGTATAGGGATCAACAGCAAATTAAAAAAATCATCTAAAATTTCTCACATTCCAAAGAAAAATCAAATCTTCCTTAAGAATGATTTAAGCAAAATAAACACAGAGTTTCAAAATGACAAAACTTGTGACCAGTCATGTAGAAATATTACAACAGCTATAACAGATATTATTGCAAAATATACAGAATTGAAACAAAGAAAGTCCAATAAAAGGAGGCTGCCATGGTTTAACACCTCCCTTTGGGGCCTCATGAAACAAAGAGATATGGCCCTCAAAAAATTTCTTAAGTCAGGGCTAACTCCTGATCATTACACTTATAGAAGCTTGAGAAATAAAGTCACTATACAACTTCGAAAAGCAAAGGCTAACTTTTTTCTCAATATAATAAAGGATGCAAAAGGCAGCAATAAACTTATTTGGAGAAGCATGGATAAGCTATTGGGAAAAGAAAAACCAAGATGTGATGACTTAAAGCTAAAAATAAATTCTGTTATCCAAAATAACAACACTGAGCTGGCAAAACATTTTAATGATTATTTTATAAACTCTGTGTCACAATTGGCAAAGAGTTTTTCTAAGCCAAACTGCACTCATGAATTCCACTGTGATGCTCATTCTTTTAAATTGAGTAATGTAGATGAAGGGAATATCTCTAAAATCATATCCAATCTTAAAAATAGTAAAGCTAAAGACATATTTGGAATGGATACAGCTTTTCTGAAAGAACACAAAGAAATTTTAACATCAGTATTAACAAAAATTATAAATCAATCCATAAATGAGAGTACCTTTCCCACAATTTTGAAAACAGCCAGTGTACAAATCAGGTGATAAGCTCCAGGTCGCAAATTACAGACCCATCAGCGTACTCCCAACCATTTCCAAAGGCTTGGAGAAAACTGTAGCACAACAGCTGGTGGACCACCTTGACTCCATGGCAGCACTTAACCCCTTTCAGTTTGGTTTCAGGAAAGGATATTCCACTGAAACAGCATGCTGTTATCTATTAGAAAACATCAAATCCAGCCTGGATGGGGGAGGGGTAGTGGGGGCTGTTTTTCTTGACCTGGGAAAGGCTTTTGATACAGTCAACCATGAGTTACTTTTAAACAAATTATCACAATTCTCCCTTCATAAAAGTACACAAAATTGGATAAGGTCATACCTCAGTGACAGACAGCAGTGTGTAATTGTAAACAATGTTACATCTCCCTTAAAAGCATGCAGCATGGGTGTACCGCAGGGCTCTATTTTAGGGCCTTTGCTGTTTACATTATATATTAATGATCTCCCGTCTGTGTGTAATGCAAATATAATTATGTATGCTGACGACACTGTGGTATATACTCATGGTAAAACGACTGAAGAGGTGACTGAAAAATTAACACAGGAAATGGAGAAAGTCTCACATTGGTTGAGGAATTCTTGTTTAACCTTAAACGTCAATAAAACTGTCAGTGTTTTTTACTAATCGCTACAAATCCAAGAATTCTTGTCATATCTTGATAGAAGGACAAAAAATTAAAAAATGTGTCTGAATTTAAATATTTAGGTGTTACACTTGACTCAAATTTAAGCTTTAAAAAACACATTAAAAAGATGACAAACACGGTCAAATTTAATTGTGCTAATTTCAAACATATTAGAAATTCACTATCTACTGAAGCATCAAGTATGTATCTAAATGCTATTTTCTTTACTGTATGACCAGTTGGTCACAGGCGTGTAAATCTGCCCTGAGGCCTCTGGAATCATTATACAAATATTCTATCAAGATTCATGACAAGAAAAGACAAACATTCCATCACTGCCCAATCCTGTCCAAATATAACCTGTTGAGCTTTGACAATTTAATCATGTATACAAATATGTGTCTTTTGTTTAAGGTAATTCATAACTCTGCTGCTCCTCCCTTAAAAAGGTTTGTTTCATTAAGTTCTGTAAATACATCTCGGACAACTCGATCAACAGCACGCGGCGAGTGCAGGATTCCTAAGCACAAGACAACATTAGCAAATTCAACATTTTCATGTGTGGCTATGCGACAGTGGAACATGTTACCAATGGAGTTACTTGCAATAACAGATTATCACACATTTTCATGCTTGGTGAAAAAACAGTTAATCTCTAAGAAAACCTGTGTCCATAATGTACTGTGATGTAAAGGTGTTAGAGTGTGTGATGTTGACAGTGGGACCAATAAGAGTCAGCAGTTGGATGTGAAAAATTGTTTATATGGATGGAGTTATAAAAATGTATTATTGCATGTTTTAGTTTTTATCAATGTTTTGGTTTCTTATTAATGCTATTAATGTCTGTTTTAATTTTTAGCAATGCTTGGTTTTAGTTTTTTTAATCAATGTTTGGTTTTAATTTTTTATCAATGCTTACTTGTAGTTTTAGCAAATGTCTGCTTTTATTAATGCTAACACCAGCCTGCCCAGGGACTACAGGTGGAAATTAGCACTAGTGCTATAACCTGGTACAATGCATCTTTCCTTTATAAGGTCAATGTATATTGTGCATGTCCCTGCATAAATAAATTTAAAAAAAAAAAAGTCAGTGTTTATAATAAATACCGGTCACCTGCTGAGTAGGGTTTGTGTCACCTTAACAAGAAGTTGTCTGGAATGGATTAAATGCAATATATTTGTGTTATGCATTATTTTATTTTATTTATTGAGATATTTTGGTTGATATATTTTTAATGATGATCTGTTGTATGTACTATGAGCTGCGAGATACTGGAATTTCTCCATGGGGATTAATAAAAGTATCTATCTAGCTATCTAACACCCCACTGGTGGCTAGTTAGCATGTTAGCGATTTAGTTTTGGCACACATTGCTGGATTTTTCTTGGCATTTCAGATAAAATAAAGAATCCATCACCACAAAGTAGTAATGGTTTGCTATTTTTTTTTTTTTTAAACAGACATGAAATATTTTGCAGATTACAAGGGTAGGACCTCCGGGTTCCAGAGATATGGTTTCTTTTCAAACATCGCCTCACTGTGGAAATTAAGGTATCCAACACAGTATTACAATTTTCACAGAATAAGAAGTTACGGATAGAGTTGATGGCATATAATGGTTAGTAATTAATGGTTACTAGAACACAGCTGAAGCGGCGTGATACATATTTGGGGAAATGTCCTAGTGCGATTATCGGGGACTATAGTAACTACGGGAAGCCCTGATGTCCAATCAAATTGCTCAGTTGGCACCAACTGTTGTATAAACTGGCATCTTTGGTATAATCTGGTAATGTGGGTGGAGCAGTGATTAGCACTGTTGCAGCACAGTAAGAAGGTCAAAGATCAGTTCCCCCCCATATAATCATGGGTTCGATCCCACCCCCCGACCCTTTTGTGTGGAGTTTGCATGTTCTCCTCATGTCTGCATGGGTGTACTCTAGTTTCCTCCCGCAGACCAAAGACATGCAAGTTAGGTTAATTGGAGACTTTGAAGTGGCCCCAGGTGTGACTGTGTGTGTGAATGGTGAAGGGATCGGTGCTCTGAATTTCCCTCTGGGAAATAAAGAATACAAAAAACAAATATATAACTGTTTTAAAGCAAAAAAACAAAACTACAAGACAGATCTTCCTTCTGTCACGAGCTGGTGTATTACACTAAAGTGCACCTAGGCATAAGTTTATATAAAGGAGGACAGATTGCACAGGGCCCCCAACCTGAAAAAAAGAGAGAATTTGGAACTATTTTTAAAAATCTGTTTTTTTTCTTAAAAATTTGCTACTTTTTCATTAATTTGCAAATTTTTAATATGTAAATTTGCAATGTGTTTCTAATAATTTTTTTTCTTGTAAATTTGACTTTATTTTTTTGTAAATGTACAACATTTGTCTTGAAAATATCTAGCTTTTTTCTCATAACTATGCACCCAGGGCATAAGTGTAAATAAAGGAGAAAAAGAGATGACAAAGCTCCCCCCCAACCTAGAAAAAGACTCATAAATTCTCATTTGCTACTTTTTTCTTGTACATTGGATACATTTTTTATAAATGTGATTTTTTTTTCTCAAATTTGCAGCCCACAGGATCTCATATCTGTTGTTTGCAGACGATGTTGTCCTGTTGGCTTCATCCAGCAATGACCTACAGCTCTTGCTGGGACGGTTTGCCGCTGAGTGTGAAGCGGCTGGGATGAGAATCAGCACCTCCAAGTCCGAGTCCATGGTCCTCAGCCAGAAAAAGGTGGATTGTCCTCTCTGGGTTGGGGACAGGCTCCTGCCCCAAGTGGAGGAGTTAAAGTATCTTGGGGTCTTATTCACGAGTGAGGGGAAAATGGAGAAAGAGATTGACAGATGGATTGGAGCAGCATCTGCAGTGATGCGGACGTTGTACCGGTCTGTTGTGGTGAAGAGGGAGCTGAGTTCTAACGCAAAGCTGTCGATTTACCAGTCAATCTATGTTCCTACCCTCACCTATGGTCACGAGCTTTGGGTAATGACCGAAAGAATGAGATTGCGGATACAAGCGGCTGAAATGAGCTTTTTCTGTAGGATTGCTGGACTCACCCCCAGAGATAGGGTGAGGAGCTCAGTCATCCAGGAGAGGCTCAGAGTAGAACCGCTGCTCCTCCACATTGAAAGGAGCCAGTTGAGGTGGTATGGGCATCTGATTAGGATGCCTCCTGGACGCCCCCCACTTGAGGTTTCTCGGGCACGTCCCACTGGTAGGAGACCCTGGGGCAGACCCAGGACTTGCTGGAGAGACTATGTCTCCCAGCTGGTCTGGGAACGCCTTGGTATCCTCTCTGAAGAGCTGGAGCAGGTGGCTGGGGAGAGGGAAGTCTGGGCTTCTCTGCTTGAACTGCTGCCTCTGCGACCCGGACCTCCGGAAAAGCAGTAGAAGATGGATGGATGGATGGAAATTTGCAACCTTTTTCCTCATAAACTGCAGTGTTTTTCTTATAAATTTGTGACTTTTTTTCTTGAAAATTTGCTACTTTTTCTGTGCAAATACACAACTTTTTTCTCATAAATTTGCTAAATTTTTTTCATAAATGTGCAAATTTTTGGAAATCTGAGTTTTTCTTAT
Organism: Pholidichthys leucotaenia; assembly: GCA_020510985.1. Lineage (NCBI taxonomy): Eukaryota > Metazoa > Chordata > Actinopteri > Cichliformes > Pholidichthyidae > Pholidichthys > Pholidichthys leucotaenia. Next base: position 165,501,128 of record CM035838.1, on the reverse strand, counting down.
AAATTTTATACTTTTTTCATAAATTCACAATTTTTTGGTTTGTAAATTTGCAACTTTTTTTCACACAAATTTGCAACCTCTTTCTTTTAAAATTGCAATGTTTTTCTTGTAAATTTCTGACGTTTTTCTTGTAAATTTGACTTCCTTTCTTGAAAATGTGCAACATTTTTCTTGTAAATTTTCCACTACTTTTATCTTTTAACCCCTTGCACTCAGGTCAATTTCCCTAAAAACGCCAAAAAATAATGTGCCCAAAGTAAATCGAAACTGTTCTTCAACCCTTTGCAGCATCTTCATGGGGTTGGTCTCATTTAAAAGAAAACACTTTGAATTTTTTGGCAAAACAGTCATAATCTCTCTAAGTGCTCCAGCCACTGAGTAACAGTCATCTAAACATACTGAACTTGAAGAAAATAAATTTGGCCTGGGTGTTTTTTTGGATACAAATGCTTGCAAATAACACACAGCTTCAGATCCGGGCTGGAAAATGCAACAGAAATGTAGAACCAAGTGTTATCCAGCTGAGGTCCAAATTTTGTAACAATACCACAAAAAATGAATATATTACACAGCTTTTTCCTCAGGTAGTTCCCAGGCATTTTTGAACTGTGCCAAATTGTGCCAAATGGCACAGTTTGGAAAACCGTCTGTAACTTTTGAATGATTCAATATAGAAGCTTCATCTTGGGCTCTAATGAAAGGTGACACTCAGGGCTGTGTGTGTGTGTGTGTGGGGGGGGGGGGGTTGTCTCCCCCCCCCGCTACAGAGAACGGACATCAGCCATCGCCACATGACTATTCCGTCATGTAGCGATGTGGTGACCGCGGCGCAGTCACCGCGGCCCCCCCCCCCCCCCGCTACAGAAGAGTAGCGGGGGGGGGGCGTCCACGGTCTGGACGTGGCGCACGGACTTCAGACTTCGTGCGCCGCAAAGTTGTAATTTACCGATCGGTCAAAAGTCATTTTTGATTACAATTTTCAGGGATAAAGAATAATTTAGCTTATAACACCTTACCTCTTCACAGCAGCAGTGTCCTGGTGAACTTCTCTTCCTCATTGTCAGACGAACGCGACGCTGGTCCCTTGTTACGAACTCGTGGTTCTGGTCTCGCGACCCGGTCAAAACATAATTCCATTATTGCGGTTTTGCGCTTCCATGATTGCGGTTTTGGCGAATGATTTACGACCTTCGTCGTCGGCCTCCATTGGTCTATGATGACCATGGAAGAGAATCCTAAACGTCTATTCTGCTGGAATAAAAAAAAAAAAAAGCACCGCCTGTGGCTGAACAGGCCGATGCGCGAATGGCAGTCCCTGTCATACAGGTCGCACTTGTGGGTGGTCTCCGTGCTGCTGGGTCTGTGACGGTTCTTCCTGCGGGTCCTTTTTTCATCTGCAGCAGTCAGTCTCTCTTCACCCAACCTTACACAAAACAGCTTTCCAACTTCTGTGCTTCAGTTGGCTCGCTGCATTTGGTAGGCGGGTCCTTCTTTCTAGGTTTTCAGTCATTGGTTCTTCAAGGTTTCAGAAACCCAATTCAAGGCTCTTATTAGTCGAATGAGAGGTCAATCATATCTGATCTGTTTGCGGCTGTGTCTGTAGTGGAAGAACGGAAATGCAGCTTTTTTTTTCAGTGCGCTCTTGGCGCAGCGCCCTCGTGCGTCCTACAGTGCACGAGAGCGCCCTTGTGCGCTCTAGGACGCAGAGACCTGCCCGTCCGCGGTACACAGGTGTGCAACAGGTTAAATTTGCTAATTTTTCATTTTTAATTTTGCAGCCCTTTTTCTCATAAATTTGCAACTTTTTTTCTTGCAATTATGACACATTTTCCCTCATAAGTTAGCTTCTTTTTCATTGTAATTTTTTTCCTTTTTTCATAAAAATTTGCCATGTTCATATTAGTGCCGGTTAAATTTTTATTCTACTGTATAAATTGGTTTAATTTTTTGTTCATCTAGACAATGACCCACTTTCATTTTTTAAAATGTTTTTCTTGGTAGCTTGTTTACTTGCAGGGTGACGGGGGTTGGGCCTCTTTAGGGAGGTCTGCGCCAGCCTACCACTGTCACTGCAAACTCTCCACGTTGTCACTACTGTAGTGATTCAACGTTGGTCAGCCTTCTGTGGCCAAAGCATTTGCCTGCCTTGCCTGCCAGCATGCAGCACCTCTGCATGGAAACATAACCAGTGCAAGCCAGATAAAGGTTTTCTGAAAGGTCTGAGACATCACGCTGCCCTGCTTAAACATGGCAGATGTACTGAATATATAATAATGTATGCCACTTGTTCTGCATACTGTATATAAATTTTCATATCTTCAAAGCACTTTGAATTGAGTGATTCATATTCAGGAAGCAGCTTTGCTGATAGTGTCAAAAAAAAAAATCAGTCTTATACAAATGATTTACCACATCACTCTTGTAAGAGTCGTGCTGTTTAGATTTTAAACAGCAGCTTTATATAATCAGCCTTATTTTAGTGTTATTGAAAACACATTTTATTAATTATACAGCAGCCTTGGTTTGAGCTTTATGAAATCAGCGTTGTTGACAATATTGGCTTTATCAGCTGTCAGCTTAAAACTGATGCTTATGTATTTATTCAACTTGTATGTGTCTGTTTGTGGGAAGACTTTTTTTTAAGCTGACCAGCAAAGTGTATGAGATTTTTTTTTTTTAATCCATTAAAAATTAATTGTACAGTACGGCAGAGCAATCTTTTCATCCAGCTCCAGGCTAAAGGAAAAAACCGCAGTGTTTCCACACACAATTTATTTTTTCAGCCAAAGCAGAGCAGGTCATTCCGACTGCAGTACTGAGCTGTTTTTCAAAGCTTAGATAGTGTCTGCGCATTCGTAAGCACACACAGAAGCAGGACAAAGCAGACCTCTTTAAAGTGAAAATCCAGAGAGATTCAAGATCTGTGTGAAAAGGGGAACACAGTGCTCTGAATCCATTATCTCTTCCAACACCTCTGCTCCCTACTGGATTTTCCTCCATCTCTGCCATTCCAGTCCCTCTCCCCCATCCAGCCTACCAACAAACCATCCCAGTATGTTTAACTCAGGCAGTTGCTTCTCCCCGAGGAGAAATCTCTGCACAGAAAGCAAACAAAACATCTCCATAGAGGAGATCCTTTAATATCTGTCAGCCTGAAGTCAAACAGACCTGAAGCTGCAGTGAAGAGTTTGATGTTTTGAATGAAAAGTTGGAAAACGTAAAACAAACACAATATTACACACAGTACAATCAAGGGAGAAAATGAAAAAAAAAAAAAATCCATCCATCCATCTTCTACCGCTTTCCGGAGGTTCGGGTCGCGGAGGCAGCAGTTCAAGCAGAGAAGCCCAGACTTCCCTCTCCCTAGCCACCTGCTCCAGCTCTTCAGAGAGGATACCAAGGCGTTCCCAGACCAGCTGGGAGACATAGTCTCTCCAACAAGTCCTGGGTCTGCCACCGGGGTCTCCTCCTAGTGGGACGTGCCCGAAACACCTCAAGTGGGAGGCATCCAGGAGGCATCCTGATCAGATGCCCATACCACCTCAACTGGCTCCTTTTAATGTGGAGGAGCAACGGTTCTACTCTGAGCCTCTCCTGGATGACTGAGATCCTTACCCCATCTCTGAGGGTGAGTCTAGCAATCCTACAAAGAAAGCTCATTTTAGCCACTTGTATCCACGATCTCATTCTTTTGGTCATTACCCAAAGCTCATGACCATAGGTGAGGGTAGGTACGTAGATTGACCGGTAAATCAACAGCTTTGCCTTAGAGCTTAGCTCCCTCTTCACCACAACAGACCAGTACAACATCCGCATCACTGCAGAGGCTGCTCCAATCCATCTGTCAATCTCTCGCTCCATTCTCCCCTCACTTGTAAATGAGACCCTGAGATACTTAGACTCCTCCACTTGGGGCAGGAGCTTGTCCCCAACCTGGAGAGGACATTCCACCTTTTTCCAGCTGAGGACCATGGACTCGGACTTGGAGGTGCTGATTCTCATCCCAGCCGCTTCACACCCAGCGGCAAACCATCCCAGCAAGACCTGTAGGTCATTGCTGGATGCAGCCAACAGGACAACATCATCTGCAAACAATAGAGGTGAGATCCTATGGTCACCGAGCATGACACCCTCCGCTGCCTGGCTGCGCCTTGAAATCCTGACCATAAAAATTATGAACAGTATCGGTGACAAAGGGCAACCCTGGTGGAGTCCAACTCTCACTGGGAATGAGTCCGACCGAGTGTTGGCAATATGAACCAAACTCTCACAATGGTCGTATAGAGACCAGTGTGCTCGTAACAACAAGCCCGATACCCCATACTCGCAAAGCATCCCCCACAAAAAACCACGAGGGATGCAGTCGAATACCTTCTCCAAGTCCACAAAACACATGTAAACTGGTTGGGCAAACTCCCACGAACCCTCAAGGATTTTTGAGAGGGTAAAGAGTTGGTCCGATGTGCCACAGCCAGGACAAAAACCACATTGCTCCTCCTGAATCCGAGGTTCGACCAATGGCCGGACTCTCGTCTCCAGTACCTTGGCATAGACCTTCCCAGGGAGGCTGAGGAGTGTGATCCCTCTAAAGTTAGAGCACACCCTCTGGACCCCCTTTTTAAAGAGGGGAACCATCACCTCGGTTTGCCATGTCAAAGGTACTGTCCCCGACCTCCACGCAATGTTGCAGAGGCATGTCAACCATGACAGCCGTACAACATCCAGGGCCTTGAGGTACTCAGGGCGAATCCCGTCCATTCCCGGGGCGGGGTCACCAAAGAGATTTTTAACCACCTTGGCAACCTCAGCCCCTGTGATGGGCGAGTCATCCCCCTCGTCCGCAAGCCCTGCTTCCTCTGTGGAAGGCATGTCAGTGGGATTGAGGAGATCCTCGAAGTATTCCTTCCACCACCCGACGATATCTCCAGTTGAAGTCAGCAGCGCCCCATCTGCACCATACACAGTGTGGACAGGGAGCTGCTTTCCCCTCCTGAGCTGCCAGACAGTTTGCCAGAATCTCTTCAATTCCGACCGAAAGTTTTGTTCCATGGCCTCACCGAACTCCTCCCACACCCGAGTTTTTGCTTCAGCAACCACCCAAGCTGCACTCCGCTTGGCCTGACGGTATACCTCAGCTGCTTTGGGACTCCCACAAGCCAACCAAGCTCGATAGGACTCCTTCAGCTTAATGGTCCCCCTCACCACTGGAGTCCGCCACTTGGTTCGGGGGTTGCCACCACAAGATGTACCAATGACCTTGCGGCTGCAGCTCTGGGCAGCCGCTTCAAGAATGGAGGTGGCGAACATGGCCCACTCAGACTCCATGTCTCCAGACTCCCTCGGAATGTGGCTGAAGATCTTCAGGAGGTGGGAGTTGAAAACCTCCTGGACAGGGGCCTCAGCCAGACATTCCCAGCACACCCTCACTATACGTTTGGGTCTACCAGATCTGAATGGCGTCCTCCCCTGCCACTGGATCCAACTCACAACCAGGTGGTGATCAGGTGACAGCTCTGCACCTCTCTTTACCCGAGTGTCCAAGACATACGGTCGCAGGTCTGATGACACGATAACAAAATCGATCATTGCCCTGTGACCTAGGGTGTCCTGGTGCCAGGTGCACGTATGGACATCCTTATGCTTGAATATGGTGTTTGTCATGGACAAACTGTGGTTAGCACAGCCGTCCAATAACTGAAAACTACTTGGGTTCAGATCTGGCAGGCCGTTCCTCCCAGTCATCCCCCTCCAGGTTTCACTATCATTGCCCACGTGCGCAATTGAAGTCCTCCAGTAAGACAATGGAGTCTCCAAGAGGAGCACCCTCCAGCACCCCAGTCACAGACTCCAAAAAGGGTGGGTACTCTGAAACATCATTTGGTGCACAGGCACAAATGGTAGTCAGGACATGTTTCCCAACCTGAAGGTGCAGGGAAACAACCCTTTTGTCCACTGGGAAAAACTCCAATATAGAGGCAGCAAGGTGGGGGGATACAAAAATACCTACCCCTGTTCACCTCCTCTCACTCGGGGCAACTCCAGAGTAGGCCAAGCTACAGCCCCTCTCCAGGAGACTGGTTCCGGAACTGGAGCTGTGTGTTGAGGTGAGGCCGACTAAATCTAGCCGGTATCTCTCAACCTCGTGCACCAGCTCAGGCTCCCTCCCCACCAGAGAGGTGACATTCCACATCTCAAAAGCCAGTTTAGGAAGCCTGGGATCAGACCATCAAGGTCTCCGCCTTCAACCGCTACCTGCTCCACATAGCACCGGACCCTCACGGTCCCTCCTGCAGGAGGTGAGCCCACTGGAGGGTTGACCCACGTAACTCCTTCGGACTGAGCCCGGCCGGGTCCCATGGGCGGAAACCTGGCCACCAGGTGCTAGCCATTGAGCCATTGAACCCCAGCTGCTGCAGTGGAGCTGCTCAATGGCCACAGGTCAGTCTGTAGTTGTACAAGGCAGTTTCCAGGTGTGAATGTGTGAGTGTGAACAGGGTGTCCTTGAAAAAGGGAGGTTTCCTCTCAGTGGAACTACCCTATATAAATAAAGGTTAAATAATTAACCTAACTTGCATGTTTTTGGAACATGGAAAACTGGAGTACCCAGAGTAAACCCTCCCAAGCATGAGGAGCACATGCAAACTCCACACTGATGGGCCTTGCTCACTGGTAGATCCGAAACCATGACTTTCTTTTTGTGAGGCAATAGAACTAACCACCATACCACTTCTTTTTTTTTTTTTTTGTCTTTCGGCGTCGCCACAGTGGATCATCAACTTATATTGTGATGATCCACATATTGATTTGTCAATGATTTTTTTTTACACTGGATGCTCTTTCTGACACAACCCTACCCATTTATCGGGGCTTAGGACCGGCACAGGGAGCACACTGGCTTGTGCACTCCCTCTGACTGGGTAACCAACTTTCCTTCCTCCACTCTATTTTTGCTGAGCACCAAACTGGAAGGCAGGAAGTACCATTTTTATATGGTCTTTGATATGACCCAGCTGGGATTTGAACCCACGACTTCCCGGTTGTGGGGCAGACGCTCTACCTCTAGTCCACCACTCTGGTAGCTCACCACTATATCACCATGCTGTCCAAATGTTTGAGTGTGATCTTCTGCGACAAGAATCTGAAAAGGCAATTTTTGGCAATGTTACAAATTTATAATAATCTGAGAACAATTCAAATAAACTTGCTTTTTTCAAAAATTAGTGAGGTTTTTTTCTTGTAAATATAAAAGTTTTCTCATAAATGTACATCACTGGATGTTAGCTACTGATATTGCAACATTATAAAAATATCTAAAAAAAAAAACTGGCCTACAGGCTTTATGCTTTTATAACTGGAAATACAAAGAAATCACTGTAAAAAACATTTAAAGTAAAATGCAATAATAAATTTCCTTCCAGAGAAGGCGAGCTGAGCTAATACCATACAGCTGCGTCCGTCTGTCCATCCACACTTCAGAAGAATTGGTACTCTTCCAAGGCAGCTGCCCTGATGCTTGCGAAACTCGAACAATTAAAAAAGCACTCAGAGCGCATACCTGATTGGTATGCGCTCATACTGGATTGTGTGGTTGCAGCACGGGTGACAAGCCCAAGACAAATTTCCCCTTGAGGGACAATAAAGTTTATCTCATCTTATCTTATCTTACCTCTACCAAGGCTCCTTCTGTCCCTCATGGATCACCTCAAAAATGTAATGGGTTCATGTGTAGGACAAGAGCTACTTCTGGTGAAAATTGCATCAGTCTATTCAGTAGTTTTGGCGTATTCTTGCTAACACATTGTGAGAAGATAAGAGCCTTGGTGGAGATATGGGTTCTCAGATCATCACCAAAATGTAATGGGTTCCTCTGTAGCCCAAGGACCACCTCTGGTGAAAATTTCATCCAAATTCATCCAGTAGTTTTTGTGTAATCCTGCTGACAGTCAAACAAACCAACACGGATGAAAAAATTACCTCCTTGGCGGCGGTGATGATCGTCAGATGGGTCTACATTCACGATGTGCTCACGGTCAACGTCAAAAGTCACATGACATGAATATGTACCCTTTCAACTTTAAGCAGGCCTAGGCTATGTGCATTCATACATGCAGAGAGAGAAGTCAAGGCTCTTGGTCACCTCGGTTTGTGTTCATCAGGTCATACTGAGCTGCTCTGTCATTGATGGTCTGGTTAGTCAGCAATAAAAAAAAGCAACCGGACGTGCAGCTCTAGAGCTACTGGCAACTTGTTTTATATTCATATGTGATGTATTGACATTACATTTATAACACATTTGTAGATGTATATCATGGCAGAGATATATGTATAACATTCCATAGTTCCTTAGAAAAAATGGTAGATGCTGTAATAGAAAAAACAATGAGCAGAAGAGAAGATGAAAACAGAGTTGATTTTTATGTGTTTGCAATTGAACTATATGCTGGAGTCACAGTCTATATGAAAGAGGTGTGGTGACAGATGTTTCCTTTTGGCTTGAGCAAGACAGTTTTTTTACTCTTTGCTGTTATGCCGTTTGACAGCAGAACAGCCTAAATATTCATCTGTAACGAATTCACAGACTTAATGTATTTCTCTCTCTGTCTCTCTCTCTCTCCCTTTCTCTCTCTTTTAGACTTTACTGCAGATGTTCAATCACAATGCCTAGAAGGCTAAAAACCATGTTCCAGTATGGAGCTGGGGCTCCTCTAAACCTCAGTCACACATGAATACAATGGAAGAAACTTAAGGACCCTGGTAATCTCCTCCAAATGAGAGGTCAAGCGACAAAGACCACTCCCAGAACAAGGTGTCTGATGGCCCACTTATACTGTAAAATGTGTCCTGGGCCGAAGCCAAGGTCAGCTTCTTTTGAACAGTGTGATCCCGCCACGATGTGACTCGGTTTTGGTCTGCCTGGAGAAGTCGGCTTCAGTTTGATGAGTTGTATTAGCTGGAGCTAATCATGTCTCAGCCATTTCACTTTCCCATGTGATCAAATGTGACCCATGCTGGCAAAATGAGTCGAAATGCACACTGCGTCTGTAGCGTTGCGGCTTGAGGCAAGAGGCTTTCAATCAATTTTTCAATTAACAGTTTTTCAATTTATTCCAAAAACTTACAGGTATTAACTCCAAAACATCCGACACAATTTATCACGACTTGAATTTGTCCATCAATCATTATCATCGATCCTCTCGATAACACTTGACAACTCTCAACAACTTGACAACTTGACAGCTGTTATATACTGTTATATACTATTAGAGACAATTAACATCAATTAGAACATACCATATGTCCCAGGTAAAACAATAATATTTTTTCCATTTTCCACATATACCCACTAACATCTAAAAGACCATAAATAATTCCCCACCTATATACAGAATAAATATAACTAACACACAATAAATAACACCATAAATAATTCAATAAATAATTTAACCCCTATTTACAAATTTAAATCACCCCTCTAACTCACCATAACATGCTTCCTTCCTGCTGGTGTCCTTTAAAAGGCATTCAACCCCTAACAGAGTCTTTTGCCTGGACACCCTCAGGAAGCATATTGGCAAAGGTATGTGGATTAAATAATTACCAGTTGTTTACCCAAATAATTAACCATAGCAATTATCTCAAAGGCATTCAAATTAGACAAAGACAGATCCTGGAAATAATGTGTGTACTTTTACAAATAATCATAATAACATTTACAATATTACAAATATAACAATCACACATACAATAAATCATAACAGTGGGGACACTTCGTCGTCACAGCGTCATTACGAGCTACAGGCACGAGAAGTCATAAATCATGACTCTCTGTTTGCTAGTGGCAAGTCCCGGGAACCCCCCCGTGAGTGTCTGGTATCATTGTAAACCTTAGAAATCGTACTTTCAAAAAATACATATGTTTTGGCAAAAGACGTAACTCCCGACCGATGGAACGCGAGTTTTAAACCTAGCCAAAATATAAACAAATTGGCTTTTTCCGGGCCCATTTTTACACACTTCCTACAAATTAAATATCATTTTGAAGGTCTTTCAATACAGAAAATGGAGAAAACGTTACCTCAGTTTTGATAATTTCCTCAAAGGGACTCATTTTGCCAGCACGGGTCACAAATGTGGGCGTTTCGATTAGCACAACATGGAAGTACAACAGATACAAACACTCAGCTGAGTAGCAAGATACTGTCAAAAGGTCTCTGTGATGAAGCTGGAGACAGGCACAAGTCAGGAAAAGGACTAAAAAAAAATCTACGGTTTAATCAATCCCTAGAACTACTATGAAGTCTATCATGAAGAATTGGAAGGTGTTTGACATCTCCCCTGGATCGGGACGCCCTTCCAAACTGGATGAAAGAGTGAGGAGGAAGCTGGTCAGAGAGGCTACCAACAGGCCTACAGCGACTCTGAGGCAGTTGCAGGAATATATGACAAATAATAACAATAAATCAGATTTATATACAGTAGCGCTTTTCATAGACATTCAAAGATGCTTTACAATGGATACATTATTCATTCACTCCACAGACAATGGTAGTGGTAAGCTACTACTGTAGCCACAGCTTCCCTGGGGCATACTGACGGAAACATGGCTGCCAATCTGCACCAACAGCTTCTCTGACCACTACCAAACATTTATACACATTCATGCCCAGTGTCATGGACACTGGAGGAAAGCTGGGTAAAGTGTCTTGCCCAGGGACACAATGTAGGATGTCTGGGGAGAGCGGGATTCAAACTGCCAACCCTCCGGTTATTCGATGACCCGCTTTACCTCCTGAGCCACTGCCGCCCACATTTTCCTCCTCTGTTCCATTTTTGCTGAGCACCAAGCTGGATGGCAGGAAGTTCCATTTTTATATGGTCTTTGGCATGATCCAGCCGGGACTTGAACCCCGACCTCCCAACTGTGGGGCAGATAAGATAAGATAAGATAAGATAAGCCTTTATTAGTCCCACAACGGGGAAATTCCAGGATTGCAACAGCACAGGGATAGCAACACTCAGAGCAACAATCAGAAGGCAAGAAAAAACAAGCAAGCAAGAGCAGCTAATATACATATGTACATATTACTATAAAATATATATATACACACACACACACACACAGACACACAGTGCAGAGCATTGTAGCTGGATGGAATAAATATATGAATATATGAACACACAGTGCAGAGCATTGTAGCTAGATGGAATAAATATGTAAATATATAAACACCCACAGTATGGAGCATTGCAGCTAGGTGGAATAAATATGCAAGTATATAAACACACACAGTGCGGAGCAATGTAGCTAGATGGAATAATATGTAGATATATAAAAACACAGTGCGGAGCATTGTAGCTAGATGGAATAAATATATAGATATATAAATATAAACACACCCAGTGCGGAGCATTGTAGCTAGATGGAATAAATATGTAAATATATAAACACACACAGTGCAGAGCATTGTTGCTAGGTGGGATGAAACAGCATAACCGTCTATTTAGTTATCCTACATGGTATGATTATGTGCCCATACATATTCTCACCCTCCATAGCGACCGGTATGTTCCTAGTTGTATGCCGGAGAGGACCATTGTGTAAGTCTATTGCATCTTTTGCATTCAAAAAAAAAAAAAAAAAAACTATTAGTTTGTTACGTCTTTTTGGTATATATGCGAGCAGCCCTGCTTAGGTTGTACAGTCTGACAGCCGTTGGTAGGAAGGACCTACGAAACCTCTCGGTTGTGCACCTGGGATGATGTAGTCTGCTGCTAAATGAGCTCCTCAGTGCATCCAGTATGTCCTGCATAGGGTGGAACTCGGACTCCAGCAGAGATGACAGTTTAGCCACCGTCCTTCTCTCTCCTATCTCCTCCATCGGATCAAGGCGTTGCCCTAGGACAGAGCTAGCTTTCTTAATCAGTTTGTTCAGTCTCTTCCTATCGGCTGCAGTAATGCCACTGCCCCAGCAGACCACTCCAAAAGTGATGGCTGATGCCACCACCGTGTCATAGAATGACTTCAGCAGCGCCCCTTGTACACCAAAAGACCTGAGTCTCCTCAGCAGGAACAGCCTGCGCTGTCCCTTCTTGTAGAGTGCGTCAGTATTGTGTGACCAGTCTAGTTTATTGTTCAGATGAATACCCAGGTACTTGTAGGATGTCACCATCTCGATGTCTGTTCCCTGTATATTTACTGGTGCTGTGAGGGGCTGCCCATGCCTGCGGCAGTCCACCACCAGCTCCTTAGTTTTCCTCGCGTTGATCTGGAGGCAGTTCCGATGGCACCAGTCCACAAAGTCCTGGATAAGCCCTCTGTACTCAGCTTCATCTCCGCTGGAGATGAGACCAACGATCGCAGAGTCATCAGAGAACTTCTGTAGATGGCAATGTGTTGTGTTGTGTGAGAGGTCCGCAGTATAAAGAGTGAACAAGAAGGGAGCCAGCACCGTTCCCTGGGGGGCCCCCGTGCTACTGATGATCGTGTCGGAAACACAGTCCCGGGTTCTCACAAACTGAGGCCGGTTCGTGAGGTAGTCCAGGATCCATGATGACAGGTGCTGGTCCACCCCTGCGCGCAGCAGCTTGTCCTTCAGGATCATCGGTTGGATGGTGTTGAAAGCACTGGAGAAGTCAAAGAACATGATCCTCACCATATTCCCGGGCTTCTCCAGGTGGGACAGAGAACGGTGAAGGAGGAAGATCACCGCATCCTCCACCCCAATGCCATGCTGGTAGGCGAACTGGAGTGGATCCATCGCTGGTTCCACCAGGGGGCGGAGATGAGCAAGGAGCAGTCTCTCCAGGGTCTTCATCAAGTGGGACGTCAAGGCCACCGGTCTGAAGCTGTTCAGGTCTTTGGGGTGGGAAGTTTTTGGTACAGGTACCACACAAGATGTTTTCCACAGCTGTGGTACCCTCCCCAGTTTCAGGCTCATGTTGAAGATATACGTCACAATCCCACACAGCTGGTCTGCACAGGACTTGAGGAGCTTTGCGCTGATGCCGTCCGGTCCCGACGCCTTCCTCGCCTTGATCTTCCTCAGCTCCGTCCTCACCTGGGTCTTGGTCAGGGTCAGGATGGGGGGCTGTGTGTTGGGAGTGGAGGGGGTGTCGGTGGAGTGGGGAGTGGGTAGCAGGACTTGATTTCTTAGAGGCAGCAGTGGTTGTTGTGCAGACAGGGGGGAGGGCGGTTGGTCAAATCTATTGAAAAACAGATTCAGGTTGTTCGCCCACTCCCTGCCCCCCGTGGCCTGGGGGGAGGTATTCTGGAGCCCCGAGATGGTTTTGAGGTTTCTCCAGACCCCGCTGATGTCGCTCTGTTGCAGCTTGTCCTCCATCTTCTTCCTGAAGCTGTCCTTGCCTTCTCTGATCTTTCTCCTCAGCTCCCTCTGTACGGACTTCAGCATCTCCCTGTTCCCCGACCTGAAGATCCTCTTCTTCTCTCTCAGAAGTGTTTTTATCTCAGGGTTGATCCAGGGTTTGTTGTTTGAGTGACGCCGTATGGTCTTGGTGGGAACGGATTTGTCCACACAGAAGCTGAGGTAGCCCGTGAAGGTGTGAATGAGGCCATCGATGTCCTCACCATGTGGATCGCAGAGCTGCTTCCAGGCAGTGGCTTCAAAACAGTCCTTTAGAGTGTCCATTGTCTCCTCAGACCATAACTCCACAGTGTGCATGGCCGGAGGTTGTCTGTGCACTAGGGGTTTGTACACCGGTCGGAGATGAACCAAGTTGTGATCCGATCTCCCAAGTGGGGGGAGTTGTGATGAGGTGTACGCCTCCTTAGTGTTTGCGTAGAACAAATCCAGTGTTTTATTGTCTCTAGTGTGGCATGTGACATACTGGGTGAAAGTGGGCAGAATGGGAGACAGTGAAACGTGGTTGAAATCGCCTGAGATGAGGAGAAGAGCATCTGGGTGTTCTGTCTGCAGCCTGCTGGTTACTGAATGGATGACGTCACGCGCTGTCCCAGCGTTCGCCGTCGGATTTGCATAAACAACAATGCAGATCACGTGTGAGTGTTCTCTCGGGAGATATGTAGGCCTCATGCTAACAGCTAGCAACTCAATGTCTTTGCTGCAGTGTCGTTGTTTAACAGTGATATGTCCCGGTCTGCACCAGTTGTTGTTAACATACATGATCACTCCACCGCCCCTAGTTTTGCCACTCTCTGGTGTTCGGTCAGCTCGTATCGTGTGAAAACCCTCCAGCTCAATGTTAGCATCTGCTGCTAGTTCAGTTAGCCACGTCTCAGTAAACAAAAGGAGAGAGCACTCCCGGTAAGTGCTATCATAACGGGAGATAGCCGCTAGCTCATCTAACTTTCCCAGTATCGACCGTACATTTCCCATGACAACAGATGGAAGGGAGGGTCTGTACCTTATATTTTTTGTCCTCCGCCTTACTCCAGCCCGGCAGCCGCGGCGTTTTCGCCTCAGTTCTCTCGGTATGTCGAGTTTTTCCAGTGGGACCGGGTGGCGGTTAAATGCTAGCAGCTCTTCCCTGTTATATCGTATCCTGCTATAAACAGTGGCTCCGTCCACCGGCTCAGGAGACATTTGGGATGATCTGTGTGTCCGTGATATAAGTGGGGTGAAAAAAAAAAAAAAAAAAAGTGATCAAAAGAGAGAGGAAGGGAAAAAAAAAAAAACTCGGAATCGAGCCGCTGTTGCAAAAGGCAGCCGACTGGTGTGGCGCCGAGAGGAGAAAAAGTAGTTGCTCTAAAAGTAGATGCTCTACTTCTAAGCCACCACTCTGGTTGCTGTGTGCTTGTGACAATAATATTACAAATTCCCCACAAATGTGGCTTATATGAGAGGGTTGCAAGTAAAAAGCCAAACCCCAAGACAGAAAATGTTCAACTTTATTAATAATGGCACGATTTGGCCTCAATATCAAATGATATGTCTGGTGGAAAATGAATACAGCTCACTATTCAAATTACACAATTCCTACAGAGAAGCACGGAGGTGGTAATACCCTGTTGTGGGGGTGTTTCTCTGCAGCAGAGACTGGCACATTTGTCAGGATAGAAGGAAAACGGATGAGGCAAAATACCATCAAATTCTTGAGGAAAACCTGCTCCCTTTGCCAGAAAGTTAAAGAAGGTTTACCTTCCAACATGACAATAACCCAAAGCAAACAGCAGAACTGATCACACAGTCAGTGGTTGATGGAGACAAAACTGAATTTCCTGGTACAGTCTAGTCAGAGTCCAGACTTAACCCATTGAGTGTGTATGTCGCACAAGTGCGCCTGTCAGCTGATCAGTCCAAACAAAGCCTGTACAGCTGAATAGAGTGTGAAATGTACAAACCTTTTAACACCACTTGGTGGCCGAGAGGTGTGGCTTTTCACTTACCGCGAGAACTGGAAATGATCCAATTCAATAAGTAGGTCAAATCAGCATTTGAAGCCCGCCCCCATTCATTCTGCTGTTTGACACAGAGGAGACAGGATGGCAAGGAAGACACTCTCAGCTGAAGAGGTATTAGCACTGGTATTCACCGCTCCTGGTTCAGAGGAAGAGTTTAGCCCTAGTTCGTCATCTGAGTTAGAGTCCAGCTCTGATTATGTGCCTTTGGACAATGGTGCAAGCAGTTCTGGCAAAAGTGGAGACGGACATCTTGCGCGCGACACTGCAGCTGCGTTTTCTGTGTCCTGCCATGCCCAAAATGGCACAGGAGCCTCGTCTGCAGATTATTCTGATTTGTCACTTTATCAGCCGTGGCTGAAAGCATTTGAACAGCCAGTTGGATATCGTGGAGAGAGGGACCTGTCATCTGCGCCCGCCATTGATTTTGTGTTGCTGCTTTGGACTGAGGAATTCTGCAAGCTTCTGACCAACGAAACAAACAGGTACATATTTGTTGCATAAACTGTGTTTCATTTGCTTTATTTTATTTTAGATAGTGTGCCATAAATGTGTCATGAAATTGTTTTTTGGGGATTATTTTTAGTAATTTTGGCACTGAATGATGGCCATCTTGCGTGCGACGCTGCAGCTGCGTTTTCTGTGTCCAGCCATGCCCAAAATGGCACAGGAGCGCCGTCTGCAGATTGTTCTGCTTTGTCAAACCTTGGTTGCGGAGCGAAAAGGTCCAGAGCAACCCGTGGGTGACGTTTGGGTGGGCAAGAGCGCAAAGCCTGTGGATATCAATGCACGCCACGTGTGCGCGGTGGCAGGTCAACAACGGGCAGTGGCAATTGTTTGGGGGTTTTTTTGAATGATTTTGAGTGATTTTTTTTTTTTTAGTGGTCCCCCTCATGGATCGTCACCTTATCGTGGTGGGGGGGTTTGCGTGCCCCAGTGATCCCAGGAGCTATGTTGTCCGGGGCAATTTGCCTCTGATAGGGTCTCCCAAGACAAACTGGTCCTGGGTGAAGGGCCAGACTAAGAACGATCCAACAGACTCTCATGAATTGTATATCAAGGATTCAGTGTACCCCGCCCGGTATGGGGTTACCGGGGCCCCACCCTGGAGCCAGGCCTGGGGGAGGGGCTCGAAGGCTAGCGTCTGGTGGCCGGGTTTCCACCCATGGGACCCGGCCGGGCTCAGCCCGAAGGAGTTACATGGGTCCGCCCTCCAGTGGGCTCACCACCTGCAGGAGGGATCATGGGGGTCCGGTGCTATGTGGATCAGGTGGCGGTCAAAGGCGGAGACCTTGGCGGACTGATCCCAAGCTTTCTAAACTGGCTTTTGGTACGTGGAATGTCACCTCTCTGGTGGGGAAGGAGCCTGAGCTGGTGTACGAGGTTGAGAGATACCGGCTAGATATAGTCGGCCTCACCTCAACACACAGCTCCGGTTCCGGAACCAGTCTCCTGGAGAGGGGCTGGAGCTTGGCCTTTTCTGGAGTTGCCCCGGGCGAGAGGCGACGAGCAGGGGTGGGTATTTTTGTATCGCCCCACCTTGCTGCCTCTATATTGGAGTTTTCCCCGGTGGACGAAAGGGTTGCTTCCCTGCGCCTTCGGGTTGGGAAACGGGTCCTGACCATCATTTGTGCCTATGCACCAAATGATGTTTCAGAGTACCCACCCTTTTTGGAGTCTGTGACTGGGGTGCTGGAGGGTGCTCCTCTTGGAGACTCCATTGTCCTACTGGGGGACTTCAATGCGCACGTGGGCAACGACAGTGAAACCTGGAGGGGGGTGATTGGGAGGAACGGCCTGCCCGATCTGAACCCGAGTGGTGTTCAGTTATTGGACTTCTGTGCTAACCACAGTCTGTCCATAACGAACACCATGTTCAAGCATAAGGGTGTCCATATGTGCACCTGGCACCAGGACACCCTAGGTCACAGGTCGATGATCGATTTTGTTATCGTGTCATCAGACCTGCGACCGTATGTCATGGACACCCGCGTAAAGAGAGGTGCAGAGCTGTCAACTGATCACCACCTGGTGGTGAGTTGGATCCGATGGCAGGGGAGGAAGCCATTCAGACCTGGTAGACCCAAATGTATAGTGAGGGTGTGCTGGGAGTGTCTGGCTGAGGCCCCTGTCCAGGAGGTCTTCAACTCCCACCTCCGGAAGAACTTCAATCACATTCCGAGGGAGTCTGGAGACATGAAGTCTGAATGGGCCATGTTCTCCACCTCTGTTGTTGAAGCGGCTGCCCAGAGCTGTGGCCGCAAGGTGGTCGGTGCATCTCGTTGTGGCAACCCCCGAACCAAGTGGTGGACACCAGTGGTGAGGGGGGGGCGATTAAGCTGAAGAAGGAGTCCTATCAAGCTTGGTTGGCTTGTGGGACTCCCGAAGCAGCTGAGGTGTACCAGCAGGCCAAGCAGAGTGCAGTTCGGGTGGTTGCTGAAGCAAAAACCCGGGTATGGGAGGAGTTCGGTGAGGCCATGGAACAAGACTTTCGGTCAGCCTCAAAGAGATTCTGGCAAACTGTCCGGCGGCTCAGGAGGGGAAAGCAGCTCCCCATCCACACTGTGTATGGTGCGGATGGGACACTGTTGACTTCGACTGGGGACATCGTCGGGCGGTGGAAGGAATACTTCGAGGATTTCCTCAATCCCACTGATACGCCTTCCACAGAAGAAGCAGGGTTTGGGGACGAGGGGGATGACTCGCCTATCACAGGGGCTGAGGTCGCCAAGGTGGTTAAAAATCTCCTTGGTGGCCGGGCCCCAGGGGCGGACGAGATTCGCCCCGAGTACCTCAAGGCCCTGGATGTTGTTGGGTTGTCATGGTTGACACGCCTCTGCAACATTGCGTGGAGGTCGGGGGCAGTGCCTTTGGCATGGCAAACCGGGGTGGTGGTTCCTCTCTTTAAAAAAGGGGACCGGAGGGTGTGCTCCAACTTTAGAGGGATCACACTCCTCAGCCTCCCTGGGAAGGTCTATGCCAAGGTACTGGAGAGGAGAGTCCGGCCGTTGGTCAAACCTCGGATTCAGGAGGAGCAATGTGGTTTTCGTCCTGGCCGTGGCACATCGGACCAGCTCTTTACCCTCTCGAGAATTCTCGAGGGTTCGTGGGAGTTTGCCCAACCAGTTTACATGTGTTTTGTGGACTTGGAGAAGGCATTTGACCTCGTCCCTCGTGGATTTTTGTGGGGGGTGCTTCGGGAGTATGGGGTATCGGGCTTGTTGTTACGAGCTATTCGGTCTCTGTACGACCGTTGTGAGAGTTTGGTTCGTATTGCCAACACTCGGTCGGAGTCATTCCCAGTGAGAGTCGGACTCCGCCAGGGCTGCCCTTTGTCACTGATCCTGTTCATAATTTTTATGAACAGGATTTCTAGGCGCAGCCAGGGAATGGAGGTTGTCATGCTTGGTGACCACAGGATCTCATCTCTGTTGTTTGCAGATGATGTTGTCCTGTTGGCTTCATCCAGCAATGACCTACAGCTCTTGCTGGGACGGTTTGCCGCTGAGTGTGAAGCGGCTGGGATGAGAATCAGCACCTCCAAGTCCGAGTCCATGGTCCTCAGCCGGAAAAAGGTGGATTGTCCTCTCTGGGTTGGGGACAGGCTCCTGCCCCAAGTGGAGGAGTTTAAGTATCTTGGGGTTTTATTCACGAGTGAGGGGAAAATGGAGCGAGAGATTGACAGATGGATCGGAGCAGCATCTGCAGTGATGCGGACGTTGTACCGGTCTGTTGTGGTGAAGAGGAAGCTTAGTTCTAAGGCAAAGCTGTCGATTTACCAGTCAATCTATGTTCCTACTCTCACCTATGGTCACGAGCTTTGGGTAATGACCGAAAGAACAAGATCACAGATACAAGCGGCTGAAATGAGCTTTCTCCGCAGGATTGCTGGACTCACCCTCAGAGATAGGGTGAGGAGCTCAGTCATCCGGGAGAGGCTCAGAGTAGAACCACTGCTCCTCCACATTGAAAGGAGTCAGTTGAGGTGGTATGGGCATCTGATTAGGATGCCTCCTGGACGCCTCCCACTTGAGGTGTTTCAGGCACGTCCCACTGGGAGGAGACCCCGGGGCAGACCCAGGACTCGGTGGAGAGACTATGTCTCCCAGCTGGTCTGGGAACGCCTTGGTATCCCCTCTGAAGAGCTGGAGCAGGTGGCTAGGGAGAGGGAAGTCTGGGCTTCTCTGCTTGAACTGCTGCCTCCGCGACCCGGACCTCCGGAAAAGCGGTAGAAGATGGATGGATGGATGGATGGATTTTTAGTGGTGACATAGTGACATAGTGTAAAACAAAACATGTTTTTTTTTCTTTAATGATTTTTAGTAACTTTGACAATGAATGAACAAAGGACCGTGTGGTGACAGTGTGAAACAAAAATTGGGGTTTTTTTTATAATTTTTAGTAATTTTGGCAACCTTGACAGATGACGGCAGAGACTTACTGACAAAATGACCACAATGACCAAATATAATAAAATTTGGATTGTTGCAATATGCAAATTAGGTCCAATTATGCACTATGCATGGATGCAAGCTCACTTGGCAGACACCTGGGTTCCTTTGCAACATTTTTGTAATTGGGACTTTGCCTCTAACTATTACCGTTCTGAAGATATTTTCATTTGAAAATTTGAGGTCAAACTCTGTGTTTTCCTGCCAAAAATTCTACACACTCAAAGAGTTAAACCCCACTGAAAATCTGTGGAATGACTTGAAGACTGCAGTCCACTAACGGTCACCATCAGATTTAACTGAACTTGAGCAGTTCTGCAAACAAGATTGGGCAAATATTGCAAAGTCTGGTTCTGTAAAGTTGGTAGAGATGTGAACTGAACTCAGCTTTCAAAGATGTGATAAACCACAGTTAATTTATGTTTTAACAGGGGGGCAATCACTTTTTCACACAGGGCCATGTAGGTTTGGATTTTTTCACCCTTAATAATAAACACCTTCAATTAAAAACTGCATTTTGTGTTTACTTGTGTTATCTTTGTCTAATATTTAAATGTGTTTGATGATCTGAAACATTTAAGTGTGACAAACATACAAAAAAAAAGGAGAAATCAGGAAGGGGGCAAACATTTTTTCACACCACTGTATGTTTCACGTCAAACAGGTTCATTTTGTCTTCTTTCAATTATTTATCCTTTTTTTTTTTTCCTTTGAAAGACAAAAGTAAAATAGAAAGATGTCTTTACCTTCTTTACATGTTTCAACATGTAAAGAAGGTAAAGACATCTTTCTATTTTACTTTTGTCTTTCAAAGGAAAAAAAAAAAAAAAGGATAAATAACTGTATGTTTCATTTGGATGGTATAAGTTCCAAAGCTAGATAAAACAAAAATTAATTCCATCTTCATTTCAGGCTGTGAAGCACTGCACTGTGATTATTTGGGCCGGTGGTGGTATAGACCCACTATAAGGTCTAGATGGCTAATGTGAGTGTTGAAGAACTGACCATTAACAGAACACCAAACAGCAATAATGTATATCACAGAGCTTCAATGATAAAAAAAAAAAAAACTGCTTTTGAACCAGATCACTGATGCCTTTCTGGACTTTATTAAAAATCATGAGTACTTGAAGAGCCATCGAAACAACTGAATGGATGAGAGATGTGGAAGTTCACACTCTCAAGGAAATTTTCAAGTGGGCAACCCAAGAAAAGCAGTGATGCACAGACTTCTGACAAATAATGGTCAAAGAAAAGTAAAGTTAGTGCTTTGGAGGCCGAGTCCTGACCGAAACCAAACAAAAATGTTATATAATGGACTGAAACACTTCAAGCAAGGGAATCCATTAATGTCCCAGAAGTGAATTTGTTCTGTGCTGTATGACTGACAGCTATTGCAGACCTTTATTTTAGTGGTGACCTGCTGCAGATGGCCATCCTTTTCTTTCATCTATTTCTACCTGCCTTGTGTCACTGCCAGTAGAAAGAATAGCAGGTCGCAGCTCTAACATTAGCAACCGCAAATCACCCAATTCTGGGGAGAACTCAGGGTACTGGTCACTATTGCAAGCCACTTTGACAGGTGACACTACAATGTTACAAATCTGATTAGCAATGGCACACAGACAGTTGGTTCAGGGACAACAAACTTGAAAGGTGATAATAAGATAAGATAAGCCTCTATTAGTTCCACAATGAGGAAATTTAAAGGACTGCAGCAGAAAGGGGATAGTGGCACTCAAAGCAATAATAAATAATAAAATAGGGCAAAAACAGTATATACACTTTGCAAGGAGTTAAAAATGAAAAATACTTTTTACAGCTAAAAACAAATAAAATAGTATTTACAGTGCTAGTAAGCAGTTTATATATAAGATAAGATAAGATAAGATAAGATAAGATAAGCCTTTATTAGTCCCACAACGGGGAAATTCCAGGATTGCAACAGCACAGGGATAGCAACACTCAGAGCAACAATCAGAAGGCAAGAAAAAAAACAAGCAAGCAAGAGCAGCTAATAAACATATGTACGTATTACTATAAAATATATATATATACACACACACACAGACACACAGTGCAGAGCATTGTAGCTGGATGGAATAAATATATGAATATATGAACACACAGTGCAGAGCATTGTAGCTAGATGGAATAAATATGTAAATATATAAACACCCACAGTACGGAGCATTGCAGCTAGGTGGAATAAATATGCAAGTATATAAACACACACAGTGCGGAGCAATGTAGCTAGATGGAATAACATGTAGATATATAAATATATAAACACCCACAGTACGGAGCATTGCAGCTAGCTATATATATAATTTAACTGCATATTTCACAGTTGAATGAGTACAGTTTTGCTGCAACCTTCAGTAATAATTAATTTAACAGTGGAATGGAAAGGTACGTTTCTTATTTGTGCAAAGTAGTAGTGTTATGTGCAGTCTCTATGAGCAGCGCAGATTGTAGAGTCTGGCAGCAGCAGTAAGGAAGGACCTGCGGGACTGCTTCCTCGTGCACTTTGGATGGACCAGCCTGCTGCTAAACTAGCTACTCAGTGCACTCAGCATGTCCCACTTGGTGTGGGACTCAGACTCTAGCAGAGATGACAGCTTAGCCACCATCCTCTCTCTTATCACCTCCACTGGGTTGAGGTGACACCCCAGAACAGAGCTGGTCTTCTTGATCAGCCTGTTCAGTTTCTTCCTGTTGGCAGCTGTGAGGCTGATGCCCCAGCAGACCATTCCATACAAGATGGCTGATGCCACCACAGACTTGTAGTCTTCAAGATGGTCTTCAAGAGTGTTTGACGTACTCCAAAAGACCTGTGTCTCCTGTTTTGCCCCTTCCTGTAAAGTACTAAGTGTTGTGTGACCAGTCCAGTTTATTGTTCAGGTGAACATCCAGGTACTTGTAAGATAGTACCATCTCAATGTCTGTTCCCTGATTGTTTACGGTACTGTGGGGGAGTGTCTACACCTGCGGGAGTCCACCACCAAATGAGCATATTGAATTCAGTGGCGGACGGTGTATTTTACAACTAGACCTTTAGGGGTGATCTACTCGATTTAAGTGCCATTCATACGAAACACCAAAAAAATAGCCTATAGGGCCATCCACACAAATCATGTTAAAGATAACTTTAACTATAAAATTATAGTTTTAAAAATATTTACCTTTTCATTGTAGAGCTCCATTTCCCTGTGCATTTGTTTGTTGAGCTGCAGATCCACTCGTTTCCCCAAAGGTTTTAAAGTACTGTTGCTTGTCCAGCTGGCGGCTGTGCTTTGGTGCCTCGCTGCTGCCTTGGTTAAGGCTCTGTCACACCTAGACGATTTAGGCAGTGTTTGCAAAACGTATGAAAAATTTGGAGAATACGCTGGGATACGTGAGTCAGTTATGGCTCAGTTTTGTCTAAGTTAAGAGCACGCTGAAGCACGCTGGTACACGGCGTTGTTTGCCGAGCTCCTCTGAAAATTAATTTTCAGCATGCTGAAAATTTTCCGACGTATCCAGCGTATGGCTGATAACGTCCCACATTCGCGAAGCAAATGGCATATTTGCAGCGTTGGTTCACAGGAAAAACCCGTACAGAGGTCTCTGTCTGTAGCACACACACACACACACACACACACACACACACACACACACACACACACACACACACACACACGGGAAATGTTGGGGTTTTTTTACATTTAACTGAAGTCTATACGATCATCTATACAGCATTGTTGTGATAGATATGCCAGAATGTCAGAACACCGGAGGAGGTGGATTCAATTTTTGGTGCGCCTGAAGCGCAGAGCGCAACTGTTTACTTTCCGGTTGGCTGTGCCTCCCAGCAAAAGCACAGTCCATGTATTAGCTTGTTTTTTTTTTTCACTTTATTGAAAATAAACTTTTTTATCGCCATCAGTTCACATGCCTTTCAGCCAGGTTGTACAACTGTTATTTGATATTCCTAACATGTCACATCAGCTGTTTTAGGCATGACTGACCTGACAGATTTGACAGCTCTGCCAGGTCGGTTATGCCCCTCGCCGTGGTGTTTGGAGGGGAGAATCATCTGGGTTGAACAGAGATGATCTCTCCCAAAACTAGGATTCATGGATTGGGAGGCAACAGCAGTTTGGCATGACTGCACTATGCAGAAGTTAGACTATTGTTGCGTATAAGTTGTGAATGTCGGCAACACGCCAAGCATGAGTTGGTTTAAGTTACTATTACTTAATTATATCTCCAAGTCATTATGGCTACATGATGCATATGGCCAAAAGTGAAAATTTCGGCATATCCAGCATTTTAGACCATTTTTTATGTTTGGCGAACGCTGCCTAAATCGTCACGGTGTGACAGACAGTTCAAGTTTGCAAACCCTGTCTGGCTCCAAGTATCTACTCGATCAGCTGCAAACAACAGGCATTCCCAGCAAGATAATGTGCAGCACTCCTTGGAGCCTGTAATCCAAGGATACCATACCACTCGTTGCTAACATGGAAATGACGGACCAATACATTCCCTGGCTGAGATGGACCTGCTAGCTTCGGGGGTGGCTAACCTCTCTTCACAATGACCAGCTTTTCTTGAAAGTTCCATCTGGAAAATTGATTTTTAAAAATATCAGTGACCAAATCATTTTCCTCTCCCCTGTCAGCCATTGAAGGTGGAAAAACAGCTATTATATTTAAACAGATACAGTATATTGTAGCTGCTTAAGCAAGCCCTTGCACTGGTGTTTTGCTAGCTAGGATCCTCTGCATTGTGGGTGAAGGAATATAGCCATCTAGTCAAAAGACATGAAAATGCCAGCGTTCTAGGATGCCTTCTATGCGTACCCCTGGACGTACAGAAGACATTTGATCGGTTAAAGCAACAGGATAAGTTTAACGGATAATTTAACCTACAGAGCCGCACTGTTAATTCCTGAAGGCCCAAGGCAGATTTGCTTGACCCTGGCAAGACAGATGGCTGAAAAATGTTTGGACAAAAAAATTCTAACATGCATTACACTACTGGAAGGAGTGCAACCAAAAGAAAAGCTACAAAATGAAGAGAATAGACTACTGGGAATAATTTAATACATCCTCATGGAACAAATATGTTGTAAAGTTATACAAAAAAGTTGTAAAGTTGTAAGTATGTTTAGGCCAGCAGAGAAGGATTTGCTGGCCCTGAGGGTCCACCACTGATTGAATTTCAGTTGGACATAGTGGTGAAAGTGCAACGAAATGGATGAAAACACCAACAGTATATTTCTGGACCAGCTGATTACACCAAACACACTTTCTCTACTGTCCTAGTCCTAGCAGTTCAGACCATTTTCTTTGTATTACTGCCAGATAATACATTTATGTAGCCTTGACTCAGGTCTTTACAATGGTCATTTATGCACATTAAAAATGGTCGGACACCACCGTCGGCCTCCATCAGTCTATGATGACCATGGAAGAGAATCCTAAATGTCTACTCTGTTGGAACAGCACCGCCTGTGGCTGAACAGGCCGATGTGCGAATGGCAGTCCCTGTCACACAGGTCGCACTTGTGGGTGGTCTCCGTGCTGCTGGAGCTGTGGCGGTTCTTCCTGCGGGTCCTTTTTTCATCTGCTGCAGCAGTCAGTCTCTCTTCACCCGCCTTGAGCTGTCTGGTCAGGATGCCTCTCCATTTGGAGCGGTCCGTTGCAAGGTCCTCCCAGCGCTCTGTGTTGATCTCCAGGGCCTTCATGTCTCTCTTGCAGACGTCTCTAAAGCGCAGCTGTGGGCGGCCAACGTCTCTCCTGCCAATCGCCAGTTGTCCGTAGAGGACGTCTTTGGGGATTCTGCCATCCTCCATACGGTGAACGTGGCCTAGCCAGCGGAGCCTGCGCTGCCTGAGTAGAATGAACATGGAGGGAAGGCCGGCGTGGGACAGAACTTCTGTGTTGGGCACTTTGTCCTGCCAGGATATGTCCAGGATATGGCGAATGCAGCGCAAGTGGAAGGAGTTCAGTCTCTTTTCCTGCCGGGCATATGTTGTCCACGTCTCACGCCCATAGAGCAGTGTGCTGATGACGCAGGCGTTGTACACTGCCATCTTCGTCTTGACAGAGAGTTTGGGATTCTCTGATTAGAGCCTCGCGTACTTTGGTTCTGGCTTTCAGGCGGGTGAGGCTGAAAAGCCTGCCGTCATCTCAAGGCATTTCAACTACATAGAATTTATTATGTTAATTGGCTAGTAATATAAGAACAAAAGTTAAGGCCAAGCCCTGTTAAGGTACAGTATATACTATATGTTTGTACACGCTAAATATTGGGACCAAAAGCCTAGCACTGATCATGCCCAGGCCAAAATAAACTTAATGATTAAGCACTTTCAGCTTCACATGTTCATGTTTATTCACCAGAATAAAGACAGAGAAGCTCATTCTGGCCTGAAGAAATTACCCCAAGAGTGCTTAGACCTCCTGATCTTTGACCCTCAACTTGACCTTGAGCACGACCTGCATGTAGACCCACCCAATGATCATTGTGTGTGAGTATGGTGAGCCATCAGGGCAATTGCCTAGGAGAAGTAGCAATTGTTCTGAAATCACGTAAGAGACCAGATCTCCTGACTGTTGACCTTGATCCTGAGCATAGACCAGATGCAGACTTACTTGAGAATCATTGTGCATGAATTTGGTGAACTCTGGGGCAATTGCCTAGGAGGAGTATCAGCTTTCATGAAATCATAAATGTTCAGATCCCCTTACCTTTCACAATGATGTTGATCTTGAGCTCAGCCTGTAAACATGCCAACCAAAGGATCATTGTGTGCGAGTTTGTTGCGAATCAGGGCAATTGCCTAGGAGGAGGAGTAATTTTCAGAAATTATATAAGCAATAAGATCTCCTGACCCCTGACCTTGACATGACCTTAACTGCAGTGTAAATGCAGACCAATTTGAGAATCATTGAGAGTGAGTTTGGTGACTTTCGGGGCAATTGTCTGGGAGGAGTAGCGATTCCCGTGAAATGTGGACAGACAGATGGTGGACGGACACCACACTACAACATTAGCTCCTTTCGGTTTTGCCGGATGGAGCTAATAACATCTCAAAGCTCACTTTAACAGAATTTATTTCTGCTTGACATCAAAGCACCTGCTTATGGAGAGTGTTCACAAATTTCCCAGACAAATTTCAAAAATATGGAGACAAGTTCCATCATATTTCTTTTGTCTTTCCAAGAAGCATGCCCACCAATACAATGCTAACACGAGGTCAGTTAGTAGATCATGTTATAATCTTGCTTAGGCTAAGACCAGCTGATGTTTTCGGGAAAGTATTGCAACATTTTGTTAGCCAAGTTATTGGGTAAATTAAATAATGGATATGATCTGGGCATTAGCCATAAAGTTTATGGATCAAATATATTATTAGAAGGGAGAATATCACACTGGAGTATTTAGGGAGACATTTTACCTTATCAAAATCAAATTTATTTATACAACACATTATTTATTTATTTATTTATTATGAGAAGATATTTAATTAATTACAAAATACATTAAGATAAATGGAAACACACATATCAAGTAGTCTCAAATGGTCATTTGGAGCAGCTTTTTGGTCATCCAACATTTGATGTCAGTAAGGCAGTTTCTCAGTCTGGACAAACTGGAGTTGTCATTGGGTTTGAGTGGGAGGTACAATTGGCTGTCATTGGCATAGCAATGATAACAAATGTTGCATTTATGAATGATGTGGCCAAGTGAGAGCATACAGAGGGAAAAAGACTAGGACCCAAGATGGAACCTTGCGGCACCCCATAGGAGAGCCTTGCTGGTGAAGAGGTGGACTGGCCTACACTGACAGAAAACTTCCCATCACAGAGGTAGGAGGTGAGCCAGTCCAGTGAACAGTCTTTGATCATCATGTAACGTCATCTCCGCCTGCAGCAGATTGTGCACCAACATGGCAGACGTCTTTCCACAAATCTCTGTCCTGAGTGGCCTGGTTTAGGATATACAAGTTCCTTTTAGCCCATTCATAAATATTACCCCGCCAACATCTGCATTGTCTTCCTCTGTTTCTTCTGCCATTATTAATAATGGCTTCAAGACATATTTCTGAAAGGCCTATGTTTAATGTGACCATAGAGCTTCAGAGTTTTACTTTTCATCCATCCATCTTCTTCCACTTAATCCTTTTCAGGTGGCCCGGGGGTGGGGGGTGGGGGGTGGAGCCTATCCCAGCATCTTTGGGCAAGAGGCAGGGTACACCCTGGACAGATCGCCAGTCCATCGCAGGGCCAACACAGAGAGACAGACAACCATTCACTCTCACAGTCATACCTAAGGACAATTTAGAATCCCCAGTTTGATGCCAATTAACCTAACTTGCATGTTTTTGGCATGTGGGATGAAACCAGAGAAATCCCGGAGTAAACCCACGCAGACACGGGAAGAACATGCAAACTCCACACAGATCACTGTTGGTCGGGGGCTGGGATCGAACCCAGGATCCCCTGGCCAAGGGTGAGTTGCTGTGCTGCCGCAGTGCTAACCACTCCGCCAATAGGCATAATTGGAGTGACTGATGTTAAATGGCGAAGTTCATCAATAGAGACATGATCTGTAAGCTTGTGATTAGTCACAGCTCTCATAATGTGGTTTTGGAAGGTTTCAACAGTTCTGCAGAGGGTGGATGTCCAGTTTACATATTCAAGCCCGTAAAGAACAATGGCCTTTGATACCTACACTTTATTGGAGATGATCTAGTAGGATCTTATGATCCACAATATCGACAGCACCGCTAAGATCAAGTACAACTTTGGGGTAGCCCTATCTATCACAGCAGCTTTCAGGCATTTAATAAAAGGGAACATGCTACTGATGACAGTGGTGGAGGCTCTCAACCAAAATAGAGCAACATTAATCAGAATCAGAATCAGAAAAAGATTTATTGCCAAGTACATTAACAGATCACTGATAACATACGAGAGAATTTGACTTGACACAGTAATGAACCTGCATTTCCGTGCCGCGGCGCATCTGCAACGCGCCTGTCAGCAGGAGGGTACAGGTCGCATAAAGATGATACAATAGGAAGGAGCAAAAAAATCATTGATTCAAAATACTGGTTACATACTTAATCAATATTAAGAGTTCAAGGGAAAAAAAAGCTCAATGCACATATATTCGCTACACACAGAATTCACAGGACACAAGAGAGCAGTGTTATCTTTATTCAGTTCATGGATCAATGTGTGTGCGGTGTTGAGCAGTGTTGATGATAATAAGAGAGACCCAAGGACCCTTGGCAGAAGATGTTTTGTCTGTCTGGCGCCAGTCTTATCTGGCGCTGCAGCTGGCTGTCCAAGGCCTTGTGCTCATGATTTTGAAAAAACACAGTCTGCAGACAGCCAGGAGGAATTTTCATGGGAAATAATAATGCCAAATAGGACTGATCACAGAGAAGACTTGTATTTCTTCTGTAGATTCAATACATTAATCCTTCATTGCGCAGCTTTGAATTCGTCGTGGAAAGACCTGAGCGAACCCATGATGTAATCCACCTTACAAGACAGTTCTCCAGTAGTCGCTATCAGGGTCTTCTCCAGTTTTTCAATTTGTTGGATGCACCTCGCCTGGCCAGCATTTTGATAGGTTGAATCCATCTTCAGCAATTTGCGGTAAACCAAGACAATTCCCGTCCCAATCAGAATTATCCCAATCACCAAGATTACGAAGATAAACAAATCTTCAATATCTTCGATAGAGAGATTAGAGAGACACAGCATTTTCCAATTACCTGTGTCACGTAAATAGCCCACTGGAGCCGTTCCAGCGGGGCAGACAGCTTCCCCCGGAGCACTTTTCCTTGTTGAAAAAATAGTGTCAATTGTGTTCAAAGCCCAGCTTATTAACTCCATAATTTCTTTTCGGCGGTCGCAGTTGGACGCAGACAGACAACAGCAAGCTGGGATCCAGTAGTTAGGAGGGGAAGAAAAAGTCAGAGCAGGAGAGAAGAAAAAAGCGTCTACTCTCTTGGGAGGGCGGAAGTGATGTCATTACAAAGGCCCATGGTCCCTCTTAATTTCACACAGACATTGATACAGTTAAATAGCATTATCTTCCTCTGATTTCTGCTTGCTATAAGTTGATCAAACAGTGGCATGATGTCAACAGAAATCCCTAAATGTATGAGTGCGTAAAACCGTGCCCATGCTGAGGCAGCCCATCAGACAGAAGAGAGCCAGAAGGCAATTTAAATACACTGTGTGATCTGTCCAGGGTGTACCCTGCCTCTTGCCCATAGATGCTAGGATAGGCTCCAGCCCCCCCACGACCCGAAAAGGATTAAGTGGAAGAAGATGGATGGATGGATGTGTGGGGGCATGGTGTGGGACTTCTCCACCCAGAGAAGGCATCTGGGGAAGGGGGGAACAATGGACCGAACGAAGAGGTGTCACTGGGGGGTATCAGACGGGACAGTAAGGACTATGCGCCCCCCGGGGAGAGGAGTAACTGCTCGAGCTGCTGGAAGAAGAAAGGTGTGAGAGCGGCGCCGGCGCTATGTCACGTTAATGTGCCACACAGGCTTTGTTCTAAACAACAATGTATTATGGTCCTAAGTTCTGGGTCTCAATGCATGGTATTAAAGATATAAAAGAGGAATGCACAGAGACCCGGGAGCTCTTTTACTGTACTGTATGTTGGAGATGGAATAAAGTTTCTGTGTTGTTCAGCTCGTTGCCTCGCCTGCTTCCTTTCTCCACAACAGGAGCTCTAAATGTTGCTGCAATGGTTCATGCATGGTAGCTGTTGAGTTCTTGTTAAAGGACTATGACATTTACAATCCTGAGATAATGGTCCTACTTAAATGTAATGCAGGAGCCGTATATGAACAATTTAGCTCCATATTTCTCAAGATCCCTTCTGCGCAGGGGAAAAATACCTCCGAATTAGGGTGCAGATGTTACAGAAAGTGACATTCAGAGCAGCTATTGTGCTCACGGCACACATAACTGGAAGCAGGCCAGAATGTGGAAGAAGCAGTTGGAGAAGCCATGTGAGGGAATAGAAAATACATGTGGCTGTTATATAAAAACCACTGATGACAAATCAACATTCATTTAGCCTGCCTGAGCCATAACAGAGGGCGTGAGAAGAACTGTGACACACTGCAACAGCGGCAGATGATTCAATTACAAAAACACACAGCCATGTGTGGGTCAGTGTGAATATTCACATTTAATATAACTGTGCCCGGGTAAAAGGGCAGAGAGGTTATTTGTCTGCATATTGAAGCTATGTGTAATACTGCGCCTGTGGGAATATTAAACTTTAATTTCAAGTGTCAGATGAAATTGTTTCATCTTCAAGAAGTTTGAAATTGAGAACAAGAGCGTATTCAGGGCTTTTCAACAATGTGAACACAGATTGATGACAGTGCATTTTTGGTATGTTCATTGTGTGTTTTGAATGGGGGCTATGGGCTCTAAGGATGGTGTACAATGTTTCTATTTCCCTCCTGTGATTCTGCATCCTCCCACCACTGTTCATCAAGACTTTCTACGGGAATCACTGTTATGTCGGTAATAGGAGCCAAGGGTGAGACAGAGCGTTGAACTGGACACAACTTTATTTGTGACTCACTCTCACAGGATAAGTGCTGCTGTAAGGCGGAGAGGAGGCCATGAGACTGCCCCTCTCCCTCACAGCCCTTTTATACCCCAGGTGGCAGCGGAACCAGAAAGATGGAACCACCACCTGTGTCACACGATAATATGTCCCCATAACAACACAACACTCCCCCCCCAAAAAAAAAAGTGGTCCAAAACACATGCATAAAATCGAGACATCCCCCCACCAATTTGGAACCCGAATCACACACTAAAACTAAATAGAAATACCTAAAGGCCCTTTTCCACTACCGCTTAGCCCAACACGGGACAGCTCAGCACGCTTTGTAGCTTTTTCCACTAGCCCCAACACGGTTTAACAGGCACTATTTTCGTGCCTGCTGAAGGGCAGGGTACAACCGTGCTGAGTCGTGCCGAGATGTGACGTCGCCGCTGATTGGTCAGATCGTAACGTCACGAAAGCGACCGTCTTCTGATGAATCTACACGACCGCCATTTGCAATATTTCACGGAGTAAATACGATATTAATACAGACATCGTTGTAGGTTTTGCGGAACTCTACACCGTGGTCCAACGAAGAGGTGCGGAGTTTTCTCTGCTTGGTGGCAGATCCTCGATGAAAGGAGCGACTCGCACCGATACAGATGCAGCCCAGCATAGAACCGGACTACGGACAAGCTAAAGATGAACGTGAGAGAACCATCGATGGTGAGTGATTTGTAATAATGTGCATCTATTCGCTTATTTATCCTGTTGGTGGTAAGCTCACTTTTTTTGAGCCATACAGAGCCGTTCTGTGCTGGCTAACGAGTTTTAGCTAGTAACTAGCTAGTACCAACTGCTGATTCGCGCTTGTTTTCTCCTAAGTATTTGCTTGTGAGAGCAAAACGATGAAATATGTTAATCCCGGTTAAAGTCCTGGTTTGTGTACGTATTGCACTTTGGTGCTGCGCATTAAATTGTGTGCAATTTAATGCTAGAATGTGTTTCCACATGCCAGGGGTTAGCCTCCCTCAGTGTTTATATTATGGATACAGGTGAAATGGACCACAGGAGCCGAAATCTCAACATATTAAAATTGCTTTTTCAAACCAGTGATTTATAAAGTCATTCATATAATTTTCTAAAGCATCAGAATAGACCCACACACCTATTCTTTGGATCCTGCAGTGCTTGTCAGGGAAACAAAGCCTTTTTGTCACATCCCACCACTGACTTTCACAGGTGTGTTTCCCTAATACAGGTACATCTCCAAAAACTAGAATGTCATGAAAAACTTCAATATTTTTTGTCACTCATTTCAGAAAGAGAAATCCGTATATTATATAGATTCATTACACAGACAATGATATATTTCAAGCATTTATTTATTTTAATTTTGACGATTATGGCTTACAGCCCCTGAAAACCCCAAATTCAATTTGGCAAAAAATTAGAATATTACATAAAATTAACTTTAAAAAATAGTTTTTAAATATAAATGTTGGCCGCTGAGGTGTTGGTTAATATGGGCTGTAGCCGTAATCATCAATATTAAAATAAACACTTTCAATATATCACTGTCCCTGTAATGAATCTATATATGGGTTTCACTTTCTGAAATGAGTGACAAAAATATTGAATTTTTCATGGTATTCTAATTTTTGAGATGTGCCTGTATATGTGTTGAACTTGCTTGAACCTAACCACCATCCATTTCTGTCAGTCGTCTAGGCAGGAGGAAAGCAGCCGCCCCACAACGGACCTCGCCACTGTGGAACGTACTGAAATCCTTTGCTTTTATAGGTAATAAGTTAATAATAATAAGTTTATTTATAGAGCACCTTTCACAGACAGAGTCACAAAGTGCTTAACATGGTAAAAAACAAAATAAAAACACAGGCATATAAAACAGTAAAACAAAGTAGACAGTAAAAGCACATAAAAACACAATTGGCACATAGTTAAAAAGCCAGGCTAAAAAGGTGGGTCTTTAGTTGCTTCTTAAAAACACCAATGGAAGGTGCAGATCTAAGTTCAAAAGGCAAGGAGTTGGAACTAAAGTACACAGTACTTTAGTACACAGTACTTTAGTACACAGTACAGACTGTGTATTAAACTGTAGGTAAAGTGTCAAAACCAAAGTAGCACAATTTCCACTTAATATAAAAGGGACTGAATTGAGATTTATTTGATTGTGTGAATATGGCACATCAACTGTAAAATAAACCACTTGTTAATGTATTTACTTTTTTGTCAGATCACTTGTGTGATCCTTTGTGAGTTATGTTCATAACTGTATGTTTTGGCGAATGTGAGATGTTCAGTCGTCAATATAATTTACTTTATATGTGTAGTTTATAGTCTATCATCAATAAACTCATGCAGTAACAGGACACATTACAAATATTTGAGACCCACTGTAGAGCTTCCTTTTATATTTTAGCAATGCTAGTACAAAACACCGCCCACACATGAAGCCAGGGCAAGAAGAGACACTTTTACACACAAGACAAACTTTTATTGATAAAAACTCCATATTTTGACTGAGCGACTCCATACTCGGTGATGCACACCTTCAGTTAAAGTACTATATTCCATTCAAGTGAATGTATTAATTCATTCTGACTGCTGAGGCCACAGTAAAACAGATGATTTTAAATGTAACGCAGCCCTTGTAAAATCTACTGAAGCACAGCTACATGAAAATTGTGGTTAAATACAACAACGAAGTAGTAGTAGTAGATTAGTTTATTTGACAGGGACAGTGCAATAAACATAGACAATTAATCAAAGACAATCAATCTGATGTGTTGCACATAGAGTGTATAGCTATTAGCTAATTTGCAACTCTTGTCCCTGGATGGGCTTTAGAAAAAAGAATCAAGATAAAAAATATACACAATAACCACATACATCAATGCAGAAAAATTATAAATACACAATTATAAATATTATAAATATTATAAATACACAAATATAACAGCCTGACTCACATTTAACATAAATATTATAAATACACAAATATAACAGCCTGACTCGCATTTATCACATATAACATAACTCACATTTGCCTATTTCAGGCCTTCCTCCCTCCGTCACTCACTATAAACAAACACATTTATTCCTTCCCTTCATTCACTCTCACTTTGCAGACAAATAATTCATACATGAGTACATTCTTGTTTATTTTTCAGCCAGTTTTTAACATTTTTAGTGAATGTTTTAAAGTCCGTTATTATTTTAATTTCATTTGGCATTGTGTTCCAGATGTGACTGCCCTTTATAGAGAAAGCTGTTTGTCCAGTACTTTATTAAGTACTTTATTGTCACATTCAAATTGTAATCCCTCCTGTTTTGTTTTTCTTTTGAATTCTTGGATGGAATATGGGTGGGCAATATAAGCTGCAGCTTCAGCCATCACCCATTTCAAATAACCTATGTTGAACTGTAATCGAGTTATTACCTCCGCCAAGGAGGTTATGTGATCATCGGCGTTGGTTTGTCTGCCTGTTTGTTTGTCTGTTTGTTTGTTTGTTAGCAAGATAACTCAAAAAGTAATGGACGGATTTTCATGAAATTTTCACAGATTGTCAGAAATGGGGTATCCTACAGATTATTAGATTTTGGTGGTGATCTGGATCACCGTCCACAAGAAAACCGCCATTACGCAAAATGCCATTTTCGTGAATAACTACTAAACCACTAATCCTATCATTGTCAATCCAATTGCTTGTCATATGTTTTCATGGTCAAGGAATCTGAAAAGGTACACACAAACACTGTATGGGGGGAACTGTGGCGTTAAACCGCCATTACGGAAAATGCCATTTTCGTCAATAACTACTGAACCACTAATCCTATCATTGTGAATCCAACTGCTAGTCATATGTTTTCATGGTCAAGGAATCTGAAAACGTACACACAAACACTGTATGGGGGAAACTGTGGTGCTAAACCGCCATTACGGAAAATGCGATTTTCGTGAATAACTACTGAACCACTAAT
This sequence comes from Pholidichthys leucotaenia, assembly GCA_020510985.1. Lineage (NCBI taxonomy): Eukaryota > Metazoa > Chordata > Actinopteri > Cichliformes > Pholidichthyidae > Pholidichthys > Pholidichthys leucotaenia. The sequence continues at coordinate 165,465,698 of CM035838.1, read as the reverse complement.
CCTATCATTGTGAATCCAATTGCTAGTCATATGTTTTCATGGTCAAGGAATCTGAAAACGTACACACAAACACTGTATGGGAAGAACTGTGGCGCTTGGCAGAGGTCTGCGCTCTCCGAGTGCTTTTCTAGTTGTTTAATTTGACCTTGTTAGATTTTTTCCCCTTTGTTATATTATTCTATTTTCTTTTAATCTTTACTTTTAATCAATCCGAAATAAAGATTCATTCATTATTTCACATTCCACCACTGGCTTTTAGCAACAAGTGTATTTCCCAAATATGTTTTACACTTGCTTTAATTAACCACCACCCATTTGTCTTTTGTCTAGGCAAGAGGGAAACTGTCCACCCCAACTGGACCTTGCCTCACTATTTACAGAGATGCAGGCTGAAGATCTGCTGAACCAGGACCAGTACGAGGGGCCGATCCAGTTGCTTCTCAGTGAGGCAGCGTGGCTGGCGTGTGTGACCCATTCCAGTTTCTTTCTTTTTTTTTTTACAGTTTGAATTTTGCACATTCTGAATAATCTGGAATTTGCTGCTGATTGTAATAAACAATTTAGTGACTTATGTGTTTGCATCATGATTTTCTATTTTGTCTGTTAAGACACCGGTGGGAAAAGAGTCAACTGTACAAAGGATTTATCGGTGACCTTGAAAATAATGGCTCATTTTTAAGAAAAAAGTAACCAAAACAATTATTTTATTAACTGAAGACTGTATTGTTGGATGTGCCACCGCAGAAGACCCTGCATACTTTAGTGACAGTACCAATATATGGAGGAATTCTGGGTCATATTAGCATCTGCTCTTCATCATAATGGGTTTGGGCGGGGGTGTCTAATCATGTGCCATGGAGGACCAAGACCCTGCAGGCTTTACCTCCAACCAGTGTCTTCAACAGCAGATTCCACTGAACTTCTTCCACTGACTGCTGATCAGTGAGAACACCTGCTGAAGAGGAGGCCAAGAGACCACCCCTCTCCCTCACAGCCCTTTTATACCCCGGGTGGCAGCGGAACCGGAAAGGTGGAGCCACCACTCGTGTCACACAATAATATGTCCCCATAACAACATAGCAATCATCTGTAGTGAACTGGATGAAGTTTTTCCAGTAGTGTTCTGTGCTGACAGCCAGGATCAACAGCAAGTCCCACGAGACAGCGGGAACTTAGCCCACTTCTTTGAGTTATGCAGAAATCAATATCCAGGGCCTCATGTTGCCCTGGATTTATCTTCCTGACATTTCCTGTTTGTGACAGATCTGAGTGGTTTTACAAAGGCCCTTCAAATCACAGTTTACAAGGATAAAACAAGCCCAGTCCGAAGATGAAAGGCATTTAGACAAGAATAAAGTTAGTCCACAAGTTTTACTTGTGATAGCATGGGCACAACAGCTCTTAATCAGCACTATAAACTGCTGTGGAATTCAAGAAAATTGCCATAATGTTTTTAATTTGAAGTGCTATGTAAAAATGTGGCCATTAGCCTTCAGGCCCCTATAGGTCCAGAAGACGCTTTCTGTGTAAATGAAAATGCCATCACTAAATCAATTTTAAGAATCTTCCCTTTATGTTTAGAAGAAACACTTTTATTTCATAACTACAAATTTAAAATCTGACTACTGCACAATGTCATACTATGAAATGCATATATAATTGTTAGTGGTGCAACTTTAATCACAATTAATAGTGGTTGCGAGTAATGAGATTAATCGCAATCATCCCCTATTAATCACGATTAAAGTTGTACCACTGATGATTGTGGTAGCAAAAACGCTTAAAAACAAGTAAAATTAGCCAACAGGCTCAAACTTAACTGTAGTCCAACTACAGTATGTGAATCAAGAAGTAGTTAGGCATGGAATGTTGCATAATATCTTACAAAGTACTACACAGCTTAAGACTGGCTGCAACTGACCTGTTTGCTGGCAACCTGTGGTAGCATGGATTAGATACCATTACCCAAGGATCTGAAAAACAAAATGAAGACCCCAAAAAGGATTGAAATTTCCTGGTGATGGACGCCTTAGTGAGTCTGATTTCTAGTGTATCTGGTTGATTTGTGTTTAAGGGAAGTTTCAGTGTGTCCAAGTAGTTTTGATATTTCCCAGTTTTCTTCTCAGAAAACGGTATAGGAGACAACTTTTATGTGTTTAAGAAATGACCATTCGACTGTCAGGTGGTGAGGAGGCTCTGTGGTGTCCCAGCAGTTGGCAGGATGTCAGAGCGATTGATGGCTGTGCCACCCCTTCTTTTGGCTGGCATATTGCTGCCTCTGTTCTGTACCGGGAACCACAGATGGCATCTTAATGGTCTGTGTCTGTCACTGACATGTGCCACAGAGAGCAAATAGCAAAAGGGTGCTGTCAGAGAACGACATCAGATTGCATTCAGGGCGTTTCTAAATGAAAGCTATGAATAAGGCTTGAAAATTCTCAGAAACTGAAGTCAAAATATTTTCCAATTTCTTATCTGGTGTAAGATTACTAGATGTATAAAACTTTTTTCATTAACCCACAATTGTGTCAGCTGCTCACAACTCAAAGTGACTCTCTGGTCAAAATCACATTTTTTTTTTCTTTTTTATTTCTTGTTAACATGTCTGCAACATGTTTTTTTTATGACTTACAAGACATATCAAGAACCAAATTACTCTTGGGTCATGTCTGCGTTTTTATGCTGCTAAAGCTCCTCCCCTTGGAAAAGGGCAAGTTTAGACAAACTGTTTCTGTGAAGTCATTATAACAGGTGAACCAATCAGGACTAAGTAGTGGCTATTGTGGTGATCCCGTGCGCGGGGCAGACCCGCGCTCAAGTCATTTATTATTTTTCCTTTTCCGTCTGTTTAGTCTTGTTTGTCAGGGGAATTACTTTGTACTTTTATTTTGACAGCGTTGCGGCAGCACTTCCTCCTGTCAGGGGCTGTCACGCAGGCTGTCTCCCAGCCAGCTGTTTTTTCTTCGCCACGGAAGAGAGGTGTGACAGCAACTTCAGCCTCCGGGTCTTCGTTTCCAGCTGTTTTGCCAGCTCCCCTACCCCGGACTGCCTCAGCTGCTCCTCCCTCTTCTATGGCGCTTCCTCCAGCTGCTGCGAACCTAGTGACTTCTTCTCCAGCTGCCTTCGTTGCTGATCCGCCAGGAGTGGCTCCTCCTCGTCTTCCTGGGGGGCCCTCCTGCATCCCTGGAATGGGAGAGGGAAAAACAGAGCCTGCTGCAGCAGTGGCCACCGTACCCCGGGAAGACAGGCAAGTGTTTTTTCATTCTCAATCGCTAACTGATGAATTACCCTGTCTGATTCCTGGGGGTCAGACTCGGGTTTTGCAGTCCCCTGAGCTCTCACCACCTGCTGCAGCCATAAATTTGCAGCCTGCTTCCTTTGTGTCTCTTCCTATATTCCCCAAGTGTCCGCCGGTGCCAGGACTAAACCGCCAGAGGGAGGAGGGACCTGCGGCCGTGGTGAATCTGATTCAACCCCGCAGCTGCGTTATGGACAGAGCAGAGCAAGCCATCTGCGTGGCCTGCAGCGCTGGGGGGTCCAGAGACTGCTGAGACCATCATGCCTGCTGCTGGGGCCGCCGGATCTCCACTGAGCAGAATCCTGTCCCAGTTGGGAGTGGATCTCTGGTCGCCATGCAGAGCAAGCCATCTGCATGGCCTGCAGCACTGGGGGGTCCAGAGACTGCTGAGACCATCATGCCTGCTGCCGGGGCCGCCGCAGCAGAGTTGGAGTTGGACCTCCAGGAGGCTGGGCCAAGAGGATCGCTATCCGGATTGACGGAGTCCTGGACAGCGGTGAAACTTGAGCTCAGGCAAGTACTCTCCTTTGTTTTCATTATTTCTGTTTTGGAGAGATCTTGTCTGCCGTCAGCAGCATCTGAGCTCACCTCGCCGGGTTCCACTGCTGCTGGTGACCCTGACCATGTTCCTGTGCTCCTCGTTTCTGAGCCTTTTCTCAGGGTCACCGAGGTGCTTCCTGCCACGGTTGAGGTCTCCATGGGTTCCGGTCAGCTGCCCAAGGTCGTCGTGGGTCCAGCCCCTCAAGCCAAAGTCACTATGGTTCCAGCTCCTCAAGCAGAGGCCATTGCAGGTGCTGCTACGCCTCAGGCGGGGGCCATCGCGGGTGCTGCTACGCCTCAAGCGGGGGTCATCGCGGGTGCTACTACGCCTCAAGCTGGGGCCATCACGGGTGCTGCTACGCCTCAAGCGAGGGCCATCGCGGGTGCTGCTATGCCTCAGGCCAAGGCCATCAAGGGTACGGCGCTGGGGCTGAAGGCTGCTGTGGTTCGGCTTCAAGTTTTTGGTTCCTTCATGGTTCATTCCCTGCCAAGGGTTGGCGGGGGCTACCCACCTCCTCTTCTGCCTTCTGGGGGAGGTGAGCAGGGCTCCGTGGTCCGCTGGCCCAGCGATGCGGGAAGGCCACCTGAGGGACCTTTCGCCTGAATTTCTGGTGCTGGAGGTCTGGTAGGCTGCCCAGCCTTTTTCTTGTAACGGTTGGGTGGAGCTGAGACTCTGGGAGGCCACCAGAACAATGCATTCATTTAACTGATAATACGTGATTCTTAGTGTTTCTCTATTTTGTGTAGACATGTCTTATCCAGTGTCTTAGTTCAGATTTCTTTCTGGTTTAACCTTTCTGGGAGTGAAGTCATTTTTGTTTGAACTTGTAGTCTGGGAATTTGCTATATTGGTATAAATTTTCACGTTCAGAATCAGAATCAGAATCGGAATCAGATTTATTGCCATTGTTCATGTAGTACACAAACTAGGAATTTGTCTCGGTGCAATGCTGCAACATTAAACATGGAGTAGCACTAAAGATAAAAATAAAAAAACTATGCATGCAATAAAATGTAGAATATGAGTAATACTAATCTATGCAATTTTTAAATATATTAACAAGCAGCAGATATTGTGGAGTTCCACATAGTGCAGTCGGTAGTGCAAAAAGAAAACAGTGATAATTGTCATGAGACCGGATGAGCTGCTGTACATAGTGCACGAGAGTCTAATAAGTCACTTAGTGTTCAGCAGTCTGATGGCAGAGGGGAAGAAGCTGTTCATGTAGCGGGAGGTTTTAGTCTGAATGGACCGAAGTCTTCTACCTGAGGGGAGGGGGGCAAACAGTATGTGTCCAGGGTGTGAAGGGTCGGCTATGATCCGGCCTGCACGCCTCCGGGTCCTGGAGATGTACAGGTCCTGGAGGGATGGGAGCTTGCAGCCGATCACCTTCTGCAGTCTTAGTCTGTCCCTGGCAGTGGCTCCTGCGTACCACACGGTTATGGAGGTGGTGAGGATGGACTCGATGATGGCCGTGTAGAACTGCACCAACATCTTGGTGGGTAGCTTGAGCTTCCTCAGCTGCCGCAGGAAGAACATCCTCTGCTGGGCCTTTTTGATGAGGGAGCTGATGGTCGGCTCCCACTTGAGGTCCTGGGTGATGGTGGTGCCCAGGAAGCGGAAGGAATCTGCAGTGGTGATGGAAGAGTCTGTGAAGGTAAGGGGGGGCAGAGGGGTTGTGACTTTTCTGAAGTCCACGATCATCTCCGCTGTCTTCAGAGCATTCAGCTGCAGGTTATTGTGGCTGCACCAGGACGCCAGCTGGGCCACCTCTCTCCTGTAGGCGGACTCGTCGCCGTTGGAGATGAGCCCGATGAGGGTGGTGTCATCCGCAAACTTGATCAGCTTGACAGACTGGTGGCTGGAGGTGCAGGAATTGGTGTACAGGGAGAAGAGTAGGGGGGAAAGTACACAGCCCTGGGGTGATCCGGTGCTGATGCTAACAGAGTCTGAGACAGTCTTTCCCAGCCGCACATGCTGCCTCCGGTCCGTCAGGAAGTCGGTGATCCACCTGCAGAGGGAGTCAGGCACGTTGAGCAGGGACAGCTTGTCCTGGAGCTGAGCGGGGCGGATGGTGTTGAATGCAGAGCTGAAGTCCACAAACAGGATCCTGGCGTAGGTTCCCGGGGAGTCCAGGTGCTGCAGGATGGAGTGGAGGGCCAGGTTGACTGTGTCGTCCACAGACCTGTTGGCTCTGTAGGCAAACTGCAGCGGGTCCAGGAGGGGAGTGGTGATGGTCTTGAGGTGGGGCAGGACCAGACGCTCAAAGGACTTCATGACTACAGAGGTGAGCGCTACAGGTCTGTAGTCGTTAAGTCCAGTAATCCGTGGCTTCTTGGGGACAGGAATGATGGTAGAGGTTTTGAGGCAGGTCGGCACGTGGCATAACTTCAGGGAGGTGTTAAAAATGTCTGTGAAGACAGGAGTCAGCTCTTCCGCACAGTGTCTCAGGGTGGAGGGAGACACGCCGTCCGGACTGGGGGCCTTGCGCGGGTTCAGTCTGGAGAACTGTCTGTGCACGACCTGCTCACTGATGGCAGTGGCGCTGGGGGGAGGGGGGGAGTTGGACACAGCTGACGAGGTGTCAAAACGGGCATAATGTTGGGACAGACTTTGACAAAGGGCTTTGTCATCCTGACCTTTAGAAGCCTGAGGCCGATAGTTGGTGATTTGCCTCAGTCCTCTCCACACAGAAGCAGAGTCGTTAGCAGTGAACTGTTGCTGGAGTCTCTCAGAATACACAGATTTAGCTCTCCTCAGCTCTCTGCTAAACCGATATTTGACCTCCCTGTAGCAGTCCCTGTCTCCACTTTTCAACGCTGCTTCCTTCTCCTTCCTGATCTGTCTGAGCTTAGCTGTAAACCAGGGCTTGTCATTGGAGTAACTCACCCTGGTGCGCGATGGAAGAATGCTCTCCTCACAAAAGTGGATATATGAGTTCACAGTGTCCGTGCACTCATCCAGATCATGCGTGGCTCCTTTAAACATGCCTCAGTCAGTTATTTCCATGCACGTGCGCAGCTTCTCCCCAACTTCACTGGTCCATTTCCTCGTAGTGCTCACAACAGGTTTTGTGAGCTTCAGTCTCTGTCTGTATGTGGGAATCAGGTGGACCATCACGTGATCAGATAGTCCGAGCGCAGCGCGGGGAACAGCGCAATACGCATCCTTAACTGTAGTGTAACAGTGATCCAGCGTGTTCTTTCCTCTGGTGGGGCATTTAATAAACTGTTTGTATCGGGGAAGATCGTGGCTCAGGTTGCTCTGGTTAAAGTCGCCAACCATAATAACCAGAGAGTCCGGAAAAGTCCGCTCCGCTTGTTGAATGTGATCCGCGAGCGCGTGCTGAGCCTCGCGCACGTCTGCGTTGGGCGGGACGTAAACAGCGGCCAGGATGAATGAAGCAAACTCACGCGGGGAATAAAATGGCTTACAGTTGATGAATAAATATTCCAGAGCAAGAGAACAGTGTTGGGAGATCACAGTTACATCGGAGCACCAGCTGCTGTTGCTGTAAAAGCAGACTCCTCCTCCTGTGGTCTTACCGGAGAGCTCTTTGTCTCGGTCTGCACGAAACAGCTGAAATCCCTCGAGGAGGAGCGCGCTGTCTGGAGTCAATTCCTTAAGCCAGGTCTCAGTAAAGCAGAGGACACACGAGGTGGAGAGGTCCTTAAATCGCATCAGCAGTCTCAGTTCATCTACCTTGTTATAGAGAGAATTGACATTGGACAGAAATATCCCAGGCAAAGCTGTGCGCGTGCCTCTCCTGCGAAGCCGCACGAGGGCGCCCGCTCGTCTTCCTCTCTTTCGCCGTCTCACTTTTTGGGCTAAAAAGTGAACCAGATCGGCGGCAGGAGCCAAAAAAACTGGGAGTAGGTCCGTGGGAGTGAAAGTCCTGATATTTAGTAGCTCTTCACGGGTGTAAGAGCAGGCAGACACACAATTGACGAACAAAAACATACAAAGAAAAGCGCAGCGAAGCACCATGGAGACCACTGTGGGCGCCATCTTGGATCCAAGATGACATTTCCATGAGAAAGAAAAGGGAAAAAAAGGGGAGAAGGGGGAAAGAGAGTTCTCCTTTTCGAACCTGTAGTTTTGCAATATGTTATACTTTCGTGTTCTAGTTCTTTAGTAAATTTTTGTATGGACAATTCTGTAAGAAGAAGTAAAGGGAAGAAGAAATGGAATTCTCATTTGTAGTTGTGGATATTTTGATGTTAGCATATGTCTTCGTATCTTGCTGTTTAGTATTTTCAGTTCATTTTTTTTCTTTCCAGTGTCTCCAGGCTGGGATTCCCCCTCCGTCCTCCCGAGGCTGGTTTTGATAGTTCTCCTGTTTTGTTTTTTTTTGTTTGGTTTTTTTGGATGTTACGATTGGGATGCCTGAAATCCATCCCTTAAAGCGGGGGCACTGTGGTGATCCTGAGAGCGGGGCAGAGCCATGCTCGAGTCATTTATTATTTTTCTTTTCTGTCTGTTTAGTTTTGTTTGTCAGGGGAATTACTTTGTGCTTTTATTTTGACAGCGCTGCGGCAGCACTTCCTCCTGTCAGGCTGCCCGGGGGCTGTCACAGCTGCGGGCACTTAATTCCTTATCTGTCTCACCTGTTTGTGGTTTAGTTTGCACTATTTAAGATCGCAGCGGAGATTCATTCTTCGCTGTGATCTCACACCCATTCAGGCTGGAGTCCTCACGTCTGGCTCCAGTCTCTTTCCAGTGTCAGGTTTTGCCCTCGCTGTATAAAGTGTAAGTGACTCTTTGATTCTTTGTATTTGTTTAATTATTTTGACCCTTCGTGGTTGTGTGTTATAGTTTATGTGTTTTGCCCCTCAAGGCGCATTATTTTGCACTTTATAATAAAATAACAAAAGTCACTGCTGGCTTTTGGCGTCTCATCTTTGCCCCGCAAAGGGCAAATCATAACAGCTATGGGCCTCTGGGCTATGGGTGAGCCTACTTGGAATATTCACATTCTGGCGTTTGAAGGAACAAGCAGTTGTCCTTGGAGCATGAACAAGGTGACTAAATCTTAATCCAGCAATGTAACAAAAGTACAGATCGAATGAGAATTTACTGTTAACAGGTGTGGCTGAAAAGGTATTTAGATAGTCAAGTCAACTTTATACAGTACATTTAAAAAAAAACCTCCATTGACCAAAGTGCTGTACAGATCATGAAACACACATTCCATAGTTAAGAATAAGAGCAAATAAAAAAAAAAATAACATACTTGTACATAAAATAAGAAAAACAGCCATAAGAGAAGCTTAAAACAAATTAAAATAAATAAGTAATAGGTGAATAGATAAATAAATAAATAAATAAATAAATAAGAAACAGTAAAAGAGTAAAATAATAAAAGCTAAAAAACTAAAAAGGCCAAGACAACTCACCTAAGAGAGAGTAAAACGCCAAGAAGAAAAGATGAGTTTTCAGTATTGTTTTAAAGTGCTCGGGTATCTGTGTAGTTCTGACTTGGTAAGGAAGGCTGTTCCACAGTTTAAGAGCCATTACTCAAAAGGCTTTGTCACCACGGGTTTTTAACTGAGACGTGGAAACTGCCAGAAGCAGCTGGTTCTCAGTGCTCTCCCTGAAGAATGAGGGTGAAGAAGCTCAGATAAATAAAGAGGTGCTCAAGCATTTATACATTTGAATGAATGAATGAATGAATGAATGAATGAATGAATGAATCTTTATTTCAGATAGATTAAAAGTACAGGTTAAAAGAAACTGAATAATATAACAAAGGGGGAAAGAAAATCCAACAAGGTCAAATTAGACAATAACTCCTCTGATTATACAGTTCAACATAAGTTATCCGAAATGGGTGATGGCTGAAGCCGCAGCTTATATTGCCCACCCATATTCCATCCAAGAATTCCAAAGAAAAACAAGAAAAACAAAACAAGAGCGATTACAATTCAGAACAAAGCTAAGTCAAAATGTGACAAAAACTAAGCTACAACACAACGCAGGCTGGATATGACAATCCTTTTGTGATTTTACATGTCATCTTGTATATATGTTTGGAGTATTTCTTCCTTTAGTTTTTGTTTAAATTGTCCAAACGTTGCACATGATTTTAATTCAGGTCCAAAATCATTCCATAATCTGACTCCTTGCACTGAAACACAGTGTTGCTTGGTGGTAGTTTTCACTGAAGGTTTTTGAAATATACATGTTCCTCTGAAGTGATATCGTTTCTCCCTTATTTGGAACAACTTTTGGATATTTGCGGGCAGTGATAGATTCTTCACTTTAAACATTATTACTGCAGTTTTAAAGTCAACCAGATCTTTCAACTTGAGAGCTTTTAATTTAAGAAAAAGTGGGTTTGTTGGTTCCCTGTAAGCAACTTTGTTTATTATTCTAATAGCTCTCTTCTGAAGCATAAAGACTGGATATATGTTTGTTTTATATGTATTTCCCCATGCTTCAGTACAATATGTCATGTATGGGAGTATTAATGAATGATACAAGGTATATAGTGTGGGTTGATTCAGCAAATATTTCACTCTGTGTAGTATTGCAATTGATTTGGATATTTTACCTTTAATATAATTAATATGTGACTTCCAACACAGTTTATTATCAATTATTACTCCAAGAAATTTAGTTTCGGATACCCTTTCAATCTCTACACCATTTACACTGAGTTTTGATACTAAGTTGTTGTGATGGTTGTTAAAGACTATAAATTTTGTCTTACTTAAATTGAGCGTTAATTTGTTTGAATCAAACCAGTTTAAGCTTTCCTAATTCCTTTCCGAGTGTATCCAAAAGTTGTTCCAAATTGCTTCCACTGCATAATAGATTAGTGTCATCGGCAAACAATATTAAGTCAATTTTTTCTGAAACTTTACATATATCATTTATATACATATTGAATAACAATGGCCCCAAAACTGAACCCTGTGGGACTCCACAAGTAACCTTCAGTAACTGTGAGTTTTTGTTACCAACACATACATACTGATATCTATTCTTTAAGTAACTACATAACCAGGACAGTGATACCCCTCTAATACCACAATTTTGTAGTTTCTTTAACAATAAATTATGATCCACTGTATCAAATGCTTTTTTAAGATCCAGGAATACCCCAACTGAATACTCTTTATTTTCAATGGCAGTTGATATTTTTTCTATAAATTCCATTAGAGCAAATGCAGTTGTCCTCTTGTGTCTGAACCCATATTGCTGCTCACACAATAAATTATTCTTCAGTATGAAGTTGTCAATTCTCTCATAGAATATTTTTTTCAAGTATCTTGGAAAATTGCAGCAATAGTGAAATTGGTCTATAGTTTGAGAATTCCCCTCTGTCACCCGTCTTGTATATCGGAATTACTTTAGCTATTTTCATTGCATTGGGAAATATACCTGTTTGGAGAGACAGGTTACAGATATATGTCAGTGGTTTCACTAAGCATTCAATAATAGTTTTGACTAAGAGCATGTCAATACCATCACAGTCTGTAGATGTTTTACTTTTAAACGATTTAACAATTTCAATGACCTCTCTCTCGTCTGTGTTCTTTGTGAAAATGGAGTCTTTTATAGCAGTGTTTTTGCTTATTGTATCACCTGTAGGCGCCGTAATGGGTATTTCTAGAGCCAAATTAGGACCAATGTTAACAAAAAAGTTATTAAATTCATCTGCAGGTGAAGCTGCATTCACACTCTGAGTCGTTTTATTATTTACAATTCAAAAGTCAAGTGCAACTAGATTCTAGTTGCACTTGACTTTTGAATTCCTTTTCAGTGTAATATTCACAATGGTTATGAATATTATTGAAAAAGTGGTTATCAGGATCAATATCATTCTCCATCTCTTGTAGTTTATGTTCAGCATAATGGCATATTTTCAGAGTTTGAGTTTCCTCACTCTGTGTCAAATGACTTCCTCCAACTGGGGATAATTGATGTCTACTCAAGTCAGTCATAAGTTTTTTGTTTGTTTTGCTTATTTTTTTTTAAGTACATTGACATGGTATGTCAAAAGAACTATTCTTGCTGTGTGTGTGGATATGGATTATCATTGTCTCTTAATTTTCTTAATCAGTGTTCATCTGTATTTATTTAAGTCAGTAACATCTCTGATCATTATACTCTTTGCTTGCTCAGGTGTTCCATTTAGTTTGATCCAAACTCTACAATTTCTTGTCCATGTTGCCTGTATCTTATTTTGTCTTTTCAGCATCCGTGCTTGCCGTGCTATTTCAGCATTAGTTTTCGTTAGGTGTTCATTTAGGTAGACTTCTGTTCCCCGGAGCTTTCTGGCCTGCCTCAGTATGTCATTCTTTACCCTTCTGTTCACAAAACGCATCACAATTGATTTCTTTGTTTTATTATCTTTCCTGGGTAAAGCATAACAGGCTGAAATTGCATTTTCTTCGACCTTTATATCTCTACTATCAAGGAACTGAAGCACCTGGTTTTCCAGGGAGACTGATTCACTTGCGGGAGCCTCCTCACCTCTCAGTCCTGTTGTAGCATGAGCGTATGATTGATATTTGATGTCTAGTCCACTTATAATTAGATCATCCATACGAGAACATTGTTCAAGATCCTCGACGCGTCGCTCCAAGTCCGTAATTTTTTGTCTTTTTCCTGAATTGTTAATTTTAATTCTCGGACTTCTTCCATTAGGCCTAATATTTTGGCCTGCTGGCTAACCATTTTGGTCACTTCTTCTGACAAGAAGTTCAGAGATTTTTTGATCTCTTCCATTTCCTCCTTCTTTGGTGGCATTTTTACTGACCTGTGGATAGTAAAACAATCTCTGCTGGTGTCGCCGGTATCCGATCCGACCGACCTCGAATCCAGCTGGGCCTCAGCTAGCCCCCTCCGCTGCTAGTCCTGCTGTTTACCGCCGCCGTAACCGAGCTCCTGTCCAGCCGGGGTACCGGAAGCTCCTCCACTGAATCCCGCTGCACACCGCCGCTGTAGCCAAGCTCCGATCCTGCTTCTGTCTGGCTGGGGTCTCGGTAGATCCTCTGCTGAGCCCAGCCACCTACCGCCGTCTGCCTCAGTAGTTCCTCCGCTGAGCCCCGCCGCTGTAACTGGGCTCCAACTCAGGCTATTGTCTGGCTGGGGCCCCGGTGGTCCTCCACTGGTCCCCGTCTCCCACCACCGCTGCACCCGAACTCCGATCCGGCTCCTGTCCAACTGTTGCCTCGGTTAGTTCCTCCGGCGAGCCCCAATCACCGGGGACAGAGTCGCTTCGTGTCGGTGTTAGGTGCTACGACTAGCGTTAGCTTAGCAAATGCTTCGGGTAAAGCGTAGCAGCGAACCACAAAAAGAAACGCTAATCAGTTTACTCACAGTGTCCGGTGAAAGGCGATTAAAGGGGTATTTCAACGGAGGTGGAAATTCAGCCCGTGCGTGTGCGTCACAAATGCCGATTGCTGTTGGTTAGTTATTTTAATGGCAAAATCAGCAACTTTGTCTCAGCACTGAAAAAGTGTGACCATCCCGGCCGTCATGTTGCTCCTGTTAAAAACATTTAAAACATTAACAGTAACATTTAAAAACAATAAGCAAAATTTTAAACTGGATCCTAAAACTAACAGGAAGACATACACGCTGGGGCTGAAAAGTTCATAGGCTGAAAAGTTCATAGTGGTCAAATTTGACCAAATGCGGTTTATTTTTCAACACATTCTCCCCTTCAGTCCATATACTTCTTCCATTGGTGTTGCAGAGCTTGGATCCCTGCAGTTGAAAAATAAACCAAATTTGGTCAAATATGACCACTATGAACTTTTCAGCCTATGGATTTTTCAGCCCCAGCTCATATAAAGAAAAAAGAAGCAGGCCCAAAACTGAGCTCTGAGGTACGCCACAATTCAGCTGTGACATGATTTAAAACATGACTGAAACTTTTCAGAAATGTCATTAAAATCAACAAGACTGCAGCAACTCATACACAATTTTTACTAAAACTTTTGATTTGGAAATGAGCCTAAAATTAGACAAGACATTGGGGTCTAGATTTGTTTTTGTTTTTTTTAAAGGAGGGGCTGAACCAAAAAGCTAGAGGGTCACATGCTGAATGCTTTTTCAGATTGAGCAGGGCAGGCACTTGGATGAAGGTAATATACTCCTTAACACCAGGCTAGACAGATGTAACAGGATTAACCCTTTGAGTGTGAGAATTTGCGTGCCCTTAGTGGCAGAGCGTGGCACTGCGCCTGCCTTCTCACTCTGGCATGACCGCCTGCATTGGGAATTTGTACTGACTGTACTGATTTGCCAGTTTCAAAAAGTGGCAGACATCCGTTGGAGGACTCAGTGGATGACACGTAATACACCAAAGAAGAAGAACCCCTCATTTCCTTTTCCTGTTTGTAGCAGTTAGTCCAGAAAGCTAATATGGCCACGATCGTCACAGTCACTTTTCTGGCTTTGTACGCAGAAAACAGCCGTGGGATACAAGTGAAATTTAAGTGGGATAATCATAAGACATTGTAGATGTGATAGAGATTTTAAATTACCGGCAGAACGCAAAATATGGACCATGATGGGTGAAAACGCAGCGGCCTCGCCACCCAGCCAACCAGCCCCCCTTTGTCAAAAGTAAGTGAGAAATTTCTGGGTTTTTTTTTAAATGTACTGATTTCTTGTTCATATACTGTTAATTACCGTATATACTGCACTGCTGCCCTTTGCAGTTCTGATTGGATGCTAAACTGTGTTTCGTTACCTTGTATTCATACATGTGTAATGACAATAAAGTTGAATCTAATCTAAATCTAATCTAATCTAATATACTTTGAAGATAAGCTGATGAGGTACCTCTGTACAAAAAATGGTGTCAAAAGACCGAACCATTTTTTTGTGTAAATACATCCAAAGTCCAGTTTTGACTGAGTTATGGAATTTAAAGAGGTGCCGTGACATTATGCAAATTAGATGTGTAAATTTATTCCTATCTGAAACTTTGGATCATATTTTATATACATGTTTCTAATTGACAGTAAGCCATTATCTCTTACCACTTTCAAGTTTTAGCCTTGGAAATCTGAACTATTTTATTGACAAAAAATATTTACCACTCTTGACCACTAGGGGTTATGTCACAGTTCGACAACATATACACTCGTAGGGTTAAAATATTGTGAAAATGTATATCTGTGAATGAGAACTTTAAATTTGTGTATCTCTGTCCAAATGAAAGATGCACTACTATAGTCGCACAATTCTATGATGACCTTGGCACCTGAGGGAGAAGCACGTTATACCAACCACATCCCTAAGAGAGAGAGCTGGAGGAAAATAGGAGAGGAAGATGAAGAGAAGGGAAGGAAACAAGGACAGGGGAAGGGAGTGGAAAAGAGAATTTTATTGTTTCATTGTTGTCCGAGTGTGGTCCTCCGACAAATCCACTGCTGTAAATCTTTAGCAAAAATAAAACTAAACTCAATATTATAGCCACAAACCTGATGGAAGCACTACAGTGAGAGTAAATAAAAACCTCAGCTTGGCATCAGGCTTCATTTCGAACCCTGCCCTTGAGCAGGGTTTCCTCTAGTAACATTTCTTGGTGGCGGCCCGCCACGTCAAGGAGATATGAATTTAAGAAAAATATATGAAGCAATGACTTTCCGCAAGTGCACACACGAACAACGCACATGGCCGTCATCCACGCGGAGTTTAGAAGCGCCCTGCCCACACAAGCTTTCCAGTCAGTCAGTAGGCAGTGTCCTGCTAGAGGCAGCAGCATCTTCATGGAAAAGAAGTGAAAACCGGGAAGTCAAACAGCAGAAATGGACTCTATTTGAAGAGAAACTTTGTGAAGAAGTCCGCCATTTCTTCGTTGGTGAAAATCTTGGCACTACCTATCAGGCGGGAGTGAAACTACAAATGATGGTTGTGTGCATGTGTCAACCGCTTAGCCTGGATAGATGAAAAAAGTGAGCATGTACAGCGCCGCGTGCGTGCCGGGCTCGTCCAACGCACACACGGACCAAGGCGGACTAGAGGAGAAATGCAGCATGAATAAGGCTTGAATGTCCAACAGAAACATGAGTTTATCAAAGTACTTTAAATGTGGAAAAAAAAAAAAGTCAGAAGAGGTATGTATGCACTGAAGACATTTATCATGGTTTTAACCCGCTGGAAACGGAAGCAATAACAGAAGAGTCGCTTAGCTAAGAGATGTGGTTAGAATTCAAATGCAGCCAGCTTCACATGAAGGGAAAGGCAAGGGGGACTACTGAAATGCTAAGGATATATTTCACCAGCCACTACAATATTAAATTATGTTCTCAATTATGTACCTGGCAAGTTAAGATGACCGAAATTCACGAAGTCAGTGACTTCAATCCGTCAGCAGCCTTCAGACAAACTAAAAATGCCAGCATTTGGATTTCAAAATAAGGGAGGTTTTTCTTGGCGGTGAGGAGATTTCTAAAAAAAAACTATAAACATATAGAAATGTTATAACAGAAATAATGGCATCCTTGGTCATTTAAGTTAATTTAAATCATTAAATACAATTTTATTAATATTTTTTTCTTTGTAATGAGAGTTAAATTATTGTTCTGTTCTGACTGCAAAGTTATGTAATTTTATTTTAAAAAACAGACAAAAATAAGCCATAAAATAATCCACAAATTTGTAATAAAGTTCCAAATGTACAAGAAAAGTCAATTTTACAAGAGGAAATTACAAATTTGAGGAAAATGGTTTCAAATTTAGATAAATTTAAAGAGAAAAGTAGAAAACTATAAGAAAATTGTTATAAATTTTGGAGAAAAACCTCAAACCTTCAAGACTGAAGTCATTACTCAAGTTTTAAGTGGGTGCTCTTTGTACCCTTAACTAGAAATTTTTGGTTGTCTCCTTTAATTTACATGGCACTTGATATTTTCTAACCTGTTTGTATACCACCATAGACAGAGAGAGAGAACCTGAATTAGACAGAGCTCAGAGAGGGCAAGATTAGACAGAAGAGAGGAGCCAAGGAGAGGAAAGTGTTCAGGCAGAGGGTCCAGGAGAGGTGAGAGCAGAGGAAGGAGAGAAGGATGACACCAGTAAAAAGTCCAAACACAGGATGTCTGGGTGGGACCCCAACTGGCCCAGTATTCCAATATTCAAGCCCTTGTTGTACAATACTTCAAATTGTAAGTTCCATATGCACGGCAGTGGCTCAGGAGGTAGAACGGGTCCTCCAATAACTGGATGGTTAGCGGTTCTTATCCCGCTCTCCCCAGATATCCTGCCGTTGTGTCCCTGGGCAAGACACTTTACCCACGTTGCCTCCAGTGTCCATAACACTGGGTATGAATGTGTATAAATATTCGGTGGTGGCCGGAGAGGCCGTTGGCTGGGATTGCCACGTTTCCATCAGCCTACCCCAGGGCAGCTGTGGCTACAGTAGTAGCTTGCCACTACCATTGTCTGTCTGGAGTGAATGAATAAAATATCTGTAAAATGCATCTTTGAGTATCTATGATAAAGTGCTATATAAATCTGATGCATTATTATATCCCAAGTTACTGTGCAAAATTAAAAAAAGAAATAAATAGTATAAAATTAACATATTCATACATATGTGTTTTCTGCCCCTACCCCCGGAAAAATATGTTGCCACCGCACCAAGGGCTTGAAGCCAGAGGAAACACTGCTTGAGCATTAATATTTTAAGCAGGAACAGAAAGTTATCTATGCAGAACCCCTGGAAAAAAAAACAAAAACAGGTACATGTTGGGTGATGGGTGAAGCATTTGTGGACATTTGGTGCAAAGCAGCAACATATTTTGACCCAAATTGAATTGTGATTTTAATAAATTACTTTTTGTCTGTTTCATATACACAATAGGAAGAAAATTACATTTCACATTCAGGCTTTAACACCATTGTTCAGCCTGCATTTGAAGAATCCATCCTATTTTAAAGAATAAATGTAGCAGCAGCTGAAGGAATTATTCTATTCATCTCTTTCAGCCACAGGGCTCATTCAAACAAGAACTCAGATTCAGGCCCACCACTTCAGAAGCTAAAAAGTGTGCAACGCCCGAGGCAGCAGCCATGCAGGATGAACTCAGGACTATCCAACTATGGGATGCTACAGTAAATGCACTGCCTTATCATTTAACAGAACACTGCCAGTAAATTATAAAGAAGTAGTGAAGGGAAAAAAAAGCTGTGAAGTGCATATGAATGACTCGGTCAACTGGAGCACCAACAAGGCGATGTAAACAAACAAAGCTCAAGGCTGAGCTGTCCACATGCTCACTGGAACCATCTCAGAGTATGTTTGCTTCGTTTGTTGTTCACTGCCTCCTCCCCCGTGACCTTTGCTCATTATATTCAATAACGGCAGATTTGAGGTGAGCGTCTCTTGGCCGAATTACAGATGCAGCAGACTTCAATCAGCCCGAGGTGAAGAGCAGTTGCTGATTAAATCTGAAATAACACAAACAGAGAGCCAGAAAAAAAAAAAATGTGGAGAAACACGGCCGCTCTTTAGCCTGCTGTCAAGACGGTGTGATTAAATTATTTTATCCTGACAAACAGTGACTTCTGCCTGTTTAAAGTAGACATCAGTGTTACCCACAAGCTTGTCATGAGGTGTTAACAACAGTATGGGATCATGTTTGATGCTCAGCCTCTGGGAACAATGTCATTTGGAATCAAGAGCAATGTCAGAGAACCCAGAATACAGGCACAACAGCTGTATCTGCTGTGCCAATCCATCTGTTAATCTCCTGCTCTGATCTCCAATTGATTGTGAACAAGACACTGAAGAGGGCAATCCACCCTTCTCGGCTGAAGAGCATGACCTCAGACATGGAGGTGTTAATTCTTCTCTAAACCACTCCACACTCAGCCGTGAAGCGCTTTAGGGTGGAAGCTGGAGGTCTTTGCTCCAAAAAGTCACTAGAACCACATCACACAGCACGTGATGCTCTCTACTGCAACAAAAAATTCTATAAGTAAAAAGTTTTCAATGAGAATGATAAATACGTTTAAAAATAACATTTTTCTCTTCTGGAAAATTAAAAGCCTCTCTGACAGACGGTGTTGACATCAGCGGAGAACTTTTGATGGCACAATGAATTCCTGTATTTCAGACATAGAGGGACTTCAACTTGATCATACTAACCTCCACAGAAAAATGGCGGGGTAGCTCATTCTGGACGGATGAAATTACCCCAAAAGTGTTCAGATCTCCTGACCGGTGACCTTGACCACGTCCTAGATGCAGACCCATTTGAGGACCAATAGCCACTTTTGGAGTGAGAAATTCCAAGAACACAGTTCTAAGAACTGTCTGCCTCAAATTTTGTTATAGCCTTAATGTAGACCTACCTGCTGATCACTGTGCATGAGTTTGTTGAGAATTAAGGCAACTGCCTAGGAGGAGTACTGATTTTTCTGAAATCACGTACATGCCCAGATCTCCTGACCTTTGACCTTGAGCACAACCTGGTTGCAGATTCAACTGAGGATTAATATGAATGAGTTTGGTGACCATCGGGGCAATTGCCTAGGAGGATTAGCGATTCCAGTGAAATATGAATGAACGGACTATGTGCCATCGTATAAGTTCCTTGTGGCTTAAGAGGAATGAGCTAAAACTTGTAAGTCATGCAACTAGTATAAGACTAAAATAAAGATGGACAACGTGAGAGCTCTCCAAAAGTGAACCTGATGCATCTCAAATGCCCTCTGGTGGTTGGCTCCAGTAAGATGATAAACCCCTCCTACCCCATTACTGAGTGAGGCATTTTGCCAAACTGAAAACTTAAACTTGCTTTAAAACTTAAATATATTTTTCCAAAACCTGGTTTCTGTCTTTACTGGTAGATCTTATCATGCTGATGTAAAGTGCTGATGATACATTTTTGACTTCATCTAATTTTTCAACACATAATACAATATGACAAAATAGGTTGGTCTGTGCAGTTCTAAGTCAAACACGTGAATATCCAACGTTTTCATGTCACCAATTACATCAGTGACTGGAAAACCCCGCTGCCATGTAGTCACGTCATCGGGAGAACACAACGCTTGGCTGCCCATTGTACACACAGGATGGAAGCAGTTGAAAACATCCACGATGATCCCAGCACATGTAGTCTGGAATTGGTTTGTGTTGTCCAATCTTCAGACAATTATAATTCTGAAGAATGGGATGACAATGAAGAATATGGGGGCATCAGACCGTAGACTCTACGGCGTAGAGGTTTGAGCTGTGCCAAGCCAGTCACACTCAGAGAGTGACGGGTGGAGAGGCACACATGCCCGCCGCAGCAGCAGCGACAAACACACGGCAGGGGAACACCAGGTTTATTCTTTTGTTACAGATATTGCAACAAATTATTTGTTCATAAATATAATTTATTTAAACCTGATTTTTCAATAAAATCATAGCAGTGTATTCTCTGTGGCTCAGGCATCAGGTTTATTATGGATTATATTTTGAGTTCTTGTTGTTTTTGTTTTGTACGTGTGTTTTGAGCCACTTTCAGGTGGGCACTGTCCAAGATTCGCCGGTCCGAACACGCGCCCTCTCTCTTTGACAGTCAGCTGTTCATGGTTTGTGTGCACCATCTGCCGTGTTGTCAGCCAGTCAATGTTTCCAGCGCTATCACGATGTGTTGGCTGCTCCACACAGCCGTGGTTCTGTTGCGCCCCTTGAAGCGATGTCGGCCCTGGGGTGCAACCGTGGTTAACACGTCTCCTCTCTATGTTCGCTGGACGATGTCGGCCCCGAACGCCAACTGTAAGTGTTTCTGTTTATTTTTGTGGGTCTTCACCTTTTTGGGAACTGTTGTCATCATTCTTACAGCCGTGGACAGAATTGTTGGTACCCCTCTGTTAATGAAAGAAAAACCCACAGTGGTCACAGAAATAACTTGAATCTGACAAAAGTGATAATAAATAAAAATTCTATGAAAATTAACCAATGAAAATCAGACAATGCTTTTGAATTGTGCTTCAACAGAATTACTTTAAAAAATAAACTCATGAAACAGGCCTGGACAAAAATGATGGTACCCCTAGAAAAGATTGAAAATAATGTGACCATAGGGACATGTTCAACCAAGATGTGTCCTGTAATTAACATCACAGGTGTCTACAAACTTGTAATCAGTCAGTCGGCCTATTTAAAGGGTGACAAGTAGTCACTGTGCTGTTTGGTGACATGGTGTGTACCACACTAAACATGGACAAGAGGAAGCAAAGGAGAGAGTTGTCTCAGGAGATTAGAAAGAAAATTATAGACAAGCATGTTAAAAGTAAAGGCTATAAGACCATCTCCAAGCAGCTTGATGTTCCTGTGACTACAGTTGCACATATTATTCAGAAATTTAAGATCCACGGGACTGTAGCCAACCTCCCTGGATGTGGCCGCAGGAGGAGACGGATAATACGAATGGTGACAAAACAGCCCAGAACAACCTCTAAACACATTCATGGTGAACTCCATGGTCAAGGTACATCAGTGTCAGATCGCACCATCCGTCGTTGTTTGAGCCAAAGTTGACTTCATGGGAGACGACCAAGGAGGACACCACTGTTGAAAACAAATCATAAAAAAGCCAGACTGGAATTTGCCAAACTGCACGTTGACAAGCCACAAAGCTTCTGGGAGAATGTCCTATGGACAGACGAGACAAAACTGGAACTTTTTGGCAAGGCACATCAGCTCTATGTTCACAGACGCAAAAATGAAGCACACCAAGAAAAGAACACTGTCTCTACTGTGAAACATGGAGGAGGTTCTGTTATGTTCTGGGGCTGCTTTGCTGCATCTGGTGCAGGGTGTCTTGAATCTGTGCAGGGTACAATGAAATCTCAAGACTATCAAGGTATTCTAAAGAGAAATGTGCTGCCCAGTGTCACACAGCTTGGTCTCAGTCGCAGGTCATGGGTCTTGCACCAAGATAATGACCCAAAACACACAGCTAAAAACACCCAAGAATGGCTAAGAGCGAAACATTGGACTATTCTAAAGTGGTCTTCTATGAGCCCTGATCTAAATCCTATTGAACATCTGTGGAAGGAGCTGAAACATGCCGTTTTGAGAAGGCACCCTTCAAACCTGAGACAACTAGAGCAGTTTGCTCATGAGGAGTGGGCCAAAATACCTGCTGAGAGGTGCAGAAGTCTCATTGACAGTTACAGAAATTGTTTGATTGCAGTGATTGCCTCAAAAGGCTGTGCAACAAAATATTAAGTTACTTTAACTTAACCTAAACATAACGTCTTTAATCCATTGTGACACGGATGGAGGAGTAGGAGATTTCCACTGGAGAAGAATCCGACGTCTGGCCAGCAGTGATGTAAAGGCAATGATCCCTCACTGTGTAGAGTTTAAGTGAGCAGACAGGGCTGGGGTTCCAAAGATAGCTATCAATGAGCAGGAATCTACATGAAGTCCCATTACCATTGACATTATATTAAAATAACCAGTCCAAAAATTATGTACATGAGAACAAGAATAAAACATATGGCTTAGATGACAACCTGAACTCAAACAATGTTTACGTTTAGCCTCCATTTCTGGGTAAATCTCAGAGAGTCTTGCCTTTGAATAATGAACTCTATGTATCAGTACCTTAAGGTACCATCATTTTTGTCCAGGCCTGTTTCATGAGTTTGTTTTTTAAAAAAATTCTGTTGAACCACAATTCAAAAGCATTGTCTCATGTTCATTGGTTAATTTTTATAGAATTTTTATTTATTACCACTTTTGTCAGATTCAAGTTATTTCTGTGACCATTGTGGGTTTTTCTTTCATTAACAGAGGGGTACCAACAATTTTGTTCATGTGTGTATGTTCAAAACATGTGCTGTGGTGAATTCTGCGCCTAAATCCATTCATCATGACCCTCTGTGTGCTCTTACGCAGGGCAGAATCAGAATCAGAATCAGAATAAACTTTATTGCCAAGCATGTAAAAAACACACGAGGAATTTGACTTGACATCGGTGCGCGTGCAAGCGCGACACAACGACACGGCAGCCATAATAGGCGTCTCATCAAACAGAGATAGATAAGAAAGGGAAGGGAGGGGAGGGAACGACACAATGGGGGAGGAGAGAAAAAAAAACTTCGTTATCAGAATACAGCTTATGAATATTTAAGCAGATTATGATTACAATGAAAAAAAATCTCTCAATAGCACAGAGCAACAATCATCCACAAAAAACCAAAAGACCAAAAGTCAGAGAGGATCAGTGAATGGATGGGTGTAATTCAGTATACTGTATATGAATCAGTGTGTTTGTGTATGTTGAATGCAGGTGGGTGTTTATCAGTTACTGGAGGCAGCAAAATCTCTACCAGCTGAGATGTTATGTCTTAGTGTCTGAAACTCGGAAGCATGTCCTTGAGGCATGGCAGATGGAAATTTCCTGAGCCAGTCACATGTCCTTGAGAGTTCAGATGCAGCACCCAGAATGTTTATGAAGAGAAGCACAATCTTCTGTTTTGTCTTAATCCAGGAGGAAAATAGTCAACAGGGCGCCAAATTCAAGGTCTGATAGACACAGATCACTCAGAGCATAGAATTTTTTCATCTCTTGCAATCCTGTGTTCATAATTTCCATACATAGGCTTTAATCCATTCCTTGGAGGCACCAAAAACGACTCCAGATGTTTCCTTTCTAAAACATGGGTAAACATGTCCGGTAGAGTCCATCCCTCTACAGTGCATGCCAGATGGTAATTTCCATGTTAGTCATTGCCGTTAGTTAGTGCACTCCCCCGTCTGGTAGAATTGTTGAAGAAGCAGCTATGCCGGGACCGCTTTTGATTAGCTCTTCCAGTTAAATTTTCGATACACCAGGAAAACTCCAGAGCCAATCAGCAGAAAATCCTGTGATCGTAAAGCCAAACCAGATAGATGTTTTCCACATCATCAGTCAAATCATGCAGACACATGCGTTCCAATCCATGGGTCTCTCCATAGGGGCTCCCCCTGGCCCGAATTTATGTAAAATGTTGTTAATTTTATTAAAGCCGCTCACCAAATCCATTTTTTTCGTTTGGATCAAGATTCAGCCAGAAGAACAGCGACGCAGACAAGACAGCAAGCTGGGATTCTCAGTTAGGGAGGGAAGGAGGGTGAAAGAGGGAGCAAAGGAAAAAGCGACTGTTCTCTCTGAAGGGCAGAAGCAGAAGTGTTGTGAGCTACAAAGTTGCTGTCATTCTAATCAACAACACCGGTGTTCATTCTCCCACTTACGTCATGGGGGTGCTTCCCTTAATTCGGTGGGCGGCACCACAGTCCAGTCAGTGGCTGCTGTTTTTTGATGATAACTAGTTTATGCAGGCATGGTTGTAAATGTTATATTGATCATCGACAACGACTTTTGGGTTTACACAACATCCTAAAAAATGTCAAAATCATGTCATCAGCCCTTTAAATTCAAATGTTCATTTTTAAGATTGCATTGCTTTAATTAGGTGATTGATGCCGCAAAAATGTGGCTGTGGTCATGACTGAGCATGGTGTAAGGATCTGCTACATAGGTTGTAACGCGTGGCCATTTGGTAGAAACTCAACACTGGGACTCTAGTTTATGCGAGATTTTGCACAAGATTACAGCACCCTAAAACCAGGAAGTAGAGCTTCCCTTTTCTCCAATAAAATTACATGGTGGCACATCATACATCTTTCTATACAATCTATGGTCCTGACCAAGCATTGTTCTATAT
Organism: Pholidichthys leucotaenia; assembly: GCA_020510985.1. Taxonomy (NCBI): domain Eukaryota; kingdom Metazoa; phylum Chordata; class Actinopteri; order Cichliformes; family Pholidichthyidae; genus Pholidichthys; species Pholidichthys leucotaenia. The sequence continues at coordinate 165,441,174 of CM035838.1, read as the reverse complement.
ATATGAAAACTTTAGACAGAATCTGCAACTGCCCAAAAATGTTGTTCATCTCCTTGTACTATTGGACCTAAATCTGGAAACTCCTGGAACGGCTACCAAAACTTTCTAAACTATTAGATACTAACTTACTTTCAAGGCAGCGTTTATGGCTCTCTCATAACATTCACACTGCACAATCCCACTTGTGTTTTGCTGCCAAGTTGAAGAGGTCAGAAGAAAAGTACAGCATCCATGCCCCGAGTTGACCTCAGCAGTAGGTGGTGAAGTCTGAGGGCATGGAGTGAAAAATGAACTGGAAAGTGATACAGTGCGTTTGTAAGTGGCCATCTGGATGTACCATCCTTTTCAGCAGTTTTTCTGTCAAAACAAGATATCTGCTCTTCTATATTTTCAATACATATTCAACATTTGTAGGATTGTGACCTGATAACATGAGGACATTGCTGTTAGCGTGATGTAGCTTTGTTTAGAGCATATCCATTATGACATTGCTCTCGTAAATTACTTAAGCATCACACCATAAACCTTTCCAAGAGCTCTAACAAGCCAAGTATCTTTAGTTGATGAGTTGCACACATTTACTGAGGTTGTAAAACAAAAGAGAAAACATTCATCATTCCTTCAGGACAAAGGTACTTACAGTAGATTGTGTTTCAGAAAATGCATCTTTTGAAAAAGAAGTTATTTGAGTAAAAAAATGACAAATATCTGCACTGCTGTAAAGCATCAGTCAAATTGTACATCAATATTTCACACATTCTGCAAACTGAGTATTAAAATGAAAGAGCTTAGTTTGCTAAAGGATGTTTATAAGAGTAACTTCTAATATCACCCTCTCATTTATAGGACTCGGTTCCTGCTTTTAAGAGTCACCGAGGGAGCTTTAGACTGTCAACAAAAGCGTAATCTGAGGATGGTTTTGCAAGCACTTAATTAAAGGCATCAAAAATAACGTCTGTGAATTAAATGAATGGTCAAGAGTTGGTAGATAGTTCGGCTGGGTTGGATAAAATGTACAGTGCAGTGAAAAAGTGTTTGCCCCCTTCCTGATTTCTTATATTTTTGAATATTCATTATACTTAAATGTTTCAGATCATCAAACAAATTTTAGTATTAAACAAAGATAACCTGAGTGAATACAAAATGCCATTTTTAAATGGTGATTTCATTGATTAAGGAGAAAAAAGCTATCCAAACCTAACTGGTCTGACAGTGCAACCGGAAAGCATTCACAGCGCTTCACTTTTTCCACATTTTGTTATGTTACAGCCTTATTCCAAAATGAATTCAATTCCTTTTGTCCCCTCAAAATTTTACACACAATACCCCATAATGACAATGTGAAAAAAGTTTTTTTTTTGAGATTTTTGCAAATTTATTAAAAATAAAAAACAAAGAAATCACATGGACATGAGTATTCACAGCCTTTGCTCAATACTTCCTTCCTTCTTTTGTCTTCCTGAAAGACAAAAGAAGAGGAAAACAGCAACCTTGTGTGTAGCAGAATAGAATGTATGCACTCTGTTGGACAGAACAACATCACAGTGCCCAGAAAGACAGACCGCGCTTGTGGCCCTGGAAATGAACAGGTACAATGTAGACATAGCTGCACTTAGTGAAACAAGATTGCCTGGATATGACAGCTTGGAAGACCATGGGTAAATCTTCTTTTGGAGTGGGAGATCAACTCAAGAAAGGAGACAAGCAGGAGTGGGCTTTGCAGTTAGAAAGTAGATAGCAGCAATGCTTGATGAGGAACCGGTGCCAATCAACGACAGGATAATGACTATGAGACTCCCACTACAGCGGAAGATATATGCCACACTCATCAGTGTATATGCCCCAACAATGACCAACACAGAGGAGGTGAAAGAGGAGTTCTACAGTGATTTATGTGAGACTATCAGGCATGTACCGACTGATGACAGGCTGATACTCATTGGAGATTTTAATGCCAGAGTTAGTTCGGACACTGAGAAATGGAAAAGGAGTGCTAGGCAGTCATGGAGTAGGCAAGTGCAATGCTAATGGAGAACTTCTACTTGCACTATGTTCAGAGTACAACCTTGTGATAACCAACACTCTATTTAAGCACAAGGACACACACAAGAAGGCATGGATGCACCCAAGATCCAAGCACTGGCACTTATTAGACTACATCATAGTCAGGCAGAGAGACATAAGGGATGTATTGGACACCAGAGCAATGAGAGGCACGGACTGCGGCACTGATCATGTTATGCTGAGATCTAGATTAAGGATTTGGAGATGAAAACAGCACTGCAGGGCAGGTGCAAAGCCACCACGGAAGCTAAATACTAGTGCACTGAAAGGCCAAAAGAAGCAGGAAGAACTTGCACAGGAAATGGATGAAAACTTTTAAGACTGGGACAGCAACAACTCGGAGAATAACATAGAAGAGAAATGGGCAACACTGAAGGATATGATGTATCAGACTGCGAGTGATGTATTAGGCCACCATGAGAGGAAACATCAAGATTGGTTTGATGAGCATGATGAACACCTGAAGAAACTACTAGAAGCGAGGAATACAGCTAGGCAGGAAAACCTACAGTGTAACACAAGGTCGAAGAAGAAGAAATGCTCAGAGTGAGCTACAGAAGTACACCAAAGAGATGAAGTCCAACTGGTGGGATGAAAATGATGCTGCCACCACCATGCTTCACTGGAGGGATGGTATTGGCCTGGTGATGAGCGATGCCTGGTTTCCTCCAAACACGATGTCTGGCATTCAAGCCAAAGAGTTCAATCTTTGTCTCATCAGACCAGAGAATTTTGTTTCTCATGGTCTGAGAGTCCTTCAGGTGCCATTTGACAAACTCCAGGTGGGCTGCCATGTGCCTTTTACTAAGGAGTGGCTTCCGTCTGGCCACTGTACCATACAGGCCTGACTGGTGGATTGCTGCAGAGATGGTTGTCCTTCTGGAAGGTTTTCCTCTCTCCACAGAGGAACACTGGAGCTCTGATAGCGTGACCATCGGGCTCTTGGTCACCTCTCTGATTAGGCCCTTCTCCCCTGATCACTCAGTTTAGACGGCCGGCCAGCTCTAGGAAGAGTCCTGGTGGTTCCGAACTTCTTCCATTTATAGATGATGGAAGCCACTGTGCTCATTGGGACTTTCAAAGCAGTAGAAATTTTTCTGTACCCTTCTCCAGATTTGTGCCTCGAGACAATCCTGTCTTGGAGGTCTACAGACAATTCCTTTGACTTCATGCTTGGTTTGTGCTCTGACATGCACTGTCAACTGTGGGACCTTATATAGATAGGTGTGTGCCTTTTCAAACATGTCCAATTAACTGAATTTACCACAGGTGGACTCCAATTAAGCTGTAGAAACATCTCAAGGATGATCAGTGGAAACAGGATGCACCTGAGCTCAATTTTGAGCTTCATGGCAAAGGCTGTGCGTACTAATGTACATGTGATTTCTTAGTTTTTTATTTTTAATAAATTTGCAAAAATCTCAAATAATTTTTTTTCACATTGTCATTATGGGGTATTGTGTGCAGAATTTTGAGAAAAAAAATAATCCATTTTGAAATAAGGCTTTAACATAAAATGTGGAAAAAGTGAAGTGCTGTGAATACTTTCTGGATAAGGTCACAAACTGATGGTCAGACATTCTCCTTCAGGACTTTCTGTAGAAAGCAGAATTCATGATTCCATTAATTATGACAAATTGTCCAGGTCCTGAAGCAGCAAAGCAGCCCCAGACCATTACACTACCGCCACCTTGTTTGACTGCTGGTATGATGAGCTTTTTATGAAATGCTGTGCTAGTTTTACACCAGATATAATGGCACGCACACCTTCCAAAAAAGTTCAACTTTTGTCTTGTCAGTCCACAGAAGATTTTGCAAAAAATCTTGGGGATCATGTTGTTTTTTTGGCAAATGAGAGACAAGCCTTTGTATTCTTTTTGGTCAGCAGTGATTTTTGCCTTGAAACTCTCCCATGGATGCCATTTTTGCCCAGTCATTTTCTTATTGTTGAATCATGGATCAATGTCCACACTGAGGCAAGTGAGGCCTGCAGTTCTTCAGATGTTGTTCTGCGTTTGTGTTTCTGATCTGTTCTTGAATTTCTTTAGATTGCAGCATGATGTGCTGCTTTATGAGATCTTTTAGACTACTTCACTTTGTCAGACAGGTTCTATTTAAGTCATTTCTTGATTCATCAGGTCTGGCAGTAATCAGGCCTGGGTGTTGCTAGTGAAACTAAACTCAGTTTTTCTAAAATGTGGTTAATCACGGTTAATTAATGATGTAACAAGGGGGAATTACTTTTTCACATAGAGTCAGGTAGGTTAGAATAGCCTTTTTTCCCAAAATAAATGAAATCATCATTTAAAAACTGCATTTTGTATTTACTTGGGTTGTTTTTGTCTAATATTAAAATTTGGTTGACGATCTAAAACATTTAATTGTGACAAATATGAAAAAAAAAAAAATCAGAAAAGGGGCAAATACTTTTTCACAGCACTGAATAGGAAATACACACAAACAGACATCAAGTGACGGCTACAATAAAGACTAGCGGCCTTGCCTGTCATTCTGTTCCAGCTAGGGGCACCTCTCCTTGGTCAGAAAACCAGGCAATCTACCCATCTGTCAAGGCCAAAATATAACAAAATAAGCCAGAATGGTCCGAGATACACAATCAGCTGTGGATTAATGAACCACAGGAAACCACAGCTGCTGCCCAGTGACAAAGCTGGGTGCTGAAGTTTTTTTTCTGGATCAGCATCAAACTTAAATCACCCACAAATCAAACTTGTCACATGTAAAAAAAAAAAAAAAAGACATTGGTTAAGCTGTGGCCAAGAATTTCATTAAGTGTTTCAGGTCTAGTTCTGATAGAATTACTGTATGTCCAGTCAGTACAGAGGAGTGGCAGCATTACAGACCTTTGTTAATATAACTGAACAGACAGCACAGCGTCCCCCACCTAGTCGGCATTCCTTGACATAGCTGGGATAAGGAGACAATTCCTCAGATATTCACTCAGGATTGGTCTCAATTATTTTGAGCCCCAAACATAAGTGTAAATCCCCGAACCTGGGAAAAAACAGACCCCCCCCCCCCCCCGCGGCAATATCACCATGTTAAGTAAGCCTTTAAAGCACCAATGCTAAATGCAAAAAAAAGCTTGCAAATTTGGAACATTTTTTTAAAATCTGCAACTTTTTCTCTCATAAATTTGTCACGTTTTTCCTCATAATTCTGCAGCTTTTTTCTTTTAAATTTGCAACTTTTTTCCTCATAAATTTGATACTTTTTCATAAATCTGCAACTTTCTCATAATTTTGCTACTTTAAAAAAACCCTGCAACTTTGCTTAATAAATCTGCATCTTATTTCACAGAAATCTGGAACTTTTTTCCTCATAAGTCTGTACCATTTTTCCTCATAAATTGGCAACTTGTTCCTCATAAATTTCCAACTTTAATATATTTGCACCTTCTATCTCACACATTTGTAACTTTGAGACAGAATGGGCCATGTTCTCCACCTCTGTTGGTGAAGCAGCTGCCCAGAGCTGCGGCCGCAAGGTGGTCGGTGCATCTCGTTGTGGCAACCCCCGAACCAAGTGGTGGACACCAGTGGTGAGGGGGGCCATTAAGCTGAAGAAGGAGTCCTATCAAGCTTGGTTGGCTTGTGGGACTCCCGAAGCAGCTGAGGTGTACCGGCAGGCCAAGCGGAGTGCAGCTCGGGTGGTTGCTGAAGAAAAAACTCGGGTATGGGAGGAGTTCAGTGAGGCCATAGAACAAGACTTTCGGTCGGCCTCAAAGAGATTCTGGCAAACTGTCCAGCGGCTAAGGAGGGGAAAGCAGCTCCCCATCCACACTGTGTATGGTGCGGATGGGACACTGTTGACTTTGAGTGGGGATATCGTCGGGCGGTGGAAGGAATACTTCGAGGATCTCCTCAATCCCACTGATACGCCTTCCACAGAGGAAGCAGGGTTTGGGGACAAGGGGGATGACTCGCCTATCACAGGGGGTGAGGTCGCCAAGGTGGTTAAAAATCTCCTTGGTGGCCGGGCCCCGGGGGTGGACGAGATTCGCCCTGAGTACCTCAAGGCCCTGGATGTTGTTGGGTTGTCATGGTTGACACGCCTCTGCAACATTGCGTGGAGGTCGGGGGCAGTGCCTTTGGCATGGCTAACCGGGGTGGTGGTTCCTCTCTTCAAAAAAGGGGGCCGGAGGGTGTGCTCCAACTTTAGAGGGATCACACTCCTCAGCCTCCCTGGGAAGGTCAAATTCCTAGTTTGTGTACTACATGAACAATGGCAATAAATCTGATTCTGATTCTGATTCTGATTCTGAAGGTCTATGCCAAGGTACTGGAGAGGAGAGTCCGGTCGTTGGTCGAACCTCGGATTCAGGAGGAGCAATGTGGTTTTCATCCTGGCCGTGGCACATCGGAGCAGCTCTTTACCCTCTCGAGGATTCTTGAGGGTTCGTGGGAGTTTGCCCAACCAGTTTACATGTGTTTTGTGGACTTGGAGAAGGCATTTGACCGCGTCCCTCGTGGATTTTTGTGGGGGGTGCTTCGGGAGTATGGGGTATCAGGCTTGTTGTTACGAGCTATTCGGTCTCTGTACAACCGTTGTGAGAGTTTGGTTCGTATTGCCAACACTCGGTCGGAGTCATTCCCAGTGAGAGTTGGACTCCGCCAGGGCTGCCCTTTGTCACCGATCCTGTTCATAATTTTTATGGACAGGATTTCTAGGCGCAGCCAGGGAATGGAGGGTGTCATGCTTGGTGACCACAGGATCTCATCTCTGTTGTTTGCAGATGATGTTGTCCTGTTGGCTTCATCCAGCAATGACCTACAGCTCTTGCTGGGACGGTTTGCCGCTGAGTGTGAAGCGGCTGGGATGAGAATCAGCACCTCCAAGTCCGAGTCCATGGTCCTCAGCCGGAAAAAGGTGGATTGTCCTCTCTGGGTTGGGGACAGGCTCCTGCCCCAAGTGGAGGAGTTTAAGTATCTTGAGGTCTTGTTCACGAGTGAGGGGAAAATGGAGCGAGAGATCGGCAGACGGATTGGAGCAGCATCTGCAGTGATGCGGACGTTGTACCGGTCTGTTGTGGTGAAGGGGGAGCTTAGTTCTAAGACAAAGCTGTCAATTTATCAGTCAATCTACGTTCCTACTCTCACCTATGGTCATGACCTTTGGGTAATGACCGAAAGAACGAGATTGCGGATACAAGAGGCTGAAATGAGCTTTCTCCGTAGGATTGCTGGACTCACCCTCAGAGATAGGGTGAGGAGCTCAGTCATCCGGGAGAGGCTCAGAGTAGAACCGCTGCTCCTCCACATTGAAAGGAGTCATTTGAGGTGGTATGGGCATCTGATTAGGATGCCTCCTGGACACCTCCCACTTGAGGTGTTTCAGGCACGTCCCACTGGGAGTCCCCGGGGCAGACCCAGGACTCGGTGGAGAGACTATGTCTCCCAGCTGGTCTGGGAACGCCTTGGTATCCCCTCTGAAGAGCTGGAGCAGGTGGCTGGGGAGAGGGAAGTCTGGGCTTCTCTGCTTGAACTGCTGCCTCCGTGACCCGGACCTCCGGAAAAGCGGTAGAAGATGGATGGATGGATGGATGGATGGACATTTGTAACTTTTTTCATAAATTTGCAACTTTTTGCTTTTAAATTTTCCATTTTTGTTAACATGCAACTTTTCTCATGAATTTGCTATTTTTTTCTTGTAAATTTCCCATTTTTTTTTATCACAAATTTGCATAAGTTTTCTTTTAAATTAGCAATTGTTTCTCATAAATGTGCACATTTTTTCATAAATTTGATACTTTTTTGTTGTAAAGTTGCAGCTTTTTTAAATCAAATTGTGACTTTTTCCTTGTAAACTTTTTTCCTCATGAATTTACTATTTTTTCTGATAAATTCACTTTTTTTTCACCATCTACAACTCTTTTGGTTTATGGAATCAGCAAGGAAATTGTACATCAGGACCCTGGAAACTGTTCATCACCAAGGTCTAAGGCTTGCCTTGGGGGCTTTCAGAACCTCTCCTGTTAAAAGTTTGTATGTTGAAGCAAACGAGCCTTCACTTCAAAACAGGCGCCTGAAATTGGCTCTCCAGTATATGGTTAAACTTAAAGCAACCATAGAAATCCAGCCTGCTCTGCAGTTTTTCACCCTCAATTTTTGCAGATGTATAAGGTCAGACCTAAAAGCATCACTCCTTTTGGACTATGTATAGAACCTTACCTGGTAAAGTTAAACCCTGATATGAGTAACGTAACACAGACATAGTTTTGTCCCATTCCTCCATGGAGTTTGAGGAAACCAATATCATTCTGGATCTGAGCCAAAACAAAAAGGACACGCACCCAAATGTGTACCAGCAGCAGATCGTAGACATAAAATTGTTACGATGCGGCCCCCACGGACCGCAATGAGATGCTATAGGCGACCAGTGAGTTGCGTATTTATTAAACAATGACGAAAAGGTACAAAATAATGAGCCACGAGGGGCTAAACACAAATAAGGACAAAGTCAAGAGCACACTGACGATAAACACAGGTTAAGGAATAAACTTACAGAGTGTGGTGAGGAAAAGAGGATGACTGGAGCCGGAGTGTAAGGACTTCAGTCTAATGTTGGGGAAACCAGCGCTATCCATAAACAAGGTCGCAGCCCCAAGCAAACAGGGCTGTTCCCTTAAATAGTGCTTGACAGATTAACCAGCTGATGAAAGGTCATCAGCTGATTGGAATCCCGCCGTACAGTGGAGCACCGCTCTTGACAGCCGGAAGCCCCGCCGAGACGCTGTCACAGCAAAGGTCTGGAGGTGCGCCAGAGGAGAGAACGGGAGACTACCGCACACCAAGTGCAGACAGAGTCAGCACACGGACTGTGACAGTTGCCCTCGTTCACGAAGCGGATTCCAGACACGGTGTAACATCGAGACCCCCTACCTGGTAGGTCCACGGGACCACCCCAGGGAGGGAGGAGAGGGAAAAAGGCCAAGGGGGGCCAGAACCAGGAGAAATCCAGAAAAGTACAAACACGGGCAACTACAGAGCATGGGAAAACAGACAACAAATACTCCATAATGCACATTTGAAAAAAAAAATAGACAGGACAATAAATACAAATAACCAGAGAAAAAGTCCTATAACCAAGATACACAGGCCCATAGGAGACAACGTGACAACCACATATCATCCCTCAGACAGAGGAGGGGAGAGAAAAAAAAAAAAAAAAAACATGCACTAAAGAGCGGCGATAAATACAGTTCACAATAGTTCAGCACAAATAGTTCAGGGGGTCTTCCTGCGTCAAGCGTCCAAACCACCGGCAGGGGAAAAACGAAAAGTTCAGGCGGCCTACCCCAGTCCCAGGCCAGGAAAAACAGTCCCTCTGGTGGCCAGACCAGATCGCCGAACTGAGAGTACAGCGTCCCTGCGAATACAGCTTCCCTGTAGAGGGGGATAGCAAGGGAACGCCGAGCCGAATACGGGGAACCCCAATGGCACCCGGTGGAGAAGGATTGGGGGAAGGATGAAGGACCAGTCCGGCGTCAGACAGCAGAGGATCTGCAGCTCCCTCACCGACCTCGAACCGAACCGGCGTTGCGCCCCTGCTGGACCCCAATTGTGTCAGCGCTGCACCCACGACGGACCCCGATTGGGCCGGAGCAGCACCCATGACGGACCCCGACTGGGTCAATGTCGCACCCGCGATGGACCCCGATTGGGTTGCGGCTGTACCCATTTCAGACCCCGATTGGGTCAATGCCGCACCCACGTCGGACCCAGATTGGGTCAATGCCACACTCACGATGGACCCTGACTGGGTCGGTGCAGCACCAGGGACGGCCTCCAAACCCGAACCTGGAACCTCCAGCACAGCGACCGGGATCAACTCCACACCGGTGACCCAGGGAGAAGGCTCAGGAGAAGAAGAAGAACCGGGATCAGGATCACCGGTAGCAACAGAGACCAGAGAGACGAGCTCAGATGCAGCGGACGGCTCGTCTCCCCGAGAGACAGGGAAAGAATGGTCCAGAATCGAGAGGAGAAAGACAAAATAGAGCACTTGCCTGAACTCGAGTTCTGTCACTGTCCAGGACTGCGACGATCCAGGTTCAGACGGAAGAAGGTCGTCCTCCGGTTCCCACTCGGCTATGGCAGGCTCTGCAGCTGGCATGATGGAGTCCACAGTCTGGAGACTCCCTGACGCAGATGTCCACACTAAGGGCCCGCATGGCGTGATGGCAGGGGCTCCGTGACCTGCCGGGTTGGACTGTCCCTCAGTGGAGACCCGGGGACGCTTACTCGTCGGCGCAGGCTCCAATCTGCAGTCCGCCCTCCTCCTCTGCCTGTGTCGTGGCTGCGGGGCTGGATCCAGGCTCTCCAAGCCTGCAGGCTCCCTCCTTATCTGCCGGCGTTATCCTGGCACCGAGGAACGCTCAGGGGAAGGAGACACAAAGGTGGCAGGTTCATAATTCATTTCTGCAGCAGGTGGAGGAAGCTCGGGGGGCTGTGAACCCCGAACTCCACCCCCAGGAATCAAACAAGGCAATTCACCCAATACAGGAAAAGAATGAATAGACACTTGCCTGATTCCCGGAGGGCTGATAGGACTTGCTGCAGTGAACTTGAATCTTCCCTTCCCCCGCTGGATGGAAATGGAGGACCCCCCGGGAAGACAAAGTGGAGGCTCTCCCACCGGATCAGGAATGGGAGCATCCGGAGACGGACTCATGGAGCTCACAGCAGCTGGGGTGAACGTCGAGGAGGAGGGAGAAACAGCCGAGGCGAACCGGGAATGAGGAGCTGACGGAACAGTGGGGAGAGATGACCCGGAGGCGGAGGCGGCTGTTTTACCTCTACGGCGAGACACGGAGGCTGCAGCTAGCTGGGAGACAGAGTTTGTGTGGCTACCCGGAACTGGATCCGGATGGGGTTCTCGCTGAGGTGTACAATCCGCAGGGAGACAACGTTTACTGGCTGAGGGCGAGGCGAAGGTGAGGTTAGGAAAACGCCGCTCCTGTGCAGTAACAGAGGCGAGCAGGTCAGTGTATTCCTGATAATCACACAGTTCAGGATTCCTCTCCACCAGCCTGACCACTGCCATCACATGCTTCATGATCTGTGTGGGGTGGACGGCGGAGCGAGCTGCAGCCACTCGGTCCCGGATGGAAATAGCTGTCAGCTGTAACTTCTCCGGGGGAATCCCGACTGACGTCTCAGTCCTTTGGGGATGACCCCTGGGTGGTGCGAACTCCTGGACTGGATCGGGGACAGGAACGGGATCCGGAAGCGAGGATCAAGGGTGCCTTCTCTTCGGCTTCCTGCCGGAGTTTCCCTCCAGCCCACGGAGTCTCTCCCGGAGTGCAGAGATGTCCGCCTTCCTTGCCATGACTTCAGGGTGGTTGGAGTAGCAAGGATGGCGGTTTATGATGGCCTCAGCGAGGTCCAGGTGCCGACGTACATCGCTGGGAGTGTCATAGAGGCGAGCGGTGAAGAGGGTTCCATCAATATAGTCGAGGGCCTCCACCAGCTCGTAGCCCAGGCTCCGAGTGTGGCCCCTGAACGGCGACATTATCTCCCAGCACGCAGGTACCCAGACAGGGAAAACAAGTCCAAATTAGGCAAAACTCACAGTCACCGGCGTCTCCTTTGGCTTCTACCTCCTGTTACGATGCGGCCCTCACGGACCGCAATGAGACGCTATAGGTAACCAGTGAGTTGTGTATTTATTCAACAATGACAAAAAAGTACAAAATAATGAGCCACGATGAGGCTAAACACAAATAAGGACAAAGGCAAGAGCACACTGACGATAAACACAGGTTAAGGAATAAACTTACGGAGTGTGGCGAGGAAAAGAGGATGACTGGAGCCAGAGCATAGGGACTCCAGTCTAACGTTGGGGAGACCAGCGCTATCCATAAATGAGGTTGCAGCCCCGAGCAAACAGGGCTGCTCCCTTAAATAGTGCTTGACAGATTAACCAGCTGATGAATGGTCATCAGCTGATTGGAATCCCGCCGTACAGCGGAGATCCGCTCTTGACAGCCGGAAGCCCCGCCGAGACACTGTCACAACAAAAGCCTGGAGGTGCGCCAGAGGAGAGAACGGGAGACTGCCGCACACCGAGTGCAGACAGAGTCAGCACACGGACTGTGACAAAAATGCTGTTTTCCTCACCATATTTCCATATACTCGGAGGGATCTAAAGTAGATGGCTCAGTCTCAGCTGCAATTGTCACCGGGCACAATCAGCATGGTTTGCGTATTCCCAAACAATGTTCAATTTTTACAGCAGAGGCTCGTGCTTTGCTTCTAGCATTGGAACACATTGAAAGAACCAAACAATAGAGCTCCTTAATTTTTACTGACTCCAGGTCCTGTCTTCAGGAGCTTGGGTTTTAAACACTGATCACCCCATTATTAACCGGATTTTAGAGAAACTAGGTTTTTTACAGAAAATAATTTTAATATCATCTTCTGTTGGATCCCCAGCCATGTTGGCCTGTCAGGTAACGAGCAGGCAGACAATGCTGCCAAGAGAGCCCTTACCCAAGAAGTCACTCAGTGTCAGATCCCAGCCTCAGGCCTCTAATAACCTCCTATATTTTAAAGAAGTGGCAGACTGAATGGGACACATGTACTGCAAATAACTGCATATTAAACTTGCCATAAGTCATAGACACTTGCATCACTTTCAAAACCGACATGATGAGGTAGTGTACACTAGATGCCGTATTGGCCACTCAAGGCTCACACACAGCTTTTTATTAAAAGGTGAAGCCCCACCATCTTGTCAGTTCTGCAGAGGGTTTTTTGTTTTTTTTTAATCAGTAAAGCACATTTTACTGGACTGTCCTGCTGTCATGACAACAAGACAACATTTTTATACTCAAAAGTCGCTGAAAAGATATTTTTAATAAGGCACCACCAAAGAAAGTTTGCAGTATTCATATGAATGCTGGTTAAGTTTTTATTCTATGTAATGCCTTAAATTTTCTCTCTCCATCTAGACAATGACTCAAATTTGTTTCCATAACATTTTTGTTATAAAGGGTTTGAACTCTCCCCCATTACAAAAGTAGGGGCCCCTAAACATAATCTTACATAGAGACTCCGACTACCTTAAGTGCCCCCCTCAATCTCTAGTCTTGAGAAAATTTTCTGTTTATTGTTCCCCGGCATGAAATATCCACCCATAGCCCCAAACCCGCGAGAGCTTCACTACATATTGGCTGAATCAGAAGAGAACACAGCAGTTGACGGAAGCTGCTTAGTTACAACTAAAACAACCAGACCACATGTAATGGGTTGTTCTGTGTGCACGCTGATATATAGATTTATCCTCTGGGCTCCGGTGCTACATCCTGACTCTTACAGCCCTGCTGTGTCTATGAATTGTTTCAGACCACAGACTGAAGGCACGATGCCCGCACACATCCACATGTAAGACTCTGGTAATGTTATTTCCGAGAACGCCGCGGTGAAGAGAACAAGGGTTCTCAGAATGACTTTGCCCCAGCCACTCCGCAGTGCTACTGTACATTTCCCCCACTCCACACACATTCTCCACAACCCCTTTAAACACTCCCAGCACATATGGCACCCCGTGTCCCTTCCTTTAATTATTTTCCTTCTCAATTATAAATCCCCTTGAACACATGCAGCTCCTCTATCATTCATAGCCACGACGCATTTTTAACACTTGGCCATACCTTTGGCTGTGATGGCAGGCTGCTCTCCCAGTAGCAGTTTTAGCCTCTTAGCGTGGATTTTACCCTGGTAGTGCGACTGTGCCACCACTGCTGAGGTGAAGGACATATTACACAGGGTGCAGCACTTATTCTTGTCCACGTCACCCTCATCGCTGCCCTAAAGGAAGACAAAATGGGGGGAAAAAGAAACAGTTCATCAATTATGCATCAGTCCTTCTCTATATTCATATTTGAGAGCTTTGAAAGCAGTATTCAAAGTTGTTGTTGTTTTTTTTTTAATGTATTTCAAAGAAAGAGCTGCAGACAATTCTGTCATAGCGACCGATCTCTGTGTCTGGTTCAAACGAGTGGAGGGATGTGTTATGTCTGGGAACCGGGAATGACCAACGGAGAGTATTGTTTGCTTGGAACACAAACTTTATTACACAAGCTATATAAACTTACAGTACTGGTCTGTTAACAGGAGGCTGAGCGCCACAGAGCCAAGAGAGAGAGGCCGTAAGATGGCCAACCCTCACACTATATGTCCTTGGCGTGGTGACATCACAAAGCGGCTGCCTCACTATGCCGATGCCAACCAAACTTGTGGTTACACCACAGGATGCAACACAGCACATGCAGCAGTAGCATATTCCTCCTTATACCCCCTTTCCACAGGGGTGACAATACTTGAGATTGCTGAGTGATGAAAAATTGGCCAGATCTTTCAATGAACGCCCAGCGATCGCCGACATCTCTCAATGACTTTCCGGTGATCTCTGTGCTCACTCAGCTGCTTTGACATTTTTGCAGTTGTAGTGGAGTGAAGACCGGGTGTAGCTTGATACGGACGGAGATGAGCGAACAGTCAGAAAGGATTAACACACTAAAACCAAAAATGAGTCAATACTGGACCATCATTATTAAATATGGGCTATGATTTAGACAGTGGTAATTAGGAGTAACAATATTTGATATTCAAATGTCCAGGGTGTACCCCTGCCTCTCGCCCAAAGATGCTGGGATAGGCTCCAGCCCCCACGCGACCCAAAAAGGATTAAGCGGAAGAAGATGGATGAATGAATGAATTTTTTTTTCTCAAATATTCACCCATTTTGAATTTGATGCCTGCAACACATTTCAAAAAAGCTGAGACAGAGGCATGTTTACCACTCTGCTACATCACTTTTCCTTTTGACAACTGAGGACACTAATTGTTGAAGCTTTGTAAGTGGAATTCTTTCCCATTCTTGCTTAATGTGCAACTTCAGTTGTTCAACAGTCTGGGGTCTCTGTTGTTGTATTTTATGCTTTATAATGCACCACATATTTTCAATAGGAGACAGGTCTGGACTGTAGATAGGCCAGTCTAGTGCCTGCACTCTTTTACTATGAAGCCACGCTATTGTAACACGTGCAGTATGTGGCTTGGCATTGTCTTGCTGAAATAAGCAGGGACATCCCTGAAAAAGACTTGGATGGAAGCATATGGTGCTCCAAAACTTGCATGTACCATTCACCATTAATGGTGCCTTGAAAGATGCACAAGTTACCCATGCCATGGGCACCAACACCCCCATACCATCGCAGATGCTGGGTTTTGAACTTTGCATTGATAACAATCTCAATGGTCCTTTTCCTCTGTAGCTTGGAGAACATGATGTCCATCATTTCCAAAAATAATTTGAAAGGTGGACTCATCAGGCCACATCACACTTTTCCACTTTGTGTCAGTTCATCTCAGTTGAGCTCGGGCCCAGAGCAACCAGTAGTGTTTCTGGGTATTGTTGATATATGACTTTCACTTTGCATGGTAGAGTTTTAACTTGCACTTGTAGATGTAGCAACAGATTGTGTTAACTGACAATGATTTTCTAAAGTGTTCCTGGGCCACGTGGTACTGTCCTTTACAGAATGATGTTGGTTTTTAATGCAGTGCCGCCTGAGGGATCGAAAGTCAAAGGCATTTAATATTGGTTTTCGGCCTTGCCACTTTCCGTATATGTAGAAATATCTCCAGATTCTTTGAATCTTTTGATGATATTATGAACTGTAGATGATGAAACCCCTAAATTTCTTGAATTGTACATTGAGAAACATTGTTCTTAAACTGTTGGACTATTTGCCCACACAGTTGTTCATAAAGTGGTGACCCTCACCCCATCCTTGCTTGTGAACAACTGAGCCTTTTGGGGATGTTCCTTTTATACCCAATCATGACACTGACCTGTTTCCAATTAATCTGTTCACCTGTTTTTTGGTGTGTTTTTTTAGCATTCCTCAACACTCCCAGTCTTTTCTTGTCTCTGTCCCAGCTTTTTTGGAATGTGTTGCAGGCATCAAATTCAAAATTAGTGAATATTTAAAAAAACAGTAAAGTTTATCAGTTTGAACATTAAATATCTTGTCTTTGTAGTGCATTCAACTGAATATAGGTTGAAAAGGATTTGTAAATCATTGTATTCCTGTATTTATTTACATTTTACACAATGTCCCAACTTCATTGGAATTGGGGCTTGTAATATGCACATCTTCACTGCATGAATAAACACTGTGTGAAATTGAAAAAAAAAAGTCTCATGTTGGAAACTGTAGGAAGAGTTAGCCAGACAAACTTGTATGGATGGACAGAAAGAAGTCATCATACCACAATATATTCCCTCCAAAGATGGGCGTATAATAAAAAATCTGTCAATGTAAGAGAATATTGAGTTTATGCAACCTCTGCTCTTGACTTCCCACCTCTGATTTGTATGTGTTTCTAAGGTTGGTACACATGCACTGCTTTTATATGAGCAAATTACCGGCACTCCGTTAGACGACTTGAACCCAGTCTGGGAAAAACGTGTCACTCAGAAAGAAAAATGTATCATTAGGTAAGATCATGTCCTTAATAGTGAGTTTTTACTGATGCCATCGGGACGGCGTGCAGCCTCCCAGGAAGACTAACCGTTACGTTAGGTCCTTTGATCCTTCTACCATCAAACTGATGAACACAGAGTAGTCTCTTTTGTAGACCATTTGGGGGCTGCATTCCAATTCCAATTCTTCAGCAGAATGTTACTGTTTATGTGCAATACTACTGTTGACCTGAGTACTTGCTCTGTTTATGCTTATATTTAACCTTTCAATGACTGCATTCTTTTTAGATGTTTATTTTTCTTTATGTTGTTTTTATCACAAACCTGGAGGAGTACACTGAGGTTGTTGTGGGATACATAACAAAATGCATTGCTGATGTCACTCACTGCAAAATCATCATTGTTCATGCTAGGCAGCACGGTGGTGCAGTGGTTAGCACTGTTGCCTTACAGCTAGAAGGTTCCTGGTTCGAATCCCCAGGCTGGCAGGGGTTGGAACCTTTCTGTGTGGAGTTTGCATGTTCTCCCTGTGCTGCGTGGGTTTGCTCCGGGGGCTCCGGTTTCCTCCCACAATCCAAAGACATGCATGTTAGGTTAATTGGCTGTTCTAAATTGTCCCTAGATATCTGTTTCTTATACGCCCTTAGAATAGAGGGTTAGTACTAGTGAAAGCGCTTTGAGTGGTCTTTGTGACTAGAAAAGCGCTATATAAGTGCAGGTTAGTTAGTAGTTAGTTAGCTAACCAGAAGCCATGGATGACAGCTGTGGTCCGCAGGCTCCTGAGTGCTTGGGAGGGAGCCTTCAGGGCCAGCAACACTGCAGGACTAACAACAGCTAGGGCCAACCTGTCCAGTGGTATTGAGGAGGCAAAACGACAGTACAGCAAGAAAATATTCGGCCACTTCAGCAACACCAGAGATGCACGTTCTCTCTGGCGTGGCATACAGACCCTCACTAACTACAATTCTCCACCTCAGACCTATATGAGTGACACCACACTGCTCAACAACCAATAATGAAGTGCTTCAAGCGGCTAGTCATAGAGAATATCAAGTCCATCCTGTCTCCCTCCAACAACCCATCCCAGTTTGCATACAGGTCGAACAGATCCACAGAAGATGCCATCGCTGATGCTCTCCATCCAGCCCTTACCCACCTGAACTCAAAAAGCTCCTACGTGCAAATGCTGTTCTTGGACTTCAGTTCAGCATTCAACAAAATCATCCCCCAACACCTGATACAAAAAGTCAGACACTTGGGACTCAAAACCTCTCTTGGTAACTGGGTGCTGGACTTTCTCACAGAGATGCCACAGAACATGTGGGTTGGCAGCAACACCTCCCAGACCATCACACTGAGCACAGGGGCCCCACAAGGGTGCATTCTCAGCCCACTGCTTTTCACCCTGCTGACCCATGACTGTGTACCAGCCTACAACACCAACCACTTCATCAAGTTTGCGGACAACACGACGGAGGTGGGCCTCATCACCAATAACGGAGAGGCCAACTACAGAAATGAGGGAAGCCAACTGGTCCAGTAGTGCAAAGACAATAACCTCTTTCTAAACGAGGGAAAAACCAAGGAGATTGTGGTCCACTTCAGGAGGGATCACACACAGCATCCCCCTCTGATCATCAATGAAGCAGCTGTGGATAGGGTGAGCAGCACCAAGTTTCTGGGGGTGCATATCTCTGAGGACCTTTCCTGGTCCAACAACACCACATCACTGGCCAAGAAGGCTCAAACTTGCCTCCATTTCCACCACAAACTGAGGACAGCATGAGTACCCCCCCTCCCCATCATGTGTTCTTTCAACCAGGGCACCACTGAGAGCATCCTTACCAGCTGCATCATGGTGTGGTATGGAAGCTGCACTGCCTCCTGCCGGAAGACTCTACGGCGCACAGTGAAAGCAGGCAGCAAGATCATCCGAGCCCCTCTGTACCTCCCCCCTCTCAGACATCTACCTCACCCACAGAGCCATCAACATTGCAGGCAACACCTCCCACCCCTCACACTCCCTCTTCAGCCCCCTGCACTCGGGGAAAAGGTACCAAAGCCACCGGGCCCACTCCACAAGACTGCTAAACAGCTTCATTTATCAGGCCATCAGGACCCTGAACTCTGTCCACTGCACCCCCCCCCCCCCCGGACAGTAATGCAAACACCTGCACAATAACTACCTCAGCTGTTGGCACAAAAAGACTGGCACACCAACAGTAATACATTTGCTGCTGTATGTCTCCGCAACCATTTGCACAAATGTCATATCTGCTGCTGTCTGTCCATCACTGCAATACTGATCATGTGCAGTCCTATCTGCTACTATCTGCACCTACACTACCACACTGAACTGCAACTGTGGGTATTACATCTGTAGTTGTCTGTATATAGGACTGCTGGGTTTTATCATCGTTAATCGTTCATCTCTATTGGCACTATGGGAGGTCTGGGTCTGCTGTATCTTTTGTCGCCATTTGCACTACGGGTTGCATTACTGTACATAGACTGCTGCTGTTGTTGTTGTTTTTTTTAAGCCTTATTCCTTTTTCTTTTTATATTATGCACACCACTGAAGAGAAAAACACCATTTCAATTCTCCTGTATGTCCTGTATGTATAGTAGTATTGACAAATAAAACCTTTGAATTTTGAATCTTAACTTTTATGGGTGCTTAGCTTTTTCCCTTTTAAAACTCCAGTTTTAGTTGTATTTAGACTTATTTATTCTTACACTGTTTTTGCACAAAGCCCTTCCCATTTTTATTACATAGTATGTCTTGAGTGCTTCCACACTTAGGGCTATTTGGTCCTGGAGGTTTGAGGGTGTTTTGCTGATTGATTCCCGCAAACTGTGCTGTTTGAATGTTTGGATGTGTATGTGAATACTGGTTGGTGGAATGAAGAAACTGAATTGCCCCTTGGGGATTAATAGAGTTTTCTGTAACTGTATCTATAAGAATCTTCAGAATGAATATTGTAGGTCTAATTAAGAGACTTGCGAGCTCGGTCTGTCCATGTGGACTGAATCTCTGACAGATCTCAGCTCCACCCATCAACCTTCTGAGATGAAAGGAGAAATGCAGCAAACATAAAAGGTAAAGATATAGCCCAACCTTGAGGCCATCACACACCATCTGTATAAGTGGCACAAAAAAAGAACATAATCCTGGAAGGACAGGAAACAGACTACTGTGCACCGAGACGGATGCCACCCTTTTTACTGAGAAGTGAGTTGGACTGAAGGAAAACTGCGTCCCACCATGCAGGCTGGGTCAAGGAAGGGCTGTTATTCAGAGCAGAGGGAGAGGAAGATGAGCTCAGTGACCTCATTCAGCTGTCTGCTCCTCTGCATGAAGCACTCCGCCAGATGCGGGGAGTGAACAGAGTGTGGATAAACCTGAGTGAGTGCGTGTCTTCTCACTTGAACTGCCTCGGCTTGAGATGAACCGAGATAATGAGCCCATTCACCTTCACCGTAAATACACCACCAACGCCACCAGTTCAGCAGGCTGTGTTTGGAATTGATTTTAGTTCTAATGATTTCTATGCTAAATTTTAAATTAACATCAACCTTTGCAGGAAAAAAACAAAAACAAATGTTGAAATGCTGAAAATGAAAATCTCATCTTTAATTAGAATGAATACCACTTTGGTCCTCAGACAAAATACACCGTCAGCTACTGAATGTTTGATTTTAAGTATTATATCACAATAAGAATAAGTTTTGTGCCTGAAGTCATTCACTCGTTCATTTTTCCTACAGAGGTCAGCAGCCTTTAATCTGGAAAGAACCATTTTGATAAAATTTGTCACTGAAACTGCCTGGAGCCACAAATCATATTTGAGACTTAAAATGAGTTTTAAAAAGTGAAGTAATAAATATTAACTGACCTGTCAAAGTGTTTTTTTTTCCCACTGGTAAATTTGCATTGGCACCTTCATATTTTTTCATTGTATTTCACGTTGTTTTCTTAATGAATTTGAGACTTTCCGCCTCATAAATTTATGCTTTTATGCTCATAAACATGCCATTTCTCTCTCAAATGTATTTTTTTCTTGCAATTTTTCTTTATAAATTTGCAAGTCTTTTTCCTGTAAATTTTCAATTTTTTCTCATGCAACTTTTTCTGATAAATTTGTAGCTTTTTCTCAAAAATTTGCAATTTTTCCCCAGATTTGCAACTTTTTTTCTCATAAATTGGCAACATTCATCTGGATACTGGTTATGTTTTAATTATATGAAACTAAATTAGAATTTACAACTTTCTTTGGCATCTTTTTAACAGATTCTTGTTCCTTTATTCTTGCAAATCAGTACCTAATTTACATTTATACATTTGAACTTTATGCTAAATTTGTGAATACCCCCATCCCCCTTGTTAAAAAATAACAAATTGCCTACTGATTGTGGGACATTTATTTTGTAATGATACATATAATGAGATATTTTTTCCCAAATAGTAAATGTAAATGTTATGATGCAAGGCAGCTTTCTGTCATGAGTTCCTGAGCTGAACTTTAGCATAAATCTTTGTTGATTTAACAAAAAAAAAAAAAGCATTTGATACTATTGATCACAAAATACTTTTTAATCAAGCCACAGGGGGTGCACAAGCCAGTGTACTCCAAGTTCCGGTCCCAAGTCCGGGTAAATTAGGAGGGCTGTGCCAGGAAGGGCATCGGATGTAAAACCATTGCCAAATCAAACATGTGGATCATGACGAATGAGACTTTCACACCGGATCGGTCGAGGCCCGGGTTAACAAGGACTGCCATTGGTGCTGTTAACCGACAGGGTGCCGGTGGAAATTGGGCTACAGTTGGTCAAAGATCAAGGAGGAGGAGAGAGGGAAGGTGTGTTAGGAGGGAGAGAGAGAAAAGGAAAGGTAGAAGTGTGGGGGTGAGAGTAGAGATGTTAAATGTAGGGACTATGATTGGTAAAGGCACAGAGTTGGCTGATATGATGCAGAAAGAAGAAAGGTAGATATACTGTGTTCAAGAAACCAGATGGAAGGGTAGCAAGGCTGGGAGCATTGGAGGGGGATTTAAACTGTTCTACCATGGTGTAGATAGGAAGAGAAATGGAGTAGGAGTAATCTTGAAGGAACAGTATGTGAAGAGTGTTCAGGAGGTAAAGACGGAGTCAGACAGAATCATGAGTTTGAAGCTAGAAGTCAAAGGTGCAATGTTGAATGTTGTCAGTGTGTATGCTCCACAAGTTGGATGTCAAGTAGAAGAGAAAGAGGAATTCTGGAGTAAGTTGGATAAAGTAGTAGAGTGTTCCCAGGGGGGAAAGAGTGGTGAATGGACTTTAATGGACATGTTGGTGAAGGGAACAGAGGTGATGAGGTCCTGGGTAGGTATGGTCTTAAGGAGAGAAATGTGGAAAGACAGATGGTTGTGGATTTTGCTAAAAGGATGGAAATGGCTGTGATGAACACATACTTTAAAAAGAGAGAGGAACATAGGGTGACAAGCAAGTTAAGTTGATTAAGGAGAGAAATAGTAATGTACTAACAAATGATGAGAGTGTATTGGGAAGGTGGAAGGAGTACTTTGAAGAGCTGATGAATAAAGAAAATGAGAGAGAGAGGAGGATGGATGAAAGAAAGATAGTGAACAAGGAAGTCCCGAGGATTAGCAAGGCGGAAGTGAGGGCAGCTTTGAAGAGGATGAAGAATAGAAAAGCAGTTGGTCCAGATGACATACAGTGGAGTGAAAAAATGTTTGCCCCCTTCCTGATTTCTCATATTTTGGTATGATTGTCATACTTAAATGTTTCAGATCATCAGACAAATTTAAACAATAGACAAAGATAACACAAGTAAACACAAAATGTAGTTTTTAAATAAAGGTGTTTATTATTAAGTGTAAAAAAAAAAAAATCCAAACCTACATGGCCCTGTGTGAAAAAGTGATTGCCCCCGAAACCTAATAACTGGTTGGGCCACCCTTAGCAGCAACAACTGCAATCAAGTGTTAACTGGCAATGAGTCTTTTACAGTGCTGTGGAGGAATTTTGGCCCACTCATCTTTGTAGAATTGTTGTAATTCAGCCACATTGGAGGGTTTTTGAGCATGAACTGCCTTTTTAAGGTCATGCCATAGCATCTCAATTGGATTCAGGTCAGGACTTTGACTAGGCCAATCCAAAGTCTTCATTTTGTTTTTCTTAAGACATTCAGAGGTGGACTTGTTGCTGTGTTTTGGATCATTGTCCTGCTGCAGATCCCAAGTACACTTCAGCTTGAGGTCACAAACAGATGGACAGACATTCCAGACAAGTTTGGATGACCTCCAAAATGTAATGGGTTTGTGTGTAGGCCTATAGCCACTTGTGAAAATTGCATCAAAGTCTGTCCATCAGTTTTGGGGTATTGTTGCTAACACACTGTGAGACAATAAGAGCCTTGGCTGAGGTATGCATTCTGAGATCATCACCAAAATATAATGGGTTCCTATGTAGCCCAAGAACCACCTCTGGTGAAAATTTCATCCAAATCCATCCAGTAGTTTTTGTGTAATCCTGCTGCACAAATAAAAACAAAGCCCTTGGTGGAGGTATGCACTCTCAGATCATCACCAAAATCTAATCATCTGTTCCCCGTGCCATTACACACCTTTCCTGAAAATTTTGTCAAAATCCATTCATAACTTTTTGAGTTATGTTGGTAACGGACAGTCAGACAAACAGACAAACCCCAGTAAAAACATTACCTCCTTGGCGGAGGCAATAAACTGGAAACTGTCTTTCTCTTGACCGTTTAATGGGTAATAAAATGTGGACAAAGAACACGCATCCTATAAACTTTAAAGGCATTTTCTAAGGCCCTAGGATTATCCACAGCTCGCACTACCCCTGGTGGACATCTCTGGAGCAGAGAAAACTTTTGACTGTCGTCGTCGTCGGCCTCCGTCGGTCTATGATGACCATGGAAGAGAATCCTAAACGTCTACTCTGCTGGAACAGCACCGCCTGTGGCTGAACAGGCCGATGCGCACCGGTGTTCTACCTTCCAGTGTTGGGCGTTGATAGGATTCAAGCCTGGGCAGGAAGATATGGAGGTCAAGATGTTACCCATGCAGCATGTCCCCCCTCTCCACGTCACTGATGAATCCAAAGGAACAGCAGGGCTGCTATAGTTTGGCACCAGCGCCGTCGCAGGAGCTGCCAGAACGATGTTGAGCACAACAGAGAACTTCCTTAGGGGCTCCGACTCCGGATTTTTCCTCAGGGTTGACTCCCGAAGCCTTTCCCGTGACCAGGTGTGCCGCAAGGCAGCGGAGGTTTGAAATCAGGGTTTACCTTCCCCTAGATGGGCTACCTTCCCAGGTTGACGAGCCACCATCTACCCGAAGCATCTGGTTTTAAGGCGCCAGAGATCTGCCCTCGCCCCTTCTCCTATTAGTAAAAGCAGTTCCGCCGGGCTTAGAGACTAAACCACACGGGCAGGCTAGGAGTTGGACTTAGTTGTCAGAGGCTTTTCGAGACGCACACCGTAAGGAGCATTTTATGAGCACTGGGAGCTTAACCCCAGTACCGCTCCTGGCTATCACAACCTTGCAACCAAGGTTTTGACTGTACCATATGATTAACTGAAATTAACCCTTTATTCAAGTTTCATTTCTCAGGACAATTCTAAGGACACTATTTGTTGATCACTGCCTCTGTGGGACTCTGATATTCTGTGGACAATCATATGGGTTTGAAAGAATATATTAATCCTTGATTTTAAATATGTGCATGTTAAAAATGTTTAAATAAATGCGTCCATTAAATAATAATGGACGCAGCGGCCCCTCTTGGCATCAGCGAGTGTGAGAGTTTTGAGTGTTTTGATCTTCCCAGACGTACATTCTGTAAAACTTACAACCGTGAGACCTTATTAAACATCAAGGTACTGCCCGCTGCAAGAATCGCGGCGATCGGTTGTGATTTGGACATTCTACGCCAGCATGGAATTCTGGCGGAGTCCCCGCTGGAAGCTACCCGAGAGAGGAGGAGGCGTAAGCAGAGCGAATGCAAGCAAAAGCGTGGAAAAAGGGCCGGGATCCATGCTAGGCTAAAGGCTAACCCCTCCAGACCAGCGGTACCGTCACTCATTCTCTCTAACGTCCGCTCCCTCGACAACAAGCTGGACGAGCTGCGTCTGCTGAGGGAAACTCGGAGAGAGTGGAGAGACTGCTGTGTGCTTGCGTTCACGGAGACATGGCTCCACGACAACATTCCTGACGAGGCCATTCAACTGGAAGATATGGCGATGTTCCGTGCCGACAGAGAAACGGCGAGCTCCCGTAAGAGCCGGGGGGGTGGGCTATGCATCTATGTTAACAAGAACTGGTGCGATAATGCCACGTTAGTGTCTAAACACTGCTGTCCGTTGGTGGAGTTCCTTATTGTAAATTGTCGGCCATATTATTTGCCGAGGGAATTCAGCAACGTGTTTGTAGCGGCTGTTTACATAGCGCCGAGTGCTAAGGCTAACGCTAAGAAGGCACTCGGGGAACTGCACAATGTGATTAGTGAAATCCAAACTTCACACCCGGACAGTTTTGTGGTGGTTGCGGGGGATTTTAACCACACCAGCTTAAAGACTGTGCTCCCCAAGTTTAAACAATGTGTAGACTTTAAGACCAGAGGAGAGAGTATGTTGGACTTAGTGTACACAAACACAGATGCATATAAGGCGATACCCCGCCCCCATCCCGGCCTTTCTGACCACATATCCGTGATGCTGCTGCCTGCCTACAAACCTTTATTGAAGCGCAGCAGGCCAGCAGTGAAACAAATCAGAATTTGGCCAGAGAGTGCAACCTCTGCACTGAAAGACTGTTTTCTGCACACAGACTGGGAGGTCTTCAAAATAGCAGCCTCCCAGGAAGACAAGACAGATGTGGAGGAGTATGCTGAAACGGTCATCAGCTACATCGCAAAGTGCACAGAGGATGTCACTACAGTGAAGATCATCACTATGCGGGGTAACCATAAGCCCTGGATGACTGCAGAGGTGCGCTCGCTGCTTACAGCCAGGGATGCAGCCTTCAGAGCAAAGGACAGGATCACCCTCCGCTCAGCCAGGTTTGCGCTCTCAAAGGGAATTAAGGCGGCAAAGCGCACCTATGCAGAGAAAATCCGGGGACACCTCTGTGACACTAGGAACACCAAGCAGATGTGGCAGGGAGTTCGGACACTGACGGGCTATAAGTCTAGGAAGGGGGTCGATGATGATGACGCTTCATTTCTAGACAGGCTCAACGACTTCTTTGCACGTTTTGAAGCATCAAACTCGACAATCAGAGGGAGGGCTGGCCCACCCCCACCATCGGTCGGACCAGCTTTTACCATCAACACAGAGGACACACGGAGGACCCTAACCAGAGTCAACCCACGTAAAGCTGCAGGTCCGGACAACATCCCGGGACGTGTGCTCCGAGACTGCGCGAGCGAGTTGGCAGATGTCCTGACTGACATTTATAACATCTCCCTGAGTCAGGCCATCGTTCCCAGATGCTTCAAGACCTCTATCATTGCACCGGTGGCAAAGAAACCAGTTGTGTCCTGTTTGAATGACTATCGTCCTGTTGCACTGACACCAATTGTGATGAAGTGTTTTGAACGGCTTGTCAAACCACACATTACGGCCTGCCTCCCTGCATCACATGACCCGCTCCAGTTTGCATATCGTTCAAACCGCTCCACGGAGGATGCTATAGTCACCACCCTACACTCTGTCATCACCCACCTGGACCAGAAAGACACCTATGCCAGACTCCTGTACATTGATTTCTGTTCAGCATTTAACACAATTATTCCCCAGAAACTGATGGAGAAATTACTCCTTCTCGGTCTGAACACCGCCACATGTCTCTGGATCCTGGATTTCCTGACTGAGAGACCTCAGTCTGTCCGGGTTGGAAACAACATCTCCAACTCTGTCACGCTGAGCACCAGATCCCCTCAAGGCTGTGTACTCAGTCCACTGTTGTTTACACTTCTAACACATGACTGTGTATCCAGACACGAGGGGAACCAGATTATTAAGTTTGCAGACGACAACACGGTGGTGGGACTTATTCAGAGGGATGAGGAATCAATGTACAGGGAAGAAGTGAGAGACCTGGAGGGCTGGTGCAGGAAGAACAATCTGGTGCTCAATGTGGACAAAATGAAGGAGATGATTATCGACTTCCGGCGGTCACAGCCTGAGCACGTCCCCCTCAGCATCGGCGGCCGTTTAGTGGAGAGAGTGGAGAACATCAAGTTCCTCGGAGTGCAGATCTCGCAGGACCTGACCTGGAGCAAGAATTCCTTGGGGATCAGGAAGCGGGATCAGCAGAGACTGCACTTCTTGAGGAAACTCAAACAGGCGTCTCTCCCCATCTGCATCCTCAGGACCTTCTACAGAGGTGTGGTGGAGAGTGTTCTGACATACTGCATTGCTACATGGTACTCCAGCTGCAGTATGTCAGACAAAAAAAGCCCTGCAGAGGATAGTCAAGGGGGCTGAGAGGGTAATTGGAGTCTCCCTCCCCTCTGTCCAAGAACTTTTTCTAAACCGTTGTAGGAGCAGGGCACTGAACATTGTCAAGGACCGTTCTCACCCTCTACATAAACACTTTGAACTTCTTCCATCTGGTAAACGATTCCGGAGCATCAGAGGCAGAACCACCAGACTGATCAGCAGCTTCCTTCCACAAGCTGTCAGGATGCTGAACAGTTGACCCGGAATCTCTCATACACACTACTGCACCTACGGACATTGTGTATATTATTTGTATATTATAGTTAGTTAGTTTTTTTTTTTCCCAAGTATGTCTCAGGGATGTGTGAATGGGTGGGGGTGGGGGGGGTGAAGCTATGTGTGAGTGTGTCTTAAATCATGCTGCTTCTATTTATATGGATGCCGAGAGAAATGCAGTTTCATCTTGCCTGCACTACAGTTGTATGTACAGCAATGTGACAATAAAGTTTGATTTGATTTGATTTGATTTTGATTTGATAAATGTTTATTCTTGCACGTTAATTTAAAAACACTAGTTATAAAGTTGCATGCTCACTAAAGCTAGCTTAGACTTTATACATACGTAGGTTAAGGAATCTCCAGTGTATTAAAATGTGTGTCATTCTGTGAGGACCGGTATCAGCCAATCATCACCCAGCTTATGCTGGGCTCCAGCTCTTTCATTCCATTGGTTCCTTACAGACAAAAGACTGTTTGTTCATTGGACTAAAGTTCATAAAGACCGCCCATGAAGGAAGACTATTGGCTTGGGCTTATGTCAATCACCCTAACAGCACAAAACTTGGCTGGAGTTATAAAGAGGGGAGACGCCCTCCTTCAGAGCTTCACTTCTAGACTTCAGAGTACTACACTTCAGAGCAAGACACTGAGCACTTTTCTGAGCAGTATGAGAGTATCACAGAGTTCAGTTTTGCCATTGTTGTGCGCTGTGTAAATGTCTGTGTATTTTAATGTTTTTCTTTAAACGTCTAGGAATTAATTTTTCTTTCCTGAGCTCAAATCTTGATTCGGAGTTAAAAACTCCCGTTCCTAGGCTCTCTATTTTTCTCCTTTAAACTTTCTTTAAATCCACCGTGTGTTTTTCTTAAAGGACTGACTGACCATTCGTCACTCTGCAAACTATTTCAGCCAACTCCACGACGTCAGAGTAACTTAAATTTTTGTGGCTTGAGGTTTTTATCTCATCTCTTTGAATTTTGGTAGTCAGATCAGATCTGAATTATCTCTGAATTTATTTGGACGCTGGAAAACCCCACAGGCCCACGGAGAAGAAGAAACACCATCGCCATTTTTGCTGGACCTCAGCCCAACTGTGATTGATACAGTCAAAATGTCATCTTGTGACTGTAGACCTTGGAAGCTGCTGTACCTTGTCCAAATATCTGCTGGCAAGATATTCTGGTTTTGGTGACATTTGCAACTAAAGCTTCAGGAGAAGCCGCCTAAAGAACTTCAACCCGAATTCATGTGGGCCCTCTTCGTTTCATCTGCCGAATAAAATGTCTGAGATTTGGAAATAATTCAAAATCTGATCAGATACAAAATTAAAAGAGAAATAATATAATATTTTTATTAAACCTCTGTTTTTACTTTCTTAGAGTAGCTCAGAATTTTTCATATAATTAGTTAATTTTCCCATAAATTTACGTCCAATATTATTCATAATTTTCATTTCAACTCTTCCAACTTCATGCTAAAGTCCATAGTTTTATAGATGTGCTCACATTGTTACTCTATCCTCAGTTACAAATTTAATGTGATGGTTAATGGTGATCATTTCACCTGCTTACAAATCAATTCAATGTCCTTTAATTGTCATTTCATTTAAAGAAATCTGTAAAATGAGAGAAGGTGTTGGGAATTTATTCCATTCTGAGTCTGGTTTCGAAGCCCCAGTATCGAATTCACTAATATTTTGAGACTGATTAATAATTAATTTATTGAGTGATTAAACAGGTATAAAGTGAAATTAATTAATAAATTGTTCACCGAGAAAGAGGTGAGCTGGTGCCCCCAAACGAGTGTTTACTATCAACTTTTTCTGCGTGTGGAC
This sequence comes from Pholidichthys leucotaenia, assembly GCA_020510985.1. Lineage (NCBI taxonomy): Eukaryota > Metazoa > Chordata > Actinopteri > Cichliformes > Pholidichthyidae > Pholidichthys > Pholidichthys leucotaenia. The sequence continues at coordinate 165,412,012 of CM035838.1, read as the reverse complement.
CCAAAGTAAATCTCAGGTCCCGATACACTAATACAAATTAAATAATCTTTATACCTGATCATAATTATAAATCAAATATTCCTATAGTTGTTACAGACTGAAGACGCGATATAAACGGTGACTTTCCATCAGACAGCCGAGACTGTGAGCCACTGAAATTAAAAACAAATTTACTTGCTACCTGGATAAAGATTATTCAAAAATGGATTTTGATCTCCAAAAGGAATTTGAGGGACTGGATCATGTCTCTGTCAAAGCAGACATGTGGACTGTGGATAATGGACATTTTCTTTGGATCACTGCACAATGGATTAAATCCATATCATAAAGGTAAGATAAACATGGACATCTTTATGGAGTGTTGCCAACTCTCACTCCAAAATTACTGACAATATCATAAGATAAGATAAGCCTTTATAAGTCCCACAATGGGGAAATTCCAGGATTACAGTAGCAAAGGGATAACAACACTCAGAGCAATAGTAAATAAGATAGTAAGAACTGGTTACCCAAAGCAGTAAGTACATATACATATGTACACAGATGTACACAGTGCAGGAGCATTGCAGCTAGATGGTATAAACAACATTACGGTTTGTTAAGTTACCCTGCAGAATATGAATATGTACCCAGACAGTATATTTCGTATTTGATGATCATGATGATTTTCTTCAGATTTTTCGCACAATAAGAGCTCTCAAGGCAGGATAAAGCAGACTGAACATGTTCTAAAAGCTCTGTCTGAAACAGTCTGTTTTCAGCCTGATATTAATAAGCACGTAATGTAATCCATTAATTAAATTATCTTGCTATGTGTGCATGATGATTTAAGTATGCATTTAAAAGTAACATGAAAGTTACTTTTCCCAAGTAACTAGTTACTTTAATCATGCAGTACTTGGTAAAGTAACTCAGTTACTTTTGAAAAGAAGTAACAAGTAACTATAATTAGTTACTATTTTTTAGTAACTTACCCAACACTGGTGATCACAAAGCTTTAGTTCCTGATATTTTAATAATTTAGAGACAAAAGTTTTATTTAGAAAAAAATACTTTTCATCCTTTTTATGTTTCCTCATAATGCTCCTTATTCAAATGTATTAATATAATATAAATCTATAACCTTCATCAGTTCTCCAGACTCTCAGTTTGACAAACTAGTGGACTGGTTGTCTGATATTCTTCTTTATTTTGGAATAGAACAAAAAGAATTCTTAACAACTTTCTAAATAATATAACTTTAACTAGAAAAGCACTCGAAGAGCGCAGACCTCCGCCAAGCGCCACAGTTCCCCCCATACAGTGTTTGTGTGTATGTTTTCAGATTCCTTGACCATGAAAACATATGACTAGCAATTGGATTGACAGTAGTTATTCACGAAAATCGCATTTTCCGTAATGGCGGTTTTCTTCTGGACGGTGATCCGGATCACCACCAAAATGTAATCAACTGTAGGATACCCCATTTCTGACAATCTCTGAAAATTTCATGAAAATCCGTCCATAACTTTTTGAGTTATCTTGCTAACAAACAAACAAACAAACAAACAAACAAACAAACAAACAAACACCGATGAAAACATAACCTCCTTGGCGGGGGTAAAAATCATTTGGTGCAAATTAAGCAGTGGTGGACCCTCAGGGCCAGCAAAGCCTTCTCTGCTGGCCTAAACACTATCAGAATTACATTTACAACCTACATTCTTATATTTGTTCTATGAGGATTTATTAAATTATTCCCAATAGTCTATTCTCTTCATTTTGTAGCTTTTCTCTTGGTTGCACTCCTTCCAGTAGTATAATGCATTTTAGAGATTTTTGTCCAATCATATTTCAGCCATCTCTGTTGCCAGGGTCAAGCAAATCTGCCTTGGGTCTTCAGGAATTAACAGTGCACTCTGTAGGTTAAATTAACTGTTAGGTTCAATGAAAGGACTAGCTGTTACAATCCCTGATGTTTGTACCATTTCTGAGTCTGTGGGGAGTTCTTGAGAGATGGTTGCTATAAGGCTTCACCGCCGGGACACATCGTCAGTTGTGTACCTCAGCATCACAGGGTGTTTCGGCCATTTATCACAAGACACCCTCCACTGAGGCAGGCCCACCACAAGTTGATCAAGCCTGGGTGTGTGTCCCGCAGTTTAGCTGTTTGCCTTAGAAGCCCAGATGGTACGACTCCTTTTCATTCACTAAACTTATTCTGTTGCTTTAACCAATCAGATGTCTTCTGTACGTCCAGGGGTACGCATAGAAGGCATCCAAGAACATCGGCATTTTCACGTGTTTTGATTGGATGGTTAGACCCTTCCAACCACAATGCAGAGGATCCTAGCTAGCAAAATGCCAGTGCAAGGACTTGCTTAAGCGGCTACAATATACTGTATCTGTTTAAATATAATAGCTGTTTTTCCACCCACAATGGCTGACAGGGGAGAGAAAAATGATTTGGTCACTGATATTTTTTTAAAAAATCCATTTTCCAGATGGACTTTTCAAGAAAAGCCGGTCACTGTGAAGAGAGGTCGGCAAACCCCGAAGCTAGCAGGCCCATCTCAGCCAGGGAAAGGATTTGTCCGTCACTTCCATACTAGCAACAAGCGGTATCCTTGGATTACAGGCTCCGAGGAGTGCTGGGAATTATCTTGCTGGGAATGCCTGTTGTTTGCAACTGATTGAGTAGATACTTGGAGCCAGACAGGGTTTGCAAACTTGAGCTGTCTGTCACACCATGACGATTTAGGCAGCATTCGCCAAACATATAAAAACTGGTTTAAAATGCTGGGATACGCTGAAATTTTCACTTTTGGCCATATGCATCGCGTATCCATAATGACTTGGACATATACATAACGAAATATAAATATATTGTCTGGGTACATATTTATATTTGGCCGGATAATTTAACAAACTGTAATGCTGTTGATACCATCTAGCTGCAATGCAATGCTCCTGCACTGTGTATATAACTGTGTACATACTGTATGTACAATGGATATAAAAAGTCTACACACCCCTGTTCAAATGCCAGGTTTTTGTGATGTAAAAAAATGAGACCAAGATGAATAATTTCAAAACTTTTCCCCCATTAATGTGTGTGCGCTGTAATAAAAGCTTAATAGCGTTCATTTATATAGGGCTTTTTCTCATCTCTGGATGACCAAAGCGCTTTACAGATCCTGCTATCCACCCATTCACACACTGATAGCGGCTGGGCTGCCATACACACAAAGGCACTAGCTTGACCACCAGGAGCAACTGTGGGTTCAGTGTCTTGCTCAAGGACACTTCAACATGCAGACTGCAGACAGAGCGGGAATCAAACCTCTGACCCCAAAATATTAATTTAAGGGTGTGCATACTGTATATATGCAAGCAGGTTTTCATTTTCCCCTTTAAAGGTTTGTTTTTCAATTGGGGGGTACAGGTTATAGGTCACATTAATGGTGCAAAAAGTTTTGAAATGATTTATCTTGGTCTCATTTTTTTACATCAAAAAAAAAAAAAACAACTGGCATTTGAACAGGGGTGTGTAGACTTTTTATATCCACTGTATATTTATTTACTGCTTTGGCTAACCAGTTCTTATCTTATTTACTATTCCTCTGAGTGCTGCTATCCCTTTGCTGCTGCAGTCCTGGAATTTCTCCATTGTGGGACTAATAAAGGCTTATCTTATCTTAACTTATAAGTAACTCAAACCAACTAATGCTTAGCGTGTTGCCGACATTCACAACTTATGCGCAATAGTCTAACTTCTTCATAGCTTATCCTAACTTCTGCATAGCGCAGTCATGCCAAACTGCCATTGCCTCCCGATCCATGAATCCTAGATGTGTGAGAGATCATCTCTGTTCAACCGAAATGATTCTCCCCTCCAAAGACCACAGCGGGGGGCATGACCGACCTGGCACAGCTGTCAAATCTGTTAGGTCAGTCACGCCTAAAACAACTGATGTGACACGTCAGGAATGTCAGATGACAGTTGTCACAACATGGCTCAAAGGCACGTGAACTGATGGAGATAAAAAAGTTCATTTTCAATAAAGTAAAAAAAATAAGAATGCATGGAGTGTGCTTTTGTTGGGAGGCGCAGCCAACAGCAAAGTGTGATTTATCATGGAAAACAGCTGCACTCTGTGCTTCAGGAGATCAGCTGATTGGATCCTCCTCCTCCGGTGTTCTGACATTTTTGCATATCTATTAGAACAACACTGGACAGCTGATGATACAGACTGCAAAGGTAAAAAAAAAAAAACATGGGGGAAGGCTTAACAGTGATTTGGATCTTTATCCTGTAGCTTGAAAGTGCTCAGATACATCCGACAGGTCCTGTTATACAAACAAGTATGTGTGTGTGTGTGTGTGTGTGTGTGTGTGTGTGTGTGTGTGACGCTGCAAATACGCCATTATAGGGTAGCTGTAAGTGAGAAACCTGTTCAGTAAGTTACACATAGGTTCAAAGAGCGTTACTCATCCATCCATCCATCTTCTTCCGCTTATTCCTTTTCGGGTCGCGGGGGGGGGGTGCTGGAGCCATATGTTAGGAATAATTTTGGGGTACGTTACACATTAATCTCGACATATTTCAACTTCTGAGGAACTATGAGTTGCTGACAAGTAATGTGCGTAAACAAACGCATAACTTTCCTACAACCTTTGCTCCGCGAATGCGGGACATATCAGCCATATGCTGGATATGTCGGAAAATTTTCAGCATGCTGAAAATTAATTTTCAGAGGAGCTCAGTGAACTACGTCATATACCAGCGTGCTTCAGTATTCTTCAGTGTGCTCTTAACTTGGCCAAACTTGGCCATAACTGATTTGATGTGCGCCAGCGTACTCTCCAAATTTTTCATACATTTTGCAAACGCTGCCTAAATCGTCTAGGTGTGACAGGGCCTTAACCAAGGCAGCAGCGAGACACCAAAGCACAGCCGCCAGCCGGACACTTAGAAGCAACAGTACTTTTAACTTTTGTCTCCTTTATTTTAAATGTGTGTAAGAGAAGTAGGGGGTGATGTATGTGCCTGTGGGTGTGTGTGTGTTGGGGGGGGGGGGGGGTATGTTTATGGGAGGGTTGGAAGGGGTGGGGATGTATCGTGTAAAATATGTAACTAAATGTGTCTACTGTTTTTATCTATGTAAAGCAATTCACACAGCATCTAATGTTCAAAAAGTGCTATACAAATAAAGTTTGATTGATTGACTGAAACAAGAGTGGATCTGCAGCTCAACAAACAAATGCACAAGGAAATATAACACTACAACAAAAAGGTAAAAAATTTTAAAACTATAATTTATCTTTAACATGTTTTGTGTGGACGGCCCTATAAACTATTTTTATGGTGCTTGGTATGAATGGCACTTAAATCTGGTAGATCATCACTGAAGGCCTAGTTGTACAATACAAGGTCAGCCACTGAAATTAAGCCAATTAGAAATAATTACAGCAGAGTGGAAAAACGTTTAAAAAATATCTTCTTCTGCTGAGCTAAATATTAGTTATAATTAAAAAAAAAATGCATGGCACTCATAGATAATCCACACATATGGGGGGGGGGGGGCTGAAAGGTTCATAGGCTGACTAAGAAGGAGTTGTGCTTCAGCAACAAAACCACTCATGCATTAAATTCAACCTTTTCTGATACTAACTGCATTGTTTCTTTTCAGATACACTGACATTGGAGACTATGTTGAAAAATAAGCCACATTTGGTCAAATTTGACCACTGCATCATGGTCAGCCTACTTTTTAGGCCCTCTCATATAATTCACTGTTCAAAACCCCACAGATAAACTATCAGTTTTCCTGCAGAGAAAAAGCTGAAAACGTCCTTAAAATAAAAGGCTCACCTCTACATCACTGTCACAGAATCTTCTCTCCTCATTTGAACTCCTTGTACTATTGGTTTTTTCTTTTCTTTTTTTTTTTTTTTTACAGATTGTGAGGAAAAACTCTCGGCTGTATGTTGCTGATTTCAGACAAGTATATCCAGTTGATGGTGTTTCATAATAAAAGACCATTCTGAAAACTGAATCACTATGGAGGGCTTTTATTTTTACATCACTCAGGAAGTATTGAGCTGTGAAGATGAAAATATTTTTACACTAATTCAGACTTCGTCATGTCTGGTGAATCCAGCATTTGTAGCGCAGGCGACTATAAGGTTATTGAGCAAGAATTGAAGGATTGTTTCTCATTTTTAAGGATAATTAAGGTGTTGATTTTAGATAATCACATTTAAGACTTTATGGACCTGTAGACACTAATGAGGCGGCTGTTTTTCATTGTTTGTTTTCTCATGGAGAAATTGTCTCCACAACTACATGAACACAAATTAATCTGTCCACACAGAATTAAACTCTATTTTCCTCTGTGATTTTACTTCCTCTGGATCTGTTCATGTCTTACCGAGAGTGGCAGGAAGCTGCTGCTGTCCGTGCTTCTTCACATGCACTGAGGAGAGGCAGAGCGGCTCTCTGTGCAGCCGCCATCAGATGTGACACAGTCACGCATGGCTGACAACATAATAAATAATTTTAAAAATCTGTATTTTATGTTCATAAAAGTATGTGTTTCCATTGAGAAATGTATCCAATTGCAGTAAACAATTGTTTAAAAAATAAAATAATTAAAGCGAGCTTCATTAATTTCCATGTCTTTTGAAATAGAACTGCAGGGAGCCACAGCATGGGGGCTGAAGGGCCTCTTGTTGCTCACCACTGGTATAGGAGGAGTGGCATATCAGTGGATAGCAAGTTACCTAAAAACCAAACAATATGCTTGGATAAATAACATGAAATCAGAATTAACTAAGATAAGATAAGATAAGATAAGATAAGCCTTTATTAGTCCCACAATGGGGAAATTCCAGGATTGCAACAGCACAGGGATAGCAACACTCAGAGCAACAATCAGAAGGCAAGAGAAAAACAAGAGCAGCGAGTATACATATGTACATATAAATATAATAAAATGTAAAATTCAAGGGTCAGTCCTTGGGCCTAAACTTTTCATTTTATGTTTGAATGATATTGTTAATGTTTCCAAACTGGCTAAATGTATTTTGTTTGCAGATGACACTACTTTTATTTTATCTGAGAAGATTATTGTACAGGTGTTAGAGGTGGTTAAAAAAGAACTTGAAAAATTGAAAAGATTGATAAAAATAAAGCATAACTAAATCTGGGGAAAAAACACATTGCATAATATTTACTAACAGGGATAAAAGTACAGACACTTCAATTAATATAGAAGAACATTGAAAGAGTTTATGGCTGATGAAAGTTTAACTTGGAAATCTTGTAAGTCATGTAAAAATTAAAATATCAAAAATAATTGCTATCTTATATAAAGTTAAACACTGTTTAAATAATAATGCATTGAACATATTATATAACTCAATGATTATGCCATATCTGACCTATTGTACTGAAGTCTGAGGAAGTTGTTCATTGTACAAAAAAGAGCCATAAGAATTATCAGTAGAAGTATACAGAGATTCATCAAATCCATTATTCCATCCATCCATCCATCCATCCATCTTCTTCTGCTTAATCCTTTAGCAGAAGGTAGATTACAGTATTTTGCTAATAATGTACAAATCTCATAAGAACACACTGTCTTCAAACATTCAGAAAAAGATTTTAAAAAAGAGAAAGCAAATACGATTTAAAAGGAAAAGAGATTTTTTTAATAAACCCAGATTTAGAACCCAACTGAAGGAACAAAGTACAGTATCTCACAAAAATGAGTACACCCCTCACATTTTTGTAATTTTTTTTATATCTTTTCATGGGACAACACTGAAGATATGACACTTTTATACAATGTAAAGTAGTCAGTGTACAGCTTGTATAACAGTGTAAATTTGCTGTCCCCTCAAAATAACTCACACAGCCATTAATGTCTAAACCACTGGCAACAACAATGAGTACACCCCTAAGTGAAAATGTCCAAATTGTGCCCAAAGTGTCAATATTTTGTGTGGCCACTATTATTTCCCAGCACTGCCTTAACTCTCTTGGGCATGGAGTTTGTTAGAGCTTCACAGGTTGCCACTGGAATCCTCTTCCACTCCTCCATGACGACATCATGGAGCTAGTGGATGATAGAGACTTTGCGCTCCTCCACCTTCCGTTTGAGGATGCCCCACAGATGATCAATAGGGTTTAGGTCTGGAGGCATGCTTGGCCAGTCCATCACCTTTACCCTCAGTTTCTTTAGCAAGGCAGTGGTCGTTCTGGAGGTGTGTTTGGGGTCGTTATCTTGTTGGAATACAGGGATCATATCATGTTGGGATCATGCTCTGGTTCAGCATGTCCCAGTACGTGTTGGCATTCACGGTTCCCTCAGTGAACTGTAGCTCCCCAGTGCCGGCAGCACTCATGCAGCCCCAAACCATGACACTTCCACCACCATGTTTGACTGTAGGCAAGACACACTTGTCTTTGTACTCCTCACCTGGTTGCCACCACACACGTTTGACACCATCTGAACCAAATAAATTTATCTTGGTCTCATCAGACCACAGGACATGGTTCCAGTAATCCATGTCCTTAGTCTGCTTGTCTTCAGCAAACTGTTTGTGGGCTTTCTTGTGCATCATCTTTAAAAGGGGATTCCTTCGGGGACGACAGCCATGCAGACCAATTTGATGCAGTGTGCGACGTATGATCTGAGCACTGACAGGCTGACCCCCCACCCCTTCAACCTCTGCAGCAATGCTGGCAGCACTCATACGTCTGTTTTCAAAAGACAACCTCTTGATATGACGCTGAGCATGTCCGCTCAACTTCTTTGACTGACCATGGCGAAGCCTGTTCTGAGTGGAACCTGTCCTGTTAAACCACTGTATGGCCTTGGCCACCGTGCTGCAGCTCAGTTTTAGGGTGTTGGCAATCTTCTTATAGCCTAGGCCATCGTTATGTAGAGCAACAATTCTTTTTTTCAGATCCTCAGAGAGTTCTTTGCCATGAGGTACCATGTTGAACTTCCAGTGACAAGTATGAGAGAGTGTGACAGCGATAACGCCAAATTTAACACACCTGCTCCCCATTAATAGCTGAGACCTTGTAACACTAATGAGTCACATGACACTGGGGAGGGAAAATGGTTAATTGGACACAATTTGGACATTTTCACTTAGGGGTGTACTCACTATTGTTGCCAGCGGTTTAGACATTAATGGCTGTGTGTTGAGTTATTTTGAGGGGACAGCAAATTTACACTGTTATACAAGCTGTACACTGACTACTTTACATTGTATCAAAGTGTCATATCTTCAGTGTTGTCCCATGAAAAGATATAATAAAATATTTACAAAAATGTGAGGGGTGTACTCACTTTTCTGAGATACTGTATCTCTGTAAAAGGAATTAGCTTATGGAACAGTCTGGACAGAAATCAAAAAAGCCAAATCAAGCAATATTTTTAATGAAAGCACCAAGGTGCTGATACCTCGGTGCCTGTGGCATGGTAGCATGAGGGCTGTAAAAAAGTCACACTGCCACTTTTAGTTGCCCAGCATAGTTATTGGAATACCTTTTTTTGCAGCTGCATTGATGGTAAAGGTGAGTTCAATTTATGTCTATTTTGAAAACAAAGCCTTATCCGGAAATTGTGGCAAATTAAAAGTCGAGAAAATATGACAATACAATGATACAAGCCTTTAGTTCCAGATGATTTTGAGTGGATGAGCTGAAAAGCTCCTAACAGATAGACAGACATACCATATGCTTGTGTTGTCTTTGTGCCAAGGCATAAAAATACAGAAGCACAAGAATAAAATTAGGAGCACAAAGAAAAAATGCTGGAGCAACAGATTTTACTAACTGAATGCATGTATAGTTACACTATGTCATGCAATAGCAGGCAAACATATCAAAATTTCCAAAAGAAAAAGCACAATTATGAATATTAAATCAGAATGGTTTGGAATGTTTCACACTTATGTGTAATGAATATTGAGAGTTTCTTAAATAATCTTGCGAAAAACTAAGTTTTTCCAAACATTAATTTATTGAAATGCAGTAGCAGTTTCTGGTATAAACAGTAAACATGTAATATTCTTATTTAGCTTCCAGCCAGTTATCTTCACAGCTGCTCTGACTGCTGACCCTCAGGTTCACCACCATGGACCTCAGAGAGACAATGAGGAAAGAAAAAACAGCATAAAAATGTGATTATTGTTCCAGATGTGTATATATATATATATATATATATATATATATATATATATATATATATATATATATATATATATACACTATATATATATATATATATAATACAGATGTTGTGTTTCTCCCCAGCTTAATAAATTACTTGGTTTAGTGAATGAATCATTTTAAAGTGAGTGAATGAAGCATGTCACACTGTGGTGTTTTTATATGAATGACATTAGTATTAAGACCTAAAAAAAAATAAGCTGAACTTTAGAGAAAATAATTTAGAAAACAATTTAACAAGTTAAATTACAGTAATGGAACCAAGCAGTCCCCATACAGGGAAAAAAAAAAAATCAGACATTGGAAAAAAATATGACATAACATGAGCTTTAAGAATCAAATATTGCAGTTGTAGGAATTATTGGTGTTTTAATATTGAAATCGCTGCATAATTTAAGCACAAAACTTACTCTGCACAGGTGTCTGCTGCAGTGGTCTGCTGTGGTCCGCCATGTTTTTGAGGGGAGGGATGCTGGGACTTGTAGTTTTTAGCGAGCTGAAAACTCCAGGAAGGAAATACCTCATCCTTCCTCTGCAAAACTAAACAGCAAAATCACTGTGAAAACAATCGATGTGATGAATAAATGGTGTAGTTGCTGAATACGTGTCTTTTCCCAGTAACCGCTATTTTATAAGAAGAAGAAGAAGAAGAAGAAGAAGAAGAAGAAGAAGAAGAAGAAGAAGACATCTCTGTTGTCATTCAGTCTATACAGACAATCCTGTACAGTAGAACAAAATTACATTTCTCCTATCTACAATGCTAATCACATGTAGAATCAGAGGGGTAGCTGCCGCCACAAACAACTATAACTGCTATTTATAATGCTAATTAAATTAATGCTTTTATAATTTATTTGTAATGTTTTAATGTTTTTATGTAAAGCACTTTGAATTGTCTTGTACATGAAATGTGCTATACAAATAAACTTGCCTTGCCTTGCCATTTATCTCTCAGCTAGAGATCGACTGTGACAGGAAGTCATCCTTATGCTGGAAAAAAAAGTTGCACTGCTGCCTCTAATGGCCCGGCATAGTTATTAAAATACCATTTTTCCCAGCTTCATTGATGGTAAAGGTGAGTTAAATTTGTGTTTATTTTGAAAACAGAGCCTTATCTCAACATCCTGGCAAATTAAAAGTCGAGAAAATATGGTCATACAATAATACAAGCCTTTAGTTGCACTCAATTTTGACGGACAGGTACAACCACACACACACACACACACACACACACACACATAGACTGACCCATAGACAGTCTATGTGTCAGTGACATATAGACTGTCACACAGACATATGTCTATGTGACAGTCATATGTCACATTCACCGAGGCATAAAAAGCTCATAAAAGTTAGCATGTTAAAAAAACAACAACAACATAGTAACGGCTAAGGGCTTTCTGTATGGTTGTGACAGGTTAAAATAAGGTGTGCCTTGGCAGGCAGTAATGAAAGGCTACATCAGTCTTATTTCATATTATATGTTTCATGACCGCTGCGTAATCCCGCAGCAAACATATAAATTGGCAACAAGCCTAAAACGCAGTGTAAGTAACGTGTTTACTTACAGTGGAAAAATGTACAAAATGTCCAAATAATAGTGACTGATGAGAATGGGGAGACAACCCGCTGCAAACCTCGTAGGCTTAGAGGAAATGCCTAACGTGCTCTGAACAGTCAGGAGTTTAGGAAAAAGGCACAAAAATAAGGACTTACACATTTGGAGCGGAAAGGCTCAAGGTAACAACACCGCACGTCCAGGGGAAGAAAGCCAAACATTGATGAGTCAGGATGTCCATTGCTGACTTAAGCTGCTACACTGGCTGAGCCTACTGCTTCCCAGTAAGTACTCAAAATACTAATGAAGGCAAGTGGACACAGCCGTGTGGCAAGCGGGTGCGTGAACGATTGGCAACGTGTGTGTATGTGCGTGCATGAGTGTGTGAGTGTATATGTGGTGATGAGATGCATCCGGTGAATGTCTGGTAAGAGGAAAAGGTGTGGCCGTAGGACTGTCAGAGAGCAAGGTTCAATCTGGCAGCGAGAAATACTAAGAAGTAATCAAAACCTGCAGCCACAGGTCATGGATGTGGTAGAAAGACCCCGAACACCGTCGGGACCGGACGGCATCAGCGCAAAGCTCCTCAAGTCCTGTGCAGACCAGCTGTGTGGGATTGTGATGTACATCTTCAACCTGAGCCTGAAGCTGGGGAGGGTACCACAGCTGTGGAAAACATCTTGTGTGGTACCTGTACCAAAAACTTCCCACCCCAAAGACCTGAACAGCTACAGACCGGTGGCCTTGACGTCCCACTTGATGAAGACCCTGGAGAGACTGCTCCTTGCTCACCTCCGCCCCCTGGTGGAACCAGCGATGGATCCACTCCAGTTCGCCTACCAGCATGGCATTGGGGTGGAGGATGCGGTGATCTTCCTCCTTCACCGTTCTCTGTCCCACCTGGAGAAGCCCGGGAATATGGTGAGGATCATGTTCTTTGACTTCTCCAGTGCTTTCAACACCATCCAACCGATGATCCTGAAGGACAAGCTGCTGCGCACAGGGGTGGACCAGCACCTGTCATCATGGATCCTGGACTACCTCACGAACCGGCCTCAGTTTGTGAGAACCCGGGACTGTGTGTCCGACACGATCATCGGTAGCACTGGGGCCCCCCAGGGAACGGTGCTGGCTCCCTTCCTGTTCACTCTTTATACTGCGGACTTCTCACACAACACAACACACTGCCATCTACAGAAGTTCTCTGATGACTCTGCGATCGTTGGCCTCATCTCCAATGGAGATGAAGCTGAGTACAGAGGGCTTATCCAGGACTTCGTGGACTGGTGCCATCGGAACTGCCTCCAGATCAACGCGAGGAAAACTAAGGAGCTGGTGGTGGACTGCCGCAGGCATGGGCAACCCCTCACAGCACCAGTAAATATACAGGGAACAGACATCGAGATGGTGACATCCTATAAGTACCTGGGTGTTCATCTGAACAATAAACTAGACTGGTCACACAATACTGACGCACTCTACAAGAAGGGACAGCGCAGGCTGTTCCTGCTGACGAGACTCAGGTCTTTTGGCAGTACAAGGGGGGCTGTTGAAGACATTCTATGACACGGTGGAGGCATCAGCCATCACTTTTGGAGTGGTCTGCTGGGGCAGTGGCATTACTGCAGCCGATAGGAAGAGACTGAACAAACTGATCAAGAAAGCTAGCTCTGCCCTGGGGCAGCGCCTTGATCCGGTGGAGGAGATAGGAGAGAGAAGGACGGTGGCTAAACTGTCATCTCTGCTGGAGTCCGAGTTCCACCCTATGCAGGACATACTGAATGCACTGAGGAGCTCATTTAGCAGCAGACTACATCATCCCAGGTGCACAACCGAGAGGTTTCGCAGGTCCTTCCTACCAACGGCTGTCAGACTGTACAACCTAAGCAGGGCTGCTCGCAGAGATAGCAAAAAGACGTAACAAACTAATAGTTTTTTGAATGCAAAAGATGCAATAGACTTACACAATGGTCCCCTCCGGCATACAACTAGGAAAATACCGGTCGCTATGGAGGGTGAGAATATGTATGGGCACATAATCATACCATGTAGGATAACTAAGTAGACGGTTATGCTGTTTCATCCCATCTAGCAACAATGCTCTGCACTGTGTGTGTTTATATATTTACATATTTATTCCATCTAGCTACAATGCTCCGCACTGGGTGTGTTTATATTTATATATCTATATATTTATTCCATCTAGCTACAATGCTCCGCACTGTGTGTTTATATATCTACATATTATTCCATCTAGCTACATTGCTCCGCACTGTGTGTGTTTATATATTTACATATTTATTCCACCTAGCTGCAATGCTCCGTACTGTGGGTGTTTATATATTTACATATTTATTCCATCTAGCTACAATGCTCCGCACTGTGTGTTTGTATATTGATATATTTATTCCATCCAGCTACAATGCTCTGCACTGTGTGTTTGTGTGTGTGTATATATATATTTTATAGTAATATGTACATATGTATATTAGCTGCTCTTGCTTGCTTGCTTGCTTGCTCTTGCTTGCTTGTTTTTTTCTTGCCTTCTGATTGTTGCTCTGAGTGTTGCTATCCCTGTGCTGTTGCAATCCTGGAATTTCCCCGTTGTGGGACTAATAAAGGCTTATCTTATCTTATCTTATCTTATCTTATCAACACGACAGTGTCCCCCCCTCAAGGGGTGGACACCAGACACCCACCATACCATCAAAAAACACAAATCTGCCCCCCCCCCAGAAGGCCAACACACCAAACCAGGGTGGGAGGTGGGGGAAAACAGGTTAGGAGGGATTGATCAAGAAAAGACACTCTAGATCTAGACACTCTAGATCAAGAAAAAACACTCCCCCACCCCAAACTAACTAACCCACCCCACCCCCAAGAGTCCCACAGTTCAGGGGGCCGGCCCGAGTCCAAGGTCCAACAGGTTGCCGTAAGTTCAGGGGGCCGGCCAAAGTCTCAGGGCCAGCAGGCGGCCTGCCAGAGTAAAAGGGCCACTTGACCCAGGAACCCAGTCCTTCAGGCAGCTGGCCCACATAGTTGAGCCACCAGGCCACGAGGGAGAAACGAGGTGGGGGCCTACCGACCGGAAGGCTGAAAGGTGGGTAGCCGGACTGAAGAAGGGGACCCCCTGCAGTTCCTGGTGGCAGGGCCAGGCGGACTACGGAGGAGCCTGGCGGAAGAGGAGAGGACGCCCCGAGGACCTCTGGAAGGGATGAAGGGACCTTGGTGTCCCCAAGCTGGCCGGCTGTACCCTCAATGGTCCCGGCTTGGGATTGGTACTCGGCTGCACCCTCGATGGACCCTGACCGAGCCATGGTTGCACCCACGGGGGAGCCCAGCTAGACCCCTGCTGCACCCGCGGTGGGACCCAGCTGGGTTGCTGCTGCACCTTCGGTGGACCTTGAGCTGAGGCACGGAGCCCATGGCGGACCAAGGCTGGAGCACAGCACCCACGTGGTACTGAAGCTGGGATGCGGCACCCACGATGGTCCCTGGCCAGAACACAGCACCCATGGAGACCCAGGCCAAGACGGAACCCAAACTACGGCCTCTGACAGACGAGGAGCTGAATCCTGGTCGATTTCACCGGGAACAATAGCAGCCTCGGTTACCTCCAGCGGTGAGCCTGGTCCCTCGGACTCCTCCGGTGACACGGACCTCTCTCCGGTGACCCTAGGAGGACTTGAACAGAGAAGAGGAAGAGTCGGGGTCGCCGGCAGCAGCAGAGTCCGGCGAGGTGAGCTCAGGTGCAGCGTACGGCTGCAGCTGGCCCTCCTCACCTTGAGCTAGGCAAAAATGCTCTAATATGGAAAGAAGGAAAACAACAGAGAGCACTTGTCTTAGCTCAAGCTCTACCACCGTCCAGGACTCCGACGATCCAGGCGATGTTTCCATTGGCTTGACCTCCTGGAGGTGCAGCTTGGGCACCGACTCTGCTGTGGCGACTTCCACAGCAGGCATGATGGTCTCTGCAGTCTCCGTTGTCCCAGCCATTGTGACCCACGCTAGTGATTCCTCCAGTGTGGCAGCTGGGGTCTGGCTCACCATTGCTATGGGGGAACGATCCCCCCGGACCTCTGGCTCCTCCTGGTCTCGATGGTGTGGCTCTGGCGCTGGTGTACACTCGGAGGAAACAGGAGAGAGCGGGGAGAGGGCTGGTGAGCAGTTCAAAGCTGCAGCAGGTGGAGGGATCTCTGGGGACTGCACACCCACAGATCCTCTACCAGGGATCAGGAAAGAATTTTCAATAATTTTGGAACCACATGAAGAGATTATTTGCCTGTTCTCCTGGTTTATGATGTTTGCTGCTGCAGCCGGCGAGTCAACACTCCTCGCGATGGCTGTGGCAGAACTGGGCTCCTCCATACGTTGTGGAGATGCCTCCCTGGATGGCACTGGAGAGGGAGAGGTAGCCGCCAAGTCCTCCTCCTCCAAGCGGCGATCAATCTCCACCAGCAAAGTCAGTCTGTGTTTCTCCCACCCTCCCGGAGAGGGGCTGGAGCGGGAGAGCAGAAGGAGGAGGAATGCCTTTCTCGGCGTGAATGCCTCTTCCATGTCGGGCACTGCTCCGTCGCTGGCAAATCCCTCCCAGGCTCCTCTCTATGCAGCGCAAGGAAGGAATGAAGAATGTCCGCAGACTCAAGGAAAAATAACAGGTCGGGACACTCCCATAATACCTCCACTGCGGTATCCTGGATGGCATGAACAGCCTCGGAGGAATACCACCCCGTATCCGAAAAAGGGCTTCCTCCAAACGGGCCAGTCCGTGCAGCTCCGCGTTGCTCCAGAAGTTCATCATGGCTCCGGCAGCAGGTAGGAAAAACACACAAAAAATGAGCGTACCACGCTACTTACTGCTTGGGCTCTTTTGGTGGCAGCTTACTGTCATGTCCGCTCTGTAATCTCACAGCAAACATATAAACTGGCAATGTGCCCAAAACGCAGTGTAAGTAACGTGTTTATTTACAGTGGAAAAATGTACAAAATGTCCAAATAACGGTCACTGATGAGAATGGGGGAGACAACCTGCTGCAAACCTTGTAGGCTTAAAGGAAATGCGTAACGCACTCCAAACAGTCAGGAGCAGAGGAAAAAGACACAAAAATAAGGACTTACACATGCACTACCGTTCAAAAGTTTGGGGTCACCTCAGACAATTTTGTGTTTTCCATGAAAAGTCACACTTTTATTTACCATCATGAGTTGTAAAATGAATAGAAAATATAGTCAAGACATTGACAAGGTTAGAAATAATGATTTGTATTTGAAATAATAATTTTTTCCTTCAAACTTTGCTTTTGTCAAAGAATCCTCCATTTGCAGCAATTACAGCATTGCAGACCTAACATGATTGCACAAGGGTTTTCTAATCATCCATTAGCCTTCTGACGCAATGAGCAAACACATTGTACCATTAGAACACTGGAGTGATAGTTGCTGGAAATGGGCCTCTATACACCTATGTAGATATTGCACCAAAAGCCAGACATTTGCAGCTAGAATAGTCATTTACCACATTAGCAATGTATAGAGTGTATTTCTGATTAGTTTAAAGTTATCTTCATTGAAAAAAAGTGCTTTTCTTTCAAAAATAAGGAAATTTCTAAGTGAGCAGAAAGGCTCAAGGTAACAACACCGTACGTCCAGGGGAAGAAAGCCAAACATCGATGAGTCAGGATGTCCATTGCTGACTTAAGCTGCTACACTGGCTGAGCCCACTGCCTCCCAATAAGTACTCAGTATACTAATGAAGGCAAGTGGACACAGTCATGTGGCAAGCAGGTGCGTGGATGATTGGCAATGTGCGTATGTGCATGTGTGAGTGTGTGTGCGTGCATGAGTGTGTATGTGGTGATGAGATGCATCCGGTGAATGTCTGGTAAGAGGAGGAGGCGTGGCCGTAGGACTGTCAGAGAGCCAGGCTCAATCTGGCAGCTGGAAATAATAATAAGTAATCAAAACCTACAGCCACAAGTCATTGATGGGGTAGAACGACCCCGAACATGACAATATGTTTAATATTTCTTTTGTTTATATGCTCTTGTAAATAGGGTTATTAAAAAGGTTGCAGTTTATATAAGATTTTTCTTCCTTCTGCTCATTTTCATTCTTGTTTTGGATTGTTTGTGTTGTTTTAAGAATGAAATAAATAAATAAAAAATAATTTCAGTGCACCACATAGCAATTATCAATATGTATCAGGCTAGTGCCAAAAAAGTCAGGGTGATGGCTCTTTATTTTAGTGTTAATGTCTCGGTGAATGCTAATGGTTACAGACTGTATTGACTTGTTACTAAAATACACAAAGTAGACACACGGTTTTAATTAAAGCCTACTACAGTGAAATTTAATGCAATCAAGGCTGATTAGATTAGTCTAATTTAATGCATTCATCTCTGCCATCATAAGTACCTCAGACAGTGGGAAAAGTTAGTCTAAACGTAACGTTTTGATGGACGCCATGTTTACTCATTAGGGCTGCTGGATACATGCAGACACACACAGGCAGTGGGGTCAGTGCCAGCTTTGTTTCAGAGCCTTTAAACAGGAAGTCGGTGATTTCAGCAGAACTCAATTACCCCCCAGTTCCAGTCAATCAATTTCAATCAAGCAGCAGGAGGAAGCTCAGTATTCACAACATAAGACTGTTGCACACAGGAAGCATTTTCTCTTCTGTCAGAACGGGGGCGGGGGGGGCTGAATTAAATTGTCGTCATCTTTCACCTAGAGAAAAATGAAAAGTTCTTTTCATTTGTCAGCTGCACATTTTTGCTCAGTTGTTCCTCGAATACTGAATATTAAGCATTTAACAAAAAAAAAAAAAAAGGAAGAAGCAAATATTGTCGATTATTTTCAGGGGGAAAAAATGAATCCAAACTTTACTTTTATAAGTTTTGTAATTAAAAGTTTTAATTAGTTACCATGACTATTGCTTTGGATTGTAAATTTGAATTACAAATATGAACCTGATCACACACTTATTGAATGCTACAAGAAAAAAAAAACCTGCTTGCTTTTAGTGAAATTCAACTTTAATTGAGACGCTTGCTACACTGAAGTGTACTCTATTGATGCACTGGTGGTTTCAGTTACAAAAGTTCAAAATAAAGCCTTTTACTCCCTTGATACAATTCAGTTCAAGTTTATTTATATAGCTCCAATTAACTAAATGGAAGCTGGCCATTCATTGATAAACATAACTACATATCATCTGCATAACAATGGAAATTTAGGCTGTGTTTTCTAATAATATTACCTGCATGGGCATAAAATGAAATGCATAAATACATAAAATTAAAGGAATTTGACCTAACACAGAGCCCTGTGAAGCTCCGTGACTGAGTTTTGAATACAAGAGTCACTTTTGACAAAAAATTGGAACCTGTTTAAAACACTGAAAGAAGTGGTTTAAATTCATTCCAAAGAAAAATGTTACAAGTTTACAAGAATACATCAAAGTGTTCTCATAGATTTATGTACCCTTTTCTCTAAAAATTGCAGGTTTTCTGGTTCTAAATTTGCAATTTTTTTTTGCAAATTTTCAAGCTTTGTTTTATAAATTTGTGACTTTTTTGTGAATTTCTTCTCACAACTTTGAAACTTTTTCTCAAAATTTTGAGACTTTTTTCTCAGAAATTTATTATTTGTTTTCTTGCAAATTTACAAGCTCTCTCTCATAAATTTGTAACCTTTTATCTCATAAATTTGTGACTTTTTTCAAGTAAATTTGCAACTTCTTTCTCATAATTTAATTTTTTTTCTTGTAACTTTGCAACTTTTTTCTCAAAAATTTGTGACTTTTTCTCAGAAATTTTGTGACGTTTTTCTTGTATATTAGCAATTTTTCACATAAATTTTTAACTTTTGTCTTATAAATTTTGAATTTCTTCTCATAACTTTGAAACTTTTCTCTCAAAATTTTGAGACTTTCTCGGAAATGTATTATTCTTTTTCTTGTAAATTTACAAGTTCTTTCTCGGAAATTTGTAAACCTCTTTTTTCTCATAAGCTTGTGACTTTTTTCAAGTAAATTTGCAACTTCTCATAAATTTAAACTTTTTTCTCATATCTTTGCAACTTTTTCTCAAAATTTTGACTTTTTTCTCAAAAATTGTGTGATGTCTCTCTTGTCAACCTGCAATTCTTTTTCATGTCTTATAAATGTGTGACTTTCTTCTCATAATTTTGAAACATTTTCTCAAAATTCTGAGACTTTATTTCGCAGAAATTTATGATTCTTTTTTCTAAATTTACAAGTTCTTTCTCATAAATTTGTGACTTTTTCCATGTTAATTTGCCACTTCTTTCTCATAAGTTTAAACTTTTTTCTCGTAACTTTGCAACCTTATTCTTCAAGTTTTGTGACTTTTTACTCAGAAATTTTGTAACTTTTCTTGTAACTTTACAATTTTTTTTTACATAAACTTAAACTTTCTCTTATAAATTTTTGACTTTCTTATCATAACTTTAAATTATTGTGAAGTTTGCAGGGTTCACACAAAGACAATGGAGCAGATGGCTGTGATCAACCTGATTTATTTTTCACACACCCCAACCCCCCAACTTGCAACTTAGTACACAGAGCAGTGGAGGTCATTCCCCCAGACCTCCGTTTCAATCATGGTTACACACACATGATACATCTTGCCCTAATCCTGCTAAACACTGCTGGGTCATTATAATGCAGTTATAATGACACAGCAGTATAACTCAGAAGTAACACATTTAACACACACAGTAACGTTTCAAACTGGCAAAGCATGCTGGGAAATCCCTGGCTCCCTTAAAATGGCCCCGACGTTACATTATGATTCTTTTTCTCCTAAATTTAAGTTCTTTCTCATAAATTTGTAACCTTTTTCCCTCATAAATTTGTGACGTTTTTCTCATAATTGGCAATTTTCTCTTAAAAGAGCAAGTTTTTCCTCATTATTAGCATGAATTAACATCATTTATCATGTTTTTCTGCCTTTATTTTTACAAATTTGTATTCAAGTCTGCATGTTTATACCTTATGCTAAAAATAGTGAATGCCCACCACCACCACCACCATCCATTTGTTAAAAAATAATAGATTGCCTACTGTATATGTTCACCCATAAAAACTAATACATTCATTTTGTTTTTGCCATCAACATTTCATTAAGTAGTCATCCTTGTCAATAATTCACATAATATAATGAATAACGCATTTGATGGTAAAAGACATTCCTTTTATTTCCCCAATGTAATAACCAGAAATCTGCATCATAAATGAGAAAAAGTTGGATAAAGGCCCAGTTACTGATTCTGACCAAAGAACTGTACTTAATGAACAGAGAGTTACATTAGCACAGACACATGTGGATGAGCTTCACCGGCGGGAGGTCCCACGCTGCAGAATCTACTGAAATACTGTTTGAGGGGAACGGGGAGGCTGTAATGGAGTGCAGTAGGAGCTTCACTCTGTGCGTGTGTACATGTGTGCGCCTGACAGAAAGACAAAAGCACAGCTCTTCCTCCCACAGTGTGTGATAACAGAGATGCGGCTGCTGCTGAGTCACTCTAACACATGGCCCCTCCCTCCGCTCTTGGTGTTGTTCTTCACTAAGGCTGCATTCAGACCAGGATAGTCCAGGGGTCTCGGTTCGACTGGTCGGGGAATGCCGAGAATTTTCACACCTTGGTTTGATTTGGTTTGCATTCATTATGTGAATGTCACCAAACTTCCTGGACAACGTCACACAGTTACAACAACTGCTCGTTTGGGGCGCTGTAGCCGAAACCACCACTGACCAGGAAGAAAAATCTCGGCGGAGAAGAAAAATTAGGCTCATTGCTTGGCCAGGACCGAAAACATAAATCCGCTCCCTTCAGCCGGGTTATTTGTCTGCCACAAATGAGGCATTTTTTTTTTTTTTAACTAAGTCAGCCAATACATGTACACACACTCACCTTGAAATAAGGTAGTGACCCGTGTTAACTCCTAAATGCACAATTTCATAGTCATAACGAGCAAGCGTGTCTTTGGAAAGAAGTGCCAGATGAGATGCCCTCTTCCAAACAGGAAACATCCATTATTTCATGGTTAATTAAAACTGGATAAACAAGGAGCTGATTGCTGGCAAATTAAATTAATGAAACAGTAGACAGGTGCATGTTACAGTGCAATATTATAGAGTTCTATTCTGAGTATGGGCTCCATATTATTAATTCTAAAGTGAAGCCTTCTTCTACCTTTTTTTTGGGGGGTGGGGGTGGGGGTGGGGGGTGGATGAATCTCTTATAAGCTCAGCAACATTATTTTAAATAACCTCCCCCACCCCCACTTCCACAAAAATCCATGAGTCATCTGAAAATTCAGAGCTTGCCATATTTCAGCAGCCATGTATGGTGGGAATCTGTTCTTAATTGTGTGAGTAATCCCAGTCCCCCACTGGGGAATAATGGCACAATGCACTGCCATGCTGCACTTCCAAGAATATGTAACCATCGGGACTCATCTGTATCCATGTGGGGGATAATAAAATCACCTTTTTGATTAAGAATCAGTAAATTGTCTAACACTTACTGGTTCTGGTTTTCCTTTGTCGCTACAGCTGCGACATATTCAAGCTCACATGCACAGGTATGATTTTTCCCGCACTGCTATAAAGAAGTCATCGAGCCACACCACTCCCTGAGGTAACAGTTCAGGGCCTGAAAAGCACTGGATAGATTGGCCTGATCCCAGCCTAGCCAAGTCTCATATAATGCCCAGGCTAAATCTGGAGGTCAGGCAACACTCATTACTCATGTGCATCCCCCCCGCAAGGCACACGGCGAAAAAATAGGGCAGCCGAGTACAAGGGTATCCCTGTGAAAAAGGGATTAAAAAAAAACGAGTCGGTCTCAGCATAACTGTGGATAATGCAGTCGATTGCTGCCAAGCGGAGCATACAGGGAGAGCTAAGCGGGGCTAATGCAATACTCCCTGCTACTGCTTCAAATACACACACGACAAAGTGACCTTCACATTAAACGACAGGCGGTACCAGCAGGGGCAGAAAATATATGCCGACTGGTCTCCAGTGGATGGAAGAGTCAGGGTCTGAGGAACAATGAGATTGTGCCCCAATCAAGAATTACATTTTTATGAAGAGAAAAGTCTACAGAGCCCATGGTAACACAAGGAATCCTTGGGGAAAAAACAAACAATAAAAAAGCACATCTAATGCTGCAGTATCTCAGATTTGTGCACACAATCTTCCCAGCTGATTACCTGATGTTGTCAAGCTGCACTACCACCTGTCTTGTCAGCTTTAGCCTTGAAAAGGGGGGCTGATCCCCTCCCTTCTCTAGGGGAATGTTAGACTCTACCAGCCAGTAGTGGTGTGATTTACTCCCCTGCGTGCAAACCTCCAGGAGCTCTCATCCCTTCCTCCTAACCTTTTTTCTCCAACACTGGAGCCGTAAGCAATCAAAGTTTCAAACTCTCACTTTGTCCTCTTCCATATCTCCTAGGATTAAAACCTGCCTTTTCCTGGCAGACTGGAAATCCCATCTGGCAGAACTGCAACCCGGAAATTCAGCATATCCTCCCAAGTAAGTCAGTTGCATTGTCCTTCAATATTCAACCCATCAAGTCCTTGGGCCCGGGGCACCATCACCCCCCTCTACAGTATCAATACTCACTGTTTAAACTGTCTCTCTCAGTGTCTGTGTTTGGGTCAGTTTGATTAAAAACATGTCAAAGGCCAACTCTCCAGCAGAAGCCATAATTTAGACATATTTTGGGCTGAATCAGGTCCGTTGGTCCAAGCCTTAATTTAGCCCACAAATAAATGTTGAAAAAAGGGCTGTGTTTAGTCCATCTAATACAGATCATATTTAACCACAAAACAGTTGTTGAAAATTGAGCTGTGCCTGACCATATTAATGAAAAATAGTCCAGTAATTGTGCTGTTTAGTCCTCAGGAGTTGGCCCTAATTTATCCTCAAAATAGTTTTTGGCATTTGGTGGTGGGGTTCTGACTCTCAAACGTTAAATACACTTTTACAACCACTGGACTCTTTGTTAAAAGTGATTTGTAAAATGCACATGTTTAACAGCTTTTTTAAAGCTTGACATTTGGCATAATGGTTGTTACATAATGTTTTACAAATTTCTCTCTGTGTTGTGTCTTTTTATTGATGTTCACATCTTGGGCTCTGGGTGTCCCCAGACACCCCTGGTCTTGTGCAATCTTGGAAGCTAAGTAGGGTCTACCTTGGTTAGTACTTGGATGGGAGAATACCAGGTGCTTTGCTGGACTGGTGATCTATCCAAGATACTGTATACTCTGCCTCTTGCCCACAGATGCTGGTATAGGTGTGCTGCCCCTGATAAAGCCCAAAAAGATCAGATGAAGTTGGAGGTTTTATAACAACCTTAAAAATATGGCTTTTCATCTTTCACTTTTCAACCAAATCCAAACATGTTTTAGATGGTTGGTAAAGCAGTTTTTTCAACATTTTTTTCAACCAATTTGTGCTGGGAGGGAAAGGTTTATTTTAATCACCACTCTGTAAAAGCTTCTCATTTCACAATGAACAGTGGATAATTGAGTTAATGTCAACATTTTATAACCGTTTAATGCTCTCGGTGTGTAACACATTGAAATTTGGCAATGGCTCTCAATGTGATTTTTTTGTTTGTTTCTTTGTTTAAACCCTTTTATAAGCACCAGATGCCCTTTTGCATTGGATCCTTGATGTTTAAAGACAGTCTTTGAGTGTCCTCTATTAACATTCTATGAGTGCATACCTCTGCCAAGGCCCTAACTGTAACGTTTAAGAAAGTGAAAAAGGGATCCCGAATCTACATCCAGACTCAGATCACCTTCAAAATCTAACGGATTCATCCGTAGCCCAAGGGCCACCTTTGGTGAAAATGTCATCAAAATCTGTCCAGTAGTCGGGGCAACACAATGGTACAGTGGTTAGCGCTGTTACCTCAGGTTTGAATCTCCAGGCTGGCAGGGGTGGGAACCTTTCTGTGTGGTGTTTGCATGTTCTCCTTGTGCTGTGTGGGTTTACTCTGGGGGCTCCGGTTTCCTCCCACCATCCTCCATGTTAGCTTAATTGGTGACTCTAAATTCTCCCTAGGAATCTGTCTCTGATGGGCCCTTAGAATAGAGGGTTAGTGTAGCTACTAGTGAAGCACTTTGAGTGTCCTTTGTGACTAGAACAGTGTTATACCTATAAGGACAGGTTGTCATCCTTAGTTTTTGTGGGATCCTGTTAACAAACCAAAATGAAAACTTTATCTCCTTGGTAGAGGTAAAAATATAGCTGTAACAAAAGTCAAGGGCTCCACTTTCTGTCATCAAAGGGAACCCACCATGTCTGTCTTTGGAAGCAGAAGGGCTTTAGTGACATGAGACTGGGCTCAGGAATCTTAAAGTGGTTGGTAGGGGTGGGGGGGGGGGGATTGATACTGCACAATATCATGATACTTTGTGGTGGTGATACTGTATTGATTCAATGACACCAGTGTTGTGATACTTTATTAAAAATTAATAAATATTCCAAATACAAACTTACCTATTTAGGTATCAGAATAATAAAAACCAGTTAACTTTTCAGTCCACTAGATGGTGCCAAATGTACACTGTTTGGTTAGGTCAGCACAACAAAGTAGTGATGTCTGAGATCTAGCCAGGAGCTGAACAAAACAAAGTTCAGGAATGGAAATCACAATATATGATATGGCAATGGCCAATGTATCGCAAGATCGTGATAATATGGCATTGCGGCCCAAGTATTGTGACAATATCATACTATGAGACCTCTGCTGATTCCCACTCCTTGTGGCTGGTGAAGCAGTATGTGGTTAAACATAGGAGTTTGCTGCTTTTCCTTCTTTGAATTGCAGGTTCAATGTTAAGTTTGACTTTCACAATCATTTTATTAGAATGTGTCACAAATTGTTTATTTGGTCAAGTAACATTATATATACTGTATATATGTACAGTACATATACAGTCCTACTAACTGCTCCGATGAAGAAGAGATTACTGCTTTCTAGAAAGATCTGTCAGACATGACAAGGAATATTCCTTCACACAATGTACTCCTGATATGTGGCGATTTCAGTGCCAAACTTGAATGTAGTTACAGAGTGCACTCTTTTCACTCAAACTAACCGAAATGGTCAATACCTTCAAAGCTTTGCTGATGAATTCAGTCTAATCATTGGCAACACAACTTTTAGAAAGCCTGAATGCAAGTTATGGACCTTCAAGTACCCAGACTCTACCAAGGTGCAGATTGATTTTATCCTGGTCCGAAAGAAGTGGTGCAACTCTTTACACAATGCAGAAGAATGCAGCACATTCTCAACAGTCGGCTCAGACCACAGAATTGTAACGGCTACATTTCAACTTAGTCTACATGCTCCAAAATGCAACAGTAGCAATCATCAAGCTGTTAACTTTAAATGTCTGTGAAAGGGTGAAGCTATTCAACAACAATATGCTGTGGAAGTAACCAACAGATTCAGCCCTCTAGAGGACGAGTCCAGCACTCTCCCTGATGAGGACAGCTGCAATCGCTTGTCTGAAGCTTGTGTTAGTGTAGCCTCAACCATACTACCCAAGAAATCTAGATCATCACCCAAAAATCTTTGACAGTCTCACAGAGTACAGTCTGCTAGAAAGTCCCTTCAAGATGCCATCACCAATGGAAACAACCTTTCAAAAGCTCGTGATGATTTAAAACAAGCATGCCTTTCTGAGGAACAGCATCTGCTTGAGGAAAAGATCTCCCAAGCTAAGCATGCTTCATACTCCAACCAACACTTTGAAGCATGGAAAGTAGTAAACAACATCACAGGAAGAAAACAAGTAAAATCGGTACCTTTAAGAGGCTCAATAGATGAAAGGAATTCTGCATGGTTCAATCACTTCCGAACTCTTCTGGGCGAACCGCCACAAGTGGACGGTGCCGTTATTGATGTCAGCCCAGTAGTAGATGGCATGCTACCTATCAAAGCGGATGATTTCACCATGAATGAACTGAACATTGCTCTCAGCCAAATGAGTCCAGGAAAAGCGGTTGGATTAGACAGCATTCCTTTGGAAGATAGATAAGTTTAAACCTTTCCTTCTAAAGGTTTGCAACAGGACACTGATTCAACATGAAATACCAGATCAGTGGACCAAGAGTGCAATAATCCCAATCCCAAAGAAATGAGATCTATCCAACCCTGCAAACTACAGAGGCATCAGCCTTACCTGTACTGGTGCAAAGGTTTACAACCAAATACTGCTTAACTGTCTGCATCCTCAAATAGACCCAATTCTGAGATGGAACCAAAATAGATTCAGGGAAAACAGATTGACATTATTGCAGATTATTGCCCTATGCAGAATCTTGGAAGAAATGAAATCAAAGAATCTCACTCTTGTCACACTCTTCAGACTATTCAAAAGCTTTTGATTGTATTCATCGAAAACGTATGTTCAAGATCCTTCAAGCATATGGCATCCTGGATAGCATAATCAAAGCAATGAGGATCATGTATGATAACTCTCCAGCTATTGTCATGTCCAGCAATGGTGAAACAGAGCCAATCAAGATCTCAGCAGGTGTCTTGCAAGGCAAGACCTTGGCTCCATACATTTTCATCATTGTTCTGGACTATATCATACGCCAAGCACTTTCATCTACATTTGAGGACACAGGTATAGTCCTTGAGCCTAGAAGGAGCAGCAGACACCCAGAGGTTCGTCTTCATGACCCGGACTTTGCTGACAACACTGCCCTACTTGCCACATCAGTAGAGAAAGCAGGATCTCTCCTTCATAGCGTTGAGTCTGCTTCAAATGTAGTTGACCTTCATCTAAACGAAGGAAAAACCAAGGCTCTTCTACTCAACATCGACCCAACAAATAACATTAAAACCAAGAAAGGGGTTACACTGGAGAATGTTCCAAATTTCAAATATCTTGGATCACATGTGCCTGACTTTTCTTGATTTTAAGTCATGAAAAGCTCAAGCCTGGAAGGCATGTAACAAGCTGGAGAAAATTTGGAAATCCAATCTTGATTGGCAACTTAAGATCAAAATATTCAGAACTTGCATAAAATCCATCCTCTTGTATGGGTCAGAAACATGGACCATCACAAGAGAACTAGAGGCACGTATAGATGGATGTTATACACAACTATTTTTTATTTATTTTTTTTTTGTTACTTATTTGTACCCGTAGGTAGACTTGGTTTGCAGTCTGGTGACAAGCCACCGGCTGCTGGTCGCTGCGTGCGCGAGCGCCCTAAACCTACATGTTTTTGGTGTGCGGGAGGAAACCGGAGAAATCCCGGAGTAAACCCGCGCAACACGGGGAGAACATGCAAACTCCACACAGCTCACTGTTGGTCGGGGGCTGGGATCGAACCCACGATCTCATGATCCCCGCGGTCCCCCGGCCGAGGGTAAAACTGTGCTGCCACAGTGCTAAACCACTGCGCCACCGTGCAGCCTATTGCGGAGATCATTGAAGATAAGTTGGAAGGACCATATTCCTAACAGAGTTGTGTATGGAAAATTACCCCTCATAACAACGACAATAAAAGTGAGACGTCTTCGGTTTGCCAGACACTGCCTATGCGCAGTGGATGAGCCCATTTCCGACCTGGTCTTCTGTACTCCAGTCAGTGGTCGCAGTAGCTGTGGCAGACATAGACTCAGTTATCCCGACACAATCAAAAGGGACATGGGGCTTGAGGAGCAGGAGGTGTTAAGGCTGATGAAGGACAGGAAACTTTGGGCCCAACATGTTGCTGCAGCTTCTGTTGCTCCGGCCACGGATTACAGATGATGATGATGATTGATATATACAGTATATATACACTTGCTGGACAGTGAACAAGAGAGGTAAACAAGAGAGTAGAGTCAGGGTGGAGTGTGTGTAGACGAGTGTCGGGGTAATTTGTGACAGAAGAATAGCAGCTAGAGTGAAAGGGAAGATTTACAAGATGCTAGTAAGACCTGTTTTGATGTATGGTTTGGAGATTTTGGTACTGACGAAAAGACAGAAGGTGAAGCTGGAGGTGGCAGAATTGAAGATGCTATGATTCCTATTCAGAGTGAGAAACGTTGAGATGTGTCCAGATAGAGTGATGATATACAGACGTGGACAAAATTGTTGGTACCCCTCTGTTAATGAAAGAAAAACCCACAATGGTCACAGAAATAACTTGAATCTGACAAAAGTGGTAATAAATAAAACCAATGAAAACCAGACAATGCTTTTGAATTGTGGTTCAACAGAATTTTTTTTAAAAACAAACTCATGAAACAGGCCTTGAAAAAAATGATGGTACCCCTAGAAAAGATTGAAAATAATGTGACCATAGGGACATGTTCAACCAAGATGTGTCCTCTAATTAACATCACAGGTGTCTACAAACTTGCAATCAGTCAGTCGGCCTATTTAAAGGGTGACAGGTAGTCACTGTGCTGTTTGTTGACATGGTGTGTACCACACTAAACATGGACAAGAGGAAGCAAAGGAGAGAGTTGTCTCAGGAAACTAGAAAGAAAATTATAGACAAGCATGTTAAAGGTAAAGGCTATAAGACCATCTCCAAGCAGCTTGATGTTCCTGTGACTACAGTTGCACATATTATTCAGAAATTTAAGATCCACGGAACTGTAGCCAACCTCCCTGGACGTGGCCGCAGGAGGAGATGGATAATGCGAATGGTAACAAAAGAGCCCAGAGCAACCTCTAAACACCTACATGGTGAACTCCATGGTCAAGGTACATCAGTGTCAGATCGCACCATCCGTCATTGTTTGAGCCAAAGTGGACTTCATGGGAGACGACCAAGGAGGACACCACTGTTGAAAACAAATCATAAAAAAGCAAGACTGGAATTTGCCAAACTGCATGTTGACAAGCCACAAAGCTTCTGGGAGAAGGTCCTATGGACAGACAAGACAAAACTGGAACTTTTTGGCAAAGCACATCAGCTCTATGTTCACAGACGCAAAAATGAAGCATACCAAGAAAAGAACACTGTCCCTACTGTGAAACATGGAGGAGGTTCTGTTATGTTCTGGGGCTGCTTTGCTGCATCTGGCACAGGGTGTCTTGAATCTGTGCAGGGTACAATGAAATCTCAAGACTATCAAGGTATTCTAGAGAGAAATGTGCTGCCCAGTGTCAGACAGCTTGGTCTCAGTCGCAGGTCATGGGTCTTGCAACAGGATAATGACCCAAAACACACAGCTAAAAACACCCAAGAATGGCTAAGAGCGAACATTGGACTATTCTAAAGTGGTCTTCTATGAGCCCTGATCTAAATCCTATTGAACATCTGTGGAAGGAGCTGAAACATGCCGTTTTGAGAAGGCACCCTTCAAACCTGAGACAACTGGAGCAGTTTGCTCATGAGGAGTGGGCCAAAATACCTACTGAGAGGTGCAGAAGTCTCATTGACAGTTACAAAAATCGTTTGATTGCAGTGATTGCCTCAAAAGGTTGTGCAACAAAATATTAAGTTAAGGGTACCATCATTTTTGTCCAGGCCTGTTTCATGAGTTTGTTTTTTAAAATAATTCTGTTGAACCACAATTCAAAAGCATTGTCTGATTTTCATTGGTTAATTTTCATAGAATTTTTATTTATTACCACTTTTGTCAGATTCAAGTTATTTCTGTGACCATTGTGGGTTTTTATTTCATTAACAGAGGGGTACCAACAATTTTGTCCCCGTCTGTATGAAGTAAGTGGCGGTAATGCACCTGTAAGCTGGTTGTCAACCGCCAATCAAATCTAAAAGAAGAAGAAGAAGTGATGAGTAGGGACAGGATTAGAAATGAGTATATCAGAGGGACAGCTCAGGTTGAGTAGTTTGGAGACAAAGTAAGAGAGGCATGGCTGAGATGGTCTGGACAATGGATATATTGGACAAAGGATGTAGAAAAGAGGAAGACCAAAGAGAAAATTCATGGATGTAGATGTTGAGGATTGGTGTGACAGAGGAAGATACAAGTAATAGGATGAGATGGAGGCAGATGATCTGCTGTGGAGACCCTTTAAAGGGAGCAGCCGAGAGAAGAAGAAGGAAAAATGCCTGTGGTTAAAGTTAGGAAAAGATTGTCACCCTTCCACTACGTTAATAACACCACAGTGTAATGTGTGACTATGTGAAACCAAAATCTACCTTCCACACACCTGGGTCTGTGATGCAGACAGAATCTGACCAAATAATAACCCATAGCTCTTAAACTGAGAGATGGGATGAGGATAATAACTCTGCCTTATAGTAGCTTCACCGACTAACACATTTCTCAGCACCAACATCTGCAGCCTTCACTGTCTTTTGCACAAGGTCAAACACTTCACTCCTTAGCCTTATCTTCTGCATGTCACAGTAAAAGATAATTGTTAACAGCAGGTCCACTCTGTAGATGACCCTGCTGAGGGACTTGGGGGATTTTTCTTATCAAGTACACCAACTCAGTGAACATACTGCTGTGATGACTGCACAGTCAGAATCAGCTGCATGAAGATGACATATTCACCCAAAATCCCCCCCCCCACAGTCAGAGGCTATACAACCTTATTGATAATAACATCCAGACAAGTTATTTAGCAAAATTGTCATCAAACTTTTAACTTTTCCATCTACAAACCCCTATACTGATCAGCTCAAGAGAAGCCAAACTCATCACTGTTAAATCTGTTTCTCACACAGCTCAGACTACAGTGTGTCTAAACAAGGAGGTTTTACAAGAAGGAGAGAGGACCCAATGTACTCTCCACTGTGGACTTTTGTTTCACCATGTGGGATCCCGCTGCGTTCTGTTGTCTTTGCATGCCGGCAGTTTCCCTTTGAGGGAAAGCTTCTTCGTGCATCTTGGTGCAATGGACTGAGCCCTGAAGAAACTGTGGCAAGTATAGCAGAGCTTTCTGGTAATTTTCATTTTTGGGCTGTACAGAGGCGAGAATCAGATGTAAAAATAAATGGCAGCGATGCACAGATCTAAAATTGATGAGTCCTTGAACTTTGTATGTGTTGGAAGACGAAATTGTGCTGATCAAATATTGCCTGTCATTGACAATGTTTTTGTCTTTTTTTTGCTTTGTTTTTGCAGTGACAGAAAAATCTAAAGGTTGTCTATCATTGTGACAGATAACACTGAGGGTAATCCAATGTAACTTTTACTTGCAATTCTCACCTGTCCACTTTATAGTGCATATAAAATATGAATTATATAGTATTTTCTCACCTTTAGTGTAGGAGTGGGAGAAATAAAATTTTTTGTGATGCATCTCGATGCAGACGTGAACAATTCTGAATTGATGCACAAATGTCAAGATTCCAATTATTAAATATTATTAATAACATAATTAATTTGGCTGTAACGAAAAAGTCGGCACCCGGACACAAAAGAAACAAAATGGCAGAGCGCAGTATATGATCGGTGCCCTCTTCATCAAAAGGCATTACTTCGACTTTTACAAAATTAAAGGGAAAAAAGACGTGGACAAGACCCACACTGTACGTAAGCTCTGTCAGACTAAATTAAAATATTTTGGAAACACGACAAACATGCGAAACCATATGGTACGTTTCCACTCAACGGACGGACAGAAAACAAAAAAAAAAAAAAAAAACAGTTGTGGCTGCTGCCGCCAACCAGAGGAACATTAAGCAAACAATCTCAAAACTTCCACACAACTCAGAAATTCTGAGTATTTTGGACTGAAGGACTCAGTTACTTGTTGCACATAACAGAATGTTATAAGTATTATTAGTTAAATTTCAGGATACTCTGAAGTATCTGTTATAGCAGCAAATGTGCTGCTACAGTTGCACTTTTCATGTTGGTTTTTTTGAAACATTAAAAGATATTGGAAGCAAATTCATGGACCATTGCAAATGCTTTAAAAGTAAGAAGTTGCCACACAGTGGGAGGAAAAACATCCAGAACAGAAAAAAAATGGATGTATCGAGAATCGTAATCAGCTTGAATCGTTGGCTGCCTAAAGATTCCCACCCCTACTTTAGTGTTAAATCTTTATGACAGTTCGCGTTTCTCCATCTGTGAAACTGTCTCCTTCTGAAGAACTCAAATTATCTTTCAAAATAAATTTTTCACCTCTTTGGAAGTGATGCCCATTTTGAACATCAGTGAACTAGCTAATTAACATTAGCCATCTATACATGCCTGTAGTGTCTCTCTCTGAACGAAATCAAAATTCACAACTTGGTAGTCTATCTACCACCCAATAAACTAAACTCTTTCACTTATATGTAAGCGAACAACTTAGAAAGAGAACAGTAACACTCTTGTAGATGTCACAAGTGAGCTAGTTAGCATATGGTAGCTGATATTAAGGGTACCATTCACCCAATCATGGTGTGTTTGTGGGTTTTAACCTTCTAAAATGCTTTCTTGGGTCACATGACTACAGTAAACACATTAAAATCTTTCTTCACTAATAAATAATTATATTTTAACATTTATGAAGAATGAGCAAATGCCAATTTTGCTCTTCCTCTTCTTTTTCCCTACATCACTGACAAATGCTTCAATCTTCAATTACAACTCATCACACTGCTACTGGCTGTGATGATTCAGTCCCCGCCCAGATGTGCAGGGAGCCCATGGTGTTAGCTTCACAGCTAATAGCGCTACTTGGGAGTTAGCTTAACAAGTGTGGTTTTGTTATGGTCTGGACATAACGTCCACATTTTTAATTATTTTTAGTTCTGCTTTTGAGTTTACCATTTATATTCTGCTGCTTGGTGTTACTTTGTTTCAGTTTTTGAATGTTCTTATTTTGAAAGCACTTCCAGGTTTGTTCCCTTGTGGTTTTATTGTCTTAGGGGTTTGTTTCCTGGTCGTGCTCACGATTTGCCTTTTACTTTTTGTGTTAATTCAGTCCAGCTGTTCTTCATTTTGTAATTAGCTGTTTTCCTATTTTTACTGCTGCCACTTGTTTCATGGCGAGGCAGTCTAAGTCTTCAAGTGGTCATCCTTCATCAGTTTATGACGCTTCAGATGTAACTGTTCCACCTGTAAGAGCTTATTGAGCCTAGGCCTGCTTTTGTTTGTTTTTGCCCTAGGGCAGTGTTCCTTTTGTAATAAATTTTGTAACTGCGCTCCTGCGTTTGGGTCTGTCAGTATGCCCTGTAAGAGCCAACCTTGACAGTAGACTGCCGCCATTAAAGGACTCAGCAGGCACAGTTTACATGGGCTGGAGATGCTGCTGTTACAACCAGGAGAACGCTTGGGTTTTGGGAGGCAGCTAGTTTAGTGTTGGAGGACATTCCAGGTCTACAGAGTCTCCCGTGGGTTCAGAACCTGCTTTTCTCCACCGTCACTCATCCGGACTGCTCCTTGCAACTTTGAGCTTTACCTTCTTCGTCACCGCCTGCTCCCCCACCAAAGATCACAGCAAGACGCCGAGCTGGTGCTTCACTTGGGGCAGAGTCATTGGTGGCTGGCGAGGAGAAGTGGAGGGAAAGATGCCAGGAATCTGCCAAGGGATGTGGTTCATACTGGTCTTGATCATTCCAGCTGCACGGCTCTTTTCCCTCCACCCCCCCCCCCCTCCACCCCCATCATTTCCCACTACGGGGCTTCATTCACCATTGCCAGCCTCGGGAACGGCGCAGAGGGTGGCCGCAGTAGCACTTCACTTTATGGAGTTGGTGGACATTAAAGCTTATCCCCAGCACTCCTCAGCTGCTACCCAGCCCGAAGGGGGCCATCTGGCTGCCGCTGCACTAGAGAGAAAATCAGCAATTCTAAGGCCAGATCTATCGTTGGCGGCGGAACAGAGGGAGTGAAGGCATATAGTTTTCTTTTCCTTATTTACTTCATTTAGTAGAAATGCTTGCCTTGCTCCTGATGAGGGGTTTCACCTGCAGTTATCATCTCCCGCTGGCTCCTTGCTGGCTGTTTCTGCTGCCAACCTGGCTTTTGTACCATCACCAACCTTTTTTTTCTCTACTCAAACGAAGTAAATGAAAATCCCCTGGATCTTCGTTTACACCAATGCATGGGGGCTGTTTCCCCCAACACTTGCAGCTTCGCTCGAGATCGTGCCACTTCCACTACATCACCCGAGGATGTCTCGCCAGCTGTAATTCAGCAGGGTCATCATCTGCAGCAGAGCAGGAGGGAGTAAGACAAATACTGTTACACTTTCTTACATGATCTTCCTGTACATTTTGCCTTGCTACTGTTGGGGGTTGTCAGGCCCAGCAACAACTGGTTGCAGACCCCTTGCTACCTGTCTCTGTTTCCATTAATTTGGATGTACCCTTTCTAACCCCGAACCTTCTCCCCCGACTGAGGTGTTTTCATCTGGGTTTCTGCTTCTGGAGGTCCATGCTCCATGGTCTGCATTCCGGGAGGTGCATGCTTTTGAGGTGGTTTACCCTCCTGCATCCTTATTCGAGGGGCTTCATGTCTGACCATCTTTGCTCAAGATCCACCTCATCGCTCTCTAGCCAGCATCGTCTCCTTGGCAGCTGACTACGGTAGACTGGGGTGGGGAGTGAACTGAATACCAGCAGGGTTTTGTTGCTTCATGCGTTGGGGGGATTCCCCTATTTGAGGTCGGCTGTGCATTTGGCTTAAAAAAAAAAAAAAAAAGGGCTGCTTTTGTAGCCCTTGTGTTTCATTTTAGTTGTTCCTACTTTGTGGTTTTTTTTTTTTTTTTTTGGCGTGTGTTGGGTCATTTTTGTCATGTCCCTTCTTGATCTCTCTTTCCACTTGGGGTTGTGAGGTTCACCTTGATTTAAAAAAAAAAAAATTCAGTCAGTCTTATAGACATCCCTGTCCCCACCCAGTTCGCTAACCCACAGTCGATAATATCTTGTGTCATTCTGGGTTGTGTTATATTTTCACCGTGATGCTACATCAAACCATTAGCATTACTTTGGCTAGGCGGTTGAAGTTGGTCAGTCTCACCACATCAGAGCTCACCTCAGGTGGGAGAGGCAGACAGACAGGCTGCCTGGCATTAGCTTAACTGTTGATTGGCCAGTTTTGATCACTATTTTCAATAATGAATGAATATTTATTTCGGATAGTACAGGTTAAAAGGAACTGAATAATATAACAAAGGGGGAAAGAAAATCCAACAAGGTCAAATTAGAAAATAACTCCTCTGATTATACAATTCAACATAAGTTATCCGAAATGGGTGATGGCTGAAGCCGCAGCTTATATTGCCCACCCATATTCCATCCAAGAATTCAAAAGAAAAAAAAAACTATTTGGTAAAAACTAAAAAACTATCACTATTTTCCATAAATTTTATTCACTCCCACTGGAATCCTTGTTCATCTACCAACACGTGACCATGTCATCGTCATGTTTTCCCACCTGGTTCATGAACAGCCTTGGAGCCCAACTGCATATGGGGTGGGAAAATTTTGTCCAAAAGCTGAACCAAGTCCTTTTTCCCCATCATATGCCTGCGAGCCTGTTGCCTGTCTATTTCCAATGCTTTTCAATGTTTCTCCAGTTTGTTCTTCTGTCAGAGAGCACTTGCTTTTGTTTGGCATCGTTTTCCATTCAACACACATGTGCAGTGTACTTCAGATGTTGGAAATGATAGAAGTCCTTGATTGGCTGAGATTTAGTGATTTGCAGAAGTTTATTATCAAATTTTTAATGACTTGTCTAGTTCTCCTTCAACCAAAGAGGCAGGGTTGTTGCCCTTTTCCTACTTCAGAATCAGAATCAGAATCAGAGTCAGCTTTATTGCCAAGTATATTTACAAGTAAACACACAAGGAATTTGACTTGACATTGGACGCGCACGTTAGGCGCATCCAATGACGCGTCGCCATACAAGGCGCCTGCCAACAGTGGAGGTAAAGAGGGGAGGGGAGGGGGAGGAAAACACAATAGGAGAGAGAAAAAAACATAGTAATCAGAATAAACGCTCGTATATGAGCCAAATTTTGACTACACAGAAAAAAAACCCTCATGCATTAGCAGACAATAGATACAATCACACAGCAGAGGGAGGGAGAGCAGTGTGTGTATATTTGCATGTCATTGTGTAGTGTGAGTGTAACAGTTGTTAGTGGGCAGCAGAGGGCGCCTCCAGGCAGTGGATAGATGTTATAATCATGTGACTTATAAACAAGACCAGAGATCAGAGTCTGTCTCTCTTTTCCTCTTCCTTGCAGAAGGCACATGGGCATTGTCCTCGAGAGACCAATCCGCTGACGACAACAACTGATTGTTGATGTATGGGTAGACATAAGCCACTTCTCTGGCGTTATCTTATCGAGGAGGAATGTAAACAAGGGTACCAAAACACAAGGTCAAATCTGCACAGTGCACTCAGAGAATAAAAAAATTTCTCTCTCTTCGATTCTGTGCTTCAATTTCATACAGGCTTGAATCATACTTTAGATCATTCTCTGGAGAGCACTCAGCGATCCACAGATGTTATCCACCTACCGAAACATAGGTAAAACATGTCCAGAGAGTTCGTTCTCTCTTCAATGCATGCCAGGTAGTAAATTCCATGTTAATCCTGCCGCTGACAGTCAGTGCTCCCCCCAGCTGGACGAATTGTTGAATTTGTTAAGGGAGCTACGCCGGGGTCCGCATTTGATTAGCTCACCCAGATAATTTCGATACACTAGGAAAACTCCAGGGGCCAAAACAGAAGATCCTGTGATCAGTTCAATCTCAGTCGAATCACACAGACACATGAATTCCAATGCCATGAGTCTCCCTTGGGTTCCCCCTGACCCGCTTCTTCTTTTAAAGGTGACAATCGCATATAAGCCGCTTTCCAGATCCATAATTTCCATTTGGATTAAGATTCAGCCAGGAGAAGAGTGACATTGCAAGCTGGGATCAGAAGGGAGAGGATTAGGAGGGAGAGGGAAGAAAAGCGTCTGCTCTCTCTCAGAAGCGTTCTTGGGTGGGGCATTTTTTGGGGATATCCTCCAGTGATTGTGTTCCTCAGGAAACCATTCCATATCACTTCCAGTCTTTGTATCTCTAAAGATGAGACTTTCCATGCCTGGACACTGCACAGCAACTGAGAGCAGACACATGCAACCAGAATCTTCATCCGTGTACTAAGAAAGATTTCCTGATCTGTAAGAATGTTTTTAAGTTCACTCCACTTTTCAAATGCTGATGTAATCTTTTGGTGAGCAAATGCAGATGTATTGCCAGTATTTGTTAGCAAGTGTCCAAAATAACAAAACTGTCTCACATTCTTTAATGTGACACCATTGACGGTCACTAAACTCATCTGGTTCTTGATATTCTCATCTACTGTACAATGAATGCCATGGTGCAGTTTTCTTGTAGGACATGCATAGCCCATACCAAACATCTGATATGCTCACAGTTTAGCCATTCACTCATTCACAAATGCGTCTGTGCTTTTTGTACTCCATGGACCGGTCATATCCTATCGACCACTGAAACCACACAGTTCTGTCCACCAGAGATGCCTCATTTCAATATTTCTTTCAGCCTAATTTACTTTAGTTGGCTCAGGCTCACTACCCAAGCTATGAGCTCGCCTAATAAGATTAACAACAATGATGAAAGAGGGAGGGCAGAATTAACTGCATATTTTGGGCATTTAAAGAGACATGCACTGAAACGAGTTGTTCTAAGGAAGGCTGCAAAGGCTGCTGCAACAATTAAATAATTAAAGGCAACTGGGTCAAAGTGTGTCACAAAGATTTAAAGACCTGTGGGAACAGTCAGCATGTCGGAAAAGTCAAATGGTGTAGGACTCACAGAAATAAAGAGACTGGCGATTTCTTACTTTTTCTTGCACGAGTAGGCGTGCCGTTTTATTCCTCGCAGCAGAGACAGAACAACAGCTAAAAACCACTAACTCTGAACCGAGATCCTTCCGAGGCTGCCTAAAGAGGTGCCTGACTAGAAAGCCTGAGATCATAACTATCCGGAGTGGTGGCTCAGTTGGTAGAGCATCCACCCCACACCTGGGAGGCAGGGGTTCAAACCCCGGCCGGGTCATGCCGAAGACCATATAAAAGCGGAACTTCCTGCCGTCCAGCTTGGTGCTCAGCAATAATGGAATGGAGGAGGGAAATCTGTGGTGGCGCCTTGCATGGCAGTGACCCCTCTGATTCTATATATGGGTGTGTGTGTGTGATTAACACTGTAGATAGGAGAAACACAATTTCATTCTACTGTACATGATTGGCTGTATGGATAGAATGACAATAAAGGGTGATTATGATTATTATGATCACTCCTAAACAGATCATTCTTTACATCAGGGGTGTCCAACCATGTGCCATGGAGAGCCAAGACCCTGCAGGTTTTCTCTTCTACCCAGTCTCTTCAGCAGGTGTTTTCACTTATCAGCAATCAGTGGGAAGAAGTTCACTGAAATCTGCTGTTGAAGACACTGGTTGGAGGTAAAACCTGCAGGGTCTTGGCTCTCCATGGCACATGGTTGGACACCCCTGCTTTACATGAACATGCATTGTGGTGAATTATGTCCTTAGAGTCCGCTACACACGTCCCCCCAGAATTTACCACAATGAAAGAGAACAAAGTCAACGTGGGGGTGGAAGGCAAACCACTCGGCCGTAACGGCTCCGCTGAACAAGAGGGGGAGCAGGGTCACCCACGTGAGGGATCGCTGAAACTGATTTAGTTGGGAGAGAGGGGTGCCCCCGACGAGGGGGTTGTGCCAGAGTGACAGGTCTGTCCACAGCCAGGTGGGCTGGCTTTAAGCGGTCCACCGAAATCTTCTCTGGCTTGCCTCCAACCTCCACGACAAAGTGTTTCTCTCCCGGTGTCAATACATGGAATGGACCGTCATACAGAGGTTTCAAAGGGCCACGGTGAGCGTCATGGGGGACAAAAACAAAATCTGCCGAATGCAGACTCCTAGGAAAGTGAGATTGAGGGAACTCGTGTTGTGAAGTGGGGACAGGTACAAAAGCTTTGGCATTTTCGAGGAGCGTCTGCCGTTGAGCAACCGCAGACCAAGGGGTTGTCGTGTTGGGGACAAAATCTCCTGGGATACATAGCGGCTGACCATAAACCAACTCAGCAGTTGAGGCTTGGAGATCCTCCTTAGGAGCAGTTCTAAGTCCCAGCATGACCCATGGAAGCCTATCTGTCCAACTGCTGTCTATGAGGCTAGCCCGCAGAGCGGCCTTCAAAGAATGGTGAAAGTGTTCGCATAGCCCGTTAGCCTGTGGGTGGTATGCCACAGTACGGTGGAGCTTTACCCCCAGGCTCTCTGCGACAGCATTCCATAACTCCGAGGTGAATTGAGACCCACGGTCAGAAGAGATGTCAGATGGAGTGCCAAAGCGGGCAACCCATGTCCCGATAAAAGCACGAGCCACCTCATCAGATGTAGCAGACACCAACGGTACAGCCTCTGGCCATCGAGTCGTCCTGTCTACCATGGTTAGCAAATACGTGAAGCAGCGAGAGAGGGGCATGGGGCCAACAATGTCCACATTAACATGGTCAAAACGCCTTTCTGGCATTTGAAACTCTATCAGTGGGGCCTTGACATGACGTTGCATCTTGGAGCGCTGACACTCGATGCAAGTATTAGCCCAATCTCTCACATCCTTCTTGAGCCCATGCCAGACAAACTTTGTAGCCACCAGTCTCCGGGATGGCTTCCGTCCAGGATGGGAGAGACCATGGATGGTGTCAAAAACTTGCCGTCTCCAACTGCTGGGAACAATGGGCCGGGGCTTGCCAGTGGAAACGTCACAGAGGAGTGTTGTTCCTGTAGTGTTAAAACATACATCTTTTAAACGGAACCCAGTGACCGCCGTTCTGAATGCCTGCACCTCTGGGTCAGCTGCCTGGTCCTCCGCCATACGGGTGTAGTCCAGTCCTAAGTGAACTGCTGCTGTGACAGCCCGGGTAAGGCAATCAGCTACAAGGTTGGTCTTGCCAGTGACGTGCTGTATGTCTGTGGTGACCTCTGAGATGTAGGAGAGTTGTCTCTGCTGGTGGCTCGACCATAGCTCGGCCGCTTTAGCTATGACAAATGTCAGCGGTTTATGGTCCACGAACGCTGTGAATTTGTGGCCTTCCAGCAGGGTACGGAAGTGACAGATGGCCAGGTAGAGTCCAAGCAGTTCGTGATCAAAGGTGGAATACTTCTGCTCACTTGGGCGTAACTGTCGGCTGAAAAATGCCAGGGGCTACCACATGCCGTTGACCCACTGTTCATGAACTGCCCCGATGGCATAGTCAGAAGCATCCGTGGTGATGGCTATGGGGGCATTGGGTGATGGGTGGGCAGACATTGTTGCACTACCCAGGGCCAACTTGGTATCTTCAAATGCTTTTTCTCATTCGGCTGACCACTCCACTGTGTGGCAAGGGCTCTTGCTTTTGAGGGCCTCATACAAGGGACGCATGAGTTGCGCAGCATGGGGACTGAAGCAATGGTAAAAATTAACCATGCCGAGGAATTCCTGCAGGGACTTGACTGTGAGGGGGCGTGGGAAATTTGCAACTGCTGTTACTTTTGGTGGGAGGGGGACTGCGACATCGTTAGTGACTCTGTGTCCCAGGAAATCGATGGTTGACACCTCAAACTGGGATTTGGCTACATTGACAATCAACCCGTGCTGACTGAGCCGCTCAAACAAGGTCCGTAAGTTCTGCCTTGGATGTGCTGGCGACTAGAATATCGTCTAAATAGACGAAAAGAAAAGGGAGGTCACATAGCACCGAGTCCATCAGATGCTGGAATGTCTGTGCAGCATTTTTGAGGCCAAAGGGTATATGTAAAAACGCAAAGACCCCAAATGGGGTGATTACCGCTGTCTTAGGAATGTCTTGTGGGTGGACGGGTACCTGATGGTATCCCCGGACCAGATCTACCTTGGAAAAGATCACCTTTCCCACTAGGTGGGCAGAAAAATTCTGAATGTGTGGGACCAGGTAGCGGTCAGGGGTCGTAGCGTCATTGAGCCGGCGGTAATCACAGCATGGGCCCCATCCACCCCCTGGCTTTGGGATGAGGTGGAGCGGCGATGCCTAGGGACTGTTGGAGCGGCGGATGACACCAAGGCACTCCATATTTTCAAATTCTGCTTTGGCTACTGCTAATTTAGCAGCATCTAGGCGCGGAAACGTGCATGAACTGGTGGGCCCGTAGTGGCAATGTGGTGCTCCACCCCGTGCTTTGCAGCTGCAGATGAGAAGGTAGGCTGTGTGAGTGTAGGAAAAGTAGCAAGCAGCTGGAGAAAATCGTTGGGTGCAGAGAGAGAACTAGACAATGCACTGGAAGTTGGGCCGCCTGATGTGCATACATATGAGCAGAACGTGGTGGCATCGATCAAACGGTGGTTTTTGACATCAACCAGCAAACCATAGGCACACAAAAAATCTGCTCCATAGAGGGGTACAGCAACATCCCCCATGATGAAGTCCCAGCCAAACTGCTGTCCGCCAAAACACAACTGGACATATCTGGTGTCATAAGTGCATATGGGGCTTCCATTTGCTGCTTTCTTAGGGGGGCCATAGCCCCCAGCCAGGATGTCTAGCTTCGATGTGGGCAGGACACTCTTCTGTGCACCTGTGTCACACGGGAAATGGCGGCCAGAGTTGGTGTCATGAATAAAAAGCAGCTTTCCATTTCGGCCGACAGTCATGGCCACTACTGACTGCCAGCCCCGGCATTTCCCGCCATATTGAAATCACACGGAGGGCGGCAGCACTTGGCTTTAGCTCCAAATCTTGCATGGTAAAAACACC
Source organism: Pholidichthys leucotaenia (assembly GCA_020510985.1). Taxonomy (NCBI): domain Eukaryota; kingdom Metazoa; phylum Chordata; class Actinopteri; order Cichliformes; family Pholidichthyidae; genus Pholidichthys; species Pholidichthys leucotaenia. The sequence continues at coordinate 165,369,476 of CM035838.1, read as the reverse complement.
GACCAGATTCATGTTGCCGCTTGGGGGTCGCAGTGACTGCAGCAGCCGTCCTGTCCCCGGGCAGCAGTGGAGGGTGTGTGGTGGGTAACAAAGTGGCTGCGCAATGTTGCTGCCCGGCCAGGAAAAATTTATCAGCTTCCTCAGCCAGAGCACGAAAGTCAGTGATGGTGGTATTAGCTAAAGCAGATCGTACTTGTGAGGGCAGCTGTCTGCAGAAAAAGCTGAACAAAGAGGAAACCTGGCTCATGCTCACCCAAGAGATCCAGCATTCTGTCCATCAGTTCAGATGGTTTACTGTCGCTGAGGCCTTGTAGCGAGAAGAGGCGGCTGGCTCGCTCCGCATCGGAGAGTTCAAAAGTTTTAAGCAGGTGGGTTTTGAGTGTTACATATTTATCCTGCTGTGGGGGATTTTTGATCAAACTCACCACCCTGGCTGCTGTAGAACTCCCAAGGGCAGAAACTACCTAGTAATACTTCATGTCGTCTGCCGTGATCTCTCACAGGGCAAACTGAGCCTCCATCTGGGTGAACCACGCTGAAGCAGATGACTCCCAGAACTCCGGTAGCTTGAGAGAAACTGCGTTAGCCGCGATGTCTGTTCAAAGCTGTCTGTGAATATGATCGACAGACTGTTGTCGGGGTCACCAATGTAGCACTCGCAAGAATAAAGAGACTGATGATTTCTTACTTTTCCTTGCATGAGCAGGCATGCCGTTTTAGTCCTCGCAGCAGAGACAGAACAACAGCTAAAAACCACTAACTCTGAACCGAGGTCCTTCCGAGGCTGCCTAAAGAGGTGCCTGACTAGAAAGCCTGAGATCATAATAACTTGTACCATAGTATCGGTGGCAAAGAAACCAGCTGTGTCCTGTCTGAATGACTATCGTCCTGTTGCACTGACACCAATTGTGATGAAATGTTTTGAACGACTTGTTAAACCACACATCACAGCCTGCCTCCCTGCATCACATGACCCGCTCCAGTTTGCATATCGTTCAAACCACTCCACGGAGGATGCTATAGTCACCACCCTGCACTCGGTCATCACCCACCTGGATCAGAAAGACACCTACGCCAGACTCCTGTACATTGACTTCAGTTCAGCATTCAACACCATTATTCCCCAGAAACTGATGGAGAAATTACTCCTTCTTGGTCTGAACACCACCACATGTCTCTGGATCCTGGATTTCCCGACTGAGAGACCTCAGTCTGTCCGGGTTGGAAATAACATCTCCAACTCTATCACGCTGAGCACTGGATCCCCTCAAGGCTGCGTACTCAGTCCACTGTTGTTTACACTTCTAACACACAACTGTGTATCCAGACACGAGGGGAATCAGATTATTAAGTTTGCAGACGACACCACGGTGGTGGGACTTATTCAGAGGGATGAGGAATCAATGTACAGGGAAGAAGTGAGAGACCTGGAGGGCTGGTGCAGGGAGAACAATCTGGTGCTCAATGTGGACAAAACGAAGGAGATGATTATCAACTTCCGGCGGTCACAGCCTGAGCACGTCCCTCTCTGCATCGGTGGCTGTTCAGTGGAGAGAGTGGAGAACATCAAGTTCCTCGGAGTGCAGATCTCGCAGGACCTGACCTGGAGCAAGAATTCCTTGGGGATCAGGAAGTGGGCCCAGCAGAGACTGCACTTCTTGAGGAAACTCAAACAGGCCTCTCTCCTCATCTGCATCCTCAGGACCTTCTACAGAGGTGTGGTGGAGAGTGTTCTGATGTACTACATTGCTACATGGTACTCCAGCTGCAGTATGTCAGACAAAAAAGCCCTGCAGAGGATAGTTAAGGGAGCTGAGAGGGTAATTGGAGTCTCCTTCCCCTCTGTCCAAGAACTTTTTCAGAACCGTTGTAGGAGCAGGGCACTGAACATTGTCAAGGACCGTTCTCACCCTCTGAATAAACACTTTGAACTTCTGCCATCTGGCAAACGATTCCGGAGCATCAGAGGCAGAACCACCAGACTGATCAACAGCTTCCTTCCACAAGCTGTTAGGATGCTGAACAGTTGATTCGGAATCTCTCATACACACTACTGCAGCTACGGACATTATGTATATTATTTGTATATTATAGTCCTGGTTAGTTTTCAAGTATGTCTCAGGGAAGTGTGAATGGCTGTGGTGGGGTGGGGGGTGAGGGTATGTGTGAGTGTGTCTTAAATCATGTTCTTTTACTTATATGGATGCCGAGAGAAACGCAATTTCATCTTGCTTGCACTACAGTTGTATGTACAGCAATATGACCATAAAGGTTGATTTGATTTGATCACTCCTAAACAGATCATTCTTTACATGAACATGCATTGTGGTGAATTATGTCCTTAGAGTCCGATACAATGGGACATTTAAATCAGCTTTTCTTATTATTTCAGCTTTTTCTTATTTCTTATTGAGCTGGCATTTGAGAGGTCAGCTCAGTAAGTCAGTAGGAGAAGAATATTAAAAAAAATCTCATGTTATTCAAGTTCTACACAAGAGAATGAAAAATAAAGTATATTGGGGGTATTTTACGTTTCCAGTAATACCACCAGCTTCTTTACACACTCCTGGGGACAGAAATTACTCTCTTTAAAAATCCATCTCCTGGCTGCTTTTTTTGTGAGTTTCCTTTATTGGCTGATTCATTACCCTCACATGTGCACCGTACCGGCTGCTCTCCTGCCTTCATTCGGAGATGCAGATTTTTGACTAAATCTGACCCTTCACAGCAAGAAAGAAACCACCTCCTACACAAACCAGTGGCTCACACTCATCCATCCACTTTGCAAAGAAGCACAGAGGACTTTCTGAAAGACAAATGGATGACTGGCACTGGGGGGGTCTATGTACCCCACCGGGGGGGGGGGGGGCAGAAAATGTCCATGTCTCCTCACTTAACATACTGTAAAAAGCAGCAGAAGATAGAAAGTTCAGCATTCAAGGAGGGACGTTTGTTCATTTAGCTTTGAGTGCTGTAGTCTGTGTCCATTTATCTGTGCATGCAGGCCTTCTTTGAAATGACTCACAGGGTATTCTTTCCAAGGGAAAACAGCAAGAAAATGCTCTACCATAACACCATCAAATGCAACAGCCCCATAATTTATGTCCAATTTCCCCTTTTCTCATTTTATAGCCATTTAAATGAAAACTGCACAGCTTACATTGTTGCACACAATATAAATATGCCTTCCTCTGTTTTATCCTTATTTTTAGAGTTCCAAGCAGCTGTGCTGTGGGAAACCTGTTGTTTTTGTTCTGATTATTTTTTCTTCCTCTGATTCTCTATTATTTTGCTCCACCCAAAGTGCATGGGGAGCAAAAAAGGTAAAACACAGAAACTTGAAATTTTATAGTCTAATCAGAAATTCTCCCCACTGCTCAGAGACCAAAAATCAAGACACTGCATCCACAGGTGGTGCTATAATAAACAGTTTTACATTTTTGCCAATAGTTCAAGAATGGCATGGGCCTAGACTAAAAACGCTATCATTCTGTTCTCTGAAACCTTCTGCAACTTTTCACCACTGGTCTTATGCTCTAAAAATGAAATTTCCTGTATTATGTTTTCATTGTGCATTTGAATACAATGTGTAGTGCACATAAAGTTTTAAATGCTGTACTACTGCTGCTGGGAATCCTTTCAATTTAGCATTTACCTTTTGAGAAAGTTTTTGTGGAGGTGCCAGGTTCAAATCTTGCCAGGAAAGCATTTTCTAATAAAATAGTTGCTTTTTTGGGGTAAATTTGTAACTTTTTTCTTGCCAATTTGTGGGGTGTTTCCCTCATAAATTGCAACAATTTCCTTAAATTTCAAGAATTTTTTTTCATTAAGTTTCAGCTTTTCTCATAAATTTATTAATTTTTCTTTGTAAATGTATTAGTTTTCATGAGTAAAACTGCTGCATTTCTTACATAAATTTATTACATTTTTCCTCATGAAATTTAAACTTTTCCAGTAAATTTGTGATTTCTTTTCCATAAATTTTGCAGCTTTTTTCTTAAGAAATTGTGGGTCTGTTTTTTATTAAATCTGTGAGATTTTTTTTTTTTTTTTTTTGCATATGTTTTCAGATTTTCTTATTTTCTGCTTTTTAGGATATTTTTGTCATGAATGTGCAAACCTTTTTTTTTGTAAATTTATTGTTTCTTTGCTTGGAAATATAGAGGGTTTTTGTTTTTTCCCAAGGCCTCAGGGAGCCACCAACTATGGACAAAAGAGCCACATGTAGCCCCAGAGCCACAGGCTGCAGACCAGACTGAAACTATCAAAAGCATGTAGGTGTCAAAGCACCCTAAAAATTCATATTTGTTGAGTGTTTTTCATTACTTTAAAAAAGATATTTTCCTTCATTTAAATACCAAAGAGAGGACAAGTGTGCAGTGACAAATAAAGGTTAATGATGATGGCTGTCATTTAAAGCTGCAACCCTACAGCGGAGTGGAGCTGCTGCATCTGCATGCGCTTCCTCTGTGAACCCAAACCTCCAGAGGCCTTCTCTTTTTCCTTTGGCCATGGGGCTCCCCGCCCAGTGCAGCTCATTTAGTGTACACACACAGTATTAGAACAGCACGCCCGTGTGCAGCCACAGTACAATCTGCTGGATGCTGCCCTGGGAGAGGTCGAGGCAGTGAAGCATAAGACTGCAGTCGCTTCTCGTTCGGGCTAAAGCGGCTCGAGACACCTGTGCCGTCTCCAGCGTGACTGCTTCGTATCTCCACCAGGATGCAGTGGCAGCGCTTAAGGCCTGATTTAATGGGAGCTGACAGCTGACTAAACTGGCAGGCTAACACCAGAACCAGCCAACCAACTGCACGCATGAACATGCTTAATGGATGTTAGCTCCACTGACAAAACACAAGACTGGTGGAGGTTTTATGGATCATTTTAACGGCTGTGTGTCAGTATTTCTTGCCTTGATGATGTGATGAATCAAATATTTTGGTTATTCATCAATATTATTATTATTATTATTATTATTATTATTATTATTATTAAAAGAATCCAAAGATGCTGGGATAGGCTCCAGGCCCCGCCCCCCCGCGACCCGAGAAGGATTAAGCGGAAGAAGATGGATGGATGGATATATATTTTGTGTCACTTTTTTTTTTTTTTTTACATTTTTATTATCTTCTTCTTCTTCTTCATCTGCTCCCTTTAGGGGTCGCCACAGCGGCTCATCTGTCCCCTCCATCTTCCTCTGTGACACCAGCCCTCTCCATGTCCTCCTTCACTACATCCATGAATCTTCTCTGCAGTCTTCCTCTTCTTCCTGCCTGGCATCTCCATCTTCAACATCCTTTGTCCATCATCTCCACTATCCCTCCTCTGCACATGTCCAAACCATTCCAGCCTTACCTCTCTTAGTTTGGCTATGGTGACACTGCAGGTCTTAATGCTCAATTCCAATTTTTTGCTGAGATCTGATTTGTTTGTGCAGGCGTTCACATTATAATTTAAATGCAATCCCAATCAGACTCCAATGTGAACGGTCTACAGCTGTGAAGTGACCCACATGCGCAGAAGAAAACGTACTGTCAGACACAGCATTGTGTTTACAGAAGTAAATATGAGCCCAGAACGATTGAGGGGGACAGAACTTCTTCACCTTGATGCAACGTAGCAAAATAAAATGTTAAAATCATTCAGAAATGATTATACACGAAATAAATATGACACCAGCTTCATTCCTCTACACACCAGACGACCGCTGTGATCAGCTCTGCTTTAACAGAACTGATCGATTACAGCCATAGACAAAATTGTTGGTACCCCTCTGTTAATGAAAGAAAAACCCACAATGGTCACAGAAATAACTTGAATCTGACAAAAGTGGTAATAAATAAAAATTCTATGAAAATTAACCAGTGAAAATCAGACAATGCTTTTGAATTGTGGTTCAACAGAATTACTTTGAAAAACAAACTCATGAAACAGGCCTGGAAAAAAATGATGGTACCCATAGAAAAGATTGAAAATAATGTGACCATAGGGACATGTTCAACCAAGATGTGTCCTCTAATTAACATCACAGGTGTCTACAAACTTGTAATCAGTCAGTCGGCCTATTTAAAGGGTGACAAGTAGTCACTGTGCTGTTTGTTGACATGGTGTGTACCACACTAAACATGGACAAGAGGAAGCAAAGGAGAGAGTTGTCTCAGGAGATTAGAAAGAAAATTATAGACAAGCATGTTAAAGGTAAAGGCTATAAGACCATCTCCAAGCAGCTTGATGTGCCTCTGACTACAGTTGCACATATTATTCAGGAATTTAAGATCCACAGGACTGTAGCCAACCTCCCTGGACGTGGCCGCAGGAGGAGACAGATAATACGAATGGTAACAAAAAAGCCCAGAACAACCTCTAAACACATTCATGGTGAACTCCAAGGTCAAGGTACATCAGTGTCAGATCGCACCATCCGTTGCTGTTTGAGCCAAAATGGACTTCATGGGAGATGACCAAGGAGGACACCACTGTTGAAAACAAATCATAAAAAGCCAGACTGGAATTTGCCAAACTGCATGTTGACAAGCCACAAAGCTTCTGGGAGAATGTCCTATGGACAGACGAGACAAAACTGCAACTTTTTGGCAAGACACATCAGCTCTATGTTCACAGACGCAAAAATGAAGCATACCAAGAAAAGAACACTGTCCCCACTGTGAAACATGGAGGAGGTTCTGTTATTTTCTGGGGCTGCTTTGCTGCATCTGGCACAGGGTGTCTTGAATCTGTGCAGGGTACAATGAAATCTCAAGACTATCAAGGTATTCTAGAGAGAAATGTGCTGTCCATTGTCAGACAGCTTGGTCTCAGTCGCAGGTCACGGATCTTGCAACAGGATAATGACCCAAAACACACAGCTAAAAACACCCAAGAATGGTTAAGAGCGAAACATTGGACTATTCTAAAGTGGCCTTCTATGAGCCCTGATCTAAATCCTATTGAACATCTGTGGAAGGAGCTGAAACATGCTGTTTTGAGAAGGCACCCTTCAAACCTGAGACAACTGGAGCAGTTTGCTCATGAGGAGTGGGCCAAAATACCTACTGAGAGGTGTAGAAGTCTTATTGACAGTTACAGAAATGGTTTGATAGCAGTGATTGCCTCAAAAGGTTGTGCAACAAAATATTAAGTTAAGGGTACCATCATTTTTGTCCAGGCCTGTTTCATGAGTTTGTTTTTTAAAATAATTCTGTTGAACCACAATTCAAAAGCATTGTCTGATTTTCATTGGTTAATTTTCATAGAATTTTTATTTATTACCACTTTTGTCAGATTCAAGTTATTTCTGTGACCATTGTGGGTTTTTCTTTCATTAACAGAGGGGTACCAACAATTTTGTCCAGGTGTGTAAACAGCTCTATTGAAAATGAGACCCTGTGTCTCAATGAGATTCACTGTATAAATAAGGTTAATAATAAATCATGCTAGCAATTACAATAGGGCTCTCACCCACTGACGTTGACAGAGGCTCGTACCAGCTGTCCTGCACTGGAAAGAGAAGTCGCCACAGACTTCCCTCTCCTGTATCCCCCGCATCTGGCCATTCCGCTCCACAGTCATAATGGTATTAACTTTACATTTTAGATATTACAGTGGCCGGGACTCACGGTTTGCTGTTTACCGAGAAAAGGAAATTGCAGCATCCAGTAAATGTGCAGTTACTTTTTTTTTTTTTTTTAAAAAGTGCCATTAATGTGGGCCTGCTTGTCTGATGGTTTCAGCCCCAAACTCTGCCCCCCTTGCCCCCGAAATTTTGGATTTATTGTGCAGTCAGAGCCGACAAAATTACAATCCAGTGATAAAGTGAAGAAGACTGATTAAAAAGAGAGCACAAATCAGCTGTCTGCCATGCTTGCTGCATCCTCCACCGCAGAATTGTCACGTCTGTCTCACTTCAATGAGGAAAAAGTCGGTTGAAATGCAACATGACCGTTCAGACTGAGGTTGCTTTGGAAAATATCAGATATGTATCCGAATTAGGACCACATATGAAAGTGGCCTGGGTCTGGTGTGAAAAAAAAAAAATCGGATCTGTGCTGTTCAGACTGTCATTAAAAAAATCAGATATGGGTCACATTTGTGCAAAAAAATCGGAATTGAGCATTAAAACCTGCAGTGTGACCGTAGCTTAAGTCTCCAAACTGCTCAACCTGAGCTGTCCCTCTGATATACTCCTAATGAGAATCTTAGCATCATCAGCTCTGCCACCTCCAGCTCTGCCTCCCGTCTTTTTGTCGGTGCCACCATCTCCACACCATACATCATAGCAGGTCTCACTACCGTCTTGTAAATCTTTACTTTCACTCTAACCCAGTTATTTAAACTCATCTACCTTCACTACCTACTCCTTGCACCTTTACCATTACACCCATTTTCCGGCAACAAAATCAGACCACTCCGTGTGTGTCTCTGTGTTTAATTCAGAGCCGTTAAGCTTCAATTCCCCTGGCAAACATACAGGTAATTTACTCTCCAGGTCTGCTTTTCTACTCTGCATTGAGTTTCCAGTCCAATAAGCTGCAAGATGGTAAGGTATTTTTTTTAAATAACCAAATAATTTTGTCATTCTATTTTTAAGTATTTCAATATATAACTAATGAGGTTATTAGTAAATCTAACATGTACATTCATTAATTTACAGCCACCACAAATGCAATCTTATCCTGTGGTAAACATTCTGTGGTACTGTATGTCCTCTCTTTGAATTCATTCTTTCAGGTAAACAAAACAGTTTTTTTTTCTCCAAGATAAAGTAAAATCACGTTACAATCTTTCATATAAACTGTCACCGTGATGCCCAAATCAACTAAAAAGCACACACATTTTCCATCTTCTGGTCTCCATGGAAACAATATCTATCTGTCCCTCTGATATACTCATTTATAACCCTGCCCATCCTCGTCACTCCCAGTGAGAATCTTAGCATCTTCAACTCTGCCACCTCCTGTTCCGCCTCCTGTCTTTTTGTCAGTGCCACTGTCTCCAAATCATACATCATCACAGCATCATAGCATTCTGTCACAAGTCACCCCTGACATCACCTCCACCCACTCTACCCTGCCTGCACTCTCTTCTTCACCCGTCTTATGCATTCTCTATTGCTTTGCCTGACTGACCCCAGGTATTTAAACTCATCTACCTTCACTACCTCTACTCCTTGCATCTTTACCGTTAGACCCACCTCCCTCTCATTTGTACACATGTATTCTGTCTTGTTTACTCTATCATTGCCAAATACTAAGTAGCACTGAATTTTTAAAATGAAAAATCAACGAGAAGTAAAAATAATAATAAAAAAAATGAACAGAAGCTGCTTTTTTTGAATGATGAGGTGTACTGAATTTGACAGCCCTGTTTTGTTCAATAAGTTGATTAAAACACCCACTCTTCCTGCACTTCCTTTAAAAATAAGGAAAAAAATGACATCAGGGATCCATTTCCAGTGCTGCTATTGATCTAAAGCCATTCTAATTCAATAAAAAATATTTTTTGTACTACTGAGGAAATATGAACTAAAATAAGCAATTATTTTTGCAGCTATACCAACAGAATCATTTCACGATTTGCTGTTTAAATGTCAGAAGAGAAATGACAAACAGCTCAGCAGCATCAAACTATACAGCAGACACTGAACAGGCTTCTTTACTGAAAAACCACAGCTCACACTGCTCGACTTGTTTTCAAGCATGGTACATTAGATCCTATATGACTGTACAGCGGAAAACAGTTATATTTTAGAAGCATTCAAAGTGTGACATTTTACAGTCTGTCCTCTCAGCAAGAACACATTTATTGACGAACGCCTCCCCCCCATCTCTTTCCTGAGAGCAGGTCATTACAGCGACTAGCATGACCAGCAGCGTGTACAGTTGTCACATGTCATCAGCTCAACTGGGTCCAGACGATGGGTCATGCTGGGCCATACGCACTCCTGTAGTCTCTGGAGGCCGTGCTTCTGCATGTATTTTTAGACACAGCCACCTTTTATGCACAGCCTGGTCGCATCACATCTGTGTAGTTTAAGTGGAGCAATCTCCCATCAAGGCAATGTGCCCTTTTACCAAGGGCCTAAGGTCAGACTGCAGACCGAACACAGATTTATAGTGACACTTCTGAAATATACATATATATCTATATATACAGCAGGGAAAATAAGTATTGAACACATTTTCCCATGAAACACATTTCTGATAGAGCCACTGACCTGAGATTTTCACCAGATATCAGTAACAACCCTAGACCTTGGCAACCTTATTGCTGCAAAACATAATGATAGTATTGGTTACAGGTGCATTTCTAAATTGCTGAGTGTTCCAGTGAGCACTGTTGGAGCCGTCATTTGGAAGTGGAAAGAATATCATTTTACTATAAACTGGCCATGACCAGGAGCTCCTCACGAGATTTCTGACAGAGGAGTCAAAAGAATTATCAGAAGAGTTATCCAAGAGCCAAAGACTGCTCGTGGAGAGCTCCAGAAAGACCTGGAGCTAGCATGTATTGCTGTTCAAGAGAAAACAATAAAAAATGTACTCAACCGACATGGACTCCATGCCTGCTCACCTTGCAAGACTCCACTGATGAAGAAAAAGCCCGTTGAAGCTCATTTAAAGTTTGCTGCACAACATTTGGGCAAGCCAGTTAAATACTGGGAGAATATAGTCTGGTCACATGAGACCAACACTGAACATTTTGGATGCCACACCACACAGCATGTTTGGAGGAGAAATGGCACTGCACATCCCATCATTGTGCGGGGGTGTTTTTCAGCACATGGTACAGGCAGACTTCATATAACTGAAGGAAAGATGAATGGACAAATGTACAGAGACATCCTTGATAAGAAGCTGTTGCTATCTGCCAAGATGCTGAAGATGAAATGATGGTGGACATTTCAGCAAGACAATGATCCAAAACACAGTCAAGGAAACTCTCAACTGGCTCCAGAGAAGGAAAATAAAGCTGCTAGAATGGCCCAGTCAGTCACCTGACCTGAATCCAATTGAAAATCTATGGAACAAACTGAAGATCAGCGCTCATAGAAGACACCCACAGAACCTTAAGGATTTGAAAACACTTTGTGTGGAAGAATGGTCTAAACTCACTCCTGAGCAATGTCTGCGCCTAGTTTCTCCATACAGGAGGTGTCTGGAAGCTGTTATTACCAACAAAGGGTTTTCTACTATATATTAAATGAATTTCACCAAGCGTGTTCAATACATTTTCCTTGTGTTATTCCATCCATCCATCCATCCATCTTCTACCGCTTTTCCGGAGGTCCGGGTGGCGGAGGCAGCAGTTCAAGCAGAGAAGCCCAGACTTCCCTCGCACCAGCCACCTGCTCCAGCTCTTCAGAGAGGATACCAAGGCGTTCCCAGACTAGCTGGGAGACATAGTCTCTCCACCGAGTCCTGGGTCTGCCCCGGGGTCTCCTCCCAGTGGGACATGCCCGAAACACCTCAAGTGGGAGGCATCCAGGAGGCATCCTAATCAGATGCCCATACCACCTCAACTGACTCTTTTCAATGTGGAGGAGCAGCGGTTCTACTCTGAGCCTCTCCCGGATGACTGAGCTCCTCACCCTATCTCTCAGGGTGAGTCCAGCAATCCTACGGAGAAAGCTCATTTCAGCCGCTTGTATCCGCATTCTCGTTCTTTCGGTCATTACCCAAAGCTCGTGACCATAGATGAGAGTAGGAAAGTAGATTGACTGGTAAATCGATAGCTTTGCCTTAGAACTAAGCTCCCTCTTCACCACAACAGACTGGTACAACATCCGCATCACTGCAGATGCTGCTCCAATCCATCTGTCAATCTCTCGCTCCATTTTCCCCTCACTCGTGAATAAGACCCCAAGATACTTAAACTCCTCCACTTGGGGCAGGAGCCTGTCCCCAACCCGGAGAGGACGATCCACCTTTTTCCTGCTGAGGACCATGGACTCAGACTTGGAGGTGCTGATTCTCATTCCAGCCGCTTCACACTCAGTGGCAAACTGTCCCAGCAAGAGCTGTAGGTAATTGCTGGATGAAGCCAACAGGACAGCATCATCTGCAAACAACAGAGATGAGATCCTGTGGTCACCAAGCATGACACCCTCCATTCCCTGGCTGTGCCTAGAAATTCTGTCCATAAAAATTATGAACAGGATCGGTGACAAAGGGCAGCCCTGGCGGACTCCAACTCTCACTGGGAATGAGTCCGACCGAGTGTTGGCAATACAAACCAAACTCTCACAACGGTCGTACAGAGACCGAATAGCTCGTAACAACAAGCCCGATACCCCATACTCCCGAAGCACCCCCCACAAAAAACCACGAGGGACGCGATCAAGTGCCTTCTCCAAGTCCACAAAACATATGTAAACTGGTTGGGCAAACTCCCACGAACCCTCGAGAATTCTCGAGAGGGTAAAGAGCTGGTCTGATGTGCCACGGCCAGGACGAAAACCACATTGCTCCTCCTGAATCTGAGGTTCGACCAACGGCCGGACTCTCCTCTCCAGTACCTTGGCATAGACCTTCCCAGGGAGGCTGAGGAGTGTGATCCCTCTAAAGTTGGAGCACACCCTCCGGTCCCCTTTTTTGAAGAGAGGAACACCACCCCGGTTTGCCATGCCAAAGGCACTGCCCTCGACCTCCACGCAATGTTGCAGAGGCGTGTCAACCATGACAGCCCTACAACATCCAGGGCCTTGAGGTACTCAGGGTGAATCTCGTCCACCCCCGGGGCCCGGCCACCAAGGAGATTTTTAACCACCTTGGCGACCTCAGCCCCTGTGATAGGCGAGTCATCCCCCTCGTCCCCAAACCCTGCTTCCTCTGTGGAAGGCGTATCAGTGGGATTGAGGAGATCCTCGAAGTATTCCTTCCACTGCCCAACGATATTCCCAGTCAAAGTCAACAGCGCCCCATCCGCACCATACACAGTGTGGACAGGGAGCTGCTTTCCCCTCCGGAGCCGCCGGACAGTTTGCCAGAATCTCTTCTAGGCCGACTGAAAGTCTTGTTCCATGGCCTCACCGAACTCCTCCCATACCCGAGTTTTTGCTTCAGCAACCACCCAAGCTGCACTCTGCTTGGCCTGCTGGTACACCTCAGCTGCTTCGGGAGTCCCACAAGCCAACCAAGCTTGATAGGATTCCTTCTTCAGCTTAATGGCCCCCCTCACCACTGGTGTCCACCACCTGGTTCGGGGTTGCCACCACGAGATGCACCGACCACCTTGCGGCCGCAGCTCTGGGCCACCACTTCAACAACAGAGAATGTAACAATACCGTGGGGCCAGATCTTCAATTTTCCAATTTTCAGATTTTTATTTCAATAAACTTACAAGTACATAATTCCCAAGAAAACATCTGACACGACTCTTCATCAAGGAATGAACAATTCACCATCAACCAAGAATACCGAAGAATGAATACCATTATCATTAACCACACCTGTTAAATACTAATCGAGATAATTAGGGCTGATTAGCCCCTACCATAACCCCAGGTAAGACAATAAACATTTTTCCATTCTTTACACATACCCACTAATATCTAAAATACATAAATAATTCCCCCAGCTATATACAGAGTAAATAAATAACATAGAATAAATAACCATATAAATAATTCAATAAATAATTCAAACCCCTATTTACAAATGCTAAACCACCCCTCTAACTTACCATACATGCTTCCTTCCTGCTGGTGTCCTTTAAAAAGGCGTTCAACCCCCAAAGATTCTTTTGCCCGGACACCCACAGGAAGCATGCTGGCAAAGGTATGTGCATTATACAATCACCAGTTGTTTACCCAAATGATTAACCACACAATTATCTCACAAAAGGCACTCCAAATTAGACAAAGACAGATCCTAAAATAATGTTTGCATTTCTACAAATGATCATAATAACATTTACAATATTACAAACAATATAGACACACATACAACAAATCATAACAGTGGTGACACTCCATCGTCACATTTCCTCCCCCCTTTTCCCAAGAGTACAGTACTCTACGAGTCATGTACTCTTGAGAGACTATCTGCTACAAGGTTGGTTTTCCCTGCCACATACCGAACAGTAAAATTATATGGCTGAAGGGACACATACCACCCTGTGAGACGACTGTTCATGTCCTTCATCCTGTCCAACCACTGTAGGGCCCGATGATCTGTCTCCAACAAAAAATGACGCCCTAGTAAATAGTACTTGAGAGACCCTATTGCCCATTTCATGGCAAGACATTCCTTTTCTACCGTAGAGTATCTTGTCTCCCGGTCCAACAACTTAAGGCTGAAGAACAGTACTGGGTGTCTTTCTCCCCTCTCCTCCTGGAGAAGTACTGCTTCAATGCCAACTCCTGAAGCATCTGTCTGTAAAATGAACGGGCGAGCAAAGTCTGGACTGTAGAGAACCTTCTCCCCAGAAATAGCACTCTTCAGATCTTCAAAAGCTCTATCGCATTCCTCTGTCCATTTTACCCTATTAGGTGCTGAAGCCTTAGTGAGGTCAGTCAAAACTGTGGCTCTGTCAGCAAAGTGGGGAATAAACTTGCTGTACCATCCTACCATTCCCATAAATGATCGTACCTTCTTCTTAGTGGTGGGTACAGGATAGGTCCGGATGGCATCCACTTTACCCACTCGTGGTCTAATGACCCCTTAACCAACCACATGTCCCAGGTACTCCACCTGCTGCTGTCCGAACGCACATTTGCGTGGATTGATTGTCAGTCCTGCCCTCTTAATTAACTGAAGGACCTGCCTAAGGTATATCAAATATTCTTCCCAGGTCTGACTATAGATGACCACGTCATCCAAATAGGCAGCCGCAAAATTTGATACCCTCCTTAACACTTGGTCCATAAGCCGCTGAAAAGTTGCAGGTGCCCCCTGAAGGCCAAATGGCATGACCCTAAACTGGAAACTGCCATGAGGTGTTTTAAAGGCTGTAAGTTCCTTTGTTTCCGGTGCCAATGCCACCTGCCAATACCCCTTGCATAGGTCCAGAGTAGAAATAAACCTAGCCCTGCCCACTTTCTCTAATAGTTCATCAATCCGGGGCATGGGGTATGACTCAAACTTAGATATTGAATTAAGGTATCTGAAGTCAATACAGAATCTTAATGAGCCATCCTTTTTGGGGACCAGCACAATCGGGCTACACCACTCACTGACTGACTCCTCGATCACTCCCAGCTGCAACATCAAGTCAATTTCTTGCTTCATTTTTGGGACCAGTCACTCCGGGATCCTATAGGATTTCCTACGTGGAACAGCTTCCTCTTTCAAATGAACCTTATGACACACCAGCGTGGTGAAACCAGGTCTCTCCTGAAACAATTCTGGATCTACCAGTGCCTCTAACTCTCTCTGCTGATCCACCTGCAAATGAGACACTTGAAATGAACATGGCTCTGACACATTTGTGGGAAAAGATTGTTCTCTCTCCTCATCCACTTCCGTCGCACAAATTAAGAGCTGATGTGTCTCCTGAAGAACAGGTTGCTGCTGATGATGACCAGGCTGCTGAAACTCCTTCAATAAGTTAATGTGGAAGGTCTGATGTTTTACCTTCCTGTCAGGCATATATAGTTCGTATGTCACTGTATAGTTTCTTAGAAATTTCATATGGCCCCTGCCATCGAACCAACAGCTTACTGTCACATGAGGGCAGCAATAACAAAACCTGTTGTCCTGGGTGAAAAACCCTTTTTCTGGCCTTCTTGTCATACCAAGTTTTTTGTTTGGCCTGCGCCGTCCTCATGTGCTCCTGAGCCAAAGCAGTCATTCGATCCAGTTTCTCTCTCATCTTAATGACATAAGAGACCACATTGTCCTGATCACTCGGTGGACTCTCCCAGTGCTCCTTTAATAAATCCAGTGGGCCCCTCACCTGACGACCATACAGCAGTTTAAAAGGTGAGAACCCTGTTGAAGCCTGGGGCACCTCCCGATAAGCAAACAATAAATATGGTGCCCATTGGTCCCAATCCGAGCCCGTTTCAGAAACAAATTTCCGCAGCATGTTTTTGAGAGTCTGATTAAATCGCTCCACTAATCCATCAGTCTGAGGGTGATATGGGGTGGTCTTAATACCCTTAATACCCAACAGCTTATATACCTGCTGCAACAGTTTGGACAAGAAATTTGTTCCACAGTCTGTCAAAATTTCTCTAGGTATGCCTACCCTTGAAAACAACTGGATAAGGCAGTTGGCAACCTGCCTAGCCTTAATAGATTTCAGGGGAAAGGCTTCTGGGTACCGAGTAGCATAGTCACAAATTGACATAATGCACGGCTCAGGAGACACGCACGCAGGCTCAGGGTAGATTCAATAGCTTTATTAACAACAAGTGTATATGAGTGCGTGTCTGTGAGATGGATATGTGTTGGTGATGGCGTCTGCGTCAGGCACGGGGGCAGGAAGCCGTTCAGCCAGACAACCCTATGGGAGAAGCAGAGGGAGAAGGGTAATGGGCACCACACCAATACAGGAGATAAGATAATGACAGCTGGCTTACTTGGTTTGGGCAGGTGGCTGACGTTAGCAAGGGCGTAGCCCGGTAGACAGCGACCTGGAGCGCCTGATGCAGCAGCGAGGAGATGATGGCTTGAGAACATTGTCCGCCGCCGGGAAATCCACCTGTGCACAGGGGAGAAGGCTGGGAGGAAAAGGTAAGAGATCCTTACGTGATATCTTGCTTGGTGAAGGGGGTTCCTTGCAGCAAGAGATGCCGATGAGAACAGACGGCTTCAGGCCGAAGCCCAGGGCAAGGCGGCTTAAATCCCTCGCCGCTGACGAGGCGCAGGTGTGCGCACAGCTGGCGCCGCTGATGAGCGGCGAGTCGTGACAGTACTCCCCCCTCTAGCAGCGCCTCCTGGCGATGGTTTCTCCGGGTGCACTCGGTGGAACTCAGCGATGAGGGACGGATCCAACACAAACGAAAAGGGCACCCATTGCCTATATTCAGGTCCGTAGCCCTCCCACTCCACTAAGTACTGCAACCCGCGACCCTGGCGCCGGGAGTCCAGGATGGTAGAGACTGGCCAGGCCGGATGGCCATCAATCATCCGGGGCGCGGGCTGCGCTGCAGGGGGAGGGCAGAGGGGTTCGGAGACCGCCAGTTTCACCTTGGAGACGTGGAAGGTGGGATGGATGCAGGGGGGGGGGGGGGGATAGCCACACACACAGCCACCGGGTTGATAATTTTGGTGATGGGGTATGGGCCCATGAAGCGCTGTGCCCACTTTCTCCTCTCACCCTTTAAAACGACGTCCTGAGTGGACACGTAGACTCGTTGGCCTACCTGATAGGCAGGGGCAGGTCTCCTGTGCTGGTCCGCCGTGGACTTGTTGCGCTCCGCCGTGCGTAAAAGTGCGCTGCGCGCCGAAGACCAAATGGAGCGGCACCGCCTGAGGTGCGCCCGGACTGAGAGGACAGTCAACTCACTCTCCTGCGTAGGGAACAGAGGAGGATCGTAGCCTAGGGATGCCTTGAATGGGGACATCCCGGTAGCAGAAGAGCGGGCGGTGTTATGGGCATATTCCACCCAGGCGAGGTGTGTGCTCCAGGACGCAGGCTTGAATGCAGTGACGCAGCAGAGTGCAGCCTCCAGCTCCTGATTGGTCCGCTCACACTGCCCGTTGGATTGGGGGTGATGGCTGGAGGAGAGGCTTACCTTGGCTCCCAGGGCATTGCAGAAAGACCTCCAGATGTCCAAGGCAAACTGGGGGCCCCGGTCCGAGACCACGTCTACCGGAATCCCGTGCAGCCTGACCACATGCTGGATGAGGAGGTCCGCCGTCTCCAAGGCAGTTGGGAGCCCCCGTAATGGCACGAAGTGAGCAGCCTTGGAGAAACGATCAACGATGGTCAGGACTGTGTCGAAGGTGTTGGAGACAGGAAGACTGGTGACAAAGTCTAGGGCGATATGCGACCAGGGCCTGCCAGGGACGGGCAGGGGCTGGAGCAGGCCCGCGGGGGGGGCGTTACCTGATTTGCTGGTGGCGCAGACGGGGCAGGCCCGGACGTAGCGGGCGGCATCCCTCCGCAGACCCGGCCACCAGAAGGAGCGTTGGAGCAGGTCGATCATCCGGGAGGACCCAGGATGGCAGGTGAGCTTAGATGTGTGAAGCCAGTGGATGACCTACCCCCGGACAGTGGACGGCACAAAAAGCCTCCCCTCCGGTCCGCCGCCAGAGTCCGGTTCCAATTCCTGCGCCTTCCAGATCTTGCTTTCGATGTCCCACGAGACGGCCCCCACGACGCACGACCTGGGCAAGATGGTGTGGACTGCGTCTTCTGATGCCTCAGGGGCAAATTGCCTAGAGAGGGCGTCGGGCAAGCCATTCTTGGAGCCAGGCCTAAAGGTGATGTTAAAACGAAACCTGGCAAAGAACAAGGACCAACGCGCCTGGCGGGCGTTCAGACGTTTGGCAGTTCTTAAGTATTCCAAGTTCTTGTGATCGGTGAGAACCACGAACAGCAGGGCAGCCCCCTCTAGCCAGTGGCGCCACTCCTGAAGCGCGAGCTTGATGGCGAGGAGCTCTCTGTCCCCCACGTCGTAATTACGTTCCGCCAGGGACAAGCGCCAAGAGAAGAAGGCGCAGGGCCGTTTGGCCCCGTTGGCAGGCGACTGCTGAGACAACACCGCCCCCACCCCCGTGTCCGAAGCGTCCACCTCAACGATGCATTACAGCGTGGGGTCGACTTGGCTGAGGACCCGGGAGGAGGAGAACTCCACCTTCAGCGCCCGGAAGGCAGCTGCGGCCTCTTCAGTCCACCGGAACGGGGTCTTAGGGGAGGTGAGGCGGGTCAGGGGACCGACGATGGCTCCAAAATTCGGGACGAAGCGGCGGTAGAAATTGACAAACCCTATGAACTGTTGTACCTGCTTCCTTGATGTAGGAGTGGGCCACTCTACCACCGCTTTAACCTTCGCTGGGTCCGGGAGCACCTGGTCATGAGAGATGACGAACCCGAGGAAGGACGTAGTCTTGGCGTAAAATTCACATTTCTCTGCCTTGACATATAACCGGTTCTCCAGCAGCCTCTGAAGGACCCGCCTCACGTGGACCCGGTGCTCGTCCCTGGAGATGGAAAAGATGAGGATATCGTCCAGGTAGATGAACACGAACAGGCCGATGAAATCCCGGAGGACGTCATTAATAAGGCACTGAAAGACGGCTGGAGCATTGGTCAACCCGAACGGCATAACTAGGTATTCGAAATGACCGTTCGGGGTACGGAAGGCTCTCTTCCACTCGTCTCCCTCCCGGATCTGGACGAGGTGGTATGCGTTGCGAAGATCCAGCTTGGTGAACCAAGTCGCCCCCTGGAGGGAGTGGAAGGCGGTATCCATTAGGGGCAAGGTGTAGCGGTCCTTCTCCGTGATGTCATTGAGGGCACGGTAGTCAATACAAGGACGAAGGGAGCCGTCCTTCTTGCCCACGAAGAAGAACCCAGCGCCTAATGGTGATGACGAGGGGCAGATGATTCCAGCACTCAGCGACTCCTTCAAATAAGTGTTCATGGCCTCCTTCTCCGGCGCTGACAGGCTGTAGAGATGTCCCGAGGGTAAGGGTGCCCCCTGGCGGATGTTAATAGCGCAGTCATAGGGCCGGTGCGGAGGAAGAGACATCGCCTTGGACTTGCTGAAGACCATGCCCAGGTCGTGGAACTCCGAGGGCACCAGGGTGAGATCTGGAGGCGCGGCATCCTTGGGAGTAGGAGGAGAGGACGGGGCGCAAGCAGCGGATTGGAGGCAGGTGCCCATGCAGAAGGAGCTCCAGGCGGACATTCTGCCGGACCTCCAGTCCAGGACAGGATTGTGGAGGCGGAGCCATGGGCATCCAAGAATCACAGGGGATACTGAATATGGTAGGACGTTAAAGGTGATTTCCTCCCGATGATTTCCTGAGATAATTACTGGGACAGGGGTCGTCTGGTGTGTTACTTTTCCCAGGGAAACACGGGAGAGATTTACTAGGGCGAGAGGAGACTTGAGAGGGTGGCAACGGATGCCCAATCGGGTTGCCAGGCTCTGTGAAATAAAGCTACCCTCCGCGCCTGAATCCACCAGTGCATGGGTGAGGTGCCCTGTGGGATTGTGACAGAATCGGATGGGCAGCGTCAATTGAGTGAGGGGAGTTAACCGATTAGCGTCCGCGAGGCCCCCTACAGTAACTCGCGGACTTCCCCATTTGGCTTCTGTGGACAATGCTCCACCGTGTGTTGGCTGCCCCCGCAATACATGCAGAGGCCCAACTCACAGCGGCATTGTTTCTCCGCTGGGGGGAGCTTTGTCCAGCCTGTCACCATCGGCTCCGACTCCTCGGAGAACTCCGGTGATGGCAACGCCAGGGGGCGAGCTTGGGGCAGGCGCGCCAAGGCACCTCGAGGGCGAGAAGAAGACTTCCGCTCCGAGGCACGCTCGCGCAGCCTGTTATCCAAGCTGATGGCAAGGGAAGTCAGCTCCGCTAATGTCTCCGGGATATCCCGTCCAGCCAGTTCATCCCTCAGACCTGTGCTGAGACTGCGAAGGAAGATGCCGCAGAGCGAACGTTCTCCCCAGCCAACCTCCTCCGCAGCAACCCGGAAGTCGATCGCGTAATCGGCGGCCGACCGGCTTCCCTGCTGGAGGCTGAGAAGACAATCAACCTGAACGCTCTCTGTACGCGAATGATCGAACACTTCCAGAAACAGTCTCACGAACTGGCCATAGGTGAGGGTGGCGTAGCTGGGCTTCGCCATTACGGCGTAAGCCCAGGTAAGTGCTCGCCCCTCCAAGAGATTTCCTATGTAGCCAATCCGGCTATGGTCTGAGGGAAAGTCTCCGGGAACGCGGTGAAACATGGACTCACACTGCATGATAAACTCCCGCGCTCCACCGAGCTTACCGCTAAAGCGGGCGGGGGTCGGAATAGGTGTGAGCCGTGCCGGTGCACCCGGAGCAGGCTGAACGGCCGCTGGAGCAGCAGGAGCCGCGCCACCCAGACGAGCCGGGGGGAACGGCTGTTGGGGTTCCAAGCGGTCCAATCGGTTAGTAATTGTACATAATTGATTTAAGATCACTTGTTGTTGGTGGGCTATTAGATCCACCCAAGCCTCAAGGGTGGAAAGATGGCGTGCGAGCCCGCTGTCTGCCGAGCCGCTCTGCTGAAGCCGTACTGACATAATGCACGGCTCAGGAGAAACGCACGCAGGCTCAGGGTAGATTCAATAGCTTTATTAACAACAAGTGTGTATGAGTGCGTGTCTGTGAGATGGATATGTGTTGGTGATGGCGTCTGCGTCAGGCACGGGGCAGGAAGCCGTTCAGCCGGACAACCCTATGGGAGAAGCAGAGGGAGAAGGGAAATGGGCACCACACCAATACAGGAGATAAGATAATGACAGCTGGCTTACTTGGTTTGGGCAGGTGGCTGGCGTTAGCAAGGGCGTAGCCCAGTAGACAGCGACCTGGAGCGCCTGATGCAGCAGCGAGGAGATGATGGCTTGAGAACGTTGTCCGCCGCCGGGAAATCCACCTGTGCACAGGGGAGAAGGCTGGGAGGAAAAGGTAAGAGATCCTTACGTGATATCTTGCTTGGTGAAGGGGGTTCCTTGCAGCAAGAGATGCCGATGAGAACAGACGGCTTCAGGCCAAAGCCCAGGACAAGGCGGCTTAAATCCCTCGCCGCTGACGAGGCGCAGGTGTGCGCACAGCTGGCGCCGCTGATGAGCGGCAAGTCATGACACAAATTACCAGAATGTATTTATTACCAGAGGAGCTTCTCTCTAGGGGGCCAACTACATCCATCCCTATTCTATCAAAAGGTGTTCCAATGATTGGTAATGGTTGCAGTTGGGCAAGGGCTACTCCCCTAGGTGATGTAATCTGACATATTGGGCACGTTGTGCAGAACTCCTTTATCTGAGTATACATTCCCGGCCACACAAACCTTCTAGCAATTCTCTGTAAAGTTTTATGAAATGCTAGATGACCTGCCCAAGGGATAACATGTCCCAGTTCCATAATTTTTGGTATGAGGTCCTGTGGCAAAGCTATGGCCATAACTCCACCTTGTTGCTGGTACAGAATGCCCTTTTTAATGACATACAAGGCCTCAGCCAAACAATCCATTCTACCCTGTTTCACACCCTCAATCTCCGAGACTTTATCAAACCACGGTCTAAGTGCTGGGTCAGCTTTCTGCAATGCAGCTATGTCAGGAGGGATGTCAAATTCTACTGACTGATTTAGCTGTGGTGTTTCTTCACCCAAGTTCTTTGCTGACGCTAACACCTTATCTCTTCTCCTCTGAGCCTTGGATTTAGGTTGTTTAATAGGGCCTGCCTCTATCTCAGAATCATAAAATGGTAGCTCCTGAAGAACATTGGCAGCCCTCTGTGCCCTCTGCACCCTGGTTGTCACCATATTACAATTTTTCACCACAGGTGTCTTTACTCTCTGCTCAACAGCACCACCTGCCTGTCTCTCCTCTGTTTGTTCCTCTCTAACCTGTTGTATGATGTCCAACAAAGTTGGAACCTCATTGCCAAGAATAACTGAGTAAGGCAAATCAGGCACAAGAGCTACAGGAAGGAGATAAGTTTGCCCCCCCCCCCCCCCCCCCCACTGTTAAATAAACCTCAGCGGTCGGGTACAGTTTCTTATCCCCATGAACACAACTGATATTTACTTCAGAATCATTCCACAAATCCCTAGGGACCAAACTGGGCAGCACAACTGTTTGAAAACAACCAGAGTCTATCAGGGCCTCTTCACACTGACCATTAAGCAACACCTTCGTTTTATACACTCCACTGTGCACTGGGGCTGAAAAAGTGGGTCTAGGAACTGAACATAGTAATGACGGTTTCTCATTCTTTGTGGCAGGACATGAATACTGGGTGTGACCGATTTTATTACGCTGATAGCAGCGTATATCTTTATTTGCAACAACACGTGACTTTTTGTTATTATCATATCTGCTATTTGTGATCTGACTGGGCCTGGAATACAGCCTATTTCGAGCTGGACCACCCCTTTCATCCTCATTAAACTCACTCCGTGTGGTGAAAGATCTGTCACGGCCAAGAGTAGGTCTCCTGCTCCCAGACCTGGCCGACAGAAAAACCTCCGCCAGACGAGCAGCGTCCTCTGCAGTCTTTGGGTCCCGCTCTTGTATCCAGATTCCCAGTTCCGGGTTCACCATCCGCAGAAACTGCTCCAAAATCAATTGTTCCATAATGTCTTTTATAGTTAAGGTCTCTGGTTTAATCCATTTACATAACAGGTCTTTCAAACGTACATAAAGTTCACGAGGGGTTTCGTCCTGATGAATGTCCAGGGACCGAAACCTCCTCCTATAAGTGTCAGATGTAATCTCGTATTTACTTAAAATTGCTTCCTTGACTTTCCCATAATTGTTCGTGTCAGCAATATCCATCAGTACATATGCGCTCCGTGCTTTACCTGTAAGCAGAGGAGCTAGCTGGATAGCCCACTCTTCTTCACGCCAGCGGCAGACTGTAGCGATCCTCTCAAACGTCACCAGGTAGTGCTCGATGTCATCTTCGGGAGAGAGAGGATTCAGCCTGGGCTTGTGGTGCATTCGTGGCCTCCTTGGCTGCACCTGCAGCAGCAAATCATCCTCCTGCGGGCCGACCCGACTGGCCGTCACCCCGGGGGCCTCCCCCGAAGCGCCGTCGTCACCACTACGTTCAGCCCGGCTCCCATACTCCTCTCTCAGCTCCGCAACCTGCGACTCCATTCGACGAATTTGACCATCCACAGTCTGCCACCTTTGGTCCTGAAGAGCGGTTTCTTCCTCCATCTGACGATCCCTGAGAGTCAGCGAATACACCAAAGATTTCACCAGGCACGTTAGCTCCTCGAGCTCGCCCAGTCCGCTGACTCCCGGGTCCTAAGCTGCCATACCTGCATCCAGGTCAGACTGCTCCTCTTGCCTCACTTTCCTTCTGGCCATGAGTCCTTCCGTCCCGTGGTCTTTCACCACTTCCACTAAAGGCTACAACGTCCTGGGAACAGACCACCGCTGCCACCAAATGCAACAATGTGGCGCGGTCTCTGGCCAAATTTTCAATTTTCCAGTTTTCAGATTTTTATTTCAATAAACTTACAAGTACATAATTCCCAAGAAAACATCTGACACGACTCTTCATCAAGGAATGAGCAATTCACCATCAACCAAGAATACCGAAGCATGAATACCATTATCATTAACCACACCTGTTAAATACTAATCGAGATAATAAGGGCTGATTAGCCCCTACCATAACCCCAGGTAAGACAATAAACATTTTTCCATTCTTTACACATACCCACTAATATCTAAAATACATAAATAATTCCCCCAACTATATACAGAGTAAATAAATAACATAGAATAAATAACCATATAAATAATTCAATAAACAATTCGAACCCCTATTTACAAATGCTAAACCACCCCTCTAACTTACCATACATGCTTCCTTCCTGCTGGTGTCCTTTAAAAAGGCGTTCAACCCCCAAGGAGTCTTTTGCCCGGACACCCACAGGAAGCACGTTGGCAAAGGTATGTGCATTATACAATCACCAATTGTTTACCCAAATGATTAACCACACAATTATCTCACAAAAGGCACTCCAAATTAGACAAAGACAGATCCTAAAATAATGTGTGCATTTCTACAAATGATCATAATAACATTTACAATATTACAAACAATATAGACACACATACAACAAATCATAACAGTGGTGACACTCCATCGTCACAGAGGTGGAGAACATGACCCATTCAGATTCCATGTCTCCAGACTCCCTCGGAATGTGGTTGAAGTTCTTCCGGAGGTGGGAGTTGAAGACCTCCCAGACAGGGGCCTCAGCCAGACGTTCCCAGCACACCCTCACTATACGTTTGGGTCTACCAGGTTTGAATGGCTTCCTCCCCTGCCATTGGATCTAACTCACCACCAGGTGGTGATCAGTTGACAGCTCTGCACCTCTCTTTACCCGAGTGTCCAAGACATACGGTCGCAGGTCTGATGACACAATAACAAAATCAATCATCGACCTGCGATCTAGGGTGTCCTGGTGCCAAGTGCACATATGGACACCCTTATGCTTGAACATGGTGTTCGTTATGGACAAACTGTGATTAGCACAGAAGTCCAATAACTGAACACCACTCGGGTTTAGATAGGGCAGGCCGTTCCTCCCAATCACCCCCCTCCAGGTTTCACTGTAGTTGCCCACGTGCGCATTGAAGTCCCCCAGTAGGACAATGGGGTCTCCAAGAGGAGCACCCTCCAGCACCCCAGTCAGAGACTCCAAAAAGGGTGGGTACTCTGAAACATCATTTGGTGCATAGGCACAAATGATGGTCAGGACTCGTTTCCCAACCCGAAGGCGCAGGGAAGCAACCCTTTCATCCACCGGGGAAAACTCCAATATAGAGGCAGCAAGGTGGGGCGATACAAGAATACCCACCCCTGCTTGTCGCCTCTCGCCCGGGGCAACCCCAGAAAGGGCCAAGCTCCAGCCCCTCTCCAGGAGACTGGTTCCGGAACCGGAGCTGTGTGTTGAGGTGAGGCCGACTATATCTAGCCGGTATCTCTCAACCTCGTACACCAGCTCAGGCTCCTATCCCACCAGAGAGGTGACATTCCACATACCAAAAGCCAGTTTAGAAAGCTTGGGATCAGTCCACCAAGGTCTCCATCTTTGATCGCCACCTAATCCACATAGCACCGGACCCCCATGATCCCTCCTGCAGGTGGTGAGCCCACTGGAGGGCGGACCCATGTAACTCCTTCAGGCTGAGCCCGGCCGGGTTCCATGGTTGGAAACCCGGCCACCAGATGCTAGCCATCGAGCCCATCCCCCAGGCCTGGCTCCAGGGTGGGGCCCCGGTAACCCCATACCAGGCGGGGTACACTGAATCCTTGATATAGAATTTATCATGAGAGTCTGTTGGATTGTTCTTAGTCTGGCCCTTCACCCAGCACCAGTTTGTCTTGGGTGACCCTATCAGAGGCAAATTGCCCCGGACAACATAGCTCCTGGGATCACTGGGGCACGCAAACCCCACCACCACGATAAGGTGACGATCCATGAGGAGTGTGTTATTCCACTTTATTAAGTATAAATTGTTTTGTGAACACAGTTGCTGTGATTTCTTTGTATGTATGGATTACTTGGGTTGTTACTGATATCTGGTGAAAATCTCAGGTCAATGGCTCCATCAGAAATATGCTGAAAGAGAAAAATGTTGACATGTTCAATACTTTGTTTTGAATCCACTGTGTGGGAACAGCTCTGTGATCCACATCGTGAGGACATTGACAGCCTCACACACACACATCACAGACTAAATCAGCTTCTGTGTAGACAACACCGTACCCACCAAGACCATACAGTGTTTCCCAAACAACAAATCTTGGCTCAACTCTGAGATAAAGTCACTGCTGAAGGAGAAGAAAAGGATCTTCAGGTCAGGAAACAAGGAGGAGCTGAAGTCCGTACAGAGGAGATGAAGATCAGAGAGGGGAAGGACACCTACATGAAGAAGATGGAGGACAAGCAGAGTGATGTCAGCACTGTCTGGAGAAGCCTCAAAACCATCTCTGGGCACCAGAATACCTCCTCCCAGGCCATAGGCAGTAGGGAGTGGGTGAACAACCTGAACCTGTTTTTTTTTTAACAGGTTTGACCAACCGCCCTCTTCTTCACCTGCCCACCAACCACTGCTGCCTCCACCTTCATCTAGTCCCGCTGTCCACGACCCTTCCCCCACCCCCTCATACATCCCCCCCCTGTTTTCCCCCCACAGACCCAACACCCCCCACCCCACCCCCAGCACACAGTCCCCCTGCCCCAGCTCGACCCTCACCAAGACCCAGGTGAAAGCTGAGCTGAGGAAGATCAAAGCCAGGAAGTCCGTAGGTCTGGAAGGCATCAGCTTGAGGCTCTTCAAGTCCTGCACAGACCAGCTGTGTGGGATCGTGAAGCACATCTTCAGCCTGAGCCTGAAGCTGGGGAGGGTACCACAGGTGTAGAAAACATTCTGTGTGGTACCCGTATCGAAGACCCCTCACCCCAAGGACCTGAACAGCTACAGACCAGTGACCCTCACATCACACCTGATGAAGACCCTGGAGAGGCTGCTCCTAGCCCACCTCTGCCCCCTGATGGGACCAGTGATGGATCCACTTCAGTTTGCCTACCAGCATGGCATCGGGGTGGAGGATGCAGAGATCTTCCTCCTGCATTGTTCCCTGTCCCACCTGGAGAAGCATGGGAGCACTGTGAGGATCATGTTCTTTGATTTCTCCAGTGCTTTCAACACCATCCAACCAGTGAGCCTGAGGGACAAGCTGCTGAGCACAGGGGTGGACCAGCACCTGTCATCATGGATCCTGGACTACCTCACAAACCGGCCACAGCTTGTGAGAACCCAGGACTGTGTGTCTGACACCATCATCTGCAGTACGGGGGCCCCCCAGGGAACAGTTATGGCTCCCTTCCTGTTCACCCTCTACACTGCTGACTTTTCATACAACACACCACACTGCCATCTACAGAAGTTCTCTGATGACTCTGCAATCATCGGCCTCATCTCTGATGGGGACGATGCGGAGTACTGAGGACTTATCCAGGACTTTGTGGACTGGTGCCTATGGAACTGCCTCCCGATCAATGCAAGGAAAACTAAGGAACTGGTGGTAGACTGCCGCAGGTGAGGACAACTCCTCACAGCACCAGTAAACATCCAGCGAACAGACAGTGAGATGGTGACATCCTACAAGTACCTGGGTGTTCACCTGAACAATAAACTGGACTGGTCACACAACACCAATGCACTCTACAACAAAGGACAGCGCAGGCTGTTCCTCCTGAGGAGACTCAGGTCTTTTGGAGTGCAAGGGGCACTCCTGAAGACCTTCTATGATTCGGTGGTGGCATCAGCCATCACATTTGGAGTGGTCTGCTGGGACAGTGTTATCACAGCAGCCGACAGGAAGAGACTGAACAGACTGATCAAAAAAGCTAGCTCTGTACTGGGGCAATGCCTCGACCCAATGGAGGAGATAGATTCGAGGGGGACGGTGGCTAAGCTGTCATCTCTGTTGGAGTCCGAGTCCCACCCCATGCAGGACATACTGAATGCACTGAGGAGCCCATTTAGTGGTAGGCTGTAGCATCTATCTATCTATCTGGCTGGCTGAAGTATTTTATTGTGTTTTGGGGTTTTATATAGTTTTTAAATTTATGTTGCATATTTATCTATAGTTTGCATGTTTTGTATGTTTTATATTTAATCAGTGTGTTTTTAAATTGGAAATGTTGTCTACTTCCACCCTGTACCTCCCTTAATTGGTGATCCTCAACACTGGTGTTGATTAGGGATGTGCAGTACCTGTGACTGCACATGGTATAAAAGGTGCTTCGGCAGTCCAGATAAGAGCCCTGCCTGAGGGGAGCCGGCCGGATGAGGCCCTGCCAGCCGAGGGACTGCCTGGATGAGAGCCTGGCCTGATGAGAGGAAGCTGTTGGTCCCCAAAAAATGGCGGAAGAAGAGCATGATTGAGGAGGAGGAGCAATAACAGACCAGGACCACCATGACGCCGTCATTTGGGGGAGGACACTCTGTGTGGAGCAGTTGAGGTGCTGAAGGCAAAGGACAGCAAGAGGCAGAGTGAGGAGCTCTGCCTTCACTGTAAGTATCTGGTTCCCATATAGCAGCACCCCATGATGATGATGGTGTTGATGATGATTGATGATGATGATGATGATGATGATGATGATGATGATGATGATGATGATGGTAAGAAGTATGGATATTCTGCTGGTAAGTGTCTTCCCCTGTACAGGTTTCCTGAGGGCGTTGGTGTCGTGGTGGCAAATGGAGCCTGGCCTGGAAGAGTGGATCCTCCTCTTCAGCTTTTATGGGCTTTGTTTTTAGCCCACTTTTAGTTTTTAGCTTAGGTTCTTTTAGTTGGAATTATATTCTAATTTTACCTCATTTTAATGTAATTTTAATTTGGTTATAGTGTAGCTTTTTTATTTAAGTGGACATTTATTTGTACATATTTTATGTAAATAAATTCCTTGTTGAACATCCTCATTTTAAAGTTTCCCCTTTGACAGCTACCTGTGACTGTTCACCTGGTTTTAAAGAACCTTATGTGCTATGTTTTTAATTATCCATCGACCATATTTTACATTTTGGCGTGTCCTGAGGGTGTCGGTGTTGTGGTGGCAGATGGAGTATGGCGCCTGAGGGGTGGATCCTCCTCAGCTTTTAGGGACTTTAATGTGTTTTAGCCTACTTTTATTTTTTTTTAATCTTAGTTTTTAGTTAGTATTTTATTCTATTTTAACTTATTTTAGTGTAGTTTTAATTCTCAGGTTTTAGTTAACTTTTTAAGTGGGCATCTGTGTTGTAAATATTTTATGTAAATAAAATTCCTTTGACCAAACATTTTTAAGTTTTCCCTTTGATTGCTACCTGTGACTCTTCACCTGGTTTTAAGAACCTTGTCACTTTTGTTTTTAATAACCCATTGGCCACGTTGCATATATAAAAGGAAGCAAAGTACGAGGATATTTTGGATGTTGATGTACAGCATCTTGGCAACTTGAAATAAACTCAGTCACAATAATAAAAGATTAGTATTAAATTAGTTATACAGTGGTGAGAAAAAGTGTTTGCCCCCTCCCTGATTTCTAATTTTTTTGTATGTTTGTCACACTTAAATGTTTCAGATCATCAAACAAATTTAAATATTACACAGAGATAACACAAGTAAATACAAAATGCAGTTTTTAAATCAAGTGTGTATTATTAAGGGGAAAAAATCCAAACCTACATGGCCCTGTGTGAAAAGGTGATTGCTCCCTAAACTTAATAACTGGTTGGGCCACCCTTAGCAGCAACAACTGCAATCAAGCGTTTGCGATAACTGGCAATGAGCCTTTCACAGCGCTGTGGAGGAATTTTGGCCCACTCACCTTTGCAGAATTGTTGTAATTAAGCCACACTGGAGGGTTTTCGAACATGAACTACCTTTTTAAGGTCATGCCATAGCATCTTAATCGAATTCAGGTCAGGACTTTGACTATGCCACTCCAAAGTCTTCATTTTGTTTTTCTTAAGCCATTCAGAAGCAGACTTGCTGGTGTGTTTTGCATCATTGTCCTGCTGCAGAACCCAAGTGCGCTTCAGCTTGAGGTCATGAATAGATGGCCAGACATTCTCCTTCAGGATTTTTTGGCAGACAGCAGAATTCATGGTTCCATTTACCACAGCAAGTCTTCAGGTCCTGAAGCAACTGTTGATATGATGTTCCTTTTCTGAAATGCTGTGTTACTTTTACACCGGATGTAATGGACACATGCCTTCCAAAAAGTTCAACTTTTGTCTCGTCAGTCCTCAGTATTTTCCCAAAAGCCTTGGAGATCATCAAGATGTTTTCTGGCAAAACTGAGACGAGTCTTTATGTCTTTTTGCTCCGCAGTGGTTTTCGTCTTGGAACTCTGCCATGCAGGCCATTTTTGCCCAGTCTCTTTCTTATGGTGGAGTCATGAGCACTGACCTTAACTGAGGCAAGTGAGGCCTGCAGTTCTTTGGATGTTGTTGTGGGGTCTTTTGTGACCTCTTGGATGAGTCGCTACTGTGCTCTTGGGGTAATTTTGGTCGGCCGACCACCCCTGGGAAGGTTGATCACTGTTCCATGTTTTCACCATTTGTGGATAATGGCTCTCACTGTGGTTTGCTGCAGTCCCAAAGCTTTAGAAATGGTTTTGTAACCTTTTCCAGACTGATAGATCTCAAATATTTTGCTTCTCATTTGTTCCAGAATTTCTTTGGATCATCGCGTGATGTCTAGCTTTTGAGGATCTTTTGGACTATTTTACTTTGTCAGGCAGGTCCCATTTAAGTGATTTCTTGATTGAGAACAGGTGTGGCAGTAATCAGGCCTGGGTGTGGTTAAAGAAACTGAACTCAGCATTCCAAAGATGTGATAAACCACAGTTACTTTACATTTTAACGGGAAGGGGGGGGGGGTGGCACTTTTTCACACCACTGAATATTATCAAAAAATGCTTTAGTGAACCAGTTGGAAATGACTGGAATCTAAAATAAGTAACAATACTACATACTACATTTGGTGAGCTAATTTGTAAGCTTACTGCTGTCCACATGACTGACAGCTAGGCTGGCCAATAATAGAGCAGCAGGCGGGTATCAAGAATGCACTGGGCTGGGTTTACTATGGAAGTGACACCCTGTGTCAAATGTGGAAGAGTCAGTTTTGCTTTTTGGAGTGAAAAATTATATAAAAGCTGTGATTTTTTTAAAGAGAAAAGAGAGTTTTGATAGTTTTTTCAATAATCATGTGACACAGATGGTTTTCAGAAGCTTAAAACCTAGAAAAACATTTTTCAGTCAGTGACCCCTTTAAGAAAATTTTATTCAATGGGAATTTTTAGCATAGCCTCTTGAGGTAACAAGAGTAACAAGTAATACAGTGGTGTGAAAAAGTGTTTGCCCCCTTTCTGATGTCTCATTTTTATGTATGTTTGTCACACTTAAATGTTTCAGATCATCAAACAAATTTAAATATTAGACAAAGATAACACAAGTAAATACAAAATGCAGTTTTTAAATGAAGGTGTTTATTATTAAGAGTAAAAAAAAAATCCAAACCTACATGGCCCTGTGTGAAAAAGTGATTGCCCCCCCCCCCGTTAAAACATAAATTAACTGTGATTTATCACATCTTTGAAAAGCTGAGTTCAATTTCTCTAGCCACACCCAGGCCTGATTACTGCCACACCTGTTCTCAATTAAGAAATCACTTAAATAGGACCTGCCTGACAAAGTGAAGTTGACCAAAAGATCCTCAAAAGCTAGACATCATGCTGCGATCTTTTGTCTTTTGTCTTTTTTGTCTCTTGGCTTTTATTTTTTGATTTTGTCTGCCAAAAAATCCTGAAGGAGAATGTCTGGCCATCCATTCATGACCTCAAGCTGAAGCGCACTTGGGTTATGTAGCAGAAGAATGATCCAAAACACACTAGCAAGTCCACCTCTGAATGGCTTAAGAAAAACAAAATGAAGTCTTTGGAGTGGCCTAGTCAAAGTCCCGACCTGAATTCAATTGAAATGCTGTGGCATGACCTTAAAAAGGCAGTTCACGCTCAAAAACCCTCCAATGTGGCTGAATTACAACAATTCTGCAAAGATAAAGGGCCAAAATTTCTCCACAGCACTGTAAAAGACTCATTGCCAGTTATCGCAAACACTTGATTGCAGTTGCTGCTGCTAAGGGTGGCCCAATCAGTTATTAGGTTTAGGGGGCAATCACTTTTTCACACAGGGCCATGTAGGTTTGGATTTTTTTTACTCTTAATAACAAACACCTTCATTTAAAAACTGCATTTTGTGTTTACTTGTGTTAGCTTTGTCTAACATTTAAATTAGCTTGATGATCTGAAACATCAGACAAAAGGAGATATACAGTATCTCACAAAAGTGAGTACACCCCTCACATTTTTGTAAATATTTTATTATATCTTTTTTATGGGACAACAATGAAGATATGACACTTTGATACAATGTAAAACAGTCAGTGTACAGCTTGTATAACAGTGTAAAGTTGCTGTCCCCTCAAAATAACTCAACGCACAGGCATTAATGTCTAAACCGCTGGCAACAAAAGTGAGTACACCCTAAGTGAAAATGTCCAAATTGTGACCAATAAGCCATTTTCCCTCCCCGGTGTCATGTGACTAGTTAGTGTTACAAGGTCTCAGGTGTGAATGGGGAGCAGGTGTGTTAAATTTGGTGTTATCGCTCTCACACTCTCTCATACTGGTCACTGAAAGTTTAACAAGGCACTTCATGGCAAAGAACTCTCTGAGGATCTGCAAAAAATAATTGTTGCTCTACATAAAGATGGCCTAGGCTATAAGAAGATTACCAACACCCTGAAACTGAGCTGCAGCATGGTGGCCAAGATCATACAGAGGTTTAACAGGACAGGTTCTACTCAGAACAGGCCTCGCCATAGTCGACCAAAGAAGTTGAGTGCAAGTGCTCAGCGTCATATCCAGAGGTTGCCTTTTGAAAACAGACGTATGAGTGCTGCCAGCATTGCTGCAGAGGTTGAAGGGGTGGGGGGGGGGGGGGGGTCAGCCTGTCAGTGCTCAGACCATACACCGCACACTGCATCAAATTGGTCTGCATGGCTGTCATCCCAAAAGGAAGCCCCTTTTAAAGATGATGCACATCAAGAAAGCCCACAAACAGTTTGCTGAAGACAAGCAGACTAAGGACATGGATTACTGGAACCATGTCATGTGGTCTGATGAGACCAAGGTAAACTT
Source organism: Pholidichthys leucotaenia (assembly GCA_020510985.1). Lineage (NCBI taxonomy): Eukaryota > Metazoa > Chordata > Actinopteri > Cichliformes > Pholidichthyidae > Pholidichthys > Pholidichthys leucotaenia. The sequence goes on along the minus strand of CM035838.1, from coordinate 165,336,088 downwards.
ATTTGGTTTAGATGGTGTCAAGCATGTGTGGCGGCAACCAGGTGAGGATTACAAAGACAAGTGTTTCTTGCCTACAGTCAAGTATGGTGGTGGAAGTGTCATGGTTTGGGGCTGCATGAGTGCTGTCAGCACTGGGGAGCTACAGTTCATTGATGGAACCATGAATGCCATCATGTACTGTGACATACTGAAGCAGAGCATGATCTGCAGGGCAGTATTCCAACATGATAACCACTCCAAACACACTTCCAAGACGACCACTGCCTTGCTAAAGAAACTGAGGGTAAAGATGATGGACTGGCAAAGCATGTCTCAAGACCTAAACTCTATTGAGTATCTGTGGGGCATCCTCAAACAGAAGGTGGAGGAGTGCAAGGTCTCTAACATCCACCAGCTCCAAGATGTCGTCATAGAGGAGTGGAAGAGGATTCCAGTGGCAACCTGTGAAGCTCTAGTAAACTCCATGCCCAAGAGAATTAAGGCAGTGCTGGAAAATAATGGTGGCCACCCAAAATACTGACACTTTGGGCACAATTTGGACATATTCACTTTGGGGTGTGCTCACTTTTGTTGCCAGTGGTTTAGACATTAATGGCTGTTTGGTGAGTTACTTTGAGGGGACAGCACATTTACACTGTTGTACATACAAGCTGTACACTGACTACTTTACATTGTATCAGTGTCATGTCTTCAGTGTTGTCCCATGAAAAGATACAATAAAATATTAAAAATGTGAGGGGTGTACTCACTTTTGTGAAATACTGTAAGTGTGACAAACATACAAAAAAAATGAAAAATCAGGATGGGGGGAAACACTTTTTCACACCACTGTATCTTGTGCAATTCTTGCTTATGTTGTTATATTTTCACCATGACCCTACATTGAGATCTGTTAACTTGCTGTATTAACTTGGCTAGGCGGTCAGTCAGCATTAGTCACATGACCAACAGACCACCTAGCGTTAGCTTAACTGGGCACTTGGCATCAACTCGAGATTCTAAATTGCCCTTAGGTATGAATGTAAGAGTGAATGGTTGTCTGTCTCTCTCTGTTGGCCCTGCGATGGACTGATGGTCTGTCCAGGGTGTACCCTGCCTCTCCCCCAAAGATGCTGGGGTAGGCTCCAGCTCCCCCACGACCCAAAAAGGATTAAGCGGTAGAAGATGGATGGATGGATGGATGGGTAGTTTTTGCATAATCCAGACAGACCAACAAACCGCCCCAATCACATTATCTCTTTGGTGGAGGTAACAAATTCAGATTATTTGTGATTGAAAATTATTGTAAAACATTGATTTCTTTAAATATGGTACTGTTGCATGAGTTTATTCAAGTTCAATGTATTTTCTTTCTCCTGTTTCAAGTGAAGGGCTTTGACCTTGAGGTAAGAAGATCTGGCATGGAGCAGTACAGCAGAAGTCTCTCTCTCTCTCTCTCTCTCTCTCTCTCTCTCTCTCTCTCTCTCTCTCTCTCTCTCTCTCTCTCTCTCTCTCTCTCTCTCTCTCTCTCTCTCTCTCTCTCTCTCTCTCTCTCTCTCTCTCTCTCTCTCTCTCTCTCTCTCTCTCTCTCTCTCTCTCTCTCTCTCTCTCTCTCTCTCTCTCTCTCTCTCTCTCTCTCTCTCTCTCTCTCTCTCTCTCTCTCTCTCTCTCTCTCTCTCTCTCTAAATCTCATTATTTATTTCTGACAGTTTGCTACTGTAAAGTTTTCATGGCAAATGCTTCTAATGCTGATGTTTAGATTTGTTAAAATTTCTAAAATAAGTGCGAGAATAAGTGGTTGTCTTTTCAGAAGCAGACAAAATAGGATGTCCAGTGCCTTTATAACATTAACAGAAAACATTAGCGACCAATAAGTAAATAAAACTGCTACATGTTATATTACATTCCACTGTAAACACTCCTTTGATAAAACAATATTGTTGTTATAGAGGTGTCGTGAGTCCAAAACTGAACTTGTCCATATGATCCAAACCTAATAAAAAAACATGCACAGTAGAACAAAATGCTGCAGTTCCCAGAAGGAAAAAGAAGGGCAGTAACCTCATTGCCCGATCGCTTTAATCCCTCTCTACCAGTGAAACACAAACTCTCCCTCTTCTGGAACACATATTAACCTTAGTCTGAACTTATCTGAATATCAGTGAGGCTCGGGAGAGTTGTTCCATCAGCCACAAATTTCCCTCTCTGCTCCTATTCTTGTATTATAACAGGCAATCCAAAGATCTTTCTGCCCCTGTCCAAGCAGGGGTCCATGTGCCCATTAGCTGATTTGAGAAATGCGGGAGGAGTGTGCACATGTCACTATGGACAGAGCTGATGGTTTATTTTCTAGTGTGCAGCATCTCGTTACAAGCAATAAAGTCACTGTCGACGGAGAATCCTGCCAGGAACGTGGGTTTGATGGATGTCTAACACAAAGTTTTTTGAATGTTTTACTGTGTAACTCTGAGGCCAGGAGGTGATCCTGAGGGGTATTTATTTATCTGTATTTGGGAAATAAAATCATGAGAAAGTCTAAAAGAAAACTCTTGAAGGTGTGTATTTTGTTGATGATGAAGTATGTTTTTTTTCCTCCTTCTTTCGGGGTCACCACAGCTGTATCATCACCTGATATCGCGATGATCCGCATGCCGATTTGGCAAGGGTGTTTAAGCCAGAAGCCCTTGCTGATACAACACTTTCCATTTATCCAGGCTTGGGACTGGCACAAGACCACTGGTTTGGTGCTTCGCCTGTGGCTGGGTAACCAACTTTCCTTCCACCATTCTATTACGCTAAGCACAAAGTAAGAAGGCAGGAAGTACCATTTTTACATGGTCTTTGACATGACCCGGCCTTGGCTTGACCCCATGACCTCCCAGTTGTTGGGGAGATACTCTACCACTTGGCTACCACTGTGGTCACAGTTTTCAGTTTGGTTCCTTTTTTTTGGAGGGGGAGGTGTTATATTCTTGGGTGTTTCAAGTAAATTATACACAACAGTAAGCGGTAAAGAGAAAAAGGGCATTCTTTTATTCCAAAACTACTTGTTTGTTGCATTTACAAGCAAAAATGTTTTCCATACACGCATTCCTGTTGTATTGTATATCAGTTGTATAGAGGTGGCACCTATCTCCATTTACAGTACATGACCCTAGACCACAGCTAATGTAAGTCAGTTCCCCCAGGATTTCTTGGTTCTGTTTCTATGATTGTTGGGGTCCAAAAAGCCTGAATTTGCGGCAGTTTTTCAAAAAAGTTGCCATGCTTTGAAAGTTGTGGGAGGAAGTACAAGTTTTAAAACAGTTGCTTTTTTCCATAGGTCTACATAACACCACAAGAAAAACACAGGATCACCAAAAATTCCCATTAAACAGTGACTTACTTGTAAAGTAAGCACAAAATACAGAAAAAACTATTTTGTGCAACAGCAAATAGTTTTGCAAAAGTATGGGATGAAATTTCTTATAAAAATGACCAACATTGTACTCTTGCTGAGAGCCTAAATTTTAAAAACAAATTTTAAAAGATGAAATAGTTATTTTAACAGCTAATCTGCACTGAATGCATGTTACAAAAGTTAAAAAAGAGAAAAAGAAATCTATTCTGTTTCTCTGTATTGACTATCAAAGTTTGTTTTATTTTGAAAAACTACAGAATAGCCTCTCTCTTCCCGTGTTTGATTTTCCCATGTCTGATGTCTTTTGTTAACAGTTTTTTCTCCATTGCAGTTATAGTTGATATATCAAAATCAAATTGTTGTGATTTTACAGCAATTTAAAGTGATTATTACAGTATTATATTGTGATTTTACAGCAATATTGTGTTTAGCTTACTATGGAAACACAATACTATAACTTTGCATTACTATAAAAAACTTACAGTACACTACTGTGAATTTATTGCAATTATTAGCTAGTAATTTACTGTGCAATTACAATAATAATTTTTACAGTGTACTAAAGCCAAAATGACTCCACACAGCAGAGTTAAACACGTCGTGCACCACCTCTCCCCGTTGTCCCACTGCCATGTTGCAATGAAACCTGACACCAGTATGGAGAACGTTGGGAGCGTCCCATCACCAGTGCACAGTGATTGGCTATTTCGCGGAGAGGAGTTTCTTTCAGGGGTACCAGTGTGTAGCTGAGTGCCGCTCAGTGCAGACTCAGGCAGACATAAACGGAGCAATTTCGGAGAGAAATTTAATGCTTGGAAACATGGAAAGCGCATATTGAACCGATGGTTTTGTACCGAATGGTTCAGTTTAATCCTGAGAACTGCCACACCCCTAGGGCACATGTGACACCCCAGACAACGGGCCCAGAGTCAGATAAAAGTTACTTGAATTACTGAGTGTGAACTAGCATGGCAGGCAAATCTGAGCTGACTCGAGCATTGGAATTGCAAAATATGGCCTGTGCTGTGTAACATTGTTATTTCTTGTTCATATATTGTATTATGTTTGGAGCTCTAATTTGGGTGGCATGGGGTGGTGGCTCCATGTTCCGGTTCCGCCAACCCCGTGCGTATAAAAAGGGCTGCAGGTAGGGGGGTGGTCTCTTCCGCCTTTTCCTCTGCCAAGTGGCAGTATGTGCGGTTAGGTGCACTGCACCCTGTATTATAATAAACATGTGTTCCGCTCCACTATTGCTCTCCTCCTTGACTCCAACTTCAGACATAACATTTGGCGATGAGAAGAAAAGCCATGGATGTGTGTGGAGCACCAATTTGGCCGTTTTTGGGGTTTCCAGGTGAGCTGCCTGTGTCATGGCCTCGGTGGTATGAAGCCTTTAAAATGTATATGGTGATGTTGGACCTGGGAAGGATGGAGAAGCTGAGGGCACGTGCGTTGCTTGTGCACAACCTGGGAATGGAGGGCCAGAGGATTTTGGGCACGCTTGGTGATGCAGATAATTATGAAGAAGTGGTCGAGCTAATGGCGCACCATTTCAGGATGCCGGACAACATCATTGTGCAGAGGATTAAATTCCGACAGCGCTGCCAACAGATTGATGAACCCATCCAATGGTTTGTATCGGACTTGAGGCAACTGGCCGCTGAGTGTCTGTTCAGACTGTTGGAGGAAGAAATGGTTCGCGACCAGTTGGTGGAACACACCAACTGTTCTGCGGTCTGGTCGAAACTGCTCACATTTCCGGGTGAGATGACGCTGGACAAGGCCGTCGAGTTGACTCTCGAGCTGGAGGCAGTGGATAAGCTAACTCAGGAGCTATGTGAGTGTCTGTCACCATGAGAGTTGGGATCCTCCATGGCTGCACAGGTAGTGGACCCAGACAGCGATTGGAGTGTCGAGGATGACGCCGAGAGGGCCAGCGCTGTATGGATGAGGTCTGCCCTGGTTAAGCCCAGGTGTGTGGGCTGCAGGTTCACAAAACACCACTACAAGGCCAGAGAGTGTGCGGCAAGAGGAAAGCACTGCGGCAATTGTGGCCGTCTACATCATTTCATGAGGGTGTGCCAGTCAGCAAAACATGATAGCCCGCGCAAGAGCTTGACTCCTCCCGTCCCGACGGTGATTCAAACTGTGTCCCCGAGTACCAGTGGGCGCACAAATTCCACGGTAGAGTTAGACGGAGTGCCGGTACCGATGCTGATCAACACGGGGGCGGAGAGTTTGCTGCTGAATTGGGCTACTGTTAGACAATATTTTCCCCACTACAGAATTGGAGGTGACTCTGTGCCGCTTTGTGGCTATGGAGGAGGATGGTTGGCCATGGTGGGCACCATCAGACTGATGGCTCGGTACAAGTCAGCGGAGATGGCCGATGTGTGGTTCGCCGTGATGGCCTGCGGCACGAACATCATGGGCTGCAACCTATTCTATGGCCTTGGGTTTTCCATCAGGAGCAGCGCTGGGGAAGAGCGGTCAGGCTGTGGACTGTGGGACCGACCGGTTCCGAGAGTTCGGGATGACGCTGTGTGGGATGAACAATTGCTGGGCACTCTGGAGAGTGGACAGGCCTTGTCGCACTCAGGGTCACCGCGGGAGGGCCCCGGTGCCAGTGTCCGAGTCGCCCTGGACGAGGGTACCAGGCGGCACGGGGGAGAGCCTGTGGCGGCAAGCGATGCCCAAAAGATGGTCCCAGGTGTTTCTGGAGCATGGACGTGGTGGGCCGGTGAACACAGGGCCACATCAGCAGGGTCTGCAGCAGATTTGCAAGCAGTCAGGGCAGGACCGAGTGGCACTAGGACAGCGAGTGCCAGGCAGAGACACCGCAGGCCGTGCAGGGCCCCACTTGGAGTCGCGGACTGGGTTCTGGCTCGGGTGGAGGCGAGGTCCAGTTGGGTGAGAGAAAAGCGGAAGATGGAGCAGTACCAAGGTCGGCTGCAGGTGACGGGCGAGCGGCACAATGGTTACCTTCTGCTGGCATGCCCCGAAGAAGGCAGTTGGGCATAGCCTCAGACAATCGGAGCATCCGGAGATGTGAAGGAGAAGGCACACCGGGATTGAGGTGACCGGCTCAGCCCGGGAAGCGAGCTGCCTCCAGGGGTGGACTGAATGATGAAGGGTCTGGGGGGGGCGCCACGGGTCATCCTCACCGAGCTATGGATGTGTTTCTGTTGATGGTTATTCATTCTGAATTTGTATTTATAGTTCTGGGATTTTTTTTTTTTTTGTGGTTATGTTAATTAGGAAACACAGCAGCAATTTCCTTTTAGTTTTTAACTGGACTTTTATATATCATAGGCGGCAGAATAACCCATGGGGTGTAGGACGGCAGTCTACCCGTCCCCCCTAATTTACTTATTTTGTGTGAATGCCATAGGTTCCGCCAACCCCGTGCGTATAAGAAGGGCTGCATGTAGGCGGAGGCGGTCTCTTCCGCCTTTTCTTCTGCCAAGCGGCTGTATGTGCGGTTAGGTGCACTGCACCCTGTACTATAATAAACGTGTGTTCAGCTCCACTATTGCTCTCCTCCTTGACTCCAACTTCAGACACAGCATGCTGTAATGCGAAGGTAGCCGATGTTCCACCCCTTTCATGCCTGACAAAAAAAAAAAGCCTTGCAGCTTACAGAGTCAAAATGTTCCATGTTCCAACATCGGAGAGTTATCACTATGATCCCGCATGGTTTCACTGCTAGTGATAAAAGGGATAAAAGCACTGTCAGAATGCTGACAGCAGAAAGAGTACAAGACTCCCGAGTCTCAGAGAAATAAATCTCAGAGAAGCATCACATAAAGATGTGCTGCAGAGGAAATGTGAGGAGGAAGAAGCGGGGAAGGAAACAGATACAAAAGGAAGTAAGATGAGGAGATGACAGCGAATAATAAACATTAAAAGAAGTTGTGAGCGTGTAAAAACGTGTATGGCTGTGGACAAAAGGAGATAATGGTGGCTGAGAGCTGAGGAGAATTAAAAAATAAGGAAAGCAATGAAAGAGATTTATGATCAAAACAGAATCCAGCGACATTGGGAGGAAGAAGGAATGAATGCCAATATGATGGATGGGAAGAGAACAAAGGACAATATTCAATAAGCGAAACAAAGATAAGAAGTGGAGGGTTTAACAGAATAGAAATAAATGGGGTGGAAAAAAAAACAAAGGAAATTGACAAAAATGGAAATTGGTAGGAAAAAAGAGAAAGCTAGCCTTAGAAAGAAAAGGGAGAAACAGTAAAAACAGAACAGACATCAGAAAATAAGTGAAAGAAAATAAGAGGAAAAGGATGGAAATATCCATCCATCCATCCATCCATTCATCTTCTACTGCTTTTCCGGAGGTCCGGGTCACAGAGGCAGCAGCACAAGCAGAGAAGCCCAGACCCCCCACCCCCCCACCACTTGCTCCAGCTCTTCAGAGAGGATACCAAGTCGTTTCCAGGCCAGCTGGGAGACATAAGCCCCTTTTCCACTAGTACCTACTCAGCCCGACTTGCCTCGACTCTACTCAGCCCGACACAGTGTGGTTGGTTTTCCATTTCAACTGAGTACTACCTCAAGTGGATGGGGTTGGGTTCAGTACAGGAAGGCGGCCCATTATCCCGTTATGCTGCTGACATGCTGATGTTTTGACTGATAAATAATGTAAAAGATGCTTAAAATCACAAAAAAACACTCACCATCTTTCCCGTGAGCAGCCATCAGCTCAGAGAGCTTCTGGTATAGTTTTTCATTCCGGGTCGTTCCACCGCAGCAGGGCCAACAGGGCTGAAAAATTCACAGGCTGAAAAGTTCATAGTTGTCAAATTTGACCAAATGTAGTTTATTTTTCAAGCGCACGGATCCAAGCGCTGCAACACCAATGAAAGAACTGTGTGCACCGACGGGGAGACTGTTGAAAAATAGCCACATTTAGTTGCTATATGAACTTTTAAGCCTATGAACTTTCCAGCCCCGGTGCCGGCGGAGTGCTCCAAAGTAAAATACCAGGAGGTCTCTGAGCTGATGGCTGCTCATGGGCAAGATGGTGAGTGTTTTGAGATGGTGTTGATTTGTGTGTAACCATTTATTTGGTTGATTATCACAGAAATAATAAAAGCTCATGGCTGAATTTACAAATGGCGGTTTTGAATCTTGTGAAGACGTTGTTCTCATTCACTGACATTACGAACTGGCCAATCAGTCGCCTGCAATCTGTTGACGTCACATTTTCAGCTCAACTCAGCACGGTTTGAACATCACTGAAGTAGGTCCCAAAAAAGTACCTGGTACTGGGTATTAACAGAAAACCCTACAAACCGAGTAGAGTCAAGGTGAGTAGGGCTGAGTAGGTACTAGTGGAAAAGGGGCTTTATTCTCTCTAATGTGTTCTGGGTCTGCCCCAGGGTCTCCTCCCAGTGGGACATTCCCAAAACACCTCAAGTGGGAGGCGTTGAGGAGGCATCCTGATCAGATGCCCAAACCACCTCAACTGGCTCCTTTCGATGTGGAGGAATAGCGGCTCTACTCTGAGCGTCTCTCGGATGACTGAGCTCCTCAACCTATCTCTAAGGGTGAGTCCAGCAATCCTATGGCGAAAGCTTCATTTCAGCCACTTGTCTCCGCAATCTCATTCTTTCGGTCATTACCCAAAGCTCACAACCATAGGTGAGGGTAGGAACGTAGATTGACTGGTAAATCGACAGCTTTGCTTTGGAGCTCAGCTCCCTCTTCACCACAACAGACCGGTACAACATCCACATCACTACAGATGCTGCTCCAATCCGTCTGTCAAGCTCTTGCTCTATTCTTCCCTCACTCGCGAATAAGACTCCAAGGCAATCCACCCTTTTCCAGCTGAGGACCATGGCCTCGGACTTGGAGGTGCTGATTCTCATCCCAGTTGCTTCACACTCAGCAGCAAACCGTCCCAATAAGACCTGTAGTTCATTGCTTGATGAAGTCAACAGGACAGCATCATCTGCAAACAACAGAGATGAGATCCTGTGGTCACCAAACATGACACCCTCCGTTCCCTGGCTGCACCTAGATATCCTGTCCATAAAAATTATGAACAAGATCAGTGACAAAGGGCAGCCCTGGCAGAGTCTAACTCACACTGGAAACCAAATCGACTGAGTGTTGGCAATACGAACCAAACTCTTGCAATGGTCATATAGAGACAGGATAGCTCATAGCAACAAGCCCGATACCCCATACTCTGCAGCACCTCCCACAAGAGACCATGGGGCGACGTGGTTGAATGCTTTCTCCAAGTCCACAAAACACATGTGGACTGGTTGGGAAAACTCCCATGAACCCTTGAGGATTCTTGAGAGGGTAAAGAGCTGGTCTGATGTGCCATGGCCAGGACGAAAATCACATTGCTTCTCCTGAATATGAGGTTCCACCAACAATCGGACTCACTTCTCCCATACCCTGGCATATACCTTCCCAGGGAGGCTGAGAAGTGTGATCCCCTTAAAGTTGGAATACACCCTCCGGTCCCCCTTCTTACAAAGAGGAACCACCACCCCAGTTTGCCATGTTTAAGGCACTGTCCCCAACCTCCACGCAATGTTGCAGAGGCATGTCAACCATGACAGCCCTACAACATCCAGGGCCTTGAGGTACTCAGGGGGAATCTCATCCCCACCTGGGACCCGGCCACTAAAGAGTCTTTTAGCTACTTTTGGTGACCTCAGCCCCTGTGATGGGCGACTTGTCCCCCTCGTCTTCAAGCCCTGCTTCCTCTGTGGAAGGCATGTCAGTGGGATTGAGGAGATCCTCGAGGTATTCCTTCCACCGCCCGGCAATCCCCAGTCAAAGTCAGCAGTGCCCATCCGCACCATACACAGTGTGGACAGGGAGCTGCTTCCCCCTCCTGAGCTGACGAATGGTTTGCCAGAATTTTGCCTGACTGAAAGTGTTGTTCCATGGCCTCACCGTACTCCTCCCACACCCGAGTTTTTGCTTCAGCAAACACCCGAGCTGCATTCAGCTTGGCCTGTCGGTACACCTCATCTACTTTGGGAGTCCCTCAAGACAAGCAAGCTCGATAGGACTCCTTCTTCAGCGTGATGGCCCCCCTCACCACTGGTGTTCACCACTTGGTTGGGGGGCAATAATGGAAAATAAAAAAGTGAAGGAAAGTTGTTAAGGCTGAAAAGGGGGAAAGGCATGAATCAACATGGACATAAAAGTTGATATAAAATTAAAAGAACTTTGGAATAAAATAATTAGAAAATTTAAGTAAGCTACTTTACACAGATGGAGATCATTGGGTGGCCATTGAACAAAATTGGACGATCTCTTAACAATCTCCTAAACTTTAGGAGATTGTTATCTTTAGGACCTAAAGCCTTGAAAAAACTATTTCTGTGTAAATGTTTGGCAGATGTTTCTGCAACTTTCATGGTGATCTACAGGGATCTTTGAAAAATCCCTGAGAGATCGCTGAGACCAGGAGAGATCACTGAGGAATCATTGAGAGGGACTTGGACATCCAGAGAGGTGCATATATATTTGAGAGGTTTTTAGTGCTCTTCTATATCCTTTACACAGGGGTGGAGAGATTAGTTTAGTTTATTGGTTTATTTGTCAGGGACCATGTACAGAAAAAAAAAAACATTAAACATAGGGTAAAGATGCTCTGTACCAGATTATAGCACTCTCACTAATTTCTATCTGTAGTCCCTGAGGCAGGCAGGAAGATATTAAAAGAAAAACAGCACATATAGAAAGCAATTCAGGTCAGGTTTCAGAAACTGTTATGGTAAATGACGTTCAGTTATATAGCGCTTTTTCTCATCTCTGGATGACCAAAGCGCTTTACAGGTCCTGCTATCCACCCATTCATGCACACATTCACACACTGATGGTGACAGGGCTGCCATACACACAGAGGCACTAGCCTGACCACCAGGAGCAACTGGGGGTTCAGTGTCTTCCTCAAGAACACTTCGACATGCAGACTGCAGACAGAGCGGGAATGGAACCCCTGACCCTCCGATCTGTAGTCGGCTACAGCTACACCTGTGCCACAGCCATCCCTGAAACAAGCAGGGAGTAAGTTTAAAAGGTGAAAAGATAAGAGAAACGGCACACTCATTTAAGAGTACAATTTCAAATCCCATTTAAGGGAGAGAGTCAATGCCCTGTGGAAAAGTCTCTGTAATCTGTTCTGGTCTTCAAAGCAGTGGGGAGCTTGTTCCATTCGGTTATAGCTTTGTATGAGAAAGCCGATTGTCCAAAAGCAGTTTTACGTAGGGGGATGCAACAATGCCACCTAGAGGAAGTCCTTGTTATTCTGGTATTTTGTTCAGAAGTTAGGGACACAAAAGTCTTAAGAGGTGGGGGTGTAGAATCATCGATAATTTTAAAGACCAACCTACCTAGACCAACCTAGACTACTACAACTTCGTTGTCGTACTGCCAGGTACAGGAAATCTTTCTTGCCACATGCAATTTCACTGTACAATAACTCACTATGATGTTGTATTCTGGTCATAGCTATGCTGCCACACTGCACCTTACAGACTAACTGGTACCTCCCATTTTCACTCTGCTCCTGATAGTCCTTCTTTGTGCAACGGGATGATTCATGTGTTTATACGGGTCACCATATATTAAGCTATGATGTATACAGGTTTTATAGTCGTGTTAGTTTTACTTTCCATGGGTAATCCCTTTGTCTGTCGTGTGTGTTTCTGTTGTTTGGTTGTCTACTGTCATGCTGCTGTTACACTGTAATTTCCCAGTTTGGGATCAATAAAGTGCATCTATCTAACTATATTTGCATACATGATCATATTTTCAAAGCTTAACATCTTGTGTTTGGCAAATATACCACAATGGTGATACTGTCATGTCTTTTTACCCAGAATTTTGATGGATTGTTTATACAGGGATTCCAAGGGTTTCAGAGTCGTACTGTTGGCTAGTGACTGTCATATCCCGAGCGCTTTGTCCGCGCGCGGGTTATTCCTCATCCCTGTCAGCTTTTGACAGCTGGTGTCGTCACACGGGTTTCCCGGGCTCTGATTGGCCAGACGCTCGGGAGCTCTCAGCTGTCAGAACCTGGGCAGCTGTGCCGAGTTTCTAATCATGAGCAGCTGGCTTTAAATGTCAGTGCGAGTGAACTGGACGGCGCGGCTGTCTCGTCAGAAGTCCTATGACTTTCCCCTGTCTCCTTACCACATGCTCCCTGGGTTCCTCGACGTGTCCCGCGGCATGTAAGTGATTTATTTGGAACTGTCTTCTCCCTCGCTGACGTTCCTTCCTATGTACGGCAGACGAGAGCTCCTCGTCACTGCCTCAACTCTCTATTGTGAATTTATGTTGTGTTGTGTAACGAAGCCTGCGTGGCAAAGTTATGTTGTACACCTAAGTCCTGTGCTTTATAAATAAAAGAACTGAACTGCAATCTACTGAACTGAGGCGTCTTATGCTGGCTCGTGAGGGCCAGCCGTGACAGTAGACAGCCGCCAGAAGGAGACGCCGTTCTCAGTAAGTTGCGTTCTGGGAACTTTGTCCTTCCTGTCCAGGTACGCGGCGTTGGAAATATGCCATCCCAGCGGAGTCATTCTCGGGGTTCCCACGTCCTGCTGACCAAGGCGTTGGAGGAGGTAGATGAAATCCTCATTATCGCCTCCGACCTCGATGGGTATCCAGACACCTCCCTCGCCCCTCCTCTCCTCGGTTATCAGCCCAATGAACAGTGGTATTTAGACCGGGCTGAGGAGGTGCTTGACCGTCTGCCTTCCCGCTACAACGGTCACCCCGAGGTCGACGCGAGGAGACTCGACATCGCTGCCCAACGCCAGACAATTCTGATGTACGAAGAGGAGGAGGCTGCAAGGTGGAGTGATCTCTGGCTCCAGCTGCCTGAGGCGCTGGAGGAGGTGGATGACTTCATCAGCGCTTCCGCCAGCCTTGACGACTCATCCGAAGCGCACTACTACCTGGACTGCGCTGAGAGAACGCTCGACCGGTTGTCTTCCCGCTACACCGACCACTTGGACGTCCAAGCGAGGAGACAAGAGATCGCCGTCCACCGCGAGGCGCTCCAGGAGATCGAGGAGGAACGAGGCCAAAGGCGGAGTAACCGGAGCTCCCGCTGCCCGCTCTGGAATCCGGATCCTTCCCTCGATCCAGTCCTGGAGTTCGCACCATCCGGGGCCCGTCGTAGACGTCGACACCGTGGCCAGAGACGTTCTCAGCGTGACTCCCCTCCGGAATCCGCTCCGGTTCACTGGGCTGACCCCATTCATCCCACTGCTGTCTCTTCAGCGTCTCACCTGGAGGAGACCCCAGCAGCCTTTCCCCCCGGGCCTGCTTTCCCCGCTGAGCTGTCAGCGCGTCACGCCCGGCCTGACTTGGCTGTTGCCCCCTCCGCTTCGACGCCTTCTCCAGCGGCTGGGAGTTTGAGAAGTTGTGCTCCAGTGGACAGCGCGGCTGCACCATCCCGAGTGGCCCCCTCCCCTCCAAGAGAGTCTCCGGCCACCACCCGGTGGGAGGAGGATGGAATGACGTTCCCAACGGCAGGTTCCACCGCTCCTCCGGGAGCCAGGCAAGTTCAAGTTCACTTTTTTCCATCTAATAGTGATTTGTTCTGTCTGACTCCTGGGGGTGAGGCTCGGGGTTTGCAGCCCCCCGAGCCTCAACTCCCTGCTGATATGTTAATTAAACCCGCTGCCTCTGTGTCTCCCCCTGCTGAGCACGCTTCGACCTCTGAGGAGCGTCACCAGACGAGGAGTGAGCCTGCGGCTCTCGGGCAGAAGACCCCAGCCCCGCAGCCATTTTCTGGGCAGAGGAGGTCGGACGATTGGTTGGAGCCTGTGCCGACGACGGAGCGTCCCCGGGACTCCGCAGATGAACAGTCCGATCCAGCGGGCCGAGAGCCCCTCACCTCCACGCCGCATGAACTGCCAGCGTGGACGATGACGTCGGGGGGTCCTCGAGCTGCAAGAGCCCCTCTTCCAGGGGCGGATGACGTCGCGACGGAGTGGGAACCGGACGACGACCTCCTCCCGTTTGAACCCGGAGCATCGAAGTCCTGGATGGCGGCAGAACCCGAGATCAGGCAAGTGCTCTATTTTCTATCCCTCCTCTTCTTTCTGGAGCATTATTGCCTGTCTCTCGGGGGGGGCGAGCCGGGTGCAGCCATCTGCTGCGCTCGAGCCTGTCTCGCCGGGCCCTGCCGCTGCCGGTGATCCTGATCCCGGTTCCTTTTGTCCCTCTGAGCCTCTCCCCAGGGTCACTGGAGGCGAACCTGCTCTTGGTGCCACCTTGGAGGGTCCGGCTCTCGGCATGGGGTCCACCGGGAGTGCTCCGCCGGTTCAAGCGGAGCTTGACGTCATGGAGGTTCCGGCCCAATCGGGGTCCGACGCGGGTGCTGCTCTCGCCCGATCGGAGCTTGACGTCATGGGGGTTCCGGCCCAATCGGGGTCCGACGCGGGTGCCGCTCTCGCTCAATCGGAGCTCGGCACCATGGTCGTTTTGACCCAGGTGGGTTCTGGAGACTGTGTAGCTGACACGCCGCTGAGCGTTTTCCAGGCCATGCCCCGTCCTCGCCGTGGCCCCTTTTTCCCCACCTTTGAGACTGCGGGGGTAAATTCCGGCTGGCCCGGTTCGCCGACCTTCCCCCAGCCATTCTGTTGGCAGGCCGATACTGCTCGACCACCCGGTGACCGGCTCTTTCCTTTTGGCGTCCGGGTCCGGCCTCCTGACAAGCTGGATGGTTCTTTTGGCGCCCTGGTCCGCCCGCCGGAGACATGGTTTCCCTCAGCCCGGTGTTTGGCTGGGCCGTTAGGGCACGTTCCGCTGCTTTTGCTGGCGGCCTGGATGCTGGGTGCTGGAAGGCCTCCTGAGCGGAGTTGTTTTACTCTATTCCCCAATGTTTTTTTTTTTTTTCTCTCCTTCTCTTGCCCCACCACTGACTTGTGACTGAAATACCCCACTGGGGATTGGACTTCATGTTTTAGGTGACTGTTTTCCGTGGATGGACATATGTTCTCTTGCCGTGGCTATCATGGGTATTGCATGTTTCCTTAGGGTGTGGTTGTTTATTTCCTATGTTACTCCCTTACTCGGGTCTAGTTCTCTTTTTTTGGCACCTGTGTTGTCTTTTGGTTTTGACGGTTTTCTGTTCACATTAACTTGGAGAAGAAGGTATTATTTGTCCTTTTATTTCCTTGATCCTGCCTTGTGGTATTGACTGGTGTTCCTTGTACCCTCATCTTGGCTTTCTTTTTTGTGGTTGAGTGATGTCAATCTAGCGTTGACTTTTCTTTTTATTCATCTCTGTCCCCGTTTATGTACGGTTTCTGCCTTTTTTTTTCTCTCTCCCTCCCTTCCCCGATGTTTTTGTTCCCTTGTTGTGAGTTGGCCCTGCTCTCCCTCCACCTGCTTCCCCCTCCACCCTCCCTGGGGTGGGGTGGGGGGGTCTGGATGTTGCGCGCGACCAGGAGTTCGCGTAGAGGGAGGGGCCCTGTCATATCCCGAGCGCTTTGTCCGCGCGCGGGTTATTCCTCATCCCTGTCAGCTTTTGACAGCTGGTGTCGTCACACGGGTTTCCCGGGCTCTGATTGGCCAGACGCTCGGGAGCTCTCAGCTGTCAGAACCTGGGCAGCTGTGCCGAGTTTCTAATCATGAGCAGCTGGCTTTAAATGTCAGTGCGAGTGAACTGGACGGCGCGGCTGTCTCGTCAGAAGTCCTATGACTTTCCCCTGTCTCCTTACCACATGCTCCCTGGGTTCCTCGACGTGTCCCGCGGCATGTAAGTGATTTATTTGGAACTGTCTTCTCCCTCGCTGACGTTCCTTCCTATGTACGGCAGACGAGAGCTCCTCGTCACTGCCTCAACTCTCTATTGTGAATTTATGTTGTGTTGTGTAACGAAGCCTGCGTGGCAAAGTTATGTTGTACACCTAAGTCCTGTGCTTTATAAATAAAAGAACTGAACTGCAATCTACTGAACTGAGGCGTCTTATGCTGGCTCGTGAGGGCCAGCCGTGACAGTGACCAGCATGAGACGCAATAGGAGAAATGTATCAAAATCATGGCATTCAGAAAGGTTTTGGATCCTTTGAGAGTGAGTGAGTTTCTGATGCAACAAAAGTTTGGAAGGTTATATTTCAGAGTGCGGCTCATCCATTTTATGTGCTTTTTAAAGCTGAGTGTGGGATCTAATGTGACGTTGAAATACTTAAATTCTGTTACATTTTCTGTATTTGCTCAATTTGCAGTTATACTCGGATAGTGCGTATGATTTTGTTGGTTGGTAAAATACATAGTAGCTGTTTTCCCTACGTTCAGAGTGAGGCATTATTGATTAAGCCATTTTGACACTTTTTCCATTGGTATCATTAGTTTGTCAGCCACTTGTCTGGCATCCTTCCCATGTGTGTAGATGACTGTGTCATCTGTATACATCTGATGGCAAATCATTAATATACAAAGTAAACAGCAGTGGGCCTAAAATTGAACCTTTGGTACTCCCATGATGCATGCCTTTGACTGGGATACAGTGTTGTTTATGCGCACACATTGCAAGTGACCACATAGATAAGATTTTAACCAGCTAAGCGTATTCATGGACAGTTCATGTCCTTATAGTTGAGAAAGAAGGACTGAGTGATTGACCGTATCAAAGGGTTTACGCAAGTGTAAAAAGATGGCTCCTACCACCCCCCACCCCCCGTCCAGATTTTCTTAATTGTTTCAATAAAGTAACAATATGCAGTCTCTGTTGAGTGGTTCGGCCTGAAACCAAATTGCATGGAATGCAGCAGATGGGCAGATCTGAGATGTTCTACCAGTTGGTCTACTGCCACCTTTTCAATGGCTTTTGACAGAACGGGAAGTATACTTATCGGCCTATAATTACTGATTTCCTGCTTGTCTTAACAGCCTTAGCGAAGGTCACTAACGACCTCCTCATTGCATCTGATAATGGACTAGTTTCTGTACTTGTCCTTTTAGACCTTAGTGCAGCTTTTGATACTATCGATCATAATATTCTACTTGATTAGAACACTATGTTGGACTTAATGGAACTTCGTTGCAATGGTTTAGATCTTATTTATCTGATAGGTTCCAGTTTGTTCATGTAAATAATGAGTTTACTTTCAACTCAAAGCTTAGTCATGGAGTTCCACAGGGATCTGTGCTAGGCCCTACTCTTTTTAGTTTATATATGCTTCCGTTAGGCAACATTATTAGAAAGCACTGTATACATTTTCATTGTTATGCAGATGACACACAGTTATACCTGTCAATGAAGCCAGATGATAGTAATCAATTAGCCAAGTTAGAAGCCTGTCTTAAGGAAATCAAAGCTTGGATGACTTGTAATTTCCTGCTATTAAATTCAGATAAGACTGAAGTCATTCTTGTTGGTCCAAAAAACCTTAGAAATTCCTTTCCAAATCAAACTTTCAGTTTGGATGCGGTTACTCTTTCTCTTAATAGTTCTGTGAGGAACCTTGGAGTTATTTTTGATCAGGATTTGTCCTTCAATTCACATATTAAATTTGTTTCTAAGACTGCCTTCTATCATTTGCGTAATATTGCCAAGATTAGGAGCATCTTGTCTCAGAGTGATGCTGAGAAACTGATCCACGCTTTTGTTAGCTCGAGATTAGATTATTGTAATTCTTTATTATCAGGCTGTCCTAAAACATCTTTAAAAAGTCTTCAGCTGATCCAAAATGCTGCAGCAAGAGTTTTAACAGGTACTAGAAAGAGAGATCATATCTCTCCGGTTCTGGCCTCCCTTCATTGGCTTCCCATAGAGTTTAGAATTAAGTTTAAAATCCTTCTTCTTACTTACAAAGCTCTAAACAATCAGGCTCCTTTTTATTTAAAAGATCTGATACTACCGTATTATCCTAACAGAGCACTATGCTCCCAAAATGCAGGATTACTTGTAATACCTAGAATCTCCAAAAGTACAATGGGAGGCAGAGCCTTCAGTTATCAAGCTCCTCTCCTGTGGAATCAGCTGCCAATCTGGATTCGGGAGTCAGACTCGATCTCTGTTTTTAAGAATAGGGCTAAAACCTACCTTTTTGATATAGCCTACAATTAGGGAGGGATCATGTGTTTCTGAACCCTCCCTTAGTTATGCTGCTAATAGGTTTAGTCAGCCGGGGGACCTCCAGTAATGCACTGGGCCTCACTCCTTTCCTCACTCTCTATGAAATATTTTTTTTTTTTTTTGCTGGTCATTAACATTTGTTTGTTCTCTCCCATAGATTGAGTCCCCATCATGCTGTTTGCTCTCTACATGTCTGTTCTTTTCTTTTTCTCTATCCCCTCACCCCCCAGCCAGTCGCAGCAGATGACTGCCCCTCCCTGAGCCTGGTTCTGCTGGAGGTTTCTTCCTGTTAAAAGGGAGTTTTTCCTCTCCACCGTCGCCAAGTGCTTGCTCACAGGGGATCGCCTGATTGCTGGGGTCTTTCTGCAACTGTGGGGGTTCCCCCCTACAGTTGATAGTGCTATGAGATGACTGTTGTTGTGAAATGGCGCTATATAAATAAAGTTGAATTGAATTGTCTCTGGCTTTGTGTATGGAGGTTATAATGGTAGGTTTCAGTGCATCAGAAAAGATACAGTGGGGGAAAAAACTATTTAGTCAGCCACCAATTGTGCAAGTTCTCCCACTTAAAAGATGAGAGAGGTCTCCAATTTTCATCATAGGTATACCTCAACTATGAGAGACAAAATAAAAAAAAAAAAAAAATCCAGAAAATCACATTGAAGGATTTTTAATGAATTAATTGGTAAATTCCTCCGTAAAATAAGTATTTGGTCACCTACAAACAAGCAAGATTTCTGGCTCTCACAGACCTGTAACTTCTTCTTTAAGAGGCTCCTCTGTCCTCCACTCGTTACCTGTATTAATGGCACCTGTTTGAACTCATTATCAGTATAAAAGACACCTGTACACAACCTCAAACAGTCAGACTCCAAACTCCACTATGGCCAAGACCAAAGAGCTGTCAAAGGACACCAGAAACAAAATTGTAGACCTGCACCAGGCTGGGAAGACTAAATCTGCAATAGGTAAGCAGCTTGGTGTGAAGAAATCAACTGTGGGAGCAATTATTAGAAAATGGAAGACATACAAGACCACTGATAATCTCCCATCTGGGGCTCCACGCAAGATCTCACTCCGTGGGGTCAAAATGATCACGAGAACGGTGAGCAAAAGTCCCAGAACTACACGGGGGGACCTAATGAATGACCTGCAGCGAGCTGGGACCAAAGTAACAAAGGCTACCATCAGTAACACACTACACCGCCAGGGACTCAAATCCTGCAGTGCCAGACGTGTCCCCCTGCTTAAGCCAGTACATGTCCAGGCCCGTCTGAAGTTTGCTAGAGAGCATTTGGATGATCCAGAAGAGGACCGGGATAATGTCATATGGTCAGATGAAACCAAAATAGAACTTTATTGTAAAAACTCAACTTGTCGTGTTTGGAGGAGAAAGATCATACCTACTGTGAAGCATGGGGGCGGAAACATCGTGCTTTGGGGCTGTTTTTCTGCAAAGGGACCAGGACGACTGATCCGTGTAAAGGAAAGAATGAATGGGGCCATGTATCGTGAGATTTTGAGTGAAAACCTCCTTCCATCAGCAAGGGCATTGAAGATGAAACGTGGCTGGGTGTTTCAGCATGACAATGATCCCAAACACACCGCTCGGGCAACGAAGAAGTGGCTTCGTAAGAAGCATTTCAAGGTCCTGGAGTGGCCTAGCTAGTCTCCAGATCTCAGCCCCATAGAAAATCTTTGCAGGGAGTTGAAAGTCCGTGTTGCCCAGCGACAGCCCCAAAACATCACTGCTCTAGAGGAGATCTGCATGGAGGAATGGGCCAAAATACCAGCAACAGTGTGTGAAAACCTTGTGAAGACTTACAGAAAACGTTTGACCTCTGTCATTGCCAACAAAGGGTATATAACAAAGTATTGAGATGAACTTTTGTTATTGACCAAATACTTATTTTACCGAGGAATTTCCCAATTAATTCATTAAAAATCCTTCAACGTGATTTTCTGATTTTTTTTTTTCTCATTTTCTCTCACAGTTGAGGTATACCTATGATGAAAATTGGAGACCTCTCTCATATTTTAAGTGGGAGAACTTGCACAATTGGTGGCTGACTAAATACTTTTTGCCCCACTGTATTTTCATGTATTGATTGATTTATTTGTTCTGTAATTGGAATTATTAAAGTATCTTGATGTTTTTTTCAAGAATACAGTGTCTAGTCCGTGAATATCCTTAGCTCCGGAACTTGATAGAGATGATAAAATTTTGTTCAGCTTTACCTCATTTGTGGGTGTAAGGTTTAGATCAGTTTCATGATTTATCTTGATTTGGTGCGGGTATGTTTGGGTAAAATTCAGACCCAGTCCTTGTACCAATTTGATAAAATACTCATTGAAATTGCTGCCTATAACTTAACTATCTGAGTGAAGTTTTCCATTTAAATTGAGTAATATGACCAGTTTTTTACATTTTTTCGTGCGAGTTTATCAATACAATTCCGGAGTTTTTTATTGTTTCATTTAGCATTTTTGATTATGTCTCAGAAGAAATTTGCTTTGCTTTACAGAGCTGCATGATGACTTCATTTCTGAGGCTTTTAAAAATCAGTCTGTGCTTAAATCAGTTTTTAACCATTTTTAAAGAGCTAAATCCCTTTATTTCATGAGATTCCATAATTTTTCATTTAGCCAAGGTAGATCCCGTTGCCTCTTGTGCTTAGATATCCATCCATCCATCTCATACCACTTTTCCAGAGATCTGGGTCACAGAGGCAGCAGTTCAAGCAGATAAGCCCAGACTTCCCTCTCCCCAGCCACCGGCTCCAGCTCTTCAGAGGGGATACCAAGGTGTCCCCAGACCAAGTGGGAGACGTAGTCTCTCCAGCGAGTCCTGGGTCTGCCCCGGGGTCTCCCCCCAGTGGGATGTGCCCGAAACACCTCAAGGGGGAGGCGTCCTGATCAGATGCCCAAACCACCTCAACTGGCTCCTTTCAATGTGGAGGAGCAGCGGTTCTACTCTGAGCCCCTCCCGGATGACTGAGCTCCTCACTCTATCTCTAAGGGTGAGTCCAGCAATCCTACGAAAAAAGCTCATTTAAGTTGTTTGTATCCGCAATCTCATTCTCCAGTCATTACCCAAAGCTCGTGACCATAGGTGAGGGTAGGAACGTAGATTGACCGGTAAATCAACAACTTTGCCTTAGAGCTTAGCTCCCTCTTCACCACAACAGACCTTTACAATGTCCGCATCACTGTAGATGCTGCTCTGTTCCGATCCATGTGTAAATCTCTTGCTCTTTTCTTCCCTCACTCGTGAATAAGACCTCGAGATACTTTAACTCCTCCACTTGGGGCAGGAGTTTGTCCTAAACCCGGAGAGGACAATCCACCTTTTTCAGGCTGAGGACCAGGGACTTGGACTTGGAGGTGCTGATTTTCATCCCAGCTGCTTCTCACTCAGTGGCAAACCGTCCCAGTAAGACCTGTAGGTCATTGCTGGATGAAGCCAGCAGGACAACGTCATCTGCAAACAACAGAGATGAGATCCTGTGGTCACCAAGCATGACACCCTCCGTTCCCTGGCTGCGCCTAGAAATCCTGTCCATAAAAATTATCAACATGATCGGTGACAAAGGGCAGCCCTGGCAGACTCCAACTCTCACTGGAAATGAGTCCGACCGAGTGTTGGCAATACAAACCAAACTCTCACAACAGTCATATAGAGACCGGACAGCTTGTCCGATACCCCATACTCCCGGAGCACCCCCACAAAAAACCATAAGGGACACAGTCAAATGCGTTCTCCAAGTCCACAAAACACATGTAAACTGGTTGGGCAAACTCACAAAAACCCTTGAGGATTCTTGAGAGGGTAAAGAGTTGGTCCGATGTGCCACGGCCAGGATGAAAACCACACTGCTCCTCTTGAATCTGAGGTTCCACCAACGGCCGGACTCTCCTCTCCAGTACCTTGGCATAGATCTTCCCAGGGAGGCTGAGGACTGTGATCCCTCTAAAGATGGAGCACACCCTCCGGTCCCCTTTCTTGACGAAAGGAACCACCACCCCGATTTGCCATGCAAAGGCACTGTCCCCAACCTCCACACAATGTTACAGAGGTCTGTCAACCATGACAGCCCTACAACATCCAGGGCCTTGAGGTACTCAGGGGGAATCTCGTCCACCCCCGGTGCCCAGCCACCAAGGACCTTTTCTACCTTGGCAACCTCAGCCCCTGTGATGGGTGGATCGTCCCGCCTCGTCCACAAATCCTGCTTCCTCTGTGGAAAGCGTATCAGTGGGATTGAGGAGATCCTCAAAGTATTCCTTCCACCGCCCAACGATGTCCCCAGTTGAAGTCAGCAGTGCCCCATCCACACCATACACAGTGTGGACAGGGAGCTGCTTCCCCCTCCTGAGCCACCGGACAGTTTGCCAGAATCTCTTCGAGGCTGATCAAAACTCTTGTTCCATGGCCTCATCGAACTCCTCCCACACCCGAGTTTTCGCTTCAGCAACCACCCGAGCTGCACTCCGCTTGGCCTGCCGGTACAACTCAGCTGCTTCAGGAGTCCCACAAGCTGACCAAGCTCAATAGGACTCCTTGTTCAGCTTAATGGCCCCCTTCACCACTGGTGTCCACCACTTGGTTAGGGGGTTGCCACCACAAGATGTAAAGATGACCTTGCGGCCACAGCCCTAGCCAGCCGCTTCAACAATGGAGGTGGAGAACATGGCCCATTCAGACTCCATGTCTCCAGACTCCCTCGGAATGTGGTTGAAGTTCTTCCAGAGATGGGAGTTGAAGACCTCCTGGACAGAGGCCTCAGCCAGATGTTCCCAGCACAACCTCACTATACGTTTGGGTCTACCAGGTCTGAATGGCTTCCTCCCCTGCCATTGGATCCAACTCACCACCAGGTGGTGATCAGCTGACAGCTCTGCACCTCTCTTTATTTGAGTGTCCAAGACATACAGTCACAGGTCTGATGACATGATAAAATCTATCATCAACCTGTGATCTAGGGTGTCCTGGTGCCAGGTGCCTTATGTTTGAACATGGTGTTCATTATGGACAAACTGTGGTTAGCACAGAAGTCCAATAACTGAACACCACTCAGGTTCAGCTCGGGCAGGCCTTTCCTCCCAATCACCCCCCTCCAAGTTTCACTGTTGTTACCCACGTGCGCATTGAAGTCCCCCAGTAGGACAATGGAGTCTCCAAGAGGAGCACCCTCCAGCACCCCAGTCAGAGACTCCAAAAATGGTGGGTACTCTGAACCATCGTTTGGTGCATAGGCACAAATGATGGTCAGTTCCCATTTCCCAACCCAAAGGCGCAGGGAAACAACCCTTTCATCCAACGGGGAAAACTCCAATATGGAGGCAGCAAGGTGGGGGGATACAAGAAAACCCACCCTTGCTTATCGCCTCTTGCACGGGGCAACTCCAGAGTAGGCCAAGCTCCAGCCCCTCTCCAGGAGACTGGTTCCAGAACCGGAGCTGTGTGTTGAGGTAAGGCTGACTATATCTAGCCGGTATCTCTCTACCTCGTACACCAGCTCAGGCTCCTTCCCTACCAAAGAGGTGACATTCCATGTCCTAAAAGCCAGTTTAGGAAGCCTGGGATCAGACCGCTAAGGTCTCTGCCTTTGGCTGCCACCTGATCCACATAGACCCACATGGACCCCCATGGTTCCTTCTGCAGGTGGTGAGCCCACTGGAGGGCGGACCCATGTAACTCCTTCGGGCTGAGCCCGGCCGGGTCCCATGGGCAGAAACCTGTCCACCAGGTGCTAGCCATTGAGCCCCTCCCCCTGGCCTGGCTCCAGGGTGGGGCCCCAGTAACCCCATACCGGGCGGGGTAGCATTCATCATTGTGCTTAGATTGTGTTGTTATTTTATGCTTTAAGATAATTTCTTTGATTGCTGATATACGTATTTTCAAATGTCTGTTCACAGTTTGTATCACAATTGAGTCGGTGAATTCCAAAAGGGCCCAAGTCCACACTTTTTCAAAGGGGACATGGGCCCCTTTTGAATTCACCGATTCAATTTATTTCATTCCACTTTACGTGCTGTAACTCATTTTCAAATGATTCTATGTTTTTCTTTGGTATGTACAAGATATATCTTCCACCATCAGTAGGCTTTTTGTATTGTGATTTTGACAATTTGCTTACTACTAAATACAGACTATGGTCAGACATACCAGTAATTAGATTGTATTTTTTTGTTATGTGGTTAGGTTTGTTGGTAAAGATCAAATCAAGGAGAGTTTGAGATGAACAAGTTATTCTAGTTGGGTTACTGATCATCTGATCCATATGAAACTTATTGGTGATGTCCTTTGATTTCTGTCTGCGTGTTTTACAAAGCCAATTTAAGTTGAAATCACCCATGAGGATTAGCTCTTTGCCGCCAAACTGTTTCAGTACTTTTGATAGACAATTAAAGAATGTATCCTTAGAGGATGGAGGTTGATAGATCACAATCAAAGCAAAAGACATTTCATGTGATAGTACAACTTTAACTCCAACACATTCCAAGGTATTTTCAGCAATGTCAAGTTGTGTACACTGATAACCATCCTTTACATAAATCATGACCCCTCCTCCCCTGCCATCTTTTCGCTCCTGTCTAAGTATTGTACCCTGGTACATTGAAAACAGCTGGGGGTGTTGTTGGGGTTAATCAGGTTTCTGAGAGGCATAGGTAGTCAAGATTTGAATTTGTCAGTAGTTGTTGTATTTGTTCTGTTTTAGAGACAATGCTCCTGATAATGAGATGACCTCCAAAAAAGCCTTTAGGTTTCATAGTCGGATCCCACAATACCTTGGCATGATTTACAGTTTGAAACATTTTAGTTGATTGTTGTTTTTCAGTCACAGTTTTTATCCCATACCCGTCCCGTTTTGTAACAGTCTTACCAGGCTTATGCAGTTTGAGTCTTATTGCTATAATTTTTCCTGCGTTGATGTCACCAACTCCACTGATGTTGGGCAACTGCAATGACGCCATTCCCCTTCGGGTGGGCCGCCTCCGCACCAGCATCTGGGGAAACCTTTCCTGCATAGATATCACCAGTGTCTTTGGAGATCTGATCAACGTCAGCTTCTTCTGGATGGGCCACTGCTGTATCGGTGTCCACAGAGGCTGGGACGATGTCAACAGCTAGCTGCTGAGTCACGAATTGTCAACACGGCTCGGCTCGACAAACATCCATCGCTGAAAGAGCCACCACTGCATCGGTGTCCAGGTGAAAAGGGCCAAAACCGACATCCAGCCGTTGGGCTCCAAGCCATTGACGCGGCTCCATTTGATGGACATCCCCTGCTGGAAAAGCCACTGCTGTACCGGTGCCCAGGAGGACTGGACTAGCACCGTCACCTCACTGTTGGGCCACGATTCATCATCCCAACTCCGCCTAGCAGGCCCACCCCATTGAAAGATGAAAAAATGGCCATATTACTCAATGATCTCTCAGCATTTGCCAATATCTCTCAATGATCTTCCAGTGATCTCCACGGTCACCGTTGTTCCCTCAAAGTTTTGAGTCAGTCCAAAACAATCTCTCAAAGGTCTCTCAACAATCTCTCAAAGGTCTCTCAACGATCTCTACTGTGGTCTTTCAGTGAACTCTATTGGTCTTACAGTGAATGCTCGGCGATCCTTCACTGATCCCTTAGCCATCTCTTCCTTCAGGGTGAAAAAATTTGGCATTCATTGAAAGATCATTGAATTGCATGGAGCTTCTAATTGCAGAAGGCAGTACGGGTGTAGTAACCTGCCCCATGTAACTTTGTGCCCCAGATTACCCTATTATGCTGTGCTTGAACACAAGTAGAAAGAAACAATAGAATGAATACATGTATATTTTTAAAAGAATGAATACAGAGAAAAATCATGATAAGATAAGATAAAATAAGCCTTTATTAGTCCCACAATGGAGAAATTCCCGATGCAAGGAATGTGAATATGGAAAAAACAGAGGGAAGAGGATGGAGAGGAGTGAGTGGGGAACAGAGGAGATGAGAACAAAAATGACAGAGGCAGAGAAGGGCACGATGGGATCTGAGGAAAATGTAGAGCCAAACAGAAACAGCAGCAGCAGCAGCGTGGCTCGATGATGTGCTGAGGCAGCAAGAGAAAGAAGTGGCATCCCCCGACATATCCTTATCGGCTTCAGAAACCCAGATTCATGGCAAACCTCCAGTAATGGCAGCGGAGAGTCTCTCAGTCCCTACACCACAGCCTCCTCCATCAGTACACTCCAGCCATTAAAGTGGGCATATGATCTGTTTTCAGTGCTTTTGCACAAAAATTACAGTCTATGTGGCTGCCAGAAATTCTCTTTCAGAGAGGCATTCTGATTTGCCTCCAGTTGGGACGTGAGAACGGAGCTCATTGGAATAACACTACCCTTCCATTTTTACCCCCCCCCCCCCCTTTTAACAATGGTGGGACAAGGCGCAACTCTGTGAACTGAAGTATGTCCAAGGACAGATAATTTTTTCACACATTAGGAGTTGTTCAGAACTCCTTATAAGAACTCCTTATACAAAGATATAGAGTCATGATAACACAGGGTTACAAAAATAATTTTTTTGTAAGTTCTCTGTGTTTTTTCGACTGATTTAAGACAATTTTGCACAACTGAATCCAAAAATGACATCCGTTTCTCTCAATCAGGTGCTACGTAAAAACCTGTACTTACTTAGTACTGTGCATGTACTTACCTTTATATAAAGGCAAGTACATGTAAATTGAATGTTACGTCATCATTGTTCAAAATTCAGAGAATTTCAAGACATAAAAAAGAATTTTGCATCATATAAAGTGAAAATACCCGTACATGTAAACAAAAACGTATAAAACAACATGTGGCCATAATTCAAAAAGTTGACCTGATTGAGCAAAACCAGTGTGATTTTTGGATTCAGCACATCAAAACTGTCCTAAATCAGCTAAAAAAACTTAGGCAATAAATTTGGTGTTGATCAGTGTAATCAAGTCAATGGCGGCAATGCACCTGTAAGCTGGTTGCCAACTGCCAATCAAATCTAAAAGAAGAAGAAGAAGAAACCACACAACAGCAGCACAGCTTACCTAGCTTAGCAACAGTGATTTTTATGGTTACTCTCTATATATTCATCCAAAAACCACCATGTTCCCAGCGAGTTATTTAAACTATATACAGTGGTGTGAAAAAGTGTTGGCCCCTTTCTTGATTTCTCATTGTTTTGTATGTTTGTCATACTTAAATGTTTCAGATCATCAAACAAATTTAAATATGAGACAAAGATAACACAAGTAAACACAAAACTGTGATGGTTCGCTCTGGCTGCCTTTCATCCTCAGCTGCGCGCACACCTGCTCCCCATCACGGCCAGGGTTATTTAGACCACGCTGCCCTCGGATCAGCGTGGAGTCATCTGTCTCTTCTCCTAATGAGACCAGCTCACGCCTTCATCCTCGTTCCAGAGAACCCCCGCCTCAGCCTACTCTGGTCTCGGTATCCTGCCTCCTGCCACCCGACGTTTGGAGGAATTCTCAGCTCTGCTCCAAGTAAGCCCTCGCTCTATTCACCTTCATCTGCTCCTCTGTTCACCTGTGCACAGGCGGAGATCCGTGGCGGCGGACCTCCCTTCCTCCTGGCGGCAGACCAAGCTGCACCGCACTTCACTGGACTCATCAACCACCTCCAGCTGCCACTGGGACAGCGGGCACAGTCTTCCTGGACGTAGCCGCCAAGCTGAACCTGAGCTCAACCCCATCTCAACAAACAGTAAGCTCTGTTCAATCCTACACATCCCCTCTGGTATCTGCCACTAACTCTCCCTGTCTCTGTCTGCCCCTAGGGTTGCCAGGTTGCATGGTGCTCTACTCGCCCCCGGCTGTCACACGAGCGCACACACACACATACACACACACACACACACACACACACACACACACTAATCTCAATAAAGATAATTGCATCTACTTTGAGTCCGAGTCTGCTCTCTGGGTCAATAAACCATATCAAAAATGCAGTTTTTAAATGAATGTGTTTATTGTTCAGGGTAAAAAAAAAATCCAAACCTACATAGCCCTCTGTCAAAAAGTGATTGCGCCCCCTGTTAAAACATAAATTAACTGTGATTTATCACATCGTGAGAAAGCTGACTTCAATTTCTCTAGCCACACCCAGGCCTGATTACTGCCACATCTGTTCTCAATCAAGAAGTCACTTAAATATGACCTGCCTGACAAAGTGAAGTACACCAAAAGATGCTCAAAAGCTAGACATCATGCTGTGATCCAAAGAAATTCATGAACAAATGAGAAACAAAGTAATTGAGCTCTATCAGTCTGGAAAAGGTTATAAAGCCATTTTTAAAACTTTGGAACTCCAGCGAACTACAGTGAGAGCCATTATCCAAATGGCAAAAACATGGAAGGAACAGTAGTGAACCTTCCCAGGAGTGGCTGGCCGACCAAAATTGCCCCAAGAGTGCAGTGACGACTCATCCAAGAGGTCACAAAAGACCCCACAACAACATCCAAAGAACTGCAGGCCTCACTTGCCTCAGTTAAGGTCAGTGTTCATGACTCCACCATAAGAAAGAGACTGGGCAAAAATGGTCTGCATGGCAGAGTTCCAAGACAATGACCACTGCTGAGCAAAAAGAACATAAAGGCTCGTCTCAGTTTGGCCAGAAAACATCTTGATGATCCCCAAGACTTTTGGGAAAATACTCTGTGGTCTGACAAGACAAAAGTTGAACTTTTGGAAGGTGTGTGTCCCATTACAGCCAACGTAAACGTAACACAGCATTTCAGAAAAGGAACATCATACCAACAGTAAAATATGGTGGTGGTAATGTGATGGTGTGGGTCTGTTTTGCTGCTTCAGGACCTGGAAGACTTGCTGTGGTAAATGGAACCATAAATTCTGCCCTCTACCAAAAAATCCTGAAGGAGAATGTCCGGCCATCTGTTCATGACCTCAAGCTGAAGTGCACTTGGACTCTGCAGCAGGACAATGATCCAAAACACAGCAACAAGTCCACCTCTGAATGGCTTAAGTAAAACAAAATGAAGACTTTGGAGTGGCCTAGTCAAAGTCCTGACCTGAATCTGATTAAGATGCTGTGGCATGACCTTAAAAAGGCGGTTCATGCTCAAAAACCAAAATTTCCAAAGCTCAAAAAACCAAAGCTCAAAATTTTTTTTTTTTTTTTTCCTTTTTTTTTTTTTTTTTTTTCTCTCTCGGCGCCACACGAGTCGGCTGCCTTTTGCAACAGCGGCTCGATTCCGAGTCTTTTTCCCTTCCTCTCTCTTTTGATCCGTCTTTTTTTTTCACCCCACTTATATCACGGACACACAGATCGTCCTAAATGTCTCCTGAGCCGGTGGACGGAGCCACTGTCTATAGCAGGATACGATACAGCAGAGAACAGCTGCTAGCATTCAACCGCCACCCGGTCCCATTGGAAAAACTCGACATACCGAGTGAACTGAGGCGAAAACGCCGCGGCTGCCGGGCTGGAGTAAGGCGGAGGACAAAAAATATAAGGTACAGACCCTCCCTTCCATCTGTTGTCATGGGAAATGTACGGTCGATACTGGGAAAGTTAGATGAGCTAGCGGCTATCTCCCGTTATGATAGCACATACCGGGAGTGCTATCTCCTTTTGTTTACTGAGACGTGGCTAACTGAACTAGCAGCAGATGCTAACATTGAGCTGGAGGGTTTTCACATGATACGAGCTGACCGAACACCAGACAGTGGCAAGGCTAGGGGCGGTGGAGTGATCATGTATGTTAACAACAACTGGTGCAGACCGGGACATATCACTGTTAAACAACGACACTGCAGCAAAGACATTGAGTTGCTAGCTGTTAGCATGAGGCCTACATATCTCCCGAGAGAACACTCACACGTGATCTGCATTGTTGTTTATGCAAATCCGACGGCGAACGCTGGGACAGCACGTGACGTCATCCATTCAGTAACCAGCAGGCTGCAGACAGAACACCCAGATGCTCTTCTCCTCATCTCAGGCGATTTCAACCATGTTTCACTGTCTCCCATTCTACCCACGTTCACCCAGTATGTCACATGCCACACTAGAGACAATAAAACACTGGATTTATTCTACGCAAACACTAAGGAGGCGTACACCTCATCACAACTACCCCCACTCGGGAGATCGGATCACAACTTGGTTCATCTCCGGCCGGTGTACAAACCCCTAGTGCACAGACAACCTCCGGCCATGCACACTGTGGAGTTATGGTCTGAGGAGACAATGGACACCCTAAAGGGCTGTTTTGAAGCCACCGCCTGGAAGCAGCTCTGCGATCCACATGGTGAGGACATCGATGGCCTCATTCACACCTTCACGGGCTACCTCAGCTTCTGTGTGGACAAATCCGTTCCCACCAAGACCATACGGCGTCACTCAAACAACAAACCCTGGATCAACCCTGAGATAAAAACACTTCTGAGAGAGAAGAAGAGGATCTTCAGGTCGGGGAACAGGGAGATGCTGAAGTCCGTACAGAGGGAGCTGAGGAGAAAGATCAGAGAAGGCAAGGACAGCTTCAGGAAGAAGATGGAGGACAAGCTGCAACAGAGCGACATCAGCGGGGTCTGGAGAAACCTCAAAACCATCTCGGGGCTCCAGAATACCTCCCCCCAGGCCACAGGGGGCAGGGAGTGGGCGAACAACCTGAATCTGTTTTTCAATAGATTTGACCAACCGCCCTCCCCCCTGACTGCACAACAACCACTGCTGCCTCTAAAGAAATCAAGTCCTGCTGCCCACTCCCCACTCTACCAACACCCCCCCACTCCCAACACACAGCCCCCCATCCTGACCCTGACCAGGACCCAGGTGAGGACGGAGCTGAGGAAGATCAAGGCGAGGAAGGCGCCGGGACCGGACGGCATCAGCGCAAAGCTCCTCAAGTCCTGTGCAGACCAGCTGTGTGGGATTGTGACGCATATCTTCAACATGAGCCTGAAACTGGGGAGGGTACCACAGCTGTGGAAAACATCTTGTGTGGTACCTGTACCAAAAACTTCCCACCCCAAAGACCTGAACAGCTACAGACCGGTGGCCTTGACGTCCCACTTGATGAAGACCCTGGAGAGACTGCTCCTTGCTCACCTCCGCCCCCTGGTGGAACCAGCGATGGATCCACTCCAGTTCGCCTACCAGCATGGCATTGGGGTGGAGGATGCGGTGATCTTCCTCCTTCACCGTTCTCTGTCCCACCTGGAGAAGCCCGGGAATATGGTGAGGATCATGTTCTTTGACTTCTCCAGTGCTTTCAACACCATCCAACCGATGATCCTGAAGGACAAGCTGCTGCGCGCAGGGGTGGACCAGCACCTGTCATCATGGATCCTGGACTACCTCACGAACCGGCCTCAGTTTGTGAGAACCCGGGACTGTGTGTCCGACACGATCATCAGTAGCACGGGGGCCCCCCAGGGAACGGTGCTGGCTCCCTTCCTGTTCACTCTTTATACTGCGGACTTCTCACACAACACAACACACTGCCATCTACAGAAGTTCTCTGATGACTCTGCGATCGTTGGCCTCATCTCCAATGGAGATGAAGCTGAGTACAGAGGGCTTATCCAGGACTTCGTGGACTGGTGCCATCGGAACTGCCTCCAGATCAACGCGAGGAAAACTAAGGAGCTGGTGGTGGACTGCCGCAGGCATGGGCAGCCCCTCACAGTACCAGTAAATATACAGGGAACAGACATCGAGATGGTGACATCCTATAAGTACCTGGGTATTCATCTGAACAATAAACTAGACTGGTCACACAATACTGATGCACTCTACAAGAAGGGACAGCGCAGGCTGTTCCTGCTGAGGAGACTCAGGTCTTTTGGTGTACAAGGGGCGCTGCTGAAGTCATTCTATGACACGGTGGTGGCATCAGCCATCACTTTTGGAGTGGTCTGCTGGGGCAGTGGCATTACTGCAGCCGATAGGAAGAGACTGAACAAACTGATTAAGAAAGCTAGCTCTGTCCTGGGGCAGCGCCTTGATCCGATGGAGGAGATAGGAGAGAGAAGGACGGTGGCTAAACTGTCATCTCTGCTGGAGTCCGAGTTCCACCCTATGCAGGACATACTGAATGCACTGAGGAGCTCATTTAGCAGCAGACTACATCATCCCAGGTGCACAACCGAGAGGTTTCGTAGGTCCTTCCTACCAACGGCTGTCAGACTGTACAACCTAAGCAGGGCTGCTCGCAGAGATAGCAAAAAGACGTAACAAACTAATAGTTTTTTGAATGCAAAAGATGCAATAGACTTACACAATGGTCCTCTCCGGCATACAACTAGGAACATACCGGTCGCTATGGAGGGTGAGAATATGTATGGGCACATAATCATACCATGTAGGATAACTAAGTAGACGGTTATGCTGTTTCATTCCATCTAGCAACAATGCTCTGCACTGTGTGTGTTTATATATTTGCATATTTATTCCATCTAGCTACAATGCTCCGTACTGTGGGTGTTTATATATTTATATATCTACATATTATTCCATCTAGCTACATTGCTCCGCACTGTGTGTGTTTATATACTTGCATATTTATTCCACCTAGCTGCAATGCTCCGTACTGTGGGTGTTTATATATTTACATATTTATTCCATCTAGCTACAATGCTCTGCACTGTGTGTTCATATATTCATATATTTATTCCATCCAGCTACAATGCTCTGCACTGTGTGTCTGTGTGTGTGTGTATATATATATATTTTATAGTAATACGTACATATGTTTATTAGCTGCTCTTGCTTGCTTGTTTTTTTTTCTTGCCTTCTGATTGTTGCTCTGAGTGTTGCTATCCCTGTGCTGTTGCAATCCTGGAATTTCCCCGTTGTGGGACTAATAAAGGCTTATCTTATCTTATCTTATCTTATCTTAAAACCCTCCAATGTGGCTGACTTACAACAATTCTGCAAAGATGAGTGGGCCAAAATTCCTCCACAGCACTGTAAAAGACCCATTGCCAGTATTCGCAAAAGCTTTATTGCAGCTGTTGCTACTAAGGGTGGCCCAACCAGTTAATAAGTTAAGGGGGCAATCACCTTTTCACACAGGGCCATGTAGGTTTGGATTTTTTCCCCCTTAATAATAAATACTTTGATTTAAAAACTGCATTTTGTGTTTACTCGTGTTATCTTTGTCTAATAGTTAAATTTGTTTGATGATCTGAAACATTTAAAGTGTGACAAACAAACAAAAAAATGAGAAATCAGGAAGGTGACAAACACTTTGTCACACCACTGTATATATACTGTATATATATATCACTTCCAGCATTATTCTGGTTTATTTTAACCCTGTAATCCCTGGTAGGTGGCTAACTGAGTTAGCTTAGCTACCATTTGTGACTCCCCTTCACAGCACATCACGCACTCCAACCAACATCCATGATCCAAGCTGAAATACCTATCAACACTTGACCATATATTGCCTAACAAAAGTTATTTTAGTTTAATATAGTTTATTAAACTCTAGCCAGGAAAGCTCCTCCACCAGTACTTTTAAGCCACAGATAGCAAAGCTAACTATCCATCATTCATGCTTGTTTCTGTGCTTATTATACCCCAGGAACAGGTTCTATCGAAACCAAAAGTATGTTTCCACCCAGGCCCTTTTCCTGGTTTTGGGGGATCCTATGCAAGATTTTGTTTGTGGGTATAAATTTGCAGACAGCAGACACCACATCTAGTACATCTTACATAATACAGAATAAAAGAACATACAGTATTACCATATTTTTAAATGACTGTCTTAAAAACCAGAGCAATATTGATAAAAAAAAAAACTGTTAAATTTCCTCTTACCTTCATCCATATATCAGCCCATAAATTATCCACAGAGCCCTCAACTTAATTTCTCCTGTTTTTTCTTTACTTTTGCTCTGGGTTTTTTGAAATGTGAACTTCTTTTCACATGGCATGTTGGCAACTTGACAGAAGCACAGTAAACACATTAAAAGGAGGACCCGGAAGTGACCCTGTTATATCAGAAGTACTTCACTATTCCAAGCCTATTCCAGGCCTGGTGTTGCTGGAACGTCACTTGTGGTAACGTATCGTCACTTCCTGTTTTGCTGTCTGTCCGTGTGGTTTGCTCTCCTCACTCTCCTGAGCTTTAGCCACTAGCTATGGCTACTAGCTCTCCTTCCTCTCCTCCTCTGGTGTGCTCTCTCTGTCAGATGTTTAGCTACACCTCTGCCTCTTTTAGTGATAACGGTAAATGTAATAAATGTTGTCTTTTTGAGGCACTCGAGGCGAGGTTGTCTGATTTGGAATCCCGGCTCCGCTGCATTGAAACACCGTCTGCGCCAGTTACTCTCGATGGACGTCCCCTAGCTGCAGCGGAGCTCGCTAGCATAGACCCCGTTAGCGGTCCTCCAGCTCTCCTCAGGAGCGAGGAGACTGGGTGGGTGACGGTGAGAAGGAAGCCTAGTTGCAAAGCCCCGGTACACCACCAACCTGTTCACGTTTCTAATCGTTTTTCCCCGCTCAGTGACACACCCGCTGAGGAAAAAACTCTGATCATTGGTGACTCTGTAGTCAGAAACGTGAACCTAGAGACTCCAGCGGCCATAGTCAAATGCATTCCTGGGGCCAGAGCAGGCGACATCGAGTCAAATTTGAAAATGCTGGCTAAAAGTAACTGTAAATACTCCACAATTGTTATTCACGCTGGCATTAATGACATCCGTCTCCGGCAGTCGGAAGTCACGAAACGTAATGTAGAATCGGTGTGTGACTTTGCCAAAACAGTGTCGGACTCTGTAGTATTCTCTGGGCCCCTTCCCAATCTGACCAGTGATGACATGTTTAGCCGCTCGTCATCCTTGAACTGCTGGCTGTCTGTGTGGTGTCCTGCAAATGACGTGGGCTACATTGACAATTGGAGCTCATTTTGGGGAAAACCTGGTCTTATGAGACGAGACAGCATTCATCCCACTTTGGATGGTGCTTCTCATTTATCTAACAATCTGGCATCTTTTTTATCCAAATTTCCAAAATCTTGACAACTCAGAGTTGGGACCAGGAAGCAGAGTCGTAGTCTTACACGCCTCTCTGCAGCTCCTCTTCTTCCGCCACCCCTCAACTTAGCCCCTGTCTTCCCCATCAGAGAATCGTTGTCTGCTCCCTCCAAAGTAAATAAAAATATAATATATAAGAATCCCAAAGTAATTAAGCAAAAAATTGGTAAGACTCAAATTAAACATAAAGCCTCTAAATTGAATGATTTGGCCTCTGTTCCTCCTCATAATTTAAAAATTAAATGTGGTTTATTTAATATTAGGTCTCTAACTCCCAAGTCTCTGTTAGTCCATGATCTGTTAATTGATCATCAGATTGATTTAATTTCCCTTACAGAGACTTGGTTAGGGCAAGAGGATTATGTTGGTTTAAATGAATCAACTCCCTCTGGTTATTTAAACTGTCAAAATCCCAGAAGTTCTGGTCGTGGAGGAGGAGTAGCAACAATTTACCATTCCAAAATATTAATTAATGTAAAGCAAAAAAACACATTATAATTCCTTTGAGGGCCTGGTCCTCAGTAT
This sequence comes from Pholidichthys leucotaenia, assembly GCA_020510985.1. Taxonomy (NCBI): domain Eukaryota; kingdom Metazoa; phylum Chordata; class Actinopteri; order Cichliformes; family Pholidichthyidae; genus Pholidichthys; species Pholidichthys leucotaenia. Next base: position 165,300,043 of record CM035838.1, on the reverse strand, counting down.
TGGGCACTTTAGCAATTTTAGGTTAAACCCAATTTTATTTGCCATAGTTTATCGTCCTCCATCAACCTACTCAAAATTTGTATCTGAATTTGCTGTTTCCTTAGCTGATTTAGTGCTGAAATCAGATTTAATTATAGTAGGGGACTTTAATATACATGTAGATGTAGAATTCAATATTAGACTCGATTGGGTTTTCTCAGAAACTCATTATCTCCACCACACGTTGGACCTTGTTCTGACATATGGCATAGAAACAGAAAATCTTGTAGTGTCTCCTCATAACCCTGTAGTGTCAGACCATTGTCTGTTAACCTTTGATTTTACTATTTCTGACTATTTGGCTCCTAAAGAAAAATATTATTACAGTAGATGCCTCTCAGATGATGCTGTTACCAAATTTATGCAGATTGTTTCCTCTATGCCATGTGTCAACACAACAGAAATAAGCTATAGACAGCTTGCTCCTTCTGTAATTGATAACATGGTGGATAGCGTTACAGCTTTTCTGCATCAGACTCTAGACTTGCTGGCCCCCTTAAAAAAGAAAAAGTTTAATCAGATTTCTAACTCCTTGGTTCAACACAGAAACTCGTAGCTTAAAACAGAAGACTCGTCAATTAGAAAGAAAATGGCGCTCCACTAATTTAGATGAAATCTATTTAGCTTGGAGAAATCATCTTTTAATTAATAAAAAATCTCTTAGAAAAGCTAGAACGAGTTATTATTCTGCATTAATAGAAGAGAACAAGAATAATCCCAGGTGTGGGTGACCCCCACAACAATGAGATGTGTGTATTGATATCAATACACACATCTCATTGTTCTGCCAATTGCTCCAGCTGAGCGCTCTGCTTGTCCCAGTCTGTTGTGGGGGTCACCCACAGTACTCCCCCCCAAACTACACGCATTCCGTGTCTCCTGACGAGAGCCTCCGGGCCCGCTCCAGCTCGCCTGCACGGCGCTGGAGTGGGTGTTGTGATGGCGGTATGATTAATAAACTCCCTCAAAAACTCTCAGTTTGCTGCTTATTATTTCATGCCGCCACTCCAGGTTTCTTTTCAGCACTGTAGCCAGGTTGAGTAAGAGTCAGGATTCTGTCAATCCTAGCATTCCCTTAGAGCTTACTAGTCAGGACTTTATGAACTTTTTCAATAATAAAATTTCATCCATCAGAGATAAAATCAATCAAATTCTTCCCACAGTTGACTTAAATACAGTAACTACGACAACTCCTTCAACTGATGTCTGTCTTGATGAGTTTACTCCAATCGACCTTTGTGAGTTAGACAAAATAGTTTCCTCATCCAAACCTTCAACTTGTCTTTTAGACCCTATTCCTACCAGGTTATTTAAAGAAGTCGTCTCACTTATTGGTAGCTTTATTCTTCATATAATCAATTCTTCATTAACTTTAGGCCATGTACTGCAGGCTTTTAAAATGGCTGTAATTAAACCCTTGTGGCGGTTCGGTTAACCCCCACAACAGACTAAGGACAGACAACTCGCTACTCCTGGTTTTTTCCGCTACACTACTGAGACGTAATGTGCCATTCATGCCTTGTGATGTTAATGTTGCCTCTCATGCATTGTGTTCATGCGCCCTGTCCTTACTGTGACCTAGAGACTCAGATCAATATGTAGATGTGCCTGTTAACCTCTTTGTTCTGCACCTGGATCAGAGTCTAGCAAATCTGCCTATTGTGATGTATGTCTCACAAATGCAAATATCTCATGCCTGTTCTGCAGTCCCTTTGATCAGACCAACCGCTGTGAATCTGCTTTGATGTATTGTTTGGGTTGGGTATAAATACTGCACAGGTTCTGTAACACTTCCTCTCACTCTCAATCTGACTTCAACCCTGCTGCAGGACACAGACTTTGTGTCCCTTCTCTGAGAGCCGTGGGCTCGCTCTCGGCGCTCATGCACGGCACCGGGAGCGGAGCTCGTGACGGTGGTATGATATAATAAAACTCTACTTAAAACCTCCAACAACGCCGCTTTATTTCATGCCGCCGCACTGGTGACCCGACGCTGAAACGAACACACTGCCAGCAAACGCAACACCCGGCGGTGATTCTCCGACGACAAGCGAACACAACAGCTCCCTTCTGCTTCAGGGAGATTTCGACGCAGAGTTTCCAGGTGAAACTCTCTTGAGATCACCCACGACCAGGAAAGCCGCAGCAAACTTCATGGTGAGATCTGCACGCCTAGATCGGCACATCCACGCTGGACCAGCCGCGCTCGCAGCTCCTCCACATCGAGAGCGCATGTACCTCGTCCTTTCTCCGCGACGGCGACTCCCATGGCCGACGGAGCACACGTGGACCTGAATGCACCATGACTGAGCGAGTGACAGAGCGTCTACTTCCCTGCACCACTCCAACACACTGAACAGGGATGATTAAGCTCCCTGACCCTGGTTCTCCTCTCCAGCTGGCCCACCCATCACGGAACCCCGGCGCACGCACCGGGGAGTTACGAGGACGGCGCACCACGCACGGGACACATACGGCTTTTCTGACCGCCTTCCTTCTGCTGCACACTGGCCCTTCAGGCTTGCTCGTTCACCTGAGGCACGCAGCTTGCTCACTGGATTTTATGGTCTTAGCCACGGCACACAAGGGGAATTCAGCTGTCTGCGGTTCCCGAGGCTTTAGGGTTACGCCTGAACCTAAAGTCAACACGCCAGTCCCTCTGCTTTTGTTTATTTTTTTTCTTACAGCCGCTCCTGCTTTTCTTCATGGCCACGAGAGGAGTCAGAGACTAATTTTTCTTCTTGTGATCTCCGCACGCGCAACGGGACAGCCCCTCGACGTCGTGGAGCAGCAAGCAATTTTTGCGCGGCTCAGGACGATTTTACAGCCCCTGCCGGCACTTACTACCCCTCCCCTCCCTCCCCCTCCGCCTGCAGCGAGCTTCTCCCACAGCTCGCTCACACAGATGGATTATCGAGGTCTCGGCCCCCTGCCGCGCCCTCTGGGGGGGAGCGTGTGGCGGTTCGGTTAACCCCCACAACAGACTAAGGACAGACAACTCGCTACTCCTGGTTTTTTCCGCTACACTACTGAGACGTAATGTGCCATTCATGCCTTGTGATGTTAATGTTGCCTCTCATGCATTGTGTTCATGCGCCCTGTCCTTACTGTGACCTAGAGACTCAGATCAATATGTAGATGTGCCTGTTAACCTCTTTGTTCTGCACCTGGATCAGAGTCTAGCAAATCTGCCTATTGTGATGTATGTCTCACAAATGCAAATATCTCATGCCTGTTCTGCAGTCCCTTTGATCAGACCAACCGCTGTGAATCTGCTTTGATGTATTGTTTGGGTTGGGTATAAATACTGCACAGGTTCTGTAACACTTCCTCTCACTCTCAATCTGACTTCAACCCTGCTGCAGGACACAGACTTTGTGTCCCTTCTCTGAGAGCCGTGCGCTCGCTCTCGGCGCTCATGCACGGCGCCGGGAGCGGAGCTCGTGACGGTGGTATGATATAATAAAACTCTACTTAAAACCTCCAACAACGCCGCTTTATTTCATGCCGCCGCACCCTTACTCAAAAAGCCAACGCTAGATCCAGGAGCTTTAGCTAACTATAGACCAGTCTCTAATCTCCCTTTCATTTCAAAAATCTTAGAAAAAGTTGTTGCTATGCAATTATTTGACCACCTGCAGGGAAATGGTTTACTTGAAGAGTTTCAATCTGGGTTTATAATCCATCATAGTACTGAAACAGCCTTAGTGAAGGTCACTAACGACCTCCTCATCACATCTGATAATGGACTGGTTTCTGTACTTGTCCTTTTAGACCTTAGTTCAGCTTTTGATACTATCAATCATAATAGTCTACTTGATAGATTAGAACACTATGTTGGACTTAATGGAACTTTGTTGCAGTGGTTTAGATCTTATTTATCTGATAGGTTCCACTTTGTTCATGTCAATAATGAGTTTTCTTTCAACTCAAATCTTAGTCATGGAGTTCCACAGGGATCTGTGCTAGGCCCTACTCTTTTTAGTTTATATATGCTTCCGTTAGGCAACATTATTAGAAAGCACTTTATACATTTTCATTGTTATGCAGATGATACACAATTATACCTGTCAATGAAGCCAGATGATAGTAATCAATTAGCCAAGCTGGAAGCCTGTCTTAAGGAAATCAAAGCTTGGATGACTTGTAATTTCCTGCTATTAAATTCAGATAAGACTGAAGTCATTCTTGTTGGTCCAAAAAACCTTAGAAATACCTTTCCAAATCAAACTTTCAGTTTGGATGCAGTTACTCTTTCTCTAATAGCTCTGTGAGGAACCTTGGAATTATTTTTGATCAAGATATGTCCTTCAATTCACATACAGTATTAAATTTGTTTCTAAGACTGCCTTCTATCATTTGCGTAATATTGCCAAGATTAGGAGCATCTTGTCTCAGAGTAATGCTGAGAAACTGATCCACGCTTTTGTTAGCTCAAGATTAGATTATTGTAATTCTTTATTATCAGGCTGTCCTAAAACATCTTTAAAAAGTCTTCAGCTGATCCAAAATGCTGCAGCAACAGTTTTAACAGGTACTAGAAAGAGAGATCATATCTCTCCGGTTCTGGCCTCCCTTCATTGGCTTCCCATAGTGTTTAGAATTAAGTTTTAAATCCTTCTTCTTACTTACAAAGCTCTAAACAATCAGGCTCCTTTTTATTTAAAAGATCTGATAGTACCGTATTATCCTAACAGAGCACTACGCTCCCAAAATGCAGGATTACTTGTAATACCTAGAATCTCCAAAAGTACAATGGGAGGCAGAGCCTTCAGTTATCAAGCTCCTCTCCTGTGGAACCAGCTGCCAATCTGGATTCGGGAGTCAGACTCGATCTCTGTTTTTAAGAATAAGGCTAAAACCTACCTTTTTGATATAGCCTACAATTAGGGAGGGATCATGTGTTTCTGAACCCTCCCTTAGTTATGCTGCTAATAGGTTTAGTCAGCCGGGGGACCTCCAGTAATGCACTGGGCCTCACTCCTTTCCTCACTCTCTATGAAATATTTTTTTTTTGCTGGTCATTAACATTTGTTTGTTCTCTCCCATAGATTGAGTCCCCATCGTGCTGTTTGCTCTCTGCATGTCTGTTCTTTTCATCTTCTCTGTCCCCTCACCCCCCAGCCAGTCGCAGCAGATGACTGCCCCTCCCTGAGCCTGGTTCTGCTGGAGGTTTCTTCCTGTTAAAAGGGAGTTTTTCCTCTCCACCATTGCCAAGTGCTTGCTCACAGGGGATTGCCTGATTGCTGGGGTCTTTCTGCAACTGTGGGGGTCCCCCCTACAGTTGAAAGTGCTATGAGATGACTGTTGTTGTGAAATGGTGCTATGTAAATAAGGTTGAATTGAATTGAATTCAATACAGTTTCCTTGTCACTGCAGTTTTGTTTTATTTATATTTTACATTAAGTTTTTAAGTGTTTCACTAAACATATGAGGAGCTTAGCTGATACAAATGAAGGCAGCTACTTTTAATTCTCAAAAATATTGTAGACCTCTGGGTGAAGGCAGTCACAAGGGCTGATGGGAAATTGTGAGCATTAGAAAATATACATATTCTTCTTAGACTGTCAGTTTACTGTGTGTTAGTGCTGTGCATATGTCAAAACTGCTTTCATTGGGATATTTGTAACTGAATCTTTGTGACAGAGGCTGATTGACTGAAAATCGTCCTTCATCGACAGATTTTTTTTTTCTTTTTTTAGCAGTGACAGAAAAATCTCAAAGCTGTCTGTCATGTTGATGGATTACACTGAGGGTGATCTAATTAAAATCAATTCAACTGACAGGTAATAATAGATTATGACAGAATTTTTACATCCCTGTTTGTCAAATGACAAACAAAAAAAAGTTGAGCGCAATCTCTGCTTTGTGACCACCATCAGTGTACATGGTATGGCGGGGACAGACCCCCTCCTTCACTGTAGCGCTATGTGAGATGGATACTGGCCCCTAGTGAAATGTGAAAGATAGTTTAAGTTTAGAAATATTACGAGTCAGTGACTACAGCTCTTAGTATAATAATATCTAGATTCACCTTATACCTTGGTGGCCAACAACATTTGCCTACCTTGCTCTATGGAGGAGATGGCTATGTTTCCTTCCTTCCCCAAACAGAAACAAAGAGGAACATAATTGTCTCTGTTGAACACGTAACCAGCCTCAGACACGACATGACAGGGTGTCTTTGTGTTTGACTAAAGGTTTTGCATCCCCCAATATCTTCTAGTGTATAAATGTGGCATGGCTGTTTATCGGCTGCTTATTGTTACACATGGGGAGTCACACAGTTTTAGACAATCAAGAAAACCCATTAAAAGGCTTGCCATAGCTGGACTGATGTGCACATGTTTCTCAGTGATTACTGAGGCTGAGGGGATGGACAAAAAATTCACATGGGACTCACATTGTCTGTTCTGAGCTTCTTGGCAGGGCAACCTCCATCCACAGGATGTAACATGTAATACAGCCGCACTTTGTTGGCATGTTTCCGACTCTGAAGGAGGAGAGAAAATGGGAAATGTGGTTAGTTAAGCTGATTTGCAGTTGACTTTGAGTCCGCACGCTTTCAACCGTCAACAGATATTAAAATCCAACGTTGCAAATAGACCGGACAAATATTCCTACAGATCAATCAAAGCGTTATAGATAACACACAGATGGAAGTGTATGGGGAAATTTGGGCGTGAAACAGCTTTAAGTCAGGTAATTACTCAGCAAAACTATATCACACGAGACAGAATTAGAAGGACTGTGTTATATCATTCTGTGCCGGTGTGCTCCTGTTTCCTGCTTTTTGTTTCTGTTTCATCAAATGAGATGCACTGTTCCAATGCCTGATACTGACTGAATAGATAATTTAGTGAGGATGAAGCAGGGGTCTTCTTACCAGTGGCACATCGATTCCGATGGGACTGATAGCACTGCCATGACAGGGGAAGACGCAATTAGGGAGGACAGATTAGTTGATCGGAAAATGACTCTGCTTAAGGATGTAGCACTTCAGACATCAATGGAAGTGACATGGAGGAAAAAGGAGGGAACGAGGAAACAAAATGCCATCAGTGATAGTGTAAATTCATTATTAGAGAAGGGCACAAAGGAGATTACAGTTCCAAAACCACATCTAGTGAGACATGTAGTAGTGATAATGGGATGCCCGGTGCCTCACTCCATCAGGCAGAAGGACAAACTCATCCTGTCTGATCTGGCTGCTGAGAACAAGGCTTTGTGAGTATATTTGTCTTGCTTGTCTGGTTTCCTGGCAAAGATACAGCAGCTTGAGCTCTGCTGCATGAAGGATTCATGGAATATCACTCCACACTTATCACTAAAATCTGTTCTCATTTGATCACCTTTTTTATTAAAAGATGTATTTACATAAAAATGAAAAGCAGTGATGCATTTTTGTTTATTTTTTAACTTAAATGAGCGGGAACAAATCCTTTGTTTGCGTTCACAGACAAGCCTGTCTCCTGACTAAAGTGCCTGCTGAACTGTGGACTGGTTCCATTCATATTGTATAACTCTTTGAAAATCACACTGTCTCAAAAGGCAGGCATTTTTCAAAGGATGTTTGAAAGCGATGATAGAAGAAGGAAATTCTGAATTTAAAATTTTAATAATATCTGTAAACTTGCAACTACATCATCACACGGAAAGAAACAGCTGGACATTTTCTTTAGTTAATACCAATAAACTAATGTATTCTTAAACTGCTGAAATGCTGATTTTGCCTTGTCATCAAAAAGCGAGGTTTTACAAGAGGTATGATAACCTACCAATACTTTTGGCCTATATTCTGGATGGTGCAGTAACAATAATACATCCTGTGAAATGCAAAGACTAAGGATAATAAGGCTTTTGACCTTCATGGTAAAACTAAGTCAGTCTATGCACATTTTCTAAATGTTGACACAGTTCCCAGCAATAATTATAAAATGTCTGTGACATTCTTTAGTCAAAATACCTCAGTGTTAAAATACTGCAACACCATTTTCCATCCAGATTAAAGGACTGGGTGATTGACAAAAATAAAACCAAAACCAATATTTGTGATGTAAAACTGAAATAATTTTGCTCACGTCAAGTTTTTTTCAGTTTTCCCCCTCTTCCTGGTGTGTGTGTGTGTGTAGAGCGCTTTCCATGTACTGCCCCTTTAAGACGTAACTCCATCCCTGGAAGCAACGCAATTAGTGCTGTTCAGAAGCAGTAGAACACGGCTAAAAATAAAACAGTTTCTCATGAAAAGAAATGTGGTCTCCATCTACATAGTATGTGATGATTCACTGTTTATTTCATCTGAAGATGCCAAGAAAAAGTGAGCAAAGTGCACAAAAACATGTATGTGCCTGAAGCTAAGAGCTGTTAGGCTCTGAGGGCTATCTGCATCATTTCTACACTTACTCAACAGTTCCACAAGCACAGTTTATTAAACAACATCAATACAGGACAAAATATTATGATTTTTTATTGTTTAACCAGTTGTTTTGCTCTGTTGAGAAAAATAGCCCCTTCCAAATGTACCCAGTTAACTGTTGCTAAGCACCTCAATGAGCATAATATAGAAAAGAATAGGCCTATTGTCAATTCACACACATGCAAACCAAATTAAATACTGTCCAGTGCAGGAGTCAGTGTTTAAATTGCATACCGCTCCACCTGTTAAGTAGGGTTTGTGGGTCACCGTGACTTCATGCCGGTGGCTATTTAGCATGCTAGTGATTTGGCTTTGGCCAATTTTAATTGCTTTTTTTTTTGTCATTTTCAGATGAAATAAAGAGTCCATCACCACAAATGTATTATGGTTGGCTAATCAAGACAATAAATCCAATTCCAGCTTGTCTATTTTGTTGTAAATAGATGTGAAATATCCTGTGGATGTTTACAAGGGTGGGACTTCCAGGTCACAGAGGTCTGTTTTTTTTGTTTTTTTTGTTTTTTTTTATTAAACAGCACCTCACTGTGCAAATTACGTTATGCAACACTGTATTAAAATCCTCAAATATTAAAAGAAGCCACAGATAGAGTTGACATAAAGACTAGTAAATAATGGTTACTAGAACACCTGTGAAATGGAGTGACACATATCCACTGAAATGTTGAAGTACAGTTATTGGTGATTTTAGTAACTCCTAGAATCCCTATTGTCCAATCAAATTTCTCAGTCGGAAATAACTATTATATTAGCCAAATAAAACATCATTGTGAACAGCAGTAAGTGGTTTAAGTGGTCAGGCAATGACTGGTCCCTGCGTTGTACTGAATGGCTAACTCTGCTAACTGCAGCTGGTGGAGGAGCCATCCTGGCTGGAGAATAATAAACACTAATAATATAAAAGGCACCAAGGTGCTGTGCCTCAGTGCCTGTGGCTTGGTAGCATGGGCGGCTGTAAAAAAAGTGGCACTCCGACCTATACTAGCCTGGCATAGTTATTACATTTCATGTTTTCGCAGCTGCACTGACAGAAATGGTGAGTTAAATTTGTGTTTATTTTGAAAACAAAGCTTTATCTCGCAATTCTGGCAAATTAAAAGTCAAGAAAATATAGCGATACAATGCTATAAGCCTTTAGTTCCACTTAATTTTAACCAGGTGAGCTGAAACAGAGAGGCAGACAGACAGACAGATACACACACCCACACAGCCACAAACAGACGCACTGATTACTGTATGCCTCTGTTTCACAAGGCATAACAAACTAGAAAATAGAGTGCATACCTCCACCAAGGCTCCTTCCTTCCCTCTTTTTGTTCATCCATCTGTCCGTACCTCCCTGCCTCCATCCTGCCATACATTGCAAGATAGGGCCTTGGTAGAGGTATGAGCTCGTAGATCAGCTCCAAAATCTAATGGGTTCTTCTGCAGCTCAAGGACCACCTGTGGTGAAAATTTCATCAAAATCCATCCAGTTGTTTTTGGTAATCCTGCTAAACCACTGCTAGAAGACTGAGCCTTGGTAGAGGTATGCACTCATGGATCACCTCCAAAATGTAATGGGTTTGCGTGGAGGCCAAGAGCCACCTCTGGTGAGAATTTCATCCAAATCTATCCAGTAGTTTTGGAGTATTGTTACTAACACTCTGTGAGAGGAAAAGAGCCTTGGCGGAGATATACATTCTCGGATCATCACCAAAATGTAATGGGTTCCTCTGTAGCCCAAGAACCACCTCTGGTGAAAATTTCATCCAAATCCATCTAGTAGTTTTTGTGTAATCCTGCTGCACAAATACAAACAAAGCCCTTGGTGGAGGTATGCACTCTCAAATCATCACCAAAATCTAATCATCTGTTCCCCGTGCCATTACACACCTTTCCTGAAAATTTCATCAAACTCTATTGAGCTAAGCTAACTCCCTAGCCACACTGTAGGTGCATGAATTCTGATGCTCACTGGGAAACATCATTAACATGGGTGGGGATAAAGATGGAGGGGCGGTGGCATTCCAATGAGCTCCAGCTCTCACATCACAACTAAAGGCAAATCAAAACTCGCTCACTGAATGACTGACATGTAGGGAGACTGAGGTGGACCTTAACGAAGTGACAGGGTTGGGTTTTCTTCAGTATTTTGTGATGGGAGCCACTCCAGATACCCAAATTAAGGTTAAAAACTTAGTGAAATTTTCAGTATGTGTTCGCTTCACCAAAAACAATTTCACAGAACAACATTATTATTTCTGTTATTGTTCTCTGCTCTATGATCTCAAATCTGAATATACCTGGTATAGACAATAAAGGTTTCTGTTTCCAATTATAATTCACTTTCCATTTGTAAAGAATTGCTACATGTTGCCATGTGGACAAATGCAGCTGTCACTCACCTTGCTGTGAGACTGGACTGCCAATGAGATGAGGAAAAACGATTAGGTGGAGAAAAGCTATTCCACATGGGGCCATGGGAGCAAGGCAATCAGCCAAAGTTTAACATCAATTTTTTCTGGTCATTGCCAACAGCTACCGTGGAGGCATCATTTTGTGGCACTCTGGATTTCTACGCATTTACCCAGTGGGGTAGCATCTCTTCATTGTAGCAACGGGGATTTTCATTTTTGCAGTATAAACACTTCTAGCTCTTTCCACTTCACTGCAGCTCACAGAGGAAGTCGGAACAAATGGACTGTTAATGTGACAATGACACATTGTCACTTGTGCAATCATAAATTAATTATTTGCTTATATGTCAGAGATGAAAGACTGAAATGTTTCCTAAAAATGTGGCACTTTTCTGGATATTTGAATTAAATGTTTACTCTGGTTTTACTTTATTATCATAGCCACATAACTCACAGTAATATTATCTCCAAGTCTACAGAAAATTAAAAAAAAGGAGAATAAGCAACCATAACTGTTCAAACAGCACCTGCATTATTTCCATGTGCGTACAGTATATCACCTATTAAAGGTGACAGTGACGGCACTTTTTCCACATTTTTACAGCTGACACACGTCTTAATGAAATGTTTGAGACAAATGGTTAAAACTTTATTTAACTAATTAATTGTTGCTGCATAATTATCACCTTTTGCAGCATTTTCTAGAAAGGCTGGTTTCAGTGCATGTCTCCGCACTCCCTCTTACATCACTGTTGCTAATCTTAGCTAGCTAAATCCTAACTTTGAGACAACTAATGTAAATGTGCCTTAAAGAAGGAATGAAATAAAGCACCACTGGTGGACAGGGGTGTGTAGCTTCAGTGGCTGATAGGATATGACTGGGACCTGGAGTACAATAAGCACAGAAACATTTGGCAGTGAGCCAAGACTAGTGACTAAAACGTTAGCTTCAGCTAGCCACCTTTATGGTGCTAATAATTCAATGTAGCATGATGGTGAAAATATAATGAAATAAGTCAGAATGACGTGAGATATATTATCCACTGTGGATTAATGAACTAGGTGAAAACTGTGATATCTGTTAGGGTGACTGAAATCTAAAGAAAATAACAGAGTATATAAACACAAACTTCCTAGTACCACTGTTTACGCTTAAACTAATGCCTTTAGCTCTCTGCCCATCTACATGACAGATGTCACGATGGCCCTCACGGACCATCACAAGACGCCTCAGTCACCAGTGAGTTTGCAGTGATGTTTATTTACAGTGAGGGATGGACAAGTACAGGATACATACAATGAACAGGTGACGCCTGAGCCGGGGAGCACCCGATGCGCCAGACGAGATAATAATAAAGGTAAAGTCACACAGAGCGTACCTTAACAACGGGACCGTTAACAGGCGGGTAACAGGGGATTCCCAAGTCCGTTAACCACGATGAGCAAGGAGAACAGGAACATTAACAGGAACACAACAGGAACACAACAGAGACTGCCGCATTGGAGGACATTCAGCACCAGCTTTTATCTCTAGCGGCTAATGACCCCAATGCGGCGCAGCTGCTCGCCATGACAGCAGCGCAGCAGCTGACTTTGACAGCAGGGAGCTCCCCCGGGCGCCTTCACAATAAGAGCCCGAGGAGCTGGAAGGAATCCTCTGCTGCCAAAGCCAGGGAAATATGATATGAGACCCGAGTGTGGGCAGAACCGACACTCGGGTTATGACAACAGACAGGTAGGCTGGCCAATAATAGAGAAGGGGGCAGGTATCAAGGCTAGTGACGTTTACATTTTAGTGACGTTTTCCATTTCTTGATGTACAGGAAAATACTCGGAAGACTTAAAAAGGAGAGGAAAAACAAAGATAAAGGCTGTGTGTGGCGGGTTGGTGTAACCCCCACAACAGACTAAGGACAGACAGCTCGCTACTCCCGGTTTTTTCCGCTGCACTACTGAGATGCAATGTGCCATACATGCATTGTGATGTTAATGTGCCATTCATTCATTGTGTTCATGCGTCCTGTCCTTACTGTGACCTAGAGACTGAGATCAATATGTAGATGTGCCTTGTAACCTCTTTGTCCTGCAGCTGGAGCAGAGGCCAGCAATCTGCCTATTGTGATGTATGTCTCTCAAATGCAAATGTCTCATGCCTGTTCTGCAGTCTCTTTGATCATACCCACTGCTGGGAATGCTCTTTTATGTATTGTTGTAGTTGGGTATATATACTGCACTGTAATCCATGCTCATCCTCTCACTCTCAATCTGATTCCTGCAACTGCTGCTGACACATACTGTGTCTCCTCTCTGAGAGCCTGAAGAATTCAGATTCAGCCTGCTCACACTATGGGCTGGAGCCGAGTTCCCGTGAAGGCGGTATCATTTAATAAACCTGCTTAAAACCTTCACCAACGCTGCCTTCATTTTATCATGCCGCTTCATGTGCATTTTTTAAAACAAGTGAGTGTGTTGATATTCTTTCAATAATCATACGATCAATAGACACATTTCAGAAGGTTGAAACCTGCAAAAAACACAATTTTTCAGTCAATGACCCCTTTAAGGGAGCGTTCACACCTACCCCATGTGGTCCGGACTTTCGAACTTTTCAATTTGGTCCGGACCAAAATTTTAGGTGTGAAAGCTCCCCCCAACCACAGTCCGGACCAAAGAGCAGAAATTTGATCTGGCAAAAAGTGGTGGTCTTGGTCTGGATCAAACTGAACCTTGGTCCGGTTCATTTAGAGTGTTAAAGAAATTTTCAGAAAGGTTCCTACTTTCTGACCAAAAACAGAAAGTCAAGGCAGACGATAAAAGGAAAAATGAGCCACATTATGACTTGGAGAGAGGACGAAACCAAGATTTTAATTTAAATAAGGTCTGTTAGCGGCATAGTCAATTAAGATAAAATCATAAAAGTGCATAAACTTACAAAGTATTTTCGGAAGGGATGTGACAGAGAGCAGTGAAAGGCTGGAGGAGCAACGCCAGCTGAAAATCATCAGCTGATAAGGACAAATGTAATTTTTAATGAAGACTTGGATAATATTCTAGCCTCATTAAAGTAGTTCACAGACTAATACAAAGGAGTCTGAACCAGTTTCCACTTACACTGCCTTCCAAATTATTGTGCAAATAGGATTTTAGTGTCCTAAACATTCAGTTTTGTTTTGTTTTTCAGTTAAACTCATGGATGGTATTGTGTCTCAGGGATCTTTGGATCACTGATATCAATCTCAGGCACCTGTCATAATTAGTTTGCCAGGTGAGTCCATTTAAAGGAAAACTACTGAAGAAGGATGTTCCACATTATTAAACATGTCACAGGTTTCAAGCAAAATGGGAAAGAAAAAGGATCTCTCTGCTGCCGAAAAGTGTCAAATAGTGCAATGCCTTGGACAAGTTATGAAAACATTAGATATTTCACAAAAACTTAAACGTGATCATTGTAAAATTTAGTCAGAACTTTGGTGTGGACTTTAAAGTATGAAAACATCCTAAAAATCTCAGTTATTTTCAGTACAGGGTAACTGTACTGCTCCTACACTGTTAGGAGCGTAGTGCTCCTAACAGAGCACTATGCTCCCAAAATGCTGGATTACTTGTAATACCTAGAATCTCCAAAAGTTCAATGGGAGGCAGAGCCTTCAGTTATCAAGCTCCTCTCCTGTGGAACTAGCTGCCAATCTGGATTTGGGAGTCAGACTCGATCTCTGTTTTTAAGAATAGGGTTAAAACCTACCTTTTTGATATAGCCTACGATTAGGGAGGGATCATGTGTCTCTAAACCCTCCCTTAATTCTGCTGCTAATAGGTTTAGACAGCCAGGGGACCTCCAATAATGCACTAGGCTTCACTTCTTTCTTCACTCTCAATGAAATATATATATATTTTTTTTTTTGCTGGTCATTAACATCTGTTTGTTCTCTCCCACAGATTGAGTCCCCATCGTGCTGTTTGCTCTCTACATGTCTGTTCTTTTCTTCTTCTCTATCCCCTCACCCCCCAGCCAGTCGCAGCAGATGACTGCCCCTCCCCGAGCCTGGTTCTGCTGGAGGTTTCTTCCTGTTAAAAGGGAGTTTTTCCTCTCCACTGTCGCCAAGTGCTTGCTCACAGGGGATCGCCTGATTGCTGGGGTCTTTCTGCAATTGTGGGGGTTTCCCCTACAGTTGAAAGTGCTATGAGATGACTGTTGTTGTGAAATGGCGCTATATAAATAAAGTTGAATTGAACTGAATTGTGGCTTCTCTCATATAAGGGAAATTCTAAACCAAGACTCTTCAGGTTTTTGTTCTAAAGCAGCTGGTTTTCCTGATCAGCAATCAGCAGAAGGGAATTTAGTGAAATCACTTGCTGAAGAGACTGGCTGGACAGTAAAACTTCAGGGTCTTGGCCCTCTGTGGCACTTACTCTGGCACCTCTGCTCTCTGCACACACTTTCATTATCTGAAATCCAGTAAAGGAGCTCTGGGATAAGGAAATCTGATCTTTTATGGGTTGCTTTGATCCCTTGTTCCTCAGCCCTTAACCTGGCCTGAACCGAACTGCACCAGCCTAAACACAATAGAAAGTCCCATTTCTCATGCAGAAAACTTTTCTTAATTTCCTTGACTTTTCTGTGTATTCCTTCAGTCTCTCTCTTGAATTCCCAGCGGTAGAAATTATGACGCAGGGAAAATCTATTATTTAAGGAAGCTGTCATGCACCCACCAGCACTCCAAGAGGACTCTGTCAAACAAACAGCAACAACAATCCAAAGAAACAGATGTCGCAGTGCTTCACCGACAAATGGTCTGGAAAAAATAATGCATTAGCCTCTCTGTAAAGTGCTCGTTAAAAAAAAGAAATCCCATCTTATAAATGTAGATTTTCTTCAAAGAAATCTCCTATGCTCGGATGATAATGGCAACTTTTCAGTAATTAGTTCAACTTGTTTTCTCTTTTGAAATTTTTGATGGAAGAAGTGCATTTGGAAAGCTGATGTCATTCATGTGGGAGTTTTTATCTTGGCTCTTGTTTCTGTTGCCAGCTCCCATGTTACCTCCTCCCACTGTACTTAAACCTGCACAGTACTACAGAGCGCATCTCCCAAAACAGCAGAAACAAGTGAAGGACAAGCAGAGGTACTAAATGTTTTTGTTTTCCATATGCTAAAAGTAGCTTGGCTGAGTCAGCAAGACATAGGAATGAATGAGGAACAGAAACCCTGAGGAGATACTGGAGTACGGGAGTTAAAGGGATTGTTTCACCCCTCTCTGGGTCGCCACATTATCAGGATGGAGGGGGTTTGGAGCCCGAATGGGGTCTCGTTACAGGGTTTCTTCCCAGGTGAGCCGCAAGGGTCCGCCCTGCAGGGATCATGGGAATCATAGGTGCTGTGTGAATTAGGCTGAAGTCTTTCCATCTCTGCCCCATGGCCCAGAACCCCGGATAAGCACAAGAAGATGGACAGACCAACGGATCTGTCATTAAAGCTTGTGCAGTAACTGTGACATATTCCGTGTTAAGGCCAAAAATCCCACAGTACAGGAATAACCCCCCTCCCCACCCCGTAGAACAACAATCAGCACTGCATTATCCATTGTGTTTGAAAGCACCACTTGTTCTTCTTCACCGGCTCCGTCAGCACCATCCCGCCAGCCCCTCTGCTCTCACCAACATTTGTGTCAGCTCTAACTCCCCGGCAGTCTCCTCCGCCCTCTTCTCATTTAGTTTTTTAAAATAATCAGCCATGGAGTGCTTCAGCCTTGGAACACGGTAGCAGCTAAATGGATTGCTTCACGAACCGGTGGGCACACTGCTGATGAAGGCACAGGTGCTGCAGATAGGGAGCAGGTATGATGAGACTGAGCCTGCAAAGAAGGGGGGGGGGTGCACTGACTTCACCTCCAGTCACAGTTAAAGATGTCGGCAAACCCCTGCAATTCTGTCAGATGAAGCACCTCTCCCAGAAAATTGTTGCAATTACAGATGTTTTTGTATTCTCCTGATTATTTTGTTTGCAGTGGAGCAATAGAAAAAGGCCAAGGAAAAAAATCACAACTAAATATGTGGAGCACACTCTTTGGTTAAAGTTTCTTCTACCTCTCTTCTTTTGTCTACTGCAGCAGGTCTCTCAAGATTTGAAGAGTTCCTTCTCCCAGCTGCTGTTTTCAGGTCTCTCCACAGGTGCTCTATGGCACTATGGCACACTTTTCAACCTTTTCTGAGCCGCAGCACATTTTTTATATTGAAAATAAAAAAATCCTGCAGCACACCACCAACCAAAACTGTTACAAAATGACACACTGTAGTCAATTACAGCATATGTAATGACAATTTAGTGTTGCAATTTGTTTATATGGACTCAGTGTGAAACGCACCCATGTCCAATCAGCTCAGGCGAAAAACCTACTTGATGCCTGGTGACGGCAGCCAACCAGGATCGAGACCAAGTCGCCACTGGAAGCGAGCACCAACAAGAAATCAGTTTGACAATGAGACCGCCACCCACTGGAGACGGATGGACCGGAGCTCCACAGCTGAGGTTTGCATCCACCCATGGCTGCCGCCACCAGACGACAAAACTACGCACTGGCCCACCCGTCTGGTGCTGGGAACAGCCGACACCAGGATGCAGTCTCTGAAGGAGGTGGCGGCATCCCCCCAGTCATGCACCTTTCCAGATGGTGCTGTGTGCCCAAGCATGATTTTTTTAAATTTTATTTTATAATCCTCTATTAGTCCCACAAAGAGGAAATTACAGGGCATCCACCTGGATGGATGTTGCAGCCATGGTGCAGCGCCATCCTGTCACCATTCACACACACACACATTCACACCTAGGGCCACTTTAGGGTCTCCAATTAACCAAACCTGCATGTTTTTGGCCTGTGAGAGGAAACCAGAGTACCCAGAGTAAACCCACGCAGACACGGGAAGAACATGCAAACTCCACACAGAAGGGTCACTGATGGTCAGGGGTGGGATCGAACCCGTGACCTTCTTGCTGTGCTGCTGATGATACCGTTCCTGTTGGATTTTCCGCGACATGGCAAACCTCAATCTCTACTCTGGCAGCTGCACTCGCATGAGCAGAACTACATTCAGTTCAGGTCAACTTTATTTATATGGTGCCATTTCACAACAACAGTCACCTCATAGCACTTTCAAACTGTAGAGGAAAACCCCACGATCCTTGCCCCACGCCTGGTCTGAATACACCAATGCTGGCCCCATCTGTGTTTGCCCACATGGACTTTACCTATTTTCAGCTTATTTTCTCATAAATTTGCTATTTTCTTGTAAATTTTTGACTTTTCCACCTAATTTGATCATTTTTTCTTGAAAATTTGCAACTTTATCATAAATTTGCAACTTTTTTACTGTAAACTTGCAACTTCTCATAAATTTGTAATTTTTTTCTTGTAAATTTGCAAATTTTTCCTCATAAATTTGCAATTTTTTTTCTGTAATCTTGCAACTTTTTCCTCATAAATTTGTTACTTTTTTCCTTGTAATTTTTTTCTATTTTCTTACAAATTTGGATCTCAAAAAAATTTTCAACGTTTTTTTACTGTAAACTGCAAATTTTCCTCATAAATTAGGTACTTTTTTCTAATAAATTTTCAATTTATTTCCTCATATTTACTTTTGTTATTGGCAACTATTTCTGATTTTTTTCCACATAAATTTGTTACTTTTTCTTGTAATTTTGCTAAATTTTTAATGTAAATTTGGATTTATTTTCAAGTAATTTTACTTTACAATTTTACAAATTTTTCTTGTAAATTTGCAACTTGTTTCTCCTAAATTTTTACTTTTTTTTCTCAGATTTACTGTCATGAGCTGAGCACTGGAGGTTTCCGCCACACTCAGTTTCATGGCTTTTTCTCTACATTTATATATTTGTTGTATTTTGTGCTTTTTGGGTTCTGTTATTCTCTTTCTATTTTCCTGTTTATGTTTTAGTTTTGTTACGCTCATATTTTGTATTAATTTGTAATTATTTATCAGTCTACATTTGGTGATGTTTTATTCTTTATATTCTTACTGTGGTGTTCTTTCTTGGGGTTGACAGCTGTCAAGTGGCGTTTCTGGTTTTGTGCTCAGTGTGGGCATCGCCCTGTCAGCTGTCAAGTCCTCTCAAGGCAGCTGTGTTCACAAAACAACTCATATTTAAGTTGATTTAAATTGGAATGACACAGGGAATAAGTATTGAACACATGAAGAAAAAGAGGTGCAAAAAGGCATAGAAAGCCAAGAAACTAGATGAAATTCATGAGAATTGAGGAAGGCATCCCATCCCCCATCAATGCAAATTAATTTCAGCTGGTTAAGTCCTGACTGATAGCCTTTAAAAAGGTCTGTGAATATCAGATTGTCACACCACAAAGAACTCATGATGGGAAGAAGCAAAGAGCTCTTTCTAGACCTTCACAACCTTATTGTTGCAAAACATAATGATGGCATTTCTAAACTGCTGAATGTTCCAGAGAGCACTGTTGGAGCCATCATTCAGAAGTGGAAAGAACATCATTTTACCATAAACCAAGCACGACTAGGAGCTCCTCACAAGATTTCTGACAGAGGAGTCAAAAAAATTATCAGAAGAGTTATTCAAAGACCCAAAGCCCACTCGTGGAGAGCTCCAGAAAGACCTGGAGTTAGCAGGTACTGCTGTTTCAAAGAAAACAATAAGTAATGCACTCAACAAACATGGGCTCTATGCCTGCTCATCTTGCAAGACTACACTGCTGAAGAAAAAGCATGTTTAAGGTTGTTTGAAGTTTGCGGCACAAAATTTGGGCAAGACAGTAAAATACTGGGAGAATATAGTCTGGTCAGATGAGACCAAAATTGAACTTTGTGAATGCCACAACACACAGTATGTTTGGAGGAGAAATGGCACTGCACATCAGCCCAAAAACACCATACCAACAGTGAAGTTTGGAGGTGGGAGCATTATGGTGTGGGGGTGTTTTTCAGCACATGGTACAGGCAGACTTCACATAACTGAAGGAAAGATGAATGGACAAATGTACAGAGACATCCCTGATAAGAACCTGCTGCCATCTGCCAAGATGCTGAAGATGAAACGAGGGTGGACATTTCAGCAAGACAATGATCCCAAACACACAGCAAAGGAAGCTCTCAACTGGCTCCAGAGAGGGAAAATAAAGCTGCTAGAATGGCCCAGTCAGTCAGCTGACCTGGATCCAATTGAAAATCTATGGCACAAACTGAAGATCAGAGTTCACAGAAGACACCCACAGAACCTTAAAGATTTGAAAACAGTTTGTGTGGAAAAATGGGCTACAGTCACTCCTGAGCAATGCTTGCACATAGTTTCCCCATACAGGTGTCTGGAAGCTGTTATTACCAACAAAGGCTTTTCTACTAAATATTAAATGAATTTCACCAAATGTGTTCAATACTTATTCCCTGTATCATTCCACTTTATTAAATATAACTTGTTTTGCGAACACAATTGCCTTGATTTTGTTCTATGTATGGATTACTTGGGTTGTTACTTATATCTGGTGAAAGTCTCAGGTCAATGGCTCCATCAGAAATATGTTTAATGAGTAAAATGTTGACGCATTCAATACTTATTGTCATGAACTGAGCCTGTGTTCTCCTGCGGGCTCGGTTATCATCGTTCTTGGTCTAATGTTGTGTTTTGATTTCTGTCCTGTGTGTCATTATTTCTATATTTGGCTGCTGCTCTGGCCGGCGATCGTTAGGCAGCTGTTTGACCCACTTTCTGGTGGGCACTGTTTAACATTCACCAGTCCGACCACACACCCCTCTCTCTGACAGTCAGCTGTGTGCCCCGGTAATTATCTTTCCTGCTCCTCGCCCAGGTGTTCCTTATTTGTTAGGCCAGCGGTGTTTGTACTTAAGCAGCTCTTTGCTAGTTAAACACCGCTAGACCATTATACGAATCACACGGTCGTTTCCCGTCATGTGACCATCACGTCTCGAAGGATTTGTTATTCGTGCGCCATGGGAGAATTGGACTTCTTGGACTGCTCCTGCCCATGAGTAAACTGTCTTGCGTTTCTCTGTGCGGTTAGCTGCTATGCTTATCTGGTAGCGTTTCTCCCTGCAGCTCAACTGTTACGCTTAGGCTGTTGCCCAGTTTGCTTCCCTGAGTCAGTTGAGCTTCCTAAAGTCTTCCTCGCTTTCCCGAGCGCATGTGTGCTATTTTGTATTGTTTTTCTGTGGCCACGTTACATAGTGGTTTGCCTGCTGTTCGCTCCGGCATCAGCCTTTTGTGTACCTCTTTTCCTACCTGTGAGTCTTTATTTTTGAACTGTGTTTTGTCAATAAATGTGTGTTTGGTGAAAACCCTGCATTTAAATCCATCCATCCTTCTTCTCCTCCGTGCGCTGTGGAAAAGCACACGGGGAGTTTATGACACTTATTTTCCCCGCTATATATAGACAGTAGATATAAAAAGTTTACACACTTGTTTAATGTGACCTATAACCTGTACAACCCAATTGAAAAACAAACTGAAATCTTTTAAGGGGAAAAATAAAAAAACTTACAATAACCTTGTTGCATAGATATGTACACCCTGTTATAACTGGAGATGTGGCCGTGTTCAGAATTAACCAATCACATTCAAACTCATGTTAAATGGGAATCAGTACACGCCTGTCACCATTTAATGGGCCTCTGATTAACCCCAAATAAAGTTCAGCTGTTCTAGTAGGCTTTTCCTAACGTTTTTTGTAGTCACATCTTACAGCACAATCCATGGTCCACAGAGAGCTTCCAAAGCATCAGAAGGATCTCATTGTTCAAAGGTATCAGTCAGGAGAAAGGTACAAAAAAATTCCGAAGGCATTAAATATTCAAGATTCAAGATTTTTATTTGTCAATACAATTATATGTACAGGACATACAGGAGAAATGAAATGGCATTTCTCTCTCTCATCAGTGGAGTGCGCACTATAAAAAAACAAAAAGGATAAGGCTGGAAAAACAGCAACAGCAGTCTATGTACAGTAATGCTACCTGTAGTGCAAATAGCAACAAAAGATAAACCCAAGCTTCCCATAGTGCAACTAAAGATAAATGATAAAACCCATCCATCCATCCATCTATCCATCCATCTTCTTCCGTTTAATTCTTTTCGGGTATCCCAGCATCTTTGGGCGAGAGGCAGGGTAAACCCTGGACAGATCGTCAGTCCATTGCAGGGCCAACACAGAGAGACAGACAACCATTCACTCTCACATCCATACCTAAGGACAATTTATAATCCCCAGTTGATGCTAATTAACCTAACTTGCATGTTTTTGGCATGTGGGAGGAAACCGGAGAAATCCCGGAGTAAACCCACGCAAACACGGGGAGAACATGTAAACTTCACACAGATCACTGTTGGTCGGGGGCTGGGATCAAACCCGGGATCCCCTGGCCAAGGGTGAGTTGCTGTGCTGCCGCAGTGCTAACCACTCCGCTACCGCGCTGCCACATGATAAAACTCAGCAATCCTATATGCAGAAAAAGTAGAGCAGTCATACTTGAAATTGCAAGTTCAATGTGAAATATACCATGGAACACAGTGAAGGTCATCATCAAGAGGAGAAAATATGGCACAACAGTGACATTACCAAGAACTGGACATCCCTCCAAAATTGATGAAAAGATGAGAAGAAAACTGGTCAGGGATGCTGCCAAGAGGCCAACAGCAACATTGAAGGAGCTGCAGGAATTTCTGGCAAGTACTGGCTGTTTAGTACATGTGACAACAATCTCCCATCTTCTTCATATGTCTGGGCTATGGGGTAGGGTAGCAAGACGGAAGCCTTACCTTATGAAGAAAAACATCCAAGCCCGGCTACATTTTGTAAAAACACTTTTGAAATCTCACAAACGCTTGTGGGAAAATGTGTTATGGTCAGATGAAAGCAAGGTATAACTTTTTGGCCATAATTCCAAAAGGTATATTTGGTGCAAACACAGCACTGCTCATCACCAAAGAACACCATACCTACAGTCAAGCATGGTGGTGACAACATCATGCTTTGGGGCTGTTTTTCTTCAGCTGGAACTGGGGCCTTAGACAGGGTGGAGGGAATTATGAACAGTTCCAAATACCAGTCAGTGTTGACACCAAACCTTCAGGCTTCTACTAGAAAGCTGAAGATGAAGAGGAACTTCATCTTTCAGCACGACAATGACCCAAAAGCACACATCCAAATAAACAAAAGAATGGCTTCACCTGAAGAACATTAATGTTTTGGAATGGCCCAGCCAGAGTTCAGACCGGAATCCAATCAAACACCTGTGGAGTGATCTGAAGAGGGCTGTGCACAGAAGACGCCCTCACAATCTGACAGATTTGGAGCGTTTTTGCAAAGAGTGGGCAAATATTGCCACATCAAGATGTGCCACGCTAATAGACTCCTACCCAAAAAGACTGAGCGCTGTAATAAAAGCCAAAGGTGCTGCGTCAAAGTATTAGTTTAAGGGTGTGCATATTTACGTAACCAGGTTATTGTAAGTTTTTTATTTTTCCCCTTAAAAGATTTCAGTTTGTTTTTCAATTGGGTTGTACAGGTTATAGGTCACATTAATGGTGGAAAAGTTTCGAAATGATTTATCTTGGTCTCATTTTTTTTTTCATCACAAAAACCTGGCATTTGAACAGGGGTGTGTAGACTTTTTATACCCACTGTATACAGTATACTGTATACACACAGCAGAACTGAAAGCTTAACCACCATCCTCCTCTTTTCTATGACCTCTACTAGGTTGAGGCAGCGCCCCAGAGTAGCCTGCTGCCCCAGCAGGCCACTCCATACAGGGTGGCTGATGCCACCACAGAATTTGGGCTTAATACAGGGAAACCATTTAAGTAGCTAACTTTTCATTTTTACATATGGACATTCATTCAGAGTTTTCAAGCTTTTTTCTCCTGGGAAGTTTATTAATGAGCAATCGAAAGGCAGCCCTGCTTTGAGAAACAGAATTAGAAACGCATTAATATAAATGCTACAAATCTTAGTGCTGCTCCCAAAAAATGATATTCAATAAAGCCCTGAAACAAATTAGACATACAAGAAATAGACAGCAATGGAATGTGGAGAAAAAGCCATCAGAGACTCGCCTGAGCTGAAATTCAACAAGTACAAATTATAGGAAAAAGTAGTGCAGCACAAATGCCACAAAATAATTCAATACCATGAACTTTAAACTGGAAACATTTTAAGAGCAGAGAACGGTGCAGCTTTCCTTCTGCCTTCAGTGATGAGGACCAGATCAGAGCTTCTTCTGGGTGTTGCACTTTCAAATTATTCCAAATAGTTCTGGCAGACCAGTGGTATGCAAGCTTTACATTTTAATCTTTGGTTTATTAGAAAAACTATGAAAACTTGCACGATTGTGCAGCTATATTTATTTTTAATGTTTAACCACCATCTGGCACATAACATTTGCGTATAGTTAATGATGACACACAAACGGCTCTACTGTTTATAGTTGTTACATTTTGGCAGCAATAACAGGTCACTTAGGTACGGTACTATTTGTCGTCGGCCTCCGTCGGTCTATGATGACCATGGAAGAGAATCCCAAACGTCTACTCTGCTGGAACAGCACCGCCTGTGGCTGAACAGGCCGATGCGCACCGGTGTTCTACCTTCCAGCGTTGGACGTTGGTAGGATTCAAGCCTGGGCAGGAAGATATGGAGGACAAGATGTTACCCATGCAGCATGTCCCCACTCTCCACGTCACTGATGAATCCAAAGGAACAGCAGGGCTGCTATAGTTTGGCACCAGCGCCGTCGCAGGAGCTGCCAGAACGATGTTGAGCACAACAGAGAACTGCCTTAGGGGCTCCGACTCTGGATTTTTCCTCAGGGTTGACTCCTGAAGCCTTTCCCGTGACCGGGTGTGCCGCAAGGCAGAGGAGGTTTGAAATCAGGGTTTACCTTCCCCTAGATGGGCTACCTTCCCAGGTTGACGAGCCACCATCTACCCGAAGCATCTGGTTTTAAGGCGCCAGAGATCCGCCCTCGCCCCTTCTCCTATTAGTAAAAGCAGTTCTGCCAGGCTTAGAGACTAAACCACATGGGCAGGCTAGGAGTTGGACTTAGTTGTCAGAGGCTTTTCGAGACGCACGCCGTAAGGAGCATTTTATGAGCACTGGGAGCTTAACCCCAGTGCCGCTCCTGGCTATGACAACCTTGGAACCTAGGTACTATTAGGCACAAGTAAATCAAAGTAAGGGCTCCTTTACACTGACGGAGATTGCTGGGTGACCACTAAGAGAGCAAAAATTGATCTGATCGCTCAATAATTTCCTAAAGCCTATAGAGATCTTTGAAAGATCCTTGAGAGATCACTGGAGACCAGAAGAGATTGCAGAGAGATCAATGAGAGTTTGTTGGGTGACCAAAGAGGTATATCATTTGACTCGGTCCAAAACAATTGCTCAACAATCACCCCTCTCAACAAACTCTCAATGAACTCTCAAGGAGTGCTCAACAATCTCATTGATCTCCCAGTGATCTCTTAGCAATCTTTCACCTTCAGGATGGAAAAATTTGACATTCACTGAAAGATTGCTGAGAGATCATTGGCAAATTGATGAGATTATTGAGAGTTCAAGGAGTGCTCAGCGATCTCATTGATTTGCCAATGAGCTCTCAGTGATCTTTTAATGAATGCCAAATTTTTCCACCCTGAAGGTAGAGATGGCTGAGAGATCGCTGAGCGTTTGATGGAAGACCAATGGAGTTCTTTGAAAGACTGCTGAGAGATCATTGTGAGATTGATGAGATTGGTGAGTGCTCGTTGAGAGATCACTTCCCTTTGATTATCATTGAGAGACTGCTTTGGAATGAGTGAACACTTTGAGGATCATGGAGATCACTTGAGCAATCTTGGCGATTGCAGAGGTACCACTGAAAGATTGTTTGGAGATCTCACCATTTTGTCATGACTCGGCGATCTCTCAGTGATCTCCACCCCTGTATAAAGATGGTATAAGATATATTTTTTTAGGACAATAAACATCCACCTCAACTCTTTAGACTCTAAAACAATTTCAGACACATACTAAACTCTAAATCATGCCCATGCTTATTTTATATACATTTCCAGAGTAGAAAACGCTGTAGTATTCACCATTTTGAATATGTTAGATGTGTGATATTGGAATTCAAACGCAAGTTTTGTTTTATTTTACTTTCTCATGACTCTGATTTGAAGAATTAATAATGACTACGAATGTACCATAGATGAACTGTAACTGGATATGAAACAGCACCTTTGTATGAAAGTGCACACTTGACAGAATCAGGTTTAAAGAAAACTCTATACTCATTTACCACCACATC
Organism: Pholidichthys leucotaenia; assembly: GCA_020510985.1. Taxonomy (NCBI): domain Eukaryota; kingdom Metazoa; phylum Chordata; class Actinopteri; order Cichliformes; family Pholidichthyidae; genus Pholidichthys; species Pholidichthys leucotaenia. Next base: position 165,273,829 of record CM035838.1, on the reverse strand, counting down.
AGTGGACACCCCCCATCCCCCGGGATTGGGTGGGGACAAAAGACCTTGTATTTTTGTTCAGTACCCCAAACATTTAAAAGTTTATATCAATAACTTGTTAAGAATATCACATGTATCCAAGTATGTATGGGGGTCACAGTGTAGCGTAACAAGACTGTGTTCACTCTCTGTCACCTTAACAGCTGCCAATCAGGTGGTACAGACCAAATATTTAACCCAACACAGCCATGTTATGGTGTACCCACCATTTTGCTGCAGCCAGCAGTGGGACAAAGTTAATCACTATGCATGACTCTGAATGTAACGAAAGTAATGATTCCCTTGTAAATAGAAAACAAACCCCAGGTACAACCAGAGTGGTGACTCAGTTGGTAGAGCATCCACCCCACACCTGGGAGGCAAGGGTTCAAATCCCGGCCGGGTCATGCCAAAGACCATATAAAAGCGGAACTTCCTGCCGTCCTGCTTGGTACTCAGCAATAATGGAATGAAGGAGGGAAATCTGTGGCGGCGCCTTGCATGGCAGCGGCCCTCTGATTCTACATATGGGGTGTGTGTGATTAACACTGTAGACAGGAAAAACACAATTTCGTTCTACTGTACATGATTGGTTGAATGACAATAAAGGGTGATTAACTGTACTGGAATTCTAAACATTCTTGTATATTTTAAAGAAAGGAAAAACTTAATGAGTATTCAATGAAAAAAAAGATCTAAGATGAACAGAATCCTCTAGATTATTTGTAAAACATGTTAATACAGTTCTATATTGCACAAATACAAATGGTTTCTTAATATGATGAGTTATTTCAACATAATTTAAACTATTGTGTGTTATTTTTGGAAGCATTCTTCATGAGATCCTTTATATACATTCTGAGAGAAATCAGTGATTTAAAAAAAAACTCTTTAGCTGTCACAGGACAGTGAAAACCAGGGGTGGGAATCACCAGAGGCTCCCCTATACAATATCATCTCAATGATATTGTTGACTATTACACATACTGTGTATTGCATATACTGTGATTTTCCATCCCGATCTTTGTCTTGTTCAGCTCCCGTCATGTTGGCTCTAGTCACTCCTTTGCTGGGCCAACCTAATCTGACAGTGAGTACTTAGCACCATCTAGTGCACACATGTCAAACTCAAGGCCTGTGGGCCAAATCCGGCCCACTATGTCATTTTATTTGGCCCATGGGGGCTAAAAAGTATATAGTTGTCTTATGGTCCTTTTCCACTAGGACCGACTCACCCCGACTCACCTCGACTCTACTTGGTTTGTAGGGTCTTCCATTAGTAACTAGTGCCTGGTACTAGGTACTTTTTTGATACCTACTCAGCCGGGGTTCCAAGCGAGGTGAGTCAAGCTGAAAATGTGACATCAACAGACTGCAGGCCACTGATTGGCCAGGGCGTAACGTCACTGGATGAGGCATGTGAGTGACTTCAGAAGAATCAAACCCGCCATTTGTAAATTTGGCAACAGCAAGCGTGAGTTTTTATTGTTTCTGTGATAATCAATGAGAAAAATGACTACACACAAATCAACACTGTATCCAACAACAAGGTTCAGACTTTTCTGTACTTGGTGGATGATGAGAGAATCCAGAGGGAGCTACAAGGAGCGAGCCAGAATGGAAACGTATACCAGAAGGTCTCTGAGCTGATGGCCGCTCACGGGTACCACCGGACATTAAAAGTTTATTACCGGACCATCAAGGACCACAACAGCTGAAGTGGGTCAAACAGAAAAGACTGGAAGTGGTTCAACCAAATGGATGCCATTTACAGGCACCAACCGGCAAGCAACGGGAGGGAGAGTTGCCTCAACTCAGCCACAGCATCATTGAAAACCTCGGCCTTGGCATTGTTGGAAACCGTGATAGAGGATTTTTTTTTTTGTTTGTTTGTTTTTTGTTACTTATTTGTACCCGTAGGTAGACTTGGTTTGCAGTCTGGATGTTTGCAGTCTGGATGCAGTTTGGATGGTGAGTGTTTTGTGATTTTAAGCATCTTTTACTTTATTTATCCCATTGGTGGTGTAGCATTGAGTCCTACAATTTGTAAATATAATTATTAATAATTATTAAACTAAGTTTAAAGCTTATTAATAATACTTGTAATACCGTGTTTGTAACACTAGATGGGGCACCATCCACAGTTTTTTAAGAGTCATGAGCACTCTGTAAAGAACCAACTTAACTTAGGAATTTGGCAATTAATAAGTTGAACATTAATTAATAATGTAATTAGCAATGTTTCATTAGTCTCATAGTCTGGAGGCAGAATTGATTGCATGAAATATGAACATACCATACACTTAACTCGTCTCTCCTGTGGCTGGTGTCGCAGATCTGTGCCTGTCACATGAAATTATGGAAAAAAAACAAAATAAACCCAGATGTACCAAGCATTTCACATCACTAGATGGTAGACACATATAGCTTACTGGTCTGCACTGGAAGACTGAGTTCAGCAAAACCAGAACCACGTCGAATCTAATATCACTTCCGGGGCGCAGAAAAAGAGCTGTAAAAACAATTGCGCAACATATATTCCACAGGGAGGAAGCATTTGCTCCAAATTTTGTCAACTATGATTGTAAAAGGGATTATTTAGCTTCTGAAGGGAAATATTTACGTTCTGGACAGCACAAGATAGGTCGGAGCAGAACACTTTTCATTCACCATTGATGAAGCTGCACGTGAGGGGGAGAGGACAATACTGCAGGTTTGGCGGGGTAAACTAACCGAAATTGAGGTGAAATAAATCAGAAGATAAATGTAATTGTTTCTGGATGTGGGAGAGAAAGCGAAAATGACCGACAGAAGACAAATAAGGACCGGGGTGAGCACACGGACGCATAGTGACACATGACGAGCGGTAGGTCTGATCATGTTTTTATCAGTTTGTTTACATTCTACTGATTTTCTGGTTCATATATTTTGAAGATAACAAAAACAACAACAAAACCACAAAACAAAGATGTAGCAGACTCAAGCTGGATTGAACACTAAAATTGGAACTTTGCTTCATGTATGAACAAACTGTCTAACCTCTGCCCAGTTTCATCAGCCCCAACAGGATCCAGCTGTGATGGAGGACCATATGCAGCACCCCTGCCCCCTCTCATCCTTCCTTTCAACATAGATCCTTGACATGGAGAAGAGAGAAGCAGGAAACAAACTCCCCCACTGAGACATTATTTTACGACCACGGCAGTGAAATTCCTACAGAACAGGAATTTTTCCTAAAAACTTTCTAAATGTGCTTACAGTGTTGCTGCATTATCTGTTGTTATAAATGTGTTATTTTATGCATGCTTTTCTTACTTATGAACCCTCACAAATTAGAAAATTCAGATGGAGGTATTTTGATAATGTGTGTCTAGTAGTGATAAGCGTCTGTTTGATGACTGTCTCACTTCTCCATTGGGACGAGCAAGTTTACCAAGGGGGCAGTGATAGTCATGCAAAGCCCTGATTGGCTGACCCTTCAGGACCGCCCTGGGGGTTGGGGCCAATACCCCTTTATCACATGTCTCTACCCAGATTTTTTTTTTTTTTTTTGCTGCTGTTTTTTGAGAAGAGAGGTCCTCTGCCCTCTCTCTCTCTCTCCTCAGAGGCCTGAAGGCCTCTAAATTCAGCTCTTATCTGACTGAAGGTAACACTTGGAGCTTTCCCTTTTTCTAGCATGCTTAAACTACATGAACTTTGATAGTTTTTGAATTTTTCTTTAAAACTTCATCACCTCTAGTAATTCATGACTAGTGGAAGTAATCTTCAATTTTTATCTTTTCTAAAACCAACCAAGCCATGATTTTCTTCTTTAATCCTAATTTTTTGGTAAATCAAGTGTGATCACACTTTTTAGAGCTTATTTGATTTTTAAGGCTTCCTTCTGGCTATCCTGCACTGCCAAATGCAGGCCTAGAGGAGATCCATTGTTCCAGCCACTGTCACGGTGGCCCTAGCGAGCCACCATAAGACGCCACAAGTCACCGGTGAGTTGGCAATGATGTTTAATTTGAGGGTAAGGGAACAGAGGATAACACAAAGTAACGAAGTACTGGAAAGTAATGAGCCACGATGGGAAAAAACACACTACAGTGAAGGACAGGATCACAACAGGGTAAACTTACAATTGTAGATGACGAATGGACAGCGTCTGAGCCGGGGAATGCCCGATGCGTCAGAATCTTGATGTGTGTAGATGAATCTAGATGCGTGTAGAATCTTTGCGGGAGTTTAACAGAGACTGCTGCCTCGGGCTGCATTCAGTACCCGCTTTTAACGCCGGACACTAATGACCCCGAATGCAGCACAGCTGTTTGGCCTTGACAACAGGAAGCTCCACCAGGCGCTGTCACAATAAGAGCCCGGGGAGCCAGAGAGGAAAACCCCGCTGTCAAAGCCTGAAAAGGATGACATATGACCCGAGCGCGGACGAGATCGGCGCTCGGATCATATCAGTACCTCCCCCTTGAGGGCGGGCTCAGAACGCCCAGTACCGACCTCCAACCCCGAACCCGGAACCTCTGGCACAGCGGACGAAATTAGCTCCACGCTGGCGACCCTGGGAGAAGGCTCGGGAGAGAGAAAAGAACCGGGATCAGGATCACCGGCAGCGACAGAACCCGGCGAGACAAGCTCGGATGCAGCGGGCGGCTGCACCCGGCTCGCCTCCCCAAGAGACAGGCAAAAATGCTCGAAAATGGAAAAGAGAAAGACAACACAGAGCACTTGCCTGATCTTGGGTTCCGACGCTGTTCAGGACTCCGATGATCCGGGCTCAGACGGCAGGAGGTCGTTATCAGGCTCCCACTCAGCTACGTCGGGCTCCGCAGCTGGCTTGAAGGTGTCCGCAGCCTGAGGATCCTCCGGCACCGACGTCCACGCCGACGACCCACACAGTGTGGTGGCAGGAGACCCTTGACCCGCTGGACCGAACTGCTCGTCCGTGGAGACCCGGGGACGCTTCTTCATCGGCGCAGGTTCCACGCTGCAGTCCGCTCTCCTCTTCCGCCCACGACGTGGCTGTGGGACCAGAACCAGGCTCTCCAGAACCGCAGGCCCCCTCCTCATCCAGCGACGTTGGTCTGGCGTCGAGGACCGCTCAGCGGAGGGAGACACAGAGGAAGCAGGATTAACAATTAAAGCTACAGCAGGTGGTGGGAGCTCGGGGGACTGCGAACCCGAACTCCACCCCCAGGAGTCAGACAGGGCAAATCACAATAATGAGGATATAAGTGAACTTGGACTTGCCTGTCTCCTGGAGGCAGGATGGTGCCTGCTGTAGCGGACGTAGCTCCTCTCTTTCCCCGCCAGATGGTGACAGAGGGCCCCCTGGGAGGACGAAGGGGAGCCGCTCGCAAAGGTTCCAGGACGGGGCTCGCCAAAACAGGACTCCAGGCACACACAGCAGCCGGGAAAGGCGTTGAGGAGGAGTGGGCGACAGCCGAAACGAGCCGGGCTTGGAGCGCTGACAGGACAGCAGGAGAAGATGGCCCGGGGGGGGAGGCTGCGGGGATTCCCTTCTGACGAGGCGTGGGAGTGACAGCTATGTGGGAGGTAGAGCCTCTGCGGCAACCCGGAACTGGATCCGGATGGGGTTCAAGCTGAGGCTGATTGTAGATGTGACGACGGTTTCTGGCAGAAGGCGAGGCGAAGGTGAGGTCCGGGAATTGCCGCTCCTGTGCGGAGACAGAGGCGAGGAGGTTGGCGAACTCAGGGAAGTCACTTAACTCGGGATTCCTCTCCACCAGTCTGACTGCCGCCGCCACATGCTTCATGATGAGAGAGGGATGAACAGCGGAACGAGCTGCTGCCACTCGGTCCCGGATGGAAACAGCTGTGAGATGGAGCTTCAGCGGGGGATTCCCGAATGATGACACTCTCTGGCGGGGATCACCCCTGGGCGGAGCGAACTCCTGGACGGGAGTGGAGGCAGGAACGGGATCCGGATGTGAGGAGCGAAGATGCCTCCTCTTCGGCTTCCTGCCGGGCTTTCCCTCCAGCCCACGGAGTATCTCACTTTGTGCGGCGATGTCATCTCTCCTCACGCTGACTTCAGGGTGATTAGCGGAGTGAGGAAGATGATTTAGAATGTCTTCAGCTTGGTCCAGGTACTGGTGCACGTCGCTGTGGAAGTCGAGGAGGGAGGCGGCGATGAGGATTTCATCGATGCACTTGAGGGTGTCCGCCAGCTCGTCGCTCCGACTCTGAGCGCAGACCCTCCGCGAAGGCATGCTTCCAGCACGGTACCCAGACAGGAAGGAGCAGTCCAACTGCAAACTCACTGGGAACGGCGTCTCGGTGTGGCGCCTCTGTTTAGGCGTCCTGGCAGCAGTCTCCTGTCACGGTGGCCCTCGCGAGCCACCATAAGACGCCACAAGTCACCGGTGAGTTGGCAATGATGTTTAATTAGAGGGTAAGGGAACAAAGGATAACACAAAGTAACGAAGTACTGGAAAGTAATGAGCCACGATGGGCAAAAACACACTACAGTGAAGGACAGGATCACAACAGGGTAAACTTACAATTGTAGATGACGAATGGACAGCATCTGAGCCGGGGAATGCCCGATGTGTCAGACAGTGTAGAATCTTTGCGGGAGTTTAACAGAGACTGCTGCCTCGGGCTGCATTCAGTGCCCACTTTTAACGCCGCGCACTAATGACCCCGAATGCAGCACAGCTGTTTGGCCTTGACAGCAGGAAGCTCCACCAGGCGCTGTCACAATAAGAGCCCAGGGAGCCAGAGAGGAAAACCCTACTGTCAAAGCCTGAAAAGATAAGATAAGATAAGATAAGATACGCCTTTATTAGTCCCACAATGGGGAAATTCCAGGATTGCAACAGCACAGGGATAGCAACACTCAGAGCAACAATCAGAAGGCAAGAGAAAAAAAACAAGCGCAGCAAGTATACATATGTACATATAAATATAAATATATATATATATATATATATAGTCACACAGTGTGGAGTATTGTAGCTAGATGGGATAGATATATAAATATATAAACACAGTGCGGAGCATTGTAGCTGGATGGAATAAATATATGAATATATAAACACACAGTGCGGAGCATTGTAGCTAGATGGAATAAATATGTAGATATATAAACACACAGTACAGAGCATTGTAGCTAGATGGAATAAATATGTAAATATATAAACACACACAGTGCGGAGCATTGTAGCTAGATGGAATAATATGTAGATATATAAACACACAGTGCGGAGCATTGTAGCCGGATGGAATAGATATATAAGATAAGAGAAGATAAGAGAAGATAAGCCTTTATTAGTCCCACAACGAGGAAATTCCAGGATTGCAACAGCATAGGGATAGCAACACTCAGAGCAACAATCAGAAGGCAAGAAAAAAAAGCAAGAGCAGCTAATATACATATGTACATATTACTATAAATATATATATATATATACACACAGACACACAGATATATAAACACAGTGCGGAGCATTGTAGATGGATGGAATAAATATATGAGTATATAAACACACAGTGCGGAGCATTGTAGCTAGATGGAATAAATATGTAGATATATAAACACCCACAGTACGGAGCATATGAATATATAAACACACAGTGCGGAGCTTTGTAGCTAGATGGAATAAATATGTAGATATATAAACACACAGTGCGGAGCATTGTAGCTAGATGGAATAAATATGTAAATATATAAACACACACAGTGTGGAGAATTGTTGCTAGATAGAGTAAATATATAAATATATATATAAACACAGTGTGGAGCATTGTAGCTAGATGGAATGAAACAGCACAACCGTCTACTTAGTTATCCTACATGGTATGATTATGTACCCATACATATTCTCACCCTCCATAGCGACCGGTATTTTCCTAGTTGTATACCGGAGGGGACCATTGTGTAAGTATATTGCGTCTTTTGCACCCAAAACTATTAGGTTGTCACGTCTTTTTGCTATCTCTGTGAGCAGCCCTGCTTAGGTTGTACAGTCTGACAGCCATAGGTAGGAAGGACCTGCAAAACCTCTCGGTTGTGCACCTAGGATGATGTAGTCTGCTGCTAAATGAGCTCCTCAGTGCATTCAGTATGTCCTGCATAGGGTGGAACTCGGACTCCACCAGAGATGACAGTTTAGCCACCATCCTTCTCTCTCCTATCTCCTCCACTGGGTCAAGGCGTTACCCCAGGACAGAGCTAGCTTTCTTGATCAGTTTGTTCAGTCTCTTCCTATCGGCTGCTGTAATGCCACTCCCCCAGCAGACCACTCCAAAAGTGATGGCTGATGCCACCACCGTGTCATAGAATGTCTTCAGCAGTGTCCTTTGTACACCAAAAGACCTGAGTCTCCTCAGTAGGAACAGCCTGCACTGTCCCTTCTTGTAGAGTGCATCAGTATTGTGTGACCAGTCTAGTTTATTGTTCAGATGAACACCCAGGTACTTGTAGGATGTCACCATCTCGATGTTTGTTCCCTGTATATTTACTGGTGGTGTGAGGGGTTGTCCTTGCCTGCGGCAGTCCACCACCAGCTCCTTAGTTTTCTTCGCGTTGTTCTGGAGGCAGTTCCGATGGCACCAGTCCACGAAGTCCTGGATAAGCCCTCTGTACTCAGCTTCATCTCCGTTGGAGATAAGGCCAACGATCGCAGAGTCATCAGAGAACTTCTGTAGATAGCAGTGTGTTGTGTTGTGTGAGAAGTCCGCAGTACAAAGGGTGAGCAGGAAGGGAGCGAAAACCGTTCCCTGGGGGGCCCCCGTGCTACCGATGATCGTGTCGGACACACAGTCCCGGGTTCTTACAAACTGAGGCCGGTTTGTGAGGTAGTCCAGGATCCATGATGACAGGTGCTGGTCCACCCCTGCGCACAGCAGCTTGTCCTTCAGGATCATCGGTTGGATGGTATTGAAAGCACTGGAGAAGTCAAAGAACATGATCCTCACCGCATTTCCGGGCTTCTCCAGGTGGGACAGAGAACGGTGAAGGAGGAAGATCACCGCATCCTCCACCCCAATGCCATGCTGGTAGGCGAACTGGAGTGGATCCATCGCTGGTCCCACCAGGGGGTGGAGGTGAGCAAGGAGCAGTCTCTCCAGGGTCTTCATCATGTGGGACGTCAAGGCCACTGGTCTGTAGCTGTTCAGATCTTTGGAGTTGGAAGTCTTTGGTACAGGTACCACACAATATGTTTTCCACAGCTGTGGTACCCTCCCCAGCTTCAGGCTCAGATTGAAGATGTACTCCACAATCCCACACAGCTGGTCTGCACAGGACTTGAGGAGCTTTGCGCTGATGCCGTCCGGTCCCAACGCCTTCCTCGCCTTGATCTTCCTCAGCTCCGTCCTCACCTGGGTCTTAGTAAGGGTCAGGTTGGGGGGCTGTGTGTTGGGAGTGGGGGGGGGGGGTGTTGGTGGAGTGGGGAGTGGGCAGCAGGACTTGATGTCTTTAGAGGCAGCAGTGGTTGTTGTGCAGTCAGGAGGGAGGGCGGTTGGTCAAACCTATTGAAAAACAGATTCAGATTGTTCGCCCACTCCCTGCCCCCCGTGGCCTGGGGGGAGGTATTCTGGAGCCCAAAGATGGTTTTAAGGTTTCTCCAGACCCCGCTGATGTCACTCTGTTGCAGCTTGTCCTCCATCTTCGTCCTGAAGCTGTCCTTGCCTTCTCTGATCTTTCTCCTCAGCTCCCTCTGTACGGACTTCAGCATCTCCCTGTTCCCTGAACTGAAGATCCTCCTCTTCTCTCTTAGAAGTGTTTTGATCTCAGGGTTGATCCAGGGTTTGTTGCTTGAGCAACACCGTATGGTCTTGGTGGGAATGGTGTTGTCCACACAGAAGCTGATGTAGTCCGTGATGGTGTGAGTGAGGCCATCGATGTCCTCACCATGTGGATCGCAGAGCTGCTCCCAGGCGGTGGTTTCAAAACAGCCCTTTAGAGTGTCCATTGCCTCCTCAGACCATAACTTCACTGTGCGCATGGCCTGAGGTTGTCTGTGCACTCGGGGTTTGTACACCAGCCGGAGATGAACCAAGTTAAGATAAGATAAGATAAGCCTTTATTAGTCCCACAATGGGGAAATTCAAGGATTGCAACAGCACAGGGATAGCAACACTCAGAGCAACAATCAGAAGACAAGAAAAAACAAGAGCAGCTAGTATACATATGTACATATTACTATATATATATATATATATATATATATATATATATATATACAGTATATATATATATATATAGACACACAGTGCGGAGCATTGTGGTTGGTCGATGTGCAGCAGAAAGTCTAAGCTCTCTCTTCACGGATGCGGCAGGCCAGCTGGATGTCTTTGGGCATGATGGTGACCCTCTTGGCATGGATGGCGCACAGGTTGGTGTCCTCGAAGAGACCCACCATGTAGGCCTCGCTGGCCTCCTGCAGAGCCATGACGGCGGAGCTCTGGAAGTGCAGGTCGGTCTTGAAGTCCTGAGCAATCTCCCTCACCAGGCGCTGGAAGGGCAGCTTACGGATGAGCAGCTCCGTGGATTTCTGGTAGCGACGGATCTCTCTCAGAGCCACGGTACCGGGCCTGTAACGGTGAGGCTTCTTCACTCCGCCGGTGGCCGGAGCACTTTTCCGAGCAGCCTTGGTGGCTAGCTGCTTCCTGGGGGGCTTTTCCCAAGTAGATTTACGGGCGGTCTGTTTGGTTCTTGCCATCGCTCTTTATTATTCTGTCTTACATTTCTTGCATGCCGCCTAAACTCCAACCCAGCACCCACGTCGTTTTCGCTTCAGTTCCCCGGTATGTCGAGTTTCTCCGTTAGCACCGGGTGGTGGTTTAGTGATAGCTAGCTCTTCCCTGCTGTATCGTCTCCTGCTGTAAACAGAGGCTCCGTCCGCCGACTCGGGAGACCTTTGGGGCGATCTGTGTGTCCGTGATATATATAGAGTGAAAGGTGTGCCGGATCAGAAAGTTATCACCGGATCAGAAAGAAGAAGGAAGATAAAAAGACTCAGAATTGAGCCGCTGTTGCAAAAGGCAGCCAACTCGTGTGGCGCCGGACCGGAAGTCGTAAGTTGTGATCCGATCTCCCGAGTGGGGGGAGTTGTGATGAGGTGTACGCCTCCTTAGTGTTTGCGTAGAATAAGTCCAGTGTTTTATTGTCTCTAGTGTGGCATGTGACATACTGGGTAAACGTGGGTAGAATGGGAGACAGTGAAACATGGTTGAAATCGCCTGAAATGAGGAGAAGAGCATCTGGGTGTTCTGTCTGCAGCCTGCCAGTTACTGAATGGATGACGTCACGCGCTGTCCCAGCGTTCGCTGTCGGATTTGCATAAACAACAATGCAGATCACGTGTGAGTATTCCCTCGGGAGATATGTAGGCCGCATGCTAACAGCTAGCAACTCAATGTCTTTGCTGCAGTGTCGTTGTTTAACAGCCCCTTGCTTTGCCGCTGTCTGATGTTCGGTCTGCCCGTATCGCGTGGAAACCCTCCAGTTCAATGTTAGCATCTGCTGCTAATTCAGTTAGCCAAGTCTCTGTGAATAGATACAGACTACACTCCCGGTATATGCTATTGTAGCGGGAGATAGCCGCTAGCTCATCTACCTTTCCCAGTAACGATCGTACATTCCCCATAACAACGGATGGAAGGGTGGGTCTGTACCTTATATTTCTTGCCCGCCGCCTTACTCCAGCCCGGCACCCACGGCGTTTTTGAGAAAAGGATGACATATGACCCGAGCGCGGATGAGATCGGCGCTCGGATCATATCAGCCACCTCCAGCAGACACAAGCTCCGGGCCTGAACCAGGCCCCACCTCACCGAGGAGTTCCAGGCCGAGACCCCGGGGCACAGGACAGCAGGGAGACTCATTGCCACCAAGGCTCATCTCCAGCCCAGGTTGGACCAGTGCCGGGCTACCCAGAGTCATTCCTCCCATGCCTGTGACCCCTCCCAAGGCTATACCATTTTGTCCTGTTCCAAGCCTCTTGGGAACCAAGCAATGCCAAGAGAGTAAGGCAGTTAACAGCACTAGCTTCAAGGAAAGCCATAACCTTTTTCTGTAATGACCGCCCCTTTTTGGACACAAGGTAAAGTTAATCTGTTTTCTTTTTTATAACAATTTTTTTCCAAATTCCCTTTTCCTTAACTTTGCGTTCCACTTACATTTTACCACTATTTTCACTTCACTTTTATTCCACATATTTAAGTCCTGTAAATATGTAAATATTGCTGTTTCTTCATATATGCAAAATTACCACTGTTCATGCTAATTTGGTTATCTTCCCATTCTACAAGCTATACAGATGTCTATTGTCATTTTGGGTTTTTCTGTAATAAATTTAATAACCTCTTCATCGGTGTTCTCTATGTCCAGATTTTAAAAATCACACAGTGTCAAGAACTGATGACCACATTATGAGACTAATCAAATATTGTGAACAGAATTATTAACTAAGGCTTAACTTACCAATTGCCAAATTCTTAAGCTTAAGTCTTTGTCCATAAGAGTTTCCACCTCTATAGAATGTGGATGGTGCCCCAACTAGTGTTACAAACAAGGTAATGCAAGAGTTATTAATAATTATTAATTCCAGTTATTAATTATTAATAATCATATACATATCAATGGTTGGCAGCGCGGTGGCGGAGTGGTTAGCACTGCGGCAGTACAGCAACTCACCCTTGGCTGGGGGATCCTGGGTTCGATCCCAGCCCCCGACCAACAGTGATCTGTGTGGAGTTTGCATGTTCTCCCCGTGTCTGCGTGGGTTTACTCCGGGATTTCTCCGGTTTCCTCCCACATGCCAAAAACATGCAAGTTAGGTTAACTGGCATCAAACTGGGGATTCTAAATTGTCCTTAGGTATGACTGTGAGAGTAAATGGTTGTCTGTCTCTCTGTGTTGGCCCTGCGATGGACTGGTGATCTGTCCAGGGTGTACCCTGTCTTTCGCCCAAAGATGCTGGAATAGGCTCCAGCCCCCCCGCGACCCGAAAAGGATTAAACGGAAGAAGATGGATAGATGGCTGGATATCAATGGTGTCCCCACCCCATGATAATGCTACAAAGACAAAAAAAAAAAACATCCTTTGTGTAAATATGTCCAAAGTCCACTTTGACAGAAAGTTATGTAATCTGATGTGGCTACCGTCACATTATGCAAATTAGATGCATAAATTTACTCCTGTCATAGACTTTGGATCATATTCTACATCTTTTTCATTGACAGTAAGCCATTATCTCTTACCACTTTCAAGTTACAGCCTTTGGAATTTATGATGTCTAAACTGAATATTTCCTTGAAAAAAATCTTCACCACCAGAGGTGTGCATGCAGATGATGTGGATCTGCAACCTAAAACCTCAAGTAGTTAAGATCACCATATTATTATTATGATGAAGCTGTACTACTTAAAGGTCTGATCTGTGCGGTCTCTGAAGTTAAAGGAAATTTGTGCAGTTCTAATAAAAAAGTTACAAAAATTTAGTATAGAATTTTGAATCGAATGGGTAAAGAAAAAAGAGGGAGCAAGAGAGGATGCGCAGAATAATATAATATAAATAATAAATATAAATATAATAATAATATAATGGCAACCTCACTTTGAACAAACAAGGACATCGCCATTGTCTCCTGTATGTAGACAATGAGCTTGCTAATTAGCTGGCTAGCTAGCTAGCTAGCCATCAATGCAAACTCCGTGCTCAGCTTGTATTTTGTGCTTGCTGTCTCTTAAGTATTCACTTCTGACAGCAAAACATCAGCATATCAACAACATAACGGGCCGCCTCGCAAAAATGAACCCACCAACTTTGAGGTGGTACTCAGTTGTAATGGAAAACGACCAAAACTGTGTCAGGGCGAGAAGTGTCACGGTGAGTCGAACTTAGTTGGTGCTAGTGGAAAAGGGCCATTAGAAGTACGATTATGTACCGCATTACAGTACAGTGGCAATAAACTACATGTCCCACAATGCATTGCAGTTTTTTATGACCAGTGTTGGGAGTAACGCGTTACTTTGTAATGCCACTACTTTTGCAGTAATGTGCTGTGTAATGAAATTACTGTTTAAAAATTCAGTAATGCATTACAGTTACTGAAATTTGATCAGATGCGTTAGTCATTATGACCCTATGTAGCTGATGATGCCATCAGTCAGTGTGACCTGTTGCAAAGAGACTGTTCACTACTGGGCGGAGGAAAAGATGAAGCTACTTTGTTTTTGTGGAAATAGACAGATTATTTTTTCTTTGTCGCGGTTAAGGACAAAAGCCTATTGGTGGGCTGTGTGAGACCGACTGCAATTTTCAGAAGTGCCTAAGAACAGCAACAATTTCCAACAAAGCTGGTGATATACTATGCTAACAATACCGTATTAGTGCATTACGCTATCTGAACAGCCATGGCTGGATGTAAGGTGGAAATACTCTTATGTGAACACACACAGCTGGATTTCAAACACAGGTATGAATCTGGACAGTTTGTGACCCAGTAAGAATTAAACCGACTGACTGCCAGATGAGATGAGATTCAACTTTATTGTCATTACACATGTATGAATACAAGGTAACGAAACGTGACTTGGCATTTGGGCACGCTCTGCAGAGCGCATCCAAGGCCGGGGAAGCCGCTAGGCGCCAGTCATAAAGAAGAAAGGGAAAAAAAAGAAAAGAAAGGATATGACACAATAGGCGAGAGAAAAAAACATGTTTTATCAAATTGACGCTTAATGAGTAAGCGAAATTTTGATTGCAGGCAAAAAAACCCTCAATGCATATTTAGCAGACATTTAGTAGACAAATCACACGCAGAAGGAGAGCAGTGTGTGTATATCGTATGCATGTAGTGTTGTATGCATTGTGTAGTGTAAATGTAACAGTTGTTAGTGAGCAGCAGAGGGTGCCTCCTGGCAGTGGATAGATGTTATAATCATGTGACTTATAAACAAGTCCAGAGTCCAGAGTCTATCTCTCTCTCTCTCTTGCTTGCAGAAGGCACATGGGCATTGTCCTCGAGGGTCCAATCCGCTGATGACAAACAACTGATTGTTGATTGTTTGGGTAGACATGAGCCGATCCTTCCGCTTATCTCAGTCAGGAGGAATGTAAACACGGGGCAAACAAGGTCAAATCAAATCAAATCAAATCAGCACAGTGCACTCAGAGAATAGAATTTGTCCTCATCCGTGTAGTTCTGTGCTTCCATTATATATGCAGGCTTAAACTGTTTTTCCATAGAGAGCACAGGGCTTCAGATGTATTCCTTCACTGAATCACTGTCATTCAGTTCACCGTTTGCCGCTACTTGTGCCCTCCCCAACTGGTCGAATTTGATGAAGGAGCTTGCCGGGTCCGCTTGATCAGCTCTCTCACTTTCCTTCAATTTCTGATACATCAGGGAACTCCACAGCCAAAAATAGAAGTCCTGAGATCATAACCAATAATGTTTCCATAGACGCATGAATTCCAATGTCCATGAGTCTCCTCGTAGGTTCCAATTCTTGGGCTCCCCCTTGGCCCAATTCTTGTTGAAAAATAGTGACAATAGCACATTTAAGCCGCTTCCAAATCCATAATTTCCGTTTAGATTAAGATTCAGCAGAAGAAGAGCGACTAAACACAGACAAAAACGTAACATTGCAAAAGCTGGGAATAGATCAGGAAGGCAGGGGAGGAGGGAAGAAAAATGCGACTGCTCTCTCTCAAGGCAAGATGGGAAAAAAAAAAAACTGTTACGCTGTTAACAGTTGTTAACAGTTGTTAATGTTGTTAATGTTGTTAATGTTGATAACGGTCATTTCCCATCAGACTGCTGAGACTGTGATCCACTGAAGTTAAAACACATTTACTTGCTACCTGGATAAAGATTATTCAAAAATGGATTTGATCTCCAAAAGGAATTTAAAGGACTGGATCATGTCTCTGTCACGGCAGACATTTGGACTGTGGACAATGGACATTCTCTTTCGATCACTGCACATTGGATTAAATCCATAATATACGTAAAGGTCAGATATGCATATCGTTCAAACCGCTCCACGGAGGATGCTATAGTCACCACCCTGCACTCCGTCATCACCCACCTGGATCAGAAAGACACCTACGCCAGACTCCTGTACATTGATTTCAGTTCAGCATTCAACATCATTATCCCCCAGAGACTGATGGAGAAATTACTCCTTCTTGGTCTGAACACCGCCACATGTCTCTGGATCCTGCATTTCCTGACTGAGAGACCTCAGTCTGTCCGGGTTGGAAACAACATCTCCAACTCTGTCACGCTGAGCACCGGATTCCCTCAAGGCTGCGTACTCAGTCCACTGTTGTTTACACTTCAAACACATGACTGTGTATCCAGACATGAGGGGAACCAGATTATTAAGTTTGCAGACGACACCACGGTGGTGGGATTTATTCAGAGGGATGAGGAATCAATGTACAGGGAGAAAGTGAGAGACCTGGAGGGCTGGTGCAGGGAGAACAATCTGGTGCTGAACGTGGACAAAACGAAGGAGATGATTATCGACTTCTGGCGGTCACAGCCTGAACACATCCCCCTCAGCATCGGCAGCCATTTAGTGGAGAGAGTGGAGAACATCAAGTTCCTCGGAGTGCAGATCTCGCAGGACCTGACCTGGAGCAAGAATTCCTTGGGGATCAGGAAGCGGGCTCAGCAGAGACTGCACTTCTTGAGGAAACTCAAACAGGCCTCTCTCCCCATCTGCATCCTCAGGACCTTCTACAGAGGTGTGGTGGAAAGTGTTCTGATGTACTGCATTGCTACATGGTACTCCAGCTGCAGTATGTCAGACAAAAAAGCCCTGCAGAGGATAGTTAAGGGAGCTGAGAGGGTAATTGGAGTCTCCCTCCCCTCTGTCCAAGAACTTTTTCAGAACCGTTGTAGGAGCAGGGCACTGAACATTGTCAAGGACCGTTCTCACCCTCTGCATAAACACTTTGAACTTCTGCCATCTGGCAAACGATTCTGGAGCATCAGAGGCAGAACCACCAGACTGATTAACAGCTTCCTTCCACAAGCTGTTAGGATGCTGAACAGTTGATCCGGAATCTCTCATACACACTACTGCACCTACGGACATTATGTATATTATTTGTATATTATAGTTCTGGTTAGTTTTTCAAGTATGTCTCAGGGATGTGTGAATGGATGTGGTGGGGTGGGGGGGGGGTGAAGATATGTGTGAGTGTGTCTTAAATCATGTTCTTTTACTTATATGGATGCCGAGAGAAACGCAATTTCATCTTGCCTGCAATACAGTTGTAAGTACAGCAATATGAAAATAAAGGTTGATTTGATTTGATTTGATATGATTTGATTTGATTTGATAAACATTGACAGCTTTATGCAGTGTTGCCAACTCACTCTTTTGGAGTGATTCTCATTCTTTTTTCCTCTATCTCACTCCACAAACCCTATTTCTCACCCCAAAATGAGGAAATTACTGGCAATTCTGTGTTGATTTTCTTCAGATTTTTCCCACAATAAAAGCTCTCAAGGCAGGATAAAACAGACTGAACATGTTCTAAAAGCTCTGTCTGAAACAGTCTGTTTTCAGCCTGACATTAACCTGTTGCACTTCGGTGTACCACAGGCGGGCACGTCTCTGCGTCCTAGGATGCACCAGGGCATCCTAGTATGCACACTGTGCGTCCTAGGAGGCACTGAAAAAAAAAAAAACACCTGCATTTCCGTTCTTCCACTACAGACACAGCCGCGAACAGAAAGCCAAAGGAGTGCTTTGATTGGTTTAGATGTGATTGACCTCTCATTCGACTAATAAGAGCCTTGAATTGGGTTTCTGAAACCTTGAAGAACCAATGACTGAAAACCTAGCAAGAAGGACCCGCCTACCAACGGCTGCGAATGCAGCCAGCCAATTGAAGCACAGAAGTTTGAAAGCTGTTTTGTGTAAGGCTGGGTGACACACAGGCGTTCGCCAGTCTTTTTTTCTAACTACTGTTCTTATTTGTTTTGAAAAATCATTCGCCAAAACCGCAATCATGGAAGCGCAAAACCGCAATAATGGAATTATGGTTTGACTGGGTCGTGAGACCAGAACCACGAGTCCGTAACAAGCGGACCAGCTTCATGTTCGTCTGACAATGAGGAAGAGAAGCTCGCCAGCTACACTGCTGTTGTGAACAGGTAAGTGTTATAAGCTAAATTATTCTTTATCCCTGAAAATTGTAATCAAAAATGACTTTTGACCGATCGGTAAATTACAACTGTGCGTCATCGCCACATGACGGACCGCGGCGCACGAACCCGTGCACCGGGCGATGTCTGTCCTCTGTAGCGGGGGGGGGGGGGAGACAACCCCCCCACACACACACTCACACACACACAGCCCTGAGTGTCACCTTTCATTAGAGCCCAAGATGAAGATTCTATATTGAATCATTCAAAAGTTACAGACGTTTTTCCAAACTGTGCCATTTGGCACAATTTGGCACAGTTTAGATTAGATTAGATTAGATTCAACTTTATTGTCATTACACATGTATGAATACAAGGTAACGAAATACAGTTTAGCATCCAATCAGAAGTGCAAAGGACAGCAGGGCAGTATATACGGTAATTAACAGTATGTGCAATTTAAGCAAATATATGCAAATATATGCAGCAGTGCAGAAAGTTAAAAGTACTGTTATGTGCAAATAATGTGCAATAAGTTAGATGTAGTTATGTAGTTATGCAGTTATGTACAGGTGAGGATGGTAAAAGATGATTGTAAGAGAGTCAGCGGGGAACTAAGTTCAATAACGTGACAGCTGTTGGAAAGAAACTGTTCCTAAACCTGCTGGTTCTAGTCCGAAGGCTTCTGAAACGTCTTCTGGAGGGGAGAAGCTGGAACAGTCCATGAGCAGGATGGTTGGAGTCCCTAAGAATGCTGCGTGCCCGGCGCAGACATCTTTTCCTGTAGACGTCCTCTATAGCTGGAAGTGGAGTCCCTGTGATGCGTTGGGCGGTTTTCACCACCCGCTGCAGCGCCTTGCGGTCAGCTACAGAGCAGCTCCCATACCAGAGTGTGATACAGTTGGTCAGGGTGCTCTCTATCACGCAGCGGTAGAAGTTGCCAGGATGTCAGTTGACAGATGGTTCTTCTTCAATGTCCTCAAGAAGAAGAGGCGCTGATGGGCCTTCTTGATCAGGCTGGTGGTGTTAACTGACCAGGACAGGTCCTCCGAGATGTGGGTCCCCAGGAATTTGAAGCTGGGGACACGTTCAACAGCTATGCCATTGATATGGATGGGGTCATGTGTCTCTTCCCTCTCCTTCCTGTAGTCCACTATGAGCTCCTTGGTTTTGCTGGTGTTAAGGAGCAGGTTATTGTCAGCGCACCAAGTAGCCAAGTGCTCAACCTCTGCCCTGTAATCTGACTCGTCGTTGTCCCTGATGAGTCCAATCACCGTGGTGTCATCTGCGAACTTTATGATGGAATTGGATCCATACATAGGCCTGCAGTCATGGGTGTAGAGGGAGTAGAGGAATGGGCTGAGCACACAGCCCTGTGGTACACCAGTGTTGAGTGTGATGACGGAAGAACGGTTGGGGCCTGACCTAACATGCTGGGGTCTGTTGGTCAGAAAATCCATGATCCAGTTGCAGGTGGAGGTACTGATTCCCAGGTCCCCAAGTTTGGTGAGCAACTTGGAGGGGATAACTGTGTTGAATGCTGAGCTGAAGTCAATAAACAGCATTCTTGCGTAGGTGTTCTTGTCATCCAGGTGTGAGAGTACATAGTGCAGCGCTGTAGAAACCGCATCCTCTGTACTCCTGTTGCTCCGGTAGGCGAACTGATGAGGGTCCAGTGTTGGGGGCAGGCCTTTTTTGAGCTGTGCCAAGACCAGTCGCTCAAAGCACTTCATGACTATGGGCGTCAGTGCCACAGGGCGATAGTCATTTAGGCACGATGGTGTTGAATGTTTCGGCACTGGTACTATTGAAGTGGTCTTGAAGCACGCTGGTACCACGGCCTGGGCCAGGGACAGATTGAAGATGTCTGTGAAGACCCCTGCCAGCTGCTCAGCGCATGCCCTCAGCACACGCCCAGGAATGCCATCAGGGCCAGCAGCCTTACGTACGTTGACATGACTCAGTGCATTACGGACGTCGGTGTGGGTGAGTGTGAGGTGGTGGAGGTCATCAGAGGGTGGGAAATTGATGTTCTTTTCATTGTTGTCCTTGTCAAAACGAGCATAGAAGTTATTTAGCTCATTGAGAAAGGGCACAGTCATGGCTATAGGTATGGAGTTGCTGGGCTTATAATCAGAGATAGCTTGAATGCCCTGCCACATACGTCGGGGATCAGAGTCCCCAAAATGTTCCTCCACCTTCAGCTTGTAGCTGTGCTTGGCCTTGTTGATGCCCCTCTTCAGATCTGCCCTGGATGAACTGTAGGCCTGTGCATCACCAGATCTAAAGGCATTGTTACGTGCTTTTAGCAGAAGTCGCACTTCTCTGTTCATCCACGGCTTCTGATTTGGGTACGTGGTGATCTGTCTTTCCGTGGTGACACTGTCAATAGTGGTGTTGATATGGTCCAGGACTGAGTGGGTGTAAGAGTTGATGTTTATGTGGGAGCCACAGGTAGCCTGAGAGGTGAACATACTCCAGTCTGTGTTCCTAAACTTCTCCTGGAGTACAGAGTCAACCCCCTCTGGCCACACTTTGATGGTCCTCACTGATGGCTTCACCCGGTTGATGAGCGGTACATCCTTGGGGGTAAGGAACAAGGATAAATGATCAGACTGGCCTAGGTGGGGGAGGGGAGTTGCTGTGTAGGCTCCCACAATATTGGTGTAAACATGGTCCAATGTTTTGTCCCCTCTTGTGTGACAGGAGACATGCTGGTAGAATTTAGGAAGCACTGTCTTGAGGTTAGAGTGGTTAAAATCACCCGCCACAATAAATGCTGCCTCTGGGTGTGCAGTTTGTTGTTTGCTAATAGCTGCATGCAGTTCTTTCATAGCAAGCTTAGCATTAGCATCCGGAGAAATGTAAGCGGCTGTTATGATGGTACAAGTGAACTCGCGTGGCAGATAGAAAGGTCTACATTTAACCATGAGAAACTCCAGGTTAGCTGAGCAGTGTCTCTCAACAGTGACAGAGTTCGTGCACCAAGCCTTGTTAATATAAATGCACAATCCCCCCCCCCTCTTGTCTTACCGGAGTCAACTGCTGCTCTGTCTGCCCGGAGCGTGTGTAGGCCGGCTAGCTCGATAGCATTGTCGGGTATTCCACTGTGAAGCCATGTTTCCGTAAAAATCATGATATTGCAGTTCATAAGTTTCTTATTGTTGGTGATCCGAAGCCGTAGTTCACTCATTTTGCTCGCCAGAGACCGTACATTAGCAAGGAAAATACTGGGTAGTGATAGCCGGTGCGGTGTTAGCTTTAGCTTAGCTCTTAGCCCACCGCGTTTACCCCTCCTTTGTTTACGATCCTTACGCCGCCTGCGAGCACTTCCGGTCGGCCGGGAAGCCTGCCGAGCGTCGGGAGTTCTCCAGAGCTCCGGGATGAGACGTAGATTCAGACATAGGTTGCTGATAAAAAGGTCGTTATCGTTGTTTTGTAAACCAATATTTAAAAGCTCATCTCGGGTGTAAGATGTAAAAGCAGAGCTGTTCTGAACGAACATACCCGAAATGAGCAGAAATAACACTGCTAGTCCCCAGAATCTGGTAGGACGCTGAGCCTCGCGTTGTGCACGCGCCGCCATCTTGCGTTTAAAAAAAAAAAAAAAGTAACGCCTGGGAACGTAACGCAGTTCAAAAACGCCTGGGAACAACCTGAGAACAAAGTTGTGTAATATATTCATTTTTTGTGGTATTGTTACAAAATTTTGACCTCAGCTGGATAACACTTGGTTCTACATTTCTGTTGCATTTTCCAGCCCAGATCTGAAGCTGTGTGTTATTTGCAAGCATTTGTATCCAAAAAAACAACCAGGCGAAATTTATTTTCTTCAAGTTCACTATGTTTAGATGACTGTTACTCAGTGGCCGGAGCACTTAGAGAGATTATGACTGTTTTGCCAAAAAATTCAAAGTGTTTTCTTTTAAATGAGACCAACCCCATGAAGATGCTGCAAAGGGTTGAAGAACAGCTTTTGATTTACTTTGGGCACATTATTTTTTGGCGTTTTTAGGGAAATTGGCCAGAGTACAAGGGGTTAATAAGCCCGTAATGTAATCCATTAATTAAATTATCTGCTATGTGTGCAAGATGATTTAAGCATACATTTAAAAGGAATGTGAAAGTTACTTTTCCAAGTACAGTAACTAGTTACTTTAATCATGCAGTAATTGGTAAGTAACTCAGTTACTTTTGAAAAGAAGTAACTAGCAAATGTAATTAGTTACTATTTTTTAGTAACTTGCCCACCACTGGTTATGACAACATCCAACCACAGATGGCAGTGTTACAACATCAGTCATTACCCTTAAAATAATATGTTTGTTTGTTTGTTTGTTTGTTTGTTTGTTTGTTTGTTTGTTTGACTGATGGTGTTGGGGAACAAAATCTGTGAAAAAAGAAAAAAAAATGTTTGTGCTGAAAAGAGACAAAGGAGTCTCTCTTCTTTGCAACAAGACCATGTCAGTACTCAAGGAATACAATTTACGTTGGTATTTTGAAACCAAACATAGAGCTGGGTATGCTAACTTTCGCCCCCAAGAACAGAGGCAGAAGCCCTAAGAATTAAACAAAAGTGCAGTCTGCAGCCTCAGCAGAACTTGACTGCAAAAGTTGCAGCAAAAAATGATGCTGCTGTAAGAGCCAGTTTTACCCAACCCTGATACCTGTACATACTGTATATATGGGCTTACAGTTACAATGGGCCCTTTGACAGCAACCTGGATCAAGTGCTAGGTAACTTATGTGTGAGTAGCCAGCTTCACTCAGTTTAAAAACATATTTTCACCTCAGTGGAAAAAGGAGTTTCTGTGTGTCCTCCCCAAACATCTGAAGCTGTAACAGGTGCCTCTCAGCTCAAGGACATCAAAATCATTAAGGAAAGAGAGTCTGGAGCACACTGTCCAATTCACAGCTGGACAGTGGACTCCAGACTCTCTTTCCTTTTTAATATTTTCACCTCACTTGTTTCGTTGATTTAGGGACTACAAATAATTGTGCTATTGAGCGCTACATTTAAATTGGCCTTGGTGGAGGAATGCACTATCAGATCATCACCAAAATCTAAAGGGTGAATCCTTAGGCCAAGGGCCACCTTTGGTGAAAATTTCATCCAAATCCGTACAGTAGTTTTTGCGTAATCCTGCTAACAGACAAACAAACAAACGCCGGCGAAAACATAACCTCCTAGGTAGAGGTAAAAATCAGTTATTTTTTCTCAAACCAGCAAGAGTGTTTACAAGCAGTAGCTGCAAAATGTTTCATTCCATTAACTTTATTTTTACTAGTGCAAACACACCTGCACTAGAATTATCCTTCAATCATGTTAATTAGCACTGCAGCAAAGCTGGCATAC
This sequence comes from Pholidichthys leucotaenia, assembly GCA_020510985.1. Taxonomy (NCBI): domain Eukaryota; kingdom Metazoa; phylum Chordata; class Actinopteri; order Cichliformes; family Pholidichthyidae; genus Pholidichthys; species Pholidichthys leucotaenia. The sequence goes on along the minus strand of CM035838.1, from coordinate 165,250,314 downwards.
TGCAAAATCAATCCCACTGCTTGACTGACATGCCAATCTAAAATATGCTGATGGGCTTTGTGCAAATGAGCTGACTTGCTGGGCCTCAGGGTCTTATTATCAAATCTTTCAAGATCACCCAGTGGGTTACTGTATGTTATTGGTAACTTGAGAAAAAAAAACAAAACTCATACATGCAGGCATCTATCCCTCATGGAGTTCAGGCTCCTCCAGAGGAAAATGAAGGCATTTTCAGAGGGATTCTTTCCACTTCCTCAGAGGTAGTCGCCAATCTTTTGGCCCCACTGTATACCCTACAGGAAAGTTTCTCCCCTTCCGAGTCATTTAACTGCTGGCCAAAATCTCTTAGTGGCACCCTGAGGTTTGACGATGGCTTCATCAAACTCCTCCCACACCTGAGTTGAAGGTGTTATAGCTGCAAACAGTGGCTTTCCACAAGGTTTAGGAGTGTGTTTATGGGAATTTCTGACCATTCTTCCAGAAGTGCATTTGTGAGGTCAGACATATGGTGGATGCAGAGGCCAGGCTCCCAGTCTCTGCTCAAATTCAGCCCAAAGGTGTTCTGTCGGGTTGAGGTCAGGGCTCTGTGCACGCCAGTCAAGTTCCTCCACAAAAAAACTCTGCCCATGTGGGCCCCACCAATGGGCTGTCTTATGGGTCTCATGTGGGTTTGTCTGCAAGTTCCATGTTGGCCCCATCTGTGTTTGCCCACATGGACTTTACCTGTGGTGCAGGTAAGCAGGTAATGCTTACCCGCTTTAAACCCATCTGTGTCCTACATGGGTTTAATGTGGCTGAGCAGGTTTCAGTAACACTGGTGCCATAGGCAAAATTATGAAAAAAAAAACAGTGAAAAATTTACAAAAAAGTAGCATATTTATGAGGAAAAAAGTCAGAAATTTACTAGAAAAAAGTTGCAAATTTAGGAGAAAAAAGTTCCAAATTTACAAGAAAAAAATTGTAAAATTACTTGAAGCGTTACAAACTTGCAAGAAAAAAACCTCACAAGTTTATAAAGAAAAACCTAGAAAGAGTGGCAAGTTAACAAAAAAGCGAGAGTACATATATTTAAAATCTACACGAAAAAAGTCCCAAATTTATGAGGAAAAAGTTGTAAGTTTACAGTTAAAAAAAGTTGAAAATTTTTGATAAAGTTCCAAATTTACAAGAAAAATGTCGCAAATTTATGGGAAAAACAAATTCACAAGAAAATAGCAAATTTACAAGGAAAAAAGTAACAACTTTATGAGAAAAAGTTGCAAAATTACAAGAAAAGGTTAGCAAATATTCAATAGATCAGTCACAATTTCACAAGGAAAACTAACAAATTTATGAGAAAAAGTTTCAAATTTTCAAGAAAAATGTGTCAAGTCATGGGGCAAAAGTCATAAATTCACAAGAAAATAACACATTTATGAGAAAATAAGTTGAAAATGGATAAAGTCCATGTGGGCAAACACAGATAGGGCCAACATGGAATCCATGGACAAACCCACATGGGGCCCATGACACAGCCCAGGCTTAACCTTTACTGGGGCCCACATGGGCATGCTGGCTGGGTATGGACCTTTCTTTGTCCACTGGTGCCCATTCATTTGGAGGAGTGTCCCAGTTCTTTTGGCATTATAGTGTACACTACCAGTCAAGCGTTTGGACATACCTACACATTCATTTTCAATGGGCAGATGTGTCCAAACTTTTGACTAGTACTATATATATAAATATATATATACTATATATATATATATATATATATATATATATATATATATATATATATATATATATATATATATATATATATATATATATATATATACACACACACACACACACACACACACACATACATATACAGTATGTATGTGTGTGTGTGTGTGTGTGTGTGTGTGTGTGTAGGCACATATATATATATATAGGCACCAAGGCACCTATATACAGTATATGAAATATGTAGATGCCTTGTTGGGTGAAGCCCAAACAGTCGGTGCTAAGGGATGGGGTGGAGGTTAAGTTAGTCTTAAAGTCTGTGACCAAATGGAAATGAGCAAGAAATATTTATAATATTTTACAAAGGAAGTTAAAGTTGCCTAGATACAGCTGCATCTCAATAAATTAGAATATCATCGAAAAGTTAATTTATTGCAGTAATTCAATTCAAAAAGTGGAACACAAATATTGTATAGATTTATTACACACAGTGATACTGTATATTTCAAGTGTGTATTTCTTTTAATGTTGATAATTAAGGCATACAGCTAATGAAAACCCAAAATTCTGTTTCTCAAAAAATTAGATTATATAAGATCAATTAAAGTGGAGCCCTGACCAAGTATTGATTGTGTACATGGACATGCTTTTCAGTGGACCAACATTTCTTTTAAAAATCAAATTTTGGGTTTTCATTAGCTGTAAGCCACAATCTTCAAAATTAAAAGAAACAAACACTTGAAATATATCATTCTGTGTGTAATGAATCTATATACGGGTGGGGGGGGGGGGGTGGCTGAAAAGTTCATAGGCTGACCATGATGAAGTGGTCAAATTTGACTAAATGTGGTTTATTTTTCAACATTTCAACATCGGTGTTGCAGCGCTTGGATCCCTGCGGTATGGAAACTCTCTTCTTGATCCTTAAAGACATAACTCCTTCTTAGTCAGCCTATGAACTTTTCAGTCCCCCCCCCCTCGTAATATAGGCGTTTCCCTTTTTGAATTGAATTACTGAAATAAAAAAAACCTCTTCAACGATATTCTAATTTACTGAGATGCACCTGTATATTCATGACTCACTAAAAAACAACTAGAATAAAAATAAATGAATCCCATGAGCTTAAAAACAGGCATAGCTGTTAAAATCAGTCTGCAGTTGCCTGCATGTTGGAGAATTTCTTCTTAGATTTAGACTCCCTGCGTGTAGTTTGTCTCTTTATATAATCCCAGTCTGACTGCACGGTGTTAAGATGAGATCTCAGTGGGAACTGTACCATCTGTTGCAGCACTCCTTCTTCTTATAGCTGAAAATAGTTTTTTTTATGGCTGTGGCTGTATGTCGGGACTCACTTTCATCCCACCGAATGAAAATGGGACAATCCAACATCCCTCTGATCCTGCTGATAATGGATAAGAATCTAAATATCTGAAGTGGGTGTTGTATTTCTGGCAATATATTTTTCCACACTTCAGAGCTGATAACGTTGTTTTTTCCTGTATCTTTTATGCTTCAAAGAACCTCATCGTTTGCCTTAAAAGGCTAGAGCTGGCACCATTATTTCACCATCTCCACTCATCACAGCGCTCTAACTGCTTTGTGTTGACACCTGCTACACGACTCAGATTCAACTCGTTACTTCCCCAGTCGCATCTGAAGGCTTTTTACCTCCACGCAGTCCTGAGTGTTTGTGGCTCGCACTACACCAGTGTCAGTGTGCCGGCAGCCTCAGTGAGCCCTCTAATTAGACAAAAGTCCGCGAAGAAAAAAGCAGTCGCGACACAGGTCAGGTACACTCAGACACTTCAGAACAAAACCAGGCCGCCTTACTTAGCCGTCTCTTGATGATTTAGGCGGAGGTTTTGTGACTTTTCCAGTTCATATTAAAGCTTTCAGCTGCTCCTGAAAGCACTGCAGTCCACTCCAACTTTCAATATCTTGTGAATCTTGATATGCTTACATCAAAACAGAAGACTTGTGGGGGGATCACAGCATGTTTATTCAGAAAGCCACCAGAGGATTTGATGCTTCCATCAAAAAATGAAGGAAATCTTGGTTAAAGCTCCCCAAAACCAAACAGAAAAAGCAGAGACTGGTTTGAGTTTTACAACATGTGTACCTGTTAAAAAGGCACTGGTGGCCTCACTAAGACTAAATTCACGCTACAGTAACTACCAAGTAACTACTGTAGTCCTCCAGAGCAAACACTCGACAAACCTTTCTCTCAAAAGAGTTTAAAGGTGCCATTCACTGCACTTTTTTCACATATAAATAATTCCATAGGTTTAAAATGTCTGTGACACGCTTCGGTCAAATTTAGGGGTGAGGAAAATAACCATTTGTGACCAGCCATGGAAAAACCAGGAACAATTCTCTCGAAGGGTATTTTGAGTTAATTACAGATTCTAAAAGTGTGGAATCTAAGCTTTCCAGTGATGTCTAACACATGGAAATCTGAAAAGATTTGGCCATTTGAACGTTAGCACCTTTCATACTTCTCTGAGAAAATCAGGTTCAAAGTTTCCAAGGATTGTCACCTTCCAGGGGAACCAGGTGGGGGCGGTAACAAAAGCTGGTCATTTGCATGACTTAGCATGAACCCAACCCCCTTACAGTGCTTATCAAAAGGAGGTCTGGAACTCCTGCTTAAGTAGCCATGTGCTTCTACCTGAACGTGCTGCTGACTGTGTCATGCGCTGGCCCTCACGAGCCAGCATAAGACGCACACAGTCACCAGTGAGTTTACAGTGAGTTTTATTACGGTGAAAAGTTAACAACACAAGATGCAGGGGCAATGATACATAAGTCCATACACTTCCGGAGGCGTAAGGCTAGACAGCTCTCTTACGGGTCCTTAAGAGGAGACGGTCATACACAGGCAAAGGTTGTTTAAATAATTAGCTACACAGGCTGCTGAAGCAAAGACACACAAAGGTCTACTTTCACCGGAAGGGGTAAGGCTAATAGCTCACTTACTGGTGCCGGAGAAGTGACGGTCAACAACAAGCAGACAAGGTAGAAGATAGTCCAAGTCATCCGTAGCTCAGACGTAAAGCGACTGACACTGCTGCGTCATACCGTCGCCAGTGCTGGGCTTAAATAGCGAAACACTAACGACGGTAATGACACACAGCTGACCGACCGTTGACAGGCGGAAGCCCCACCGAGCACCTTCACAATAAGAGCCCGGTGAGGCCAGAATACAGCCCGCAGCTGTCAAGGCCGGCAGCGAGACATAACTTTAGCCCGAGCGCGATCAGAACCGGTGCTCGGGTCATAACAGTACCCTCCCTCCACGGGCGGACTATGAACGCCCCAAGGAACCACCCTGCCCCCCCGCCCCCCCAGGGTGGGAGGTGGGAGGACAGGTGCGGAGGGAGAGAAACCAACCCCTGAACAAGACCATGACCAGACCAAAAAAAAAAACATACGAAACCAAAAAAAATACATGTAAATACCTGGGAACAATAAACAAAATCCCCATACAATAGCCCCTCAAGGAGGGAGGGGAGAACAAAAACAAAGACAAGACTTAACCATAGCCCCTCAAAAAAAAAGAGGGGAGAAAAAAAAAACAATTAGTAAAACAAGACCAAACTATGGATACAAAACACAAAAGGCAATATAGATTGCTTTACCTGACAATGGCTTTCAAAACACGAACAAAACAAAAAAAACCACACCAACACACAGGGAGCAATCCAAAATTGCTTTGCTTTGGCTATGACAATGACTATGGTTTTCCAAAAGAACAAGAACAAGAGGAAATCAAAAATTGCTCAGAACTAGACTGTGACTAAGACTGTGGCTTACAAGAAAACAAGAGGCAATCTAAAAATTGCTCAGACCTGACTAAGACTATGACTTTGGCTTACAAGAAAACAAGAAGCAATCTAAAAATTGCTCAGACTTGACTAAGACTTTGAGAAACAACAAAAATCTCAAGACGTACTTAACATGACCAGGCCCCGTATTGGCCCACAGATAGTCCCACAGTACATGATAATCAGGTGGCCTGCCCCAGTCCCATGGCCCCAGAAACAAGTTCTCTGGTGGCCGAACCAGGTCACCCCGTAACACACACAGTTTATTGGGTGGCCAACCCAAGACGCCGAACGCTCCAAGCAGTTCCTCAGGTGGCCGACTCGTATCCCACAACCACCAGGACCGTGGAGGGATTGCATGCAGCCGCTCACCTGAACACGACAAAACAGGGGAGCGCCAGACCGTCAAACAAGAACCTCTCACGGCCCCCAGCTGGTGGCTCCTGAGAGGGGGACAACCAAAAACTTGGACCCCCTCGAATCCTGATTGGGTCACAGCCGCACCTGCGCTGGACCCCCACTGGACCTCATCGGACCCCGATTGGGTCAACGTTGCACCCACGTCGGACCCCGACTGGGTCACAGCCGCACCTGCGCTGGACCCCCACTGGACCTCGTCGGACCCCGATTGGGTCATCGTTGCACCCGCGCCGGACCTCGACTGGGTCACCTCGGCCCACGCGCCGGACCCCGACTGGATCATCTCAGCCCCCACGTCGGACCCCGACTGGGTCATCTCAGCCCCCACGTTGGACCCCAACTGGGTCAGGACTGCTCCGGCGATGACCTCCATCTCCGAACCTGGAACCCCCAGTCCCGTGACCTTGACTGGCTCCGGACCGGTAACGCTGTGGAGGTGCTCAGAAAACAAGAGAGGACCGGGATCAGTTCCACCGGCAGCGCCAGAGCCCAGCGAGACGAGCTCGGGTGCAGCGGACAGCTGCCCCTCACTCGCCTCCCCATGAGGCAGGCAAAAATGCTCTAACACACCATACAGGAAAACAAGAAAGAGCACTTGCCTGCACTCGGGCTCTGGAGCTGTCCAGGACTTCGCCGATCCAGGTTCAAGAAGCAGCTCGCCATCGGGCTCCCACTCCGCTGCGTCGGGTTCCACAGCCGGCCTGATGGTCTCTGCAGCTGGATCCTCACGTGCTGGCGTCCACGCCAATAACCTGTATGGCGTGGGGGCAGAGGACCCTGGACCTGCTGACTCGGGCTGCATCCCTGAGGAACCCTGGGGACGCTCTCTCGTCGGCTCTGGCTCCTCACTGCAGTCCATTCTTCTCTGTCCAATGCTAGGCTGCAGGGCCGGGATATTTCCCAGAGCTGCAGGCCTCCCCCTCGTTCGATGGCGTGGGACTGACGCCGAGGACCGCTCCGCAGGAGGAGACACAGAGGCAGCAGGTTTAATATAAATGGCTACAGCTGGGGAAAGGAGCTCGGGGAGCTGCGAACCCCGAGCTTCACCCCCAGGAGTCAGACAAGACAGATCACTATGATCGATAGGAAAGTGAACTTGAACTTGCCTGTCTCCCGGGGGGAGGATGGTATCAGCTGTAGTGGACATTGCTCCTTCCCTCGCTCCCTGGATGGTAGAAACGGACCCATGGACGGAGCCCACCGGCACAGGACTCAGCTCACTCACAGCAGCCGGCTGGTTGAGGGGGTCATCCCAGTGGCCCGGAACTGGATCCGGAGCAGGAGCTCGCCAAGGATGCGCCCGGCCGTGGCGCCGACGCCTTCGCCGGCCCCCAGACGGTGCGAACTCCCGGAACGGATCGAGGAAAGGATCGGGATCCATGAGCAAAGAGCAGGAGTGCCTCTCCTCCTGCTTCATGCCGCGTTCCTCCTCCATCATCAGGTAGATCTCGCGTTGCACAGCGATGTCCTCCCTCCTCGCGTCGACTTCCGGGTGGTCAGCGTAGCGGGGAGAGAGATGACAAAGTATATCCTCGGCGGCGTCCAGGTACCAGTGTATGCCGTGGTCATAATCTAGCAGAGAAGCGGAGATGAGCCGCTCATCCACCACTTCCAGCACATCAGTCAGCTCGTGGCTCGGACTCCACACACGGTTCCTCCGCGACGGCATACTTCACATACACGGTACCCAGACAGGAAAAAGCAAATGTCCAAAAAACTCAAACCCACTGGTGAATAGCGTCTCGGGTTGGCGTCACCGTAAACGCTGTTTTGGCAGCAGTGTACTGTCATGCGCTGGCCCTCACGAGCCAGCATAAGACGCACACAGTCACCAGTGAGTTTACAGTGAGTTTTATTACGGTGAAAAGTTAACAACACAAGATGCAGGGGCAATGACACATAAGTCCATACACTTCCGGAGGCGTAAGGCTAGACAGCTCTCTTACGGGTCCTTAAGAGGAGACGGTCATACACAGGCAAAGGTTGTTTAAATAATTAGCTACACAGGCTGCTGAAGCAAAGACACACAAAGGTCTACTTTCACCGGAAGGGGTAAGGCTAATAGCTCACTTACTGGTGCCGGAGAAGTGACGGTCAGCAACAAGCAGACAAGGTAGAAGATAGTCCAAGTCATCCGTAGCTCAGACGTAAAGCGACTGACACTGCTGCGTCATACCGTCGCCAGTGCTGGGCTTAAATAGCGAAACACTAACGACGGTAATGACACACAGCTGACCGACCGTTGACAGGCGGAAGCCCCACCGAGCACCTTCACAATAAGAGCCCGGTGAGGCCAGAATACAGCCCGCAGCTGTCAAGGCCGGCAGCGAGACATAACTTTAGCCCGAGTGCGATCAGAACCGGCGCTCGGGTCATAACAGATTGGCTGAAATGAATAACAAAGAAGCCAAACAAACCAGATATGTAAATCAGCTGTGGCATTCACGCCCCCAAAACTAGGAAGTGGACTCGCTGATGTTTCCCTCTGAAACTACTCTATTTCAAATACAAAATTTAAGGTTTTAAAATCTCCCACAGTTATTTAAAGCATGGAGTAGCTTCTTCACGATTTCAACTAGCATATTTTGCAAAAAAAAATGAAAATCACAAAATTTAAAAATTTTAAAAAAAGTATTTCTGTGTTTTTTAGAAATCACGTCAGGCCGACTTGAGGGTGAGTCCAGCAATCCTACGGAGAAAGCTCATTTCAGCCGCTTGTATCCGCGATCTCCTTCTTTCAGTCATTACCAAAAGCTCATGACCATAGGTGAGAGTAGGAATGTAGATTGACTGATAAATTGACAGTTTTGCCTTAGAACGTAGCTCCCTCTTCACCACAACAGACCGGTACAACGTCTGCATTCACTGCAGATGCTGCTCCGATCCGTCTGTCAATCTCTCGCTCCATTCTCCCCTCACTCGTGAATAAGACCCCAAGATACTTAAACTCCTCCACTTGGGACAGGAGCCTCTCTCCAACCCGGAGAGGACAATCCACCTTTTTTCCGGCTGAATACTGACTGCCAATTTAGCTAATAGTTAACATAGCTTGTTTGGTTAATTTTCCCCTGGTTGTACTAAGAATTGCTCAAATATGCTGCTCCAGGTGCTCTTTACACGTTGTGTTTTTTTTTAAGTATAGTATGCTGGAGAATGTAGCATTCCGTGCGACTTGCTACATTGCTGTTGTTTGTTTTACTGAAATAGGCTGCGTGTCCACAAACACATTTTTTGTTGCCCGACGGCCCTGAGCATTTTTTTTCAGCGTTTGTGCATAGCACTCTGAGAAAAAAAGTTTGTGTCCTATATCCCAGCAACAGCTTGTCCCTCTCAGCTCAGCACTTCCGCTTTTCCTATTGTCAGACTTTCTACGGAGTTTTTAATAGCAGTCTCTAAATAACAATGAACAGGAAACGTTTTCTAGCAGCTCTGGATGTAAAATATGATGACACAGAAAGCACGAGTCTGAGTACAGACTAGTACCGGCATCCTATGTCCCGCCCACGCAGCAGTTCCGATTGGCTACTTGGTTTGACATTGACGAGCTCAGCTGCAGTCTCTGAAAAGTTGAACTTCTTTCAGCTCTGAGCGCCCTGAGCGCCATGACAAAAAATGGCCACCGCTGAGAGCGTTTCAGCACCGAGGGTGCTCAGTGCTGTAAACGCTGGACTACATAGAGAATGAATAGTCGTCCAAAGCGGAAAAAAAATGTATTTGGTGGACACGCAGCCTATATTAAAAGCAAATTTGTGGGTCATTGCAAATATGTTGCTTTAACAGTACCAAATAACAGTATCTGGAGATACTTGAACCCCTCCATTTGGGGCAGGAGCTTCCAGCAGAGACTTATTCTCTCAGTAATTTAATTAATTTCAATTAATGTGTATTCTTGTTTTAATGGTTGTTTTTTTTTTTTTTTTTTTTGTCAAACAATTCAAAAAGTAAAGTGTGCCAAGACTTATGGAGGGGGTTATGTTTTCTGGAGAAATGATGGCTCAGATCCCGAATGTTTGTTGTGTCGTGGATTTTCTCGTTAATTAATTAATGTTCCTCGTTGAGTTGGTGAATAAAAAAATTGCAGCGTCAATGATGCCATTTCTGGATATTTACTGACATATTTGTCAATAAGGAAAAATGTTGTGTCCCGCATGCAGGCAAGTACCACAAGAAGATTCAAAGTCTCAGAAGAGAGCAAAGAGTTTAAATACAATAGACCAAACAGATAAGCATTGTTTTGAAAATGCTGAGTCAGCAGTGTTCAAGGCCGGGGCTGGATCCTCACTGTCTCATGGGAAAAGTACTGAGTGTAATGTAATTTATGATTACAGGAAACAGAATGAATGGACAATATAAAAAAAAATTGCCATAACAGTTGATATTATTAAATCACTGTGTTCTCAACAGTGTAGTTTTAAGGCTTTTTTTTAAGTCATTATAATCACTTTGGTTTAGTAGGATTATCGCAGACCTGTTTGGAATGACTAGAAAGAAGTACATTATGGCTTCAGTATAACCAAAAGGGCACTGTACTAAATAACTCCCCACATTGATACATGGATTTATAAGGGTCTTGTGTACATGAAATGCAAAATGCTGGAGAGTTAATAGAAATGGGGATATATAGGGGCACATGCCACTTGGAATACAGCTATCCATCAGCTCAACCTCCATCAGAAGCGTTGGAAGAGGTTGAATATATTGGCCCGGCACTGTCATTCCAAATCATTTCTCCTGTCCTCTTGCATTTGTCACGCTAATACCTGCCACCACATCCACAGCTGGAAATAAACCCTACTTCAGCCTCATAGAAACACCAGCATGCTGAGCGTATAAATCATAGTAGGAACTCAATTTGTTCTTGGGACAGATACCAACTTCATTCTTCACCACTGACAGTGCAATGTGAATTTACAGTGGCCACGCCACCTCATTGCTTTTTAGATATGATTTGACATCCCAGGTGATAACTAGATATGTAGATTCCTTATATTTTTTTTTCCTGCCTGTACACTCAAACCTGATTGGGATTTTCATAAATGAGAATTCCTTTTGCAGCTGAATGACAGGTGAACAGAGTTGGCCTATACTCATATAAGTGGCATTGGTTAGTAATTTTGTAGGCAATGCAATAATATAAGAGGGGATGAGGGGTTGCTTGAGGTGGGAATCACCAGGGCTCCTGGTCCATCTCTCCATCCTCATGAATTTCTCATTTTCTCTGAGAGTCTGGCCTGTAGTATACACATGGAGCAGCTCAATAATGTAGCTAGGATTAAAAATAAATAATTCTCCAACCTTACAAGGCTTAAAAAGGTACAATTGGATGTTATCAGTATATATAAATGATAAAATAACTGGTAACTGCCTGTAATCTGGTAAGAAGCAAAAAAAAAAATGTAACAATAAAGCAAACCTACTGGAGATCCTTGAAGAATACCAACTGATAAGAGTTAAGTCATTTCTTGTAAATTTTTTACTTTGTTCTTGTAGTTTTATGATTTCTCTCTGGGATTTTTTTTTTTGGGGGGGAGGGGCATTTCTGAGGTCTTTTTCCTCATAATTTATTTTGTTCCGTTTTTGTCAAGAATCTCAATTTTATGTTAAAAATTTTAGGGGTGGGAGAAATAATCATTTGTGACCTGTGCTGGCAAGATAAGTCAAAATGTGCATCGCGTCATTACGAGCTGCAGACACGAAAAGTCAAAAATCGTGACTCTTTCTTTTGTTTGCTAGCAGCAAGTCCCAGGAAAACCCCCATGAGTGCCTGGTATCATTGAAAAGCTTAGAAAACGTACTTTCTAAAAACACATATGTTTTTGTGAAAGACGTAACCCCAGACCAATCGAACGCGAGTTTTAAACCTAGCCAAAATATAAACAAATCATCTTTTTCCGGGTCCGTTTTTGTGCACTTCCTACAAATTAAATATAATTTTGAAGGTCTTTCAATACAGAATATGGAAAAAAAAAAAACGTTACTTCAGTTTTGATAATTTCCTCAAAGTGACTCATTTTGCCAGCTCGGGTCACATTTCAAGGATTCAAGGATTCAAAGATTTTATTGTCAATACTACTATACGTGCATTGGTGTCAGGTCAGGCATTGGTTTACTTAATACTGGATAACCATGAAAACTGGTACTATCTGTCTCATGGGACGGTCCGTCGGCGACTCAACCGGCAACCCCACCCTTCCGAGGTTGTGGAGGGTGAAACTGGGCATCCTGGCAGATGCAGAACAATATCTGTCACAGGTCTGTGGTGGACCACTCCCAGTTACACAGGGTCAGACTGGACATCCTGGCAGATAAGCACATCTGTCGCAAGGTCTGTGGAGGACTTTTGCCAGTCAGTGCATCGTGACATACACTACACAAAGAGCAGAGATAAACAAACCTATCATCTGGTCAGTCACTGCAACAGATACTGGAGTCAGTTTGTCTTGGCCTGTCCTTGCCACTGATAATACCTTTATCTGCCAAGAATGTGCCGCTAGTCCAGCAAAAGCTAGCGGTACTCAAATACTTTGCAAGCAGTTTCATGAAATGGTCAGTCAGAAAGCAACTCATATGGGCTTGGACGTTGCTCTGGTTAACAAGGTCAGGAGTTCCTGGCAGCGGAAGACAAAGGACAGAGCTGTGTGGAGGAATCTGATCAGACCTAAATGAAACAGTCATTGTCACCCCCCGACAGACTGCTATGATGATGATGATGATGATGACTAATTGAAATGGCTTTTCTCTTTCTCTACTTTGGTGTGCATTTTATTAAAAGAAAGGAAATTAGGCTGGATTAAAAAAAGAAAAGCAAGAACAAACAGCGACAGCAGCAGTCTGTGTACAGTCTATATACAGTGATGCAATCCGTGGTGCCAATGGCAGCCAGAAGGACTCTGACCTCCATAGATGTAAACGATTAGTTTAGGTAAATGATTAGTGGGAATAAACCCAGCAATCCTATATTCAGACAGCTCGAGATGAATATCCGTAGTGCATTTCAATGCGGTAGTGTAAGTGCAGGTAGTGACAGATATGATTGCACATGATCAGTATTCCAGTGATATACAGACAGCAGCAGATATGGCATTTGTGCAAATGGTTGTGGTTAAAGTGCAGAGACATAAAGCAGCAAAAGTACAACAGAACAACAGTATTATTGTTGGTGTGCCAGTCTTTCTGTACCAACATCTGAGGTAGTTATTGTGCAGGTGTTACCGTCTGGGAAGCGGGGGGGAGTGAACAGAGTTCAGGGTCCTAATGGCCTGATGAACAAAGCTGTTCAGCAGTCTTGTGGAGCGGGCAGGGGGCTGAAGAGGGATTGTAGGGGATGGGAGGTGTCGCCTGTGTACTCCTTATGCCAGTCCCAAGCCTGGGTAAATGGGAAAGGTTGCATCCGGAGTAAAATCCTCTGCTGTGGCAACCCCGAATAGGGAGCAGCTGAAAGTGTGTAAAAATTAGCATATGTTAGTGGCTCTGAGGAGTGAGGCAAGTGGGGTAGATATCCGGGGGGGGGCATGGGGGGGGCAGAGGGGCACTGATGATCTAGCTGGCTGCATCCAATATGCGTTGTAGTGTCTTCTGGCAGATGGCAGTGCAGCTTCCATACCACACCGTGATGTAGTTGGTGAGGATGCTCTCAATGGTGCCCCGGTAGAAAGACTGCATGATGGGGGGTGGGACTCATGTTGTCCTCAGTCTGCGGAAGAAATGGAGGCGGTTTGGGACTATGGGCAGTGATGTGGTGTTGTTGGTCCAGGTGAGGTCCTGGACGTGCACCCCCAGGAACTTGGTGCTGTTCACCCTCTCCACAGCTGCACCGTCGATGATCAGAGTGGGGTGCTGTGCGTGACCCCTCCTGAAGTCAGCCACAATCTCCTTGGTTTTTCCCACATTCAGGAAGAGGTTGTTGTCTTTACACCACTGGACCAGTTGGCCCACCTCGTTTCTGTAGTTGGCCTCGTCGTTGTTGGTGATGAGGCCCACTGCTGTCATGTCATCTGCAAACTTGATGATGTGGTTGGTGTTGTAGGCTGGCACGCAGTCATGGATCAGCAGGGTGAAGTGCAGCGGGCTGAGCACGCACCCTTGTGGGGCCCCTGTGCACAGTGTGATGGTCTGGGAGGTGTTGCTGCCAACCCGCACATTCTCTGGCCTCCCTGTGAGAAAGTCCAGCATCCAGTTACAGAGAGAGGTTTTGAGTCTTCAGTGTCTAAGTTTTTGTATTAGGTGCTGGGGGACGATTGTGTTGAATGCTGAGCTGAAGTCCAAGAACAGCATACGCACATATGAGTTTTTTGAATCCAGGTGGGTGAGGGCTGGATGGAGAGCAGCAGCGATGGCATCTTCTGCGGATCTGTTCGACCTGTATGCAAACTGGAATGGGTCGTGAGAGGGATGCATTTTTTCAATGCATCTCCATGCAGACATGAACGGTTCTGCATCAATGGATGAATGGCAACATTCCAACTCTTAAATATCTATTTATAACGTAATTTTATGTGGCCAGACCGAATAATTGTTGGAACCTTAAATGCAAAAGTTGGCACCTGCCCGGACAGTCTTTCACGTGATGCACAACAGTGAAAAGAGACTCATTTGATTTGGGCGGGACTGCCAAGGCATTGCTTTCAGGCTGTCTGTATATTTAGTTTAGTTTAATTTTTATTTGAAAGGGACATTACATGCTAATGAACATTAATACAAATGTAAGTATGCCAGATTTAGCAATATTGCTAATTTGCATCTGTAGTCCCCCAGCAGGTCACAAAAACACACAAAAAAAACCACGAGTCATACACGAATCATACACGAGAAGAACATCTGCAATAAACTGTACAAAGTGGATATCAAAAGTTCAAGAATTAAGGTGCTCCAAAACAAAACATTCAAATGTCACGAGTGAAGCGCTGTATATGCATACACACACACATGCACCCAAGCCTCTCACAACAACAGCAATAAACAACAGCGATGAACAAGAGGCGGGTTATATGTGTGTGACACACGGCACATACTGTATACAGTGGTGTGAAAAAGTGTTTGCCCCCTTCCTGATGTCTCATTTTTTGTATGTTACGCTTAAATGTTTCAGATCATCAAACAAATTTAAATATTAGACAAAGGTAACAAGTAAACACAAAATGCAGTTTTTAAATGAAGGTGTTTATTATTAAGGGTAAAAAAAAAATCCAAACCTACATGGCCCTGTGTGAAAAAGCGACTGCCCCCCTGTTAAAACATAAATTAACTGTGGTTTATCACATCTTTGGAAAGCTGAGTTCAATTTCTCTAGCCACACCCAGCCCTGATTACTGCCACGCATGTTCTCAACCAAGAAATCACTTAAATAGGGCCTGCCTGACAATGCTATGGTGCAATGAAATTCAGGAACAAATGAGAAACAAAGTAATTGAGATCTATCAGTCTGGAAAAGGTCATAAAGCCATTTCTAAAGCTTTGAGACTCCAGCGAACCACAGTGAGAGCCATTATCCACAAATGGCAAAAACATGGAACAGTGGTGAACCTTCCCAGAAGTGGCAGCCAACCAAAATTACCCCAAGAGTGCAGCGACGACTCATCCAAGAGGTCACAAAAGACCCCACAACAACATCCAAAGAACTGCAGGCCTCACTTGCCTCAGTTAAGGTCAGTGTTCATGACTCCACCAAAAGAAAGAGACTGGGCAAAAATGGCCTGCATGGTAGAGTTCCAAGATGAAAACCACTGCTGAGCAAAAAGAACATAAAGGCTCGTCTCAGATTTGCCAGAAAACATCTTATGATCCCCAAGACTTTTGGGGAAATACTCTGTGGACTGACGAGACAAAAGCTGAGCTTTTTGGAAGGTGTGTGTCCCATTACATCCGGTGTAAAAGTAACACAGCATTTCAGAAAAGGAACATCATACCAACAGTAAAATATGGTGGTGGTAGTGTGATGGTCTGGGGCTGTTTTGCTGCTTCAGGATCTGGAAGACTTGCTGTGGTAAATGGAACCATGAATTCTGCCGTCTACCAAAAAATCCTGAAGGATAATGTCCGGCCATCTGTCCGTGACCTCAAGCTGAAGCGCACCTGGGTTCCGCAGCAGGACAATGATCCAAAACACACCAGCAAGTCCACCTCTGAATGGCTTAAGAAAAACAAAATGAAGACTTTGGAGTGGCCTAGTCAAAGTCTTGACCTGAATCCAATTGAGATGCTGTGGCATGACCTTAAAAAGGCAGTTCATGCTCGAAAACCCTCCAATGTGGCTGAATTACAACAATTCTGCAAAGATTAGTGTCCCAAAATTCCTCCACAGCGCTGTAAAAGATTCATTGCCAGTTATTACAAACGCTTGATTGCAGTTGTTGCTGCTAAGGGTGGCCCAACCAGTTATTAGGTTTAGGGGCAATCACTTTTTCCACACATGGCCAAGTAGGTTTGGATTTTTGTTTCCCTTAATAATAAACACTTTCATTTAAAAACTGCATTTTGTGTTTATTTGTGTTATCTTTGTCTAATATTTAAATTTGTTTGATGATCTGAAACATTTAAGTGTGACAAACATACAAAAAAAATGAGAAATCAGGAAGGGGGTAAACACTTTTTCACACCAATTCAATTCAATTCAATTCAACTTTATTTATATAGCGCCATTTCACAACAACAGTCATCTCATAGCACTATCAACTGTAGGGAGGACCCCCACAGTTGCAGAAAGACCCCAGCAATCAGACCCACTGTATATGCGCATGCCACAGTGCAACCACTAGTTATGGGTACAGTTTTCTAAAGGCCAATTTTTACAATGAGTCTTAAGTGTTTAGTGTAGTATGTTCTCTGATTGCAGGTAGTATATTATTCCAGATCTTGGTGCCCCTCACTGATAGCACAGCTTGAGCAAATGTGGTGCATCTGTGGAGGACCTCACAGTCTCCTCTAATGATTGCTCTGGTGGTTGTACCGGTGACAGTCCTCAGTTTAACATATTCTCCCCTGGGGGAGGGGGGGTAGTGCATAGCCATTTAATATTTTATAGCTTGAACAGGCAAATTTGAGAATTTTATAATTTTCAAAAGACAGAAAATTGTATTTCTTGTAAATGTGACAGCAATGATTTGTGGGATCTTTCTTATCAAAAATTTTTATGGCTTTTTTGTATAAAGATTCAGTGGGTTTGATTACGGTTATACCAGTGACAGACCAGTTGGAAGACAGTAATTGATGTGTGAGAAGATCATTGCATGCAGGAACATTTTGGCCACATTGACTGTCAGCAATGGTCTAATTTGTTTAAAATTTCTCAGATTGAATTTGATTACGTTTGAGATTTTTTTGATGTGTTTTTTTAAAGGTTAATGACGAATCTAAAATTGCACACAGAAAGTCCTTTTTCTAATATTTACATGTTAGGGGGGGAAAGATGGATTGTAACTGCAGCCCCTGAATTGTAATCAGCTTGAATCGTGAGGTGCATAAAGAGTTCCACCCCTAGTAAATTTGTGATTTTTTTTAAATAGTAAATTGGCATAGCTTATACTGGAGTGGTGGCCTAGTGGTAGAGCATCCGCCCCACAGCCAGAAGGTTGTGGGTTCACAACCAGGCCATATCAAAGACCAGAAAAATGGTACTTCCTGCATTCTAGTTTGGTACTAAGTATAAACAGAATGGGAAAAGAACAGCTGGTTACCCAGCTACAGGTGGAAGCACAAAACCAGTGTACTCCTTATGCCAGTCCCAAGCCTGGGTAAATGGGAAAGGCTGCATCCGGAGTAAAATCCTCTGCTGTGGCAACCCCGAATAGGGAGCAGCTGAAAGTGTGTAAAAATTAGCATATTTTATCATATTTTTGCACCTTTTTTCTTGCAACATTTGTACTTAATTTACCGTATTTTTGGGACTATAAGGCGCACCAGATTATAAGACGCACTATCAATGAACGGTCTATTTGATGGTCTATTTTCATACATAAGGCGCACCGGATTATAAGGCACATTAAAGCGAGGTAGTCGGAGCCGGGAAAAAAAAATGTTTTGCGTGCATGGAAAGAAAATCCTACCTATAGTCATTATAGACACATATAGCGTGATTGTCTGCAAATGTGAATGACCTGTTCCACGAGCAGGCGGAACGTTTTTAGTCCGTGGCTGTTCATCGCCATATTGACCAGGATACTCGCTGGGTACTCGCTCGGTACTCGATACGGCTCGCTCTCCGGCGGCGGCCCTGATAAGTAAACATATGCTGGGACGCTTGAATTCTTTCTTCCCAAAAATATCATTTTTGAATATTTAATTACAGCTAAACGGGAGCAGTTTTGATGCCGAAATTTCACATACAAATCCTAATATACGTGTTCTGTACACCATCGGCTTTTGGGTATCAACTACCTCGCGAGGTAGTCGGATCTGGGAATTATTTTTTTTTTTTTTTTTTTGCGTGCATGGAAAGAAAATCCTATCTATAGTCATTATAGACACATATAGCGTGATTGTCTGCAAATGTGAATGACCTGTTCCACGAGCAGGCGGAACGTTTTTAGTCCGTGGCTGTTCATCGCCATATTGACCAGGATACTCGCTGGGTACTCACTCGGTACTCGATACGGCTCGCTCTCCGGCGGCGGCCCTGATAAGTAAACATATGCTGGGACGCTTGAATTCTTTCTTCCCAAAAATATCATTTTTGAATATTTAATTACAGCTAAACGGGAGCAGTTTTGATGCCGAAATTTCACATACAAATCCTAATATACGTGTTCTGTACACCATCGGCTTTTGGGTATCAACTACCTCGCGAGGTAGTCGGATCTGGGAATTTTTTTTTTTTTTTTTTTTTTGCGTGCATGGAAAGAAAATCCTATCTATAGTCATTATAGACACATATAGCACGATTGTCTGCGAGTGTGAATGACCTGTTCCACGAGCAAATGTACGTTTTTTGGTCTGTGGCTGTTTACATCGCCATAGTGGCCAGGATACTCGCTCGGTACTCGCTAGGTACTCAATACGGCTCGCTCTGCGGGGCAGCCCCGAGAAGTAAACAATGCAAACAAATGCCGGGACGCTTGAATTCTTTCGTCCCGAAAATATCATTTTTGAATATTAATTACAGCTAAACAGGAGCAGTTTCGATCCACAATCCATTGGCAGATAGTGGCGTAACTCGCTAGCAATTTAACTTTGAACGACCTGTTGACACCAATATAGCGGTTGGAGTTCTTTGGTTAATCCACCCGGAATGATGGCAAGCTCCGAATTAGTTTGCTTCACTTGGGTTTTGACAGTATCAGTGAGATGGGTGCGCATGGAGTGGCAGATCAATAGGGATGGAGATTTGTGGAAAAAGCCATCCGGCCATTATGTTGAAGCACATATTACAGTGATCCCTCACTTATCGCGGTTAATGGGTTCCAGAACCGACCGCGAAAAGTGAAAAACCGCGAAGTAGCGTCACCCCTAATGACATCACCCATAAATAATACGTACGTTCATTCTCTCACTCTCTCTCTCATATGATATGTGTGTGTGTGTGTGTGTAAGTGTACATACATACGTAGATGTAAATAAAGTATACATAAATATGTTTTTAGAACTCTTTTATTCTTATAACAAGATACGTAACTCAAGATGAAGATGATTTACTGCACAGGTTAATGAGAGCTTTACTGCTCCTCAGGTGACGCCTCATCGTCAGGTGCTAGAGGCGCAGGATCATCGAGGGCAGCTTCCGATAGAGCTGGAGAAGCTGCAGGAGGCGGCGTAGTGGCTCGACGGGAAGACTATTTCGCACAAAATGGCACAAGAGAACAGCAAAAAGTTCCATGCGGCGAGACTAAGCAACACGAGCGATAAAGAGCAATGAATGCGGTCTTCCTTCGCTGGGTGGGCGCTCGGCAGGGAGAGATGCTGGGTGAAACGTCTCGGCCAATCAGCTTGCGGGGTGAAACGTCTCGGCCAATCAGCTTGCGAGATTCCCGAGCCGAGCCAACACGAGAACAGCGAACAGAGAGGTGGATTTTGAGTTGTGCGGGCTGTCCGTGTTGATACCTGATGTTCTAATGTAGTCTACCTGCCTTCTGCTAGCGCCCGCCCATTATTTCTCAATTTTGAATTTTTGATGAATATTTTTGAAAAATCCGCGATGCACTGAGGGTGCGAAAGGTGAAGCGCGAAGTAGCGAGGGATCACTGTACTCCGCGAGGCTCCTGACTACCGTAATGCTCCGACAATCCATCAAGTGGTTCGGCTTCATAGCTTACCAAAGTCGTACTAAAACATTTTTGACAGATTTTTGAGCGCCATGTACCACATAAAATCGGTTCGAGGTCAGTAAGCACAACCAGAATTAATACATAAGGCGCACCGGATTATAAAGTGCACTGTCGATTTTTGAGAAAATTAAAGGATTTTAAGTGCACCTTATAGTCCAAAAAATACGGTATATTAGATTATGCTAAATTAGTGAATGCCACCACTTCTACTGTATCATCTCCCTTGTTAAAAAAACAGCATATCATCTACTGTTATAGGTATTTGTTTTTAAAAATATGATCTTATGATATATGCATTTTTTTTTTAAATTCTCCAAATAAGTCCTAAAGCACTGATTGAAATGTCCACTTATGCTTTTAGGTGCCAGGCAGTTGGATTAAAAAAAACACACACACATTGATACCTTTACCCGAAACTTCTCATATATATGATTTTTAATATATGTGCTCAATTTTCTGAGCTTTAAAGATTGATGAGAGCCCTGGAAAAAATGTGGGTAGACCATGCAGGAAACAAGAGACTTGCAGAGACAACAAAGTGACAGTGTTGGGCGGTCAGCTCAAGGCCAGGCCAGTCAGCTTTAGACAGCACAAATGTGGTTACTTCACTGACAGCATACAGAGGTATTAGAGGCCTGCTCTTTAACATCATTGCCATTACCTGTAGTAATCTAAAACAGGACAGCCCCATCAAATCATGGACATAGGCTTTGCCTGTTGAATGTGACTCACAATAGGGTGTCATTTTTAAAAGAAGGAGCTTCATGGAAACATTGTGCTGTCGAGCAGTACAATGCACCAGCGTCAGTCTTCCGTCGCAGCTGGAGGACTTTTCATTCCGCTGACTTCCTCGTTGACAGCTCCTAATATTATATCTCATTCCCATTTCCCTCAGCATTTTGCTCCTCTTTCTAACAATGTTATCTCATGAAAGTTGGCCCAATAAAAACTGCAATCAAGCTGCTTTCTTTGTTGCTCTGCTGAAAATAAACCATTACACCGTCCAAAAGAAGACCTAAAAATACAATCAAGCTGTTGCATGAGCCTCTACCCTTTTTGTCTCAAAATTTAATTTCTTTCTCTCTTAATTTGTGGGGAAAAAAACTTTATTTTTGCCATGCGGGATATGCTGGGCAAGCATGTCCCACTCTGAGTTATATGTCCACATTGCCATTATTGTTACCTCCGCCAAGGAGGTTATGTTTGCACCGGGGTTTGTTTGTCTGTTTGTTTGTCTGTCTGTCTGTTACCAACATAACTCAAAAAGTTATGAACGGATTTTGACAAAATTTTCAGGACAAGTCCGAAATGGGACAAGGAAGAAATGATTAGATTTTGGGAGTGATCCGGTTCACCGTCTGGATCCAGGAATTTTTTAAAGGATTCTTTGTCATTGCGAGATAGGGCCATTTTTAGCATATGTGTATATAACTCCACAATAAATGGTCAGGACGCTTGCCAAAAAAATACAGGATAAGATCCCAATAGATTCTACGAAATATCAAAGACTGATCCCGATCCTGCAAAAAATCCGGATACTGTGATCCAAAACAGGAAATAATAGCGGATTTTTGGAATTTTCATCACTGTAAGGTAACAAATTAAGTTTTAAACATACAACAGACACCAAAATATAGCCAAGACATTGAGGAATCAGTAGAGTGCCAATGGATTTGTTGTACCTTCAAAAGCTATGGAGCTACTGTATATCCAGAAGAAAACCGCCATTACCGAAAAAGTGATTTTTGTCAATAACTACTGAACTAATAAAGATATCAATGTGAATCCAATTGCTAAAGGTACAGTATGTTTTGATGGTCAAGGAATCTGAAAATGTAGATAAAATAAATGTAGGACTATTATATTTGGGGAAAATCCCAATATTAGGGAGAACTGAGGTACTTGGCGCAGGTCTGTGCTCTCAAAGTGCTTTTCTAGTTTAGTATACTTTTATTGTGAAGAATTACTTGTGTTGCCCCCTTCCTAGTCGTATTGTGTTAGCCCTACACTTCCTGTTTTGCCTCTGTGATTTTGTACTTTACTTTGTTCTCAGTTAGTCTCAGCTGTTTGTCATTTGCTAATGATCGGTTTCACTATTTATGTTGCCACTACCTTATTTTCCCTGCTTCAGTCTTATGTTCAGCTTCATCCCCCATCTCGTTTGGTTGTTGGATTATTCCTTCATTGAACTGTGAGTTTTTGTCACTCGACTCTTTTTGTGTTTTCCACCCACAAGCAGTTGTTTATTTATTGGCAATAAATTGGAGAAACTACTGCCCACATCTGAATCCATAACTATGCCCTGAAAAGCTTTACGGAAACGGTTATTTATTTATTGGCAATAAATTGGAGAAACTACCGCCCGTGTCTGAATCCATAATTATGTCCCGAAGGTTCTACAGAAACATGGTTAAGTGACAATATACCAGACTCTGCCATTCAGTTAGCAGGGCTAACATCCTACCGTGGTGATAGTGTTTTCATGGAAGGAGGAAAAACCCAAGGTGGAGGCGTCTGTGTCTGCATCAGCGAAGCTTGGTATCATGACGCAACTGTTGTGCATAACCACTGTTCCCCATTGGTGGAGTTTATGATCATCAAGTATTGACCCTTTTACATTCCGAGACAATTTTCATCTGTCCTACAAGTCGCCATGTATGCCCCTCCCACTGCCATCGGCGAGAGGAGTAAAGCACTAAAAAAACTATCAGGCCATTAGTGAGACACAAACGGCACATCCAGATGAATTCCTCATCACAGCAGGAGACTTCAACCATGCAGATTTAAAGGCCCTCCTACCAAATCTACACCAACATGTAGACTTTCCATCAAGTGGAGACAATTTGCTGGACCTGGTGTACATAACTCACAAGAAAGCATACAGCCTCCCCCCTTCCTCACCTGGGTCTCTCTGATCACATCCCCATCTTGTTAAGGCCAGCATAAAAAACCCAGAGTGAAAACAATCAAACCAACAAAAAAACAGGTACGCGTGTGGTCAGAGGGGGCCTCAATTACTTTGATTTTCATTTGTTCCTAAATTTTTTTGGATTGCAGCATGATGTCCAGCTTTTGAGGATCTTTTGGTCTACTTCACTTTGTCAGGCAGGACCTATTTAAGTGATTTTTTTGATTGAGAACAGGTATGGCAGTAATCAGGCCTGGGTGTAGAGAGATTGAACTCAGCTTTCCAAAGATGTGATAAACCATAGTTAATTTATGTTTTAACGTGGGGGGGGCAATCACTTTTTCACACAGGGCCATGTAGGTTTGGATTTTTGTTTCCCTTAATAATAAACACCTTCATTTAAAAACTGCATTTTAAGATAAGATAAGATAAGCCTTTATTAGTCCCACAATGGGGAAATTCCAGGATTGCAACAGCACAGGGATAGCAACACTCAGAGCAACAATCAGAAGGCAAGAAAAAAACAAGAACAGCTAGTAAACATATGTACATATTACTATAAATATATATATATATATATAGACACACAGTGCGGAGCATTATGGTTGGTGAATGTGCAGCAGAAAGTCCAAGCTCTCTCTCCGCGGATGCGGCGGGGCAGCTGGAAGTCTTTGGGCATGATGGCGACCCCCTTAGCGAAGAAGAGACCACCAGGTAGGCCTCGCCGGCCTCCTGCAGAGCCACGACGGCGAAGCTCAGGAAGCGCAGGTTGGTCTTGGAAGTCCTGAGCGATCTCCCTCACCAGGTGCTGGATGGGCAGCTTACGGATGAGCAGCTCCGTGGATTTCTGGCAGCGACGGATCTCTCTCGGAGCCACGGGCCTGTAACGGTGAGGCTTCTTCACTCCACCGGTGGCCGGAGCGCTTCTCCGAGCAGCTTTGGTGGCCAGCTGCCTCCTGGGAGGCCCCCTCCTCCAGCAGATTTTACGGGCGGTCTGCCTGGTTCTTGCCATCGCTCTTTATCATTTCGTCTTATATTTCCCGCACGCCGCCCAAACTCCAGCCCGGCACCCGCGTCGTTTTCGCTACAGTTCCCGGTATATCGAGTCTCTCCGCTAGCATCGGGTGGCGGCCGAGTGCTAGCTAGCACTAGCTCTTCCCTGCTGTAACGTCTCCTACTGTAAACAGAGGCTCCGTCTGCCGACTCGGGAGACCTTTGGGGCGATCTGTGTGTCCGTGATATATATATATATATATATATAGTGAAAGGTGTAGAAAGAAGAAGGAAGATTAAAAAAAGGCTGTTGCAACGGGCAGCCAACTCGTGTGGCGCCATCGGTCCGGCGGAACCGGAACCGGTGGCGTAAATTCTGTATTTACTTTTGTTATCTTTGTCTAATATTTAAATTTGTTTGATGATCTGAAACATTTAAGTGTGACAAACACAAAAAATGAGAAATCAGGAAGGGAGCAAACACTTTTTCACACCACTGTAGCTAAATGCATTGATGACATCACTCACTGCAAAACCATCATTGTTCATACCAACCAAAAGCTATGATGACAGCAGAGGTCCACAGGTCCTGAGGACTTGGGATGCAGCCTTCAGGGCCGGCAACACTGTAGGACTAACAACAGCTGGGGCCAACCTGTCCCATGGCATCAAGAAAGAAAAATGACAGTACAGCAATAAAATATCCGGCCACTTCAGCAACACCAGAGGTGCACGTTCCATCTAGAGTGGCATACAGACCCTCACAAACTACAAACCTCCACCTCAGATCTGTGCAAGTGACATCACACTGCTTAACAACCTAAATGACTTCTTTTGCCGCTTTGAAGCACAAAAGAAGCACATGAGCACAGAAGACCACTCCTCCTCCAGACGAGCAGGCCATAAATCTGGATCCAGCTAGTGTGAAGAGGATCCTCTGCAGAATCATCTCACGCAAGGCAGCTGGACCAAACAACATACCGGGTCGCCTCCTGAAGGACCCTGCAGAGGAGCTCAAGAATGTCCTGGCCGGCATCTTCAACATCTCCCTGACTCAAGCTGCTGTCCTCACGTGTCTCAAAACTGCCACCATAATACCAGTCCAAAAGAAGCCCGTCCCATCCAGCTACAACGATTACCGGCCCGTAGCACTGACCCCCATCATAATGAAGTGCTTCGAGCGGCTGGTCATGCAGAACATCAAGTCCATCCTCCTTCCTTCCCATGACCCATCTCAGTTTTCATACAGGTCAAACAGATCTGCAGAAGATGCCATCGCTGCTGCTCTCCATTCAGCCCTCACCCACCTGGACTCAAAGAACTCCTACGTGTGAATGCTGTTCTTGGACTTCAGTTCAGCATTCAACACAATCATCACCCAACATCTAATACAAGAATTCAGACTCTTGAGACTCAAAACCTCTCTCTGTAACTGGGTGCTGGACTTTCTCACAGGGAGGCCACAGAATGTATGGGTTGGCAGCAACACCTCCAAGACCATCACACTGAGCACAGGGGCCCCACAAGGGTGTGTGCTCAGCCCGCTGCTCTTCACCCTGCTGACCCATGACTGCGTACCAGCCTACAGCACCAACCACATCATCAAGTTTGCAGACGACACGATGGAGGTGGGCCTCATCACCAACAACGAGGAGGCCAGCTACCAAAATGAGTTGAACCAACTGGTCCAGTTATTTATTTATTTAGCGAATGCAAAGTCCTTAAGCCAAGCAGTTGCCTCCTGGTTTGCTGTATGGAGGGTGTGTAATCCTCCTTCCAGTCTTTGGAGCGGGCAAGCCTCTATTATGTGTTCCATTGTTTGCTCCTCTCCACATGCGCACAGTGGGCTAGGGCTACTGCCCCATCTGTGAAGGCTGGCCAAGCAGGGGCCACTACTGGTCCAGTAGTGTAAAGACAATAACCTCTTCCTGAACGTGGGAAAAACCAGGGATATTGTGGTCTACTTCAGGAGGAGACACACACATCATCCCCCTCTGATCATCGATGGCGTAGCTGTGGAGAGGGTGAGCAACACCACGTTCCTGGGGTGCACATCTCTGAGGACCTCTCCTCGTCCAACACCACCACATCAGTGGCCAAGAAAGCTCAAACTCACCTCCATTTCCTCCGCAAACTGAGGAGAGCACGAGTCCCCCCCCCCCCATCATGTGCTCATTCTACCAGGGCACCACTGAGTGCATCCTTACCAGCTGCATCACGGTGTGGTATGGAAGCTGCACCACCTCCTGCCGGAAGACACTACAACACACAGTGAAAGCAGCCAGCAAGATCACTGGTGCCCCTCTGCTCCCCGTCTTGGACCTCTACCTCACCCGCCTCACCCACAAAGCCATCAGCATTGCAGGCGACACCTCCCACCCATCACACTCCCTCTTCAGTCCCCTGCCCTTGGGGAAAAGATACCGGAGCCTCTGGGCCCACTCCACAAGACTGCTAAACAGTTTTGTTCATCAGGCCATCAGGACCCTGAACTTTATCCACTCTCCACCCACCCCCGGACCGCAACACACTCACCTGCACAATAACTACCTCAGCTGTTGGCACAGAAAAGACTGGCACTAACAGTAATACACATCTGCTGCTGTATGTCTCTGCACTTTACTGCAACCATTTGCACAACTGACATATCTGCTGCTGTGTCATGGGCAGCGAGAGCGCGCCCCTCCCATCCCGTCTCATCTTCATTAATTCATCACTGCACCTGAGGCAGAAGATGCACCTGCTCCCACTCATCAGCCAGCTTACTTAAGGAGGCTCTGTCCATGCATTCAATGCTGGCTTGTCTGGGTATACTGCCCGTTAAAGGACAAGCAAGTATTATTTGACAAGTTTAGACACGTCATCTTACCTTGTTTTTCTCTCCTTCTCAGGTTGCTGCCACCGTGCAGGTGTGTCTCCAGGACTGCGTGCGCTCTCCTCCCACATCTCCACCATTTCTCAGTTTCCAACCTCCACTTGGTCAGGCACCATCAGCTCATCCCCCTCACCCTACTGGTTCGTCTATTTCCCGCTGGGGTCCTGCCGGTTCTTCCTCGGAACCCAAGTAAGTGGCAATTTGGCTCACCCATTTCCCCTTACTCCATTCTTCCTCTCATAGCTCTTGTCTCCTCTCCGCAGGTGGATTCCTCTGGCGAGTGACTGTTTCTGTAGCTGTGCATTTATTTTCAAAATTAATAAGCTCTTATTGTGCCTCCTCGTGTAGTTGTTCTCCTGTGCTGTTGCATCGTGCACGTGAGCTGTCAGCTTATTAAACCATGAGGGCTTGCACACTCCACCGCCACCGCAATCATCAGGTGCAGGTGTCTTCTTTTGGCTGCTGCATTACTTACCATCAGTATCATTATCACATGCATAGAAGTCCTGTGGCTAGGAATGAGGTGACAATGGGGGCAGGAAGAGGATGCTTCTGGGAGCCTCTAGTCACGTCTCCCAATGCATGGCGGTCTAGGTGTGATGGTGGCTCTGGTGTCGAACAGAACAACGGTCCAATTCGTATCCTGCCTGGATGACAATGCAGCCCTTTTTAGGGATAGCACTGCCTTCTCCAGATGGAGAGAGGAAAAGGACCCCTAAAGAAAGCTTGCTCCATTTTGGCTTGCTCACTAGCCGTGGCGGGCTGGTCATCCACGTCCGCGGTCGAAAAATTAAAGAAATGAAGAAAGTGAAAAGCACAATAAACATAGCCGCTTGGACTGTCCGTACCCTCCAAGACAGTGACAACAGCTTGCAACATCGGACAGCCATTGTGGCTCAAGAATTACTCTGCTACAACATTGCAATAGCTGCCCTTAGTGAGACTTGGTTGCCTGACTCGACACAGATCACTGAGCATGGGTCTGGCTACACGTTCTATTGCAGTGGGCACCCGATTGACAAGGCACGACAGTCAGGAGTCGGCTTCACCCTCAAGACATGTTACGTCTACCTGCTTGACTCTTTACCCCATGGGGTCAGTGATCGACTTATGGTGCTCCACCTGAAGCTCGATACTGGGTACATAACATGTATTAGTGTGTATGCACCAACTATGACACACACAGACGAGAGCAAGGAACGGTTCTATGAGGAACTAAAATGTGTTATTCAAGCCACTCCTCATACCGACAAGTTGGTGGTCCTAGCGGACTTCGACGCTCGCGTGGGAGCCGCATGGACCACCTGGGAGAATGCTATTGGCCACCATGGTGTTGGAAAGGAGAATTCCAATGGCATCTTGCTCCTCTCCTTGTGCGCCCAACATCAATTATCCATTACCAACACGTTCTTCCAACAGGCAAACAAACTGAAATCCACATGGATGCACCCACATTCAGGCCATTGGCATCAGATTGACTTTGTCATTACATGACAGCGGGACATCAAGGATGTGCACCTTACCAGAGCAATGAAGGGAACATGTCTCTCAGACCACCGGTTGTTGCGGTCGAGAGTCGCGTTCTCCTTCAAGCCCCCATGGCGCAGGGTTCGGAAGACACCCGTGAGGAAGCTCAACATAGCCAAGCTCGGTTCACTGGAGGCCAGGACCCAACTGAAGCAGCAACTTGTCACGAAACTTACTGACTTTGATGATGTCCTTTTTGAAACCGTTGAAAGCCATTGGACTTTACTTCGTGATAATATCTATGAAACAGTGGAAGAAGTTCTTGGCTTCATCAAATGCAAGCATCAGGATTGGTTCGATGAAAACAATGTAGTAGCCATCCAACTGTTGGACCGTCTTCTCCGTACCCATCTTGAGTATGTGAATGATAAAAGCTCGATTGCAAAGAAGGACACCTACCACCGTGTCCGGCAGACAGTGCAGGTCTCGCTGCGTAGTATGATGGACCAGTGGTGGATTGCTAGAGCTGAGGACCTCCAGGAAGCTGCCGACAAGAATGACGTGAAAGCATTCTGCGATGGCTTGAAGGTGGTCTACGGTCCAACATCACAGGGCAGTACACCAATGTACTCTTCGGAAGGTCAGATGCTCATTAGAGAGCCAGCTCTCATCCTGGAGCGTTGGGTAGAACACTTTAATAGTGTTCTGAATTGCCAGTCTGTGATCTCCAATGAAGCCATCGCACAGCTTCCTCAGAGACCTATCATGGAGGAGCTGAATGTCCCACCGACGGTTACTGAGATTAAAGATGCCATCAAACAGACGTCTAGTGGTAAGGCAGCTGGTGGTGATGGTATCCTGCCGGAGCTCTATAAGTGTGGTGGTAACATCATCGTCACCCATCTCGCCCAGTTATTTGCCACCATATGGGAGCAGAAGGCGGTTCCACAAGACTTCAAGGATACATTGATTGTTCACCTGTACAAGCATAAGAAAAACCGCCTCTGCTGCCATAACCACAGAGGAACATCACTCCTCGCCATCACTGGTAAGATTCTAGCACATGTGATCATAAAACGCCTCAATTGATGTTGTTGTCGACAACATCATTCCCGAGAGTCAGTGCGGCTTTCGAGCAGGACGAGGCACCATTGACATGATGTTTGCAGCCAGGCAAATACAAGAGAAGTGCCGAGAACAAAATTGTGATTTGTTCATAGTGTTTGTAGACCTGACTAAGGCCTTCGACTCTGTTGGGAGAGAGGGCCTGTGGAAGCTGCTCACCAGGGTCGTGTGCCCTCCTAAGATCATCAGTATCATCCGCTCATTCCACGATGGCATGATCAGGCAGGTGGTTGAGAGTGGTTTAATCTCCGATCCATTCCCTATCATCAAAGGCACTAAGCAGGGGTGTGTTATAGCCCCGCTGCTCTTTAGTATCGTCTTCACCGCAATGCTCCTTGATTCTTTCAAGGACTGTGACAGGGGTGTAAGGATCTGGTTTCGCACTTACGGCAATGTTTTCAACTTGCAACGTTTAAAGGCTAAAACAAAGATGTCATGCATGATGCTGCAAGATCTTCTCTATGCCAATGACTGCACGCTCATTGCTCACACTCTTGAAGACGCTCAGTTCATCGTTGACCAGTTTGCTAGAGCAACAAATTGTTTTGGACTCACTATAAGTATCAAGAAGACAGAGGTTTTACATCAACCTTGTCCCCCCGATAAATCCTGTTATTACCATCGGTGGCGAACCCCTCAAGGCAGTTGACAAGTTCTGCTACCTGAGGGGCACCATCTCGCAGAACGCTAAGATTGATGATGAAGTTACCCACCGTATCAGCAAGGCTAGCGCATCCTATGGACACCTACAGCATTGTCTATGGTCGAAGCGTGGCATTCATCTAAGCACCAAGATCAAGGTCTATCGCACCGTTGTTCTATCTACATTTCTCTGTGGGTGCGAGTCATGGACAACCTGTCATCCCCATGTGAAGAAACTTGAACAGTTTCACATGCAGTGTTTAAGGAAGCTGTGTGGAATCACGTGGTGAGACAAAGTTGCCAATACTGAAGTCTTCTGTCGCTGCAATATCACCAGCATCGAGTCATTCATCATACGTGCCCAGTTGCACTGGTCCGGCCATGTTGTTCGGATGACAGATCAGTGCATTCCTAAAATCCTGTTATTTGGCCAGTTGGACAAAGGGCAAAGGTCAGGGGGCGGTCAATGGAAGCAGTATAAAGACGTGCTCACAGCCTCACTCAAGTCGTGTGGGATTGATCCGATTACATGGGAAATGCAGGCCAAGAACCACCCCTTTTGGTGAAAGATCTGCCATGAAGGTGTTGACCTCTTTGAGAGAGATAGAACTGGCCATTTGGATGTCTGCCACAAAGCATGTCACAGTGCCGCCAAACAACAGAGACGTCATCCACTCAGCCAATTATGTACTACATCTGTTCTGATTGCGATATGCCATGTGCATGACACATCGGCCTCATCAGTCATCGCCATCACAAGCACCCCCTTACAATTTAATGTAGCCAGAAGGCGGTAGATCTGTCGCTGGCGACGGCTCAATCCATCATCAAACCATGACAGAACGAGCCAGCCAGGACCGCAGCTCAGGCGGTGTAGCAGCATTGGAGCTCACTGCCTTGGATTGCTTATCAGCAACCAAGCACCAGCTGGCCGTATTGACTCAACAAATTCAGATTATGATGCGGCTTTGGCCCAACACGCCTCCTCGGGCTCCTCCTCCTCAGCCTGCTCCCCACACTACGGTGCATTGTACCACCTCGGTTCCCATGCCTGCCCCGTACGCGGGGGAGGTGAGGAAATGCAAGGACATTATTATTTAAGTTCGTATGTATTTGGAGCAGGTCGGGAAGAAGTACCCAGGGGACATGACAAAAATTCAGTTTTTCATCCTTTTGCTTAATGACCGAGCCCTTGATTGGGAACAGTCCATGATAGAAAACCCTGAGGGACGACAGTACATGTTTGTTTCATGGATGCTTTCTCTCATGTGTTTGGCCGTACAGAGAGTCAGGGCAACATAATGAGCCGCCTGATGATGCTCCACCAGGGCACTTGGTCAGCAGCCAAGTACTCGGTGGAGTTCCAGGTTGAAGCGGCTGACTCCGGGTGGAACGAGGTTGCTTTATGCAGCGCGTTCCTCCACGGGTTAGACGCTCATCTCCGCGATGATCTGGAGGTTCACTCTGTCCCCGAGACTCTTGACGGTCTTATAGAACAGGCTGTGGGATTAGATAACTGGTACCGTGAACGCGCAAAGAAGCGCAAGTCTTCCTCTCGCCCGCTCACTGAGTGCGCGCCCACCGTGGTTACTAACACTGGCGGCGCCGGCTCCCCGTCCAAGCCGATGGAGCTCTCTCGGCACTTGACCGATGACGAGCGCCGGCGAAGACGAAGGGCTGGCACATGCGGGTACTGAGGTTCGGTGAACCACAGTCGGGACAAATGCCGCCAGCAGCCAAAAAGACGGGACCCATCAGTAACCATGGGGGGTCTGGTGGGCGGGACCAAATCTACTTCCCCACAGTAATTTTTCAATTTCGGCCCTTGTGCAATTGCCGGGGGTCGAGAGGAGGACTAAGACGTTTGTTGTTTCCGGGTCTGAGGGTAATTTCGTCTCTGCCCAGTTCATGCGGCAGGTGGGTATTCCCACACATAAATTGCCCCACAATCAGAGAATCACCACCATTTCTGACTGGGAGGTTGTGGTAGTTACCGAGAGCACAGTGTCGATCTCCATCCTCTTTTCCAGGAACCATCAGGAGGAACTCTCATTCCTGGTTCTCCCACTTTCATCTTCCCTGATGGTTCTTGGCTATCCTTGGCTCCGGAGGCATAATCTGATTATTAATTGGTGACAAAATGCTATCTCCTCCTGGAGTCCATTTTGTATGGCTAATTGTATGCGTTCAGTGGAGTGTTCCCCATCTCTGTCTGTCTCCCGCCCTCCGGTCAAGCCGCCAGACCTCAGCCTCGTTCCCCAGGCATACCACGATTTGGGGGAGGTCTTTAGCAAATCGAGAGCATTGTCGCTACTGCCTCATCGCTCTTACGATTGTGCTATAGACCTCATCCCGGGGGTGAAGCCGTCATCCAGTCGGCTGTATAGCATTTCTGGTCTGGAGAGGGAGGCGATGGAGAAGTACATTAAAGAGTTGCTGAACGCCGGCTTTATTCGGCCATCTTCGGCTCCACTCAGAGCCGGGTTCTTCTTCGTTGGAAAGAAGGATGGCTCGTTGCACCCGTGCATTGACTATCGGGAACTCAACGCAATTTCCACCAAGGACAAACACCCTCTGCCTTTGATTAATTCTGCGTTTGAGCTCCTTCAGTGCTCACGGGTTTTCACCAAGTTAGATTTAAGGAATGCATACCATCTGATCCATATTCGCTAAGGGGACAAATGGAAGACGGCATTCAAAACCCACCAGAGGGCATTTTGAGCATTTGGTGATGCCATCTGGGCTCACCAACACCCCCACCATCTTCCAGTGGCTAATCAATGATGTCCTCCGCGATATGCTCTAGCAATTCCGCCAGCACAGACCGGTGGACCGAGCACAGAGCCTGGCTCTGTGCTCGGTCCAACCCTTTTCACTCTCTACATGCTTCCGCTTGGTCACATCATTCGTCAACATGGTCTTCACTTTCACTGCTATGCCGACGACACCCAGCTGTACATCTCCTCTAAATCCATCAACCCCGCCATTCTCTCCACCATCACCAACTGCCTTACAGACATAAAAACCTGGATGACTAACAACTTTCTCAAGCTAAACAGCAATAAAACAGAAATCATCATTTTTGGACCAAAATCTCTTTTACCCTCTTCCCAGAACTTTTCATTCCAAATCGATGGTCACTCAGTCACCCCCTCCCCCCTGGCCAGAAACCTCGGCATTATCATGGACCCCACCCTCTCCTTCAAATCTCACATCAACCATATCACCAAAACAGCATTTTTTCATCTTCGTAATATTGCACGCCTCCGTCCAACCCTCTCACCCTCTGCTGCTGAAATACTCATCCATGCCTTCATCACCTCCATACTTGATTACTGTAACAGCATTCTGTATGGACTTCCTCCACCATCCTCCAAAAACTACAGTATGTCCAAAACTCAGCCGCCCGCCTACTTACTCACTCCCGCTCCAGAGACCACATCACTCCTCTCCTCCATCAGCTCCACTGGCTCCCCATTCAACAGCGCATCAACTTCAAGATCCTCCTCATCACCTATAAAGCTCTTCATAACCTCGCCCCCTCATACCTAACGGACCTTCTGTCTCGTCATTCTCCCACTCGTCTCCTCCGCTCTGCTGACGCTCACCTTCTTACCCCCATCACCAAGACAAAATTCCGCACCCTGGGTGATAGATCATTCGCCATTGCCGCACCAACCCTCTGGAATTCCTTGCCCCTTCACATCCGGTCTGCCAACACACTTGCTTCTTTTAAAAGTGAACTCAAAACCCATCTTTTCAAATCTACCTACAGAAACTGACTGCCTCTTCTACCTATGTGTACCTACCTTGTCTGTTTACTCGTCCTCTATATGTTTGTCCCTATGCTGCTTTGTAAAGCGTCTTTGAGTATTTAGAAAAGCGCTATATAAGACTGATGTATTATTATTATTATTATTATTAATTCGTCTTTGTCTACTTGGTTGATATTTTGATTTTCTCCCGCTCGCCAGAGGAACACAAAGCCCATGTCAGAGCCATCTTACAATGGCTCTTGGAGAACCAGCTCTACGTCAAGGCCGAGATGTGTGAGTTCTCCACAAGCACGACCACCTTCTTAGGCTTCATAGTGGCTGAAGGGAGACTGATTGCCGACCCGGCCAAGGTGAGGGCAGTGCTCGATTGGCCAACTCCCCACTCCCGTAGGGAGCTTCAATGCTTTCTCGGGTTTGCAAACTTTTATCGCCAGTTCATCAGGAACTACAGTGGGGTGGCACTGCCCTTGATGCAGCTGACCTCCATTAAGGTCCCCTTTCACTAAACCGAGGCAGCTGAACAGGTGTTTGCTAAATTAAAACGCCTGTTCATGGAAACACCTATCTTGGC
Source organism: Pholidichthys leucotaenia (assembly GCA_020510985.1). Taxonomy (NCBI): domain Eukaryota; kingdom Metazoa; phylum Chordata; class Actinopteri; order Cichliformes; family Pholidichthyidae; genus Pholidichthys; species Pholidichthys leucotaenia. The sequence goes on along the minus strand of CM035838.1, from coordinate 165,215,747 downwards.
TCAGGTTGACACGCATCTCCAATTCGTCCTCAAGGTGGATGCATCTGATTTGGGGGTAGGCGCTCTGCTGTCGCAGCGCACACCCTCCGATCAGAATCTAACCCGTGTGTGTATTTCTCTCATCGGCTTACGCCGGCCGAGAGGAATTATGACGTGGGGAACAGAGAGCTGCTCGCCATTAAGTTGTCATTGGAGGAATGGAGGCATTGGTTGGAGGGTGCTATTCACCCCATCGTTGTGTGGACCAATCACAAAAACCTTGAGTATTTGCGATCATTCCGCCGACTCACTCGGACTGTGGACCTCATCCGGCGAGCGTTCTGGTGGCCCACGCTGCGGTGGAATGTATGGAAGTACATACATTCCATAGCCTGTCAGACCTGCGTCTGGGGAAAGTCGGATTCCTCCCCCCCCATCGGGTCTCGTCCATCCCCTCCCCACCCCTGGCCATCCATGGTCCCCACATCGTGGTGGATTTCGTTACCGGACTTCCCCCTCCATGGCAAGACGGTAATCCTCACCATAGTGGATCACTTCTCTAAGGCTGTGCATCTGGTTGCTCTCCCGAAGCTCCCTTCGGCCTTGGAGGACAGCGGTCCTCCTGACTGACCATGTCATTAAGATCCACAAACATCCCCATGGACATTGTGTCTGACCGGGATCCGCAGTTTACATCCCAGGTCTGGAAAGCCATTTGCCGGAATCTGGGCATGACAGTTAGTCTCTCATCGGGGAACCATCCCCAGAGCAACGGGCAGGCGGAGTGCGCCAACCAGTCCTTGGACTCCACCCTGCGGTGCGTAGCAGCTGACAACCCATCCTCCTTGAGCTCATACCTGACCTGGGTGGAGTACTCAATGAATTTGGTTGTCTCCACCGCCACCGGACTCACCCTGTTTGAGGCATCCCTGGGGTACACGCTGCCACTCCTTCCCACGGTCGAGAGGGAGTTCGCGGTTCCATCTGTGGGGGTCCGTGCCATCGCTGCCGGCGCATCTGGAGAGCCACCCGGGCCACCCTCGCCAGCTCCACCGAACACACTCGGGCTTCAGCTGACAGGAGGTGGGTGCCCGCCCCCAAGTACGTTGTGGGTCAGCAGGTCTGGCTAGCGGCGAGCCAGATCCTTCTCAAGGAGAAGTCAAAGAAGCTGTTCCCCCCGCTTCCTGGGCCCCTATGTCATCTGTCGTGTGGTCAACGACATGTCGGTTCAGCTCAAATTGCCGCCAACCCTGCGGGTGAATCGACTTTCACGTCTCACAATCAAGCCCCTCTCAGCCAGCCCTCACTGCCCCCCACCACCACCGAAGCCACCTCCTCCTCCCCAGATCATCGACGGCCACCCTGCCTACATAGTCTGCCGGATCCTGGATGTTCGCCGTCATGGCCGGGGCCGGCAGTACCTGGTGGATTGGGAGGGCTACGGTCCAGAGGAATGCTCCTGGTCCCCTCTGCTCAGGTCCTGGACAAAGAAATGCTCCAGGCCTTCCACCAAGCTCACCCGGAGAAGCTCTCTGGACTGCCAGGAGGCGCTCCTAGAGGGGGGGGGCCCTGTCATGCGCAGCGAGAGCACGCCCCTCCCATCTCACCTTCATTAATTCATCACTGCACCTGAGGCAGAAGACGCATCTGCTCCCACTCATCAGCCAGCTTACTTAAGGAGGCTCTGTCCATGCAATCAACGCTAGCTGGTCTGGGTATACTGCCCATTAAAGGACAAGCAAGTATTATTTGACAAGTTTAGACACGTCTTCTTACCTTGTTTTTCTCTCCTTCTCAGGTTGCTGCCACCGTGCAGGTGTGTCTCCAGGACTGCGCGCGCTCTCCTGCCACATCTCCACCATTCGTCAGCTTCCAACCTCCACCCGGTCAGGCACCATCAGCTCATCCCCCTCACCCTACTGGTTCATCTATTTCCCACTGGAGTCCTGCCGGTTCTTCCTCGGAACCCAAATAAGTGGCAATTTGGCTCGCCCATTTCCCCTTACTCCGTTCCTCCTCTCACAGCTCTCGTCTTCTCCCCGCAGGTGGATTCCTCTGGCGAGTGACTGTTTCTGTAGCTGTGCATTTATTTTGAAAATTAATGAACTCTCATCGTGCATCGTGGTTGTTCTCCTGTGCTGTTGCATCGTGCACGTGAGCTGTCAGCTTATTAAACCATGACATGCTGTCTGTTATTGCAGTACTGATCATGTGCAGACCTAGCTGTCACTGTCTGCACCTACACTACCGCATTGAACTTGCAACTACGAGTATTATGTCTACTTTTCTGTATATAGGATTGCTGGGTTTCATCGCTTATCATTTATCTTTATTTGCACTATGGGAGGTCTGGAGCTATCTTTTGTCGCCATTTGCACTACAGATAGCATTACTGTACATAGACTGCTGTTGTTGTTTTTCCAGGCTTATTCCTTTTTCTTTTTTTATATTGTGCACACCAATGAAGAGAGAGAGGAAAATCCATTTCAGTTCTCCTGTATGTCCAGTACATATACAGTATAGTACTGACAAATAAAATCTTTGACTCTTGAATTCATGACAGTTTTCTCCTTTGGTTGTATTTCATACTGTCCAAATTCATTCCGAAAGGTGTGTAGTGAATGTTGTGAGAATACTAAACAAATATAGTCCTGCCAGTGTCTGCCTCTATACATTAGGATGGGTGATCGGCTGGAAATGGTCCAAACATTAAAAGCTGGTGTATTGTGGTATTTATTGTACAATCCATAATGGTGTCTAGTATAAAAGTCCATCCATCCATCCATTTTCTTCCGCTTAATCCTTTTCGGGTCACGGGGGGCTGGAGCCTATCCCAGCATCTTTGGGCGAGAGGCAGGGTACACGCTGGGCAGACTGCCAGTCTGTAAAAGTGAAAAAAAGTGTAAAAGTCTATTAAAGTGTAGTGTGTAATAATCTAGTGTAGTCTGTCAGGATTAAGAGTTGTAGGACACATTCCTTTGCTCTAGGAAACGCTTGACATTCACCATAAAATGAAAACAGCTACTGTGCACTGTGAGTTGTAAGTGTTAAAACAACAGGTACCCATCAAGTGTTTATGCAGCCACAGTCTGCCCAAGCAGTCTCGTCTCTAATAATTTATTTGACAACCTGCAGGGAAATGGTTTACTTGAAGAGTTTCAATCTGGGTTTAGAATCCATCATAGTACTGAAACAGCCTTAGCGAAGGTCACTAACGACCTCCTCATCGCATCTGATAATGGACTGGTTTCTGTACTTGTCCTTTTAGACCAGGGGTGTCAAACTCATTCCATGGAGGGCCAAGACCCTGCAGGTTTTACTTCCACCCAGTCTCTTCAGCGGGTGTTTTCACTGATCAGCAGTCAGTGGGAAGAAATTCAGAGAAATCACCTGGTGAAGACACTGGGTGGAGGTAAAACCTGCAGGGTCTTGGCCATCCATGGAATGAGTTTGACACATGTGTTTTAGACTTAGTGCAGCTTTTGATACTATCGATAAAATATTCTACTTGATAGATTAGAACACTATGTTCGGACTTAATGGAACTTCGTTGCAGTGGTTTAGATCTTATTTATCTGATAGGTTCCAGTTTGTTCATGTAAATAATGAGTTTTCTTTCAACTCAAAGCTTAGTCATGGAGTTCCACAGGGATCTGTGCTAGGCCCTACTCTTTTTAGTTTATATATGCTTCCGTTAGGCAACATTATTAGAAAGCACTGTATACATTTTTCATTGTTATGCAGATGACACACAATTATACCTGTCAATGAAGCCAGATGATAGTAATCAATTAGCCAAGTTAGAAGCCTGTCTTAAGGAAATCAAAGCTTGGATGACTTGTAATTTCCTGCTATTAAATTCAGATAAGACTGAAGTCATTCTTGTTGGTCCAAAAAAAACCTTAGAAATACCTTTCCAAATCAAACTTTCAGTTTGGATGCGGTTACTCTTTCTCTTAATAGCTCTGTGAGGAACCTTGGAATTATTTTTGATCAAGATCTGTCCTTCAATTCACATCCAGTTATTAAATTTGTTTCTAAGACTGCCTTCTATCATTTGCATAATATTGCCAAGATTAGGAGCATTTGTCTCAGAGTGATGCTGAGAAACTGATCCATGCTTTTGTTAGCTCGAGATTAGATTATTGTAATTCTTTATTATCAGGCTGTCCTAAAACATCTTTAAAAAGTCTTCAGCTGATCCAAAATGCTGCTGCAGCAAGAGTTTTAACAGGTACTGAAAGAGAGATCATATCTCTCCGGTTCTGGCCTTCCCTTCATTGGCTTCCCATAGAGTTTAGAATTAAGTTTAAAATCCTTCTTCTTACTTACAAAAGCTCTAAACAACAGGCTCCCTTTTTATTTAAAAGATCTGATACTACGTATTATCCCTAACAGAGCACTACGCTCCAAATGCAGGATTACTTGTAATACCTAGAATCTCAAAAGTACATGGGAGGCAGAGCCTTCAGTTATCAAGCTCCTCTCTGTGGAACTAGCTGCCAATCTGGATTGGGAGTCAGACTTGATCTCTGTTTTTAAGATAGGGCTAAAAACCTACCTTTTTGATATTGTCACCATGGGTTGAGATGCCGTCTCGGCACTCAGCCCATGTTTTCCCTCATCCCTGCTTCCCATTGAGCAGCGTCTCAGCTGGCCCCCAGCTGGCAGCATTATGGACGGCTGGGGCCAATTAGTCTTCATCAGCTGGGGCGCTGCTCAATGAGGCTAAATAGGAGCAGCCTCGATGACTCGGGGCTGCGACATAAACACATTGCTAAGCTGAAGCCCCTTCGTCTGGTGTCAGCTTATACTCCTCTTGCAGCATTCCTGTGTTTGTATCCCGCTGTGAGTATGTACGTCTTGTTACCCCCACGTCCGGTACGAGCTGCTTACCTCTGCGCTGTGCAACCTGTGAGTGTACGTCTGCATGAGTATCTGTGCTCTCCTCATCCCTTCCCCTTTACCCTGAATAAAATATCACGACTCACTGGCTTGCCCCATGGCTCTGATTGCCCGGCTCCCTAGAGCCGGATATGACAGTTCTGTCACCATGGGTTGAGATGCCGTCTCGGCACTCAGCCCATGTTTTCCCTCATCCCTGCTTCCCATTGAGCAGCGTCTCAGCTGGCCCCCAGCTGGCAGCATTATGGACGGCTGGGGCCAATTAGTCTTCATCAGCTGGGGCGCTGCCAATGAGGCTAAATAGGAGCAGCCTCGATGACTCGGGGCTGCGACATAAACACATTGCTAAGCTGAAGCCCCTTCGTCTGTTGTCAGCTTATACTCCTCTTGCAGCATTCCTGTGTTTGTATCCCGCTGTGAGTATGTACGTCTTGTTACCCCCACGTCCGGTACGAGCTGCTTACCTCTGCGCTGTGCAACCTGTGAGTGTACGTCTGCATGAGTATCTGTGCTCTCCTCATCCCTTCCCTTTACCCTGAATAAAATATCACGACTCACTGGCTTGCCCCTGGCTCTGATTGCCCGGCTCCCTAGAGCCGGATATGACAGTATGTCGCAGCCAGAAGAGTTGCCGGCGGCCGTGAGTCGCTGTGGAAATGTACCTTTCTGTCCGGGTGTCAGCGCTGCTAGCATGCCGTTTCCCAGGAGTCACTTCCGGCGCCAGGGCGACGAGCTGAGGTCCATCTCGGAGGCTGTCGACGGGACGCTCTTCACCCTGCACGACGCCTCCAACGCGAGACGCTGGCATCCGGGCCGTGCTGAGGAACTCCTGGACTGTCACCCTCACTCTCTGTACCATCTGGAGGACAGTGCCAGGATAGACGCTGCAGGTACACAGCGAGAGAAGCTCCACGGGGTGGATGGAAATCCCGGCAGGGAGTCGAAGTGGGCGACGTCTTTCCCCGCTTCGGAGTCCCGTTCCTGCCGCTATTCCAGTCCGGGAGTTCGCGCCAACCAGAGGACTTCCCCCGACCTGCGCCACGTCACTCGGGATTCCCTTCAAGGAGCCGCAGCTGACAGCAGTTATGTCCGGGGTCGAGTGGCTGTCGCGAGCTCTACTGTGTTTCCTGTCACCACCTTCAGGCATGTGGCGGCGGCAGTGAGATTGATGGTGAGGACTTCAGGGCTACGAAGCTTTCCCGTGCTCGACGCCTTCCTCGTCTCGATCTCCGATCTGGAGCGGCGAATCCTGGGTTTCCCCCTCGCTTCGTCCCCTGGGAGTAGTCGTCATCACATCGCCGAGTCACCTCTGCACGAACCTCGTCCGGATCCAGTTCTGGGTCATCGTCAGGACCGTTCCTCCCACGCAGCTGTCATCCCTTCGCCTCGTCAGTGTGGAGATTCTACAGCCTCGTCCCCTGAGCCTCGTTCCCCCGCTGTCATTCCTGGACATTCGGGCTGGCTCACCCCGGCTGTTTCCCCCTCCTCCTCGACACGCTTCCTGACCGCTGTGTGTGCCTGGAATCCCGGCCTGGTGAGCTCTCTGCTGGAGACAACGCGAGCGACCCTCAGACGAATTCCCGGGGGGTCCTCCGTTATCGCCGGGCGGGGAGAGGAAGAAGCAGATTCCACTACAGCAGGCGATACTCAACCTCCAGGGGGCAGGCAAGTCATTGTTTTTTCACACCTGCTTAATGATTTGCTCTGTCACATCCCTGGAGGAGAAGTTCAGGGTTCGCAGCTCCCTGAACTCTCCCCACCTGCTGTAACCTGTATGCCTAATCCCGCATCCTCTGTGTCTCTCTCCGCCGAGCGGTCCCCGGCTCCGGGTCAACGTGGTGGGATATGGAGAGGGCCTGTGGTTCCGCAGCTACATTGCGGACGGAGGAGGGGACTGACTGCTGCGTGGAGTCTACGCCGACGACTGAGCGTCCCCGGGTCTCCACGGAGGAGCGGTTCGGTCCGGCGGGACGAGATTCTTCTGGCTTCACGCCGAGTAGATCGTCGGCGGGGTTACCTGAGCTGGAGGGATCTCAAGCTGCGCTGACCATCGTGCTAGCTGCGGGGCCCGACGCGGCTAGATGGGAGCCTGACAACGACCTCCTGACGACGGATCCTGGATCTTCGCAGTCCTGGACGGCGTCAGAACCCGAGATCAGGCGAGTGCTCTCCTTTCTTTTCTCTCTTTTTATCCCCGAGCACTTCAGCCTATCTCCAGGGGAGACGAGCCGGGTGCAGCCGGGTGCAGCCGTCTGCTGCGTCTGAGCTCGTCTCGCCGGGTTCTGGCGCTGCCGGTGATCCTGATCCCGGTTCTGTTTTCTCTTCTGAGCCTTCTTCCAGGGTCACCGGCAAGGAGTTGCTGTTCCTCGTGGTGCTGGAGGGTCCGGGTTCAACGTTGGAGGTCGGTTCTGGTGCAGTATTCAACGTGGGTTCGCCCGAGACCCAGTCGGGGTCCAACGTGGGTTCGCCTGAGGCCCGATCGGGGTCCGACGGGGGTGCTGCCCCAGTATTGTCCAGGTCCGGTGAGGAGGTGGCCGTTTTCCTGCGGCCTGACGCCCGCCGCCCTCGTCATCGGCTCTCCCCTGAGCCTCTTCCACCGGGATCCGCTCTGATCCTTCGCCCGTCTCAACGGTCCTGGTGGTTGAGTGATGCGGGTCGACGACCCGACCCACAGAACTTTCGGTTCGGTGATCTGGTTCCCCCCACTGGTCTGTTTCCCTCTGGGCAGCCTGATTCGGCTGCCGGTGGACTGGATTCCTGGGATCTGGGTCCAGAGTTCGCCGTCCGAACACTTCTCTTCCCCTGATTCGCCAGCTGGACAATGGGCGGGGAGATCTCCGGAGCCATCTCGGCCATTTTTGGACTCTGCCTGCCATTCACCTCGGGTGTCACTTTTTCTTTTGTTATTAAGGTCACTCGGGTGTAATGTGTTGTCCTGTTGGTGGATTCGTTTTTATAGTGCTGTGTTTTCCATCGCTCATGCTCAGCATTTTACTTTTTGTGCCATGTTTTTAGCCTTGTTTTTTGTATTGTAGAGTTATGTTTTGTTTTCCGTAACACCATGCTCTGCAGTTATCCATTTATTCCAGTCACTTTCATTTCTTTAGGTGACTGGGTATTTATATATTCGTGTGTGTGGGTTTTTCTTTGCCTGCACTCAGTATTTCTTTTTTGTCCTGTTGGTTCATTAGAGTCATGTGCCTTGTTTTTCGTAACACCATGCTCTATAATTGTCATTTGTTCCAGTCACCCTCACTTTTCTTGGTGACTGTGTGTATGTACTTAAATTAGCGCTGTGTATAGGTTCCCCTTTATTTAACCGTACTCAGCATTTTTTGCCCTGTACCTTTTTGGTGGTTCTTTTTTCCTTGCTCTGGGTCACGCATGGTTGGTACTCTCTGGGTAGTATGTAACCGGCGTGCTGACCCAGTTCTTCTCCCCATCTGTACCTGGGTTAATTATTCTGTTTTGTCAGTATTGTATTTGGGTTTTTCTTTCCCGCTACCCTACATTGCCCCATTGGTGTTGTCCTTCCCTTGGCTTCTTCCCCTCCGGTCCGCCTCCCTTCCTCCCACCCTAGGTGGGGGGGGGGGGGGGGGCTGGGATGTTCCTGGTCGTTCAGGAGCCCGACCTTGAGGGAGGGGCTCTGTCACCATGGGTTGAGATGCCGTCTCGGCACTCAGCCCATGTTTTCCCTCATCCCTGCTTCCCATTGAGCAGCGTCTCAGCTGGCCCCCAGCTGGCAGCATTATGGACGGCTGGGGCCAATTAGTCTTCATCAGCTGGGGCGCTGCCAATGAGGCTAAATAGGAGCAGCCTCGATGACTCGGGGCTGCGACATAAACACATTGCTAAGCTGAAGCCCCTTCGTCTGGTGTCAGCTTATACTCCTCTTGCAGCATTCCTGTGTTTGTATCCCGCTGTGAGTATGTACGTCTTGTTACCCCCACGTCCGGTACGAGCTGCTTACCTCTGCGCTGTGCAACCTGTGAGTGTACGTCTGCATGAGTATCTGTGCTCTCCTCATCCCTTCCCTTTACCCTGAATAAAATATCACGACTCACTGGCTTGCCCCTGGCTCTGATTGCCCGGCTCCCTAGAGCCGGATATGACAGATATAGCCTACAATTAGGGAAGGATCATGTGTTTCTGAACCCTCCCTTAGTTATGCTGCTAATAGGTTTGGTCAGCCGGGGGACCTCCAATAATGCACTGGGCCTCACTCCTTTCTTCACTCTCAATGAAATATTTTTTTTTGTGCTGGTCATTAACATCTGTTTGTTCTCTTCCATAGACTGAGTCCCCATCGTGCTGTTTGCTCTCTACATGTCTGTTCTTTTCATCTTCTCTGTCCCCTCACCCCCCAGCCAGTCGCAGCAGATGACTGCCCCTCCCTGAGCCTGGTTCTGCTGGAGGTTTCTTCCTGTTAAAAGGGAGTTTTTCCTCTCCACCGTCACCAAGTGCTTGCTCACAGGGGATCGCCTGATTGCTGGGGTCTTTCTGCAACTGTGGGGGTTCCCCCTACAGTTGATAGTGCTATGAGATGACTGTTGTTGTGAAATGGCGCTATATAAATAAAGTTGAATTGAACTGAACTGAATTGAATTTGAAGCATGTGATTGAATCATAAAGTGCAAACGACAACCCAAGGACCTGTCCGACCTGCTCTGCTGTTGCAAACTGAGTCCTTCCTATTTTGAAATACCTTCCTGTGTTAGGGCAGTAAGGCTAGTATCTCACAGAGCAGCGAATGCTGAGAAACATTCAAGAACGCTGCACTTTTTGGGTTTCGTCTGGGTTCATAAAAGGTTGCAAAATAGTTTGCAAACAATTTTTAAGGTTCCCGGCGGTTTTGTCATACAGGATCTTATTTAAACAGTTGCTAGTTTTCACTACTAGGTGAACCAAAAAGAACTTTAGCAATACATGTTATGACTGTTTGCAAAAGGGTTACAACTGTTTGTAACAGTCTGCAAAAAAACACATTTACCTAAAAAATTTTAATGTTTTCAAAAATTTTTGGCAACAAGAAAAATTGTTTGGGATCTTAAAAACTGTTTGGTAGCCTATGAACCCTAATGAAACCCCAAAATTGCTATGCTTGCCCTGCATTTGCACCTCTGGGAGATAATGGGGTAAGCGCAGAGTATTTTTTTTTTATCTTCTTAACTTTTCCGGTCACAGGGGGGCTGGAGCCCATCCCAGCATCTTTGGGGGAGAGATGTGGTACACCCTGTCCACCACAATCCATCAATGGCCAACACAGACAGACAGACAGACAGACAGACAACCATCCACTCTCACATTCAAATGCTGGCCAGCTCTTTGGTTCAAATCCACAACCTCCTTGCTGAACTTGCCGTATGAGTGCAGTAGATTTGTTTAATTTCTGATGATTGTCCCCCCAGTGACAGACCACAACTTTGGCATCTGTGTTTCCCACACAGTAAGATGGTATTTGTGGTTGTAGTAACAAAGACATGCAAGAAGAACTTTTTTCTACAGAGCACATCAAGAGTCATATCATGAACAGTATGCTACAGAAAAACATGTCAACCCTAAAATCAGATGCAATGAATACAAAAATGATCAATTTTATCATCATACTGGACTATAGAGATTATAATCTCTCAGATGACAAGTTTCAACCAATATGATGAAAACTAGTAACTGAGACCACAAACTTGGAAGCATAAAAGCTAGCATGTTCCTTCCTCCACCGAGGTAATGTTGTTGGGGCTGTTCATCTGTCTGTGGGCGTGTGCAGTGCCGGGCCTTGGCATTGGCCATCCTAACCCTGATCTCGCCTCGTGCACCAAAATGGCTAGGGCCGGCTCCAGGTGTGTGCATGCACTGCAATGATATTAGCAACCAGCAGATGGCAGTGCTGGTTAATGAGTGTATGTGTATCATAGGCACACAGCATTCAGTGTTGAGCTACATGAGCTGCATGTACAGAATGAGTTCTTCAGTGTCCTTAGAAAAATACGAGAGAATATTAGCCCCCTTCGCTGTGGCGTACTTTCTATTTAACTACTGTATATTTCTATAGAATAGGACTTCTTTCTATTGAAATAATTTCAAAATTTCTATAAAATTGATGTCTGGCCCACATGCTTTTGAGACCCAGAAGTTTCAGTACATCTTTTTTTGTCTTTATAAAGTCTGTGATCAGTATGTACTATCAGTGCTGGGTACAGACTTAACACCAACATAATTATGGTAATTTAGCTAAATGGATGGTTTATTAAGCTTTATGGGCACTTTTTTCATTATGGAGCAATTAAAAGTACATTGGTACAATAGCAACACCTCCAAATCTCCATAAATTAGACTGTAAACTAGATAAATGATTATAATTTTCCCCTTAAATGTTGATGGCATTATGTGTGCCTGCATCGCACAAAATTGTCGTGGGACACAACAAAACCGAGGCAAAATTGAGGACATCTGGAATCATATTTGGTAAGGATGGGGGTGTGCGCTGTTTTCAAATTAAAATTCTGCCTTTGATTATGAGCTGAGTCATGACAAAACTGTGAAGGAATTCAAGCAAAGTGTGTGAGGAACAGGCATCTCTTTTAATTCGATGCGCTTCACGGACTAATCGCCTCCCTGTCACAAAGATTCTGTGCCATCCTCAACTCGTTTAATCGTCTTTCAAGAGGAGCGTTTCACCTATCTCCCTCTCTCCCTCTCGGTTTTTAAAGGCTGTAGTAACGACTGATCTCTCAGGACTATTTCTATTAATACCCACTCGTTCCCTTCCTCTCTTTCCCAGGGAGACAGCCTCATAATTAAACTGTGTAAACGCTGCTGCATTAGTGTGAACTAAATAAAAAGGGCTAAGCATCTCAGCGGTGCTGGATTTTTTGCTTACACAAGAAGCTCAGGGCCACTTTTCATTGTGCCAACATGTTTGGGAGCATTTTTAATCTTCTTGTTTTTGCTTTTATAACGTGGCACAGAGACAGATTCCTTGGGAGTGCACATTTGTCCTTTTACAGTATATTATGAGTTTAAGACAAACAAGAACAGAAGGCAGCACCGCTGTTTGTGGTTACGCCTCCCACTGGTCACACTTTTTGTTATCACCATGTTGATTCAGTGTTACTTCAGTGCTGCGGATTATTATCTGTCTGTAGCAGAAATGGCTAATGTTTCATCCCATTAAGTCCAAAGTGACATGAGGATGATGGACGGGGGCAGTCCAGACGTTGCTCTTCCAGATGCAGACGGTGGCATCTGAAACCCCCTGGCAGATCTGCTGTAGCCATCAAAGCTGGTGTAATGATGCAGGGGATGTAATTAATAAGGCATAATGAAAAATCAGTTTATTTCTCTGTGCAAGGAACACAAACAAATCATGATAAACAGCAGGCAAGACCAGGACTGCACAGTCACTGCTAGCTGGTATATACGTATGTCACTGAAACTGTGTATGCCATTATGTGAGCAATATTTGTTGCGTTGTTCGCACTACTTTTCAAAAAATATTGAGCCCAAAAGAGGGAGATCTAATAAACTCTATTCACTGTGTATATCTTCGGTTATATTAAAGTGACACTCCATTAGAATGTCTGCAACATGTTTTTTATGACTTACAAGACACACCAAGAGCAAAATCTCTCTTATGTCATGTCTGTGTTTTTCTGCTGTTAAAGTTCAATTAAGCCCCTCCCCCTTTTAAAAGGCGAATTTAGACAAACCGTTCTAATGACGTCACTAGAACTCTGAACCAATCAGGACTAAGCACTGGGTACGGCCTCAGAGGAAGAGGGCAGAACTAAGGATTCAGCTTAGCCTCCAATGCCAGTTAGCATTTTTTGGGCAGCTGCTTTGGGTTCTACCATTAAACTGCTGACTGATGCAGTTCCAACCATTATCCTGGGCCACCGTGCATAACAGTAGGCATGTCATTCATGCAGTAAGTCTGTATTTTATCACAGGATTTATTCTGTTTGTGGACGCCATTAGCCTTTAATGTGTCTGATACAGTAGCCTACTAATGGCATGATTTTATGTGCAGTTAATGTCAAAGCCTTGTGTCAAAAAGTTAATGTGCCAGAGAGAAAATGATCCACAAATATTCAGATACAGTAAGTCTGGATATATTTAGATGCTACACCTTGTTGATTTGCTTATTTTTTTGGGGGGAGTGACATTACTGGACGTTAAAGACAGGAGGGGAAGAGATATGTAATTAGAGATGTGTCATGATCTGGACATTGGCTGTACCGTGTCCTCATTTTGAATTATGTTTTGGGGGTTTTGTTTTGATTAGGACGTGGGCACAGCTCATGTTCTCGCCTTTTGTTTTTGTGGAGACTCTTTTGTTATTTTCATGGTCATTATGTTTGATATCATTATTCCTGTCATGGTCTGGGTTTGGGGCTTTTGTTTTGACAGTTTCTTTTATTTATTTCCGGTTTTGCATTGTGAGATCTTGCTTTGTTAATTATTCACGGCTGTTTTTGTTTTCTTGATTATTGACTGTTCACGGGTGTTCTTGATTTTTGCTTACTTATTTATAGAGGTTGCACGCTGCCTTCGGCACGGCAACCTTCATGCTAACACACTAGTCACGCGCTCATGTCCTGTTTCTGTTCATGTTTGAAAGTTTGGTTTTGGTCAATAAATCATGCCTAAAAATCGGTCTGCACATGAATCTCATCCTTTGCCCCAGAAGGGCAATCATGACAACATGGTTGTCTGACGGTTTTGCCCCAGTGCAGCGCAGCACAATAAAATACTTTTGGAGTGTGTTGAGATCATGCAAAGATGATTGTGGACAGAATGAATGTGTAGTGTTGTTTGGTGATTGCTGAGAGGACTGGAGCTGCTTCTCCGCTGTGTTCAGGGATGCCCCAGTGCATGTGTGGTTGCATGTGATATACAGTCGATCTAGACATTCCTCTAAACAGTCACACTGGTGTTAACTTTTAAAGTTTTGTATATTACAGGCGTGTGAGCACCAGTGGGGACTCGCTGTCTACTTTTGGTGGCTGGATGTAGCTCATGTCCCCAGTGCTGCATCACCCCCCCACCCCCACCCCCCACCCCTTCTCCACTTGAGAAAATCGACTAAAAGCAGGATAGATCACACCGGGTTTATTTTCTGTGGTGTCAAGTCTTCTCATTTTTTTTTTTTTTGTTATTTTGAAAGAAAAAACAATAAATTGAAAATTAAATGAGAAAACAAACGTAAAACTGAAAGTTCAAATTAAGATGTTTTCATTTGAAAAATGCAAGTCTGCTTTCAAAGTATCCTGAGAGGTGATAAAAACACATCATACTAAGAAAACAAAATCCTGCATTTCTTTATCATGATTATGTGCTTTAATACTTTTTATGAGGTTAATGCATGCCTAAGACCATATAAAAATAGAACTTCCTGCCATCCAGCATGGTGCTCAGAAAAATGAAACGGAGGGGGTAAATGTGGGCGGCAGTGGCTCAGGAGGTAGAGCGAGTCATCTAATAACCACAGGGTTGGCAGTTTGAGTCACGCTCTTCCCAGCCATCCTGCTGTTGTGTCCCTGGGCAAGATGCTTTACCCACCTTGCCTCCAGCACCCATGACACTGGGTATGAATGTGCATAAATGTTCGGTAGTGATTGGAGAGGCCATTGGCATGGATTGGCAGCCACATTTCTGTCAGTCTGCCCCAGGGCAGCTGTGGCTACAGTAGTAGCTTACCACTATCCATGTCTGTCTGGAGTGAATGAATAATGGACTCACCGTAAGCGGTTTGAGATCTAATCCATTATTATTATTATTCATTATTATGTATAATAAAATAATCCCTGTCAGCTCAATGCATAAAACTCCCATCAGAACATTTACGGAATGTTCTGGATCGGCGTGTAAGCAGTCGGGATCCTGCACCAAACAAATCATGCTGAGCTTGAGGTGGTCCTGCTTGCTGAATGGGACCACGTTCCTCAGCATAATTGACCACTTAGTGGCATCAGTCCCATGCAGAATTGAAGCTTTGCTAGCAGCAAATGGCGGTTACTCATGATATTGATGAATGAGAAAATCAAGAGAAATGATTAAGGAAGTTTTGTTGCATAAGTCCAGATGACCTGAATTTGTGCACTAATAACCATTAGCTAATAAACATTATGAAGTCTGTCTTCATTTTGTGTTACACCCCTTTCTGAAATTGATACAATATTGTATTTTTAATTCCTCTCAGTATATATAGTAGTACTAAATCACTACAGTCACAACAGTAATCTCAAGGCACTTCTTACAGCATACACCACGTCTACTCAAATGGTGGCCCGCTGGCCACATGCGGCCCAGGACCAACCTCTGAGTGGCCCAGGCCCAGTCTGTGGTCCAGCCAGAGAAGCAAAGGCCAGCACGTTTCACAGAATTGCAGAAATCCATTAATTACTACAGACTGTAAATGCAACACTCGGCGTAGCCCAGCAACCATTAACCCACAATGCAGCGCATCTGTTTTGAAGTGCGGGCTCCACCACTGTAGCTAACGGTGCGAATGGCAAGATACCAAGCCTAAAACATGTCATTGTCAACTCTGAAGCGCAAAATTGACCATGAAAATCATTGGTTTAACCCTACCTGGACTGGCAATTATTTGTCATTTTACCATCAGCTTCAAACACCAAACCACTGTGTTTAATCTGCCACGAGTGTATTGGAGTACTAAAAGAGTACAATGTCCAGAGGCACCACACTGAGAAACACCTGGCTTTCCGGGCAAACTTCCCCTAAGGATTTCAGGAGAGAGTGATAAAAGTGCAGTTTGGTTGCATCTTACAACCACAGCTGTACCACGATGGTGCAGACATGCACAGCTCAAGACAGAGCTACAGCAGCTTCCCTCTGTGTTTCGTGGATCTTGGCAAAAAAAGAAGAGGCCGTCTGAAACTGTGAAAGACTGTACGCTGGCCATTGTCGGTGAAGTTATAAAGGAGGACAAAATGAAAACGAGTGTGACAGCTGCTGTTAAAAATGTGCCCTTGTCAGACACGTCAAACATTCACAGGGTTGAAATTCTAGCTACAGACGTATAAGAAACACTGTTGAATGATCTGAAGAAAGCTGATGTGATGTCCTTAGCAGTAGATGAGTCCACGGACAGAACTGACACTGTGCAATTGTGCTTATACGTCCACTTTTTGACAGCAAATGCTTCAGAGAGGAACCGCTTGGCTTGCTGCCATTAGGACACAGCTGGTGAGATAATCTTTGAGAAGATTTCAACATTTTTCAAAGACAATGGCCTGGATATGGAGCACTGTTATTTTGTTTTTATGCACTTTTGCTGTGCCTTTGTCATGTGCCAAGTGCACATTTAAAACCAAGACAATGACTAAAAAGTGCATATTTTTCGTCATATTGATCTGTGTTGGTTTGAAATTTGACATTCAACAGATCGCTGAACATGTGTGGCCCAGTTACATGTCTTTATTTCAAATTGTGGCCCAACTGATTTTGTAATTGAATAGCCCTGGCATACACTATATCATTTTGTTTATTTTTACATTATCTGCTGTATATTTCTGTAAAGTGAATCTAGTGATGGGTATGTGGAAAAACTGAAATAAAAATGAATGAGCTTTTCAGTTTTTTCATTGGCTTTTTTGTCTTCTTGCAGACCCTTAAAGACAGGAGTCGTGTTGATGTATCATGTCTTGCAGAGACACGCTACGTCTGTAACAAAGACACCTGCCAAAATACTTAACAACCTTTGCAGTAGTTTCCTCTCACAGCAAACGGCCACAAACACACTCACTCAGTTCCTGAAAACAATACGAGCTCATTGCTTTGTGTTTGCTTTGATTCATACGATGTGAGCCAGAAGGGAACTTCTAGTGCTCGCACTGAGCCGCTGTGATTTACTAATCCTCTCCATTCAGAAATCAATATTAGCAGAGGTCAAACTGAGCGGGCATGGAAAATGCAGATTAGCTCGTCAATAGCTGACACGCTGCTGTACACCCACATGCCACGGGTTGTGATGAGCCTGTGTGAGGGAAGGGGTGGTGTAGCTGCTCAGTGTTTAGAAAATGTTGATTTGAAGGCTTTCTAAGGTCACCACATCGCGGTGGTGCAGTGGTTAGCACTGTGGCAGCACAGCAACTCACCCTTGGCCATGGGATCCCGGGTTTGATCCCAGCCCCTGACCAACAGTGATCTGTGTGGAATTTGCATGTTCTCCCCGTGTCTGCGTGGGTTTACTCCGGGATTTCTCCGGTTTCCTCCCACATGCCAAAAAAAAAAAAAACATGCAAGTTAGGTTAATTGGCATCAAACTGGGGATTCTAAATTGTCCTTAGGTATGACTGTGAGAGTGAATGGTTGTATATCTCTCTGTGTTGGCCCTGCGATGGACTGGTGATCTGTCCAGGGTGTACCCTGCCTCTCACCCAAAAGATGCTGGGATAGGCTCCAGCCCCCCGCGACCCGAAAAGGATTAAGCGGAAGAAGATGGATGGAAGTTTATACTGCAAATGTGAAGAAGGATCTTGACAATGAGGAAAAAGATTTTTTTGTTTGTTTGTTTTAAGAAGAGACTACTACTATGACTTCTCCTCCTCTTCCTTTTGGCTTCTCCCTTTAGGGGTCACTACAGCAGGGCTCACCCTATCCAATGCATCTTCTTCTGTAACACCAACCCTCTCCATGTCTTCCTTCACTACATCCATGAATCTCCTCTGTGGTCTTCTTCTTTTCATCCTGCCCAGCAGCTCCATCTTCAACATCCTTTGTCAAATATCTCCACTGTCCTTCCTCTGCACATGTCCAAACCATCTTAGCCTTGCTTCTCTTACTTTGTCTCCTAATCACACAACCTGAGCTGTCCCTCTGATATACAGTGGTGTGAAAAAGTGTTTGCCCCTTTCCTGATTTCTCATTTTTTTTGTATATTTGTTACACTTAAATGTTTAAGATCATCAAACTAATTTAAATATTAGACAAAGATAACAAAAGCAAACACAAAATGCAGTTTTTAAATGAAGGTGTTTATTATTAAGGGTAAAAAAAAATCCAAACCTTCATGGCCCTTTGTGAAAAAGTGATCCCCCCCTTCCCCGTTAAAACATAAATTAACTGTGGTTTATCACATCTTTGGAAAGCTGAGTTCAATTTCTCTAGCCACACCCAGGCTGATTACTACCACACCTGTTCTCAATAAAGAAATCTCTTAAATAGGAGCTGTCTGACAAAGGGAAGTACACCAAAAGATCCTTAAAAGCTAGACATCATGCTGTGATTTAAAGAAATTCAGGAACAAATGAGAAACAAAGTAACTGAGATCTATCAGTCTGGAAAAGGTCATAAAGCAATTTCAAAAGCTTTGGGACTACAGCGAACCACAGTGAGAGCCATTATCCACAAATGGCAAAACATGGAACAGTGGTGAACCTTCCCAGGAGTGGCAGGCTGACCAAAATTACCCCAAGAGCGCAGTGATGACTCATCCAAGAGGTCACAAAAGACCCCACAACAACATCCAAAGAACTGCAGGCCTCACTTGCCTCAGTTAAGGTCAGTGTTCATGACTCCACCATAAGAGAGAGACTAGGCAAAAATGGCCTGCATGGCAGAGTTCAAAGGTGAAAACCACTGCTGAGCACAAAGAACAAAGGCTCGTCTCAGTTTTCCTAGAAAACTTCTGCTGATCCCAAGACGTTTGGGGAAAATACTCTGTGGACTGACAAGACAAAAGCTGAACTTTTTGGAAAGTGTGTTTCCCATTAATCTGGCGTAATAGTACACAGAATTTCAGAAAAGGAACACATACCAACAGTAAAATATGGTGGTGGTAGTGTTATGGTCTGGGGCTGTTTTGCTGCTTCAGGACATGGAAGACTTGCTGTGGTAAATGGAACCATGAATTCTGCTGTCTACCAAAAAATCCTGAAGATTGTCTGGCCCAGCGTTTGTGACCTCAAGCTGAAGCACACAGTGGTTCTGTAGGTAGGACATGACGCACCATCAAGTCAATCGCTGAATGGCTTAAGAAAAACCAAATGATGACGTTGGAGTGGCCTAGTTGAAGTCCTGACCTGAAGTCTGACTGAGATGCTGTGGCATGACCTTAAAAAGGCAGTTCATGCTCGAAAACCCTCCAATGTGGCTGAATTACAACAATTCTGCAAAGATGAGTGGGCCAAAATTCCTCCACAGCCCTGTAAAAGACTCATTGCCAGTTATTACAAACACTTGATTGCAGTTGTTGCTGCTAAGGGTGGCCCAACCAGTTATTAGGCTTAGGGGGCAATCACTTTTTCACACAGGGCCATGTAGGTTTGGATTTTTTACCCCTTAATCATAAACACCTTAATTTAAAACTGCATTTGTGTTACTTGTGTTATCTTTGTCTAATATTTAAATTTGTTTGATGATCTGAAACATTTAAGTATGACAAACTAGAAAAGCACTCGGAGAGCGCAGACCTCTGTCAAGCGCCACAGTTCCCCCCACACAGTGTTTGTGTGTACGTTTTGAGATTCCTTGACCATGAAAACATATGACTAGCAATTGGATTGACAATGATAGGATTAGTGGTTCAGTAGTTATTCACGAAAATGACACTTTCCGTAATGGCGGCCACAGTTCCGCCCATACAGTGTTTGTGTGTACTTTTCAGATTCTTGACCATGAAAACATATGACTAGCAATTGGATGACAATGATAGGATTAGTGGTTCAGTGGTTATTCACGAAAATGGTATTTTCCGTAATGGCAGCCACAGTTCCCCCCATACAGTGTTTGTGTGTACGTTTTGAGATTCGTTGACCATGAAAACATATGACTAGCAATTGGATTGACAATGATAAGATAAGATAAGCCTTTATTAGTCCCACAACGGGGAAATTCCAGGATTGCAACAGCACAGGGATAGCAACACTCAGAGCAACAATCAGAAGGCAAGAAAAAAAAAAAAAAAAAAAAAAAGCAAGCAAGAGCAGCTAATATACATATGTACATATTTACTATAAAATATATATATACACACACACACACACACACAGACACACAGTGCAGAGCATTGTAGCTGTGATGGAATAAATATATGAATATATGAACACACAGTGCAGAGCATTGTAGCTAGATGGAATAAATATGTAAATATATAAACACCCACATTACGGAGCATTGCAGCTAGGTGGAATAAATATGCAAGTATATAAACACACACAGTGCGGAGCAATGTAGCTAGATGGAATAATATGTAGATATATAAAACCACAGTGCGGAGCATTGTAGCTAGATGGAATAAATATATAGATATATAAATATAAACACACCCAGTGCGGAGCATTGTAGCCTAGATGGAATAAATATATAGATATATAAATTATAAACACACCAGTGCAGAGCATTGTAGCTAGATGGAATAAATATGTAAATATATAAACACACACAGTGCAGAGCATTGTTGCTAGGTGGGATGAAACAGCATAACCGTCTATTTAGTTATCCTACATGGTATGATTATGTGCCCATACATATTCTCACCCTCCATAGCGACCGGTATGTTCCTAGTTGTATGCCGGAGAGGACCATTGTGTAGTCTATTGCATCTTTTGCATTCAAAAAAAAAAACTATTAGTTTTTACGTGTTTTTGCTATCTCTGCGAGCAGCCCTGCTTAGGTTGTACAGTCTGACAGCCGTTGGTAGGAAGGACCTACGAAACCCTCTCGGTTGTGCCACCTGGGATGATGTAGTCTGCTGCTAAATGAGCTCCTCAGTGCATCCCGTATGTCCTGCATAGGGTGGAACTCGGACTCCAGCAGAGATGACAGTTTAGCCACCGTCCTTCCTCTCTCCTATCTCCTCCATCGGATCAAGGCGTTGCCCCAGGACAGAGCTAGCTTTCTTAATCAGTTTGTTCAGTTCTCTTCCTATCGGCTGCAGTAATGCCACTGCCCCAGCAGACCACTCCAAAAGTGATGGCTGATGGCCACCACCGTGTCATAGAATGACTTCAGCAGCGCCCCTTGTACACCCAAAAGACCTGAGTCTCCTCAGCAGGAACAGCCTGCGCTGTCCCTTCTTGTAGAGTGCGTCAGTATTGTGTGACCAGTCCTAGTTTATTGTTCAGATGAATACCCAGGTACTTGTAGGATGTCACCATCTCGATGTCTGTTCCCTGTATATTTACTGGTGCTGTGAGGGGCTGCCCATGCCTGCGGCAGTCCACCACCAGCTCCTTAGTTTTCCTCGCGTTGATCTGGAGGCAGTTCCGATGGCACCAGTCCACAAAGTCCTGGATAAGCCCTCTGTACTCAGCTTCATCTCCGCTGGAGATGAGACCAACGATCGCAGAGTCATCAGAGACTTCTGTAGATGGCAATGTGTTGTGTTGTGTGAGAAGTCCGCAGTATAAAGAGTGAACAGGAAGGGAGCCAGCACCGTTCCCTGGGGGGCCCCCGTGCTACTGATGATCGTGTCGGAAACACAGTCCCGGGTTCTCACAAACTGAGGCCGGTTCGTGAGGTAGTCCAGGATCCATGATGACAGGTGCTGGTCCACCCCTGCGCGCAGCAGCTTGTCCTTCAGGACCATCGGTTGGATGGTGTTGAAAGCACTGGAGAAGTCAAAGAACATGATCCTCACCATATTCCCGGGCTTCTCCAGGTGGGACAGAGAACGGTGAAGGAGGAAGATCACCGCATATTCACGAAAATGACATTTTCCGTAATGGCGGCCACAGTTCCGCCCATACAGTGTTTGTGTGTACGTTTTCAGATTCCTTGACCATGAAAACATATGACTAGCAATTGGATTGACAATGATAGGATTAGTGGTTCAGTAGTTATTCACGAAAATGACATTTTCCGTAATGGCGGCCACAGTTCCCCCCATACAGTGTTTGTGTGTACGTTTTGAGATTCCTTGACCATGAAAACATATGACTAGCAATTGGATTGACAATGATAGGATTAGTGGTTCAGTAGTTATTCACGAAAATGACATTTTTCGTAATGGCGGCCACAGTTCCGCCCATACAGTGTTTGTGTGTACGTGTTCAGATTCCTAGACCACGAAAACATATGACTAGCAATTGGATTGACAATGATAGGATTAGTGGTTCAGTAGTTATTCACGAAAATGACATTTTCCGTAATGGCGGCCACAGTTCCCCCCATACAGGGTTTGTGTGTACGTTTTCAGATTCCTTGACCACGAAAACATATGACTAGCAATTGGATTGACAATGATAGGATTAGTGGTTCAGTAGTTATTCACGAAAATGGCATTTTCCGTAATGGCGGCCACAGTTCCCCCCATACAGTGTTTGTGTGTACATTTTCAGATTCCTTGCCCATGAAAACATATGACTAGCAATTGGATTGACAATGATAGGATTAGTGGTTCAGTAGTTATTCACGAAAATGGCATTTTCCGTAATGGCGGTTTTCTTCTGGACGGTGATCCGGATCATCCCCAAAATTTAATCAGTTCTTCCTTGTACCATTTCCAACAACGCCTGAAAGTTTCATCGAAATTCGTCCAAAACTTTTTGAGTTATCTTGCTAACCAACAGACAAACAGACAGATAGACAAACCCCGACAAAACCATAACCTCCTGGCGGAGGTAACAAACAAAAAAATGAGAAATCAGGAAGGGGACAAACATTTTTTTACACCACTGTACTCATTTCTAATCCTGTCCCTCCTAGTTACTCCCAGTGAGAATTGTAGCATCTTCAACTATGCCACCTGTAGCTCCGTCTCCTGTCTTTTTGTCAGGGCTACCGTCTCCAAACCATACATCATAGCAGGTCTCATTGTCATCTTTCACCTTTGCTGCTATCCATCTTTAACAAATAAACCCGTACACTCATCTCCACCCACTCCACCCTGTCTGCACTCTCTTCTTCACCTCTCTTGTGCACTGTCCGTTGCGTTGAATGGTTGACCCCAGGTATTTAACTTCATCTACCTTCACTACCTCCACACCTTGCATTGTCACTGTTACACCTGCCTTCCTCTCATTCACACACATGTATTCTGTCTTGCTTCTACTAACTTTCATTCCTCTTCTGTCCAGTGCATGCCACCGCCTCTCCAGGTTCTTTTTCAACTGCCCCCTACTCTCACTACAGATCACAGTGTAAATTTAAAAAAAAAATGCATAGTTTGTTGCTATTCATAATTTTTCTTAAAGATGAAGCACACTGTGGAGGATGTCTAGACTAATTTTCATGCTTGCATGTATTTGCTACTGAGCAATTACATGATGAAGCAAAGCAGAAATCATACTGGTTTTACAGAAATGATCTTGAGTTAGGATTACAGTATCTCACAAAAGTGAGTACACCCCTCACATTTTTGTAAAAATTTTATTATGTCTTTTCATGGGACAACACTGAAGATATGACACTTTGATACAATGTAAAGTAGTCAGTGTACAGCTTGTATAACAGTGTAAATTTGCTGTCCCCTTAAAATAACTCAAAACACAACCATTAATGTCTAAACCGCTAGTAACAAAAGTGAGTACACCCCTAAGTGAAAATGTCAAAATTGTGCCCAATTAGCCATTTTACCTCGCTGGTGTCATGTGACTCGCTAGTGTTACAAGGTCTCAGGTGTGAATGGGGAGCAGGTGTGTTAAATTTGGTGTTATCACTCTCACACGCTCTCATACTGGTCACTGGAAGTTCAACATGGCACCTCATGACAAAGAACTCTCTGAGGATGTGAAAAAAAGAATTGTTGCTGTACATAAAGATGGCCTAGGCTATAAGAAGATTGCCAACACCCTGAAACTGAGCTGCAGTACGGTGGCCAATACCATACAGCAGTTTAACAGGACAGGTTCCACTCAGAACAGGCCTCGCCATGGTCGACCAAAGAAGTTGAGTGCACGTGCTCAGCGTCATATCCAGAGGATGCCTTTTGAAAATAGACATATGAGTGCTGCCAGCATTGCTGCAGAGGCTGAAGGGATGGGGGGGTCAGCCTGTCAGTGGTCAGACCATACGCTGCACACTGCATCAAATTGGTCTACATGGCTGTCGTCCCAGAAGGAATCCCCTTTTAAAGATGATGCACAAGAAAGCCCACAAACAGTTTGCTGAAGACAAGCAGACTAAGGACATGGATTACTGGAACCATGTCCTGTGGTCTGATGAGACCAAGATAAACTTATTTGATTCAGATGGTGTCAAGCGTGTGTGGTGGCAACCAGGTGAAAGGTACAAAAACAAGTGTGTCTTGCCTACAGTCAAGCATGGTGGTGGCTGTACCATGGTTTGGGGCTGCATGAGTGTTGCCGGCACTGAGGAGCTACAGTTCATTGAGGGAACCATGAATGCCAACATGTACTGTGACATACTGAAGCAGAGCATGATTGGAAACTGGGCCGCAGGGCAGTATTCCAACATGATAACCACCCCAAACACACCTCCAAGATGACCACTCCCTTGCTAAAAAAACTGAGGGTAAAGGTGGTGGACTGGCCAAGCATGCCTCCAGACCTAAACCATATTGAGCATCTGTGGGGCATCTTCAAATGGAAGGTGGAGGAGCGCAAGGTCTCTAACACCATGATGTCATTGTGGATTCCAGTGGCAACCTGTGAAGCTCTAGTGAACTCCATACCCAAGAGAGTTAAGACAGTGCTGGAAAATAATGGTGGCCACCCAAAATATTGACACTTTGGGCACAATTTGGACATTTTCACTAGGGGTGTACTCACCTTTGTTGCCAGTGGTTTAGACATTAATGGCTGTGCATTGAGTTATTTTGAGGGGACAGCACATTTACACTGTTCAGTGTTTCCTCTGGCTTAAAGACTTGGCACGGTTGCAAGACATTTTTCCGGGGCGGGGGGGGGGGGGTGATATTTGGCAAGATTGTTACCGGAATATGTTAATTTTATATTATTTACTTCTTTTTTTTAAATTTTGCACAGTAACTTTGCATATGGAACTTACCATTTGAATTATTGTACAACCGAGTCTTGAATATTGGAATACTGGGCCAGTTGGGGTCCCACCCAGACGTCCTGGGTTTGGACTTTTTTACTGGCATCATCCTTCTCTTCTTCCTCTGCTCTCAACAGTCCTGGACCCTCTGCCTGAACACTTTCCTCTCCTTGGCTCCTCTCTTCTGTCTCATCTTGCCCTCTCTGAGCTCTGTCTAATTCAGGTTCTCTCTCTGTCTATGGTGGTATACAAACAGGTTTGAAAATAACAAGTGTCATGTTTTGTCCTGCAGGATTTTTTTTGTCATGGTTTACATAAATGACAAAAATATGTGTATTTTTTTTGTATTTTTATTCTAGTGTTTCTTTTTTTTTTCCATTGAGAGAGTATGGAAGGGAAAAAAAAAAAAACATTCATAATAGTAATGTACTCATGCATTGCTTACATTATATGATCAGAGGTGGGTATAGTAACCAGAAATCCTACTCATGTAAAAGAAGTGCTTTGAAATTAATAATTAAAATTAGACAACCAAAAATTTCTAGTTGAGTTAAGGGTACAAAGAGCACCCACTTAAAAACTTGACTAATGACTTCAGTCTTAAAGATTTGAGGTTTTTCTCAAAAAATTATAATTATAACAATTTTCTGATAGTTTTCTACTTTTCTCTGTAAATTTATCTAAATTTGAAACCATTTTCCTCAAATTTGTAATTTCCTCTTGTAAAATTGACTTTTCTTTTACATTTGAAACTTTATTAATTTGTGGATTGTTTTATGGCTTATTTTCATCCATTTCTTAAAATAAAATTACTGTTTTTCAAATAAATTTGAAACAGACTGTGGTAATTTTTTTTTAGTTTTTCCTATAAACAATTTACATTTTTGACCATAACTTTGCAGTCAAAACAGAATATATAATTTAACTCTGATTACAAAGAAAAAAAAATGTATTTAATGAAATAAATAAAGAAATTCACAAAGTCGATGACTTTAACCTGTCAGCAGCCTTCAGACAAACTAAACATGCCAACATTTGGATTTCAAAATAAGGGAGGTTTTTCCTGCTGTCTGGGTGGTGAGGAGATTTGTAAAAAAAAACAACTATAAATATAAAGAAATATTATAACAGAAATAACGGCATCCTTGGTCACTTAAGTTAACTTGCCAGGTACATAATAGGGAACATAATATTGTAGTGGCTGGTAAAATATATCCTCAGCACTTAATCAGTCCCCCTTGGCTTTCCCTTCATATGGAGCCGGCTGCATATGAATTCTAACCACATCTCTTAGCTAAGTGACTCTTCCATTATTGCTCCCGTTTCCAGCGGGTTAAAACCATGATAAACAAATTTTAGCAAGACGAATACAAGAAATTTTACCAAATATTATTAATTGAGATCAGAATGGCTTTATAAAGGGAAGACAAGGCTTCCATAATGTAAGAAGACTATTTAATATTATTTATTTTAATAAAGAAGCACCGGATACAGCTCTCCTATCACTGGACGCCGAAAAGGCCTTTGATAGAGTTGAATGGCCCTTTCTTTTTGAAGTCCTACAAAGGTTTGGACTTGGAAATAATTTCATAAAATGGGTTCAAATAATATACAATAATGCTACAGCAGAAATCCTAACAAATAATATTTCAAAACCAATAAAAATCAATAGAGGATGTCGACAAGGCTGTCCACTTTCACCTTTACTGTTTACTATGGCAATTGAACCTTTAGCGATAGCGATACGTTTACATTCACAAATATATGGAATTAAAGTTGGACCAACAGAACATATAATCTCCCTGTACGCCGATGACATAATTTTGTTTATGTCGAATCTAAAAAAATCAATTCCAACCTTGTTGAATTTAATAAAGAATTTTGGGGAAATATCAGGATATAAAATAAATAAAACTAATCTTCAATATTAATGCTAAATGAGACCCAGAGAAATTACCCAGCCCCTGAGGTAAATCAATTCAATGTTGTAAATCAGTTTAAATATTTAGGAATCCAAATTGTGCCTAAGCTAGAATCAGTCGCCAGTGTCAACTATGAAGCCTTAATGTCAGATATCAATGAGTTAACTCAGAGATGGATGTCACTACCAATGTCGATGATCGGGAGAATCAATATACTTAAAAGTAATATTTTACCTAAAATACTTTATTTATTTCAATACATTCCCTTATCACCACCTTTAGATTTATTCTCAAGAATAAAAAAAAAGTTAGTGGAATTTATATGGAACAACAGGAGGGCTAGATTACGTCTGTCTTTATTATATTTACCATTTGATCGTGGAGGTCTGAAATGTCCAAATTTTATGTTGTATTATTGGTCGGCACAACTGAGGTCTATGACATATTATTTTTCATCAAATGATCTCCCTCACTGGACTGAAATGGAATCATACAATTTACCTTTACCTCTTCCCATATTCATATACTCAGATTCGGCAAAAAAATTACAAAAACAAGTTAAAAATCCATTTGTAAAGCATATGATCAAAATATGGTGTGAAGCTAAAAACTATTTAAAAGAACCACAGTTATTGTCACAATTTAGTCCAATATGGGGTAATCAATATTTTAAACCAGGGAGAGCGGACGCTGTATTTAAAGTATGGAATTTAAAAGGGATACAAAAGATTCAGGATTTATATTTGCCATGTGCAGATAACATAATGTCTTTTGAAGAGCTGAGGATCAAATTTAATCTCAATAGAACACATTTTTTTAAATATCTTCAACTTAGAAACTTTATTCGATCAAATCAAAATAAAGCTCTCACTCGACCTATTTATTCATCCTTGGAAAAAATGATGATGAAAGATAGTAAAAGAAAGGGTATTATTTCAGAGTTTTATAACTCATTGACACTATCTTCAAGTGAAAATTCACTGAAAAGATTAAACTACTGGAAAGAAGATCTGCAAACTGAAATTTCAGAGGAACAATGGGAATTGGCTTGTACAGAAGCTCAAACCAAATCAATAAATGTACGCCTTAAATTGATACATTTCAAATGGTTAATGCGGATGTATGTTACACCGGAGGAGTTAAATAAATATAACAAAAATATACCAGATACATGCACAAAATGCATGGAAAGTAAAGGAACTCTATTTCATTGTGTATGGGAATGTAGATTAATAAGAATGTTTTGGGAAGAGGTGAGGGTAACAATTGAAAAAATAATCTCAAAACAAATCATATTGAATCCTAAATTGTTTTTGTTGGGTCTGTACCCAGAAAAGCATAATTTTAATAAAAGTGAAAGAACATTCATAGACCTCAGTTTGCTTAATGCCAAAAAATGTATTGCACTATTATGGAAAAAGACTCATAGACCAGATGTGACTCAGTGGTTAAGACAGATGTTAACAAACCTTCCATTAGAAAGAATAACATATATACTGAAATCAAAGGAAATTGTGTTTGAGAATATATGGAGACCTTTTATTGATTATGTAAAAAATTTAAACATAACTTTTGAAGAAGAAGGTGAATGATGTGTGTGGACCTTGTAAATTCCAAACTGGTGAACATAATATGTATACTTATGTATTGGATTGTCTAGACTAAACAGAGGAGCATTGTTGAAGATTTGATTTTGCTGGTGGTTGTTGGTGTTTTTAGTGCATCTTTTTTTTTTTTGTAGTACTTTAGTGTTAGTGTTTGATTGTTTGTATCATGTTTGTTAAAAAAAAAAAAAGGTTCAATAAAGATATTGTGGAAAAAAAAACCATGATAAACACCAGTCCTTACATACTTCTGATTTTTTTCTGCGTTTAAAGTACTTTAATAAACTCATGCTTCTCTTGGACAGTCACGCTAGCGAGACGCTCTGCCTAGTGACTGACTGGAAAGCTTGCGTGGGCGCTTCTAAACTCCGCGCGGATGATGGTCACGTGCGTTGTTCGTGTGCGCACTTGCGGAAAGTCATTGCTTCATATATTCTTCTTAAATTTATATATCCTCATAAGCGCGGCAGAAATTTTTCTGGCGAGGTGGGCCGCCACCCAGAAATGTTACCAGAGGAAACCCTGCTGTTATACAAGCTGTACACTGACTACTTTACATTGCATCAAAGTGTCATATCTTCAGTGTTGTCCCATGAAAAGATATAATAAAATATTTACAAAAATGTGAGGGGTGTACTCACTTTTTTGAGATACTGTATATCTCCTTTTTAATGATCATGTGAATAATTTTTAAGTTTAGATAAGTGGTTTGTGCAATAAATCTCATTTAGAGTGCTGTTGTGTGTTGTTTTACAGCATTCTGTCTGACCTCTTAAAATCCCACAGCTTGGAGGCATCTAAAAACAGAAAGTGGTGTGAGCTCTAGGACTGTGCACTTGTGCATCACTGGGTATTTAAAAAATGTGAAACTGTGAAGCTGAAAATGTTATTTTTCAGTTACTGTTTAGGTCTGAAGAAATCAGCTCATTGCATAATTTTATTTCTTGACACCTCATTTGATAAAAAAAATGTCAAGAAAAACCTTTGTCAATCTCTTTTTAAGAAGGCAAGCATGATAAAATGACCCCGTTAACATTAACACTCAACATTCAATTATGGGCATTTGAAATGTTAAAACATCTGTTAAATGTCACTCATCTGTGCTACAGAAGCTGCCTACATAATGGCTGAGCTTTGGTGTGTTATTTGTTGGCAGAAAAGCATGAGCATTTTTTACAGAACTTTGATATTTTCAGCCCACCGAGTCCAATTTTTTAATCTATGGGTCATCAATCAGCAATGTATGTACTGTATGTGCACAATTTCACGGTGGCTGAAAAATGATGTGGGCACTGCCTTTATATATATTGACGCACAGGGCTGTGTGTGCATTTTTTCTGCTCGCGTGCCTCCAGGTAGGAATCTATATATCTAGTATACTGTAAAGGCTGCTGCTCCCTGTAGTGTTTATGTGTGAGAAGCCGAGCAGCAGCCCGACACCTGAACAAAGCAAATGATGTTACACGCAAGCTTTACAGTGGTGTCCAGGCAAGGTGACACTGTGGCATGAGTCAGGATCACAGCACACATTTATATTGTTTGGCTGTAGTATTAGATGGAGGGATGTGGACTGTAGGTGGCAGCAGAGAGGTTTAATTGTCTTCCTTGGTGATAAAGAAGAAGTCATGTCAACAAAATGACATGCAGATATACTGACAAAGTTAAAATGAAGGATACACACACTGTCACATAGAGAAGAATGAAGCTAAAAGCTAACAACAGTAAGGCAAACGGGGATTATTGTGTTGGAAATTAATTCAAGCCTGCGCTCTCCAGGTTACTGTTTTGTTTGTTATCACCTTGCCGAATAATAACTGAACTGTCAGCAATGTCCACATGGCTCACACACCCCTTGCTCTCTGATCCTCTGCAACAATCAATCAAACAATCTTTCTCTCAATTAGCCCAGCACTCCTCAGCCTCATCAACGGATGTGCCCTCAGTCAATGCCTCTTTTATCCAGTTAACCAGATTAATAATCATTTCTTCATTTGCAAATCTGTGTAATTCTGCAACAGCAAACCTCCCCTACAGGAATCTCTCTGCCCACACAATCAAACCACCAATCAATAAATACAAACCTTTGCCTTCTTGCTGTTACAGCCCTACTAGACTTGAATAATTGCCTATTTATCTGGGAACTTTTTGCTGTATGTTTTGACCCTTTACAGTCAAGGTGGACTAAACTATTACCTTTTCCACCATTAGGCAAGGCAGACTCACACCTATATACCAATGCTGGGATTTGAACCCCTGACCCTGTGATCCAGACCCTCACACTCCAACCACTGAGCCCAAGAGGAATTCCTCTACTGGCTGTGAGCTAGTAGTAGAGGTGAATCTTAGGGTACCAGGAAACTGCGCCGTGGATTAATTTCCTATGGAGGAAGGATTTGTAACACCTCCCCCTTTAGGAAGTGGTGCAGTTATGAGATCTCGGACAATCCCCCATTATCTGTTACGGCCCTACTAGGCCAGGACCAGAACTTTTTGCTGTCCGTTTCAACCCTTTATGATCAAGGTGGACTAACGTATTGTCTTTTTCACTGTTAGGCAAGGCAGACTCACACCTACAGTATATAGTCTTTTTCATGCTTAGATGAAAAAGTCTAGATAGGCAAGGTACGTAGGAAGGGATAAGGGATTAGGGCCTGCACTTATATAATGCTTTTCTAGTCTGAAAGACCACTCAAAGCGCTTCACTAGTACTAACCCTCTAGAGCAGGGGTGGGCAATCATGTGCCATGGAGGGCCATTCTACTGCAGGTTTTCTGTTCCACCCAGTCTCTTCAGCAGGTGTTGTCAGTGATTAGCAATCATTGAAGCTGATCAGAGCAAACACCTGCTGAAGAGACTGAGTGGAACAGAAAACCTGCAGTGGAATGGCCCTCACTGCCCACCCCAGCTCTAGAGCAAAGTAAGACTCTGTGTTAACATGACACTGACTGTTTAGAAATTACTCTCCATGTAAGTCCATGTAGGCAAACACAGATGGGCCCAACATGGGACCAATAAGACAGCCCAGATTTAATCTATAGTGGGGAACACATGGACATGCTGACTGGGTTAAGAAGTCTTAGGTATAGATTTACATTTCTGCCACTTTTCTGAGTGTCAGGAGATGCTCAGACTTCCCTTTCCCAGACACCTCCTCGGGCTCTTGGATACTGTGCTGGAGGCTGTAGCTGTACCTGGAGATACCAGGGTGATCTCAGACCTGCTAAGAAACCTAATCTAGCCAGGAAATTCTGAGGCTGCCCCACGGGATCATCTTGGCTTCAAAATTTGCTTTTGTGCACATTGTCCAATCAGTGTTTTTCAACCTTTTTGGAGCGACGGTATCCTTCTTACATTGAAAAAATGTATCTCACCAACCCTATTACATCATATCTATTGACAATTTAGTCTTGTAATTTGGCCTGTAACGATAACAAATTTTGGCAGACAATAATTTTTAATAGTAAATTCTTCATTTATCACTGTCATATTTATATCTGCAGGTCTGAACGCAGTTTTGTTCCCACTTGGGAAAAACTGAGTGGGATGGTTATGTTTTTAATGAGTTTTTCAGCTTTTGTTGCAAATGTTTTCAAATATAGGCCACATACCAGCTCACTGACATTACTGGGCTCTCGGTCGTTTGGCTTCAGTCCAAAATCCTCCTACACTAGAGCTTTGGAATTCAGTTTTCTATTTATTCTTCCAAATGTTCTGGAATTTTATAGCTGTCAGGAAACTCAGCCATGAGTGGTCCTGCTGCATTCATGTTGTAATTTCTTTATACTCACTGTGAAGTGTGGTGTGATTACATATAAATCAGTGTTGATATTCTGCTGTTACCAGGAGAATAAATTAGTTTGAAAATGAGACTTACTAGGGGTAAATGGACGGATGGGCCAGCGGAACTCTGACAGCTTTGCCCATTGTTTGTTTGGTGCTGAGGACAGCCGACATCGGGATGCGGTTTCTGGAGGAGGCGGTGCCATTTTCCTGGTTGGTGTGCCCCTCCAGATGGTGTTGTGGGTTGACACGCCAGCACTTTTTTTTGGTGGTGGTGGTGGTGGTGGTGGGGGATTTCCAGAGCATGCAAAGTGACTGCAAAAGTTGTGGGGGTGGCCCAACCTCTCTGCAGGGTGACTTTTTTGTTAAACAGAAGGAGGACTGCATTTATCCTGCCACCCACGGACATGTAAAAGCCACTACAGGCACCAACACACAACAAAGGCAAATTATTTGCCATTTTTGGACCAATTAAGTAAAATCAAACAATTTATCACGCACCCCAGTTAAAAAACACTTCACTAGAGGATGACAAACCTTAACATGCTCTTATTTTTATGGCAGTTATATTTTTCTGTTTTGCACACATATAGAGTAGACTTGGGCAGGCAGCCCAGACTCCTCATTTATAAAACATTGTGTAGGATCTCTACTAAAAGTGTACTTATGCTAAAAATGGTCAGTTCAAAGCAGCTCATGAGTACTAATGAATATTCATGAGGCCTGATCATCCAATCACACTGCCCTCTCACACGTGCTTCTGTGTGTGTGTCAGGCAACCTTGCATTTGAGTGTCACCGGAGTATTGCGCGTATTGAGATGAGAATTATCTGCCACAATGAGGAGAAGTTGGACATTATATATCTGAGAAATGAGTGGAGAAGGTGCACTGAGTTTTAGCCATGGTTTGGCCAGTGGACCCTGTTCACATTCACTGCAGAGAATACACAACATTTCTAAGATATCAGAATCAGAATCAGAATCAGAATCAGGTTTATTGCCATTGTTCATGTAGTACACAAACTAGGAATTTGTCTCGGTACAATGCTGCAACATTAAACATGATAAGATAAAAGAAATAAACTATACATGTAATAAAGTGTAGGATAAGATTAAGTGATACTGGTCAACAGTTAAAATATATATTAGCCAGCAGCAGATACTGTGGAGAACTATATAGTGCAGTCGGTAATGCAGGAAGAAAACAGTGATGATTGACATGAGTCTGGTTGAGCTGCTGTACATAGTGCACGAGAGTCAATAAGTCACTTAGTGTTCAGCAGTCTGATGGCAGAGGGGAAGAAGCTGTTCATGTGACGGGAGGTTTTAGTCTGGATGGACCGAAGTCTTCTACCAGAGGGGAGGGGGGCAAACAGTACATGACCAGGGTGTGAGGGATCGGCTATGATCCGGCCAGCACGCCTCCGGGTCCTGGAGATGTACAGATCCAGGAGAGATGGGAGCTTGCAGCCGATCACCTTCTCAGCAGTGCGCACGACGCGCTGCAGCCTTGGTCTGTCCCTGGCAGTGGCTCCTGCGTACCACACGGTTATGGAGGTGGTGAGGATGGACTCGATGATGGCTGTGTAGAACTGCACTAACATCTTGGTGGGTAGCTTGAGCTTCCTCAGCTGCCGCAGGAAGAAGTGGGTGTCAAAACGGGCATAGTGTTGAGACAGTCTTTGACAAAGGGCTTTGTCATCCTGACCTTTAGGAGCCTTAGGTCGATAGTTGGTGATTTGCCTCAGTCCTCTCCACACGGAAGCCGAATCATTAGCAGTGAACTGCTGCTGGAGTCTCTCTGAGTATAGAGATTTAGCCCTCTTCAGCTCTCTGTTAAACCGGTATTTAACCTCCCTGTAGCAGTCCCTGTCTCCACTTTTCAGCGCTGCTTCCTTCTCCTTCCTGATCTGTCTGAGCTTAGCTGTGAACCAGGGTTTGTCATTAGAGTAACTCACCCTGGTGCGTGATGGAAGAATGTTCTCTTCACAAAAGTGGATATATGAGTTCACAGTGTCCGTGTACTCATCCAGATCATGCGTGGCTCCTTTAAACATGCCCCAGTCAGATATTTCCATGCACGTTTCCAGCTTCTCCTCAGCATCACTGGTCCGTATCTTCGTAGTGCTCACAACAGGTTTAGTGAGCTTCAATCTCTGTCTGTATGTGGGAATGAGGTGAACCATCACGTGATCAGATAATCCCAGCGCAGCTCGAGGGACAGCGCGATATGCGTCTTTCACTGTGGTGTAACAGTGATCCAGTGTGTTTAATCCTCTGGTGGGGCATTTAATAAACTGTTTGTAGCGGGGGAGATCGTGGCTCAGATTGCACTGATTAAAGTCGCCAGCCACAATAATCAGCGAGTCTGGAAAAATCCGCTCTGTGTGTTGAATGTGATCCGCGAGCACGCGCTGAGCTTCGCGCGTGTCCGCGTCGGGAGGGGCGTACACAGCGATCATTATAAAAGAAGCAAACTCCCGCGGGGAATAGAAAGGCTTGCAATTGATAACAAGAAATTCCAAGGCAGGAGAACAGTGTTTGGAAATTACCGTTACATCAGAGCACCAGCTGCAGTTGATGTAGAAGCAGACTCCGCCTCCTGTGGTCTTGCCGGAAAGCTCTGTGTCACGATCAGCACGGAAGAGCTGAAAGCCGTCGAGGCGCAGCGCGCTGTCTGGTATATTTTCCCGGAGCCAGGTCTCAGTAAAGCAGAGGACAGCTGAGGAGGCGAGGTCCTTAAAACGCATCAGCAGTCTCAGTTCATCTACCTTGTTAGAGAGAGAGTTGGTATTGGACAGAAATATGCCAGGCAGCGCCGTTCACGAGCCTCTCCTGCGAAGCCGCACGAGAGCGCCCGCTCGTCTACCTCTCTTCCGCCGTCTCACTTTCCGAGCCAAACAGTAAACCAGATCGGCGGCAGGGGCTAGAAAAACTGGGAGGAGGTCCGTGGGGGTGAAAGTCCTGATATTTAGAAGTTCTTCACGGGTATAAGTGCAAGCAGACACACAATTGACAAACAAAAACAAACAAAGAGCGCAGCGAAGCACCATGTCGACCGCTGTGGGCGCCATCTTGGTGATGATATCCAAATTGATAGGCCCTCTGTCCTCCAGTGTTTTTATGCTCTTCAACGTTATCCTCAATTTCAAACACCAGCAATAACATCAGGCTGTCCAAGTTAATGAGTTTTAAAAATGGATCCTATAATCACAGTTAAATTTTAGAAAGATGAGCCAGAAGATGTCACAATGTTGTAGGAGCAGGACCCACTCGCAGGACTCAAGTTCAACAGTTTTTATTTGAGCAGGTTACGAAAACACAGCTCGAGGGCCAAAACAGAAATTATAAACAGGCTGGCAGGCAAAATTGAACATGAAATAATAATCCAGCAGGTGCCAAAACAGGCAGGCAGAAGCATGTGTTAGACGCCAAATGACAACTAAGTAAACCAGACAGAACACAGCCAGAGACGCACATAAATAGACGGGGGAAGCAGACAACACAGCAGAGAGGAAGTCTGTGTGGAGCTAATTTTGCTAGCTAAGATATTTATCTTATCTTAAACTAAGAATTTGCCTACTTAACTGAATTTTGGTACTTTTTAAAACAAGTTAGCCTACAGTTACTATTAAACCTTTACAGTGAATCTTTTGTTATTAAAGCCTCACAGGTGATCAAGCCCCACAATATAATGTGTTACTTTGACTCTATTTCATCTGAAAATGCCAAGGAGAAGCCACCAAAGTGAATGTAAAAGAAAAGATGAGATGCAGGTGGCTAGCTAAATTAGCTCCACATAGACCACCTCTCTCGCAGTCTCTTTATTCCAAGTGTCCGGTCCTTTACCAACAAGATGGATGAGCTGAGGTGGAATTATCCTAATCAGCCCCTTGGACTAGTTATGCGATAGGAATAACAGAGAATAGTTGTTACCTAGCTAGCTAGCTCTTAATAGCTACATTCAAGGTAGTTTTGGTCAAGCCAGCCTACTGCATGATTAAATCAAATGTAGTGACTGACTTTGGAAAAGTATGTATACAAACAATGACAATCACAATAGCACACTTCATTGAACTGTATGTATAAATTGACAATAATGCTCCTACGTATATTCTATTATATGCTCACTGTGTTAGTCACAAATTTTCAAGTGTAGCAGCTGGGAACCAGTGTTGCTATCTCCTCACTAAGGAAAGTTACTACTGGCTGGCTTAAAGGTCACTAGAAGCTGCTAAATGACTTCTGTGGCGTTCAAAAACCCACGCTAACAGATTAGCATTGGAGCTAAGTTTGCACCACCAGCCAAGCCAGATAGCACTAACGCATGTGGTAACCACAGAAGGACATGGTGACACAGCAGAAGAGGCCGAGGTAAACACCGTGGATCAGAGGAATGCTACGAGGCGCATCCCATGTGGCAACTGTGGCTCTCCGACGCGCCAAGAGAGAGAGTTCCTGCCCGGCAAGAGGGCAGCGATGTCAGCAATGCGGCAACCTCGACCACATTCATCACCACCCCACCACCCCACCACCCTTGGAAAAGCAGAACAACACATATAGCCGAATCGACCCTCCCCAATTTGGTACAGTGAAACCCCCAAACTAGCTGGGGCCAGTGGGTAGACAGCCGCCGGGGGAAGCGAGGGGGTGTTCAAAACCCCACACTTGTGGTTCAGTGCTGGTGGGATGACACAACCAGCCAGTGACATCATCACACCAATTTATTAAAGCCAGGGTCGGCCAGAGCATGGGGTCTTTTGTGCGGGCTCTGCCTCCCAGCATATGACCTGTACTACCACTCAGTAACTTTTGTGTATAGTTCAATAAAGTTCATGCTCCCAGCAAACTCTACTCTTCGTTGATCATTCCATATTTTTCCAGACATAACAATTTCATCACCTAATTTGCATAATTGGCCATGTGCATGTAATTATAATGGACCCTGTAGAAGACAGGAATAATGTCACGGGAGAAAAAACAATTTAGTAAAAAAAACACTCAAAATATGTTTAGAATTGCAAATAAACTTTTTCTGTCAATTCGTGTTTTTTTTTTTTTTTTCTTTTTTAAAAGGTGCACTCTGGCGGCACTCAAATACAGGAGTTCCTGGCAGCAGAGGGTGAAGGACAGAGCTGCGTAGAGGAATCTGACCAGACCTAAATGAAACAGTCATTGTTGCCCCCGACGAACTGCTGCCCAAAATGGTATATTGGGGCTATTTACTCACAAAAACTTTCATTACCTTAGAATTGCTTGGAAAGAGATTTTAAATCATGCATCTACTTAAGTATGTGCGGATCTATGAATATTCTAATTAGCGGCCTGCAGGACTTGCACATGACTGGTTGCCGCAACTCCTGGTGGGTGGGTTGCGAGTCTGTTCAAGATGCTTCTGGACATTAAAGTGTTGCCTATATCTTCAAAAGTAAAAAGCAAAACATCTTCTTCCGCTTAATCCTTTTTTGGGTCGTGGGGGGGACTGGAGCCTATCCCAGCATCTTTGGGCAAGAGGCAGGGTACACCCTGGACAGATCGCCAGTCCATCGCAGGGCCAACACAGAGAGACAGACAACCATTCACCCTCACAGTCATACCTAAGGACAATTTAGAATCCCCAGTTTGATGCCAATTAACCTAACATTTTTCTGAAAACCGTCAAGGCAAGAGATGAATGTGTAGTTGCCAATGTGTGTTTACTTTTTACTAACAACCAGTCCCCCGTCCCCTGGCAACTGAGCAGGGAGGGGAGGGGGGACCCAATTTGAATGTGGCTGCTGTCCCCGTTCCGCTGGCGAAGTGAGCTGAGAGCAGCTCAGTTTGCAGCCACATTCTCTCTGCTGCTACCCCAACCCACTCTGCCTCAGTCCTGCTGCTTCTCTGCTCCTCCCTCTTCCCCCAAGGTAGCCAAGAGTATCCGCCTGATTGGTTAATGTTATAACCTACCAGGCTAAGCAGGAATAGTTACATAGCTACTAACAGTCTGTCCAAATTTGCCTTTTTTATTGGGGGGTGGGGGTGGAGCTTAAGCAGACGTTCACAGCAGAAAAACACATACTTTGGAGTTTGGAATGATTTTGCTCTTGATAAGTCTTGTAAATTACAAGAAACATGTTACAGACATGTTAACAACAGAAAAAAAAAAAGATTTTTGCCAGAGTGTCACTTTAAATGTCACAATTCCAACTCTCCTCCTTTATCCAGGTTGTTTGGGGTTGAATATGCTCAAAATTGTTCTGTGACAAGAAAAACTGTTTGTTGCAGTAAAAACTGTTGTGGAACCTTTTACAAACTGTGATGGAACCCCAAAAACGTTCATGCATGCTCCTCAGCATTCATTGCTCCAGGACATACAGGCTTTAGTCCAAAAACATGCTTAATAGTTTGACAAGTTAAAACTGGCCATAGGTGTCTGTATGTCTTAGTTGCATAGAATAAAATCCTGGCATCATGTGGCTAGAAGATAAAATCATTTAAAGCTGCCAGTAAGAAAGGACAAGTGTGATATAAATACAGTGAAGTCAATGACGCTACTGACCAACAAACCATGAAAAGGTCAGTACTTCACTCAGTTGCAACCTAACATACAGTAACCATAATTAAGTCTAAATACCACAGCAGAGTAATGGTGTAAGACATTATATCTAATGATCAACTATAGGGTCACACTGCACTGCATCTTCTCCCCGCAAACCAACTGAAACGAGTGCTCTTCAAGTCAGCAGCGCAAACAGAAGTAGTGGAAAATCTTAATAGGGAAACACATTTTGTAATGTGCCCGAGATAATGGAAACCAATTAGTGAGGACATGAAGTGGACTAAAGAGCGCAGCAGACAGAACAGCAGAAGTCTGTCAATACTCTGCTGCTGTCTAACACTAGCCTGGCCCCTCAGTGCTGTTATTGTCACTGTGAGCCCAGCACAATGCCTGCGTTTTCTGTATTGTGAGAAGATTCTCATTTCTATACACTGAAAATACTCAATGTGAGTTTTATACAGAAGTGAAAAAAAAAGAAAAAATCAAACATGCTGCACTTTTTGTATTCATATGGCGGTGACGGGCAAAATGACTCTCCGGAGCTGACAAATACCAGCTGACAAGCATTGTGGCTGGATGCGGGGAATGAGATTATTCAGGCTGGAACACACCATACTGGATGAATGAAACTGGGCTAAAGGTTGTCTGCTGTGGCGTGTGTTGAATCACAGTTTGGTCCTTCCTTTGGTCGATATCTTACTGCTCAGAAAAACTGCTGAGTTTTTTTGAGATGATGTCAGTCTCCAGGAAATTCTGTTTATCCTAGACAGTGGCTGTAATGAGAATTCCGCAAACTGCTTCACACTTTCTCACCTGGTGTTTATCCCAGGCTTTCCAATGGCTGCTATACTGCATTTTAATTTGTAATTCTAGAATTTGGCTTAATATACAGTAATAGTTTTAACTAGCAAAGTAGTATTATATAATAATTTTATGCCACATGTCCTCTTCAGCTCATTGTTTTAGGTTTATAGTTTATTCACATTTTCATTCACAAGTTTCATTGCAAACAAAATTTAGATTGGCATTGTTAGAAAAAAGCTGTACAGAACAGAGACCACTAAAGAGGTAAAATGAGTCTGCATTTCATTTTAATGCATGGATTCAGCATCTGGAGTACTTTTCTCAGAACAAATTGTGTTTTTGGCATGCCCCAAAAGTACTTCCAGGCCACAAAGTCAGTTTTATTTTGCTTGCAAAGTCTGGTGAGCTGTGGCAGCGCAAGTTGAAAGTCCTTACCTGAAGTCAAGTTGGCTACAGATAATAGATGATTTGAATGGGGGATAAGGTGGGATGCTATCCCGATTGTTAGCAAAATGTCCCCCAAAACATCACCCTTGTTAGCCTACCATCCCCCCATCCCCAAGAAGAGTGCAAGGATAGTTTATACAATAGGCACAACTAGATATATCAATGAGAGCATAGCTGCTAATATAAAAATATAGGATAAAAACATTGCAAATGGATGAGTATATAGTTGTAAATTTGTGTGGAAAAAATTCACAGATTTATCACAATATGTGGCAATTTATAGGTGTCAAGGGAGACTGAGCTCATGGATAGCCCCAGAAGAGGACTGCTGTGATAAGGACTTTGTAATATGTGTTGAAACACAGTACAGCACAAAAACACTTAATATGTTATTAAAACTGTTGGATTTGCTTAAAAACATGGTATATAATCAAATGTATTACTTCTGGAATGTAATATGAAATCTCTTCTGAATATGGTAGCATTGACTGTTAGAAAAAAAACACATATGAGTGTATGTGAATAGTTTCATGTGAGTACGCATGAGTAGATAGCATGTATGTCACTGAAGCTGGCGGTGGGAGGAGAGAAAAGAGAGTGGGGTGCAGTAGAGTTATTTGTTTTTGGGGGCCAAGGGAAAAAAGAGACGGGGGGGCTGATGAACATTCTTGGAAAATAATATCTGTGATGAGGATGAAGAATTATAATACTGGGAAAGAAGAATGTGCAGCAGAAAGTCTAAGCTCTCTCTCCGCGGATGCGGCGGGCCAGCTGGATGTCTTTGGGCATGATGGTGACCCTCTTGGCGTGGATGGCGCACAGGTTGGTGTCCTCGAAGAGACCCACCAGGTAGGCCTCGCTGGCCTCCTGCAGAGCCATGACGGCGGAGCTCTGGAAGCGCAGGTCCGTCTTGAAGTCTTGAGCGATCTCCCTGACCAGGCGCTGGAAGGGCAGCTTACGGATGAGCAGCTCCGTGGATTTCTGGTAGCGACGGATCTCTCTCAGAGCCATGGTACCGGGCCTGTAACGGTGAGGCTTCTTCACTCCGCCGGTGGCCGGAGCGCTTTTCCGAGCAGCCTTGGTGGCCAGCTGCTTCCTGGGGGCTTTTCCTCCAGTAGATTTACGGGCGGTCTGCTTGGTTCTCGCCATCGCTCTTTATTCTTCTGTCTGTGAGCAGCAGAAAAGTCCCCCCCTCATGGATCGTCACCTTATCGTGGTGGGGGGGTTTGCGTGCCCCAGTGATCACAGGAGCTATGTTGTCCGGGGCAATTTGCCTCTGATAGGGTCTCCCAAGACAAACTGGTCCTGGGTGAAGGGCCAGACGAAGAACGATCCAACAGACTCTCATGATAAATTGTATATCAAGGATTCAGTGTACCCCGCCCGGTATGGGGTTACCGGGGCCCCACCCTGGAGCCAGGCCTGGGGGAGGGGCTCGAAGGCTAGCGTCTGGTGGCCGGGTTTCCACCCATGGGACCCGGCCGGGCTCAGCCCGAAGGAGTTACATGGGTCCGCCCTCCAGTAGGTTCACCACCTGCAGGAGGGATCATGGAAGTCCGGTGCTATGTGGATTAGGTGGCAG
Organism: Pholidichthys leucotaenia; assembly: GCA_020510985.1. NCBI lineage: Eukaryota > Metazoa > Chordata > Actinopteri > Cichliformes > Pholidichthyidae > Pholidichthys > Pholidichthys leucotaenia. The sequence goes on along the minus strand of CM035838.1, from coordinate 165,174,260 downwards.
TCAAAGGCGGAGACCTTGGCGGACTGATCCCAAGCTTTCTAAACTGGCTTTTGGTACGTGGAATGTCACCTCTCTGGTGGGGAAGGAGCCTGAGCTGGTGTACGAGATTGAGCGATACCGGCTAGATATAGTTGGCCTCACCTCAACACACAGCTCCGGTTCCGGAACCAGTCTCCTGGAGAGGGGCTGGAGCTTGGCCTTTTCTGGAGTTGCCCCGGGCGAGAGGCGACGAGCAGGGGTAGGTATTCTTGTATCGCCCCACCTTGCTGCCTCTATATTGGAGTTTTCCCCGGTGGACGAAAGGGTTGCTTCCCTGCGCCTTCGGGTTGGGAAACGGGTCCTGACCATCATTTGTGCCTATGCACCAAATGATGTTTCAGAGTACCCACCCTTTTTGGAGTCTGTGACTGGGGTGCTGGAGGGTGCTCCTCCTGGAGACTCCATTGTCCTACTGGGGGACTTCAATGCGCACGTGGGCAACGACAGTGAAACCTGGAGGGGGGTGATTGGGAGGAACGGCCTGCCCGATCTGAACCCGAGTGGTGTTCAGTTATTGGACTTCTGTGCTAACCACAGTCTGTCTATAACGAACACCATGTTCAAGCATAAGGGTGTCCATATGTGCACCTGGCACCAGGACACCCTAGGCCGCAGGTCGATGATCGATTTTGTTATCGTATCATCAGACCTGCGACCGTATGTCTTGGACACCCGAGTAAAGAGAGGTGCAGAGCTGTCAACTGATCACCACCTGGTGGTGAGTTGGATCCGATGGCAGGGGAGGAAGCCATTCAGACCTGGTAGACCCAAACGTATAGTGAGGGTGTGCTGGGAGCGTCTGGCTGAGGCCCCTGTCCGGGAGGTCTTCAACTCCCACCTCCGGAAGAACTTCAACCACATTCCGAGGGAGTCTGGAGACATGGAGTCTGAATGGGCCATGTTCTCCACCTCTGTTGTTGAAGCGGCAGCCCAGAGCTGCGGCCGCAAGGTGGTCGGTGCATCTCGTGGTGGCAACCCCCGAACCAAGTGGTGGACACCAGTGGTGAGGGGGGCCATTAAGCTGAAGAAGGAGTCCTATCAAGCTTGGTTGGCTTGTGGGACTCCCGAAGCAGCTGAGGTGTACCGGCAGGCCAAGCGGAGTGCAGCTCGGGTGGTTGCTGAAGCAAAAACCCGGGTATGGGAGGAGTTCGGTGAGGCCATGGAACAAGACTTTCGGTCGGCTTCAAAGAGATTCTGGCAAACTGTTCGGCGGCTCAGGAGGGGAAAGCAGCTCCCCGTCCACACTGTGTATGGTGCGGATGGGACACTGTTGACTTCAACTGGGGATATCGTCGGGCGGTGGAAGGAATACTTCGAGGATCTCCTCAATCCCACTGATACGCCTTCCACAGAGGAAGCAGGGTTTGGGGACGAGGGGGATGACTCGCCTATCACAGGGGCTGAGGTCGCCAAGGTGGTTAAAAATCTCCTTGGTGGCCGGGCCCCGGGGGTGGACGAGATTCGCCCCGAGTACCTCAAGGCCCTGGATGTTGTTGGGTTGTCATGGTTGACACGCCTCTGCAACATTGCGTGGAGGTCGGGGGCAGTGCCTTTGGCATGGCAAACCGGGGTGGTGGTTCCTCTCTTCAAAAAAGGGGACCGGAGGGTGTGCTCCAACTTTAGAGGGATCACACTCCTCAGCCTCCCTGGGAAGGTCTATGCCAAGGTATTGGAGAGGAGAGTCCGGCCGTTGGTCGAACCTCGGATTCAGGAGGAGCAATGTGGTTTTCGTCCTGGCCGTGGCACATCGGACCAGCTCTTTACCCTCTCGAGAATTCTTGAGGGTTCGTGGGAGTTTGCCCAACCAGTTTACATGTGTTTTGTGGACTTGGAGAAGGCATTTGACCGCGTCCCTCGTGGATTTTTGTGGGGGGTGCTTCGGGAGTATGGGGTATCGGGCTTGTTGTTACGAGCTATTCGGTCTCTGTACGACCGTTGTGAGAGTTTAGTTCGCATTGCCAACACTCGGTCGGAGTCATTCCCAGTGAGAGTTGGACTCCGCCAGGGCTGCCCTTTGTCACCGGTCCTGTTCATAATTTTTATGGACAGGATTTCTAGGCGCAGCCAGGGAATGGAGGGTGTCATGCTTGGTGACCACAGGATCTCATCTCTGTTGTTTGCAGATGATGTTGTCCTGTTGGCTTCATCCAGCAATGACCTACAGCTCTTGCTGGGACGGTTTGCCGCTGAGTGTGAAGCGGCTGGGATGAGAATCAGCACCTCCAAGTCCGAGTCCATGGTCCTCAGCCGGAAAAAGGTGGATTGTCCTCTCCGGGTTGGGGACAGGCTCCTGCCCCAAGTGGAGGAGTTTAAGTATCTTGGGGTCTTGTTCACGAGTGAGGGGAAAATGGAGCGAGAGATCGACAGACGGATTGGAGCAGCATCTGCAGTGATGCGGACGTTGTACCGGTCTGTTGTGGTGAAGAGGGAGCTTAGTTCTAAGGCAAAGCTGTCGATTTACCAGTCAATCTACGTTCCTACTCTCACCTATGGTCACGAGCTTTGGTTAATGACCGAAAGAACGAGATCGCGGATACAAGCGGCTGAAATGAGCTTTCTCCGTAGGATTGCTGGACTCACCCTCAGAGATAGGGTGAGGAGCTCAGTCATCCGGGAGAGGCTCAGAGTAGAACCGCTGCTCCTCCACATTGAAAGGAGTCAGTTGAGGTGGTATGGGCATCTGATTAGGATGCCTCCTGGACGCCTCCCACTTGAGGTGTTTCAGGCACGTCCCACTGGGAGGAGACCCCGGGGCAGACCCAGGACTCGGTGGAGAGACTATGTCTCCCAGCTAGTCTGGGAACGCCTTGGTATCCCCTCTGAAGAGCTGGAGCAGGTGGCTGGGGAGAGGGAAGTCTGGGCTTCTCTGCTTGAACTGCTGCCTCCGCGACCCGGACCTCCGGAAAAGCGGTAGACGATGGATGGATGGATGGATGGATGGAAAGAAGAAAAGAGAAAATCTTGATTTTTCTTTTTTAGAAAAGTCACAAACTCGCCAGGAAAACGTTCAAAATTTGTCAGAAATGGTTATACATTTCCAGGAAAATGTTACAAATTTACCAGAAAACTTCACAAATTTATGTGAAAATGGAAAATATTTTCTAAAAAGTCACAAATTTATACAAATGTGCAGCTTTTGTTTGAGTAAATCTGCAACATTTTTCTTGTAAATATCAAATGTGTTGCTTTTTCTTACAAATGTGGGTTTTTTTATTCCTCATTCAGGAGTTGTTGTTTTTTTTAAAGAATCTGTAACTTTTTTCTTGTAAACTTTCTTATGGTCAATTTGTGACTTTTAGAAAATAAATTAGCTTTATCTTTCATTTTATTTTTGCACCTTTATTCTTGAAAAATTGTACTTAATTTACAATTATGCATTTGCAGCTTATGTTGAAATTGTGAATATCCCCACCACCACTACCACCATCACCCTTGTTTAAAAATCGTCGACTGGCTGCACCCAGATGTCGGAGAGTTAGAATCCTTTTTACACTTTGCTAGGTTAGTCAAATAATGACATGTTTCAGACAAATCTGCATGAAAACAACATGAAATAAATTATCTTAGTTTCCAGGGTGTGTCCTGGAGCACTGTAGACTCGGAGGTGACATCATCATGTCTGCAGGTTTTAAACCTCAAACAGAAAAGGAAAGGTAGCATAAAACATGACTGCATATTCTTTATTTTAAAGAGCCGCAGTGTATTATCTTGTTAGCAGTTTCTTAACATCACTACGCTACTAGCACCAATACGTTACTCTCCCACACCCTCAGTAATGAGTACTCAGGGGTCACTCCACATTCAGCTTTCCCTGTGAATAGTGTAATGGTAGCTGGCATAGAAGAAGCACTCCTGCAGCACTTGCAACAGTTGCTGAAGAAAGGCCACAGCGTGCAACCCAGCTAGTACGTAGCAAAGAGACAGATGCATAAATTAACATGAGCCACGCACATCTTTGAACTGAGAACCAAAGGCCGCCATTCTGATCTCTGCAGGGGAGCGCTGGCTTTGATGTGTCTGAAAAGGAGGTTCAGAGATCAATTAGATCTCTGCTATCACCACAAGACTGACTCTTTGGATTTTAAGAATTCAAAGAGATGCCAACCAGCTCAGAGATGACCACAGCAGTGTGACTTAGATGACCAGTCTATCAAAAGTTCTGCTTTTTCTGAATACTGTAGCTAATGTTTAGTAATCCAGTTATTACCGCTGTTCTTCAGGGTGTCCTTTAAAGTACAACCTTCTTCTTCCGTTTGTGTTTTTTATTCCTTCATAGACTTGATCCTCTTCCAGGTGAGGCTTGTCTCATTCCATGTTGCTCTTTGTTCAGAGTGGAGTGTCCTTTTGCTCATAGGTGTAAATCGGGGAGGGGGGGGGCATATCCCATCATAAACCTTTAACATCATGTTACTTAAGACTTTGAAGTGCCAATGCTAGATGCAAAAAGAAGTTTGTAAATTTTGAACATCCATCCATCCATCCATCCATCCATCCATCTTCTACCGCTTTTCCGGAGGTCCGGGTCACGGAGGCAGCAGTTCAAGCAGAGAAGCCCAGACTTCCCTCTCCCCAGCCACCTGCTCCAGCTCTTCAGAGAGGATACCAAGGCGTTCCCAGACCAGCTGGGAGACATAGTCTCTCCACCGAGTCCTGGGTCTGCCCCGGGGTCTCCTCCCAGTGGGTGTGCCTGAAACACCTCAAGTGGGAGGGGTCCAGGAGGCATCCTAATCAGATGCCCATACCACCTCAACTGACTCCTTTCAATGTGGAGGAGCAGCGGTTCTACTCTGAGCCTCTCCCGGATGACTGAGCTCCTCACCCTATCTCTGAGGGTGAGTCCAGCAATCCTGCGGAGAAAGCTCATTAAATAATAAACTAATTTTGAACATTCCTTGTAAATTTGCAACTTCTTTCTTTAAAATCTGCAACTTTTTTCTTGTAAATTTGCAACTTTATATAGAAATTTGCAACTTTTTTATTTTAAGTTTGCAACTGTTTTCTCGTAAATTTTTGACTTTTTTTTCTTTTAAATTTGCTACTTTTTTCTCAAATTTGCTACTTTTTTGTTGTAAAGTTGCTACTTAATCAAATTGTGACTTTTTCTTGTAAATGTGCTACTTTTTCCTTATAAATTTGCATTTTTTTCTCATCAATTTTTTGTTGTAAAGATGCAACTTTTTCCAATCAAATTGCAACTTTCTTCTTATAAATATGCTATTTTCCTCATGAATTTGTTAATTTTTTTTTATAACTTCACTAATTTTTTCACCCTAAATCTGCAACTTTTTCGTTGTAAATTTGTAACTTTTTTCTTTTAAATTTGCAGCATTCATATGACTGCTAGTTTTTTTTTTTATTCTATGTAATGCCTTAAACTTTCTCTCTTCATCTAGACAAGAACTCAAGTTTGTTTTGTAATGTTTTCATTTTAAAGGGTTTGAACACTTCCATATTACAACAAAAATAGGTGCCCTTAAACACAATCTTGCATAGGGCCCGACTATAGTGTACCCCTCAATCTTTACTCTATAGAAGATGTTCTGATTACCCCCCAACAGTGACATGATTTATCCACCCATGCTTTTGCTTCACCAAAATGCTACTACATCTTTGACTGTGACCCATTCTATAGGCTGATGAACTAAAAACTGATTTTTCAGCCCCAAACCTGTGGGCTGAGCTGAAGAAGGGGAAGCACAGAGAGGGCTGAAGATCCCAGATCATGAGGGTAAAATCTGCAAAACAAAACATCCTGTTTTATATTCTCCAACCTTCTGAAATGTTACAGGAGAAGACTCAACACCGCTCAAATGGCAAAGGGAGGCTGTACAAATTACCAAATGCAGGAGGGCACAGGTGTTTAGTTGAAAGCAATTATTTCTTGATGAGAAATTCATTTCCCTGTGAATAAATTAATTTCAATTAAAGGCTGGATTTTTTTTCACCCCAGTTTTATAGAGTGGCTTTAAGCTTCTTCTCCAAAAGGTGGATTTTGTCTAACCATTTCTTGCCAATAGCTGTGGAGAGCCTTGCAAAAAAGATAACTGGATGTACAAGTACTGGGTGTCTAAAAATAGTTGCTGCTCATAAACATGTTGAGGTCTTGTCATGATGGGAATGATCAGCCCAGTTCTTAATATTAAGCTTTGCTCTTGTGTAGTTCTAATTTTATTTCTAGAGTAGTTCCTCTTCTGTTATTGTTTGGTTTAATTTGATTCCGGTTTTAAGCACTTAACTTGTTGGTCCTTTGTTAAGATTTCCAGGTTTTTTTTCTTGGTTTTAGTTTTTGATGATTTTCCTTTGTTACATTTTATTGCTGGAATAATGTTTTTCCTGTGCCTCCCTCCGAGTTATGCCTGTAAGGATGTGGGCTGGAACCCACACCCTCATCTTGAGTTGTATGATTTTCTGTGTTTTTGGTTCTTGCTCATTATTATTATTGTTATGATCTCTGTGTTCATTATTGTCTCTGCCACTAACTGTTGTTTCCGTTTTGGTCATCATGCTTGGTAGGATTATGCTGGTCTTTTCTGATTTTCATTATGTGATTATTATCCCTGCCGCAGCTTTGTTTGTGGGTCATTGTTAGTATTATTACTGTTGTGGTCTTGTCTCCCCTCTGATCCTCTGTGTGTCCTCCGTCTGCGGTTATGTGTGCAGCCCCGCCCCTCCTGTCACCTCTGTGTTCCTCATGTGTCAGCTGTCAGTCATGATTGCTCTCCCCATCTGTGCTGTGTTGTCTTGGTTGTCCCCTTGGTTATTTAAGTTCTGTTCCACTTCTGTTCTGTTTGGGTTCCTATCATATGGCGTGACCAACACATTTCGGCCTTGTCCTATCTGTCCTGTTTTTGCCTCAGCTTTTTGTTCGAGCTTCTGAGCTGTATGTATTATGTTCTGTTAATTATTTTCTGTTGGGTCCAGTTGACCTCACTGTGACAATGCATTAGTTCTGGTTTGGTCTTTTAGGTTCTGTTCCCTAGTGTCTGTCTCCTTTTCCTCCTTAATTGTTATCCCTTGTCTCAAAGCTGGGCAATATAGCTTTTTTCCCTCTTGTCCTGCCAAGCAGCTAGGTAAACGGAACAGAAATCTGCTTCCCTTATTGTGCCAAACAGATTTACTTTGCCAAAAGGAGTTTTATACAGTACATATCTATGTATTGTATATTATATATAGAATCCGCTTATAATAACTTTTAATACTTTATTTAAATTGTTTTACTCATGATAGACACAACAGGGGGAATGGGGAAGGAATGGGTGGGGAGGGGGAAGAAAACAGAGAGGAACAAACTGTAAAAACAAACTGACACAACTGAAACAAATAGAACACAAACTCTTCTTCTGAAAAGGTATCATCACGAGTCTGGTATCTGCACCTGTAAAAGAACATATGTGTGTGTGCATGCGCATGTATAAGAGCATGCACAAAGTGAGTGTGTGCGTGTGAGTGGTTTGCCAGGAAATATAAAAAGAGGGCAGCAGGTCAGAGCAACACCCCCATCCTTGGAAGCGCGGAGCAAGCAAGACAGTGCCACCAACCCCCACAGAGCACAAATGCCCCAAGCCAGCAATCCCCAGGACAGCCATGCAACTACCCGAGGAGGGATGGCCAAGGGAGTGTACCCCCGACCCTGGACCAGCCCGCCCCCGCCCTCCCAGCAGGGCCAATGCCAGCCCCTGGGCCCCAGGCACCAGAAGGCCAACGTACCTTCCCCCACTCCCCCCGGGCCAGAAACAGGCCAGCACCACCGGCACAGGCCCCTGTGGACCCCCCCACCCCCACAGCAGGCCCATGCCCACCCCAGCACCCACACCCCGGGAGCCCCCAGGTCCCCACATCCAGGGAAGGTGGCAGAAAGGCACGAGGAGCCCCACGGGGGGCCAGCCCCCCTATTCCAAGAGAGCCAATGTGGCCAGGAGGTACCAGGAGGCGCTATCCCCTCAGTCCAGCACCACCCACCAGCAAATACACTTACTCTCACGCACTCACACCCTCATGGTCTCACATGCACTCACTCACTCACTCACTCACAAGCACTCGCTCATTCATTTTCTCTCACCCTCTCCTTCACACATCTTACACTCGCACTCCCACACTTATTCACTCTCACTCACTTCCACACTTGTTCAGTCTCACTCTCATTCCCACTTGCCCTCACAATCGCTCATACCCACACATGCTTCCTTCCACTCACACTCACTCACATATACACTCATTCCCGCTCTGACTTACTAATTTCTCTATACTGCAATTTGCGATACATGATACATATCGCAAAATATATTTTTTGCACTGAATGGCCTTTAAAATTTAATTTTACTTATGTTTTTATCATCATCATCATAGCAGTCTGTCGGGGGCGACAGTGACTGTTTCATTTAGGTCTGATCAGATTCCTCCACGCAGTTCTGTAATTCGCCTATGGGAATCAAAATCCATATAATCATACTCAGTGCACATATACTATATATACATGTATACACACACACACACACACACACACACACACATACACACACATATGTATGCATACACACACACACACACACACACACACACGCCCGTGTGTGTGTGTGTGTGTGTGTGTGTGTGCCTCTCGGGGCTTTTCGGATCAAGCCAAAGTAATAACAAATGCCACTGGTGTTTTTATAGCAGCAGATCTAAGGCCATATTCAGTGGTTGAGAACACCGGGTTTAAACACATGCTGAAGGTAACTGAGCCCGGTATGAAGTTTCTTATTGTGCCCTCTTCAGCAAGAAAATAATTCCATCCTTTTATGAAGAAGCTAAATCTGTTAATGCAACACTTTAGGCCAGTGTTTTTCAAGGGTGGTCTGGTATGTTCCTTCTTAATTGTCTAAAAAATTGCAAATATTTTACTGTTGTTGTGCGTGGGTTCCTTCAGAACCTACACACAACAATGACAAATTTGCAGTTTTTTTGACCAATTAACAAATGAAGTTAGATAATTAATTTATCATAGAAACCTGAACGTACCAGAGCATCCTCGGTTAAAATCACTGCTTCAGGCAATAAGGAATAAAAGAATAATTCAGACTATTCAAAATTCTATTGTTGCACTTGTCTACATCGTTCATTTGCTAAAAAGAGAATTCATTTATTTTATTGTATATCTTTTATTTATTGGAGAATTGACTGCTGGCAGTTTGCTTTTTTTTCAAAGCCATTCCTGCTTATACAAAAGATAAGCAGTTTTATGTTTTGCATTTTGTTTCCTTACTGTACCAAAAATGAACCGAACCGTCACCTTAAAACCAAGGTACGTACCGAACCGTGATTTTAGCGTACCGTTACACCCCTAATATACACACACACACACACACACACACACACACACACACACACACACACACACACACACAAAGTGCATCCGGTAAGTATTCACAGCACTTCACTTTTTCCACATTTTGTAATGTTACAGCTTTATTCCAAAATGGAATAAATTCATTTTTTATTCAAAATTCTACACACAATACCCCATAATGACAACATGAAAAAAGTTTTTTTTTTTTTTAGATTTTTGCAAATTTATTAAAAATTAAAAAAACTAAGAAATCACATGTGTCTTCATCCTTCATGAATGATAATGACCAGGACAAGCTTCATAATAAGAGTGCAGGATGACTGAATGTAGGCATGGTGCAAAAAAGTTGAAAAGTAATAGCCAACAATGGCTGATCAAGTCTGGTGAAGGTGCCTGAGGTGGCTTATGAGGCCGATGCGGAATGCTTGGTCACAGAAATGGCATGTAAGGTTGGAATCATCAGGAGGTGGAGGCAGAGCAACAGCTCTCCTCTTTCTCTCTTCTCGCTTCTGCTCTGCCTCCTGAATCCTCCTGGCCTCAACATCAGATGAATCTCGTCTAATCATTGTCCTCCAAGTGCTTCGCTTGGCAGAAGCAGCCTACCACTCAGCTAGCTGGACATCAAAATCTTTCAAGGTAGCTTTAAGGCTGTCCTTGAACCTTTTCTTGGGTCCTCCATGAACTCTCTTGCCTCTGTCAGCTCTCCATAGAGGAACATTTTCGGGAGACTGTTGTTCTCCATGCGGTACATGTGTCCCGCCCACCTGAGGTTCTTGATCAAGGTATGAATACTGCATAGGTTTGCTTGATGCAAGACTTCGGTATCAGGAACTTTGTCCTGCCACCTTTTTTTTAGTAGACTGTGCAGGCAATTCAGGTGAAAGTGGTTCAATTTCTTGGTGTGTCATTGGTATACTGTCCAAGTCTCACAAGCATAGAGGAGAATGGTGAGGATCACTGCATTGTAGACCTGCAATTTTGTCTCAAGCCTCAGGCCTCTTCTGTTTCAGACAGATAGTTTCAGATGACCAAAGGATTGGTTAGTTTTGGAAAACCACAGATCAACCTCATCGTCAATGTTAGCTGCTCGGTTGATGGTGCTCCCAAGGTCAATGAACTTCTCCGTGTTCTTCAGATCTGCATTTCTCACGCAAAGGTGGGGCTCAGTACACAATAGGGTGTTCTTGGAGCAGGCTTGTGTAGCTCTCAGTCCTCTGCGTGCTGATGGTGAGGCCATAATGCTGGCAAGCACTAGCAAAGGAGTCTAGGCTTGCTTACATCTCGCTGTCTGAATAGGAGCTAAGCACACAGTCATCTGCATAGAGGAACTCTCGAATGGACTGCAGCTTGACCTTGGTTCTGGCTTGAAGTCTCCTCAGGTTGAACACACCACCATCCATTCTGTATCTGATGGTGATGTCTGGATCTGCTTCGGCAAAGGCGTCAGTCAACATGGCTGAGAAAACCATGCTGAATAGAGTGGGTGCCGATAGGCAGCCTTGCTTCACTCCATTCGACACTACAAATGAGCTGGAGAACTCACCATTGTCAAACACACATGCACACATGCCTTCAGGAAATTGACGAACCACCTGAATGAAAGTTGGTGGACAGCCATACCTGACCATCATGGCAGACTGTATCAAAGGCTTTTGTCAAGTCCACAAAGGTCATGTAGAGAGCTCCGCTCTGCTCTTGGCCTTTTTCTTGTAGGTGGTGAGCAGCAAAGATCATATCCACAGTTCCACGTCCAGCTCTGAAGCCGCACTGGCTCTCAGGGAGAAGCATGTTGCTTTCCAGGTGGAGAATGAGCCTGTTGAGGAGAACACAAGAAAGGATCTTGTCGGCATGCGAGAGGAGAGATTCCATGATGGTTGTCACATGACTGGCGGTTTCCTTTTCTTTTGTAGAGATGGATGATGTTGGTGTCTTTCAGCTCTTGAGAGATATGGCCCTGATTCCACATGTTCACAAAGAGCTCTGTCAGTTTTTTATGTAGGGTGGGGCAGTCCAATTTGAAGATCACTGCGGGTAGCACATCTGGTCCTGGAGCTTTTCCATTTGACATCTGTTTGATGGCCTTGCAGACTTCTGTTTCTGAGGGAGGAATGTTGAGCGCCATGTTGAAGTCATGTTGCGGGGGACAAGAAATGGCTTCTGCATTGATGGATGAAGGACAGTTCAGAACCACTTGGAAGTGTTCGGCCCACCTGTGAAGGATGGCAGATTTCTCCATTAGAAGGGTTGATCCATCTTGGCTGAGCAGAGGAGATGCACCTGATGGCTGTGGGCCGTACAGAGTCTTCAAGGCGTTGTAAAACTTCTTATAGTCATGGTTGTCAGCATAGGACTGGAGCTCGTGAGCTTTCTTGCTCACCCAGGTGCCTTACATGTGCCGGAGCTCAGCTTGAAGTTGGCTGAGCAGGAGGTGTCTGGAGCCAGTTATTACCAACAAAAGCTTTTATACTAAATATTAAATGAATATCACCAAACATGTTCAATACTAAAGACCCTGTATCATCCCACTTTATTAAATATAACTTGTTTTGTGAACACAGTTGCCTTGATTTCTTTGTATGCATGGATTACTTGGGTCGTTACTGATATCTGGTGATGAAAATCTCATGTTAATGGCTCCATCAGAAATAAGTTTAATGAGAAAAATGTTGACGTATTCAATATTTATTTTCCCTGCTCTGTGTTTGTCCATCCATCCATCCATCTTTTACCCCTTTTCCGGAGGTCCGGGTCGCGGAGGCAGCAGTTCAAGCAGAGAAGCCCAGACTTCCCTCTCCCCAGCCACCTGCTCCAGCTCTTCAGAGAGGATACCAAGGCGTTCCCAGACCAGATGGGAGACATAGTCTCTCCAGCGAGTCCTGGGTCTGCTCCGGGGTCTCCTCCCAGTGGGACGTGCCCGAAACACCTCAAGTGGGAGGCGTCCAGGAGGCATCCTAATCAGATGCCCATACCACCTCAACTAACTCCTTTCAATGTGGAGGAGCAGTGGTTCTACTCTGAGCCTCTCCCGGATGACTGAGCTCCTCACCCTATCTCTGAGCCTGGGACTGAGGATCGTCACTTCCTTGTGGTAACGTAACGTATCGTCACTTCCTGTTTTGCTGTCTGCCTGTGTGGTTGCTCTCCAGTTATTAGCTATGGCTACTAGCTCTCTTTCCTCTCCTCTGGTGTGCTCTCTCTGTCAGATGTTTAGCTACACCTCTGCCTCTTTTAGCGATAACGGTAAATGTAATAAATGTTGTCTTTCTGAGGCGCTCGAGGCGAGGTTGTCTGATTTGGAATCCCGGCTCCGCTGCATTGAAACACCGTCTGCGCCAGTTAATCTCGACGGACGCCCATTAGCTGCAGCGGAGCTAGCTAGCTTAGGCCCCCCTGTTAGCGGTTCCCCGGCTCTCCTCAGCAGCGAGGAGACTGGGTGGGTGACGGTGAGAAGGAAGCCTAGTCGCAAAGCCCCGGTTCACCACCAACCTGTTCACGTTTCTAATTGTTTTTCCCCGCTCAGCGACACACCCGCTGAGGAAAAAACTCTGATCATTGGCGACTCTGTAGTCAGAAACGTGAACCTAGAGACTCCAGCGGTCATAGTCAAATGCATTCCTGGGGCCAGAGCAGGCGACATCGAGTCAAATCTGAAAATGCTGGCTAAAAGTAACTGTAAATACTCCACAATTGTTATTCACGCCGGCATTAATGATATCCGTCTCCGGCAGTCAGAAGTCACCAAACTTGATGTAGAATCGGTGTGTGACTTTGCAAAAACGATGTCTGCCACTGTAGTATTCTCTGGGCCCCTCCCCAATCTGACCAGTGATGACATGTTTAGTCGCTCGTCATCCTTGAACCGCTGGCTGTCTGTGTGGTGTCCTAAAAATGACGTGGGCTACATTGACAATTGGAGCTCTTTTTGGGGAAAACCTGGTCTTATGAGACGAGACAGCATTCATCCCACTTTGGATGGTGCTTCTCATTTATCTAACAATCTGGCATCTTTTTTATCCAAATTTCCAAAACTATGACTACTCAGAGTTGGGACCAGGAAGCAGAGTCGCAGTCTTACACGCCTCTCTGCAGCTCCTCTTCATCCGCCACCCCTCAGCTTAGCCCCTGTCTTCCCCATCAGAGAATCATTGTCTGCTCCCTCCAAAGTAAATAAAAATATCATGCATAAGCATCCCAAAGTGATAAAGCAAAACATTGGTAAAACTCAAATTAAACATAAAGCCTCTAAATTGAATGATTTGGCCTCTGTTCCTCCTCATAATTTAAAAATTAAATGTGGTTTACTAAATATTAGGTCTCTAACTCCCAAGTCTCTGTTAGTCCATGATCTGTTAATTGATCATCAGATTGATTTAATTTCCCTTACAGAGACTTGGTTAGGGCAAGAGGATTATGTTGGTTTAAATGAATCAACTCCCTCTGGTTATTTAAACTGTCAAAATCCCAGAAGTTCTGGTCGTGGAGGAGGAGTAGCAACAATTTACTATTCCAAATTACTAGTTAATGTAAAGCAAAAAACATGTTATAATTCCTTTGAGGGCCTGGTCCTCAGTATTGGGCACTTTAGCAATTTTAGGTTAAACCCAATTTTATTTGCCATAGTTTATCGTCCCCCATCAACCTACTCAGAATTTTTATCCGAATTTGCTGATTTCTTAGCTGATTTAGTGCTGAAATCTGATAGAATAATTATAGTAGGGGACTTTAATATACATGTGGATGTAGATAGTGACTGCCTTAATGTGGCATTTAATTCAATATTAGACTCGATTGGGTTTTCTCAGAAAGTAGGAAATTCTACTCATTACCTCCACCATACATTGGACCTTGTTCTGACATATGGCATAGAAATAGAAAATCTTGTAGTGTCTCCTCATAACCCTGTACTGTCAGACCATTGTCTGTTAACCTTTGATTTTACCATTTCTGACTATTTGGCTCCTAAAGAAAAATATTATTACAGTAGATGCCTCTCAGATGATGCTGTTTCCAAATTTATGCAGATTGTGTCCTCTATGCCATGTGTCAACATAACGGAAATAAGCTATAGACAGCTTGCTCCTTCTGTAATTGATAACATGGTGGATAGTGTTTCAGCTTCTCTGCATCAGGCTCTAGACTTGGTGGCCCCCTTAAAAAAGAAAAAGTCTAATCAGAGATTTCTAACTCCTTGGTTCAACACAGAAACTCGTAGCTTAAAACAGAAGACTCGTCAATTAGAAAGAAAATGGCGCTCTACTAATTTAGATGAAATCTATTTAGCTTGGAGAAATCATCTTTTAATTTATAAAAAATCTCTTAGAAAGGCTAGAACAAGTTATTACTCTGCATTAATAGAAGAGAACAAGAATAATCCCAGGTTTCTTTTCAGTACTGTAGCCAGGTTGACAAAGAGTCAGGACTCTGTCAATCCTAGCATTCCCTTAGAGCTTACTAGTCAGGACTTTATGAACTTTTTCAATAATAAAATTTCATCCATCAGAGATAAAATCAATCAGATTCTTCCCACAGTTAACTTAAATACTGTAACTACTACAACTCCTTCTTTTGATGTCTGTCTTGATGAGTTTACTCCAATCGACCTTTGTGAGTTAGACAAAATAGTTTCCTCATCCAAACCTTCAACTTGTCTTTTAGACCCTATTCCTACTAGGTTATTTAAAGAAGTCTTCCCACTTATTGGTAGCTTTATTCTTCATATAATCAATTCTTCATTAACTTTAGGCCATGTACCGCAGGCTTTTAAAAAAGCTGTAATTAAACCCTTACTCAAAAAGCCAACGCTAGATCCAGGAGCTTTAGCTAACTATAGACCAATCTCTAATCTCCCTTTCATTTCAAAAATCTTAGAAAGAGTTGTTGCTACGCAATTATTTGACCACCTGCAGGGAAATGGTTTACTTGAAGAGTTTCAATCTGGGTTTAGAATCCATCATAGTACTGAAACAGCCTTAGCGAAGGTCACTAACGACCTCCTCATTGCATCTGATAATGGACTAGTTTCTGTACTTGTCCTTTTAGACCTTAGTGCAGCTTTTGATACTATCGATCATAATATTCTACTTGATAGATTAGAACACTATGTTGGACTTAATGGAACTTCGTTGCAGTGGTTTAGCTCTTATTTATCTGATAGGTTCCAGTTTGTTCATGTAAATAATGAGTTTTCTTTCAACTCAAAGCTTAGTCATGGAGTTCCACAGGGATCTGTGCTAGGCCCTACTCTTTTTAGTTTATATATGCTTCCGTTAGGCAACATTATTAGAAAGCACTGTATACATTTTCATTGTTATGCAGATGACACACAATTATACCTGTCAATGAAGCCAGATGATAGTAATCAATTAGCCAAGTTAGAAGCCTGTCTTAAGGAAATCAAAGCTTGGATGACTTGTAATTTCCTGCTATTAAATTCAGATAAGACTGAAGTCATTCTTGTTGGTCCAAAAAAACCTTAGAAATTCCTTTCCAAATCAAACTTTCAGTTTGGATGCAGTTACTCTTTCTCTTAATAGCTCTGTGAGGAACCTTGGAGTTATTTTTGATCAGGATTTGTCCTTCAATTCACATATTAAATTTGTTTCTAAGACTGCCTTCTATCATTTGCGTAATATTGCCAAGATTAGGAGCATCTTGTCTCAGAGTGATGCTGAGAAACTGATCCACGCTTTTGTTAGCTCGAGATTAGATTATTGTAATTCTTTATTATCAGGTTGTCCTAAAACATCTTTAAAAAGTCTTCAGCTGATCCAAAATGCTGCAGCAAGAGTTTTAACAGGTACTAGAAAGAGAGATCATATCTCTCCGGTTCTGGCCTCCCTTCATTGGCTTCCCATAGAGTTTAGAATTAAGTTTAAAATCCTTCTTCTTACTTACAAAGCTCTAAACAATCAGGCTCCTTTTTATTTAAAAGATCTGATACTACCGTATTATCCTAACAGAGCACTACGCTCCCAAAATGCAGGACTACTTGTAATACCTAGAATCTCCAAAAGTACAATGGGAGGCAGAGCCTTCAGTTATCAAGCTCCTCTCCTGTGGAATCAGCTGCCAATCTGGATTCGGGAGTCAGACTCGATCTCTGTTTTTAAGATTAGGGTTAAAACCTACCTTTTTGATATAGCCTACAATTAGGGAGGGATCATGTGTTTCTGAACCCTCCCTTAGTTATGCTGCTAATAGGTTTAGTCAGCCGGGGGACCTCCAGTAATGCACTGGGCCTCACTCCTTTCCTCACTCTCTATGAAATATTTTTTTTTGCTGGTCATTAACATTTGTTTGTTCTCTCCCATAGATTGAGTCCCCATTGTGCTGTTTGCTCTCTACATGTCTGTTCTTTTCATCTTCTCTGTCCCCTCACCCCCCAGCCAGTCGCAGCAGATGACTGCCCCTCCCTGAGCCTGGTTCTGCTGGAGGTTTCTTCCTGTTAAAAGGGAGTTTTTCCTCTCCACCGTCGCCAAGTGCTTGCTCACAGGGGATCACCTGATTGCTGGGGTCTTTCTGCAACTGTGGGGGTTCCCCCCTACAGTTGATAGTGCTATGAGATGACTGTTGTTGTGAAATGGCGCTATATAAATAAAGTTGAATTGAATTGAATTGAATTGAATTGAATCTCTGAGGGTGAGTCCAGCAATCCTATGGAGAAAGCTCATTTCAGCCGCTTGTATCCGTGATCTTGTTCTTTCAGTCATTACCCAAAGCTCGTAACCATAGATGAGAGTAGGAACGTAGATTGACTGGCAAATGGACAGCTTTGCCTTAGAACTCAGATCCCTCTTCACCACAACAGACCGGTAAAAAGTCTGCATCACTGCAGATACTGCTCCAATCCGTCTGTCAATGTCTCGCTCCATTTTCCCCTCACTCGTGAACAAGACCCCGAGATACTTAAACTCCTCCACTTGGGGTAGGAGCCTGTCCCCAACCCAGAGAGGACAATCCACCTTTTTCCGGCTGAGGACCATGGACTCAGACTTGGAGGTACTGATTCTCATCCCAGCTGCTTCACACTCAGAAGCAAACCGTCCCAGCAAGAGCTGTAGGTCACTGCCGGATGAAGCCAACAGGACAACATCATCTGCAAACAACAGAGATGAGATCCTGTGGTCACCAAGCATGACACCCTCCATTCCCTGGCTGCACCTAGAAATCCTGTCCATAAAAATTATGAACAGGATCGGTGACAAAGGGCAGCCCTGGTGGAGTCCAACTCTCACTGGGAATGAGTCCGACCGAGTGATGGCAATACGAACCAAACTCTCACAACGGTCGTACAGAGACCAAATAGCTCATAACAACTAGCCCGATACCCCATACTCCCGAAGCACCCCCTCAAAAAACCACGAGGGACGTGGTCAAATGCCTTCTCCAAGTCCACAAAACACATGTAAACTGGTTGGGCAAACTCCCACGAACCCTCAAGAATTCTCGAGAGGGTAAAGAGCTGGTCCGATGTGCCACGGCCAGGATGAAAACCACATTGCTCCTCCTGAATCCGAGGTTCGACCAATGGCCGGACTCTCCTCTCCAGTACCTTGGCATAGACCTTCCCAGGGAGGCTGAGGAGTGTGATCCCTCTAAAGTTGGAGTACACCCTCCGGTCCCCTTTTTCAAAAAGAGGAACCACCACCCCGGTTTGCCATGCCAGAGGTACTACCCCCGACCTCCACGCAATGTTGCAGAGGCGTGTCAACCATGACAGCCCAACAACATCCAGGGCCTTGAGGTACTCAGGGCCCTGGATCTTGGCGCCTCAGGCCCCTCATGGATCGTCACCTTATCGTGGTGGTGGTGGTGGTGGTGGTGGTGGGGGGGGGTTGCGTGCCCCAGTGATCCCAGGAGCTATGTTGTCTGGGGCAATTTGCCTCTGATAGGGTCACCCAAGACAAACTGGTCCTGAGTGAAGGGCCAGACTAAGAACGATCCAACAGACTCTCATGATAAATTCTATATCAAGGATTCAGTGTACCCCGCCCGGTATGGGGTTACCGGGGCCCCACCCTGGATCCAGGCCTGGGGGAGGGGCTCGATGGCTAGCGTCTGGTGGCCGGGTTTCCACCCATGGGACCTGGCCGAGCTCAGCCCGAAGGAGTTACATGGGTCCGCCCTCCAGTGGGCTCACCACCTGCAGGAGGGATCATGGGGGTCCGGTGCTATGTGGATTAGGTGGCGGTCAAAGGCGGAGACCTTGGCGGACTGATCCCAAGCTCTGTGTTTGTGTGTGTGTAAAATACATACACACAATAGAGAAAGATAAAATCAAATCAAATATCAATTCAGAGAAAGTTCTAAACAACAATATGTAACTGATGAAAGTATATGACTTTTTTCCCTTAACAAAACTCACATTATCAGTAATCAAGTTTATCCACATAGGTTTAACTGTTTCAGTTTAGCATGCATAGTTATATATATAATGTCAGGCTCTGAGCATGGTTGGGGGACTATGCTCACGCATTGCTTATTTTTGCTATTCATTGTGTTTTCCCTACCTCAACTCAGTTTGGTTATTGTGTTTATGTTCATGCTCATGTCTTTATTTATGTTTATGTTCATGGTCATGTTCATGGTCATGGTCATGTCTTTTTGTACAGCAAGTACAATTAATGCATCTATACACGTCATCATCTACAACTCGTTCCAAATTATTATCCAAATAGGATTTTAGTGTCATAAACATTCAATTTCTTGTTTTTCAATTAAACTTATGGATGGTATTGTGTCTCAGGGCTCTTTGGATCATTGATATCAATCTCAGACACCTGTCATAATTAGTTTGCCAGGTGAGCCCAATTAAAGGAAAACTACTTAAGAAGGATGTTCCACATTATTAAGCATGTCACAGGTTTCAAGCAGAAAGAAAAAGAATCTCTCTGCTGCTGAAAAGCGTCAAATAGTGCAATGCCTTGGACAAGGTATGAAAATAGATATTTCACGAAAACTTAAGCGTGATCATTGTACTGTGAAGAAATTTGTGGCTGATTCAGAGCACAGGCGGGTTTGTGCAGATAAAGGCAAAATGAGAAAGGCTTCTGCCAGATAAATTCATCGGATTAAGAGAGCAGCTGCTAAAATACCATTACAAAGCAGCAAACAGGTATTTGAAGCTACTGGTGCCTCTGGAGTCCCACGAACCTCAAGATGTAGGATCCTCCAGAGGCTTGCAGTTGTGCATAAACCTATTATTCGGCCACCCTAAACTAATGTTCACAAGCAGAAACAGTTGCAATGGGCCCAGAAATACATGAAGACTAATTTTCAAACAACCTTGCTTACTGGTGAGTGTCGTGCAACCCTGGATGGTCCAGATTGATGCAGTAGTGGATGGTTGGTGGATGGCCACCATGTCCCAACAAGGCTGCAACATCAGCAAGGAGGTGGTGGAGTCATGTTTTGGGCCAGAATTATGAGGAGAGAGCTGGTAGGCCCCTTAATGATCCCTGAAGGTGTGAAAATAACCTCGGTAAAGAATATAGAGATTTTGACTGACCACTTTCTTCCATGATACAAAAAGAAGAACTGTGCCTTCTGTAGCAAAATTATCTTCATGCATGACAATGCACCATCTCATGCTGTAAAGAATACCTCTGTGTCATTGGCTGCTATGGGCATAAAAGAAGAGAAACTCATGGTGTGGCCCCATCCTCCCCTGACCTCAGCCCTACTGAGACCCTTTGGAGCATCCTCAAGCAAAAGATCTATGAGGGTGGGAGGCAGTTCACATCAAAACAACAGCTGTGGGAGGCTATCCTGACATCTTGCAAAGAAATTCAAGCAGAAATGCTCCAAAAACTCACAAGTTCAATGGATGCAAGAACTGTGAAGGTTATATCTACTACTAACGAACTAACCTGCACTTATATAGCACTTTTCTAGTCACAAAGACCACTCAAAGCGCTTTCACTAATACTAACCCTCTATTCTAAGGGCCTATAGGAAACAGATATCTAGGGACAATTATCAAAGGAGGGATCCTGTGTCAACATGTAACTTAGCCTGTTAAGATGTTTCTGATTGAAATAGCTTTTAATTTCAAGAAATATGACCTCCTATTGCTGCAAATTCAACAAATGACCACTTTCAGTTCTTTACAAGCAATAAAACGTTTTGAAACTCTGTTGTGCATAACAATTTGGAACAGTACATTTTGACGTTTTTGATTTTTACAAAAAAAAAATAGTTATCATTGGGAGGTTTGTTCAATAACATTTGAATTATGCTCTAATGGTTGATGACTTGAAAATTATACTGACTCATTTGCATCGACTGTTTAGGAAAATCAGAGACAAATATCATTTGCATAATCATTTGGAATGCTGTGTATTCATCTGCGATGTATATAAGTTATCTAGGCAGTTTTACATTCCATGGGTAATTCCTTTTTCTTTTATACTGTGTGTGTTTCTGTTGTTTTGGTCTTCTATTGTCATGCTGCTGTTACATTGTAATTTTCTAGTTTGGGCTCAATAAAGCACAGTACATCTATCTATCTATCTTACCTTAGTCTTAGTTTAGGTCTTCATTATTCTGTTTATGTTTATCATGATCACAGTTATTCTTGGGTTTGATGATTATTGTTCTCATGGTTATGTTGTGTTTATTCCTGTCATGATTTCGGTTTTGGCTTTTGTTTTGACAGCACCTTTTGTTTATTTCTGGTTTTGTGTTTTGAGTTTTTGCTTTATTAATTATTCACAGCTACTTTTGATTTCTTGATTATTGATTGTTCACGGGTGTTCTTGATTTGTTTCTTTATTTTTAGAGGTTGCGCGCTGCCTTTGGCAGGCAGCTGTTTTTGTTTTTGGGCCACTCTGACTCGACTCTTTGCTTCACTTCCTCTGGTTTGCAACCGTTTTTTTTATCTGCATTAATTTTGGTGTCTTTTATGAATAATCAAAAGCAGCAAAAGCCAACAGCGTTTCAAAACGAGGAAAAGAGATGAAAAGGAGAAATTTGACCCTTCTCAGTTTCAAGAACATATTGTTCAAGGTTTGAACGAAACTGGCACCGATTTGGAAGCAGTCACAAACAGATGGACATGCGCTGCCTTTGGCATGGTGACATTCATGCTAACACACTCATGTTCTGGCAGAATTTCTTGTTCACATTTATTCTTTGCTTTTGTTTAATAAATCATGCCAAGGAGAAGAAAGCCTGTGCATGGGTCCAATTCTATGCCCTGGAGGGGCATTCATGACAGAATGTCACCGTTGAACCTGGACTCAGCAGGCTTGGCTGGGCAAGGTGAGGTAAGGGAGCTTATTTCAGACTTGGTTGACTGGCACAGGATTTATGAAGAGGTGGAAGAGTGGAAACACGTGGCTTTGGAGGAGGCTCGAAGGATCGCAGCGAGCAGACTGGAGGTGCTTCAGATGGTTTCCCCTTGGCTGCAGACCTTCCTGCTCACTGCCGGGACCCTCCCATCCTACACTCGACTTGTTATTGTGTCACCGCCGGCTCTCTCCCCAACACCACCAGGCTCTCCTTCGCCCGATGCCACCCCAATGCAGGATGATACCACTGCTTGTCGGATCGGGTTTGCAGCGTCTGTGCCCTTGTGTGCCACTACTGCCGAGGAGCTGGAGGAGCATCGGCTGGTTTTACTATCAGAAATTGAACTGTTGTTGGATTATTAGCCTTGGCTCCTCCCGGAGTATGCTGCCCTGCTGTATGGAGGTTCATCGGGAGAGCTGGAGTCTGTGCTGATGAGACAGCGTTTCTGACTCCAACACCACCCCTGTCTCCTAACCTTCCAACAGACAGCCTTCCCCCAACCCTGAAGCCATGCCACAGGTTGAGGAGAGACTTGTTCGGAGCACCGCAGCTTGAGCTGATGAGGAAGCATCCCCTGGCTCCGGCACCTCGCCCACAATGCCATGCGCCGGCATCTACACCTCCACGCCACTCTTCAGTGCCCGCCCCTGCACTGCGGAGCTCATTGGGTGTGAAGCGCCCTTCATTGCCGGTCCCCACAGCAATTGCAGTTTCACCAGTCATCATGCCTGCAGTGTCGGCTCCTACATTTGCTACACTGGTGTCCCTGCCCGCCGCTACATGTCAGCGTGCCTTGTCTGCCACCTCTACAGCATTCCCAGAGGTGAAGGTCACCTCTCCAGCAGCGGAGTCTCCAGGGTCCTCACCAGCGGAGGAGCAGGAGCTAAGGCGAGTCCCAATTTTTTTGTTACCATCTAAAATAGAGAGGTCTTGTCTTGCTTCTGGTGGGGAGCCCCAGTTGCAGCACCCATCTGCTTCTGAGCTCTCCCTGTCAAGCTCTTCTGCTGGTAATGGTGATTTGGACATGACATGTGTTTCTTCCTCCCCATTCGAGGTGGCTATGTTTAGGATGGAGGAGCACACTTCTACCCCTGCTGTCTCCAAGGTGCACGTCACAGCTCCAGTAGTCTACAAGGAGCACACACCAACTCCTGATCTCCACGAGGAGCATGCACCAGCTCCTGACCTCCATGAGGGCCATGCACCAACTCCTGATCTCCACGAGGGGCATGCTCCAGCTCTGGATCTCCATGTGGGGCACGCTCTGGATCTCCACGAGGAGCACGCTCCAGACCCGGATCTCCACGAGGGGCATGCTCTGGATATCCACAAGGGGCATGCTCCAGCATCATGCTCCACGGTCTGGTGGCCCAGTGACGCTGGGAGGCTACCTGACACATCATGCTCCACGGTTTGGTGACCCTGGGACGCTGGGAGGCCACCCGACACATCACGCTCTATGGTCTGATGGTCCAGGGACTCTGGCAGGCCACCCGATGCATCATCGTCTCTGGTCTGGTGGCCCTGGAACCTTGGGAGACCATCCGATGCATTATGCCCTATAGTCTGGTGGCTCAGGGATGCTGGGAGGCCACCGGACACATTATGCCCTACGGATTGGTGGTTCAGGGACGCTGGGAGACCACCAGACACATTACGCTCTACGGTCTGGTGGCCCAGGGACTCGGTTTGGCCACAAGGCTCGCCATGCTCTTTGGTTTGGGGATTCATGAACTCTGTGCATCACGCCCTTAGGTCTGGGGCCAGGGGTTCTGGTTGGCCCCAACTGACCGTGTTGTTCTTGTTTTGGACTCTGTGGGCGGGTTGTTTGGTTTATTTTTTGTTGGTGTTGTTTTGGGGTGTCTGGAATCCACCCCTTAAAGGCAGGGGCTCTGTCAGGTTCAGAGCATGGTTAGGGGACCATGCTCACGCTTTAAGTTTATTTTCGTTACTCACTGTGTTTTCCCTGCCTCAGCTCAGTTTGGTTTTTGTGTTTATGTTCATGGTTATGTCTTTAATTATGTTCCTTTGTATCTGTTATTTATTTATTTCCGCTATGATTATCTTCTTAGTTCAGTCTTGTCATTCTCCTTACCTTAGTCTGAGTTTAGTTCTTCATTGTTCTGTTTATGTTTATCATGATCACAGTTATGCTTGGGTTTGATGATTACACTGGTCAACACCAAATTTATTGTCTAAGTTTTTTTTTTAGGTGATTTAGGACAATTTTGATGTGCTGAATCCAAAAATCACATTGATTTTGCTCAATCAGGTCAACTTTTTGAACTATGGCCACATGTTTTCTTACGTTTTTGTTTACATGTACGGGTATTTTCACTTTATATGATGCAAAATTCTTTTTTATTTCTTGAAATTCTCTGAATTTTAAACAATGATGATGTAACATTCAATTTACATGTACTTACCTTTATCAATGTCTACTATTCAATTTACAGTACACCTGTACAACTGCTTATAATTTACCATAAAAACCTGACCTGATTGAGAGAAACGGATGTCATTTTCAGATTCAGCGGTGCAAAATTGTCTTAAATCAGTTGAAAAAACACAGACAACTTACAAAAAAATTATTTTTGTTATGTTGTGTTTTTGTTCTCATGGTTATGTTATCATGTTTAAACCCGTCATGATTTGGGTTTGGGATTTTGTTTTGACTGTGCCTTTTGTTTACTTCCAGCTTTGTGTTATGAGTTTTTGCTTTGTTAATTATTCACAGCTGCTTTTGATTTCTTGATTGATTGTTCACAGGTGTTCTTGATTTGTTTCTTTTATAGAAGGTGCGCACTGCCTTCAGCATAGGCGACATTCATGCTAACACACGTTCTGGCAGAATTTCTTGTTCACGTTTATTTTTTGCTTTTGTTTAATAAATCATGCCAAGGAAGAGAAAGCCTGCTCATCAGTCCAATTCTATGCCCCGGAGGGACATTCATGACATATACTTGGTGGTCTAATAACAAGCGGCAGAAGTATAATTTGTTGCTTATTTTTGTTTTTATGGACGGATTCAGTGGTGTATTTTTGAGCAGGATGACCTTCCATACAAACAGGAGTGAGACATTTGTTTGGTGGTTTGGATGATTGGGGGGGGGGGGACCCAAGAAAGTATCATAAAGCACTCCTAACATTAAAAAATGTGAAAGCCTCAATTTGTGAAAGTAATTTTCTGATGAAAGCTGTTTATCGAGCTGCAGTTTAAAATGCACGCTGAGCTTTTTTCTGGCTGCAATGGCCCAGGGAGACAGCTGCTGCAGGAGCCACAACAGGAGATGAAGAGAGAAAAGTTTGTTGAATCACATTGTCAGGCTGTATTAACGTGACAAATTATATCCGGTAGGCGCGATGTAGGCATTTTATGTATTGCGCACAGACAAATGCACCGATACATCGAGTATATTTGGTGTGTCGCCCATCCCTACCTTGTCTGTTTGTATTTCTCCCTCGTTGGGACTGTTTCCCTCACATGTGTTTTGGTTCCCACCTGTTACCCGTTCCTTTGATTGTCTGCTCCCCTTTAAATTCCATCTTGTCCCCTTGTCTCCCTGTCACACCGTTGATGTTGTTTCCCTCTGTGCCTCCCAAATATCTTCCTCCCATGTCTCCCAGCTCCTTTGTATTTAGTTTTCCATTTCTTGTTGCACCTTAGTTTATATTTCTCTGTGTTTATTTTAGCATAGTTTCTCCCGGCCCCTGTGCCACTGTTTTGATTTATAGGTATTTCATGTCTCAATTTAGTTAGTTTCTCCAGCTATGTACCTCGGCTTTTTGTTAATTATCTATCAAATCCCCCCCTCCCTGAATAGCCTGTGTTTGGGTCCGCTCCTTGCCTGCTTCTGTGCTAAACCTTGACAGGTCTCTTCTCCATTCAGCACTACAGTGTCCTATGATCAGTCGGGTTCATTACAAATAAAAACGTCATATTTTTAATGGGAAACATCTTGGTCCTGCGATGAGTCAATGAAGTTGAGATGAGTTGGAGAGACAAGCTTTCCTTCCAATGTGAATGTTGATAGTCATCATTTTTAATACTGCTCCGACAACCCATTCTGTTCAAAGAAATAATTTAAGGCAAAAGCAAGTCTGAATTCATCCATGCCACTCTGAAGAGTAAATCCTCAGATGTGGCAGAATAATTAGAGGCAAACTCAGTACATCCAAGTCGTCCTAAATGCAAATCCACCATCTGCATGTAAAAAATTAAGTTTGCATGTCCTTCTTGTCCCCACCATTCTGTTGTTTTTTTTTTTTTCCCTTGCAGTCGTCACCATGACCCAAACATGTCACAATCTATTAGACCCTAAGAGTGCTAAAAGAGAATCCAAATATGCTCCGTCTCCAGGAGGCAACAGGCCAAGCGCCGCATTCAGCATTCAGCATTCACCCACCCCACAATAACAAAATGAATATTTGATTTGGATTGTTCCAGCCACTTCCCGTGTCCTGAAGAACACAACAGTTCTCCTGTTACCCCATAGACAGTCAGGCTTTACTTTAAATAGCACCGAGCAGCACCGGAGCAGAGAGCACAGCACCCCGCAGGAAATATAGTCTGACTTGATAAAAGTTGCCGGGAAAGAAAAGTTGAGTCAAGGACAAAGCGATGAAAATGTACGACAAAGTGGCACAGTCAAAACAAATTAAAACATTAAATTAAATTACTTCCCCTTGTTGGAATTTCACCCCGGCAGAAAGGAAAATCAATAAAAGTGTTTCAACCAACTCAAGGTCTCTTTTCCTCCCAGCCTCTACTGGCCGACAGCAACCGGCCGACCACAGCGTTCATACACGTCCTTTCAGCTCCTGTTACTGCAGCTGTCCGGCAGGCGGGCTGACTAAAAACTCAAAGTGACAGAGAGTGAGAGGCAGCATCTGCACAGAGGCTACCTGACAGGGCTGATGCACGAGAAGGAAACGCCAACCAGCTGCTGTCCTCGGTCTGACCTTGAGGCGTCGATTGGAATGGATTTCATTTTATGGGACAAATGACTGGGGAGAATAGTCTGCATATACACACTGAAGTAGAAGGACTATTAATTCAGCAACACACCCTTTAAAAATGGTGGAGGGAATAGTGCAATGAACGGAGTTTACATCTAAACATGAACAGATGCTATTATGCTGTAATGCGTGAATGAATGAATGATGGATTAATGTTTCCCAGCTCGATATTTAAAGGTAGAGATTCCATAAGACCATACCAAAGCTGTGTTTCAATCTAGTGAACGAATACGGGACCTTCCTGCTCTGGAAAAGTCTTGTAAAGAAAGTTCCATGTGGTATGACAGAAAACATCAATGTCTCCATCAACAAGAAGCCCCAGTGGAATCAGAAGACTCTCGTA
Organism: Pholidichthys leucotaenia; assembly: GCA_020510985.1. Taxonomy (NCBI): domain Eukaryota; kingdom Metazoa; phylum Chordata; class Actinopteri; order Cichliformes; family Pholidichthyidae; genus Pholidichthys; species Pholidichthys leucotaenia. Next base: position 165,147,243 of record CM035838.1, on the reverse strand, counting down.
CATTTCATACCAGAAGGGTAACCTATGAAGGCCTGCCCTTCACTGGGAAGAACATTCGCCCAAGAAGAAAATGAGCGGCACATGAGAGCAGGCCTTGGTTCTTTGAGACCTGATATTGTACTGTGAGCTGTCAGCAGCCAGCAAACAGGTCATGATGGTCAAGCTGACAGTACCGTGGGACAGAACCGTGGGAAAAGGGCATCAAGTGACGATAGAGGGAAGAAGCTGTGATGTGCTGACTTAGTGGAGAATGGCTGCAGAGCAACAACTTATCTAGTAGAGGCTGGCTGCCACGGCTTTGCTTTGCTAGCCTCTGAGACAAGGGTTTTCTGAGAGACATTGGCTTTACATCATCAAAGATCAATGAAGCTCTCTACAAACTAGCTGTAGAAGCAGAGGTTGTGGTTGTGAAGAAACAACAAGTGCTAGGGAAACAACGAAGTGTCATGGAGTTTCTTTATATTAATAAATCTCCATTGTTGATCTGGTAAATAAGTACAGTGCAGAGTCAAAGATGCCTTTTCTTGACATTTACATCTTGGACAAGAAGGAAAAATGTTGCCCAGCAGTGCACGCTGGCAGTACAGCGCAAAATGGTCAAAGTCTCAGAACAGAGCAGAGAGTTATAATAGGCCAAACTGATAAGCATTGTTTTGAGAACGCTAAGTCAGCAGTGTTCAAGGCTAGGGCTGGATCCTCACTGTCTCATGAGAAAGGTAAATAATTTTAAAAATCCATAACAGAAGCCACATAGTCAGGCAGCATGAGTATCTATACGAGACGTCACTGTGCACTGTCCTGCCATCTGGAGTTGTTCTGGGATTAACTGGAGTGAAACATTGGTGAAGGATGGCTCTCGGCTGAAGACCCCACACCTTGGTATCTAGGCACTAGCGGAGGTGCATCAAGCAGAAATGCTTGCAGGCAACAACATTTTGAACATAAAACAGCATGATATGAACTATCTATGAGGACAGAAACTATCTTTTGAAAAAAAAATGAGGACTAATTTTAGTTTTCGTTAAGCTTACTTTATTTTTTATCTATTAAGAGTAGCGTGAGACCGCACACTTTTACCAAGAGAAATAATGGATGTCTGGCAGCATGTTGGGGTGTGGAGTCCTGCTGTACCAGCAGAAGGAGATATTTTTTTCTCATTTTACTGGACTGCATACCCTCACCAAGGATGACAACGTTTTTAGAATAATAAAGGAGCTATTTGTTTTCTACTGTGATCCAAATTAATTCTAACATCCAGATAAAAACGATCACACAACTTCCTTGATGGAGGCAAAAAAAAAAAAAAATAATTACAAAAAAAAGTTTTCCTTCCCTTTTGTCATATATCCCAACCAAACAATCTTTAGAAAACATGTAAATTAGGACATATTATATATAATTCTTATTTAAAATTATAGAAAATGTATTACAAAATAAAATATGATCCATTTGAAAATTCACATTCCAAAACCTTATTCTTTAATAAAGCCATCGCATTAAAACGACAGATCATGAAGGAATACACTGTTCAGCATTGGGTCGTGTCCAACTCAGCATAGCAGATCATGTAAAACTACTACTAAATGAACTGAATATTATTGTTGTACAGCTGTCGTCCAATCTGTATTCTTGATTAATCTTGTGCAAGCATGAATAACGTTAATGGGATTGTTCTTAAAGCCTGATTTGTTGCCACATTTAGGGCTCGTGTTTACTCTCATCCTCCACACAAACCAAGAAGCTGGAAAACCAGGTGCCTCCCCAATAATTAAATGCTTTGGCTTTGCTTGTTTGCTCTAATTGTTGTGTCAAAATTAATAGAGAAATGATCCATTAGGGTGTTATGGTCAGAAACAGTTCATGAACACCAATTACAGTATGAACTATAGCAAAACTAGAAAGCTCAATTCCTCCTCAAATTACAGTGCTCTGAAGAAGTATTTGCCCCCTTCCCGATTTCTTACATTTTTGCACATTTGTCCCACTTAAATGTTTCAGATCATCAAACAAATTTTCATATTAAACAAAGGAAGCCTGAGTACAGGTACCTCATGAATACAAAATGCAGTTTTTAAATGATGATTTCAATTATTAAGGAAAAAAGCTATCCAAACCTGCCTGCCTATGTGGAAAAGTAATTGCTCCCCTTTGTTACATCATAAATTAACTGATTAACCACATCTTTTTGAAAGTTGGGTTCAATTTCACTAGCCACACGAAGGCCTGATTACTGCCAGACCTGATGAATTAAGAAATCACTTAAATATAACCTTTCTGACAAAGTGAATTAGGCTAAAATATCTCAAAAAGCAAATCATGCTGCAATCAACAGAAATTGAAGAACAGATAAGAAAAACCCAGAGCAACATCTAAAGAACTGCAGACTTCACTTACCTCAGGTTGGACACTGATCCAAGATTCAAAAATAAGAACGAGACAAAAGGGTAAAAATGGCATCCATGGGAGAGTTCCAAGGTGAAAACAACTACTGACCAAAAAGAACACAAAGGCTCATCTCACATTTGCCAAAAAAAATCTTGATGGTCCCCAAGACTTTTGGGAAAGTACTCTGTGGACTGATGAAACAAGAACTTTTTGGATGGTGTGCATCCCATTACATCTAGTGTAAAACTAGCCAGGCATTTCATAAAAAGAACACCATACCAACAGTCAGGCATGGTGGTGGTAGTGTGATAGTCTGGGGCTGCTTTGCTACTTCAGGACCTGGATGACTTGCCATTATTGATGCAACCATGAATTCTGCTTGCTACCAGGAAAACCTGAAGGAGAATGTCTGACCATCAGTTTGTGACCTAAAGCTCAAGGCCTCCAATGTGACTGTATTAAAACAATTCTGCAAAGAAGAGTGGGCTAGAATTCCTCAGCAGCGATGTAAAAGACTCATTGCCAGTTATCGCAAATGCTTGATTGCAATTGTTGATGCCAAGGGTGGCACAACCTGTTATTAGGTTTAGGGGGCAATTACTTTTTTCACACAGGGCAAATTAGGTTTGGATAGCTTTTTTTCCTTAATAAATGAAATTATCATTTAAAAACTGCACTTTGTCTAATATTAAAATTTGTTTGATGATCTGAAACATTTAAGTGTGACAAATATGCAAAAATATAAGGAATCAGGAAGGGGGCAAATACTTTTTCACAGCACCGTATAGCTTCATTTGCATTGAAATATGAAAACAAAAACCAACCGCGTGAACTCGGCTATATTGCGTTCTGTGTGGCGATGCGTCTGCCATGGGGCTCAGGTGTATAGAGCAGCCGAGAGTCTCCGGAGGCGGCATCTAAACAGTGTGACCTCCCCAGCTTTTCATTAGATCCACTACAGCAGTGTAGTGTATCAGAGCTCTGTGTGTGTGTGTGTGGGGGGGGTCTTTACCTCATAATGGGCGACCCTCTGGGACTCGGAGATGAGTTGAGCACTGCACACTTTGCAGTAGCTGTCAGTGAAAAGTCCTTGGTCCACCTCTGTTGACTTCATCTGCAGAAAGAGGAGGCGAACGCAGACATGGTTAGTGACGGGGAAGGCCCAAAGAAACACGCACCCGATGCAGAATTAGTGGTGGTTGAGTGACGAAATGCCAAGAGAGTCTGAAAAGTTAGAAGATGCTCTGGAGTCTGCTGTTTTATTTAAACTACAAACCCAAATCACACCGGACCTTAGAACTCACAAAAAAATAAAAGTCATCCGATTGTGGTTGTTAACGTCATCCAGCCTAGTGTTGTGGACGTGTGGGGAGCTGGAACAAACCACCCAAGATGAAATAGAACAAGTAAACAACAATATCATTTCACACATGTTCATCAATCTTTCATTACCTCAGGCTTTTGGGTTAGTGATAGATGCTGAGTAGCTTTTGCAAGCAATGACTCAGAAAAAAACACACATAGCCACTAAATATTTGAGCCTAAATGAATGAATAATAACAGCAGCTCTTTCTAAGAGAGTTTTTCCAGGAAATTGATTAAGATATACAGATGAACTCCGAGTTTGGCACTGGGGAAAATAAAAGGCAGTCAGCTGGTGGAAGCCTTTATTTCACAGCTGAGCCCTCTCTGCTTTCTATTACTAATTCAGCCTGGCTTCCATCAGGAGCTCACATTTCATATTTAGAGGCAGCCAGGCTCGACTCAGCCTCATTTACACAGGCACGTCTTCATTAGTGGCAGCCATACTGATGAGAATGGAGACCAAGTGGGTGTAGAGGCAAATTATAGCCAACTTCTTTAAGTATGTTTCCCAAAGAAAAAGGTGAACATTTTAAAAAGCAACTTTGCTAAGGCTGCTCTTTAATGCATGCAAATGATGAAATCTTCACAAGGCTATTTGCAAACAGCACAAATGACGCACGCATCAACAGAAACGAACCTGGATTCTAGCTCAGTTTACCCTAACAGATATTTGAGATCAACTACCTCAGCGATATTCATCAGTTAATGTTGCTGAGTCAAGAATTGTCATTTCCAGCTGCTTAAAATGTATTCCTACCCGTTATGCTCCATTCCGTGAAGTCCTGCTGCGCATATATAGAAAACCAGAGATGGGGAGAGAGAGCAGCATCAGCAAGACCCCCAACCGGGAGCAGAGCAGGCATTGATGACAGCGGGTATGACATTAATTCAGAAACTGCATGATAACTAAAAAACACACAAAAAAAGGACCAAACCAAGATGCAGACGCAAGCCTGATGTCATCAGGTTCTAAGTTCTCTGTGCTCACAGGCTCCAGAGAAATGCTCTAAATTCTGACCCCAAAAGGAAAACCAGAAAGTTTGGTACTGTGACAAGGCCAATGTGCCTGATAAGATAGTAACCCAAATTTTATGTTTTTGATGCAAGTATGAGTAGTTCTCACTGGTTATGTCTATGGAAATTGGCTGAGCTGACGTGGACTCTCAATAAGATCAACTACTCTCCAGGAATTGGGTGAACTTAACTTTGTTACCAGCAGTGGTGCTGAGCAATGGTTCCACTGATGTACACTTAATTTGGCCAAAATGTTTCTTGGTTTTAATGTCATCTGCTTTTTTGGGGTTTTCTCCTTAATTTTAGTACAATATGGAGGATTTTTGTGACATTATATGAATGAATGAATGAATGAATCTTTATTTCGGATAGATTAAAAGTAAAGATTAAAAAGAAACAGAATAATATAACAAAAGGGAAAAAAGGGAAAAAAAATCCAACAAGGTCAAATTAAACAATAACTCCTCTGATTACACAGTTCAACATAAGTTATCCAAAATGGGTGATGGCTGAAGCCGCAGCTTATATTGCCCACCCATATTCCATCCAAGAATTCAAAAGAAAAACAAAACTAGAGCGATTACATATGGTCTGCAAAAGCTCCAAAGTCCACCGGCAGAGATGTTCTCCTCTCCTCAGAGACTTAGGACTACAAATCTCCCTAAAATGCCTCATTTGGATTTGCCATTCTCTTCTTTGAGTTTATCTCATTATTACCTCCACCAAGGAGGTTATGTTTTTGCCGGCGTTGGTTTGTTGCTTTGTTTGTCTGTCTGTTGAGCAACAGTGGAAGCGATTAAAAGGCTGATTGGTGACCTGACATGAGTTCAAAGTTTTCAAGAGGGGCAGAAACGCTCCACCAGACTGCACATCCTCATTGATTGCTGGCTGTGTGACTGAAATTGGCTCAGAGATTTAAGACTTTAGATGCTCATGTCCATCAGTCATAGTTTTTTACTCTAAGATCGGAATTTGCAAAATGATTGGTTGTCTGTCTCTCTGTGTTGGCCCTGAGATGGACTGGCGATCTGTCCAGGGTGTACCCTGCCTCTCGCCCAAAGATGCTGGGATAGGCTCCAGCGCCCCCACGACCTGAAAAGGATTAAGTGGAAGGAGATGGATGGATGTAGCATCAAAGAAGGCTTGAAGCTATCCATTTACACTGGAAAATTTGTATGCATAACTCAAGTGAGAAATCTGTCTATATACGAAGGGGGGCTGAAAAGTTCATAGGCTGAAAAGTTCATAGTGGTCAAATTTGACCAAATGTGGTTTATTTTTCAACCGCAGGGATCCAAGCGCTGCAACACCGATGGAAGAAGTGTGTGGACCAAAGGGGAGACTATGTTGAAAAATAAACCACATTTGGTCAAAGTGGACCACTATGAACTTTTAAGCCTCTGAACTTTTCAGTCCCCCCCCCATACTTTTATGCAAAAACAATATTTTGTGCAACCATTGCACATGATCTGCGATATAAGAATAATCTCAACTTTCAAAACCCTTTGGACTTTCTTCAGAGATTTTTGCATCATGTGCAGCAGTTAACGATTACAGTAAAAAAAAAAACCTATCATGTTGGGGTATTAACCTGGTGGCAACTGACTTGGCTTATTTCCATGGTATTAAATTAATTCAATTCAATGCAACTTTATTTATATAGTGCCATTTCACAACAACAGTCATCTCATAGCACTTTCAACTGCAGGGGAAACCCCCACAACTGCAGAAAGACCCCAGCAATCAGGTGATCCCCTGTGAGCAAGCACTTGGCAACGGTGGAGGGGAAAAACTCCCTTTTAGCAGGAAGAAACCTCCAGCAGAACCAGGCTCAGGGAGGGGCAGTCATCTGCTGCAACTGGCTGGGGGGTGACAGGAGAGAGAAGAAGAAGAAGGAAAGAACAGACATGTCGAGAGCAAACAGCATGATGGGGACTCAATCTATGAGAGAGAACAAACAGATGTCAATGACCAGCAAAAATATTTCATTGAGAGTGAAGAAAGGAGTGAAGCCCAGTGCACTGTTGGAGGTCCCCCGGCTGTCTAAACCTATTAGCAGCATAACTAAGGGAGGGTTCAGGGGCACATGATCCCTCCGTAATTATAGGCTATATCAAAAAGGAAGGTTTTAACCCTATTATTAAAAACAGAGATCGAGTCTGACTCCCAAATCCAGATTGGCAGCTGGTTCCACAGGAGAGGAGCTTGATAACTGAAGGCTCTGCCTCCCATTGTACTTTTGGAGATTCTAGGTATTACAAGTAATCCAGCATTTTGGGAGTATAGTGCTCTGTTAGGATAATACGGTAGTAACAGATCTTTTAAATAAAAAGGGGCCTGATTATTTAAAACTTTTTAAGTGAGAAGAAGAATTTTAAACTTAATTCTGAACTCTATGGGAAGCCAGTGAAGGGAGGCCAGAACAGGAGAGACATGATCTCTCTTTCTAGTACCTGTTAAAACTCTTGCTGCAGCATTTTGGATCAGCTGAAGACTTTTTAAAGATGTTTTAGGACAACCTGAAAATAAAGAGTTACAATAATCTAATCTAGAGCTAACAAAAGCGTGGATTAGTTTGTCAGCCTCACTCTGAGACAAGATGCTCCTAATCTTGGCAATATTATGCAAATGATAGAAGGCAGTCTTAGAAACAAGTTTAATATGTGAATTAAAAAACAGATCTTGATCAAAAATAACTCCAAGGTTCCTCACAGAACTATTAAGAGAACGAGTAACCGCATCCAAACTAAGACTAAAACTTACATGTGTTGTAATGAATACTGGTGAGCATACTCGGGTATATTTGCAAATTTACCATGGATTCCATCTTTTTTTTGCATAATGACGTTCAAACTTTGTCTTCCTCTTCAGGACCTTTCAAAGACATGACAAGAAGTTGGCAGTGAAGTGTAACAGGACTTTCGCTTGAATGCCTGCCACGTCTTCTCTGGTATCAGGCAACTGCGACAGAGTTGATAAGGCCGGTCTGATGTTACAAGAGTAAAACATGTCAGTGCAGGCGTCTGCAGGTAAACGACAAGGTAAGAAATGAAACATGAATAAGTCAGCACCACCGTCCTCCTCTTTGGTCTTGTAATCAGCAAAAAAGCAGCACATTTTCTGATTGAGATTCTAACAAATAAACAACATACAGGTAAAGGAGGGCCTTTGAGAACTGTATCAGCCTGTGGCAGAGTTGGACGTATGGACGGTTTTATGGAGAGGGTGCACAGATGCAGAAAATGAATAATTAAACACCCTAAATTCTATTTAGAATCAGAAGCATCGGTTGCAACATCAACAGCAGCTCAGGAACAAAAGCAGCTCTTATCTTTTAAATGAGAAGACACCGTTGACACAGACGTAAATCAACAGGGGACAAAACAGAGAGAGCACTGCCCCCCCCCCCCCCCAGTATCATCATAAACCCTTCTGTGTTATCTTACAGGGTTTCCTCTGGTAACATTTCTCCGTGTTGGGTCGCCACTCTTGAAGTTATGCCGCCACGCTAAGAGGAAACACAAATTTAAGAAAAAAATTAATTAAGGAATGATGCGCTGCAAGCGCATACACAAACAACACACGTAATAGTCATCCGCCCGTCGACGTTCGGAAGTGCAGCCACTCATATGACCATTCCAGTCTGCAGGCAGAGTGTCTCTCTACTGTTGCTGTCCAAGAGAAGCATGAGCCTATTAAAGTAAAAGTATAACCTTAGAAATACCTTTCCAAACCAAACTTTTACTTTGGATGTGGTTGCTCTTTCTCTTAATAGTTCTGTGAGGAACCTAGGAGTTATTTTTCAAGATCTGTTTTTTAATTCACATATTAAATTTGTTTCTAAGACTGCCTTCTATCATTTGCGTAATATTGCCAAGATTAGGAGCATCTTCATCATCTGGAGAGATTGCTCCTTGCTCACCTCCACGCCCTGGTGGGACCAGCAATGGATCCATTCCAGTTCGCCTACCAGCATGGCATTGGGGTGGAGGATGCAGTGATCTTCCTCCTTCACCGTTCTCTGTCCCACCTGGAGAAGCCTGGGAATGCGTTGAGGATCATGTTCTTTGACTTCTCCAGTGCTTTCAATACCATCCAACCGATGATCCTGAAGGACAAGCTGCTGTGCGCAGGGGTGGACCAGCATCTGTCATCATGGATTCTGGACTAACCTCACTAAACGGCCACAGTTTGTGAGAACCCGGGATTGTGTGTCCGACACGATCATCGGTAGCATGTGGGCCCCCCAGGGAACGGTTTTGGCTCCCTTCCTGTTCACGCTTTATACTGCAGACTTCTCACACAACACAACACACTGCCATCTACAGAAGTTCTCTGACGACTCTGCGATCGTTGGCCTCATCTCCAATGGAGATGAAGCTGAGTACAGAGGACTTATCCAGGACTTCGTGGACTGGTGCCATCAGAACTGCCTCCAGATCAACGTGAGGAAAACTAAGGAGCTGGTGGTGGACTGCCACAGGCAAGGACAACCCCTCACAGCACCAGTAAACATACAGGGAACAGACATTGAGATGGTGACATCCTACAAGTACCTTGGTACTTGTAGGAGGGGCGCTGCTGAAGACATTCTACGACACGGTGGTGGCATCAGCCCTCACTTTTGGAGTGGTCTGCTGGGGCAAAGGCATTACGGCAGCCGATAGGAAGAGACTGAACAAACTGATCAAGAAAGCTAGCTCTGTCCTGGGGCAACGCCTTGACCCAGTGGAGGAGATAGGAGAGAGAAGGATGGTGGCTAAACTGTCATCTCTGCTGGAGTCCGAGTCCCACCCTATGCAGGACATACTGAACGCACTGAGGAGCTCATTTAGCAGTAGACTACATCATTCTAGGTGTGCAACCGAGAGGTTTCGCAGGTCCTTCCTACCTACGGCTGTCAGACTGTATAACCTAAGCAGGGCTGCTCGCAGAGATAGCAAAAAAAACGTGACGACCTAATAGTACTGAATGCAAAAGACGCAACAGACTTACACAAATGGTCCCCTCCAGTATACAACTAGGACAATATCAGTCACTATGGAGGGTGACAATATGTATGGGTACATATTCATACTATGTAGGATAACTAAGTAGACGGTTATGCTGTTTATTCCATCTTGCTACAATGCTCCGCACTTTGTATATATATTTATATATTTATGTGTACGTATGCATATTCACTGCTCTTATTTTTATTTTTCTTATCTTCTTAATTATTGCTCTGAGTGTTGCTATCCCTGTGCTGTTGCAATCCTGGAATTTTCCCATTGCGGGACTAATAAAGGCTTATCTTATCTTATCTTGTCTCAGAGTGATGCTGAGAAACTGATCCACGCTTTTGTTAGCTCCATATTAGATTATTGTAACTCTTTATTATCAGGTTGTCCTAAAACATCTTTAAAAAGTCTTCAGTTGATCCAAAATGCTGCAGCAAGAGTTTTAACAGGTACTCGAAAGAGAGATCATATCTCTCCTGTTCTGGCCTCCCTTCATTGGCTTCCCATAGAGTTCAGAATTAAGTTTAAAATTCTTCTTCTCACTTACAAAGCTCTTAACAGAGCATTACGCTCCCAAAATGCAGGATTACTTGTAATACCTAGAATCTCCAAAAGTACAATGGCAGGCAGAGCCTTCAGTTATCAAGCTCCTTTCCCATGGAACCAGTTACCAATCTGGATTCGGAAGTCAGTGTGGTGATCCGAGTGCTGAGCTCATCTGCGCTCGGATTACTCAGTATTTTCCCTTTTTTTCTCCCATATTATTTCTGTTTGGTTATTATTGGCGTTCCAGGGCTTTTGCTGTGACAGCGCCACGGCCGAACTTCTGACTGTCACAGTTGAGCCAGCACTGTCACAGCTGAGCATGATTTTAGTCATTACATTTCCTGTTTTCCTGTTTGGTTCTTTGGTTTTTGTGATTAGTATTTAGGGGAGCAGCTGAGGCTCACTCCTCGCTGCGACCTGTGTCAACCTGGACTGGAGTCCTTATCCCCGGCTCCAGTCTTCCTTCTATGTCTGATTCGTCTTCGCTTCATCACTCGTGAGTGTTATTCATTAGCGGCAGGTTCTGCCCTCGCTACGCTCTGGTATTGATGTTTGTGTTCTTTATTTTGTGTTCCAGTTAGTGTATGTGTTTTGCCCCACGTGACTCTTTACTTTGTTCTTTCTTTAATAAACAAGCAAACTCTCTCTTAGCATCTGGCGCCTCATTTATGCCCTGAAAGGGGCAAACACGACAGTCAGACTCGATCTCTGTTTTTAAGAATAGGGTTAAAACCTTCCTTTTCGATATAGCCTACAATTAGGGAGGAATCCTGTGTCTCTGAACCCTCCATTAATTATGTTGCTAATAGATTTAGACAGCCGGGGGACCTCTAATAATGTACTGGGCTTCACTCCTTTTTTTTTTTTTTTTTTTGTTACTTATTTGTACCCGTAGGTAGATTTGGTTTTGCAGTCTGGTGACAAGCCACCGGCTGCTGGTCGCTGCGTGCGCGAGCGCCCTAAACCTACATGTTTTTGGTATGCGGGAGGAAACCGGAGAAATCCCGGAGTAAACCCACGCAACACGGGGAGAACATGCAAACTCCACACAGCTCACTGTTGGTCGGGTGCTGGGATCGAACCCACGATCTCATGATCCTCGCGATCCCCCGGCCGAGGGTAAAACTGTGCTGCCACAGTGCTAAACCACTGCGCCACCGTGCAGCCGTTAATGTTTGCTCTCTACATGTCTGTTCTTTTCATCTTCTCTATCCCCTCACCCCCTAGCCAATCGCAGCAGATGACTGCCCCTCCCTGAGCCTGGCTCTGCTAGAGGTTTCTTCCTGTTAAAAGGGAGTTTTTCCTCTCCACCGTCGCCAAGCGCTTGCTCACAGGGGCTTGTGTGATTGCTGGGGTCTTTCTGCAATTGTGGGGGTTTCCCCTACATTTGAAAGTGCTATGAGATGACTGTTGTTGTGAAATGGCGCTATATAAATAAAGTTAAATTTAATTGAATTGAATTATTAAAGTAAAACAAAGAAGAAGAGGTATGTAAGCAGTGGAGGCATTTATCATGGTTGTAACCCACTGGTAACGGGAACAATAATGAAGAGTCACTTAGCAAACAGGTGGGGCTGGGCTTCATATGCAGTAAAAAGCAAGAGTGACTGATGAATTGCTGAAGATTTACTTCACCAGCCATGACAATTTTAACTAATTTCTGTTCATTATTATGTACCGGACAAGTTAAGATGACCAAAATTCACTAAGTCAGTGACTTCAATTTGTCAGCAGCCTTCAGACAAACTAAACGTGCCAACATTTGGATTTCAAAATAAGGGAGGTTTTTCCTGCTGTCTGGTTGGTGAGGAGAGTTCTAAAAAACTATACATATATAGAAATATTATTACAGAAATAACGGAATCTTTGGTAATTTAAGTTAATTTATTTCATTAAATATAATTTTATTGATATTTTTTCTTGATATTTATTGATATTTTTTCTTTTCTTTGAAATCAGAGTTAAATTATTGCTCTGTTCTGGCTCTGCAAAATTATGGTCAAAAGTGTAAATTGTATAAGAAAAAAAAGTCAAAATTTTTACCACAATCTGTTTCAAATTTATTTAAAAAAAACTGTAATTTTATTTTAAAAAACAGACAAAAATTAGCTCTAAAATAATCCACAAGTTTATAATAAAGTCTCAAATATACAAGAAAAGTCATAATTTTACAAGAGAAAACTACAAATGAGGAAAATGGTTGCAAATTTAGATAAATTTACAGAGAAAAGTAGAAAACTGTAAGAAAATTGTTATAAATTTTGGAGAAAAACCTCAAACCTTCAAGACTGAAGTCATTACTCAAGTTTTTAAGTGGGTGCCCTTTGTACCCTTAATTCAACTAGAAATTTCTGGTTGTCTACTTTTAATTATTAATTTCAAAGCACTGCTTTTACATGAGTAGAATTTCTGGCCACTATACCAACCTCTGCTCATATAATTTAAATATGCATGAGTAAATTATTGTTAAGAATGTTTTTTTTCCCTTCTCTTTCCTACTCTTTCTCAGTGGAAAAAAGAAACACTAGAATAAAAACACAAAAAATACACATATTTTTGTCATTTATGTAAACCATGGCAAAAAAGTCCTGCAGGACAAAACGTGACACTTGGTATTTTCTAAACTGTTTGTATACCACCATAGACAGAGAAAGAACCTGAATTAGGCAGAGCTCAGAGAGGGAGGGATGAGAAAGAAGAGAGGAGCTAAGGAGAGGAAAGTGTTCAGGCAGAGGGTCCAAGAGAGGTGAGAGGTCAGCCGTTTCCTTCCTGGCTCCGCCTGTCACCATGTCTGCAGGGGCGGTGTGTGTGTATCCCATTTACACAGGGTGCGTGTGAAGTGCCTAGCACAGTAGTATAGTAACGTAGAGATGTTTGTAGATAGTGCATGTTGCATGGCATATGTTGCATGTTGCTTTCTGCTTGCTGCTCTGCTTACAGCTACTGCCACCAACTAGCCCCCATCGGGGGTGAAAAGAGGAGCCGAGTGCGTAAGTCTCCTCCTGCTGGTACATAGCCTCTCCACCACCAAGACCCCTGCAGTGCCTCCTCATGGCCACACATGGTAACTGGGTACCCTGCGGTCCCAAGCTAAACTGGAGGGGATCTCGGAGCAGCAGGGGGCCCCAGAGACGCGGCGTATAGGTCCACCCTGTGTGGACACGCCCTGACGCACGTCAACCCCTGCCCCAACTATGGGTAAATAGCCCCACTGCCTTGTGGGTAATCTATTAAGGTGAAGGCTAAGGGAGCAACCCCTGACAGAAAAGCAATGCGCTGGTGGTGCGTAAAAGGCGGGACTTAAAAGACCAAGGACCCGGCAGCCTCCTGCAGCCATGTTGAGGGACTGGTCATCATGGGCTTACCCACGCCACCGGATTTACCTCATCATCGTGAAGACAGTGCTATTGGGAAGAGCGCGCCCCCGACGGCACTCTAAATAATTCAATCTGCAGGTGTCCACCTCTGACCATGGTGGGCCTTACCTTCCTGGACATCTGGTTGAAGTCTGGCGGCGACAGGGTGTGTTGCGACGGGAGCAGGTATGAATGTTACTGGGAGCTCCTAGCTATAACCCTACATGTCAGCAGCACAGGGCTATTATGGTTGCTAACAGCTGGGTTGGCAGCTGTTTTCGGCAGACTCCTGTGTGATTGAGCAGCCCTATTTAGGACAGCACTGCTCACCCCAACTGGGGAGGGGCCTAGAAAAAGTGGCCTAAAAATTGCCCACCCATCTTTCGCCTGAACAGGTTACCGTGCCTGTTGGGTCATTCCACCTCTGCGGTCGAAACAATAAAAAGAGAGCATGCAACCTAAAACTGGCAACATGGAATGTAAGGACACTCCTGGATCGAGGTTCTGATAGACCCCATAGGAGGACAGCTCTGGTTGCTGCTGAACTGAGTCGCTACAACATTGATACTGCTGCACTGAGCGAGACCAGGCTCCTAGATGAGGGCTCTTTAACAGAGGAAGGGATGGGCTACACATTCTTCTGGAGGGGTTACCCCTCAGGAGAACAACATCTGCATGGTGTAGGACTGGCCATCAAAAACACTCTTCTACCAAGACTCAGTGAAACACCTGTTGGCATTAGTGAGAGACTGATGACACTCCGTATCCCCCTGGTTAAGAATTGTTTTGCTACACTTCTTAGTGCCTATGCACCGACCCTGCCATCGGAGAGTGAGGCCAAGGATTCCTTTTACCAGTTACTGGACGAAACTCTTTGCCGGATCCCCAAGAATGACAAGATCTTCTTACTTGGAGATTTTAACGCCAGAGTGGGTCAGAACAATCAGATATGGAGTGGAGTGCTTGGCAGACACGGAGTTGGCCAGGCTAACGCAAATGGAGTGAGATTGCTCACTCTCTGCTCTGAGCATAACCTGACCATAACCAACACCATCTTCCAGCAAAAGGACAAATACAAAACATCATGGATGCACCCTCGCTCTAAACACTGGCACCTGATTGATTACATCATTGTGAGGCACAGTGACATCAGAGATGTCCACATCACCCGTGCCATGAGAGGTGCAGAATGCTGGACAGATCACCGGCTGATCGTGGCCAAGGTCCACATGCAAGTGCACCCCTCCCCCCTTGCGACTACAAGGGCCCAAAAGGAGGAAACTTGATTGCTCCCGTCTGGCAAATCTGGATGTAAGAAATGACTTCCGTCGCTCCCTGGTTGAGAAACTAGGGGGTGGGGTGGGGGGTGGAGCATTTCCTGAGTCTGCCTGAGAAGACCATGGACCAGAAGTGGGACTTTATCAGCTCGGCTCTTTGTGAGGCAGCAGCCCAAACGATTGTCTATAAGAAAAAGAACCACCAAGACTGGTTTGATGACAACTCAGACACCATCCACGACTTGTAGGAGGACAAGCACAGAGCACATCAGGCAACCTTAAGGAACCCCTCATCCATTATCATCAGGCATCGGTGGCAGAGAGCTCGGCAGGATGTACAAAGGGCTACTTGGACAATGCAGAATGAGAGGTGGACAAAAAAGGCACATGAAATCCAGGCCTTTTTTTTTTTTTTTTTTTTTTTTTTTGTTACTTATTTGTACCCGTAGGTAGACTTGGTTTGCAGTCTGGTGACAAGCCACCAGCTACTGGTCGCTGCGTGCGCGAGCGCCCTAAACCTACATGTTTTTGGTGTGCGGGAGGAAACCGGAGAAATCCCGGAGTAAACCCGCGCAACACGGGGAGAACATGCAAACTCCACACAGCTCACTGTTGGTCGGGGGCTTGGATCGAACCCACGATCTCATGATCCCCGCGGTCCCCCGGCCGAGGGTAAAACTGTGCTGCCACAGTGCTAAACCACTGCGCCACCGTGCAGCCAACCGTGCTTTGCCGATAAAAATGACATGCATAATTTTTATAATGCTGTCAAGAAGATTTACGGCCCAACAAATTGCTGCATCACTCCCCTGAAAACAGCAGATGGGCTGAGAATCCTAAAGGATCAGCCTAACATCTTGCTGAGATGGGCTGAACACTTTAGTACCCTGCTTAACCAGGACTCAGATGCAGACCCCACTGTTCTCGACCACTTGCCTACACTTCCTCCGATGCAAGACCTGGATCAGCCCCCAACCTTCCTGGAGGTTCTATCAGCTACCCGCTCTCTCAAAAACAAGAAGTCCCCTGGTAATGACAACATCCCTGCCGAGCTGTTGAAACAAGGAGGCTACTTGTGTACAAAAACCCTGCACAATTCAATTCAATTCAATTCAATTCAACTTTATTTATATAGCGCCATTTCACAACAACAGTCATCTCATAGTACTATCAACTGTAGGGGGAACCCCCACAGTTGCAGAAAGACCCCAGCAATCAGGCGATCCCCTGTGAGCAAGCACTTGGCGATGGTGGAGAGGAAAAACTCCCTTTTAACAGGAAGAAACCTCCAGCAGAACCAGGCTCAGGGAGGGGCAGTCATCTGCTGCGACTGGCTGGGGGGTGAGGGGACAGAGTACATGACAGAGTACACAAGTACATCACCAAGGTCTGGGCCGATGATAACATCCCACAACAATGGAGAGACGCCACAATTGTCACCATTTATAAAAACAAGGGTGACAAGGCTGTCTGCAGCAACAGCAGGGGTATTTCGCTCCTTGCTACTGCTGGTAAGGTCCTGGCGAAGGTGATGCTTCACAGGCTGATCAACAACATCACAGAATCAGTGCTACCTGAATCGCAATGTGGTTTCAGGAAGGGCAGGAGCTTGGTGGACATGATTTTCACAGCTCGGCAGCTGCAGGAGAAATGTCGGGAGCAACACCAGGACCTGTTCATGGCCTTTGTCGATCTCTCCAAAGCTTTCAACACTGTCCACAGAGAACTCCTATGGGAAGTTCTTCTTAAGTTTGGCTGCCCCACTAAGTTTGTCAATATCCTCCGCCAAGTTCATGATGGTATGACTGCTCAGGTGACTATAGGAGGACAGGAATCTCCTTCCTTCCCCGTTTGTACAGGGGTTAGGCAGGGGTGTGTATTAGCACCAGTACTTTTTAACATCTTCCTGCTCTGTGTCACCCAGCTTCTCCACAAGGAGATTGAGGACAGCAGCGGTGTAACAGTGGACTTCCGTCTAGATGGCATCCTTTTTAATATAAGGAGGCTCCAGGCAACCACCAAACTGCAAAGGGTGAAAGTCATTGAGCTACAGTATGCAGATGACTGTGCTCTGGTATCTCATAGCCCACAAGATCTCCAGTCTGTTCTTACTGCTGCGGTGAGAGCATACAGCAGGATGGGACTGACGGTGAACACCATCAAAACAGAGGTCGTCTGCCAATGGAGCACCAATATCCCATCTACTCCACATACCTTCACTGTTGCTGGTGAACAGCTGTCTGTTGTTCCAACTTTCAAGTACCTGGGGAGCATCCTCTCTGTAGACAACACCATTGACAGTGAGGTCCAGAACAGGATCAGGCAGGCATCAGCTTCTTTTGGGAGACTCCGGCGTCGGGTCTTCCAGAACAAGAACCTCCATCTCCAAACGAAGATCTCTGTTTACCAGGCAGTCTGTGTCACTACTCTCCTCTACAGCTGTGAATCCTGGGTGACTTACAGCCGTCACATTAGGATCTAGAGCGGTTCCATATACGCTGCCTTCAGCACACCCTGGGAATCACCTGGCGTGACCATGTGCCTCATTCTGAGATACTCTTTAAGACCAGCTGTAGGAGTATTGAGGCAACGATCACCCAGCATCAGCTACGCTGGCTGGGACATGTGGTGAGGATGCCCCCAAACCGGCTGCCTCGCAAGGTGTTATATGGCCAGCTACACCATGGTCGATGCTCTGCTGGAGGGCAGAAGAAGCGCTACAAGGACCAGCTAAAGATGGCCTTAAAGAAGTGCAGGATCAGACCTGAGGCTCTGGAGGAGGCTGCTGCTGACCGGAACACCTGGCAACAGCAGTGCCTTATGGGGACCCGTATGATGGAGGAGGACAGAACAGCCAGGAGACAGGAGAGAAGACTGAGGAGGAATGCACCTGCAGCCCCTGCTACCACTACTACAACTTTTACATGCCCTACCTGCAACAGCACTTGTGGGTCCAGAATAGGACTACACAGCCATCAAAGGACTCACCGATAGAAGTGGACGTCATCCTCGGACTCGATGGACAACCGCAAGCAAGCAAGAAAAAGCAAAGCAAGGGGCGGGTCCTCCACATTCCACTGAGGGCCCCACAACCGCTAAAGCCACGGAGAGGGCAGATTCTACACCTGCTGCAGCAGAAAATATCATGCCCCAGGAACACAGGCAAGTGTCTTTTCATTCTCTATTACCAACATATAAATTATTTTGCCTGATTCCCAGTGGTGAGGCTCAGCCCCCGCAGTCCTGTGAGCTCTCACCACCTGCTGCAGCTAAAGACTTTTCACCTGCTCTCTCCGTGTCTCCTCCTCTGCACCCTGAGTGTCTGCCGGCCCCAAGATTGAGCCACCGGATGATGGAGAAGCCTGTGGCCTTGGAGGACCTGGTCCCAGCCCCGCAGCCACAGTCTGGACAGAGGGAAAGCCCTGACTCCAACTTGAAGCCTGCACCGACGGTAGAGCATCCTTTGGCTTCAGCTATGCAGGAATCAGAGCCAACAGAGATTCGACCTCCTGGATCCACGTCGGATGAGCCACCTGCGTGGGTCACCTCACTGGGGGGTCCCAGGACTGCATTGACCACCGAGAAACTATCGCCTGGATCGACGGAGTCCTGGACGGCAGTGGAGCTTGAGCTCAGGCAAGTGCTCTCCTTTGTTTTCATTGTTTCTGTGTTGGAGAGGTCTTGTCTAGCTCTTGGTGGGGAGAGCCAAGTGCAGCTGTCAGCTGCACCTGCATTCGCCTCGCTGGGCTCCACTGCCACCGGTGACCCTGGCCCTGTTTCTCTGCCTCTTTTGCCTGAGCTTTCCCCCAGGGTCACCAAGGATCGTCCAGCTTTGCTAGAGGTCTCCGTGGGTCTGGCCTCGCCACCTGAGATCTCCGTGGGTCCAGCTTCCCCTGCCGAGTTCATCGCTGGTGCTCCGTCCCAGCCCAGGGCCTCTGAGGGTGCTGCTTCCCCATCTGATGAGGTCGTTGTGGGTGCTCCGTCCCAGCCTGGGACTTCCATGGGTGCAGCTCTTTCCCAGTCCGGGCCCACCATGGGTGAAGCTTCAGCCCAGTCTAGGCCCACCGTGGGTGCAACCTCGCTCCAGCCTGGAGCCACAGCGGGAGTTACTATGTCCCAGTCCAGGACCACCGAGGGTGCTACTGGCCAGCCCGAGGGCATTGCGGTTCCCCTCCTCTGCCAGACGCCGATGTGGTTTCCTCTCCTCTTCCTGACGTCTTCGTAGTTCCCCCGAAACCTCTGTCCCCACCGTCATTGGGTTTCCCCATGGGCCAGCCACCTCCCGGGCCACCATTCCCTTCTGTAAGTTTATTTTTGAGCACTTTTTGGACTTTGTGTTTACCTTAACCACTTGCACTCCGTTGTTCCGTTGTCAAGTCTCTGCATCCTAGGGCGCACGAGGGCGCACGAGAGCGCCCTCGTGCGCGCTTGGACGCATGACGCATGATGGTGGTGATGGTGATGTAGTGGCGTCCAAGCGCCACTCAAAAAAAAACTGCAGAGACAGCCGCGAACAGATTAGTTCATCTGATTGACCTCTCATTCGACTAATAAGATCCTTGAATTGGGTTTCTGAAACCTTGAAGAGCCAATGAATGAAAATCTAGGAAGGAGGACCCGCCTACTGTGAACGCAGGAGCCAATTGAAGCACAGAAATTCAGGCTGGGTGAAGAGAGATTTACTGTTGCAACAGATGAAAACAAAGGACGCTGGACGAATCTACTACAGACCCAGGCTCACCCACCAGCATGGAGAACACCCACAAGTGGGACCTGCACTCATTCCAGCAGAATAGACGGAGGCCGACGACAAAAGTCGTAAATCATTCACCAAAACGGCAATAATGGAATTATGTTTTGATCGGGATCCACGAGCGGAGCAGCGTCGCGTTCGTCTGACAATGGGGGAAGAAATGTTCGCCACGACTCTGCTGCTTTGAAGAGGTAAGGTGTTATAAGCTAAATTAGTATTTATCCCTGAAAACTGTAATGCAAAAATTGACCGATCGGTAAATTACAACTGTACTGCGCACGAAGTACGAAGTGCGTGCGCCGCGATAAACGGTTCATTTGCCGTGTTCGGACCGTGAACGCCCCCCCCCCCCCGCGCTGCAGAAGAGGAGCGGGGGGGGGCGTTCACGGTCCGAACGCCCCCCGGTCCGCGGGGGGAAGCATATCAGTCTATTCCATCATGTAGCGATGGCCCTCTTCTGTAGCGAGGGGGGGGGTGTTCACGGTCCATTCACGGTTCCCCCCCCCCACACACACACACACAGTAGCGGGGGGGGGGGGGGCCGCTGTGAAAACATGCAAGGAGTGTAATCCGTCATGTAGCGAGGGCCGAATTTGGTCCTTGGTAGCGGGGGGGGGACCACCCCCCGCCCACACACACACACACAGACACAGCCCTGAGTGTGACCTTTCATTAGAGCCTAAAATGAAGCTTCTACATTGAATTATTCAAAAGTTACAGACGTTTTTCCAAACTGTGCCATTTGGCACAATTTGGCACAGTTCCAAAACGCCTGGGAACAGCCTGAGAACAAAGCTGTGTAAAATATTCATTTTTTGTGGTATTGTTACCAAATTTGGATCTCAGCTGGATAACACTTGGTTCTACATTTCTGTTGCATTTTCCAGCCGGATCGGACAGCTGTGTGTTATTTACAAGCATTTGTATCCAAAAAAACACTGTGTCCAATTTTTTTTCTTCAAGTTCAGTATGTTTAGATGACTGTAACTCAGTGGCCGGAGCACGTAGACAGATTATGTTTATTTTGCCAAAAAATTCAAAGTGTTTTCTTTTAAATGAGACCAACCTCATGAAGATGCTGCAAAGGGTTGAATAACAGCTTTCGATTTACTTTGGGCATGTTATTTTTTGGCATTTTTAGGAAAATTGCCCGGAGTGCAAGTGGTTAATAAAATATCACAAACTGCAATTCAGCGCTTGGGTCTTTCTCTCTGTCCTGAGGGGCAAAACACCATGCCAAAAACACTCATAAAGCAGTTTTATCCACTAACTTTAAGTAACTAATTTGTAAATGGCATCTGAGAACAAAAGATGTGTCAAACTATTATGTAAGCATAGATATAGTGAAATACAGTATATTAACCATTTACAAATCCCAATTACAATGAAACAGATACTGTGTAAAATGTAAATAAAAACAGAATACAATGATTTGCAAATCTTTTTGAATCCGTATTTAATTGAATACACTTCAATGACAAGATATTTAATGTTCAAACTGATTTTTTTTTTTTTTCAAATATTCACTCATTTTGAATATAATGAATGCAACATGTTCCAAAAAAGCTGGGACAGGGACAAGAAAAGACTGGGAAAGTTGAGGAATGCTCCAAAAACACCTTTCTGGAGCATTTTACAGGTGAGCAGGTTAATTGGAAACATGAGTTAAACAACTAGGTATGAAAGGAGCATCCCCAAAAGGCTCAGTCATTCACAAACAAGGATAAAACTGTGTGGGCAAATACTACAACAGTTTAATAACACATTTCTCAACGCACAATCGCAAGGAATTAAGGGGTTTCATCATCTACAGTGCATAATATCCTCAGATTCAGAGAATCTGGAGAAATTTCTGCACATAAGCAGCAAGGCCGAAAACCAACCCTGAATGCCCATGATTTCCAATCTCTCAGATGGCACTGCATTAAAAACTGACATCATTTTGTGAAAAATATTATCACGTGGGTTCAGGAACACTTCAGAAAACCATTATCAGTTAACACGGTTTGTGACTACATCTACAAGTGCAAGTTAAAACTCTGCAATGCAAACACCCAGAAACGCTGCATGTTGCACGTCTGAGATGGACTGACACAAAGTGGCAAAGTGTGCTGTGGTTTGACATGTCCACATTTTAAATTATTTTTAGAAATCATGAATGTTGTGTCCTCTGGGCTAAAGAGGAAAATGATCATCCAGATTGTTATCAGTGGTAAGTTCAAAAGCCATCAGCTGTGATGGTATGGGGGGGGGTGTTAGTGCCCATAGGTAGCTTGCACAGTTGTGAAGGCACCATTACTGCTGAACGGCACATACAGGTTTTGAATGTAAACTATGATTAGTGGTAGAGCATCCGTTCCACAGTCGGAAGGTTGCGGGTTCACTACCGGGTCATACTAAAGACCATATAAAATCCTTGCCAAACCAAATGTGTGGACCATCACAATATCAGATGATGATACGCTGTGGCAACCCTGAAAGGGAGCAGCTGAACGATTAAAATTTTAGGGCTGATGCTGACATCTAGCCAATATTTTGCCAATGTGCAAATAGCCTTGATAAGATCTATTCCTGATGTCACCATGACCTTAGTGTGCTGTTGGGAATAGATACTATATCCTTCATCAGGTCTTTATATTCAAACTGTGAGTGCAGTGATAATGACCAAAACTTCCCTTAACTTCAGAGCAGCACTTGTCTTGATTCCTTAAAGTCGGCGGCAGAAGAAAAGAAGGCAGGAAACGCCCTGCTGAGCGTTATGTACAACACTCTAAAGAGCTACCACTTCTGACTAAATGAACATGTGCCTCTCCTTGATGTTCAATTCATTAAGCTAATGGATTTTACTGTCAGATACACTGCAATAATTGCAAGACATTGACTCTCTCCTAAATGAGAAAAATATTAATTTTCACCCAGTGTAATTAGATATGGGGAGCCGTCACAATTGTGAACCAACAGGGGGCTCTTTACACAATTCATTCATCAATATCTGATCAGAGCGGCTGCTGTCAACATCATTACAGCCAAGCTCCCGCGGCACAACACCCCAAGCTTGCCCCTAAAGTCAAGCTGTCACTCTGGTGGAGGAGAAATATGCAGACGGAGCAGCACCTCACACTGAAATTAACAGGAAGCCAGCTCGCTTCTCACACCTAGACAACCCCGTTCACCTCCTGTCTTGGACTACAACAATCTGACGACAAATCAGCATAGTCAGCCAGTGCAGAGCTGGAAACCGGGGTTGGGGTGGGGGGGCTAGGGGTTGGCTATAGATAAAGCTGACGAAACAGTTGGAGGGAAGGAGTGCAGAGATGAAAGGAAGGTCACAAACAGTGAGAGCCCAGCAGATGCTGTGGTTACCAAAGGTCACTTGTAATTCATCAGGGAGAGTGATAAGCTTGGAGGCTGGACAAACGTCTATGCAGATGAGCTGGATGAGCCTTTATGTTGTTGGTGCCCCGTGGCTGAGGACAGCCAGGATAACAAATACTGATCGCCAACTGCTGTCTCAAACACACATTCAGAGGTTAAAGCTAATATTTGGATCAAACAGGACACATTTTAAGTCTCTTTTACCTCACTGTTCATGTCGACACATCAGATATAGGGTATATTTTAATGATGTAGGAAGTTAAAATAAAGAGTTAAATGGAGCAGCGAATGCTGAGGAAGATTCACAAACGCAATGCTTTTTGTGTTTTGTCGGGGTTTGTAAAAGGTTGTCAAACAGTTCCCAAACAGTTTTCTTGGAACGTTGTTTTTTCACCAATCAGCTGCAAATGTTTTCAAAATAGTTGTATGTTTGTTGTCGGTTGTCACGAAAGTTCTTTTTTGGTTTGCCAAGTAGTGAACAGAAGCAACTGTTTCAGAACCTTCCAACAAAACTGTTTACAACTTCAAAAACTGTTGGTGGACAGTTTTACAACCCTTTGCAAACCCCGTCAAAATCCAAAAGTTCAGTGTTCCTCAGTATTCGCTCCGTGAGATGCTACCCTCATTGTTGCTAATTAAGGACTACTGTCTAAAATCATTTAGATGTCAAAACTTCTCACATTCCTTTAAGAGATTTTCTTTTCCTCAGGCAAGCACTTACAATACGTCTTGCTTATACTTGATGCTTGAGCCTTCATGAATGGCGGTGCATGCAAAACATTAACTCACGATTAGTTAGGGGTGCGATTCAATTCGGATCGTGATTCTTGGGTCACGATTCGATCATACCACGGTTCAACGATAACCACGATATCCCAATAATCGAGTGTCACAATCCCATATGTCTCAAATTTTTTCACCTTATTCAACCTCACATCATGTCCCAAAGTAAAACTGTTGACATCTCTTTCATATAGTAAAGTATTCTCAGGCTTCATTTTCCACGGAGACGTGTCTTTGCAGGGTGGTGGACGGTGCTGTTTGGAATGACTCCCACTCCAACTACATTTATCTGACTCTGTGGACTCTTTCAAAAAACCAGCTGAAAACCTTATTTAATAAGGATTTCCGTTGAGTTTCAAGTAGTGATGTTATGCTCGACACTGATTCGAGCAATATATAGTGTCGCGAGCAGAGTGTCAAGCACTGTGTCAACATGGCCACAGTCATGTGACCGTAGTGAACAAGGCCTCATTGTCACATCACATGATTTGAAACCTGGCAAGAAATTTGAGAGGGCTGGGCGTTGCATACGTCAATAGTGAAGGATTTAAAAGGGGTCTGACTCACCACTCAAAATGAGGGTTTTTTAAGAGGAGATTTGTTATCATCAATGCAGTCGCTATTTGAGTAGAAGTCTGGGACAGTATTACACAAGTTAGAATTAGGTTTAGGTTTAGTAACATTAAACAACACATTACATGTACTAAATATTACACATACTGTAGATACATTAGTGATGGTGAAACTGAGGCCTTATACTGTAAAACAATGAACAACTTTGAGACAATAGGTTCGCGATCGACACAGTGTTATGAAACATTTAATAAAGAGTGCCATCTGCTGACAGTGTATGAACTGCATCTAGGTAGAAAACCTGAAAAAATCTCAATACTTTTTTTGAGCATTTGCCCATCCGAGGTCTATTCAAAATTGGATGGCAGGAACAAACAATACAAAGCAAACAAAAAAAGACCTAATTCCAGTAGAACAAATTTCTCAAATTTCCCACGAGCCCTCAAGCCACGTGACATCAAGCTACAATACTCCGCACTGTGTGTTTATATATTCATATATTTATTCCATCTAGCTACAATGCTCCGCACTGTGTGTTTATATATCTACATATTTATTCCATCTAGCTACAATGCTCCGCTCTGTGTGTTTATATATTCACATATTTATTCCATCTAGCTACAATGCTCTGCACTGTGTTGTTTATATATTTACATATTTATTCCATCTAGCTACAATGCTCCGCACTGTGTGTTTATATATCTACATATTTATTCCATCTAGCTACAATGCTCCGCACTGTGTTTATATATTCACATATTCATTCCATCTAGCTACAATACTCCGCACTGTGTGTTTATATACTCATATATTTATTCCATCCAGCTACAATGCTCCGCACTGTGTTTATATATTTATATACCTATCCCATCTAGCTACAATGCGCCGCACTGTGTGTCTGTATATATATATATATATATATACACAGTCTGTATATATATATATATATATATATGTGTGTGTGTGTATACTCGCTGCTCTTGTTTTTTCTCTTGCCTTCTGATTGTTGCTCTGAGTGTTGCTATCCCTGTGCTGTTGCAATCCTGGAATTTCTCCATTGTGGGACTAATAAAGGCTTATCTTATCTTAGGTCGGGGAACAGGGAGATGCTGAAGTCCGTACAGAGGGAGCTGAGGAGAAAGATCAGAGAAGGCAAGGACAGCTTCAGGAAGAAGATGGAGGACAAGCTGCAACAGAGCAACATCAGCGGGGTCTGGAGAAACCTCAAAACCATCTCGGGGCTCCAGAATACCTCCCCCCTGGCCACGGGGGGCAGGGAGTGGGTGAACAACCTGAATCTGTTTTTCAATAGATTTGACCAACCGCCCTCCCCCCTGTCTGCACAACAACCACTGCTGCCTCTAAAGAAATCAAGTCCTGCTGCCCACTCCCCACTCCACCAACACCCCCCCACTCCCAACACACAGCCCCCCATCCTGACCCTGACCAGGACCCAGGTGAGGACGGAGCTGAGGAAGATCAAAGCGAGGAAGGCGCCGGGACCGGACGGCATCAGCGCAAAGCTCCTCAAGTCCTGTGCAGACCAGCTGTGTGGGATTGTGACGTATATCTTCAACATGAGCCTGAAACTGGGGAGGGTACCACAGCTGTGGAAAACATCTTGTGTGGTACCTGTACCAAAAACTTCCCACCCCAAAGACCTGAACAGCTACAGACCGGTGGCCTTGACGTCCCACTTGATGAAGACCATGGAGAGACTGCTCCTTGCTCACCTCCGCCCCCTGGTGGAACCAGCGATGGATCCACTCCAGTTCGCCTACCAGCATGGCATTGGGGTGGAGGATGCGGTGATCTTCCTCCTTCACCGTTCTCTGTCCCACCTGGAGAAGCCCGGGAATATGGTGAGGATCATGTTCTTTGACTTCTCCAGTGCTTTCAACACCATCCAACCGATGATCCTGAAGGACAAGCTGCTGCGCGCAGGGGTGGACCAGCACCTGTCATCATGGATCCTGGACTACCTCACGAACCAGCCTCAGTTTGTGAGAACCCGGGACTGTGTGTCCGACACGATCATCAGTAGCACGGGGGCCCCCCAGGGAACGGTGCTGGCTCCCTTCCTGTTCACTCTTTATACTGCAGACTTCTCACACAACACAACACACTGCCATCTACAGAAGTTCTCTGATGACTCTGCGATCGTTGGCCTCATCTCCAATGGAGATGAAGCTGAGTACAGAGGGCTTATCCAGGACTTCGTGGACTGGTGCCATCGGAACTGCCTCCAGATCAACGCGAGGAAAACTAAGGAGCTGGTGGTGGACTGCCGCAGGCATGGGCAGCCCCTCACAGCACCAGTGAATATACAGGGAACAGACATCGAGATGGTGACATCCTATAAGTACCTGGGTGTTCATCTGAACAATAAACTAGACTGGTCACACAATACTGACGCACTCTACAAGAAGGGACAGCGCAGGTTGTTCCTGCTGAGGAGACTCAGGTCTTTTGGTGTACAAGGGGCACTGCTGAAGTCATTCTATGACACGGTGGTGGCATCAGCCATCACTTTTGGAGTGGTCTGCTGGGGCAGTGGCATC
The DNA here is from genome assembly GCA_020510985.1 of Pholidichthys leucotaenia. Taxonomy (NCBI): domain Eukaryota; kingdom Metazoa; phylum Chordata; class Actinopteri; order Cichliformes; family Pholidichthyidae; genus Pholidichthys; species Pholidichthys leucotaenia. The sequence goes on along the minus strand of CM035838.1, from coordinate 165,120,255 downwards.
ACTGCAGCCGATAGGAAGAGACTGAACAAACTGATTAAGAAAGCTAGCTCTGTCCTGGGGCAACGCCTTGATCCGATGGAGGAGATAGGAGAGAGAAGGACGGTGGCTAAACTGTCATCTCTGCTGGAGTCCGAGTTCCACCCTATGCAGGACATACTGGATGCACTGAGGAGCTCATTTAGCAGCAGACTACATCATCCCAGGTGCACAACCAAGAGGTTTCGTAGGTCCTTCCTACCAACGGCTGTCAGACTGTACAACCTAAGCAGGGCTGCTCGCAGAGATAGCAAAAAGACGTAACAAACTAATAGTTTTTTGAATGCAAAAGATGCAATAGACTTACACAATGGTCCCCTCCGGCATACAACTAGGAACATACCGGTCGCTATGGAGGGTGAGAATATGTATGGGCACATAATCATACCATGTAGGATAACTAAGTAGACGGTTATGCTGTTTCATCCCACCTAGCAACAATGCTCTGCACTGTGTGTGTTTATATATTTACATATTTATTCCATCTAGCTACAATGCTCCGCACTGGGTGTGTTTATATTTATATATCTACATATTATTCCATCTAGCTACATTGCTCCGCACTGTGTGTGTTTATATACTTGCATATTTATTCCACCTAGCTGCTATGCTCCGTACTGTGGGTGTTTATATATTTACATATTTATTCCATCTAGCTACAATGCTCTGCACTGTGTGTTCATATATTCATATATTTATTCCATCCAGCTACAATGCTCTGCACTGTGTGTCTGTGTGTGTGTGTGTATATATATATTTTATAGTAATATGTACATATGTATATTAGCTGCTCTTGCTTGCTTGTTTTTTTCTTACCTTCTGATTGTTGCTCTGAGTGTTGCTATCCCTGTGCTATTGCAATCCTGGAATTTCCCCGTTGTGGGACTAATAAAGGCTTATCTTATCTTATCTTATCTTATCTTATCTTATCTTACATGACCAACATAATTGTTGTGTCCATAGTTGGATGAAAGCAAATATACAATTAATGTAGTTTACGGAGCTTTAATACAAAGTGTGTCATATACATAAAAAGGCTTACGGCAGTTGCCTGCATGCCAGGTGGCTCCACGATGAAAGAGGCAGAGCCTCCTCTGCCCACCTCCTTTATACCTCGGGCGGCGTCACCACCGGAAACTGGTAGTTAGCCACCCAACCTGGCCGCCACCTTGGTAATACAGCCTATTTACATACACAAATCCCCCCCCCCCTTCAAAAAAATGCCAAGCGCACAGATAGCCCTCCCAATTTGCTTCCCGACTCACACACTAGAACAAAACAATTATAAACAAATAAACTACCTATCCATGCACACAACTAGATTGGGGGGGCCAGGTAGACTACCAGCACCCCCACACGGCTGGGCGGATTATTCTGCCGCCAAACATGCAAAACAAAGCCATGCATCTAAAATAATCCCGGAACAGCTCCACATAAAAGACATACAAAACTACAAAATACATAATGACTACTGGCGGCCTCCCCCCAACACTCATCCCCTCAATGGGTACATCTTACTATACTTCAACCGCTGGGTATGTAAATTAACACAAATAAACATGTTAAACAGAGTAAACACACCCCACCACCCCAAACTCGGGCATAGAATTAGCACATTAGTAAAATTCAATTCCAATAGATCTATGAAATTACTGACATTGAGCCAATAAAATCCCACATTCACAATTCAGACCCCTTAAAACAAAATTTAACTCCTAGGTGTCACAAAACACTCCACTTCTTACTTTTCATTTTCTCCTTTCTTCTTTTTTTTTCCTTTTTTGAATTTAGATCGGGGTATCATACCAGCAGTAAACAACACATACAGGACTAGGGTAAACACCGCAGACACACAAAACCAAAAAAAAAAACCCTCAGTCCTTGGATGGATCCCTCTCCAGGCGTCTCCGTCTCTTCACCACAGGGCCCCTGCTGCGCCGTCTCGTCTCCACCACTGGCAGCCGCAGGTCCCTTGGGTGTCTCCAGACGTGAATAGACCCACGCCAATCTGCCTCCATCCAGCCGGGCTCCACCTGGAACCGCCTCTGGTTGTCCCACTGCTCGCATGGACTGTGATCCTGTCGTACTCGAGCATCAACCTTGGTCTTCGAGGGAGCCCTCTTCGTTTCATCCAGATCACCAATCCTGCGACAGGCCTCCATCATCAATTGCTCCGGCTCGCGGGCTCATCTCGGTCTCACCTTGGCAGGCCGTTGCTGGGAATGCTTTACAATCACTACGCTCCGCAGTCTAGCCCCGTTTTCTCCTGGCGTTGGCGCCTTGTCCTCATGAGCCTCATCAGGGGTCCTGTCTTCCTTTCTGTCATCCATTTCTTCTTGCCTTGAGAGAGAGCAGTCGCATTTTTCTTCCCTCCTCCCCTGCCTTCCTGACCTATTTCCAGCTTTTGCAATGTTGCGTTTTTGTCTGTGTTTAGTCGCTCTTCTTCTGCTGAATCTTAATCTAAACGGAAATTATGGATTTGGAAGTGGCTTAAATGTGCTATTGTCACTATTTTTCAACAAGAATTGGGCCAAGGGGGAGCCCAAGAATTGGAACCTACGAGAGACTCATGAACATTGGAATCCATGCGTCTATGGAAATATTATTGGCTATGATCTCAGGACTTCTATTTTTGGCTGTGGAGTTCCCTGATGCATCAGAAATTGAAGGAAGGTGAGAGAGCGGATCAAGCGGACCGAGCCAGCTCCTTCATCAAATTCGACCAGTTGGGGAGGGCACGAGTAGCGGCAAACGGTGAACTGAATGACAGTGTTTCAGTGAAGGATTACATCTGAAGCCCTGTGCTCTCTATGGAAAAACAGTTTAAGCCTGCATATATAATGGAAGCACAGAATTACACGGGTGAGGACAAAATTCTACTCTCTGAGTGCACTGTGCTGATTTGATTTGATTTGACCTTGTTTGCCCCGTGTTTACATTCCTCCTGACTGAGATTAGCGGAAGAACCGGCTCTTATGTCTACCCATACAATCAACAATCAGTTGTTGTCGTCAGCGGATTGGACTCTCAAGGACAATGCCCATGTGCCTTCTGCAAGCAAGAGAAAAAGAGAGATAGACTCTGAACTCTGGACTTGTTTATAAGTCACATGATTATAACATCTATCCACTGCCAGGAGGCGCCCTCTGCTGCTCACTAACAACTGTTACATTTACACTACACAATGACATGCAAATATACACACACTGCTCTCCCTCCCTCTGCTGTGTGATTGTATCTATTGTCTGCTAATGTGCATAGAGGGTTTTTTTCTGTGTAATCAAAATTTGGCTCATTGAGCTTATATGAGCTTATACGAGCGTTATTCTGATAACTATGTTTTTTCTCTCTGCCTATTGTGTTTCCCCCCCCCTTCCCCTCTTTACCCTCACTGCATGACAGGCGCCTTCATGGCTGCCGCGTCATTGGATGCGCCTAACGTGCGCGCCCAATGTCAAGTCAAATTCCTTGCGTGTTTACTTGTAAATATACTTGGCAATAAAGCTGATTCTGATTCTGATTCTGATTCTGTCGTGCCGTCCGGGACCCTTGTCCAGGGCAGCCTGCATGACAGCATTGGGTCCAGCCCGAGATGGCTCCACGTGGCGCAGCGTGTGCTCTCCCTCTGTCACTTTGTCCAACCAGTCTGAATCCCACACCTCAGCACCCTCCACGACTGGAGCAGGTCGGCCCCACAGCCCACATCCAGACCATTCTTCACCCAAAATGTTAGCAATGGAGAACCCAAGACTGTAAAATAGGTTTCAACCCATAACGTTAACTCCGGATGCTGAAACGTTGATGCGAACACTGGGTGATACACTGTCCTCATACCGGGCCTCCATTTCCACGTAGCCCCAAACAGCCAACCTGTTCCGTCCATACCCATAGCACTCGTCATACTGCTTTCTAATCTGCCGGTGGGGAAACAGTCTCTCCATGGTTGCCAAGTCCAGGACGGAAATCACCGCTCCAGTATCCACCAAAAGCGGGATCTCGATGCCATGTAGCGTGACGGTGCAGCCAATCCTCCCTGTCGTCTCTGGGGAGACGGTATGCACCACTGTCGGAGTCTTCTGTGCAGCACCTGGTCCACCCCTACGGCTCCTGCGTACGAAGTTTTCGCACACCCTGGCAAAATGGTTTAAAACACCGCGCTTGCTGCAACACTTTCCTTTCGCTGGGTACATACTGGCCTTATAGCATGAACAGTGGACCCACACCCATAACACTTTGGCTTAACTGGGGTAGACCTTATTCTGACCATGGAGGCAAAATCTTCCTCTCCACATTCGCCATCACAGAGGTCCCAAAACAGTGACTTAGCGCAAGACTCATCGTCACCCATGACTCATGATGATCTCTGCTGCCTCGAATTGCTGGGCGAGCTCGATAGCTGTGGCTAATGTCAACTCTCCTGGGAACTCCACAACACCAACAAAGCTATCAGCACCACCACCCCCCTGGCTCTCCAACACTCGCCACTCCTCAGTACCCAACTTATGGACTAACATATAGTTTTGAACCTCGGCGAAGCCTCTCACGCTCGCCGAGGTTCAAAACCACGAGGTAGTTGGTAAAAGCAGTGAACCAACGAGGCCATTACACGGGCGGTCTGCCCGGGGCCTTCAGAAACGGCCGAAACTCAGCAATAAACTTATCTATTCCCGCTTTTACCTCGTCGCCAAATGTTGTGTCCATGGTTGGGTGAAAGCAAACACACAATTAATGTAGTTTACGGAGCTTTATACAAAGTGCGTCATATACAAAAAAAGGCTTACGGCACTCGCCTGCATGCCAGGTGGCTCCACGACGAAAGAGGCAGAGTCTCCTCCGCCCACCTCCTTTATACCTCGGGCGGCGTCACCACCGGAAACCGGTAGTTAGCCACCCCGGTCTAGCCCATATCCAACCCGGCCGCCATCTTGGTAATACAGCCTATTTACATACACAACAATAACGAGGCCTCGCTTGCTATGGTCACATGACTGTGGGCATGTTGAAACAGCGCTCGCACTACTCATGATGCAAAATAAATTGCAAGAGACATTGGACAGTTCCTATTACTATAATAAAAGAAGGATATTTATCCGAGAATTGTTGTGCTCTTTACTCTCTCTCTTTCTTTCTCTCTTTCAATATACCCCTTTTTTTCTTGTTAATTGGAATGTGAAGTTTGACTGATTAGTTGTATATTTTTTGTGAAACTTCTGATTTTGTAACTCTTTTGTAACCTTTAACCACATCGAGAGTTTGTATGTTGTATTTTGTTCAATTAAATTAAAAAAAAAAACTACTCATGACACTTCCGCTTTATATTGCGCGAATCAGTGTTGAGCGGGCAGTGTCGAGCATAACATCACTACTCCTACCCCTGTGGATTGGGACACCCCTTCATGACTGCACATAGCCAAAGTGGCTGTAGTGTGTAACTGTCTTGTCGGCCACTGCTGAAATTCACCAGCCATTGACCGGTGTTAATGTCAAGCCCTGCATGCTCTCTCTCTCTCTCTCTCTCTCTCTCTCTCTCTCTCTCTCTCTCTCTCTCTCTCTCTCTCTCTCTCTCTCTCTATATATATATATATATATATATATATATATATATATATATATATATATATATATACGTATATATACAGTATAATATGTGTGTGTGTATATATATCTCAGAGGTTCATTCACTGAAAATTATCCTTCCACAGAATCTTTCCAGCAAGGACTACAAATTCTGAAAGATGTCTATCATTTTTTTTATTTTGATTTTTTTTATTTTGTATACTTTATTGTATACTTTATACTTTATTTATTTGTCAGATTATATGGAGGATGATCTAAAGAAAGACAATTAAAATGATAGATAACTGATTGACAGAGTTTTTACAAGCCTGTCTGAGAAAATGACATAAAAAGTGTAGTGCAACCTGTGATATCATATGGAGTATTGCCCTTTTTCAGCTTTTAGCAACTCAAATGCAGTTCTGACAGTCAGTCACCAGATGGCAGTCTTTATTAGATTTTTCATAACACTGTGTCACTCATGAAGCAATTGTCTCAAAGTTGCTCATCGTTTCATGAGGCTCATTTTTAACATCACTAGTTTCAAGTGCTTTTTAATGGTAAGTCTGACAATTTTAAATTATTTTAATCTTGTGTTTTAACTTGTTTTTGTATTTTTAAAATTATTTTTAATCTATCAACTTCCTTTTATTCCATTTTATTGTTCAACGCTCTGTAACTATATGTCTGTGAAAAGCGCTTCATAAATAAACTTTATTTGCATGACACTTATAGAAAAAGTTCCCTGCCGGTGTCTCGTTAGCTTAGCCATTACTAATGCTGCTACAAGACGTGTGTTGGCCCACTGTGTTCCGAGTGTTTTTTCTTTTTTTCATGAAGCGCTTCTTGCAGGTTGTGTGTCATGTCAAGGTCTTTCCATCCATCTTTGTTATAAAATCCAAAAAAGGCCCAACATTTGAGCTAACTTTGAACCAATTGCTTCCTAACTTTCAAAGCTGGCTGCAAATCACCGAGACAAGATATGACTTCACTTGGCTGGGTGTTTGCGCCATCTAGTGGACTGAAAACGTCATTGATTAACTGATCAAAAGTAAATGTGTGCACATTTTTAAAAAAAAATAAAAGATCAATCCATGCGTTTATGGATCGATGCACTGTTGCAAGTGCCAAGTATCGCAGTCCATCACTGAATTGATCTTTTTTCCCATCCCTACGATTGGTGTCTCACGGTCCACCTTTGTGTCACTTCAGCACAAAGCCGCACCATGACGAGTGCAAAAATTTAATAATTTGCATGGACACAGATTCATTCTTATACACCTGCTGTCTGATGTTTACAGGTTTATTTAGCTGGAATGCTATGGGGTTAAAAAGCAAGTCCATCCATCCATCTTCTACCACTTTTCCGGAGGTCTGGGTCGCGGAGGCAGCAGTTCAAGCAGAGAAGCCCAGACTTCCCTCTCCCCAGCCACCTGCTCCAGCTCTTCAGAGGGGATACCAAGGCGTTCCCAGACCAGCTGGGAGACATAGTCTCTCCACCGAGTCCTGGGTCTGCCCCGGGGTCTCCTCCCAGTGGGACGTGCCTGAAACACCTCAAGTGGGAGGCATCCAGGAGGCATCCTGATCAGATGCCCATACCACCTCAACTGACTCCTTTCAATGTGGAGGAGCAGCGGTTCTACTCTGAGCCTCTCCCGGATGACTGAGCTCCTCACCCTATCTCTGAGGGTGAGTCCAGCAATCCTACAGAGAAAGCTCATTTCAGCCGCTTGTATCCGCGATCTCGTTCTTTCGGTCATTAACCAAAGCTCGTGACCATAGGTGAGAGTAGGAACGTAGATTGACTGGTAAATCGACAGCTTTGCCTTAGAACTCAGCTCCCTCTTCACCACAACAGACCGGTACAACATCCGCATCACTGCAGATGCTGCTCCAATCCGTCTGTTGATCTCTCGCTCCATTTTCCCCTCACTCGTGAACAAGACCCCAAGATACTTAAACTCCTCCACTTGGGGCAGGAGCCTGTCCCCAACCCGGAGAGGACAATCCACCTTTTTCCGGCTGAGGACCATGGACTCGAACTTGGAGGTGGTGGGGGGGTTTGCGTGCCCCAGTGATCCCAGGAGCTATGTTGTCCGGGGTAATTTGCCTCTGATAGGGTCACCCAAGACAAACTGGTCCTGGGTGAAGGGCCAGACTAAGAACGATCCAACAGACTCTCATGATAAATTGTATATCAAGGATTCAGTGTACCCCGCCTGGTATGGGGTTACCGGGGCCACACCCTGGAGCCAGGCCTGGGGGAGGGGCTCGAAGGCTAGCATCTGGTGGCCGGGTTTCCACCCATGGGACCCGGCCGGGCTCAGCCCAAAGGAGTTACATGGGTCCGCCCTCCAGTGGGCTCACCACCTGCAGGAGGGATCATGGGGGTCCGGTGCTATGTGGATTAGGTGGCGGTCAAAGGCGGAGACCTTGGCTGACTGATCCCAAGCTTTCTAAAAAGCAAGTTTTTTTTTTTTATTTATTTACTGGAAAAAATTGAAATCTCTGTACAATGAAACGTATTGAATCAATAGAAATGTACTTGTGTTTAGTTTCTTCTTCTTCTTCTTCTTTCGGCTGCTCCCTTTAGGGGTCTCCAGAGCGGATCATCTGCCTTCATCTCACCCTATCCTCTCTAACACCAACTCTCTCCATGTCCTCCTTCACTACATCCATGAATCTCCTCTGTGGTCCTCCTCTTTTCCTCCTGCCTGGCAGCTCCTTTTCTACCTGAACTCTCTTCTTCACCTCTCTTGTGCATTTTCCATTGCTTTTGGATGCTTGACCCCAGGTATGTAAACTCATCTAACACACTACCTGTACTCTTTACCATTACACCTGCCTCCCTCTCATTCACACTCATGTATTCTGTCTTGCTTCTAGTGACTTTTATTCCTCTTCTCCCTTTAGGGGTCTCCATCACACATCCATCAGTGTGTGAATGTGTGTGTGAATGGGTGGATAGCAGGATCTGTAAAGCGCTTTGGTCATCAAGAGATGAGAATAAAAGCGCTATATAAGCGCTATATAAGTGAATGCCATTTACCATTTACCATTTTCTTCAGTGCATACCTCTACCTCTCCAGTTTCTCTTCCACCTGCTCCCTACTCTCACTACAGATCACAACATCATCTGCAAACATCATGGTCCATGGAGACTCCTGCTTGACCTTGTCTATCAGCCTGTCCATCACCATGGCAAACAAAAAAGAGCTCAGAGTCAATCCACACTCAAAACAGTAGTAGATGAAAACTGCAGCGAGCTGAGAACACCTCAAGCATGAGCAAAAGTGGTTGTAGGAGTTTTGTGACTATTTGCTCGTACAGTTAACTACACGTCAGGCATAAACAAGGTTTTAGAGGAAAAACTCTGAGACCACATGAATGAAGACAGTGGCCTTGGAACAAGTTTGGACATAGATAAAGCAAAAAGCAGAGCAAATCTTATTAGCATAATTTTGTTTTCTCTTTGTTTTTATGGAAGGTGATATGAAAAGTAGTGCTGTCAAAAAAATACAATAATAATAATAATAACGCCAGTTTACCTCTTTTTTTTCTGGCGGTCCGGGTCGCGGAGACAGCAGCTCAAGCAAAGAAGCCCAGACTTCCCTCTCCCAGGCCACCTGCTCCAGGTCTTCAGAGAGGATACCAAGGTGTTCCCAGGCCAGCTGGGAAATGTAGTCTCTCCAGCGTGTCCTGGGTCTGCCCCGAGGTCTCCTCCCAGTGGGACATGCCCAAAACACCTGAAGGGGAGTGGGAAGTGTCCAGGAGGCATCTTGATCAGATGCCCAAACCACCGCAACTGGCTCCTTTCAATGTGGAGGAGCAGTGGTTCTACTCTGAGCCTCTCCCGGATGACTGAGCTCCTCACCTTATCTCTGAGGGTGAGTCCAGCAATCCTACGGAGAAAGCTCATTTCAGCTGCTTGTATCCGCGATCTCATTCTTTCAGTCATTACCCAAAGCTCATGACCATACTGTAGATGAGGGTAGGAACGTAGATTGACCAGTAAATCGACAGCTTTGTTTTAGAACTCAGATCCTTTTTCACCACAACAGATCGGTATAACATCCGCATGCCTGCAGAGGCTGCTTTGATCCGTCTGTCAATCTCTCGCTCCATTCTCCCCTCACTCATAAATGAGACCCGGAGATACCTGAGATACTTAAACTCCTCCACTTGAGGGAAGACGGCAGAGAGACATAACGCTTAAACAGAGAGCTCTCCCCAGTCGGGTTAAAAATTTTTGCTAAATGGCCAACTCGACATAAATAAGTCAGTAAACCAAGGGATGAAAACACGAAGAAGCCGGGCACACGGAAAAAAGCAGGGTAAAATTAAGGAAACCCTTTTCAACAACACTGGAGAAATCGCTGAGCACGAGGCCAACAAAAACAAGGAGACTTCAACAGAGAAAATGGAGGACGCCAGCCTCGATATTATGAACACTGGCTTTGCCAGTATAAGTAAAGATATAAAAGACCTCAAGCGAGAACTCAACAGGATTTAACGACTCTTAAGGAACAACTGGAAAAAAGAGGTGAAGGAGGAAATTATGGGTCTCCGAAAAGAAATAGACCGCAAGCTAGCAGAAAACACTGAGGAGCTGCGCACTCAACAGGTGTGTATGGCAGAAACTCAAGTTCGAATATCAGAGGTGGAAGATTGGAAGACCAAGGCAAGCGAGCTGCTGCAGACCCTGACAGCACAGACACAGAGGATGTAGGAAAAAATAACCGACCTGGAGAGCAGGTCCAGGCGGAGCAATATACGCATCTTCGGGATACCGGAGGGCACTGAAGGCAACTCGATGGTGAAATTCATAGATCAATTCTTAAAAAAAGAACTTGAGCTGCCCGATGAAACAGACCAACAGATCCAACATGCACACAGAGCCTTGGCACAGAAATCGAACTCAAACTCTGCACCCAGGTCAGTTGTGGTAAACTTCTTAAAGTACGACATAAAGGAAAGAATTCTGACACAAACGTGGAAAAAAAAGATATGAGTTGGCAACAAGCAGATATTCTTTGATCATGACTACCCGACAGAAATTGTGCAGCAGCGAAAGAAATATGCCAACATTAAAAAAATGCTGAAAGAGAAAAAATTAATTTCAAATGCCACTAAAGAAGATGCAAATTCATTGGGATGATGGCGTGAAAACCTACAACACGGCCAGGGAGGCAGGACATGAAGGAGCGAAGCTTTGTGGTGAGCGTACCCGAGGAAGCGGCTTAAGCAGGGGCGGCACAGAGCGCACCAAGACGACCGGAGTGGAGGCAAGTGAGTGGCAGAGGACAGGAGACGGATGTGGGGCACCGAGCCCAAGAAAAACTACAAGGCTTTCAATAGAAAGCTTAGATTATATCAAAGGTTAAGAAGGAAATAGAATAAATGAAGGCAAAGAAGACAAGGTAAAAGAGAAGTAAATAAATGACTGGGAGAGGTTAAAGTGATTTTTGTTGGACATTTCTAGACTAATGTTTATTACTTGGATAGTAACTACAGGTCTAGGGAGGGCCCCTCACTCGGTGAGGACATTCCCTCCACCCTCCAACAGGGACCAGTGGGCAGAAGAAAGACCCAAAGTTCGGGGGTCGAGGTTCTTTAATGTGTTTTTGTACATATATGTGTTAGTTTTGTTGTTAAAGGGGCTAGGAGCACAAGTTAAAAAAATGGAAAAACATGAATATGGTTAAAAATCTTAAGATAATGACATTAAACATGAATGGTCTGAACTCACCTGTTAAAAGGGAAAGAATAATAAGAAAATTCAAGAAGGAAAAAGCCAAAATTATATTTATGCAAGAGACACATCTGAACAAGATGGAACATGAGAAATTAAAGAGATTTGGCTATAAGAACTCCTATTACAGTTCATTTAAAGGAGGAACTAAAAGGGGGGTTATGATACTAATTTCAAATAAAATACAATTTGACTGTGAACAAGAAATCCAGGATAAAGAAGGCAGATATGTAATAGTAAAGGGAAGAATAGATGGTGTGCAGATCACATTAGTGAACATCTATGCCCCACCAGAAAGTGACAAGGGTTTTTTTCAACATCTGTTTGATCTCATAGCAACACACAGTGAAGGAGTCCTAATTTGTGGAGGAGACTTAAATGCTGTCATGGATCATGAAGTTGACACAACAAGTATTAAGAAGACAAAAAAAACATATAACAAAGTTTATAAGAACCTCACTGGCAGAAATGGGTATGGTAGACATATGGAGGGACCTGCACCCACTCGAAAAAGACTATACACATTATTCAGCAGTCCATAAAGTACACTCTAGAATAGATTACTTCCTTATGAATGAAGGTGACAGACACAGGGTGAGAAAATGTCAGATTGGAGGGGCAGAAATATCAGATCATAATCCTATATACATGGAAATATATTTAAATAACAGAGAACAAACAACATGGAAACTTAATGTAGGATTATTAAATGATGAGAAAACAAGAGAATGAATAAAGTTAAACATAAATAGGTTTATTGAGGAGAATGACAATGGAGAAGTGGACCCAACAATACTATGGGACGCACTAAAAGCCGTGTTAAGGGGTAAATTAATGGTTGAATCAGGAAAAGCAAAAAAGTCTAAGCTAGAATCATATAAACAAAGATGTGAAAGACTGAGGGAATTAGAACGTAATCATCAAAACACAAATGATCAAAAAATATATCAAGAAATTAAGGAAGAAAAAATAAAGATAAATGAAATACTAATAGATGAAATTGAAACGAAAAATAGATTTTTAAAACAAAATTATTATGAAACGGGGCCAAAGGCCACAAAATTGTTGGCAAAACGGATAAGAAAACAACAAACAATGAATAATGTATATAGGATTAGGGACCCCATCACAAATAAATCAACAGTTATCCCAGAAAACATAGAAGAAATATTCCATAAATTTTATCAAGAACTATACTCGCAACTCGAAGAGACAAATGTTAGGGATATAAAAAAATTTCTATACACATTGGACTTGCCAATAATAGGAAATCAGCAAAATGAAGCGCTAACAGCAGAAATAACAACACAAGAGATTAAAGATGTGATTAAGTCATTAAAAAATGGTAACTCACCAGGTAGTGAAGGATACCCATCTGAGTTCTATAAATTGTTTATAGAAGAACTCACACCACAGCTTCTAAAGTCATTTAATTGGACATTAAACAATAACAAAATACCTCCATCATGGAACGAAGCCATTATTTCAGTTATTTTAAAGCCAGGAAAAGATAGGGAACAATGTGGAAATTATAGACCAATCTCTTTATTAAATGTGGATTATAAAATATATACAACAATTATCTGTAAATGAATAAAGACATTCTTGACAGAATTGATAGAGGATGATCAAACTGGTTTTATAGAGGGACGCCAAACACATGATAATAGGTCTAATATTGTTCTCCTGATATCAGGAGAACAATACACATAATTAATCAAATACATAAAGAAAAGAAAAGTGCAGTAATAATGAGTTTAGACACAGAAAAAGCATTCAATAGGGTTAATTGGATGTTTCTATATACTGTGCTGGAACGCTTTGGATTTAATGAAAAATCAGTGCAATGCATAAAGACGCTGTATCAAAAACCTGTGGCAAGAATCAAGATAAGCGGTAGCTTAACGGACAAGGTAAATATACAAAGATCAACTAGACAGGGATGCTGCCTATCGCCCACCTTGTTTGCTCTGTTCATAGAGCCACTGGCTCAAGCGATGCGTCAAAATAAGAAATTAAAAGAGATAACAATAAAGGGAGCGGAACACAAGATTGGGCTATTTGCAGACGATATTATAGTTTATCTTGAACAACCAGATGCATCAATAACGGAAATGATGGACTTGATAGAAAATTTTGGAAAATTATCAGGATACAAGATAAACATATCAAAAACACAAATACTGACATTCCACTATAACCCTTTAAACCAGATAACCGATAAGATCAAACTAAACTGGAAACAAACAGAAATAAAATACCTTGGAGTGAACATACCCGAAGATTTAAGTAAAATCTACAAAGCAATCTATGATAGGTTAGAACAAGAAATAAAAAAAGATATGGATAGGTGGTCAATCTTAAACATAAGATAAGATAAGATAAGATAAGCCTTTATTAGTCCCACAACGGGGAAATTCCAGGATTGCAACAGCACAGGGATAGCAACACTCAGAGCAACAATCAGAAGGCAAGAAAAAAAAACAAAAAAAAAAAAACAAAAACAAGCAAGCAAGAGCAGCTAATATACATATGTACATATTACTATAAAATATATATATACACACACACACACACAGACACACAGTGCAGAGCATTGTAGCTGGATGGAATAAATATATGAATATATGAACACACAGTGCAGAGCATTGTAGCTAGATGGAATAAATATGTAAATATATAAACACCCACAGTACGGAGCATTGCAGCTAGGTGGAATAAATATGCAAGTATATAAACACACAGTGCGGAGACAGTCAAAATCAGCATACAACCTAGGCTGCTTTACCTCTTCCAAGCTTTACCAACCGAGATTCCTGGTGCTCAGTTCTTAAAGTGGGACAGGATGATATCAAGATTTGTTTGGGGAGGGAAAAAGCCAAGGGTGAAATATAAAACTCTCCAGTTACCAAAAGAGAAAGGCAGCATGGGACTACCGAGTCTAAAAGAATATTACTACTCAGCACAAATAAGATATATCATATGTTGATGTGACGGAGGATATGAGGCAATATGGAAAGAAATGGAAAGGGAAATTGAGGGACCCCCAGTGCAAAGCATAATGGGAGATAAGGATGCGTATAAGCAAATTAAACAGACCCAATCACTAAATTTACTTTGGAACTGTGGTATAAAATAGTAAATGGCATTCACTTATATAACGCTTTTATTCTCATCTCTTGATGACCAAAGTGCTTTACAGATCCGGCTATCCACCCATTCACACACTGATGGCGGCATGCTACCTAACATGGCGCTTCCAGACCCACCAGGAGCAACTGGGGGTGAAGTGTCTTGCCCAGGGACACAACGACAGGATATCTGGGGAGAGCGGGATTTGAACCACCAACCATGCGGTTATTGGACGACCTTCTCTACCTCCTGAGCCACTGCCACCCCAAAGTACAAAAGTATAATATAAAAGAGGACATAAAACTATTGAAATGGGTAGCATTTGGCAGTCAGTTTGAACCAGCAAAGCAAGATAGGGGATACAAAAATCTGGTGAACAAGGTAATCACAGCATGGGGCAATAAGGGAAAAAAAGATTTTGAGAGTTTTGTAAGCATGAGAAGAAAATTTAAACTAGAAAACTCTGAATTCTTCAGATATCTGCAGATGAGAGATTATTATATGAGAAGGATTAGGCATAACCTCCACACAGATGTGAGTGAGGTTATACAATTTATTTTAAGCTTGTATGCAGGAAATAAAAACACAACGTACATCAACAAGTTCAAGGACATGGAGGGAATTTGGATGGAAAAAACTGATTCGCTATTTCATTACACCACAGAACCAAAGAAAATATACAAATACCAAATCTATGTGCTGGGGAGGCTGTGGGGGTCAAAATGCAGACCACTCACATATGTTTTGGAAATGCAGCAAAATCTCATCATTCTGGAAATCTATTCATGTGATTATACAGAGGATATTAGGATATAGTATACCATTGAACTGTAACTTGATGTATTTATGTGATCTTAAAAGTGATAATGTAATATGGGCTGAGGACAAATATCTAGTAAAAATCATGTTGATTGCATGTAAAAAAACAATTACAAGAAAATGGCACTCAGAAGTTCTACCAGACCAAGAGCAATGGACAGGTATTATTGAGAATATGTGTCTAATGGAAAAACTAACATATCGACAGAGAATGCAAGAAGGACAATATGAAAAAAAATGGTGGAAATGGACACACTACAAAGCGCAACAGCGAGACAGAAATTGAAAGAATAACCAAAGACACTGAAGAAGCCAGAAGAACTTAGAGATGGAAACTAAAAACTTGATGCTCCTACATTTGTCCCCCCCCCACTTTTTTTAATTGATTGTTTGGATGTTTTGTTCCTTCTTTAAATATATAGAGATGGAAAATGTTATTGTTTAAAGAGTTTCGGACTGTGTTCTGAATGTAACATGCACTATGAAAAACGAAAAAAAAAAGTTACAAAAAAAAAAAAAAACCCTCCTCCACTTGGGGCAGGAGTTTGTCCCCAACCTGGAGAGGACAGTCCACCTTTTTCCAGCTGAGGACCATGGACTCGGACTTGGAAGTGCTGATTCTCATCCCAGCCACTTCACACTCAGTAGCAAACCGTCCCAGCAAGGCTTGTAGGTCATTGGTTGATGAAGTATACAGGACAACATCACCTACAAACAGCAGAGATGAGATCCTCTGGTCATCAAGCAAGGCACCCTCTGATCCTTGGCTGTGCCTAAATATCCTGTCCATAAAAATTATGAACAGGATCGGTGACAAAGGGCAGCCCTGGCGGAGTCCAACTCTCACTGGAAATGAGCTTGATGGGTGTTTGCAATACGAACCAAACTCTTTCAATGGTTGTATAGGGACCAGATAGCTCGAACAACAAGCCCGATACCCCATACTCCTGCAGCACCCCCCACAAGAGACCATGAGGGACACAGTCGAATGCTTTCTCCAAGTCCACAAAACACATGCGGACTGGTTGTTCTAACTCCCATGAACCCTCGAAAGTTCTTGAGAGGGTAAAGATTTAGTCTAATGTGCCATGGCCAGGATGAAAATCACATTGCTCCTCCTGGATCCGAGGTTCAACCAGCGGTCAGACTCTCCTCTCCAGTACCCTGGCATAGACCTTCCCAGGGAGGCTAAGAAGTGTGATCCCCTTAAAGTTGGAACACACCCTCCGGTCCCCCATTTTAAAAAGAGGAACCACCACCCCAGTTTGCCATGACAAAGACACTGTACCTGACCTCCACGCAACATTGCAGAGGCGTATCAACCATAACAGCCTTACAACATCCAGGGCCTTGAGGTACTCAGGGCAAATCTCGTCCACCCCCGGGGCCCGGCCACCAAAGAATTTTATAACCACTTCAGTAACCTCAGTCCCTGTGATGGGCGAGTTGTCCACCTCATCCTCAAGCCCTGCTTCCTCTGTGGAAGGTGTGTCTGTGGGATTGAAGAGATCTTCATAGTATTCCTTCCACCACCCAATGATGTCCCCAGTTGAAGTCAGCAGCATCCCATCCGCACCATACACAGTGTGGACAGGGAGCTGCTTCCCCCTCCTTAGTCGCCAGACAGTTTGCAAGAATATCTTCAAGGTTGACCAAAAGTCTTGTTCCATGGCCTCACCAAACTCCTCCCACACCCGAGTTTTTGCTTCAGCAACCACCTGAGCTGCACTCTGCTTGGCCTGCTGGTACACCTCAGCTGATTCAGGAGTCCCACAAGCCAACCAAGCTCGATAGGACTCCTTCCTCAGCTTGAAGGCCCCTCTCACCACTGGTGTCCACCATTTGGTTTGGGGGTTGCCGCCACGAGATGCACCAACAACCTTGCAGCCACAGCTCTGGGCAGTTGATTCAACAATGGAGGTGGAGAACATGGCCCATTTAGATTCCATGTCCCCAGACTCCCTCGGAATGTGGTTGAAGTTCTTCCGGAGGTGGAAGTTGAAGACCTCCCGGACAGGGGCCTCAGCCAGATGCTCCCAGCACACCTTCACTATATGTTTAGGTCTACCAAGTCTGAGTGGTGTCCGCCCCTGCCATCGGATCCAACTCACCACCAAGTGGTGATCAGTTGAAAGCTCTGCACCTCTCTTTACCCGAGTGTCCAAGGCACGTGGCTGCAGGACTGATGACACAATAACAAAATCGATCATCAACCTACAACCTAGAGTGTCCTTGTGCCAGGTGCACATATAGACACCCTTATGCTTGAACATGGTGTTCATTATGGACAAACTGTGGTTAGCACAGAAGTCCAATAACTGAACACCATTCGGGTTCAGATCGGGCAGGCCATTCCTCCCAATCACGCCCCTCCAGGTTTCACTGTCATTGTCCACGTGTGCATTGAAGTCCCCCAGTAGGATAATGGAGTCTCCAAGAGAAGCACTCTCCATCACCCCAGTAAGAGACTCCAAAAAGGGTGGGTACTCTGAGTCATCATTTGGAGCATAGGCACAAATGATGGTCAGGACTCGTTCCCCAATCCAAAGGCGCAGAGAAATTAGCCTTTCATCCACCAGGGAGAACTCCAATGTTGAGGCAGCAGGGTGGGGAGATACAAGAATACCCACCCCTGCCCGTCACCTCTCACCCAGGGCAACTCCAGAGTAGGCCAAGCTCCAGCCTCTCTCCAGGAAACTGGTTCCAGAACCAGAACTGTGCATTGAGGTGAGTCCAACTATATCTAACCAGTATCCCTCAACCTTGTGCACCAGCTCCAGCTCTTTCCCCACCAGAGAGGTGACATTCCACATCCCGAAAGCCAGTTTAGGAGGCCGGGGATCAGACCACGAAGGTCTCTGCCTTTGCCTATCACCTGAGCTGCATAGCGCCGGACCCTCATGGTCCCTCCTGCAGGTGGTGAGCCCACTGAAGGGCCGACCCATGTAACTCCTTCGGGCTGAGGCCGGCCGGGTCCCATGAAACCCGACCACCAGGCACTAGCCATCAAGCCCCTTCCCCAGGCCTGGTTCCACGACGGGGCCGCCGTAGCCCCATACCAGGCGGGGTACACTAAATCCTTGATTTTTTATTCATCATGGGAGTCTGTTGGATCACTCTTAGTCTGGCCCTTCACCCAGGACCAGTTTGTCTTGGGAGACCCTACAAGAGGCAAATTGCCCCGGACAACATAGCTCCTGAGATCACTAGGGCATGCAAACCCCCCACCACTATAAGGTGGTGATCCATGTGGTAGTAGTTGAAAATGGATGGATGAGGGATGGATGGAGAGATGGATTGATAACACCCTGTTTAATGCCATTTTTACATGCAGTTAGCATACATGTACATGCGTGTTTTTGACCCTGATGGCTTTTCCTACTTAAAGCCCTGCCTGTGCTGCTGTTCAGATAATCAGGAAGCAATGCAGCACCTGGGAAAAAGTATCCATGAGCCAGAATGGACAAAGAAAATGGCCTTTTCAACATCAAGATCAGCTTTACATTTTCATTATAACAGATAGAAAATGTGTGATTAAAGTGCAGTTAATTAAGCATTAGCCATGGACATCATGTGATTGATCTTCTTCTTCTTCTTGTTTCGGCTGCTCCCTTTAGGGGTCACTACAGCGGATCATCTGTCTCCATCTCACCCTATCCCTTGCATCTTCCTCTGTAACATCAATTCTTTCCATGTCCTCCTTCACTGCATTCATGAATCTTCTCTGTGGTTTTCCTCTTTCCTCCTACCTGACAGCTCTATTTTCAACATCCTTTGTCCAATATATCCACTATCCCTCATCTGCACATGTCCAAACCATCTCAGCCTTGCCTCTCTTACTTTGTCTCCAAACGGATCAATCTGAGCTGTCCCTCTGATACAGTGGTGTGAAAAAGTATTTACCCCCTTCCTGATTTCTCATTTTTTTGTATGTTTTTCACACTTAAATGTTTCAGATCATCAAACTAATTTAAATATTAGACAAAAATAACACAAGTAAACACAAAATGGAGTTTTTATATGAAGGTGTTTATTATTAAGGGTAAAAAACAATCCAAACCTACATGGCCCTGTGTGAAAAAGTGATTCCCCCCTCAGCCTAATAACTGGTTGGGCCACCCAAGCGTTTGCAATAACTGGCAATGAGTCTTTCACAGCGCTGTGGAGGAATTTTGGGACACTCATCTTTGCAGGATTGTTGTAATCCCCCCCTCCCACGTTAAAACATAAATTAACTGTGGTTTATCACATCTTTGGAAAGCTGAGTTCAATTTCTCTAGCCAGGCCTGATTACTGCCACACTTGTTCTCAATCAAGAAATCACTTAAATAGGACCTGTCTGGCAAAGTGAAGTAGACCAAACGATCCCCAAAAGCTCAATATCATACTGCGATCCAAAGAAATTCAGGAACAAATGAGAAACAAAATAATTGAGATCTATCAGTCTGGAAAAGGTTATAAAGCCATTTCTAAAGCTTGGGGTCTCCAGTGAACCACAGTGAGAGCCATCCATCCATCCATCCATCTTCTACCGCTTAATCCTTTCGGGTCACGGGGGGGCTGGAGCCTATCCCAGCATCTTTGGGCGAGAGGCAGGGTACACCCTGGACAGATCGCCAGTCCATCACAGGGCCAACACAGAGAGACAGACAACCATTCACTCTCACATCCATACCTAAGGACAATTTAGAATCCCCAGTTTTGATGCCAATTAACCTAACTTGCATGTTTTTGCCATGTGGGAGGAAACCGGAGTGCCCGGAGTAAACCCACGCAGACACGGGGAGAACATGCAAACTCCACACAGAAGGGTCACCGATGGTCTGGGGGTGGGATCGAACCCACGATGGTCAAGGGTGGAATCGATCCCATGACCTTCTTGCTGTGCTGCCACTGTGCTAACCACTGCGCCACCGTGCTGCCCACAGTGAGACAGTGAGAGCCATTATCCACAAATGGCAAAAACATGGAACAGTGGTGAACCTTCCCAGGAGTGGCCGGCCAACCAAAATTACCCCAAGAGCACAGTGACAACTCACAAAAGACCCCACAACAACATCCAAAGAACCGCAGGCCTCACTTGCCTCAGTTAAGGTCAGTGTTCATGACTCCACCATAAGAAAGAGACTGGGCAAAAATGTCCTGCATGGCAGAGTTCCAAGACAAAAACCGCTGCTGAGCAAAAAGAACACAAAGGCTTATCTCAGTTTTGCCAGAAAACATCTTGATGATCCCCAAGACTTTTGGGAAAATACTCTGTGGACTGACGAGACAAAAGTTGGACTTTTTGGAAGGTGTGTGTCCCATTACATCCAGCGTAAAAGTAACAGCATTTCAGAAAAGAAACATCATGCCAACAGTAAAATATGGTGGTGGTAGTGTGATGGTCTGGGGCTGTTTTGCTGCGGTGGTAAATGGAACCATGAATTCTGCTGTCTACCAAAAAATCCTGAAGGAGAATGTCCGACCATCTGTTTGTGACCTCAAACTGAAGCACACTTGGGTTCTGCAGCAGGACAATGATCCAAAACACACCAGCAAGTCCACCTCTGAATGTCTTAAGAAAAACAAAATGAAGACTCTGGAGTGGCCTAGTCAAAGTCCTGACCTGAATCCCATTGAGATGCTGTGACACGACCTTAAAAAGGCGGTTCATGCTTGAAGACCCTCCAATGCTCTAAATAATCAGGCCCCCTTATATATAAAAGATCTGATATTACCTTACCATCCTAATAGAGCACTACGCTCCCAAAATGCTGGATTACTTGTAATACCCAGAATCTCCAAAAGTACATTGGAAGGCAGAGCCTTCTGCTATCAAGCTCCTTCTCTGTGGAACCAGTTACCACTCTGGGTCCGGGAGTCAGACTCGGTCTCTGTTTTTAAGAACAGGGTAAAATCCTTCCTTTTTAATATAACCTATGATTAGGGAGGGGTTTTGTGTCTCTTAACCCCGCTTCTGTTTTATGTCTGTCCTCTTCATCCTCTCTATCTCCTCACCCCCAGCCAGTCGCAGCAGATGACTGCCCCTCCCTGAGCCTGGTTCTGCTTGAGGTTTCTTCCTGTTAAATGGGAGTTTTTCCTCTCCACCGTCGCTAAGTGCTTGCTCACGGGGGATCGTCTGATTGCTGGGTCTTCCTGAAATTGTGGGGTTTCCTATGCATTTTGTAGCGCTATGAGATGACTTCTGTTGTGATGTGGCGCTATATAAATAAAGCTGAATTGAATTAAATTGAATGTGGCTGAATTACAACAATTTTGCAAAGGTGAGTGGGGAAAAATTCCTCCACAGCGCTGTAAAAGACTCATTTCCAGTTATTACAAACGATTGATTGCAGTTGTTGCTGCTAAGGGTGGCCCAACCAGTTATTAGGTTTAGGGGGGAATCACTTTTTCACACAGGGCCATGTAGGTTTGGATTTTTTTTACCCTTAATAATAAACACCTTCATTTAAAAACTGCATTTTGCGTTTATTTGTGTTATCTTTGTCTAATATTTAAATTTGTTTGATGATCTGAAACATTAAGTGTGATAAACATACACAAAAAAAAGAGAAATCAGGAAGGGGGCAAACATTTTTTCACACCACTGTATACTCATTTCTAATCCTGTCCCTTCCAGTCACTCCCAATGAAAATCTTGGCGTCTTCAACTCAGCAACCTCCAGCTCCACCTCCTCTCTTTTTGTCAGTGCCACCATTTCCAAACCATACATCATAGCAGGTCTCACTATGGTAAATGGTATTCACTTATATAATGCTTTTTATAGTGCTTTTTCTCATTTCTAGATGATTAAGTGTTGTGTATGGAAATACCTTGGGTAAAGGATAAGGCAAGATGGCTGGACGAACACAGCTTTATTGAACTATGTGGAACAGCAGACACACGGTAGGCACCAAGTAGAGGGCACTGGTCAAAGAGGCTGCAACGTGGATGCCCTCTGGTATTTATAGGGCAGTGCAGTGGCGGAACAGGAAGTGCCCGCCTCCACACCGCACTTCACGATAAAGGTGCTGAATCACAACACTACACAAAGCTCTTTACAGGTCCTTCTATCCACCCATTCACACACACATTCACACACTGATGGTGACGGAGCTGCCAACACAGGCACTGGCCTGACCCACCAGGAACTACTGGTCTAGTCACTACCATCTTGTAAATCTTCCCTTTCATTCTTGCTGCTACCCTTCTGTCACAAATCACCCCGACACTCGTCTCTACCCACTCCACCCTGCCTGCACTCTCTTCTTCACCTCTCCTGTCCACAAAGACACAGTGCAACTCCTTTTGACCTTCTCTATACTTCTCCATCAACACTCTTCGAGCAAGCATTGCATCTGTAGTATTCTTTCTTGGCATGAAACCGTACTGCTGCTCACTGATTGTCACCTCTCCTCTTAATCTGGCTTCAACAACTCTTTCCCACATCTTCATAGTGTGGTAAACTTTATGCCTCTGTAGTTACTACAGCTCTGAGCATCAACTTTGTTCTTGAAAATTGGTACCAAAACACTTCTTCTCCACTCCTTAGGCATCCTCTCACTCTCCAAGATTGTGCTAAGCAGTCTGATTAAAAAGTCCACTGCCATTTCTCCTAAGCATCTCTATACCTCCACAGGTTTGTCATCTGGAACAACCACCTTTCCATTCCTCATCCTCTTCACAGCTGCCCTCACTTCTGCCTTGCGAATCCTCGGGACTTCCTTGTTCACTATCTTTCCTTCATCCATCCTCCTCTCTCTCTCTCTCTCTGAGTGGGCGTGGTCGTGAGTGCGAGCTGGGAGCGTGTGACAGCGTGAGTGATTTATCTCAAACTTTTCTCTATCTTTTTGTGTTTAAGGTGTTTTTTTTGTGCTAAATAATCTTAATTTTTGTTGTTTTCTGTAGCTGGGGTGGGGTAGGCGTTCTGGGAGGGGGGTTTCTGCTGCCAGCTCTGCTGGTCAGTGCGACGGATGATAAAATAAGGCAGCAAAGTGAGGTTTTAAATAGGTTTATTATCATACCGCCATCACGGAGCTCGCCCCATGGGCGAGCCCGGAGGCTCTCCAGCAAAGTGCGCAGACGAGCAGTCGTCAGAGTGAGAGAGTGAGTTACAGAGTGATGCAGCTTATATACCCAACTACAGACAATACATGAAAGGCATTCACAGCAGTAGGTATGGGCATTTGCATTTGAGAGACACACATAACAATAAGGAGATTGCTGGCCGTAATTCGCCTCAGCTCCGGAACTGCAGGACAAAAGAGGTTACAAGGCACATCTACATATTGTTATCAGTGTATAGACACAGTAAGGGCAGGAAGCATGAACACAATGCATGAATGGCACATTAACATCACAGTACTGAGCCGGACAAAGCCAGAAGAAGCGGGGCTGCCTGTTGACATTAATACACACTTTTCACTGTTCTGTTAGTTGCTCTAGTTGAGCGCTTTGCCTGTCCCAGTCTGTTGTGGGGGTTACGCCACACGCTCCTCCCCAGAGGGCTCGGCAGGCGGCCGAGGCCTTGATAGTCCGGCTTTGGCAGCGAGCAGGGAAAGCTCTGTGCAGGCGGAGGTGGAGAGGGGTGGGGGGTAGTAAATGCCGGCCGGGGACGGTGAAATCGTCTGAGCCGTGCAAAAATTGCTTGTGGGTCCGCGATGTTGAGGGGCTGTCCCGTTGAACATGCGGAGATCCACAAGAAGAAAAATTAGTCACTGACTCCTCTCGCGATTAAGTCCTGCAAGGATTAATAGCGGCCGTGAAGAAAAAGGAGCGGCGAGGATTAACAGCGGCCATGAAGAAAAACAGGGGCGGCTGTAAGAAAAAAAAACAAAAGCAAAGGGACTTGGCGTGTTGACTTTAGGTGCGGGCACTACCTTAAAGCCTTCGGGGACCGCAGACTGCTGAATTCCCGTTGTGTGCCATGGCTAAGACCGTTAGAAAATCCAGTGAGCAAGCTGCGTGCGTGCCTCAGGTGTACGAGCAAGCCTGAAGGGCCTGTGTGCAGCGGCGAAGGAGGATGGCGGTCAGTGGAGCCGTATGTGTCCCGTGCGTGGTGCGCCGTCCTCGTAACTCCCCGGTGCGTGTGCCGGGGTTCCGTGCGTGGGTGGGCCTGCTGGAGAGGGAGAGTCAGGGTCAGGGAGCTTAATCATCCCTGTTGTAGTTGTTGTAGATGGGTCATGGTGCGTTCAGGTCCACGCGTTCTCCGTCGGCCATGGGGGTCGCCGTCGTGGAGAGAGGACGAGGTGCGTGCGCTCTCGTAAGGAAACAAAGAATCGTGTGTCAGAAGCTGTGAGAGCGGCCGGTCCAAGCGTGGATGTGCCGATCTAGGCGTGCAGATCTCACCATGAAATTTTCCGCAGCTGTCCCAGTCGTGGGTGGTCTCCGGAGAGTTTCGCCTGGAAACTCTGCGTCGAAGTCTCCCTGAAGCAGAAGGGAGGGCAGATCAGTCAGGCTGCTGCGTTCGCTTGTCGTTGGAGAATCACCGCTACGTGCTGCGTTCGTTGCCATCAGGACACCAGCGTGGCTGTCCAAACCAGAAGGTTGCCTTGCACAAAGCGTGTGCATTCTCGGGGTCACCAGTGCGGCGGATGATAAAATAAGGCAAGGAAGTGAGGTTTTAAATAGGTTTATTATCATACCGCCATCACGGAGCTCGCCCCATGGGCGAGCCCGGAGGCTCTCCAGCAAAGTGCGCAGATGAGCAGTCGTCAGAGTGAGAGAGTGAGTTACAGAGTGATGCAGCTTATATACCCAACTACAGACAATACATGAAAGGCATTCACAGCAGTAGGTATGGGCAATTGCATTTGAGAGACACACATAACAATAAGGAGATTGCTGGCCGTAATTCGCCTCATCTCCGGAACTGCAGGACAAAAGAGGTTACAAGGCACATCTACATATTGTTATCAGTGTATAGACACAGTAAGGGCAGGAAGCATGAACACAATGCATGAATGGCACATTAACATCACAGTACTGAGCCAGAAAAAGCCAGAAGAAGCGGGGCTGCCTGTTGACATAATACACACATTTCACTGTTCTGTTAGTTGCTCTAGTTGAGCGCTTTGCCTGTCCCAGTCTGTTGTGGGGGTTATGCCACAGTCAGCATGGTTTTGGAGCGAGGCTCCGCGTTCGAGAAGCTGACATGCCGGCATGCTGTCAAACTGGCTCCGGCTATCAGCTGCTCAGTGGAGGAATGTAGTCTGGCTGTGGGGGAGCTGGTCGGTTATGAAAGCGTTAGATCGGCTTCTAGAATGAATAGTGCCGTGGTAATCTTCCTCGATAGTTTTGAAAAAGTTAACCAGGTAGTGGAGAGCGGGGTTGTGATTAAAGACACACTGGTTCCTGTTCTGTCTCTGGTAAATCCCGTGAAGAGAATTACGATATCAAATGTCCCACCATTTTTAAAGAATGAGCTGTTGGAGAAGGAGCTGTCGAGACACGGGCAGCTTTTGTCCCCCATTAAGCACATCCCTCTCGGTTGTAAGTCCCCGCGTTTAAAGCATGTCATGTCTTTTAGGCGACAGGTGCTCATGATTTTAAAGAATAGCGAGGAAAGCCTCAACCTCGTATTTAAATACCGGATTGACGGCTTTGATTATACCATCCACGTCACCTCTGATAATATGAAGTGTTTCGGCTGCGGAATGGAGGGACACTTGATTCGATCATGCCCTCAGGGAGTGGGGGGTGATCACTTGGGGGAGGCCGCTAGTGCGGCCTTGGGGCCGTCTGGTGATGGAGTGGCTTTGCCGCCCTCTGAGGCTGACGGCGCTGCCGCGCCATCGGGCGCTTCGGTTGAGGCTGCGGGGCCGTCTGGCGGCGGCCTTTCGGCCGAGGCCACAAGTCCGTCTGACGGCCTGTCGATCATAAATGAAACAGCAACCAAAGTTAAAGCACATCGCAGGGCTGCTGCACAGACCAACATTGTGGACAAGGGTGAGATTACCGAGAGGGATCACGCTGAGGATCAGACAGATGAGCCAAATGAGGCACAGGTAGATGGTGGGACTAGAAAGATGAATATAAAACCACAGCACAGGGTGAGCGAGAAGCAAGAAGAGACAGCTACCAGGGTGGCTGAGTCAGTGTTGGAGGATGAGGATGACATTGAAATAGATGAAGAGTTATGTAAAATCTCAATCAAGCGAAAGAATTTGGAAACCAAACAGCAGAGTGTCACGACCTGAAAGCTATCCTTCTCCGCGTTCAGGTTGTCCAGTGTCGCTCCTGCTCCGTGGTAGTCCGTGCCGGGTCTTACAAGGCCTGTACTTTGACAGCGCCCAGCTGTCGCCAGCAGACATCTGCAACCGTGAGTTTGCAGTGGGACTTGTTGTTTTTCCCTTCCTCTGGGTGCAGGCAAGCTAGTATCATGTCTCCCTCCAGGAGGCGTATGCGGCACCCAGGCCACGATCTCTCGGAGGCTCTGGACCTTGTGGATGGGACGCTGTTCACCACGGACCTCTACGATACTCCCAGCGAGATACGCTGGCGTCTGGAGCTCGCCGAGAACATGATTAACAACTTCCCTCGCTACTTCCATCTCCCCGAGGTTAAGGCAAGGAGGGCAGACATCTCTGTGGCCTGGGAGAGACTCCGTAGGCTGGAGGAGAACCCCGGCAGGAAGCCGAAGACAGGACACCATCGCTCCTCGCTTCGGAATCCCGCTCCTGCCGCCGATCCAGCCCAGGAGTTCGCCTCACCCAGGGGTAATCCCCAAGGTAGAGTGACGTCAACCGGGGTTCCCCCGGAGAAGATAAGGTTAACAGCGATTCGCATTGCGGACCGAGTGGCAGCCGCTTGTTCCGCCGCCTATCCCCCCGTAGCCATGAAGCACGTGATAGCGGCGGTCAGGCTGGTTGAGAAGAACCCTGAGCTGAATGATTATCCGGGATACGCTGACCTGTTGGCTTCGGTCTCCGTACAGGAGCGGCGTTTCCCCGACTTCACGTTCAGAAGACGTCGCTCCCAAATTCCCCGAACATCTCAGCGAGAGCCCCGTCCGGATCCCGCGCCAGGAAACCACATGAATTTCGCCTCCCAGCCTGCTGTAGCTCTCGTGTCTCGCCAAATCAGCTGCTCCCGCTCCTGGGCCCGCTCTTCCCGCTGTCCCGTCAGCTCTGGGCCCTCGGTTCTCCTCAGCTGTTTCTTCCCCCTCTTCGTCATTCACTCCAGCTGCTGAGAACAGCGCGAATTCACCTCCAGGTGTTCCTGGTCCTGATCCGGTGCAAGAGGCACCACTTCGTCTGTCCGGGGGGTCCTCCACTTCCATCCGGCTGGGAGAAGAAAGACTCAAGTCCCTTGCAGCGGATTCCACCGACTCTCCGGGAATCAGGCAAGTGTCTTTTCATTCTCCTCCCATTATGAATGAATTGCCTTGTTCGATTCCTGGGGGAGGAGTTCAGGGTTCACAGTCCCCTGAGCTCTCTCCTCCCGCTGCAAAAGTAGAATATGAACCTGCGTCCTCTGTGTCTCTTCCCCCTGAGTGTGCCCCGGTGCCAGGTCTGCACCGCCGCGTGAGGAGGAGGCCTGCGGCCCTGGAAGGTTTCGCCCCAGCCCCGCAGCCACGTCATGGGCAGAGGAGAAGGTCGAACTGCCTGTTGGAGCCAGCGCCGATGATTAAGCGTCCCCTGGTCTCCACGGAGGAATGGTTCGGCCCAGCAGAGCCCAGATCTCCTGCCTCCATGCCATGCGGGCTGTCGACGCGGTCTTCGGCGCTTGGAGGTCGTCTGACTGTGGAAACCATCATGCCGGCTGCGGAGCCATTCGCAGTCGAGTGGGAGCCGGAGGACGGAGTCCTGCACGCTGAACCCGGAGCATCGAAGTCCTGGACGACGGTAGAACCCGAGATCAGGGTCACTGGAGACGAACCTGCTCTGGGTGCCACCTTGGAGGTTCCAGTTCTCTGCACGGTGTTCGCCTCAGATGCTGCACCTGGAGGTGCTTTATCGGCCCAATCGGGGTCCACCGGGGGTGCTTCGCCGGTCCAATTGGGGTCCACCGGGAGTGCTTCGCCGGTCCAGTTGGGGTCCACCGGGAGTGCTTCGCCGGTCCAGTTGGTGTCCACCGGGAGTGCTGTTCTGGCCCAATCGGGGTCCATCGGGAGTGCTGTTCCGGCCCAATCGGGGTCCACCGGGGGTGCTGTTCCGGCCCAATCGGGGTCCACCGGGAGTGCTGTTCCGGCCCAATCGGGGTCCACCGGGAGTGTTTCGCTGGCCCGATCGGGGTCCACCGAGGGTGCTGCGCCGGTCCGGTTAGAGGTCAGTGAGGGAGCTGGAGGATTGTGTTCGTCTGACGTCAGGCTGACTTCGTCCCTTGCCTCCATCTTCTCTCCTCCTGCCGCTGTTGGGGTTCCTCTCATCCGGGCCAGTTTCCCCCTGCCCATGTGTTCTTCAGATGTCAGGCTGACTTTGCCCCTTGCCTCCATTTCCTCTCCCCCTGCCACTGTTGGGGTTTCTCTCACCCAGGTCAGTTTCCTCCTGCCTTTTCCCTCAGGGAGGAAGCTGCACCAAAACTTCTCCCTCAGCTCTCGGTGGTCTGAGGTCACGGGACGACCACCTGGGGAGCTGTCTGGCTGGTTCGGTGATCTGGGTCGGCCTCCGGAGAAACTGTGTCTCCTAGCCTGGGACTCTGGTAGGCCGCCCAAACTGGTATTGTGGTTCTTGGCCTAGTGGAGTTCGGGTCGCCCGCTGGACAAGCTGTCACCGCCTGCCCCGCTCCACCTGCTGACGTTCCTGGAAGAATTGACTGTCTGTTCATAGCCTTGTGTTTGATTGTCCTCCGTTATTTAATCCCATCCAGGACATCAAAGAACTTTCTGCCCTAGAGTTCTTATTGTGGTGTCATGATAACTAAGATTTCCTTAGACTATTTTCTATGTTTTATAATCCCAGTATGATCTCTTATTTCAGTTAGCCCTTTAAGTAGCTTTTGCCTCACATTGCCTGGCCTTATTCAGAGTAGTCTTGTTCATCTGCATCTATATCCTCCTCCAGACTGTTTGACTTTCTGTTTTGTGCTAATACGTGATTGAGGAGTTGATTTTTTGTATCTTTATGCCAGTTTGCGGCCTCAGGCTCTATTTTTAGGTCTTATTCCCGGATTGCTTCCTTTATATATTCTGTTTTGGCCGGGGTTACATGTGTAAGTCTATTTCAACCATATGTTCAGAGTTTTGTGGTTTTTGGCCTTCGGGACATGAGTTTTTTTTTATTGTCCTCGCCCTAAGTTATTGTGAGCTTTTTTTTCCATGACTATGTCGCTGTGCCTTTGTATCTTGGTTCTTGTCGTTTTTCCCCACCTCCTGTGGTTACCTGCATTGACCGTTCGGCCTTTGCAGAGGAGGGGGTGATAGTTATTTGCTGTTTGAAATTATTATGGTGTCAGAGTCTATACTGTACCTAGGTTTTTTTTTCTTCTCTCCCTCCTTTTCCTTGTCCCTCGCTTTCCCCCAGACCTGGCCCCCACCGCCCTCCCTGGTCTTCCCCTCGGGGGGGGGGGGGGAGGTTAAGCCTGCGCCAGGAGGCGCGGCTCGGGGGAGGAGTACTGTCAAGACCTGAACGCTATCCTTCTCCGCGTTCAGGTTGTCCAGTGTCGCTCCTGCTCCGTGGTAGTCCGTGCCGGGTCTTACAAGGCCTGTACTTTGACAGCGCCCAGCTGATCCCCAGCTGTCTAGTTCAGCTGCGCTAGGACAGCTGTCTCCCATTGTTAATTATCTTCCCCACTTAAGCGAGCAGCCGAGAGTTACTCGTCGCTGCGACCTCACTATGGAAAGACGTGCCCTGTGTTTCCACGACTGGAGCTCCTATGTCCAGCTTCAGTTCCCCGTTACCTCGGAGCTACACCCTAAGTAAGTGCTGCGACTCGGCGTGTGTTTTCCCTTGCCGCCTTTCTAGCCTTTCTTTCGGGGTTGTACATTGTCCTTAGTTCTGTGCGTATTTTAGCCCCACGTGGCTCTTTTCCTTTCTATTTGTTATCTAGTGTTGTGCGTGTTATAGCCCCACGAGGCTCTTTACTTTGTATTTGTACTTTGTGTGTTAATATTAATAAATTACGCAAACTCACTGGTCGCCCTCGCATCTCCTTTCTGGCTCGTGAGAGCCAGGCATGACACAGAGGAGCAAAGTAAAAAGGGTTGTCAAAGACAGTTCTGAGGTTTCTCTAGCTCAACCAGATTCTTATGCTGGGTCTGAGATAGAGAGTGATGGTGAAAGCAGTGATGATGTGGCCAGTGGAGGCGGTTACCCCTTCACAAAAATACAGAAGTTTTTGCAGGACACTAAGGGATCCAGAATGGTTAAAGTTGAAAACTTCTTCCCCAATCTAAAACGTTTTGTTGACTCTGCTCGGGTCTACATGAAAAATAGGGGAGAGCTTGAGCAGGAAAGTTTTACTGATCAGGAGGTCTACAGACTAAAAAAGCTTGTACTAAAAGTTAAGAACCAAATTGCCCAGGATGACTAGTCTTTTATCGCTCATTCTTTCTTTTCTGTTTTTGTATTGGCTTTGCCCTCTTATATGCATGTGCAGTTTTAATTTTGGCACACTCAGCATCAATGGAGCAAGAGAAATGTCCAAGCGAGCGTGTGTTTTTACTCTTGCAGAATGCAAGAAAATTAATGTTTTGTTTGTTCAGGAGACTCATAGTTCTGAGGACAATGCTGCTGACTGGAGGAGGGAATTCCAAGGGGAAATTTTTCTCAGTCATAAAAGCAGCAGCAGTGGTGGAGTGGGTATTTTATTTTCTCGAGATTTTATTCCACTTTCTTATGACATTAATGAGATAATTGCAGGCCACATTTTAAAAGTTCGAGCTGTTTTTGAGAATGTGAAAGTTGTTTTTATAAATGTGTATGCTCCAACCATAGGCACAGAAAGATTGGCCTTTTTTAAATATTTTAGATGACACGATCAAAAATTGCAGTAATGTTGACTTTTTATTTGTGGGAGGTGATTTTAATTGTACAGAAAATCCTCTTATGGATAGGAATCACCCAGAGCCACATGCTGCATCCAAGAGAGTTTTAAAAGGTCTCATAGAAGCTCATGATCTGTGTGATGTGTGGAGAAATTTTCATGGCAAGGCTAGACAGTACACATGAAGCCATAGAAAGGGCAATATTCTGTCCTTAGCTAGACTGGATAGGGTTTACAGTTTTAAGCACCATTTTAGCATTTTTAAAAGTGCTTTTATAGTCCCTGTTGGCTTTACAGATCATTCCCTGGTTCAGTGTTGTGTTTTTATCAAGAATATAAAGTGCAGTAGTGCATACTGGCATTTTAACACATCACTTTCATCGGATAACAGTTTTAAAACTGCTTTTATGTTTTTTGGAGTAATTTTAAATTAACAAAATCAAATTTTAGTTCTTTGCAGCAGTGGTGGGATGTAGGGAAGAGCCAAATAAAGAATTTGTGCCTACAGTATACTCGCAATGTCTCTGGAGACTTGGCCAGGTCTGTCAGGGACCTGGAGAGAGAAGTAGTGGAGCTGCAGTCTTTGGCAGGCTCCACAGGAGGAAGGGGACATTTTGAGGCCCTCAATGGCAAAAAGTCTGTTTTAACTGACCTACTGGGTGTGGCTGCCAGGGGCACTGTGGTACGCAGTAGGTTCCAGAACATCGCACTAATGGACGCTCCATCTCATTTTTTCTTTGGTTTGGAGAGGAAGAATGGTCAGAGGAGGATGATCCACTCTCTCAGCTCTGAGGACGGGCGGCTGATCCATGAGTCTGTGGAGATCCGTTGCTTTGCAGCTGCTTTCTACAAAGATCTCTTTAAGAAAGAATTTGTTGAGAATCCACATGCACTGAGTCATTTTTTGACGGACTTGCCAAAGGTGATGGCTAGCATGAATGCGGAGCTGGAGAGCAGGATCACTCTGCAAGAACTAGCAGTGGCTGTCCAGTCTCTTCAGTGTGGAAAAGCCCCAGGGATAGATGATCTACCATCGGAGTTCTACAAGGCGTTCTGGTCTGAGATCTGTGAGGACTTGCTGGAAATACTGTCTGACAGTCTGCGGAAGGGTCACCTGCCCCTAAGTTGTAGGAGAGCAGTCCTCACCCTCCTTCCCAAGAAAGGCGACTTGAAAGACATTAAAAACTGGTGTCCGGTGGCCCTCCTCTGTACTGACTACAAAATTCTCTCCAAAGTGTTGGCTACCAGACTGAGGAAGGTGATGGAGCAGGTCATACATGTAGACCAGACCTACTGTGTACCTGGTAGGTTGGTTACAGACAACATTTTTTTAATTTGTGATGTTTTGGACCTCTCCAGCTCATTGGTCAAAGAACTTGGTCTTATTTCAATAAACCAAGAAAAGGCGTTTGACCGAGTTGAACATCCATACCTTTGGCACACACTAGAGGCCTTTGGTTTCAGCTCAGGGTTCATCGCCAAGATCCAGGCTTTGTATAGAGACATTGAGAGTATTCTTAAGATTAATGGTGGTTTGAGTGCTCCTTTCAAAGTTGAGAGGGGTGTCCGACAGGGCTGCCCCCTCTCAGGTATGCTGTACTCTCTTGCCATCGAGCCCCTCCTTTGTAAACTAAGGCAAGGCCTCACTGGTTTTAAAGTCCCCAACTCTGACTCTGTTTTTAAAGTGTCTGCCTATGCTGATGATGTTGTTGTTTTTACAAGAAATCAAAATGATGTAGACTACCTTTTAAGAACTGTTAATCTTTTTGGTGAGTGCTCCTCAGCGAGAGTGAATTGGGGTAAGAGTGAAGCTGTTGTGGTGGGGGGGAGACCACAAAAAATTGCCCTACCTGGTGGCCTCTCGTGGACACAAGGTGGTTTTAAATATCTTGGTGTGTTCTTAGGAAATCAGACTTTTACTGGGAAAAATTGGGAGTGTTTTTTAGAAAAAGTTGAAGGAAGACAAAAAAAATGGAAATGGATTCTGCCAAACTTGTCCTTCAGAGGTCGTGTTTTAATCATCAACAACTTAATTGCTTCGATGCTGTGGCATCGACTGTCTTGTCTGGACCCTCCACCCAATTTGCTGGCCAGAGTGCAATCTATAGTCGTGGACTTTTTCTGGGACCGTCTTCACTGGCTTCCACAGAGCATCCTTTTTTTACCGAGGGAAGAAGGTGGTCAAAGGCTCATCCATCTGGCCAGCAGGGGGGCTGTCTTCCGCCTGCAGTTCATTCAGTGACTGCTGAGTGGCCCCCTCGGCCTTGTGTGGAGACCTATTGCCAGGGCTGTCCTGGCTCGCTGTGGAGGGCTTGGACTAGAGGAGTCGCTGTTTTTAATGGACTTAAAGTAGAACTGAACTGAACGGCATTGAACGGCACTGGGTGATAGTACATACAGTTATAAAGATAATTTATCATTGGCACCCCCTCCACAAATCCCGGAATCTTGGAGAAAATCGCGATTTTGAATTTTCCGCCCTGAAAAATCAGACAAATCTGCCGATTAACCGGAAGTGCAGCCGGAGTTCCGCGTGACGTCACGAGTGTGACCCAGTCCTCATGTTTACCATTGCAAGCACGTCGACACTGGTTGTTTTTGGTGCATTTTGTCGTGATAGTCGACTACAAAACACTTCCAACACCTGGGAAGATCTGTTCAGTGGCCAAGGAAAGCTGTCATGGCGACGAAAGAAAAGAAAGGGGGAGGAAAAGCGACCGGGAAGCGACGCATTTCTAGATATAGATATTACAGTGATCCCTCACTTATCGCGTTTAATGGGGACCAGAACCGACCGTGAAAAGTGAAAAACCGCAAAGTAGCGTCACAAGCACTATTTTGCACAAAAAGGCACAAGAGAACAGCGAAAAGTGTCACTAAGCAACACGAGCGATAAAGAACAATGAATGCGGTCTTCCTTCGCTGGGTATGGGCGCTCTGCAGGGAGAGAAGCTGGGTAAAACGTCTCGGCCAATCAGCTTGCGAGATTCCCGAGCGGTGAAGAGGTGGGCGGAGAGGAGTGGAGCGGTGGTCAGAGAGGTGGATTTTGAGTTGTGCGGGCTCTCCGTGTTGATACCTGATGTTCTAATGTAGTCTCCCTGCCTTCTGCTAGCGCCCGGGCAACTTTTGTGCCATTTTTTCCCAATTTTGAATTTTTGATGAATATTTTTGAAAAATCCGCGATGCACTGAGGGCGCGAAAGGTGAAACGCGAAGTAGCGAGGGATCACTGTATTTATAAATAGCACAGTCAAATGCAGAGGCCAGTTCTGTTCATGTGTATTGCCACTATAGTCTGTAGAAGTATTGTAATACATAGCCCAATTTTTTGAATGAATGAATGAATTTATTTATTTCGGATAGTACAGTACAGGTTGAAAGAAACTGAATGATATAACAACAAGGTCAAATTGAACAATGACTCATCTGATTATACAATTCAACGTAAGTTATCCGAAATGGGTGATGGCTGAAGCCGCAGCTTATATTGCCCACCCATATTCCATCCAAGAATTCAAAAGAGAAAACAGGCAAGAGCGATTACAATTCAAAACAAAACTAAGACAAAATGTGACAGAGAAAAAAGAAAACTAAGCTACAACACAGGCTGGATATGTTACAACTCGCCGCTCATTAGCGGCGCCAGCTGCGCGCACACTTGCGCCTTGTCAGCAGTGTGGGATATAAGCCACTCTGCCCTGGGCTTCGGCATGAAGCCGTCTGATTCCTTCAGCCCTCTTGCTGCAGAGGAACCCCCTCATCTCCCAGCAAGATCTACAGCGTAAGCATACCTACCTTTGCCTTTCCAGTCTCTCCCCTGTGCACAGGTGTATTCCCCGGCGGCAGACCTCGCCTCTGCATCGCCGTCTGCCAGCTGCTGTCACAGGTGCATCAGGTCGCTGTCTCCCGGGCTCGCCCTTGTGCACGCCTGCCACCTGCCACACCCCTGCATCCTCCTCTGTCTCGTCACCGATCCTGAATGCCTCTTCACTCTGAAAACTCTGGTTTTCTTGACTGCTGGAACTGCTATCATCTGCCATTGTTGTTTTGTTTAGGGATCACACTCGTGACGTCACGCAGCGTCGTCTGCACTACTTCCGGTTTGTTTGGCACTGTCAGCCAGAGGCAAAAGTTTATCGGCTTATAGCTTGGCCATCGCACGGCCTAAAAATTTCTTTTATGTGTTGAAAAATACAATAGGTAAAAAGGAATTAATCTGCTATTCTACTTTTTGTGCCAAAAGGTGGGTTCAGTTCTACTTTGAGGAGCCAAAAACTCCCAGAACTTCCCCAGTTTTACCAAAGTGCTTTTAAAATCTGGGGACTTTTTAAAAAGAACTCTCCCCAGGCTTCCTTGTCACCTTTCTGGCTTTTAAAGGAACCACTTGTGTTCGGGACCCGTTTTGATGTGGGCAATGCTTTAGGACATTCTGTTTTAAAAAAGTTCATTTCTGCAAAGGTTACAACGCTGGGACACTTGGTGAATTTATGTGGTCCTAACTTGGGCAATGCTGTTGCCCTGTGCTCGGCTCTTGGCGTTTCTTCAGTCAAAACTATAATGAACTTGCTGAAAGATTGGAGAGACTGCCTGTCCGCAGAAGAACACTCTGCTATTGTTTTACACTGCAAAGACTCTGTGCGAACTGCTGGTGAGCCTTTTCCTTTTAGTGTTTTATCTCCTGATTTTAAAGACGGCACTGGTGTGTTTTTAAACTCTGAACACATTAACATTTGTGACTCTCCTGGTAAAAAAATGTATGGACTTTTGGTGAAAGTTTTAAATGTAAATAAGTTAAAAGGTCAAGCTGATACACCATGGAGGAAACACTTGGGTTTGGGTTCAGAGGTGAGGCCTGCCTGGAGAGCACTCTATAAACCACCATTAACTAAGAAGGTTGGAGACCTACAATGGCGAGTTTTACATGGTGCTGTGGCTGTAAATGCTTTTATCTCTATTTTAAACCCAAATGTTGTTGAGGTTTGTCCATTTTGTCCTCAGAAAGAGACTGTGTTTCATTGTTTTCTGGACTGTAACAGACTGCAATTGTTGTTTGTTTTTTTTGGGGAAACTGTTTTATCTGTTTGGAGAAGTCTTTTCCCTGCAGATTTTTATCTTGGGTTTTCCATATAGGCAGAGAACTAAGAAAAAGAGTGAACTTTTAAATTTCATCCTGGGTCAGGCTAAAATGGCTATTTATGTTAGTAGGAAAAGAAAAATTGAACAAATACTGGATTGTAATATAAAAGACATGCTGGTTGACATGATCAAGGCTCAAATAATGATTGATTACAATTACTATCATCTGATGCAAAATGTTGAAACTTCTGAGGCTATGTGGTGCTTTAAGCACATCCTGTGTTGTGTTAAGGAGGGGAAAATCACCTATGGTATAATCCTGATGTAAGAAGCAAGTTTTTGTTTTAGTTTTCCTGGTTTGGTTACTTGTGTCTTTGATTTCTTGTCAGTGAGTCATTTTTCTTTTCCATTGCTTCTTTTAGTTGTTGTGTTTTTCTGTTGAATTTGTGACAATAAAGGTGTGTTGAAAAATCAAAATCTCTCTCTCTCTCTCTCTCTCTCTCTCTCTCTCTCTCTCTCTCTCTCTCTCTCTCTCTCTCTCTCGTGCGCATGCGTGGGCGTTTGTGGGAGCAGGGGTGTGGAGTGGTGTCGAGTGAGTACTTTAAACTTTGTATCTTCTAACTTTTTCTCTATCTTGTGTGTTTGAGGTGTGTGTGTTTAATATAGTGGGTTGAGTGTGTGTGTGCTGGGGTGTGAGTGTTGGACTGAGTGTGTTGGGGAACGGTAGCTTCTGCTGCCGGTTTTTCCCAGCCGGCATCATGCCGGTGATTGATGGTGGTGTGGAGTTTGAGCGCTTAACCCGGCGTCATGGTGTGAGAATCCTCCCGACAGTTCCCTGTTCTGTGGAGGAGGCCAGCCTCGCTGTAGGACAGGTGGTTGGGCATGGCAGCATAAAATCAGCATCGAGGATGAACAGCGCAATTGTGATCTTTCTGGATTCGACTGAGAAAGCTGATCAGGTGGTGGCACAGGGAGTGGTCATAGGTGACACTTTTACTCCCGTTTTACCGCTGGCGAATCCGTCTAGGAGGATCACCATCTCAAACGCTCCTCCTTTCGTTAAAAATGATCAGCTGATTAGAGAGTTGTCCCGTTTTGGCCAGGTTGTGTCCCCTATCAGAATGGTCTCTCTGGGTAGTAAATCACCCCTGCTGAAGCATGTTGTATGTCACAGGAGGCAGTGTTTCATGGTGTTGAAAGACAGCTCTGCTGAACTGAACGCGTCTTTTAATTTCAGGATTGATGGCTTTAGCTACTTGGTGTTTGCAACATCTGAAACCATGAAGTGTTTTGCGTGTGGCGCAGAAGGCCATCTTATTAGGTCATGTCCTGAAAAGGCGAACACAAAGAGCACTGGCGGTAAGAAAGGTGACGCCGCTGTTTCTGGTGGTCCGGAGGGTAGCGCTACATGTGGTGCGGCGGATGCCGCTGCGGCGCCCGCTTCTGCTGGGGCGGTCGTGGCCGCGACTGCGGCCGCATCCGCGTCCGCGGCCGCGTCCGCTTCTACTTCTGCGGGGGCGTCCGCGTCCGCATCCGCGTCCGCGTCCGCGTCCGCTTGTGCTGGGGCGGCCGCGGCCGCCTCTGCTGGGGTGGCCGCGGCGGGCGCGGTAGTTGTCCCCCCAAACAGTGATGGTGGGGAATTTCTGTCTGGCGGCAGCTCTGATCATTGTGACGAGCCTGTCGCCCGGGGTAGACAGGTGGAGGGTGTAAGTAAAAGTGCAGTTAAACGAAGGAACGTGAATGAACAGACTTTGCAGGCGGGGGAGGAGCGGTTTGAGGCTGTAGCGGACACACAGAGCAAACACTGCATGACAAACGTTGCGTTTCATGAAGAAATGCAGGAATGTAGTTTTGTTGAAGAGGATCCTTTTAAAGCTGCACAAAAAAGGAAAAGTGCGGAAAACTTGCAGAGCTCTGCTAAATCTAGTAGGGTTGGGAATTTAGATTTACTGAATGAGAGCGCTTCTGACGAAAGTGGAGATGAGTCTGAACTGATGCAGACGCAGACGCAGGAGGAGCAAAGCTCCTATTGTTTTGCTAAAATTAGACAATTTCTCCAGGTGACTAAGGGGAGCAGAGCTGTGAAAGTGGAAAATTACTTTCCAGATCTGGAGTTATTTGTGGCATCAGCTCGCAAGCTGATGAAACCGAATGATGGGAATGAGACTTTTACTGATCAGGAAATTTTTCGTTTAAAGAAACTGGTTGCCAAACTGAAATCACAAATTACTAACAGTCATGTTGACTCTTAGTTTGTTTCTTCCCTTTTATGCTATGTGTGTGTTTTTTTACTGTACCTTATTTTTATCCTTTTTAATGCCCCACCTTAGAATTGGCACTCTTAATATAAACGGGGCCAGGGATGATGTAAAAAGGGCCTCTTTATACAAGCTTTTTAATTTAAAGGCACTTGACGTGCTGATGGTCCAGGAGACTCACAGCACTGTAGACATTGAGTGCCAGTGGAGAAAAGAGTGGGATGGCTGCATTTTTTTTAGCCACAAATCCAATAATAGTGGAGGGGTGGCTGTACTTTTCTCTCGGGGTTGTGTGCCTGTCTCTTATGAGGTAGAAGAGGTGGTGAAAGGACATGTACTCTTGCTAAAGGTACAGCTTGAAAATGTAAACTTGGTTGTTATAAACGTGTATGTGCCAACCCAGAGAGCAGAAAGGATCAGGGTCTTTAATATGCTATCAGATACGGTTAGATCCTGTAATCCAAATAGTTTTTTATTTCTGGGGGGTGATTTTAACTGTACATTAAACCACAGACTGGACAGGAACCATCAGGAACCTCACCCTGCTTCTGCCAATAGGCTGAGGGAACTAGTGAAGGCGCATGAACTGGCCGATGTGTGGAGATCACATCATGGGGACCAGAGGCAGTACACCTGGAGCCATGCTAAGGATAACCTCTTATCTATGGCTAGGTTAGACCGTTTCTATGGTTTTAAACACCAAATGAGTGTTTTTAAAAATAGTTGTATCTGTCCTGTTGGTTTCACTGATCACTGCCTGCTGATTTGTTCTGTTTTCATTGAAAATGTAAAGTGTAAGAGTGCTTTTTGGCATTTTAATAATACACTTTTAAATGATGTGTTTTTTAAGGGAGTTTTTCATGATGTATGGAAGTCACACAGGGAACAAAAACCCTCTTTTAGTTCTCTCCAATTGTGGTGGGATTTTGGTAAGGCCCAGATAAAACAACTCTGCCAACAGTACACTCAAAATGTCACTCGTAGCTTGACCCAATCCTTGAAAGTTCTGGAGACTGAGGTGGTAGAACTAGAGGAGTTGCTCAGTTCTACAGGAAAACAGGAGCACTTAGAGGCTCTCAAGTCAAAAAGGTCAGCCTTGGCTAGCTTGCTAGGGGTCACCGCACAGGGTGCTCTGGTCCGCTCACGCTACATGGATGTAGCTCTGATGGACTCGCCCTCCCAGTACTTTTTTGGACTGGAGGGGAAAAATGGACAGAGAAAGCTCATTCACTCCTTGTTGGGCGATGACGGGA
The DNA here is from genome assembly GCA_020510985.1 of Pholidichthys leucotaenia. Taxonomy (NCBI): domain Eukaryota; kingdom Metazoa; phylum Chordata; class Actinopteri; order Cichliformes; family Pholidichthyidae; genus Pholidichthys; species Pholidichthys leucotaenia. The sequence continues at coordinate 165,080,467 of CM035838.1, read as the reverse complement.
GAACAATCTCCACAGCAGCAGAGATCAGGAAACACGCTGCTAGCTTTTACAGTGAATTGTTTAGAGCAGAGTGGAGGGAGGACACGTCACTGGGCCAGGTTTTCCTTGATGGTCTTCCAGTGCTCTCAGAGGACCTTGTTGCCGGCTTGGATGCTCCACTGTCTCTGTCTGAGCTGCATACGGCGCTAATGAGCCTCCAGAATGGAAAATCACCAGGCATAGATGGTCTCTCTGTGGACTTTTTTAAGGAATTCTGGCCCCTGCTTGGTCCAGACCTGCTGGAGGTTCTCCAAGATAGCTTGGAAAGGGGGACCCTACCCACGACCTGCAGGAGGGCCATCATCACACTGTTGCCGAAAAAGGGGGACCTCCAGAGCCTAAAGAACTGGAGGCCGGTCTCTCTGCTCTGCACAGACTATAAGATTCTCTCAAAAGCTCTGGCCCGAAGACTGAGAAAGGTGATGAGCGAGCTCATTCATGTAGACCAGACTTACTGTGTGCCTGGCAGGCTGATTAGTGACAACGTCACTTTAATTCGGGATATTTTGGAGGTCTCTGGTTCATTGGCGGTAGAAACTGGTTTGATTTCAATTGACCAGGAAAAGGCGTTTGATCGGGTTGAACACCAATATTTATGGACAGTTTTAACAGCTTTTGGGTTCAGCCCAGGCTTCATAGCCAGGATACGGGTCTTGTACAGTGACATTGAGAGTGTACTGAAGATAAATGGGGGCCTGTCTGCCCCTTTAAAAGTCCAGAGGGGGGTTCGGCAGGGCTGCCCTCTCTCAGGGATGCTGTACTCCCTCGCCATAGAGCCTTTGCTTCACTGCCTGAGAAGGGACCTATCAGGAGTCACTTTTCCTGGCTGTGACACCACGTTCAAGCTGTCGGCCTATGCAGATGATGTAGTCATTCTGCTAAACAAGCAGAGTGACATTGACGTTCTGGTTAGGAGTGTCAATCTTTTTGGCCAACTTTCCTCTGCAAAAATAAACTGGGGAAAAAGCGAGGCTCTGATGGTGGGGGAGAAACTAGAAAATCAGCTTACGCTGCCTGGTGGGTTGATTTGGAAAAAAGGAGGTTTTAAGTATCTTGGTGTCTTTATTGGAAATCAGCAGTTTGAGCAAAAAAATTGGGATGGGGTCATAGAGAAAATTAACGGGAGACTAAACAAATGGAAGTGGCTAATGCCAAGAATATCTTTTAGAGGAAGAGTGCTCATTTTAAATAATCTTGTTTCTTCATCCCTGTGGCACCGCCTCATGTGCATGGACCCCCCTGCTGGTTTGTTGTCCAAAATTCAGTCTGTTTTGGTGGACTTTTTTTGGGGGGGTGGACTCCACTGGGTTCCTCAAGCCCTGTTATTTCTTCCCAAAGAGGAGGGGGGGCAAGGAGTGATTCATTTAGCTAGTAGAGGTGCTGCTTTTAGACTGACTTTCATACAGAGACTGCTGACGGGCCCCCAGGACCTGGTATGGAGGCCTTTGGCCTGTGTTATTTTACAGAGAGTCCTTGGGCTTGGGCTAGACCTCCCTGTGTTTTTAATGGATTTTAAGAACTCTAATGCACTGTCTTTACCCAGTTTTTACCGCAGTCTCTTTTCAGTGTGGACTCTTTTTAAAAAACAAAGAGGGCCATGCGATTCCCTCTACTGGTTGTTGAGGGAGCCGCTGGTTTTTGGTGGTCGCCTTGGTGTCCTGCCGGGAGTTGGAAGGACCTTCCTTGATAGGCTGTGTTCCAGGAACGTTCTCACTCTGAAGCAAGTGGTGGAACTGGCTGGTCCTGGCCTCAACAACGCCTCAGCTTTAGCAGCTCATCTTGGTGTCAGGTCGAATCGTTTCATCGATGGTCTTCTTGCACACTGGAAACAGGAGCTTCATGGACTTGAGCACTCCCTACTCTTGGACTTTAGCAATGGCACGCTGCAGCCGGAAAGCACTGACCCCTTTCCCTCTCTCACGCTCTATATGGACTTTGACGTCGCTCCTTGCTCCTTACTGGCATTCTGTGCTCCCACTGGTGTGGACTTTGGAGGAGCCAGTGGTAAGGCACTCTACAGACTGGTTGTGATGGCACTCAACAAGGACAGATTGAACACCTGTGTGGACACTCCTTGGAGAGCCTATTTTAAGCTAGGAAAAGGGCATCGGCCTGCCTGGAGGGCTCTTTATAAAGCCCCTCTCCCTAAGAGGCATGGAGACTTACAGTGGAGGGTCTTGCATGGTATTATAGCAGTCAATGCTTTTGTTTCTGTGATTAACAGCAGTGTCAGTGATCAGTGTATTTTTTGTTCCTCTAGGGAGACTGTTTTTCATTGTTTTATTGAATGTCAGCGCCTGAGTGGCCTCTTTGAACTTCTCACAGAACTTTTTCATATTTTTAAGGAAGTTTTCTCTAAGCAGGTTTTCATTTGTGGTTTTATGTACAATCGTCGTTTTAAGCAGAAGTGTCAACTACTGAACTTGGTTTTAGGGCAGGCAAAGTTGGCTATCTATGTAAGCCGGAGAAGAAAACTTGAGAATGTTGAGAGTGATGTTGATGTCGAAATTTTATTTGTGAGGCTACTTAAAGCCAGAATCAGGCTGGACTTTCAGTTTTTTATGGGGAATGGGGATGTGGAAGGTTTCAGGACCCTCTGGTCCCTGGAGAATGTCCTCTGTTCAGTTCATGATGGACAGCTTTTTTTTGGGCGTTTTTTGGGGGATTAATTTTCTGTGTAACATAGCATGATATAGAAATTGTATTGACTGATGGACAAGTGTGTTTATTAAAGATCCTTTAAAAATCAAATCTCTCTCTCTCTCTCTCTCTCTCTCTCTCTCTCTCTCTCTCTCTCTCTCTCTCTCTCTCTCACATTTTCTTTATTCACCAGCTCTTCAAAGTACTCCTTCCACCTTCTCAACACTCTCTCGCCATTTGTTAGTACATTACCATTTCTGTCCTTAATCAACCTAACCTGCTGTACATCCTTTCCAGCTTGATCCCTCTGTCTAGCCAGTCGATACAAGTCCTTTTCTCCTTTCTTATGCCTTATCCTTTGCCACTGCCACCTCTCTCTCTGCCATGCACACAGATTCCTGTCTACTTTCCTCATCTGCCTGACTATCCCATTTTTTCTTTGCTAATCTCTTCCTTTGAATACTTTCCTGTACCTCCTCATTCCACCACCAAGTCTCCTTGTCTTCCTTCCTCTGTCCACTGGATGCACCACATATCTTTCTACCCATTTCCCTCAATACTTTTGCTGTACTTTCCCAGTAATTTGGTAATTCTCCCTTACCACCCAAAGCCTGTATCAACTCCTTGATTAACTCTGTGTCTTATTTCCTTCTGTAACTTCCCCCACTTTAATATTTGGCTATGCCTTCACTTTCTTCCTCTTCTTGCTTTCCAAAGTCATTCTACAGACTACCTTCTGACGTTGTCTAGCTACATTCTCCAGTGCCACCACCTTGCAGTCTCCCATCTCTTTCAGATTTCTCCTTCTGCATAAGATGTAGTCCACCTGTGTGCACCTTCCTCCACTCTTGTAAGTCACCCTATGTTCCTCTCTCTTCTTGAAGTATGTGTTCACCACAGTCATTTCCATCCTTTTAGCAAAATCCACAACCATCTCTCCTTCCACATTTCTCTCCTTAAAACCATACCTACCCAGGACCTCCTCATCACCTCTGTTACCTTCACCTACATGTCCATTAAAGTCCGCTCCAATCACCACTCTCTCCCTCCTGGGAACACTCTCTACCACTTCATCCAACTTACTCCAGAATTCCTCTCTCTCTTCTACCTGACATCCAACTTGTGGGGCATACACACTGACAACATTCAACATCACACCTTTGACTTCTAGCTTCAAACTCATGATTCCATCTGACTCCCTCTTTACCTCCTGAACAGTCTTCACATACTCTTCCTTCAAGATTACTCCTACTCCATTTCCATTCCTATCTACACCATGGTAGAACCGCTTAAATCCACCTCCAGTGCTTCTAGCCTTGCTTGCTTTCCATCTGGTTTCTTGAACACACAGTATGTCTACCTTTCTTCTCTCCATCATATCAGCCAACTCTCCGCCTTCACCAGTTATAGTCCCTACATTTAACATTCCTACTCTCACCTCCACACTTCTAGCTTTCCTTTTCTCGCTCTCCCTCTTAACATGCCTTCCCCCTCGCTTCCTCCTTGATCTTCGACCAACAGTAGGCCAATTTCTACCGGCACCCTGTCGGTTAACAGCACCGGTGGCAGTCGTTGTTAACCCGGGCCTCGACCAATCTGGTATGAAAGTGTCACTCATCATGATCCTTATGCTTGATTTGGTAAAGGTTTTACGTCGGATGCTCTTCCTGACACAACCCTCCCCATTTACCCGGGCTTGGGACCGGCACTGGGAGTACACTGGTCCCCCCCCCCCCCCCCCCCCCCGTGGCTGGGTTACATTATGTGTTTGATCATGATTAGAATTTTAAATTGACTGACAGCACAAATGTAAAGATTGATTGAGTTTCAAAAAATTTTACAAAGTTGAAATGACAGAACAGCTATTCTATTTTCAGGGATGGGACTTTGCGGCAATTCTTAAGGCCTAAAACCATGCAAAGCCATAGTATTAAATACAGATGTAATGCATAATGCTACTCTATATTTCCTTTGGGTGCACCTCCCACACACAGACCTCAGATTCATCATCTAAGCAGCCTTTGGGACAGAAAGGCACCACATCATTCCCTGCATCCTTAAACTATCAGATAGACCAAACACCAAGCACTGTGCTTCCAAAAAAACAGGCATTTTTAAAGCAATAACTGACACCGGCCTTGAACAATGCATCTCCAGCTGTTGTGTAAATACAATGAGCCAGTCTGGCTATGCTGCTGGAATACAAAGTACAGCAGAGCTTCACAAAGGGCTGCCACACCAAGGTTTTTGGAACAGTTACGTTTAAAGTCTATGCAAATACACAAACAGGCCCAAATTTATACTGGACCATGAGGAGAAAGGCAAAGGCACCCATGTGAAATGAAAATATTTCAGCTTGAATGTAAACTTTCTGTCACACCAGGCTGTGAAATTCACAGTGGTCACATAATGTTATGACCCCAAACTCTGTGATGATTCAGGGGTCTGTGGGACTTTCACAACAAATATAAAGCATCTGTGGGCAATGAAGACCGTTGTGGTTGATTCCAATGTTAAGAGACATTTGGTGTCCCTTTTCCACACGTTGATGCAGTTACAACAAGTCATAATGAAATATGTTGACAATACCTCAGCACCATTTTGATGCACCTTTTGCAGCCTTCCTCCGAACAGCTTATTTCGGTGCATGCCTCTAAATGCGCATGAGCCCCTATTCACCTCACGTTCTTTCATCACTTCTCAGGTCTTATGTTGACGCCATATTGCTGTTAGCTAGCTAGCTCCTAGCTCTGATAGCAAACATGGCCTAAGTTAACTAACATAAAATTCTCTGAAAGAATGAATGACATACAGCAAAATCCCCATAAACACACTCCTAAACCTTGTGGAAAGCCTTTGGAAAGCTTTAGGACCGTGTTCATGGGAACTGTTGTTCTTCCACAATTTCGTTGTACTGTACAACTGTACAATGACAATAAAGCCTATTCTATTCTAATCACATTTGTGAAGTCAGGCACTGATGTTGGACGAGAAGGACTCATAGTCTCCGCTTCGATTCATGCCAAAGGTGTTCTGTTGGGTTGAGGTCAGGGCTCTGTGCAGGTCAGTCAAGCTCCTTTACACCAAACCCACCCATCCATGCCTTTATGGACCTTGCTTTGCACATTGCTGCCCATTTATTTGGAGGGGTATCCCAATACTTTGGGTAATATAGTGTAACTGCCCAAAGAAGGACCCATGTGCAGATACAAAGGAAGAAAACTTTCTTGGTAACATTCCACTGACCTCCAGTCATCTGAAGTGTATCTAAAGTCCATTTGGTCATTAGTGAATTCAGGTGATGGAGATCTGTGTATAATTCATGATGGCAAGACTTTAATTGATGACATACAATACAATTTAGAAATTATAATTTTGACTTGAAAGTTCTCAAAGCCAGTAAACATCCCTAAGAATATTTGAAAAGCAACCCAGTGTTCAAGGTCTTGCAAATAAATTTAACAAAAGTAAAATTAAATGAGTTATGCACAAATCATTTTTTAAGAGTTAAACTATTGATTTTATTTGACATGAGTGCAATGGGTGGCTGCACTTACAATGCGATCTTCATATTACATTGTTCCTGTCTACATTTTTCATACACAAAATGTTTGCCTGCCCAGTGCATTCCATGAATGTTACGGTGACACAGTGGTTAGCACAGAAGCATCACAGCTCCAAGGTTCCACGTTTAATTCTCCTCATCATTGTGTGTGCATTCCTCCAACAGTCCAAAGACATCCGATTTTAATACAAAAGCAGACTAAAGCTCCTAGAAACCCAGTTCTGTTTTACTATGCATACGTTGTTTTATGGTCCAGATGACAAAAGAATCTCTCAGAATATGCTACATCAACTGTGAAATTAAAGACTACTATCCGAGTTTCTGTGACCCGCTTTGTGCTAACAGAAACAATACCTCTATGGCTGTCAAACTCTGTCTCCGTATCTTGGGGATTTTTCACATCGTTTCAGCTATCTCAGAGAAACTGTCAGGTGACTAACCTTCAGCATCCAGGGCCATTTAAGTGTGCTAACAGAGGGGTTCTTTAACTGCTGAACACATTAGAAATTAGTTGGCAATGGCACAAAAACATTGTTTTTATGTATTTACAAGTGTGTGATTTCAGTTTACTGTATACTAAATGAAGAGGCAGATTTACGAAGGCAACGCAAATTAGCGAGTGCGCAATTTAGACACAGAAGGGAGTGGCCAATTTTTGCCAGTGATCTACTATCATCACGCAAAATTATGAACACAGACGCAGACATTTCATTTCAATAATGACCACCCATCCACAAGAGCATGCAAAATTGCGCACAGGCACACCTGAGGAAATGGGTCATCAACACAGGCACAGCCAGTTCAGAGGAGCATAATATATAAAGCTTTTTTAAGCATTTGTTTGAGCCCAAACCCCACTAAAATAGCTTATTTTTGTTTGTCATATTTCAAAATTTTGATTTTCATTTAACATGGCAGACTCTTGTTTAATATGTATAAATGAAATATTATAAGAAGGACAACTCATAAATAAATTAAATAATTGACCAACATGCTTATTTTATTAACACTAGAACCATCAAAATGGTCTGATGGACACTCTGGAGTTTTATTATGTGAATAACTTTGTTTTAACAAAACCTACAGGTCTCCCAGTTCAAAACTTGTTATAAATGTGCATTTTATGTTTTCTGAAATCTGGAACGTAATAAAATTAAACACACACGATTTCACTTTTTTCTCGGACTGCAGAGACTGCTGTCATTGAGTTATGGTGTTGCAATTTTGGGGGACGTTTCTATGGATTTGTGCTCTTTTTGTTAATAATCTCATTGTTGTTTTCCTCCTATATTGTGTATCCTGAACTGGGAGAGAGAAATAAGAGAAGAGGGAATTGAATTACCATTTCATGCACAGCAAAAAGAAATAAATATAGAAATATGGATAGAGGGGAAAAAATGAAGAAAACTGACAGTGTGGAAGATTTTGCTTCAAGAGCGAGGGTGAGCTGATGGATAGAGAGGAGAGGAAAACTCCAGAGTCCAAGCCTGAACCTCCGCAGAAAAGAGAAAAAAGTCACTATCAGCTGACACCATCTGTATATCCAGTGCAGGTAGGAAGGGCTCCTATTGTATCCTATTTTATGGATACAAATTCATGTAGTAGGCTATATATAAACAAATGAAATTTTAAAGAAATGCCAGCTGATGTCCAGTTCAGCATAATACCAATCTCTGTGCGACCGTTGATATTCGTATAATCTGTTCTTCTGTCATGCCAAATAAAGTCACACGCAGAGAGAAGATTCTGTCTCTTCAGCCACGCGCCCTCGGTTCTCGCCGGTGTCTCCTAGCAGCAATGATCGTTATCATGTCAGGCGCAGATTAATTACGACAAGCTTTTTGGGTGTTAAACCCTGCCGCATTTATCAGGAGATTGACAACCGCAAGCCTTAATAAATCACCTTGCGCCAGTTATTTAAATACTCTCCTCCCTCAAATTTGCACGGTGACATTAAAACTCCTACAAATATGTATGGAATGAGGCCAGGCACAAAATTAACATAGTCCATGCCTTTCCACCGCTAACTTTGCTCTGCGCCCTTTAGTAAATCTCGATGGTAGTTTTTTAACACCAAAACAGGCTTTTGCGATGGTGCAGCACATTGAGTAAATCTGCCCCTTAGTGTTCAGGCTTCCATTTTTTTCTGATGTAAAGTCTGTCAAAGGAAATATAAAGGACTGCACACTCCTTTGGTGAGGAAATGGCATCACATTTATGAATCTCTGTTAAAACTCAAGTATTTTCTTTGGAAATTGTAATGCTTGACTTTGAAAGAACCAACTGATATGTGGCTCATAACTTCAGTCAATTTTAAATCTTGTGAATGTTCTTCCTGTTTTTACTTTTGTAAATAAAAACTTTAATTTACAGGCTGTGATTGGGCTCAGTTTGTTGTTGTTGTTGGTCCATCAGATTGAATGAATAACTTTCTCTGCGTGTGTAGACTCTTGAATTCCTCTGACTGTGGTGATCATCGGTTTTAGCATTAATGAACAAGAGGGTGACAGAGTGGGTTATTCTGTCCTAATAAACTCACCCCAATAGTGCTCAGATCTCCTGACGGTTGACCTTGACCTTGACCTTGAGCACAATTAGATGCTGACCCACTTGTGGATCATTATACATGAGTTTGCTGAACACTGGGGCAATTACCTTGGAAGAGTAGTGATATTTGTGAAATCATAAATGCCCAGTTCTCCTGACCTTTGACCCTGACCTTGATCAGCACAGTGTTGATGCAGACCCATTTAATGGTCATTGTGCATGAGGTTGTTGAAAATTAGGGCAATTACCTGGGAGAAGTAGTAATTTTTCTGAAATCATAAAGTGCCCAGTTCTCCTGACCTTTGACCTTGAGCACAACTTTAATACATGCCCATCTGAGGATAAGTGTGTTTGAGTTTAGTGACCACTGGGGAAACTGCCAAGCAGGCGTAGAGATTTTTTTTTTTTTTTTAAATCATGTAAGCTCCCAGATCGCTTGGCCTTTGATGTTGACCTTGACCTTGAGCACAATCTGGATGGAGACCCACCTGAGGATCACTGTGGAGGAGTTTGATGACCATCTGTGCAAATGCCTAGGAGGAGTCATGATTTCTGTGAAATGTGGATAAATGGATGCCTCTGCATTAGCTCCTTTCTGTTTCGCTGGAATATCCTAAAAAGACTGAGCCAGTTCTATCCACATTTGTACAAACTCTGAAACGACATTCATCCTTCTACAAATATTTTCTGTCTTTCTCAACACTTTGACTTCTTGTAAAGACTCATATACTTATGCTTTTTGTGCCCATCATCCGTGTTCCAGAACCCATCTGAGTTCATCAGGTGTTTGTATTCCTGCTGCTCATAAAAGGGTTTACATTACATACAGGATTACACACTCATTCTGCTGTCTACTGACAGTTATGGGAGTTGTCTATCACAGCTTACAGGGTGCCTCTTTCATAAGATGCCATTATTTTTGAACTGTCTTGTGCTTATCTTGAAATCCACCAGTGATAGTTCTATTCAGTTCAATTCAATTCAGCTTTATTTATAATGCGCCACATCACAACAAAAGCCATCTCGTGGCACCACAGTGCAGAAAAAAAAACCACACAATCACAGAAAGACCCAGCAATCAGACGATCCCCTATGAGCAAGCACTAAGCGACAGTGGAGAGGGAAAACTCCCATTTGGCAGGAAGAAACCTCTAGAAGAACCAGGCTCAGGGAGGGGCAGTCGTCTGCTGCGACTGGCTGGGGATGAGGGGATAGGGAGGATGGAAAGGACAGACATAAAGTACATAGCAGTAAGATGCCAAGTACAATATTGGAGGTCGACCAGCAGTATGGATCAGATAACAATAGAACAAGAGAGGGGTTAAAAGACAAAACCCTTCCTTAAACAAAAGCTATATTAAAAAGGAAGGATTTTACCCTGTTCTTAAAAACAGAGACCGAGTCTGACTCCCGGACCCAGAGTGGTAACTGGTTCCAGAGAGAAGGGGCTTGGTAGCAGAAGGCTCTGCCTCCCACCGTACTTTTGGGGATTCTGGGCACCATAAGTAAGCCAGCATTTTGGGAGCATAATGCTCTATTAGGATGGTAAGGTAATATCAGATCTTTTATATACTGGGGGGCCAGATTGTTAAGAGCTTTGAAAGTAAGAAGAAGGATTTTAAACTTGATTCTGAATTCTATGGGAAGCCAATGGAGGGAGGACAGAACCGGGGAAATATGATCTCTTTTTCTAGAACAACTTAAAACTCTAGCAGCAGCATTTTGAATCAACTGAAGATTTTTTTAAAGATACTTTAGGACAACCAGATAATAGCGAATTACAATAATCTAATCGAGAACTGACAAAGGTGTGAATCAGTTTCTCAGCATCACCCAGAGACAAGATGCTCCTGATCTTGGCAATATTGTGTAGATGATAGAAGGCAGTCCTAGAAACAGTTTTAATATGTAAATTAAAGGACAAATCCTGATCAAAAATCACTCCAAGGTTCCTCACACAACTGTTCAGAGTGAGAGTGGCAGCATCTAAATTAAGGGCATAATCTGAAAAGGAATTTCTAAGATGTTTTGGGCCAACAATGACTTCAGTCTTATCAGGGTTCAATAGTAAAAAATTACAAGTCATCCAAGCTTTGATGTCCTTAAGACAGGCATCTAACTTGGCCAACCGATCACAATCATCGGGCTTCATTGACAGGTATAGTTGTGTGTCATCTGTGTAACAGTGAAAATGTAGTAGTAGTAGTAGATTAGTTTATTGTATAAGATAAGATAAGATAAGATAAGCCTTTATTAGTCCCACAATGGGGAAATTCCAGTATTGCAACAGCACAGGGATAGCAACACTCAGAGCAACAATCAGAAGGCAAGATACAGTGCTTTCTGATGATATTGCCCAACGGGAGCATATATAGACTAAAAAGAGTAGGGCCCAACACAGATCCCTATGGAACTCCGTGACTGAGCTTAGAGCTGGAAGAAAATCCATCATAGTTCTGTGTTCCTACCCTTATCTAAGTCCACACACTGCAGGTAGCGACTGAAAGAGAATGGTAGATATGATGGGCATTTACAGGTGCATCTCACTAAATTAGAATATCATCAAAAAGTTGATTTATTTCAGTAATTCAATTAATAAAATGAAACTCATATTTTATATAGATTCATTACAGACAGAGTGATATATTTCAAGTGTTTATTTCTTTTAATAGAGGTGGAGAACATGGCCCATTCAGACTCCATGTCTCGGAATGTGGTTGAAGTTCTTCCGGAGGTGGAAGTTGAAGACCTCCCGGACAGGGGCCTCAGCCAGACATTCCCAGCACACCCTCACTATACGTTAAAGAAGAAGGAGAAGAAGGAAGAAGAAGTCCTATCAGGCTTGGTTGGCTTGTGGGACTCCCGAAGCAGCTGAGGTGTACCGGCAGGCCAAGCGGAGTGCAGCTCAGGTGGTTGCTGAAGCAAAAACCCGGGTATGGGAGGAGTTCGGTGATGCCATGGAACAAGACTTTCGGTCGGCCTTGAAGAGATTCTGGCAAACTGTCCGGCGGCTCAGAGGGGGAAGCAGTTCCCTGTCCACACTGTGTATGGTGTGGATGGGGCACTGTTGACTTCGACTGGGGATATTGTCAGGCGGTGGAAGGAATAATTTGAGGATCTCCTCAATCCCACTGATACGCCTTCCATAGAGGAAGCAGGGCTTGTGGACGAGAGGGGGTGGCTCGCCTATCACAGGGGCTGAGGTCACCAAGGTGGTTAAAAATCTCCTTGGTGGCCGGGCCCTGGGGGTGGACGAGATTCGCCCTGAGTACCTCAAGGCCCTGGATGTTGCAGGGCTGTCATGGTTGACATGCCTCTGTGACACTGCGTGGAGGTTGGGGGCAGTGCTTTTGGCATGGCAAACTGGGGTGGTGGTTTCTCTCTTAAAAAAGGGGACCTGAGGGTGTGCTCGAACTTTAGAGGGATCACACTCCTCAGCCTCCCTGGGAAGGTCTATGCCAAAGTACTGGAGAGGAGAGTCCGGCCATTGGTCGAACCTCGGATTCAGGAGGAGCAATGTGGTTTTCGTCCTGGCCGTGGCACATCGGACCAGCTCTTTACCCTCTCGAGAATTCTCGAGGGTTCGTGGGAGTTTGCCCAACCAGTTTACATGTGTTTTGTGGACTTGAAGAAGGCATTCGACCGCATCCCTTGTGGGTTTTTGTGGGGGGTGCTTCGGGAGTATAGGGTATCGGGCTTGTTGTTACAAGCTATTTGGTCTCTGTACGACCGTTGTGAGAGTTTGGTTCGTATTGCCAACACTCGGTCGGAGTCATTCCCAGTGAGAGTTGGACTCTGCCAGGGCTGTCCTTTGTCACTGATCCTGTTCATAATTTTTATGGACAGGATTTCTAGGCACAGCCAGGGAATGGAGGGTGTCATGCTTGGTGACTACAGGATCTCATCTCTGTTGTTTGCAGATGATGTTGTCCTGTTGGCTTCATCCAGCAATGACCTACAGTTCTTGCTGGTATGGTTTGCCGCTAAGTGTGATGCGGCTGGGATGAGAATCAGCACCTCCAAGTCTGAGTCCATGGTCCTCAGCCGGAAAAAGGTGGATTGTCCTCTCCCGGGTTGGGGACAGGCTCCTCCTGCCCCAAGTGGAGGAGTTTAAGTATCTTGGGGTCTTATTCACGAGTGAGGGGAGAATGGAGTGAGAGATTGACAGACAGATCGGAGCAGCATCTGCAGTGATGCGGATGTTGTACCGGTCTGTTGTGGTGAAGAGGGAGCTGAGCTCTAAGGCAAAGCTGTCAATTTACCAGTCAGTCTACGTTCCTACTCTCACCTATGGTCACGAGCTTTGGGTAATGACTGAAAGAACGAGATCACGGATACAAGCGGCTGAAATGAGCTTTCTCCACAGGATTGCTGGACTCACCCTCAGAGATAGGGTGAGGAGCTCAGTCATCTGGGAGAGGCTCAGAGTAGAACCGCTGCTCCTCCACAATGAAAGGAGTCAGTTGAGGTGGTATGGGCATCTGATTAGGATGCCACCTGGATGTCTCCCACTTGAGGTGTTTCGGGCACGTCCCACTGGGAGGAGACCCCGGGGCAGATCCAGGACTCGGTGGACAGACTATGTCTCCCAGCTGGTCTGGAAATGCCTTGGTATCCTCTCTGAAGAGCTGGAGCAGGTGGCTAGGGAGTGGGAAGTCTGGGCTTCTCTGCTTGAACTGCTGCCTCCGCAACCTGCACCTCCGGAAAAGCGGTAGAAGATGGATGGATGGATTGATTTCTTTTAATTTTGATGGTTGTGGCTTACAGCCCATGAAAACCCGAAAATCAGTTTCTCAAAAAAAATTAATATTATGTAAGATCAATTTTAAAAAAATGATTTTTATTTTTATTTTTTTTTTTTTTCAGCATTTCAGCTTTTATTTCTGGGTATTTACATTAGGATCTGATACACAACTTAGAAGATAGCACACTTTCTTTGAACCCACCCATTTTTCATGTGACCAGAATTATTGGAACCGATATGATCCAAACCCGATACCATCTCTCTTATTTAAAATCATAAAAGTACAGAACATACTTTGGTAATGACTGGTTGCATTTTGCACATATAAAAACATAAATCTAAAAGTCAAAGAATATATTACAAATTTGACTAAGCAATGCTGCTGCTTTTTTTTATTTTAAACGTAACATTGGCAGCATTTCAGTGGTCAAGCCCATGTAAACATGCATTCTGAAGTTTTAAGTGCAAGTTCATGCAGATCTTTAAAGCTGAGTATTTAACCTTTTTTTTTTTTTTATTTAAGTTTTTGTAAAGGGTATACAGGTCGTTACAGCAATGCGTTGTTTACATTTTCATCACATGTTCCCTTATTTTCTGATATCTGACAACATTGGAAGAATAATTCTTACAACACCCCTTTTTTTTTTTTAAAGTGAAAGAAAAAGTGAAATTAAAGAGAAAAAAAAACAAAAACAAAAAACAAAAAACAAAAAAAAACAAACAAACCAGCAAAAAAACAAACAAAAAGAAAAAGTAAGTACATAAAGGTAAAAGAGCATCTGAGTAGCGTTGGAACAAAGAGCGGAACCATTATTGAAATGGTATTTGTCAAAGATTAGATCTAATGGAAGACACATATGCGATCCAGGGTTGCCAAAAGTTCATGAACCCATCCATGTCCTGTCTCAGTGCGAATGTCAACTTTTCCATCGAGTAAATGTCTTGGATCACGTTAATCCAATCTTCAGGTGTAGGACAGTCCTTCAACATCCATTTTTTAGTTAGAGCTTTTTTGCTTGCCAATATTAAAACATTGAATAAGTATTTTTCTCCTCGTCTTTCCAGTGAGTCCGGTAGTAAACCCAAATACAAAGTTACAAAAGAAAAGGGAACTGTTATTTTGAATATTTTCCCCAATATTGTCTGTACATTGGTCCAATATTGGTGGATAACTGGGCATGACCAAAACACATGAAAATGATTTGCAGTCTTTTCACCACACAAGCGCCAACAGTTCAATCCCTTATGGGTAAATTTGTTTTGTGCAGGTGTTCTGAAAAATCTTACCAAGTTTTTCCATCCAAATTCTCTCCACTGCAGGGATGAGGTACTTTTCCATTGCTGTTTATTTAGCTTTTCCCATATTTCCAGTTGTAAAGTGAAATTCCCCTCTTTTTCCCATCTCTCTTTTATATAAGATGTGTTGTCTCCTTTTAAGTCTCGAAGACCTTGGTATATTTTAGAAATGTATCTGATCCCTGGGATCCCTTTCTATGCCATTAAGAAGACCTTCAGAACACCTGACTGGGCCCTTTCCAAAACCTCCTTTTTAAGTATATTGTTTATGTGGTGTCTAAGCTGGAAGAACCTGTAAAGGTCTTGATTTATTAGGCCTTGTTTTTTCAAATCTTCAAAACTTCTTAAGATTTGCCCTTTAAAAAAATCGTAATATTTTATCAGCCCTTTCTCCTTCCACTTTTTAAATCTGGTGTCTGTTTTATTAGGAGTAAAGTCCTGATCATAGGCAATCCATTGCAGAAGTCGATAGGGCTCTTTAGTTTGATTCTCTCTGACTATCTTAAACCAAATTTTTAGCGGGGTCTCTATCCACGGGTTAGTGTTATTCAAAAGCTTAGGTAAGGCATTGTTCCCTATTATCGCCTGTAGGGGGATGTCACTTGTTATTTGGCATTCGATCTCCTTCCATTGTGCAGTGTAGACTGGGTTACATATCTCTACTAAAGTTTTAATTTGTGCGGCTTTAAAGTAGTCCCTGATATTTGGCAGCGCGAGCCCACCTTTGTCTTTGTTTAGCTGTAGGGTTCTATATGTGATTCTAGGTCTCTTGCCCTGCCATATGAATCTTGAGATCCTTCTGTCCAGCTCCTGCCATGTTTTTTTGGGAGGTTCTACCGGTATTGTTTGGAAAAGGTATAGAAGACGTGGACGTATATTCATTTTGACTGCTTCAATTCTTTGTGCAGTACCCAAGAATGGTATCATATTCCATCTTGCTAGGTCAGATTTTATTTTTGTCACCAGTGGATCATAGTTTAGTGATATAATTTTGTTGAGTTGTTTCGGGATATTGACCCCCAGATATTTCATAGATTCCGACTCCCAGTTAGTTTTGAATTTGCTTAGTGAATAATGATTTGGGTCATAGTTGAATGTTAAAACTTGGGTTTTATGCATGTTTAATTTGTACCCCGATAAATCTCCATACTCTGAAAAAACTGAGGTTAGTTCTGGTAAAGAAGTGTCCGGCTGCCCTAGGTATATTAAAATGTCATCAGCAAAGAGTGCTATTTTATGTTCCTTCTGACCAAGTGTAATACCTTGAATTTTTTGATTTTGTCTTATCCATTGGCTCAGAGGTTCTATGAAGATTGCAAAGAGCAGTGGAGACAGGGGGCAGCCCTGACGACATCCTCTTTCCAGTTCAAAAGATGATGATAAATTACCGTTAATCCTTATTTTAGCTGTTGGTTTTTTATATAATGCCTGTATAGTTCTAATGAAGTTGTTATGAAAATTGAAACTGGATAAGATTCTATATAGAAAAGACCAGTCAACCAAATCGAATGCTTTTTCAGCATCTAATCCCAATATGACTGCATTTAAGTTATATTTTTTTATATGATGAATTATGTGTAAAGTGCGTCGAATGTTGTCTTGTGTCTGTCTTTGTCTTATAAAACCTGTTTGGTCTAAATGAATTAGGTCTGTCAGTATATTTTCTAACCTTTTGGCAAGGATAATGGTAAAAAGCTTATAGTCCTGATTTAGTACACTGATTGGTCTGTAGTTGGAGCACTCTAGTTTATCCTTTTCAGGTTTAGGTATAACTGCAATGACCCCTTCTCTCCAGGAGGGGGGGATTTCCCCTGTGTGGAGGACATAATTAAATGTTTTCAGGAGGAGAGGAGATAGTTGCTGTTTAAAGGTTTTGTACCACTCTGCTGTATAGCCATCAGCTCCTGGGGATTTGTTAGCTTTAAGTTTCATAATTGCTTTTTCCAATTCTTTAGGATGCATTTCTGACAGTAGTGTTTTATTTTGTGACTCCGTAAGTTGGGGAAGGTTTAATGTGTTTAGGAATGCCTCGGATGCGTTTTTATGTTTTTTGTGGGAGTATAAGTTCTTATAGTAATTCTCGAAGCTTTTAAGAATATCCTGAATTCTGAATTTTATTTCCTTTGATACTGGGTCTCTGATTTTGTAGATTGCTCTTTCTGTTTGATGTTTCCTCAATTTATAGGCTAGCAATTTTGCCGATTTACTGCCTGCTTCATAGTATTTTTGTTTCAAAAATGTAAGTTTCTTCTGGATTTCTATTGTGTAGATCTCATTTATTTGGTTTTTAATTTCCTTAATCTTGAGTGAGTCAGTAGAATGAGTGTTGCCTTTGTGTTCTTTTTCTAGGTTCCTAAGTTCTGACTCTAATGTGGATAGTTTTTCTTGTCTTAGTTTCTTTTGGGTTGCCAGTTTTGCAATAATCTTTCCTCTTATTACAGCTTTGCATGCATCCCACAGTATTGAAGGGGATACTTCTCCATTATCGTTATCTTCCAAATATCTGAGAATATCTGATTCCAATTCATCTTTCAATGGTCCTTTCAGGACATTTGAATTTAACCTCCAAGAAAATGTATTATTTGTGTATTCTTGGATATTTAAGTCCATGTAGATCGGACTGTGGTCAGAGAGATCCATCAGTCCTATTTTACATGTTTTTACTCTTCCAATGTCTCTATTAAACATAAAAAAATAGTCAATCCTTGAGTAGGATGAATGTGGAGTTGAGTAAAATGTATAGTCTTTTACACTGGGGTTGAGTTCCCTCCACACGTCACAGATTCCCATTTCTTTTAGTAGCATCCGAGTCTTCCTGTTTTGGGTGTTATTTTGATGTGGAGAATTACCAGAAGCATCCCAGTATGGATTCAGTCTAAGATTGAAGTCCCCACCACATATCACTAAACCTTGAGCTTTAGTTATCATTAGGTCGAATACATTTTTATAAAATTTCCAGTTAGCCCCTGGGGGAGCATACACATTCAGCAGGGTGATATCTTCTCCCTCTAGCCGCCCAGTTACCAAACTGTATCTCCCTTCTTTATCTTTGTGTTCTGATTTTTTTTCAAATGTAATTTTGGTTGATATCAATGTCGCTACTCCCCTCCTCCTCCCTGACTTATATGAAGATGAAGAGATCATTTTAAACCCTTGTCTACTGAGTTTATTGTGTTCCACGTCTGTTAGGTGGGTTTCTTGTAAAAATATTATTCCTGCTTTGTCTTTTTTCATTTTGCCTAGAATCTTGGATCTTTTAACTGGATTCAGGATTCCTTTTACATTATATGAAATTATTTTGGTTATACCCTGTTTCTCCATTGTGTTGTTTTGTTTAGTATAACTGTGTGGTGGCCCTCATTTGTGCTACTCAGAAACTGAAAGAACATTAAAAACAAGAAAAACATTAAGAACATAGTGTATAAAACTTTAAAACAAAAAGCTGTCAGAAGAACTTCCTGAGCTGAGGTCTTTTTAAAGACCCTGGAAGAGCCTTGATGGAGTGAAGGCCCTGAGGGAAATTCCTCAAACTCTGTTACGTGTTGAGGGCCCTCTCTTACCACTGTAAGCTGCCCCATGCTTTTAATGTGTTTCAGAACCCAATCCAAACTTGTAATGATTTTATTTTTTTTTCCTATTATGCCTAAACCCTGTGAAATTGTGTGCACCCTCCCACCCCCATCACATCAAACATTCACGCAAAAACAGTATTTGTTAGTATGAGGAGAACATGTGGATTATTGTCACATTTCTATTTTAACAATTTTTTTTTTTTTATTACAAAGACTTATTTGTTTCAAATATTATGACTGTTCCATGAAATGTTTTACCACATGCCGAATACGCATCTCCTTTAATGTTTGTTACCTTGTATGAGGGGGGTTGGATGTGCGGATTGATTCAAGAGAAAAAAAAAAATAAAAAGGTCGCTATACCAACCTGAAAACGGATAGTTTATCCGCGACGCTCTGGCGCTTGGTTTCCCGCTGCTGGTCCGTGGATTTTGAAGGTCTTTGTGTTGTCCATGTTTGCGCTTTGATCTTCTCACTCGGGTCTGCTGCGGGTTTAAATACCGTTACCGGGAGCCCTCTTTTCGCCATGTCAGCTGTTGCTTCTTCCGCCGAATTATAGAGACACGTTTCATCGCCGTAGAAGACCCTTAACTTCGCAGGAAATGGAGTCTGAAAGCGCAATTTCTTCTCTCTTAACACCTTTTTCGCGTCATTGTATTCCCTGCGCTTTTTAAGGACCTCCGGGGCGTAATCGTGTTCCACGTAGACTTTTCTCTCCTGGTGCATAAATCCTTTTTTCTGCCAGGCCAGTCTTACAACCTCTTGTTTTATTTTGAAATTGGAAAATCTTACCAACACCGAACGTGGGGGCGCTTCCGCCGCCGGCCTAGCGGCTAATGAACGATGTGCCTTTTCTATCTTCAAGTCGGTGGTTTGTGGAATATCCAATTTCTCTCTTAGTAAGGATTCCACGCATTCTGCCATTGAGTTAAAACCGTTTTCGGCTCCTTCTATCAGACCATGAATTCTTATATTGTCTCTTCTCTCTCTTCCTTCTTGGTTGGCTAGCCTAGCCTCTATAGATGCTTGTCTTTTGCGTAGGTCCAGCACAGAATCTTCGAGCACTTTTATTCGTTCCTCTGTTTCCAAGATTCGGTTCTCGGCCTGGTCCACTCTGCTGTTTGTCCTTTTCAATTCTTCTCTGAATTCCCGAAATTCGGCCGTAACTTCTCGGCGAAATCGTCGTAGCTCCTCAAATAGTGATTTCAGGCTAACCTTTTTGTTAGCTATCACCAGTTCCTCGTCTTCTGAACGGAGATCTTCCAGTTCAGATTCTCCGGCTGATACGTGTCCTGGCCTGGAGAATTTCAGTTTCTTCTGTTTTCCTTTAGACATGATGATTTTGTCTTTTGATTTTCACTCCTCCAAAAATCCGTTAAGTTTGATTTTCAAGGTGTTATCCTGGATTGGGTCTGAGAGCTTCAGTGTTAAGCTGCAGTCGCCATGGCGTCCAGACCGGAAGTCAAAAAAAAAAAAGATTTTTTAATAGAAATGTTGGCCGACTAAAAGTATTTCCATGCACACTCAATACTTGGTCAGGGCTCCTTTTGCATGAATTAATACTGCATCACTGTGGCATGGCATGAAGGTGATCAGCCTGTGTTACTGCTGAGGCATTATGAAGGCCCAGGTTGCCTTGATAGCAGCCTTCAGCTCATCTTTTTTCTTGTTGCTCTGAGAGAGAGCAGTCGCATTTTTTCTTCCCTCCTCCCGTCTGCCTTCCTGACCTATTCCCAGCATTGCAATGTTGCGTTTTTGTTTAGTCGCTCTTCTTTGCTGAATCTTAATCTAAACGGAAATTATGGATTTGGAAGCGGCTTAAATGTGCTATTGTCACTATTTTTCAACAAGAATTGGGCCAAGGGGGAGCCCAAGAATTGGAACCTGCGAGGAGACTCATGGACATTGGAATTCATGCGTCTGTGGAAACATCATTATTGGTTATGATGTCAGGACTTCTATTTTTGGCTGTGAAGTTCCCTGATGTATCAGAAATTGAAGGAAGATGAGAGAGCTGATCAAAGCGGACCCGGCAAGCTCCTTCATCAAATTCGACCAGTTGGGGAGGGCACGACTAGCGGCAAACGGTGAACTGAATGACAGTGATTCAGTGGAGGAATACATCTGGAGCCCTGTGCTCTCCATGGGTTTAAAGTTTAAGCCTGCATATGGAAATTATGAAAGCACAGAATTGCACGGGTGAGGAAAAATCTATTCTCTGAGTGCACTGTGCAGATTTGATTTCACCTTGTCTTGGTACCCTGTATTTACATTCCTCCTGATGAAGATAAGCGGAAGAGTGGCTCTGCTAACCCAAACATCGACAAACAATGGCTGTTGTTCTGCAGATTGAGCTCCTCAAGGACAGCGCTCATGTGTTTACAGAACTTGCCACCTGCATGAGGAGAGATAAACTCTGGACATGCCGTGTAGAACACATGACTATCCGTTGCCAGGGGGTGCCTGACACATCTCCACACTGCATTATACACTGATCATATGCTGACTACATACACTGGTCTCTCTCGCTTGTTATTGTGTGATCTGTCTGCTAAATGTGCATTGAGGTTTTTTTTTTTCCTGCAATCAAAATTTCGCTCACTCACTGAGCGATATTTTGATAAACATGTTTTTTTCTCTCGCCTACTGTGTCATCCCATATTTCTTTCTTTATCCCCACTATGACTGGCGCCTAGCGGCTGCCCTGGCCTTGGATGCGCTCTGCAGAGCGTGCCCAAATGCCAAGTCACGTTTCGTTACCTTGTATTCATACATGTGTAATGACAATAAAGTTGAATCTCATCTCATCTCATCTCATCTGCATTGTTGGGTCTGGTGTTTCTCATCTCCCTGTTGACAATATTTCATAGATTCTGTATGGGGTTTAGGTCAGGAGAGTTTGCTGGCCAGTAAAATATGGTGATACCATGGTCATTAAACCAGGCTTTGGAACCTTTGGCAGCAGTGTGGGCAGGTGCCAAGTCCTGCTGGAAAATGAAATCAGAATCTCCATAAACCTTGTCAGCAGAGGGAAGCATGAAGTGCTCTAAAATGTCCTGGTAGACAGCTGCACTGACTTTGGACTTGATAAAACACAGTGGACTAACACCAGCAGATGACATGGCTCCCCAAATCAGGTGCCAAGTCCTGTCACTTGAAAATCAAGGTTCCAGAGTCTGGAGGAAGAGTGAACAGGTACAGAATCCAAGTTGCTTGAGGTCCAGTGTGAAGTTTCCTCAGTCAATGATGATATGTGGAGCCATGCCATCTACTGGTGTTTTTCCACTGTGTTTAATCAAGTCCAATGTCAGTGTAGCCATCTAACAGGAAATTTTAGAGCACTTCATGCTTCCCTCTGCTGACAAGCTTTATGGAGATGTTGATTTCATTTTCCAGCAGGACATGGCACCTGCCCACACTGCCAAAAGTACAAATACCTGGTTTAATGACCATGGTATCCCTGTGCTTGATTAGCCAGCAAACGCTCATGACCTAAATCCCATAGAGAATCTATGGAGTATTGTCAAGAGGAAGATGAAATAAACCAGACCCAATAATGCAGACAAGCTGAAGGCCGCTATAAAAAGCAACCTGGGCTTCCATAACACCTCAGCAGTACCACAGGCTGATCGCCTCCATGCCATGCTGCATTGATGCAGTAATTATGCAAAAGGAGGCCTGACCAAGTATTGAGTGTGTACATGGGCATACTTTTCAGTCGGCCAACATTTCTACTAAACATCAATTTTTTTTAATAATTTTGTGTAATAGTCTAATTTTTTGAGAAACTGAATGTGGGGTTTTCATGAGCTATAAGCCATAACCATCGAAATTAAAAAAAAAACAAACAAAACACTTCAATTCAATTCAATTCAATTCAATTTTATTTATATAGAGCCATTTCACAACAACAGTCATCTCATAGCACTATCAACTGTAGGGGGAACCCCCACAGTTGCAGAAAGACCCCAGCAATCAGGCGATCCCCTGTGAGCAAGCACTTGGCGACGGTGGAGAGGAAAACCTCCCTTTTAACAGGAAGAAACCTCCAGCAGAACCAGGCTCAGGGAGGGGCAGTCATCTGCCGCAACTGGCTGAGGGGTGAGGGGACAGAGAAGATGAAAAGAACAGACATGTAGAGAGCAAACAGCACGATGGGGACTCAATGGGGACGCAGCAGATGCTAACATTGAGCTGGAGGGTTTTCACATGATACGAGCTGACCGAACACCAGAGAGTGGCAAAACTAGGGGCGGTGGAGTGATAATGTATGTTAACAACAACTGGTGTAGACCGGGACATATCACTGTTAAACAACGACACTGCAGCAAAGACATTGAGTTGCTAGCTGTTAGCATGAGGCCTACATATCTCCCGAGAGAACACTCACACGTGATCTGCATTGTTGTTTATGCAAATCCGACGGCGAACGCTGGGACAGCGCGTGACGTCATCCATTCAGTAACCAGCAGGCTGCAGACAGAACACCCAGATGCTCTTTTCCTCATCTCAGGCGATTTCAACCACGTTTCACTGTCTCCCATTCTGCCCACTTTCACCCAGTATGTCACATGCCACACTAGAGACAATAAAACACTGGATTTGTTCTACGCAAACACTAAGGAGGCGTACACCTCATCACAACTCCCCCCACTTGGGAGATCGGATCACAACTTGGTTCATCTCCGACCGGTGTACAAACCCCTAGTGCACAGACAACCTCCGGCCATGCACACTGTGGAGTTATGGTCTGAGGAGACAATGGACACTCTAAAGGACTGTTTTGAAGCCACTGCCTGGAAGCAGCTCTGCGATCCACATGGTGAGGACATCGATGGCCTCATTCACACCTTCACGGGCTACCTCAGCTTCTGTGTGGACAAATCCGTTCCCACCAAGACCATACGGCGTCACTCAAACAACAAACCCTGGATCAACCCTGAGATAAAAACACTTCTGAGAGAGAAGAAGAGGATCTTCTGGTCGGGGAACAGGGAGATGCTGAAGTCCGTACAGAGGGAGCTGAGGAGAAAGATCAGAGAAGGCAAGGACAGCTTCAGGAAGAAGATGGAGGACAAGCTGCAACAGAGCGACATCAGCGGGGTCTGGAGAAACCTCAAAACCATCTCGGGTCTCCAGAATACCTCCCCCCAGGCCACGGGGGGCAGGGAGTGGGCGAACAACCTGAATCTGTTTTTCAATAGATTTGACCAACCGCCCTCCCCCCTGTCTGCACAACAACCACTGCTGCCTCTAAGAAATCAAGTCCTGCTACCCACTCCCCACTCCACCGACACCCCCCCCCCCCACTCCCAACACACAGCCCCCCATCCTGACCCTGACCAAGACCCAGGTGAGGACGGAGCTGAGGAAGATCAAGGCGAGGAAGGCGTCGGGACCGGACGGCATCAGCGCAAAGCTCCTCAAGTCCTGTGCAGACCAGCTGTGTGGGATTGTGACGTATATCTTCAACATGAGCCTGAAACTGGGGAGGGTACCACAGCTGTGGAAAACATCTTGTGTGGTACCTGTACCAAAAACTTCCCACCCCAAAGACCTGAACAGCTTCAGACCGGTGGCCTTGACGTCCCACTTGATGAAGACCCTGGAGAGACTGCTCCTTGCTCATCTCCGCCCCCTGGTGGAACCAGCGATGGATCCACTCCAGTTCGCCTACCAGCATGGCATTGGGGTGGAGGATGCGGTGATCTTCCTCCTTCACCGTTCTCTGTCCCACCTGGAGAAGCCCGGGAATATGGTGAGGATCATGTTCTTTGACTTCTCCAGTGCTTTCAACACCATCCAACCGATGATCCTGAAGGACAAGCTGCTGCGCGCAGGGGTGGACCAGCACCTGTCATCATGGATCCTGGACTACCTCACGAACCGGCCTCAGTTTGTGAGAACCCGGGACTGTGTTTTCGACACGATCATCAGTAGCACGGGGGCCCCCCAGGGAACGGTGCTGGCTCCCTTCCTGTTCACTCTTTATACTGCGGACTTCTCACACAACACAACACATTGCCATCTACAGAAGTTCTCTGATGACTCTGCGATCGTTGGTCTCATCTCCAGCGGAGATGAAGCTGAGTACAGAGGGCTTATCCAGGACTTTGTGGACTGGTGCCATCGGAACTGCCTCCAGATCAACGCGAGGAAAACTAAGGAGCTGGTGGTGGACTGCCGCAGGCATGGACAGCCCCTCACAGCACCAGTAAATATACAGGGAACAGACATCGAGATGGTGACATCCTACAAGTACCTGGGTATTCATCTGAACAATAAACTAGACTGGTCACACAATACTGACGCACTCTACAAGAAGGGACAGCGCAGGCTGTTCCTGCTGAGGAGACTCAGGTCTTTTGGTGTACAAGGGGCGCTGCTGAAGTCATTCTATGACACGGTGGTGGCATCAGCCATCACTTTTGGAGTGGTCTGCTGGGGCAGTGGCATCACTGCAGCCGATAGGAAGAGACTGAACAAACTGATTAAGAAAGCTAGCTCTGTCCTGGGGCAACGCCTTGATCCGATGGAGGAGATAGGAGAGAGAAGGACGGTGGCTAAACTGTCATCTCTGCTGGAGTCCGAGTTCCACCCTATGCAGGACATACTGGATGCACTGAGGAGCTCATTTAGCAGCAGACTACATCATCCCAGGTGCACAACCGAGAGGTTTCGTAGGTCCTTCCTACCAACGGCTGTCAGACTGTACAACCTAAGCAGGGCTGCTCGCAGAGATAGCAAAAAGACGTAACAAACTAATAGTTTTTTTTGAATGCAAAAGATGCAATAGACTTACACAATGGTCCTCTCCGGCATACAACTAGGAACATACCGGTCGCTATGGAGGGTGAGAATATGTATGGGCACATAATCATACCATGTAGGATAACTAAATAGACGGTTATGCTGTTTCATCCCACCTAGCAACAATGCTCTGCACTGTGTGTGTTTATATATTTACATATTTATTCCATCTAGCTACAATGCTCTGCACTGGGTGTGTTTATATTTATATATCTATATATTTATTCCATCTAGCTACAATGCTCAGCACTGGGTGTGTTTATATTTATATATCTATATATTTATTCCATCTAGCTACATTGCTCCGCACTGTGTGTGTTTATATACTTGCATATTTATTCCACCTAGCTGCAATGCTCCGTACTGTGGGTGTTTATATATTTACATATTTATTCCATCTAGCTACAATGCTCTGCACTGTGTTCATATATTCATATATTTATTCCATCCAGCTACAATGCTCTGCACTGTGTGTCTGTGTGTGTGTGTGTATATATATATTTTATAGTAATATGTACATATGTATATTAGCTGCTCTTGCTTGCTTGTTTTTTTTTTTTTTTTCTTGCCTTCTGATTGTTGCTCTGAGTGTTGCTATCCCTGTGCTGTTGCAATCCTGGCATTTCCCCGTTGTGGGACTAATAAAGGCTTATCTTATCTTATCTTATCTTATCTTATCTATGGGAGAGAACAAACAGATGTTAATTACCAGCAAAAAAAAAAATATTTCATTGAGAGTGAAGAAAGGAGTGAGGCCCAGTGCATTATTGGAGGTCCCCCAGCTGACTAAACCTATTAGCAGCATAACTAAGGGAGGGTTCAGAAACACATGATCCCTCCCTAATTGTAGGCTATATCAAAAAGGAAGGTTTTAACCCTATTCTTAAAAACAGAGATCAAGTCTGACTCCCAAATCCAAATTGGCAGCTGGTTCCACAGGAGAGGAGCTTGATAACTGAAGGCTCTGCCTCCCATTGTACTTTTGGAGATTCTAGGTATTACAAGTAATCCTGCATTTTGGGAGCGTAGTGCTCTGTTAGGATAATATGGTAGTATCAGATCTTTTAAATAAAAAGGGGCCTGATTGTTTAGAGCTTTGTAAGTAAGAAGAAGGATATTAAACTTAATTCTAAACTCTATGGGAAGCCAATGAAGGGAGGCCAGAACCGGAGAGATATGATCTCTCTTTCTAGTACCTGTTAAAACTCTTGCTGCAGCATTCTGGATCAGCTGAAGACTTTTTAAAGATGTTTTAGGACAACCCGATAATAAAGAATTACAATAATCTAATCTCGAGCTAACAAAAGCGTGGATCAGTTTCTCAGCATCACTCTGAGACAAGATGCTTCTGATCTTGGCAATATTACGCAAATATAGAAGGCAGTCTTAGAAACAAACTTAATATGTGAATTGAAAGACAGATCTTGACCAAAAATAATTCCAAGGTTCCTCACAGAGCTATTAAGAGAAAGAGTAACCACATCCAAACTGAAAGTTTGATTTGGAAAGGTATTTCTAAGGTTTTTTGGACCAGCAAGAATGACTTCAGTCTTATCTGAATTTAATAGCAGGAAATTACAAGTCATAGCTACATTGCTCCGCACTGTGTGTGTTTATATATTTACATATTTATTCCATCCAGTTACAATGCTCTGCACTGTAGGCTGCACGGTGGCGCAGTGGTTTAGCACTGTGGCAGCACAGTTTTACCCTCGGCCAGGGGATCGCGGGGATCATGAGATCGTGGGTTCGATCCCAGCCTCTGACCAACAGTGAGCTGTGTGGAGTTTGCATGTTCTCCCCGTGTTGCGCGGGTTTACTCCGGGATTTCTCCGGTTTCCTCCCACACACCAAAAACATGTAGGTTTAGGGCGCTCGCGCATGCAGCGACCAGCGGCCGGTGGCTTGTCACCAGACTGCAAACCAAGTCTACCTACGGGTACAAATAAGTAACAAAAAAAAAAAAAAAAAAAAAAATGCTCTGCACTGTGTCTGTGTGTATATATATATTTATAGTAATATGTACATATGTATATTAGCTGCTCTTGCTTTTTTTTCTTGCCTTCTGATTGTTGCTCTGAGTGTTGCTATCCCTGTGCTGTTGCAATCCTGGAATTTCCCTGTTGTGGGACTAATAAAGGCTTATCTTATCTTATCTTATCCAAGTTTTGATTTCCTTAAGACAGGCTTCCAACTTGGCTAATTGATTACTATCATCTGGCTTCATTGACAGGTATAATTGTGTGTCATCTGCATAACAATGAAAATGTATAAAGTGCTTTCTAATAATGTTGCCTAACGGAAGCATATATAAACTAAAAAGAGTAGGGCCTAGCACAGATCCTTGTGGAACTCCATGACTGAGCTTTGAGTGGAAAGAAAACAATAATGAGAAAACTCATTGTTCTCAAATAATGAGAAAACTCATTATTGACATGAACAAACTGGAACCTATTAGATAAATAAGATCTAAACCACTGCAACGAAGTTCCATTAAGTCCAACATAGTGTTCTAATCTATCAAGTAGAACATTATGATCGATAGTATCAAAAGCTGCACTAAGGTCTAAAAGGACAAGTACAGAAACAAGTCCATTATCAGATGCGATGAGGAGGTCGTTAATGGCCTTCGCTAAGGCTGTTTCAGTACTATGATGGATTCTAAACCCAGATTGAAACTCTTCAAATAAACCATTTCCCTGCAGGTGGACAAATAATTGCATAGCAACAACAGTTTCTAAGATTTTTGAAATGAAAGGGAGATTAGAGATTGGTCTATAGTTAGCTAAAGCTCCTGGATCTAGCGTTGGCTTTTTGAGTAAGGGTTTAATTACGGCAGGTTTAAAAGCCTGCGGTACATGGCCTAAAGTTAATGAAGAATTGATTATATGAAGACTAAAGCTACCAATAAGTGGGAAGATTTCTTTAAATAACCTGGTAGGAATAGGGTCTAAAAGACAAGTTGAAGGCTTGGATGAGGAAACTATTTTGTCTAACTCTAAAAGGTCAATTGGAGTAAACTCATCAAGACAGATATCAGTTGAAGGAGTTGTAGTAGTTACTGTATTTAAGTTAACGGTGTGAAGAATCTGATTGATTTTATCCCTGATGGATGAAATTTTATTATTGAAAAAGTTCATAAAGTCCTGACTAGTAAGCTCTAAGGGAATGCTAGGATTGACAGAGTCCTGACTCTTTGTCAGCCTGGCTACAGTACTGAAAAGAAACCTGGGATTATTCTTGTTCTCTTCTATTAATGCAGAATAATAACTCGTTCTAGCTTTTCTAAGAGATTTTTTATAAATTAAAAGATGATTTCTCCAAGCTAAATAGAGTTCATCTAAATTAGTGGAGCGCCATTTTCTTTCTAATTGACGAGTCTTCTGTTTAAAGCTACGAGTTTCTGTGTTGAACCAAGGAGTTAGAAATCTCTGATTAGACTTTTTCTTTTTTAAGGGGGCCACCAAGTCTAGAGTCTGATGCAGAGAAGCTGTAACACTATCTACCATGCTATCAATTACAGAAGGAGCAAACTGTCTATAGCTTATTTCCATTGTGTTGACACATGGCATAGAGGAAACAATCAAACAACAATGATCTGTGTGGAGTTTGCATGTTGCATGTTCTCCCCGTGTTGCGTGGGTTTACTCCGGGATTTTTCCGGTTTCCTCCCGCATGCCAAAAACATGCAGGTTAGGGATACGGGGCGCTTGAGCACGCAGCGACCGGCAGCTGGTGGCTTGTCACCAGACTGCAAAACAAATCTACCTACGGGTACAAAATAAGTACAAAAAAAAATAAATAAATAAATAAATAAATAAATTTGGTAACAGCATCATCTGAGAGGCATCTACTGTAGTAATATTTTTCTTTTGGAGCCAAATAGTCAGAAATAGTAAAATCAAAGGTTAACAGACAATGGTCTGACAGTACAGGGTTATGAGGAGACACTACCAGATTTTCTATTTCTATGCCATATGTCAGAACAAGGTCTAACGTATGGTGGAGATAATGAGTTGAATTTCCTACTTTCTGAGAAAACCCAATCGAGTCTAATATTGAATTAAATGCCACATTAAGGCAGTCACTATCTACATCTACACGTATATTAAAGTCCCCTACTATAATTATTTTATTTATAATCTGATTTCAGCACTAAATCAGCTAAGAATTCAGCAAATTCGGATAAAAATTCTGAGTAGGTTGACTTGAAATATATCACTCTGTGTGTAATGAATCTATATAATATATGAGTTTCACCTTTTGAATTGAATTATTGAAATAAATCAACTTTTCAATGACATTATAATTTATTGAGATGCACCTGTATTTACTCTGTTCCAATGAATGTCTGGGGTCAGCCTAAAGGTGGATTCACACTTCAACGTTTGGACTGACTTTTACTGACATTTCTGCTGGCAAAAGTTAATGATAGTTGGTGTTTGTTGGCAAATGCTGGCGAAGTTGTGTTCTTTGAAGATTTTCAGCATACTGAAAATTTGCAGACGTTTGGAAATTCACATTGGTAAAAGCTGTGCTCAGTTTGTAAAAGTTCTTGAGCGCTGGGCTAAGTTATGCAGAATTTGCCTAAGTCAGCCTTAGTGAAAGCTGGGTTCAGACTATAGCGTTGGGACCGACTTTTACAGACGTTTTGAAAAATCAGAGAAATTAGTCCAAACATTGGTGAAATTATGTTCGCGAGCAGGTTTTTTTAATGCAGCGCACACCAACTTTTATAAACTTTTACAAACTTTTGCTAGCATTTGCCAGTGTTGCATTAACCCTCCTGTTGTCCTCATATTCTGTATACACCCCGTGTCCTCCGGGTCAAAATGACCTGTCTTCACTAAACCCCCAATATAAGCAGCTTAATAGAATTTTAAACACCAAATTTTATTTTGCTTGAAGAAACAACTTGTCATTCACCACAAAATGTGTGAATACCTGAGTTTTCCCTCTTCACCTGTATAAGAAAGAATAGAAATGTGCAAAAATGAGTTTTGAATGCATTTTTATTCATCCCAATGATTCCGTTTCTTTTGATTTTTTTTTTTTTTTTTTTGCTAGTGAACAATGTAAGAAAATATACAATCCAAAAATGTGAAAAACAACATAACTCATTCAACTAATTAGCACATGTAGGGCAGTATGCAAGTGCACAGCCTTTGCAGATATTTTTCTTACACCTGCAGCACACTGTATGTGTTTTACAGTCCTTCTTTGGCGGGCAGAACTGACATCTCTTCTTCTTACTTGCCCCAGCTGGGGCAGCGGCTGTGGCAGCTGGATCCTCAGGTTGATCAGGAGTTCCTGCACTATGAATAGCTTTCACAACTGCTGCAGAGGCTTCTGTGCGGGGGACATGCTTCCTTCTTTCAATGAGTGGAGTTACAAGTGCCTTTCCTAGCTGCTCCAGAAACACCTTCCTCTTGTTCTGCTTACGAGGCATCCAGGTCGGGTTGAGCTCTCTCCAAATCACAAAGGCATTGTAGGAGGAAACATCAATGATGTTGTGGAAGATGACCAGGGGCCAGCGGGCAGTCATCCTTCTGCAGCTGTATGTCCCAATCACCTTATCTAGGTTGTCCACACCTCCTTTGTTGCAGTTGTAGTCTAGGATGATGGCTGGCTTCTTGTCCTCACGATCGCTAATGGCAGCATCTTTGTGCTGTGTGCTCAGAAGTACTACATTCTTGTTTTCCTTTGGGAGGTAGGAAACTAGAGTGGTGGTGGGCGTGAAGGCAAACTTTGATGAGAAGACCTCTCTCTCCTTTGATGCAAGCAGTGCAGGTGGGAGCTCAGGCTTGTTCTTTCGAACTGTGGCAACCATGGTGATCTTCCTCTTCAGGAGCTGCTGTCCGAGTTCATAAGAGGTGAAGAAATTGTCACATGTCACATTGTGACCCCTCAGTCCCTCTGTCACATCAAGCACAACTTCCATCCCCTGGTTCTTCTCTGGGCCTCCACTGGTCGGCTTCCCTGTATAGACTTGCATCTTCCAAGCGTAGCTTGATTTGGCATCGCAAGCCACCCATGACTTGATCCCATATTTTGCTGGCTTGCTGGTCATATACTGCCGGAAAGGACAACGACCTTTGGACAGAAGAGATTAGCATCAGTGATTAGTATCAGTGTCACAGAAAACAGTCATAGAAATCAATAGTGAAAACTATTACATTATTATATTTTATTACAAATATGAAAATAAATTACCTCTAAATGGAACCAGTTGCTCATCCACTGTTACGTCAGGCCCTGGGTTGTAGAGGTAAGGCAGCCGCTCCACCCACTTGTCCCAGACCTCTCTTATGGCTGCAAGTTTGTCTGTCACACGTCTTGCTGGTCTTGACTCAAATCAAATCATAGCAGTTATCAAATCGTAGCAGTCTTGAATAGGTGTGAAAGACTTTGAGTGGCATTGTGGCTCGGAAAATTGGCCTTCCACTCTCTGCATCCCATAGACTAGCTGCAGCCTCACCTCGGGACCTGTATACACCTGCTAAGATTAGCAGCCCTAAGTAGGCCTGCAGGTCAGTCTCATCCATCTTTTTCCAGCTGTCTCCATATTTGCGAAAACCCTCCAGATTTGTCATCTCCAGGATTATTTTTTTGTATTGCTGGTGTGATGAACAGGTAGAATGCAGAGACAGTGTCATGGGCATGAGAAACGACATACCTTGTGGGTCCTGGGGTCATCTTTATTACATTTTGTTCTGCCTCCCTGCCGTGTTGGTCATATGCTGCCGAGGACCATGTTATTTTGCCGTTTTTTGAAAGGAAAGTCTCTCTTTCAGCTTCAGGGTTTTCTTCTTCTTCTTCTTCTGAAGATGATTCATCATGCTCTGGGTTGTATTCCTCCCCATCTTCTTCTTCTGATACATCCTCCACTTCCTCTTCTGAATCAGAGTTGTCTTGCTGGACATCTGAAAAAATCAGCTCTATAGCCTGTTTGACGGTATAACACGCACTCATGGCTTCAGCACAGAGAGAATTTGGGGTACTGTCATCTGCAGCACCTTTATAACCTCTGGAAATCCACCTGTCTTGTCTTGTTTACGTCTGCTACTGATTGATCTGAGACTGATCAAAGGCACTGCAGTCCGCGAGAAGGCCACCTGTCTTGTTTTGTTTACGTCTGCTATTGTGTTGTTTACACCTGCTACTGATTGATCTGAGACCGATCAAAGGCACTGCAGTCCGCGAGAAGGCCACCTGTCTTGTCTTGTTTACGTCTGCTATTGTGTTGTTTACATCTGCTACTGATTGATCTGAGACAGAACTAAAACATTCTCACATTCTGTGGTGTGTAAATAACTCAGTGACCGTGATTTCAACTCAATTTGACTGTCGGGTCATTTTGTCCCGAAGACGACCTTTGTACCTTTTTTTGTACAGCTTACATGGAAATGTGAATAAAGGCAACAATTCACTTATCCTAATGGTGGGGTCAATCTAGGAAAAGTCATAAAATTTTAAGTTGAAAAAGTATTGTTTAGGGGGATTTTTTTTGGTTTTTAACACAGTGGCGGGTTATTTTGACCCGAGGACAACAGGAGGGTTAAGCATTGGCAAACTTTTGCCAACTTAGGTTAACTTAAGCAACTGATTACTCAGCGCAGGTCAGCTGACATCAGCGTCAGGCGATACTCATATAAAGATCAACATTTGTGGAGGATTCCTGCCATTCTGGGCCTGCTTTTGGAGTGAACACATCTCCCTTGGGCATACAGTATATTTCACTATTTATTTTCGTTTTATATTCCTATGTAGTTACTTCTGCATGCCCTTTCCCCCTGTTCATTCATTCATTTATTCATTAATTCCTCTAAAAACATAATACAATAATGTCTATATAGACTCCAACACTAACTCTGCAATTAAAATGTGAATGTGGATGTAATAAAAAACTATTTAGTGTATCATCATATACTAAATAAAATAACGTGTGATTATATTTTGACTGTTACAACTCTCTCTATTAAAATAACATAAAATCCCATTAAATGTCATTTACATTTTCACTGTTTGATTTCCCACCATGGAAGCCAAACCAATAAATCCTGGAGAATGATTGTGTATGGAGCAGAAAATTAAGAACAGTAAATTTCTCAGTGAGGAGGGCTTTTTTTTTCTTTTGGTCCATCACATTTTTGGGAGATTATGTGTATATACAGTGGAGCAAAAAAGTATTTAGTCAGCCACCAATTGTGCAAGTTCTCCCACTTAAAAGATGAGAGAGGTCTCCAATTTTCATCATAGGTATAACTCAACTATGAGAGACAAAATGAGAAAAAAAAATCCAGAAAATCACATTGTCTGATTTTTGAAGAATTTATTTGCAAATTATGGTGGAAAATAAATATTTGGTCAATAACAAAAGTTCATCTCAGTACTTTGTTATATACCCTTTGTTGGCAATGACAGAGGTCAAACGTTTTCTGTAAGTCTTCGCAAGGTTTTCACACACTGTTGCTGGTATTTTGGCCCATTCCTCAATGCAGATCTCCTCTAGAGCAGTGATGTTTTGGGGCTGTCGCTGGGCAACACGGACTTTCAACTCCCTCCAAAGATTTTCTATGGGGTTGAGATCTGGACGCTGGCTAGGCCACTCCAGGACCTTGAAATGCTTCTTACGAAGCCACTCTTTCGTTGCCCGGGCAGTGTGTTTGGGATCATTGTCATGCTGAAAGACCCAGCCACGTTTCATCTTCAATGCCCTTGCTGATGGAAGGAGGTTTTCACTCAAAATCTCACGATACATGGCCCCATTCATTCTTTCCTTTACATGGATCAGTCGTCCTGGTCCCTTTGCAGAAAAACAGCCCCAAAGTATAATGTTTTCACCCCCATGCTTCACAGTAGGTATGTTGTTCTTTCTCCTTCAAACACGACAAGTTGAGTTTTTACCAAAAAGTTCTATTTTGGTTTCATCTGACCATATGACATTCTCCCAATCCTCTTCTGGATCATCCAAATGCTCTCTAGCAAACTTCAGATGGGCCTGGACATGTACTGGCTTAAGCAGGGGGACACGTCTGGCACTGCAGGATTTTGAGTCCCTGGCGGCGTAGTGTGTTACTGATGTAGCCTTTGTTACTTTGGTCCCACCTCTCTGCAGGTCATTCACTACGTCCCCCCGTGTGGTTCTGGGATTTTTGCTCACCGTTCTCGTGATCATTTTGACCTCACAGGGTGAGATCTTCCGTGGAGCCCCAGATCAAGGGAGATTATCAGTGGTCTTGTATGCCTTCCATTTTCTAATAATTGCTCCTACAGTTGATTTCTTCACACCAAGCTGCTTACCTATTGCAGATTCAGTCTTCCCAGCCTGGTGCAGGTATACAATATTGTTTCTGGGGTTGACAGCTCTTTGGTGTTGGCCATAGTGGAGTTTGGATTCTGACTGTTTGAGGTTGTGAACAGGTGTCTTTTATACTGATAACGAGTTCAAACAGGTGCCATTAATACAGGTACCGAGTGGAGGACAGAGGAGCCTCTTAAAGAAGAAGTTACAGGTCTGTGAGAGCCAGAAATCCTGCTTGTTTGTAGGTGACCAAATACTTATTTTACCAAGGAATTTACCAATTAATTCATTAAAAATCCTTCAATGTGATTTTCTGGATTTTTTTTTCTCATTTTGTCTCTCATAGTTGAGGTATACCTATGATGAAAATTGGAGACCTCTCTCATCTTTTAAGTGGGAGAACTTGCACAATTGGTGGCTGACTAAATACTTTTTTGCCCCACTGTATATGTTTTTTCTTTTTTTTAACTCCCCCTTCTCATCATTTCTTTTTCGTCCATGCATGTTTGATGTGAGTTTTGGTCTAAAAACATTGTTTTCCAATGGAGCTTAACTTAGACAAACTCTGCATAACTTAGCCCAGCGCTCAGGAACTTTTACAAACTGAGCACAACTTTCACCAACGTTTATTTCCAAACGTTGGCAAATTTTCAGCATGCTGAAAATTTTTTAAGGAATACAACTTTTGTCAGCATTTTCCAACAAACACCAACTATCATTAACTTTTACCAACTTTTGCCAGCAGAGCCAGACATTTGCCAAAACGTCAGTAAAAGTTTGTCCAAATGATGCAGTGTAAATCCTCCCAAAAAAGCAGGTCCAGAATGGTAGGAAGCTGTTATGTCTGAGAATGAGGCGCAGACAGTGGGCATGAACTGCACTCTCCTTTATTCAACACACAACTGAACTATATAGAGAAGGGTGGCGCCATATCGCACCACAGCTAGTTCGCCACGTGATGACGTCACCTACGGTGAGCCATCACATCCGAACACCACATTAAACCCCCCCCCCCTCGAAAAATCCAAAGAAATATGTACAACTACCTGGGCACCCTGGTGGACTACCGGTATGCCGGTGTGACTGGAGGGATTATCCTGCCACTGTTATCAGTCACGTCCTGGCTACACTTAAGAGTCCATTATTTACTTACAAAGTCCCTAAGGTAGCGGGGTCTCTGTCGAACCCGGACCAAGTGGCGCTCGGGCTGTGTCACCGTTGCCGGTTCTAGCGGACGTTTGTCAGGGGTTGTGGGTCTTGTGTCGTCAAAGTCCCAGCCTGATCTCGTCATGTCCACAGCCATCTCCTGATCTGAGGCCGAAGTCGGTGTCACTTTTCTGAGGTGGCCGGCGTGCCACCATGACCCATCAGTGAGACGAAAAGTGGCTGGACCTAACTGCGCTGTGATCTGTATCGGCAGTGTCCAAAACGACTGCATCTTGTAGGCGTGGTTGGGATGTTGGATCTGAACCCAGTCCAACACTGCGAGTTCAGGTCCCCTCACCCTGCGCTTCTTGTCAAACCTTTGCTTCATCCATTGTTATTGTTAGACCACCCTCCCACTAGGTGAAGGCATCTCCAGCGGTGTAGCAGCTGCTGGGGGCTGTAGTTGGTCCAGGGGAAGGCTCATCTCACGTTCCAGCATCAGTAATGCCGGGGAGCTGCCCGTTGTGGCGTGAGGTGTTGCTCTATAATATAGTAGGGTGCTCTGTAGTGTGGCTGAAAAGGGGAGCCCATCCTCTAGATGTGCCCTGAGACCGTTCTTGAGGGTCTGGTTGAATCTGTCCACCCTCCCATCCGTCTGAGGGCAGTGGAAGGCGGTTCTTATGTGATTGATGACCCTTTCTTTCATGAAGGCCTCAAAATCTACTGAGGTGAATTTCGGTCCGTTGTCCATTGTGATTGCATCTGGCAAACCCCAGTGGGCGAAAAGGGAGGTGAGGAAGTCAGTGACTACGTCAGCGATGACTGAGCCCGTGGGCCACACCTCGGGCCATTTTGAGTGGAGGTCGTAGGCCAGTAACAGAAAGTGTAGGTGCTGGGGGGCACTATGCAGTTCGTCGCACATGTCCAGTTGGATGTGTTTCCACCATGCACCGCCTAAGCAGTGAGTATTTGGCGCCAATTGAGTGAACGGTGGCTGAGCCCGGTGAGCGGGCTGTTGAGTCTGTGCAAGTTGAGTGACAGACCCTGGCAAAATGGTTTCGCTTCCTACAGCGGTAGCATTTCATCCCTCTGTCTCGGCAGGCAGGTGATTGAATCTGATGTTTAGATGAACCACAGTGACTGCAGTGTGGGCGCTCACCTGCATTGTCCTGTTTCCTACCCTTCTTCTTTTGGTTGCAGCAGGGAGGTGTGGGGCCGGAGTGCTGGGTGGTGATGGCAGCAACCTGTGTTTGCAGGGTTGGACAAGGGTCTTGTTGGATAGGCGACGTGTGATAATAGCTCATCCTCTGTCTCCATCTGGGACGCCAATTTCACAATCTCGTCCAGTGTTAGCTTGTCAGCTATTCAAAACAACCTACTCCGCAGTCTCCTGTTGTTAGTACGCTCCGCTAGCTAATCATCCATCCATCCATCCATCCATCCATCCATCTTCTTTTGCATAATCTTTTTTGGGTCATGGGGGGGGGGGGGGGGGGCTGGAGCCTATCCCAGCATCTTTTGGGTGAAAGGCAGGTGCTCGCTAGGTCCTGGAGGTCTGTTTTATAAAATGCCGAAGTGACTCACCCTCACGCTGGTGCTGCTGGAACAACATCGCTCTCTGTGCCGTTACACTGTTCCTGTCAGCATAAAACGTTTTCATCGCGGCCACATAGTCTTTGTATGTGTCCTAGGGCCCAGAGAGTAAAACATCCGCTGTCCTTCAGCACCAAGATAGCAGGTTAGCATCCCCTTTAGCTTCTCATCATTAGCATTGTTCACGCCGGTAGTGGCAATATAATTCCGAAATACCTTATGCCAGCGGGGCCAGCGGTCAGCGGCTCACCTGGTAGAACAAGGAATGGCTGTGGGGGATCTGTGAATGTTTTCATGACGGAGTTATTTGGGTTTATCTCGTCCCCATTTGTTATGTCTGAGAATGAGGCGCATACAGCGGGCATGAACTGCACTCTTCTTTACTCAACACACAACTGAATTATATACAAAAGGGTGGCACCGGATCGTGCCACGGCCAGTTCGCCACGTAATGACATCACCTACAGCAAGCCACCACATCCAAATACCACAGAAGCCTCCACAAACGCTAATCTTTATATGAGCGTCGCCTGATGCTGATGTCAGCTGACTTGCTCTGAGTATTCGTTTGCTTAAGTTAACCTAAGTTGTAGTGATGGGTCGTTCGCGAATGAAACGGCTCTTAGAGCCGGCTCTTTGAAGTGAACGACGGGAGCCGGCTCTTTATTGGGAGCCGTGTTGTTTTTTTTTTCCTTTCTCTCACCCTCTCGCTCTCACTTTTTTTTTTCTCTTCTAGCCGCACGTGATTGGTCAATATGTGTTTGTGCCTGCCTTGTGTTTGCGCTGAGGGGGGAGGGGCGGTAGTTACGCTCACAGCAGCAGTGCAGTAGCACACGAGCAGAGCAGGAGGAGAGAGAGAAAGAGAGCCAGGGGAAACAAGAAGAGACGACATTGACACATTTAGAAAGGTATAGTAAAGAAAATGAGTGACACCAGGAAAAGAAGCAAAATCTGGAACCATTTCAATTTTATTGACAATACAAAGGCAGAGTGTAGAGTCTGCCAGAAAAGAATATCATATAGAGCCGGCTCCACAAACAACCTGCACAGGCACCTGAGAACTGTCCACCCAGCAGTGCAATGGGAAGATAAAACACAGTCAGTTGAGTGTGATATTAATGAAGGTGCCAGTGTCTCTACTGCAACTGTTGCTGCTAAACCTACAACCCAGAGCTCTATGAGACAGTTTTTGCAGAAGTCTGTTTTCCCAGCAAGACAGAACTCAGTTGATGAAGAACTGGCAAAAATGATTGCACTTGATTTCCAACCATTTTCAGTTGTGAATGATAAAGGATTCAGGAAGTTTATTCATGCACTCAATCCAATGTATGCAATTCCAAGCAGGAAAACACTCTCCCAAAAAATCATCCCAGGCCTATATGACAGAGAACGTGCATCACTGCAAGAGAGGGTTAAAAAAGCGACAGCAGTCTGTCTAACGACTGACAGCTGGACATCCCAAACCATCACATCCTTCTTGTCAGTAACGTGTCACTTTATTGAAAATTATAAAATGGTGTCCTGTCTTCTGGATTGTTTTGAGTTCAGCGACAAACACACTTCTGAGAACTTAGCAGAAGAGCTGCATTGGTTTGCAGCGTTTTGTGTTGTTTCACTTTAAATTTGTTTAAAAGGAAAAAGCTGAAAATTTAAAGAGCTATAAGTTGAATTGTAAATAGTTGGTTTTTGAATTTTATAATTTACTTTTTACATTTTATGTGGAGGGAATAAACAAAAGCATATTTATATAATAAACATATATAAATAAAAAACATTTTTTACATTAGTAATTAATTTTGTGCATAATTTTATATTGTTGTTGATAATAAATTAAATTAATAAATTAAAGCAACAAAACAACCTGAAGAGCCGCTTGGGAGCCGAAAGAGCCGGCTCTTTTTAGTGAGCCGAGCCGAAAGAGCCGGTTCTCTAAAAAGAGCCGGAATTCCCATCACTACTAAGTTGGCAACAGCTACACATACACTAGCCTAAGTTGGCAAAAGTTTGCCAACACTGAATGCAACACTGAATGCAACACTGGCAAATGCTAGCAAAAGTTTGTAAAAGTTTGTAAAAGTTGGTGTGCACTGGATTAAGAAAGCCTGCTCATGAATGTAATTTCACCAACGTTTGGACTAATTTCGCTGATTTTTCAAAACATCTGTAAAATTCGGTCCAAACACTACAGAGTGAACCTAGCTTTAGAGATGAGAAAAGCCGGAGGCAGACACCTGAATCACTTCAACATACTTGTTTTAATGTAGAGAAGCAGCAGCTCTACATTGACTAGAATACCTCCCGATGAGCCTTTCAGTTTTGTTTTGGGCACAGAGATCCAGGACACTCCAAAGACACCATGTCCCTCTAGAATTACTAGTGTTATGTAGGGACCTGGGGCATTTAAACTTACAGTCCTTCTGAAATTTGGATCAGGATTATCTGAAGACAGACTCATAGATGAATTATAAGTAAATTAATGAGAAGATTCTGAGAAAAAAGAAACTCCCAGTGTATGAAATTCTTATACTTGATATTACAAGTTGCGAGAAAAAATCTATAGGTAAGATAAGATAAGATAAGCCTTTATTAGTCCCACAACGGGGAAATTCCAGGATTGCAACAGCACAGGGATAGCAACACTCAGAGCAACAATCAGAAGGCAAGAAAAGAAAAAAAAAAAACAAGCAAGCAAGAGCAGCTAATATACATATGTACGTATTACTATAAAATATATATATATACATACACACACAGACACACAGTGCAGAGCATTGTAGCTGGATGGAATAAATATATGAATATATGAACACACAGTGCAGAGCATTGTAGCTAGATGGAATAAATATGTAAATATATAAACACCCACAGTACGGAGCATTGCAGCTAGGTGGAATAAATATGCAAGTATATAAACACACACAGTGCGGAGCAATGTAGCTAGATGGAATAATATGTAGATATATAAATATATAAACACACCCAGTGCTGAGCATTGTAGCTAGATGGAATAAATATGTAAATATATAAACACACACAGTGCAGAGCATTGTTGCTAGATGGAATGAAACAGCATAACCGTCTACTTAGTTATCCTACATGGTATGATTATGTGCCCATACATATTCTCACCCTCCATAGCGACCGGTAAGTTCCTAGTTGTATGCCGGAGGGGACCATTGTGTAAGTCTATTGCATCTTTTGCATTCAAAAAACTATTAGTTTGTTATGTCTTTTTGCTATCTCTGCGAGCAGCCCTGCTTAGGTTGTACAGTCTGACAGCCGTTGGTAGGAAGGACCTACGAAACCTCTCGGTTGTGCACCTGGGATGATGTAGTCTGCTGCTAAATGAGCTCCTCAGTGCATTCAGTATGTCCTGCATAGGGTGGAACTCGGACTCCAGCAGAGATGACAGTTTAGCCACCGTCCTTCTCTCTCCTATCTCCTCCATCGGATCAAGGCGCTGCCCCAGGACAGAGCTAGCTTTCTTAATCAGTTTGTTCAGTCTCTTCCTATCGGCTGCAGTAATGCCACTGCCCCAGCAGACCACTCCAAAAGTGATGGCTGATGCCACCACCGTGTCATAGAATGACTTCAGCAGCGCCCCTTGTACACCAAAAGACCTGAGTCTCCTCAGCAGGAACAGCCTGCGCTGTCCCTTCTTGTAGAGTGCATCAGTATTGTGTGACCAGTCTAGTTTATTGTTCAGATGAATACCCAGGTACTTATAGGATGTCACCATCTCGATGTCTGTTCCCTGTATATTTACTGGTACTGTGAGGGGCTGCCCATGCCTGCGGCAGTCCACCACCAGCTCCTTAGTTTTCCTCGCGTTGATCTGGAGGCAGTTCCGATGGCACCAGTCCACGAAGTCCTGGATAAGCCCTCTGTACTCAGCTTCATCTCCATTGGAGATGAGGCCAACGATCGCAGAGTCATCAGAGAACTTCTGTAGATGGCAGTGTGTTGTGTTGTGTGAGAAGTCCGCAGTATAAAGAGTGAACAGGAAGGGAGCCAGCACCGTTCCCTGGGGGGCCCCCGTGCTACTGATGATCGTGTTGGACACACAGTCCCGGGTTCTCACAAACTGAGGCCGGTTCGTGAGGTAGTCCAGGATCCATGATGACAGGTGCTGGTCCACCCCTGCGCGCAGCAGCTTGTCCTTCAGGATCATCGGTTGGATGGTGTTGAAAGCACTGGAGAAGTCAAAGAACATGATCCTCACCATATTCCCGGGCTTCTCCAGGTGGGACAGAGAACGGTGAAGGAGGAAGATCACCGCATCCTCCACCCCAATGCCATGCTGGTAGGCGAACTGGAGTGGATCCATCGCTGGTTCCACCAGGGGGCCGAGGTGAGCAAGGAGCAGTCTCTCCAGGGTCTTCATCAAGTGGGACGTCAAGGCCACCGGTCTGTAGCTGTTCAGGTCTTTGGGGTGGGAAGTTTTTGGTACAGGTACCACACAAGATGTTTTCCACAGCTGTGGTACCCTCCCCAGTTTCAGGCTCATGTTGAAGATATACGTCACAATCCCACACAGCTGGTCTGCACAGGACTTGAGGAGCTTTGCGCTGATGCCGTCCGGTCCCGGCGCCTTCCTCGCCTTGATCTTCCTCAGCTCCGTCCTCACCTGGGTCCTGGTCAGGGTCAGGATGGGGGGCTGTGTGTTGGGAGTGGGGGGGGGTGTTGGTGGAGTGGGGAGTGGGCAGCAGGACTTGATTTCTTTAGAGGCAGCAGTGGTTGTTGTGCAGTCAGGGGGGAGGGCGGTTGGTCAAATCTATTGAAAAACAGATTCAGGTTGTTCGCCCACTCCCTGCCCCCTGTGGCCTGGGGGGAGGTATTCTGGAGCCCCGAGATGGTTTTGAGGTTTCTCCAGACCCCGCTGATGTCGCTCTGTTGCAGCTTGTCCTCCATCTTCTTCCTGAAGCTGTCCTTGCCTTCTCTGATCTTTCTCCTCAGCTCCCTCTGTACGGACTTCAGCATCTCCCTGTTCCCTGACCTGAAGATCCTCTTCTTCTCTCTCAGAAGTGTTTTTATCTCAGGGTTGATCCAGGGTTTGTTGTTTGAGTGACGCCGTATGGTCTTGGGTTGCGTTCAGACCAAGGTGCGTTCAGACCAAATGTGAATGGGCAAATTTTTCACGCAGCACGAATGCATTATAACTCAATGTAAACCCACGACATGAATTCACCGTCTGAGTGAGATGCAGACAGGTGAAGTTGCCTTTACAACTTCTGCAGCTGTGTTCAACCTGCTGTGGAAATCCCCAAAATAAAAAGGTTTATATTATCCGACGGGGCTCACCAGAAAAAGTTGTCCCAGCCTTCAAAACTTCACAAGATGGGTGTTTCTGTTGCTACCTTGCTAGCCTTGTTAGCACGTCTGTGGCAGGAATCCATGGGTAAATAACTCCGACATCCCGATTCAGCTGAAGAACTCCTGGTCCTTTTGTCTCCAGGTGAATGGTAGTCTCATTTTCAAACTAGTTTACTCTCCAATGTTGATATTTTTACTCAGATGATGGCGCTATCCGTGGGACGTGAACGCGTCAATGCGCAATTTCGCATGTGCTTGCCTTTTTGCATTTGCTTTGTATGGATTTGCACCGTCCATTCACGTTTGGTCTGAGTGCACCTTAAGAACCCTTTGCAATTTAATACATTTTCAATACAAGTCATACAGTATATCTGGCATCCTCGTCTCGAAAAGGCAATGGTTAGCGTGTCAAGGGTTGGAGCAGCGCCTGGAATGACTATACAGCCCAATCCATGAGTGAGCGTCTTTGGAGCAGTTGGTGCAGACTCAATTCAGTTCAATTCAGCTTTATTTATACTGCGCCACATAGCAACAAAAGCCGTCTCGTGGCGCCACAGTGCAGAAAAAAACTACACAGTCTCAGAAAAACCCAGCAATCAGACGATCCCCTATGAGCAAGCACTAGGCGACAGTGGAGAGGAAAAACTCCCATTTTGCAGGAAGAAACCTCTAGCAGAACCAGGCTCAGGGAGGGGCAGTCATCTGCTGCGACTGGCTGGGGGTGAGAGGATAGGGAGGATGGAGAGGACAGACATAAAAAACATAACAGTAAGATGCCAAGTACATTATTGGAGGTCAACCAGCAGTATGGATCAGATAACAACAGAACAAAAGTGGGGTTAAGAGA
Organism: Pholidichthys leucotaenia; assembly: GCA_020510985.1. Taxonomy (NCBI): domain Eukaryota; kingdom Metazoa; phylum Chordata; class Actinopteri; order Cichliformes; family Pholidichthyidae; genus Pholidichthys; species Pholidichthys leucotaenia. Next base: position 165,037,051 of record CM035838.1, on the reverse strand, counting down.
CACAAAGTCCCTCCTTAAGCGTAAGCTATATTAAGAAGGAAGGATTTTATCCTGTTCTTAAAAACAGAGACTGAGTCTGACTCCCGGACCCAGAGTGGTGACCGATTCCAGAGAGAGGGGGCTTGGTAACAGAAGTCTCTGCCTCCCACTGTACTTTTGGAGATTCTGGGCACCATAAGTAAGCCAGCATTTTGGGAGCGTAATGCTCTATTAGGATGGTAAGGTAATATCAGATCTTTTATATATTGGGGGGCCAGATTGTTAAGAGCTTTGAAAGTAAGAAGAAGGATTTTAAACTTGATTCTGATTCTATGTTAACAAGAACTGGTGCGTTAATGCCACGTTAGTGTCTAAACACTGCTCTCCGTTGGCGGAGTTCCTTATTGTTAATTGTCGGCCTTTTTATCTGCCGAGGGAATTCAGCAACGTGTTTGTAGTTGGTGTTTACATAGCGCCGAGCGCTAACGCTAAAGCTAATGCTAAGAAGGCACTCGGGGTACTGCACAATGCGATCAGTGAAATCCAAACGTTACACCCGGACAGTTTTGTGGTGGTTGCGGGGGATTTTAACCACACCAGCTTAAAGACTGTGCTCCCCAAGTTTAAACAATGTGTAGACTTTAAGACCAGAGGAGAGAATATGTTGGACTTAGTGTACACAAACACAGATGCATATAAAGCGATACCCCGCCCCCATCTCGGCCGTTCTGATCACATGTCCGTGATGCTGGTTCCTGCCTACAAACCTTTATTGAAGTGCAGCAGGCCAGCAGTGAAACAAATCAGGATTTTGCCAGAGAGTGCAACCTCTGCACTGCAAGACTGTTTTCAGCACACAGACTGGAAGATCTTCAAAATAGCAGCCTCCCAGGAAGACAGGACAGATGTGGAGGAGTATGCTGATTCGGTCACCAGCTACATCGCAAAGTGCACAGAGGATTTCACTACAGTGAAGACCATCACTATGCGGGGTAATCATAAGCCCTGGATGACTGCAGAAGTGCGCTCGCTGCTTAAAGCCAGAGATGCAGCGTTCAGAGCGAAGGACAGGATTGCCCTCCGCTCAGCCAGGTCTGCGCTTTCAAAGGGAATTAAGGCGGCAAAGCGCGCCTATGCGGAGAAAATCCAGGGACACCTCTGTGACACTAGGAACACCAAGCAGATGTGGCAGGGAGTTCGGACACTGACGGGCTTTAAGTCTAGGCAGGGGGTCGATGATGACGACGCTTCGCTTCCAGACAGGCTTAACGACTTCTTTGCACGTTTTGAAGCATCAAACTCGACAATCAGAGGGAGGGCCGGCCCACTCCCACCATCAGTCGGACCAGCTTTTACCATTAACACAGCGGACACACGGAGGACCCTATCCAGAATCAACCCACGCAAAGCTGCAGGTCCAGACAACATTCCGGGACGTGTGCTCCGAGACTGCGCGAGCGAGTTGGCGGATGTCCTGACTGACATTTATAACATCTCCCTGAGTCAGGCCATCGTTCCCAGATGCTTCAAGACCTCTATCATTGTACCGGTGGCAAAGAAACCAGTGGTGTCCTGTTTGAATGACTATCGTCCTGTTGCACTTACACCAATTGTGATGAAGTGTTTTGAACGGCTTGTCAAACCACACATCACAGCCTGCCTCCCTGCATCACACGACCCGCTCCAGTTTGCATATCGTTCAAACCGCTCCACGGAGGATGCTATAGTCACCACCCTACACTCTGTCATCACCCACCTGGACCAGAAAGACACCTACGCCAGACTCCTGTACATTGATTTCAGTTCAGCATTCAACACCATTATTCCCCAGAGACTGATAGAGAAATTACTCCTTCTCGGTCTGAACACCGCCACATGTCTCTGGATCCTGGATTTCCTGACTGAGAGACCTCAGTCTGTCCGGGTTGGAAACAACATCTCCAACTCTGTCATGCTGAGTACCGGAACCCCTCAAGGCTGTGTACTCAGTCCACTGTTGTTTACACTTCTAACACATGACTGTGTATCCAAACACGAGGGGAACCAGATTATTAAGTTTGCAGATGACATCACGGTGGTGGGACTTATTCAGAGGGATGAGGAATCAATGTACAGGGAAGAAGTGAGAGACCTGGAGGGCTGGTGCAGGGAGAACAATCTGGTGCTCAACGTGGACAAAACGAAGGAGATGATTATCGACTTCCGACGGTCACAGCCTGAGCACGTCCCCCTCAGCATCGGCGGCCGTTTAGTGGAGAGAGTAGAGAACATCAAGTTCCTCGGAGTGCAGATCTCGCAGGACCTGACCTGGAGCAAGAATTCCTTGGAGATCAGGAAGCGAGCTCAGCAGAGACTACACTTCTTGAGGAAACTCAAACAGGCCTCTCTCCCCATCTGCATCCTCAGGACCTTCTACAGAGGTGTGGTGGAGAGTGTTCTGACATACTGCATTGCTACATGGTACTCCAGCTGCAGTATGTCAGACAAAAAAGCCCTGCAGAGGATAGTCAAGGGGCCGGAGAGGATAATTGGAGTCTCCCTCCCCTCTGTCCAAGAACTTTTTCAGAACCGTTGTAGGAGCAGGGCACTGAACATTGTCAAGGACCGTTCTCACCCTCTGCATAAACACTTTGAACTTCTTCCATCTGGTAAACGATTCCGGAGCATCAGAGGCAGAACCACCAGACTGATCAACAGCTTCCTCCCACAAGCTGTCAGGATGCTGAACAGCTGACCCGGAATCTCACATACACACTACTGCACCTATGGACATTTTGTATATTATAGTTAGTTATTCTTTTTCCCCAAGTATGTCTCAGGGATGTGTGAATGGATGGGGGGTGGGGGTGGGGTGGGGGGTGGAGCTATGTGGGAGTGTGTCTTAATCATGTTGCTTCTTATATGGATGCCGAGAGAAACACAATTGCATCTTGCCTGCACTACAGTTGTATGTACAGCAATATGACAATAAAGTTTGATTTGATTTGATTTTTTGAATTCTATGGGAAGCCAATGAAGGGAGGACAGAACCGGGGAGATATGATCTCTTTTTCTAGAACCAGTTAAAACTATAGCAGAAGCATTTTGAATCAACTGAAGATTTTTTAAGGATATTTTAGGACAACCAGATAATAGTGAATTGCAATAATCTAATCGAGAGCTGACAAAGGTGTGAATCAGTTTCTCAGTATCCTTCAGAGACAAGATGCTCCTGATCTTGGCAATATTGCGTAGATGATAGAAGGCAGTCCTAGAAACAGTTTTAATATGTGAATTAAAGGACAAATCTTGATCAAAAATAACTCCAAGGTTCCTCACAGAACTGTTCAGAGTGAGAGTGGCAGCATCTAAATTAAAGGCATAATTTGAAAAGGAATTTCTAAGATGTTTTGGGCCAACAAGAATGACTTCAGTCTTATCAGAGTTTAATAGTAAAAAATTACAAGTCATCCAAGCTTTGATGTCCTTAAGACAGGCATCTAACTTGGCTAATTGATTACAATCATCAGGTTTCATTGATAGGTATAGTTGTGTGTCATCTGCGTAACCGTGAAAATGTATACAGTGCTTTCTGATGATATTACCTAACGGGAGCATATATAGACTAAAAAGAGTAGGGCCCAACACAGACCCCTGTGGAACTCTGTGACTGAGCTTAGAGTTGGAAGAAAATTCATCATTGATATGGACAAACTGAAATCTATCGGACAAATAAGATCTAAACCACTGCAACGGAGTTCCACTCAGTCCACCAAAGTGTTCTAATCTATCAAGTAGAATGGCATGATCGATAGTGTCAAAGGCTGCACTGAGATCTAAAAGAACAAGAACAGAGACAAGTCCATTATCAGATGCAGTCAGGAGGTTATTAGTGACCTTGACTAAAGCAGTTTCAGTGCTGTGATGAGCTCTGAACCCAGATTGAAACACCTCAAACAAACCAACTCCCTGCAAATGGTCAGATAATTGCACAGCAACAACTCTTTCCAAGATTTTTGAAATGAAAGGCAAATTAGAGATTGGTCGATAATTGGCCCAAACTCCAGGACTGAGCGTCGTTTTTTTGAGTAAGGGTTTAATTACAGCAGTTTTAAAAGCCAGTGGTACATAACCCAGAGTTAAAGAAGAATTAATTATAAGAAGAATACAGCTACCAATAATTGGGAAGATTGGGCAGCACGGTGGTGCAGTGGTTAGCACTGTTGCCTTACAGTTAGAAGGTTCCTGGTTCGAATCCCCAGACTGGCAGGAGTTGGAACCTTTCTGCGTGGAGTTTGCATGTTCTCCCTGTGCTGTGTGGGTTGACTCTGGTTTCCTCCCACAATCCAAAGACATGCATGTTAGGTTAATTGGCTGTTCTAAATTGTCCCTAGATATCTGTTTCTTATAGGCCCTTAGAATAGAGGGTTAGTACTAGTGAAAGCACTTTGAATGGTCTTTGTGACTAGAAAAGCGCTATATAAGTGCAGGTTAGATAATTTTAAATAACCTGGAAGGAATAGGGTCCAAAAGGCAAGATGAAGGCTTACATGAGGAAATTATTTTATCCAACTCTAAGAGGTCCATTGGAGTAAACTTATTTAAGCAGATATCAATTGAGGGAGTTGCAGTAGTTGATGTACTTGAGTTTACAGTCGGAAAAATCTGACTGATTTCATCTCTAATACATAAAATTTTAAGATTGAAAAAGTTCAGAAAGTCCTGACTAGAAAGCTCAGGGTGGATGTGAGGATTGACCGAGTCCTGGCTCTTTGTAAGCCTGGCTATAGTGTTGAAGAGAAACCTGGGGTTATTCTTGTTTGCTTCTATTAATGCAGAATAATAGCTTGATCTAGCTTTTCTAAGAGATTTTTTATAGATTAAGAAATGATTTCTCCACGCAAAGTAGAATTCATCTGAATTAGTTGAATGCCATTTCCTTTCCAACTGACGAGTTTTCTGTTTTAAGCCACAAGTTTCTGAGTTAAACCAAGGGGATAGAAATCTCTGGTTAGACTTTTTCTTTTTTAAAGGGGCTACCAAATCTAGAGTCCGATGCAGAGAGGCAGTAACACCATCAACAATGCTATCAATCACGAATGGAGCAGACTCTCCATCATTTATTTCAGTTGTTTCTGTTGTGTTGACCCATGGCATAGAGGAGACAATCTGCGAAAATTTAGCAGCAATGTCATCAGAAAGGCATCTGCTGTAGTAGTATTCTTCTTTAGGAAATAAGTGATCAGAGATAATGAAATCAAAAATTAACAGACAATGGTCAGACAGTATGGGATTATGAGGAGACACTACCAGATTTTCGAAATCTATACCATAAGTCAAAACAAGGTCCAATGTATGGTGGAAATAATGGGTAGAATTTTTTACTTTTTGGGAAAACCCCATTGAGTCTAAAATTGAATTGAATGCCTTATTAAGACAGTCACTCTCTACATCAACATGTATATTAAAGTCATATTATATTAAAGTAAAGTTAATTATTCTATCGGATTTCAGCATTAAATCAGCTAAAAATTCGTCAAATTCCAGTAGAAACTCTGAATAGGCCGAGGGAGGACGATAAACTATGACAAAGAGAACTGGGTTCAAGCCAAGATTGCCAACAGGCCCCACACTGAGGACCAAATTTTCAAAGGAATTAAAACATAATTTTTGCTTAACATTAACTAGTAATTTAGAATGGAAAATTGCCGCCACTCCACCACCACGACCAGAACCTCTGGGGGTATGACAGTTTAAATACCCAGAAGGAGTTGATTAATTTAGACCAACATAATCATCTTGCCCAAGCCGGGTCTCTGTGAGGGATAGTAGATCATCTGATGATCGATTAATAGATCATGAACCAGAAGAGACTTAGAAGATAGAGACCTAATGTTTAATAAACCACATTTAATTTTTAAATTTTGGGGAGGAACAGAGGCCAATTTATCAATTTTATTAATTTTAGGGACTTGAGGCTGGATTAGAATTTTACCAACATTTTGTTTAATCAATTTGGGAAGTTTATGCATTCTATTTTTTTTAAACTTTTTTATTAACTTTACAGGGAGCAGAAAAAGGTTCTCTAAGGGAGGAGACAAGAGCAAAGCTGAAGGGTGGTGGATGAGGAGGAGCTGCAGGAGTGCGTGTGATTTTCAAGTTATGTTGTATTTGTCCTGGGTTACAATATTTAGGGCAACGGGAGACAGACTCAATCTCTGTAGGATTATAAATTAAAGGCTGATCCAAACGGTAAAGACCACCTGAATTAATGGGATCGATACAAGAAGTAAGAACAGAACCAGAAAAGGGCAGTTTGGCAAACCCAGAAGCTTCAGAGCGAGTAAACACACCACTGTACTAAAAAACACACCACTGTACTAAAAAACACCAAATGGAATAGAATAGATTGTCTCTTAAAACACGTGCACCAAGTCTATTTGGGTGGATGCCATCAGGCCTCATAAGTGATGGGTGGTTCCAAAATAAGTTAAAATTGTCAACAAAACCAATGTTAAAAATAGGACAAGTAAAACACAGCCAAGAATTAAGACTGAGAGTTCTGCTAAAATGATTACAGCCTCGTCTGAGAAGTGCCAAAGGCCCAGAGATGAGAGCATGTCTGCCACAGTTCACAAGAGTGGACAGAAGGCTCCTGAAGTCACTCTTTAAAATCTCAGACGCTTCATCTGGGATGTTATTGCATCCCACATGCACAACAACAGTTTGTACATGAGGGAATTCATTCAGCAGGTCAGGGATAAGAGCCTCAATGTCAGAGACTCTAGCCCTGGGAAAAAATCGAGAGATGCAGAACCTGCTTCTGACATTCCTCGTGATCGAGTCACCAATTACCGGCGTCATCTGGGGGGTTTTTGTCGGTGGATTCTGACGAGGAGAGTAATTTTGTAAAGGGTGATGTTGTTGTTGCGAAGGCGGGGTGATGCGCTCTCTTCTGTCTGGAGCTGGTATGTAATTTGACACACCCAGGGTGGTCTTTATCCGGGGTTTGCGGACATAAGCCGCCGCTGAAGGAGAGGAGGGAGGACGAGCGGCGTCCACGGGTGGACGGCCAGCATCCAGGTGGGGAAAATCCTCCAGGGAAAGGATATCAAATCTGTTTTTCAAGGACACGGGAAGAGAAGAGGCGCGGCACATTCTGGTCAATCGACGATGGTTATTAGCTGGTCGAACCAAGGTCCAGGGCGCGGATGGAGGATGAGAGGGACCAACCGAAGCTTTGGGTTTAGCCCTGAGACGAAACCAGTGTTTGTTGCTGAGGTCATGGACATCTGCGGGGGCTGGAGCAGGAGTGGAGGTAAATGGAGACGCGTTGAGCTCATTCAAGTAAGTAGCAGTATCCGCCAGCTGCGAGTCAGAAACCGGAGCCCATGATCGCCCGAGAATGATGGTGTCGAGGTGGTCCTCGGCCTCCCGAATCTTGTAAAGGTTCGAGAGCCTCGTTTCGAGCTCAGAGACCTTACCGAGGAGTGATAAACAGCGGGTACATGTCGGAGAAGGAGCCATGGCATTCCAAGAGCTGAGATGGATGGCCCGCCAGCTAGCCAAAAACAGCTAAAATAGCTAAAAACAAGTTAGCTGAAAGTTAGCTAAAAACAGCTAAAAAGCTAAAAACAGGCTAGCAGGAAGCCTAGCCCGGTAAAAAGCAGCCCAGCCGGGGATCGGACCTACTCGTGCGTCCGAACGGGCTTTTAGGCGAGGCCAATACCGAGCTAACAGTAAACAAAAACAAGTAACAACAAAGAGAGATAAAAAAAAATTAAAAAATTAAAAATGAAATCAATAAAAACAATCAATAAAAACAAACAAAAATTGAGAAAATAATACTCTGACGCGATGAGTCAGATGCAGCTGACACAGCTGAAGATTGATGGTGCACATGCTGATGTTGCGCGTTCTTTCCTCGCCGCACACTTCGTCGCCATCTGGACTCTCATGTTTGCTTCCATCTTGAGAACACCCTCTTTGACACTGTGGTGCCAGGTGGCTCGATCTTTAGCAATAACTTCCCAGTTATTGGCGTTGATCTGTGCACACCGCATGTCGTGTTTGCAGACATCTTTAAAATGCAGCAGCAGTCGGCCCACATGGCGGACGCCCACCTGCAGTTCTCCGTACAGGATTTCTCTCAGCAGACGGTCAGGCTCCATGTGGTGCATGTGGCCGAGCCACCGGAGTTGTCTCTGGCTGAGAAATGCAAGGATGCTTGGCAAGTCAGCGCGCTCAAGGACCTTGGTGTAGGGGACTCTGTCCTGCCACTTGATGTGCATAAGGCGCCGAAGATAGCACAGGTGGAACCCGTTTAACCGCTTCTCCTGCCTGGCATAGGCTGTCCAGGACTCGCTGCCGTACAGGAGAGTGGACAGGATACAAGCTTGGTATACGAGTAGCTTGGTTTTCAAACTCAGCAGATTGTTGTTCCACACACGCTTGTTGAGTCTGGCCATGACAGCAGCTGCTTTGGCGATTCTGGAGCTGATCTCGGTGTCCAGCGAGAGCATGTTTGAAAAAGTGGACCCTAGGTAGGTGAAGGTGTCCACAACCTCCAGCTGTGTGTTGTCAATGGTAATGACAGGAGAGGAGACAGCATCTTGCGCCATGATGTTGGTTTTCTTAAGGCTGATCATGAGCCCAAACTCCTTGCAGGCGTGGGACAGTTTGTCAACCAGGTGCTGCAGGCCCTCCTCACTGTGCGATGCTAGAGCAGCGTTGTCTGCAAACAGCAGCTCACGTATGAGGACCTTGTAGACTTTGGTTTTAGCACGAAGTCTTGCGATTTTGAGGAGTTATCCATCTGATCTCGCACAGACGTAGACACCTTCAGGACAGTTGGCAAAGGCGTAGTGGAGGAGTATTGAGAAAAACATCCCAAAGAGAGTTGGTGCTAGAACGCAACCCTGCTTCACTCCACTGCTGACTGGGAAGGCATCTGAGGTGGCTCCATCAAAGCAAACAGTACTATGCATGTCCATGTGGAAGGAGGAGATGATTGCAAGGAACTTTGGGGGACAAACGATCTTTCACAGGATCTGGAAGAGCCCGCTTCGACTAACTAAGTCAAAGGCTTTGGTCTGGTCCATGAACGCAAGGAACAATGGCTGCTGCTGCTCTCGACACTTCTCCTGTAGCTGACGGAGAGAGAAGATCATATCCACTGTGGACCTTCCGGTTCTGAAGCCACACTGGGACTCAGGATAGACTCGCGAAGCGAGGCTCTGCAGGCGGAACAGGGTGACCCGGGCGAAGACTTTGCCAACTATGCTCAGAAAAGAGATGCTGCAGTAATTGTTGCAGTCACTGCAGTCGCCTTTGTTCTTATACAGACACAGTGTGACTATGTTGGCATCTCTTATATACTGGGGAATGTGACCTTGCTCCCAGCAAAGGCAGAGGAGATCATATAGTGGTTGTAAGATGGATGTTTTCCCGTGTTTCAGAATTTCTGGGGGATACCTTCTTTCCCTGGAGCTCTGCCACAGGCGAGGCAGTCTATGGCTTTGCTGAGCTCTTCCAGCCTGGGCATTTCGTCACGCTCCTCCATGACTGGTAGGCAAGGCAAGGCGTCGAGGGCAACGTCTGTCACTATGTTCTGGGTCAAGTACAATTCAAGATAATGCTCGACCCAACGCTGGAGTTGCTTGCTCTTGTCGGTGATGGCTTCGCCTGTCTTAGCTTTGAGAGGTGCTGTTTTGATACTTGGGGGTCGATAGCTGTTTTGATGTCTTCATACATTCCTTTGGCGTATCCGCAATCGGCAGCTACCTGGATGTTGGTGCACAGGTTCTGCCAGTACTCAATGGCGCAACGGCGGGCAATCTGCTGGGCCTTGCTCCTTGCTGCTCGAAGAGCGTCATGTGTGCCAGGGCAAGGGTTCTGCTTGTGAGCCAGCAGTGCTTCTCTTTTGGCCTCTGTGACTGGCTGCATTTCATCCCAGTGAGCCTCAAACCAGTCAGCATTCTTGCGTTCTTTTGTTGCGAATGCGAAGGTTGCTCCATTTGGCATCCACGTCGCCTGGGATATTGGACTGGAGGTGAGCTTCAAGTTTCCTCTGAAAGCTGTCAGCGAAGGTCTGAGCCTTGATCTGCTCAGAAATTCCACAAGTGTTGATGCGGGGGCGACCCTTATCTTGGCATGGTGGATCTTCCTTGGCTTCAGTCTGACCTTACTGGCAATAAGGGAATGATCTGTATCACAATCAGCGCTGTGACAGCTTCTTGTGTGAAGAACACTGCTGAGGTCTGCTCTTCTGGTGATAACAAGCTCTAGCTGGTGCCAGTGACGGGACCGGGGGTGTCTCCAAGACACTTTCTGCAGCTCTTTACACTTGAAATAGGAGTTTGTAATGCAGAGACCTTGATGACAACAGAATTCCAACAGCATCTGTCTGCTCTCGTTCATCTTGCCTATGTCAAAGTGGCCAAGACAGGAAGGCCACACTTGCCAGTCTGCTCTGACGGGAGTGTTGAAGTCGCCTAGCAAAAATAAGCCCTCAGAGTGGGGGATTCTAGATAGTACTTCCTCTAGAGACTCGTAGAACTGATCTTTGGCTTCTGGAGTGGACGTGATCGGGGCATACACAGAAAGGATGTTCACAAAGCCCGACGATGTCTTCATGCGGAGGGCGAGGATTATTTCGGACCCTCCTGTAGGGGTTTCTGTGGTGGCAATCAGTGAGTTCCTCACTGCAAAACCTACACCATGCTGCCTGGACTCGTCCTGGGACAAGCCCTGCCAATAAAAGGTGTAGTCTGATTCTCTAAGAGAGCCGCTGTTGGGCAGGTGGGTTTCCTGTAGGCAGGCAACATCAATGTTAAGTCATGCCAGTTCCTTATTGATGATGGCGGTCTTGCGAGAGTCATCCATTTATTGGAGATCAGCAGTTAGTCCGGGGCACATGGTGCGAATGTTCCAGCTTACAAATCAAAGAGCTGGAGTCTTCGTATGTTTCTCCTTTTGAGTGCCTGGTGCAGATTGACGCTTGCTCGTCGGGAGAGACCCCTAAGCTCTACGCACCCAGTAGAGCAGGCAAGCCATGGTGGGGCGGCACCTTACTGGCTGAGGGCTGCCCAGCTTGAGGCGGGCGGTAGCTGCCCAATGAAGCTGTGAAGGCTTCTCTCACCATTGGATGAGACCCCTGGTGCTCCTCCCTACGCCAATCAGTTGGAGCTTATAACCGGTAACTGCCTCGTCCCGTGTTGTGCCGGAATCTTGCAACACCACTGGAGTGGCCTATCCAGTTTGCACTAAAAAGCCTGGGTGGGGTAGTATGGAGACACTGGGCTGCCCATACGTCAGTGTCCCCCTTTTGGTGTCACTGGCTGAGTCCAAAGGAAAGGATGATCCAATACAGTTTGGGACCAGTTCCACTGCAGGAGTTGCCGGAAGTAGTGCTGAGCATCTGCCAACCGCCTTAGGGCTCCACTCCAGATTTATCCTCGAGGTTTACTCCCGAAGCCTTTCCTGTAATCAGGTATAGCTGCAAGGCAGCGGAGGTTTGGAATCAGAGTTTACCTTCCTAGGTAGTTTGCCTGCCAAGGCAAATGGGCACCACCTGCCCGGATTTGAAATCAGAGTGGTCCTTCTCCTAGGTGGACTGACACCCAAGTCTGACAAGCCCCACCTACCCGGAGCAACCTGGTTATAGCACCAGAGACTCGGTGACACCCTCTACCATTTAGTGAAAACAGGGTCGGCACGAGAAGCCAGACAGTAGGATTTGGTTAGGAGAGGCTATTGAAGAGACACTGTGCTATGAGTGGGGTATTTCAGTGGAAATGTAGGTGCTCATTTCTGCATTCCACCTCGGCACGTCCTAACCCATTTAGACCCCAATACAAGTCATAATGGTGACATATAACCATAGCCCTACATTTTGAAGAAATAAAAAAAAGACTCATTACATTTTGATGTGATCTAGAATGATAATTTTCTTTCTCCTCAACTTCCCAGGAATTCAAAACTCAAAATCACATATTCTGATTAAACTGACTTAGGGGTTATGTTCGCTTCTTATCGTGACTCATGGTACATTCAGACCAAACATGAAGCAAAAGTTTGTATTTCTCTACTCATGCAAATAAGCCACCAGAGGTGGATTCAAGGAGTAAAAAAAATTGTCCTGCAGAGGAGAAGGGTTACCGTCATAACTTCTGTTATGAAGGTTATGTCCTCCTGGACAGGGGCCTCAGCCAGATGTTCAGAGCACACCCTCACTATATGTTTGGGTCTACCAGGTCTGAATGACATCCTTCCCTGCCATCAGATCCAACTCACCACCAGGTGGTGATCAGTTGAAAGCTCTGCACCTTTCTTTACCCGAGTGTCCAAGACATGCTCGCAGGTCTGATGGCACGATAACAAAATCAATCACTGACCTGCGAACATGGTGTTCATTATGGACAAACAGTGGTTGGCACAGAAATCCAATACCTGAACACCACTCAGGTTTAGATTGGGCAGGCTGTTCCTCCCAATTATGCCCCTCCAGGTTTCACTGTCGTTGCCCATGTGCACATTGAAGTCCCCCAGTAGGACAATGGAGTCACCAAGAGGAGCACTGTCCAGCACCCCTGTCAGGGACTCTAAAAGGGGTGGGTACTCTGAACCATCATTTGGTGCATAGGCACAAATGATGGTCAGAGTACCCACACCTTATAGAGTGCCTGAACCATCATTTGGTGCATAGGCACAAATGATGGTCAGGACCCGTTTCCCAACCCGAAGGCACAGGGAAACAACACTTTTGTCCACTGGGGAAAACTCCAATCTAGAGGCAGCAAGGTGGAGGTATACGGTGGGGCAAAAAAGTATTTAGTCAGCCACCAATTGTGCAAGTTCTCCCACTTAAAAGATGAGAGAGGTCTCCAATTTTCATCATAGGTATACCTCAACTATGAGAGACAAAATAAGAATAAAAAAAAAATCCAGAAAATCACATTGAAGGATTTTTAATGAATTAATTGGTAAATTCCTCGGTAAAATAAGTATTTGGTCAATAACAAAAGTTCATCTCAATACTTTGTTATATACCCTTGGTTGGCAATGACAGAGGTCAAACGTTTTCTGTAAGTTTTCACAAGGTTTTCACACACTGTTGCTGGTATTTTGGCCCATTCCTCCATGCAGATCTCCTCTAGAGCAGTGATGTTTTGGGGCTGTCTCTGGGCAACACAGACTTTCTACTCCCTCCAAAGATTTTCTATGGGGTTGAGATCTGGAGACTGGCTAGGCCACTCCAGGACCTTGAAATGCTTCTTACGAAGCAACTCCTTCGTTGCCCGGCAGTGTGTTTGGGATCATTGTCATGCTGAAAGACCCAGCCACATTTCATCTTCAATGCCCTTGCTGGTGGAAGGAGGTTTTCACTGAAAATCTCATGATACATGGCCCCATTCATTCTTTCCTTTACACGGATCAGTCGTCCTGGTCCCTTTGCAGAAAAACAGCCCCAAAGCATTGATGTTTCCACCCCCATGCTTCACAGTAGGTATGGTGTTCTTTCTCCTCCAAACACGACAAGTCGAGTTTTTACCAAAAAGTTCTATTTTGGTTTCATCTGACCATATGACATTCTCCCAATCCTCTTCTGGATCATCCAAATGCTCTCTAGCAAACTTCAGATGGGCCTGGACATGTACTGGCTTAAGCAGGGGGACACGTCTGGCACTGCAGGATTTGAGTTCCTGGCGGCGTAGAGTGTTTCTGATGTAGCCTTTGTTACTTTGGTCCCAGCTCTCTGCAGGTCATTCACTAGGTCTCCCCATGTGGTTCTGGGATTTTTGCTCACTGTTCTCGTGATAATTTTGACCCCACTGGGTGAGATCTTGCGTGGAGCCCCAGATCGAGGGAGATTATCAGTGGTCTTGTATGTCTTCCATTTTCTAATAATTGCTCCCACAGTTGATTTCTTCACACCAAGCTACTTACCTATTGCAGATTCAGTCTTCCCAGGCTGGTGCAGGTCTACAATTTTGTTTCTGGTGTCCTTTGACAGCTCTTTGGTCTTGGCCATAGTGGAGTTTGGAGTCTGACTGTTTGAGGTTGTGGACAGGTGTCTTTTATACTGATAACGAGTTCAAACAGGTGTCATTAATACAGGTAACGAGTGGAGGACAGAGGAGCCTCTTAAAGAAGAAGTTACAGGTCTGTGAGAGCCAGAAATCTTGCTTGTTTGTAGATGACCAAATACGTATTTTACTGAGGAATTTACCAATTAATTCATTAAAAATCCTTCAATGTGATTTTCTGGATTTTTTTTTTTCTCATTTTGTCTCTCATAGTTGAAGTATGATGATGAAAATTGGAGACCTCTCTCATCTTTTAAGTGGGAGAACTTGCACAATTGGTGGCTGACTAAATACTTTTTTGCCCCACTGTACAAGAATATCTACCTCTGCTTGCCACCTCTCCCTCGGGGCAACTCCAGAGTAGGCCAAGCTCCAGCCCCTCTTTAGGAGACTGGTTCCGGAAACAGAGCTGTGCATTGAGGTGTGGCCGACTATTTCTAGCCGGTATCTCTCAATCTCATGCACCAGCTCAGGCTCCTTCCCCACCAGAGAGGTGACATTCCACATCCCAAAACCCAGTTTAGGAAGCTGGGGATCAGACTGCCAAGGGCTCTGCCTTCGACTGCCACCTGATCCACATAGCACCAGACCCCCATGGTCCCTCCTGCAGGTGGTGAGCCCACTAGAGGGCAGACCCATGTAACTCCTTTGGACTGAGCCCCGGCCGGGTCCCATAGGCAGAAACCAGGCCACCAGACGCTCGCCACTGAGCCCCTCCCCCACCCCTGGCTCCAGGGTGGGGCCCCAGTAACTCCATACCGATCGGGGTATACTGAATGAAGATTAATTTCCACTTTTTGGGCCCTACGCAGACTTTTCCGTCAGACTTTTCACCAATGTTTTTGTTAGTTTTTGTTTTGTCTGTCTGTCTTTCATGCTTTGCATCATGCCATCAAATTACCAGTAGACAGTGTGCTCCCTATGTGCTGGCAGGGGGAGGCTCATTTCAAGGAGGTATGGTGGTGTGGAATTTAATGCGCATTACTATTATAGTCCATGGCATGAGATAGTAAACAATAAAACGCTCAATAACTGCACCAAAAAACCGCAACGAAATAACACACCCTGTGAGTAAAGTCACACTCCCTCTAATTCCACACACGGGACTTTAGAAAAATATTTTTTTTTAACCTGACTGAATTTTGCCAGGAGTTACACATATGTTTGTCAATTTAAAAGGTAATTTTCCACATAAATAATGGTGTAGGATGTTGTCTGTTAAAGTACATAAGGTAAAATATGTAAATTGAAAAGAATACAAACGCAGACTGACATTATGTCATCATTTTCAAAATGAGCCCACAGGGAAGTATCAAGTTTAAACTATCAATAGTCTTCTGGATTAGTTGACAAAACAACAAAGGTAGGATAAAATTTATTATGGTTGTGGCTGTATAAAGTGAATTTTTTTTGTCTTCTTTGTCTGTTGGCTCAGATTCAGTGATTGTTAGTTGCAGAGTGATAAAATCTTGTAATCAGCTGCTGGGTTTCTGCTGGTATGTTAAAGCTGCAGCAGCGGGAGTTCAATCAGTCAATCAAAACTTTATTTATATAGCACTTCTCATACAAAAAAATTGTAGCACAAAGTGCTTTACAAATTGTAAACTGCCATTGTAAACTGTGATGTGTGGACATCCAAGTTTAGGTCATTTAGTGGTTTTAAGATGCAATTGCTTTGTGTTTTGTGTAGATCGAAGTTCTTAGCTTTACTGTGAGGCCCCAAAAGTGATGAGTGTGTGTGTGTGTGTGTGTGTGTGTGTGTGTGTGTGTGTGTGTGTGTGTGTGTGTGTGTGTGTGTGTGTGTGTGTCCAGGGGGGAAAAGCAAGCCGTACCCTAATTCTGCCATGGGCTCCTAAACGACCAGAGCCGGCCCTGCTTAAGACTACCTTCAAGTAATACTCACACTGGTTTTCAGTTTGAATTCCTTTGGCAGGGCTGACTTTAAAAATTCCTTTAAAAGAAAATGATAATCCATTTGATGATAAATAATGAACCACATTGCCACAGTTGATATCACAGAATAAAGTAAGCTTTCCCTAGAAGTGCAGACCTGTATAATGGAGACTGATGAGCGTGCACGGGGAACCGTAGAAACTCATAAATTGAATGTTGGTCATTCATTCCATATGCACTGTAATGAGCAGTAAAACTGGCAATTAATCACAATTGCTCTACACATTAAGAGTATCAGTTTGAGAGAAGTGCTGAAAAGCTACGGCTTTGACTGACTGCCACACAGAACAGTTTAACGCATTCCGCTCAGTAAAAGCTACAATGAGCTCCTGAAAAAGATTTCTCAAGAAACTTTTAAAACTTTGATGAGTTCAAGGAAACTGCACCCAGAGTGGCATTATAGACATTTTCATTAAATTTGTACTTTGTGCTAATAAAAAGCTGAATCAAATTATTTTCATATCCTTTAATTGATATATTTGATAGAAAAAGTGTAAAATATTACAAGGTAAGAATGAGATGTGAAGGCAAGAAAAATCTAACTAACTTCTAAATCAAAAAGATTCACATTAATAACCAACCCAACAGAATAACTGATCCACCAAGCAAAAAAGCACTCTGAGTTAATGACAGCCTTCTCAGATTAGCCCCAGTCACCCGGATTCCAAATGTGTGGCTCACTGCAGTTTTATCTCCTGTGAGACTTCAGCTTAAATGCATGTATTCATGACTTGGCACGATACAGTGTAACTAAAGCCTTCGATACCAGGTTTGTGGAAAACCAGCCTTTCACTGTACCTGGGATAAAAATGCAAAGTTTCCCACATGAGAAGTCAGGGGGTTATCAAATAGACAGGCTGACTAACGACAGACCATTCAATCACCCAGACACCATCCTCAGGACCTGCCATAGGTCAAACAGACCTTTAGAAAGATGATCAAGAGCAATCTAGCCACATACGTATGATGGGTCAGAAGCCAAGATTTTTTTTCTGGTGACAATCAGAGAAATGGATGAAGGGAATGGAATGTTGTAGCTTTGTTAATTTTGTAGACTGTGATGTAATTTTTTCATTTATAATAATTAGGCTCTGTTCAGTGCTTATTCAATACTTCATCCTCGGTGGTAGAATTAAAAAAAAAAAAAAAACTCTTTTGATGCTCAAAGAAAACATTGCCTGTACAGGACAAATAAGTGGGAATGTATGATGACCTTCTCTGAGGCTCCAGCTTGTCCATGATTGAATTTAGGCTGCAACCTGAACAAGTCGGTCAGAGGGAAGTCTGTTTATAAAAACAGCCAAGATTGTTCAGGTTTTTGAGCTTTCTTTCACTGCTGCTGCTTCTGTGTGGAATTGCAGCTCTCTACAGAAACAATAAACTCACAAAAAGACAGTTCTGGTGTACTTTATCTCTACTTCAGTCTTCACCATAAACTTCCATGACAAAATGCAAATGGGAATATTTTTTCTTTAATGCAGAAGAGTTCCAATAATTATTTTACTTTCCCTCAGATTTACAGATTTTTGGAGGACAAATTCCATAGTCCACAATTGCATTTATTCTGACAACATTATTATCTTCATTCATGATAAGTCCTTCATTATGACCTGAAATGTCGGTCTTCTTTTTCTTCTTCTTTCGGCTGCTCCCTTATCAGGGGTTGCCACAGCAGATCCCAGTCCCTGCATTTGATTTTGCAAGAATTTTTAGGCCGGATGCCCTTCCCAACACAACCCTACCCATTTGCTTGGGCTTGGGACCAGCACTAGGAGTACACTGGCTTGTGCTGCCCTCATGGCTGGGTTAACCAACTTTCCTTCCCCAATTCTATTACAGCGAGCACCAAGCTAGAATGCAGAAAGTACTATTTTTAAATGATCTTTGGTATGACCTGGCTATGCCTTGACCCCACAACCTCCCAGCTGTGTAGCAGATGTTCTACCACTAGATTTACCAGCATTTCATGACCTGAAATGTTGATAAATCTAGCCATTTTCTTAAACCCTTAGCTCTCCATGATAGTAAGAATGTAAGGATACTTTAGCAAGGATACTTTAGGTGTCCTTGAACAGTAGCTACTGAATAAATAAAACAAACTTTCAAACATTTTTTAAACACATACCAACTATGTTGATACAGTGGGGCAAAAAAGTATTTAGTCAGCCACCAATTGTGCAAGTTCTCCCACTTAAAAGATGAGAGAGGTCTCCAATTTTCATCATAGGTATAACTCAACTATGAGAGACAAAATGAGAAAAAAAAATCCAGAAAATCACATTGAAGGATTTGTAATGAATTAATTGGTAAATTCCTCAGTAAAATAAGTATTTGGTCAATAACAAAAGTTCATCTCAATACTTTGTTATATACCCTTTGTTGGCAATGACAGAGGTCAAACGTTTTCTGTAAGTCTTCACAAGGTTTTCACACACTGTTGCTGGTATTTTGGCCCATTCCTCAATGCAGATCTCCTCTAGAGCAGTGATGTTTTGGGGCTGTCGCTGGGCAACACAGACTTTCAACTCCCTCCAAAGATTTTCTATGGGGTTGAGATCTGGAGACTGGCTAGGCCACTCCAGGACCTTGAAATGCTTCTTACGAAGCCACTCCTTCGTTGCCTGGGCAGTGTGTTTGGGATCATTGTCATGCTGAAAGACCCAGCCACGTTTCCTCTTCAATGCCCTTGCTGATGGAAGGAGGTTTTCACTCAAAATCTCACGATACATGGCCCCATTCATTCTTTCCTTTACATGGATCAGTCGTCCTGGGCCCTTTGCAGAAAAACAGCCCCAAAATATAATGTTTTCACCCCCATGCTTCACAGTAGGTATGGTGTTCTTTCTCCTCCAAACACGACAAGTCGAGTTTTTACAATAAAGTTCTATTTTGGTTTAATCTGATCATATGCCATTCTCCCAATCCTCTTCTGGATCATCCAAATGCTCTCTAGCAAACTTCAGACGGGCCTGGACATGTACTGGCTTAAGCAGGGGGACACGTCTGGCACTGCAGGATTTGAGTCCCTGGAGGCGTAGTGTGTTACTGATGTAGCCTTTGTTACTTTGGTCCCAGCTCTCTGTAGGTCATTCACTAGGTCCCCCCGTGTGGTTCTGGGATTTTTGCTCACCGTTCTCGTGATCATTTTGACCTCACGGGGTGAGATCTTGCGTGGAGCCCCAGATCGAGGGAGATTATCAGTGGTCTTGTATGTCTTCCATTTTCTAATAATTGCTCCCACAGTTGATTTCTTCACACCAAGCTACTTACCTATTGCAGATTCAGTCTTCCCAGGCTGGTGCAGGTATACAATTTTGTTTCTGGTGTCCTTTGACAGCTCTTTGGTCTTGGCCATAGTGGAGTTTGGAGTCTGACTGTTTGAGGTTGTGGACAGGTGTCTTTTATACTGATAATGAGCTCAAACAGGTGCCATTAATACAGGTAACGAGTGGAGGACAGAGGAGCCTCTTAAAGAAGAAGTTACGGGTCTGTGAGAGCCAGAAATCTTGCTTGTTTGTAGGTGACCAAATACTTATTTTACCAAGGAATTTACCAATTAATTCGTTAAAAATCCTTCAATGTGATTTTCTGGATTTTTTTTTCTCATTTTGTCTCTCATAGTTGAGGTATACCTATGATGAAAATTGGAGACCTCTCTCATCTTTTAAGTGGGAGAACTTGCACAATTGGTGGCTGACTAAATACTTTTTTGCCCCACTGTAAATTACGGCTGTCTAACTTTACTATTCATCCACATTCCACAGGTCCTTTCCACAATATTTACTGTACATTTGTTCTCAGTTTGCGGGACTCTGCAGGCAAAACAGATGAGTTTTAAAAGCCTGACACAGCACAAAGAATCAATCACAGTGGCCAGAATTGTCCGTCCTAAATGGATGGCACCGTAGTTATCTTTGCTGACCTGTTGCTTACAGTAAATGATGATAAGGAGGAAAACAGCTTGTCGGTCACCAACACTGGAGGGCTTCCAATGCTGTTTCCCTGAGGGACATATATTAGTGTAAAACTCAACATAAGCAGGAATCCTCTGACTGAAAGCAATGCCTTGTAAAAGTCACTAAACAGAGTAGAGAGATAAACACTCCAGTGTGCTGAGTGGAGCACTGAAATTATACTGAGAACACCTGGACTGATGCCATAGCTGCTAAGAGTACTTTGACCAGAAAACAGAAAGCTGATAATATTTTTTATTTTTAAAATACAACCAAATGTTGTCTTATTGTCCCAAAATGATAAAGTAAATACAGCGGGGGAAATAAGTATTGAACACACCAACATTTTTCTCATTAAACATATTTCTGATGGAGCCATTGACCTGAGATTTTCACCAGATATCAGTAACAGCCCAAGTAATTCATACATACAAAGAAGTCATGGCAACTGTGTTCACAAAACAAGTTATATTTAATAAAGTGGAATGACACAGGGAATAAGTATTAAACACATGAAGAAAAAGAAGTGCAAAAAGGAACAGAAAGCCAAGAAACTGGCTGAAATCCATCGGAATTTAGGAAGCCATCCCATCCCCCATCAGTGCAAATTAATTTCAGCTGGTTAAGTCCTAACTGATAGCCTTTAAAAAGGTCTGTGAATATCAGATTGTCACACCACAAAGAACACATGATGGGTTGAAGCAAAGAGTTCTCTCTAGACCTTTGCAACCTTATTGTTGCAAAACATAATGATGGCATTGGTTACAGGCACATTTCTAAACTGCTGAATGTTCCAGTGAGCACTGTTGGAGTCATCATTCGGAATTGGGAAGAATATCATTTTACCATAAATCGGTGATGACCAGGAACTCCTCGCAAGATTTCTGACAGAGAAGTCAAAAGAATTATCAGAAGAGTTATCCAAGAGCCAAAGACCACTTGTGGAGAGCTCCAGAAAGACCTGAAGTTAGCAGGTCTTACTACATATCACCGCTGCAGAAATTGCAGAAGGCCATCAAAACTGAGAGGTGTGTCAAGCTGACCAAAGGTGTCTGTCTCCAGCATGTCAATGCACTGGTTCACAACTCACATGATGCTGAGACAGAAGCACTGAAGTCCTTCTTCACCCCCTTACTCTCCTGATGTTGCATCATGTGACTTCCACATCTTTTCCAACCGTGAAGTCATTTTTGAAGGACAAGCTTTTCTAATACAATAAAACACTGATTTCTAAGATCAAGTAGTGGCTTCTGACGCAACCTGCATACTTCTACAGTCGAGGTCTCCACAGCTGTATAATGTGATAGGGAAGTGTGTGACCCCTATTGGTAAGTATGTAGTTAAGTATCTAATAATTGTGCCAAGTTTAGGTCCTCTTAGTCAAAAGAAAATGAGGGGAAGTCTTTAATGAACAGACAGAAGGGAAGGAATAAATGTGTTTGTTTATAGTGAGTGACGGAGGGAGGAAGGCCTGAAATAGGCAAATGTGAGTTATGTTATATGTGTTAAATGTGAGTCAGGCTGTTATATTTGTGTATTTATAATATTTATGTTAAAGGTGAGTCAGGCTCTTATATTTGTGTATTTATAATATTTATAATTGTGTATTTATAATTTTTCTGCATTGATGTATGTGGTTATTGTGTATATTTTTATCTTGATTCTTTTTTCTAAAGCCCATCCAGGGACAAGAGTTGCAAATTAGCTAATAGCTATACACTCTATGTGCAACACATCAGATTGATTGTCTTTGATTAATTGTCTATGTTTATTGCACTGTCCCTGTCAAATAAACTAATCTACTACTACTACTACTACCTCTGAATGAGGCCAGCTTCATGGTGAAGATCCAAGTAGCAAAGTTAGCAAAGTTGGATGAGTTTAAATACCTGGGGTCAACCATCCAAGCAATGGACAGTGTACAAGAGAGGTGAAGAAGAGAGTGCAAGCAGAGTGGAGATGAGTGTCAGGGGTGGTATGCAGTAGAAGGATTGATTGATTGATTGATTGATTGATTGATTGATTGATTGATTTTATTTGAACATTCTGAAAATGAAAAACAAAAAAAAAGAATTTAAAACAAAGCAAAAAAAAACAAGCAAAAAAAAAGTTCAAAAGGAGTGGGAAGAAGCCAACGCTTATATAGTCCCACCCCTTTTCCATACCCAACAAATTACAGTATCACTCTTAATCATTAATCATTCATCCCACAACCACATTCACCATAATACACCCCATAGTCAAATTATACAACAGAAATGACACAACAACGACAGTCCATATTGACAACAATACTAACATCCAACAATATTGCAACAACAATAAACAAACACTTCTGGCATGTTCAACACAAACACAGACAACATCATCACCATCACAATCACCATAACACAATAACACACACAACAACCTTCCCTCACTGAAGACACATTGTAACATCACTGCCCTTCATTTTCATACTGCTCAAAAATCATTTCTTTATATGTTGATTTAAATATATGGATGTTTGGACATTGCCTGTGTTTCTCCCCCAACCCATTCCACTATTTTACCCCACACACAGACACACAAAAACCCTTCCTAGTAGATCTTACTAAGTGCATTTTAAATTTTGTGTTCCCCCGTAAATTATATTTCCCTTCTCTCTCACTGAAAAATTTTGTATATTGTGTGGCAAAAGGTTTTTACTGACTTTAAACATTAATTGTGCTGTATAATAATGAACCAGATCCCGTAATTTCAATAACTTTGAATGTAAAAACAATAAATTAGTATGTTCGACATACCCGACTTTGTGTATAACACGGACTGCCCTTTTTTTTGTAATATTAGCAATGAATTAAGTTTACTTTTATAATTGTTGCCCGAGACCTCTACACAATAGGTCAAGTATGGAAGTACTAATGAGCAATACAAGATATGAAGTGATTTGTAATCTAGGACCTGCTTAATTTTATTTATAATTGCAATATTTTTTGCAACTTTGTTTTGTATGTATCTGACGTGTGGTTTCCAACTAATTTTATCATCTAGTATTACACCCAAAAACTTGATCTCCTTAACTTTTTCAATAATCACATTATCTATATGAATATGTATATCTTCGTTATTTTTACAATTACCAAATATCATTACCTTAGTTTTATCTATATTTAGTGATAATTTATTACAATCCATCCATTTTTAAGCTTATTTAATTAATTATTTAGAGTATGGATTAGTTGATTATAATTATTTCCAGAATAAAATATATTAGTATCATCAGCAAATAATATTATTTTTAATAATTTAGAAACTTGGAATATATCATTTATACTGTATATATGTTAAATAATTTGGGGCCCAATACTGACCCCTGGGGGACCCCACAGGCAATTCCCATACACCCAGACAGATATTCTTCCATCTTCACAAACTGTTGTCTCTCAGATAGATAACTTGTAACCCAATTCAGAGCCATTCCCCTAATACCATACATTTGCAATTTATTAAGAAGTATTGAATGATTTATTGTATCAAATGCTTTTCTAAAATCTATAAATACACCAATTGCATATTTTCCTTGATCTAACGCATTTATTATTTCCTCTGTTGCTTCCATTATCGCCAACAATGTTGTACTCTTGGCTCTAAATCCATATTGGTTCTGATTAAGCACATCGTGTTTATTTAAAAAGTTTTCTAATCTGTTGTTGAAAAGTTTTTCCAGAATCTTTGAAAATTGTGGGAGAAGCAATACTGGTCTGTAGTTTGTGTATTGGTGTTTATTTCCTTGCTTGAATAATGGTATTACTTTTGCTATTTTCATTTTCTGCGGGAATGAGCCAGTTTGAAATGATAGATTACAAATATATGTGAATGGTTTTAATATGCCATCAACAGTTCTTTTTACTAGTGCCATATCAATACCATCACAATCAGTAGATAATTTATTTTTACACTTTTCAGCAACAGATTTTACCTCTAGTTCATCCACCGATGTAAGAAAGATTGACCGAGGGTTATTTCCAATCAATGTCTCACTCACAGTGTCTCTTCCTTGGTTTGGAATTTTTGCTGCCAACCCTGGTCCAACATTTACAAAAAATTTATTCATTTTATTTACTACCATATTCTTATCATAATTATCACCACAATTACCAGTAAAATACTCTGGATATATCATTTTCTTAGTTCAATTTTTCCTTAATTTATTTAATATATCCCAGACTCCTTTTATATTATTTTTATTTTCATTTAACATTTTCCTATAGTATAATTTTTTTACTAGTTCGTATTATTTCAGTTAATTTATTTTTATATGTTTTATATCTTTTTTTCAGATTCTTTAGTTCTTAATTTAATGAAATTTTTATAGAGATAATTTTTCTTTTTACAAGCATTTTGTAGCCCCTTGGTTAACCACGGGCAATTTTTGTATATATGTTTTTTTATTAATTTCTTTAACTGGACAGTTTTTATCATATAATGATTTAAATATATCAATAAATTTATCATATGCCAAGTCCACTTTTTTCTCTCTATAGACAACATCCCAATTCTGGAACATTAAGTCTTTTTTTAAATCATTGATTCTATCTTCTGTTCGTATTCTTTTATAGATAATCTTTTTACATGGTTTATTATTATTCTTACTCTCATTAGCCCCATAATTAATGTCTAAAGAAACAAATACAGGCAGGTGGTCACTAATATAATTATTAGTATACCACTCACCATATTATATTCAACAATATTGGTAAAAATGTTGTCTATCAGGGTAGCACAGTGTGTCGTTATTCTCGTAGGTTTTGTAATCTTTGGAAATAAGGTTAAGCTATACATTGTATCTAAGAAATCTTCAGTTGGTTTGTGTTGTTTTGTTTTCATTAAATCTATATTAAAGTCACCACAAATAAAGATATCTTTTTGTCTTATTTTTGCATACATCTTTTCCATCCCATTTCTAAATGTTTCCATATCAGATCCCGGTGCTCTATATATACAACTTACTATTATGTTTTTTCTATTTTCCATCGTAATCTCAATTATTAAACATTCCATACTTTCATTCACTGTTGATGTCATGATGTCCACTTTTTTACTTTTTAATTTTCTATCAACATACAGTGCTACCCCGCCACCACTTTTACATTTCCTATTTTGTGTGTACATCTCATATCCAAATAGTTCAAAATTTACATCTTTTTCTTTATTGATCCATGTTTCACTTATTGCAATAATCCTAAATGGTGTGTTAAATTGATTTAAAAACTCCTTAATACTATCAAGGTTTGCATAGAGACTCCTACTATTAATATGTATTATTGTCAATGTCTGATCCAAATTCATAATTCCACTTAATTGTTGTTCATCATAATAATTCAATTCAATTCAACTTTATTTATATAGCGCCATTTCACAACAACAGTCATCTCATAGCACTATCAACTGTAGGGGGAACCCCCACAGTTGCAGAAAGACCCCAGCAATCAGGCGATCCCCTGTGAGCAAGCACTTGGCGATGGTGGAGAGGAAAAACTCCCTTTTAACAGGAAGAAACCTCCAGCAGAACCAGGCTCAGGGAGGGGCAGTCATCTGCTGCGACTGGCTGGGGGGTGAGGGGACAGAGAAGATGAAAAGAACAGACATGTAGAGAGCAAACAACACGATGTGGACTCAATCTATGGGAGAGAACAAACAGATGTTAATGACCAGCAAAAAAAAAAAATAATAATATATTTCATTGAGAGTGAAGAAAGGAGTGAGGCCCAGTGCATTATTGGAGGTCCCCCGGCTGACTAAACCTATTAGCAGCATAACTAAGGGAGGGTTCAGAAACACATGATCCCTCCCTAATTGTAGGCTATATCAAAAAGGTAGGTTTTAGCCCTATTCTTAAAAACAGAGATCGAGTCTGACTCCCGAATCCAGATTGGCAGCTGGTTCCACAGGAGAGGAGCTTGATAACTGAAGGCTCTGCCTCCCATTGTACTTTTGGAGATTCTAGGTATTACAAGTAATCCTGCATTTTGGGAGCGTAGTGCTCTGTTAGGATAATACGGTAGTATCAGATCTTTTAAATAAAAAGGAGCCTGATTGTTTAGAGCTTTGTAAGTAAGAAGAAGGATTTTAAACTTAATTCTAAACTCTATGGGAAGCCAATGAAGGGAGGCCAGAACCGGAGAGATATGATCTCTCTTTCTAGTGCCTGTTAAAACTCTTGCTGCAGCATTTTGGATCAGCTGAAGACTTTTTAAAGATGTTTTAGGACAGCCTGATAATAAAGAATTACAATAATCTAATCTTGAGCTAACAAAAGCATGGATCAGTTTCTCAGCATCACTCTGAGACAAGATGCTCCTGATCTTGGCAATATTACACAAATGATAGAAGGCAGTCTTAGAAACAAATTTAATATGTGAACTGAAGGACAGATCTTGATCAAAAATAATTCCAAGGTTCTTCACAGAGCTATTAAGAGAAAGAGTAACCGCATCCAAACTGAAAGTTTGATTTGGAAAGGTATTTCTAAGGTTTTTTGGACCAACAAGAATGACTTCAAGTAGAACTGAAACCACCTTTTTGCGCAAAAAGTAGAATAGCGGATTAATTCCTTATTACCTATTGTATTTTTCAACACATAAAAGAAATTTTTAGGCCGTGCGATGGCCAAGCTATAAGCCGATAAACTTTTGTCTCTGGCTGGCAGTGCCAAACAAACCGGAAGTAGTGCAGACGACGCTGCGTGACGTCACGAGTGTGACCCATATCAAAACAACAATGGCAGATGATAGCAGTTCCAGCAGTCAAGAACACCAGAGTTTTCAGAGTGAAGAGGCATTCAGGATCGGTGACGAGACAGTGGAGGATGCAGGAGTGTCAAGTGAACAGGAAGAGAGCGAGGGAGGCATCAAACCGTACAGATTCGAGCCAGAATTCCAAATAAGGGAGAAACGATATCACTTCAGAGGAACAAGTATATTTCAAAAGCCTACAGTGAGAACAACCACCAAGCAACACTGTATTTCAGTGCAAGGAGTCAGATTATGGAACGATTTTGGACCTGAATTAAAATCACGTACAACGCTTGGACAATTTAAACAAAAACTAAAGGAAGAAATACTCCAAACATATATACAAGACGACATGTAAAATCACATAAGGATTGCCATATCCAGCCTGTGTTGTGTTGTAGCTTAGTTTTTTTTCTTTTTCTCTTTTTTTCCTGTCACATAATGTCTTATATTTGTTTTGAATTGTAATCGCTCTTGCCTGTTTTCTCTTTTTTCTCTTTTGAATTCTTAGATGGTATATGGGTGGGCAATATAAGCTGCAGCTTCAGCCATCACCCATTTCGGATAACTTACATTGAATTGTATAATCAGATGAGTCATTGTTCAATTTGACCTTGTTGTTATATCATTCAGTTTCTTTCAACCTGTACTGTACTATCTGAAATAAATAAATTCATTCATTCATTCAAAAAATTGGGCTATGTATTACAATACTTCTACAGACTATAGTGGCAATACACATGAACAGAACTGGCCTCTGCATTTGACTGTGCTATTTATAAATAATATCTATATCTAGAAATGCATCGCTCCCCGGTCGCTTTTCCTCCCCCTTTCTTTTCTTTCGTCGCCATGACAGCTTTCCTTGGCCACTGAACAGATCTTCCCAGGTGTTGGAAGTGTTTTGTAGTCGACTATCACGACAAAATGCACCAAAAACAACCAGTGTCGACGTGCTCGCAATGGTAAACATGGAGGACTGGGTCCCATTCGTGACGTCACGCGGAACTCAGGCTGCACTTCCGGATAATCGGCGGATTCGTAGGATTTTTCAGGGCGGGAAATTCAAAATCGCGATTTTCTCCAAGATTCCGGGATTGGTGGAGGGGGTGCCAATGATAAATTATCTTTATAATTGTATGTACTATCGCCCAGTGCCGTTCAATGCCGTTCACTTCAGTTCACCTTTCAGTCTTATCTGAATTTAATAGCAGGAAATTACAAGTCATCCAAGCTTTGATTTCCTTAAGACAGGCTTCTAACTTGGCTAATTGATTACTATCATCTGGCTTCATTGACAGGTATAATTGTGTGTCATCTGCATAACAATGAAAATGTATACAGTGCTTTCTAATTTGCCTAACGGAAGCATATATAAACTAAAAAGAGTAGGGCCTAGCACAGATCCCTGTGGAACTCCATGACTAAGCTTTGAGTTGAAAGAAAACTCATTATTTACATGAACAAACTGGAACCTATCAGATATATAAGATCTAAACCATTGCAACGAAGTTCCATTAAGTCCAACATAGTGTTCTAATCTATCAAGTAGAATATTATGATCGATAGTATCAAAAGCTGCACTAAGGTCTAAAAGGACAAGTACAGAAACTAGTCCATTATCAGATGCGATGAGGAGGTCGTTAGTGACCTTCGCTAAGGCTGTTTCAGTACTATGATGGATTCTAAACCCAGATTGAAACTCTTCAAGTAAACCACTTCCCTGCAGGTGGTCAAATAATTGCGCAGCAACAACTCTTTCTAAGATTTTTGAAATGAAAGGGAGATTAGAGATTGGTCTATAGTTAGCGAAAGCTCCTGGATCTAGCGTTGGCTTTTTGAGTAAGGGTTTAATTACAGCCGTTTTAAAAGCCTGCGGTACATGGCCTATAGTTAATGAAGAATTGATTATATGAAGAATAAAGCTACCAATAAGTGGGAAGACTTCTTTAAATAACCTGGTAGGAATAGGGTCTAAAAGACAAGTTGAAGGTTTGGATGAGGAAACTATTTTGTCTAACTCACAAAGGTCGATTGGAGTAAACTCATCAAGACAGACATCAATTGAAGGAGTTGTAGTAGTTACAGTATTTAAGTTAACTGTGGGAAGAATCTGATTGATTTAATCTCTGATGGATGAAATTTTATTATTGAAAAAGTTCATAAAGTCCTGACTAGTAAGCTCTAAGGGAATGCTAGGACTGACAGAGTCCTGACTCTTTGTCAACCTGGCTACAGTGCTGAAAAGAAACCTGGGATTATTCTTGTTCTCTTCTATTAATGCAGAATAATAACTCGTTCTAGCTTTTCTAAGAGATTTTTTATAAATTAAAAGATGATTTCTCCAAGCTAAATAGATTTCATCTAAATTAGTGGAGCGCCATTTTCTTTCTAATTGACGAGTCTTCTGTTTTAAGCTACGAGTTTCTGTGTTGAACCAATAAACACACTTATTATTAATATGATTAAAATAGTTAGTGTCTGGGTCAATATCTCCCAAGATATTAAATGAAGAAGGATGATTGGTTAAAGTACTAATCATAAATTATATCAACAATGTACACCAAAAGGAAAAAAGGAAAAAGAACACAAACCACCACCGGAGTGGTGGCTCAGTTGGTAGAGCATCCGCCCCACACCCGGGAGGCAGGGGTTCAAATCCCGGCCGCGTCATGCCGAAGACCATATAAAAGTGGAACTTCCTGCCGTCCAGCTTGGTGCTCAGCAATAATGGAATGGAGGAGGGAAATCTGTGGCAGCGCCTTGCATGGCAGCGGCCCTCTGATTCTGCACTGGGGTGTGTGTGTGATTGACACTGTAGATAGGTAAAACACAATCTCGTTCTACTGTACATGATTGGTTGTACAGTTGAATGACAATAAGGGTGATTTAATTAATTAATTTAAAATGTCCTGTGGCTGCTGTTCAGCACTGACAAAGATTCCAGCTTCAATTTGCCCCAATACACTTTCATTATTAAATGAGGAAGGATGATTGGTTAAAGTACTAATCATAAATTATGTCAACAATGTACACCAAAAGGAAAAAAGGAAAAAGAACACAAAATCTCCACTTGTGATCTTACTGCACTGTTATTCTTGCCTCAGGGCTAAGGTTTAAATTTGTCTAATTCCTCCATTTCTCTAACCATTATTACTTTAGCTTCTTCTGGAGTGCCAAGCAGTTTTATCCACACCTTACAGTTCTTTGTCCATGTCGATTGTATTTTTCCCTGTTTTCTGAGAGCCCTGGCTTGTCTAGCTATTTCAGAGTTCTTTTTTGTTCATTGTTCGTTTATATAGACAGCCGTTCCTCTCAGTTTTTTTGCTTGTCACAGAAGATCAGTTTTTGCTTTCCTGCTGACAAATCGGATGATGATCGCTGGTTTTCCTTTACTGTCTTTTCTAGGTAACGTGTGGCAAGCTGAAATAGTCTCATTGTCCACAACAATGTTTTTAGAGTTGAAAAAAGTTAACACCTGCTGTTCAAGACTGTGTGATTCTGCCAATGTCTCATCCTCCCCATCCTGGCTACCAACTCCTGCTGTCACACCAGGATAGTAGCAAGAGTGAAAAGGAAGGCTTACCAGATGGTAGTAAGACCAGATGATGTATAGTTTGGAGACAGTGACACTGACAAAAAGACAGGAGTTAGGAGGGTCTAAAAGGAAGAACACTGAGAGGATTTGTGGATGTAGTGAAGGAGGACATGGAGAGGGTCGGTGTGGCATAAGAGGATGCAAAAGAATAAGGTGCGATGGAAGCAGATATACTGTGGAGACTCTTAAAGGGACTAGCTAGAAGAAGAAGAAGAAGAAGAAGAAGAAGAAGAAGAAGAAGAAGAAGAAGAAGAAGAAGAAGAAGAAGAAGAAGAAGAAGAAGAAGAAGAAGAAGACTAAAATTAGTAATACCATGGAGCCCTGCAAAAATGTGCTCTGGAATCAGCAATCTCAACAAATTTTTACAGCATTTTTTGACCAAAGTCTTCCAGCAATATAGTTAGATTCATTTTTGAGAGACTCAGGTAAATGCAAATTTTAAAGCCTTTAGGGATTGATAGCAGTATGTAGCTCCTGTATAAATTAAGTTAATCTCTTCCACTGCATGTGGGACACCAGGTGGTGTATAGAGGTGGCACCTATCTCCGTTTCTCTGACTCTAGGCCACACAGCTACTGTAAGCATTGAAAACTACAGTGGGGGGTCAGTCCTCTGGTAGCTCTGTGTATTAACTTTCCTTTCCCCATTCTATTATGCTGAGCACCAAGCTAGAAGGTGGAAAGTACCATTTTTATATGGTCTTTGGTATGACCCAGCCGGGATTTGAACCCACGACCTCCCAGAGCTCCTGTAGGGATAGGCAATATTTTGGGGGTTTTGTTGAGTTTAAAGTAGAACTGAACTGAACGGCATTGAACGGCACTGGGTGATAGTCCATACAATTATAAAGATAATTTATCATTGGCATCCCCTCCACAAATCCCGGAATCTTGGAGAAAATCGCGATTTTGAATTTCCCGCCCTGAAAAATCAGACAAATCCGCCGATTAACCGGAAGTGCAGCTGGAGTTCCGCGTGACGTCACGAGTGTGACCCAGTCCTCATGTTTACCATTGCGAGCACGTCGACACTGGTTGTTTTTGGTGCATTTTGTCGTGATAGTCGACTACAAAACACTTCCAACACCTGGGAAGATCTGTTCAGTGGCCAAGGAAAGCTGTCATGGCGACGAAAGAAAAGAAAGGGGGAGGAAAAGCGACGGGGAAGCGATGCGTTTCTAGATATAGATATTACAGTGATCCCTCACTTATCACGTTTAATGGGGACCAGAACCGACCGCGAAAAGTGAAAAACCGCGAAGTAGCGTCACCCCCCCCCCCCCCCCAACCAAGGGCGTCACAAGCACTATTTTGCACAAAAAGGCACAAGAGAACAGCGAAAAGTGCCACTAAGCAACACGAGCGATAAAGAACAATGAATGCGGTCTTCCTTCGCTGAGTATGGGCGCTCTGCAGGGAGAGAAGCTGGGTAAAACGTCTCGGCCAATCAGCTTGCGAGGTAAAATGTCTCGGCCAATCAGCTTGCGAGGTAAAACGTCTCGGCCAATCAGCTTGCGAGATTCCCGAGCGGTGAAGAGGTGGGCGGAGAGGAGTGGAGCGGTGGTCAGAGAGGTGGATTTTGAGTTGTGCGGGCTCTCCGTGTTGATACCTGATGTTCTAATATAGTCTCCCTGCCTTCTGCTAGCGCCCGGGCAACTTTCGTGCCATTTTTTCTCAATTTTGAATTTTTGATGAATATTTTTGAAAAATCCGCGATGCACTGAGGGCGCGAAAGGTGAAACGCGAAGTAGCGAAGGATCACTGTATTTATAAATAGCACAGTCAAATGCAGAGGCCAGTTCTGTTCATGTGTATTGCCACTATAGTCTGTAGAAGTATTGTAATACATAGCCCAATTTTTTGAATGAATGAATGAATTTATTTATTTCGGATAGTACAGTACAGGTTGAAAGAAACTGAATGATATAACAACAAGGTCAAATTGAACAATGACTCATCTGATTATACAATTCAACGTAAGTTATCCGAAATGGGTGATGGCTGAAGCCACAGCTTATGAATATGAGCCCACCCATATTCCATCCAAGAATTCAAAAGAGAAAACAGGCAAGAGCGATTACAATTCAAAACAAAACTAAGACAAAATGTGACAGAGAAAAAAGAAAACTAAGCTACAACACAGGCTGGATATGTTACAACTCGCCGCTCATTAGCAGCGCCAGCTGCGCGCACACTTGCGCCTCGTCAGCAGCGTGGGATATAAGCCACTCTGCCCTGGGCTTCGGCATGAAGCCATCTGATTCCTTCAGCCCTCTTGCTGCAGAGGAACCCCCTCATCTCCCAGCAAGATCTACAGCGTAAGCATACCTACCTTTGCCTTTCCAGTCTCTCCCCTGTGCACAGGTGTATTCCCCGGCGGCGGACCTCGCCTCTGCATCGCCGTCTGCCAGCTGCTGTCACAGGTGCATCACGTCGCTGTCTCCCGGGCTCGCCCTTGTGCACGCCTGCCACCTGCCACACTCCTGCATCCTCCTCTGTCTCGTCACCGATCCTGAATGCCTCTTCACTCTGAAAACTCTGGTTTTCTTGACTGCTGGAACTGCTGGAACTGCTATCATCTGCCATTGTTGTTTTGTTTAGGGATCACACTCGTGACGTCACGCAGCGTCGTCTGCACTACTTCCGGTTTGTTTGGCACTGCCAGCCAGAGGCAAAAGTTTATCGGCTTATAGCTTGGCCATCTCACGGCCTAAAAATTTCTTTTATGTGTTGAAAAATACAATAGGTAATAAGGAATTAATCTGCTATTCTACTTTTTGTGCCAAAAGGTGGGTTCAGTTCTACTTTAAGCAAATGATTCTTGGATCAAAATATATATATTTCCCTTCTTGAACTAACACTCAAGGGGGCAACTAATTTTGAAATCTTAGTCACTGCTCTAACTACCTATTTCCCAGTGTTTGTTGCTTCCATTGGCCCAACTGGTCTAGTCACAGTTTTCTGGCCTTCATTCAGCTTCCTCTTTGGACATATTCTAATTCTAAGTACTCTGCGATACAAGGCACCAGAACAAATGCAAGCCAACTAAAACTTCCAAGGGGAAATGTACGTGGGAAATGCTGAAAGAGAGTTACACAAGTGAGGGATGCTGATCATTTTGTCCAGACTGGTATTTTAAAGACTCAGCCAACACCTTACAATGGTAGTTTATTGTTCAACTCTGAATATGTGCTGCAGGCTGGAACAGAACTTGTTACAGCATTGCTGGACTGACCTTGAAAGCACCAAAAGCTGCAAACTTCACAGACAAGGGAGCCTGAACAGGAACAGCTGATCCTTGCAATGTTATTTTTCATCACAAAGCCTTTATGTGGTGACAACGTCTTATAATCTTAAGTGTTATTAATTTTGGCTGCCACCTACGTTGTTGCCATCATCTTCATCATCCTCCGTTTCATCATCGTCATGTTCCTCAGCAGGGTGTCAGGGGTAATCACTCTTCTAGTCACCCTCTGAATGTTGATTACCCACCGCCTGATCGTAGCAGACCTCATTCTAAGTCTCAGTAGAGGCCCCCCGTGTTCAGCCTAATTGAAAGTCTTGTTACCCACTGCAGTATTAGGGTGGTCTGCTGTTTTGTGAGACTTAGCACACAGGCAAGAGCTGAGGAACACTCCGCCAGCTGAAAAATGAGTGTGGTCTGGATTTTTAATGAAACTAGTGTTTTAGCTCTTACAGAGTGCTCCTGTAACTGACTTGATGGACAGTGTGGGTAAGTCGCAAAATTTAATCTCTAGCGTGAGCATTCCACTTAATTTGTCTGGGACAATTACTGTTATTCACTGCCTCTGGATTTACTGCTGGGATGGTCATCTTTCAAGTTCAGCTGACCTTTGCGCTGCTAAATGTCACGTAAGCCCTTTTCAAACACTGGATACCCAACACTGTATGAGTTTGACAGAGACAGATAAAAAGTGCCAATTAATCACCAGTCAAGCTAACATGGATGTCTTTGGATTGTGGGAGGAAACAGGAGCACCCAGAGTAAACCAACACAAGCAAAGGGAGGCCATACAAACTCCACACAGCAAGGACCCTACCCCAGCCAGTCTGGGGATATGAACCAGAATAATTATAGCTGTGAGGCTACACTGCTAACCACTGTTACGCCTAAACATAAAGCAGAAGTAGCCAAATCATGCATTCTAGATAATGACCACCAGTAGGTGACTCATTTGGTTTAATAAACAAGTCGGTCGTTTAGTAGTTTAGCAAAACTATGGTTGAGTAAATTAAATATAAAATAAAAAAAAAAATACATTTAATTAAATAGCAGGTTAAAGATAATAAAAAATGGTAGCAAAAGCTAAAATGGCTTAAAGTTGTATGATAACACTAATAAGGCTTAAACTTAAACTAAGTTAGCTTAAAAATGTGAAATAAAAGGTTAAAGATGAAAAATGCTACTTTAAAAGCTAAAATGGCTTAAAGTTATGCAATGGTAGCACAAAAGAGGAAAAGGCTTCAGGCCTTGACATACTGCGAGAAAAAAAATGACATTTTTTTCTTGCAGCCCTGGTTTGGGAGTTCTTGCAGCTTGTTCTTACGAAGGAAACCTTTTTTCTTGTGTGGTGTCTGACAGCTATCGTGTGATGAGTCAGAAATGTGAATTTCCCTGTAGTTCTGCACTTGAATTTCTTGGAAAGTATGCAATTTCCTGCTCAAAATTAACTTTGTTTTTGTTCTTGCCACTTTAAGAAAAAGAACAAATTTCTCTGTTCTTGTGAAGTATGTACAGGCCTAAAAAAGTTAAACAAAATTAGCTTAAAATGCTAACTAAAAGGTTAAAGATGAAAAATGCCAGCTAAAAAGCTAAAATGGCTTAAAGTTGTAAGATGTTAGCATAAAAAATGATAAGCCTTAAACAGGGTTAGCTTGAAAATGCTAAATAAAAGGTAAAAGATGAAAAATGCTAGCTGAAAAGCTAAAATGACCAAAATTTGCACAACCTTACCCCAGTGGTGGATCCTCAGGGCCAGCAAAACCTTCTCTGCTGGCCTAAACACTGTCAGAATTACATTTACAACCTACATTCTTATAGTTGGTCCATGAGGATGTATTAAATTATTCCCATAGTCTATTCTCTTCATCCATCCATCCATCCATACATCCATACATCTTCTTCCACTTAATCCTTTTCTGGTCGTTGGGGGTCTGGACCCTATCTCAGCATCTTTGGGCGAGAGGCAGGGTACACCCTGGACAGATTGCCAGTTCATCGCAGGGCCAACACAGAGAGACAGACAACCATTCAGTCTCACATCCATACCTAAGGACAATTTAGAATCCCCAGTCGATGCCAATTAACCTAACTTGCATGTTTTTGGCATGTGGGAGGAAACCGGAGAAATCCCGGACTAAACCCATGCAGACAAAGGGAGAACATGCAAACTCCACACAGATCACTGTTGGTCGGGGACTGGGATCGAACCAGGGATTCCCCGGCCAAGGGTGAGTTGCTGTGCTGCTGCAGTGCTAACCCCTATTCTCTTCATTCTGTAGCTTTTGGTTGCACTCCTTCTAGTAGTGTAATGCATGTTAGAGTTTTTTGTCCAATCATATTTCAGCCATGTTGCCAGGGTCAACCAAATCTGCTTTGGACCTTCACAAATTAACGGTGTGCTCTGTAGGTTAAATTAACTGTTAAACTTATCCTGTTGCTTTAACCCCTTGCACTCTGGTCAATTTCCCTAAAAACGCCAAAAAATAACGTACCCAAAGTAAATCAAAAGCTGTTCTTCAACCCTTTGCAGCATCTTCATGGGGTTGGTCTCATTTAAAAGAAAACACTTTGAATTTTTTGGCAAAACAGTCATAATCTCTCTAAGTGCTCCTGCCACTGACTAACAGTCATCTAAACATACTGAACTTGAAGAAAATAAATTTGGCCTGGGTGTTTTTTTGGATACAAATGCTTGCAAATAACACACAGCTTCAGATACTGGCTGGAAAATGCAACAGAAATGTAGAACCAAGTGTTATCCAGCTGAGGTCAAAATTTTGTAACAATACCACAAAAATTGAATATATTACACAGCTTTTTTCTTAGGTTGTTCCCAGGCGTTTTTGAACTGTGCCAAATTGTGCCAAATGGCACAGTTTGGAAAAACGTCTGTAACTTTTGAATGATTCAATATAGAAGCTTCATCTTGGGCTCTAATGAAAGGTGAAGGGCTGTGTGTGTGTGGGGGGGTTGTTTATTCATTCATGAATGAAAGAATGAACAAACAAGCCCCCACACACAAAGAAGCATGCCACGTAAAAAATGTGTGGCTTTTTTTTACAAGAAAAAATAACCTACAGTGCACTAAAAATTATCCTAAAATATGTGTAATGTAGAAGATAACAACTCCCACCCCCCCGCTACAGAGGATGGACATCGACCATCGCTACATGACGGAAAGCGGTGACGGTGCGCAGCGGTCTACTACACACAGTTGTACTAAAATATCTGCAATATATCTGCTATCCGCTACAGAAGAGTAGCGGGGGGGGGGGGGGGGGCGTTCGCAACATGACGGACCCGGACCGGAGTGGTCCGGGTCCGTCATGTTGCGATAACGCACAGTTGTAATTTACCAATCGGTCAAAAGTCATTTGGATTACAATTTTCAGGGATAAAGAATAATTTAGCTTATAACACTTACCTGTCCACAACAGCAGTGTCGCTGGCGAACTTCTCTTCCTCATTGTCAGACAAACATGAAGCTGGTCCGCTTGTTACGGACTCGTGGTTCTGGTCACGCGACCCGGTCAAACCATAATTCCATTATTGCGGTTTTGCGCTTCTATGATTGCGGTTTTGGCGAACGGTTTTTCAAAACAAATAAGAACAGTAGTAAGAAAAAAAGACTGGCGAACACCTGTGTGTCACCCAGCCTTACACAAAACAGATTTTAGGCAAGGGACGCACGCTTTCGAACTTCTGTGCTTCAGTTGGCTGGCTGTATTCGCAGCCGTTGGTAGGCGGGTCCTTCTTGCTAGGTTTTCAATCATTGGTTCTTCAAGGTTTCAGAAACCCAATTCAAGGCTCTTATTAGTCAAATGAGAGGACAATCACACCTAAACCAATCAAAGCACTCCTTTGGCTTTCTGTTCGCGGCTCTGTCTGTAGTGGAAGAAGGAAATGCAGCTTTTTTTTCCAGTGCGCACTAGGACGCACAGTGAGGGCGCCCTCGTGCGTTCTAGGATGCAGAGACATGTCCGCCCGCGGTACACCGAAGTGCAAGAGGTTAGCCAATCAGATACGATGTACATATCAGATCAGATGTATGTCCAGGGGTACGCATAGAAGGCATTCAAGAACATCGGCATTCTCACGTCTTTTGATTGGATGGTAAGACTCCTCCACACAAAATGCAGAGGATCCTAGCTAGCAAAATGCCAGTGCAAGGACTTGCTTAAGCAGCTACAATATACTGCATCTGTTTAAATATAATAGCTGTTTTTCCACCCACAATGGCTGACAGGGGAGAGAAAAATGATTTTGTCGCTGATATTTTAAAAAATCAATTTTCCAGACGGACTTTTCAAGAAAAGCTGGTCATTGTGAAGAGAGGTCGGCCAACCGTGAAACTAGCAGGCCCATCTCAGTTGGGGAAAGGATTTGAAAAGATTTGTCTGTTACTTCCATATTAGCAACGAGCGGTACAGTATCCTTGGATTACAGGCTCTGAGGAGTGCTGCAAATTATCTTGCTGGGAATGCCTGTTGTTTGCAACTGACCGGGTAGATACTTGGAGCCAGACAGGGTTTGCAAACTTGAGCTGTCTGTCACACAATGACGATTTAGGCAGCGTTCGCCAAACGTATAAAAATTGGTCTAAAACGCTGGGATACGCCAAAATTTTCACTTTTGGCTGTATGCATCACGTATCCATAATGACTTGGACATATACGTACATAATGCATTAGTAACTTATATAGAACATTTCCATAACTTATAAGTAAATTAAACCAACTCATGCTTAGCATGTTGCTCACATTCGCAACTTATGCACAACAATAGTCTAACTTCTGCATAGTGCAGTCATGCCAAACTGCCGTTGCCTCCTGATCCATGAATCCTAGGTGTGTTCAACCAAGATGATTCTCTCCTCCAAAGACCACAGTGAGGGGCATGACCTACATAGCAGATCTGTCAAATCTGTCAGGTCAATCACACCTAAAACAGTTGATGTGACACGTCAGGAACATCAGATAAGAGTTGTCACAACCTGGCTCAAAGGCACACAAACTGATGTTGATAAAAAAGTTTATTTTCAATAAAGTAAAAAAAAATAAGAATGCATGGAGTGTGCTTTTGCTCGGAGGCGCAGCCGACAGCCAAGTGTGATTTATCATGGAAAACAGCTGCACTCTGTTTCAGGCGATCAGCTGACTGGATCCTCCTCCTCCTGTTTTCTGATATTTTGGCATATCTATCAGAACAGCACTGGACAGTGGATGGTACAGACTGCAAAGGTAAAAAACACGAGGGAGGGCTAAACAGTGATTTGGATCTTTATCCTGTAGCTTGAAAGTGCTCAGACACATCCCTGACAGGTATACAAACAAGTATGTGTTTAGCTCTGTGTGTGTGTGTGTGTGTGTGTGTGTGTGTGTGTGTGTGTGTGTGTGTGTGTGTGTGTACTGCAGGCACAGCTCTGTATGGGTTTTTTCCTGTGAACCAACGCTGCAAATATGCCATTATACTGTAGGGTAGCTGTAAGTTAGAAACCCGTTCAATAAGTTACACATCGGTTCACAGAGCATTACTCATATGTTAGAAATAGTTTTCGGGTACGCTAGACATTAATCTTAATGTATTTCGACTTTTGAGTAACTATGAGTCGCTGACAAGTAATGTGTGTAAACAAACGCATAACTTCTCTACAAC
This sequence comes from Pholidichthys leucotaenia, assembly GCA_020510985.1. Lineage (NCBI taxonomy): Eukaryota > Metazoa > Chordata > Actinopteri > Cichliformes > Pholidichthyidae > Pholidichthys > Pholidichthys leucotaenia. The sequence goes on along the minus strand of CM035838.1, from coordinate 164,997,828 downwards.
CTTTGTGAACTACGTGAACTACGCTGTATACCAGCATGCGTCAGCATTCTTCGGCGTGCTCTTAACTTGGACAAAACTTAGCCATAACTGATTTGATGTACACCAGCGTATTCTCCAAATTTTCATAGGGTTTATAAAGGCAGCCTAAATCGTCTAGGTGTGACAGGGCCTTAACCAAGGCAGTGTGGAGAATGTGGAAATGACGAGGCTGAGTTCATCTCACGAGTCAGGTTTATTCACATTCTCCAACATCATCAAAAACAGAAAGAGAGAGAAACCCCCAGACATTCGTCCTTTTATACCCCAGGACATCAAAGCACACAGTCACATTGTATTTAATCCCAAGTCACAGTGCGTCTTCTTCCAGGTCTTATCACCTCCACTGTTGCAATCCTGGAATTTCCCCATTGTGGGACTAATAAAGGCTTATCTTATCTTATCTTAAAGTCACTGGCGGCCAGGAAATCCCCCAAGGCCATCTCTTTGCATACCAAAGACCACATTTCACATCCTCCTGTTATCTCCTAGGAGGCTCAGTCCTTTTGTTCATCTGAGACGTGAAGCATACAGTAAGCATACAGTAATATACATATGAAGCATATGAAACCCACATATGTGTCCCACAGCAGCAGCAAGACACCAAAGCACAGCCACCAGCCGCACACTTAGAAGCAACAGTACTTTTAAACCTTTGGGGAAACAAGAGTGGATCTGCAGTTCAACGAACAAGTGCACAGGGAAATGGAGCTCCACAACAAAAAGGTAAAGATTTTTAAAAGTATAATTTTATAGTGAAAGTTATGTTTAACATGCTTTGTGTGGATGGCCCTATAGGCTATTTTTATGGTGATTGGTATGAATGGCACTTAAATCGGTCGACCACAGTCGACCACTGCCTTTTCCAGTGTTGCAAACTCTCACTCTTTGGGAGTGAGTCTCAATCTTTTACCCTCTGACTCACACCACAAACTCCTTTCTCACTCCAAAATAAGGAAATGCTGCCAATATCGTATTGCGTTCCTTCAGATTTTTACACAATAAGAGGTCTCAAGGGAGCACTGTCAAGGTGTAAGGTCAAGGCTGATTCCCGTTTTCTAAAACTTATTCTGAGGTAAAGAAGTGTATGTGTTGGAAAAATAAAACAACAGTTTGTGTAATGTGCCTATGCACGTTCACTCCACCCCTACCCCCCAGTTTCCCCCGTACTCAATTCCCTGTCTCACTCTAAGCTATTTTATTTTTAAACAAAGGCAGAGTTGTCTACTTTTCAGAAAAGCTTAAAATTGAATCAAATTAAAAGTGACCTAACCTCACACTATTAAAAAACTAAGATAGCTTAAAAGTGAAGAGAATTAGCGTAAATGTGAAATAGAAGTTTAAAAATTGCTTGTTTAAAAGCTACAAGGGTTTACAGCTGAACAATGTTATCTTAAAAGCTGAAATGTTGAGGATATTAAAAGCTGAATGGCTTCTCTACCTGGAAGTATGAAGAAGTTTGAGACTAAGCAGTGATGGATATAAGCTAGAGCTCTTCACGGTAGGTTATTCAGTTAGGACTGGAGGTGTCTGACCCTCCTCTCAGTGTAACCTGCAAGGTCCAAAGAAACCACTTCTCCATCATCAGCAGCATTTTGTCAAGCTGTTGTTCCCGGGCCGGAGAGAGTTTCCGATATCACTCCCCGGAGGGCAAATTAGCCGAACTGGCCGAGTGAACCTGAAGAGAGACACACTGTACTACCTCAAAGATCTGTACTCTGATCCGCCTCCCCGTTCTGTCTCTATTATTCTGCAGCTTTGGCTTTGGGGAGGCAAAGTAAAGCCAGATTGTAATGCCATGCCTTGAGGGGGAAAACAATGAGCAGTTATTTTGTGTTTGCTGCTAAGTGGCCTTTTTCCCGTGCAGTGTGACCTAAGCGGTGTCCACAGATCTGCTGAGCGAAAACATTATCACGCACGCTGGGCCGACTGCCTGCACTCCAGTAATATAATCAACTTGGTGTTCAGCCAGAGCAGACATTAGGGCAAATGTTGAGTCAGTGCCACAGTAAAACTGTGACACTGGCCAGCCAAAAAGGATTAATTTCTTTCTTTTTTGCCAGTGTGGGCACAACATTAAGCAGGAATCAAACTCAAATAACAGACTGTGAAAGGAGCACTGCTGCTCTGTATGTTAGAGCACAAACCTGTTTGAATGAGACTGGAGTCTGTGGCTCAGAATTTACACCTAGCTACAAGGTGGTATATCCAGGGTTAAATACTGATCCAGCTTTGATCGTAATTTATTGGATTTCAGCAAATCGCACACATTGAGGATGGGAAATCTAGCATGCTTGACCAAATATTAATCTGTCCTGTCTCCAGTCCATGAACAGATGAAGGTGGGTGGGGAATCATCATTAACACGTATTATACCGGATTTAGTCACTAAATCTAGCGACGTTTGGAACATTGACATGAGGAAACACAGTTGTTACTGGTGCTGCAGGGAGGGAGGAGAACATCGAGTTGATGGTCAGAATAATAAAAATGTCCATAATTTTAACCCAAAGCTTATAACCAAACCAGCAACTTTTTACATGTTAAAGATAGACAACATTGTACCGAGGGAAATTCAGATTCTCAGGAAAAGCGCTGTTTATCAATTAATTGTTAATAGATCAATAAGGTGAATCAATTATCAATTAATGAATTAATTGAAAACTTGCATCCCTAGATATAAAGCATCTAAGTGACATAGTTGATGTTGTTTTGTGGCCCAAGCGGCACATCCATAGAGTAGTGCTGTAATGACTCCACACTCATAAATTTTTATCTTGACAGTGAAGGAAATCCTACTGTTCCTCCGGATGCTGTTTAGGGAATTGAATGCACTCCAGGCTAAACCAACCCAGATGTTTATTTCTTTATTGAAGGACCCATCACTGGATATTGACCAAAAGAATGAGATCATGGTTAAAAGCTGTCGAAATGAGCTTTCGCCATAGGGGTTCTGCTCCTCCACATCAAAAGCAGCCAGTTGAGGTGGTGTGGGCATCTAACTAGGATGCCTCCTGGACACCTCCCACTTGAGGTGTTTCAGGCACGTCCCACTAGGAGGAGACACCGGGGAAGACACAGGAAATGCTGGACAGACTATGTCTCCCAGCTGGTATGGGAACACCATGGTATCCCTTCTGAAGAGCTGGAAGAGGTGGCTGGGGAGAGGGAAGTCTGGCCTTCTCTGCTTGGGCTGCTGCTCCATGACCTGGATCCCTAGAAAAGTGATAGAAAATGGATGGATGGATGGATGGATGGAGATCTTCATCGCCAGCTTTGATATCAAGTAACTCAGAGAGGTTGTATGGACACTGTAAATGTAAACTTTCCGATGAGCGTATTCTTGGGTTTGTTAGTGCCAATCTGCAAACTGCCTGCCTTGCCATAATTTGCAATAAGAGCGGTTGTCTCTTGAAATCCAATGGGGGAGCTGTCCAGGGCAGCTATGTTGTCAGTAGAGTCTAGATTGATAAAATAGACTGCTGAATATAGAGAACTTCTACGATTCTGCAGCAGGAAACCCCAGAACTAGATTTTGCTTTGGTTGCCTGCTCTACTTCCCAATTTAAAACAATACTGAATATGACGGGCTTTACTAGGCCAGACTTTACCACAAACCAGTTTGTCATCTCATCTCCAACACATACTGATAGGTATAACTTCTGACCTATTAAATGTAAATGGCATGTACATGGCATCAACGTTGTGGGTCTTTTTATTATAGCAACACTGTCTAAGCTTTTATCTATGGTGGCTATCCAAAGAGTACAGCCAGTCTACGAACGCATTCTATTTCCTACACAGTTTAGATTCATAAGCAATCGATCCACCTGTGATGCAATCTGTATTGTTCGACATATACTGGGGAAAGAACGGAACCCACTCTTTGTATGCTTCATTGACCTCAAGGTGGCGTATGATTGGATCCTACAGGATGCGCACTTTAGCGTTCTAGAAATTTGTCTTCAGTGCCCTAAGCTGATTTCCATCATCAAGGCCCTGTATACTGGCACAATCGCCTGCATAAAGGGTGCTAGCCAATATTTCAACACTCATGTAGGGTGTCGCAAAAGTGCACTTGAGAGTCCAAGCATCATTAATGTGTACTTGGACTTTGTCATGAGATGTGCTAACCATGAGATCAAGAGCCAACTCCCCGAGGAACGTGCATGTATCGAGTTTGTAGTACCGAACGAGGTATCTCCCCGTGAGCTCTGTACTAGGACTCACATGGCGTGATCAGAATATAAGGATAGGCCATCTTTATTGTCATTCAAATCTATGCAGCCAATCATGTACAGTAGAACAAAATTATGTTTCTCTTAACTACAGTGTTAATCACACACATATATAGAATCAGAGGGGTCGCTGCCATGCAAGGCACTGCCACAAATTTCCCTCCTCTGTTCCATTATTGCTGAGCACCAAGTTGGACGGCAGGAAATTCCACTTTTATATGGTCTTCGGCATGACCGGGCCGGGATTTGAACCCTGGCCTCCCAGATGTGGGGCGGATGCTCTACCAACTGGCTCCGGAATATTCGAGCTCATGTATGCTGATGACATTGTAGTGTTTTCCGAGAGCTTGGATGAACTAAAGAAAAGCTTACAGAAAAATGACAACACTTCCTCAAGATTTGGTTTACAGATGTCATACAAAAAGATGGAGACAATGACCTTTGATGTCGATGAAAATATACAGCCTAGAACGAGCCTACTGATGGTTAACAACATCGAGATAAAAAATGTGAGACGGTTCCGTTACCTTAGCCACCTTATTACCAACGGTGGGAAGTCATCAAAGTTCCTGCACCACAGGACAGCATCAGCATTTGAAAAATGGACAGAGCTAAAACACATGCTTACTGACCATGAAATCCATCTCAATACTCGCATGAAAATCTTGATAGTATGTGTATGGTCTCGGCAATTGTACAGAGTGCAGACATGGGAGCCATCATGTGAGGAACTCCAGAAGCTCAATGCTGTTTGGAATGGTTTCTGAAGAAAAATAATAGCTGGGGGATGTGCAAGGAAGAACGGACCACCCATGAGTCAATGTAAGGAGTCAGACCTAGCATCTATAGTCAATGGGGACTTGGATTTGGCTTTCAAGATCTTGAACGCTAAGCTCTACCACATAACCCAGTCACACCCCACTGAAGTTTTCTGTTACATCCAATATCTGAAATACATAGCGCGCGTGTGCAGAATACCAAATGACGCAATCCAAAAAAGTTGTTATGTTTGGCAAGAGGAGCAGGGTTGAAGAACTGCTTGGTGTCAATAAACAGCAGGCCCTGAAGACAATGATGAGGAAAGAAGACTTCATGTGGATGTTGGAGATTCTATTTCCATGCTCCAAGCAGAAGCGCCCCAACGTTGATCACATGCCACGCAGGAAAACATGATGATGGTGATGTCAACACTGTGATTGACAAACTGCTACCATGTGAGTGTATGGTGTGCTTTTGGTTTCTTATTCAAATCAACCTTTCATTCATTACATCTGGCTGGAAAGATGGCACTTAGTAGGCTTAAATGTTTTATATCAAGTAATGATGAACCCATCACAAAAAAAAGACTATGACAGAGTAGCTCATTCCAGCTTGATGAACCCACACCAAGGTCACTAAAGCCTCTTTTCCACTAGCACCTACTCAGCCCAACTAGCCCCGACTCTACTTGGCTTGACACGGTGTGATTGGTTTTCCATTACAACTGAGTACCACCTCAAGTGGGTGGGTTCATTGCAGGAAGGTGACCCGTTATCCCGTTATGTTGTTGACATGCGAACATTTTCACTGATAAATAACATAAAAGATGCTTAAAATCATAAAACGCTCACCATCTTCCCTGTGAGCAGCCATCAGCTCGAAGATCTCCTGGTATACTTTTTCATTTTGGGTTGCTCCACCACAGCAGGGCCGATGGGGCTGAAAAGCTCATCGGCTGAAAAGTTAATAGTTGTCAAATTTGACCAAATGTATTTTTGAAGCGCAGGGATCCAAGTGCTGCAACACCGATGGAAGAACTGAGTGCACCGACGGGGAGACTGTTGAAAAATAACCACATTTGGTCAAATTTGACCACCGTATGAACTTTTCCGCCTATGAATTTTTCAGCCCTGGTGTCAGCGGAGCATTCCAAAATGAAATACCGGTTGGTCTCCGAGCTGATGGCGACTCACGGGGAAGATGGTGAGTGCTTTGTGACAGTGTTAATTTGTATGTAGCCATTTATTTTGTTGATTATCTCAGAAATAATAAAAACTCACGGCCAAATTTACAAATGGCAGTTTTGACTCTTGTGAAGACATCGCTCTCATCCACTGACGTTACGCCCTGGCCAATCAGTGGCCTGCAATCTGCTGACATCACATTTTCAGCTCAACTGAGCATGGTTGGAACCTCACTGAAGTAGATCCCAAAAAAGTACCTGGTACCAGGTACTAGGTACTAATGGAAAACCCTACAAACCGAGTTGAGTCAAGGTGAGTAGGGCTGAGTAGGTACTAGTTGAAAAGGGCCATACATTTCTTCCATCGGTGTTGCAGTGCTTGGATCCCTGCAGTTGAAAAATAAACCACATTTGGTTTGCACGACCAAAACTACCAAAACCAATGACTAAAACTGAAGTTTTACATAGTCGTCAGTCTTGAAGCTCAGAGTTCAGAGAGAGAAAATTTTACCAAAATTACATAGTCTGTCTTTTACTCCATCCCAATATGTTAAGAATTTCGGCGTCATTTTAGTCTCTGAGCTTGGTTTTACGCCACACATTAAAAATATAACATGAACAGGATTTTACCACCTAAAGAACATAGCCATTTCTTTTTCAAGCAAACACAGAGATACTGATGCATGCTTTTATCACCAGCCATATTCATTACTGTAATGCCCTGCTCTCTGGTCTTCCCCAAAAGACAATTTCAAATCTACATTTATTACAAAATTCTGCTGCACGTGATCTGATGAGGACCAGATGGCAGGCTCACATCACACCGGTTTTAAAGTCACTGCAATTGCTCCCCATATCCTTCAAGATCGATTTCAAGGTTCTTTTACTGGTTTATAAATGTCTGCATGGTCTTGGGCATTCTTATTTATCAGAATGACTTTTAACATATGAGCCCCCACGGTCTTTTAATTAATCCCACTGCCATCCCACTCATCTTTTAATAATCCTTACCGCCATGGTGAGGCGGCTTTAAGTTACTATGGCCCATGTCTATGGAACAGCCTGCCAGAGAACATCAGGGCTGCCAAAAATGTTCATATTTTAAAACCAGGCTCAAGACCTACTACTTTAACCTAGCTTTTGATTAGGTTCCCATTTTAATTGTCTCAATTTATGATTTTAAACTTACTCTATGTTGTTTTGGTCACAATTATTTATTTATTTTACTACTAATTGTTAATACATCTGAATTTATGTCTGTTTGATTGTGTTCAAGTGTTGTTTTATTCTTTTAATTATCTTAACTGTCTAGTCTGTTTACCAATTATTATTATTATTATTATTATTGTTATCCATCCATCCATCCATCTTCTACCGCTTTTCCGGAGGTCCGGGTCGTAGAGGCAGCAGATCAAGCAGAGAAGCCCAGACTTCCCTCTTCCCAGCCACCTGCTCCAGCTCTTCAGAGAGGATACCAAGGCGTTCCCAGACTAGCTGGGAGACATAGTCTCTCCAGCGAGTCCTGGGTCTGCCCCGGGGTCTCCTCCCACAGGGATGTGCCCCAAACACCTCAAGTGGGAGGCATCCAGGAGGCATCCTGATCAGATGCCCATACCACCTCAGCTGGCTCCTTTCAATGTGGAGGAGCAGCGGCTCTACTCTGAGCCTTTCTCGGATGACTGAGCTCCTCACCCTATCTCTGAGGGTGAGTCCAGCAATCCTATGAAGAAAGCTTATTTCAGCCGCTTGTATCCGCAGTCTCGTTCTTTCGGTCACTACCCAAAGCTCGTGACCATAGGTGAGGGTAGAAACGTAGATTGACTGGTAAATCGACAGCTTTGCTTTAGAGCTCAGCTTCCTCTTCACCACAACAGACTGGTACAATGTCCACATCACTGCAGATGCTGCTCCGATCTGTCTGTCAACCTCTTGCTCCATTCTCGACTCACTCATGAATAAGACCCCAAGATACTTAAACTCCTCCACTTGGGGCAGGAGCCTGTCCCCAACCCGGAGAGGACAATCCACCTTTTTCCAGCTGAGGACCATGGACTTGGACTTGGAGGTACTGATTCTCATCCCAGCCGCTTCACACTCAGTGGCAAACCGCCCTAGTAAGAACTGTAGGTCATTGCTGGATGAAGCCAGCAGGACAACATCATCTGCAAACAACAGAGATGAGATCCTGTGGTCACCAAGCATGACACCCTCCGTTCCCTGGCTGCGCCTAGAAATTCTGTCCATAAAAATTATGAACAGGATTGGTGACAAAGGGCAGCCCTGGCGGAATCCAACTCTCACTGGGAATGAGTCGGATTGAGTGTTGGCAATACGGACCAAACTCTCACAACGGTCGTACAGAGACCAAATAGCTCGTAACAACAAGCCAGATACCCCATACTCCCGAAGCACCCCTCACAAAAACCCACAAGGGACGCGGTCGAATGCCTTCTCTAAGTCCACAAAACACATGAAAATGGCATTCACTTATATAGCGCTTTTATTCTCTAGATGACCAAAGCGCTTTACAGATCCTGCTATCCACACACACGTTCACACACTAATGGCGGCATAGCTGCCCAACATGGCACTGTCCAAAGCCACCAGGAGCAATTGGGGGTAAAGTGTCTTGCCCAGGGACACAACGGCAGGATATCTGGGGAGAGCGGGATTCAAACTGCAAAACCATCTGGTTATTGGATGACCTGCTCTACCTCCTGAGCCACTGCCGCCCCATGTAAACTGGTTGGACAAACTCCCACAAACCCTCGAGGATTCTCAAGAGGGTAAAGAGCTGCTCCGATCTGCCACGGCCAGGACGAAAAATACATTGCTTCTCCTGAATCTGAGGTTTGACCAACGGCCGGACTCTCCTCTCCAGTACCTCATGGATCGTCCCCCTCATGGATCCTCACCTTATCGTGGTGGGGGGTTTGCGTGCCCTGGTGATCCCAGGAGCTATGTTGGGCAATTTGCCTCTGGAAGGGTCACCCAAGACAAACTGGTCCTGGTTGAAGGGCCAGACTAAAAATGATCCAACATACTCTCATGATAAATACCAGAACAAGGATTCAGTGTACCCCGCCCGGTACGGGGTTACTGGGGCCCCACCCTGGAGCCAGGGCTGGGGTAAGGGCTTGATCGCTAGTGTCTGGTGGCCAGGTTTCCACCCATGGGACCTGGCCGGGCTCAGCCCAAAGGAGTTACATGGGTCCGCCCTCCAGTGGGCTCACCACCTGCAGGAGGGATCATGGGGGTCCGGTGCTGCGTGGATCGGGTGGCGGTCAAAGGCGGAGACATTGGCGGTCTGATCCCAACCTTCCTATTATTATTATTATTATTATTATTATTATTATTATTATTATTATTGTTATTGTTGTTGTTGTTGTTGTACTATTGTTTTATTTTTTATGACCCTGTCCAAGCTTCAGTGTTTTCATATGGAGCCCTCCCACTGGGAATTGTGTCTGTTTTCTGACTGCAGGGTACTGGCCTGTGATTGCCCTGGTCTACCCAGCTAAGGGGATCGTACACTGTGACACCACACCTGCAGTGTCGACCCCTTGGATTGGACTTGGATGGTCCCAGGGGTGGTGTCCCTGTAGCTGTGGACTCGACCCTTTTTCTGCTGGTGATGGCTCCCTAGTGATGGTGGTTCCACACCTAGATCCTCAGTGCTCAGCCAGAAGTGTTACACAGTCGAAAGTTGTTTTTGTGTGTGTGTGTGTGTGTGTGTGTGTGTGTGTGTGTGTGTGTTGGGGGGGGGGGGGGGTTAAATTATGTTAAATGTGTTTTATTTCAATGTGTGAAGCACTTTGTGCTGCAATTTTTTGTATGAAATGTGCCATACGAGTAAAGCTTTAATTGATTGGTCAAATTTGACCACTATGAACTTTTCACCCCACCCCCATATACATGCATATGGTCTAAGCCTATGGAAAGTTGAATAAGTTAAAATCTCTTCTAGTCATAGCCTGTGACTTTCAACTCTGACCTTGACGCAGGCTCATGAGAGGATCATTGCATGTGAATTTAGTGAGCACCTGAAGAGTCATGTAGGACAGGGGTGTCCATTTATGGGACATGACTATGCAGACAATCAGTTTCTTCAGCAGGTATTTTCACAGTTCAGTAATCATTGAGAAGAAATCCAGTGAAATCCCCTGCTGAAGATACTTAGAAGATACTTAGTTAATTCCCTTCCACTGCATGTGGGACATAGGGGCGGCATTGATTTCCGTTTCTCTGACCCTAGGCCACATAGTTACTGTAAGTAGTGAAAGCTACAGTGGCAGGTCAGTCCTCTAGTAGCTCTGTGTGTTAACTTTCCTTTCCTTGTTCTATTATGCTGAGCACCAAGCTCGAAGGCGGAAAGTACCATTTTTATATGGTCTTTGGTATGACCCGGCCTTGAACCCATGACCTCCCGGTTGTGGGGTGAATGCTCTACCTCTAAGCCACCACTCTGGGTGCTGAAGACACTGTATACCTCCACCAAGGCTCTTACCTTCTCACAGAGTGTTAACAACAACACAGATTTGGGCCACCAAAGGGCCATCAAAGGGCCATCATTCTCTGCAGCATGTGGGCCAAGTATAAGTGCATTGTGTGGGCCAGAACCGGGCCTGTCCAATTTTGCTATGTGGGTACTGGACAGATTTTGATGCAATTTTCACCAGAAGTGGCTCTAGGCCGACACACAAACCCATTACATTTTGGAGGTGATCCATGAGGGACGGAAGGAGCCTTGGCCGAGGTATGCGCTCTCTAAGTGCTTTTCTAATTTTACTTACTTTTTAACACTGCTGTGTGAAGGTAGTTATGTAACAATAAAAAATTCATGACATGGTGTAATGATTGTTAATGACATTAAAGAAGATTGCCAAGTTTATTATCATTCAATCCATGCAGCCAAGCATGTACAGTAGAACAAAATTACATTTATCCAATCATAGGGGTCGCTGCCATGCAATGCACACCCATGACTTTCCCTTCCTCCATTCTATTATGCTGAGCAGCACTAAGCTAGGAAGGGGAAAGTACCATTTTATGGACTTTGGAACAACCCAGGCGGGGCTTGAACCTACAACCGCTTGGCTGTGGGGTGGATGTTCTACCACTAGGCCACCTCTCTGATATACATAAATAAAGCTTCTTATTCTCATGATTGGACACCTCTAGTCATGGAGTGGTAAAAAATAAAACCACATAAGCTCCTTTCAGAGTACCCCAGCAATGCAGGTCTACCCAGTATGATCCAAGTTCCCTTTGTTGTCTGAATAGGGTTAACAGCGCAGACAACTGTGGGTACCACAATTACACAAATATCAAAGTGGCTGAAAGCAAGTGGTTTTGTTTAAAAACATTTTTTTTCACTCAGTCATCTCTGAAAATAAACGTCCTGCTTTGTGTGCAGCTAGACACACACACACACACACACACACACACACACACTGTGTCTTGTGAATTTTGAAAATATGAAAGTAAAAAAGTATGGTAATTATGATAAATGTCAGGTACATTTTGCAATTGGAGCACACAGAGCAGGAACCACTGAACTATACAGATTGGTGTATTCCAATCAGCCACTAATCTGCCAAGTTTGACATGGACGACAAAATTAAAAGACCTGTAAAAATGCCGGTGACTCTTAACTAATCATTAGCGGCCGGCTTCGCCAGCTTCCAGGTTCATATCGCGTTTGTTTGACATCAGCACTGTGAAGACATGAAACTTGATACATCAGAGAAATGTACTGTTATCTGCAGGAGATCAGACCTGCATCTCCTTGAAGTCTGAAAAATCCATGAGGTGTTGAGGTGTTAATTTTATGCTAATGGAACCCACAACTGCAGCTCTCCAACTGTAGTTTGAAAGCAGCTATACAGTAAGTGGTCAGATGTCCTGACCTTTGACCTTGAGCACAACCTGGATGCAGACTCAGCTAAGGATCACTGTGCATAAGTTTGGTGAGCAGTGGGGTAATTGCCTCGGGGGAGTAGCGATTCATCTTGAAATATGAATGGACGGCCAGGAGGATGAAAGACGCAGCACCATGGCATTACCTTATTCTGCCTGCTGGAATGAGATAAATAAAAATATAAGCACAAATAGCAGTCTCAGTGAGGTTGAAGTTAACACCACCAGTCCTCTGGATCCTCAGACAAATACAGGTAAAACAGTAAGAATACATCTGTGGCTTAATTTTACCTTCCTGGTTTTTAAATTGAACTATGCAGAGGTGCTGACATCTGATTTTAAATGACAACATGATTAGCTCAGTGAGATGAACACTGACAAAATGAGATGCAGTTATATCCAACTTGTAATTTACAGTAAGACGTGCAATTAAGATCACTTGTAGAATCCTCTACCAGAGGAATATTTCCCCTATGGGAAACATTTACAGGCCTTTTTGGTACAGCATCAACCAATCACAGATTGCAAATGTCCCAAATGACCCATATAAAAGACACAAAAAAAGACAGCTGGAATAACTGTAATTATCTCGTCAATTAGCCTGACTTCACTGTAGCTCTTGAAAAAGAGCCGTGGTTGTTGTTAGAGAAGTCACACATCTAGGAGGGGTCTGGACCCTTCTCAGATTATTAGCAGTTGTGCTGAGTAACTGCAAGACAACATTCATCATCTTTCGACAAAATCCACATTTCGTCTGTGATACAGCCGCCGTTTCTTTCTTGTGTGCTTCAAAGAAATTTCTCCACTCAGTGAAAACATGGGCACGGTTCAGTTTGTTGGAGCACTTTGTTAACTTTGTGTGCTATTTATAAAAATCCAGAGACCCATCCAAGCTGACCTTCTTTGAAAGCAGTAATAGGGAAGAAATGCAAACAACTGTGGCGAGGAGCTAACAAAGACAGAGGGCAATTTTAACTTTACAAAAGCAAACAATTATTGGTGACATGGTTACGTGGAGCTTCAAAGTCTTATTTATAGACACTGCATAATACAAACAGCAAACGGGGAGAGTAAGTGTTTCTCACAAATATAAAGGATGACTCGAGGGAGGAAAAAAAAAATCCCTTGAATATTAAAGAAAGGCTCGATGAAGGCGCTTGAACATCTGAGGTTGCTGAAAACGTCTCGCTGTTAAATGCACAACTTTCATGAGAGATGAAATTCAGTAACTAGTTTGCTTAGCAACATTTCAGAGCTTCAATAGGGCCATCTTTCAGCTTTTGTGAGGAGGACCTGATGATATTGTAAGATTGTGAATAAGCCATGCGGAGCTTCAAGCGCCTACTTGGTGAAACACTGCATTATTCTTTCTCACATCTTGCTTGAGGCTGAGATAAAAAACACAACATCCCTGTCTGGCATCTTAAGTAAGCACTGAACTGGTGCAGCAGGGAAAAAATGATGGTATATAATGTATAAAACTAAAAGTTTTCAAAAACAACAGTATAAATATGTGCTTATGGATCCACACATTTTTAAGCCGATGGCCTGTTTAGTTTTCAGTTCTGATATTTTGATTTTTTTATGTGAAAAAAGATCATCTCTCTGACTTCCAACAGTGATTACTACAATGTCATTTAACATCCAGTTAATTAAAAGTGATAAAGACAACATTCTAACCTCCGGGCCAGTAGGTATCACACTTACTTTTGCCCCGGCTCGTTGGTAGAGATACGTGACACCGACCCAGTGCTGCTGGCTGTGACCGGCTGTGACATCCTTACTGGCCATCAGTGTTGGGAGTAGTGCGTTTCAAAGTAACGCATTACTGTAACGCCACTACTTTTGCAGTAACGTGCTGTGTAACGAAATCACTGTTTAAAAAATCAGTAATGCTTTACAGTTAGTGAAATTTGATCAGATGCCTTACTTGTTACTTGTTTTATTAATATGGATAGATATTTTTAGCGTGAATAAATGAATATAGAAACTGACCCTACCGTAGCTGAGACAAGCCGTCAGTCGACGTGACCTGTTGCAAAGAGCCTGAGTTTTCATTACTGATGGCTAGGGTGTACTGAAGTGTCTTTCTTTTGGTAAACTAGTGTATGCCCGTAGAAAGCAAGTATTCTTCTGTGAAACAGGTAGCCCAATCAGGCTTTACAGGCCCAAACGTAAGCTGTGTTTGAAAGTGGAATACAGAGGTGTAGCCTATATATACGCAATCACACATGTTCGACCTTGACAAATATGAAAGGAACTGAACTGAGATTGATTTGATTGTGTGAATATTAATTACAGAATAATTGAAAATGAATGGGACATCCAATATTAGCTACTGTTTAAGAACCACTTGTTTATTTTTTGTCAGATCATTTATTTGTGTGATCTTTCATGAGTTACATTCATAAATGCTGTATTTTGCACTTTGGGGAATGGGAGTTGTTCAGTCACCATTATAATTTAGTTTATGTGTAGTTTATAGTCTATCGTCAATAAAGTCATGCAGTACTATAACCAAACACATTTACAAATATTTGAGACCCACTGTAGTGCATCCTTTTATATTTTAGCAATAATATAAGTACAAAACACTGAACATTATTATTATTATTATTATTATTATTATTATTATTATTATTATTTTGTATTTGTGTCTTGTATACTATATTGATCACCAGAGGGAAATTCAGGGCATCCATGTACAGCACCGATCCCTTCACCAGTCACACACACACGCACGCCCACACACACACATTTGGCTGCAAGTTTTGCATCATTGTTGCCTATTTGTCTTTAAATATTTAAATAAAAATGATTTATTTCGTTATTTGGACAATTTTGCGTCTTGTTGTTTAGTCAAAGCATGTGTCCGCATGTAATATGCAGTTGATCTGGTCATTTTGTTTCACAATGAAGCAGCAGTCGGGACTTTCATCTACCACTGACCGGGCAGGCTGAGCGTGCCTCCCCCCAAATGCTCGTGGAGTGCACAGTGGGACACCGGTGTTGGTTAATGGGAGTCTCGGATGCTGCTTTCCCCGGCAGCGGGTCCCGGCAGTGCCCTTTCCCCCCCTGCACCTCGTGTTCTCTATGGCGAATATATTTATGGTATATATTTTGACTGAACGGCTCCATACTTGTGGATGTGCGGGTCCCTGGTAGTGCCCCCGCACCTCTACGCAACTTTATGGTATATATTTTGACTGAGCGGCTCTGAGCGGCTCCATACTCGTAGATGCGCGAGTGACTGGCAGCCTCCTCCACAACCCCACCCCTCGTGTTCTCTATGGCAAATATATCCATTAGACCTATGCAACTTCATGGTATATTTTGACTGAGCCGCTCCATACTCGTGGATGCAAACCCTGGTAACCTCAGCAGCAAAGCACTTCTAAAATCTTTGTTTGTGAAGCGTTGTGGCGACTGACAGGTCGTGATGCTGTGTTATCCAATGAGCATGGTTGTGATGCCACTATTGTCCAATCAGCATGGCCGTGATGCGGCGCATTCTCCAGTGAGCACGGGGTCAATCCAAAACCCCACCCACACTTCTTGAAGCCAGAGGGGTGAAACCATAGAGCGGTCACACAGCGGTGACTAAACTTTTATTGATAAAAATTACATATTTTGACCGAGCAACTCCATATTTGGGGATGCACACCCTCATAGCTTCAGCAAAGCACGTTAAAAATCTTCGGTCAGTGTGCCAAACGGTTTGATATTTGAAGAACACACACACACACAGACATACAGACACACAAACAGATAGAGATGTCTCAATTTTATAGATAGATTAGTTAATCTAACCATCTCACCTGTTTAGACTTTCAGGCTTGGTTTCCATACAGGAATTAAGCCAAAGCATATTTTAAACCAGGATTTACTGGAATGGCTTTCTCAGACGTGGATTAAAATAGTCTCAGACTTGCCCTAGTCTTGAGTTAAATAATCACATTTGTTGATGAAAGACTAGGGTTAATCCAGATTAGGGTTGACAATTTTCTCACAGCCAAATAAGGAACAACTATTGCTTGGTGCCACGATGTTGTGGACATTAGTACTGTCATAATACTGGGATTTGTTACCTTGATAATACCTTAAAAAAATACAATTCAATGTCACGTTTAATGCTACAAGGAAAAAAATACCACACTGTATACCTAGAAATTTCAGATTTTACAGAATACAGAATCTCAGTTTAAAAATGTGTAATAGCTATGTTTTTAATAATGGACTGCATTTATATAGCACTTTTCATGATGCCCAAAGACACTTTACAATGAGTCCATTATCCATTCACTTCACAATGATAGTGGTAAGCTACCTCTGTAGCCACAGCTGCCCTGGGGCAGATTGACGGAAACATGGCTGCCAATCTATGCCAATAGCCTCTTTGACCACCACCGAACATTTATTCACATTCATACATCAGTTTCATGAGCCATGAGCACACTGGAAGCAAGGTGAGTAAAGTGTTTTGCCCAAGGACACAACAGCAAAGTGGGGGGAGTGGGATTCAAACCACCAACCCTCCAGTTATTGGCGACTTGCTCTACCTGCTGAGCTACTATGACCTCATTTTTGTTTCTCTTTGGGAGCTAATGCAACTTTGAGCTAGAAAACACAACTACACTGCAAAAAGTCAATTATAAGTAAAATGAAATAAATTAAGGCTGTTTATGCTGGTCTTTTTGCCTGACAAGATATTTATTCTTGCTGTGCAGTTTATGTGGAAGAAAATTTTGCATGCTTTCCAATAGTTTTAACTTGTTTTACACAATTTGACAAGTCAAATTTCCTTGCTTTGTTGGCAGATAATTTTACTTAAAATAAAAAAAAAAATTCCAGCAACAGATAATTCTAGTTAAAATTAGAAAAAAAAAATCTGTCAACAAAGTAAGATTAAATTGCTTAAAACAAGTAAAAACGTTTATAAAGCAAGTGAACTCTTACAGAAAACTGCACAACAAAAAGAAATTCTTGTCAAAATTATCTTGTGTGTCATAAACCCTCCGTGCGCTCTACCTTTGCGCACGGAGGAGAGAAGGAAGAATCAGGATTTAAGTGCAAGGGTTACCACACACACATTTATTAGACACAAGTTCAGGGCAAACCATACAAATGGCTAGGCTGCTCGGGCTAACAAAGAGTTCACTTGTGATGCTAGGCTGCACTGGGGAAAAGCATAGCAGTTGTGCTGCACAAGAAAACACTACCAGTGTAGCGGCACACCTGCACAGAGAAACGCTACAATTACTCACAGCATAGCAATCCAGGTTCTCCAGTAGAGCGGCGGGTAAGGTCCTTCAAGACGGACGGTCACACGACGAAGCATGGCGGTGTGACTCGTACAATGATCCAGCGGTGTTTGTCCAGCAAAGGGCTGCTTTTATACAAACACCGCTGGCCTCACAAATAGACAGCACCTGGGCGAGGCGCGGGGAGGATAATTACCGGAGCAGGGAACAGCTGATGGAAAAGCGAGGAAGAGCGAGGGGGCGTGGTTGGACCGACAGACTGTCAGCAGCGTGGGAGAAAGTAGATTGCTGATGCTGGCTAACAGCTGCTGGTCAGGCAGTGGCTATGGTTACGCAAAGTGCACATACACAACAGAACCAACCCCCACAGAGAGATCAGGACCAAGCCAGGGAAAGCCAAGCCGGATCAGCCCATGACATTGTGAGAGAAAAAGAAGCATAAAGCCTTGATTTAGGATATTTTATCTTACTGAGATTTCCCTTTTTACAGTGTGACAGATACTGCCTTCGGCATAAAATTACATCAGTAAAGTATTCCTGATTCAAACAAGCACAACAGCAGCAATGGAAAACCTGAAAACCTACAACTGAGCCTGACATCCCTGTACACCAGACAAGTACAGAGGATGGCTACCTCCATTTTAAATGATGACTCCCACCCTTTGCACTGCAACTTTCAGCTTCTTCCCTCAAGACGGAGGTTTGCTGTCCCAAAAAGTAAAACCCAGCGCTACAAAAACAGCTTTGTTCCGGCTGCTGTCAAAGAGTTGAACAAGCTGTAACAATATATTGCACATAATTTAGGTACCTATTTATTAACTCCATTTTATATTTACTTATTTTTGTAGGATGGTACTTGGGTTCTAAATATTTTATTGGGTTTTAGACCTTTGAGTTTTTAACCTCTTTGACTAGTTTTTAACTTTTAATATGACCCTTCTCTCTTACCTCTGGTTTTTCTCCCATCTCTTTGTCTTTTTATATCCTGATTGATGGAGCCTTGAGTATTTTTATCATGTTTATAGTCAGCTTCATGTGTGCCTGTGTTTGTGTCTATGTTGAATGTAATTTGTGGCTTGTAAATATGGATGTCACCAGACTGCAAAACAAATCTACCTACGGGTACAAATAAAGTAACCTGAACCTGAACCTGAACCAGGTGGCTGGAAACACTGCAAATAGCATGTCTTGCCTTTTTTAGAAGTTCTTTCTTCTGGCCTTCTTTAAAGAAAAATCCTTCATTACGTCCTTTAAGACCAACTCACGAATATCATCATACTCAATGGATGCATGCTTGATCCAGTCTACGTTTTACCAAGTTCGGAGTCCACTGTCCCACACACAGCTGTCTGGTGTAAGCAATCATGGCCTTTCTTCTCCCTTCTCCTCCAGGTGAACATTTTAACAGCCCACCTGTCTCTTCCATGTGTAATTAGCAGCCTCCTCCACTCAGTGCTTCAGCTTAGAAAAATCCTTTACGCTTTGGGATTTTTTGAGCAATTTGTTTTCCCTAAGCTCTTTTGCTCTCAATAATTTTATGAGCACCACTTTCAAACTTTTTTCTGGACATTTTGACCGAGCTAACTACTTCTTGTGTCTCACTGGCGCTTGCATAGTCACATGTCAAAACAATTCCTCTGATAGGCTATTGTTACTGGTATCCATGTGGGGCACTTGTAAATTGGACCAATCAGCAGCCACACATGGGCAGCCTGGGGCACTGTTGAGCGATGAGCGGATAGGACACATTCACCGGTAGCTCCTGTTGATTTTAAGGTAAAATTTCATTTTGTCAAAACCATACAAATTATTAAGATAATACAGTTTAACAGAAAGACAATTTAAACCATAGGGGAACCTAAAAACGAGGAAAATACCAAAAAAGCACAGCTCAAAAGACATGGGAGACGAAGCTCAACAAGACCCAACTATGACATATTATTCGGCCCAGGAAACACGCACGCAAGCTCGGACAGATTTGAAAGCTTTATTCAACAATAATGTGTGTGTGTGGATGCGTGTATGCAAGATGTGAATGTGGTGTGGGTGGAGGATGAAGTCAGGACAGAGCAGTTCGCCCTTCAGCCAGGCAACCCTATGAGAGAGGAGAGCAGGGATTAGCTGGGCAACCACACGGGAAAGTGACGATGTTATTGTGCTTACTTGTAGCGACGCGGTGGCTGGCGTAGCAAGTCCCAAGCCTGGGAGACAGTGTTCTGCAGTGCGTCCGTGAAGATGCGGCAAGTGGAGGAGCAGCGTGACGAGGGAGAGTGAGTCCGCCGCCAAGGGGATCCACCTGTGCACAGGGGAAGACTGGATGGAGAAGGTAAGGCAAAATGACAGCTTACACGTCCGATGAGGAAAACAGCTGGCCCGAACGACAGGGAAGTAGCTGTGGAGAAACGCAGGGAGACAGACGGCTCCAGGCCGCAGCTCAGGGCAGGATGGAATAAATAGCAGAGTTAACGAGGCGCAGGTGTGCGCGCAGCTGAGGTGGAGGCCCGTGAGCTGCGGGTGATGACAAACTACAGCCTCAGGCTCAGCTACAGAAGGAAACGCCAGAATGGAGGGAGCTAAGGAGGCAGATAACAATGAGTTGCTGAGGGCTATAGCATTGCTTCACTCGGAATTAGCTAACATTAAGTTGGACATCTGTAACACACATTGAGACCAAGATATCAGAAGTCACCAGCACATTGAGAGGGGAGATGGCAGCGCTGAAAGCCGAAAACGACACAGCGATATCTATGGTAAAAGTCCAGCTCGACGTGCAAAACCAAACACTAAAGGAACTAGCTGAGGCTGCTAACAGCTCCTCAGATGTGCTTCAAGAGTTGGAAACCAAAGTTAAAAAGCTGTCTGGGCAAATGGAAGTCCTTTCAGAAAAATGCCTAGTCCTGGAGGGACGGTCAAAACGACAGAATTTAAGAGTGGCCGGAATTAAGGAGGGTAAAGAAAGCGGGCAACCAGTGAGAGATTTTGCAGCTGTGGTATTAAAAGAAGTACTGAACTTGGAGGAGATGCCAATAATAGAGCCCACAGAGCCCTACGGAGACAGCCCGGGGATAATGAGCCACCGCGACTCCTGATCATAAGAGTACATTCATTATCATCATCATCATAGCAGCCTGTCGACAATGAAACAGTCATTGTCGCGACAATGACTGTTTCATTTAGGTCTGATCAGATTCCTCCATGCAGCTCTGTCCTTCACCCTCCGCTGCCAGGAACTCCTGACCTTGTTAACCCGGGCAACGTCCAAGCTGATATAAGTTGTTTTCTGACTGACCATTTCATGAAACTGCTTGCAAAGTATTTGAGCACCGCTAGCTTTTACTGGACTAGCGGCACATTCTTGGCAGATAGAGGTATTATCAGTGGCAAGGATAGGCCAAGACAAACTGACTCCAGTATCTGTTGCAGCGACTGACCAGTTAATAGGTTTGTTTATCTCTGCTCTTTGTGTAGTGCATGTTACGATGCACCAACTGGCAAAAGTCCACCACAGACCTTGTGACAGATGTGCTTATCTGCCAGGATGTCCAGTTTCACCCCGTGTAACTGGGAGTCGTCCACCACAGACCTGTGACACATATTGTTTTTAGTTCTGCCAGGATGCCTAGTTTCACCCTTCACACCCTTGGAAGGGCGGGGTTGCCGGTTGAGTCGCCAAAAGGCCCCACCCATGAGACAAGTAGAACCGGTTTTCATGGTTATCCGGTAGCAAGCAAACCAATGCCTGACCTGACATGACCGCCGACGCATTGCCTTTGGTTCCCTCTGCTGACCAGTGGTTAAATAAATTCTGGCCTTTTTTGAATGATACTCAATTGTTTGTTTATTTTAATGAAGGTTTAAAGCCATACACCCTACAGGTTTAAAGCTACCCCACACCATTTTCACACACAACCTGATCTTGATTAAAGTAGCCTTTCATGCACTCTTCCTACTCTGTAGGCTAGTTAGTTGTATTTACACTGGTTCAGTCGGGCCTAGTTTACAAGTTGGAGTGTAAGGACACAAACTTGGGTGCTGTTCATAGCGGTAAAGCGGAACAGGCGTTACAAACATAACTCAAAAAGTTATGAACGGATTTTGATAAAAATTTTCAGGAAAGGTGTGTAATGGCACAGGGAATAGATGATTAGGTTTTGGTGGTGATTCAGATCATGATGTAGATGCAGGAATCCTTTGAATATTATTTTATACATTAATCTGGCGCTTTTCATGTACTGCCCCTTCAAGACATGTCCACTCAGTTACATGCGTGGTCACGCCATGGGGCCACGCGCCTCGGCAACTCAGAAGCCAAACACTGCAGAAAAAGTATTGGGGGGGGGTGTCCACAAAACTTATTTTTCCTGCTGTGGGTAACTATTTTCTGTTCATTCTCTTCGTAGTCCAGGGTTTACAGTGCTGAGCACCCTCGGTGCTGAAACGCTTTGAGCGGTGGCCCCTTTTTGTCATGGTGCTCAGGGCTGAAAAAAGTCCAACTTGTCAGACTACTGTACAGCTACCCTCGTCAATGTCAGACCTTTCTAAGCAGCCAATCAGAATTAAGGAAGGGCAGGACATAGGATGCCGGTACAAGAAGACGAGAACAGGAGGTGACTGACGGTGGAGGCTGAACTTTGGTGCATCAAACTACCCGGTACACTTTGATCTGACACTAAAAGGATATCATGATCAAAATTTGAAAGCAAACGCTTGGAGGAACATGTCTGCATCTGTTGGCATGCCAGGTGAGCATTTGTACTATGTATTTGTAATACGGATACTATGTGAATTTGTAGTTTATAACTGCAACAAAATGGTATGATACCGCAATGTTGCTTAATAATTATGAACCTTGTCAGTAAACTGTAATGGAGAAGAGAGGAAGAAAAAAAAATTGATCTGAAGGATTCAATAAACCATGATGTTGATTTAAGGTGGAATTGCCCAGCCCCAGTGTATGGTCAATACAATTATGACAGTCTTGTTATTATTAGGGCCTGAGCCACTGATGTCAGTGGTTGAGAGCCCTATTGTATCCGCTGTGTTTATTTATTTTTTTTTTTTTACCCCAAACGATTGCATTTTTGACCCTCTAAATGTTAACCATTACTGCCACACATATGAAGACATAATGAAGAGAGTCATGTCCATGAAGGATTTAACCATTCTCGGACAATAGATCCAAATCTTCAGAGACCTTCCAACTGAAGTGGTTAAACGCTGGGCAGCATTCACTCCAGCCAGGAGGATTCTGCGTGACAAGCCGGGAGTTAGGTTCGGGCTTCTGTACCCAGCCAAGCTACGTGTGTCGCACAACAGATCAGAGGCGTTTTTTACAGATCCAGAAGAAGCTCGTCAATATGCAGAACGTCACTTCGGACAACCAGATAAAGACTGAGAACAGTGACTTTTTATCTCAGAGGATTTTGATGTCTGATCTCCAGAGAGAGACCGAGGATGAGGACTCTGACCAGTCCTCATACAGGTGACTATGTGACAATTTAAGCACACACCGTGTTCTCCCCATACTACTATTATATAAAGAAAGTGCTGGAGGGGGATGTTAAATAGGCTTGATTTCAAGTTTACCAACATTTCTGCCTCTATTACATTCTAGCACTTGTGTAGATACTCTGTTTCATGCAAAATTAATGGTGAGGCCAATCTGAGTCAGATTTAACGATTTATTTTATACATTCTTTTTTCTTTTCCGTGGTGTTTTTTTTTTTTTTTTTTTTAACTGTTTGACACTTAAGGATTATGTGTCCCCTTAAAGAATTAACTATGTTATCCTATTGGGATTTTGGTTTTGGCTAATTGTTTACAGTGGAGTTACAGCTTAGGGATAGTGTAAGTATTGAGAGCTGGTTAATAGGTGAAGGGAGGAGAGCCTGGATTTTTTGGAAGGAGGGTATGATTCCGCCACCAGAGGTTCAGCTTTTTTTTTTTTTTTTTTTTTTTTTTTTTTTTTTTGTTACTTATTTGTACCCGTAGGTAGACTTGGTTTGCAGTCTGGTGACAAGCCACTGGCTGCTGGTCGCTGCGTGCGCGAGCGCCCTAAACCTACATGTTTTTGGTGTGCGGGAGGAAACCGGAGAAATCCTGGAGTAAACCCGCGCAACACGGGGAGAACATGCAAACTCCACACAGCTCACTGTTGGTCGGGGGCTGGGATCGAACCCACGATCTCATGATCCCCGCGATCCCCCGGCCGAAGGTAAAACTGTGCTGCCACAGTGCTAAACCACTGCGCCACCGTGCAGCCAGCCGTGCAGCTTTGGTTATTGTTTAAGAGTTCTGAGGATTTTTGTTCTTCTATGGGGATTTTTTGGGTTAAGTGGGGGTTAAGGGTGGCTTGGGGTGGCTTGCAACCTACTTTACTCTGTTTGATGTCAGAGCTTAAAGAGAGAGAGCAGTGGAATGATTCACTTATATGAGTATGGTGACAAGTAATGTAGGAGGGGATGTAGGAGTAGGTGGAAGCATAACTTTTTGCTCATGGAATGTGAATGGAATGAATGAACCAGTGAACGGGGTAAAGTTTTGTCTCATCTGAGGAGACGAAAGGGCAGATGTGATGTTTTTGCAAGAGACCCACCGAAAAATGAGGCACATGGTAAAATCAGGGCTAAGCGGATTAGTCAGGTATATCACTCTAGGTTTTCAGCAAAAGCCACGGGCGTTGCAATTATAATTCGGAGAGGTGTCCCATTCCGCCACCAGTCAACTATCACAGACAAAGAGGGGAGGTATATTCTGGTAACAGGTGAAATACAGTCAATGCCGGTTACATAATTGAATATTTATGGTCCAAGTTGGGATGATACAGAAATTTTTAGGAAAACATTGAGCCTGATACCGAATATTTCTACCACTAATTTGATAATCGGAGGCGACTTTAATGTTGTTCTGGATACCTATTTAGATAGATCATCTACTCAGAGAATAACTCCTTCTAATGCCTCCAACTTTCTGAGATCATATATTACCAACACAAATTTATTTGATGTTAGGAGAATATTGAATGCCACAGGCAGGGAGTATTCATTCCACTCTTGAGTCCATAATGTATATTCCAGAATAGACTACTTTCTATTGGATGGCAAACTTTTACCTGGTGTTCATAATGCTACATACCATGATATTATTATTTCAGACCATTGTCCTGTGTAGTTCTCACTTAGGCTGCTTGAAGTGGCGGGGACACATAGATCCTGGAGGTTTAATCTCCAACTTCTCACTTGTTCACTTTGTTCACCTTGTACACTGATGAGTGCAGAAGTGTCTATCCAGGCAATCAAATTATTAAATTTTCTGATGACACTGCTATTTTATCACTACTTCAAAAGACTCATGATCTGTCAAGCTATTTTATAGAAATTCAGAGGTTTGTCAATTGGTGTGATGACAGTCATCTCATTTTGAATACTGATAAAACAAAGGAGATGATGTTTGACCCTCGGGGAGTTGGCGACCACAGGCCTGTGGTCATCCACAACCACACTATAACACAGGTTAGTTCCTATAAATATTTGGGAGTATTTATTGACAATTCATTAACCTGGAGCACACATATTGATTACCTCTGCAGTAGACTACAACAGCGGCTGCATTTCTTGCATAGATTAAGAATACATGGTGTTGATAAAAGGATTATGTTAATATTTTACCAGGCTGTGTTGGAGAGCCGTATTAGATACAGCATTACAGCTTGGTTTGGCAACCTCTCTGTGAAACTTAAGAACAGAGTGTTGCGTTTAATTCATACAGCATGGAAAATTATTGGAGTTAAAGAGTATTTACCCATGCAGATCTTACACGACCAGGCAGCCTGTAGACAACCTCAAAAAATAATCAGTGACATGAGCCATGTACTAAACAGTGAATATGTGCGGCTGCCCTCAGGGAGGAGATACAGAGTCCCCAAGTGCAGGTTCAATAGATACAAGAACTCATTTATCCTGACGTCAGTAAAACTTTTAAACTCAGATAAATAGGTCAGGGACATTGATAACTGCTGTTCTTAATGACTGCTGTTATATATTTATGTATGTATGTACTTCTATTATTTATTGGGTTTTATTTCATTCATTATGTACTACATCCATTGTGTATGTGTGGATTGTGTGGTTGCAGCACGGGTGACAAGCCCAAGACTAATTTCCCCTTGAGGGACAATAAAGTTTATCTTATCTATCTTATCTATCTAACTAGGAAACAGTTCTGTGACTACTTACAAACTCAGATTACTTTATTTTTTGAGACAAATGATAAAAATAATGTTTCACCTATTTTACTATGGGAGACCTTTAAAGCATACTTGAGAGGGTGTGTCATCTCCTTCCAATCCTCACAAAAGAAACGCAACAACTTAGAACGACTGGAGCTGGAAGAGCAAATAAGAAAATCAGATGCTGAAAATGCAGCTCACCTATCTACTGAGATGCATAATAAAGCTTCAGCTTTGAAATATAAATTAAACCAAATACTCTCAGACAAATTCTCTAGAGCTTTCATATTTACAAAACAGACTTACAGTATTTCGAATTTGGGGATAAACCACACAAATTATTGGCAAGACAGCTGCGAAAAAGAGAAAATGATAGGACCCTCCACACAGTGAGATCCGATTCTGGTGCTACAGTCATCTCACACAAAAAAATTAATGAGACATTTCGACAATTCTATGAAAAATTATATACATCTCAAGTCCAAGCCCCACCGGAGACTATGAAGCAGTTTTACAACTCTCAAAAGCTCTCAAAGTGAGCAGACTACCACCAACTCTAAACGAGGCCGCTATCACTCTTATACCAAAAAAGGGAAAGATCTAGAACAGGTGGGTTCATATAGACCTGTGTCATTATTAAACTCAGATCAGAAAATCTTGGCCAAATTTCTAGCTAGAAGACTTGGTCCCTGCATGACAAAACTGATACACCCTGATCAGACAGGGTTTATCCCGACTAGACATGCATATTTAAACCTCAGACGCCTTTTTAACGTTATATATTCTCTTAGACATCCTAAAGAAGATTTATCTGTACTGAGTCTTGAAGCAGAAAAGACTTTTGACTCTGTGGAATGGACCTATCCATACGCGGTACAAGAAAAATTTTAATTTGGAACCGGATTCATATCATGGGTTAAGTTATTATACAGCAACCCTAATGCTAGAATCCTCACAAACCAGACTATCTCGGAACCATTTAATCTATACAGAGGTATGAGGTAGGGCTGCCCACTTAGCTCTTTACTATTTGTGCTGGCATTGGAATCTCTTGCAGAAACAGTATGGTCACACACACAGATTCATGGCTATAACACTGAATATACTTTGAATAAAATTTCACTTTATGCGGATGATATTTTGTTGTTTATAACAAAGCCACTGGTCTCTCTCCCTACCCTGTTGCAGATAATTGAACTATTTATCTCATTTTCAGGGTATAAGATAAATTGGAGCAAAAGTGAACTGATACCAATTCAATGTAGTGATTTGGACATACTTAAACAAAGCCCATTCAAATTGACAATGGAAAAATTTTCATAAATGGGAGTTGAGATTACAAGGAGGTATAATTCATTATATGAAGAAAATTTTGCAGGAAAGTTGGATAAGTTAAAAACTAAATTTGAATTTTGGAGATCACTTCCCATTTCTTTAATTGGTAGAGTTAATGCAGTTAAGATGATTTGTCTCCCCCAACTGTTGTACCTCTTTTAATGTATACCAATACATCTTAATAAAACTTTTTTCAAAAAATTGGACTCGATAATACTTCCATTCATTTGGAACTATAAAGCTCACAGGGTCAGGAAAAGTCATCTGTGTAAACGTAAAACAAATGGTGGGCTAGCCCTACCGGATTTCATGGGTTACTATTTAGTCGCAAATATTCAGTGTGTTTCCTATTGGTTGGATGACACTATTGCGCTCACCAGCTGGCTGGATATGGAAAGGGAGGACTGCTTACCATACTCTCTGGGTGCTATTCTAATGTCTCCCTTTCGTCCTAAGAAAACATACTCCAACTACAACCCTGTTATCAATAGCACCATCCAAATCTGGAGACAAGTAGCAAAACGGTTTAAGCTCAGATCTCTATCTTTTTCACTACTGATTCCCACTAATCCGTCTTTTCAGCCTTCAACCATGGATGGAGCCTTTGAACAACGGAAAGAGTTAGGACTGTACAATGTTAAGGATTTATATATTGGGGGAGTGTTTGCATCATTTCAGCAGCTACAGGAGAGACATGGATTGCCGAACACAGATTTCTTTAGACAACTGCATATTAGACACTTTGTGAAAACTCATCTTAATAACTTTGAAACAACACAACCTGATAAGTTAGATCAATGTTTGACAGACTATCAGAAAAGCACGCTGTATCATTTATATATGACATATTACAGGGACTAGGGCAAGTAAATATGAACTGCATTAAGAAGGGCTGGGAAGGGGAGTTGGGAGTGGAGATAGTGGAAGATATCTGGAATGAAAGTTTGAAATATGTGAGCACGTATTCCATTAATGCTAGACACTGTCTAATACAGTTCAAAATCACACACAGGCTGCACTACTCAAAGGTGAAGCTCAATAAAATTTTTCCAGGGATATCGCCAATCTGTGATAAATGTAACAAAACAGAACCAAATCTACTCCATTGTTATGCTAAATCTCCGAAGCTCCAAGACTTCTGGGTTGCAATCTTTACGTTTTTTTCAAAACCCGGACCCACTTCTGGTTATTCTGGGAGTTTCTGAGAACTCAAGACTGTTACAGACTCCACAGCGCCATCTCCTGTCCTACAGCCTCCTGTGTGCTAAAAAACTCATTCTCCTTCTTTGGAAGAAAAAGGATGTACCAACTCTTAACCACTGGATTGCAGCACTGACCGAGACCCTACACCTGGAGAGGACCCGTCACATCCTCTGTGATAGACTGGCGGAATTTGAACTTACTTGGCAACCATTGCTCTGCTTTTTGGAAGGGATACATCATAGAAATGCTCTGTAAAGCATTACATATATTTATCCTTTTCGTTTTATTTGTAGGAAGCACTGCTTGGGTGGGAGAGGTGGGGTGAGGGGAGGGTGATGTGTTATGTGCTATGTTTAAATATGTCTTATGTGTGTTTTCTAAAACTTGAGGTATATCTATACAATTGTGATGGCCGTGTGATTCATATGCCTCTCAATAAAAATATCTGAAACAGCAGCCACACATGAATATCAAGTGATGGACACAGAATCTGACCAATTAACAACAATGTGATCTTTTTCATTGGCTCATGATAGGCCCTGATCTTTGTAGGCCCCTGGGCTTCAGCCCAGCCTAGCCCATTCATTCAGGCAGCCTTAAATATATGGCACAACTGCTCAGGACAGACATATTTATCCCAATAAACAGGACGTCCCGGTTAAACCAAGACAGTCGGCAACCATAATCCAGATCCAAATGAGGACTTAAACTTTGCCAGTGGCAGGTTTAACTTCCGATTGAAGCCTGTTTGTCTCATGGTGCATCTTGAAAATGGATTACCTTCACTACTATGCATCTGGATAGTTTGTGACCCAGCAAGAATTAAACAGACTGATTGCCAGATACGTTGTTACAGACCGAAGACGTGATATAAACAGTGACTTTCCATCAGACAGCTAAGACTGTGACCCACTGAAGTTAAAACACATTTACCTGCTACCTGGAAAAAGTTTTTTTCAAAAATGGATTTTGATCTCCAAAGGGAATTTGAGGAACTGGATCATGTCTCTGTCACAGTCGACATTTGGACTGTGGATAATGGACATTTTCTTTGGATCACTGCATATCAGATTAATCTATATCACAAAGGTATGACAAACATGGACAGCTTTATGCAGTGTTCCCAACTCTCACTCTTTTGAAATGAGTCTCACTCTTTCCTCTCTCTCACTCCACAAACCCTATTTCTCACTCCAAAATGAGAAAATTACTGGCAATAGTGTGTTGATTTTCTTCTGATTTTTCCCACAATAAGAGCTCTCAAGGAAGGACAGAACAGACTGAACATGTTCTAAAAGCGCTGTCTGAAACTGTCTGTTTTCAGCCTGACATTAATAAGCCCGTAATGTAATCCATTTATTATCTTGCTATGTGTGCAAGATGATTTAAGTATGCATTTAAAAGTAACATAAAAGTTACTTTTCCAAGTAGCTAATTACTTTAATCATGCAGTAATTGGTAAAGTAACTCAATTACTTTTGAAAAGAAGCAACTGCTGTAATTACAATTTTTTAGTAACTTGCCCAACTCTGCTGGCCATAGATGTATTCAAAAAAGCACTAGATAGGATATGGCTAGCTGCCAGGTTAGTCATGTTCCATATACATACACATAGCTTACTTACAATTGCAATCAAAATCATTCAACCCCCACTGCAAATTAGCTTTATTAACGACATGTACAAACTAACAGCTGTATGCAATAAACAAATCAAACAATAGCAATTTAAATGGCTCAACACAACCAATATTACAAGTGGTTTCTCCAAATTCAACACAAAATGTCACTTTTAATGACTACTCCAATTTTTTGTAATTATTCAACTCCTTCATGACAAGCATCTTTAGCACTTAGTAGCGTACCCTTTTGCTGTTATGACATGCTGCAAACATGATGTCTAGCCAGACACCAGCTTCTGGCAGTGTTTTGAGGAATCTTAGCCAATTCCTCATTGGCAAAGATCTCCAGTTCACTAACATTCTTGGGTTTGCATGCTGCAGCTGCCTTTTTCAAGTCCTACCAGAGAGTTTCAATGGGGTTCAAGTCACGTGACTGAGATGGCCATTCTAGTATCTTCCAGGATTTCTTCTGAAACTAAGCCTTGGTGGACTTTAAGGTATTCTTGTGAACATTGTCCTGTTGGAAGGTCCAAAGATGCCCATGCTTCAATTTCCTCAAAGACAGCATGACATTTTCTCCCAGGATTTCCTGATATTTGATTAAATCCATCTTGCCTGCAGGTTTGCAGTACCAGAGGAAGTGAAGCAGCCCCAGAACATCACTAAGCCACCACCATTCTTCACTTTAGGCATGGCATTCTTTTCAGCGTATGCATCGTTCTTTCTCCTCCAGACATACCACCTATCCAGGCCCGAAAAGTAATAGTAATAATGGATTAGATTTATATCGTGCTTTACATGTCAAGTGACATCTTATAGCTAACTAACTAACTAACTAACCTGCACTTATATAGCGCTTTTCTAGTCACAAAGAC
Source organism: Pholidichthys leucotaenia (assembly GCA_020510985.1). NCBI lineage: Eukaryota > Metazoa > Chordata > Actinopteri > Cichliformes > Pholidichthyidae > Pholidichthys > Pholidichthys leucotaenia. The sequence continues at coordinate 164,967,173 of CM035838.1, read as the reverse complement.
CACTCAAAGCGCTTTCATTAATACTAACCCTCTATTCTAAGGGCCTATAGGAATATAGGCCTATATAGCACTTACAGTGAGTCCATTATTCATTCACTCAAGACAGACACTGATAGTGGTAAGCTACTTCTGTAGCCACAGCTGCACTGGAGCAGACTGACAGAAACGAGGCTGCCAATTCACACCAACGACCTCTCCGACCACTACCGGACATTTATATTCATACCCAGTGTCATGGACACTGGAGGCAATGTGGGTAAGGTGTCTTGCCTAGGGACACAATGGCACAACGGCTGGGGAAAGCAGTATTCGAACCCCCAACCTTCTGGTTACTGGATGAACCACTCTACCTCCTGAGCTACTGCCACCCCAAAGTTCCAGTTTTGTTTCGTCGCTCCACAAAACAGAACCCCAAAACGTCTTTGGCATATTTACAGTGGGGTAAAAAAGTATTTAGTCAGCCACCAATTGTGTATGTTCTCCCACTTAAAAGATGAGAGAGGTCTCCAATTTTCATCATAGGTATACCTCAACTATGAGAGACAAAATGAGAAAAAAAAAATCCAGAATATCACATTGTCTGATTTTTAAAGAATTTATTTGCAAATTATGGTGGACAATAAGTATTTGGTCAATAACAAAAGTTCATCTTAATACTTTGTTATATACCCTTTGTTGGCAATGACAGAGGTCAAACGTTTTCTGTAAGTCTTCACAAGGTTTTCACACACTGTTGCTGGTATTTTGGCCCATTCCTCCATGCAGATCTCCTCTAGAGCAGTGATGTTTTGTGGCTGTTGCTGGGCAACACGGACTTTCAACTCCCTCCAAAGATTTTCTATGGGGTTGAGATCTGGAGACTGGCTAGGCCACTCCAGGACCTTGAAATGCTTCTTATGAAACCACTCCTTCGTTGCCCGGGTGGTGTGTTTGGGATCATTGTCATGCTGAAAGACCCAGCCACGTTTCATCTTCAATGCCCTTGCTGATGGAAGGAGGTTTTCACTCAAAATCTCACGATACATGGCCCCATTCATTCTTTCCTTTACACGGATCAGTCGTCCTGGTCCCTTTGCAGAAAAACAGCCCCAAAGCATGATGTTTCCACACCCTTCCTTCACAGTAGGTATGGTGTTCTTTCTCCTCCAAACACGACAAGTTGAGTTTTTACCAAAAAGTTCTATTTTGGTTTCATCTGACCATATGACATTCTCCCAATCCTCTTCTAGATCATCCAAATGCTCTCTAGCAAACTTCAGACGGGCCTGGACATGTACTGGCTTAAGCAGGGGGACACGTCTGGCACTGCAGGATTTGAGTCCCTAACGGCGTAGTGTGTTACTGATGGTAGCCTTTGTTACTTTGGTCCCAGCTCTCTGCAGGTCATTCAATAGGTCCCCCTGTGTGGTTCTGGGATTTTTGCTCACCGTTCTCGTGATCATTTTGACCCCATGGGGTGAGATCTTGCCTGGAGCCCCAGATCGAGGGAGATTATCAGTGGTCTTGTATGGCTTCCATTTTCTAATAATTGCTCCCACAGTTGATTTCTTCACACCAAGCTGCTTACCTATTGCAGATTCAGTCTTCCCAGCCTGGTGCAGGTCTACAATTTTGTTTCTGGTGTCCTTTGACAGCTCTTTGGTCTTGGCCATAGTGGAGTTTGGAGTCTGACTGTTTGAGGTTGTGGATAGGTGTCTTTTATACTGATAACGAGTTCAAACAGGTGCCATTAATACAGGTAACGAGTGGAGGACAGAGGAGCCTCTTAAAGAAGAAGTTACAGGTCTGTGAGAGCCAGAAATCTTGCTTGTTTGTAGGTGACCAAATACTTATTTTCCAGCAAAATAACAGAATCCGCTGGCTGATTTCCTGGATGGGGTGCTCCTCTCCATTCAACCCACTATACTATAGTGGGTTGAATGGAGAGGAGTGACTATAGTGACTATAGTGACTATAGCTTCTAAAAATGGTAGAAGCTATAGTGACTATAGCTTCTACCATTTTTACCTCTCTTATGTGTTGATTTATTATTCTTCATGTTGTTTTTATCAACTCTTTGGGTGTTTCTATCTTTTTCCCTTTAAACTCCAGTTTTAGTTTGTATTTACCCTTATTTATTCTTGCACTGTTTTTGCACAAAGCCATTTCCATTTTTATTCCGTAGTAAGTCTTGAGTGCTTCCACACTCGCGGCTATTTGGTCCTGTAGGTCAAAGTGTGCTTCATTGATTCCCACAAACTGTGCTGTTTGAATTGTATGTGAATAGTAGTCAGTGGACTGTAGAAACTGAATTGCCCCTTGGAGATTAATAAAGCTTTCTGTATCTGTATCTGTAAAATAAACTAGAATGGTGTGAGCTACATTATCGACTGTGGATTAGTAAACCAGGTCGAAAAAGCAATGTCTATTAGGATAATTGAAATTTAAAGAAAATTACAATTTAGACAGTGCTTCATAAGCTAACTCAATAGTAGCATTGTTAACACTGACGCTGAAGGCCTGATCGGAGTCCCTCCAAGAGATAAACATTTGCGTTCTGTAGACTGCATTTGCGTACAGAGTATTCAAAGCGTTTTTTGAGGCACTGCAGCTGCCGCTCAGCAGCCATGTTTCTTGATTGCTCATTGAATATAATCTGCAATTCACATGCCCGTACTGTCGGTGGCAGCCAAGAGCCACCAAACTGATTTGAACAGCTACAATCCAAACACAAGAGAAGAGCATTGAGGCAGACATTTTAAATGGCGGAAGCGATGGAGGTACGTGAATACAATGACAATCAAGGTGAATAGGAGCTTTTACTGATTAATGGCAGGGGAAGCAAAAAAAAAAGATGGACATACAGTATATCCTTCCAGTTTTGGCAGATTGCTCAATACTTTTCCCTGACGGGAGTTTCCTGGCACATAGGCAGTTCACTACAGCCATTTGCATACTTGTACGTGTGTTCACTTTTTGGGGGCTGCATGCGCTCGGTTAGTGCTCACCCTCTGTGTAGGGTTTGCAGACGAATGTGTCCACTGCCCTCGCTTGCATACCAATGCGTTTTTGCCACTATGATTTGGGCTTAACACCTTGGGATCCCCACTCATCTGGGCAGGAACAGAACCATCACAGCCAATAGCACAGTGATGGTTGTAACTGTAACTGAATGTCATGCATCAGTGATGGAAATGGAAACCAGAACAGTAAAACCAGCTTCTGTCCATTCGGCAGAAATGTTAAAATATAATTATTTGTAAGGGAAGAGAAATTTTAACATTTTTTTCTCCGGTCATGTGGCCCAAGAAAACATTTTAGAAAGTTAAAACCCACAAACACACCATGTTTGAGTGAATGGGACCTTTAAGGTAGCTGTAAGTAGCTATCAAGGAATCCTCAAGAAAGGGTGACATTCTGCACCCTTTATCGTGCAAACATCAAAGGACACAGCATATTCTTCACACTCATTATCAGATACCCACCTCCTATATATGCCTGCTTTGACTCATCAAGTTCAACAAATTTCTCCAAGAAATTATTGAAAATAATATTGAAAATCTCATGATGTTAAACAAGCTCTGGATCTGCTCCTTGATTCTGCTCCTAATGGGTTCTTCTGTGGTCATAACTTAAATCCAATTTTACTGATCAGTAGTTTCTGCATAATCCTAATGAAATAGTTGTGCATTTTTTTGCTTCAGTTATTTTGTGGATGAAAGTTAAGAGCCCATAATTCACCACCAGCACACCAGCTCCTCCTCTCATGATCTCAAGATTTTCCAAAATATATAGATGATCTATATATCTATATACGATCTACAGATGGATGGATGGATGGATGGATGGATGGATGGATATAGACGATCTACTGAATCGTATCTATTATCAGTTCTGGAAGGAAGTTCTAATTCCGGTCAGTCACATCCCTGCTGCAGGCTCTACATGGAAAAATGTTGCCGTGCTACAATATTTGAAGACCACAGTTGCAAAAATTTAAAAATTGGCATATGAATGATAACAAATTGTTGTAGGTCATCACAGCAACAGAACAGAGAGGACAAGTAACTAGTAGTTATCAAATGGAGAGAAAACCCACACTCTCTAAAATTATATTAGTTCAAGTTTACATGCTTTTCCTAGAAGTAAGGTTAACTAATTGGGCTTTTCAGTGCAGAATCTCACTTCTCAGATGTGAGCATCTTTATGTTTCTCCTGTGTGACTTTTCCCCTCTGTGGATCACCACCTTATCAGGGTGTGTGTGTGTGTTGGGGGGGGGGGGGTATGCCCACATGATCCCAGGTGCTATCTTGTCAGGGGGCAACTTGCCCTTGGTAGGGTCTCCCAAGACAAATTGGTGCTGGGTGAAGGGCCAGACCAAGAGCGGTCCAGTGGATCTCTATGAAAAAATGGGTCTGCCCTCCAGTGAACTCACCACCTTCAGAGGGATCATGGTATGACATGTTAACTGGGCAGCAGACTGGGTACTCTGCTTGGACTGATGCCCCCGCAACCTGGACCCTGGATACGCAGTAAAAGATGGATGGGTGGCTGTCTTTTCTGACCTTTAGATGAACTTACACCTCTTTCAAATGGTCATGGACACTTTTTTCCCCCATTTAGAAATCCATTAGCCATCTAATCACAAAAACATTCAGCATTTTTCAGCACAGCTATACCTTTCATACCGCGCAGCAGAACCACCACAAAGAAAACTCAATAGTACATGGAATACAAATCACCGCCTGAGAGACATCAGAGCAAAGAGTGGAACAGCTGCCTTCCCTGTTTTATCTTATTTTTCATTTGTGTTTTTGCAGGAAGGAAATGGAGAGTGGATCCTCAAAGGGCAGCAATCATCAAACCAGAACTGTGTAAGAAATAATGCAAGATATTTTAATTTAATTTCAATTTGATAGTTAAGACAAGCACCTATCCTGATTTGCTTGCCCGCCACCACTGATTCTGCAGCGCCAGCGTCTATTGTTTCTGCTCTCCTGTGCTGCACTTGATGCGTTTATTCTAACGAGATTCAAAGTTTTTCTTTATTTTTTTTTTTTTAATTTTAAATCATGATTTGCTCAGTGCGAGTCTTTGTTCTGTTTGGGATCGCTGCAGTGTAACTCTCTTCTCTAATCCACCTTAAATGTCACCCTGGAAGAAACGGGAAGCCCTTCTCCTGCATGCAGAGCGACCTGGGGGAGTGTGCGTGTGTGTGCGTGTGTGTGCGTGTGTGTGTGCGTGTGTGGGCAGCTGATGTCGACTTTGCTTAATATTTATTCCTGCTTGTGCAGGATGAGAAATCCACAGGCGGCAGAGGGAGCCTTATTTTTCCAAGTCTGATGCTCCAGAGGATTTTTTTTCTTCGTCTCTCGGGTGCGGGACTTTAACAGTAGCTGTAGGCACAGCTGAATGATTTAAAGTTCAGCCCCTGACTGGAATGAATGCACAGAGGACGGTTCCTGTGCGCCAGCAGTGAGGGATCGGAGGCTCCACCGCCACCCTGACATGCGTTGACCGATTTCGGCTTTTCTCATCCATGGATGTACAGAGGAGAGACTTTTCCAACGTGTTAGCACCTACACGGGAGAACCTCCACCACCAGTCAGGGTGCTCTGCTCCCCACTTGCTCTCCCCACCGTGCGCACCGCCGCCCGTGCCGGACCGCACCGCGCTGCGCACCGCCCCCCCCCGCACCCCCCGCGGCGGCATGCAACAAGAATCTCTCAGAGGAAACAAATCAGCATGCAACACCACAGTCACGCCTGTCCCCTGCAGTACAGCATCTGCATGAAGGCACGCTCACTCTTTCCCCTTTCCTCCCACCTACAGATCGACACCAGTGTTAAAGAAACAATAATGATTAGTATAAATAAAAGACGGGAAGAAAAATGGGGGAGCTGGGGGAGGACGGCAGGGTGAAAATGTACCTGTAACTCCACACTGTAGTCCTGTTGGAAGTGGGTCGGGAACACCGCCAGCTGATGTTGCACTTGGAGGGAAACTGTATAATCCATTAACCAGAAGATGCTGAAAGGTGACAGACTGAGCGGGGAGGCGCGTCTGCAGCTGGCAGCGCTACTACGCTGTAGTACAATGGGAACGCTCTCCGCCCCGCTGCGCTCCCATTGGCCGCGTCAAGGCTCCGGAGGAGGGAGGGAGGCGGCGAGCATCACCGGCTCAGATGGTCCACATGAGCCACAGCGCACAGGGAGGAGGACGGGACCAGGGCAGCGCCGTTTCTAGATTGTTTTTTTAAAGATCTGAGATATAGCAATGTCTCCACCACAATAAAGTTGGTTGCATTTTGTTAAAAGATGTTGGACATAATCAAATTTACCTTAGAACAGACGTAGAATCTACTCAGAGACACGTATGTGGACTATACATTAAAATCAATTTGAAAAACTTTTAAAAATGCTATTTTAAATGTCCCACTATCTTACTGACTGATTAACACTACTTCAGCCGAAACCGGAAGTTCTGCCCATAATCGTGCCAACACAGCATGCCCAGGAATAAGGTGGATATGTGGCACATATGTTGGGTACATATTTTCCACAAATGTATTGCTGTGTGTTTATTGTGTGCTTCACGTCTCGAGGGACAAAAGGACTGAGTCTGCAGGAGATATCGAGAAGGTGTGAGATTTGGCCTTTGTCTCAGAGAGAAGCCCTGGAGGGACTTCCAGGCCATCGGAGGCTAAGAGACAATGGTGGAAGATCAAAAGGGTTACAGCATGACTGGGATGAAGTACCATGTGACTGTATGTTTGCTTAGACACCATGTGACTTGAGTTTCCACGTTCCAGAGTATAAAAGAGCGATGTGATATTGATCTGTCCCTTTTCTTGCTTGGAAATTGTTAGAGAATGTGTTCTGTTAATAAAGCTGAACCTGAGAAATAAACTCAGCCTCATCCTTGAGCACATCCTCTACACTGGTGACCCTAAGACGAATTATGGCCGGTGACGACCTTTCCGCACCGGACTCATCAGGAGCCAGCCAGGCTAATGCAGCTACCGCAGTCCAGCTACCTGATTTCTGGCAGCATAGCCCACACTCCTGGTTTAATACAGTCGAGGCACAGTTCCATCTTTGGGGAATTTCGGCGGACGCCACGAAATTCTACCATGTGGTTGCAAAGCTGGACAGCCACACAGCCCAGCGGGTGGAGAGCCTGACTAACCACCCGCCAGACGACGACAAGTATGGCGCATTGAAAGCTGCTCTCATCCATGCTTTCACCCCCTCGCTGGGAGAGCGAGCAGAGAAGCTCCTGGTGTTGACTGAGGGCGAGGCAGACAGACCTGCAGACCTGATGGCGAAGATGCTGAGTTTGAGAGACGCCGAAGATGATGGCTTTATCTTCGCCCATCTTTTCCTCAGGACACTACCGTCAGCGGTGAGAGTTACCCTGGCCAGTTCACAGCTGCTGGCCCACCGAGATTACCACGAGCTGGGCCAGGAGGCGCAGCGACTCGTCGACGCCCATAGGCGACACACGACCACTACCGCAGCAGCGGAGCTGAGCGCAACACCCGGAGACGGCAGGGGGCCAGAGGCTGCAGCACCAGACTCGCTGACGACAGCAGCGGCGGAGGCCAGGAGATGCGGAGCGAGCGACGTCCTCTGTTTTTACCATCGCCGTTTCGCCGAGAGGGCACGCAAGTGCATTCCACCATGCCAGTTCAAGCGCTCGGGAAACGCCAAGACCGGGAGTCGGTAGCAGCTGCGGCTCTCGGTGAAAAGGGCAAGCTGCTCTACCTGACGGACGCATGATCAGGGAGGCAGTTCCTTGTGGACACAGGCTCCCAGCTGAGTTTCATCACACCTTCCTACGCTGACTGGCTGGCGCCTTCCAGTGGACCCCTGGTGTAGGTGGCGAACGGCTCGACGATCAAGACCTTCGGGGAGAAGACTCTGCACCTGTCTTTTCACGGCCGGGCATTCGAGTGGACTTTCGTCATAGCAGCAGTCAGTTTTAATATGTTAGGTGCTGATTTTTTGTGCTCGCATGGTTTATTGGTTGATCTTGCTAATAGATGTCTGGTTAATGCAATGTCTTTCCACTCTATTTCCTGCACAGCCCGGGTGGTCCCGCCTACTGCACAGGCCAACGTCACAGCTGCGGGTGGTAAGTTCCACGCACTACTCTCTCAGTTCCCAGCACTCACAGTCCCAACGTTTTCGGCGACAGTGGCTAAACACGGGGTGGAACATTTTATCACTACCACCGGGACCCCCGTTTTTGCAAAAGCTCAGCGCTTGGACTCAGCTAAACTGGCCATAGCGCGCGAGGAGTTTGCCAACTTGGAAAAACTGGGCATCATTAGACGTTCTAAAAGCCCCTGGGCTTCACCGCTACACATGGTCCCAAAGGCTGATGGTTCGTGGCGACCTTGCGGTGATTTCCGCAGGTTGAATAACGCCTCAGCGCACGACCGCTACCCGATTCCGCACATCCAAGATTTTTCAGTTCATTTGGCGGGGGCGCGCATTTTTTCTAAAATAGACTTGGTGCGTGGTTACCATCAGGTCCCAGTGCGCGCCCAGGATGTACCCAAAACAGCGGTAATAACTCCTTTCGGGCTTTTTGAGTTTTTGCGCATGCCTTTTGGACTCAAGGGTGCCGCGCAGACGTTCCAGCGTATGATGGACGCAGATCTACGCGACCTCCCTTTCGTGTTTGTCTACTTGGATGACATTTTGGTAGCCAGCACGTCCGAAGACGAACATGAAAGCCACCTCACAGAGGTTTTTCGGAAGCTGGCAGAGCACGGGTTAATGATTAACCCAGCGAAGTGCCAGTTTGGGGTGGTGCAAATTGATTTTTTGGGGCATCGCGTTTCGCCAGAAGGAGCGGTCCCTCTACCCGATAAAGTACACGCAATAACAGATTTTCTCCGACCTCAAATGGTTAAAGCGTTACAGGAGTTTTTGGGAATGGTTAATTTTTATAACCGTTTCCTCCCAAGCGCAGCGCAGCTCATGCAACCATTGTATGCTGCACTAAAGAAGCAAAAACCCACAAATAAAATCGAATGGTCTCCGGAGCGGGAGCGCGCATTCTCCCAAGTCAAATCAGCCCTGGCAAACGCGGTTTTGTTGGCACACCCAGTCCCAACGGCCCGCATGGCGCTCACCACTGACGCTTCCGATTTAGCGGTGGGGGCGGTCATCGAACAGTTTGTGGCAGGGACCTGACAGCCGCTCGCGTTTTTCAGTAAAACCTTGCGCGATAGCGAGCGAAAATACAGCGCGTTCGACAGGGAGCTGTTGGCCTTACACTTGGCCATCCGCCATTTCCAGTTCTGGCTGGAAGGGCGCCGTTTCACCGCGTTTGTGGACCACAAGCCGCTAACGTTTGCGATGGCCAAGATTTCAGAACCTTGGTCGAGCCGGCAGCAAAGACAGCTGGCCGCGATATCGGAGTTCACCACCGATATCCAGCATGTCTCAGGTAAACATAATGTAGTGGCAGACTGTCTCTCGCGTGCGGTGGCGGCGCCAGGCCCCGTGGGGGCAGACTCGGCAGCCGTGGCCGTGGGCCAGGGTAGCGGCGCGGAAGCGCACGCAGCCCCGGTCCGCGTAGGTTTAGATTATGCAGCCATGGCCGCGGAGCAGGTTAGTGATGCGGATGTGCGCGCACTTCAATCTGGACCAACAGGGTTAAGGCTGGAGCACAGGGTGCAGCAAATCAGTATACCCCCCCTAATCTGCGATGTCTCCACGGGAGGACCGCGCTCCGTGGTACCAGCTGCGTGGCGCCGCCGCGTTTTTGACTCGGTTTATTCCCTGGCGCACCCGGGGGTGCGCGCATCGATCAAAATGGTGGGGGAGAAATTTGTTTGGCCGGGGTTGCGCAAACAGGTCAAGGAATGGGCAGCAGCCTGCGTAGCGTGTCAGCGTGCCAAAATACACAAGCACACTAGGGCTCCTTTGGAGCCTTTTCACATCCCGGCTAAGCGCTTTGATCATGTGCATGTCGACTTGGTGGGCCCCCTTCCGTTGTCACAGGGGCACACACACCTTTTGACGATGGTGGACCGCACCACGCGTTGGCCAGAAGCAGTTCCTCTGGCATCAACCACAGCGGAGGAAGTTTCGCGCGCGTTTTTAACATCTTGGGTTGCGTGTTTTGGAGTCCCGTCTGACATAACGTCAGACAGAGGTCCTCAATTTGTCTCCGAACTCTGGTCATCGATGGCCCGCAGCCTAGGGGTGAAGATCCACCGCACTACCGCGTATAACCCCCAGGCTAACGGTTTATGCGAACATTTTCATTGAAAGCAGCTCTCAGAGCGTCGCTTACGGATACAAATTGGGTTGACAAACTTCCATAGGTTTTATTGGGGTTGCGTTCTGCACCTAAGGAGGATTTGCACGCCTCCCCAGCTGAGTTAGTTTTTGCACAACCTCTCCGTTTACCCGGTGAATTTCTCCCCGACAATCCTGCGCCAAATTGCCCCCCCGCTCAGCTGTTGCAAAGCGACACAGGATCAAACACGCTTCCTGGCCCCGTTCATCACAGTTTCCCACACATTTTTGTGCCGAAGGCTTTAAAAAATGCAGAGTTTGTTTTTGTTAGACATGATGCTCATCGCCCAAATTTGCGGCCACCTTATGATGGACCTTTCAGAGTGCTGGAAACAGGTGAGAAGCATTTTTTGCTAGATTTGGGAGACAGGAAAGAGTTGATTTGTATAAACAGACTCAAACCTACTTTTGTTTTGGCGGATGAACAAGTGTAGTTGGCGAGGGCCCCCCGTCGCAGCAGACCTCCGAGAAGGCATTTTCCAGAACCCCCACAGAGATTGGCTAACAGTTCTAATCCACAGGTGCAGGAAGACACTGCAGAAGCAGCAAGACCGGCTTACAGCAGATTCGGCAGGAGGTTTAGACCTAGGCAACTGGTGGATTAATATTTGATATGTGGTAATGTTTTTATGTCATGCATCTCTGATTATGTTTGTCCCATATTAGACGTTTGGGGGGGTTATGTGGCACATATGTTGGGTACATATTTTCCACAAATGTATTGCTGTATGTTTATTGTGTGCTTCACGTCTCGAGGGACAAAAGGACTGAGTCTGCAGGAGATATCGAGAAGGTGTGAGATTTGGCCTTTGTCTCAGAGAGAAGCCCTGGAGGGACTTCCGGGCCATTGGAGGCTAAGAGACAATGGTGGAAGATCAAAAGGGTTACAGCATGACTGGGATGAAGTACCATGTGACTGTATGTTTGCTTAGACACCATGTGACTTGAGTTTCCACGTTCCGGAGTATAAAAGAGCGATGTGATATTGATCTGTCTCTTTTCTTGCTTGGAAATTGTTAGAGAATGTGTTCTGTTAATAAAGCTGAACCTGAGAAATAAACTCAGCCTCATCCTTGAGCACATCCTCTACAGATATAAACATAGCAAAATTTACAAGAAAAACTTGCAATTTTATGAAAAAGTTGCAAATTTATGAGAAAAAAAATTGCAAAATTACAAGGAAAAAAGTTACAGATTTACAAGAAAAAATGCAGCAAATTTAACAGAATAAGGCTGCAAATTTACAAGAAAAAAAATGCAAATTTATGGGGGGAAAAGGTGCAACATAATGAGAAAACATTGAAAATGTACAACAACAAATTTAGCAAATTTAAGAGAAATTTTTACAAAATTATGAAAAAAGTTGCAAATTTAAGAGAAAAAAAAATCACAAATTTCCAAGAAAAAAGTTGCAGATTTAAGAGAATAAGGTTGCGAATTTACAGGAAAAAGATGCAAATTTATGAGAGAAAAGTGGCAAAATTATGAGAAACAAATTTAAGAGAAAAAATTCACAAATTTACAAGAAAAAGTAGCAAATTTGAGACAATAACGTTGCAAAAAAGGTCACAAATCTACAAAAAAATGTATCAAATCTAAGAAAATAAGGTTGCAAATATGTAAGAAAAAGTTGAAAATTTGTGAGAAAAAGTTGCCAAATTATGAGAAAAAGGTCACAAATTTATGAGAAATGTGTAGAAAATTCATGAAAAAAGCTTAAAATTCATGAGAAAAAAGTTTAAAGTTTAAAAGAAAAATGTTGCAAATGTTTGAGGAGAAAAAGGTGACAATTTGTAAATTCTCCCTAAAATGTTGAAGGTAAATTTGTAGCTTTAGTAGGCCCCTAGTGGCTGAGGAGGCCTGTAGCATTTGTGTATTCTGCTTACCAGGCAGAAACAGCTCTCCATTAGGGGTTGGCAGAAACTGTACTTTGGCTAAAAGTGATTGGTCAATATCAGTAAGTCACCAGTAAATACAAAGTATTAACCAAAAATATTACTGGTGTAGTTTGAGCAGCTTTATATTTTAAAATAAGTAAAAAGCTACAGTATAGAGTGCTTTTATTAATGAAAGCACCACAGGTGCTGATGCCTCAGTGCTTGTGCACTGCCACCTATTGGCCAGGTGTAGTTATTACAACTTTTTCACAGCATCGGTAAGTCAGTGTGTTGTTTTTGTGTTTATCTTGACAACAAAGCTATTATCTCGAAATTCTGGCAAATTAAAAGTGGAGAAATCATGGCGATACATTGATATGAACCTTTAGTTCTACTTGGTTTTGACTAGGCGAGCTCAACACCTGGTAACAGACAGACACACTCACCCACTCACACGCAGACACATTGACACACTGTATGCTTTTTTCACAAGGCATAAAAATGGAAGCTATTGTTTTACCTTGTAATAAAATTTGAAGTAATAAATCCAGTGTTTCGTGACCCAGAAAAAAACAATGATTTTTCATGCAGATTTCTTCAATTAAATAGGTCAAACAACAAAACTGCAACATAAAGATGCTGCAAAATGACTTGCAAAAACACAAATGCGCTGCAAATACTCCATCACAGTGGAGTGATGGGCCAGCATACTTCAGATACATGTTAGCCTAGCCTTAGCTGCATGCATAGGACTACACTGAGGCTTGGAGGTGCTACGTACAGCCCTGTCACACAGCTGCATAGTCCCTGCTAAGCCTCCTCAAGTCAAAGTTATGAAAGAAACTTTCTAATCATTTCTAATTTTTTAGACCTTTGTGGTCCATCACTTTATTGTGTCCCCAGAATCATTTCTGTTCTGAGTATGTTTCTGTATTTGCAAGACTTCTGACCTTTTGCAGCACCTTTGTGTTGCCATTCTGATTAACATGTTTTCTCAATTTGATTTTGTTTTGTCTATTTGCAATTGCTTCCGTAAGCTGTAGTCCTGCATTGAGCTCTGTGGGCCACCATACATAATTCCAAGCTGTAGCCCAACCAGACAGCATGTGAATTTGAATAAACTACTTATTTCAGTGTTTCCTCACAATTCTTTCACCCAGTGACCCAGAGGATCTAAAAAGTCAGAGACTAAAGATTTGTGTGGATAAGTTAATATAAACCTCAAAAGTTTCACTTTCAGTTCCTAGTCAGTGAGTTAAACAGTATGCTGACCTTTAGAGTAAATAATTTCTTCAACATTTAAACATGGGTGTACATAATTTTAGAATTAGTCAATGAATCTCATTGGAAACTGTGTCTTGTTGGGTCACAGTGACCTTAACCTTGGCATTTGGATTCTAATTGGTGCACCCCCTTGGATATAAGTGGACTCTACTGGTATATGTCAGAATTTCCCTGAGGTCTTCCAGTGAGAGTGTTCAGAGGATGTGACAGAGGTTTCTTCATGTGTCAGGGTGTGTAATTATACACAGTGCATGATGAGTGACACTGTATTTAGGATTAAGAAATTATTTATAATTATAGGTACTGTATGCAACATTACTGTATAGACAGTTCCATTTTTATTTTATTTACTTTTATTTATAACGGGAAGGTCCATTGAGAGCAACCTCTCTTTTTCAAAGACGCCCTGTTCACGTTCACACCTGGAAGCTGCTCAGTAACCACAGACTGACCTGTGCCACGAGCAGCTCCAGTGGATTAAGGGCCTTGCTCAAGGGCACCACAGTGGGGTTAAGGAGGGTGGGCAAACACTGCTATGTCATCTGTCTCACACCCACGTCTGATCCTGATGGTCCAGTGATTGAACCGGTGAATATAGGGTTAGGGTTAACTTTTTCATTTTTACATATAACATGGCACAGCTGCACAAGCACATCAGGAGAAACACCAGCAGGGATTCACAGTGTTCCAATTCACAGTGTACTTCAACAGCACTCCCTACTCTCTGCTCCGTTCTCAGGGAATATCAGTTTAACTGCCTGTTACGGCCTGGAACATAACTGTTTTATGCCCTGTTGTGTATGTGTGTGGCTATTGGTGTGTACTGTGCTCTTCCCTCACTCTCCAGGCATTTCCAGCAAGGTGCATGACATCAGCAGTCACACAGGTGTACTGTTTTACCAATTAGTCTGGAGGTTTTCAATACTGGAGGAGACTGAGGAGGTGGCTGTGCTATATTGTGAAATGGTACATTATTGTGAAGTGAGGTGTGGTGACGTGTACTTCCTGTCACGTCTCCACACCTCCCTACTAAGCAGAGGGCATCCATATTGCGGCTTCTTTGACCGGTGCCCTCTGCCAGGTGCCTGCCATGGTACCATTATTCTCCAACATAAATAAAGCTGTGTTCGTCCAGTCATCTTGCCTCATCCGTCACCCAAGGTATTTTACCATACAAAACATTTGGCGATCGAGGATTAACTCATGGAGGCGTGTATTTCACGACTTCGCCCCTTTGTCGAGCTCCCGGGTGAACCGCAGGTGCCTTGGCCTATGTGGTTTGAGGCTTTCCAGACCTACATCTCCGTGCTGGGCCTCAGTAAGCTCAACAAGCTAAGAGCACGTGCGCTTCTTGTTCATAACCTGGGTATTGAGGGCCAGCAAGTTCTGCACACACTCGGAGCTTCGGAGTCTTTTAAAGATGTTGTGGAGCTGCTAGCTAGCCATTTCCACACCCCGGATAGCATGACTGTCTAGAGGATTCATTTTCGGCAGCGAGTGAGCGAATGAGCCTATTCATCGGTTTGTTGTCGACGTGAGGCAGCTAGCTAGCGAGTGTCGCTTTGGGCCATTGGAAGATGAAATGGTTTGTGACCAGCTTGCGGAGCACATGTGCAGCGCCGCATTGAGGGCTAGGCTACTCATGGTGCCCAGTGATTTAACCCTTTGAGTGTGAGAATTTGCGTGCCCCTAGTGGCAGAGCGCAGCGTTGCGCCTGTCATCTCACTCTGACATCGCTGGCTCCATTGAGGATTTGTACTGATCTGCCAGTTTCAGAAGGTGGCAGACATGCGTTGGAGGACTCAATGGATGACACGTAATACACTAAAGAAGAAGAACTCCTCATTTCCTTTTCCTGTTTTCATGCTTTTAGCCCAGAAAGCTTATATTTCTGCCATCCATCATCATGCACCATTACTTAGACGGCTTCTTACATGAAATATAGCTGCGGGATACAAGCAAAATTTATGTGGGATAATCATAAGACTTTGTAGATGTGATAGAGAGTGTAAATGACTGACAGAACACAAAATAATGACCACGATGGACGAAAACACAGTGACCACGGCAGCGAGCGAGTCCCATTAGCTGCTGGTGAGTGACGAATTTCTCTGTTTTTTTTTTTTTTAATATTGTACTGGTTTCTTGTTCATATACTTTGAAGATAAGATGATGTGTTACCTCTGTACAAAAAATGGTGTCAAAAGACTGAACCATTCTTTGTGTAAATATGTCCAAAGTCCAGTTTTGACTGAGTTATGGATTTAAAGAGGTGCCGCAACATTATGCAAATTAGATGCATAAATTTATTCCTATCTGAAACTTTGGATCATATTTTACATCTTTCTAATTGACAGTAAGCCATTTTCTCTTACCACTTTCAAGTTATAGCCTTGGAAATCTGAACTATTTTACTGACAAAAAATCTTTACCACTAGGGGTTATGTCACAATTCGGCGACAGACACACTCAAACAGTTAACATTAGCCAGAGCTGTCAAACTAGATCTCCAGCTGGAGGCTGCAGACAAGCTAGCTTCGGAACTAACCTGGCGCCAGTCACAGTGGCCACCAGAGCCTCATGTCACAGCAAATGTTGCAGACTCAGATAGCGAGGACAGCTTGGACAAGGATATTATGGAAGTCAACGCTGCCAGCCAAAGGTCATCCCCGGGAAAACCTCTATGCAAGGGTTGTGGGTCTGCAACGCACCGCAATAAGGCTAAGGACTGCCTGGCTAGGGGAAAATGTTGTAGCAGATGTGGACGCTTGAACCATTATGCTAGAGTGTGCCGTGTATCTGAATCGGAGAGCCCACAGAAGAAATCACTCCGCCCGCTCCCAACGACCATCCATACGGTGTCCCCCAGCACAAACAGGTACACGTTTTGCACAATGGAATTGGACGGCGTGGAGGTGCTGCTGCTGCGCGACACGGGAGTGGAGGGGCGAATTGGGCCTGAATTGGGCCACGGTGAGGAAGTTTTCCCCCCACTACAGGATTAGAGGTAACCCGGTGCCATTGTATGGTTATGGAAGTGGTAGGCTGTGCACGGTTGGGACTTTGGATTTAACGGTCTAGTACAAGTCTGCGAAGATAGTTGACTTCTCATTCTACGTGACAGCGCAAGGCGATAACATCATGGGCTGTGATTTGTTTTACAGACTGGGTTTCAACAGAAAAGACGACGCTGGGAAGGAATGGTCGGGCTGTGGCCAATGGAACCCTCTGGTTCCGATGGTCGATGAAGATGTTGTGTGGGACGAAGAGCTAACGGACACCACGGCAGTCAAGCAGGACCAGCCTCACTCAGGTTCAGCGCAGGAGAGTCTCAGTGCCGGCGCTTGGGATATTGCAGAGGGCCGAGTGTGGCGGCGAGGCGCCTGCACCGGCAAGTGACACTGATGTGCTAGTCCCAGATGCCTCTGGACCTTGGCCGCAGGGGAATGGAGGGTCTGCAGCTATGATGATGAACGTTACAATGGTCTTAGAAGAGGTCAGGGCCAGACCAACGAGCATAGAGGAACTGCATGCTCAGCAGCACCACATCAGGCAGAGCCGGGCCCCGCTGAGGTCTTTGGACACCAGCCAGCTAAACATCGAGGGTGTCTGCGCATGGTGGCTAAGCTGGGCGCAGCATACTTCAGGTTGTCCGATGGCTTGGCAAGGCACGCCAATCAGCTTTGGTGTGTCCAGGAAGAGACTCCAGGTGACAAGGCTGGACGGGAGTCGGAGTAGGTGGTGCAGAAGCGGGGCTCCATCGTCCGGAAGATCAGCCATCGTCCCAAAGGTCTGCTGCTTCCAGGGGCGTGCTTGCTGAGGAGCTGCCCTGGGTCCCCCCATGCTGGTTCTACTCCTCCTACCCAAGGAACAGTGCTGTAAATAAGTGTTGTTTATAGTTCTGTTGTTCTGATTTGAATGTTATGATATGGGATTATTTTGTGTATTTTGTTTTGTTTAAGAGCACGGTGTGTAATTTTAGTTTTAAGTATGGACTTTTCTTTAGATATGGGTGGCAGAATAATTCACCCCGCTGCGCAGGCTGCACAGTAGTCCACCCATCAGCCCTATTTTAGGTTATTTTTTGTGAATGTGTTAGGCCATTGTAGTGCATTGTTTTTGTTATCTTAGTGCATGATTCGGGTTCCAAATTTGGGGGGGGGGGCTTTCAATTGTGTGTATGGTTTTGGACTTTCTAAAAGTGGGGGAGTATGTTATATCGTGAAATGGTACATTATTGTGAAGTGCGGTGTGGTGACGTGCACTTCCCGTCACGTCACCGCACCACCCTATGTAAGGCAGAGGGCATCCATATTGCGGCCTCTTTGACCAGTGCCCTCTGCCAGGTGCCTGCCGTGTTACCGCTGTTCTCCAACATCAATAAAGCTGTGTTCATCCAGTCATCTTGCCTCATCCTTCACCCAAGGTATTTTACCATGCATAACAGGCTGCTCCCCTTTTGCGTCTGGGTTACCAGTGGTGTGGATGTTTCTGTGCCGATCAGCTCTTCTGTTTGAAGATGCTCATTCTTCGTTTGTGACCTTTATTTTTATTTGTCAGAATTTTTGTGTTCATTTAATAAATAAACATTTAACTGAAATCTTGAAGCTAGCTTCCCCTATTTTTATGTTACTTCCCTAACCCCCTACACTTAGGGACGTAACACTGCCCTTCTCAAAATTTCTCCATTTGACAACATTGCCTCCCTCCTCCATGCATTACCACGGTAACGATCAACACATACTTATACTACTGTGGACATTTTATACTTCTTAAATAAAATATTAATATAAATTTATTTTTATCACTTTCAATTGATATAAACAATAACCAACATTAATTTTGCTTGTTAATAAGGTTAGCAACAACAGTTTGTCTTACTCATATTTGAGCTGCAGTGACTTATGGGTAATCTTCTTGTCAACTTCTGGTGAAGTGATGAACCATTGTTCACTTCTTCCCTGCTCAGTTCTCAGTTCCCTTTGAACTGAACACTGTTCGCTCCTTTTGGTTTGGAATCTCATTTAATATGGCGGAATACCAGTTGTAGTTCACTTCAAAGCACACTATAGAGGGGATGCATTGGAACAGAATTCTTGGCAGTTACAGGACAGTTACCATAGCAACACAGCACTGAGTGGTAATGACATGTGACCACTTTATTTTGTATGCAGCAAAACATAAAAATCATACAAAATATTTAGTCACAGCAGTGCACAGAGTACTTTTTTTTATTTTAGATGTTAATACTACACCATTCACTTGACTGTAGTGATGTGGGTAAAGACCAAGGAGCACATGGTAAGTGAAGAACTGATTCAGAGCATTTAATTATTTATTTATAATTTTTTTTGCCAATTAATCAAGATAGAATAATAAGATTAGCTCTCCACAATACAAGCAAGTACTCTTTGCACTGCTGTGACTGAATATTGTGTATATTTTTTGTGTTTTACTGCATACACCCTAATGCTGTCACTCATTTTTGCCACTCAATGTTTTTTAAATGACATCAGTTCCGTTCGGTGACATTATACACATACCCTCTATTAGGCGATCAGAATGCACCTCATGTCTACTGTTGGCGGGCTCTGTGGGTTCACATCCCAGCAAAGGACAGTGGTAGTGGCCAGTAGTCTGCGCTGTATAGCTAATTTACAAGAAAAAAGTAGCAAATTCATGAGAAAAAAATTGCAAATTTACAAGAAAAAGTAGCAAATTTATGAAAAAAAATAGCAGCTTTAAAAGAAAAACGTAGCAAATTTACAAGAAAAAATTAGAAAATTCATGACAATAAACTTGCAGATTTACAAGAATAAAGTTGCAGATTTACGGGGAAAAAGTAGCAAAATTTACAAAAAAAAGTAGTAAATTTATGAGAAAAAAAGTTGCAGATTTAAAAGAAAAAAGCAGCAAATTTATGAGCGAAGGATTAAAAGGATTCACACACTATGGGGAAAGTTCTTGTACAACTGGTTCCTTTTTCCTGTAACGGAAACAAGTCTAGCTATACTGTGAATAAAATGGTTTGACATTTTTTTTATTGCTGGAGGTTACATCCTGTCATGTCCCTTCTTCTACTGCTGGAATTTATGGCCACCCCATATTTGTATCACCATATTGTGCATTAATGACCATTTTCTTTACCAGATTTCCTTTAATATTTAGTCATCATTTTCAAAGCACTCTAATGGCCTAGATATAAAAACCATTAGTTGGCCCTCAGGCTTGATGTCCCCATTACACTGCTAATGTTTATGGTGTGCAGGTAGTCACGCTTCTTAACAAAGTGTGAATCAAAAGAAAAAAGACTGGGCACTGACAAGAACAGCTCATGGTGAATGTGGGTTGAGGTTTAAAGGCATAGCTGCAGGCCAACATTTATGTGCAAATAGGGTTGGCGATGCAATCTGCAAAGTATCTCCAACCGCTTATTATTCCAACTAGGTCAGAATACCAGGTCAGGACAGAATTGCATTTGGTGGAGGGGAAGTAGGGAGTCAGAGCAGGCAAAAGTCTTTCAGCTGCCCTTGAGCACACTGGCCAGGGTCCAGATGGTTGGACCGCCACGACAAGCTATGTTTACTACAGGAAGCATGTCACATCCCCGGCGGCCTCCGCGTGCCTCACTTCCATTGTCTGTGTTCATCCAGGAGTGGGTCGAAGGAGTGTGGCGGGGGTACCCGAGCAATAGTTTCCGTGCTGGCTGCTGCAGGAATGAAACCCGTGACCTTCTGGTTAGACTCAGAGCTGGCCAGCCTCCGCAGCTCCCTCTGGAGGAGTCTTCTTTGATCACAGCTGCACATCGTCCAACAAGCGCAGCCGTGAGAATAGAAAGTGTGTCAGGCCATTTCTGTTCATGTGTGGATTCCTTTGCATCTTATTAGCTGGAATGCCGTAGCAGAATATATTCATGATATGCATTATGGAAGAGTAGCTCTAGACAAGCACTGAATACTAACTGGTCCCTCTTTTACATCATTTCTAAAATCAGATTCCCTCCTCATTTACAGGCTTTAGACATTAGCTGCAGCAGTGCATTTACAATGAATCTATAATTAGGTTTGTCATAAATGAATATGATGATGAGCAATAATTCTCAAATGATTTATGATGGATAAGCAGCACTGCAGCAGAGTATTTCAAAAGGTTGGCCATCTATGGCCAAATTTTTGCCTCTGCTAATAGAATTGCTAAGCCCAGAAACCGGAATCATTTCTCACCATGTTGAAACTAGAGCTCCTGAATGAGGTTATAATATTCTAAACTCAGCAGGCAGCTGCAATTAAGCCTTTCAAACTTGGCCCAGTTTGTTGTGAGGTAAGCCTGTGGCACACATGCCTGACTGTGGCTGGGACACTGTTCCAACTCCCATTCATCGTTTTTGCTTATTTATTTTTTTCCCAGCCTAAGCTGCCATGCACAAAGAGGGGATGCCACTATCAGGGTGTCTTCTCCCGCTAGCAACTAACCAGCACCAAAGCCATAAATAAAAATCGCGGGTTATTAGATAGCAGGAATAAGTACATTAATCTTGGAGGCCCCATGTCAACGTTTTCACACCGGAAAGTCCACGCCAAGGCCCGGAATGAGGTTTGTGTTTTTGCTGCAATGTATACATTTGGTCCAGTTAGGTTTGGTTTCACACTGCTCCTTATGCTACGGTCACAAATACCCTTACGAACAGCTGCGAACACCATAAGAAATGATTTTTGAACCATTTCGTGTGGCCTTCTTAAGATGGTTGCAGGAGAATCCTGCATTCGTAGACTGTTCGTAAGTTCGTGGCCAGGTCGATGGTCTTGTCCAAGATTTCTACAAATGCCCCACGAAAACCCCTCGTCGTAGGGCAGCTGTAGGAATGCCATAGGAACAATGTAAGAACTAAGATGTTGGCGTTACACCTCGAGAATATCTTAAGTTGTTCTTGAGGGGCCCCTTTCAGTGGTCGTAGGAAATGCAGTATGAATCCCTATTTGTACTGAGATTCGTACAACGTGTATAAGGTGGTAGTGAGGCTCTCATTAGGCAGAAGTGTGTCATTCATGCAATATTTGTACCGGCAAAAGGTGCCGAAAGCCATAAGATCTTCCAACCAACGACTTGAGTGCCATGAGTTGCACAAAAATTTTTGTAAGATGGTAGTTAGTATGCTGTAGGAAGATTTCAAGTCACCCTTCAAAAAAAACGTAAGAAGAGCCATGGTATGACAGAAAAGCACCTCATTTCTCAAGAATGCCTCAAGTTGCTCTTGCAAATTGAACAGCAGCTGTAAGAAACTACCCCCCCGACGAATGTCTGCAAACTCCAGAATTCTTAGGAACTGGGAGATTCTTACAAACCCGTCATTCGTAAGAATCTTTGTGACCGTAGCTTTATCCAGGCAACCCAAACAACTTTACATGGCCTGTGTCTCGATGTCATGGTGACATTTGTTTTATTAGCACAGACTGGTAGTTAGCAAACATGCTACTCACCCTCCGAGGTGTTTTCTGTAGCTCTGGGGACATCATAAGGCTAGATTGTTATCCAAGTCTTCATTAAACAGGATGTTTGTCCTCATCTGTCATGATGATCTTCAGGTGGCACTGCTCCACAAATTTTTCATAAACTCTGTGGCATTGTCTGCAAAAATATCTGTTAAGTTTCTGCATTTTTAGGATTTTTATAAATTGACCATTTATGCCAGTAATTTTCAACCATTTGCGTCATGAGAGATTGTCAGATGTGTCATGAGCAATTGTCTAATTTCACTTAATTGGTCAAAAAAAAAGATTATTTAGTTGTTGCAAATAATTTGCTGTTGTGTGTCTGTGCCTGCAATGTAGTGGCTCTTCCATGTCAGTATGAACACAATAATGATGATCTTGTGGGTGTCATAACCCGAGTGTCGGTTCTGGCCACACTCGGGTCTCATATCTTATTTCCCTGGCTTTGGCAGCTGAGGATTCCTTCCAGCTCCTCGGGCTCTTATTGTGAAGGCGCCCGGGGGAGCTCCCTGCTGTCAAAGTCAGCTGCTGCGCCGCTGTCATTAGGAGCAGCTGTGCCGCGTTGGGTTCATTAGTCGCCAGAGATATAAGCGGGTGCTAAATGTCCTCCAACGCGGCAGTCTCTGTTATGATCATCTGTTATGTTCAGCTACGTTCTGTTAATCTCTGTGTTCCTGTTATTCTTGCTCATCATGGTTAACGGACTTGGGAATCCCCTGTTACCCGCCTGTTAACAGTCCCGTCGTTAAGGTACGCTCGTTGTGACTTTACCTTAATTATTATCTCGTCTGGTGCATCGGGTGCTCCCCGGCTCAGGCGTCACCTGTTCACTGTATGTATTCCTATGCCTGTCTAAACCTGCACTGTAAATAAACATCACTGCAAACTCACTGGTGACTGAGGCGTCTTGTGATGGTCCGTGAGGGCCATTGTGACAGAAGACTGCCGCCAAACGCCCGGAGAGGAGGCATTGTTTTGAGACGCCATTCACCGTGCAGTTTGCAGTAGTGGACTGTTTGTTCCTACCTGTCTGAGTGTCTGCAGCGGGGAGTATGACGTCATCCAGGGGCCGTTGTCGGTGCCTTGGCAGGCAGCAAGCGGAGGTTCTGAAGGAGGTAGACTACACCATCTTCACCGCTACGCTGTTGGACGCTCCCAGCGACATTCGTAGACACCTGGACCTAGCCGAGGAGATTCTGGATTCTCTTCCCCGCTTCACCAATCATCCAGAGGTAAGCGTGAGGAGAGATGACCTCGCCGCCCAGCGTGAGATACTCCGAGGGCTGGAGGGAAATCCTGGCAGGAAGCTGAAGCGGAGGAGACGTCGCCCCTCGCTTCGGGATCCCGCTCCTGCCTCCGTTCCGGCCCGGGAGTTCGTACCATCCGGTGGTCTTTTCCCATCGGGCATGTCGTCACTCGGGATTCCCCCAGAGAAGCTGCAGCTGACAGCAGACAAGATCTGGGACCGGGTGGCTGCTGCTTGCTCCGCTGGGAATCCACCAGCGTGTATGAAGCATGTGGTGGCGGCGGTTAGACTGGTGGAGAGGAATCCAGCGCTGCGTGAGTTTCCTGAGTTCGCTGACTTGCTTGCCGCTGTTTCTGCTCAGGAACGGCGATTTCCGAACCTCACCTTCGCCTCACCCCCTACAAGGAACCGTCGTCACACCGGCTTCCAACCTCGGCTAGAACCCCGTCTGGATGCTGTTCCGGGTCGCCGCAAGGGCTCAACCCCCCACACAGCTGTCACTCCTGCGCCTCGTCAGAGGGGAATCCCCGCAGCCTCATCTTCTCCCGGGCCCTCGCCTGCTGTCCCGTCAGCGCTCCATGCCCGACTGACCCCGGCTGTCGCCCCTTCCTCCTCGTCGCCTATCCTGGCTGCTGTGTGTCGCGGGAGCTCCGTTTTGGCGAGCCTCATCCCAGATCCGCCTCGAGTGGCCTCATCTCGTCTTCCCAGAGGGCCCTCTGTCGCCATCCAGCGGGGAAAGGAAGGAAAGACGTCCCCCACAGCAGGAACCATCTTACCCTTAGGGGAAAGGCAAGTGCATGATAATTTCTCTCCTTTTGATATTGTTTTGCCTTGTCTGACTCCTGGGGGTGGAGTTCGGGGTATGCAGCCCCCCGAGCTCCTTCCACCCGCTGTGGATGAAAGTATTAACCCTGCTTCCTCTGTGTCTCCCTCCGCTGAGCGGTCCTCGATGTCAGGCCAACGTTGCTGGATGAGGAGGGGGCCTGCGGTTCTGGAGAGCCTGGTTCCGGTTCCGCAGCCACGCCATGGGCGGAGGAGGAGAGCGGACTGCAGCGTGGAGCCATCGCCGATGAAGAAGCGTCCCCGGGGTTCCACGGAGGAGCGGTCCGGTCCAGCAGGTCGAGATTCTCCTGCCACCACGCCGTGCGGGCCACCGGCGTGGACATCGGTACCGGAGGACTCTCTAGCTGCGCGCACCATCATGCCAGCTGCGGAGCCCAACGCAGCTGAGTGGGAGCCTGAAGACGACCTCCTGACTTCTGAGCCCGGATCATCGCAGTCCTGGACGGCGTCAGAACCCGAGCTCAGGCAAGTGCTCTGTTTTATCTTTCTTCACCTTTTAGAGCACTTTTGCCTGTCTCAAGGGGAGATGAGCCGGGTGCAGCCACCCGGTGCGTCCGAGCTTATCTCGCCGGGTTCTGGCGCTGCTGGTGATCCTGATCCCGGGTTTTCTCTCTTGTGTGAGTCTTCTCCCAGGGTCGCCGGCAAGGGGCTGCTCTCGCCTGCTGCACCAGAGGTTCCGGTTTCGGGGTTGGAGGTCGAGTCTGGTGCTACGCCGACCGGGTCCACCGGGAGTGCTGTTCCGGTCCAGTTGGGGTCCACCGGGAGTGCTGTTCCGGAGGCCTAATCGGGGTCCACCGTGGGTTTGGTTCCAGAGGCCCAATCGGGGTCCACCGTGGGTGCTGTTCCGGAGGCCCAATCGGGGTCCACAGTGGGTGCTGCTCCAGCAGGTCCTAGGTTCGGTGAGGGAGCTGCAGATCCCCGGCCACCGGATGCTGGACAGGCTCGTTTCCTTCGTCACCCTCATCTCCACCGTCATCCTCCTCGTCTCCCTGAGGAGCGCTACCCATCTCCACCTGGGGCCGTTGGGGTCCCGAACGCTCCGCCCAGTTCCCCCTCATCTCCCCCCTTTTCAGCGGGACCACCTGCTGCTTCTTCCCAACGGTTCTGGTGGGCTGGTGTTGCGGGGCGGCCGCCTGAAGGACTGTCTCGTTGGTTTGGTTCTCTGGGTCGGCCCCCCGACCTATTTGTCTTCCTGTGCGGCGACCTGCTCCGGCCGCCTGAAACTCTCTTCTCCGAGCATGGGACTGGGGTAGGCCGCCCGAACTGTCCTCTTTTCCCCTCCCGTTCTGTGGCCTCTGTTGCCGGACGACTCCCCGAACCTTTTGCCCCCATCTCTCCGGGCCTGGACTGCACCCTTTCCGGGGTTCTGATCTCGTCTGTGGGACTGTTGGGGTGTGTGGGGGGGAGGGGGATTGTTTTGTGTTTTTGTGGCTCACCATGTTGTTTCTGAGTTTGGTGGGGGGGTTTTTTCCACCTTATGTCACTCTGTATTTGCCAAAAGGTATATTGCCTATTTTGAATTTATTCTGGTTACCCACATTTTTGGGGATTATGTTTTTTTTTTCTCCCCCTACCTTTATAGCCTTGTTGGTCTCATCATTTACGTGCTCGTTGTTTGTCTCTCTCCCTCCTGCCAGCGCCCCGTCCACCCGCCCTAGGGGGGTGGGGGGGGGCTTGGGTGTTACTCAGGCCGCTCAGAGCTCGGCCTCGAGGGGGAGGTACTGTCATAACCCGAGTGTCGGTTCTGGCCACACTCGGGTCTCATATCTTATTTCCCTGGCTTTGGCAGCTGAGGATTCTTTCCAGCTCCTCGGGCTCTTATTGTGAAGGCGCCCGGGGGAGCTCCCTGCTGTCAAAGTCAGCTGCTGCGCCGCTGTCATTAGGAGCAGCTGTGCCGCGTTGGGGTCATTAGCCGCCAGAGATATAAGCGGGTGCTAAATGTCCTCCAACGCGGCAGTCTCTGTTATGATCATCTGTTATGTTCAGCTACGTTCTGTTAATCTCTGTGTTCCTGTTATTCTTGCTCATCATGGTTAACGGACTTGGGAATCCCCTGTTACCCGCCTGTTAACAGTCCCGTCATTAAGGTACGCTCGTTGTGACTTTACCTTAATTATTATCTCGTCTGGTGCATCGGGTGCTCCCCGGCTCAGGCGTCACCTGTTCACTGTATGTATTCCTATGCCTGTCTAAACCTGCACTGTAAATAAACATCACTGCAAACTCACTGGTGACTGAGGCGTCTTGTGATGGTCCGTGAGGGCCATCGTGACAGTGGGGGACCCATGCTGTAGAGTTCGGTAGTTTTCCTCTCAGACTGAGAGAGCATGGAGGTCAAAGGGTTGGGGGTTAAGGGGAATTGTCTGGGGAGAGTGAATGGTGAATGCAGGACCACAGGTAGCAGGGAGGTGTGAGTTTTGGGATATAAAAGAGAGTCCCTGTGTCACGAGTTTAATGTTCTGATTCTGGAAGATGTGAGAGTGAAATAAAGTTCATCTGCTCGGAAAGTTTGGTCTGGTATTTCATCTCCACAATCTAATTCTTCGTCTCCTAATTCGGTATTAGGTTATGAGGTGGACCCTTACCTGTGAGAGGTGTTGATGACAAGATGGAAAAGAGTGATGGATAAATATTTGAAGAGGAAAGATTCAACATGCATTCAGACTAAACACAAAGTGAAAACTGATGTGGCTCTACTCGCCAGAGCTGAGATCAATACTCACATGCAAAAATTCGCCCTGCAGATGGGGTGGGGTTACATTCATAACTTCTACAGCTGTGCAGCACACAACTAGAAAAATTGTAGCTGCATCCTGGTGTCAGCTGTTTCCAGCACTAAACAAACAGACTGCTATGGAGTTTCAGGATGCTGCTAGCCCTTATAGCACATCGGCAAGCGATGAGTTGCCTGGGAGGATAGAAACTAACTGCTGTCTCAGCTGTCAGAGCTCTAGGTCCATCTGTCCCTCTGGTGAGTGCTGTCTCACGTTCAAAATAATTTATTCTGGATTGTTGATACTCACTCCTGGTACTGGTGGAAATTTCAAATGCTGACGGCTATCGTGACCAAGCATCAAGCAAATTTTTTTGCCTGAGTTGAACAAATCCAACTAGGGAGGTAGCTAGGGAGGAAGATGTATGACTTCCGGCGCCACACGAGTAGGCTGCCCAATAGCAACAGCGGATCAAATCAGCCTATCTCTGATCCTATCTGTCACTCTGCCAATCTTGATGATCCATTGTCACCTTTGTTCCTTTCGGAACACGGTAGATCGCCCAAATGTCTCCTGATTCAGCGGATGGAGCACTGTTATCGGCAGGAGGCAGTATAAACAGGGACCAGATGCTAGCACTCAACCGGCCCATGATGCTAACGCGTAAACTCGACATACCGGAGAATTAAGACGAAAACGATGTGGGTGTCGTGCTGGAGTAAGACGGCGGGCAAGGAATATAAGGTACAGACCCGCCCTCCCATCTGTCATTGTGGGGAATGTACGATCGATACTCGGAAAGACAGATGAACTCGCGGCTATCTTCCGCTACGATAGCATATACCGGGAGTGTAGCCTGTTCCTATTCTCAGAGACGTGGCTAACAGGACTAGCAGCAGATGCTAACATTGAACTGGAGGGTTTCCACGCAATACGGGCAGACCGAACACCAGACAGTGGGAAGGCACGGGGCAGTGGGGTGATGATGTACACTACCGTTCAAAAGTTTGGGGTCACCCAGACAATTATTTTGTGTTTTCCATGAATAGTCACACTTATTTACCACCATAAGTTGTAAAATGAATAGAAAATATAGTCAAGGCATTGACAAGGTTAGAAATGATTTGTATTTGAAATAATTTTTTCCTTCAAACTTTGCTTTCGTCAAAGAATCCTCCATTTGCAGCAATTACAGCATTGCAGACCTAACATGATTGCACAAGGGTTTTCTAATCATCCATTAGCCTTCTGACGCAATGAGCAAACACATTGTACCATTAGAACACTGGAGTGATAGTTACTGGAAATGGGCCTCTATACACCTATGTAGATATTGCACCAAAAACCAGACATTTGCAGCTATAATAGTCATTTACCACATTAGCAATGTATAGAGCGTATTTCTGATTAGTTTAAAGTTTCTTCATTGAAAAAAAAAGTGCTTTTCTTTCAAAAATAAGGAAATTTCTAAGTGACCCCAAACTTTTGAACGGAAGTGTACATCAATAACAACTGGTGCAGACCGGGACATATCACGGTTAAGGAACAGCACTGTAGCAAAGACATTGAGTTGCTAGCTGTTAGCATGTGGCCTACCTATCTCCCGAGGGAATACTCACACGTGATCTGCATTGTTATTATGCAAATCCGACGGCGAACGCTGGGACAGTGCGTGACGTCATCCACTCAGTAACTGGCAGGCTGAAGACAGAACACCCAGATGCTCTTCTCCTCATCTCAGGCAATTTTAACCATATTTCACTGTCTCCCATTCTACCCACGTTCACCCAGTATGTCACATGCCACACTAGAGACAATAAAACACTGGATTTATTCTATGCAAACACTAAGGAGGCGTACACCTCATCACAACTCCCCCCCACTCGGGAGATCGGATCACAGCTTGGTTCATCTCCTGCCGGTGTACAAACCCCTAGTGTACAGACAACCTCCGGCCATGCGCACAGTGAAGTTATGGTCTGAGGAGGCAATGGACGCTCTAAAGGACTGCTTTGAAACCACTGCCTGGGAGCAGGTCTGCAATCCACATGGTGAGGACACTGATGGCCTCACTCACACCATCACGGACTACATTCAGCTTCTGTGTGGACAACACCGTACCCACCAAGACCATACGGTGTTGCTCGAACAACAAACCCTGGATCAACCCTGAGATAAAAACACTTCTGAGAGAGAAGAAGAGGATCTTCAGGTCGGGGAACAGGGAGATGCTGAAGTCCGTACAGAGGGAGCTGAGGAGGAATATCAGAGAAGGCAAGGACAGCTTCAGGAAGAAGATGGAGGACAAGCTGCAACAGAGCGACATCGGTGGGGTCTGGAGAAACCTTAAAACCATCTCTGGACTCCAGAATACCTCCTCCCAGGTCATGGGGTGCAGGGAGTGGGCGAACAATCTGAACCTGCTTTTTAATAGGTTTGACCAACCGCCCTCCCCCCCGACTGCACAACAACCACTGCTGCCTCTAAAGACATCGAGTCCTACTGCCCACACCCCACTCCACCAACCCCCCCCCCCCACTCCCAACACACAGCCCCCCAACCTGACCCTCACTAAGACCCAGGTGAGGACGGAGCTGAGAAAGATCAAGGTGAGGAAGGCGTCGGGACTGGACGGCATCAGCGCAAAGCTCCTCAAGTCCTGTGCAGATCAGCTATGTTGGATTGTGGAGTACATCTTCAACCTGAGCCTGAAGCTGGGGAGGGTACCACAGTTGTGGAAAACATCTTGTGTGGTACCTGTACCAAAGATCTCCCACCCCAAAGACCTGAACAGCTACAGACCAGTGGCCCTGATGTCCCACATGATGAAGACCATGGAGAGACTGCTCCTTGCTCACTTCCGCCCCCTGGTGGGACCAGCGATGGATCCACTCCAGTTGGCCTACCAGCATGGCATTGGGGTGGAGGATGCAGTGATCTTCCTCCTTCACCGTTCTTTGTCCCACCTGGAGAAGCCCGGGAATACGGTGAGGATCATGTTCTTTGACTTCTCCAGTGCTTTCAACACCATCCAACCGATGATCCTGACGGACAAGCTGCTGTGCGCAGGGGTGGACCAGCACCTGTCATCATGGATCCTGGACTACCTCACTAACCTGCCACAGTTTGTGAGAACCCGGGACTGTGTGTCCGACACAATCATCGGTAGCACGGGGGCCCCCTAGGGAACGATTTTGGCTCCCTTCCTGTTTACTCTTTATACTGCGGACTTCTCACACAACACAACACACTGCCATCGACAGAAGTTGTCTGACGACTCTGCAATCGTCGGCCTCATCTCCAACGGAGATGAAGCTGAGTACAGAGGACTTATCCAGGACTTCGTGGACTGGTGCCATAGGAACTGCCTCCAGATCAGCGTGAGGAAAACTAAGGAGCTGGTGGTGGACTGCCGCAGGCAAGGACAACCCCTCACAGCACCAGTAGACATCCAGGGAACAGACATCGAGATGGTGACATCCTACAAGTACCTGGGTGTTCATCTGAACAATAAACTAGACTGGTCACACAATACCGACGCACTCTACAAGAAGGGACAGCATAGGCTGTTCCTACTGAGGAGACTCAGGTCTTTTGGTGTACAAGGGGCGCTGCTGAAGACATTCTATGACATGGTGGTGGCATCAGCCATCACTTTTGGAGTGGTCTGCTGGGGCAGTGGCATTACAGCAGCCGATAGGAAGAGACTGAACAAACTGATCAAGAAAGCTAGCTCTGTCCTGGGGCAGCGCCCTAACCCAGTGGAGGAGATAGGAGAGAGAAGGATGGTGGCTAAACTGTCATCTCTGCTGGAGTCTGAGTCCCACCCTATGCAGGACATACTGAACGCACTGAGGAGCTCATTTAGCAGCAGACTACATCATCCTAGGTGCGCAACCGAGAGGTTTCGCAGGTCCTTCCTACCTACGGCAGTCAGACTGTATAATCTAAGCAGGGCTGCTCGCAGAGAAAGCAAAAAAACGTGACGACCTAATAGTACTGAATGAAAAAGACGCAATAGACTTACACAATGGTCCCCTCCAGTATATACAACTGGGACAGTATCGGTCACTACGGAGGGTGACAATAGGTATGGGTACATATTCATACTATGTAGGATAACTAAGCAGATGGTTATGCTGTTTATTCCATCTTGCTACAATGCTCCGCACTTTGTATATATGTTTATATATTGATGTGTATGCATGTATGTATATCCACTGCTCTTTTTTATATCTTCCATATCTTCTTAATTGTTGCTCTGAGTGTTGCTATCCCTGTGCTTTTGCAATCCTGGAATTTCCCCATTGTGGGACTAATAAAGGCTTATCTTATCTTATCTTATCTTATCTTATCTTATCTTATCTTAGCTCTAGTTAGATTGTTGAATCACTACAAAACAAACAAAATTACATATTTTCACACCAATCTAATTTGAATATTTTCATAGCAGTCAAACAAAATTAAATATTTTCACAGCAAACAAAATCAAACATTTTCACAATATTTCAAATAATTGCATAACTAATGTGTCTTTTACTAATCATTTAAGCTTGTTAGTGGCAAGGCCAAGACAAACTGACTGCAGTGACTGATAAATGTAGAACATAATTTCAACTCTTCAGCACAGCTGTTACACAATTTTACTCCACAAAACCATGTTTGTTTGTTTTGTTTTTTTGGTTTTTTTTTAGCCCAGTCTCAGCAAAAATACGTTCAACTGCACGTTTTGTCACTCAGAGAAAACTTCTTCTTCTTTTAGATTTGATTGGCGGTTGGCAACCAGCCTACAGGTGCATTACCGCCACGTACGTCACTCCATATCATCACTCTATCTGGTCAGGAGCTGTAGAAAACACCACTCAGAGAAAACGCAGACAGGCACGTAAAAAAAACATTTTTGATGTGCAGTGGGTACGTGACGTTTAACGCCTTAAGAAAGGTGTGTAATCGCAGCTTAACTTTTGGCAGTTTGTGTTCCTGTCACTTTTATTGTCTTTCAGCATCGACCAACTACCCCATACTTTAATCCCTAACCCTAACCTTACAGGAACCTTTCACTAGTGGAGTGAAAAACAAAGTAAGGAAAAAAAAAAAGAAGAAAAAGGTCAGTCACAGATGAGAGTCGAACTGCAGTGTTTCTGTGTCTGTTGCTTGAACGGCTGTGTAGTTATCTGTCTGCCATCTTCCTCCCACTAAACCAATGAGCTTGGGAAAGAAAAAAAAAAAAGTAAAAGATGTTGTTCTGCTCATGCGCGGTGAGGACTGTGCAGTGCGTGACCTTGTAAGTACTGTAAGCTTGTTAGTACTGAGGCACTTTTTTTTTATTTAACGTCCAAATGTTCGTTTTTAGAGGGGTGGGAAAACGTTTATTAGATATGTTTTGTTTTTTTGTTTTTTTACTGAGACCGGGATGTTGTTTTTTGTTTTTTTTTTACATTTGTTCTTATTTTTGGTCTTTGAAAAATTAATATTCCTCTTAAATTATGATTATTCTCTCTCAAGTTGAACAAATCTTGGACACTGGCTGATAACAATTTTTTATGTTGTACATAATTTGCAAGATTTTGAAGTCTCTTTGTTCATTAAATTTGAGTGTATTTAAATGAATAAATAGTGGGTCTGTTGAATGGGGGGGCAGCTGTGGTGCAGCCGACTACTGATCGGCGGGAGAGGGGTTTGATTCCCGCTCTGTCTGCAGGTTGACGTGTCTTTGAGCAAGACACCGAACTCCCAGTTGCCCCTGGTGGGTCAGGCCAACGCCTTGCATGGCAACTCCGCCACCATCAGTGTGTGAATGTAAATGGCGTTGACTTATATAGCACCTTTTCTCATCTCTAGATGACCAAAGCACTTTACAGATCCTGCTACCCACCCATTCACACACACTGATGGCGGCAGAGCCACCATACACAGGTGCTAGCCTGACCCACCAGGAGCAACTGGGGGTTCAGTGTTTTGCTCAAGGACACTTCGACACGTAGACTGCAGACAGAGCAGGAATCGAACCCCTGACCCTCCGATCAGTAGTCAGCCACACTACATCTGCACCACAGCCGCCCCTATGTGTATGTGAATGGATAGATTGCAGGACCTGTAAAGCGCTTTGGTCATCCAGAGATGAGTAAAATGTGCTATATAAGTGAATGCCATTTACCAAACATGATATTTTGCTCTACAAACAATTCTTATTGCCTTCTTTTGTAATACAATCATTGGTTTAGTTGTTATTTTATATGTGTTCACTAAAGTTTTCTTCATACTTGACTCTCGAGCCCTTACAAACGGCATAACTAGTGTTGCCCTGTGTGCTTTTGTTTCAGTTGGGCAGCACCTCTTGATTTCGTAACTGATTTTCGTA
This sequence comes from Pholidichthys leucotaenia, assembly GCA_020510985.1. Taxonomy (NCBI): domain Eukaryota; kingdom Metazoa; phylum Chordata; class Actinopteri; order Cichliformes; family Pholidichthyidae; genus Pholidichthys; species Pholidichthys leucotaenia. The sequence continues at coordinate 164,934,060 of CM035838.1, read as the reverse complement.
ACTTGTAGTGGGGCAAAACATCAGAAAGGTAAGCTATCTTTGTATCTAATTATTTGGACCTCAGCTGTCCTGCTTACAACTCATTGATTAGGTGAGGCTACTGTCATACCTTGGATGCAATGTCCAGTTAATGTTTAGCTTAGTCGCTTCTTGTTTCTGTATGAAGAAAGATAGTTCCTGTTATGTAATTCAGCAGCAAAGGTTATAACACTCGCCTGCAACCTGCTAGCTCCATTTAGCTGGAAAAAATGACACCATGTGTTACATCATAGATAATGTTGCCAAAATGCCCCCTGGCACCAACAGGCCTGAATTATCTGTGTAGAATTACTCATAATTTCATACTCTGAATTTAGATGTTCTTTCTCAGTGAGAGGGTACACCTGATGTAACTGCTGGCACAGTAAATGTGCAATGACCCGCTTTTATATTAAATTCTATAATTAATTGCACGAATAAAGCTATAAATCTCAAGCACAGATTCATAAACATTTAATAAAAGAAATACGCTTAACAATATAATAATGGAAATATAAAAGAGAACCTCGAATTGAGTGTGAATTCTAGAAAAAAAGGCGGACGGGGCTGGGCAGCGGAGGCAGAGTGCTCTGGGGACTAGCATGACAGCAGAGGAGATGACAGATCCTGACAGGTGAAATATGAGTTTCACTGATGCAGGGAGCCGGGGAATCAGCCAGCGGGGTTCACACAGCGAACGCACAAACACACATCTTTCCATTCCGACCAAATTCAATGGAAGTTTAAAGCTTATACACATTGTTGCAGGGCCTTGGATATAAAGCAGGAACTCCTTCATCTACAGTGGTGTGAAAAAGTGTTTGCCCCCTTATGATTTCTCTTTTTTTTTTGTATGTTTGTCACACTTAAATGTTTCAGATCATCAAACAAATTTAAATATTAGACAAAGATAACACAAGTAAACACAAAATGCAGTTTTTAAATGAAGGTGTTTATGATTAAGGGGAAAAAAAATCCAAACCTACATGGCCCTGTGTGAAAAAGTGATTGCCCCCTAAACCCAATAACTGGCTGGGCTACCCTTAGCAGCAACAACTTCAATCAAGCATTTGTGATAACTGGCAATGAGTCTTTTACAGCGCAGTGGAGGAATTTTGACCCACTCATCTTTGCAGAATTGTTGTAATTCAGCCACATTGGAAGATTTCCGAGCATGAACCACCTTTTTAAGGTCATGCCACAGCATTTCAATCAGATTCAGGTCAGGACTTTGATTAGGCCACTCCAAAGTCTTCATTTTGTTTTTCTTAAGCCATTCAGAGGTGGACTTGCTGGTGTGCTTTGGATCATTGTCCTGCTGCAGAACCCAAGTGCACTTCAGCTTGAGGTCATGAGCAGATTTCAGATTTCATGACTTTTTGGTAAACAGCAGAATTCATGGTTCCATTTACCACAGTAAGTCTTCCAGGTCCCGAAGCAGCAAAACAGCCCCAGACCATCACACTACCACCAACATATTTTACTGATGGTGTGATGTTCCTTTGCTGAAATTCTGAGTTACTTTTACGCCGGATGTAATGAGACACACACCTTCCAAAAAGTTCAACTTTTGTCTCATAAGTCCACAGAGTATTTTCCTAAAACTCTTGGGGATCATCAAGATGTTTTCTGGCAAAACTGAGACAAGCCTTTATGTTCTTTTTGCTCAGCAGTGATTTTTGTCTTGGAACTCTGCCATGCAGGCCATTTTTGCCCAGTCTCTTTCTCATGGTGGACTCATGAACACTGACCTTAACTGACGCAACTGAGGCCTGCAGTTGTTTGGATGTTGTTGTGGGGTCTTTTGTGACCTCTTGGATGAGTCGTCACTGCGCTCTTGTGGTAAATTTTGGCCAGTCGGCCACTCCTGGGAAGGTTCACCACTGTTCCATGCTTTTGCCATTTGTGGATAAAGACTCTCACTGTGGTTTGCTGGAGTCCCAAAACTTTAGAAATGGCTAGAAAATTGAACTCAGCTTACAAAACTGTGATAAACCACAGTTAGTTTATGTTTTAACAGGGGGGCAATCACTTTTTCACACAGGGCCATGTAGGTTTGTTTTTTTTTTTACCCTTAATAATAAACACCTTCAATTAAAAACTGCATTTTGTGTTTCCTTGTGTTATCTTTGTCTAATATTTAAATTTGTTTGATCAATCAAACAATCAATCAAACTTTATTTGTATAGCACTTTTTAAACATTAGATGCTGTGCAAAGTACTTTACATAGGTAAAAACAATAGACACATTTAGTTACATATTTTACATGATACATCACCGCCCCTTCCAACCCTCCCGTAAACATACCCACAAACACAACACACACAGGAACATACATCACCCCCTACTTCTCTTACACACATATAAAATAAAAGAGACATTGCTCGGCACCGAGGCACCACGTGAAGGAGCAACCATCCTGTGGAGACCCCCACGCCGGGATACCACACAGCCAGTAACCACAGAAGGCCCCATAAGGGCTGCCTCAACCAGGACATGCCTGGGCCCGCACCACAGCTGTAGGGAGTGGTAAAAAGCCCCACCCACCCAAGCTAGAGCAGCCCACGAGACCAACACCCCTGCAGATGGGCCAGGCAGCATCTGGCATGAGGGGCCCCACTGAGGAAACACTGGAGCTAAAACGCATAAATACAAAATGAAACTAAGAACACACAGAGCAAAGGGAACTAAAGACCCATACTTAGAAACTGAGCTAAGAGCACATCAAAATAAGAAAACCTAAAAGCAAATGGAGCTAAGAAGAATGTAAAAACAATGGAACATAAATGACTACTTCAGTAATCGTTAAACGGTTTGTTAAAAGCCAAAATTTAAAAAGGTACAAAAAGAACTAAGAATACATAAAAACAAGAACTAAAAACCCATACTTAAAAGCTGAACTAAACACATCAATAAGAAGATGAGAAAATCTAAGAACAAATGCCACCAAAAAGAACATAAAACGAACATAAATGACTACTTCAGTAATAGTTAAACAGGTTTATTAAAAGTCAAATTAAAAAGGTGGGTCTTGAGCCTGTTCTTAAAAACATCTATTGACTCTGCAGCCCTGAGGGTCTCTGGCAGGCTGTTCCACAGACGAGGACCATAATAGTGAAAGGAAGCTTCACCAAAGGTCTTGGTCTTGACTTTGGGAACCATTAAAAGGCCAGTGCCAGAAGGCCTCAGGGTTTGTGAGGGCTCATAAGATAAAAGCAGTTCAGATAGATAAGAAGGCCCAAGACCACAAAGGCATTTAAAAACTACTAAGAGAACCTTAAAATCGATCCTAAAACACACGGGGAGCCAATGCAGTGATTCTAAAACTGGTGTAATATGCACCCACCCCTTGGTCCTCGTCAACACTTGTGCTGCTGAATTTTGGAGCAGTTGGAGATGTGATATTCTTTTTTGAGGAAGACCAGAGAGCAGGGCATTACAATAGTCTACATGACTAGTAATAAAAGCATGCATCAAGACTTCCGTGCTGGCAAGATGATGATCTGAAACATTTAAATGTGATAAACATACAAACAAATGAGAAATCAGGAAGGGGGCAAACACTTTTTCACACCACTGTATAACCTGTCATAATCTTCATAAACCTGTTAGCCAGTGTTTCCAGATAGGAAATGAAGAAATATCGTACTGTTTGTTTAAAATTATCGTATTTTGACCCAAACTATCGTATGTACAAAAACAACATGGAAAAATCACAGGACAGTGCATTTTTTTCTCCTTGTCCTGTCAGGCAGCTAGGTGAGCAGAACAGGAATGTGCTTCCCTTATTGTACCAAACAGATTTACTTTGCCAAAAGGATCTTTATACAGTACATACATATGTACTGTATATTATTATAAACTCCTCCTTTAATAACTTTTAATACTTTATTTAAATTGTTCCACCCATGAAGGACCCGACAGGGGGGAATGGGGAAAGGAGGGGTGGGGAGGGGGATGGAAAAGGGAGAGGAACAGACAAAGAAAACAAACTACTAACTGAAACAAACAGAAGACAGACTATTTCTTCCACCGAAGAGGTCTCAACACGAGTGTGGTATCCGCATCTGTTAAAGAAGAGACATATGTGTGTGTGCATACATGTGCGTGTGTATGAGAGCGCATGCAAAATAAGTGTGTGTATGTGAGTGGTTTGTGAGGAAATATACGAAGAGGGTAGTCATCACAGCAACCCCCCGTCCCCCATGGAAACCCCGAGCAAGCAGGACAATGTCACCAACCTCCACGGAGCACAAATGTTCCAAAGCCAACAAGCCCCAGGACAGCCAGGCATCCGCCCCAGGAGGGACAGTCGAGGGAGGTTGAGTTGCCAAGCAGCCAGCGCGGTGGGCCCACAACTCAGGACCAGCCATCCTCTGCCCCCCCACTGGGGCCATTGCCAGCCCCCAGGCTGCAAACACCAGGAGGCCACCGCCCCCATCCCCCAGGCTGGAGACCGGCCCGAGCCCCCCTAGACACCCCCTCAGCTGGCCCACCCCCTCCCCAGCGCCACCACTGCACACCCCGGGGACCCACACGCCCAAATAAGGTGGCAGCAAGGCACAGGGGTTCCACGAGGGCCCCCCCCATCCAAGGGAGCCCACACAGCCAAGAGGCGCTACCCCCTCAATCCAGCACCTCCCGACCAGCACACACACCCATTCCCATGCACTCACACCCTCATGCTCTCATATGACATCTCCCTGAGTCAGGCCATCGTTCCCAGATGCTTCAAGATCTCTATCATTGTACCGGTGGCAAAGAAACCAGTTGTGTCCTGTTTGAATGACTATCGTCCTGTTGCACTGACACCAATTGTGATGAAGTGTTTTGAATGGCTTGTCAAACCACACATTACAGCCTGCCTCCCTGCATCACACGACCCGCTCCAGTTTGCATATCGTTCAAACCGCTCCACGGAGGATGCTATAGTCACCACCCTGCACTCTGTCATCACCCACCTGGACCAGAAAGACACCTACGCCAGACTCCTGTACATTGATTTCAGTTCAGCATTCAACACCATTATTCCCCAGAGACTGATGGAGAAATTCCTCCCTCTTGGTCTAAACACCGCCACATGTCTCTGGATCCTGGATTTCCTGACTGAGAGACCTCAGTCTGTCCGGGTTGGAAACAACATCTCCAACTCTGTCACGCTGAGCACTGGATCCCCTCAAGGCTGCGTACTCAGTCCACTGTTATTTACACTTCTAACACATGACTGTGTATCCAGACACGAGGGGAACCAGATTATTAAGTTTACAGACGATACCACGGTGGTGGGACTTATTCAGAGGGATGAGGAATCAATGTACAGGGAAGAAGTGAGAGACCTAGAGGGCTGGTGCAGGGAGAACAATCTGGTGCTCAACGTGGACAAAACAAAGGAGATGATTATCGACTTCCGGCGGTCACAGCCTGAACACGTCCCCCTCAGCATCGGCGGCCATTTAGTGGAGAGAGTGGAGAACATCAAGTTCCTCGGAGTGCAGATCTCGCAGGACCTGACCTGGAGCAAGAATTCCTTGGGGATCAGGAAGCGGGCTCAGCAGAGACTGCACTTCTTGAGGAAACTCATACAGGCCTCTCTCCCCATCTGCATCCTCAGGTCCTTCTACAGAGGTGTGGTGGAGAGTGTTCTGACGTACTGCATTGCTACATGGTACTCCAGCTGCAGTATGTCAGACAAAAAAGCCCTGCAGAGGATAGTCAAGGGAGCTGAGAGGGTAGTTGGAGTGTCCCTCCCCTCTGTCCAAGAACTTTTTCAGAACCGTTGTAGGAGCAGGGCACTGAACATTGTCAAGGACCGTTCTCATCCTCTGCATAAACACTTTGAACTTCTTCCATCTGGCAAGCGATTCCGGAGCATCAGAGGCAGAACCACCAGACTGATCAACAGCTTCCTTCCACAAACTGTTAGGATGCTGAACAGTTGACCCAGAATCTCTCATATTCACTACTGCACCTACGGACATTATGTGCATTATTTGTATATTATAGTTAGTTAGGTTTTTTTTTTGTTTTTTTTTCCAAGTATGTCTCAGGGATGTGTGAACAGATGGGGGGGGGGGGTGAAGATATGTGTGAATGTGTCTTAAATCATGTTGCTTCTACTTATATGGATTCCGAGAGAAACACAATTTCATCTTGCTTGCACTACAGTTGTATGTACAGCAATATGACAATAAAGGTTGATTTGATTTGATTTGATTTGATTTGATGCACCCACTTGCACCCACACGCACTCACTCGCTCTTGCTCGCCCTCTCCCCCACACAATCCCACACTTGCACTCCTGGACCTACCCACTCTCTCCCACAACTGTACCCACTCAGTCACGTTCCCACTCCCATTCGCCCTCAGAGTCACTCATACTCACTCACATTCACCCATACACACACTCTCACTCACGCTCCGACCTACTCGCATCCATTTGTGCTCTCTCCCTCACACTCACCCACACTCATTCACCCTTATTACTTAGGGCAGCCGCGGTGCAGATGCAGTGAAGACAGTGCATTAAAAAACTAGAAAAGCACTCGGAGAGCGCAGACCTCCGCCAAGCGCCACAGTTCCCCCCATACAGTGTTTGTGTGTACGTTTTCAGATTCCTTGACCATGAAAACATATGACTAGCAATTGGATTCACAATGATTATTTGTTTCTTTGACAGGGACAGTGCAATAAACATAGACAATTAATCAATGACGATCAATCTGATAGTGATAGGATTAGTGGTTCAGTAGTAAAAGCATTGCCTCCTTGGCGGAGGTAATAAACTGAAGTATTGCTGTTGTGTCCATCTCCTCCACTGACGGATGCTGATTGGTTAGACAGGTTGCCGTGGGTTTTATATTATATTATTGGGGTTGCGCTCTGCGGCAAAACAGAATTTAGAAGCTTCCCCGGCAGAGAGCTCGTTTTTGCGCAGCGCGTATGGCTGGCCGGTGAATTTCTGCCAAATGCGCAGCGCCTATGGCTGGGCGGGGAATTTCTGGCAAATAATCCGGCGGCGGACAGCTGCCCGTGTCAGGTTTTGCAGCATCGCGCAAACACAGGCACGCTGGCGGGCCCAGGCCACCAGTGTTTTCCGCATGCTTTTGTGCCTAAAACGTTGAATAACGCGGAGTTTGTGTTGGTCAGACACGACGACCAGCGCCCTCCATTGCGCCTGCACACATGTTGAAAATGGCCGTATGTCACAGTGTTAAAAAATACTTTAAAAAATTCCTGTATCCAGACGGTGATGCGGATCATCCCCAAAATTTAATCAATTCTTCCTTGTACCATTTCCAACAATGCCTGAAAGTTTCATGGAAATCCATCCAAAAGTTTTTGAGTTATCTTGCTAACCAACAGACAAACAGACAAACAGACAGACAAACAAACCCCGGCAAAAACATAACCTCCTCCTGGCCTTTTCGGCCTGGCGGAGGTAACAAAGCTATTTTATGTGCATGGAACGGCAATAATTTAAGGATTAAACACATCTGTTACAAACAGTAGGCAATGGAGGTTTGATTTGGACCCAGAGACAATACGTTTTGTGTGTGTTTATTTCCTTTGGCATGATTTTTTTTCGGAACTGCAATGACACCAATTGAATGCTGCAGCAGCAGCAAAATGCATTAGCCTTGTTCCCAGTAACAGGTTGAAGCCATCCCGTAAAGACGACTCCGGCGGCTCAAAAACCACCTCAAAAACCAGTGTATATTTCTTAAAATAGTATATTGTGGGGAGGGGTCCACTCTGCCAAGGTCTCCGCCTTTGACCGCCACCTAATCCACATAGCACCGGACCCACATGATCTCTCCTGCAGGTGGTGAGCCCACTGGAGGGTGGATCCATGTAACTCCTTCGGGCTGAGCCCGGCCGGGTCCCATGGGTGGAAACCCGGCCACCAGACGCTAGCCTTCGAGCCCCTCCCCCAGGCCTGGCTCCAGGGTGGGGCCCTGGTAACCCCATACCGGGCGGGGTACACTGAATCCTTAATCTAGAATTTATCATGAGAGTCTGTTGGATCGATGTTGGACACCTCCCACTTGAGGTGTTTCAGGCACGTCCCACTGTCCGGGGCAGACCCAAGACTCGGTGGAGAGACTATGTCTCCCAGCTGGTCTGGAAACGCCTTGGTATCCTCTCTGAAGAGCTGGAGCAGGTGGCTGGGGAGAGGGAAGTCTGGGCTTCTCTGCTTGAACTGCTGCCTCCATGACCCGGACCTCCGGAAAAGCGGTAGAAGATGGATGGATGGATGGATGGTATATTGTGGCTTTTTATACACAAAAAACTTTCATTGCCTTAGGATTGCTTGGAAAGAGCTTTTACACCTTTCACCTACTTAAATATGTGCAGCTTTATGAATATTCTAATTAGCTGCACCCATATTCCTGGCTACCAGTAGCTGGAAGAAGATGAGGACATTGTACAAAGCTCCAAGAAGGCGATCCAACTTGAGGAAGTAAAAGTCGTACAAGGTTTCCATAGGTGAACTGCAGAAGGATCACTCTCGGTGGAGCTGAGAGTCACTTCCTGGCCCTGCGTAGAGGCTAGAGTGTTGCCCACTCGCCCTGGATCTCCCCGGCTCACTCCGAAGGAGGCTTGCGCCAAAGCACCGACCCTCAGCAAGCAGACTGCTGAGCTCGCTTCGCTAGCGAGTTGCTCCAAGGCAAGCGCTTGCATTGTCAGATCCCAGTGAGCAGCTTGCTTTACCGGCAAAAGCTGGCAAGTGTTTTTCACTCTCATGCGGGAGAGGCGGTGCACCCACTCACCTCAGAGCAGCTCACTGGCAAAGCAAGCTCGGTAGTCTGCTTGCTGGGGGCCGATGCTTTGGAGCGAGCCGGAAGATCCAGGGCAAGAAGACAACCCTCCAGCCTCCATGCGGGGCCAGGCAGCGACTCTCCGCTCCACCGAGAATGATCCTTCCTCAGGTTCACCTATGACAATACTTGCACCAGCTGTTGCGCCACGCACCCCAGGGCCATCTTCCTCGGCACGCAGGGTAAAATGCAGGCTGCAAACCCCTGTCCTCTCCGGTATTTTAGCAGAGACACTGAAGTTTTTTTTCAAATAAAATTAATCATTGTTGTTGTATTTTCATGTCTGTGGGTAAGACATGTAATTTAAAAGAAGAGGATTTTTTGCTGACACAGCCAAAAGCACGTATAATCTGCCATCTTTCCCAACTTGTAAAAGCTCCTGCTGCTCCTCGGCTCCTCTCTCTTCCCCCGAGGCAGTGAACACAGGTCTGTAGCCATGCCCAGTGCTTAGCCTAATTGATTAATGTTATAGCCAATCAGGCTAAGCAGGAATACTTACGCAGCTAGAAACACTCTGTCCAAACTCGAGCTGTTTAAGGGGTGGGGGCACACTTAAGCGAAACTTTACAGCAAAAAAACAGAGATATGAGACATTTGAGTGATTTTGATTTTGATATGTCTTGTAAGTCCCAAAAAACATGTTACAGACATGTTAACAACAGAAAAAACTTGATTTTGGGCGGAGTGTCACTTTAAATGTATGGTATAATGCCAAGGCAGGGCAATGGAGCCGCTGTGCCCAGCAGGGTTGCTTTGTTTTCTTACCTGTGTGTGTGCTGCCAGACTGTTTTCTTTAAGTACCTTTTTCCTCCGAGTCTGAACTTATGTTCACTTTTTAAGTTTGTTGTGGTGTCAGTACAGCTGCGTAAACAAACATGAGCTGAGCACTGCTGATGTGATTAGCAGTGAGGAGGAGCCAGCCAGGTATGAGCTGATTGTGTATGAACAGGCGTCAGTTTCTGGTGAGGTGTGGGTGTTCATGTAAATCAAAATGTAGTTTTTTTGGGGGGGTGCATGGAAATGCCAAAACTATTGTATATTTGGCCTTTTTTAAAAGTATTGATTGTATATCGTGTAGGCCCTAAAACTATCATATAAATACGATAATTATCATATATCTGGCAACACTGCTGTCAGCATTACCCTGGGCACATTCAACACTGTAAAGTTCTGTTCCCAGCTTGACTTTTTATCCAGCACCTGTTTTGTCTGAGGGCGTTTTCACACCTGAAAGTCTACACCAAGGCCCCGCCCAAGGTTTTCTTCCACTGTCTACATTTGTGACCAGCCATGGAAAAACAGGGAACAAGTCTCTCGAAGGGTATTTTGAGTTATTTACAGATTCTAAAAGCAGAGGTGGACTTACCATTAGGCAAATGTAGGCTACTGCCTTAGGCCCCGATCTGCTGAGGGCCCCGATCTACTAGGAGCCCCATATATTTTTTTTAAAATGTTTAGCATTTTTAACATGATGTCCAACAAAATAAAGAAACAACAGTATTTACATAAGCGGCAAATCAAATCATGAATATAACGCCCCCCCCCCCTTCTCCTCAGACTGTTGGACTCTTCCATGTTGTCTCTGAGACATGCGCATCCGCGTATAGTTGGTCACATTGTAAACAAACTGTACAGCATGTAGAATGGCGGTAACATGTAGTGATGGCCAAATGAGGCTTTCTGGAGGACTTGAGGCCTTTCATCAAAATGGTTCATATAGGCAAGGCCTCATGTGAGACTTCATTTTCTCTACCAGGCCATCTAGTGGACAAAATGTATACAACATGTTGATTTTTACAAGGGTACTTTTGGTTTAATGTGTCCATCCATCCATCCATCCATCTTCTACCGCTTTTCCGGAGGTCCGGGTCGCGGAGGCAGCAGTTCAAGCAGAGAAGCCCAGACTTCCCTCTCCCCAGCCACCTGCTCCAGCTCTTCAGAGGGGATACCAAGGCGTTCCCAGACCAGCTGGGAGACATAGTCTCTCCACTGAGTCCTGGGTCTGCCCTGGGGTCTCCTCCCAGTGGGACGTGCCTGAAACACCTCAAGTGGGAGGCGTCCAGGAGGCATCCTAATCAGATGCCCATACCACCTCAACTGACTCCTTTCAATGTGGAGGAGCAGCGGTTCTACTCTGAGCCTCTCCCGGATTACTGAGCTCCTCACCCTATCTCTCAGGGTGAGTCCAGCAATCCTACGGAGAAAGCTCATTTCAGCCGCTTGTATCCGCAATCTCGTTCTTTCGGTCATTACCCAAAGCTCGTGACCATAGGTGAGAGTAGGAACGTAGATTGACTGGTAAATCGACAGCTTTGCCTTAGAACTAAGCTCCCTCTTCACCACAACAGACCGGTACAACGTCCGCATCACTGCAGATGCTGCTCCAATCCGTCTGTCTATCTCTCGCTCCATTTTCCCCTCACTCGTGAACAAGACCCCAAGATACTTAAACTCCTCCACCTGGGGCAGGAGCCTGTCCCCAACCCGGAGAGGACAATCCACCTTTTTCCGGCTGAGGACCATGGACTCGGACTTGGAGGTGCTGATTCTCATCCCAGCCGCTTCACACTCAGCGGCAAACCGTCCCAGCAAGAGCTGTAGGTCATTGCTGGATGAAGCCAACAGGACAACATCATCTGCAAACAACAGAGATGAGATCCTGTGGTCACCAAGCATGACACCCTCCATTCCCTGGCTGCGCCTAGAAATCCTGTCCATAAAAATTATGAACAGGATCGGTGACAAAGGGCAGCCCTGGCGGAGTCCAACTCTCACTGGGAATGACTCCGACCGAGTGTTGGCAATACGAACCAAACTCTCACAACGGTCGTACAGAGACCGAATAGCTCGTAACAACAAGCCCGATACCCCATACTCCCGAAGCACCCCCCACAAAAATCCACGAGGGACGCGGTCAAATGCCTTTTCCAAGTCCACAAAACACATGTAGACTGGTTGGGCAAACTCCCACGAACCCTCAAGAATTCTTGAGAGGGTAAAGAGCTGGTCCGATGTGCCACGGCCAGGACGAAAACCACATTGCTCCTCCTGAATCCGAGGTTTGACCAACGGCCGGACTCTCCTCTCCAGTACCTTGGCATAGACCTTCCCAGGGAGGCTGAGGAGTGTGATCCCTCTAAAGTTGGAGCACACCCTCCGGTCCCCTTTTTTGAAGAGAGGAACCACCACCCCGGTTTGCCATGCCAAAGGCACTGCCCCCGACCTCCACGCAATGTTGCAGGTTTAATGTGTATTTTTTTAATTTTAATAAATGCTGTCTTTTAAGAAATATCAATGATCATAAGGCAGAAAAATAACAAAACTGAAGTGACTACAGTGAATGTGCTAGTGCTACTTAGCCATTTAAAAAAAAAAAAAAAAACTTTTCAACAGTCATGCTGTCTTTCTTAGTACATTCATCTCTGTCCTTACTGTCATGCAGGGCACAATCGTGCCTCAGCATAATGATGTGTTATTGCTGTATCCAAGCTCTTTCAAACACAACAGACACTTCACTGTGCAAATAAAAATAAATTATTAGAATGACCCAGCTAGGACTTGAACCCCAGCTTCCCAACTGCAAAGATATATTTTTCCTCTAAGCTATTACTTAGTCATGAGCACTTGAGGCTTTCTTGAACACTTGAGCCTTTCATCAAAACGGTTCACATAGACAAGGCCTCATATGGAACTTCATTTGCTCTACTAGGCCATGTAGTCGACAAAGTACACAGTATGCAGATTTTTACAATGTGTATTTTTCAATTTCAATAAATGTGCTGTCTTTTAAGAAATATCAATGATCATAAGGAAGAAAAGAAATAATAAAACTGGGGTGACTACAGTAAATGTGTCTGTTACTTCGTGTGCTTGTACTACTCATCCATTTTTATTAAGAAACAATATATTTTCAACAGTCTTATACTGTTCCAGTACATTTACCTCCACCAAAGGGGGAGGTTATGTGATCATCGGCGTTGGTTTGTCTGTTTGCTTGTCTGTTGTTTGCTTGTCTGTTTGTTAGCAAGGTAACTCAAAAAGTTATGGACGGATTTTCATGAAATTTTCACAGATTGTCAGAAATGGGGTATCCTACAGATGATCAGATTTTGGTGGTGATCCGGATCACCATCCACAAGAAAACCGCCATTACGCAAAATGCCATTTTCGTGAATAACTACTAAACCACTAATCCTATCATTGTCAATCCAATTGCTAGTCATATGTTTTCATGGTCAAGGAATCTGAAAACATACACACAAACACTGTATGGGGGGAACTGTGGCGCTAAACCGCCATTATGGAAAATGCTATTTTCGTCAATAACTACTGAACCACTAATCCTATCATTGTGAATCCAATTGCTTGTCATATGTTTTCATGGGCAAGGAATCTGAAAACGTACACACAAACACTGTATGGGGGGAACTGTGGCCGCCATTACGGAAAATGTCATTTTCGTGAATAACTACTGAACCACTGCTTGTCATATGTTTTCATGGTCAAGGAATCTGAAGACTGTATGGGGGAAACTGTGTCACTTGGCGGAGGTCTGCGCTCTCCGAGTGCTTTTCTAGTTAACTCTGGCCTGATTCTCATGCAGGGCACAATAGCAATAGCGCCTCAGCATAATGATGCGTAATCATGATCCAAGCTGTTCCTTACAAATAAAAATGAAATTAAAAGGACAACACAGCTGGGAATCAAACCCAGGTCTCCTGCTTGCAAAATGGACATATTACTACTAAGCCTTCACCTCAACTGCTGCAAAGAGCTACTATTTGTCAAAAATACATCAATGGGAGAAACGAGCTCAAGCGTTTTTGGTGCTGGCTCCATCTGAAAATTGGCTGTGACAAATCCCTTACACAGTCAAACATGACAAAACAAAACATGAGGGATGGGGATTTCCATTGGGTAGTGCTGCTCAGTTTATTTCTCCAGACCCAGTCCGACGTCAACACATACGTCACGAGTCACGCCTTGGCAAATATTTCCAGGATAAGATCGGAGCACTGGTGTCTGCCTGCCCATCACTAGTAACATGAAACAAAGATTTCCAAGTGGTGCGGAGAAAAAGGGAAGAACAGAAATTTTTTTATCAAAACAACCTTTTTCATTTCAACCAGGGAGGAGACTAACCTTCCCAATGAGCAGTAGAGAGCAATGCTGCTTGTACAGCACACATGATGCTAATGATGAGCACCTGTTATTAATGAGGAGGCAGTGGTGACGCCGGTTACTGCTGACAGTACAGGTAAACAACAAAAATGTTTTACTATTTTTTCTAATTGCAACGTTTGCAGAGGCCAAGGCTTACAAGGTTAAATTTATATATGACCACCTGTGCTCCCCAGGCATGCACAGGATATTTGCAGTCTCACAGAAGATTACATTTCATGGGATTAAATACAGCATTTTTGTTTTATTAAGATCCCTGTTAGCACTTGTATAAAACATTCGCTATTCATCCTGGGGTCTAACATACACACAACACTAAGCACATTTACAGATAACAACAACAACAATATTAAAATAACAAAAAACAAACCAACTCAATTTCATAAACAAAAATACAGCTTAATATGGGAGAAAATTTAAACCCTAGTAATTTTGAGTATCCATGAAAGAGTTCAATCACTGTTCTGTTTATCCTGTTCATTTTTGGAGCAATGGCCCAATGTTATCTTTGAATGTTCCTTATCACCCTCTACAGCTTGTTGACTCGTGAGAGAATGTAAAACAAACTTGACCAACAAATAATCTTCAAATGATAATAAAAGCATTGAAAAGGGGAAAGGAGAATAAAATGGACAGAAAGAGAGAAGGGAGAAGAAGAGAATTACAAATTTGAAAGCAGGTGCTTTTTCCATAGTTTACTGCAATGATGTTCTATATAACACCACAAGAAAAGCACAGGATTGTCAGAAATTTCCTATTAAACAGTGATTTGTAAATTAAGCAGAAACATCTGCTATACAGAAAAACTCTGTGCAACAGCAAATACAGACTTTAACACAATTAAGTGAGAATGAAATAGCTACTCATAAATTTGTCATAAAAATGACCAACAATAGCTATGTTTACATGGACACAAGTAAACAGATTAAAAGCCTGATCGGAATAAAAATGCTTCATGTAAACATGCCAATCTGAATATTCTAACCCTATTACGTTCATTCGGATCAAAATTTCATTCCGATTGAGAGGGGTGGGTTATGCTGATTTTTAATCCGAATGGTGCGCATGAAAACACTTATTCCGAACATAGGGCAGAAAATATGTTTACTGCGCATGTCTGTACACCAGCCGCACATCGACGTGACGCATTTCCGCCTTAGCAGCAGCTAGTGGAAAACATAGCGGGAGTAAAACAAAACTGGTCTGTATCGTCCTGCTGTCTCCCTCTGTTCGTCATATGCAGAAGTATGTACTTGTAGCTTCATTACGGAGACCAGCAGAAACAAAAGTACAGTATGAATAACACAATACAGGTCAATTTCGACACTAAGCGGGGCTTGCTAACACCGGAAGTTGCTTCTTCTTCTACTATTTTCGGAATGTCAAAATGTCGACGTGTGCATGTCAAAATGATTTATTCCGTTCAGATGTGTGACACATGGAAACACACGTCCTAATCGGATCAGCTTTTTCAGGATCCATGTAAACAGTAAAATTCTGATCTCAATTGTAATCAGATTGAAGAAATTTTGCCCATATAACCGTGGCCGTTGTCTGCTACTCTTGCTGAGAACATGAATAAAAAGGATGAAAAAAATAATTATCCATTACAACTGCTAAATTGTACTGAATGCATGTTAAAGAGTATAGATTTGAAAATTATGGCAGCATCTTCATTTGAAAACTCCCTAACCGCAGCAGTCCCCAACCACTCAGTACCAAGTGCAGAGAAAAAATAAATAATTTATTCTGTTCCTCTGTATTGTCTATTATAGTGAGTAGTAACAATTGATTATAAGTGTGATAAGGTACAGGGATTATTTAATTTATATTTAGAGTTGTGTGTGTGGAGACGGAGGTTCACTTCATGACCACCGACACTCACAAAACAAGAGAGAAACACTCGTAAAGGGGCACCAGTCCAACTTGGACAATTTATTAATAAATAATCCTTGAACCTGTCATTAACCAGTCTCAATATTCGTGAATGCTTCTGCCGTGACCTAGAAAAGCACACACACAAAAGAAATCAAGCAGAAACTTCTCTATACCATTAACAGTTTTAATAATCAAACTCAGGTTAAATGACATTACATTCAATTGATTTGTAAGCAGTTGAAATGATCAACAAGTATCAAATGTATTAAATGGTAATGGATTCCTGAGCATAAAGTCTATAGTTAAACCTTTCTGGAAACAAAAGAAACCAGATTTTGAATTTGTAACTGTAATGCAATGGGAGACTATGGAATAACTGTAACAAAAATATACATAAAATTGGATGCAATTTTATGGGAAAATGATAAAAGCTGATTATATGAAAAAGAAAATTCTGAGTTACTCCACAAAAAAAAAACGGAGGTTGTTGAAAAGAGGAATATTAATTTTCCATCAGCTTATAGCTCCTATCGTAGCTTATGGACTAACTTTAACATAAAAAATTGGTCATATTCAATTAGAATTAGACATCACATTTAGCCCAGCAGATAGGAAGTGGAAGTCTGGCTTACAAACAGCTCTGTCTTCAGAGTCCAGCAGTGATCTTGAACACCAGCAGATGGGAAAAAGAAGGAACGGCTGCCTGCAGTCCTTTCCAGTTGTTATAGCTTTTACAAACTCTGCAGCGGGGTGACCATAGAGTGTAGCTGGCAGGAGAGTGGATGGAGGGCCCAAGGGCAGGTGTAACGTCTTTCTTGGGCAACAGATCCTTTCCTGGCCCGCAAATTTAGAATGCCCACCAGCCGATAAGAAAACCACAGGCTGAAGGAAAATGGATGTAAACAGTTCCACCCACGAAATCTTAGTTCTCCTGACATTGTGGTACATGGGTGAGGCAGGGAAAAAGTACAAAAATCACTATCAGTCCACTTTAACAGCGAGTTAAAGAAAATCAATAGGAAAAGTTCAGCAGAATAAACATGGCTTCTGAGGAGAGGGAAAAAGGTCTTTTGGAGTTTCACTCCAAGTAAGAAGGTTTGAGCTCAACAAGAAAGGATGATCTCTTCTCAGATGACAGAAAAACAGAAAAAAACTTAACAAAAGACAACTTTAAGAACTTTAGAAAACTCAACAAAGACTAAAACAAAGAATGAACAAAGACTGAACTGAACTGAAACAAAACTTAACAGAACTGCGAGGGCGTTTTTGCTGTTTAACAGAGTGTGCTTCTTGGATCATAAAATATGACTGGCAGCAGGAAGAACCAATTATCGGCTATCGTGGGAGATTCGAATGGGCTATGGTCCAATAAGAAAGCAGTCCTTTGTCTGTAACCAACCAACAGAATGAAAGGGGCATCATCCAACAGAGATGGCCTGGTGATTGGCTGGTACCAGTCAGATGGCTTGCATAAGTTTCAGAAGGCATGTACACATTTTAACTGTGAAACTCATTATATACTTAATATGAAATCTAAGCTAACGCCAGTGATTCATGACAAACTTTCAGTGAGCATGCACTTTTATAAACTTGTCCTTCTATAATTAACATGCATTAGAATAAGGATCATTTAAGCATTTTCAAACATGCAACACATTTAAAATCAATGATTAATGAAACATTTCGAACCCATCATTGTCCAACACAGAGGCGGTCATCTCCAACAGTGTTCTGAGCAGTATTTCCTGGAAAAATAAAGTCTTGAGGAGAAAGGATTATTTCAGCAGATAAAACCCAAAATTCCAATGTTGATTAAATCCAACATGTCCCTGAGTTGACAGAAGGGGGCAATGTTGAGCTGTGGATAATTTCTAGCCATCTGTGGAATGCAGTCAAGGGATCTGGGATATCTCACAGAGTACTTTAAGCATAAAACTGCCTGGGTGGGGAGGGAGCTTTGGGATTTATGACTCGTAAAAGAATCTGTTCCTGGCACGAAATGGGATCCTTATCGGTCCTTTTACCATGGAATGTGTTTTCCAACTGTGGTTCTTAGATCAAGGAAACAATTCTTGACCAGACTTTTGGGTGAGACAATTTCTTTAAGGTGAAGAGTGATTTTCTAGATTGGAGCCATATGGATTGATGCTACACTATTGAAGTCCGTGTGCAGACCGGAGATTCCCAGCTTTAAAGCTCATTGACAAGATGTAGTAATGATTTTACCTCTAAAGATGCATGAAATGTTACAATACTGGCTGTACTGTTAGATTTGCTAATTTGTTTGTGGTTTTACGGCATCTCTCCTCATGTGCGCTTCCGCAACGGGGTGCTTTTCAGACAGGTGGACCTTTTTTCAACACAAACCCGGCACTTCTTACATGCGGTCAAGACAGAGACGAGATGTCCACCAGCGGGCCGGGGCAAATGGAGGAAGGGACGGTGTGGGAAAACTCGTGAGCGAGTGTTTTTTAAATCACACTCTCTGTTTTTTGCTGATGTGTTCCATAAATACTCACTGTAAACATGGAAGTGAGTGCGGTGCAGCGACACATTTGATTGGTTAGACTGACCATTTGAGCGCTACTCAGGGACAAAATTGATTGGCAAAATTGGTGGAAGTTGACGAGGATTGGCCAAAATTGCGGGAAAGTTGCGGTGATTGGACAAAGTTGCAAGGTCACTCAAAAGATGTGGCGATGACCTGATTTCGTGTGAATTAGTGTGATAGCAATATTGCGAAATCCTGGAGGGATTGGTAAGTGTGAACAAACAACATATCTTTCATGTGAATTGTTTTTTTTTTTTTATAATAGAGAATCTACATTCAATTTGTAAACTTCTTTTTTTTTTTCTACAGATGTACTTCCTGACGCCTGAATGATATCATCATTTGAAGACTTCTGAGGACGATAAGTTTCAGGTAGGATTTCAATAAGGCCTGAAAAGAAAGTGTAGAACAAAGAAAAAGTAGGGCCCCATTTCTATCTTTGCCTTGGGCCCCAAATGGACTCAGTCCATCCCCGTCTAAAAGTGTGGAATGTAAGCTTTCCAATGATGTCTAACACATGGAAATCCGAAAAGATTTGAAGATGTGGCCATTTGAACGTTAGCACCTCTCAAACTACTTCTCTGAGAAAGTCAGGTTCAAAGTTTCCAAGGATTGTCACCTCCCAGGGGAGCCAGGTGGGGGTGGTAATAAAAGCTGGTCATTTGCATGACTTAGCTTGAACCCAACCCCCTTACAGTGCTTATGGAAAGGAGCTTTGGAAACCCTCCTTAAGCTGCTTAAGTAGCCATGTGTTTCTACTTGAATGTGCTGCTGATTGACCGAAATGAATAACAAAGACGTGTGAATAGCCAAACAAACTGGATATGTAAATCAGCTGTGGTAACTATGCCCCTGAAACTAGAAGCGATCTCACTGACATTTCCCACTGAAATTACGCTATTTCAAATACAAAGTTTACAGTTTTAAAATATCCCACACTGTTATTTGAAGCATGGAGTAGCGTCTTCATGATTTCAACTAGCATATTTTGAAAAAAAAACCAAAAACAATAAAACAACACAAAATCACAGTTTAAAAAAAAAAGTATTTCAATGTTTTTTAAGGAATCACGTCAGGCCGATTAGTTCCTGGTTTACTTGTGGCAGGTCACATTTGGTCTGGCAAGGTTTGGTTTTACACTGCTCCTTATCTAGGCTAACTAAACTACTTTAAGTGACACACACAGATCTTCTTGTCATGATGAAATTTGTTAGCACAGACCAATTGATAGCAAACATGCTACTCACCTGTCAAGGTGTTTTTTGAATACCCTGTCACACTAAGAGGTGAACTAGTTTAGTGAGGCTAGAATATTATCCAGGTCTTCCCATCAGCCGTTAATGATTTCCAGGTGAAATTGCTTGTCACATTTATTCATAAACTCTGTCATATCCAGTGTTGGGCAAGTTACTAAAAAATAGTAACTAATTACAGTTACTACTTACTTCTTTTCAAAAGTAATTTACCAATTACTACATGGTTAAAGTAATTACATACTTGGAAAAGTAAGTTTTGTGGCAACCTGGGGAGTGCATAATGGTTTACCACCTTAGACAGGAACAAAGGATGCGAAGTTAACCTTTTGTGTGTGAGAAGTTTCGAGATGCCCTAGTAAGATAACAGGGAGGTGTCAAGGATGAATGGACTGACTGCAGTCGGACGGGGGATTATCTTTTGTGTGTGAGAAGAGTCTAGACGGAGATTATCTTTTGTGTGGGAGAAGAATCTAGAAGGATGTCATGTTATTTAAGGGAAGAGTTCCTACTTGCATGCCATTCTGTCTATGCTCCTTGTGTGAGTCGTGTAATAAACCGCCTGAACCAAATCCGCCTCATTATTTACACGCTCCACACTGGTGACCCAAGACGAATCATGGAATATGACGGAAGATCCCCGGAGCCAACCTCGACTGGAACCCCCAGCTTTGCGTGCGCTGTAGTGATCAAACTACCTGATTTTTGGCAGCACAACCCGCGCTCCTGGTTCCACCTAACCGAGGCGCAGTTCGCCCTCCGAGGGATATCGGCGGATGAAACGAAATTCCACTATGTGGTCGCAGCGCTTGATGCCAGCACGGCTCAGACATTAAGACCTTTGGTGAGAGGACTCTACTCTTGTCTCCACACGGTCGTACATTTGAATGGACTTTTGTTGTAGCAGCATTGGATTACCATATACTGGGGGCTGATTTTCTATGTGCACATGGGTTGTTGGTAGATATCGCTAACAGGTGCCTAGTTAATGCACTATCTTTTGACTCTCTCCCTGTATAGCTCGAGTGACCCGGCCAACAGCACAAGCCAACGTCACAGCAGCATGCGGTAAGTTCCACACACTGCTCGCTCAGTTCCCAGCACTCACAGTCCCGATGTTTTCAGCAGCTATCGCTAAACATGGGGTGGAGCATTTTATCACCACCACCGGGGCGCTCGTTTTTGCAAGACCTCGGCGCTTGGACACAGCTAAACTGGCCATAGCGCGCGAGGAGTTTGCTAACCTAGAGAGGTTAGGCATCATTAGGCGCTCAAACAGCCCATGGGCTTCCCCGCTACACATGGTCCCTAAAGCTGAAGGTTCGTGGCGACCTTGCGGCGATTTCCGCAGGTTAAACAATGCTACAGCGCACGACCGCTACCCAATTCCCCACATTCAGGATTTTTCCGCTCACCTCGCAGGAGCACACATTTTTTCTAAGATAGATTTGGTCCGTGGTTACCATCAAGTCCCAGTGCGCGCTGAGGACATACCCAAAACAGCGGTAATAACTCCGTTTGGTTTATTTGAGTTCTTGCACATGCCGTTTGGGCTTAAAGGGGCAGCACAGACGTTCCAACGCATGATGGATGCAGTGCTGCGCGATCTCCCTTTCGTGTTCGTCTACCTGGACAATATCTTGGTAGCCAGCGCGTCCGAAGACGAACACAAAACCCACCTCACGACGGTTTTCCGAAGGTTGGAAGAGCACGGTTTAATAATCAACCCAGCGAAATGTCAGTTCGGGGTGACGGGGATTGATTTTTTAGGGCACCACGTCTCTCCTGAAGGAGCAGTTCCGCTGCCTGACAAAGTGCGCGCAGTGACAGATTTTCCCTGACCGCAAACGGTCAGGGTGCTACAAGAATTTTTGGGAATGGTGAACTTTTATAACCGTTTCCTTCCCTGCGCAGCGCAGCTCATGCAGCCATTGTACGCTGCGCTCAAAAAACAGAAACCCGCGAATAGGGTCGAATGGACCCCGGAACGAGAGCAGGCATTCTCGGAAGTTAAAGCAGCCCTGGCAAACGCCGCATTGTTGGCACATCCAGACCCAACGGCCCGCATAGCCCTCACCACTGACGCCTCAGATGTGGCCATAGGGGCTGTCGTGGAGCAGCGCGTCGCCGGGGCTTGGTAGCCGCTTGCCTTTTTCAGCAGAACCTTGCGCGACAATGAACGTAAATACAGCGCGTTCGACAGAGAGTTGCTGGCTCTCCACCTGGCCATTCGCCATTTCCAGGTCTGGCTGGAAGGGCGTAATTTTACTGCGTTCGTTGACCATAAGCCACTAACATTCGCAATGGCCAAAGTTTCAGAACCTTGGTCGGGCCGGCAGCAGAGGCAGCTGGCCGCAATCTCAGAGTTTACTACCGATATTCAGCATGTGCAAACTGAATGCAGTGGCAGACTGCCTCTCCCGCGCTGTTGTGGCCCCGGTCTGTGTAGGGTTGGATTACGCAGCCATGGCCGCGGAGCAGGCTAGAGACGTGGATGTGCGCGCGCTCCAGTCTGGACCAACAGGGTTAAGGCTGGAGAAGAGGACGCTGCTTAACGGCATTCCCCCCTTAATCTGCGACGTCTCCACGGGTCGCCCACGGCCTGTGGTTCCGGCCGCGTGGCGCCGCCGCGTGTTTGAGTCGGTTCACTCTTTGGCACACCCAGGGGTGCGCGTGTCGGTCAAAATGGTAGGAGAGAAATATGTGTGGCCGGGCCTTCGCAAACAAGTGAAAGAGTGGGCGGCAGCCTGTGTGGCGTGCCAACGAGCCAAGGTTCACAGACACACGAAGGCTCCTTCGGAGCCATTTCGCATCCCGGCTAAGAGGTTCGACTATGTCCACGTGGACCTCGTAGGCCCCCTTCCGCCATCACAGGGGTACACGCATCTCCTGACAATGGTGGACCGCACCACGCGCTGGCCAGAAGCGGTTCCGCTGGCGGCAACCACGGCCGAGGAGGTGGAGCACGCGTTTTTAACAGCATGGGTGGCGCGTTTTGGAGTTCCGTCGGACATTACGTCTGACAGAGGCTCTCAATTTGTTTCAGAACTCTGGTCAACCATGGCCCGCAGCCTAGGTGTCTCAATTCACCGCACAACCATGTACAACCCGCAGGCTAATGGGTTATGCGAACATTTTCATAGGTCGTTAAAAGCGGCTCTGAGGGCTTCTCTGACGGATGCAAATTGGGTAGACAGGCTACCATGGGTTTTATTGGGGTTACGTTCTGCGCCTAAAGAGGATCTGGAAGCTTCCCCGGCAGAACTCGTTTTTGCACAACCACTCTGGCTGCCTGGGGAGTTTCTTCCAGATAATCCTGCGCCGGGCAGCTCCCTGTCTCAGCTGCTGCAGCATTGCATAGACTCAAGCACGCTGCCGGGCCCTGCCCACCACAGTTTTCCGCGCGTTTTTGTGCCTAAAGCTTTGAAAAACGCAGAGTTCGTGTTTGTCAGACACGACACCCACTGCCCCCCACTGCGCCCACCTTATGATGGACCGTTTAGAGTGCTGAAAACAGGGGATAAGCATTTTTTGCTAGACTTGGGGGGTAGGAGGGAAAAAATTGGCATAGACAGATTTAAACCTGCTTTCGTTGTGGCTGACGAGCAAGTGCTGTTGGCGAGGGCCCCTGGGCAGGGAAGACCCCCACGGGGCACTTCCCAGAGAAAAGATTCTCCAGAGCACCCACACGGACAGTCAAAAAGTTTTCACCCCCAGACATCAGCCCCCCAGCATGGCAGCGCCACGGAGGCGGCGAATCCTGGCTACAGCAGATACGGCAGAAGACTGAAGCCCAAGCAGCATGCGGACTGATGTTGATTGTTCTACAGCATGTGGACTGATGTTAATGGTTCTATCACAGCATGTGGACTGTTACCCTTTTGTCCTATCTAAGTTGCTGGGGGGGGGGGCAACCTGGGGAGTGCATACTGGTTTACCACCTTAGACAGGAACAAAGGACGCGAAGTTAACCTTTTGTGTGTGAGAAGTTTCTAGATGCCCTAGTAAGATAACAGGGAGGTGTCAAGGATGAATGGACTGACTGCAGTCGGATGGGGGATTATCTTTTGTGTGTGAGAAGAGTCTAGACGGAGATTATCTTTTGTGTGGGAGAAGAATCTAGAAGGATGTCATGTTATTTAAGGGAAGAGTTCCTACTTGTATGCCATTCTGTCTATGCTCCTTGTGTGAGTCGTGTAATAAACCGCCTGAACCAAATCCGCCTCATTATTTACACGCTCCACAGTTTCACGTGACTTTTAAATGCATACTTAAATCATTTTGCACACATAGCAAGATAATTTAATTAATGGATTACATTACGGGTTTATTAATGGTAGGCTGAAAATAGACTGTTTCAGACAGAGCTTTCAGAACATGTTCAGTCTGCTTTATCCTGCCTTGTGAGCTCGTTTTGTGGGAAAAATCTGAAGAAAATCAACATGATATTGCCAGTAATTTCCTCAGTTTGGAGTGAGAGTTGGCAACACTGCATAAAGGTGTGTTTATATATTTATATATCTACATATTATTCCATCTAGCTACATTGCTCCGCACTGTGTGTGTTTATATACTTGCATATTTATTCCACCTAGCTGCAATGCTCCGTACTGTGGGTGTTTATATATTTACATATTTATTCCATCTAGCTACAATGCTCTGCACTGTGTGTTCATATATTCATATATTTATTCCATCCAGCTACAATGCTCTGCACTGTGTGTCTGTGTGTGTGTGTATATATATATATTTTATAGTAATACGTACATATGTTTATTAGCTGCTCTTGCTTGCTTGTTTTTTTTCTTGCCTTCTGATTGTTGCTCTGAGTGTTGCTATCCCTGTGCTGTTGCAATCCTGGAATTTCCCCGTTGTGGGACTAATAAAGGCTTATCTTATCTTATCTTATCTTATCTTATCTTATCTTATCTTATCTTATCTTAAACCTGTCCATGTTTATCTTACCTTATGATATGGATTAATCCGATGTGCAGTGATCCAAAGAAAATGCCCATTATCCACAGTCCAAATCTCTGCTGTGACAGAGACATGATCCAGTCCCTCAAATTCCTTTTGGAGATCAAAATGCATTTTTGAATAATCTTTATCAAGGTAGCAAGTAAATGCATTTTAATTTCTGTGGATCACAGTCCAGAGTCTGGGTCACAAGCTGTCCAGATGCATACCCGTGCTTGAAATCCAGTCTTGGGTGTTGAGACGAGAGTATTTCCACTTTACATCCAACCATGGCTGTTCAGATAGCATAGATCCACTAATACGGTGTTGTTAGCATAGCATAGCACTAGCTTTGTCAGAGTTTTGTTGCTGTTTTCAAATGCTTCTGAAGATTGCAGTAGGCCTCAACCAGCACTTAGCTTGCAACCCACCAATATGCTTTTGTCCTTAACCAAGACAAAGGAAAAATAATCTATTTCTACAAAAACAAAGTAGCTTCATCTTTTCCTCCGCTCAGTAGTTGTCATAAGTGCCCCTCAGGGGCAGATGAACAGACTCACTCAAAGGGCGAAGTTGAAACATAATTTAATGCAAAATAAATGCAGCGTGAGAGCTGAGCACAAAATAATCCACAACAGTAGTGGAACAATAATGCTGGTGGGAGAAGCCCAAACAGCAAAAATGGTAACATAGAACAGATACGCTGCGGGAGGAAAACCAAACAGCAAACCTCACACGACAGAAAATGACTGAGAACTACTGAAGACCCAACAAGGGGATAAGGGAGTCAAACCAATAAATAGAGATGAACATAATGAACTAATGAGAAACAGCTGTGAACAATAATCAGTACACAAGGATGAGCTGTGCTAAAAAGGAAGTAAACAAACAAAACTGTCAAAATAAAAGCCAACTCAGAAACGAGTGATGAGCAGGGAAAATTCTACAACATACAAATGTACCTGAGAAGGAGAAAACCATAATAATGATAATGAGAACTGAAATGGGAGTGAAAAAAACTAATAATAATAATAATAATAATAATAATAATAATAATAATAATAATAATAATAATAATGAATACATAAAGAACATAAAGCGTGAACTGGGTCTCACCTAGTCCAGACCACCACAGTACCTCATCTTTAAGGGTAAGATCCCAGACGTCCTTAGGGTAACATCCAATAGAGAAAAGAAAAGAAAACCCCAAAACCCTCACAGGGTGGGTGGTGGGGGAAAAGGCCAGGTGAGCCGAAACAAACCCCCTACCAAGCAAAATTCAAAATAAAATGGGTCAGATGGTCTCCCAGAGTCCCAGGACCACCAAACTGGAGAGCCAGGTGGTTCAGGGGGCCCACCCAAATCCAAGGGTCCCCAAAATGGAGTACAAGATGGATCTGGTGGTCCTCCAAAGTTCAATGGCCACAGGAAAGGGTGAACACAGGTCGTCAGACGGCCTACCAAAGATCTTGGCCACCAGACAGGAGAAAACACACAAGCCTCACATTCAGAAAATAACACACAACTCTTTTGCACTGAAAATAATATGAGCCCTTTGAACTAAAAATAACACATGTGCATCAAACTCAGGGGAAAACAACATGAAAACTTTAACCTGAGGAGCTGATAAAGAACCCTAACCTCAGAAGATAATAAGATGGAGACCTCAAATTCTGGAGATGATAACAACATAGAAACTTTGACCTCAGAAGATAATGGCATAGACACAATAACCTCTGGGGGTAACAACATTTGAATCATCTGCTCAAAAACAGATGGCTGAGGTGCGACGACCTCAGAATGAAATGGCTGGAGGGCGCTGACCACTGGAATAGGTGACTGGGGGGGGCACTGACCTCTGAATGAAATGGTTGGAGAGCGCTGACCTCTGGAGCAGATGACTGGGATGCACTGACCACTGGAGCAGATGACTGGTACGCGCTGACCTTCGAATGAAATGGCTGGAGAGCGCTGACCTCTGGAACAGATGACTGGGTGTGACAACCTTGTGCGCTGATTGTTGGGGCATGCTGACCTCTAGATGAGACGGCTGAAACACATCCGGTCCAGATGCCCAGGAGTCCCTGTCCAATGCAGCCACCTCGGACAGGGAGGAAGAGGTACAGGTTGGAAAAGGAACTACACCATAACAGTCAGCAGAAGAGCGCGGCGGGGAGAGCCCAGAAACAGAAGGAAGCTGCACTGGGTCTCCTCACCAGAAGCAAGACAAGACCTCTCTAAAACAGAGATTAAGAAAACAAAGAAGAGGACTTGCCTTAACTCCTGCTCCTCCACTGGCAAGGACCCCAGTGTTGCTGGTGTTGGAATGACGGCCTCAAGAGGAGCTGTCTCTGCAGGGCGTGCACATGAAGTGAAACAGTCACTGCTGGAGTGTGCACGTGAGGTGAAACAGTCTCTGCTAGAGCGTGCACATGAGGGGAAACAGTTACTGCTGGAGCATGCACGTGAGGTGAAACAATCTCTGCAGAAGCATGCATGTGGAGAGGAGCATTAGCAGCGCTTGAGCTCACCTCCTCCATTGCGGACCCAGCTGAGATGGAGACAACCTTGGGGAAACGATGAGTTGAAGTGAGTGGTGGAGTACACATTGGAGTGACAGCAGAAACAAAATTTGAGGACTTAGTAGCAGTAGGAAACGGCTGCTGAGTCTCCTCGCTGGGGACAAGGCAGCACCTCTCATTATTAGATGTTAAAAAATGAAAAAATCGTTCTTGCCTTGGCCCCCAACTCCGTTGCTGCTAAAGCTGCCGCTGCTGTAAAATTCACCGCTGGTGAACCAGACAAATCCTTCTGGGTGGCTGCGGTGACCATCTGGTGAGAAGCTGTTGTGCAGCTGCTAGGAGCTGGTGTTGTAGCGGAGGGGAAGGGACTTGTGGAAGCCAGGGGACGCTGAATCAACGGTACAAGCTTCCGGGATGCCGGGACTGGCGAGTGGCGAGGAGGCACAATGACAAATAGAGCCAGGAGACGCTGATTCGTCGGCACAGCCTCCGGCATCTTAGGTGAATTCCTCCTCCACCCATTGTAATCCTCGGCCTGGCAGATGACGAGAAGGAGGCTGGCAGTGACAGTGCAGCGGGGAGTGGGAGCCTCTGCAGCCAGGGAAAAGTGGTGACTGCCTCCCAGCAATTCTTGACATCTTCGGGGAAACTGCGGGCCACTGAAATGAGATCCCACAGCATGTCAACAGCCAGCCGCTCTCCTCTCTTCTGCATCCTCCTAGTCCTGCTTCTTTCACCCGCTGAGTCTTTAACTGGTTGAGTCCTACTGTCATTAGCACCCCTCAGGGGCAGATGAACAGACTCACTCGCAGGGCAAAGTTGAAACATAATTTAATGCAAAATAAATGCAGCGTGAAAGATGAACACAAAATAATTCACAATGGCAGTTGTCATTTGCCTACCGGCATGCTCTGAGAACATGTACATGAGTAAATGTTATTGATTCCACATTAACTCTGGTCACAATCACAGACTACAAATAAAGATGGACAACATGATAGCTATCTACAAGCAAAGCCCTAGCATCTGGCTGGCTTTAGTAAGATGATAATCCCTGCCTTCTTTTACCTATGATTGTGTGTAGCATTTTGCCAAAGTCAAAGCTAAAAATGCTCCTTGATTAAACGTTTTCAAAAGATGATTTCTGTTCTCATAGGTAGTTTTAATTGTGCTGAATTATGTTCAAGTGGTAGTTTCCATATCCTTTCAGTTTTAGTAAGTTATTTGATCCTATAAAATGAGAATGTCTTCACAATAAGTGTGGATGTGACAGTTGTACTTAAAGGAGCTGGCTATGAGCTGCTACATAAACTGTCATGGGAGACCGTTTAGGTGGGAACTTGACAATATGGCTCCACTTCATGGTCACTACTGTGCAGAGTTTGACTGCAAGTAACATTAAAAGTGCAAGATGGTGGTGCATTAAATACAGGAAGTTGAGCTTAACTTTTTTCTTTTTTCTTTTTTTTTTTACAGTAGAAGTAATGGCAGCACGTCATCCAAAAAGGCTGAGTTGTGTCATCAGAGACACATATGATGTCTTGCCCCTCCAACCAACTTACATCTTTGCTTTGGAGATGATCCAGCCTGTCCCCAGTGTGCTGCACCAGGAACCCTCAAACACATTCTGGTGGGTTGTATGACTAGTCTAACTCAAGGAAGATACACCTGCTGCCATAATCAAGTGCTGAAGTGCTTGGCTGCTGAAATTGAGAGAAGGAGGGTAGCTATCAATGCTATGTCTCTAAAGTCCCAGAATACTTTCTTGTGATTGATATCCTTTATGAGGGAAGGGGAGAAACAGTGGGCCAACCCAGTACCAGCAGACTCATGTCCAGTTGATGTAACCCGGGACTGGGAAATGCGGGTCGATCTAAGTCAGAAACTTGCCTTCCCATCTGAAATTGTAGTGACCAACCTGCGCCCAGGCCTGGTGCTCTGGTCCAAATCCTGCTGATGTGTTTTCATTGTTGAGCTGACAATACCTTGGGAGGAATCCATCGATGAGGTTTCAGGTTCAGGTTCAGGTTCAGGTTCCTTTATTTGTACCCATAGGTAGATTTGTTCTGCAGGCTGGTGACATCCATATTTACAAACCACAGTTACATTTAACATAAACACAAACACAGGCACACATGAAGCTGACTATAAACATGGTAAAAATACTCAAGGCTCCATCAATCAGGATATAAAGACAAAGAGATGAGAGAAAAACCAAAGATACGAGAGAAAGGTCATATTAAAAAGTTAAAGACTAGTCAAAGAGGTTAAAAACTCAAAGGTCTAAAATCCAATAAAAGATTTAGAACCCAAATAAAAATCCTACAAAAATAAGTGAATATAAAATGGAGTTAATAAATAGGTAACTAAATTATGTGCAATATATTGTTACAACTTGTTCAGTTCTTTGACAGCAGCAGGAACAAAGCTGTTTTTGTAGCGCTGGGTTTTACTTTTTGGGACAGCAAACCTCCGTCTGAGGGAAGAAGCTGAAAGTGGCAGTGCAAAGGGTGGGAGTCATCATTTAAAATGGAGGTAGCCATCCTCTGTACCTGTCTGGTGTACAGGGATGTCAGGCTCAGCTGTGACTCACCAAGCAAACGACTGGACCATCTAACTACCTGATCCAAGGATTTCCTCTGTTTCAGTTTTATCTGACCAAACCATAACACTAAAGAAAAGGATAAAACAGATTCAATAAAAGCCTGTTAAAACATTGTCATTATGGTTCGGTCAATTTGGAAGCGTGCAAGTTTCCTCAAACAATGCAAATGTTGCTGACCCTTTTTGCACACCCTTTCACGGTTCTCTTCAAAGTTTAAATTACTATCAATAATCATCCCAAGATATTTGTAGGATTGTACACATTCAGTGGTCTGGCCTTTTAGTACGGTGACTTTGTGCCTGGGAGTTTTCCTCCTAAAGTCAATAATCATATCTTTAGTTTTTGTTGTATTCAGCTGCAGGTAGGAATCCTCACACCAGTGAACAAAATCATCAACTACTGGGCCGTGGCCACTCTCACCATCCTGGAGGAGACTGACAATAACTGAATCATCAGCATACTTTATAATGTGTCTGTTGTCATGTCTGCTCCAACACATGTTTGTGTACAGGATGAAGAGCAGTGGTGACAACACACACCCCTGAGGAGAGCCAGTAGAAGAGCACTTTTGGTCAGACAATGTACCATTGACCCTTACTCTCTGCGTCCTGTTGGTTAAGAAATCCAGAATCCATTGCTCAAATCAAATTGTTGCAGGAGCCTTTCAACTAAAATATGAGGTTGGATTGTATTAAAGGTGGAGGAAAAGTCCACAAATAAAAGCCTGGCGTGTGTCCCATTAAAATCCAGATGTTTAGAAAGCATGTTAAACAGAGTGACAGTGGCGTCCTCCACCCCTTTGTGAGGCCTATATGCAAACTGCAAAGGATCCAATACATGTTCAGTCTGCTTTAGGACCTCAGATCTGACCAGTTTTTCAAAAATTTTCATTAAAATTGAAGTCAAAGCAACTGGTCTAAAGTCGTTTACCGTTTTAGGACAGCTGGATTTTGGAACGGGAACAACCACGGCATCTTTCCAGATCTTAGGCACATGTTGTGTCTGTAAGGACTTATTGAAAATGTAATGAAATACAGGACTCAGTTCATGTGCACAGGACTTTACCAATCGCCCACATATATTGTCAGGGCCCTGACTTTTGTTCACTTTTACAGCACAGAACGCCCTTTTAACATCCTGCACCTCAATATTAAAGTGCTGATTGTCTTTGAGTTTCTGTTTCAAATCTTGGGTTTCTGTGCTAAAATCAGAGGAATCAAAACGACCATAAAAACAATTAAGAGCATTAGCCAGCTCTGTATCTGAACTAAAACCATCTAAAAACACACGATTACTGCGCTCTGTGCTCTGAAGGCCTGCAATAGTTTTCATACTGGCCCAGGCTGAACCAAGTTTCTTTGTTACCATCTTGCTTTCCAATTCTGTTTTATAATTCTGTTTTGCTCTTAAAATTTCGGACTTCAGCTCTTTTGTGGCAACCTGTAGCTCAGAAACAGACCCCTGTTTAAAGGCAAGTGCTTTCCTCTGTAAGCAGGATTTAACTGATTTTGTAACCCATGGCTTGTTGTTGGGATATATTTTTACACGTTTACGTGGAACGATCATATTTTTACAGAAAGCCATGTATGAGCATGGGATGTCTACCAAAGAGTCCAAATCATCCCCGCAGGACAGTGTGAAAACCTCCCAGTCTGTACAGTTAAAGCATTCCTGGAGGCAGTCCACTGAATCCTCTGTCCACACGTCTTTGTCTCTGGTCTTCACCTTGCCTCTTCTGAGAGCAGTTTTATATGTGGGCAGCAAATGTACACAGTTGTGATCTGAGGATCCTAAAGGGGGAAGGGGAAGTGATTTATAGGCCCTCTCTGTGGATCCATAACACAGGTCCAATGTCTTTTTTCACCTGGTTGGGCAGGAGACAAACTGATAAAAGTTTTTAAGTGTCTTCTTTAAAGAAACATGGTTAAAATCCCCAAGAATAAAGTTTGGCGCCTCTGGAGAAATTGACTGCAGCCACTGCACCACATCAAAGACAGTGCTGGAGGCGGAGTCAGCGTCTGCCCTCGGGTGAATGTACACAGTCGTGATGAAAAGTTGGGGGAACTCGCAGGGCATATAAAAGGGGCGTAGCGATACGGACAGAAGCTCCACATCGGGTGTACAGATGCGCTCTCTGACCGTGGCAGGTGTGCAGTATTGTTTATTAATATATAAACATACGCCGTGGGCTGCACGGTGGTGCAGTGGTTAGCACTGTGGCAGCACAGTTTACCCTCAGCCGGGGGATCGCGGGGATCATGAGATCGTGGGTTCAATCCCTGCCCCCGGCCAACAGTGATCTGTGTGGAGTTTGCGTGTTCTCCCCGTGTTACGTGGGTTTACTCCGGGATTTCTCCGGTTTCCTCCCACATGCCAAAAACATGCAGGTTAGGGATACGGGGCGCTTGGGTATGCGGCGACCAGCAGCTGGTGGCTTGTCACCAGACTGCAAAACAAATCTACCTACGGGTACAAAATAAGTAATAAAAAAAAAAAACGCCACCCCCCTGATGTTTCCCCGTTACCTCTTCCTGCCGATCCGAGCAAAGTGGGGCTCCAAAGCCGTCAATCCACAGGTCCCCATCCCGGTCATGCGCTGTAAGCCACGTCTCTGTTTAGGCCATGACACAGCAGTTCTTGAAGTCCTTCTGGTAGCGTACATTCCCTTGAATTTCATCTACTTTATTCCTCGGGGATTGTACGTTCCCCAAAATCATGGAAGGAAGAGGAATGCTGTTTAACTGACGCCTTCTCAGATTTAATTTTACGCCTCCATGCCTTCCGCATTTCCTTCTCTTGTCTCTCTTTTCATCGCTGTGTCTATGAAAGTCTCTTAAAATAAAGTCCGGCAGTCGCGGCACAGACTCAAACACAGACGCTGCATTATCCGTGTTTAAATGCAGTAACATGTCTCTGGAATATTTTATTCTCCCCGGCATGATCGTGATTGCGCTTACCTCAGAGACAGAGAGCCGGTGTGAAAGAAGCAGCAGTGCAAAAATAAGGAGGAAATCCATATTGATGGAACCAGGGAGCTCTTCGTTATACAGTCCACAAACATTCAAGGACAAAAACGACACAGAGAATTTCATTTAAACACATTAAAGTGCGTAAAAACAGAGACACAGACGACGGACTTTTTTCACCAGCTGCCGGTCGCTGCGTGCGCATGCGCCCAATCCTTTCAAACGGAAAAGGCTGCAATATGCAAACTTAGCAGCTGATGCAGAGGAGCAGGGCAGGAATGTAAAGGTGTGCCCTGTGGAGGTGGGCTGCAGGGGCTTTTGTATCCAGTTCCACCACAAGGCTACTGAAGGAGGTAGGAATCAGAGGGCAGGCCCAATGGAGAACTGTCAAAGAGCTTGCCAGTGTCACTGAGAGAAGTAGTCACTGGCTATGGCTGAAGAGAAAGGACACAGTATGGGCTGTCAAATGACCACATTGTTACGTATGGCTCTGCGAGCCATACAATGAGAGCCAAGGGCAGACCAGTGATCTTGCGTATTTTATTGTGATAAGGGGAAAGGAACAAAGGAACAGGGCCTCGTGGGGCCAAAACACAAATGATCGTACAAGGATAAACACTTACACACAATGCTGAATGATGAGCGGGTGGCTGGCGCCAGACGAAGGGGTTCCAGCCTTACCCACGCCGGAGAAGAGCGTGGATAATGGTGCGAGGTCACAGCACCGAATGATCAGAGCTGCTCCCTTTTATACTGGTTGACAGCGCCTCAGCTGATGAGAGGTAATTGGTCTCCAGCCGTCCCGTAGAGCTTGACAGCTGGGAGCCCGCTGAGACGCTGTCACAATAAGAGCTGGGCTGAGGAGGAATATGGCCTGAGCGCCAGATAACACGGCGTCTCACCCATATGACACACATGGGATTGGGATCAAAAGGTCCAAGGTCAAGGTTTTAAATGTGTGGGGCTGGAAAAAAAAGTGTGGTTCTGCATCTCAGTTGAGTGCATTCTAGTTTGTTTTTTGGACAAGATAATCCCATTGAGATCAAGAGCTCTGTGAACTGACATTCTACTAAGGAAGTGACCCCACAGTTTTCTGATTTGAGCTGCAGAAGTTAACAGACACCTATTTTGCATCCCAGACACTATTCAAATAATCGTGTTTTGATTTGGTAACATAATTGCTCAATATGCATTCTGTGTGAACATGTTAATAGAGTCCTAAATTAATGTACACTGTAATTTTTATGAGTAGAATGGGGTTGATAGTGGGTCAACAAAACTCATGTCTCTACAGGCTGTTTCTTTACTCTCACGCAGGCTGTCAAAGTTTTTACAAATAAGTGGAAACAATTTAAAATTTTTCCATTTTCAGGTACAGGTACAACATTGTGTGACACTTGCGAGTTAGTTTCCCCTTCCTTCAGATATCTGATTAAAACACGGTACGTCGCCTGACCGATCACACAAGGTCACCATTAACGTGAGAGTTTGATGGTATTCTTCTGTCTCTTCATCTCTGCTGTCTGCTGTTCACCCTCTAAATAATGCAGGCATAGTGATTTATATTCTGCACAGATGCTATGGGTAAATGGGTAGATTTGGTAAGTGGACTTCGGGGGCTGGACACACTCTAGTGCTCCACTGTTGAGAGCTTGATTGAAATTGCTTGGTGCATCACAGGAGCAGCGCAAGTTAATTACTCACATACATTGCAATTACCGAAAAAATATTTGCTGGCATAAAACAGGACTGTGGAGTGGAACAGAATTCGCTTAGCAGAGATTCAAAATGGTGGCCTCAGTGAAGGTTTGCAGATGTTAAGGTCATGACTTCTTTTCACATTAATCTTATTCCTGATGGAAAAATTACATTTAAATTTAATTTAGTAAATGAGCAATTTTTTTAATCCTCTAATTTGAGCAAAACCCTATACTCTGGTAAATTCATTTTGTTTTCTTTTTCCATTTGCAGTTTCTTTTTTTTGTGAGGCAAAAAGGAAGAAGATCTCCCTTCTTGTCTGATAAAACAAAACTGTAAATTAATTGAGCAAAACCATTTATCAAAAGAGAAATGAATATATTTCCTTTGCAATTTAAAAAAGCTAAGTTACGTTTAAAGAGAATGTGCAAATCTGTAGGTTATTTGCGCCAATGTAACAAAAGTCAGATTGGGACTGATAAATAACTTGTATCCAGTAGGTGATTTGAGGGGGATGCCATGCAAAATAACCCAAAACTGTCCTCCTTGTTAACCTGCCATCTCCATCCCCAAAAAGAGGTGCAACAACAGTGCAACTGAATATGTCAGTGCAAGTATACTGTAGTAGTGAATGTACAAGAAAATCATTGAAAATTTATGAGAAAAAGATACAAATTTAATTCCAACAATTTTCAAATTAATGAGTATATATTTGTAAATGTATGTGGGGGAAAAAGGTAAATGTAAAAAATGGCAAATTCATGAGAAAAAATGTTCAAAATTCCTGCAAGATGAGAACCATCGAGAATGTTTAGAGACATTTTGGAAACTCCCTCGAGAATGCCGCTCTACAACTAGTCTCAAGCTGTCGCCGCCCAATGAGCTACTACCCTAAATTAAAGGGGTCATTGACTGAAAAATGGTGTGTTTGTAGGTTTTAACTGTCTCAAATGTAACTGGTCACATAATTAGCTCAAAATTTTCCAGTCAGCGATCTGAAAAAAGTACACTGTCTTTATCTCATTTTTCTCTCAGAGAAACTTCCCAAAATGTTTTTTGACTCTTCCAGGTAAGTTTCCTACGTCAAGTCTTGAAAAAGTCCACCCACTGCCATCCTAAAGACCCACCTACTGCTCTATTATTGGCCCACCTAGCTGTCCATCATGTAGATCAAAGTGGTGGCTAAAGGTAGCCTATTAGCCCCTGAGCTATTATCCCATCAGCTAACAACGGTGGCACCAGGATACTGGCTGTAATCGTAGCTTATATTGCAATTTTCTTCAGATCTTAGTCACTGTTACCACCTGGTTCACTCCGGCCCATCTCCAAGTGGTTTCATCATGACCCTGCGTCAGATCGCCCTCCCCAGCTCACCGATTGCTTTTATGGCCCAGGATCAGGGCTACTGGCTGCTGTCATGCCAAGAACTCCCCCGGATTGGCAGGGGAGTTCTCTGTACAACACCGGCATGTGCGATCTGCTGCAGAATCAGGACAAAGCCTCCGGCTCCCTGCAATCAAAATGTCCCGGGACCAGATGCTGCTGTCTCTCAAGCCCAGCAACCCCACCTTCCTCTGTGGATCCGCTCTGCTCTCATGGGCAGCGTAGTCGCTCCAGCTTTCAGCTGGCCGCAAGAGCAGAGTGGAGTAACATGGAGCCACACTGCCCTTTGAGATCCCTTTGCTCGGTAGCTCGCCTCGGGTTGCGATGATCATCCAGCAAGCGGTACTAGTGAGCTGCCGCGGGATCACGGCAAAACCACCGGGAGATAGACCAGACTGACGCGAGATCACCATCAAGTGTGGATCAGTGAACCAGAGCGTTGCTCAATTGAGCAGGGAGGCTAGAAGCTAGTCAGCTATAATGACTTACTGATGTAAAAGAGAAGGCGGAGTTGAAACGGTGAAGGATGGTTCTTAAAGTGACAGGTGTTAAATCAGAGCATTTAAAGAAAGCCAGGAAATAAAAAATGCTTCAATAATTTAGTAAATTACAGAAAATGTGAACAAAATATGTCACAAACATTTCATTAAGACATGTGTGAGCTATTAAAATGTGGAAAAAGTGCAGTTAGTGACCCCTTTAAGAGCCCTGTTAGAGAACTACAAGGGAGAAGAAAGGAGCAAGAAAAATAAAATGGAAAAAAAAGTAAAGATTTGAAAGCTTCAAATTATCATGATGCTGATTTGAGGTCAACTTGCCTAGCCCTACCTCAGAGTGCTCTTGTTTTCAGATAAATTTGGGATTTTTTTTTAGTCTATTTACTCTCAACAGTTAAATATTTGGAGTTTAACTGCTAAATCTTTTTTTTGCCAGTTACTCAGTTTGGCACAGTAGAACGAATTTGCATGAAAACATGTATGTGTTAAATCAAAGCTAAAGAGACATTAGAATCCTGACATGTTGGAGGGTTGGCAGTTTGAATCCTGCTGTCCCCAGTCTTCCTGCCATTGTGTCCCTGGGCAAGACACTTTCCCCACCTTGCCTCCAATGTCCATGACACTGGATATGAATGTGTATAAATGTTTGGTAGTGGTCGGAGAGGCTGTTGGCATGGATTGGCAGCTACGTTTCTGTCAGTCTGCCCCAGGGCAGCTGAGGCTACAGTAGTAGCTTACCACTAACAATGTCTGTGGCGTGAATGAATAATGTATCCATTGTAAAGCGTCTTTGAGTGTCTATGAAGAAGCGCTATGTAGCATCAGCATCTCCTCAGGCTAATTCAGGAAATCACTCTTCTTCATCTTAAAGAAACTCTGGCCAAGAATTGCTGTGTTTCTTCATCAGCACCCCAATGTAAACAATTTCCCTCTTGTAGAGAAACCTGATAAGGACGTGCTTTTAAAGGCTTAAGTGGACTATAAACTTCTGGAGTCAAACCTCAACTAGACAGTTAGTGCTGATAGCATCCGTTCATACCAGAAACTGATACTCTTAAAAAGTCATAAACTTCCAAACTTTCACTCCTTAACCTGTCAGGTTATGCTGATAAACTCTTGGAGCCTTCCCAGAAGCCCCATAAACTCTGTACGCTGCCCTGTTCACATCCCAAGACCTAAAATTATCTATAGCTCAACAGTACCTCCTAGTGGACATCTACGGAATATGTTTCATTACCCGTGCAATCTGGAACTGTTAATTCTGATTGAATATTAAATTCTTCTTCAAGCTCTCATTCCGCAGAATAACTCTGGACACTGTGACGATAATTGCCCTTTGTGATGGACAATAATGGTTTGCAATAATTCATTAATCCTTGATTTAAATGTGAGTGCATGTCTTAGGAATGTTTTTTTTTTTCATGAATGTTATTCAAATGAATGTTAGATAGATAGATAGATAGATAGATAGATAGATAGATAGATAGATAGATAGATAGATAGATAGTTTATTTCGAACACAAAAATATAACAAATACAAGCAAATGGCAAATGCAATAAAGTAACAGTATACACTGTTCGAAAGGGAGAAGGAAGAAGTGAACACTTATTAATTCCATCTCCTCTTTTCCATAGATACACCCATGTGAATTTTATACAAATTACCACCTTTAAGACCCCAAGTA
This sequence comes from Pholidichthys leucotaenia, assembly GCA_020510985.1. Classification (NCBI taxonomy): domain Eukaryota; kingdom Metazoa; phylum Chordata; class Actinopteri; order Cichliformes; family Pholidichthyidae; genus Pholidichthys; species Pholidichthys leucotaenia. The sequence goes on along the minus strand of CM035838.1, from coordinate 164,896,047 downwards.
AACAATTTACTATATTTTTTACAAATCAACATTAACACCCATCCATTCTAACATACAATGATGTCCATACATCAAAACCAGCCTCAAACAACACAGATATACACAGTGCTGTCCCACCCACCATTCCATAGTGTCCCATAATATCCTAGAGTGAACATAATGAATCGTGCATATAACTACTACCCTTCTAACATATACCCTTTCAGCAAATGGTGCTTATACCTCTTTTTGAATTGATTTCTGTTTGTACATAGTTTCAGTTCCGGCTCCAGACTGTTCCACAAATCCACCCCACAGACAGATATACACATACTTTTCTTGGTTGTACGTCTCTTGGGTTTTGTAAAGTTTAAGTCTCCCCTCAAATTATGATCATTGTCTCTTTTTTTAAATATTTTTTGTATATTAGTTAGTAGTTGATTATTAATTGCCCTGTACATTACTTGTGCTGTCTTTGTGTTGTTAATGTTAAACTTATCAGTAATAGTATAAATGCATGGCCACTGAATATTAGCCTTGAGTCACTTAATTTAGTTAGATTTTATATTGAGTATATAATGAATTTCATAGGAACTGAATGAATGTTTTCTCAAACTCTGTTGTCTGTCTTCCAACTCGCGACAACCAATCACCAGGCTGCCTGTCTGTTGGATAACGCCCTTGCATTTGATTGGCTGTTCACAGACAAAGGGCTGTTCCCTCATTGGCCAGAAACCCATTCAAACTCCTCTTTATGGAAGATAATTGGTTCGTCTTGCTGCCGGTCACATGTTTATGACCCAGCAGCGCGCTTCAGTTAAATGCAAACAGAGCCGCCCTGGCCGCTCAGAGATTTTCTGTTCTGTGAGTTCTGTGTTCTGTAAGCTCGTGTTCTGTGTGTCTGAACCTTGTCAAGACCTTTGCTAGCTTTCTTAAATCATCTTTTGATAAGCTTTTGCCTGTTTCCTGGCAACTGAGGAGAAACCATCCTTTTTCTTTAATTTAAAATTTAATTTAAAATTTAAAATTTTTCACCAAGATGGCCACGCCGCCTGTGTTTCTGGCTGCTGGAAACAGCAGCCAGAAACACAGGCTGCTGTGTTTCTGGCTGCTGTTTTTGATTGTGTTATTGTGTCTGGATTATGTGCAGTCAGCCATTGTTTATGATCGCCAAGTGCTGCTAGATATTCAATCTTTCATGGTGGGGTTTGGCTTCATAATCAGGAGGGAAGATTCTTTCATCGGTCTCTGCGTTTGCAACTTCCCGTTGGTACCTGGGATCCCCGCTGTGGTTATACAGGCAGAAAGTGATCCAAACCTCGGGGAAGACGTGCAGGTGCTGCGATGAAATCCAGAAGGCTTGCTCGGCTTCGCCATCTCACTCGCTCCACCTCATCTTCTCCTAATTCTGCAGCTGGCCTCTTTCCTGGATCCTGGCCCTCGGGTGTGCCCGGAGTGAGGCCATCATTTCTCCGGCCTGTTTTCCCTGTTCTACCGTGCCAGCCGGCCTTCTCCCTGCTCCGAGCCAGCAAATCCCCTGCAGGTAGCGGGTGCCTATGTCAACTTTCATCGGCCCCCATTCCTGGCGAGACTGCTGCTGTTACAGAGACCATCCAGCTGGCGTTGCTTACCGCACGTTCCATCGCAAATAAATCATTCTTTTTGAACGATTTATTCATTACTGCAGGGCTGGACTTTTTATTTCTTGTTGAGACTTGGCAGAAAAGTGAGGAATTTACCTCCTTAATTGAACTTTGTCCACCGGATTGTACCTTCTCCTGTGCTCCGAGATTGACAGGCCGCGGCGGTGGTCTGGCCATCATGAACCGGCGCCGCTTCGTTACACGGACGGTGAGCCATGGAACTTTTTCATCGTTTGAACTGATGATTTTAAAAATTGGCTCCTCAAACCCATTTTATTGTGTTTTAATTTACCGCCCTCCAGGAGTTTATGCCTCATTTTTATCTGAGTTTAGCAATTTTTTAACTTCTATTATTAAATTTGAGCAGATTTTATTACTTGGAGATTTTAATTTGCATATTAACAATCTCAATGACAGTTTTGCAGTGAATTTCTTGGGTATTATTGAATCATTTAATTTTGTTTTGTGTCTATCTGGCCCTACGCATATAAAAGGAGATACACTTGATCTTGTTTTTACACTTGGTCTTAATGTGAATAATGTTCAGACTAAGGAGCTTCTTGTGTCAGACCATTTTTGTGTTCTTTTTAATTTATCAGTTAAATCAGTCTGTTACACTGGCAAGCGGGTAAAATGCTCTCATGTCATTGACCAGTTTTCAGCTGTGAAATTTTCTGCTGCCTTTGACAACAGTGTGGTTTTATCCTCTGATGACGATGCTGAGAGCTTGGTCTGCTCTTTTAACTCACACTGTTCAAGCATCTTAGATGTAGTTGCTCCCTTTAAAACCAGGACTGTCCGTGCTGTTAATTCATCCCCCTGGTTAAATGATGATCTCTGTTGTTTTAGATGTAAATGTCGGAGGGTGGAAAGACTGTGGAAGTCCACTAAACTTGAGGTGCATCGATTGTACCTTAAGGAACTGTTAATTGAATTTAACAATATGATTAAAATGGCAAGAACTTCTTATTTTTCCAACATCATCTCCTCCAGTAGTAACAATCCAAAGATCCTCTTCAGCACAATAGACAGTATAGTTAATCCTGTTAGTTCTGCTCCCCCTGTTTATTCAATTAATGACTGTAACAAGTTTCTTTCCTTTTTTGTTGACAAGGTCACTGCTGTTAGGGCTGGTTTTACTCATTCCTTTCCCCTAACCCTTGATTGTCCTAACAGACAGGCCTTTTTAAGTGATTTTACCCCAATTTTCTTTTGAGGATTTGTTAGTGTTGGTGAGTTCCATGAAATCCTCCTCCTGCGCTTTAGATATTTTGCCTTCCTCAATGTTAAAAGAGGTAATTGGCTCAGTGGGTACATCTTTGGATAATATCATTAATAGTTCACTTGAATCTGGTTGTGTACCCTTGTATTTTAAACATGCAGTTGTGCAGCCACTTTTAAAAATACCTAACCTTGATCCATCTGTTTTTAAAAACTTCAGGCCAATTTCTAAGCTTCCTTTTATTTGTAAGCTTTTAGAAAAAGTTGTTGCCAAGCAGCTCACTGACTTTCTGATTGAACACAATATTTTCGACAAATTTCAGTCAGGTTTTCGTCAGAAACACTCGACAGAGACCGCTCTTCTCAGGGTGTCAAATGATATTTTAATGTCATCAGACTCTGGCAAATGCTCTGTTTTAGTATTATTAGATCTTACTGCAGCATTTGATACTATTGATCATTGTATTTTGATACAAAGGCTTAGAGATTGGGTAGGCATTTCTGTAAAAGCTCTGGATTGGTTTTTCTCCCACCTTTCTGGTAGGAGTTTTTCCGTGGCTGTTGGCTCTTATTCATCTGACTCTGCTCCTTTAACCTGTGGGGTGCCTCAGGGTTCTATTCTGGGTCCACTTTTATTTGCCCTGTATATGCTGCCACTTGGTTCTATCATCAGCAAATTTAAAGGCGTGTCTTATCACTGCTACGCTGAAGATTTACAGCTCCTTTTCTCTTTAAAGCCTGACCATGTTGACAGTTTAAAAATTATTCATGATTGTCTGTCTGCAATTAAGGACTGGATGTCTAGTAACTTTTTGCAACTTAATGCTGATAAAACTGAATTCCTTATTGTAGCACCTGATAATCTAATTCCTAAGTTGGTTAATAGCATTGGTTCATTAAGCTCTAACGTACAGTCTAATCTAAACAATCTTGGTGTCATTTTCGATCAATTGATGGGTTTTGATCAGAATGTCAAACCGCTGACCCAGAGTTGTTTTTTCCACCTTAGGAATATATCCAAATTAGGTCATTGGTGTTACGACCCGAGCGCTGGGTTCTGTCCGCGCTCGGGCTAAGCTCTACTCGCTGCCGGCCTTGACAGCTGTGGGTTGTATACTGGCCTCACCGGGCTCTTATTGTGAAGGTGCTCGGTGGGGCTTCCGCCTGTCAAGGCTGGTCAGCTGTTTGTCATTACTGCTTGTTAGTGCTCGCCTTTATTAAGCGGGCACTAGCGGCAGTAAGATTGCAGGAGTATTGTCAACACTTTGTCAGATTGTCAGATATTGCCAACTATCCTTGTCAGAGCATCGTTTGACCTTCATGTCAGGTTCGTTGTCTCATGCTATGTCACAGTTTAGCTCGTAGTGGCTGGGGTTAGCCCTGTGAGCCCGTGTATTGATTTATGTGTGTTTTTGCCGAGAGCGGCTCACAGTCTTGTCCTGTCTCGTTGTGTTAATAAACCATCACTGCAAAACAAACTGGTGGACGCTTGGCGTCTTATGGTGATCCGCGAGGGTCACCGCATGACAGTATACTCCTGCCAGGACGTCTAAACGGAGACGCCACACCGAGACGCATTTTCACCGTGAGTTTTTGCCTTAATTGGACTGTTGTTCTTCCCTGTCTGGGTGTCTATTGCTGGGAGAATGCCGTCATCCAGGGGCCGCGGTTGGCGCCTGGGCAAAGAGCTAGTGGAGGCTTTGGAGTTTGTGGATGGTACTCTATTCACCGCTATGCTGTACAACACTCCCAGCGACATACGCTGGCACCTAGACTGCGCTGAGGATCTCCTGGACAACCTCCCCCTCCATTACGACGATCACCCGGAGGTGATTATGAGGAGGGAAGAACTCGCTACGCAGCACGAGATACTTCGTGGGCTGGAGGAGGAAGAAAGCAGGAAGCAGAGGAGGAGGCACCCTCGCTCCCCACGTTGGAGTCCCGTTCCTGTGCCGGAGCTGGACCAGGAGTTTGCGCTGTCTAGGGGCCGACGATGTCGGCGCAACGGCCCAGGTCACCCTCAGCAGAATCCCCGGCTGGACCTGCTGCCGGTGAAGCCCGTCAGCGAACCGCTGAGAGCGGCCCCACCTTGTTCTTCCAGGGGGCCCTCTGTCGCCATCCGGTGGGGAGAAGGAGGAACAACGTCCCCTACAGCAGGAACCATCTCTGCCCTGGGAGGAAGGCAAGTGCATGATAATTTATTACATCATGATTATAATCTGCCTTGTCTGACTCCTGGGGGCGGAGTTCGGGGTTCGCAGCCCCCCGAGCTCCCTCCACCTGCTGTAGAGAAAATAACCAAACCTGCTGCCTCTGTGTCCCCCACTGTTGAGCGGTCCACGATGCCAGGCCAACGTCCTCGGATGAAGAGGGGGCTTGCAGTGCTGGAAAGCCTGGATCCGGCCCTGCAGCCACGTCGTGGACGGAGAGGAAGAGCGGTCTGCGGCCCGGAGCCTGAGCCGACGACGAAGCGTCCCCGGGTCTCCTCGCCGGATTGGTCCGAGCCAGTGGGTCGAGTGTCCCCTGCCCCCACGCCATACAGGTCATCGGCGTGGACAGCAGCACGGGAGGAACCTCAGGCTGCAGATGACATCCTGCCAGCTGCGTCGGGCTCCGCAGCTGGCTTCGAGCCTGCTGACGAGAGTCGCCGCCCTGAACCTGGATCGTCGGAGTCCTGGGTGGCAACAGAACCCGAGGGCAGACAAGTACTCCCTCTTATGTCTCTGTCCCCTGTGTTGGAGCATTTTTGCCTGCCTCTCGGGGAGGCAAGTGAGGAGCAGCCGTCTGCTGCGCCCGAGCTAGTCTCGCTGGGTTCTGTTGCTACCGGTGATTCTGATCCCGGTTTGCTTGTTTCTGAGCCTTGTTGCAGTGTCGCCAGCGTGGAACGAGTCGGAGTCACTGGGTTGGAGGTCCCAGGTTCGGGGGTGGAGATCGTCAGCGGAGCTGCACCGACCCAGTCGGGGTCCATCGTGGAGGCTGCTGTGGCCCGGTCGGGGTCCGATGTGGGTGCACCAGAGGCCCGATCGGGGTCCACCGTGGGTGCGGTTCTGGCCCAATCGGGGTCCAACGTGGGTGTACCGGAGGCCCAATTGGGGTCCACCACGGGTGCGGTTCTGGCCCAATCCGGGTCCAACGTGGGCGCACCAGAGGCCCAATCGGGGTCCACCGCGGGTGCGGATCTGGCCCAATCGGGGTCCGACGTGGGTGCACCAGGGGCTCGATCGGGGTCCACCGCGGGTGCGGTTCTGGCCCAATCGGTGCCCGATGTGGGTGCAGCTGGGACCCAATCGGGGTCCAGCGGAGGTGCAGTGCCAGCGTGGTCCGCAGACAGGGGAGGAGATGCACACCTTTTGCCGTCGAACGGATTACAGGCTCATCCTGGCCATCTGTCCCCTCTACTGAGTCACCACCCCTGTGCATCACCGCCGGGGGCCATGGGGGCTCCTGCTCGCTCGCCCCGGCTCTCCCGAGTTTTGTCCTCATCAGGGAGGCCGCCGCGGGCTGTTTTTCCCCGGGACTGGTGGCTGAGGGACATGGGTCGGCCGCCTGAGGGACTGTTTCGCCAGTTCGGCACCTCGGGTCGGCCACCCGACGTGTTGTGTGTGTCTTCGGGCGACCTGGTTCGACCACCAGAGGAGTGGACGTGCTGGGCGTTGGACTGAGGTGAGCCGCCTGGTCATGTTCCGTATCCTATGACCACCCGCCGGCTGTTGGACACGGGGAGACCACCTGAACTGTTCCTGTGGCGCTTGGTCTCCGCCGGTCAGCATAAACTGTTGGGGGGGAAGTGGTTTTTCTGGGTTGATCCGTCACAGTGATTGTTCTGGGTTTTTTTCTCGTCCTTGCTGTCCTGCGTATTTTGTGCTTGGTTATGTCTTGCAGTTGCCCTAGCATGTGTTATGTTCTACTGTTGCCTTGTTTTTCTCTGTGTATTTTGCCTGATTTTGAATATTTGGTATTTTGTCATAGTCTTGTGTTTAGTATGTTTGACCCAGTAGTTCTGGTTTCTTGTTTTCTCCATGTGCATTTATTCTGATTTATCTGAGTAGTTATTCTTGTCATTGTCCGGTATGTCGTTATTCTTGTCACTGTTTTGTTTCTGGGTTTGGTCTCTCTCCCTCCGCACCTACCCCCAGCCACCCACCCTGGGGGGTGGGGGGGGCAGGGTGGTCCTTGGAGTGTTCTGAGCCCACCCTCGGAGGGAGGGTACTGTTACGACCTGAGCGCTGGGTTCTGTCCCCGCTCGGGCTAAGCTCTACTCGCTGCCGGCCTTGACAGCTGTGGGTTGTATTCTGTCCTCACCGGGCTCTTATTGTGAAGGTGCTCGGTGGGGCTTCCGCCTGTCAAGGCTGGTCAGCTGTTTGTCATTACTGCTCATTAGTGCTCACCTTTATTAAGCGGGCAACTGGTTTCCTACAGTCAGTTAGAAATCATTATTCATGCCTTTGTTTCTTCACGTTTGGACTACTGTAATGCTCTTTTCACATGTCTTAGCAAATCCTCTTTACACCGCCTACAGTTAGTCCAGAACGCTGCTGCAAGATTACTAACTAGGTCCAGTAGATTCTGTCATATCATTCCTGTTTTGGCCTCCTTGCATTGGCTTCCTGTAAATTATAGAATTGATTTTAAAGTTCTTGTTCTTACTTACAAAGCCATTCATGAAGATGTGCCTTTTTAAATTAGTGACCTACTCTTTCTACACCAGCCCAACAGGTCTCTCCAGTCTTCTCATCAGAATCTATTGGTAGTCCCTAGCACTAGGCTCAGAACCAAAGGCAATAGAGCCTTTGCTGCTGTTGCTCCCAGACTGTGGAACTCCTTACCTTTTGAACTTAGATCTGTACCTTCCATTGGTGTTTTTAAGAAGCAACAAAAGACCCACCTTTTTAGCCTGGCTTTTTAATTAACTATGTGTTGACTGTATTTTTATGTGCTTTTACTGTCTACTTTGTTTTTTTTTAACTGTTTTATGTGCTTGTGTTTTTATTTTGTTTTTTACCATGTTAAGCACTTTGTGACTCTGTCTGTGAAAAGTGCTCTATAAATAAACTTATTATTATTATTATTATTATTATTATTATTATTATTTTTCTATGAGCTTGCCTTTAAAGACAGTTAAACTCTCAAATCTTTTTTTTTCTTCACCTCAGAAGCCGTGCTTATTCTATTGAACATTTTTTCTTGGACTTTTTGACTTTTCCTGCTGTTAAAGTGGACTGATAGAGATTTTTGGACCTTCTTTTCCTGCCTCACCCACATATGAAGACATTAAGAAACCAGGAGTTGGTGGGTGAAACTGACTAAATACATTTCCCTTCAGTGTTTGGGGTTGTCCTGGGTGCCGTGGACATTCTAAATTTTGAACTGGTTGCCATAGGACATCACGCCTGGCCCAGGGCTTAGCCGCTAACTCCACCGGCTACACTCTCACAAGCCCCCCCCCCCCCCCCCCAGGTTGAGTCCTGTGTTCTGAACGCTGTCTGGAAGAGCCGCTGAGCCTTCCCCAACAATACCACCGGCTGGCGCTGACCACCGCTGAGTACCTGGACCTACAGCTGTTCATAAGTGAGACTCCCATTTTCCTATCTGCTGGGTTTAAACAAGATGTCCTAAACATCAATTATAATTGAACATAACCAATATTTCATGGTACAATTAGTCCCTCAGCCGTAGGACAAAGCTATAAACTGAAGGAAAATTCTTTTTAATTTTTTTTATAACCTCTGGTAATTTTTGTAGAGTAATTCATAAGTTCCTTTTTCAGATAATCAGCTTATATAATTTTTCACCATAAAGTTGCATTCTGATTTTGTTAGTTATCTCAGCCTTCCATTGCATTACAGTTGAAATGTAAAATCTGGTTTCCTCTTGGTTCCACAAAGGTTTAACTATAGATTTTATGCTCAGGATTCCATTAACAGTTGATGTGATATCTAACACCTGCGGATCATTTGAACTTGTTTACCCACCATTTGAATGCACTGTCATGTAACCTGAATGAGTTTCATTTAATAAAATCATAAACAAGAGAAGCTGAAGCGTTTTCCTTTGCATATATGCTTTCCTGGGTCATGGCAGTAAAAGAACTCACTAAATTTTGAGACTGAATTCATTAAGTAATTGAAGGTACGGAAATTAATTAATTGAAATGAATTAATTAACAATTCGCTCCTTTAGAACTGGTGCCCCCTTTTTATGAGTGCTTTTCTATTTTATTTAGTGAGTATTGGGGTGACTGTTTAACTCTGTCCCCTCGCACACCCACTGTTAAATAAAATAAATACATATATATATAATAACAGGGAAAAAGGCCATCTGAGGACAGTTCATTACTCCTGTCATATAGACGGTCCGCTCATGAGTCGAACCCTACCGCTATCTGGAAGACATTTTGTCTAAGTCCAAAATAAGATGGCCAGCCCAAACATGCTGCTCTGAGTCAAAGATCCCTTGGCGACACGCTGTCTCCACATCTCAGAGTCTCTGGGTCACCACAGGCATCTCTCCGTCTTCTGAAGGAACTCTGACTCCGTGCTGCTGCGAGCATGTGACAGCAAACAGCCTCATCCTTCACCGAAGATGACTGCAAACTTGTATCCCCTCTCATTACTCTGCCATATTCACCCACAGTTTGTTTTTGAAAGACTTTAAAAGACAAAATGAGCCTTGGAGGTAACTAAACTCTATGTAGTACTACAGAATTCTGGGACGTAAAACATGATTGGGAGTGGTGTGGGTGTGAGCCACCACCGGAGTGGTGGCTCAGTTGGTAGAGCATCCGCCCCACACCCGGGAGGCAGGGGTTCAAATCCCAGCCGGGTCATGCCGAAGACCATATAAAAGTGGAACTTCCTGCCGTCCAGCTTGGTGCTCAGCAAAAATGGAATGGAGGAGGGAAATTTGTGGCGGCGCCTTGCATGGCAGCGGCCCTCTGATTCTACACTTGGGGTGTGTGTCATTAACACAGTAGATAGGTAAAGCACAATCTCGTTCTACTGTACATGATTGGTTGTACAGTTGAATGACAATAAAGGGTGATTTTAATTTAATTTTTAATGATTTAATGTAAGTCCTTGTATTTGAGTTTACAGGCTTGTTAATATGTGCATGAACACACCTGGCATGTTTCCATCCATAAGACTGCTGTTGTTGTGGGGTAAATGCGCTGCAGCTGTTCGCATAACAACACGCATGCAAACACATTCCACTTAGGTGCACTGATGACACTGAGAGGTTGTATTCACACTAGTTCCATATACTCTTTAGTACTGGTGCAGAAAGAAAATGAAAACCAGATCATGAGCTTTTAATAGAAGGAAGATTAAAATCATCCTTGTTGGAAAAATGTTCAGGAAATACAACTTTGTGATGTGAAAACAAATAAAATTAAAGTTTTAGTGACACCTTGTAGTCACCAACAGCAGGCTCATCAGCTCCATTTTTTTTCTGAGAAGACTGAAAACTGCAACCCTTTGTTTTTAAAAGTTTTGGTTCCCATTTCTCACTGACTTTATTTCCAACTTGTCTAACTCTTTATGAACAGATATCCTTGGTGCTGCCAGTGAACTACAAGTGTTGGAGTCATAGGTTTTGTCTGTGCTTTTACCTATTTATGTACAGTGGGGTAAAAAAGTATTTAGTCAGCCACCAATTGTGCAAGTTCTCCCACTTAAAAGATGAGCGAGGTCTCCAATTTTCATCATAGGTATACCTCAACTATGAGAGACAAAATAAGAAAAAAAAAAAACCCAGAAAATCACATTGAAGGATTTTTAATGAATTAATTGGTAAATTCCTCGGTAAAATAAGTATTTGGTCAATAACAAAATGTTACACCCAGGAGGGGCGAAGGGGAGGAAGGATGATTGAGCCAAGCTGTTTAGACTTTGCAGCGACTGTTTATTAACTTCTCAGCTCACACGGCACGGCACATCACTTACACAGCACATAGTTAGACACCATCTTGTCTCAACACTTTCCCGAACATTCTCTGGAACACACACTAGAACACATACTACTCTTCTTCTATTGTGCTCTAACACTGAGCAGCATCTTGTCATTACTGAGCGCCATCTCTGGCGTAGAAACGCTACTGCTTCCACTGACAGTTCATACTTAAACAGTGCCCATTCAGTCCTTTAATAACATTCCCCATAAATGCTCCCATTTACCATTAACAATTAAATTATAGTCTCTTAGGTACATTTATTAGGAATAGTTATATTTGCCATTAGCCTCTAATCCACACTGTTTTCTGGGGGTTTACTGAAGATTGTCCAAAATTGACTTTTTCCTACACTCACCCCTCAAAAAGTTAATGTTGTCCCGACATTACACCTTTCTTAAAAAACAATAGTTTTTTTCCCCTTTCTTCTGTCAGTTCACATTTGGTAATCATGTATTACATGTAAGTAGCGTATTACTACACAGAAGTCAGAGTTCATTAAAGTCTATAAAGATGCAACTGGTAATTGTCCATAGTACAGCATGTATCTCCTATTCCATGCAATACATTTGCAGAAGAGGTCTTTGTGCACGATAACCTTCAACCGCTCCATCCATCATGGTGGGTATCTGCATCTTTCCTGAGAGTAAGGGTACTCAATCTAGTCATAACCTACCAAATAAACCTTGGTGTGATGCCTGTGCCTTAGTAACACACTGCAAGTCTCTTTTTGTATTTTTAAATTTTTTTGTTCTTTTTTCACTTTTTAATCAACCATCACAGTAACTACCAAGCTACTTTTCAAAACATTTATGTCTGACCAATGGTTATCTTTAGCTTCTACACCTTTGTTCTAGACAGATGAAATGCAATGAAGTGCAAGGTTGGCCTAACTTATCATAAGTCTATCTCAGTGGCTGTTTTCTTATTCTTGAAGGATACGTTTTAGCAGGAATCTCGTCAGGTCCCTCCTGGTCACTGGAACTGGACTCCGACACCTCATCACTCTGGCCCTGGTCTGCCTCAGCTGGATCTGGAACCACCGGATCGTTGACCTCTGGTGCCAGCTGCACCTGCGTGACGTCATCTGGGTCCTGATCCTCATCCTCCGGAGTAGTGTCACTGTGCGGGTAGAACTCCGGTGCATCGGCTCTCAGTGGACGCTGCTCTTGATCCTTCCCAGCTCGTAATCCGATTATGGCATTCCAACCCTCTTCATCTTCATCATCCGTGTTGCTTTGTCTGTCCACATGCCTTTGTCTTTTAGAGTCTCTTTCTCTCATTTTCTTAGAGGCATGCTCCACTGTTTCCATGGGAAGAAAGTCACAAGGTAGCAAAAGGTTTCTGTGCATGACCCGTGTGCGTTCCTTGCCAGTTTCAGGTCTGATTTCATATACTGGACTGTCTGGGTACTTCTTTTGGGTCACGACATACACCTTGTCTTCCCAGAATGATCTTAATTTTCCTGGCCCACCTTTTTCGGTCAAGTTTCGGACCAATACTCTGGATCCAGGGAGTAACTCAGCACCGTGAACCTTTTTATCATAATGTGCTTTACTTCTCATCCCTTCTTTGTTTGCTGTTTTAGAAGCGAGTTTGTAAGCTTCAGTCATTGTAACTCTCCACTTTTCAGCATAGTCCTGCTGAGAAACACTCTGCTCTCTTGTTGTGAAGCCAAACATCAGATCAATAGGCAACTTTGGACTACGGCCAAACAACAGAAAATATGGTGCGTACCCCGTAGCTTCACTACGCGTACAATTATAGGCATGAACCACTTTTGCCAGAGAGGACTTCCAGTCTTCCTTGGCTGCTTCGGGCAAATTTCTGAGCATTGCCAACAGTGTACGATTGAATCGTTCCACCTGCCCATTCCCTTGGGGATGGTAGGGCGTTGTTTGGAACCCCTGCACACCACTGTACTCTTGGAGTTTTGCAAAAAGTTTATTTTGGAACTCTCTTCCCTGATCATGATGGAGTCGTGTGGGGAAGCCAAACTTGAGGGCAAAATCTCCAAAGATCTTCTCAGCAGCGGTGTGGGCAGCTTTGTTACGACATGGGTAAGCCTGGGCAAAACGAGTGAAGTGGTCCATTACAACCAGGATATACTCATATCCTCCTTTGCACTTCTCCAAGTGCAGAAAATCCACTGACACTAATTCAAATGGGTACGTGGTGACAATGTTAGTCAGTGGTGCCCTTATTATCTTATTGGGACGTTTGTTCTTCAAACAACTGCAAACTTTCGTGATGTAGTGCTCCACATCTCTTTGCATGTGAGCCCAATAAAAACGCTCTCTTATCAAGTTCATCACTCTCTCTACCCCTAAATGGCCCATGTTTTCATGGAGCTTCTTGAACACGAGCTTGTGAAACTTCTGGGGTAGGAGTAGCTGGTCATGTGTTGCCGTTCTCCTGTAAAGCAGTCCATCATCTTCCAAGTACAGCTTGTGTTTTTGCCTGACTAAAGCTGCAATTTTACTGTTCTGCTGCTTTACACTCCTTGGCCATTGTTTTGACAACACATAGCGCAACATCTCTCCAATCACGGAGTCTTCTTCTTGAGCTCTTTTTAGATCAGTCTTTGATATTTCAGCTATAGAGCTGGCTTCTTGGTCTGCTTCACTAATGAGAGTAGAAATGGTGACTGGGCAGAGCCATGGTTCACTTTCTTGTGACTTTACCTTGACTGCCTATGCCACACAATTCATCACATCAGGATCAACATTCTGGGTGCATTTGTTCATGTACTGCTCCATATCTAGAGGCATACGTGAAAGTCCGTCTGCATCTCTGTTTGCTTTTCCAGGGCGATACTTTATCACAAACTGGAAATCAGCTAGTTCTGCTACCCACCTCTGTGTGGTTGCATTTAACTTTGCGGTGGTGAGCACATACGTTAGGGGATTATTGTCCGTATAGACAGTGAATGGTGGAGAACAGAATCCCGAAACCTCTCACAGATGGCCCACTTCATGGCAAGAAACTCCAGCTTCCCTGAATGAAGGTGGTAGTTCTTTTCTGGATTTGACAGTGTCCTGGAGCCATATGCTATCACCACCAGTTTGTCTTGTTGTCGCTGGTATAACACCGCCCCAAGCCCCTCCTGTGAAGCGTCACAGTGTAAAATGAAGGGTTCTTCAAAGTTCGGGTAACCTAACACTGGGGGTTGGGTAAGAAGGTCAACAAGCTGACAAACTACTGCTTGATGCTCTGGGCGCCACCTGATCACATGGGATGAGGGTAAGTGGCCACCATCGTTCTTTTTGACATGTTTCTTTGAGTTTTTCTTTGCTTTATCTGTGTGGTCGTTAGCCAGAAGGTCGTAAAGAGGCTTTGCTATACGAGAGAAGTTTGGAATATAGCTACGGTAATATGAAATAAAACCTAGCAATTTCCTTAGCTCTCCAACAGTGGACTGTTGCTGCTGTTTGAGTGTCTGCACTGGGGCAATGTCCACAGGGTCCATGGTGTAGCCCTGCCCTGTTACCCTTTTTACCAAGAAAACGTACCTGCTGCTTGAATAACTCACATTTCCGGGGAGTCAACTTCATCCCATGGCTTTGATAGCAGTGCAGGACGCTTCTCAGGTCTCGCAAGTGATCTTCAAAAGTCTGTGAATGAACAAGATTATCATTGAGGTAAGGCAGACAAACATCATCTCTCAACCCCCACAAGCACTCCTCCATAGATCTTTGGAATGCTGCTGGTGCTGAGGACAAACCAAATGAAATTCTTTCCCACTCGAACAAACCCCAGGGAGTGATAAATGCAGTGAGGGGCCTACTCGACTCTTCCAGGAAACCCTGATGATACGCCTTCCCTTGGTCGAGGACTGAAAACCACACACTCCCATTTAGACTGTTTAGCATATCTTGTATGCGGGGAATTGGGTGTCTGTCTGGGATAGACTTCTTGTTCAACTCTCTAAAGTCGCAGCACAAATGCAGACCTCCATCTTTCTTTCGCACACAGACGATTGGACTGGAATACGATGACTTGGATTTGGTGATCCAGCCCCTGTTAAGCAGGTTTTCTAAATACTCCTTTACTTCTTTATGAAGTGGTTTGGGAACAGAAACATAAGTCTTTTTCACAGGATCATGATCTTTGAGTCGGATCTTCAACTGTAAAGAGGGAATTGTCCCTACATCATACTCATCACGGGAAAACGCTTGCCATTCCTCCCGTAGTAGCTTTTTTACTTGCTCTTGCTGTATGGGCAAGAGATGATCAAGGGGAACTGGAGGGTCCCACATGTCCATAGTCTCTTTGACAGCACAGTTCATCTTGGTCTCTTTGTTTCTTCCTGTTTCACTCGTCGTGTCGACGGTCGCTTGGTTTACAGCAGGGGGTCTAATATCTGCCGGATAAGCAGTTTTAACTTTCTGCGTTTCCCCCAAAATGGTCTTAGCGGGCAGCTGGATATCACGGGACGTACTGTTTGTTATAGGTATTTTGAACATAGATCGCTTCCCTTTCCGTAACTGCACCAACCCACTTTGCATCTGCAAACCCTTTGGTAATTGGGTGTACTGACTCGGCTCAAATAAGACGTCTTGTGTGTCTGGAAGTGAGCCTGCTCTGACACAACCTTTGACTGTTTTGGTTTGGCCAGCAGGGATGGTAACCAACTCACTGCCAACTTTTACCATTCCTTCCCCCAGCCTATCCTCCTCACTTTGCATCACTTTCAAAAACACCTCTGTCTTCTTACAGTCAAATGAGAAGGCTGCGCTAACAGCTTCACTGATGGCACAAGGGGGTTTAATACCCATCTTCAGGACATGGTCAATCACGTTGAACCCAATGATAGGCGGCTCTGCCACTCCGTCCTCCTTCACCACTAGCACAGGAACTAAGAGTTCCACCGGTGGGCGACTAACTGTCGACAGCTTAAATGTGACTTCGACCCACCCTGAGAATGGAATCGGTGTCTGGTTCACTGTCCTCCCACTCAGGATAATTGGACCCACCAACTCGGCTAAGTCTCTGACGGTGGTGTGTGGCAGATGCTCCTGTCTCCAGGTGTCATTCATTAAACAAACCTGTGACCCTGTGTCCCACAATGCTTGTGTCTCCTTGTCATCAAGAAAGCACGTGATGACACATTTTTTTCCAACCAAGTTGAGCAACTGTAATTGGCGATTAGGGGACAGTAGATTAACACGGACCGTTTCTACAGGAGGTACCTCGGCCTGAGCTACCAGCCTTGCTTCCAACCTCCGAATACTGTCAGTAACTAGCTCATACAGTTCTTGTGTGTTAGCTTGTTCTGATGTGGTTGCGACAGTATTGGCCGCCGTGTCTACTTGCCCTGTTCCTCTTCCGAATCTCCTCCCTATTCGACATTCCCTTAACATGTGGCCGCTGACTCCACACCTGAAGCAGTGGTTGCATCGATCACCATTGCTGGTGGACTGACATCTCTTGCAGCCACGTGTCCTCCTGGCTCTTTGAGCGCGAGGTGCTCTGGGAGACTCACGTATGGCCTTTTTGATCTCCTCCATGTTACTCTTCAGCTGCGTGACTATGTTCAGGAGCTCAGATTCCGTACGGGTCACTGTGCTTTGGGATTTAAGGATTTTTCCTTTTGTAGATGGTAGGGGGAGCTCTTGGCCATCTACTTCTCTCTCGGTTCAATTCAATTCAATTCAATTCAACTTTATTTATATAGCGCCATTTCACAACAACAGTCATCTCATAGCACTATCAACTGTAGGGGGGAACCCCCACAGTTGCAGAAAGACCCCAGCAATCAGGTGATCCCCTGTGAGCAAGCACTTGGCGACGGTGGAGAGGAAAAACTCCCTTTTAACAGGAAGAAACCTCCAGCAGAACCAGGCTCAGGGAGGGGCAGTCATCTGCTGCGACTGGCTGGGGGGTGAGGGGACAGAGAAGATGAAAAGAACAGACATGTAGAGAGCAAACAGCACGATGGGGACTCAATCTATGGGAGAGAACAAACAAATGTTAATGACCAGCAAAAAAAAAAAAAATATTTCATAGAGAGTGAGGAAAGGAGTGAGGCCCAGTGCATTACTGGAGGTCCCCCGGCTGACTAAACCTATTAGCAGCATAACTAAGGGAGGGTTCAGAAACACATGATCCCTCCCTAATTGTAGGCTATATCAAAAAGGTAGGTTTTAATCCTAATCTTAAAAACAGAGATCGAGTCTGACTCCCGAATCCAGATTGGCAGCTGATTCCACAGGAGAGGAGCTTGATAACTGAAGGCTCTGCCTCCCATTGTACTTTTGGAGATTCTAGGTATTACAAGTAGTCCTGCATTTTGGGAGCGTAGTGTTCTGTTAGGATAATACGGTAGTATTATCCTAACAGAACATAACAGGTTGCATACTGACCCGTCAGATTTTCCACTCGGCATCCTCGAACTTTTAGTTCTTTTGTGTGCCTTTTAAATTTTTGATGCCGTTCCCATTCAAGACTGGCTGCTGCATTCATCTTTGAAATCAGTAGCTCGTCGGTGACGGCAGGATCCTCCAAATAACGCTTCAGTTGATATTTCACATCAACACTGATCAGTCCTGTTTCCACCGCCCTCAGAAACTTCCTCTGAATAAGATCAGAACTAAACTGCTCTTCAGTGCTAGGCTTTCTGGATGCTGCTAAAAGTCTTTCCTTCAGCTCAATGGCATGAAACAGGAAGTTCTGAGGTGACTCATTACTGTCTTGTGTGAGATTTATCAGACGATGATACAAGTCAGTGGAACTATCTTCTTTATAATGTCCTCGCAGGATTATGCGCAGCTGTGGCAGTGTGAGATCTGACTTAATCTCCAACATAGCGCGCAAACTCAATCCAGGACTCACTGCTTTGACAACAGCCTCAATTATCTCAGCCTCACTGTGCTTTTTCTTTAAGCCCATATCAATCTGGTGAGTGAGACTGGAATAAGACAACTTGTCTTTTTGGCCCCTCTCCCCTATCTGCCCATTTATCTTAAACTCCCGTTTAATGATCACTTCTGGCGGTAGGGGCGCTGTGGGGACCGCGGGCTGTATCACAAAATGGCGGCTCTGTGGCTGCGCGACCTTGGGCTGCATCACAAAATGGCGGCCCGGTAGCGGCGCGGCCTCATCCTCCGTCAGCCTTATTATTTCCTCGATAAACCTTTTAGTTGAATCAATGATACTTTCATGCAGAGCGGCATACTGGCTCTGTAAACTGGTGAGTGCCTCCGCCTCGCGGCTCGTGCCGGCCGCTGTCGCTGCCTGCGTCAACGGTTCACTTAGCTTAGCTTCGTTAGCACATGCTATTAGCTTTAGCAGAAACTCGCGGACTATATCCTCCTCTTCGCGTTCAATGGCTTTTTCAACCTCCTCGATTAACAGTCGTATCAGCGTGTACTTCTTAGACGGTTCGGCTGGGCTTATCTTTGCAAATAAACAGACCTCATTTAGCTGTTTGGCCCATAACGGCACCAAGGCCTCGGTTAGCTTAGTTTGTAGCTGCTCCAGCTCCATTGTTACAGCCTCTCTTTTTTTTTTATTTGCACTGACTCACCGTCTCAGACACGACTGAACCATCCTCTGCTACCAAGTTTTGTTACACCCAGGAGGGGCGAAGGGGAGGAAGGATGATTGAGCCAAGCTGTTTAGACTTTGCAGCGACTGTTTATTAACTTCTCAGCTCACACGGCACGGCACATCACTTACACAGCACATAGTTAGACACCATCTTGTCTCAACACTCTCTCGAACATTCTCTGGAACACACACTAGAACACATACTACTCTTATTCTATTGTGCTCTAACACTGAGCAGCATCTTGTCATTACTGAGCGCCACCTCTGGCATAGAAACACTACTGCTTTCACTGACAGTTCATACTTAAACAGTGACCATTCAGTCCTTTAATAACATTCCCCATAAATGCTCCCATTTACCATTAACAATTAAATTATAGTCTCTTAGGTACATTTATTAGGAATAGTTATATTTGCCATTAGCCTCTAATCCACACTGTTTTCGGGGGGTTTACTGAAGATTGTCCAAAATTGACTTTTTCCTACAAAAAGCTCATCTCAATACTTTGTTATATACCCCTTGTTGGCAATGACAGAGGTCAAACATTTTCTGTAAGTTTTCACAAGGTTTTCACACACTGTTGCTGGTATTTTGGCCCATTTCTCCATGCAGATCTCCTCTAGAGCAGTGATGTTTTGGGGCTGTCGCTGGGCAACACAGACTTTCAACTCCCTCCAAAGATTTTCTATGGGGTTGAGATCTGGAGACTGACTAGGCCACTCCAGGACCTTGAAATGCTTCTTACGAAGCCACTCCTTCGTTGCCCAGGTGGTGTGTTTGGGATCATTGTCATGCTGAAAGACCCAGCCACGTTTCATCTTCAATGCCCTTGCTAGTGGAAGGAGGTTTTCACTCAAAATCTCACGATACATGGCCCCATTCATTCTTTCCTTTACATGGATCAGTCGTCCTGGTCCCTTTGCAGAACAACAGCCCCAAAGTATGATGTTTCCACTCCCATGCTTCACAGTAGGTATGGTGTTCTTTCTCCTCCAAACACGACAAGTTGAGTTTTTACCAAAAAGTTCTATTTTGGTTTCATCTGACCATATGACATTCTCCCAATCCTCTTCTGGATCATCCAAATGCTCTCTAGCAAACTTCAGACGGGCCTGGACATGTACTGGCTTAAGCAGGGGGACACGTCTGGCACTGCAGGATTTGAGTCCCTGGCGGCATAGTGTGTTTCTGATGTAGCCTTTGTTACTTTGGTCCCAGCTCTCTGCAGGTCATTCACTAGGTCCCCCCATGTGGTTCTGGGATTTTTGCTTACCGTTCTCGTGATCATTTTGACCCCACGGGGTGAGATCTTGCGTGGAGCCCCAGATCGAGGGAGATTATCAGTGGTCTTGTATGTCTTCCATTTTCTAATAATTGGTCCCACAGTTGATTTCTTCACATCAAGCTGCTTACCTATTGCAGATTCAGTCTTCCCAGCCTGGTGCAGGTCTACAATTTTGTTTCTGGTGTCCTTTGACAGCTCTTTGGTCTTGGCCATAGTGGAGTTTGGAGTCTGACTGTTTGAGGTTGTGGACAGGTGTCTTTTATACTGATAACGAGTTCAAACAGGTGCCATTAATACAGGTAACGAGTGGAGGACAGCGGAGCCTCTTAAAGAAGAAGTTACAGGTCTGTGAGAGCCAGAAATCTTGCTTGTTTGTAGGTGACCAAATACTTATTTTACTGAGGAATTTACCAATTAATTCATTAAAAATCCTTCAATGTGATTTTCTGGATTTTTTTTTCTCATTTTGTCTCTCATAGTTGAGGTATACCTACGATGAAAATTGGAGACCTCGTTCATCTTTTAAGTGGTAGAACTTGCACAATTGGTGGCTGACTAAATACTTTTTTGCCCCATTGTAGTCCCAGCAACCGAGGCAAATTTTTGCTGGTTTGAAGAGTTTGTCAGAAAGGAAACCCACCACTCATAAAAACAGTGCTTACCTAATCATGTAAAACAATGGTTTCAACTAGGGCCGCAACGATTACTCGAATAATTGAAATAATTCGGTTACAAAAAATTTTTGATTCAAAATTTATGTGTCGACGTGTTGTTTAATGTAGCACTTCCGGTCTATATGACCTTCTTCTGGTGCGACCTTCTTCCGGTCACGAAAAAAAAATGCAAATTTGCTTAATGGCGCCATATCAAAGTGGCAAAGCGACAGGCCGGCAAAGATAAAGAAAATTTTTTTAAAAATGACAAAAGTATCTCAAGTCTGGAATCATGTCAAGCTCAAATTGAAGAAAAACATTATGCAGTGTGTACATGGTAAAGCGAGCTAGCGTGCTGCAACGTCGGATATTACAGTGTCTCGGCAGAAAGCATCCTACATCATGCACAGCCAGCGCACCCGAGACAAGGTACGTGATTGAAATTTAAAATTGAGATGAATAGAATGTAGTCAGCTACACTAATTATGCTTATATGACTAAAGAACATATAGCCGCTGCCATTAGCATCTGGATGCTAATGGACGCTGACGGCATTCGCTAGTGGATGCTAACAGAGGCTAACTGCTAGCAAAAGGAACTTTATGGTGTAACGTACCATTTAAAGTTACGTTCTATGTGACTTCCTGGATGATGGCGGAGAGACATAACACTTAAACAGAGAGCTCTCCCTAGCCGGATTAAAAATCATCGGTAAATGGCCAACTCGACATAAATGGATCAATAAACCAAGGGATGAAAACACGAAGGAGCCGGGCACATGGACAAAAGCAGGGTAAAATTAAAGAATTCCTCTTCAACAACGCAGGAGAAATCGCTGAACACGAGGCCCAAAAAAAACGAGGTGACTGCAGCAGAGAAAATGGAGGATGCCAAACTCGATACCATGAACACTGGCTTCGCCAATTTAGGTAAAGAGTTAAAAAGACTTCAAGCGGCAACTACAACAGGATTTAGCGGCTCTTAAGGAGGAGCTGAAAAAAGAGATGAAGGAGGAAATTATGGGCCTCCGAAGAGAAATGGAGCGCAAGCTAGCAGAAAACATGGAGGAGCTGCGCTCTCAACGGGCGTGTATGACAGAAGCACAGGCCCGAATATCGGAGCTGGAAGACTGGAAGAGCGAGGCAAGCGAGCAGCTGCAGACCCTGACGGCGCAAACGCAGAGGATGCAGGAAAAAATAACCGACCTGGAGAGCAGGTCCAGACGGAGCAATATACGCATCTTCGGGATCCCGGAGGACATTGAAGGCAACTCGATGACGAAATTCATGGATCAGTTCTTAAAAAAAGAGCTTGAGCTGCCCGGTGAAGCGGATCTGCAGATTCAACGAGCGCACAGAGCCTCGGCACAGAACCCGAAACCAAACTCTCCACCCAGGTCAGTTGTGGTAAACTTTCTGAAATATGATGTAAAGGAAAGAATCCTGACACAAGCGTGGAAAAAAAAAAGATACGAATCGGCGACAAGCAGATATTCTTTGATCATGACTACCTGACAGAAATTGTGCAGCAGCGAAAGAAATATGCCAACGTTAAAAAAACGCTGAAAGAGAAAAAAATTAGATTCCAAACGCCGCTAACGAAGATGAGGATTCATTGGGAGGACGGCGTAAAAACCTACAACACGGCCAGAGAGGCAGCGCGGGACATGATGGAGTGGGGCTTTGTGGTGAGCGTGCCGGAGGAAGCGGCTGGAGCACCGGCGGCACTGAACGCATCACGACAGCCGGAGTGGAGGCAAGTGAGCGGCAGAAGAAGGGAGGAGACGTGGAGCAGCGGGCCCAGGAAAAACTGCAAGGCTTTCAACTGAAAGCCTAGATTATAACAAAGATTAAGAAAGGCACAGAAGAAATGAAGGCCAAGAAGACAAGGTAAAAGAGAAACAAATGGCTAGGAGAGGTTTAAGTGATTTTTGTTGGACATTTCTAGACTAATGACTATTACTTGGATAGTAAATACAGGTCTAGGGAGGGCCCCTCACTCTGTGAGGACAATCCCTCCACCCACCAACAGGGACCAGAGGGCAGAAGAAAGGCCCAAAGTACGGAGGTCGAGATTTTTTAATGTGTTTTTATATAAATATGTGTTATTTTTGTTGTTAAAGGGGCTAGGAGCACAAGTTAAAAAAATGGAAAAACATGAATATGGGTAAAAATCTTAAGATAATGACACTAAACGTGAATGGTCTGAACTCACCTGTTAAAAGGGAAAGAATAATAAGAAAATTCAAGAAGGAAAAAGCCGAAATTATATTTATGCAAGAGACACATTTGAGCAAGACAGAACATGTGAAACTAAAGAGATTTGGCTATAAGAACTCCTACTTTTTTTTTTTTTTTTTCACTCCACTTATATCACGGACACACAGATCGTCCCAAATGTCTCCTGAGCCGGTGGACGGAGCCACTGTTTATAGCAGGATACGATACAGCAGGGAAGAGCTACTAGCATTCAACCGCCACTCGGTCCCATTGGAAAAACTCGACATACCGAGAGAACTGAGGCGAAAACGCCACGGCTGCCGGGCTGGAGTAAGGCGGAGGACAAAAAATATAAGGTACAGACCCTCCCTTCCATCTGTTGTCATGGGAAATGTATGCTCTATACTGGGAAAGGTAGATGAGCTAGCGGCTATCTGCCGTTATGATAGCACATATCGGGAGTGCTCTCTCCTTTTGTTTTCTGAGACGTGGCTAACTGAACTAGCAGCAGATGCTAACATTGAGCTGGAGGGTTTCCACATGATACGGGCTGACCGAACACCAGACAGTGGCAAAGCAAGGGGCGGTGGAGTGATAATGTATGTTAACAACAACTGGTGCAGACCGGGGCATATCACTGTTAAACAACGACACTGCAGCAAAGACATTGAGTTGCTAGCTGTTAGCATGAGGCCTACATATCTCCCGAAAGAACACTCACACGTGATCTGCATTGTTGTTTATGCAAATTTGACGGCGAACGCTGGGACAGCGCGTGACGTCATCCATTCAGTAACCAGCAGGCTGCAGACAGAACACCCAGATGCTCTTCTCCTCATCTCAGGCGATTTCAACCATGTTTCACTGTCTCCCATTCTACCCACGTTCACCCAGTATGTCACATGCCACACTAGAGACAATAAAACACTGGACTTATTCTACGCAAACACTAAGGAGGCGTACACCTCATCACAACTCCCCCCACTTGGGAGATCGGATCACAACTTGGTTCATCTCCGGCCGGTGTACAAACCCCTAGTGCACAGACAACGTCCGGCCATGCGCACAGTGGAGTTATGGTCTGAGGAGACAATGGACACTCTAAAAGGCTGTTTTGAAGCCACCGCCTGGAAGCAGCTCTGCGATCCACATGGTGAGGACATCGATGGCCTCATTCACACCTTCACGGGCTACCTCAGCTTCTGTGTGGACAAATCCGTTCCCACCAAGACCATACGGTGTTGCTCAAACAACAAACCCTGGATCAACCCTGAGATTAAAACACTTCTGAGAGAGAAGAAGAGGATCTTCAGGTCAGGGAACAGGGAGATGTTGAAGTCCGTACAGAGGGAGCTGAGGAGAAAGATCAGAGAAGGCAAGGACAGCTTCAGGAAGAAGATGGAGGACAAGTTGCAACAGAGCGACATCAGCGGGGTCTGGAGAAACCTCAAAACCATCTCTGGGCTCCAGAATACCTCCCCCAAGGCCACGGGGGCAGGGAGTGGGCGAACAACCTGAATCTGTTTTTCAATAGGTTTGACCAACCGCCCTCCCCCCTGACTGCACAACAACCACTGCTGCCTCTAAAGAAATCAAGTCCTGCTGCCCACTCCCCACTCCACCAACACCCCCCCACTCCCAACACACAGCCCCCCATCCTGACCCTGACCAGGACCCAGGTGAGGACGGAGCTGAGGAAGATCAAGGCGAGGAAGGCGTCGGGACCGGACGGCATCAGCGCAAAGCTCCTCAAGTCCTGTGCAGACCAGCTGTGTGGGATTGTGACGTACATCTTCAACCTGACCCTGAAGCTGGGGAGGGTACCACAGCTGTGGAAAACATCTTGTGTGGTACCTGTACCAAAAACTTCCCACTCCAAAGACCTGAACAGCTACAGACCGGTGGCCTTGACGTCCCACTTGATGAAGACCCTGGAGAGACTGCTCCTTGCTCACCTCCGCCCCCTGGTGGAACCAGCGATGGATCCACTCCAGTTCGCCTACCAGCATGGCATTGGGGTGGAGGATGCGGTGATCTTCCTCCTTCACCGTTCTCTGTCCCACCTGGAGAAGCCCGGGAATATGGTGAGGATCATGTTCTTTGACTTCTCCAGTGCTTTCAACACCATCCAACCGATGATCCTGAAGGACAAGCTGCTGCGCGCAGGGGTGGACCAGCACCTGTCATCATGGATCCTGGACTACCTCACGAACCGGCCTCAGTTTGTGAGAACCCGGGACTGTGTGTCCGACACGATCATCAGTAGCACGGGGGCCCCCCAGGGAATGGTGCTGGCTCCCTTCCTGTTCACGCTTTATACTGCGGACTTCTCACACAACACAACACACTGCCATCTACAGAAGTTCTCTGATGACTCTGCGATCGTTGGCCTCATCTCCAATGGAGATGAAGCTGAGTACAGAGGGCTTATCCAGGACTTCGTGGACTGGTGCCATCGGAACTGCCTCCAGATCAACGCAAGGAAAACTAAGGAGCTAGTGGTGGACTGCCGCAGGCATGGGCAGCCCCTCACAGCACCAGTAAATATACAGGGAACAGACATCGAGATGGTGACATCCTATAAGTACCTGGGTGTTCATCTGAACAATAAACTAGACTGGTCACACAATACTGACACGCTCTACAAGAAGGGACAGCGCAGGCTGTTCCTGCTGAGGAGACTCAGGTCTTTTGGTGTACAAGGGGCGCTGCTGAAGATATTCTATGACACGGTGGTGGCATCAGCCATCACTTTTGGAGTGGTCTGCTGGGGCAGTGGCATTACTGCAGCCGATAGGAAGAGACTGAACAAACTGATTAAGAAAGCTAGCTCTGTCCTGGGGCAGCGCCTTGATCCGGTGGAGGAGATAGGAGAGAGAAGGACGGTGGCTAAACTGTCATCTCTGCTGGAGTCCGAGTTCCACCCTATGCAGGACATACTGAATGCACTGAGGAGCTCATTTAGCAGCAGACTACATCATCCCAGGTGCACAACCGAGAGGTTTCGTAGGTCCTTCCTACCAACGGCTGTCAGACTGTACAACCTAAGCAGGGCTGCTCGCAGAGATAGCAAAAAGACGTAACAAACTAATAGTTTTTTGAATGCAAAAGATGCAATAGATTTACACAATGGTCCCCTCCGGCATACAACTAGGAAAATACCGGTCGCTATGGAGGGTGAGAATATGTATGGGCACATAATCATACCATGTAGGATAACTAAGTAGATGGTTATGCTGTTTCATCCCATCTAGCAACAATGCTCTGCACTGTGTGTGTTTATATATTTACATATTTATTCCATCTAGCTACAATGCTCAGCACTGGGTGTGTTTATATTTATATATCTATATATTTATTCCATCTAGCTACAATGCTCCGCACTGTGTTTTTATATATCTACATATTATTCCATCTAGCTACATTGCTCCGCACTGTGTGTGTTTATATATTTACATATTTATTCCACCTAGCTGCAATGCTCCGTACTGTGGGTGTTTATATATTTACATATTTATTCCATCTAGCTACAATGCTCTGCACTGTGTGTCTGTGTGTGTGTGTATATATATATTTTATAGTAATATGTGCATATGTATATTAGCTGCTCTTGCTTGCTTGTTTTTTTTTCTTGCCTTCTGATTGTTGCTCTGAGTGTTGCTATCCCTGTGCTGTTGCAATCCTGGAATTTCCCCATTGTGGGACTAATAAAGGCTTATCTTATCTTATCTTAGCTTATCTTACTACAGTTCATTTAAGGGAGGAACTAAAAGGGGGGTTATGATACTAATTTCAAATAAAATACAATTTGAATGTGAACAAGAAATCCAGGATAAAGAAGGCAGGTATGTAATAATAAAGGGAAGAATAGATGGTATGCAGATCACATTAGTGAACATCTATGCCCCACCAGAAAGTGACAAGGGTTTTTTTCAACATCTGTTTGATCTCATAGCAACACACAGTGAAGGAGTCCTAATTTGTGGAGGAGACTTAAATGCTGTCATGGATCATGAAGTTGATACAACAAGTGTTAAGAAGACAAAAAAACATGTAACAAAGTTCATAAGAACCTCACTGGCAGAAATGGGTATGGTAGACATATGGAGGGACCTGCACCCACTCGAAAAAGACTATACACATTATTCAGCAGTCCATAAAGTACACTCTAGAATAGATTACTTCCTTATGAATGAAGGTGACAGACACAGGGTGAGAAATTGTCGGATTGGAGGGGCAGAAATATCAGATCATAATCCTATATACATGGAAATATATTTAAACAATAGAAAACGACAAACAACATGGAAACTTAATGTAGGACTGTTAAATGATGAGAAAATGAAAGAAAGAACAAAAGTAAACATAAACGAGTATATCCAAGAGAATGACAATGAAGAAGTGGACCCAACAATACTATGGGATGCACTAAAAGCCGTGTTAAGAGGTAAATTAATTGTTGAAACAGGAAAAGCAAATAAGTCTAAACTGGAAACATATGAACAAAGATGTGAGAGACTGAGGGAATTAGAACGTAAACATCAAAGCACAAACGACCCAAAAATATATCAAGAAATTAAGGAAGAAAAAATAAAGATAGAAGAAACACAAGTAGATGAAATTGAAAGGAAAAATAGATATCTAAAGCAAAAATATTATGAAACGGGACCAAAAGCCACAAAACTGCTGGCAAAACGGTTAAGAAAACAACAAACAGTGAATAATGTATGTAAGATTAAAGACCCCATCACAAATAAAACCAGAAAACATCGAAGAAATATTCCATAATTTCTATCAAGAACTATACTCGCAACCTGAAGAAACAAATACTAAGGATATTAAAAAATTTCTATGCACATTGGACTTGCCATCAATAGGAAATCAACAAAATGAAAAGCTAACAGCAGAAATAACAACACAAGAGATTAGAGATGTGATTAAGTCACTTAAAAACGGTAAATCACCAGGTAGTGATGGGTACCCTTCTGAGTTTTATAAACTGTTTATAGAAGAACTCACGCCACAGCTCCTAAAGTCATTTAATTGGACGTTGAACAACAACAAAATACTTCCATCATGGAACAAAGCCATTATTTCAGTTATTTTAAAGCCAGGGAAAGATAGAGAACAATGCGGAAACTATAGACCAATCTCTTTATTAAATGTGGATTATAAAATATATACAACAATTATATGTAAACAAATAAAGACATTCTTGACGGAACTGATAGAAGATGATCAAACTGGTTTCATAGAGGGACGCCAAACACATGACAATATCAGGAGAACAATACATATAATTAATCAAATACATAAAGAAAAGAAAAGTGCAGTAATAATGAGTTTAGACGCAGAAAAAGCATTTGACAGGGTTAACTGGAAATTCCTATATAGTGTGCTGGAATGCTTTGGATTTAACAAAAAATCAATACAATGCATAAGGACACTGTATCAAGAACCTGTGGCAAGAATCAAGATAAACGGTAGCTTAACAGACAAAGTAAATATACAAAGATCAACCAGGCAGGGATGCTGCTTATCGCCCACCTTGTTTGCTCTGTTCATAGAGCCACTGGCTCAAGCGATACGACAAAATAAGAAATTAAAAGGTGTAACAATAAAGGGAGCGGAACACAAGATTGGGCTATTTGCAGACGATATTATAGTTTACCTTGAACAACCAGATGAATCAATAATAGAAATGATGAACTTGATAGAAAATTTTGGAAAATTATCAGGATACAAGATAAACATAACAAAAACACAAATACTGACATTCCACTATAACCCTCTAAACCAGATAACTAATAAGATCAAACTAAACTGGAAACAAAAAGAAATAAAATACCTTGGAGTGAACATACCTAAAGATCTAAGCAAAATATATAAAGCAAACTATGATAGGTTGGAACAAGAAATAAAAAAAGATATTGATAGATGGTCAATCTTAAATATGGATCTGAATTCAAAAATTGAGACAGTCAAAATCAGCATACAACCTAGATTACTTTACCTCTTCCAGGCTCTATCAACAGCGATTCCAGGTGCCCAGTTCTCAAAGTGGGACAGGATGATATCGAGATTTGTTTGGGGAGGTAAAAAGCCAAGAGTGAAATATAAAACTCTCCAGTTACCAAAAGAGAAAGGAGGCATGGGCCTACCGAGTCTAAAGGAATATTACTACTCAGCACAAATAAGATATATCATATGTTGGTGCGACGAAGGATATGAGGCAAAATGGAAAGAAATGGAAAAGGAAATTGAGGGACTCCCAGTACAAAGCATAATAGGAGATAAAGATGCATATAAGCAAATCAAACAAATAGACCCAATCACTAAATTTACTTTGGAACTGTGGTATAAAATAGTACAAAAGTATAATATAAAGGAAGACATAAAACTATTGAAATGGGTAGCATTTGACAGTCAGTTTGAACTGGCAAAGCAAGATAGGGGATACAAAAATCTGGTGAACAAGGGAATCACAGCATGGGGCAATATCGGAAAAAAAGATCTCGAGAGCTTTGTAAACATCAGAAGAAAATTTAAACTAGAAAGATCGGAATTCTTCAGATATCTGCGGATGAGAGACTATTATATGAAGAAGATTAGGCATAACCTCCAAACAGATGTGAGCGAGATTATACAATTCATTTTAAGCTCATATGCAGGAAATAAAATAAGAATTATTTCAAAGCTATATCAGAAACTTACGGCAAACAAACATTCAAGTAACTATATAAAGGAGAAATGGGAGAAAGAGCTAAATTTAAACATAACAGAAGAAAGCTGGCAGGAAATATGGAAAACACAACACACATCAACAAATTCAAGGACATGGAGGGAATTTGGATGGAAAAACCTGATTCGCTTTTTCATTACACCACAGATTCAAGGAAAATATACAAATACCCAATCTTTATGCTGGAGGGGATGTGGGGCTCAAAATGCAGACCACTCACATATGTTTTGGAAATACAGCAAAATCTCATCATTCTGGAAATCTATACATGTGACAATACAGAGGATATTAGGATATAATATACCAATGAACTGTAACCTGATGTACTTATGTGATCTTAAAAGAGACAATGTAATACAGGCTGAGGACAGATATCTAGTTAAAATCTTGTTGATTGCATGTAAAAAAAACAATCACAAAAAAATGGCGATCAGAAATTCTTCCTGACCAAGAGCAATGGACTGACATTGTTGAGGACATACATATGATGGAAAAACTAACATATCGACAAAGAATGCAAGAAGGACTATGGGAAAAAAAATGGCAGAAATGGACACACTACAAAGTGCAACAACGAGACGGAAATTGAAAGAATAACCAAAGACGGTGGAAAAACCAGAAGAATTAAGAGATGGAAACTAAAAACTTGATGCTCCAACATTTGTCCCCCCCCCCCTTTTTTTTCCTTTTTTTCTTTCTTACTCTAGCCCCTTTGTTTTTAAATGTAGACTGTGATCTGAATGCAGTATATATGATGAAAAATGAATAAAAATCTAAGTTACAAAAAAAAGTTACGTTCTATGCAATAAACATTGCAATAAGCATTGCAATGAATGTGTACCTGTGTTATTGAATGTTTGGTACAATTACTACTGCTCTTTAGGAAAGAAAGTTCCACAAATGTTGGTCAATGCAAGTTTCTTTAAAAAAAAGTTTCAGATTACTCGAGTAATCTTCGATTAGAGTGGGTGATTACCTGAGCCGTAAAATAGTTGTTAGCTGCAGCCCTAGTTTCAACACACTATTACTTTATCATGATGAGGGGAATAAAGCAGCGCTCCTGTAAAAAGATCTGTGATTGGTCAGTCTCCCTTTGCAGCCTAGTTTTACTGAAGCCTGAAAACAATCCAGAAGAGATCTTTCCATGATGGACCAGATGTTTTACAATTCTACAGGTTGCTGGACCCTAAGGTACAGCTGTAAATGGACCCATCTTAACCAATACTAACTTAACTCAACATCATAGCTTCCACTAATACTGATGATTACATGTCGGCCATTATGAGCAGCTATTAAGAGCTCTGCCAGTGATGTGAACTGAAGTGATGTCCACTGACATTTTGGATTGCTCACATTATCCATATTCTGCTGGCCTGTTTTCACTTCCAAGACATCTCATGCTGATGCTTGTTCAGGACCCTGTATATGCCAAGCTGTAGGGCACTAGGTACTCCTTTGGTGTAATCTTTGTTAGAGCTTTCTTAATACTGCTCGCAAATTCCAGAATAAATACAGGGTATGTACTTAAAAAACAGGGTAAAACAGAGAAAACACCTATGGTTTTTTTTATGCTTTTCCCATTTCTTCCAGTTGGTTTTTCTCTCTGCATTTACACTGTATTCCTCCCCCCCTTTTTTTTAACTTATGCAAGTTAGGTTAATTGGCATCAAACTGGAGATTTTAAATTGTCCTTAGGTATGAGTGTGAGAGTGAATGGTTGTCTGTCTCTCTGTGTTGGCCCTGCGATGGACTGGCGATCTGTCCAGGGTGGACCCTGCCTCTCGCTCAAAGATGCTGGGATAGGCTCCAGCCCCCCCGCGACCCGAAAAGGATTAAGCGGAAGAAGATGGATGGATGGATGGATAATAATGTCAGATGAATGTTCCCCAGCACTGACCCTTTACTTACTCTGGTTATACCTTGTCCTGTACTTACTCTGTAGTTTGCAGACTGTATTATTAAGTGCTACCTATTCTTTTAATATGCACTTTTGTCCATTGGGGTTCAACTGGAGAGCCTCAACATCTTTGCTGGTGACATCACCACAGCAGGTCGACAAACTGTGTGAAGTTTGTAGCAGATTGACAATATTCACGAATTGTATATACTGTAACACTGTGGCCGTGTATTCTTTGATCTAAACCATGAATTCTCCACTTAAATGCACAATATAATCAACCTAAGCCTAGTC
This sequence comes from Pholidichthys leucotaenia, assembly GCA_020510985.1. Lineage (NCBI taxonomy): Eukaryota > Metazoa > Chordata > Actinopteri > Cichliformes > Pholidichthyidae > Pholidichthys > Pholidichthys leucotaenia. Next base: position 164,864,614 of record CM035838.1, on the reverse strand, counting down.
AGAGAAAGACAGGACATTGTTCATGCATATTCTTAAATATTCTTTCATTTTCTTATCCAGCTCGGGGGGTCTGAGGCAGGGATGAAGCCTCTCCCAGCTGCCATAGTGTGAAGTATCTCACAGTGAAGTACTGTACTTTTGACTGTATTTGACATCGGGAGCAAGCAAATTCTATTTTCTTCATAATATTCAATTTTTTTCAATTTAACTTTATTTGTATAGCGCCTAGTCACAACAAAAGTCATCTCAAGGCGCTAGATACATAAGCACAAATTGTAAATAATTCAGACAAAAGCCCCAATGATCAGATGATCCCCTATGAGCAAGCACTAGGTGACAGTGAGAAGGAAAAACTCCCTTATAGGAAGAAACCTCCAGCAGAACCAGGCTCAGGGAAGGGCAGTGTTCTGCCACGACTGGTTGGGGAGGGGGGGGGGGGGTAGAAAGAAAGAAGAGATGTACTATTTATAACGTAACAACATGCAGGTAGACACGTGATGTGCAAATTCTATCAAAGCTAATTTGGCCTAAGATTACAGCATTTTTATGGGCTTTTTTCCGGCTTATTAAGCTAACTAAAGAATCTCATAGCTGGACCTGGTGGTGTAATGCCCAAACACTATGCACAGTGAGCATAAACAGCAGTTTTTGTGTTTGTTTTTTTTATATATAAGTGGACATAGTAGATACTAATAATAAAATTGAAAACTTTGGCATGCAAAATTCAATCTACACTTGTGAATGATGTACAGTTAAAACATGATGTCACATCTAGCTAGCCAGCTGTCACATAGCTCATGCACACAATCAAAAACATGCACAGTGGGACCCACTGATGCGAACTACAATACTACGCAAGGCAACAGTATGTATAGTACCGTTATACTACTAGTTATATAAGATATAACGTGGGAATCTATTCAAAAGCTTTGTCAAATTAGAAAGTTTTCAGTTTTGTCTTAAAGGCAGACAGGGTGTCAGCCTCATGGACCCAGGCTGGTAGTTGGTTCCATAGAAGAGGGGCCTGATAACTGAAAGTCCTACTCCCCATGGTACTTTGAGAGACCTTAGGGATTACTAGGAGTCCTGCATGCTGAGAATGTAATAATCTGTTAGGATAATAGGGTACACGCAATTCTTTAAAATAACTGGGGGATAGAGTATGTATGGTTTTATATGTCAAGAAGAACTTTAAATTTGATTCTGGATTCAACAGGGAGCCAGTGAAGGGAGGTTAATATGAGAGAAATATAATCCCTCTTTTTAGTGTTTTAATGCCTGCAGCATTTTGAATTAGTTGGAGAATTTTTAGAACGTTTACGACATCCTGACAGTAGTGAATTACAATAATATAATTTGATTGACAAAGGGCATGGACTAATTTCTCTGCATCCGGTTGGGACAGGGATGTCCTGATTTTAGCAATATTCCGTAAGTGGAAGTAAGCCGTTTTAGAGATTTGTTTGATGTGTGAATTAAAGGACAATCCTGATCAAAAATGACTCCAAGATTCCTGACAGTGGTGCTAGGTATAACCATCTATGCTACTGTAATAAAGTATCTGATCAGAGACAGAGTCTATGACGTGTTTTTTGGGCCAATTATAATAACTTCAGTTTTGTCTGGAGTTAAGTAGTAAAAAGATGAGTAGTAATCTAGTTGAACATGGAAATATCTATCAAAGTACATCAATCCTTGTGATTATGTAAATACTTGTTCACATGCAACCATTCCTTATTAACTCAATTTCTTTAACAAGGGTGCATACCCGGATTATTGGTGCTGTGATTTACAGCTGCTTTGGATAAAAGAGTTGTTAGGTACCTGCAGATGTTTGTTTCCTTTAATGTGCATGCTTTAATGTGGTTTGAGTGTAAACCAGTTGATGTGTAGTGTCTGGTGTTCTTGGAGGTCTGCCAGTATAGATTGTTTTTTTTTTTTTCTCATACCAGATGACAGACTCTCTTCCATCGTTCTGTCAGAGTATATAGGAACCTTTGGCAACCTCCACATGGGCCAGCAAGTCTAAATGCCTTAAGCACTGTTGAAGTGTGGCCTGCTGTTCTTTCATTGGAAAGGACATCAGTGCCATGTTAGCAGCAAACATATCTGGGGGAGGTTGGGTTCTTTCTCAACTTGCTAACTCAGGGTCAAGAGCCCTTTCACTGGACTGTAGCAGGGAAACCCCTCAAGGGACAACATGCAAATATGCTTTTTTGAGAGTTAATGAATATTTTGATCAGGATTTGTCCTTCAATTTCACATATTAAATTTGTTTCTAAGACTGCCTTCCCTTCATTGCGTAATCTTTGCAAGATTAGGAGCAATCTTGTCTCTGAGTGATTGCTTGAGAAGCGGATCCACGCTTTTGTTAGCTCGAGATTAGATTATTGTAATTCTTTATTATCAGGCTGTCCTAAAACATCTTTAAAAGTCTTCAGCTGATCCAAAATGCTGCAGCAAGAGTTTTAACAGGTACTAGAAAGAGAGATCATATCTCTCCGGTTCTGGCCTCCCTTCATTGGCTTCCCATAGAGTTTAGAATTAAGTTTAAAATCCTTCTTCTTACTTACAAAGCTCTAAACAATCAGGCTCCTTTTTATTTAAAAGATCTGATACTACCGTATCATCCTAACAGAGCACTACGCTCCCAAAATGCAGGTTTACTTGTAATACCTAGAATCTCCAAAAGTACAATGGGAGGCAGAGCCTTCAGTTATCAAGCTCCTCTCCTGTGGAATCAGCTGCCAATCTGGATTCGGGAGTCAGACTCGATCTCTGTTTTTAAGAATAGGGCTAAAACCTACCTTTTTGATATAGCCTACAATTAGGGAGGGATCATGTGTTTTCTGAACCCTCCCTTAGTTATGCTGCTTAATAGGTTTAGTCAGCCGGGGGACCTCCAGTAATGCACTGGGCCTCACTCCTTTCATCACTCTCTATGAAATATTTTTTTTTTTTTGCTCGGTCATAACATTTGTTTGTTCTCTCCCATAGATTGAGTCCCCATCGTGCTGTTTGCTCTCTACATGTCGGTTCTTTTCTTCTTCTCTATCCCCTCACCCCCCAGCCAGTCGCAGCAGATGACTGCCCCTCCCTGAGCCTGGTTCTGCTGGAGGTTTCTTCCTGTTAAAAGGAGTTGTTCCTCTCCACCGTCGCCAAGTGCTTGCTCACTGGGATCGCCTGATTGCTGGGGTCTTTCTTGCAACTGTGGGGGTCCTCCCTACAGTTGATAGTGCTATGAGATGACTGTTGTTGTGAAATGGCGCTATATAAATAAAGTGAATTGAATTGAATTGAATTGAAAAATATGGATTGATTTTATAATTAATATTGTATACCAGTCGCAAAGGATCTAAGATGGAAAGTTAATTTTCTTCATCTTTAAGCTGCTCTCTTTAGGGGTCACCACAGCGGATCATCTGCCTCCATCTCACCCTATCCCTTCCATCTTCCTCTGTGACACCAACCCTCTCAAGAGCTCTCTTCAGAGCATGCCTCGACCTCTTGAGGTTCTCTTCCACCTGCTCCCTACTCTCACTACAGATTACAATGTCGTCTGCAAACATCATAATATATGGAGAATCCTGCCTTACCTTGTCTGTCAGCCTGTCCATCACCATGGCAAACAAGAAGGGGCTCAGGGTGTATTGCCACCCCCACTTTGAATCCATCTGTCACTCCTACAGCACATCTTGCTACCCTCATACATGTCCTGCACCATCCTGACATACTTCTCTGCCACTCCTGACTTCCTCATGACCTTCTCTATACTTCTCCATCAACACTTTTCAAGAAAACATTGCATATGTAGTATTCTTTCTTGAAAAATGAATTATCATGTGATTAAATTGCACAAAAACACCATCAAGGGATATTTCAAAACAGTAAATGAGTTAAATGGTAAAAGAGCACTTCTTTAAATATGAAGATGGTGATTAAATAGCATGATTGTTTGTGACACAGGTGTAGCTTGTGAAGTAGAGCCTGCAATGATCAAAATGTTTTATTTTCCTACAATAGCAAAGCTGCAGACTTCATTTGCTAACCATGGCATTTCTCCATGAAATAACCTTTGACAGAGGCTACTGCATACAGGAACTTTAAAGTCAAATTATATTTGTCAGTCTCTTCCCTCCTGGGATTAATCAATGATATGGATTGGTTTAGGTACCAAACAATGCTCACCTGCATCCACTTCCTTCATTGTATCTGGCTCGTGTTTGTGGCCATCTGTGCAGCATCTGCAGAGCTTCTGCCACAGTGGGCCTTCAGTCCAACGGGGTGATTTATTAGGAAATACATGCTAGATCAGCTCCCGTGAGCACTACTCAGACCTGTACGGCTGGCTCTGGATTCTGTTTGCAAATCTCATTCATCATCCCGCTCCCCCACACCCCCCTCTTCTCACACTGGCACAGAAATTAACATTAGCCAGCAATTATGAGACAACACAGAAAATCCAATCAAACGTCTGACAGTCATCACATAGCAACATTACCTGATGGCAGCTTTGCGGATTCAGCTGTTGCTGACAGTCAATATTAATCTGTATCTATCTGCTGATGTAACCTTTGGCAAAGCACTGAGCTTCCCATGAAACATATATAATAAATGACTAAAACATAAGTATAGCTGCAGATATTCTGAAATTCTCATGTAGAAATAGTGTGACAGACATCTCAGTTTTCAACGAAAGGCACCAGCGTTTGAAGCTTTATAACCAGGTCAACTGTAATAACTCTCTATGCAATAGTCCTGCTCCAGACAGACAGACAGTCAGTGGCCACTGTAGTATTATATAGGATAGACAAAAAAAATCCTCCTGCATTTGTACTTGTCCTATCTTTATGATCACTGAAATGCATCTTACATTTTCATGTCAGAACAAATTACTCATTGCTCACTGACCAAATCACACTTCTGTGCTGGATGTTATGTGTCTGTATTTCACGGAAACATCTGGCACAGTAAATATATCAAACAAGATGGCTTCACTAAAGAATGTCAGGACAGGTGAAAAGAGAACTTGACGGGTAACATCACATTTCAAGTTTGATGGAATCCAGTGCACGCTGGACAGACTACAAATAAAAGATGACTCCCCAGTTTGAAATACAGAAAAAAAAAAACCAACAAGATACCATGTTTCATCCACCATCACAGATTTTTGGTGAGTTTATGGCATCAATCAAGTGTATGTAGTCAAGTAACTTTTTGAAAAAAAAAATTTTGTTGCAAAAATTTTTGTTGCAAGATATGTTTTACTCTTTTTACTCTAACTTGAATCATCCAAATAATGATACACTATCGATAGTGATTTACACTTGTAGGACTGGACTCATTGAAAAGGCGTGTGGCTGGTGACATGGTTTTAGACCCAAAGAGCAGATACGACTCGAGAATAACACAATTAACTCTTTATTGAAGATAATGTGTGTGTGTGTGCGTGTGTGTGTGTGTGTGTGCGCGCGCGCGCGTGCGCGCGCACATGTGTGCATGTCTGTGGAGAAGTGTAATGTATGAATGTATCTGCTGAGGCGAGCAGAGCACCGTGCAACCTGGCAACCCTATGGACACACAAACAGAGGGAGAGTTAGAGGCTAGCCTCGCAGGAGATGCACACAATAGTACTGTGCTTACTGTTTGCGGTATGGAGGTGGAACACAGGTTTAGCTCAGCGGCTGCAGCCAGGAGGACAGTGCCCACAGTCCCGATGGTGGTGGAATGGGCAGGTGAAGCAGTGTAGTTTAGTCCGTCGCCAGGAAAGAGAGAAGTCCGCAGTCACGGATCTCCACCTGTGCACAGGGGCTCAGAGTGGTAAAGGAGTAGATGTAGGCTTACTTGGATAAAGGAGAAGGTAGGTCCTGGTGTCGACGAGCAGGACTGGAGAATAGGTGAGGCTTGGAAGCTCCGCTTTGGAGATTTGGCGAGAGCAGGTCTTGGGGTAAGGAGACAGACAAGTCCACGCTGATCTCAGGGCCTCATGGTTTAAATAGCAAGGCTGGGATGGAGAGCAGGTGTGCGTGCAGCTGATGATAATTGGCAGCCATGACAGTACTCCCCCCCTACGAGACGCCTCTTGGCGGTCGTTCCAGCCTACCTGGGTGCGCCAGGTGGAAGTCCCTGATGAGCTGCTTGTCTAGCATGAAGGATGGACGCACCCAGGATCTCCACTCCGGACCGTAGCCCTCCCAGTCCACCAGGTACTGCAGGCCGCAACCCCGGCTTCGGACGTCCAGGATGGCGTTGACCTTCCAAGCCGGGTCGCCGTCGATCACCATTGGTGGCAGTGGAGCCCTGGGAAGGGGACACAAAGGGCTGGAGCAGACGGGCTTGACCTGCGAGATGTGAAAAGTTGGACAGATGCAGGGAGGAAGGAGCTAGGCGCACAGAGACAGGGTTAATGATGCGACTAATGGGAAAAGGCCCAATGAATCGCTGCGACATCTTTTTCCTCTCAGCCTCCAAGTTAATATGCTTCATCGAAAGCCATACCTGTTGACCCACCTGGTAGGTGGGGGCTGGAGCCCTGTGGCGATTGGCCACCGAGGCGCTGTGCTCTGTCGTGCGCCGTAGTGCCACCTAGGTCACTCTCCAGATCTGACGGCAGCGCTTCAGATGAGCACAGACTGATGCAACGGCGATGTCCCCCTCCTCCTCCGGGAACAGCGGGGGGTTGTAACCCAGCGAGGCCTCGAATGGAGACATGCCAATTGCCAAGGAGATAGTGGTGTTATGGGCATACTCAATCCACGGAACGTGGGAGCGCCACGATGCCGGGTTGGTGTTGGCGACACACCGCAGCGCAGCCTCCAACTCCTGGTTCGCCCGTTCACACTGCCCGTTGCTCTGTGGGTGATAGCCAGAAGATAGACTCACCGTAGCCCCCAGGGCGTTGCAGAACAACCTCCAGCCGGGCATTGGAGAGTGGGATCTACCTGCGCCAATATAGGAGAGGATGAGAACTTGTCCTTCAGATCCGCAAAGGCCGCAGCAACCTCCTCCGTCCACTGAAAGGGCACCTTGGGGGAAGTCAGACGGGTCAATGGAAGAGCAATGAGACTGTAATTTTGGATGAAGCGGCAGTAGATTTAGCAAACCCCAGGAACTGCTGGAGCTACTTCCTTGAGGACGGAGTGGGCCAATCTACCACCGCTTTTACCTTATCGGGGTCCGAGATGATCTCGTTGTGGGAGATTATGAATCCGAGAAAGGATGTTCTGGAGGTATGGAACTCACACTTCTCACCTTTAACGAAGAACTTATTCTCCAACAACTGCTGCAGTACCCACCCCACGTGCACTCAATGCTCCTCCAGGGACTGAGAAAAGATGAGAATATCATCCGGGTAGACAAATACAAACATACCCAAAAAGTCCCCCAGCACATCATTAATCAGCCGCTGGAAGACGGCGGGGGCATTGGTCAACCCGAACGGCATGACCAGGTACTCAAAATGTCCACTGGGAGTCCGGAAAGCCGTCTTCCATTCATCACCCTCCCAGATCCGCACCTGGAGTAGGCGTTGCGGAGGTCCAACTTGGTAAACCAGGAGGCCTCCTGGAGGGAATCAAATGCAGAATTAATGAGTGGGAGAGTGTATTTATCCTTAATGGTAATATTGTTCAGCTCCCAAAAGTCAATACACGGCCTTAGCGAGCCATCCTTCTTGCCAATGAAGAAGAACCCGGCCCCCACCACCGAGGACAATGGCCGGATAATGCCCAAGCTCAATGACTCCTTGATGTACGTTTCCATGGCTTCCCGCTCCGGAGTTGACAGGTTGTAGAGCCGGCTAGACGGCAGCGGAGCTCCAGCACGGAGATTGATGGCACAGTCATATGGGCAGTGGGGGGGAAGTGAAAGGACCTGGGTCTTACTGAAGGCGGCCCCTAAGTCATGATATTCAGGAGGGACTTTAGACAAATCGGTGGGGGGGGGGGGGAGACATCCAGAGGCACGGATGGCGAACACGCAGTGGACTGTAAACAGGCAATCAGGCAGAAAGATCGCCATGCTACCACACTCCCGGAACACGTCAATGGATGGATTATGGAGATGAAGCCAGGGATAGCCGAGGATGACGAGGGAGGAAGAAACCGGCGACACGAACAATCTCAGCTCTTCCCGATGGTTGACTGACACAATCACTGACACTGGGGCGGTCCCATGGGAAACCGTGGCTAAGGGGGCTTTAGACAGGGCAATAAGCCTTAGGGGGGTCTCAAGTAATTGAACGGCAAGCCCCAGCTGGGCTGCCAGTTCCCCCGAAATAAAGCTCTGCTCCGCCCCCGAGTCAATCAGTGCATGTGTAGTTATCTCCCTGTGATCATGAATGAAGCGAAAGGGAAGAAGAAACCGAGAGAGGGGATTTAATTGAGGTGAGTCCGTGAGTCCCCCTACTGCGACGCACGGACTCCCCCTTTTGGCCGAATGGGACATGAATCTACCTCATGCTCCTCGCTCCCGCAGTAGAGGCACAGCCCCAACTCACGGCGGTGCTGTCTCTCTGTCTCTGGTTTTGGTCAAACTACCGGACTTTTGGCTGCATGACCCGAAGTCTTGGTTCCTCCACACCGAGGCCCAATTCGCACTCTGGGGAATAACGGCAGATGACACCAGGTATTACTACGTGGTCGCAGCACTGGACGCTCGCATGGCTCAGCAAGTAGCGAGCCTGCTACAACAGCCCCCAGCCCACGACAAATACGGGGCTCTCAAAGCCGCGCTGACCCGGCGCTACACACTCTCGGACTGTGAGAGAGCGGAGAGGCTCCTGACGCGCTCCGAGTTGGGAGACGGGTCGGCGGTCGAACTGATGGAGAAGATATTGGCGTTGATGGGCACGGACGACGGGCATTTTCTATTTGCCCACCTTTTCCTTCGGAACCTCCCAATGGCGGCCAGAGCGGTCCTTGCCAACTCGCTGTTGCTGGCCGCACATGACTACCGTGCACTAGCCCAGGAGGCAGATCGGATCATCCTCACCACCAGAGCCCTCACAGTGAACGCAGCAGCGTCAGAACCCAAGGAGACGGCCAGCGGAAGCGAGGAGCCAGCGATGGTAGCAGCAGTGCGGGCCAGGAAGCGCCAGAGAGACATGCTCTGCTCCTACCACCGCCGTTTTGGAGAGGACGCACGCCGATGCATGCCACCGTGCCAATTCAAGCATTCAGGAAACGCCAGGACCGGCAGTCGATAGCAGCTGCGACCGCCGGTGAAAAAAGCAAGCTGCTCTACGTGACAGACTCACGCTCGGGGAGATGATTCCTCGTGGACTCCAGCTCCCAAAAGAGCCTCATCCTGCCATCCTATGCCGACCGGCTAGCGGGAACTAGTGGCCCCGAGCTGACGGCCACAAACGGCTCAGACATTAAGACTTTTGGTGAGAGGACACTGACTGTATCCCTGCACGGCCGTACGTACCAGTGGACATTCGTCATAGCGGCATGCAGTTTCCCAATCTTAGACACTGATTTTTTGTGTGCACACGGTCTACTAGTCGATGTTACTAATAGACGCCTGATTAATGCAATGTCTTTTGATTCTCTCCCCTGTACAGCCCGAGGAGCTGGGCCAAAAACGCTAACCAAAGTCACAGCTCCATGTGGTAAGTTCCACACACTGCTCACCCAGTTTCCAGCACTCACGGTCCCGACGTTTTCGGCGGCCATCACTAAACACGGGGTGGAGCACTTTATTACCACCACCGGGCCGCCCGTCTTCACACGACCTCGGTGCCTGGACACAGCTAAACTGGCCATAGCGCGCGAGGAGTTTGCCAACTTGGAAAGGCTGGGCGTCATCAGACGATCAAACAGCCCATGGGCATCCCCACTACATATGGTCCCTAAGGCCGAGGGATTGTGGCGACCTTGTGGAGATTTCCGCAGATTAAACAACGCCACAGTGCATGACCGCTACCCAATCCCCCATATTTTCCCCCAGATTTTTCTGTTCACCTTGCCGGGGCACGTATTTTTTCTAAGACAGACCTGGTCCGTGGTTATCACCAGGTCCCAGTGCGCATGGAGGACATACCTAAAATGGCAGTAATAACCCCGTTTGGTCTGTTTGAGTTTTTACGCATGCCTTTCGGGTTAAAAGGCGCAGCACAGACATTCCAACGCATGATGGATACGGTGTTGCACGATCTGCCTTTTGTGTTCTTCTACCTGGATGACATCCTGGTGGCCAGCGCGTCCGAGGACGAACACGTAGCCCACTTCAGGACGGTTTTCCGGAGGTTGGAGGAGCACAGGTTAATAATCAACCCGGCGAAATGCCAGTTCGGCGTGACAGGGATCGATTTTTTGGGACACCGCATCTCACCGGAGGGATTGATACCCTTGCCGGACAAGGTGTGCACAGTGGCGAATTTTCCCCAGCCTCAGACAGTTAGGGCGCTGCAGGAGTTTTTGGGGATGGTGAACTTATACAATCGTTTCCTCCCCCGCGCAGCCCAGCTCATGCAGCCGTTGTATGCCGCGTTTAAGAAATGGAAGCCGGCGGACAGAGTTGACTGGACTCCTGAGCGGGAGCAAGCGTTTTTCGAGGTTAAAACAGCTCTGGCGAACGCTGCACTGCTGGCGCACCCAGACCCGGCGGCTCAGACTGCGCTCACTACAGACGCATCAGATGTGGCCATAGGGGCCATCGTGGAGCAGTGTGTCGCTGGTTCTTGGCAGCCGCTCGCCTTTTATAACAGGTCTTTGCGGGAAAATGAGCGTAAATACAACGCGTTCGACAGGGAGTTGCTGGCTCTCCACCTGGCCATACGCCACTTCCATTTCTGGCTGGAAGGGCGTGCCTTCACTGCGTTCATGGACCACAAGCCGCTAATGTACGCGATGGCCAAGGTTTTGGAACCATGGTTGGGCCGGCAGCAGAGACAGCTGGTCGCGATCTCGGAGTTTACGACCGACATTCGTCATGTGGCCGGTAAACTCGTGGTGGCTGACTGTCTCTCGAGCGCCTTAGTGGCCCCAGACTATGTGGGGATAGATCACACGGCCATGGCCGCAGAGCAGATCGGCGATGCCGACGTTTGCGCGCTCCAGTCTGGACCAACAGGGTTAAGGCTGGAGAGCAGAGTTATGCAAGACGGGGGGCCCCCCCAGTCTGTGACGTCTCCACGGGCCACCCACGCCCGGTGGTATCACGCGCTTGGCGACGCCGCGTTTTTGAGTCGGTTCACTCCCTGGCGCACCCAGGAGTACGCGCGTCAGTCAAAATGGTGGCAGCAAAGTTTGTCTGGCCGAGCCTGCACAAACAGGTGAAAGAGTGGGCTGCAGCCTGTGTAGCATGCCAACGAGCCAAAGTGCACAGGCACACAAAGGCCCCCCTTGAGCCGTTCCATATCCCGGCTAAGAGGTTCGACCACGCTCATGTGGGCCTCGTCGGCCCCCTCCCGCCATCGCAGGGGTTCACGCACCTCCTGACAGTGGTGGACCGCACCACGCGATGGCCCGAAGCAGTCCCACTAGCTTCCACCGCATCCACAGATGTGGCACGCGCCTTTTTAACAACATGGGTGGCACGTTTTGGCAACCCTTTGGACATCACGTCCGATCGGGGCCTGCAGTTTGTTTCTGACCTCTGGTCCACAATGGCCCGGAGCCTGGGCGTCTCAATTCATCGCACGACCGCGTACAACCCACAGGCCAATGGGTTATGCGAGCGTTTCCATAGGTCACTGAAAGCAGCGCTCAGGGCTTCGCTTACGGATGCAAATTGGGTGGACCGGTTGCCGTGGGTTCTATTAGGGTTGCGTTCCGCACCGAAGGAGGATTTAGTGGCTTCCCCAGCAGAGCTGGGTTTTTTGCAGCCCCTGCGGCTCCCAGGGGAGTTTTTACCAGATAACCCCGCGCCGAACACCCATCCTTCCCCTCGTTCGCAGCATAGCACAGACGCATGGACGCTCCCTGGCCTGGCCCACCACTGTTTTCCCCACGCGTTTGTGCCAAAAACCTTGAAGGACGCAGCGTTCGTGTTTGTCAGGCACGATGCCCGCCAGACCCCATTGCGCTCACCCTACGATGGCCCGTTCAGAGTGCTGGAAACCGGGGACAAACATTTTGATCTGAAGAAGCTTCATTTGTTCTTCACAGCAATATATAACTAATCAAAGTGAGGTCACTTTTTTCTCTGATGTGAGAAAACTCACATTAGAATTGCAGACTGCAGACAACTGCAGTGAACTGCAGACAATGTTCCTCCTGTAATCCCATCACTGTCTGCTGCTGACTGCCTGTCTCTCTGTTTGTTGCCCCATGGAGTTTTTCCTTTCTCTGTCGCACTCCTCCAGACACCAGCTGCAAAATGAACACAGCAGTGATGAAGTTGGGCTCCGCTGTGAACCCAGTACAGGAGAAGCCACGGACAACAATTAATGCCTGGCTTAATGTTAGGCAGCGCAGACCAATGATGTTCACATGCATTTTCACTTCGTACACGAGCATGTCTATTTCCTTAGCACAGAAAGAATCTGCTCTCTCAGGTAAATATAGCAAAAAAGCAATCCACCTGCTAAAAGTAAGAAGAGAACCCATTCTGATTGGGTTGTTGCATGTTATGCCCAAAACACAATTGTGAATAATGAAGAGAGTTGGAGCGATCTTTTGCGCTTTTTGCCAGGGCAAAGTCTGTTTTCTCCACTGTTGCAATGGCAAAATGGACAAGGACCCACTCATAAAGGAGTTTTACAGTTGTGACTATTGACAAGATTGTCATAATGTAGCCTCAAGCATTACTCAGAGTATGTCCAAACAATGTACTTGGGTAAAAGTATAGTTTTCCTTTCAAAAATGTACTCAGGGATAAAAGGGTATCCTGCAATTAATCTATTCTTAAAAGTGCAATCCTCTGAAAGAATTAATTGCGTACATAAATATAGATAGTTACTTCCAACCACTGGTTGTTGTGCTTCAGATCCTGCATCATATTTGCTTGAAATCATCCTCAGGCCTTGTACTTATCCTCACCTTGTGAGACATGCAGGCACACAAAACAACCCAAACAAAAAAAAGACAAGAGGATTAAAGCTCAATACCTCTTCCAGGGTGACAGAGAGGGATGAAACAATGCCAGGCAGAAAACCACTCTGCAAATCCTTTGCTAACCTCATTATAACCTCAAAGGGAGATAAGTGAGGCAGAAAGGGAAAATCGCCCATGCCTTCAGTCATGACAGACAGCTGATCATTTCTTATTAGCATCATGGGCCTTTGGTTCTCTTGACTCAGATTTAGGAAGGGTGAAATGCCATGAGCCAAAACAAAAAGCAGCTTTTCGAGATCTCAGTGAATCACTTCGGTTTATTATCAAGGTTATGCACTCACATGATTGGCAGCTATCGGCAATTTAGTAAATGCCTGATACTGGCTTTTCTGAGGTGTTGGATCAGTTTATGTCAATGATACAATGATTTTTCACAAGATTAAACCTGCCAATCTGACATGGACCTATTCATTGTTCAGCATTGGGTGGTGTCCTATATATTCTGGCACCACAATCCTTTTTGGTCATTGTGTGGCAAGTTTGGTTGGGCCTATGTGGATCTGGGATGTTTCTTCTTCTTTTAGATTTGATTGGCGGTTGGCAACCAGCTTACAGGTGCATTACCGCCACGTACTTCACTCTATGTCATCACTCCATCTAAATCCGGATCTGGGATGTTGGTGTCCCCAGAAACAGCATGCTCTCATCCAAGCACATGATATTGTATATTGCTGCTTGGTCTGCATAACAGGTCAGATGCCTCAACGAATTCTCATTCCACAGTGTAGCAGTCACAGTCATAACAAGCTATTCTGCGTCACACCTCTGACGCTTTTTGGACAACCATGTGACACCATTTCAAAAGCACACAATTTCAAATTGGACACTGTCGTACTCAGTCATCCCGCTCCTCTATGTGCTTATTTTTATCCTTGGCCTCTCTGGAAACGGCATCGTCACCTTCACCGTGTGGAGAGCCCAGGGCAAGCGGCGAGCTGCAGACATCTACATCGGTAACCTGGCGCTGGCTGACCTCACCTTCATGGTCACCCTCCCTCTGTGGGCCGTCTACACCGCCATGGGCTACCACTGGCCCTTCGGGGTGGCCCTGTGTAAGATCAGCAGCTACATGGTGCTCCTGAACATGTATGCCAGCATCTTCTGCCTCACCTGCATGAGCTTTGACCACTACCTGGTCATCGTCCACTCTCTGTCCAACAACCAGCTGCGCACACGTGACCACATACAGGGCTCTCTGGCTGCCATCTGGCTGCTCTCCGTTCTACTGGCTGCGCCGACCCTTGTCTTCCGCACCACCAAAGATGACTTGGAGACCAACCACACGTCCTGTGCCATGGACTACAGCTTAGTGGTGACAAACAAAGATCAGGAAAACCTGTGGATTTCCGGGTTTTTGATCTCTTCTTCTGTTCAGGGCTTCCTCCTGACGTTCCTGGCAATGATGATTTGCTACTGCTTTATCGGCTGCACTGTCACCCGCCACTTTAACATCCTCCACAAGGACGAACAGCACAAGAAGAGGCTCCTTAAGATCATCACCACTCTGGTGGTGGTCTTTGGCACCTGCTGGATTCCCTTCCAAGCCTTGAAGATTGCTGACGCCTTCGTCTACCTGGAGTTGTTCCCCAGCACCTGTGCCTTCCTGTGATTCCTGCTGCTGGCTCACCCCTACGCCGCCTGCCTGGCCTACTTCAACAGCTGCCTCAACCCGTTTCTCTACGCCTTCTTCAACCCACATTTCAGGTCCCAGTGCCTGTACCTGCTCAAGTTGAAGAAGTCAGGGGAGGCTGTGGACAACGCAGCTGAAGTAAAGGGGTGAATTTCTAGGCATAACCATTTCAGCGGGTGCAAACATTTTGTGCACTGATGACTGTACAGTTTGTGATTTTAACAGCTTGACATGCACCATGCAGCATGACATGGTGGCCGGGTTTCCACCCATGGGACCCGGCCGGGCTCAGCCCAAAGGAGTTACATGGGTCCGCCCTCCAGTGGGCTCACCACCTGCAGGAGGGATCATGGGGGTCCGGTGCTATTTGGAATAGGTGGCGGTCAAATGCGGAGACCTTGGCGGACTGATCCCAGGCTTTCTAAACTGGCTTTTGGTACGTGGAATGTCACCTCTCTGGTGGGGAAAGAGCCTGAGCTGGTGTACGAGGTTGAGAGGTACGGGCTAGATATAGTCGGCCTCACCTCAACACACAGCTACGGTTCCGGAACCAGTTTCCTGGAGAGGGGCTGGAGCTTGGCCTTTTCTGGAGTTGCCCCGGGCGAGAGGCAACGTGCAGGGGTGGGTATTCTTGTATCCCCCTACCTTGCTGCCTCTATATTGGTGTTTTCCCCGGTGGACGAAAGGGTTGCTTCCCTGTGCCTTCGGGTTGGGAAATGGGTCCTGACCATCATTTGTGCCTATGCACCAAATGATGTTTCAGAGTACCCACCCTTTTTGGAGTCTCTGACTGGGGTGCTGGAGAGTGCTCTTCTTGGAGACTCCATTGTCCTACTGGGGGACTTCAATGCGCACGTGGGCAACAACAGTGAAACCTGGAAGGGGTGATTGGGAGGAACGGCCTGCCCAATCTGAACCCAAGTAGTGTTCAGTTATTGGACTTCTGTGCTAACCACAGTTTGTCTATAACGAACACCATGTTCAAGCATAAGGGTGTCCATATGTGCACCTGGCACCAGGACACCCTAGGTCGCAGGTCGATGATCGATTTTGTTATTGTGTCATCAGACCTGCGACCGTATGTCTTGGACACTCGGGTAAAGAGAGGTACAGAGCTGCCAACTGATCACCACCTGGTGGTGAGTTGGATCTGATGGCAGGGGAGGATGCCATTCAGACCTGGTAGACCCAAACGTATAGTGAGGATGTGCTGGGACCGTCTGGCTGAGGCCCCTGTCCAGGAAGTCTTCAACTCCCACCTCCGGAAGAACTTCAACCACATTCCGAGGGAGTCTGGAGACATGGAGTCTGAATGGGCCCATGTTCTCCACCTCTATTGTTGAAGCGACGGCCCAGAACTGCGGCCGCAAAGTGGTCGGTGCATCTCGTGGTGGCAACCCCCGAACCAAGTGGTGGACACCAGTGGTGAGGGGGGCCATTAAGCTGAAGAAGGAGTCCTATCAAGCTTGGTTGGCTTGTGGGCATCCCGAAGCAGCCGAGGTGTACCGGCAGGCCAAGCGGAGTGCAGCTCGGGTGGTTGCTGAAGCAAAAACCCGGGTAAGGGAGGAGTTCGGTGAGGCCATGGAACAAGACTTTCGGTCGGCCTCGAAGAGATTCTGGCAAACTGTCCAGTGGCTCAGGAGGGGGAAGCAGCTCCCTGTCCACACTGTGTATGGTGTGGATGGGGCGCTGTTGACTTCGACTGGGGATATCATCAGGCGGTGGAAGGAATACTT
Source organism: Pholidichthys leucotaenia (assembly GCA_020510985.1). Lineage (NCBI taxonomy): Eukaryota > Metazoa > Chordata > Actinopteri > Cichliformes > Pholidichthyidae > Pholidichthys > Pholidichthys leucotaenia. The sequence continues at coordinate 164,848,187 of CM035838.1, read as the reverse complement.
TGAGGATGTCCTAAATTCCACTGATACGCCTTCCACAGAGGAAGCAGGGTTTGTGGACAGGGGGGATGACTTGCCTATCACAGGAGCTGAGGTCGCCAAGGGGGTTAAAAATCTCCTTGGTGGCCGGGCCCCGGGGGTGGACGAGATTCGCCCTGAGTACCTCAAGGCCCTGGATGTTGTAGGGCTGTCATGGTTGACATGCCTCTGCAACATTGCATGGAGGTTGGAGGCAGTGCCTTTGGCATGGCAAACCGGGGTGGTGGTTCCTCTTTTCAAAAAAGGGGACCGAAGGGTGTGCTCCAACTTTAGAGGGATCACACTCCTCAGCCTCCCTGGGAAGGTCTATGCCAAGGTACTGGAGAGGAGAGTCCGGCCGTTGGTCGAACCTCGGATTCAGGAGGAGCAATGTGGTTTTCATCCTGGCTGTGGCACATCAGACCAGCTCTTTACCCTCTCGAGAATTCTCGAGGGTTCGTGGGAGTTTGCCCAACCAGTTTACATGTGTTTTGTGGACTTGGAGAAGGCATTCGACCGCGTCCCTCATGGTTTTTTGTGAGGGGTGCTTCGGGAGTATGAGTTATCAGGCTTGTTGTTACGAGCTATTCGGTCTCTGTACGACCGTTGTGAGAGTTTGGTTCGTATTGCCAACACTTGGTCGGACTCATTCCCAGTGAGAGTTGGACTCCGCCAGGGCTGCCCTTTGTCACCAATCCTGTTCATAATTTTTATGGACAGGATTTCTAGGCGCAGCCAGGGAATGGAGGGTGTCATGCTTGGTGACCACAGGATCTCATCTCTGTTGTTTGCAGATGATGTTGTCCTGTTGGCTTCATCCAGCAATGACCTACAGTTCTTGCTGGGACGGTTTGCCGCTGAGTGTGAAGCGGCTGGGATGAGAATCAGCACCTCCAAGTCCGAGTCCATGGTCCTCAGCCGGAGAAAGGTGGATTGTCCTCTCCGGGTTGGGGACAGGCTCCTGCCCCAAGTGGAGGAGTTTAAGTATCTCGGGGTCTTATTCATGAGTGAGGGGAGAATGGAGCGAGAGATTGACAGACGGATCGGAGCAGCATCTGCAGTGATGAGGACGTTGTACTGGTCTGTTGTGGTGAAGAGGGAGCTGAGTTCTAAGGCAAAGCTGTCGATTTACCAGTCAATCTACGTTCCTACTCTCACCTATGGTCACGAGCTTTGGGTAATGATCGAAAGAAAGAGATTGCGGATACAAGCAGCTGAAATGAGCTTTCTCCGCAGGATTGCTGGACTCACCCTCAGAGACAGGGTGAGGAGCTCAGTCATCCAGGAGAGGCTCAGAGTAGAACCGCTGCTCCTCCACACTGAAAGGAGTCAGTTGAGGTGGTAGGGGCATCTGATTAGGATGCCTCCTTGACGCCTCCCACTTGAGGTGTTTTGGGCACGTCCCACTGGGAGGAGACCCTGGGGCAGACCCAGGACTCAGTGGAGAGACTATGTTTCCCAGCTGGTCTGGGAACACCTTGGTATCCTCTCTGAAGAGCTGGAGCAGGTGGCTGGGAAGAGGGAAGTCTGGGCTTCTCTGCTTGAACTGCTGCCTCCACGACCCGGATCTCCGGAAAAGTGGTAGAAGATGGATGGATGGATGGATGGACAATTTCAAATAAGGAGTCAGATTGGGGATGGAGGATGGGTAAAACACTAGCCTCACATGCAAGCAACCTGAGTTCCACTTTACTTCAGTACTCATCTGTGTTCACGTTCACTTTTACCTGCTTATTAATTTGACCATTGAATAGACTTATGTGTAGGCCCTAAATCAACATGGATAGGGTTACTATAAAATGCCAGTCCATTACACATACAGCGAGGAAAATAAGTATTGAACACGTCAACATTTTTCTCCTTAAACATATTTCTAATGGAGCCATTGACCTGAGATTTTCAACAGATATCATTAACAACCAAAGTAATCCATACATACAAAGAAACCAAGACAACTGTGTTCACAAAACAAGTTATATTTAATAAAGTGGAATGATACAGGGAATAAGTATTGAACACCCTTGGGGAAATTCATTTAATATTTAGTAGAAAACCCTTTGTTGGTAATAACAGCTTACAGACACCTCCTGTATGGAGAAACTAGGCACAGGCATTGCTCAGGATTGATTTTAGCCCATTCTTCCACACAAACTGTCTTCAAATCTTAAAGATTCCGTGGGTCTCCTCTATGAAATCTGATCTTCAGTTCATTCCATAGATTTTCAATTGAATTCAGGTCAGGTGACTGACTGGGCCATTCTACCAGCTTTATTTTCCTTCTCTGGAGCCAGTTGGGAGTTTCCTTGGCTGTGTGTTTGGGATCACTGTCTTGCTAAAATGTCCACCCTCATTTCATCTTCAGCATCTTGGCAGATGATAACAGGTTCTTATCAAGGATGTCTCTGTACATTTGTCCAGCTTTCCTTCAATTATATGAAGTCTGCCTGTACCATGTGCAGAAAAACACCCCCACACCATAATGGGAGTGCAGTGTCATTTCTCCTCCAAACATGCTGTGCATTCTGGCATCCAAAAAGTTCAATTTTAGTCTCATCTGACCAGACTATATTCTCCCAGTATTTTACTGGCTTGTCCAAATGTTGTACAGCAAACTTTAAACGAGCTTCAACATGCTTTTTCGGATAGTACATTACAGGTTAAAAGAAACTGTATAATATAACAACAAGGTCAAATTAGACAAAGACTCCTTCTACTATACAATTCCACGTGAGTTATCCGAAATGGGTGATGGCTGAAGCCGCAGCTTATATTGCCCACCCATATTTCATCCAAGAATTCAAAGGAGAAAAAAGAGAAAACAAGACAAGAGCGATTACAATTTAAAACAAGGCTAAGACAAAATGTGACTGAGAGAAAAAGAAAACTGAGCTAGTCTAAGTTAAGCGGTTACTATTCAAAAACAAATCTAAGACATAGTGTCACAGAGAAAAAAAGAAAAAAAGAAAAAACTAAGCTACAACACAACACAGGCTGGAAATGTCAATCCTTATGTGAGTTTACATGTCGTCTTGTAAATATGTTTGGAGTATTTCTTCCTTTAGTTTTTGTTTAAATTGTCCAAGCTTTGTACATTATTTTAATTCAGGTCCAAAATCGTTCCATAATCTGACTCCTTGCACTGAAATACAGTGTTGCTTGGTGGTTGTTCTCACTGTAGGCTTTTGAAATATACATGTTCCTCTGAAGTGATATCGTTTCTCCCTTGTTTGGAACAACTTTTGGATATTTGCGGGCAGTGATAGATTCTTCACTTTGAACATTATTATTGCGGTTTTAAAGTCAATCAGATCTTTCAACTTGAGAGTTTTTTGTTTAAGAAAAAGTGGGTTTGTTGGTTCCCTGTAAGCTGCTTTGTTGATTATTCTAATAGCTCTCTTTTGAAGCATAAAGAGTGGATATATGTTTGTTTTATATGTATTTCCCCATACTTCATTACAATATGTCATGTATGGGAGTATTAATGAACGGTACAAGGTGTATAGTGTGGGTTGATTCAGCAAATTTTTCACTCTGTGTAATATTGCAATTGATTTGGATACTTTACCTTTTATATAATTAATATGTGGCTTCCAACACAGTTTGTTATCAATTATTACTCCAAGGAATTTAGTTTCGGATACCCTTTCAATCTCTACACCATTTACACTGAGTTTGGGTACTGGGTAGTTGTGATGGTTGTTAAAGACTATAAATTTTGTCTTGCTTAAATTGAGCGTTAATTTGTTTGAATCAAACCACAGTTTCAGCTTTCCTAATTCTTTTCCGAGTGTATCCAGAAGTTGTTCCAAATTGTTTCCACTGCATAGCAGATTAGTGTCATCAGCAAACAATATTAAGTCCATTTTTTCTGAAACTTTACATATATCATTTATATACATATTGAATAATAATGGTCCCAAAACTGAACCCTGTGGGACTCCACAGGTGACCTTCAGTAACTCTGAGTTTTTGCTGTTAACACATGCAAACTGATATCTATTCTTTAAGTAACTACTTAACCAGGACAGTGCTACCCCTCTAATACCACAATTTTGTAGTTTCTTTAATAATAGATTGTGATCTACTGTATCAAATGCTTTTTTAAGATCCAGGAATACTCCAACTGAATACTCTTTATTTTCAATGGCTGTTGATATTTTTTCTGTAAATTCCATTAAGGCATATGCTGTTGTCCTTTTGTGTCTGAACCCATATTGCTGCTCACACAATAAATCATTCTTCAGTATGAAGTTGTCAATTCTCTCATAGAATATTTTTTCAAGTATCTTGGAAAATTGCGGTAATAGTGAAATTGGTCTGTAGTTGGAGAGTTCCCCTCTGTCGCCTGTCTTGTAAATCGGAATTACTTTAGCTATTTTCATTGCATTGGGAAATATACCTGATTGGAAAGACAGGTTACAGATATACGTCAGTGGTTTCACTATGCATTCGATAACAGTTTTGACTAGTAGCATGTCAATACCATCGCAGTCAGTAGATGTTTTACTTTTGAACGATTTAACAATTTCAATGACCTCTCTTTCGTCTGTGTTATTTATGAAGATGGTGTCTTTTACAGCAGTGTTATTGCATATTGTATCACCTGTAGGCGCCGTAGTGGGTATCTCTCGGGCCAGTTTAGGTCCAATGTTAAAAAAAAAATTATTAAATTCATCTGCAGGTGAAGCTATATTCACATTCGGAGTCGATTTATTATTTTTTGGAATATTAGTTGGGTAGCTGGTATTTCTGCTTTTATTTCCAAGGATACTGTTGATTATTGTCCATGTATTTTTAATATTGTCTTTGTTTTTTTCCAGTTCTTTACTGTAATAGTCTCTTTTACTGCATCTTATTATATATGTTAACTTATTTTTGTATGTTTTATACCGTTGCTCTGCTTCTTTTGTCCTTTTCTTTATGAAAGCTTTATATAATAAATTTTTCTTTTTACACGCCTTTTGTAGTCCTTTGGTTAACCATGGTTTGTCAGCAGATTTGTGTTTAAGCTTTTTTTTAACTAATGGGCAGTTTTTTTCATAAAGAGTGGTTACAATGTTTATAAATGTGTCATAGGCTTCATTTACATCTGATACATAGACTTCTGTCCAGTCTTGCTTCAGCAAGTCCTCTTTAAAAGAACTGATTGCGTTTGGTGATTTGTGTCTGAACGATTTTGAGATTTTTTCTGGGTTGGGCCCCGTGTGGCCATGGATAAGTGCAAAGATTGGCAAGTGGTCGCTTATATCATTTATCAATAATCCACTTTCTATTTTCTTATCGAGAACATTGACAAACAGGTTGTCAATAAGTGTAGCAGAGTGAACTGTGATTCTACTGGGATGTGTTATTGTGGGATATAGACTCATGCTGTACATAGAGTTCATGAACTCTGTAACTACATTTTGTTGATGTGGATTAAGTAGATCAATATTGAAATCTCCACAAATTGCTACCATTTTCTTACAAGTAATATTATTGTACAGCTCGACTAATTTATCTCTGAATGTCTCAATGCAAGTTCCCGGCGTTCTGTATATGCAGCTTATGATTAGATTTTTTGTTTTGTCTAGGTCAATCTCAACAGTAACACATTCCAAAATCCCTGGTAGTGCTGAGGACATTTCATTTACAAGCTTACATCTATATAGGTCATCAACATACAGTGCAACACCACCACCCTTTTTTTGAGATCTGTTAATGTTAAACATCTGATATCCCTCTATTGCCATCAGGGGAGCCTGGTCTTCATTAAGCCAGGTTTCCGAGACTGCAATGGCTGTGAATTTTCTGTTTAGCTGTTTTAAATAGTCCTGAATCTGTGAGAAGTTTTTGTTAAGACTTCTGCTATTGAAGTGTATTATTGACAGTTTACCATCTAATTGCACTTGACTTTTGAATTGCTTTTCAGTGTAATATTCACAGTGGTTATGAATATTATTGAAAAAGTGGTTATCGGGGTCAATATCATTCTCCATCTCTTGTGGTTTATGTTCAGCATAGTGGCATATTTTTAGAGTTTAATTTTTCTCACTCTGTGTTTCATAGTCAGTGTTCATTTGTATTTATCTAAGTCAGTAGCATCTCTGATCATTATACTTTTTGCTTGCTCAGGTGTTTCTTCAGCAATGGAATCTTGGAGGTGAGCAGGCATAGAGCCCATGTTGGCTGAGTGCATTCCTTATTGTTTTCTTTGAAACAGCAGTACCCGCTAACTTCAGGTCTTTCTGGAGCTCTCCATGAGTGGTCTTTGGCTCTTGCATTACTCTTCTGATAATTCTTTTGACTCCTCTATCAGTAATTTTGCAAGGAGCTCCTGGTCATGGCCGGTTTATGGTAAAATTAGGTTCTTTCCACTTCCAAATGATGGCTCCAACAGTGCTCACTGGAACATTCAGCAGTTTAGAAATGCGCATGTAACCAATGCCATCATTATGTTTTGCAACAATAAGGTTGTGGAGGTCTAGAGAGAGCTCTTTGCTTCTCCCCATCATGAGTTCTTTGTGGTGTGACAATCTGATATTCACAGACCTTTTTAAAGGCTATCAGTCAGGACTTAACCAACTGAAATTAATTTGCACTGATTGGGGATGGGAAGGCTTCCTAAATTCTGATGGATTTCAGCTGGTTTCTTGGCTTTCTATGCCTTTTTGCACCTCTTTTTCTTCATGTTTTCAATGCTTTTTCCCTGTGTCATTCCACTTTATTAAATTTAACTTGTTTAGTGAACAGAGTTGCCTTGATTTCTTTGTATGTATTGATTACTTGGGTTGTTACTGATATCTGGTGAAAATCTCAGGTCAGTGGCTCCATTAGAAATATGTTTAATGTGAAAATGTTGACATGTTTAATACTTATTTTCGCCACAGCATGCATGACAGAAAGCATGTCACATTATACAGTATAACACAGCAACACATTATACACAACAGGAGTGATTCTGGACTCATTCAGTTTATTTTCACATTCCTTGAACATCCTTCAGCAGTTTTTTATGTTGTGTTAGCCTGTATTGTCCTGCCTGGAGAGGCTGCTGTCATTGAGTGTGTACCATTGCCATGACAGCATTTGTTTAGTTTAGGACAGCAATACATGTTAGAGTAATGACTTCCTTGAATAAGAGGAACCAGGTTTTCCCAGGGGATGATCAGTGACTAATGTTCTTCACTTCAGCTGCCAGTACTTTTAATTTTCTGGCTTATCAGTGAACATTGATTGTAGAAGTGATCAATACTTTAGTGGCTGCTATGGGAAACACATCACCATTGTTAAACCCAGCACAAGATAGATGGATAGATAGATCGATAGATAGATAGATAGATAGATAGATAGATAGATAGATAGATAGATAGATAGATAGATAGATAGATAGATAGATAGATAGATAGATAGATAGATAGATAGATAGATACAGTGGGGCAAAAAAGTATTTAGTCAGCCACCAACTATGCAAGTTCTCCCACTTAAAAGATGAGAGAGGTCTCCAATTTTCATCATAGGTGTACCTCAACTATGAGAGACAAAATGAGAAAAAAAAATCCAGAAAATCACACTGTAGGATTTTTAATGAATTAATTGGTAAATTCCTCAGTAAAATAACTATTTGGTCACCTACAAACAAGCAAGATTTCTGGCTCTCACAGACCTGTAACTTCTTCTTTAAGAGGCTCCTCTGTCCTCCACTCGTTACCTGTATTAATGGCACCTGTTTGAACTCGTTATCAGTATAAAAGACACCTGTCCACAACCTCAAACAGTCAGACTCCAAACTCCACTATGGCCAAGGCCAAAGAGCTGTCAAAGGACACCAGAAACAAAATTGTAGACCTGCACCAGGCTGGGAAGACTGAATCTGCAATAGGTAAGCAGCTTGGTGTGAAGAAATCAACTGTGGGAGCAATTATTAGAAAACGGAAGACATACAAGACCACTGATAATCTCCCTCGATCTGGGGCTCCACGCAAGATCTCACCCCGTGGGGTCAAAATTATCACAAGAACGGTGAGCAAAAATCCCAGAACCACACAGGGGGACCTAGTGAATGACCTGCAGAGAGCTGGGGCCAAAGTAACAAAGGCTACATAAGAAACACACTATGCCGCCAGGGACTCAAATCCTGCAGTGCCAGACGTGTCCCCCTGCTTAAGCCAGTACATGTCCAGGCCCATATGAAGTTTGCTAGAGAGCATTTGGATGATCCAGAATAGGATTGGGAGAATGTCATATGGTCAGATGAAACCAAAATAGAACTTTTTGGTAAAAACTCAACTTGTCATGTTTGGAGGAGAAAGAACACCATACCTACTGTGAAGCATGGGAGTGGAAAAATCATACTTTGGGGCTGTTTTTCTGCAAAGGGACCAGGACGACTGATCCGTGTAAAGGAAAGAATGAATGGGGCCATGTATCGTGAGATTTTGAGTGAAAACCTCCTTCCACCTGCAAGGGCATTGAAGATGAAACGTGGCTGGATCTTTCATCATGACAATGATCCCAAACACACCACCCGGGCAATGAAGGAGTGGCTTCGTAAGAAGCATTTCAAGGTCCTGGAGTGGCCTAGCCAGTCTCCAGATCTCAACCCCATAGAAAATCTTTGGAGGGATTTGAAAGTATGTGTTGCCCAGCGACTGCCCCAAAACATCACTGCTCTAGAGGAGATCTGCATGGAGAAATGGGCCAAAATACCAACAACAGTGTGTGAAAACCTTGTGAAGACTTACACAAAACGTTTGACCTCTGTCATTGCCAACAAAGGGTATATAACAAAGTATTGAGATGACCTTTTGTTATTGACCAAATACTTATTTTACCAAGGAATTTACCAATTAATTCATTAAAAATCCTTCAATATGATTTTCTGGGTTTTTTTTTTTTTCTTATTTTGTCTCTCATAGTTGAGGTATACCTATGATGAAATTTGGAGACCTCTCTCATCTTTTAAGTGGTAGAACTTGCACAATTGGTGGCTGACTATATACTTTTTTACCCCACTGTACAACATCAAACTACTCTCCCTGAAGACACTCTCGTAGCGGGAGATAGCTGCTAGCTCATCAGTCTTACTGAGTAGCGATCGAACATTCCCCATAATAACGGATGGGGGGGATGGGTCTGTATCTTATATTCTTCGCCCGCCATCTTACTCCAGCCTGACACCCACGCCGTTTCCGTCTTATTTCTCCCGGTATGTCGAGCTTTTGCGTTAGCATCGTGGGCCAGTTAAGTGCTAACAGCTGGTCTCTATTGTACTGCCTCCTGCAATAAACAGTGGCTCCGTCCGCTGGCTCAGGAGACATTTGGGCGATCTACATGTTCGGATGGAATAAAGGTGACACTGGATCATAAAGACTGGCAAGAGAGCCAGATAGTAAATAGAAATAGGCAGAAATTGATCCGCTGTTGCAAAAAGGCAGCCTACTCGTGTGGCGCCGGAAGTATATAATATATAAGTATATCCTGAATGAAAACCTGCTCTGGAGCGCTCTTAACCTCAGTCTGGGGCGATGGTTCATCTTTCAGCAGGACAACAATCCTAAGCACACAGCCAAGATATTGAAGGAGTGGCTTCACGACAACTCTGTTAAGGCGCTTTTCCATTAGCCCCGCTTAGCCCCGATTAGAAAACCCGACTCGACTCACTTCGACTCTGTTCGCCCTCGGTTGTGTTTCGACATTACTGCTGACACGCCTAGGGTGGGTGGGATTTTTTGAACAGCAAGGCGGCGCCACACTCTCGTGACGTGAAGCGCGCGACCCAAGCAAACATAACATGGCTGCTCTACAAGGCGACTCCTCGGTCTGTGGCTTTTTTCGTCGTAAATACCAAAAAGGACCGCCAGATAAGGGTACAGGCAGCAAAACGAAACACTCTGGAATAGTTCTGCAGCTTCACGGAGAGCCGAAGACATGAGGATACAAACTAGGTCATATATGACGGTAAGCTAACGGTTGCTAATGCTAGTTTGCTGTAAGTACGTCGTGCTACAGTGTAATGTCTGCAAGTTAGGTACTAAAATATGTATGCTGTGTGTGTGTGTTTCAGATGGCTCTGTTGTTGGGAAATTACCTCTTCAAACGGTCGCTCTGGCTCAGCACAGCCTCTCACTGATGTCATCAGCCTGTCACTGATGTCAGCACAGCTTCACCAACGATCAGTGGTTATAGAGCTTAAGAATGTCTGTAGAAACGTTTATTTCCTGTGCAACAAATTGCTCTGCTCTGCGTGAAAATCATGGAGAGACTGTTCAGACATCATGGACGTACCTGCTTCTGCAGCACTGAGTCTGAGGTGGTGTCATAGAAAAAAATGATCAGCTGGCACAACTTGATCGCCAGTTTAATAACTATATTAGCCACAAAATATGTATTCAAAAAGTAAACAGTACTGAGTTACGTATAATAAGATATATTTGATAGTTATGATGTATTTTAGGCCAAAACAAACTTGATCTAGGATTAAAGGCAATTAAAATAATGCAGTCACAAGGTTACATGGAAAATAATTGATTTACTAGATACATGTACTGTAGAAATATATATTTTCTGCATCAACAACGTACTATACATGCATTCATGTAGTATTGCACTGGGAATTGCACTGACAATAAACCTCTTAAGTTTTTGCAGATGTCTCTTTTTTATATGTGAAGGTTACCACCATGTGGCACAAATTAAATACTGAAAGATTGGAAAAGCTGTCTAAGAACAATCCAGCAGTTTGAGAAATCACTTTTGGTTTGGTGTAAGTCTGTCAACAGAATTATGAACCATAAAGCAGTTTGTGTTAAAATGTTAAATCCCATTAAACCTAATCCGGGGGCTTCCAATCAGGTGTCATGGGGGGCCAAGACCCTGCAGGTTCTCTTCTATCCAGTCTCTTCAGCAGGTGTTGTCACTGATCTGCAGTCAGTGGAAGAAGTTCAGTGGAATCTGCTGTTGAAGACAGTGGTTGGAGGTAAAGCCTGCAGGGTCTTGGCCCTCCATGGCACATGATTGGACACCCCTGCCCAAACCCATTATGATGAAGAGCAGATGCTAATATGACCCAGAATTCATCCATATACATCCAACAATACAGTCTTCAGTTAATAAAATAATTGTTTTGGTTACTTTTTTCTTAAAAATGAGCCATTATTTTCAAGGTCACCAATAAATCCTTTGTACAGTTGGCTCTTTTCCCACCAGTGTCTTAACAGACAAAATGGAAAATCATGATGCAAACACTTAGGTCATTAAATTGTTTATTACAATCAGCAGCAAATTCCAGATTATTCAGAATGTGCAAAATTCAAACTGTAAAAAAGAATAAAACTGGAATGGGTCACACACGGCTGCCACGCTCCCTCACTGAGAAGCAACTGGATCGGCCCCTGGTCCTGGTCCAGCAGATCTTCAGCCTGCATCTCTGTAAATATTGAGGCAAGGTGTAGAGGAGCTTGAAATAACGAGGCGATGTGACTCATAAACCAAAGTTTATTATCAGCTGCTCTAACAAGTCTCATCTAGGTACAGCAGCAGAAGAAGTAAGAGAGCGAACACCTTCGGCTCTACGAACTTATGCTCGCACATAACAAAAGACATGCATATCAAAAGCTGACATCCCTCATTATCTTAATCCCCCCATTGTCTTCGTACTCCTCCTCCTGGCCCTGGGGGGTCAGGGCAACCCATCCGGTCTCCACCGCAGTGCCTTGGATGCTCTTTAATCTTCACTGGCGGTTGAGACTCTTTGTCCTGTTCTGAGGTGTGAAGTCGCCTTACATATGTAATCACCAAACACTCTCACATGCTTGAACATATGTTGGTTATGGAATATATGATTAATATAGACCACACAAGGTCCAGTTGGGGTGGACATTTTCCCTCTTGCATAGACAAAAGACAAATGGGTAGTGGTTAGTTAAAGCAAGTGTAAAACATATTTGGGAAATACACTTGTTGCTAAAAGCCAGTGGTGGAATGTGAATTATTGAATGAATCTTTATTTCGGATTGATTAAAGGTAAAGACTAAAAGAAAATAGAATAATATAACAAAGGGGGAAAAATCTAACAAGGTCAAATTAAACAATAACTCCTCTGATTATACAGTTCAACATAGGTTATCTGAAATGGGTGATGGCTGAAGCTGCAGCTTATATTGCCCACCATATTCCATCCAAGAATTCAAAAGAAAAACAAAACAGGAGGGATTACAATTTGAATGTGACAATAAAGTACTTCGTTGTTATATTTAACCACAATTTTCATGTAGCTGCGCTTCACTAGATTTTACAAGGGCTGGGTTACATTTAAAATCATCTGTTTTTACTGTGGCCTCAGCAGTCAGAATGAATTAATACATTTACTTGAATGGAATATAGTACTTTAACTGAAGGTGTGCATCACAGAGTATGGAGTCACTCAGTCAAAATATGAAGTTTTTATCAATAAAAGTTTGTCTTGTCTGTAAAAGTGTCTCTTGTTGCCCTGGCTTCATGTGTGGGCGGTGTTTTGGACTAGCATTGCTAAAATATAAAAGGAAGCACTACAATGGGTCTCAAATATTTGTAATGTGTCCTGTTACTGCATGAGTTTATTGACGTTAGACTATAAACTACACATATAAAGTAAATTATATTGATAACTGAACATCTCACATTTGCCAAAACATACAGTTATGAACATAACTCACAAAGGATCAAAAAAAGTGATCTGACAAAAAAATAAATACATTAACAAGCGGTTTATTTTACAGTTGATGTGCCATATTCACACAATCAAATAAATCTCAGTTCAGTCCCTTTAATATTAAGTGGAAACTGTGCTACTTTGGTTTTGACACTTTACCTATAAAAGCAAAGGGTTTCAGTACTTTCCACAGTGGCGAGGTAGGTTGTGGGGTGGCTGATTTCGTCTTGCCTAGACGAACGACAGAAATGGATAAGATAAGATAAGATAAGCCTTTATTAGTCCCACAACGGGGAAATTCCAGGATTGCAACAGCACAGGGATAGCAACACTCAGAGCAACAATCAGAAGGCAAGAAAAAACAAGCAAGCAAGAGCAGCTAATATACATATGTACATATTACTATAAAATATATATATACACACACACACACACAGACACACAGTGCAGAGCATTGTAGCTGGATGGAATAAATATATGAATATATGAACACACAGTGCAGAGCATTGTAGCTAGATGGAATAAATATGTAAATATATAAACACCCACAGTATGGAGCGTTGCAGCTAGGTGGAATAAATATGCAAGTATATAAACACACACAGTGCGGAGCAATGTAGCTAGATGGAATAATATGTAGATATATAAAAACACAGTGCGGAGCATTGTAGCTAGATGGAATAAATATATAGATATATAAATATAAACACACCCAGTGCAGAGCATTGTAGCTAGATGGAATAAATATGTAAATATATAAACACACACAGTGCAGAGCATTGTTGCTAGGTGGGATGAAACAGCATAACCGTCTATTTAGTTATCCTACATGGTATGATTATGTGCCCATACATATTCTCACCCTCCATAGCGACCGGTATGTTCCTAGTTGTATGCCGGAGAGGACCATTGTGTAAGTCTATTGCATCTTTTGCATTCAAAAAAAAAAAAAAAAAAAAAAAAAAAAAAACTATTAGTTTGTTACGTCTTTTTGCTATCTCTGCGAGCAGCCCTGCTTAGGTTGTACAGTCTGACAGCCGTTGGTAGGAAGGACCTACGAAACCTCTCGGTTGTGCACCTGGGATGATGTAGTCTGCTGCTAAATGAGCTCCTCAGTGCATCCAGTATGTCCTGCATAGGGTGGAACTCGGACTCCAGCAGAGATGACAGTTTAGCCACCGTCCTTCTCTCTCCTATCTCCTCCATCGGATCAAGGCGTTGCCCCAGGACAGAGCTAGCTTTCTTAATCAGTTTGTTCAGTCTCTTCCTATCGGCTGCAGTAATGCCACTGCCCCAGCAGTGGCATTACTGGGATGATGGTTAGTTTAGTGGATGATGGTTAGTTTCAGGCAAGTTCAATACATATACAGGCACATCTCAAAAATTAGAATACCATGAAAAAATTAAATATTTTTTTCACTCATTTCAGAAAGTGAAACCCATATATAGATTCATTACAGGGACAGTGATATATTGCAAGTATTTATTTTAATATTGATGATTACGGCTACAGCCCATATTAACTAACACCTCAGCGGCCAACATTTATATTTAAAAACTATTTTTTAAAGTTAATTTTATGTAATATTCCAATTTTTTGCAAAATAGAATTTGGGGTTTTCAGGGGCTGTAAGCCATAATCAGCAAAATTAAAATAAATAAATGCTTCAAATATATCACTGTCTGTGTAATGAATCTATATAATATACAGATTTCTCTTTCTGAAATGAGTGAGTGGTGGGATGTGACAAAAATGCTTTGTTTCCCTGACAAGCACTGCAGGATCCACAGAATAGGTGTGTGGGTCTATTCTGATGCTTTAGAAAATTATATGAATGACTTTATAAATCACTGGTTTGAAAAAGCAATTTTAATATGACGAGATTTCGGCTCCTGTGGTCCATTTCACCAGTATCACAATATAAACAGGGAGGCTAAACCCTGGCATGTGGAAACACATTCTAGCATTAAATTGCACACAATTTAATGTGCAGGACCAAAGTGCAATACAAAACACAAACCAGGACTTTAACCAGGATTAACATATTTCATCGTTTTGCTCTCACAAGCGAATATTTAGGAGAAAACAAGCGCGATTCAGCAGTTGGTACTAGCTAGCTACTAGCTAAAAAAAACGTTCGCTAAAAAACGTTAGCCAGCACAGAACAGCACTATATGGCTCAAAAAAAGTGAGCTTACCACCAACAGGATAAATAAGCAAACAGATGCACATTATTACAAATCACTCACCATCGATGGTTCTCTCACGTTCGTCTTCAGCTTGTCCATAGTCCAGTTTCTATGCTGTGCAGCCATATAGGTCCGGGTCACTCCTCACTGTGGATCTGCCACAAAGCAGAGAAACTCCGCACCTCTTCATTGGACCACGGTGTAGAGTTCCACAAAACCTACAACGCTGTCTGTATTAATATCGTATTTACTCTGTGACCGAGTTAGTCCATGACAATATTACAAATGGCGGTCATCAGAAGACGGCGAAGACGGTCGCTTTCGTGACGTTACGACCTGACCAATCAGTGGTGACCAGTCTGTTAAAGTCACATCACAGCCATACTCAGCCCTACTCAGCTCGGTTAGACCCTGCCCTGGATGAGGTATGAAAATAGCGTCTGCTAACCGGTGCTGGGGCTAATGGAAAATGCTCAAACACGGGCTGAGTGGTGCGGTGTAGGGCTAAGCGAGGCTAGTGAAAAAGGCCCTTTAATGTCCTTGAGTGGCCCAGAACCTAGACTTGAATCCATTTGAACATCTCTGGAGAGATCTGAAAATGGCTGTGCACCAACGCTTCCCATCCAACCTCATGGAGCTTGAGAGGTGCTGCAAAGAGGAATGGGCAAAACTGCCCAAAGATAGGTATGCCAAGCTTGTGGCATCATATTGCCTGATTGCTGGGGTCTTTCTGCAACTGTGGGGGTCCCCCCTACAGTTGATAGTGCTATGAGATGACTGTTGTTGTGAAATGGCGCTATATAAATAAAGTTGAATTGAATTGAATTGAATTGAATATTCAAAAAAAAACTTGATGCTGTAATTGCTGCCAAAGGTGCATCAACAAAGTACTGAGCAAAGGTTGTGAATACTTATACATGTGATTTCTTAGCTTTTTATTTTTTATAAATTTGCAAAAATCTAAAAAAAAAAAAAAAAAACTTTTCACATTGTCATTATGGGGTATTGTGTGTAAAATTTTGAGGAAAAAATGAATTTAATCCCTTTTGGAATAAGGGTGTAACATAACAAAATGCGGAAAAAGTGAAGCGCAGTGAACACTTTCCAGATGCACTGTAGGCGTTGTTTTATTCTTCTAGTAATCTTAACTGCCTAGTGTTACATCTAAAATAACAGAGTCAGGAGGAAGCTGGAAACAACATTCTCTTTATTTCAGACAAGATCGCTTATTTTTATACTCCCAGCCGTAGCCCACCTGACATTGCTCCGCTCCGCCCAGACCACTCTACGGCAACCCCTAAGGTACAATTCCACTATGTCATACCCCCCCCCCTTGGAAAAATCAAGAACCCGTGATCACCTCAGTAGTCACCGAGCCAGTCGGAAGCACCTCCGGCCATTTAGAAAACAGGTCATACACCACCATCAGGAACCTGCTACCTGGGAGGGCCGCATGCAGTTCACCGCAGATATCCAGTTCAATGTGCTCCCAAGGTCCCGCAGAGTGCGCGACTGGCCGCAGGGGAGGCGGTGGAGGTCTCCCAGTCTTTCCGCTCTCCAGGCACTGGACACAGTTCTTGACCATCGCTTCAATGTCCTTGTCAATCCCTGGCCACCAAACTGAATCCCTGCCATGCTGTTTGACCTTAACCACCCCAAGGTGACCTTCATGTAGCATGTCCAACACTTGCCCTCTCAGAGCTGCTGGGATTACTGCACAATGACCCCTGGCCACACACACCTCATCCCAGCAGCTAAGCTCGTCCCTAAACCTATGAAACGGGGCCAGCTCACCCAACGCTCCTGCCAGCCAGCCCTCCCTGATCACCGCGCGCAATCTTCTCATCACCTGGTTGTTCTCCAAAACTTCCCTAAGTTTCCAGGGAGACACAATGTCCTGGAGTGCCCCATGTAGGGCGTGGACCAGCTCCGTCTCGACTGAGTCCACAGCCCCCACATCCGGTACTAACGCACACATTGGGGCCCTAGACAGAAGGTCCACTGCAATGTTATCCTTGTCTGGAGTGTATTTCGTCTCAAAATTGTAAGCTCTCAGTCTCTCAGACCACCTGTGGATCCTTAGCGGCCTGTGGCTTGACTCCGAGGTCTCCAGCAAAGCCATCAATGCTCGATGATCCATTCTTAATGGAAAGTGCCGGCTATAGAGGTACATATGCCACCTCACACAGGCCAGCGCCTCCCTCTCGCCGACAGCGTACTTTCTCTCAGCCTCCGACAGAGATCTCAACACGAAAGCAACCGGACGCTCTGCACTATCCCGCACCTGCGACATCACTGCCCCCAGGGTGGAACCAGATGCGTCACAGGTCACAATCGTAGTGCAGTCCACGTCAAAATGAGCCAAGACCGGAGGCGACGTGAACTGCTGTTTCAGCTTTTCCACTGCCGCTGAGCAGGCCGGAGTCCAGACCCAACGTGCGTCCTGTTTTAGCAGTGCCCTGAGTGGCTCAATTGTCTCAGAGTACCTGGGAATAAACCGTCCATAAAAGTTCATGAGGTGGAGCACCGCCTCCACGTTCAAAACTAATGGCTTCAACTCATCTCCCAACAGCCAGAATCCCACAAAGTCCACTGCCTCCGCCGCCAGCACATGTTTGTCACCGTTCAACGTGACCCCGTGTTCTTGCAGCATCTCCAGGACCTTTTCCAACCTCTTGTCGTGTTCTTCACTCAACGCCCCATGCACCACGATGTCGTCTAGGTACATGACCATCCCCTTTAGGCCAGCTAGTATGGTAGCCATAACCTTTTGGAAGCAGCTTGGTGCTGAGCTCAGCCCAAAAGGCATCCTGGTATAACGGAACACCCCCATGTGGGTCACGAAGGCCGTCAGATTCCTGTTGTCCAGGTGTAGCGGCACCTGAAGATAACCCTGCCGCAGATCCAGTTTCGAGAATATCTTCACCCCGCTGAATGTCGCCGTGAGTTCCTCCATAGTGGGCAACAGATACTTATCCGGGACAACTGCCTTATTCACTGCTCTGAGGTCGATGCAAGGTCTGATGCCCCCGCCCTTCTTTTTTGCCACCATGAGATTGGAGATCCACAGAGAAGCGTCGGTTCTCTCGATGACACCCGACTCCAGCAGTCTGTTTAACTCCACCGACACCTCAGCCCACAGCACCAGTGGAAGGCGGCTCAAAGGCTGTATCTTCGGCGTTATGCTCTCATTCACCAGAGGCTGATGATGAAATGCGTCAATGCGGCCCAAGCCTTCAAACAGCTTCGGCCAGCGAAGGCGCCAGTCCAAACCCACAGGCAGCACCCGCGAACCTCCAGGGTCCATTATGGAGAAATAAAATTGTCCCATGAGGTCAACCCCCAGCAGGTCAGTTCCCTGACACGCTACTTGAAAAGTAAAGCTAGGGACCCTCTTCGACCCGTAGGTCACTTCGAAGTCCACCTTGCCCGGCATTTCAATCTCCGTGTGGCCGTAGCCAAAAAGTCTCACCGCTCCACCATTAATCTGCTTCGCGGGGAACAGTCGCTGCAGTGTTGATAGGCTCATGATGGACCTCCTGGTCCCCGAATCCACCATGAGTGGTACGTCGACCCCGTCCAGTTGGAGGATGTACCACTTCAGCGGGCCTTTCCCCATCCGTGCAGCGTGAACCTGAGTCAGGCCTTCGGGTCATCCCACCTGCAATGCCGCTCCCTTTTTCATTCGTTTCATCTTCTTTTTTTTCTTTTTATTTCTACTACGGCAGTGGCTCAGGAGGTAGAGCGGGTCATCCAATAACCACATGGTTGGCAGTTCGAATCCCGCTCTCCCCAGTATCCTGCCGTTGTGTCCCTGGGCAAGACACTTCACCCCCAATTGCTCCTGGTGGGTCTGGAAGCGCCATGTTAGGCAGCATGCTGCCATCAGTGTGTGAATGTGTGCGTGAATGGGTGGATGGCAAGATCTGTAAAGCACTTTGGTCATCAAGAGATGAGAATAAAAGTGTTATATCAGTGAACACCATTTACCATTTACACCACCCTGCCAGTGCGCCAACCTCTGTGCTCGGCGGGAAACTGCTCTTGGGCGGCCCCTCGCTAGCTTTAGCTGCCTGCTCCAACTGGGCCACAGCCTCTTCTCTCTTCGCCAACTCCAGCACCTCCTCCCAGTGACGTTGGCTCTGCAGCTAGTAGCAACCTAGCCGCTATCTGTGAGCATCTGACGCCATGTGCTAACCTGTCCTTAACAAGTCCATAAGCCTGAGGCCCAACATCACCCTTACATGCTAGGCTAAGGAGTTTCAATAGAAACGAGCTTAGCGACTCATCCTCTGGTTGTCGTCTCTCATAAAATTTCCACCGACTCCTCGAGACCGTGGAGGGGTCACCAAACACGTCGTCCAAAACTCTCAGGCATTCCTCCAGCAAGTCACCCCGGCACCACCCAAAAACAATCCTTTGTCCCTCGGTGCCGAGGTGCTGGATTAAAATACTCCTCCGTCTCTCCTCACTGGCCAACTCCAGGTCCATCGCTGTCATGAACCCCTCAAAACTCCATTTCCAATGAGGCCATGACACTGCTGGCAAATCTGGGCGCTCCAGAAACACAGGCATGTGCCCTGTCCACGCTGCCATTGTGATCCTCGTCACCAAAATGTTACATCTAAAATAAAAGAGAGTCAGGAGGAAGCTGGAAATAACATTCTGTTTATTTCAGACAAGCTTGTTTACATTTATACTCCCAGCTGTAGCCAGCCTGACATCACTCCGCTCCAGCCAGACCAGGCTACGGAAACCCCTAAGGTACAATTCCACTATGTCATACCTAGTCTTTTCATCAGCAAACTATCTTATTATTTATCAGTGACTTTTCAT
This sequence comes from Pholidichthys leucotaenia, assembly GCA_020510985.1. Classification (NCBI taxonomy): domain Eukaryota; kingdom Metazoa; phylum Chordata; class Actinopteri; order Cichliformes; family Pholidichthyidae; genus Pholidichthys; species Pholidichthys leucotaenia. The sequence continues at coordinate 164,828,476 of CM035838.1, read as the reverse complement.
CACCCTGTCCAAGCTCTGGTGTTTCCTCATGGGGGGCCCTCTCGTCGAGGGCTTGTGCTTGTTTTCTGGCTGAGGGGTGCTGGCCTGTGATTGCCCTGGTCTGCCCAGCTGAGGGGGCCATGTTCTGTGGTGGCACGCCTGCGATGTCAACCCCTCGGGTTGTACTTGGGTGGTCTCAGAGGTGGTGTTTCTGTAGCCCTGGACTTGCCACTTTCCCTGCTGGTGATGGCTTCCTAGTGATGGTGCTCCCACACTTGGATCCTCAGTGCCCAACCATAAGTCTTAAGCCATAAGTTTTACAGTGATGAAAGTTTCTTTGTGTGTGTTTGTGTCTTTGTGTGTGTGTGTGTGGGGGGGGGGGTAAATTGTGTTTTATTTCAATGTGTAAAGCACTTTGTGTTGCATTTTTTTGTATTAACAGTGCTATATAAATAAAGCTTTGATTGACTGAATGATTAATTGAACCAGCTAAAGGAATAAAACTGTGTTTCCATCGTGTAAAAGCTGTGGGCCAATTAACACATTAAAAAAACTGACGCTGTTAGGTGAGAAGGTGTCGGCAGTGGTAATTGGTTTGTCTCAGCAGCTGGGTCAGCTTAAAAAAAAAAAAAGAGTAGCTCTTGTTTTTCAGCATTTAAATTTACACCACACTAAACTGATCCACCAGTACTCAGGGCACCCTCATTCTGAATGCACAACCCCCACCTCATTATGCAAGCACAAACCCTGCTTAATGCACACACGCATACACACACACACACACACACACACACACACACCTGACAGTGTCATTGATTGGGGCTGTTCACTCAAAAGTATGAAAAGAGGCAGGGTTTCTGTGAGAGTGAGTGGAGAAAAACACAAACTCGAATCCTAGAAAAGCACTCAGAGTGCATACCACTGCAAAGGCTACTTCCCTTGGTCCATTATTCTGTCCATACCTCCCTACCTCCATCCATTGCAAGATAGGGCCTTAATAGATCACCTCCAAAATCTAATGGGTCTCTCTGTAGCCTAAGGGCCATGTCTGGTGAAAATTTCATCTAAATCCGTCCAGTAGTTTTTACATAATTCTGCTAACAGACAAACAAACAAACGCTTGTAAAAGCATAATCTCCTTGGTGGAGGTATAGTTTTTTTTTTCAGTTGCTTAAGCACAATTTTGAAAAACAGGGCCCTGTTTTTCAAAACGCTCCACACAGTTGACACAATACCACACCCAAGTAGCACATCACCTCAGATTGTTTACAAAATAGAACACTAGTCAAAACTACATTTCTTACAAAAACCCTTCTTGTCATAACAAAACACATCCATCATATGATCTGATTCTTTTTGAATCAGTTTAAAACACCCCTGTGTTCAGCCAAAAACACTTTTAGCATTTACACAGAGAAGGTGTAAAAATAATTCACCAACACTACATGACAGATGAATGAAAATATTTATTTCTTTTCATGTATTCAAGTCAGTCAATACTGAACATTTAAGATAAGATAAGAATTAACCTTTATTAGTCCCACAATGGGAAATTCCAGGATTACGGCAGCAAAGGGATAGCAGCACTCGGAGCAGTAGTTTAAAAAGATAATAAGAACTGGTTAGCCAAAGCAGAAGATGAATATACATATGTACACAGATATCTAAACCGAGCAGGAGCATTGCAGCTAGATGGAATAACAGCATTACAGTTTGCTAAGTTATCCCCTGCAGAATATGAATATGTACCAAGACCGTATGTTTTGCACTTTGAATCACAGTGTTGTGCCACCCTCAGTAATGACTGTTATTGTCCTAGTTTTGTGCTCATTGGAGGGGATGATTTCTATTGTGCAAGGTTGTTACGTTTAGTACATTCCACTACTACCTCTATGAGCAGCCCGCATAGGTTCTAAAGTCTGACAGCTGTAGGTAGGAAGGACGACTGCAGAACTTCTCCGTCGTGCCCTAGGATGGCTCAGCCTACCGCTACATGAGCTCCTCAGTGCGTTTCACTGTGTCCTACATGGGGTGGAACTTGACTCCAGCAGAGGTGACAGCTTAGCCACCATCCCCTCTCTCCATCTCCTCCACTGTGTCGAGGAGTTGCCTCAGTAGCAGAGCTAGCTTTTTTGATCAGTCTGTTCAGTCTCTTCCTGTTAGCTGCCATGATGCCGCTGCCCCAGCAGACCACTCCAAATGGTGCTGGCTGATGCCACCACCAAATCATAGAAGGTGCTTCAGGAGTGCTCCTTGCACTGGAGGAACAGCTGTGTTGCCTCTTCTTGTAAAGCGCATTCGTGTAGGTGTGACCAATCCAGTTTATTGTTCAGGTGAACACCCAGGTACTTGTAAGATGCACTATCTCAATGTCTGTTCCCTGGATGTTTACCTGGTGCTGTGGGGGGGTTGCCTTCGCCTGCGGCAGTCCACCACCAGTTCCTTGTTTTCCCTTGCATTGATCTGGATGCAGTCCGTAGGACAGTTCACAAAGTCGTGGATAAGTCCTCTGTACTCTGTATCATCCCCATAAGAGATTAGGCTGACGATCGCAAAGTGTCAGAGAACTTCCCTGTAGATGGCAGTGTGGTGTGTTGTGTGAAAAGTCAGCAGTGTAGAAGGTGAACAGGAAGGGAGCCAGAACTGTTTCCCTGGGGGGGGGGGGGGGGGGGCGTATGCAGATCATGGTGTCAGACACACAGTCCTGGGTTCTCACAAGCTGTGGTCGGTTTGTGAGGTAGTCCAGGATCCACAATGACAGTGCTGATCTACCCTGCACACAGTAGCTTGTCCCTCAGGATCACTGGTTAGATGGTTGTTGAAAGCACTGGAGAAATCAAAGACATGATCCTCACGGTGCTCGCAGGCTTCTCCAGGTGGGACAGGGAACAATGTAGGAGGAAGATCACTAAACTAAACATACCTAACAAAACGTTTTCAAGTTTTTATGCAGTATTACTGAATATACTGTTAGACTGTAAGGTTACAGTAGTAATATAAAGCATCCACTTCAGTACTGAAAAAAACACATAATCTATCCACCTGTGGCTCTGGCCACATGGCCTCATCAACATCACAGGCTATGTTTTCATATCAGAATCAGAATCAGAATCAGAATCAGCTTTAATGGCCAAGGCAATGCAACGTGGGAAGAATCTTCTGGAGTGACAACTCCACCCTTGTACTGATGCTGCATCAATTTGGTCACAGGCTTGAGATCACAAACCTTCCACTGCCATGCTGAGAACTCCTCTATCAGGTTTAGGAAGGGGAACTATGGTGGAAGGTATTGGACTGTAAATTCTGGATGTTGATGAAACCAGTTTTGGACCAGAGCAGAATGATGAAAAGAGACATTGTCCCAGAAGACAATGTATCGCATCTGGTCCCTTTGGTTTGCTGCTGTGATAATACTGTGTGAAAATGTAATAATGAAGTCAGTGTATTAAGCACTCGCTCTCTTCTTCTGACACCATCCATTTTTGTTGAAGGCATGTGACCTGTGCCCTTTTTATAGTGTTTGTAACAAATCTGATTAATGTGTCTATAACTATGCACTAGTGTGTGTGTGCACACCAGGTGGCTATGTTTAACAAATTTTTTCATGGTTGTGTATTTGAAAGCCTTTGCTTTGAAATCGCAAGGAAGTGACATCTTAATGTATTTCTGTGTCAAAGATGTACAAGTGTGTATAGTGTTTTGCAAATCACTTGTGTGAAGTGTTTTGCAAAAAGTGTGAAGCTGACTGTTTATAATTGTGTAAATCTGGGCTGGTATTTTGCTCCTTGAGTGTCAGGTTTTGCTAATTGTGGGACAGTTTTAATTTTAGTGTGTAAGCAATCGCAAAAAACTGTAATAATAAAGTTAATGAGTGTTTCTGACTGACCATTAAGGTCAGGAAGTTTGGAAATCTATTAAAAAATTGCTGTGTTTGTTTGTACTTTTCTGGGTTGCAATAATTAAGAATGTAGAAGTACTGACTTCTTGACCATTTCAAAATAAAACCAGAAATGTGAAAACAATATCAAAAATGGCACTTGCAGAGAAATTGAACCCCTCCTTATGAAGAACTGAAAAAGAATATAACCGATAACTATGAATGATTTTTATGCTCTAGCACTATTTTTGTTGAATATGAAAAAACACAATTAAAAGTTGCTTAAAATACTTGTTTTTCATGGTTTCTTCATTGTAATTTTAGTGATTAATCACAATTAATTAATTAAACGTTTTAATCAAGTCCCAGTATCAATTCCCAGCCCTAATATAAAGAATGGGATAATGTGACTCTGTCTCTAACTTCCTAAAAATCAACAGTCATGACCACCTCTCTTCATCTGTTTTTCTGCTAAAAGCAATAATCCTGAGATCCTCTTGTGGAACCATGGATCGCGTACTGTAGCTGCTGATTACTATCCAGTAAAAGATTAGCGCTTCTCTGGAAAAGATCCCAAGGAAAAGCACATCTCCTTGTGTAACTGATCAGTAGTTCACAGTTTAGCCTCGCATCAATCACTGGGATACATGGGACCTGAGGCACAGCACCTCATTCATGATGATGAACAAACCATGACTCCTGGGACTATCTCTACAAACCGAAATGCTTCCTGTCTTCACCACACTTTATGTTTTCACGTGCACAGTGAACAACTACAATAGGGAGTCCCTTTTGTGTTCTCATGCAGGATGAATCCACCAAAGAGGTGATGGTGTCTTCAGTAATGTTGGAGAACACCACCATCTGGAGGTAATGAGTGGGAAAACCATCCGTCTCATCGGAATCTTTGGTTTAAACAAGGGTTGGCAACCTTTTTGTGTCAAAATTGCGTGCAACCGCAAAAATATCTGAGCCTGAAACCTAAGGAAAAAGAGCAAATTACAACTACAGTCTGGCTTGACAATCTCGGAATTGTTTTTCTTGTAAATTTGCAGCTTTTTTTTAACTGTAATTTAATTCCTCACAAAGTTATTGCTTTTTCTACTAAATTTTTGATTATTTGTAAGAAGTTTGTGTCTTTTTTTTTCTTGCAAAATTGTATGGGTGTTTCCCTCATTAAACTCTAATTCTTTTCAAAAATTTGTTATATTTTTGGAGTAAATGTATTTAGCTTTTTTCCTAAATTTGGCATATTTTTCTTTGCAAATTTTAATATGTTTATTAAGTAAAATTGAAGAAGTTTCCATATAAATTTGTGTCATTTTCCCCAATAAATTTATACTTTTTTTCATAAATTTTGATAGTTTTTAGCATAATCTACTTTTCTCATAAAATTGTATCTGATTGTTGCCTTTTTATGGTAAAAATGCTGCATTTTTCATATAAATTTGCAACTGTTTTTTTTTTAATAAAATTGTAGCTTTTTCTTGTCTTGTTTTTGACTTTTTTCTTGTTGATTTGTTGGTTTTCCTTTATAAAACTGCAACATTTTCCCTAAATTTTGAGTCTTTTTAGCATAAATTTTAAACTATTCTCACAAATTTATATTTTTCTGTCTTGTTTAATACATCCAAGGATACCTCAGATTTAAATGCTTCTAAAAGCGACCGTGGCCTTCAGCCTGAAGCTGATGTCATCAGACGGTGCCCAATCTTCTCTGGGTGTTTCAACCCTTAACTGCAATACCCTCCAGTTGGCGGGTCAGCAGTGGTGGCCAGATCACTGCCCATTAGCTCCAGGCCTCCAGCCCTCCTCCTCTCTTTTAAACCATAACCAACAAGAAGCTCTCTCGGCTGCCTCTCCAATCCTCTGTACAGCTAACTCCCGCTCGTTGCCTGAAATGCCAAGTGTAGTGAGCATGGTCCACACAGACTGCACTAGAAATCCTCTACACCCAAGCTCAACTGGAAACAGCCATGTTTGCCACCCTTTCTCTCTGCAATCCATGATGAAGTCACTATACTTTAAGAGCTTCCTCTCATGAGCGTCATCACAGCCTTCTTCCCATGGGACAGTCAGCTCCACAAGGATGACCTTTCTCGCCTGTTGTGACCAAATGACAATGTCAGGCCTCAGGTTTGTCTGAATGAATGGTGGGAAAAACAGCTTTCTTCCCAGGTCAGCTGTCATCTCCCATCCTTGTGCCCCCTGAAGGATGCCAGCTATGGCTCTCCTTACAGTAGATGGCTGTACCCCGGCCCTGATGAACTGTAACGATGATCTCACTTGTTGCTTATGTAGCTGTGGACTTTTCCTGGTGTGCTCCAGGGTGTCTGCAATAACTGTGAGCACCTTATTGTGCCGCCATCTGTACCTCCCTTGGGACAAGGCTGTGTGCCAACCAGTCAGGATGTGAGAAAGTGTGCCTCTCCTCCCACACAGTTTACAGCCTGGGTCTTCCCTCAGGGCCCATCTTACCAGATTTGCTAGAGACAAGAGTATGTCATAGACAGACCTTAGGAGGATGCTTATGCGGAACAGTTCCAGCCTCCAGAGGTCGGTCCATGAAACCCTCCTTTTTGGCTTTTTGGGAGGTCCCATTTGGTCTGCATTCCCTGTGTTGCTAGTTCAACAGCCTTCACCTTTTGCATCTCCTCCACTTGCTGTCGCACCTCTGCCTGAACCATCTCTCTCCTCTGCTCCACACTCACCTTACCCCACTGCTTGAAATGAGAGATTCCCAGCCCCTGCCACCCCGTTCAAGTGTTCCCAATGATATTCCTCAGCTCCAGGGAGCTTTTAGCCATCTTGACTGCAATGTCTGCTGCCCACTTGCGGCCTGTCCTTGTTATCACCCCTGCATTACTGACTTGTTCATCTTTGGAGTCCCTGAGCATCATCACCACCCTGCACTTGGCCACTTGAAATTCTTCAACCACAGACGAGAATGGAAGCTGGAGCTGATCTGATCTGATATATACTGTAGTTCCACGGCTGTGGAACAGGGAGGTATGCCAAGCCACTGCCTCAAATGTTTATTGACTTTCCTCTCTATCCCCTCCACTGCAGTTATTGGTATCTCGTAGACTGTCAATAGCCACATCAGCCTTGGCAGTAACCCATGCTGGTAAATCCAAGACTTGAGCCTGCCAGGCAGCCCCAATCTGTCAATTCTCCTCAGCCACTCTTCTAACTGTTGTTTCAGTGCTGGAGATGTTGTTCCTGTCACTGAGGGAGTCATCATACCATTTCCCCAGGTATTTGATGGTGTTCTCTTTAACTGTTGGGATGTCTTCTCCTTGGATTTGAAGCTTGAATGCAGCAGTCAACTTCCCCTTCTTCATCACCATGCTCCATGATTTCCTGAGCTTGACGGTCTGGTGGCGCAGTGGTTAGCACTGCGGCAGCACAGCAACTCACCCTTGGCCATGTGATCCCTGGTTCGATCCCAGCCCTTGACCAACAGTGATCTGTGTGGAGTTTGCATGTTCTCCCTGTATCTGCGTGGGTTTGCTCTGGGTTTCTCCGGTTTCCTCCCACAGGCCCAAAACATGCAGGTTAGGTTAATTGGAGACTCTAAAGTGGCCCTAGGTGTGAATGTGTGTGTGAATGGTTAAGGGATAGCGCCGTACCGTGGCTGCTTCATCCATCCAGGTGGATGCCCTCAATTTCCCCTCTGGGGATCAATAAAGTATACAAAATAAAAAAAAATTAAAAAAATCATCCTTGCCCATGATGCCAGGGCCCCTAGAGTCTTCAGGACCCACCTTGCCTAAACATGTGATATACAGTAGTTGTTACAGTGATGCCATCCATGAATCCTTTTACTGGGGGTTGCCTGCCTCCTGCAGCAGTCACTGATCCCTTTGCCTCTGCTGCAGCTGCTGTAATAAGGAGGTTCACCCCCATGATGAACAAAATGGGGGAGACCGTGCATCGTGTTACAATCCCCTTCTCTAGGGCCTGCCACGAGATGGTAAACTAGGCAGTCCTAAACTGCAGCTTGAATGAACCCAGGTAATTGTTAATCATTTTCCTGATCTTATTTGGGATACGGTAATGCTCCAGGGCCTTGTTAATAAGGTTGTGGGGCATGGACCTATATGCATTGGCAAGGTTGAGTCAGACAACCGTTAGGTTGCCTTTGCTCCTCTTCGACTCCTGGATCAGATGGCTGAGGATGGAGGTGTGTTCCAAACACCCAGAGAATCCTGGGATCCCCCCCTTCTGGACTGAGGTGTCTACATAGCCATTCTCCGCCATGTAGGTTGTCATCCTCTGCACCAAGACTGAGAAGAAAATCTTGACTTCTACACTCAGGAGAGAGATGGTACAAAATTAGCTGATCTCAGAAGATTCCTTTTCTTTTGGCACAAAGCAGCCCTCTGCCATCCTCTAGGTTGCTGGTATACTGCCTTTTGCCCAGATTTTCCGAAGGAGCTTCCACAGTCTACATAGCAAAAGTGGACATTTCTTGTAGCCCTTGTAGGGCAGACCACTCAGTCCAGGGGCTGATGATGCTCTTGCCTTCTTTACCACCTTTTCCACTTCCTTCCAGGTTGGCTCTCTGGTCTCCAGATCTTTCAAAGGGGGTGTGACACTGCGGATCTTTGGGTGGCTGGCCAGGTCTTCATCCCTGCGTGTATCACAGTGGGCTGTCCTGAGGAATTCCTTAACCTCCTCTTTGGAGCTGATTAATATGCCCAATCTGGGTTGTCCTAACAAGGACTTGGTAAACCTGTAGGGGTCTTGACCCCCTCTCCCTCCTCTGCTTCCACACTTGTTCCGCCCTCTTCAGCCTGCAAAGCCAATCTCGGAGTCCGGATGTTAAGTATTTAATCCCCTCTTGCTCCTTTTCTGTGGCGTTCTTGAACTGCCTGGTGAGGGCCCTGATTTCCTTCCTCAAATCGCATATCTCTTTCTCCCTCCGATTCAGCTGCTTCTCCCTCAAATTAGTGGTCTTCCTCTCCCCGATGCCAAACCGCTCTCTTGCCATGTTGTAAGTTATTGCCTTCATTGTAATGATTTTACATTCTACTGTCCCGGCCAGGGCATCCTCCAGTATCTTGTCCAGGTCTTCATCCAGCTGTTGCCATTCCTTATTGCTGTTCATTCTAGGCCAATTCACGCTTTCTTTTGCAGGTTGGAGTTGTTGGGAGGCATCCGAATGATCCTTTGTCTGGTTCTGGGGCAGACCTGTTGACAAGAGATCTTTAGTCCTATGGGGTGCTTCCTGCCTGGGGATCTCCTGCGACTGACCTGGTGTTGCCACCCTGCATTGCAACAAAGCTGCCTCTTCTCCACACTTGGTCCTGGCTTGCTGTATCTTAAGCCCCTTAGTGTTCTTGCACACTTTGCCACATTGGCATCTTACGTCTGGTGCCCTACCCGTAAGTGTTGTTTGAGTGAGCCTTCTTGTTAGTTGTATTTCAGCCGTGGTCGTTACTGTTGGGTCTGTTCTTGCTAGTCTCTCATCCTCCAAACCCTCTCGGGAGACTCTGGGGGTATTGCTCTTTGTAGTTCTCTGTAGCTTGTTATGGTGCCCTCTTGCGAGTGCAGTACATGAGGTTGCTGGCCTCATGCACCTGTGCCAGGTTTTCCGGGAGGTCAGCTGTCTTTCCAGCATCACGTCTTCCCTGGTTGCCATCCAACCTTTCCTGGACATCACTGGTTACCCAGAGTTTACTTGTTTAATACATCCGAGGATGCCTCACATTCAGTCACTTCAAAAAGCGACCGTGGCCTTCAGCCTTAAGCTGATGTCATCAGGCGGTGCCCAATCTTCTCTGGGTGTTTCGACCCTTAACCACAACACCCTCCAGTTGGCGGGTCAGCAGTGGTGGCCAGATCACTGCCCATTAGCTCCAGGTCTCCAGCCCTCCTCTTCTCTTTTAAACCAAAACCAACAAAAGCTCTGTTTGCTGCCTCTCCAGTCCTGCATACAGCTAACTTCCATTCGTTGCCTGAAATGCCAAGTGTAGTGAGCATGGTCCACACAGACTGCACTAGAAATCCTCTACACCCAAGCTCAACTGGAAACAGCCATGTTTGCCATCCTTTCTCTCTGCAATCCATGATGAGGTCACTGTACTTTAAGTTCTTTCTCTCATGAGCCTCACCACAGCCTTCTTCCCAATGGACAGCCAGCTCCACAAAGATGACCTTTCTCGCCTGTTCTGACCAAATGACGGTGTCAGGTCTCAGGTTTGTCTGAATGAATGGTGGGAAAAACAGCTTTTTCCCAGGTCAGCTGTCATCTCCCATCCTTGTGCCCCCTGAAGGATGCCGGCTATGGCTCTCCTTACAGTAGATGGCTGTTCCTCGGCCCTGATGAACTGTAACGATGATGTCACTTGTTGCTTATGTGGCTGTGGTCTTTTCCTGGCGTGCTCCAGGGTGTCTGCAATAACTGTGAGCACCTTATCGTGCTGCCACCTGTATCTCCATTGGGACAAGGCTATGTGGTAACCAGTCAGGATGTAATTGTTAATTTATCTTTCAAACTGCAGCATTTCTTAAAGAAACTGATTATGTTATTCATGTCAAACTCTCAGATTTTTCCAGTGAATTTATGATTTCTTTTCCAGATATTTTGTGGGTGTTTTTTTTTCTCGCAAATTTTTCCTGTGTTTTCTTCAGAATATTGCTAAATGTTTTTGTGAGGGTTTTTTGCATACATTTTCAGGTTGTTTTTTTTCAATTCTCTGCTTTTTATGATATTTGTCTCATGAATATTGCTAAATTTTTTTTCTTGTACATTCATTTCTTCTTCCAACACCCCAGTCAGAGACTTCAAAAAGGGTGGGTACTCTGAAACATCATTTGGTGCATTGGCACAAATGATGGTCAGGACCCGTTTCCCAACCCGAAGGCGCAGGGAAGCAACCCTTTCGTCCACCAGGAAAAACTCCAATATAGAGGCAGCAAGGTGGGGGGATACAAGAATACCCACCCCAACTCGTTGCCTCTCACCCAGGGCAACTCCAGAGTAGGCCAAGCTCCAGCCCCTCTCTAGGAGACTGGTTCCGGAACCGGAGCTGTGTGTTGAGGTGAGGCCGACTATGTCAGCCGGTATCTCTCAACCTCATGCACCAGCTCAGGCTCCTTCCCCACCAGAGAGGTGAGGAGGAGTATGGGAGGAGTTTGGTGAGGCCATGGAATAAGACTTTCAGTCGACCTCGAAGAGATTCTGGCAAACTGTCCAGAGGCTCAGGAGGGGGAAGCAGCTCCCTGTCCACACTGTGTATGGTGCGGATGGTGCGCTGTTGATTTCGACTGGGGATATCGTCGGGCAGTGGAAGGAATACTTTGAGGATCTCCTCAATCCCACTGATACACCTTCCACAGAGGAAGCAGGGCTTGTGGACGAGGGGGACGACTCGCCTATCACAGCGGCTGAGGTCGCCAAGGTGGTTAAAAATCTCTTTGGTGGCCGCGCCCCGGGGGTAGACGAGATTCGCCCTGAGTACCTCAAGGCCCTGGATGTTGTAGGGCTTTCATGGTTGACACGCCTCTGCAACACTGCATGGAGGTCGGTGGCAGTGCCTTTGGCATGGCAAACCGGGGTAGTGGTTCCTCTCTTCAAAAAAGGGGACCGGAGGGTATGCTTCAACTTTAGAGGGATCACACTCCTCAGCCTCCCTGGGAAGGTCTATGCCAAGGAACTGGAGAAGAGAGTCCGGCCGTTGGTCGAACCTCAGATTCAGGAGGAGCAATGTGGTTTTCGTCCTGGCCGTGGCACGTCGGACCAGCTCTTTACCCTCTCGAGAATCCTCGAGGGTTTGTGGGAGTTTGCCCAACCAGTTTACATGTGTTTTGTGGACTTGGAGAAGGCATTCAGCCGCGTCCCTCGTGGTATTTTGTGAGGGGTGCTGGGGTATCGGGCTTGTTGTTACGAGCTATTCGGTCTCTGTACAACCGTTGTGAGAGTTTGGCATTTCTGCATGCCCGTAGAAAGTTACTGTTACCATGGCAACAGTAACCATGGTGATGCCTGCCTTTGATCTTTGACATGGTTAAGCAAGTATTTCTGCATGCCCGTAGAAAGCAAGTGTAAGCAAGCAGTTCTGCATGCCTGTAGAAAGTGCTCTGGCCTCCCAATGTGCCTATGATGTATATATGACATCATAGGAGGAGTTATTCCGAACTCCTTATATGGTCATGTGAAATCAGAGGAACACAGTGTGCGCATGTGACACAGACACACACACAGACAGAGATTTCTTGAATTTTATATATTTCTTCATGCCCGTTGCTGAAGGGTCTCCTCCTGTCTCAGACGGCTGTGTTGTTCACAGTCATGCCTGCAACGTACTGCTCGAACCTCAGGTGTTTCATCTTCATGGCATCTTTTCTGACGTGCAGCAGTTCTCACTCTATTGCTCTCCATCTCGTGGGTCTTCTTCTTCTTCTTCTTCTTCTTCTTCTTCTTCTTCTTCTTCTTCTTCTTCTTCTTCTTCTTCTTCTTCTTCTTCTTCTTCTTCTTCTTCTTCTTCTTCTTCTTCTTCTACTACTTCTTCTTCATTCAGACCACTAGTTGAGGGATAGGTGTGTTGTAATTACAGTTCATGGACAGGATCATGAAAGTAGATCTGAGCAAAAAGTGGCTTTCAACCCTGTTCAGGAAGAGGAGCATCCATGTAATGATAAACTTTACCTTGTATACGTATGCCTGGGTTGAAGCAGGGATCTCCTTAATGCCAATATTTGCCATTGCCAATGCATTGTTGTATTGTTTTCTTATTGTTCTTCTTCTTCTCTCGGTTACTGGTGGATAGTAAACAGCTGAAAGGTGCATACCGCCACCTACTGTATTTGCTTGTTTAACAAAGTTTTATAGGCACTGTGACACACACACAAATTTTCTGGAATCAGTCTCTACGGTGTCTATATGATGTCATATAGATATCATGTAGACATCATAGGAACATCATAGGTGACTCTATACTATGGCGTCTATATGTCGTCATATAGACATCATGTAGATGTCATAGGTAGGGACATCATAGGCAATCCTACGATTTTTTTAGCCAGTCCTATTGTCTATATGACGGCCTCGAGAGTCCTATGATGCCTGAGATCATAGGAACATCATAGGACATCATGCAGACATCATAGGAACATCACAGGTGGTCCTACGATCATGACACACCACACTGACAGACACACTGACAGATTTCTTGAATTTATAGTGATGATGCATTTGTTGTCTTTAAGTGTCATGTTGCTATGAATGTGTCATGAATTTTTGCTCTAGACTGGTGGCAAATGAATTCAGGACTCTGGATAAGTGGCAGAAGATGGATGGCCACATAGGCCCGACAGCAGAAGTGTGTGATTAAAAACTCGCCTTCAGTGGGATCCTTGAGCTTGTTTCTCTGCATGGAGATGGTGATAGGAGAGAGTGACACCCGGAGTGTTTTCCTTATGTCCAGTCTATTCCGACACTTTGCTTTGGTTTCAGTTAATGCTGAAAATCCTTTTTCACAAGGAGTCTGAAAATGTGAAGGGAGTTTTCAGTGCTTTTGTAGCAATCTTGAGACGTTCTTTAGTAATGCACTTAGCCACCAGTTATGATGCTCTCAGTGCCACCTTCTTTGTTGTAGTTACCTTCAAGACTTGCTTCTGTGCTTCTTGTTCACATTTTTTTCACTCAAAGAACTCCATAGGCTTGTGTTTCAGTATTCGGTGCTTGGTTTCTGTGTGCTGAAGCTGTTTTGAAAGCTCCGTGGCCTTATTTGCTAGCTTGTCACTACATAGTGTGCAGAGCGGATTTGGAGCAGTTGTGTCACCAGCCCCTTTATCGGACTCATTACACAGGGTTACAAAAATAATTTTTTTGTAAGCTATCTGTGTTTTTTCAACAGACTTAAGGCAATTTTGCACCCCTGAATCCGAAAATGACATCCGTTTCTCTCGTTCAGGTGCTAAGTAAAAACCTGTACTTACTTAGTGCTTACTTAGTACTGTGCATGTACTTACCTTTATATAAAGGTAAGTACATGTAAACTGAATGCTACGTCATCATTATTCAAAATTCAGAGAATTTCAAGACATAAAAAAGAATTTTGCATCATATAAAGCGAAAATACCCGTACATGTAAACAAAAACGTATAAAACAACATGTGGTCATAATTCAAAAAGTTGACCTGACTGAGCAAAACTAATGTGATTTTTGGATTCAGTACATCAAAATTGTCCTAAATCAGCTAAAAAAAACTTAAACAGTGAAATGCATATTGATTTTGTATAAAGATACACAGTTTCTATGGTTGCGTACTGTCATTGTGTTATTTCTAAGCATTTTCATGAAACCGCTCAGTGTACGAAATAAACTACTTGGTCAGAGTTAGGCTATAAAACTTTTCGGATTTGTGAATTGTTGTAGGTTAGCTCAATGCCCCAATTCGCTCCAGTAACTTTACTCTTTAAATGATGACTTTGGACTTAGTTAACAAGGCTCTATATGTACCCAGAGACATGCCAGTAGCTTGAAAGATCAGCTTGTGCACACACACACCCATATTAAAAGTTGTTTTTTTTTATAACAGATGGGTGTATGGATTATTCTAATAACTATGTATGCTTTAATTCAAATATTTTTTATTTTGCTTCCCCTCAGATGAATGGACTCAAGCAGCACAAGCAAATGCTGAAAGAGGGGAAACATATTAATGTTCACCCCTTCACACCTCATTTGATAGCCTTTCAACCCAAACCCACTCCCATCCTTCTCCCAACAACCACATGCAGGCAGTTAGGGTAGTTTCCTCTAAAGAGCGGTATCCCAGAGAGGCAGAGAAAATGGCACAACTGCGAGTCAGTGGGGTGCGTTGTATGCCAGGGTGCCCAAAGATATTGAAAGCTGTCGGGCAGCTGCTTGTTTGTCTTGGCATCCAACAGTGGAGCGGATGAAGAACAAGCAGGTTCCTGCCCTGCCAAGTAGAGGATCGAATGTCGGTATAAATGTCAAACAGCATCTCACCTCAGCCTAACAGCCGGTGTCCAGAGACCAGACCTGAGGTCAGGCAGTCTGTGAGAATCCCTCTATTGGCCAGGTTTGGCCTGCTTGGACCTCCTGCTTGGATGGAGTTATAGTGCTGTGGGATCTGTTGTCAGCCAGGAAATTATTTCTAAAGAAAATGCTCTCAAGTTTGTGGCTGTAGCACAGTCCCTAATCTAATAAAAACCCATTCAGTCCAAAACCCTCACAAAAAGTTAGTTTTGTGCTCTGTTTTGTTCTCTGTTTGACTGACTGAAACAATAGAAATATTGAGAACATAAGTGCAATCTTTTCCCCTTTCTCAGATCTCTGTGAAGACAGCCTCTGTTCTGCCAACATGAAGAGGAATTACATTAAACATTATTGGAGTTTAAAGGCCCATACTGTGTAAAATGGTTTTTTTTTTTTTTTTTTTTTTTGTGAGTTTCAACATTTTAATCAGGTCCATGGCTCATATGTGTACTGTTAAAAATTTTAAATTCTCACTTCATTGAAAAATGCACACCACGAAACAAGTGTATGGCACTTCCTTGGTTTTGTGATGTCACAAACCAACAAGTCCTGCCTTCAGTTCCCTTCCAGCCACAGTCCTATTGGTGTTAATAGATAGATAAAACCATGTGTGTAAGTCTTGCTGGTTTTGAATCTTCCTCTGCTTCCCTGTCATGTGGGGTCCCACAGGGGTCAATTTTAGGGCCCCTGCTTTTCTCCCTTCATCTGCTTCCACTGGGTTACATTCTTAGAAAGCATGGTATCTCCTTCCTCTGTTACGCTGATGACACTCAGATATATGGAACATTAAAGCAGAAGGAGGCCTTTTCATTAAAATCACTCCATGCATGTCTTGATGACATTAAAGATTGGATGGCTTTAAACTTCTTAAGTTTCAATGAAAATAAGACTGAAGGGTTAGTGTTTGGACCCAGTGGCTCTAGTGAGTCCCCACCTGTTGACTTGGGCCCCTTGGCACAGTTTGTTAAGCCAGCTGTGACTAATCTGGGTTTTAAGTTGGACGGTGATTTTAAATTAGATCCTCAAATCAGTGCAGTAGTGAAGTCCAGCTTTTTTCATCTAAGGCAGTTGGCAAAGGTTAAACCAATCCTTTCAAAGGAGCACTTTGAAACAATAATCCATGCCTTCATCACGTCTTGGCTGGATTACTGTAATGCACTTTATTTTGGAGTCAGCCAGTCTTCCCCTCACGTCTCCAGTTGGTTCAAAATGCAGCTGCACGTCTTTTAACTGGAACACATAAGAGGGACCACATTACAACATTTTAGCCTCCCTTCACTGGTTGCCTGTGCACTTTAGAGGTCATTTTAAAATTATTTGATTAGTTTTTAAATCATTAAATGGCCTTGCCCACCTTACCTCTCTGAGCTGCTTCACGCTTACACCCCTGCTCACTCTGTCAGGTCAGCAGATCAGCTGCTCGTGGAGATACCAGAATTGAAGAGGAAGCTCAGAGGCGACACAGCTATTTCTGTTGCTGCTCCTAAATTGTGGAATAATCTGCCTTTGTCTATCAGACAGGCCCCTTAACTGTCCATTTTTAAAACTTATCTTAAAACCCATTTTTATTCTCTGGCTTTTGACCCAGTCTGAGACATTGATTTTATTTTTTATTGTCTCTATTGTATGACTACTGTTTTGTTTGTCCTGTTTTGTACATTTTTTAGCTGTATTTTATTGTTTTTATATTTTATTTATCGTTGATGAACAGCACTTTGTGTCAGCTGTTGTTGTTTTAAAGGGCTTTTTAAATAAAGTTGGATTGGATTCAAGCAGCACTATACATAACATTCTTGTTCTGGGTAGGAACACTGAAAAGACGACAACTATGACCTCGGTCCCAACAGCCAATCACAGAGTGCTTACAATGCTGTGAAAAAGTATTTGCCCCTTCTTAATTTCTTATATTTTTGTATATTTGTCACACGTAAATGTTTCAGATGATCAAAATAGTTTTAATATTAGACAGAGATGTGTCCCCCGTTACATCATAAGTTAACTGTGATTAACCACATTTTTAGAAAAGCTGAGTTCAGTTTCACTAGCCACACCCAGGCTTGATTACTACCAGACCTGATGAATCAAGAAATCACTTAAATAGAAACTGTCTGACAAAGTGAAGTAGGCTAAAAGATCTCAAAAAGCAACACATCATTCCGTGGTCTAAAGAAATCCAAGAACAGATAAGAGACAAAAACCCAGAAGAACATCTAAAAAACTTCAGGACTCACTTGCCTCAGTTTGGACACTGGTCCATGATTCAACAATAAGAAGAGACTGGGCAAAAATGGCATCCATGGGGGAGTTCCAACATCAAAATCATTGCTGATCAAAAAGAACACAAAGGCTTGTCTCACATCTGCCAAAAAAACATCTTGATGATCCCCAAGACTAAAGAAAATATTCTGTGGACTGATGAGATAAGAACTTTTTGGAAGGTGTTTATCCCATTACATCTGGTGTAAAAGTAACACAGCATTTCATAAAAAAAACATCATATCAACAATCAAACATGGTGGTGGTAGTGTGATGGTCTGGGGCCGCTTTACTGCTTCAGAACCTTGACAACTTGCCATAATTGATGGAATCATGAATTCTGTTCTCGACCAGAAAATCTTGAAAGAGAATGTCTGACCGTTAGTTTGTCACCTGAAACTCAAGCCCTCCAATGTAGCTGAATTAAAACAATTTTGCGAAGAAGAATGGTCCAGAATTCCTCAACAGCGACACAAAAGACTCATTGCCAGTTATGGCAAATGCTTGATTGTGTCATTGTCTGGGCATGGTCTGAAGACCATGCTCACACTTTTAAGTTTATTTTTGTTATTCTCTGTGCTTTGTATTATTGTTATCATGGTTTGCTTTGCTTTATTTATCCCTGCTGTGTCTGTGGTTCTGATTTTCATTATGTGATTATTTTCCCTGCTTCAGCTCAGTTTGGTTATTGTGCTTATTTTCATCATCATGTCTCTCATGTTCCGTAGGATTTGTCCCTGGCCAGTTCTTAGCTGATTATTGTTATTATTGTTTTTTATCGGGGTCATGTATTCCTTGGCCCTGTGTTCATGTCTTGTGTACCCTCCATTCCTGTTTACCTTTTGTTTCAGTCCCTCATGTTTTCTGTACCTGTTACCATGTCCTGATGCCTCTGATTGCCCCTGATTGTTCCCACCTGTTCTGCATTGTCTTGATTGCCTCCTTGTCTGTTTATGTCAGTATGAGTCTTAGTCTAGTGCGGAGTCATTAACATTCATGTTGGTGTGTTGCCCACATTTTGTCAAGACATGTTTCCTGTAACCTGCTGTCTGAACCAAGTTGTGTTTTTGCTTTTGTTTCAGCCCACATGCTGCCTTATTTTCTGTTTATTAATAAATCATGCATTAAATTTGCCTCACGTTTGGGTACTCCTCACTGCCCCGGAGGGGCAATCATGACAGATTGCAGTTGTTGCCGCAAAGGATGGCATAGTCAGTTATAGGTTTAAGAGGCAATTACTTTTTCACATAGGACCAGGTAGGTTTGGATAGCTTTTTTTCACTGAACAGATGAGATTATCATTTAAAAAACTGCATTTTGTAGTTACTCTGGTTATCTTTGTCTAATATTAAAGTGTGTTTGAGGATCTGAAACATTTAAACATGACAAATATGCAAAAATATAAGAAATCAGGAAGGGGCCAAATACTATTTCACAGCACTATAGCTGTTGGTTGCTACAGTTGTGCCCTGTGATTGGCTGTTGAGACTGAGGTCATCGTTATCATAGGATTTCCTAATCCTACCAAAAAAAAGGGCTGTTGCAGGTAAGGTGGGCCCACTTAGGCTATGGGGGTAGTGACATCTATCGGGTCAAAGTTGATGTTCCATCAAAATAATTTTGGAAACATTATTTTAAGGTGAAAATTTTACACAATGTTGCTTTAAAACTCTGACTCTGCTACATGTTAGATGTGATTGGTTTACAGGTCTTCAATCCACATGTACCCTCTAATCCAAATGATATAAAAACGGTACACAGTAATGAATATTTCTTGAGCTTAGACAGAAGAGAAAATAGCAAATAAAATTATGACTTCACTAAAATGACTAAAGCTGGAGTGATTTCTGGTCAGACCAAACTATTACATTAGAAACAATAAATAAGTGAAATCCCTTATGAAAATAAATAAAGTAAAATGCAAAAATGATATGGTAAAAAGAATCCTACAATAAAACTATTCAGTAAAGTAAAAATGTGTGGAAAATTGACTTTACTCTTCACTACCCACCAACATGTTGAACTCCATCATTGTGACATTATTCTGCTGTAACACTAGAGGGAGCCTCATGCCAACCCCTCAGAGACCACCATGTTCCACTCACCCACGTAGCGGCATGAAGACCAAAAGATAAACACATAAAACAGTTCTTCACAAAACCCTATGGTTCTTCACAGAGCCATCACTTACTGAAGTAGCTCTTTATTTAGAGGACTTTTTTTTTGCCCCTTATATGGATCTTTGGGGACTGAGTTGTTAATTTCTGTGAAGTTAGTGAATTCTGGGCCTTTGTTTAAAAAAGGTTCTTTGAAGAACCTCTTTCTAAAAGGTTCTTTATTCAACTCAAAATGGTTCTTCTATGGTACCACTCAATAGGAACATAAGGGTGCGGTCTGACTGGGACCTGCTGGTCTTGGACATGCCAAAGATGATTGTCCTCCTTCCCATTTCCACTCCTGTCCTCCACTCACATTGCTAACACTTCAGGATACGTCATCACATTATAATACAGCACATGGCTTTGTTTGCTTCCTTTGTTTACAAGTGCATGAGTCTTTTTTTCCCACAGGGATCTCTCACATCACCATTTTCATTTAATTTCACCTTCTTAAGCACTTGGTCCTATGCAGGTTGCAGGTGGACTGGAGCCTATCCCAGCATCATTGGGCAAGAGGAAGTGGTACATCCTAGACAGATTGCTTGTCCATCACAGGGCCCCTGGGGACATGTCTCCCCAACCTGGAAAAGAGAGAAAAATTTGTATTCTACGAAATGATTTATTTTAGTAGTGGGGCACATTAACCCATGCATATTGGCAAGAAAGAAACAGGATCAAGATAATCACAATTATGACTGTTTGCAATTAATCATGATTATACCCATTGCTTGCTTGCTTATTTATTTATTTGTGTGTTTGTTTAACCAGAGTGGTGGCCTAGTTGGTAGAGCATCCGCCCCCATAGCCGGGAGGTTGTGGGTTTAAATCCCAGCCAGGTCATACCAAAGACCATATAAAAAATGGTATTTTCTGCCTTCTAGCTTGGTACTCAGCATAATATATTGTGGAAAGGAAAGTTAATGCACAGAGCTACCAAAGGACTGACCCCCCACTGTAGGTTTCACTACTTACAGTAGCTGTGTGGCCTAGAGTCAGAGAAACGGAGGTAGGCGCTGCATGTTGTGGAAAGGATTAACTTTATTTGTTTTTATTGTTGTTCATTTAGACAAGCCCCAATACTATTTTTTTTTTAACATTCTTGCTGGGAGCGGTGCAAGTTTTTTTGTCTTCATTTTAAAAGGTTTGAACTCTTCCTCATTAGAACTAGAATGCCCTCAAATGAGATGCAGACCCCCCCCCCCTTGCAGCCCTATAGATTTAAAACCTTGACCTTTGACGTCTTGACCCAAAACCCTGAGTCACAATTTGGAATGCCAAGGTGAACCTGTGTACCAAGTCTGGTGACCCTAGCTTTACCTGTTCTGTAGTAATAGGGCATAGTGAAGGCAAATGTTGACATTTGACCTCAACCCATAGTTCTAGGTCAGGATCCCAAGATGAAGCCATGCTTCATGTTTGGTTGCCCTAGCTGTCTTTGTAGTTGAGATATAGTTTACGTGGCAGTCTGACCTTGACTTTTGACCTTTTGACCCCAAAAGGAGTCAAACCTGATACTACCGTATTATCCTAACAGAGCACTACGCTCCCAAAATGCAGGATTACTTGTAATACCTAGAATCTCCAAAAGTACAATGGGAGGCAGAGCCTTCAGTTATCAAGCTCCTCTCCTGTGGAACCAGCTGCCAATCTGGATTCGGGAGTCAGACTCGATCTCTGTTTTTAAGAATAGGGCTAAAACCTACCTTTTTGATATAGCCTACAATTAGGGAGGGATCATGTGTTTCTGAACCCTCCCTTAGTTATGCTGCTAATAGGTTTAGTCAGCCGGGGGACCTCCAGTAATTCACTGGGCCTCACTCCTTTCCTCACTGTCAATGAAATATTTTGTTTGCTGGTCATTAACATTTGTTTGTTCTCTCCCATAGATTGAGTCCCCATCGTGCTGTTTGCTCTCTACATGTCTGTTCTTTTCATCTTCTCTATCCCCTCACCCCCCAGCCAGTCGCAGCAGATGACTGCCCCTCCCTGAGCCTGGTTCTGCCGGAGGTTTCTTCCTGTTAAAAGGGAGTTTTTCCTCTCCACCGTCGCCAAGTGCTTGCTCACAGGGGATCGCCTGATTGCTGGGGTCTTTCTGCAACTGTGGGGGTTCCCCCTACAATTGATAGTGCTATGAGATGACTGTTGTTGTGAAATGGCGCTATATAAATAAAGTTGAATTGAATTGAATTGAAAAGTATAGCCATAGGTGCTGGTCCCAAGGTCAACCTGTGGACCAAGTTTTAATGGCAGTAGCCTCATTCCCTGTCAAGTTAGAGCACAGACATAGCCAGCTGGTTGGTCAGTTGGTTGGCCGGTCAGCTGCAGACCACACCACTTTGTCGTCACCATGGATACAATCATGGACCTCCAACACAATATTACATGGAGCCTCCAGAAAGCTACAAGCAGCCCTGACTACAGTAATACTTATAGTCTCCTCCTCAGAATTTACTCTGGAGAAACTGTTGTGTTTATTGTCCCTCCAACAGTGACATGAAATATCCATCCATGATTGATTTTTCACCATCATACGTCCTGCGTACATCAGATACACATGAGTGTGCTTGTAGCGCCATGTTAGAGATAGCGTTGGCTAAAGCCAAGAGCGTTTTCTTCAGGTGAAAAAAGTAAAACCTGTAGCCTTTTGAAGACAACATGAGGGTTTTCCATATTGGAAAAAACAACAACCTGTTCTCAAACTGCCTTCATCACTACTACTCAGTACTTACAGCTTCCCATAATTAAGATTTATGTCAGTCTTTGCGGTGGGAGCTGTGATTTTATGTAGGATTTCCTTCTCCTGCATCAGTCTATAACTAAGAGAGAGAGCAGAAAAGTATTTCATGAATAAAGGAGAAAAGGGCTTTTGACAGAGTGAGGATGAAAAGTTTTGGAATCCATTCCTCCTTTTATAACCACATTTTCTTTTTATCAGCTGTTTAAAAGTCTTTCATTCTGTGCCTGATATAAGCATGTCGATAGTGACCTTTTCAGGAAGAGTTAGACACCAGCCACTACTGTTGTCAACTCCTCAGTTGATAGATATTTCCACTGAATCCTTGTTATTATCATTTTTAGGTTTTTCCACATTGACAAGCCTGTCTTTTTCTCCCATGTTCCATCCGATATCATTTTCTATTCGCAGCTTGTGCACGCAAGCTGACACTCCTGTTGGTTTCAGTTTTGAAGGATTCATCCAGCTGAAGGCCAGACAGTGTTGTTTTTTCGCTGACTCTGCTGATACATAACCTGATACTGCTGCCCTAACAGAAACACTATGCCGTTCATTATGAGCCTTGCAGGCACAGACAAACAGCACTTCAGTCTCCCATTCAGGGTCAGTGAAATACTAGCCCAACATTTTTTTTTCCAGACTCATTCGTCTGATTATTCTTCTGCCTACGGTCGGCACAGGCATGCCTCTCTTTCTGCAGCAACTCAGCTCATCGCAGCCATGGCAGCAGCGGGTATGCACAATTTCAACAGGCAGTGAGCAGCTCATTTTTACTCAAAAAGATTGACCAATTAATGGTTCTTGCAAGATAATTGTGAACACTACCATGAAGATGGATGCCATGATAACTCGCCAAAGTAAAGCCTGTGTACCTCGCCACCCTCTGGAGGCTAGCCACAGTTAGACTTTTAAGGTGCTTTCACACCTAATCCACTTGGTCTGGACTTTAAAGGTGCGTTCACACCAAACGCGAACGGGTGGCGCAAATCCATACGAAGTGAATGGAAAGAGGCGAGTACACGCAAAATTGCGCATTCATGTCCGAGGCTAGCTAGCTAGCTAGCTACTAGCTTTGAGATTTTGCCGTCACTGGAGTAAAAGTATCACCATTGCAGAGTAAATTAGTTTGAAAATGAGACTCACTCACCTGGAGACAGGAGGACCAGGAGCTCTTCAGCTGAATCAGGATTTTGGAGTTATTTACCCACGGTTTCCTGCCACGGATGCGCTGTCGAGGCTAGCAACGGAAACACTCATCATCTTATAAAGTTTTGGAGACAGGGACAACTTTTTCAGGTGAGCCCTCCGTCGGATAATGTAAACCTAAAGCATGGCATTATTTTGGGGATTTCCACAGTAGGCTAAACACTGCTGCAGAAGTTATAAAGGCAACTTTTCCTGTCTGCATCTCACTCAGACGCTGAATTCATGTTTATTTGCGAATTTACATTGAGCTATAATGTAATCGCGCCACCTGAAAAATTTGCCCGTTCACGTTTGGTGGGAACACACCTTTAGCCTTTTCAGTTTGATCTGGACCAAATTTTAGGTGTGAATCACAGTCGCAGGCCAGGGGTCTGCAAACTTTGCCAACCAAAAAGTCATTTTGCCCATCTCTGACTAAAATACAGTCTAAGTGGCTGAGGACCACAACAACAATTTGACCTTTAAAATAAAGAATGAATGAATGAATGAATGAATGAATGAATGAATGAATTTATTTCGGATAGTACATTACAGGTTAAAAGAAACTGTATAATATAACAACAAGGTCAAATTAGACAAAGACTCCTTCTACTATACAATTCCACGTGAGTTATCCGAAATGGGTGATGGCTGAAGCCGCAGCTTATATTGCCCACCCATATTCCATCCAAGAATTCAAAGGAGAAAAAAGAGAAAACAAGACAAGAGCGATTACAATTTAAAACAAGGCTAAGACAAAATATGACTGAGAGAAAAAGAAAACTGAGCTAGTCTAAGTTAAGCGGTTACTATTCAAAAACAAATCTAAGACATAGTGTCACAGAGAAAAAAGAAAAACTAAGCTATAACACAACACAGGCTGGAAATGTCAATCCTTATGTGAGTTTACATGTCGTCTTGTAAATATGTTTGGAGTATTTCTTCCTTTAGTTTTTGTTTAAATTGTCCAAGCTTTGTACATGATTTTAATTCAGGTCCAAAATCGTTCCATAATCTGACACCTTGCACTGAAATACAGTGTTGCTTGGTAGTTGTTCTCACTGTAGGCTTTTGAAATATACATGTTCCTCTGAAGTGATATCGTTTCTCCCTTGTTTGGAACAACTTTTGGATATTTGCGGGCAGTGATAGATTCTTCACTTTGAACATTATTATTGCGGTTTTAAAGTCGATCAGATCTTTCAACTTGAGAGTTTTTTGTTTAAGAAAAAGTGGGTTTGTTGGTTCCCTGTAAGCTGCTTTGTTGATTATTCTAATAGCTCTCTTTTGAAGCATAAAGAGTGGATATATGTTTGTTTTATATGTATTTCCCCATACTTCATTACAATATGTCATGTATGGGAGTATTAATGAATGATACAAGGTGTATAGTGTGGGTTGATTCAGCAAATTTTTCACTCTGTGTAATATTGCAATTGATTTGGATACTTTACCTTTTATATAATTAATATGTGGCTTCCAACACAGTTTGTTATCAATTATTACTCCAAGGAATTTAGTTTCGGATACCCTTTCAATCTCTACACCATTTACACTGAGTTTGGGTACTGGGTAGTTGTGATGGTTGTTAAAGACTATAAATTTTGTCTTGCTTAAATTGAGCGTTAATTTGTTTGAATCAAACCACAGTTTCAGCTTTCCTAATTCCTTTCCGAGTGTATCCAGAAGTTGTTCCAAGTTGTTTCCACTGCATAGCAGGTTAGTGTCATCAGCAAACAATATTAAGTCCATTTTTTCTGAAACTTTACATATATCATTTATATACATATTGAATAATAATGGTCCCAAAACTGAACCCTGTGGGACTCCACAGGTGACCTTCAGTAGCTCTGAGTTTTTGTTGTTAACACATACAAACTGATATCTATTCTTTAAGTAACTTCTTAACCAGGACAGTGCTACCCCTCTGATACCACAATTTTGTAGTTTCTTTAATAATAGATTGTGATCTACTGTATCAAATGCTTTTTTAAGATCCAGGAATACTCCAACTGAATACTCTTTATTTTCAATGGCTGTTGATATTTTTTCTGTAAATTCCATTAAGGCATATGCTGTTGTCCTTTTGTGTCTGAACCCATATTGCTGCTCACACAATAAATCATTCTTCAGTATGAAGTTGTCAATTCTCTCATAGAATATTTTTTCAAGTATCTTGGAAAATTGCGGTAATAGTGAAATTGGTCTGTAGTTGGAGAGTTCCCCTCTGTCGCCTGTCTTGTAAATTGGAATTACTTTAGCTATTTTCATTGCATTGGGAAATATACCTGATTGAAGAGACAGGTTACAGATATACGTCAGTGGTTTCACTATGCATTCGATAACAGTTTTGACTAGTTGCATATCAATACCATCGCAGTCAGTAGATGTTTTACTTTTGAACGATTTAACAATTTCAATGACCTCTCTTTCGTCTGTGTTCTTTATGAAGATGGTGTCTTTTACAGCAGTGTTATTGCATATTGAATCACCTGTTGGCACCGTAGTGGGTATTTCTCGGGCCAGTTTAGGTCCAATGTTAACAAAAAAATTATTAAATTCATCTGCAGGTGAAGCTATATTCACATTCGGAGTCGATTTATTATTTTTTGGAGTGTTAGTTGGGTAGCTGGTATTTCTGCTTTTATTTCCAAGGATACTGTTGATTATTGTCCATGTATTTTTAATATTGTCTTTGTTTTTTTCCAGTTCTTTACTGTAATAGTCTCTTTTACTACATCTTATTATATATGTTAACTTATTTTTGTATGTTTTATTCCGCTGCTCTGCTTCTTTTGTCCTTTTCTTTATGAAAGCTTTATATAATAAATTTTTCTTTTTACACGCCTTTTGTAGTCCTTTGGTTAGCCATGGTTTGTCAGTAAATTTGTGTTTAAGCTTTTTTTTAACTAATGGGCAGTTTTTTTCATAAAGAGTGGTTACAATGTTTGTAAATGTGTCATAGGCTTCATTTACATCTGATACATAGACTTCTGTCCAGTCTTGCTTCAGCAAGTCCTCTTTAAAAGAACTGATTGCGTTTGGTGATTTGTGTCTGAACGATTTTGAGATTTTTTCTGGGTTGGGCCCCGTGTGGCCATGGATAAGTGCAAAGATTGGCAAGTGGTCGCTTATATCATTTATCAATAATCCACTTTCTATTTTCTTGTCGAGAACATTGACAAACAGGTTGTCAATAAGTGTAGCAGAGTGAGCTGTGATTCTACTGGGATGTGTTATTGTGGGATATAGACTCATGCTGTACATAGAGTTCATGAACTCTGTAACTACATTTTGTTGATGTGGATTAAGTAGGTCAATATTGAAATCTCCACAAATTGCTACCATTTTCTTACTAGTAATATTATTGTACAGCTCGACTAATTTATCTCTGAATGTCTCAATGCAAGTTCCCGGCGTTCTGTATATGCAGCTTATGATTAGATTTTTTGTTTTGTCTAGGTCAATCTCAACAGTAACACATTCCAGAATCCCTGGTAGTGCTAAGGACATTTCATTTACAAGCTTACATCTATATAGGTCATCAATATACAGTGCAACACCACCACCCTTTTTTTGAGATCTGTTAATGTTAAACATCTGATATCCCTCTATTGCCATCAGGGGAGCCTGGTCTGCATTAAGCCAGGTTTCAGAGACTGCTATAGCTGTGAATTTTCTGTTTAGCTGTTTTAAATAGTCCTGAATCTGTGAGAAGTTTTTGTTAAGACTTCTGCTATTGAAGTGTATTATTGACAGTTTACCATCTAATTGCACTTGACTTTTGAATTGCTTTTCAGTGTAATATTCACAGTGGTTATGAATATTATTGAAAAAGTGGTTATCAGGATCAATATCATTCTCCATCTCTTGTGGTTTATGTTCAGCATAGTGGCATATTTTTAGAGTTTGAGTTTCCTCACTCTGTGTTTCATAGTCAGTGTTCATCTGTATTTATCTAAGTCAGTAGCATCTCTGATCATTATACTTTTTGCTTGCTCAGGTGTTCCATTTAGTTTAATCCAAATTCTACAATTTCTTGTCCAGGTTGACTGTATCTTATTATGTTTCTTTAGCATCCGTGCCTGCCGTGCTAATTCAGCGTTTTTTTTTGTCAGGTGTTCATTTAGGTAAACTTGAGTTTCCTTTAGTTTTTTGGCCTGCCTCAGTATGTCATTTTTCACCCTCCTGTTCACAAAGCGCATCACAATTGATTTCTTTGTTTTGGTAAAGCATAACAGGCTGAGATCGCATTGGCTTCTACCTTAATGTCTTTATCATTAAGGAACTGAAGCACTTGGTTTTCTAAGGACATTGATTCACTTATGGAAGCATGTTCACCACTCAGTCCTGTAGCGGCATGGGCGTACGACTGATATCTGATGTCTAGTCCACTTATAACTATGTCATCAATGCGAGAACCTTGTTCAAGAACGCGTTGCTCCAAAAGACGCCCGTGTTGCTCCAGGTCCATAATTTTTTTGTCTTTTTCTTTTATTATTGAATGTAGGGCTTGTACCTCCTGTATTAGGTCTAATATTTTGTCCTGCTGGCTAGTCACTTTGGCCAGTTCATCTAACACAAAGTTCAGAGTTTTTTTAATTTCTTCCATTTCCTCTTTTTTGGGTGGCATTTTACTGACCTGTGGATAGAAATAAGCAGAGAATCCGGCTAGGCCTCAACTAGCTCGGTCACTACTGGACCCGCCGCTCCTGCGCAGCTTCTCCGCCGAGTGATTATGATTATGCTACTTATAAGATTATGCTACTTATAAAGTTTTTATATATATAGCTCTGAATATTATGTGACATTAATGAATTCATACTACAACAGTGGAAAAAAACTGTCAAGTTATATGTGGCTTCATTTGTGAAATAAAGGTATTAGAAATATGTATATTACAAATTGTTTTGTGCGGAAAAAAATATATTTCTGAATATCTGACCATGTGACCATATCTGACCATAATTTTTTGTAGTTATTTTTTAATTATCAGCACATTCATAAATTGTTTAAATCTGAAAAAAAATCATCCATCTCGTAGTTACTGATATTTTAATAAATTACACAGGGTTACAAAAATAATTTTTTTGTAAGTTATCTGTTTTTTCATCCGGTTTAAGACAATTTTGCACCACTGAATCCGAAAATGACATCCATTTCACTCGATCAGTTGCTAAGTAAAAACCTGTACTTACTTAGTACTTAGTACTATGCATGTACTTACCTTTATATAAAGGTAAGTACAGGCATAGTTTACATGTACTTACCTTTTATATAAAGGTAAGTACATGTATAGTTGCATGTACTAAGTAGTTGCATCATATAAAGCGAAAATACCCGTACATGTAAACAAAAATGTGTAAAACAGCATGTGGCCATAATTCAAAAAGTTGGCCTGACTGAGCAAAACCATTGCGATTTTTGGATTCAGCACATGAGAATTGTTCTAAATCAGCTAAAAAAACCTGAGACAATAAATTTGGTGTTGACCAGTGTTAGAGGTTTTATTTTGAAAAAGCTACTTTTCATCCTTTTTATGTTTCCTCATAATGTTCCTTATTCAAATGTGTTAATATAATATAAATCAGTATCCTTCATCTGTTCTCCAGACTCAGTTTGACAACTAGTGGATTGGTTGTTTTATATTCTTCTTTATTTTGGAATAAAACAAAAAGCATTCTAAAGAACTTTCTAAATAATATTACTTTAAAAATCATTTGGTGCAGATTAAGCCAATTAGAAATGTTATGTCTGGAAACCTGGAGTGGTGCACAGAGAGTGGTGTCTTCTTTGAACACAAACTTTATTACACACAGTAATATTGTACACATACAGGTTGGCTGAGCACTGAGTTCCTATGTGGCTATCGGTGGAGAGAGAGCCGAAGATGGCTGGACCGACTCCCCCCCCCCCCTTCCCCCGAAGGGGGACCACCAACCTGTGGGCCCACCGTAGTTAGGCGTCCGTGCTGGGGAGCCTGGGCCAGCACCACCTACATCTCTGTCGGAACATAAGCGGGCTTGAGCCTGTCTATGCATATACACTGCATTCCAAATTATTATGCAAATGATGTTTGTCTCTGATTTTCTTAAATAGTCAATGCAAATGACAGTCAGTATAATTTTCAAGTCATCAACAGTTAGAACATAATTCAAATGTTATTGCGCAAACCTCCCAATGATAACTATTTTTTGGCAAAAATAAAAAACTCAAAATGCAGTGCTCCAAATTATTATGCACAACAGAGTTTCAAAACATTTTATTGGTTGTAAAGAACTGAAAATGGTCATTTCTTGAATTTGCAGCATTAGGAGGTCATATTTACTGAAATCAAGTTATTTCAATCAAAAACATCTTAAGAGGCCAAGTTACATGTTAACATAAGACCCATTCTTTGATATAACCTTCACAATTCTTGCATTCATTGAACTTGGGAGTTTTTGGAGAGTTTCTGCTTGAATTTCTTTGCAAGATGTCAGAATAGCCTCCCACAGCTGCTGTTTTGATGTGAACTGCCTCCCACTCTCATAGATCTTTTGCTTGAGGATGCTCCAAAGGTTCTCAATAGGGTTGAGGTCAGGGGAGGATGGGGGCCACACCATAAGTTTCTCTCCTTTTATGCTCATAGCAGCCAATGACACAGAGGTATTCTTTGCAGCATGAGATGGTGCATTGTCATGCGTGAAGATAATTCTGCTACAGAAGGCACGGTTCTTCTTTTTGTGCTATGGAAGAAAGTGGTCAGTCAGAAACCCTACAGTATATACTTTGCCGAGGTCATTCTCACACCTTCAGGGACCTTAAAGAGGCCTACCAGCTCTCTCCTCATGGTTGCGGCCCAAAACATGACTCCGCCACCTCCTTGCTGACATTGCAGCCTTGTTGGAACATGGTGGCCATCCACCAACCATCCACTACTTCATCCATCTGGACCATCCAGGGTTGCACGGCACTCATTAGTAAACAAGACTGTTTGAAAATTAGTCTCCATGTATTTTTGGGCTCACTTGCAACCATTTCTGCTTATAAGCATTGGGTAGGGGTGGCCGAATAGTAGGTTTATGCACAACTGCAAGCCTCTGGAGGATCCTACACCTTGAGGTTCATGGGACTCCAGAGGCACCAGCAGCTTCAAATACCTGCTTGCTGCTTTGTAATGTCATTATAGCAGCTGCTCTCTTAATCTGATGAATTTGTCTGGCAGAAACCTTCCCCATTATGCCTTTATCTGCACAAGCCCGTCTGTGCTCTGAATCAGTTACAAATTTCTACACAGTATGATGATCACTCTTAAGTTTTTGTGAAATATCTAATGTTTTCATACCTTCAAGGTTCAAGGTTCAAGGTGACTTTATTAATACCCGTAGGTAGATTCTTTTTACAGTCTGGAGAGGGCATCTCAAACACACAACTTTGAACATCAAAACATTAAAAACACAGGACACATACGTCAGACAATTTAAGAACAGCACAGACTAAAGACATGGACAGGTACTCCAGAAACTTACAGAGCATGGTTAAAAAGACTAAAATAAATAGATTAAAAAAACCAACTAAAATAAATAAAATCATTAAATATCACTAAGATATTATTAAAGATACCCATAAAACTCGTAGTAAGCCACATAAAAGCATTATACCACACCAGGGACCAATAAAATAGTAGATAAGATAAACCACATAAAAAGGCCAGACCCAAGAGTTTAAATAAAATGAATAATAATAATAATAATAATAAATAAATGGCCTGTTTAAAAGAACGATAGCAGCAGGAACAAAGCTGTTCCTGTACCGTGTGGTTCTGCATCTTGGGACTTTGAACCTCCGTCCAGAGGGTAAAAGCTGGAACTCGCTGGCCAAGGGATGGGAGTCATCAGCCGTGATAGAGGTGGCCAGCCGCTGTACCTGCCTGGTGTACAGGGCTTCCAGACCCAGCTGTGACTCCCCCCCAATAAGACGACTGGACCATTTAATGATCTGGGCCAGTGAGTTTCTGTCTTTGAGGGGCAGGTTTCTAAACCATGACACTAACAAGAAAGATAAAACTTTGTCCAAGGTATTGCACTTTTTAATGCTTTTCAGCAGCAGAGAGATCCTTTTTCTTTCCCATATTGCTTGAAACCTGTGGCATGCTTAATAATGTGGAACATCCTTCTTAAGAAGTTTTCCTTTAATTGGGCTTACCTGGCAAACTAATTATGACAGGTGTCTGAGATTGATCTCAATAGCCACGGTTGTTACATGGGCAAAATTTCTGATTACAATTCAGATCAGAACTTTACTGTTTACATGGATCCTGAAAAAGCTGATCCCATAAGGACATGCGTTTCCATGTGTCACAAGTTTGAATGGACTAAATCATTTTGACATGCGTATGTCAACATTTTGACATTCCGAAAATAGTAGAAGAAGAAGCAACTTCCGCTGTAAACAGGCCCCGCTTTGTGTCTTTCTCTTTTTGAAATGGACCTGTATTGTGTTATTCAGACTGTACTTTTGCTTCTGCTGGTCTCCGTAATGAAGCTACAAGTACATACTTCTGCATATGATGAACAGAGGGAGACAGCAGGACGATACAGACCAGTTTTGTTTTACTCTCGCTATGTCTTCCGCTAGCTGCTGTAAAGGTGTAAATACATCACGTTGACGTGTGGCTGACGTACAGACATGCGTAGTAAACATATTTTCTGCCCAACCTTCGGAATAAGTGTTTTCATGTGCACCATTTGGAATAACAATCGGCATAACCCACCCGTCTCAATCGGAATGAAATTTTGATCTGAATGAGCGTGATCGGGGCAGCGCAGTGGCAGAGTGGTCAGCACTGCAGCAGCACAGCAACTCACCCTTGGCCGGGGGATCTTAGGTTTGATCCCAGCCTCCAAACAACAGTGATCTGTGTGGAGTTTGCATGTTCTCCCCGTGTCTGCGTGGGTTTACTCCGGGATTTCGCCGGTTTCCTCCCACATGCCAAAAACATGCAAGCTAGGTTAACTGGCATCAAAACTGGGGATTCTAAATTGTCCTTAGGTATGACTGTGAGAGTGAATGGTTGTCTGTCTCTCTGTGTTGGCCCTGCGATGGACTGGCGATCTGTCCAGGGTGTACCCTGCCTCTCGCCCAAAGATGCTGGGATAGGCTCCAGCCCCCCCGCGACCCGAAAAGGATTAAGCGTAAGAAGATGAATGAATGAATGAATGAATGAATGAGCATGATCGGGTCAGAATATTCAGATTAGTGTGTTTACATGAAGCATTTTTATTCCAATCAGGCTTTTAATCCTGTTACTTGTGTCCATGTAAACATGGTCAGTGATCCAAAGAGCCCTGAGACACAATACCATCCATGAATTTAATTGAAATACAAAAAAAATAATGTTTATGACATTAAAATCCTATTTGCATAATAATTTTGAACACGGTGTAGTTTCCTTATGCCCCCCCCCCCGCCAAAGTCTAACACAAAATGTTTCGTCTCTGTTTCCAAAACCCTGAACGGGCCGTCGTAAGGTGGGCACAGTGGGATTGTGTGTGTGTTGTGCCTGAAGAAAACAAATTTGGCATTCTCCAAACTCTTTGGAACAAAAGTGCAGGGAGAACAATGGTGCACGGGTCCCAGAACATTGGGGGCTCTCTGGCAACGGCTAACAAAAAAGAGCCCTGCCAGGGAAGCTGCCAGATTTTCTTTGGGCACAGAGCACAACCCCAGTAGGACCCAAGGCAAGTGGTCGACCCAATTTGCTTCCATTAACGAGGCTGTGAGCACTGTTTTAAGGGACCCGTGGAACCTCTCGCACAAACCGTTAGCCTGGAGATTGTGCAGTTGGTTTTGACCCCCAGGTTCTCAGCCATTGCAGACCAGAGTTCCGAAACGAACTGTGGACCTCTGTCAGATGTGATGTCTGACGGGGATCTGAACCATGCGACCCAGGATGACAGAAATGTGCGGGCCACATCAGTAGATGTGGTGGCAGCTAGCGGAACTGCCTCTGGCCAACGCGTAGTGCGGTCCTGTTGTCAAAAGGTGGGTAAACCCCTGCGATGGCAGAAGGGGACCCACTAAATCCACGTGTATGTGGTCAAACCTCCTGCTTGAAATTTGGTAAGGCTCGAGGGGGCCTTTGGTGTGCCTCTGAACTTTAGCCCGTTGGCACGTGACGCACATCTTCACATCCCAGGGTAAGTGAGGCCAGATTAATTTGGACCCCACCAGCTTAAGCGAAGCCTGTACACCAGGATGTGAAAGGGATTGGATGGACTCAAAGATGCGATGGTGCCAAGAGCTCAGGACCACGGGGCGGGGACGGCCGGTGGAGATGTCACAGAACGGGGGGGGGGGCACCCTTCTTGAACCGTCCTGCTCTCCAACTTTAGTGCGGTACCTGCGAATTGGAGCGTGCGAATGTCCACATCCCCGGTTTGGTCGGTGGCCATGGCGTAAAATCAATACCCATGTAAGCCGGAGAGGCTAGTGCATGCGTCAGGCAGTCAGCCACAATGTTAAGTTTACCGGCTACATGTTGAATGTTGGTCGTGAATTCTGAAATTGCAGCCAAGGGCCATTGCTGCCGAGCCAAACACAGTTCTGAGACTTTGGCCATTGTGTAAGTTAGTGGTTTGTGATCGACAAACGCGGTGAACTCATGCCCTTTGAGCCAGAACTAAAAATGGCGCGTAGCCATGTGGAGAGCCAACAGCTCTCTGTCAAAGGTGCTATACTTACACTCGTTGTCACACAAAGTATGGCTAAAAAAAGCAAGGGGTTGCCATGAACCGGAGACATACTGCTCCACCACAGCTCCTACCACTACGTCAGATGCATCCATGGTGAGTGCTATCCACGCTGACGGGACTGGGTGGGCCAGCAAAGCCGCATTGGCGAGAGCCATTTTGGCGCCTGTGAATGCCTGGATCCGCTCGGGGGTCCAGTCAATGCGATCCGTGGGTTTCTTTTTCTTGAACGTGCCGTACAGTGAATGAAGCAGCTGGGCTGCCTGGGGAGGAAATAGTTGTAAAAATTGACCATCCCCAAAAATTCCTGCAGCACCCTCATGGTTTGCACATGTGGAAAATCTGACACTGCATGTACCTTATCCGGTAGCGGAATCGCACCCTCCGGCGAGATGCAGTGGCCCAAGAACTCGACCACTGGCAGCCAGAACTGACACTTCACCGGACTGACAATCATTCCATGTGCTTCCAACCGTCGGAAAACTTGTTTGAGATGGGTGAGGTGCTCCTCCTCTGACGTGCTAGCAACCAAAATGTCTTCTAAGTAGACGAAAATGAACGGCAAATCACAGAGCCCCACATCCATCATTCTTTGAAAAGTTTAGGCTGTGCCCTTTAACCCAAATGGCATGCATAAAAATTCGAAAAGACCAAAAGGGGTTATCACCGCCGTTTTTGGGACGTCCTCAGTGCGCACCGGGACCTGGTGGTAACTGCGGACCAGGTCCACTTTTGAAAAAATGCGCGCCCCGGCCAGGTGCACGGAAAAATCCTGGATGTGCGGGATGGGGTAACAGTCATGTTTGCCGAAACCGGTAGGTTCTTGAGGAAGAGGTGGACGAAGAGGAAAGATCTGTCATCCGTGCCCATCAACACCAACATATTCTCCATCAATTCCACAGCCAAACTGTCTCCTAACCCCAAGTGGGAAAAGAGCTTCTCTGCCCTCTCTCCGTCAGAAAGGGTGTAACGTTGCAGCAGCAGCTGCTTGAGAGTGTCGTATTTTCCTTGGGCTGGAGGATCTCAGAGTAGGCTCATAGCACGCTGTGTGGAGTGCGGGTCCAGGAAAGCTACCACATGATGGTATTTCATGTCGTCTGCTGAGACTCTGCGGAGGGCAAACTGAGCATCCATGTGTATGAACCAAGCGGTCGGGTTGTGAAGCCAAAAATTCGGGAGCTTTACCAGCATGCTGCTGGGGGAAACCCCAGTGGGAGTGGTTCTATGGAGCTACTCGTCCATTTTCCACTGTCACATCTCAAGGTCATCAATGTAGAGGATGAAGCAGGCGAGACACAAGCAGCTGCAGCACACAACTTTATTTCCTCTATCAAGCAGAACAGACTGACTCGGGCGCCAAAGTGGATTTCTTTTATACAGTTTTACTCCCTTCTTTGGCGCCCGGAATACACACATTAACATACACACAAAAGAGCATCACACCACACAATACTTCGACACCTGGCATCTGAGGTGTGAAGGCGCATCTTCACTTCACATAATACATTCACACCTGGCATTGCCAGGTATGAAGGCACATTTTAATTTGGTTTTCTAAACCCTGGTGCTCTGGTGCCTACTGTCACCCCCTCTCATTTTCTTCTCATTTCCATCTCTCACCTCTTTCCTCCCATTCCCCAAAGACCCTGGGTGGAGTATGACCACCTGTTGTGCTGCCACAACATAATAAATAATTTAAAAAATATATATTTTACATTCATAAAAGTATGCATTTCCATTGAGAAATGTATCCAATTGCAATAAAAATAATTTAAAAAATAAAACAATCAAAAGGAGTTTCATTAATTTCCATATGTTTTGAGATATAACTGCAGGGAGCCGCAGCATGGGGGCTGAAGGGCAGTGTACAGCCCTGGGGCCGCAGGTTGCCGATCCCTGGTCTAGCCCTGGAGTGTCAAACTTATGGCCCACGGGCCGGAATCGACCTCCCAGAGAAGCCAAATCAGCCCGCGGGATGAATTTGCAAAGTGTGAAAATTTAAAAATTGCTATTTTTCAGTAAAGTAACCATTATTCCCAATTTGTCCATTTGGGGTCACACAAGAGTAGCAGACACAAAAGTGATCCCTGATTTCTACTGACTCCACTGCAGTCCCTTCTCTATCATAACAGATCACTAAAAATATGCAATAAGGCTTTTTTTATGGATGCCACCTCCAGCACACACTGACTGTACATTATTTGTACAGTCATGTACAAATAATGTACAGGCAAGGCCTGTACATTATTTGCACATAACAGTACTCTTAACTTTCTGCACTGCTGCATATATTTGCATATATTTGCTTAAATTGCACATACTGTTAATTACTGTATATACTGCACTGCTGTCCTTTGCACTTCTGATTGGATGCTAAACTGTGTTTCGTTACCTTGTATTCATACATGTGTAATGACAATAAAGTTGAATCTAATCTAATCTAATCTAAAATGTCACGGTATTTACTGTATTAAAAAACTGTTCTTTAAAAATACATTTACTGCTGTGTCTTGCAGCATGTCGGGCGCTGGGGGACGTTCATACTGACAGCTGGTGGTTCATTGGGGTTCGGGGGGGGGCAATAGTTTGCTGCTGTTTGCTGAATGATTTTATGGTTGGAATCAGTTTTTCTTATCACAAAATTTTTCGCACATGTTCAAAACAAGAGAAGCTGCTTGCTGACACAGGAGCGCCTCCAGAACTTTTTCATAGGAGGGGCCACTGAAAATCCTGGGGTGGCACATCAAACTCAATTTAACATTTTACTATTAATGAGTCAGCTGTTTTTAATCTTTTTAGAACCAGTAACCCACGAAAAAGCCCAGGCCTTGACAACATTTGTGGGAGAGTTTTAAATCACTGTGTGGACCAATTAGCATCTGCTTTAACAGACATTTTTAAATCCTCCCTTCAGAATCTCAAAGTGCTCACCCTTTGGAACACATCTACAATCATACCCATACTCAAATTTGCCAGACCCACAGAGCCCAAAGACTTTGGTCCAGTCATCCTAACCTCTCTGGTTGTGAAGTGTTTTGAGCATCTGGTGAAGAGACACATTGTATCTCAAACAGCACCTTATGGACTCCATGCAGTTTGCATATCAGGCCTCTATGGGGGTGGATAATGCCATCATAACATTACTACACCTACTGCACACTCACCTTGAGAGACCTAAGGCACATGCCAAGATTCTATTTATCGATTTTACTTCAGCTTTTAATACAATTCAACCCAATATTGTTGCTGACAGATTAGCTACTCAGTTCTCCCTGGATGCTCATTTGATTCTTTGGATTTCTGACTTTTTATAGTGTAGAACCCAGCAGGTCAAAATTAGTGTCTCACTGTGAGACAAGAAGACCACCAGTATAGGGTCCCCACAAGGATGTGTTTTAACTCCTCTTTTATTTTATATACAAATTCCTGCATAAGCACCTTTCCAAACAGGTACTTTATTAAATATATGGACGATACAGCTCTGGTGAGTTTGTTATATGATGGGGAGGAAGATCCTGGATCAGTTTTAGACTATTTTCTAAAGTGGTGGGAAAACGGATTTTAGAAAACAACAAAATTCCCTCCCACCCTTCATTAACGGTGAAGAAATACAAATGGTCTTGAAATATAAGTATCTGAGCATCACACTGGACCACAAATTAAAATGGGACATCTGGACTGATCTCATGAGTACCAAAACTCAGCAGAGACTGTACTTTTTAAAGAAATTGTTGTCTTTTAATGTCAGCAACAGTGTGCTTAGAATTTTTTTATTGTGCCTTTATTGAGAGTGCTTTAACCTTTGGACTTATTTGCTGGTTTGGCAACACTACGGAGGGACAGAAAAAGACTCTCCGAATGACAATTTCCATCAGCAGTGGGATAATTGGTAGTCCTCTTCCCAGCCTGGAGATCCTGTATAGGGAAAGAACTATGAGTAAGTCCTGTGGAATTGTGGGGGACTGGATGCACCCACTGGCTTAATCTTTTGAATTGCTGCCTTCTGGACGTCAGTATCAGCCACTTCCTTTCACAAAAAAACATTCTCTTTTTTCCTTCGTACCCCATGCAATTAAGTTTTTGAATGCCAA
This sequence comes from Pholidichthys leucotaenia, assembly GCA_020510985.1. NCBI lineage: Eukaryota > Metazoa > Chordata > Actinopteri > Cichliformes > Pholidichthyidae > Pholidichthys > Pholidichthys leucotaenia. The sequence goes on along the minus strand of CM035838.1, from coordinate 164,790,447 downwards.
ATGTCTGCTGTGAGGTGTGTGTACTGTAGTGTGTGCATTTTTGTTTATGCTGTTTGTGTGTATGTTGTTTTTGTGATGCTGCAGCACAAAAATTTCCCCAAGGGGACAATAAATAAATGATTGATTTGATTGATTGAAAATGTAATCACGCTGCCCGCCCGTTCGCATTTGGTCTGAACAGACCTTAACAGTGTGATCTGTCCTACTTTGCTGTATTTTGTTAATATTTGTCAATAATATACAGCACGCATCAATTATTCTTTAACATCTACTACATGTAAAATATGACATAGAAAAACAAGTTATAAAATTATGTTAGACTGTCCAGTGGAGGTTATGCCTTTAATTCCATGCCTTTAATTCCATGCATTGAGACCCGGAACCTCCGACCATAATACATTGTTTGGAACAAAGACCTGTGGGGTATATTAACATAACATAACGCCAGCACCACTGCTCACACCTTTCTCTCTTCCAGCTGCTCCGGTGGTTCCTCCTCTCCCTGGGGGATGCATAGTCTCTACTGTCCCGTCTGAGCCCCCCCGGTGGCACTTCCTCCTCCGGTCCATTGTTCCCCCTTATCCCAGCTGCCTTCTCTGGGTGGAGAATCCCCCACCTGTGCCACCACAGATGGCTGCTTAACAAGACTGACAAACTGGCGGCTTTGTCCCGGTATGAGAGTGTCGTCAGAGAGATTAGCATTATGTTGTTCACTGAGACGTGGCTAACAGAACTAGCAACAGATGCTGACGTTGATCTGGAGGGTTTCCACGCAATATAAGCAGATCGGACATCAAACAGCGGGAAGAGCAGAGGCGGGGGGCTGATAATGTATGTGAACAACAGATGTTGTAATCCTGGGCACATCTCGATTAAAGAACAACATTGCAGCAAGGACATTGAGTTGCTAGCTGTTAGCATGAGACCAGTTTATCTCCCAAGGGAATTTTTACATGTTGTCGGCATTGTTATTTATGCAAATCCCTCCGCGAGCGCTGAGGCAGCGCGTGACATCATCCACTCAGTCACTAGCAGGCTGCAAATACACCAACCAAATGCTCTCCTCCTCATCTTGGGTGATTTCAACCATACTTCACTGTCCTCCATTCTGCCCATGTTCACCCAATATGTCACGTGCTACACCAGAGACAATAAAACATTGGACTTATTTTACGCAAACACTAAGGAGGCTTACACCTCATCGCCACTCCCCCCCACCCACCTCGGGAGATTGGATCACAACTTGGTTCACCTCCTGCCTGAGTACAAACCCCTAGTACACAGACAACCTCCTGTTACCTGCACAGTGAAAGTATGGTCTGAGGAGCAATGGATGCTCTGATGGACTATTTTGGATCCACTGTATGGGAGCAGCTTTGTGATCCACATAGTGAGGACATCGACGGCCTCATATACACCATCACAGACTACACCAACTTCTGTGAGGACAACACCGTACCCACCAGGACCATACAGTGTTTCGCAAATAACAAACCCTGGATCAACCCTGAGACAAAGTCACTACTGAAAGAGAAGAAAAGGATCTTCAGGTCGGGAAACATGGAGGAGCTGAAGACCATATGGAAGGAGCTAAGGAGGAAGATCAGAGAGGGGAAGGACAGCTACAGAAAGAGGATGGAGGACAAGCTGCAGCAGAGTGACTTCAGCGGGGTCTGGAGAAGCCTCAAAACCATCTCTGGGCACCAGAATACCTCCTTCCAGGCCACGGGGGTAGTGTTGCAGTCAAGACCATATTAACCAAGACCAAGACGTTACCAAGACCAGAGTGAGCCGAGACCAAGACAAGACCAAGACTTTAAGGGTTTGAGACCAAGACCAAGACAGTTCGGACATGGAATCTGTTTGTTGTCCTGCTTTGTACTCCAGGAACCTGAAATTTAAAAGAAAAAAAAAGGATGATGTCTGTCATATGAAAAATATTTACTGTATCTAAGAACTGCAACAACATTTTGTCTGTGACTTATTTGGTTGTGTTTGAGTTTATACAGCACTAATCTATAACACATGTTTAAACTACAATATATTTTGTAGCAGTAATCTTTATTTTGATTCTGCAAAATACCTGAAACTGTCAGATTTATGTAACAGAGTAAAAGTTATAATACTGGCTTCCAACATGCATTGAAATTTTAGTATAAAGGAGTATTAACAGGTAATACTCAAGCACAAAACCCCTAAAATTTTAAAGAAGTGAGAAGATTTATTTTATTCTCTGCCACTACATGTGATATGGCTTAACCAGCTCATTTTTTGTTAAAGCACACTGTATAAAAAAAACACAACGATTTGCCAAAGTAATATTTGATCTGTATTGTATTCAAATCCCAAATAAGGTAAATAATGTCTCTTAAATAAAATAATCAACTATTCAAAATCAAATCACTCAGAATGGACCACTTTTATTCCAAGCTAAATATGGGAACACGCAGGGCCTTTTTTAGGGTTAATCATGTGAACTTAAACACAAGTAGCAGTTAGATATTACTTAAAATGAAGACATATTAAACCAAAATAACCTGCACAGAAAAATAACAGTAAAGTTTAATTGGAAAATATGTTTTCTTGATCAATGGAGTGCCAGCTGCTGGCACAATATATCATTCTACCATTATACGTTTTTAACCAATAAATAAATAAATAAAATTATAGACAACAGCCGCGGCTCAGTCACTAACAATACATCAATAAAACACTAACATCAGTCACAGTCATCAATATGTCTAATGTCTTTTTAAACTGGGGTTAATTAGGTTAGTTTAAACATTTAACGATTGGGAAAATTACTGTTAGCAGGCACGAGCAAGTACTAGCACGCCCTGAAACACAGGATGTGTTGTAAAACTACACAAGTTAGCTAATATATTGTGGGGTTGATAAGCTAATTTATGCTAAATGTATTTTAGGTGAGGAACTTTCTTAAGAGTTGTAGTACGGGGAGCTAACTTTGCTAATGTCAGCCTACACTTAACATTAGCTTACCTTTCTTTAAGTTTCCTTTCAAGGTGCTGATGGTAAATGGCGTTCACTTATATAGCGCTTTTTCTCATCTCTGGATGACCAAAGCACTTTACAAATCCTGCTATCCACCCATTCATGCACTGATGGCGGCAGAGCTGCCATACACACACAGGCGCTAGCCTGGCCACCAGGAGCAACTGGGGGTTCAGTGTCTTGCTCAAGGACACTTCGACATGCAGACTGCAGACAGAGCGGGAATCGAACCCATGACCCTCCAATCAGTAGTCAGTCACACTACACCTGCGCCACAGCCGCCCCTGATAGAAGGTGAATGTCATTCCAGGTGTTTCTGTTAGCTGTGTACTGCAGAATCTGCACACTGCTGAGTGTTTACGTTTGCATGTCCTTTTACAGACAAATTCTTTGTGGTGTTGAAAACTGAACATAATAACTTAAGAGTTTTCCAACATTTCTGCTCTGACCATGCAGCCTCCAGTCTCCGTTTCCTCTCGTCTTCTCCCGCTTCTGTGAAGGGGCGGGGTTGTGACTAATAGCGTGGTGTGAAGGAATGATGTGACGAGACTTGAGAGCTGCCGATTCAGAACTTTATTCACTCCAACAAAAAGACTGACTCCTTGGCACCAAGGCACATACATTAACACCTCCTGCCCCAGGTGCCAAGGCACACATACAGTAGTTACATGTGCCTTAGCGCATACACCTCTTCCCCCAGGCACATACATTTCTCCCCCCTGGGAGCCAAAGCACCTGCATTTACATCTCCTGCCCCAGGCGCATACATTTACATTTCCTGCCCCTTCCCCCTACTTCCCAAGTCACTGGGTGAGAGAGTGGGACCTCCTGGTGGTCCACCACAGTGGCATAAAAGCAAACTTACAGATTGCATTATTGCTACATTTAAGGGGGATATCTATTTGCAATTATAATAATTGTGTGGACAATAAACCAGTAATGGTCTTGATTTAAAATCCCGAGACTGTTTTGTCCGAGACCGAGACAAGACCGAGTGAAAATAACTCAAAGACCGAGACTTTGAAAAACTGATCTCAAGACCTGTCTCGAAACCAAGACCGATCTCAACAACTACAACACTACATGGGGGGCACGGAGTAGGTGAACAACCTGAACTTGTTTTCTTTGATCCTGAAGGACAAGCTACTGTACGCAGGGGTGGACCAGCACCTGTCATCGTGGATCCTGGACTTCCTCACAAACCGACCACAGTTTGTGAGAACCCAGGACTGTGTGTCTGACACCATCATCTGCAGTACAGGGCCCCCCCAGGGAACAGTTCTGGCTCCCTTCCTGTCCACCCTTTATACTGCTGACTTTTCACACAACACACCACACTACCACCTGCAACAGTTCTCTGACGACTCTGCGATCATCGGCCTTATCTCTGATGGAGATGATGCAGAGTACAGAGGACTTATCCAGGACTTTGTGGACTGGTGCCAACGGAACTGCCTCCAGATCAATGCAAGGAAAACTAAGGAACTGGTGGTGGACTGCTGCAGGTGAGAACAACCACCCACAGCACCAGTAAACATCCAGGGAACAGACATTGACATGGTGACATCCTACAAGTACCTGGTGACATCCTACAAGTACCTGGGTGTTCACCTGAACAATAAACTGGACTGGTCAAACAACACCAACGCACTCTACAAGAAGGGGCAGTGCAAGCTTTTCCTCCTGAGGAGGCTCAGGTCTTTTGGAGTGCAAGGGGCACTGCTGAAGACCTTCTAAGATTCGGTGGTGGCATCAGCCATCACTTTTGGAGTGGTTTGCTGGGGCAGTGGCATCACGGCAGCCGACAGGAAGAGACTGAACAGACTGATCAAAAAAGCTAGCTCTGTTCTGGAGCAGAGCCTCAATCCAGTGGAGGAGATAGGAGAGAGGAGGATGGTGGCTAAGCTGTCATCTCTGCTGGAGTCGGAGTTCCACCCCATGCAGGACATGCTGAACGCACTGAGGAGCTCATTTAGCAGTAGGCTGTATCATCCTAGGTGTGTGACGGAGAGGGTCTGCAGGTCCTTCCTACCTATGGCTGTCAGACTTTATAACCTAACCAGGGCTGCTCGTAGAGGTCGTAGTGAATATACAAAATGTACCAACCTTGCACAATAAATGGTCCCCTCCATTATACAATTAGGACAATATCAATCCTTACTGAGGGTGACAACAAAGCTGATTCAAATACGAAATATACTGTCTGGGTACATATTCAAATTCTGCGGAGTAACTTAATGGGTAATGCTGTCTATACCACCTAGCTGCAATGCTCCTGCACTGTGTTTATATCTGTGTACATATGTACTGTATATTCATTTGTTCTTATTATCTTATCTTATTAATTATTGCTCTCAGTGCTGCTATCCCTGTGCTGCTGCAATCCTGGAATTTCCCCATTGTGGGGAAATTCCTTATCCTTAAGATAAGGCTTATCTTATCTTATCTTATAATGCGGTCAATGGCTGACAAACCAAGAAGCATACAGTGGACACAAACAACACAACTAGAAGACCTTGATTTTGCAGACGATTTGGCCCAGGTGTCCCAAAACCAACATGACCTACAGGACAAGACTGACAGGCTAGACAGATATACCAAATGGACTGGCCTATACCTCAGTTCCACCAATACTAATGTCATGTTTATCAACCCTCCAAAACCAGCACAAATCTCAGTCAGCCATCAACAGCTTGATGAAGTCGATGACTTTGTCTACCTGGGTAGCACCATAAGCAAAGCCCAAGGTAGCAGCAAAGACAGAGCCAGAATGGTCAAAGCTCAGAATGCCTTTTCCACACTCATGGACATTTGGAAGTCCAAACAATACTCAATCAGAATCAAGGTAAAGATCTGCAATAGAAATGTTAAGACCGTGTTGCTGTATGGATCTAAATATTGGAGTATTGTTAAGAGAGACATTCAGAGAGCTGCTGTTTTTCATAACAACTGCCTGAGAAGGATATGTTAAATCTTTTGGCCAAACAAGATCACTAATGAGGAGCTGTCCAAAAAGACCAAATGCAACAGCATCATTCCAGAGATCAAAAGAAGAAGACTCAAGTGGTTAGGCCATGTACTCTGAATGAACCATGATTGCATCCCGCGAATAGCTCTCCACTGGAAACCTCAAGGAAAGCGCAGACCTGGACACCCAAGAACAACATGGCGAAGGACTGTTACTGCAGAGCTGGAAGAGGCGAGTTATTCATGGCCTCAGGTCCATGTGATGACAGATGACTGGCAGAGGTGGAGAAGCACCATTGCAGCCTTATAGTCCGGCCTCCACTCCGACCACCGGCGGAGTGAAGAAGTCTCACCGTTACAGGCCCGGTACCGTGGCTCTGAGAGAGATCCGTTGCTACCAGAAATCCACAGAGCTGTTCATCCGTAAGCTGCCCTTCCAGCGCCTGGTGAGGGAGATCGCTCAGGACTTCAAGACCGACCTGCGCTTCCAGAGCTCCACCGTCATGGCTCTGCAGGAGGCCAGCGAGGCCTACCTGGTGGGTCTCCTCGAAGACACCAACCTGTGCGCCATCCATGCCAAGAGGGTCACCATCATGCCCAAAAACATCCAGCTGGCCCGCCGCATCCGCGGAGAGAGAGCTTAGACTTTCTGCTGCACATCCACCAACCACAATGCTCCGCACTGTGTGTCTATATATATATATATTTATGGTAATATGTATATATGTATACTAGCTGCTCTTGTTTTTTCTTGCCTTCTGATTGTTGCTCTGAGTGTTGCTATCCCTGTGCTGTTGCAATCCTGGAATTTCCCCATTGTGGGACTAATAAAGGCTTATCTTATCTTATCTTAGTATGTCCCACTGGGGATCAATAGAGGATAAAAAAAAGTGCCATCTTCGTTTCCAAGGTTTGCCGTCATAAGTAGTGGCGGTTTCAAATATGGGCGATGTGGGCAGGCGTTCAGGGCGGCATTCTTTTGGGGGCACCACAAGAATCAGAAAAATAAAAATAACAATAAAAAGATTCATAATTATTTGTGCTGAGCGTGTATTTGTAGCAAATGGGTGCCCTCTACAGGTGGGATGCTGGCACCCTCTGTCTGCAGCTGGCAAACTATGCAGGTCAATCTCCAGTATGGTGGACATTCAAAGTGGAGCAAAGGAGGAAAAGAACATTAAAAGTATTTTTTTTTTCTTAAATTATGGAGCAGTTTGAATTTTAAAACACTGAGCCCTAAAACGGCAACATTTGGTTATTATAGCTTATGTTATGTAACATATATATATATATATATATATTTTTTTTTTTGCGATGTGTTGTCACTGACTTAAGTTTAAAGGCCACATCAATTAATTTCAGAGCTGTGCAAAGACTACACCGTGTTCCAAATTATTATGCAAATAGGATTTTAATGTCATAAACATTCAATTTTTTGTTTTTCAATTAAATTCATGGATGGTATTGTGTCTCAGGGCTCTTTGGATCGCTGCTATCAATCTCCAACACTTGTCATAATTAGTTTGCCAGGTAAGCCCAATTAAAGGAAAACTACCTGAGAGGGATGTTCCACATTATTAAGCATGTGTCCTGAAAAAGAAAATAAACTGAGAAGTGAGGGTTTTGTAACAATGGCAGTCATTTCATTCATTCAGCTTGTACAGTCAAAAGTGAATGTCTATTCCAGAGATGTCCACCAGGGGGTAGTGTTGAGCTGTGGACAATTCTAGAGCCTTATGAAACGCAGCCGCAGATCTGTGCTATGTCAAATGGTTCTTTGGGAATGCAGTGATGAAAAGTCTGTTATGTCTCAGAAGGACTGTTAACGAATAAAACCTGTCTGTGGGGAGGAACTCCAGTTTATTTATGATGTAAACTAATCCGTTAAAAGGGATCCTAATCGTACTTCTTGACAAAAGAATGTTGTCCCAGTGGTTGTCCCTAGATGAAGAAAAACAGTTCTTGACCAGGCTTTTTAAGTGAAACAATTTCCTTAAGATGAAGAATAATTTTATAGATGAGAGCCAAAGGAGATGATGTTACACAAAATTATCTTCATGCATGACAATCCACCATCTCATGCTGCAAAGAATACCTCTGTGTTATTGGCTGCTATGGGCATAAAAGGAGAGAAACTTATGGTGTGACATCCTCCCCTGACCTCAACCCTATTGAGAACCTTTGGAGCATCCTCAAGCAAAAGATCTATGAGGGTGGGAGGCAGTTGACATCAAAACAACAGCTGTGGGAGGCTATTCTGACACCTTGCAAAGAAATTCAAGCAGAAACTCTCCAAAAACTCCCAAGTTCAATGGATGCAAGAATTGTGAAGGTTATATCAAAGAATGGGTCTTATGTTAACATGTAACTTGGCTGTTAAGATGTTTTTGATTGAAATAACTTTTGATTTCAGTAAATACTGTATGACCTCCTAATGCTGCAAATTCAAGAAATGACCATTTTCAGTTCTTTACAACCAATAAAATGTTTTGAAACTCTGTTGTGCATAATAATTTGGAGCACTGCATTTTGAGTTTTTTTTATTTTTGCCCCAAAATAGTTATCATTGGGAGGTTTGCTCAATAACATTTGAATTATGTTCTAATGGTTGATGACTTGAAAATTATACTGACTGTTATTTGCATTGACTATTTAGGAAAATCATAGACAAATATCATTTGCATCATAATTTGGAACGCGGTGGAAAAGCAGCCTCACCGTGGGTGTGTGTTCTGACAGTAGGGATAATTAAAAGGCCATTACCAGAGGACCTCAGGGGCCACGGTGGCTCATTTGATAAAAGCAGTTCTGATAAATAAGAAGGCCCCAGACTGTGCAGGCATTTAAAAACCAGTAAAAGAACCGTAAAATCGATGGAAGAAGTGTGTGGACCAAAGGGGAGACTATGTTGAAAAATAAACCACATTTGTTCAAATTTGACCACTATGAACTTTTCAGCCCTCTGGAATGAAGTGTGGAGGTCCCCTGACCTCTGGAACGTGCAGCTCAGGTGATGGTGGAGCGTGCAGCTCGGATGATGGCGGGGCTGTGGCGTGCACCTCGGAGACAGCTAGAGCTGTGGTATGAAGCACCATCCCCGACGCAGACACCTTAACTCCTGCTCCACTGCCAGAAAGGACCCCGGTGATTCCTTTGCTGGAGGGGCGATGGCAATCTCAGGAGACACTGGAGGAACAGCCAGTGAGGCAATCTGAGATGCAGCAATGGGCAGGGGCACCAGTGTAGTAGCTGGCACTGCAGGTGTGATGATGGGCTAACTTGCAGGCATGTTGAGAGGTGAAACTGCAGGTGTGAAAACGGGTGAAACTGCAGGCATGAAGACAGGAGAAACTGCAGACATGAGGACAAGAAAAACTGCAGGCATAATGACAGGCGAAGCAGGTGGAGTGTGAACAGATGTGTGTGCTGTGGAGAGAGCTGGAGCTGTGGCATGCATCTCGGAGACAGTGGGAGCCATTGTGTGCATCTCAGGGACAACGAGAGCTATTGCGTGCACCTCCGGGACAGCGGGAGCTGTTGTTGCACCTCGGAGATGGCTGGGGCTGTGACATGCACTTCACAAACAGCTGGAGCTATCTGGAGAGGAGCTGGTGCAAATGGTGGTACGTTGTGTCGAGAGGAGTGGCGTCTCCCAGAGCCTTCCTTCCACCTGGGACCACCAAATGCCTGTCCCAATCCCCGAAACTGCTTCCTCTTGACAGCAGAGTTCTTCCAAGGTGCCTGTGGGGCAGCAGGCTTCTGGTTGGGAGGTGGAGATGGGGCTGGAGCTGGTGAAGGGCGAAAAGCGGGGGGCTGCTGAAGCCAGGGGACATGTCTTCGTCGGCGCTGGCTTTGACTTCGTCTGCAACCTCCCCACCATTTCGTGGTAATCTTGCTGCAGGGCGGCCACTGAGGTAATCAGCTCCTTCCCCTCGGTGTGCTCCGTGAGCTGCAGATGATGGCAGACAGCTGCCTCCACAAGCCCCAAGTACCACAGTGTTGGCTATGGGGTGAGAGCTGAGCGAGCCCCTGAAATGAGCTGATTGATTTCCGTCGCCACACAGCACAGCTCCCACCCGATGCTCATGCTGAATGAGCATCTGCCTGCTGAGTCCATTGTTGGAGGTGTCATTCTGTCACAGATTTGGGTGGTGGAGGACTCAGGGGCAGGCAGGAGTATGGGGCAAAAAAACAATAATTTATTATCAAAATCAGGAACAAACAAATAGCAGTACGTGGGCTGAAAACCAAACTAAGTAAAACAAAACTCACAAGCAAACTAGGCTAGGAAAAGTGTACGCATGAAAAACTCACAGCACTCAGACAAGGATCAAAACATGGAAACTTGGCAGAAACATCAATGACGCCACACAGACTGAGACAGAGCATATATAGACAAAGGGTTATCACCTAGACACAGAACAGGTGGGGATAATCAAGGACAATCAGAAACAACAGGGGAGCAGCTACAGGTGTGGAGAACAGGACAGGCAGGGCTGTACAGACAATCACAGACAGGGGATGCACAGGAGACATGACAATGAACATACAGGGCAAGAGTACAGGAGCAATACGGAAAGAGCGGTGGCTACAGGTACGGAAAACATAAGGAGCTGGAACAATAGGTAAACAGATACATACACAGACCCAGGACCAAAGAGGAAATGGCACACAAGACAATGATAGGGGACTCAGGGGCGCACAGAAGGTGATATGATAATCACAAATAATCACAGGGAGAATGAAAATAACCTCAAATCATGGGCATGATCCCATGATCATGCCCAGACTATGACAGGGTAAACTAAGCAGCAATAATAATAATAATAATAATAATAATAATAATAATAATAATAATAATAATAGTAATAATAATAATAATAGTAAAGATAAGGATAATAATTACAAATACACAAAACTGCAGAAAAGTGCTGGGCATGGCCAGGAGCCAAGCCCAGACACTACAGATATAATTTGGATGTTGATGGAATGACACTGCTTTGAATTATTCTAAATTTTAATCATAACGTGAATCAAAGTATAAAGTCTTGTCAACTAATTATTAAGTTTATAGGGTTTACACGCTTATGCTTAATTCAGACAAATAAAATATAGAGCTAAACTATTCGCATAAAACTCTTACAACTGGTCTGGACCACTCATTAATTTTGTTAGTCCCTGTACTACATTTCAAGATACTAACAGACTGGTGAATCCCAAAAATTCACAAAAACTGATCTTACGTCTGCATGCACAAGGTCCATTATCTATTAATCAGTATTAAAGTAGATTATAGGGTTGCCATTGTTTTTGCTGGTATAAGTATGTGAAAAAGAAATTGAATGAAAATATAATATCATAAAACTTGACAGAGTTTGTGAGTTTTTTTTTCTCTTCCTGATGGTAGTGAAGCCTCATATTCACTTGAAACATGTAATTTAGTGAAAGTCACAGAGAACCAAATACAGAAAATGGATGGATAACAAATCCATTTTCAGTGGATGGTTTTAGTCCTCTGTAGTCCATCTCATCTTGTGTCACATTTTCTCCATCAAAACCTTCCCACTGAGGAAGGTTCTACAGTAGAAACTAGAAAGACTGAACACAAAAATGATCGAGTGGGAGCTCAAAAGGTGCAGAAAGATGCCACATTTAAATGTGAGTTTTAACAAAATCTTTTCATTTCCATTTCGTCCTTTTTTTCAGATCTAAATAATTAAGTTTTATACCTTCGTAATGCAGAAAGACAACCATCTGGTCTTAAGAAAACATGCAAACCTTTCATTAAAGAATATCAGCAAGTCAGTGGGTTTGAATCTTGAAGCAATTCTCTTTTATAAAGTTGTGAAAAAACACATCACGAGTATTTACTCACAATCAATGTTACTTACCAGAATTTGCTTTTGGCACAAACACTTCTTTGAGTTCCAGGAACTTGTTACTGTTTATCTTTGCAGCCAAGAAATGTGTTCCACATCTTTAAAAGGAACTCCCTCTTCCACGTGATGCAACCCCCCTGCATAATAAAGCCGGACAAGAGAATGAGACGTGAAAGCCAAGATTTAGGTGAGGTATTGAGATAATTGCCCCATCCAATAAGTCTGAATGCAAATGAGTGGTTGAACTCTCTTGTCATTTCTCAAACCCTCCGAAAATACAGGTTTTTTTTGTCTCAGCCTGCACTTCACTGAGCGTGCTAATTGCTAAGGGTAAGGGTCACTGGAGGAATAGTACCTTTCTGGTCGGCCGACAACAAACTGGAGTCCCAGATTGGTCTTCCCATACCAAGCACCATACAAAATGCAACATATTGCCAATTCATCATCAACAAGTGGCCATTACATCTAGCCTCTCACATGGTGAAGATCATCTGAAGTGGCTCTCAGCACCTCCCCTAGAATTGCAGAATGCAGCAGATCTAGGGGAGCAAACCCATCCATCCATCTTCTTCCACTTAATCCTTTTTGTGTCACGGAGGGTTGGAGCCTATCCCAGCATCTTTGGGCAAGGGCCAGGGTAAACCCTGGGCAGATCACCAGTCCATTGCAGGGCCAACACAGAGAGACAGACAACCATTCACTCTCACATTCCTACCTAAGGACAATTTAGAATCCGCAGTTGATGCCAATTGACCTAACTTGCATGTTTTTGGCATGTGGGAGGAAACCAGAGAAATCCCAGAGTAAACCCACACAGACACGGGGAGAGCATGCAAACTCCACACAGATCACTGTTGATCGGGGACTGGGATCGAACCCAGGATCCCCCGGCCAAGGGTGGGTTGCTGTGCTGCCGCAGTGCTAATCACTCCGCCACCAAGCCCCCAAAAATAACCCAACATACAGGTGCATCTCACTAAATTAGAATATCATCAAAAAGTTGATTTAATTTAATAATTCAATTCATAAAATGAAACTCATATTTTATATAGATTCATTATAGACAGAGTGATATATTTCAAGTGTTTATTTCTTTTAATTTTGATGGTTATGGCTTGCAGCTCATGAAAAAGGATAGATAGATAGATAGATAGATAGATAGATAGATAGATAGATAGATAGATAGATAGATAGATAGATAGATAGATAGATAGATAGATAGATAGATAGATAGATAGATAGATAGAATTTATTTTTTAATAGAAATGTTCACCGACTAAAAGTATTTCCATGCACACACTCAATACTTGGTCAGGGCTCCTTTTGCATGAATTAATACTGCATCACTCTTCATGCCATGCTGTATGCTGTGTATGATCAGTCTGTGTTACTGCTGAGGCGTTATGAAGGCCCAGGTTGCTTTGATAGCGGCCTTCAGCTCATCTGCATTGTTGGGTCTGGTGTCTCTCATCTCCCTGTTGACGATACTTCATAGATTCTGTATAGGGTTTAGGTCAGGAGAGTTTGCTGGCCAGTAAAATATGATGATACCATGGTGATTAAACCAGGCTTTAGTTCTTTTGGCAGCAGTGTGGGCAGGTGCCCAGTCCTGCTGGAAAATGAAATCAGCATCTCCATAAACCTTGTCAGCAGAGGGAAGCAAGAAGTGATCTAAAATGTCCTGGTAGACAGCTGCATTGACTTTGGACTTGATAAAACACAGAGGACGAACACCAGCAGATGACATGGCTCCCCAAATAAGGTGCCAAGTCTTGTCACTTGGAAATCAAGGTCCCAGAGTTGGGAGGAAGAGTGAACAGGCACAGAATCCAAGTTGCTTGAGGTCCAGTGTGAAGTTTCGTCAGTCAATGATGATATGTGGCGCCATGTCACCTGCTGGTGTTTTTCCATTGTGTTTAATCAAGTCCAATGTCAGTGTAGCCATCTAACAGGAAATTTTAGAGCACTTCATGCTTCCCTCTGCTGACAAGCTTTATGGAGATGATGATTTCATTTTCCAGCAGGACATGGCACCTGCCCACACTGCCAAAAGTACAAATACCTGGTTTAATGACCATGGTATCACTGTGCTTGATTAGCCAGCAAACTCTCCTGACCTAAATCCCATAGAAAATCTATGGAGTATTGTCAAGAGGAAGATGAAATACACCAGACCCAATAATGCAAACGAGCTGAAGGCCACTATCAAAGCAACCTTGGATTCCATAACACCTCAGCAGTAACACAGGCTGATCACCTCCATGCCATGTGCATTGATGCAGTAATTATGAAAAAGGAACCCCGACCAAGTATTGAGTGTGTACATGGGCATACTTTTTAATCGGCCAACATTTCTATTAAAAATCTTTTTTTTATTATTAATTTTATATAATATTCTAATTTTTTGAAAAACTGAATTTGGGGTTTTCATTTGCTGCAAGCCATAACCATCAAAATTAAAAGAAATAAACACTTGAAATATATCACTCTGTGTGTAATGAATCTATATAATATATGAGTTTTACTTTTTGAATTGAATTATTGAAATAAATCAACTTTTTGATGACATTCTAATTTATTGAGATCCACCTGTATTGTTGGCTTGGCATTGTGAGGAGGTGCGACCCCACTGCCATATGTATACCATCTTATCGCATTGTAAAGTTTCACGCTGTGATGAGTTCAATTTTAACAAATCCTATACTTCCACTCCCAGGAGTGGGCAGGAACTTAGCTGCGGCAGTCGGTGCCAACCTTCCCAGTGGAAGAACGTATGACAATGGGCCCTCAAATCTATCCAGAAGGGGCTCACCTGATCTCAGCACCGGCTCCAAGGAACTTTTGCATTGTAGAAGACCCTTCGCCATGGCTACCTTCAATGCTTGTACCATCATGGCTGACTGTAGAGCAAAGGAACTGGCCTACTGTACTGGTTCCTGCAACATCAGAATTTTAGTTCAGAAACATCGTATAATTGTGGCGGCAGTGGCTCAGGAGGTAGAGCAGGTTGTCCAATAACCGGATGATTGGCGGTTCGAATCCCACTCTCCCCAGGTATCCTGCCATTGTATCCCTGCGAAAGACACTTTACCCACCTTGCTGCCAGTGTCCATAACACTGGGTATGAATGTGCATAAATGTTCAATGGTGGCCAGAGAGGCTGTTGGCGCGGATTGGCAGCCACGTTTCCATCATCCTGCCCCAGGGCAGCTGTGACTACAGTAGTAGCTTGCCACTACCATTGTCTGTCTGGTGTGAATGAATAATGTATCTATTTGTAAAGTGTCTATGAAAAAGCACTATATAAATCTGATGCATTATTATTAATATATTAAGCAACTATTGAGTTTCACAAAGTTTCAACTTTATTTATATAGCGCCATTTCACAACAACAGTCATCTCATAGCACTTTCAACTGTAGGAGAAACTCCCACAATTGCAGAAAGACCCCAGCAATCAGGCCACCCCTGTGAGCAAGCCCTTGGCGATGGTGGAGAGGAAAAACTCCCTTTTAACAGGAAGAAACCTCCAGCAGAACCAGGCTCAGGGAGGGGCAGTCATCTGCTGGAACTGGCTGGGGGGTGAGGGGATAGAGAAGAAGAAGAAAAGAACAGACATGTAGAGAGCAAACAGCATGACAGGGACTCATTCTATGGGAGAGAACAAACAGATTTTAATGACCAGCAAAAAATATTTCATTGAGAGTGAAGAAAGAAGTGAAGCCCAGTGCATTGCTGGAAGTCTCCCGGCTGTCTAAACCTATTTGCAGCATAACTAAGGGAGGGTTCAGGGATACATGATCCCTCCCTAATTATAGGCTATATCAAAAAGGAAGGTTTTAACCCTTTTCTTGAAAACAGAGGTTGAGTCTGATTCCTGAATCCAGATTGGCAGCTGGTTCCACAGGAGAGGAGCTTGATAACTGAAGGCTCTGCCTCCTATTGTACTTTTGGAGATTCTAGGTATCAATCAATCAATCAATCAATCAATCAATCAATCAATCAATCAATCAATCAATCTTTATTTCGGATAGATTAACAGTACAGATTAAAAGAAACAGAATAATATAACAAAGGGTGAAAGAAAATCCAACAAGGTCATATTAGACAATAACTCCTCTGATTGTACAGTTCAACATAAGTTATCCGAAATGGGTGATGGCTGAAGCCACAGCTTATATTGCCCAACCATATTCCATCCAAGAATTCAAAAGAAAAACAAAACAAGAGCGATTACAATTCAGAACAAAGCTAAGACAAAATGTGACAAAAATAAACTAAGCAACAACACAACGCAGACTGGATATGACAATCCTTATATGATTTTATATGTCATCTTGTATATATGTTTGGAGTATTTCTTCCTTTAGTTTTTGTTTAAATTGTCCAAGTGTTGTACATGATTTTAATTCAGGTCCAAAATCGTTCCATAATCTGACTCCTTGCATTGAAACACAGTGTTGCTTGGTGGTAGTTCTCACTGAAAGTTTTTGAAATATACATGTTCCTCTGAAATGATATTGTTTCTCCCTTATTTGGAACAGCTTTTGGATATTTGCGGGCAGTGATAGATTCTTCACTTTAAACATTATTACTGCAGTTTTAAAGTCAACCAGATCTTTCAACTTGAGAGCTTTTAATTTAAGAAAAAAGTGGGTTTGTTTGTTCCCTGTAAGCAGCTTTGTTTATTATTCTAATAGCTCTCTTCTGAAGCATAAAGACTGGATATATGTTTGTTTTATATGTATTTCCCCATACTTCAGTACAATATGTCATGTATGGGAATATTAATGAATGATACAAGGTATACAGTGTGGGTTGATTCAGCAAATATTTCACTCTGTGTAGTATTGCAATTGACTTGGATATTTTACCTTTAATATAATTAATATGTGACTTCCAACACAGTTTATTATCAATTATTACACCAAGAAATTTAGTTTCGGATACCCTTTCAATCTCTACACCATTTACACTGAGTTTAGATACTAAGTTGTTGTGATGGTTGTTAAAAACTATAAATTTTGTCTTACTTAAATTGAGCGTTAATTTGTTTGAATCAAACCACAGTTTAAGCTTTCCTAATTCCTTTCTGAATGTATCCAAAAGTTGTTCCAAATTACTTCCACTGCATAATAAATTAGTGTCATCGGCAAACAATATTAAATCAATTTTTTCTGAAACTTTACATATATCATTTATATAGATATTGAATAACAATGGCCCCAAAACTGAACCCTGTGGGACTCCACAAGTAACCTTCAGTAACTGTGAGTTTTTGTTACCAACACATACATACTGATATCTATTCTTTAAGTAACTACATAACCAGGACAGTGCTACCCCCCTAATACCACAATTTTGTAGTTTCTTTAATAATAAATTATGATCCACTGTATCAAATGCTTTTTTGAGATCCAGGAATACCCCAACTGAATACTCTTTATTTTCAACGGCAGTTGATATTTTTTCTATAAATTCCATTAGAGCAAATGCAGTTGTCCTCTTGTGTCTGAACCCATATTGCTGCTCACACAGTAAATTATTCTTCAGTATGAAGTTGTCAATTCTCTCATAGAATATTTTTTCAAGTATCTTGGAAAATTGCGGCAATAGTGAAATTGGTCTATAGTTTGAAAGTTCCCCTCTGTCACCCGTCTTGTATATCGGAATTACTTTAGCTATTTTCATTGCATTGGGAAATATACCTGTTTGGAGAGACAGGTTACAGATATACATCAGTGGTTTCACTAAGCATTCAATAATAGTTTTGACTAAGAGCATGTCAATACCATCACAGTCCGTAGATGTTTTACTTTTAAACGATTTAACAATTTCAATGACCTCTCTCTCGTCTGTTCTTTATGAAAATGGAGTCTTTTATAGCAGTGTTTTTGCTTATTGTATCACCTGTGGGTGCCGTAATGGGTATTTCTCGAGCCAAATTAGGGCCATTGTTAACAAAAAAATTATTAAATTCATCTGCAGGTGAAGCTGCATTCATACTCTGGGTTGTTTTATTATTTTTTGAAAAATTGGTTGGGTAGCTTGTATTTCTGTTTTTATTTCCAAGAATATTGTTAAGTATTGTCCATGTATTTTTAATATTGTCTCTGTTTTTCTCCAGTTCTTTACTGTAATAGTCTCTTTTACTACATCTTATTATATATGTTAACTTATTTTTGTATGTTTCATACCGCTGCTCTGCTTCTTTTGTCCTTTTCTTTAGGAAAACTTTATATAATAAATTTTTCTTTTTACACGCCTTTTGTAATCCTTTGGTTAACCATGGCTTATCGGCAAATTTATGTTTAAGCTTTTTCTTTACTAATGGACAATTTTTTTTAATAAAGAGTGGTTACAATGTTCATGAATGTGTCATAGGCTTCATTTACATCTGATACATAGACTTTTGTCCAGTCTTGCTTCAGCAAGTCTTCTTAAAAAGAACTGATTGCATTTTGTGATTTGTATCTGAACGATTTTAAAATTTTTTCTGTATTGGCCCCCGTGTGGCCATGGATAAGTGCAAAGGTTGGCAAATGGTCACTTATATCATTTATCAATAATCCACTTTCTATTTTCTTATCAATAATATTAACAAACAGGTTGTCAATAAGTGTAGCAGTGTGAACTGTGATTCTACTGGGATGTGTTATTGTGGGATATAGACTCATACTGTACATAGAATTCATGAACTCTGTAATTACATTTTGTTCATATGGATTTAGTAAATCAATATTGAAATCTCCACAAATTACTACCATTTTCTTACTAGTAATATTATTGTACAGCTCAACTAATTTATCTCTGAATGTCTCAATGCAAGTTCCTGGAGTTCTATATATACAACTTATAATTAGATTTTTTGTTTTGTCTTGGTCAAGCTCAACAGTAACACATTCCAAAATCCCTGGTAGTGCAAAGGACATTCCATTTACAAGCTTACACATATACAGGTTATCAATATACAGTGCAACACCACCACCCTTTTTTTGAGATCTGTTAATATGAAACATCTGATATCCCTCTATTGCTATCAGAGGAGCCTGCTCTTCATTAAGCCAAGTTTCAGAGACTGCGATAGCTGTAAATTTTCTGTCTAGCTGTTTTAAATAGTCCTCAATCTGTGGAAAGTTTTTGTTAAGACTTCTGCTGTTGAGGTGTATTATTGATAGTTTACCATCTAGTTGCACTTGACTTTTGAATTGTTTTTCAGTGTAATATTCACAATGATTATGAATATTATTGAAAAAGTGGTTATCAGGATCAATAACCTTTTCCATTGTAGTTTATGTTCGACATAATGGCATATTTTCAGAGTTTGAATTTCCTCACTCTGTGTCAAATAACTTCCTCCAACTGGGAATAATTGATGTCTACTCAAGTCAGTCATAAGTTTTTTTGTTTTGTTTTGTTTAGGATTTTTTTTTGTTTTTTTTTTAAGTACATTGACATGGTATGTCAAAAGAACTATTATTGCCGTGTGTGTGGATATGGATTTTTATAGTCTCTTAATTTTCTTAATCAGTGTTCATCTGTATTAATTTAAGTCAGTAACATCTCTGATTATTATACTCTTTGCTTCCTCAGGTGTTCCATTTAGTTTGATCCAAATTCTACAATTTCTTGTCCATGTTGCCTGTATCTTATTTTGTTTTTTCAGCATCCGTGCTTGCCGTGCTATTTCAGCATTAGTTTTTGTTAGATGTTCATTTAGGTAAACTTCTGTTCCCCATAGCTTTCTGGCCTGCCTCAGTATGTCATTCTTTACCCTTCTGTTCACAAAGCGCATCACAATTGATTTCTTTGTTTTATTATCCTTTCTGGGTAAAGCATGACAGGCTGAAATTGCATTTGCTTTGACCTTTATATTTCTACTATCAAGGAACTGAAGCACCTGGTTTTCCAGGGAGACTGATTCGCTTGCGGGAGCCTCCTCACCTCTCAATCCTGCTGTAGCATGAGCATATGATTGGTATTTAATGTCTAGTCCACTTATAATTAGATCATCCATACGAGAATATTGTTCAAGATCCTTGACGCATCGCTCCAAGTCTGCAATTTTTTTGTCTTTATCCTTAATTGTTCATTTTAATTCTCGGACTTCTTCCATTAGCCCTATTATTTTAGCCTGCTGACTAACCACTTTGGTCAGTTCTTCTGACAAGAAGTTCAGAGATTTTTTGATCTCTTCCATTTCCTCCTTCTTTGGTGGCATTTTTACTGACCTGTGGATAGTAAAACAATCTCTGCTGGTGACGCCGGTATCCGATCCGACCGACCTTGAATCCAGCTGGGCCTCAGCTAGCCCCCTCCGCTGCTAGTCCCGCTGCTTACCGCCGCCGTAACTGAGCTCCTGTCCAGCCGGGGTACCGGCAGCTCCTCCACCGAGTCCCGCCGCCCACCGCCGCTGTAGCCGAGCTCCGATCCTGCTTCTGTCCAGCTGGGGTCCCGGTAGATCCTCCGCTGAGCCCCACCACCTACCACCGTCTGCCTCAGGAGCTCCTCCGCCGAGCTCCGCCGCTGCAACTGGGCTCCGACTCCGGCTGGGGCCCCGGTGGTCCTCCACTGGTCCCCGTCTCCCACCACTGCTGCACTTGAACTCCGATCTGGCTCCCGTCCAACTGCTGCCTCGGCTTGTTCCTCCGGCGAGCCCCAATCACCGGGGACAGAGTCGCTTCTCCGTGTCGGTGCTAGGTGCTGTGACTAGCTATGGCGTTAGCTATGGCGTTAGCTATATCGATAGCGTTAGCCTAGCAAACGCTTCGGGTAAAGCGTAGCAGCAAACCACGAAAAGAAACGCCAATCAGTTCACTCACGAATGAGAGCAGTCCCAAAAGTCCAATTCTCACAGCGAGCGCAAAACAACTCTTAAAGACAGAGATCGAGTCTGACCCCCGAATCCAGACTGGCTGAACCACAACTAAAAAAAAAATTATTTAAGCTGAGCCTGCAAGACTGAGACCACTCACTCCGCCATCTTCCTTTCAAGTAATCCTGCATTTTGGGAGCGTAGTGCTCTGTTGGGATAATATGGTAGTATCAGATCTTTTAAATAAAAAGGAGCCTGATTATTTACAGCTTTGTAAGTAAGAAGAAGGATTTTAAACTTAATTCTAAATTCGATGGGAAGCCAGTGAAGGGAGGCCAGAACTGGAGAGATATGATCTCTCTTTGTAGTACCTGTTAAAACTTTTGCTGTAGCATTTTGGATCAGCTGAAGACTTTTTGAAGATGTTTAAGATAACCTGATAATAAAGTTACAATAATCTAATCTGGAGCTAACAAAAGTGTGGATTAGTTTCTCAGCAATCACTCTGAGACAAGATGCTCCTAATCTTGGCAATATTACGCAAATGATAGAAGGCAGTCTTAGAAACAAGTTTAATATGTGAATTGAAAAACAGATCTTGATCAAAAATAACTCCAAGGTTCCTCACAGAACTATTAAGAGAAAGAGTAACCACATCCAAACTAAGAGTTTATTTTGGAAAGGTATTTCTAAGGTTTTTTGGACCAACTAGAATGACTTCAGTCTTATCTGAATTTAATAGTAGGAAATTACAAGTCATCCAAGCTTTGTTTTCCTTAAGACAGGCATCTAATTTGACTAATTGATTACCATTATCTGGCTTCATTGACAGGTATAATTGTGTGCCATCTGCGTAACAATGAAAATGTATACAGTGCTTTCTAATAATGTTGCCTAGCGGAAGCATATATAAACTTAAAAGAATAGGGCCTAGCACAGATCCCTGTGGAACTCTGTGACTGAGCTTTGAGTTGGAAGAAAACTCATTATTGACACGAACAAACTGGAACCTATCAGATAAATAAGATCTAAACCACTGCAACAAAGTTCCGTTAAGTCCAACATAGTGTTCTAATCTATCAAGTAGAATATTATGATCAATAGTATCAAAAACTGCACTAAGGTCTAAAAGGACAAGTACAGAAACAAGTCCATTATCAGATGCGATAAGGAGGTGATTAGTTACCTTCACTAAAGCTGTTTCAGTACTATGATGGCTTCTAAACCCAGATTGAAACTCTTCAAATAAACCATTTCCCAGCAAGTGGTCAAATAATTGCACAGCAACAACTCTTTCTAAGATTTTTGAAATGAAAGGCAGATTAGAGATTGGTCTATAGTTAACTAAATCTCCTGGATCCAGCGTTGGCTTTTTGAGTAAGGGTTTAATTACAGCAGTTTTAAAAGCCTGCGGTACATGGCCTAATGTTAATGAAGAATTGATTATTTGAAGAATAGTGCTACCAATAAATGGGAAAACTTCTTTAAATAACCTGGCAGGAAAAGGGTGTAAAAGACAAGTTGAAGGCTTGGATGAGGAAATTATTTTATCTAACTCCAAAAGGTCAGTTGGAGTAAACTCATCCAAACAGATATCAGTTGAAGGACTTGTAGTATTTATTGTATTTAAGTTAGCAGTGGGAAGAATCTGTCTGATTTTATCTTAGAGATGACATTTTATTATTGAAGAAGTTCATAAAGTCCTGACTAGTAAGCTGTAAGGGAATGCTCGATTTGACTGAGTCCTGCCACTTTATCAGCCTAGCTAAAATGCTGAAAAGAAACCTGGGATTATTCTTGTTCTCTTCTATTAATGCAGAATAATAACTTGTTCTAGCTTTCCTAAGAGATTTTTTTATAAATTAAAAGATGATTTCTCCAAGCTAAATAGATTTCATCTAATTTAGTGGAGCACCATTTTCTTTCTAATTAGCGAGTCTTCTGTTTTAAGCTATGAGTTTCTGTGTTGAACCAAGGGGTTAGAAATCTCTGATTAGACTTTTTCTTTTTTAAAGGGGCCACCATGTCTAGAGTCTGATGCAGAGAAGCTGTAACATTATCTACCATGCTACCAATTACAGAAAGAGCAAGCTATCCATAGCTAATCTCCGTTATGTTGACACATGACATAGAAGAAACAATCTGCTTAATCAGAATCAGAATCAGAATCAGAATCAGCTTTATTGGCCAAGTATGCACAACACATACAAGGAATTTGACTTTGGCTAAAAACTTGCTCTCGTTGTTCAGGTGGAGGACTTAAATAAGGATTCAATGACAACAGAGTATGTACAGTAAATTACAGTCTGTCCACGTTTCTATAAAAGGATGCAAATATATACAGGAATATATGCAGTTATATTGCAGTTAAATTTGGTAACAGCATCATCTGAGAGGCATCTACTGTAGTAATACTTTTCTTTAGGAGCCAAATAGTCAGAAATTGTAAAATCAAAGGTTAACAGACAATAGTACAGGGTTATGAGGAGACACTACCAGATTTTCTATTTCTATGCCATATGTCAGAACAAGGTCCAACGTGTGGTGAAGATAATGGGTAGAATTTCCTGCTTTCTGAGAAAACCCCATCCAGTTTAATATTGAATTAAATGCCATATTAAGGCAATCACTATCTACATCTACATGTGTATTAAAGTCCCCTACTAAAATTATTCTATCTGATTTCAGCACTAAATCTGCAAAGAATTCGGCAAATTTGGATAAAAACTCTTGAGTAGACTGAGGGAGAATGATAAACTATGGCAAATAAAATTGGGTTTAACCTAAAATTGCTAAAATGCCCAATACTGAGGACCAAGCCCTCAGAGGAATTATAGCATGTTTTTTGCTTTACATTAACTAGTAATTTGGAATGGTAAATTGTTGCTACTCCTCCTCCACGACCAGAAATTCTGGGATTTTGACAGTTTAAATAACCAGAGGGAGTTGATTCATTTAAACCAACATAATCCTCTTGCCCTAACAAAGTCTCTGTAAGGGATATTAAGTCAATCTGATGATCAACTAGAAAAGCACTCGGAGAGTGCAGACCTCCGCCAAGCGGCACAGTTCCCCCCATAGAGTGTTTGTGTGTACGTTTTCAGATTCCCTGAGCATGAAAAGATATGACTAGCAATTGGATTCACAATGATTATTTGTTTATTTGACATGGACAGTGCAATAAACAGACAATTAATGAATGACAATCAATGTGATAGTGATAGGATTAGTGGTTCAGTAGTGTAAAATGGGGCTATAAGGGACGGCGGGTTAATAAGGGACACTTTTGTGGGAAATGTTTTAAATGTAATTCTGCTTGTTTTATTTTGAGCAGGACGCTGAGTTGTGTTGTTATTGTCAAATATCCATGAATCCTTCATCAAATCTAGGCGGAAGCAAAATTAAAAAAGCAGAATTACATTTAGAAAAGTGTCCCATATTACCCCGCCATCCCTTATAGCCCCGTTTTACGGTTGTAAAAGCATTGCCTCCTTGGCGGAGATAATAAACTGAAGTGTTGGTGTGTCCATCTCCTCCACTGACGGATGCAGATTGGTTAGACAGGTTGCCGTGGGTTTTATATTATATTGGGGTTGCGGTCCGCGGCAAAACAGAATTTAGAATCTTCCCCGGCAGAGAGGTCGTTTTTACGCAGCGCCTATAGCTGGGCGGGGAATTTGTGGCAAATAATGGGGCGGCGGACAGGTGTCCGTGTCAGGTTTTGCAGCGTGGCGCAAAAGCAGTCACGCTGGCGGGCCCAGGGCAGCAGTGTTTTCCGCGTGCTTTTGTGCCTAAAACGTTGAAGAACGCGGAGTTTGTGTTGGTCAGACACGACGACCAGCGGCCTCCATTGCGCCTGCGCACATGTTGAAAATGGCTGTATGTCACAGTGTGGAAAAATGCTTTAAAAAATTCCTGTATCCAGACGGTGAACCGGATCACCCCCAAAATTTAATCAGTTCTTCCTTGTACCATTTCCAACAACGCCTGAAAGTTTCATGCAAATCCGTCCAAGACTTTTTGAGTTATCTTGCTAACCAACAGACAAACAGACAGACAAACAGACAGACAAACAGACAAACACACAGACAAACACACAGACAAACCCCAGCAAAAACATAACCTCCTCCTGGCCTTTTCGGCCTGGCGGAGGTAATTAACAGATCATGGA
Organism: Pholidichthys leucotaenia; assembly: GCA_020510985.1. Taxonomy (NCBI): domain Eukaryota; kingdom Metazoa; phylum Chordata; class Actinopteri; order Cichliformes; family Pholidichthyidae; genus Pholidichthys; species Pholidichthys leucotaenia. The sequence continues at coordinate 164,765,603 of CM035838.1, read as the reverse complement.
CTAGCAGAGACTTGGGAGTTAGAGACCTAATATTTAATAAACCGCATTTAATTTTTAAATTATGAGGAGGAACAGAGGCAAAGTCATTAAATTTAGAGGCTTCATGTTTAATTTGAGTTTTACCAACTTTTTGTTTAATCACTTTGGGATGCTTATACATTATATTTTTTTTACTTTAGACAGAGCAGACAATGATTGTCTGATGGGGAAGACAGGGGCTAAGTTGAGGGGTGGCGGATGAAGGGGAGCTGCAGAGAGGCGTGTAAGACTGTGACTCTGCTTCTTAGTCCCAACTTTGAGTTGTAAAGGGCAAAACTTTGGCCCATTTCCTGTTTGTTATTGTCCTAGACTATGCCCTGCCAGAAAGCCATTGATAGGAGAGAAACAGAGCTGGGTCTAATGTTAACACCTCATAGATTCCAAAGAATACCGGCAAAAGCAATAGCAGATCTGGATTATGCAGATGGCATTGTTTTGCTGTCAAGCAACATCTTACAGGCACAGAGATTGCTGTCGCTTGAAATTGGAATGCTCTCGGATTGGTCTCACCATTAATGACCAGAAGACCAAAGTGATGACACCCAGGGATGCTTCTATAGTGGGGCAAAAAAGTATTTAGTCAGCCACCAATTGTGCAAGTTCTCCCACTTAAAAGATGAGAGAGGTCTCCAATTTTCATCATAGGTATACCTCAACTATGAGAGACAAAATGAGAAAAAAAAATCCAGAAAATCACATTGAAGGATTTTTAATGAATTATTTGGTAAATTCCTCAGTAAAATAAGTATTTGGTCACCTACAAACAAGCAAGATTTCTGGCTCTCACAGACCTGTAACTTCTTCTTTAAGCGGCTCCTCTGTCCTCCACTCGTTACCTGTATTAATGGCACCTGTTTGAACTCGTTATCAGTATAAAAGACACCTGTCCACAACCTCAAACAGTCAGACTCCAAACTCCACTATGAAAGAGCTGTCAAAGGACACCAGAAACAAAATTGTAGACCTGCACCAGGCTGGGAAGACTGAATCTGCAATAGGTAAGCAGCTTGGTGTGAAGAAATCAACTGTGGGAGCAATTATTAGAAAATGGAAGACATACAAGACCACTGATAATCCCCCTCGATCTGGGGCTCAACGCAAGATCTCACCCCATGGGGTCAAAATTATCACGAGAACGGTGAGCAAAAATCCCAGAACCACACGGGGGGACCTAGTGAATGACCTGCAGAGAGCTGGGACCAAAGTAACAAAGGCTACATCAGAAACACACTATGCCGCCAGGGACTCAAATCCTGCAGTGCCAAACATGTCCCCCTGCTTAAGCCAGTACATGTCCAGGCCCATCTGAAGTTTGCTAGAGAACATTTGGATGATCCAGAAGAGGATTGGGAGAATGTCATATGGTCAGATGAAACCAAAATAGAACTTTACTGTAAAAACTCAACTTGTCATGTTTGGAGGAGAAAGAACACCATACCTACTGTGAAGCATGGGAGTGGAAACATCATACTTTGGGGCTGTTTTTCTGTCCTGGGACCAGGACAACTGATCCGTGTAAAGGAAAGAATGAATGGGGCCATGTATCGTGAGATTTTGAGTGAAAACCTCCTTCCACCAGCAAGGGCATTGAAGATGAAACATGGCTGGGTCTTTCAGCATGACAATGATCCCAAACACACCGCCCGAGCAACGAAGGAGTGGCTTCGTAAGAAGCATTTCAAGGTCCTGGAGTGGCCTAGCCAGTCTCCAGATCTCAACCCCATAGAAAATCTTTGGAGGGAGTTGAAAGTCTGTGTTGCCCAACGACAGCCCCAAAACATCATTGCTCTAGAGGAGATCTGCATGGAGGAATGGGCCAAAATACCAGCAACAGTGTGTGAAAACCTTGTGAAAACTTACAGAAAATGTTTGACCTCTGTCATTGCCATCAAAGGGTATATAGCAAAGTATTGAGATGAACTTTTGTTATTGACCAAATACTTATTTTACCGAGGAATTTACCAATTAATTCATTAAAGACCCTTCAATGTGATTTTCTGGATTTTTTTTTCTTATTTTGTCTCTCATAGTTGAGGTATACCTATGATGAAAATTGGAAACCTCTCTCATCTTTTAAGTGGGAGAACTTGCACAATTGGTGGCTGACTAAATACTTTTTTTTACCCCACTGTAAATCTATATCTCCACTGTTGACAAGTACCAGCAACCCTCTGGAAGTAGTCAACAACTTCAAGTACCTTGGCTTCTGGATAGGATCTACTAGTCATGATATGAAGATGTGCAAGGCACTCACATGAGGTGCTCTCAATGACATGCGAGCTAGATGGCGCTCAAACATGTCAAGTGAGCTAAAATTTAATTTCTTCTGTGCAAAAGTGGAATCCATACTGCTATATGGAAGCGAGTGTTGGTCATAAATGTCTCCCTTCAGAGGTCATTGGACAGCTCCTCCACCCGGATGCTGTGTACTGTCTTCAATGTAAACTGGCAAGGCCACGTCTCCAATGAAGATCTCTATGGGCACCTTCCCAGAATGTCATACAAGGTGACTTGGTGAAGACTTGGCCTTGCGGGGCACTGTTTCTGTCACCAAGAGCTCCCAGCAGGCCACCTGATACTCTGGGAACTGACACATGGCTTTCATCGCTCAAGATAGCCATTAACATCATTTGTGGACACTCTGAAGGGGCACTCATCCAGAGATGAGTAAAAAGCACTATATAAGTGAACGCCATTTACCATTTGTTGTTACGAGCTATCTGGTTTGTGTATGAACATTGCAAGAGTTTGGTTCATAGCACTAACAATCAAGCTCGTTCCCAGTGAGAGTTGGACTCTGCCAGGGCTGCCCTTTGTCACCGATCCTGTTCATAATAATTATGGACAGGATTTCTAGGTGCAGCCAAGGAACAGAGGGTGTCATGCTTGATGACCACAGGAGCTCATCTCTGGTGTTTGTAGATGATGTTGTCCTGTTGGCTTCATCAAACAATGACCTACAGGTCTTGCTGGGAAGGTTTGCTTCTGAGGGTGAACCAACAGGGATGAGAATCAGTACCTCCAAGTCTGAGTCCATTGTGCTTGGCTGGAAAAGTGTGTTGTCCTCTCCAGGTTGGAGGTGAGACCCTGCCTCAAGTGGAGAAGTTCAAGTATCTTGGGATCTTGTTCACGGTTTTGTTTTTTTTTGTTTTTTTATTATTATTATATCTCGAGCTTATTCACGGTTCTTATTCAGTTATCAGGCTCTTCTCCTTTGGAATCAGCTGCCAATCTGGATTTGTGAGTCAGACTCAATCTCTGTTTTAAGAATTGGGTTAAAACCTTCCTTTATGACATAGCCTACAGTTTGGGTGGGATCAGGTTACCCTGAACCCTCCTTAGTTATGCTGCTAATAGGTTTAGACAACTGGGGGACCTCCAGCAATGCACTGGGCTTCACTCCTTTCTTCACTCTCAATGTAATATTTTTTTTTCCTGGTCATTAACGGGGTCACTGACTGAAAAATGGTGTGTTTGTACATTTTAAATAAATCACCCTTATTGTCATTCAACCGTACAACCAATCATGTACAGCAGAACGAGATTGTGCTTTACCTATCTACAGTGTTAATCACACACACCCCAAGTGAAGAATCAGAGAGCCGCTGCCATGCAAGGCGCCGCCACAGAGTTCCCTCCTCCATTCCATTTATTGCTGAGCACCAAGCTGGACGGCAGGAAGTTCCACTTTTATATGGTCTTTGGCATGACCCAGCCGGGATTTGAACCCCTGCCTCCCGGGTGTGGGGCGGATGCTCTACCAACTGAGCCACCACTCCGGTAACTGTATGAAATGACTACTGGTCACCTAATTTAAAAAAAAAAAAAAAAAATCAAAACGATCAATTCTCTTAAAAAACACTCAGCCTTTATCTCATTTTTCTCTCCCAGTAATGCCAAAAATGTTTTTGACTCTTCTGTCTAAATCGTTAACGTCACGGTTAGAAAAAGCCAACCCACCGCTGTCCTGTTATTGGCCCACCTAGCTATCTGTCATGTAGATGGAAGGGATGCTAAAGGTAGCCTATTTAATCCTGAGCTATTAGCTCCCAAGCTAACACTGGTACCAGGAAGCTCAAGCCAAGTGTGGCTTATATTGTTTTTTTCTTCAGATCTTAGTATTATGTCCACAAACCTGGCAATGACGACTGACAAGGATGCTGTTGTTGAACTCAACTTTACTACAAGAACTGTAATACTACAAGGCACGTGTGGCAGTAGTCTCACTGTAACCAGCTCCCAACTCACAACCACACTCTAACTCCAGCCAATTCTCTAACTCCCAGTGAGATGGCAGACCGCCCGATATATAGTGACGTGGTGAAGTCAGCCGCAGGCCACATACCACTCCCAATATCCCCACATTCATACACAGTGTTTCCTCTGGCTTAAAGACCTTGGCGCAGTGGCAACATATTTTTCCCGGGGGAGGGAGGTAAACATACCGGAACATGTTAATTTTTCATTCATTCATCTTCTTCCGCTTAATCCTTTTCGGGTCACGGGGGGGCTGGAGCCTATCCCAGCATCTTTGGGCGAGAGGCAGGGTACAGATTGCCAGTCCATCGCAGGGCCAACACAGAGAGACAGACAACCATTCACTCTCACAGTCAGACCTAAGGACAATTTAGAATCCCCAGTTTGATGCCAATTAACCTAACTTGCATGTTTTTGGCATGTGGGAGGAAACCGGAGAAATCCCGGAGTAAACCCTTGCAGACACAGGGAGAACATGCAAACTCCACACAGATCACTGTTGGTCAGGGGCTGGGCTCGAACCCAGGATCCCCCGGCCAAGGGTGAGTTGCTGTGCTGCCACAGTGCTAACCACTCCGCCACCGCGCTGCCCATGTTAATTTTATACTATTTATTTCTTTTTAAAATTTTACACAGTAACGTTGCATATGGAACTTACCATTTGAAGTATTGTACAACCGAGGCTTGAATATTGGGCCAGTTGGGGTCCCACCCAGACATTCTGTGTTTAGACTTTTTTGTGCTGTTATCCTTCTCGCCTTCCTCTGTCTGAACACTTTCCTCTCCTTGGCTCCTCTCTTCTGTTTCATCTTGCCCTTTCTGAGCTCTGTCTAATTCAAGTTCTCTCTCTGTCTATGGTGGTATACAAACAGGTTAGAAAATATCAAGTGTCATGTTTTGTCCTGCAGGATTTTTTTGTCATGGTTTACATAAATGACAAAAATATGTGTCCATCCATCCATCCATCTTCTACCGCTTTTCCGGAGGTCCGGGTCGCGGAGGCAGCAGTTCAAGCAGAGAAGCCCAGACTTCCCTCTCTCCAGCCACCTGCTCCAGCTCTTCAGAGAGGATACCAAGGCGTTCCAAGACCAGCTGGGAGACATAGTCTTTCCACCGAGTCCTGGGTCTGCCCCGGGGTCTCCTCCCAGTGGGACGTGTCCGAAACACCTCAAGTGGGAGGCGTCCAGGAGGCATCCTAATCAGATGCCCATACCACCTCAACTGACTCCTTTCAATGTGGAGGAGCAGCGGTTCTACTCTAAGCCTCTCCCGGATGACTGAGCTCCTCACCCTATCTCTGAGGGTGAGTCCAGCAATCCTACAGAGAAAGCTCATTTCAGCCGCTTGTATCCGCGATCTTGTTCTTTTGGTCATTACCCAAAGCTCGTGACCATAGGTGAGAGTAGGAACGTAGATTGAGTGGTAAATCGACAGCTTTGCCTTAGAACTAAGCTCCCTCTTCACCACAGCAGACCGGTACAACGTCCGCATCACTGCAGATGCTGCTCCAATCCGTCTGTCAATCTCTCGCTCCATTTTCCCCTCACTCGTGAACAAGACCCCAAGATACTTAAACTCCTCCACTTGGGGCAGGAGCCTATCCCCAACCCAGAGAGGACAATCCACCTTTTTCTGGCTGAGGACCATGGACTCGGACTTGGAGGTGCTGATTCTCATCCCAGCCGCTTCACACTCAGCGGCAAACCTTCCCAGCAAGAGCTGTAGGTCATTGCTGGATGAAGCCAACAGGACAACATCATCTGCAAACAACAGAGATGAGATCCTGTGGTCACCAAGCACGACACCCTCCATTCCCTGGCTGCACCTAGAAATCCTGTCCATAAACATTATGAACAGGATCGGTGACAAAGGGCAGCCCTGGCGGAGTCCAACTCTCACTGGGAATGTCTCCGGATCGTCACCTTATCGTGGTGGTGGGGTTTGCGTGCCCCAGTGATCCCAGGAGCTATGTTGTCCGGGGCAATTTGCCTCTGATAGGGTCACCCAAGACAAACTGGTCCTGGGTGAAGGGCCAGACTAAGAACGATACAACAGACTCTCATGATAAATTCTATATCAAGGATTCAGTGTACCCCGCCCGGTATGGGGTTACCGGGGCCCCACCCTGGAGCCAGACCTGGGGGAGGGGCTCGAAGGCTAGCGTCTGGTGGCCGGGTTTCCACCCATGGGACCAGGCCGGGCTCAGCCCAAAGGAGTTACATGGGTCCGCCCTCCAGTGGGCTCACCACCTGCAGGAGGGATCATGGGGGTCCGGTGCTATGTGGATTAGGTGGCGGCCAAAGGCGGAGACCTTGGCGGACTGATCCCAAAAATATGTGAATTTCTTGTATTTTTATTTTAGTGTTTCTTTTTTTTTTTTTCCATTGAGAGAGTAGGGAAGGGAAAGAAACATTTATAATAGTAATGTACTCAAGCATACTTAAATTATATGATCAGGTGGGTAAAGTAACCAGAAATTCTACTCATGTAAAAGCAGTGCTTTGAAATTAATAATTAAAAGTAGGCAACCAAAAATTTCTAATTGAGTTAAGGGTACAAAGAGCACCCACTTAAAAACTTGAGTAATGACTTCAGTCTTGAAGGTTTGAGGTTTTTCTCAAAAATTTATAACAATTTTCTTATAGTTTTCTACTTTTCTCTGTAAATCTAAAGTTCAAACCATGTTCCTCAAATTTGTAATTTCTTCTTCTAAAACTGACTTTTTTTGTACATTTGAAATGTTATTAAAAATTTGTGGATTATTTTATGACTAACTTTTGTCTGTTTTAACTCTGATTACAAAGAAAAAATATTAATAAAATTGTATTTAATGAAATAAATTAACTTAAATGACCAAGGATGCTGTTATTTCTGTTGTAATATTTCTTGATATTTATAGTTGTTGTTTTTTTTTTGTTTTGTTTTTTTTTCAGAAATCTCCTCACCACCCAGACAGCAGGAAAAACCTCCCTTATTTTGAAATCAAATGTTGGCACGTTTAGTTTGTCTGAAGGCTGCTGATGGCTTAAAGTCATTGACTTTGTGAATTTCAGTCATCTTAACTTGCCAGGTACATAATGGGGAACTGTAGCGGACTGTAAAGACATAATTCACCACAATATGTGTTCATGTACAGAATGATCTGTTTAGGCAGTTATAGTTGTGCGCTCAGGCTTTCTCATCAGGCACCTCTCTAGGCAGCCGCTGAAGAACCTCAGTTTAGAGCTAGCGTTTTTAGCTGTTGCTTTGTGACTGCCGCTGGAGAATAAAAACGGCATGCCTGCTTGTGCAAGAAAAGAGAGAAGTTGCCAGTCTCATAACTTAATATTGTAGTGGCTGGTGAAATATATCCTCAGCAATTCATCAGTCCTCCGCCTTTCCCTTCATATAAAGTCGGCTGCATATGAATTCTAACCACATCTCTTAGCTAAGTGATTCTTCCATTACTGCTCCCTTTTTCAGCGGGTTAAAACCACAATACACGCCAGTGCTTACATACCTCTTGTGATTTTTTTCCGTGTTTAAAATACTTTAATAAACTCATGTTTCTGTCGGACAGTCACGCTTAGTGAGACACTGCCTGCTGACTGACTGGAAAACTCGTGTGAGCGGGGTGCTTCTAAACTCCGCGCAGATAACAGCCACGTGCGTTGTTCGTGTGCACGCTTGCGGAAAGTCATTGCTTCATATATTTTATTAATAAAATCATATCGGCTTGCCGTGGCAGTACGATTTCTGGCAAGGCAGCCCGCCACAGAGAAATGTTACCAGAGGAAACCCTGATACACTACATTTTCCACCCCCCCACCTTGCAAAAATTCAGAACACCATGTAACATTAGCAGATCAGCCCTCCCCAATTAAGCATGTCAAAGTCTCCTTAATAATAACACATATTATCACACATTTCTTAAAGTATTTGAATATTTCAGACATTTAACATTATTGTTCAGGTTAACACAATTATTTGTTTTTATTTCAAAGAACACTCTTCTTTTTTATATCTATATTTTAAAGAACACACTTCTTTTATTTAAAGAACACTTTTTTTTTTTAATAAAGAACATTCGTGTTTGTTTTTGTTTTTTTAGAGAACATCAAACCAAACCTAAGGGCTAGGGTCTGCAAGTAGGCCACCGCTGGACCCAACGTGGATTGGTGGGTTATTCTGCCACTGTCTCAGCCGTGCTCCTGCCTGAACAGTCCCTTTTTTTTAACAGTCTTCCATGGGGAAAGCAGTTCTCCCTGAGGGGCTTTGTAGTGGGCCCTTGGCGGTTGCATCCCTGGAGCTGTCGGACACCCAGGTCCAGGGCCAATCCTCATGATACTGGGGCCCGGGTCCCACACTGCGACAGCTGACTCCCGTGAAGCCTCGCCGTCTGGAGCAGCCAGCTGGACACGCTGTGGTTGATTTGCGTGTTGAACCGACCCTTCTGTCAGTCGAAAGTACGTTGATCCCACTTTTGCCATGATCCTCAGCAGCGCCCGTTGTCTCGTCAGCTGTGGCCCAATCAGTCGCCGTCCCGGTCTCTCACTGGTGTGAACCCGAACCCAATCCATAACCTGGAGTGGCGCCTTGCTCGGTTTCATGTGTTCCATTAGCTACTCAGCTAATGGCTAACTGATGGAAGAGGGAGGGCAGAGTTGAACAGCTGAAGGATGTCTCTTAAAGTGACAGGCTTTAAATGAGAGCATTTCAAAAAAGCCAGAAAAAATAAAAAAAAACAAATTTGCTCCAATAATTAAAAAAATGAAAGAAAATGTGAACAAAATATCTCACAAACACTTCATTAAGACATGTGTGAGCTATTAAAATGTGGAACAAGTGCAGTCAGTGACCACTTGAATACCTCTTTGTTCTCTCCCATAGACTGTCCCCATCGTTGTGCTGTTTGCTCTCTACATGTCTGTTCTTTTCTTCTTCTCTATCCCCCCCGCCCCCCAGCCAGTCGCAGCAGATGACTACCCCTCCCTGAGCATGGTTCTGCTGGAGGTTTTTTCCTGTTAAAAGTGTTTTTCCTCTCCACTGTCGCTAAGTGGTTGCTCACAGGGGATGGCCTGATTGCTGGGGTCTTTCTGCAACTGTGGGGTTTTTCCCTACAGTTTGAAAGTGCTATGAGAGGATTGTTGTTGTGAAATGGCGCTATATAAATAAAGTTAAATTGAAATTGAATTGAAAGTGAAGGGAGAATGAAACAGGAGATTGGTAGACAAATCAGAGCAGCATCTGCAGTGATTCCGACGTTGTACCGATCTGTCACTGTGAAGAGGAAGCTAAGCTCTAAAGTAAAGCTGTCGATTTACTGCTCAGTCTACATTTGTACTCTCAGTTATGGTCATGAACTTTAGGTGATGACCGAACGAATGAGCTCAAGGCTACAAGTGGCTAAAATGAACTTCCTCCGTAGGGTTGCTGGACTCACTCTTAGAGATAAGGTGAGGAGTTCAATTATCCAGGAGAGGCTCAGAGTAGAGATGCTGTTCCTCCACATCGAAAAGAGCCAGCTGAGGTGGTTTGGGCATTTAATTAGGATGCCTCCCACAGGTGTTTCAGGCCTGTCTCACTGGGAGGAGACCCCAGGGGGCAGACCCAGGACACACTGGAGAGACTATGTCTCCCAGCTGGCCTGGCAACGCCTTGGCCCCTTTGAAGACCTGGAGTTGGTGGCTGGGGAGAAGGAAGTCTGGGCTCCTCTACCTGGAATGCTGCCTCCATGACCTGGATCCCCAGAAAAGTAGTAGAAGATCGATGGATAGCTCACAAGGCTTTAGGCTCTGCAACAGTGTAACTTTTGTGTTTCTAGTGTCAAAAATGTGGTTAGACTTGTAAGCTACCTTCTGATATTAATTAATCAAGCATATGGGGGGCTGAAAAATTCATAGGTTGCCTAAGAAGGAGTTATGCTACACCAACAAAACAATCCATCCATCCATCCATCTTCTACTGCCTTTCCAGAGGTCCGGGTCACAAAGGCAGCAGCTCAAGCAGAGAAGCCCAGACTTCCCTCTCCCCAGCAACCTGCTCCTGCTCTCCAGAGAGGATACCAAGGCGTTCCCAGACCAGCTGAGAGACATAGTCTCTCCAGTGAGTCTTGGGCCTGCCCCGGGGTCTCCTCCCAGAGGGACGTGCCCAAAACACCTCAAGTGGTAGGCGTCCAGGAGGCATCCTGAACAGATGCCCAAATCACCTCAACTGGATCTTTTCAGTGTGGAGGAGCAGCGGTTCTACTCTGAACCTCTCCCGGATGACTGAGCTTCTCACCCTATCTCTGAGGGTGAGACCAGCGATCCTACAGAGAAAGCTCATTTCAGCCACTTGTATCCGCGATCTGGTTCGTTCTGTCATTACTCAAAGCTTGTGACCATAGGTGAGGGTAGGAACGTAGATTGACTGGTAAATCGACAGCTTTGCCTTAAAGCTCAGCTCCCTCTTCACCACAACAGACTGGTGCAGCATCCACATCACTGCAGATGCTGCTTCAATCTGTCTGTCAATCTCTTGCTCTATTCTCCCCTCACTCGTGAATAAGACCCCAAGATACTTAAACTCCTCCACTTGGGGCAGGAGCCTGTCCCCAACCCGGAGAGGACAATCCACCTTTTTTCCAGCCAAGGACCATGGACTCGGACTCGGAGGTGTTGATTCTTATCCCAGCCGCTTCACACTCAGTGGCAAACCGTTCCAGTAAGAACTGTAGGTCATTGCTGGATGAAGCCAACAGGACAACATCATCTGCAAACAACAGAGATGAGATCCTGTGGTCACCAAGCATGACACCCTCCGTTCCCTGGCTGTGCCTAGAAATCCTGTCCATAAAAATTATGAACAGGATCGTGACAAAGGGCAGCCCTGGCGGAGTCCAACTCTCACTGGGAATGAGTCCGATCAAGTGTTGGAAATACGAACCAAACTCTCACAACGGTCGTACAGAGACTGAAAAGCTCGTAACAAGCCTGATACCCCATACTGTTGAAGCACCCCCCACAAAAAACCATGAGGGACGAGGTCAAATGCCTTCTCCAAGTCCACAAAACACATGTAAACTGGTTGGGCAAACTTCCACAAATCCTCAAGGATTCTTGAGAGGGTAAAGAGCTGGACAGGGAGCTACTTCCCCCACCTGAGCCACCGGACAGTTTGCCAGAATCTCTTGGAGGCCGACCGAAAGTCTTGTTCCATGACTTCACCAAACTCCTCCCATACCCTAGTTTTTGCTTCAGCAACCACCCGAGCTGCACTCCGCTTAGCCTGCTGGTACACCTCAGCTGCTTCGGGAGTCCCACAAGCAAACCATGCCTGATAGGACTCCTTCTTCAGCTTAATGGCCCCCCTCACCAGTGGTGTCCACCACTTGGTTCGGGGGTTGCCACCACAAGATGCCCCGATGACCTTGCGGCCGCAGCTATGGGCCATCGCTTCAACAATGGAGGTGGAGAACATGGCCCATTCAGACTCCATGTCTCCAGACTCCCTCGGAATGGGGTTGAAGTTCTTCCGGAGATGGGAGTTGAAGACCTCCCGGACAGGGGCTTCAGCCAGACGTTCCAAGCACACCCTCACTATACATTTGGGTCTACCAGGTCTGAATGGCATCCTCCCCTGCCATCAGATCCAGCTCACCACCAGGTGGTGATCAGTTGACAGCTCTGCACTTCTCTTTACCCAAGTGTCCAAGACATACAGTCGCAGGTCTGTTGACACGATAACAATATCGATCATCAACCTGCGACCTAGGGTGTCCTGGTGTCAGGTGCACATATGGGTACACTTATGCTTGAACATGGTGTTCGTTATCGACAAACTGTGGTTAGCACAGAAGTCCAATAACTGAACACCACTCGGGTTCAGATCGGGTAGGCCGTTCCTCCCAGTCACCCCTCTCCAGGTTTCACTGTCATTGCCCACATGCGCATTGAAGTCCCCCAGTAGGACATTGGAGTCTCCAAGAGGACCACTCTCCAGCACCCCAGTCAGAGACTCCAAAAAGGGTGGGTACTCTGAACCATCATTTGGTGCATCGGCACAAATGATGGTCAGGACCCGTTTCCCAACCCAAAGGTGCAGGGAAACAACCCTTTTGTCCACCGGGGAAAACTCCCAATATAGATGCAGCAAGGAGGGAGATACAAGAATACCCACCCCTGCTCGTCGCCTCTCGCCCGGGGCAACTCCAAAGATGGCCAAGCTCCAGCCCCTCTCCAGGAGACTGGTTCCGGAACCGGAGCTGTGTGTTGAGGTGAGGCCGACTATATCTAGCTGGTATCTCGCAACCTCATGCACCAGCTCAGGCTCCTTCCCTACCAGAGAGGTAACATTCCACGTCCCAAAAGCCAGTTTAGGAAGCTTGGGATCAGACCGCCAAGGTCTCCGCCTTTGACCGCCACCTGATCCACATTGCACCGGACCCCCATGATCCCTCCTGCAGGTGGTGAGCCCACTGCAGGGTGGACCCATGTAACTCCTTCGGGCTGAGCCAGGCCAAGTCCCATGGGCGGAAAAATGGCCACCAGACGCTAGCCATCGAGCCCCTCCCCCAGGCCTAGCTCCAGGATGGGGCCCCGGTAACCCTATACTGGGCGGGGTACACTGAATCCTTGTTCTACTAGGAACAAGGATTCCGTGTACCCAGTGCAACAAAACGAGTCATGCATTAAATGCAACCTTTTCTGATACTAACTGCATTGCTTCTTTTCAGAGACATTGACACTGGTTGTTGAAAAATAAACCACATTTGGTTAATTTTTCCCCCTTGTCCTGTCAAGCAGCTAGATAAACAGAACAGAAATCAGCTTCCCTTATTGTAGCAAACAGATTTACTTTGCCAAAAGGAGCTGTATACAGTGCACACACACACACACACACACACACATATATATATATATATATATATATATATATATATATATATATATATATATGCGCAACGTTGCCCAGGTTAACAAGGTCAGGAGTTCCTGGCAGCAGAGGGCAAAGGACAGAGCTGTGTGAAGGAATGTGATCAGACCTAAATGAAACAGTCATTGTTGCCCCTGACAGACTGCCATGAAGTGAAGTGTTATATACACACGCGGACAAAATTGTTGGTACCCCTCTGTGAATGAAAGAAAAACCCACAATGGTCACAGAAATAACTTGAATCTGACAAAAGTGGTAATAAATAAAAATTCTGTGAAAATTAACCAGTGAAAATCAGGCAATGCTTTTGAATTGTGGTTCAACAGAATTATTTTTAAAAACAAACTCATGAAACAGGCCTGGACAAAAATGATGGTACCCTTAACTTAATATTTTGTTGCACAACCTTTTGAGGCAATCACTGCAATCAAACGATTTCTGTAACTGTCAATGAGACTTCTACACTTCTCAGCAGGTATTTTGGCCCACTCCTCATGAGCAAACTGCTCCAGTTGTCTCAGGTTTGAAGGGTGCCTTCTCCAGACGGCATTTTTCAGCTCCTTCCACAGATGTTCAATAGGATTTAGATCAGGGCTCATAGAAGGCCACTTTAGAATAGTCCAATGTTTCGCTCTTAGCCATTCTTGGGTGTTTTTAGCTGTGTGTTTTGGGTCATTATCCTGTTGCAAGACCCATGACCTGCGACTGAGACCAAGCTGTCTGACACTGGGCATTAAATTTCTCTCTAGAATACCTTGGTAGTCTTGAGATTTCATTGTACCCTGCACAGATTCAAGACACCCTGTGCCAGATGCAGCAAAGCAGCCCCTGAACATAACAGAACCTCCTACATGTTTCACAGTAGGGACAGTGTTCTTTTCTTGGTATGCTTCATTTTTGCGTCTGTGAACATAGAGCTGATGTGCCTTGCCGAAAAGTTCCAGTTTTGTCTCGTCTGTCCATAGGGCATTCTCCCAGAAGCTTTGTGGCTTGTCAACATGCAGTTTGGCAAATTCCAGTCTGGCTTTTTTATGATTTGTTTTCAACAGTGGTGTCCTCCTTGGTCGTCTCCCATGAAGTCCACTATGGCTCAAACAACGACAGATGGTGCAATCTGATACTGATGTACCTTGACCTTGGAGTTCACCATGAGTGTGTTTAGAGGTTGTTCTGGGCTCTTTTGTTACCATTTGTATTATCCGTCTCCTCCTGCGGCCACGTCCAGGGAGGTTGGCTACAGTCCCGTGGATCTTAAATTTCTGAATAATATGTGCAACTGTAGTCACAGGAACATCAAGCTGCTTGGAGATGGTCTTATAGCCTTTAACTTTAACAAGCTTGTCTATAATTTTCTTTCTAATCTCCTGAGACAACTCTTTCCTTTGCTTCCTCTGGTCCATGTTTAGTGTGGTACACACCATGTCACCAAACAGCACAGTGACTACTTGTCACCCTTTAAATAGGCCGACTGACTGATTACAAGTTTGTAGACACCTGTGATGTTAATTAGAGGACACATCTTGGTTGAACATGTCCCTATGGTCACATTATTTTCAATCTTTTCTAGGGGTACCATCATTTTTGTCCAGGCCTGTTTCATGAGTTTGTTTTTTAAAGTAATTCTGTTGAACCACAATTCAAAAGCATTGCCTGATTTTCATTGGTTAATTTTCATAGAATTTTTATTTATTGCCACTTTTGTCAGATTCAAGTTATTTCTGTGACCATTGTGGGTTTGTTTTTCATTAACAGAGGGGTACCAACAATTTTGTCCACGGCTGTATACATATATATCTATGTGTGTGTGTGTGTGTATACTATATATTATTTATAGACTCCTCTTGTAATAATTTTAATACTTTATTTAAGTTGTTTTACCCATGAAGGACCTGACAGGGGGGAAATGGGGAAGGGCAGGATGGGGAGGGGGAAAAGAAAGAGAGAAGAACAAGCAGAAAAAAACAAACAGACTGACACAACTGAAACAAACAGAAGACAAACTGTTTCTTCTTCTGAAA
Source organism: Pholidichthys leucotaenia (assembly GCA_020510985.1). Lineage (NCBI taxonomy): Eukaryota > Metazoa > Chordata > Actinopteri > Cichliformes > Pholidichthyidae > Pholidichthys > Pholidichthys leucotaenia. The sequence continues at coordinate 164,750,394 of CM035838.1, read as the reverse complement.
AGGTCTCATCATGAGTTTGGTATCTGCACCTGTTAAAGAACAAAGAGACATATGTGTGTGTGCATATGCGTGTGTGCGTGTGTATGACAGCACAAAGTGAGTGGTTTGCCAGGAAACATACAAAGATGGTGGCAGGTCATAGCAACCCCACCACCACCAACGCCCACCCAGAGCAACTGATCACCGGACCATTGCAAGCCACCCGCATGCAAAGCACCACACAAATCCGACCCACCACCATCTCCACTCATCACTCCCTCACTCTCATTTACTCACTTGCTTGCTCACTCTCTCACTCACTCACTCCCTTGCTCACACCTATTCATTTGGCAGCGTGCCCAGGGATGACAACAACATGATGGGCCCCAGGCCACCAGCCAGGCCCCCAGCAGAAGAAGGGCAGCAGGGGTGGGGGAAGACCCCCACCCCCCACCTCCCATGCACAAATCGTGATGAGTGTTAGCTATGTGGTGTGGTTGGGCGCAGGTGTGTAAACTACCAAAGTGCAGTTAAAATTGGGGGGATATAATACAGTATTTGGTTAAATTTGACCTCTGCATCATGATCAGCCTATGAACTTTTCAGCCCCCCCCCCCCCGTATAACAGTAGCCACCAAAAAAGTACTTGAGTAAAAGTAAGAAAGCATCTACTAAAAAGTTACTTGAATCATCAGGAACAACTTTACTCTTTCCAATTCATGAGGCTTTTCTTGCAAAATTTCAACTTTGTTTCATAAACTTGTGACTTTTTTCCAAATAATTTACTGATTTATTTTATATGAATTTGGAACTTTTTGTGATCAATTTCTGACTTTTTCCACACGAATTTGCCATTTTTTTAACAGATATTTAAGGTAAAAAGAGTAAAGCCGACTTTATTGTCATTCAATTCATACAGCCAATCATGTACAGTAGAATGAAATTACATTTCTCTTATCTACAATGTTAATCACATCTAGAATCAGAGGGGTCGCTGGCATGCAAGGAGCCACCACAAATTTCCCTCCTCCATTCCATTAATGCTAAACACCAAGCTGGACGGCAGGAAGTTCCACTTTTTTTATATGGTCTTCGGCATGACCCGGCCGGGATCAGCTTTTTTAAACATAATTTATTAAATTTATTCTTGCCAATTTGTGTGGAAAATAAAAAGTAATAAATGTATGAATGCATAAATGTATTTATGCAAATGTGTCTTGACTAAAAGTACAGAATATACAGTAGTGTGAAAAAGTGTTTGCCCCCTTCATGATTTCTCATTTTTTTGTATGTGTGTCACACTTAAATGTTTCAGATCATCAAACACATTTAAATATTAGACAAAGATAACACAAGTAAACACAAAATGCAGTTTTTAAATGAAGGTGTTTATTATTAAGGGAAAAAAATTCCAAACCTACATGGCCCTGTGTGAAAAAGTGATTGCCCCCTAAACCTAATAACTGGTTGGGCCACCCTTAGCAGCAACAACTGCAATCAAGTGTTTGCGATAACTGACAATGAGTCTTTTACAGCACTGGGGAGGAATTTTGGCCCATGCATCTTTGCAGAATTGTTGTAATTTAGCCACATTGGAGGGTTTTTGAGCATGAACTGCCTTTTTAAGGTCATGCCACAGCATCTTAATCAGATTCAGATCAGGATTTTAACTACGCCACTCCAAAGTCTTCATTTTGTTTTTCTTAAGCCATTCAGAGGTGGACTTGCTAGTGTGTTTTGGATCATTGTCCTGCTGCAGAACCCAAGTGTGCTTCAGCTTGAGGTCACGAACAAATGGTGGGACATTCTCCTTCAGGATTTTTTGGTAGACAGCAGAATTCAGAATTCCTCCAGATCAACGCAAGGAAAACTAAGGAGCTTGTGGTGGACTGCTGCAGGCATGGGCAACCCCTCACAGCACCAGTAAATATACAGGGAACAGACATCGAGATGGTGACATCCTATAAGTACCTGGGTGTTCATCTGAACAATAAACTAGACTGGTCACACAATACTGATGCACTCTACAAGAAGGGACAGCGCAGGCTGTTCCTGCTGAGGAGACTCAGGTCTTTTGGTGTACAAGGGGCGCTGCTGAAGACATTCTATGACACGGTGGTGGCATCAGCCATCACTTTTGGAGTGGTCTGCTGGGGCAGTGGCATTACTGCAGCCGATAGGAAGAGACTGAACAAACTGATCAAGAAAGCTAGCTCTGTCCTGGGGCAGTGCCTTGATCCGGTGGAGGAGATAGGAGAGAGAAGGACGGTGGCTAAACTGTCATCTCTGCTGGAGTCCGAGTTCCACCCTATGCAGGACACACTGAATGCACTGAGGAGCTCATTTAGCAGCAGACTACATCATCCCAGGTGCACAACCGAGAGGTTTCGCAGGTCCTTCCTACCAACGGCTGTCAGACTGTACAACCTAAGCAGGGCTGCTCGCAGAGATAGCAAAAAGACGTAACAAACTAATAGTTTTTTGAATGCAAAAGATGCAATAGACTTACACAATGGTCCCCTCCGGCATACAACTAGGAAAATACCGGTCACTATGGAGGGTGAGAATATGTATGGGCACATAATCATACCATATAGGATAACTAAGTAGACGGTTATGCTGTTTCATCCCATCTAGCAACAATGCTCTGCACTGTGTGTGTTTATATATTTACATATTTATTCCATCTAGCTACAATGCTCCGCACTGGGTGTGTTTATATAAGATAAGATAAGATAAGATAAGATAAGCCTTTATTAGTCCCACAACGGGGAAATTCCAGGATTGCAACAGCACAGGGATAGCAACACTCAGAGCAACAATCAGAAGGCAAGAAAAAAAACAAGCAAGCAAGAGCAGCTAATAAACATATGTACGTATTACTATAAAATATATATATATACACACACACACAGACACACAGTGCAGAGCATTGTAGCTGGATGGAATAAATATATGAATATATGAACACACAGTGCAGAGCATTGTAGCTAGATGGAATAAATATGTAAATATATAAACACCCACAGTACGGAGCATTGCAGCTAGGTGGAATAAATATGCAAGTATATAAACACACACAGTGCGGAGCAATGTAGCTAGATGGAATAATATGTAGATATATAAATATATAAACACCCACAGTACGGAGCATTGTAGCTAGATGGAATAAATATGCAAATATATAAACACACACAGTGCAGAGCATTGTTGCTAGATGGAATGAAACAGCATAACCGTCTACTTAGTTATCCTACATGGTATGATTATGTGCCCATACATATTCTCACCCTCCATAGCGACCGGTATGTTCCTAGTTGTATGCCGGAGAGGACCATTGTGTAAGTCTATTGCATCTTTTGCATTCAAAAAACTATTAGTTTGTTACGTCTTTTTGCTATCTCTGCGAGCAGCCCTGCTTAGGTTGTACAGTCTGACAGCCGTTGGTAGGAAGGACCTACGAAACCTCTCGGTTGTGCACCTGGGATGATGTAGTCTGCTGCTAAATGAGCTCCTCAGTGCATTCAGTATGTCCTGCATAGGGTGGAACTCGGACTCCAGCAGAGATGACAGTTTAGCCACCGTCCTTCTCTCTCCTATCTCCTCCATCGGATCAAGGCGCTGCCCCAGGACAGAGCTAGCTTTCTTAATCAGTTTGTTCAGTCTCTTCCTATCGGCTGCAGTAATGCCACTGCCCCAGCAGACCACTCCAAAAGTGATGGCTGATGCCACCACCGTGTCATAGAATGACTTCAGCAGCGCCCCTTGTACACCAAAAGACCTGAGTCTCCTCAGCAGGAACAGCCTGCGCTGTCCCTTCTATTCTGTCCCTTCTATGCGCTGTCCCTATATTTATATATCTATATATTTATTCCATCTAGCTACAATGCTCCGCACTGTGTGTTTATATATCTACATATTATTCCATCTAGCTACATTGCTCCGCACTGTGTTTATATATTTACATATTTATTCCACCTAGCTGCAATGCTCCGTACTGTGGGTGTTTATATATCTACATATTTATTCCATCTAGCTACAATGCTCCGCACTGTGTGTTTATATATTCATATATTTATTCCATCCAGCTACAATGCTCTGCACTGTGTGTCTGTGTGTGTGTATATATATATATTTTATAGTAATATGTACATATGTATATTAGCTGCTCTTGCTTGCTTGTTTTTTTTCTTGCCTTCTGATTGTTGCTCTGAGTGTTGCTATCCCTGTGCTGTTGCAATCCTGGAATTTCCCAGCTGTGGGACTAATAAAGGCTTATCTTCATGGTTCCATTTACCACAGCAAGCCTTCCATGTCCTGAAGCAGCAAAACAGCCCCAGACCATCACACTACCACCATCACATTTTACTGTTGGTATGATGTTCACTTTTCTGAAATGCTGTTACGTTTATGCCAGATGTAATGGGACACACACCTTCCAAACAGTTCAACTTCTATCTCATCAGTCCACAGAGTATTTTCCCAAAAGTCTTGGGGATCATCAAGATGTTTTCTGGCAAAACTGAGATGAGCCATAATGTTGTTTTTGCTCAGCAATGGTTTTTGTCTTGGAACTCTGCCATGTAGGCCATTTTTGCCCAGTCTCTTTCTTATGGTGGAGTCCGGAATACTGACCTTAACTGAGGCAAGTGAGGCCTGCAGTTCTTTGGATGTTATTGTGGGGTCTTTTGTGACCTCTTGGATGAGTCATCGCTGCGGTCTTGGGGTAATTTTGGTGGGCCGGCTACTCCTGGGAAGGTTCACCACTGTTCCATGTTTTTGCCATTTGTGGATAGTGGCTCTCACTGTGGTTCGCTGGAGTCTCAATGCTTTAGAAATGACTTTATTACCTTTTCCAGACTGATATATCTCAGTTACTTTGTTTCTCATTTGTTCCTGAATTTCTTTGGATCTTAGCACGATGTCTAGCTTTTGAGGATCTTTTGGTCTACTTCACTTTTTCATGCAGGTCCTATTTAAGTGATTTCTTGATTGAGAACGTGTGGTAGTAATCAGGCCTGGGTGTGGCTCAAGAAATTGAACTCAGAACTCAGAACTCAGTGAACTGAACTCAGAACTCAGTGAACTCAGAACTCAGAACTCAGAACTCAGAACTCACTTTTTCACACAGGGTCATGTAGGTTTGGATTTATTTATTTTTTTACCCTTAATAATAAACACCTTCATTTAAAAACTGCATTTTGTGTTTACTTGTGTTATCTTTGTCTAATATTTAAATTTGTTTGATGAACTGAAACATTTAAGTGTGACAAACATACAAAAAAATGAGAAATCAGGAAGGGGGCAAACACTTTTTCACACCACTGTATGTATGCATATACTGTAAAATGTAATCGACCCAGTAGAGTTTTGCACAGTGAAAGAGTTCCGTTTTTTTAATCAATTAATATGACACTGTGTCCCTGTTATGCTTCTCGACACAGTATATCATGTTTCTTCCTCAGACACTGAGGGCCCTATTAGAACGATCATCCTCGGACTTTTCCACCAGACTTCCCGCCATACGCCAGTGCTTTTGTTAGTTTCTCTCAGCGCATTGTCTGTTTTTTACACTTTGCGTCACACCATCAAATTACTAGTAGACAGTGCGCTCGCCAGGGACGCCCCCGGGGGTGGGGGTGGGGGCCCGGGGGTGGGGGGGTGGCATGGCCACCCCTGCCACCACTTGGGCCCCCCCAGTGGCCACCCCTGGTCCCTGCCACTGGACAGTCTAACATAATTTTATAACTTGTTTTTCTATGTCATATTTTACATGTAGTAGATCTTTAAGAATAATTGTGTGCTGTATATTATTAATAAATATTAACAAAATCAATCAATCAATCAAGCTTTATTTGTATAGCACTTTTTAAATATTAAATGCTGCGCAAAGTGCTTTACATCAATAAAAACAGTAGACATATTTAGTTACATATTTTACACGATACATTCCCACCCCTTCCAACCATCCCATAAACATACCCACAAACACGCACACACAGGCACATACATCACCCCCTACTTCTCTTACACATACAAAATAAAAGAGACATTGCTCGGCACCGAGGCACCACGTGAAGAAGCAACCATCCTGTGGAGCCCCCCACGCCGGGAGACCACACAGCCCATAACCACAGAGGGTGCCACAAAGGCCGCCCCAACCAGGACAGGCCGGAGCCCGCGCCACAGCTGTAGGCAGTGGCATAAAGCCCCCACCCACCCAAGCTAGAGTGACCCACGAGACCAGCACCCCTGCAGATGAGCCAGGCAGCATCCAGCATGAGGGGCCCCACTGAGGAAACACAGGAGCTAAAACACATAAAATGCAAGGTAAAACTAAGAGCACATAGAACAAAGGGAACTAAAGACCCATACTTAGAAACTGAGCTAAGAACACATCAAAATAAGAAAATCTAAAAGCAAATGGAGCTAAGAAGAATGTAAAACAATGGACCATAAGTGACTACTGTCATGGTAGCCCTCGCGGGCTACCAATAAGACGCACACAAGTCCACCAGTGAGTTTTAGTGAGTTTTATTACGGTGAAAGGGTGTTTACACAAGCTGCTGAGCTGATGACAGAGTCCTTGCAGAACAGGAAGCGTAGGCTATCCAGCACACTACGGGTCCAGGGCAGGAAACAGTCACACACAGACAAGCTAGGTAATAATTGCACCTGGACTGCTAAAGCAGGGACTTACAGCACCAAATACACCGGAGGGAATAAGGCTATACAGCTCACTTACTATGCCGGTGAACAGACGGTCAAGCCCTTAGGCAGCTCAGGTGAAGATAGTCCAGGCATCCGTGATGATGGGTGAACAGAAAATAACGATCAGTAATGTGACCATTAGCAATCAGACACTGCTGCGTCGTAATGACGCTAGCACACAGCTTAAATAACCAGGGACTGATGACAGATGACACACAGCTGGCCGACCGTTGACAGGTGGAAACCCCTCCGAGCACTTTCACAATAAGAGCCCGGAGAGGCCAAAATACCACCCGCAGCTGTCAAGGCCGGCAGCGAGACATAACTTTAACCCGAGCGCGATCAGAACCGACGCTCGGGTCATAACAGTACCCTCCCTCCACGGGCGGACTCCGGACGCCCCAAAGGACCACCCTGCCCCCCCCGCCCCCCCAGGGTGGGAGGTAGGGGGACAGGTACGGAGGGAGAGAAACCAACCAACAAAAACAAGACAAGACCAAAACAAGAAATACATACAAACACATGACTCACGGGGAAAAAAAAAAACAAGACTAAGACCAGACAAAAAAACATACAGGAAATACATGACTCTGGGGAAAAAAAACAAGAAAAGAAAATACATGACAAAACAAGGCTATGACAAGACTGAGACTCAATACAGGAAATACATGACTCTGGGGAAAAAAAACAAGAGACAAAAAAAATGCTCTAACATGACTATGGCAAAGACTCACAAGGTAACAAGAGGCAAACACAAATTGCTCAGACTAGACAAAGACTTACAAGGTAACAAGAAAAATGCTCGAACTTGACTAAGACAATGACATACAAGGAAACAAGGGGTAAACAAAAATAGCTCGGACTTAACCGTGATCAAGACTATGACTTTGGCAACAACAAAAAACAAGAGGCAATCTAAAATTGCTCAGACCTGACTAAGACTCTGGAAACAAGAAAAAACAAGAGGCAATCTAAAATTGCTCAGACCTGACTAAGACTATGACTTGGAAACAAGAAAAAACAAGAGGCAATCTAAAATTGCTCAGACCTGACTAAGACTATGACTTTGAAAACAAGAAAAAAAACAAGAGGCAATCTAAAATTGCACAGACCTGACTAAGACTTTGGAAACAAGGAAAAAACAAGAGGCAATCTAAAATTGCTCAGACCTGACTAAGACTATGACAAACAAGAGGCAATCTAAAATTGCCCAGACCAGATTAAGACTATGACTTTGAAACAAGAAAAAAACAAAACAAGAGGCAATCTAAAATTGCACAGACCAGACTAAGACTATGACAAACAAAGAAGCATGAGACAATTAAAAAAAATTGCTCGAACTTGACCTGACTAAGACTACGACTTTGAAACACAACAAAAAATTACAAGATATACATGACAAGAATTGGCACCATATGGGCCCACAGAAAATCCCACAGTACATGAAACAGTCAGGTGGCCTGCCCCAGTCCCATGCCCCCAGGAATACGTCCTCTGGTGGCCGAACCAGGTCACCCCGTAACCCACACAGTATATTGGGTGGCCAACCCAAGATGCCGAACGCTCCAAGCAGTTCCTCGGGTGGCCGACCCGCATACCACAACCAGCAGGACCGTGGAGGGATTGCGTGCAGCCGCTCACCTGAAAACACAGGAGACCGCCGATCTGTCAAACAAAATCCACTAATGGCCCCCAGCTGGTGGTTCCTGAGAGGAGGGCAACCAAAACCCTGGGCCCCCTTGAATCCTGATTGGGTCGCAGCCGCACCTGCGGTGGACCCCCACTGGACCTCGTCGGACCCCGATTGGGTCAGGGCGGACCCAGATTGGGTCACCGCTGCACCCACGTTGGACCCCGACTGGGTCTCCTTGGCCCACGCGTCGGACCCCGACCGGGTCTCCTCGGCCCACACGTCGGACCCCGACAGGGTCAGGACGGGTCCCGATTGGGTCACCGCTGCACCCACGTTGGACCCCGACTGGGTCTCCTCGGCCCAAACGACGGACCCCGACCGAGTCTCCTCGGCCCACACGTTGGACCCCGACCGGGTCTCCTCGGCCCACACGTTGGACCCCGACCGGGTCAGGACTGCTCCGGCGACGATCTCCATCTCCGAACCTGGAACCCCCGGTCCCGTGACCTTGACTGGCTCCGGACCGGCAACGCTGTGGAGGTGCTCAGAACACAAGGGAGAACCGGGATCAGTTCCACCGGCAGCGCCAGAGCCCAGCGAGACGAGCTCGGGTGCAGCGGCCGGCTGCCCCTCACTCGCCTCCCCATGAGGCAGGCAAAAATGCTCTAACACACCAAACAGGAAAACAAGAAAGAGCACTTGCCTGCACTCGGGCTCTGGAGCCGTCCAGGACTTTGCCGATCCAGGTTCATGAAGATGCTTGTCGTCGGGCTCCCACTCGGCTGTGTCGGGTTCCACAACCGGCCTGATGGTCTCTGCAGCTGGATCCTCATGCGCAGACGTCCATGCCAATAACCCGAATGGCGTAGAGGCAGAGGACCCTGGACCTGCTGACTCGGGCTGCATCCCTGAAGAACCTTGGGGACGCTCTCTCGTCGGCTCTGGCTCCTCACTGCAGTCCGTTCTCCTCCTCTGTCCAACACCAGGCTGCAAGACCGGGATGTCTCCCAGAGCTGCAGGCCTCCCCCTCGTTCGCCGGCGTGAGACTGACGCCGAGGACCGCTCCGCAGGAGGAGACACAGAGGCAGCAGGTTTAACATAATTGGCTACAGCTGGGGAAAGAAACTCAGGGAGCTGCGCACCCTGAGCTTCACCCCCAGGAGTCAGACAAGACAGATCACCATTACTACAAGGAAAGCGAACTTGGACTTGCCTGTCTCCCGGGGGGAGGATGTTATCAGCTGTAGCGAATGTTGCTCCTTCCCTCGCTCGCTGGATGCTGAAAGACCCAAGAACGGAGCCCACCGGCACAGGACTCGGCTCACACTCAGCAGCTGGCTGGTTGAGGGGGTCATCCCGGCGGCCCGGAACTGGATCTGGAGCTGGAGCTTGCCGAAGATGCGCCTGGCCGTGACGCTGACGCCTTCGCCAGCCCCCAGATGGTACAAACTCCCGAAAAGGATCCTTAGGTGAAAAACAGGTGTGCCTCTTCACCTGCTCCATGCCGCGTTCCTCCTCCATCAACAGGAACAGTTCGCGTTGGGCAGCGATGTCCTCCCTCCTAACGTCGACTTCCGGGTGGTTGGCGAAGCAGGGAGAAAGGTTACAGAGCACATCTTCGGCGGCGTCCAGGTGCCATTGTATGCCGGGGCCGTAGTCCAACATGGAAGCGGAGATGAGTAACTCATCTACCGCTTCCAAGACACACGTCAGCACGTGACTCCTCGGTGACGGCATTCCACGCATACAAAGGTCCCAGACAGGGAAAACAACGTCCAAAACTCAACTCACTGGTGAAAAAGCGTCTTAAAATGGCGTCACCGTAAAACGCTGTTTAGGCAGCAGTGTACTGTCATGGTAGCCCTCGCGGGCTACCAATAAGACGCACACAAGTCCACCAGTGAGTTTTAGTGAGTTTTATTACGGTGAAAGGGTGTTTACACAAGCTGCTGAGCTGATGACAGAGTCCTTGCAGAACAGGAAGCATAGGCTATCCAGCACACTACGGGTCCAGGGCAGGAAACAGTCACACACAGACAAGCTAGGTAATAATTGCACCTGGACTGCTAAAGCAGGGACTTACAGCACCAAATACACCAGAGGGAATAAGGCTATACAGCTCACTTACTATGCCGGTGAACAGACGGTCAAGCCCTTAGGCAGCTCAGGTGAAGATAGTCCAGGCATCCGTGACAATGGGTGAACAGAAAATAACGATCAGTAATGTGACCATTAGCGATCAGGCACTGCTGCGTCATAATGACGCTAGCACACAGCTTAAATAACCAGGGACTGATGACAGATGACACACAGCTGGCCGACCGTTGACAGGTGGAAACCCCTCCGAGCACTTTCACAATAAGAGCCCGGAGAGGCCAAAATACTGCCCGCAGCTGTCAAGGCCGCCAGCGAGACATAACTTTAACCCGAGCGCGATCAGAACCGACGCTCGGGTCATAACAACTACTTCAATAATAGTTAAACAGTTTGTTAAAAGCCAAAATTTAAAAAGGTACAAAAAGAAACTAAGAACACATAAAAACAGGAACAAAAAACCTATACTTAAAAACTGAACTAAACACATCAATAAGAAGATGAGAAAATCTGAGAACAAATGCCGCCAAGAGGAACATAAAACAATGGAACATAAATGACTACTTCAGTAATAGCTAAACAGGTTTATTAAAAGCCAAATTAAAAAGGTGGGTCTTGAGCCTGTTCTTAAAAACATCTATTGACTCTTTGGCCCTGAGGCTCTCTGGCAGGCTGTTCCACAGACGAGGACCATAATAGTGAAAGGAAGTTTCACCAAAGGTCTTGGTCTTGACTTTTGGAACCATTAAAAGGCCAGTACCAGAGGACCTCAGGGTCTGCGAGGGCTCATAAGATAAAAGCAGCTCAAATAGATAAGAAGGCCCAAGACCACTGAGGCATTTAAAAACTACTAAGAGAACCTTAAAATCAATCCTAAAATGCATGGGGAGCCAATGCAGCGATTCTAAAAGTGGTGTAATATGCACCCACCCCTTGGTCCTCGTCAACACTTGTGCTGCTGAATTTTGGAGCAGTTGGAGATGAAATATTCTTTTTTGAGGAAGACCAGAGAGCAGGGCATTACAATAGTCTATATGACTAGTAATAAAAGCACGCATTAAGACCTCTGTGCTGGCAAGAGAGAGAAAAGGGCAGACTCTGGCTATATTCTTAAGATGGTAAATCCAATTTTTGTTACATTTTTAATGTGTGAAATAAAATTAAAGTCAGAGTCTAAAAGAACGCCGAGGTTCTTGACACAATGTGTAGGTTTTAGACCTAGCAATTTTGGTAAAAGTTTCTCTCGCTTGTCTTCAGGACCAATAATTAAAACTTCTGTTTTGTCCTGGTTGAGCTGTAGGAAGTTCTCTGCCATCCATGACTTTATATCTAACATACAGTTCAAAAGGGCATTAATTAGTTTTGTGTCATCAGGAGACTTGGCAATGTACAGCTGTGTATCATCAGCATAGCTATGAAAATTGATGCCATGTCTCCTGATGACATCCCCAAGTGGTAACATATCAAAATTAAAAAGTATTGGCCCTAAAATTGAACCATGGGGTACCCCACACTTGATTTCATGGATTGCCGAAGAACATGTGTCCATACTTACAAAATAGCAACGATCTGTGAAATAGGAATGAAATCATTCAAGAACAGTACCTGAGAGGCCCACCAGGTGTTTGAGTCTGCTTAATAAAATGTGGTGATCTATTGTATCAAAAGTAGCGCTGAGATCCAGCAGCACCAGGACTGACAGTTTGTGGGAGTCCATGTTACACCTGATATCATTAATGATTTTTGAAAGACCTGTCTCGATACTGTGGTTTGTTCTAAAACCAGATTGAAATTTCTCAAAAATGTTGTGGTCAATAAGAAAATTATTTAACTGGAAGAATATTTTTTTTTAATCTAAAACTTTACTTAAAAACGGTAAGTTGGATACAGGTCGATAGTTACTGAGGATATCAGGATCTAATTACTCTTCTTCAAAATGGGCCTCACCACAGCCGTTTTAAAGGCAGCGGGGAAAACACCAGTCTGAAGAGAGCAATTTGCAATGTTTAAAATCTCATGTTAGAAGAATCCATAAAATGTTTTAAAAAGTGATGTGGGAATTGGATCTAAAAGGCAGGAGGTCAAGTTTACCTGGGAGAAAACTCTACCAAGCGTCTTAGCATCAACCATGACAAAACAGTCCAGTGTTTCCTCAGCTAAAGGTGAGTCCAAGATTCCTTTAAAAGCAGTCTTCTGGTCAGGTAAAATGTTGGATCTAATAGAATCAACCTTGCACCTGAATTGGTCTGCAAAACTCTCACAGAGAGAGTCGGATGGCAGGTTTGTGTTTTTATTAAAATCTGGGTTGATTAAGTGATCAATGGTTCCAAAAAGGACTTTAGAGTTATTGTTATGGGTTGAAATTATGTTGGCAAAATACTCTGTTGTCGATGTCTTGACTGCATTATTGTATATTTTTAATTTATTCTGTAGTGTTTGGTAATTGATAGATAATTTGTTTTTCCTCCATTTCCTTTCAGCCATCCTGCACTCTCTTTTCAGTTTTTGGATTTGGTTGTTTCTCCATGGAGGCTTTGGTTTATTCCTAACTGTCCTTGTGATTACTGGAGCAACTCTGTCAATGGTTGATCTTAATTTACTGTTAAAATTATCAACAATAAAATCACACGATGCAGATGAAATAACTGGGGGAGTGTTGCGTAAGAGTTTGATAAAATCAGCAGCCACTTCAGGTGTCAGATGGCGCTTCCTCACAGTTCACACCAAGGTCTCCTGTTGCATAAAACCAGTGATGTTAGAAAAAACACACAGTAATGGTTAGATACAGCCAAGTCAACAACAGAGGACACACTCGTGGGCAGGCCATGGCTAATGACAAGATCCAGAGTGCGTCCCCTGTTGTGAGTTGGCTGCATGACATGTTGAGTAAAATCCATGGACGTAAGCAGGTCATTAAAATCTTCTGACATATGGTCGCCCTGCTTATCAGTGTGTAGATTAAAATCACCGGAAATGAGAATGAAATTATATGAGGAGTGGATTATTGATAAAAACTCAGAACTCATTAATAAAAAACAGGGCAGTATTTGGGTGGTCTGTAAACTGTGACGTATAAAATTGCGGGGCTGCTAAAGACAAAAGCGTGGCACTTAAATGCGGTATTTTGATCAGGTAAAATTTGCTTTACTGCAAGTGAGGAAGAAAAAATAGAAGCAGCCCCCCCCCCCTTTCTTTTGGAAAAAACTGAACTAAAATTTAGTGGGGAGGCCTCAGTGAGAACTGCTGGTGCATCTGTGCCAAGCCACGTCTCTGTGAAAAACAGTCAATCTTATTATCGAAAATCAGGTCATTGATGATAAAAGTCTTGTTGGCAAGAGAACATATGTTTGAAAGAGCCATGTTTAGGGTAGATGGTGAGTTATTTATAGATGGGTAATTTGTTTTCTGTGGATTATTGTTTGGAGACTGATCCACAGAATTTAGGCAGCGTCGGTGTGAGTTCTTGTGAACTGTCTGTTTTATGGATGGAGGTCTGTCCGTGATCAGTGTCCTAATGAGGAAGGTGGGTAGTGAATGAATTTCCAGACCAGATGGTGGAGGCTGACAAAAACGGGACTGGTGCTGGATAGTCTTCCTGGGTGTCAAAGATGTGAGTGGATCCGGAGGGGAGGGGTGGTGGGTGTAAACAGTCGATTGCATGTTGTGGTTTGAATGATATGCATCAGATTTGCTGCTAAAAGCCGGCTACCTGATGCATTTAAATGTATGCCGTCAGAGAGTGTGGCGGCCCAAAACAAGTTAAAATTGTCAATAAAATTAATATTAATGTTATTGCTGTTGCAGGCGGACTTGAGCCAAGTTAAGAGGGCAAGAACATGGCTAAAATTGTCCAATCCATGGCGCAATGTGGGGGCCAGAAATAAAAACAGACTTTCCACTGTTTGATAAAATATTAAAAAGTTTGCAGAAGTCATTTTTAGTGATTTCAGACTGTCTGCGGGTGGTGTCGTTAGTCCCTACGTGAATAATAATCCGTGTGATGGAGGGGGGTTGTGACTGCGGCAGATCCTGGAGCTTTTCTAACAGGTGGGGGACAGTAGTTCCTGGGAAACAGTGAGTGATAGAGTTAAAATACCTGATGTGCCTTATGATGGAGTCACAGGCGATCATCGTGATTGGAGGAAAAAGCGGGCGAGATGTTGGTGGTTGCAGGGTCCCTCAGCAAGAGTCAGTGCGGTGAGGGGGCGGCAGAGTGGGGGTCCCGTCGTTGGGACAGGTAAGGCCCCTTACCTCAGATGAGCACAGCAGTGAAACAGTGCCAGAACTGGAGGAGGGATTCCCCGACTCCTCCATGTGGTGTGGTCTCCCAGAGTGTCGGTGAACAGCCTACCTCAGGATCATACGTCGGGCACAGGACTTTCCAGAACGGGGCCGGAGCCGCTGTGGCTCGGCTGGGGCCACGCCAGCTGCCCCACTGCTGTCAGCCCTCAGTGGAGGATAGGCCGCTGAGTCTTCCAGCGAAGGGATGGGTGCAACGTTAGCGGGGGCTGTGCGCCGAGCGGAGCCCAGACGAACTGGAACCGGTGAAGCTGGAGCTTTGGTGGAAGGTGGATTATCAGCCGTTGCCAGAGCTTCACGGCGGTTGGAGACGGGCAGAGGAGGGCTGGTGGTTGACGTGTTTGAGGCCCTTTTCCTGCCCCGGACCATCACCTCAGACCAGGCCATCTGATTTGGCGTTGAGCAGGAGGAGGGCCGTGGACAGGCGGAGGGGTCCCAGGCGACTGTGTCTCGGAGGGCCGAGTCACTCAAGGCCATTTTTTTTGGACTCCTGGGCCGCTAAAAGACTCATCGTCCGTGACAGCAGAGGAAGACGTAGGGTGAAATTAGAGAGGAGCGTGTTTTTCTGCTGCAGTTCATCAGAGTCGTCGGATATCCTCCTGCAGGTCAGCACTTTTCTTTTGTGCTTTCTGCAATAGAATTTTATCACCCCCATGCACTGTCGTGTCCATTTTTGACTTTAAAAACATAAACAGTCCAACCGTTGGGAGCTGTATGATCAATATAGCATGTGGAGTGTGTGAAATCACAGGCAGATGCATTTCAAATGATTTATTGCACACTCACATCTCACGAGCACAGAACAGAATGAGCTTTTTCCCAGAGACTCTCCTCTTTAGTTTCATGGCTTACATCACACACAACAGGACATTTGCATCACACTGCATTCAACCCCTACATCCTTGACTCCTTCCCGCTCTCTCACCAGGAGCCTCCTGCTCTTTTGTCTCCCATGCTTATTCACTGTCTCTTGTCTGAGATGCTAGAAATCTGACTCTCCCAAGGTGCTACAAATACGCCCCCCCCCCCCCCCCCCCCCCCCCAGCATCTTAGATAAGACAATAGAATAACAGTCCACATGCTGTGATAGAACAACAGAACATCAGTCCACATGCTGTTTGGGCTTCCGTCTCCTCCCGTATCTGCTGTAACTGGGTTTTACCGCCTCCGCAGCGCTGTTGTGCCGGTGGGAGGTTGCTGGGAGGGGGGCCACTTCGGTCTGTCCTTGTGGCTGCTCTGGCAAATCATTTCCCTGGGGAGCTCTCCGTGGGGGTCTTCCACGCCGAGGGGCCCTAGCCAACAGCATTTGCTCGTCTGCCACAACGAAAGCGGGTTTGAGTTTGTCTATGCCAATTTTTTCCCTCCTACCCCCCAAGTCTAGCAAAAAATGCTTATCCCCTGTTTCCAACACTCTGAACGGTCCATCATAGGGTGGGCGCAATGGAGGGCGGTGGGCATCGTGTCTGACAAACACGAACTCCGTGCTCTTCAAAGTTTTAGGCACAAAAACACGCGGAAAACTGTGGTGGGCAGGGCCCGGCAGCGTGCCTGTGTTTGCGCTACGCTGCAAAAGCTGAGACGAGGAGCTGCCCGGAGCGGGATTATCTGGTAGAAATTCCCCGGGCAGCCGTAGTGGCTGCGTAAAAACGAGCTCTGCCGGGGAAGCTTCTAGATCCTCTTTCGGCGCGGAGCGCAACCCCAATAAAGCCCACGGCAGTCTGTCTACCCAATTTGCATCCGTCAATGAGGCCCTGAGTGCTGCTTTCAGTGATCTATGAAAACGCTCACATAACCCATTGGCCTGTGGGTTGTACGCAGTTGTGCGGTGAATTGTAACACCCAGGCTGCGGGCCATCACAGACCAGAGTTCGGAAACAAATTGAAGGCCCCTGTCGGACATAATGTCCGACGGGACTCCAAAACGCGCCACCCATGCTGTTAAAAAAGCGCGCACTACGTCTGCGGACGTGGTTGCCGCAAGCGGAACTGCTTCTGGCCAGCGCGTGGTGCGGTCCACCATTGTCAGGAGGTGCGTGCACCCCTGTGATGGTGGGAGGGGGCCCACGAGGTCCACGTGAACATGGTCGAATCTCTTAGCCGGAATACGAAACGGCTCCAAGGGAGCCTTCGTGTGTCTGTGTACCTTGGCTCGTTGGCACGCCACGCAGGCTGCAGCCCACTCTTTCACTTGTTTGCGTAGGCTCAGCCACACAAACTTCTCTCCCACCATTTTGACTGACGCGCGCACTCCTGGGTGCGCCAGAGTGTGAACCGACTCAAACACACGGCGGCGCCAGGCAGCCGGGACCACGAGACGCGGATGACCCGTGGAGACATTGCAGATCAGAATCAGAATCAGAATCAGGTTTATTGCCATTGTTCATGTAGTACACAAACTAGGAATTTGTCTCGGTACAATGCGGCAACATTAAACATGATAAGATAAGAGAAATAAACTATACATGTAATAAAGTGTAGGATAAGATTAAGTGATACTGGTCAACAGTTAAAATATATATTAGCCAGCAGCAGATACTGTGGAGAACTATATAGTGCAGTCGGTAATGCAGGAAGAAAACAGTGATGATTGACATGAGTCTGGTTGAGCTGCTGTACATGGTGCACGAGAGTCACTTAGTGTTCAGCAGTCTAATGGCAGAGGGGAAGAAGCTGTTCATGTGACGGGAGGTTTTAGTCTGGATGGACCGAAGTCTTCTACCAGAGGGGAGGGGGGCAAACAGTACGTGACCAGGGTGTGAGGGATCGGCTATGATCCGGCCAGCACGCCTCCGGGTCCTGGAGATGTACAGATCCTGGAGAGATGGGAGCTTGCAGCCGATCACCTTCTCAGCAGTGCGCACGACGCGCTGCAGCCTTAGTCTGTCCCTGGCAGTGGCTCCTGCGTACCACACGGTTATGGAGGTGGTGAGGATGGACTCGATGATGGCTGTGTAGAACTGCACTAACATCTTGGTGGGTAGCTTGAGCTTCCTCAGCTGCCGCAGGAAGAACATCCTCTGCTGGGCTTTTTTGATGAGTGAGCTGATGGTCAGCTCCCATTTGAGGTCCCTGGTGATGGTAGTGCCTAGGAAGCGGAAGGAATCAGCAGTGGTGATGGGAGAGCCTGAGAGGGTGAGGGGGGGCAGAGGAGTAGTGACTTTCCTGAAGTCTACAATCATCTCCACTGTCTTCAGAGCGTTCAGCTGCAGGTTGTTATTGCTGCACCAGGACGCCAGCTGGGCCACCTCTCTCCTGTAGGCGGACTCGTCGCCGTTGGAGATGAGCCCGATGAGGGTGGTGTCGTCCGCAAACTTGATCAACTTGACAGACTGGTGGCTGGAGGTGCAGGAGTTGGTGTAAAGGGAGAAGAGTAGGGGGGAAAGTACACAGCCCTGGGGTGATCCGGTGCTGATGCTAGTATAGTCTGAGACAGTCTTTCCCAGCCGCACATGCTGCCTCCAGTCCGTCAGGAAGTCGATGATCCACCTGCAGAGGGAGTCAGGCACGTTGAGCAGGGACAGCTTGTCCCGGAGCAGAGCGGGGCGGATGGTGTTGAATGCGGAGCTGAAGTCCACAAACAGGATCCTGGCGTAGGTTCCCGGGGAGTCCAGGTGCTGCAGGATGGAGTGGAGGGCCAGGTTGACTGCATCGTCTACAGACCTGTTGGCTCGGTAGGCAAACTGCAGCGGGTCCAGGAGAGGGGTGGTGATGGACTTGAGGTGGGACAGGACCAGGCGCTCAAAGGACTTCATGACTACAGAGGTGAGCGCTACAGGTCTGTAGTCATTAAGTCCAGTGATCCGTGGCTTCTTGGGGACAGGGATGATGGTGGAGGATTTGAGGCAGGATGGCACGTGGCATAACTTAAGGGAGGTGTTAAAAATGTCTGTGAATACAGGAGCCAGCTGTTTCGCACAGAGTCTCAGGGTGGAGGGAGACACGCCGTCTGGGCCGGGGGCCTTGCGCGGGTTCAGTCTGGAGAACTGTTTGAGCACATCCTGCTCACTGATGATAAGGGGAGGGGGGGAGGGGGGGGTGCCTTAAATGAAGTAGGGAATGTGGAGGCTGTGGAGCTGGAGGGAGGGGGGGAGTTGGACACAGATGACGAGGTGTCAAAACGGGCATAGTGTTGGGACAGTCTCTGACAAAGGGCTTTGTCATCCTGACCTTTAGGAGCCTTGGGTCGATAGTTGGTGATTTGCCTCAGTCCTCTCCACACGGAAGCCGAATCATTAGCAGTGAACTGCTGCTGGAGTCTCTCTGAGTACACAGATTTAGCCCTCTTCAGCTCTCTGTTAAACCGGTATTTAACCTCCCTGTAGCAGTCCCTGTCTCCACTTTTCAGCGCTGCTTCCTTCTCCTTCCTAATCTGTCTGAGCTTAGCTGTGAACCAGGGTTTGTCATTAGAGTAACTCACCCTGGTGCGTGATGGAAGAATGTTCTCTTCACAAAAGTGGATATATGAGTTCACAGTGTCCGTGTACTCATCCAGATCATGCGTGGCTCCTTTAAGCATGCCCCAGTCAGATATTTCCATGCACGTTTCCAGCTTCTCCTCAGCATCACTGGTCCGTATCTTCGTAGTGCTCACAACAGGTTTAGTGAGCTTCAATCTCTGTCTGTATGTGGGAATGAGGTGAACCATCACGTGATCAGATAATCCCAGCGCAGCTCGAGGGACAGCGCGATATGCGTCTTTCACTGTGGTGTAACAGTGATCCAGTGTGTTTAATCCTCTGGTGGGGCATTTAATAAACTGTTTGTAGTGGGGGAGATCGTGGCTCAGATTGCACTGATTAAAGTCGCCAGCCACAATAATCAGCGAGTCTGGAAAACTCCGCTCTGTGTGTTGAATGTGATCCGCGAGCACGCGCTGAGCTTCGCGCGTGTCCGCGTCGGGAGGGGCGTACACAGCGATCATTATGAAAGAAGCAAACTCCCGCGGGGAATAGAAGGGCTTGCAATTGATAACAAGAAATTCCAAGGCAGGAGAACAGTGTTTGGAAATTACCGTTACATCAGAGCACCAGCTACAGTTGATGTAGAAGCAGACACCGCCTCCTGTGGTCTTGCCGGAAAGCTCTGTGTCACGATCAGCACGGAAGAGCTGGAAGCCGTCGAGGCGCAGCGTGCTGTCCGGTATATTTTCCCGGAGCCAGGTCTCAGTAAAGCAGAGGACAGCTGAGGAGGCGAGGTCCTTAAAACGCATCAGCAGTCTCAGTTCATCCACCTTGTTAGAGAGAGAGTTGGTATTGGACAGAAATATGCCAGGCAGCGCCGTTCGCGAGCCTCTCCTGCGAAGTCGTACGAGAGCGCCCGCTCGTCTTCCTCTCTTCCGCCGTCTCACTTTCCGAGCCAAACAATAAACCAGATCAGCGGCAGGGGCTAGAAAAACTGGGAGGAGGTCCGTGGGGGTCAAAGTCCTGATATTTAAAAGTTCTTCACGGGTATAAGTGCAAGCAGACACACAATTGACAAACAAAAACAAACAAAGAGCGCAGCGAAGCACCATGTCGACCGCTGTGGGCGCCATCTTGGATCAGATTAGGGGGGGCATGCCGTCTTGCAGCACCCTGCTCTCCAGCCTTAACCCTGTTGGTCCAGACTGGAGCGCGCGCACGTCTGCATCGCTAATCTGCTCCGCAGCCATGGCTGCGTAATCTATCCCAACGCAGACCGGGACCACCATGACGCGCGAGAGGCAGTCCGCCACTACATTCAGTTTACCCGACACATGCTGAATATCGGTAGTAAACTCTGAGATCGCGGCCAGCTGTCTCTGCTGCCGGCCCGACCACGGTTCTGAAACCTTGGCCATCGCGCATGTTAGCGGCTTGTGGTCCACTAACGCGGTGAAACTGCGCCCTTCCAGCCAGAACTGGAAGTGGCGAATGGCCAGGTGGAGAGCCAGCAACTCTCTGTCAAACGCGCTGTATTTACGTTCACTGTCACGCAAACTTCCAAGAACGTCCGCTCTCGCTCTGAGGTCCATTCGACCCTATCCGCGGGTTTCTGTTTTTTGAGCGCGGCGTACAATGGTTGCATGAGCTGCAACGCGTGGGAAAGGAAATGATTATAAAAGTTCACCATTCCCAAAAATTCTTGCAGCGCCCTGACCGTTTGGGGCTGGGGAAAATCCGCCACGGCGCGCACTTTGTCGGGCAGCGGGATCGCTCCTTCTGGAGAGACGCGGTGCCCCAAAAAATCAATCTCCGTTACGCCGAACTGGCATTTCGCCGGGTTGATTATTAACCCGTGCTCCTCCAACCTCCAGAAAACCGTCGTGAGGTGGGTTTCGTGTTCGTCTTCGGACGCGCTGGCTACCAGGATATCGTCCAGGTAGACGAACACGAACGGGAGATCGCGCAGCACTGCATCCATCATGCGCTGGAACGTCTGTGCCGCTCCTTTTAACCCGAATGGCATGCGCAGGAACTCGAATAGACCGAACGGAGTTATTACCGCTGTTTTGGGTACATCCTCAGCGCGCACTGGGACTTGGTGGTAACCGCGGACCAGGTCTATTTTGGAAAAAATGCGTGCCCCGGCGAGGTGAACGGAAAAATCCTGTATGTGGGGAATCGGGTAGCGGTCGTGCTCCGTGGCGTTGTTCAACCTGCGGAAATCACCGCACGGTCGCCACGATCCCTCAGCCTTAGGGACCATGTGTAGCGGGGAAGCCCATGGGCAGTTCGAGCGCCTGATGATGCCCAACCTTTCCAGGTTGGCGAACTCCTCGCGCGCTATGGCCAGTTTAGCTGCGTCCAAGCGCCGAGGTCTTGCAAAAATGGGCGGCCCGGTGGTGGTGATAAAGTGCTCCACCCCGTGTTTAGCGATGGCCGCGGAAAACGTCGGGACCATGAGTGCTGGGAACTGAGTGAGCAGTGTGTGGAACTTACCGCCTGCAGCTGTGACGTTGGCTTGTGCTGTTGGCCGGGTCACTCGAGCTATACAGGGGAGAGAATTGAAGGACAGTGCATTAACCAGGTGCCTGTTAGCAACATCAACCAATAAACCATGTGCACACAGAAAATTAGCCCCCAGTATATGGTAATTCAATGCTGCTATGACAAAAGTCCACTCATATGTACGGCCGTGTAGAGATAAGAGCAGAGTCCTCTCACCAAAGGTCTTAATATCCGAGCCGTTTGCTGCCAACATCCCGGGGCTGCTAGATCCTGCCAGCCGGTCAGCGTAGGTCGGCCGGATGAAGCTCTTCTGGGCTCCGGTGTCCACGAGGAAATGCCTCCCCGAGCGTGCGTCCGTTAGGTAAAGCAGCTTGTTCTCTTCACCAAGGGTCACTGCTGCTACCGACCCCCGGCCTTGGCGTTTTCCCGAGCGCTGGAATTGGCATGGTGGCGCACATCTGCGTGCGTTCTCTCCGAAGCGGTGGTGGTAGGAACAGAGTGTGTCTCTCTGGCGCTCCTTGGTCCCAGCTGCTGCTACCGTCGGTGGCTCCTCGCCTCCTCTGGTCGTCTCACTGGGCTCCGCCGCTGCCGCGTTGACTGTGGTTGCCCTAGTGGCGATGATGATCCGGTCTGCCTCCTGGGCTAGCGCACGGTAGTCTCCATCGGGTCTCCATCAGGTCTACGGCCGAACCCTCTCCTAGCTCGGTCCGCGTCAGGAGCCTCTCCGCTCTCTCACAGTCCGAGAGCATGTAGCGCTGGATGAGCGCAGCTTTGAGCACCTCGTATCTGTTGCTGGCTGGTGGCTGATCGAGCAGGCTCGCTACCTGTTGAGCTGTGCGGGCGTCGAGCGCTGCGACCACATGGTAGAATCTGGTGTCATCTGCCGTTACTCCCCGGAGGGCGGACTGGGCCTCGGTGAGGTGGAACCAAGAGCACGGGTTGTGCTGCCAGAAATCCGGTAGCTTGACTGAAACCGCACACGCATGGCTGGAGGTTCCAGTCCGGGCTGTCTGTGGGATGGCTGCCGCCTCGCTGTAGCTTCCTGACTGGGCTGGCTCCGGGGATCTTGCCTCGTGTTCCATAATACATCTTGGGTCACCAATGTGGAGTGTGTGAAATCACAGGCAGATGCATTTCAAATGATTTATTGCACACTCACATCTCACGAGCACAGAACAGAATGAACTTTTTCCCAGAGACTCTCCTCTTTAGTTTCATGGCTTACATCACACACAACAGGACATTTGCATCGTCGTCGGCCTCCGTCAGTCTATGATGACCATGGAAGAGAATCCTAAACGTCTACTCTGCTGGAACAGCACCGCCTGTGGCTGAACAGGCCGATGCGCGAATGGTAGTCCCTGTCACACAGGTCGCACTTGTGGGTGGTCTCCGTGCTGCTGGGTCTGTGGCGGTTCTTCCTGCGGGTCCTTTTTTCATCTGCTGCAGCAGTCAGTCTCTCTTCACCCGCCTTGAGCTGTCTGGTCAGGGTGCCTCTCCATTTGGAGCAGTCCGTTGCAAGGTCCTCCCAGCGCTCTGTGTTGATCTCCAGGGCCTTCATGTCTCTCTTGCAGACGTCTCTAAAGCGCAGCTGTGGGCGGCCAATGTCTCTCCTGCCAGTCGCCAGTTCTCCGTAGAGGACGTCTTTGGGGAATCTGCCATCCTCCATACGGTGAACGTGGCCTAGCCAGCAGAGCCTGCACTGCCTGAGTAGAGTGAACATGGAGGGAAGGCCGGCGTGGGACAGAACTTCTGTGTTGGGCACTTTGTCCTGCCAGGATATGTCCAGGATGTGGTGAATGCAGCGCAAGTGGAAGAAGTTCAGTCTCTTTTCCTGCCGGGCGCATGTTGTCCACATCTCACTCCCATAGAGCAGTGTGCTGATGACGCAGGCATTGTACACTGCCATCTTCGTCTTGACAGAGAGTTTGGGATTCTCCTACACTCGTGTGGTGAGGCTAGCGAGTGTGAAGGCTGATTTTCCAATCCTCTTGTTGATCTCTGCATCAAGGGAGAGGTTGTTGCTGATCGTGGACCCCAGGTACGTGAACTGATTCACAACCTCCAGCTCGTAGTCGTCGATGGTGATGGTTGGTGGTGCTTCCGTGCCTTGCGCAAAGACGTTAGTCTTCTTCAGGCTGATGGTAAGCCCGAAGTCCTTGCATGCCTGGGAGAAGCGGTCCATCAGGGTCTGAAGCTCCTGCTGTGTGTGGGTTGCGACTGCAGCATCATCTGCGAACAGCATGTCTCTGATTAGAGCCTCGCGTACTTTGGTTCTGGCTTTCAGGCAGGCGAGGTTGAAAAGCCTGCCGTCAGATCTTGTGTGCAGGTAGATTCCCTCTGTTGCTGTGCTGAAGGCATGCCTCAGGAGCATAGCAAAGAAAATCCCAAAGAGGGTTGGCGCAAGTGCACAGCCCTGTTTCACTCCGCTGCGTATGTTGAATGGCTCTGAGACGTTGCCATCGTGCTGCCCTATCCCCTGCATGTTGGTGTGAAACGATTCGATGAGGCTTTGCAACTTTGGTGGGCATCCTATCTTTGGCAGGATCTTGAAAAGGCCCTCTCTGCTGACCAGATCGAACGCTTTGGTGAGGTCGATGAAGGCGACGTACAGGGGCATGTTCTGTTCTCTGCATTTCTCCTGGAGTTGACGGATGGAGAATATCATGTCTACCGTCGATCGCTCAGCGTGGAAGCCACACTGAGACTCGGGGTAGACACGTTCGGCAAGCTTCTGTAGACGAACGAGAACAACTCGTGCGTAGACTTTGCCAACAACGCTGAGGAGGGAGATGCCCCTGTAGTTGTTGCAGTCGCTTCTCTCTCCTTTGTTTTTGTAGAGGGTGATGATCTTGGCGTCCCTCATGTCCTGTGGTACGGCACCTTCCTTCCAACACTGGCAGAGGACGTCATGCAATGACAGCAGTAGGGCGGTCTTGCAATGCTTGATCAGGTCGGGGGGTATGCCGTAGTTGCCGGGTGCCTTGCCAGCGGCCAAGCTATCAATGGCCTTGCTGAGTTCATTGATGGTTGGCTCGGCGTCAAGTTCGTCCATGGATGGCAGGCAGTCGATGGCATCAAGGGCTGATGGTGTCACGGTGTTCTGTCTGGAGTAGAGGTCGGAGTAGTGTTCCACCCATCTCTCCATCTGCTTGTTCTTTTCTGTGATCATCTCCCCAGTGGAGGATTTGAGGGGGGCCGTCTTGCTCTGAGCCGGACCAAGTGCTTTCTTGATGCCATCGTACATACCACGGATGTTCCCTGTTATGGCAGCGGTTTGAATGTCTTGGCTGTGCTGAGTCCAGTACTCGTTGGCACAGCGCAGAGCAGTCTGCTGAACTTTACTTCTCGCAGCCCTGAGAATCTGGAGATTCTTCTCGTTTGGGTACTTCTTGTACTCAGCAAGTGCTGAGCGCTTGGCTTCAATGACGGGGGTCATCTCGGTCAACTTGGATTCAAACCAGTCCTGTGACTTTGAGGTCTTCCTCCCAAAGGTAGCCAAGGCTGTGTGGTGGATGGTGTTTCGCAGCGCTTCCCACTTCTGCTTTGCAGATTCTCCTTCTTATGATACACCAAGTTCCTTCTCAAAGGTGGAGGCAAACTGCTCAACAAGTTCTGGTTGAGCCATCTTGCTGGTGTCAATCTGTGCCTTTCCAGGGTGTCTAGCACAATGGAATTTCTTCAGCTGCAGCTTGACCTTGCAACACACCAATGAATGGTCTGTGTCGCAATCTGCACTCTGGAACGAAAGGGTAATTAGCACGTTCTTCAGTGAGGCACGCCTGGTCAGTATCAAGTCCAGCTGGTGCCAGTGCTTTGAGCGCGGATGTTGCCAGGAAACCTTGTGTTGGGGCTTGGTCTTGAAGAACGAGTTTGTGATGCACAGATCGTGATATGTGCAGAACTCGAGCAGCCGCTGTCCATTGTCGTTCATTCTGCCCACGCCAAAAGGTCCAAGACAGGAGGGCCAGGAGTCGTGGTCAGCACCCACTCTGGCATTGAAGTCTCCAAGGAGAATGAGTTGTTCAGAGTTGGGGATGATCCTGACAGTTGTTGCGAGATTCTCGTAGAACTCGTCTTTTGCCTCTTGTGTGGCTGTCAGTGTTGGGGCATACACACTGATGAGGGTGACTGGGCCTTGAGTGGTGTTCAGGCGGAGGGTGAGGAGTCGTGCAGAGCCAGTGCTGCCCGGTTCCACCATCTTCAGCAAGGTGTTCTTCACTGCGAAGCCCACTCTGTGTTCCCTGTGTTCGTCACTGCCCTTTCCCTGCCAGTAAAATGTGTAGTCCTTCTCTCTCAGTGTTGCCTGCGTCAGCAACCGTGTTCCTGGAGAGTGGCGATATCCACTCCCAGTCTCTTCAGCTCATATTGATGATGGCAGTCTTCCTGGTGTCGTTGATGTCCTTGAGGTTAGCAGCGAGTCCTGTCATCATAGTGCGGACGTTCCAAGTTCCCAGTTTTAGAGTTAGTCTCTTTTGTTTTATTGTCTTGCCTGGTGCGAAGGTTCTCAGCCTGCTGTTCGGACTTCTCCTCATCCCCATGCACCCAATGAGGAAAGCAAGCTGTGGCGGGACAACACCTTGTTGGCTGGGGGCTGCCCAGCTTGAGGCGGGCGGTAGCTGTCCAGTGAGATCCGATGATCCCTCCCACCGTCGGGAACAACCCCTGGCGCCACGCTCTACGCCAATTGAGCGGTGGCTTATAACTGGTAACTGTCATTCCCCATGTTTTGTCTACGCCAAAGGCGAAGCTGGAGTGTCCTCTCCAGTGATCCGGTGTTCTACCTTCCAGCGTTGGGCATTGGTAGGATTCAAGCCTGGGCAGGAAGATATGGAGGACAAGATGTTGCCCATGCAGCATGTCCCCCCTCTCCACGTCACTGATGAATCCAAAGGAACAGCAGGGCTGCTACAGTTTGGCACCAGCTCCGTTGCAGGAGCTGCCAGAACGATGTTGAGCACAACATAGAACTGCCTTAGGGGCTCCGACTCCGGATTTTTCCTCAGGGTTGACTCCCGAAGCCTTTCCCGTGACCGGGTATGCCGCAAGGCAGCGGAGGTTTGAAATCAGGGTTTACCTTCCCCTAGATGGGCTACCTTCCCAGGTTGACGAGCCACCATCTACCCGAAGCATCTGGTTTTAAGTTGCCAGAGATCCGCCCTCGCCCCTTCTCCTATTAGTAAAAGCAGTTCCGCCGGGCTTAGAGACTAAATCACACGGGCAGGCTAGGAGTTGGACTTAGTTGTCAGAGGCTTTTCAAGACGCACGCCATAAGGAGCATTTTATGAGCACTGGGAGCTTAACCCCAGTGCCGCTCCTGGCTATGACAACCTTAGAACCTTGTCTGAGATGCTAGAAATCTGACTCTCCCAAGGTGCTACAAGTGATCAATAAAGTTCTAGCTCCAGTTTAAAAAGTTAATATCACTAAATAGAGAGTTAATATCAATAAAAGAGATAAAAATTTAAAATGGAGTAGGTAAATTAAATAAAAACAGATAAAATAAGCAGTACATGTAAGAGTGACCGAGGTTTCAAACAGACGCCGACACATGCGCAGCAGAGTAGGACAGATCACACTGTCAAGGTGCGTTCAGACCAAACACGAATGGTCGTGCAGCATGATTACATTTTAAATTGACTTTGACTAGTACATACCCGTGCATGCCTATAGAAACCAAGTATAAGCAAGTATTTCTGCATGCCCTTAGAAAGCAGGTGTAAGCAAGGGTGTAAGCAAGCACGTCGGCACTCATTCAGTGATGCCTGCCTTTGTTTTTTGATGGTGTCATGGTGAGTCCTACGATCTGTGCTGATGTCATAGCGAGTCCTACGATCGTGAGTCATGCCTGCGTTTGATCTTGGAAGGTGTCCTTTGTACTATGATCTGTGATGATGGCATAGCGAGTCCTATGACGCCTGCATTTGATCCCGGTTTAATTTGTGTGTCCTATAGGCTGTCCTCTGATGCAGACTTCATAGGGACAGCATAGGCACATCATAGGCTGTCCTATGACGTCCTATGATCGTGCCAGACAGCCACACAGATTTCTTGAATTTATAGATAGATGTATGCAATCACGACAACATCATAGTATAATTTTTTAAGCATTACATCTTCACTATTCTTTTTTCTTGTCAGATTTGTCGCTTTTCACTTCCCTTTTTTGTTTGCGAAGCATTGACTCTCTCTCTTAAATGGGATTTGAAATTGTACTCTTCTTTGGTGAGTGATGGTCTGTATGACATCATAAAGACATGAAGGCCGGCATCAATGTCCTATGAAGTAGACATCATAGGGACATCATAGGCACATCATAGGCCATCCTATGATGTCCTATGATCGTACAGAAAGACAGACACACAGAGATTTCTTGAATTTATAGTGATAGAGTGATGTGGCACCCCACGACTTTCAGTGGCCTCCTTGTGGCCCCCCATGAAAAATTTCTGGAGGTGCCCCTGCGCTATATGCTGGCAGGCGGAGGCTCATTTCAAAGAGGTGTGGCGGCATGTAATCTAATGCGCATTTCTATTACAGTCCCATGTGATGAGAATCTGCTTTTGATCAGGAAAAAGCAGGTCTGTCGTCAGAAGTGCATTGTTTAATACTATTTCAGTGGCGTGTTTTGAAATCACGCAGCTCCAGAGCTCATGAGGAAACAGCATGCACTGGGATCTTCTTTTATTTTAATGTAGAGAGTTGTAATATAATGATATAATCGCCCGTCATTTTAATTATATGATGATTACACTCTAGATTTTTTTTTATTCCATTTACGCTCTCATTTTTAATTGTGGACTTACCATTAGAGTCTATAAATTAGGCATTAATGTAGGATTTTTTAGGGGAAGAATGAATGAACAGGGAGCATGTGTGACAGTGTGTTCCAGTGTGATGGGCGGCGCACGGACTTATTAGGCATTAATGTGTTTATTTTTAGGGGAATAAATGAATGAACAAGCAGTGTGCAGCATTTTATTTTTCACTGTAATTCCCCAAAGAGACAGTAGATGCGTCCACATCTGCCTCGGCTGCATGTCCCGAGTTTCCCACTGGGCCGAGGCTGCCGGCCCCAGCAAGCTCCCTGACTGCAACCCGTCAGCCCCGGTCAGAGGCTGCCGAGAGCGGGCTTGCTTCGTGGCAGGGGTCGGCATCAGATGGGAAGCCGCAGCAGATCTCTTTCTTCTCTTCCGCCCAGGAGGGACTGGAACAGAGAGACACAAACCTGGGCAGACCCTGCCGAGACGTGGGGGGGGGGGGGGGACCTCGGTCGAAGATAGCAACCGGAGAGGGAGCACTCCATCTCCTCACGGCTGGGAGCAACTTCCATGCCATCGTTTATGAAAATTTGCACAGGCATCATCCTCTTTTCCTTAAGTTCTACACTACATGAAGTGTGCACTACATAAAACCATTCAGCTGATTTTTCATCTCAGCATTTTCCCCCATTTGTTCTTTCTAACATAACTAACTGGGCATCAGTTGGAATTGATGTCTTCCCTAATACCAAGCAGCATTACTATCGTGTGCATTTTGGCTCATGCGCACGGCTTGGTCAGTGCAAAAACTCATCTTAAACCTTCATGATCACAATTCACTTTAGACAATTGTGCCTCTTTGCATTAAAGCAATGGACATGAGTGCTTTGGATTGGATTATCCAAACCCACCTCTGAATAATTAGACTGGCCTCTTTGCATCATGCACCTGTGGAAAGCTTGTTTCTATGCTGTTGTGATAAGGAAATGAACTTGGAAGCTAGCAACTAGTTGTTGCTTCTGCCTATACCCTTTCTGTCTGAAATATGTTGCTTATCTCTTTTTCCTTTTCTTTTTGTCTTGTTATGATCTGACAGAAATAAAAAATGAAATGAAAATGAAATGAAATGCCCATAAATGCGTTCTGCATCAGTGACAACTGACTAACCTGGAGACAGCTGGGCTCCGTACTCCCACAGAACATTCTCAAAACATATTATCTTTGTTTGTTTCATGGTATAAATCTGTCCACACCATTTTGATTGGAACATTTCTGCTGAACTGTTGCATGAAATCTTCCTCTTGATCAAGAATAAAACCCCAAAAAGGCATCTTTGACTCTGTACCTTATTTATTAACCAGAAAATCCACAACAGTATAAAAACTTCTTGGAGACATCTACTAAATCACTACCCTTGGGTACATGACAGTGTAGTTTAAAAAAACATATATATTTCTCTTTTTATCTCTTAATGTTGTCTCAGTGTTTTAAACTGAGAGTTCTTCCGGACCTTTAAGTAGCAAATTAAATTTAGGGGAAAAACAGACATTTTTGTTTGCTGGACTGATAACAATTTGTGGACGGAAGGAGGATGAGAACAGTTGGGAAAGCATGTACTACACCTTTGACTGTTAGAACACACTGTCTACTCAGAGATAAGAATAATGGTTTCCAATTGAGTTCTGTGTGCACGCTCCAACAAAGTTAAAACAGATGCCCCCAGGAAATCTTTCTCCCCCTTAAATGAGCTATATAAACAGATAGAGCTGGAAAAATCCTCCCACTGGAATATCATTCTGACATCAAATTTATGACTGTTTGGTGAGCAGCTTGTGATTTTAAGTTTATTTAATCAGAGCGTCACAAAGGCCCAAATCATCATCCAAAGTGTTGTGAGCAAACCACAGTCAGAAGCCGTGCCCAGACCTGATCACAAGCAGCCTCGGGGTCTTTTTTTTTTTTTTCATGAGCACTGACTTGGCAGCAGCCCTCAGTCTACTCTGGTGATGAACAAACAGACGAGATAAAACAAACACAGTTTTCCAGTGGTTCAGATTGGAATAAAAGAAAAAGACAGGAACTGTTTGCCAGACCCCACCAAAGGCAGATTGCCTCCGACAACATACAGCGGAGAAAATAAGTATTGAACATGCCAACATTTTTCACATTAAACATATTTCTGATGGAGCCACTGACCTGAGATTTTCAATAAATATCAGTGGCAACCCAAGTAATCCATACATACAATACAACATACAAAGAAATCGTTGCAAGTGTGTTCACAAGACAATTTAATAAAGTGGAATGGCAAAGGGAATAAGTATTGAACACATGAAGAAAATGAGGTGCAAAAAGGCATAGAAAGCCAAGAAATCAGCTGAAATCCATCAGAATTTAGGAAACCATCCCATCCCCATCAGTGCAAATTAATTTCAGCTGGTTAAGTCCTGACTGATAGCCTTTAAAAAGGTCTGCAAATATCAGATTGTCAAAGCACAAAGAACTCATGATGGGTAGAAGCAAACAGCTCTCTCTAGACCTTTGTAACCTGATTATTGCAAAACATAATGATAGCTTTGATTACAGGTGCATTTCTAAACTACTGAATGTTCCAGTGAACACTGTTGGAGCAATCATTTGGAAGTGTAAAGAATATCATTTTACCATAAATCGGCCACGACCAGGAGCCCCTCGCAAGACTCCATTGCTGAAGAAAAAGCATTTTGAAGCTCTTTTAAAGTTTGCTGCACAACAATTGGGCAAGCCAGTAAAATACTGGGAGAATATGAGACTAAAGTTGATATTGATATTGGGAGAATATCATATGAGACTAAAGTTGAACTTTTTGGATGCCACAAGACACAATATGTTTGGAGGAGAAATGGCACTGCACATCACCCAAAAAACACCATACCAATAGTGAACTTTGGAGGTGGGAGCATCATGGTGTAGGGGTGTTTTTCAGCACATGGTACAGGCAGACTTCATATAATTGAGGGAAAGATGAATGGACAAATGTACAGAGACATCCTTGATAAGAACCTGTTGCCATCTGCCAAGATGCTGAAGATGAAACAAGGGTGAACATTTCAGGTTCAAGGACAAAACAACTGGCTCCAGAGAAGGAAAATAAAGCTGCTAGAATGGCCCAGTCAGTCACCTGGCCTGAATCCAATTGAAAATCTATGGAACGAGCTGAAGATCAGAGTTCATAGAAGACACCCATGGAACCTTCAAGATTTGAATGCAGTTTATTTGGAAAAATGGGCTAAAATCACTCCTGAGCAATGCTTGTGCCTAGTTTCACCATACAGGAGGAGTCTGGAAGCTGTTATTACCAACAAAGGCTTTTTTGCTAAATATTAAATGAATTTCACCAAGCGTGTTCGATACTTATTCCCTATGTCATTCCACTTTATTAAATGTAACTTGTTTTGTGAACACAGTTGCCTTGTTTTCTTTGTCCGGGGGGGGGGGGGGGGGGCTGAAAAGTGCATAGGCTCACTAAGAAGGAGCTATGCTACAGCAACGAAACTAGTCATACATTAAATTTAACCTTTTCTGATACTAACTGTATCGTTTCTTTTCAGATGCACTGACATTGGAAACTATGTTGAAAAATAAACCACATTTGGTCAAATTTGACCACGGCATCATGGTCAGCCTAAGGACTTTTCAGACCTCCCTCATATGTATGGATTGCATGGGTTGTTACTAATATCTGGTAAAAAATCTCAGGTCAGTGGCTCCATCAGAAATATGTTTAATGAGAAAAATGTTGACGCGTTCAATACTTACTTTCCCCACTGTAGCTCCTGGCATCACAAGGGCCGCAAGTCCCTCCACCACAACAAGGTGGGGGTCCGCGGAGGAGGTGACTCAGATCTAAAAGATCATATTTTACATCAGATTTTTGAAGACCATCCATCCATCCATCCATCCCCTTTTTGGGTCGCGGGACTTTTGAAGACTGATATCCCTAAAAAATAGGATTTGTGTCACTTTAAGGTAGAATTGTGAACATAACCTTAAGAGTTGATACATTTGGAGCTCCTGTAGAGTTGCACAATCTTCATCATGACTCACAGGACCATTCCATCCATGGAACAATTCCAGATTTTCAGGTTAGCTTAAATTTGCCCCAACAATCAAAATTATAGGCTTCAAAAATTAGAAGTGTAGGCCATAGGGCATGGAAGCAAACAGACTCTTGACTGTCTTTGACATCACACCCCACATTATCAACCATAATTTTCAATTATCTCTGTCTATAATCTAAGAAGCATATATTTTCCCATCCATGTATTGCTGAGCACTCAAAGCGCCCACATTTGTCTCAGTAATTGAGTTTCTGACTGTGGCTTTGATAAAAAATTTGGGTTCCTTACAGATAAACTTTCTAAATTCTATAGTTTAGATAGAATTATTATAATTGTTGTAAATTACATATGGCTAACGCATGTTCACTTGACTGAACATGATCATGAGTTCTTAAAACAAGAAAACCTTCAATATTTTCCAAAGGCAGTTGTGCCAGGAAAACTAAACATGCCATGGGAATCATTTCAGGTGGAAACCCCCCTAAAGCAGTCCCTTTCTGTAGACCTACACATCATGATAACATAATCAGTAGGTAGCCGCAGTTCAAAGGTGCCCTAAAGGAATTTTTTTTTTTTATAAAGAGGCAACCCAGAGAATAATCCCTTATGTGCTCTATACAAGTACAAGACAGAATTTACTGTACCTGACACAATGACTGTATTCAGTCAAAGATGCTGCTATGAATGTTTAACCAATACTGAACTATCCAGTTACATTTTCAGTTCAGTGCAGACAGTGTTTCCAGTTGGTAGTGTTGTAGTCATATGTTAAGACCAGACTGAGACCAAAGTTTCCCAAGACCAAGACAAGGCCAAGAAGAATATAAGGGGAAAAGACCAAGTCAAGACAGGGACCTATATACACAGTGGTCATGGTCTTGACTTGGTCTTCACCTCTTGAAAGTTTTGGTCTTTGTCTAGTCTTGGTGTAGCTTTGACTACAACACTACCAGCTGATTCATTACTCCACACTTGGTTATATATCTTCCAGGCATTATTCTAGCTAATTTGTTAAATATTTTGGATGGAATGGCCATGTAATGACACCGTTGGAAGAATTATTTTTTTTTTTTTTTTTTTGTTACTTATTTGTACCCGTAGGTAGATTTGTTTTGCAGTCTGGTGACAAGCCACCAGCTGCCGGTCGCTGCGTGCGCAAGCGCCCCTTAACTCCCTAACCTGCATGTTTTTGGCATGTGGGAGGAAACCGGAGAAATCCCGGAGTAAACCCACGCAACACGGGGAGAACATGCAAACTCCACACAGATCACTGTTGGTCGGGGGCAGGGATCGAACCCACGATCCCCGCGCTCCCCCGGCCGAGGGTAAAACTGTGTTGCCACAGTGCTAACCACTGCGCCACCGTGCAGCCCATGGCAAGGAGTTATCCTTGCCAACTTACCGTTCTGGCACCTCCACATATGTATTTCACCCGCCTGATCAGCATCCATCATCCCAGCCCATCTGCCAACATTTGACCATATATCTCAAACTAGATGTTGTGTTACTTTATTTTTTATACTTTAATAAACTCTGAGTCCTTGGGTTAGGGTTTGCGGATAACTACAGCTAGCATACCCAGCTACTGGCTCATTCTGACTCACGGATGTGCTTGCTATACTTCAGGGACTGATCCTGTATCCCACGGCAGCCTTCTTACATTGAAAAAATTCCATTGTACCCCACCAAACCAAAATGTTATAAAATGACACATGGTTGCCTATTGCACCATAATAGGCACTTGTAATATACTAACAGGCTAAAAACTGAGTGGGATGGTTGTGTTTTTAATGCATTTTTCAGTTTTCATTAAAACTGTTTTCAAATGTAGGCCACATACCGACTGGCATTACTGGGCTCTCCTTGCTCATTTGGCTTTAGTCAATAATGCTCCCACACCAGAGCATTTAACTTCAATTTTCTATTTACAGTGCAGCCAGAAAGTATTCACAGCACTTCACATTTTATTATGTTACAGCCTTGTTCCAAAATGAATTAAATTCATTTTTTTCCTCAAAATTCTACACACAATACTCCATAATGACAATGTGAAAAAAGTTGGGTTTTTTTTAGACTTTTGTAAATGTATTAAAAACTAAAAAAAAAAATCACATGTACATAAGTATTCACAGGCTTTGCTCAATATTTTGTTGATGCACCTTTGGCAGCAATTACAGCCTCGAGTTTTTTTTGACTATGATGCCACAAGCTTGGCACACCTATCTTTGGGTAGTTTCGCCCATCCCTCTTTGCAGCACCTCTCAAGCTCCATCAGGTTGGTTAGGAAGCGTGGGTGCACAGCCATTTTCAGATCTCTCCAGAGATGTTCAATTGGACTCAAGTCTGGGCTCTGGCTGGGCCACTCAAGGACATTCACAATGTTGTCCTGAAGCCACTCCTTTAATATCTTGCCTGTGTGCTTCGGGTCGTTGTCCTGCTGAAAGATGAACGGTCGCCCCAGTCTGAGGTCAAGAGCGCTCTGGAGCAGGTTTTCATCCAGGATGTCTCTGTACATTGCTGCATTCATCTTTCCCTCTATCCTGACTAGTCTCCCAGTTCCTGCCGCTGAAAAACATCCCCACAGCATGATGCTGCCATCACCATGCTTCACTGGAGGGATGGTATTGGTGCAGTGCAGTGGTTAGCACTGTTGCCTTACAGCTAGAAGGTTCCTGGTTCGAATCCCCAGGCTGGCAGGGGTTGGAACCTTTCTGTGTGGAGTTTGCATGTTCTCCCTGTGCTGCGTGGGTTTACTCCGGGGGCTCCGGTTTCCTCCCACAATCCAAAGACATGCATGTTAGGTTAATTGGCTGTTCTAAATTGTCCCTAGATATCTGTTTCCTATAGGCCCTTAGAATAGAGGGTTAGTACTAGTGAAAGCGCTTTGAGTGGGCTTTGTGACTAGAAAAGCACTACATAAGTGCAGGTTAGTTAGTTAGTTAGTAGTAGTATTGGCCTGGTGATGAGCAGTGCCTGGTTTCCTCCAAACATGACACCTGGCATTCATGCCAAAGAGTTCAATCTTTGTCTCATCAGACCAGAGAATTTTATTTCTCATGGTCTGAGAGTCCTTCAGGTGCCATTTGACAAACTCCAGGTGGGCTGCCATGTGCCTTTTACTAAGGAGTGGCTTCCGTCTGGCCATTCTACCATACAGGCCTGATTGGTGGATTGCTGCAGAGATGGTTGTCCTTCTAGAAGGTTCTCCTCTCTCCACAGAGGAATGCTGGAGCTCTGACAGAGTGACCATCGGGTTCTTGGTCACCTTCCTGACTAAGGCCCTTCTCCCCTGATCTCTTAGTTTAGATGGCCGGCCAGCTCGAGGAAGTCCGAACTTCTTCCATTTACGGATAATGGAGGCCACTGTGCTCAATGGGACCTTCAAAGCAGCAGAAATTTTTCTGCTCCCTTCCCCAGATTTGTGCCTCGAGACAATCCTGTCTCGGCAGTCTACAGACAATTCCTTTGACTTCATGCTTGGTTTGTACTCTGACATGCGCCGTCAACTGTGGGACCTTATATAGACAGGTGTGTGCCTTTCCAAATCATGTCCAATCAACTGAATTTACCACAGGTGGACTCCAATTAAGCTGTAGAAACATCTCAAGGATGATCAGTGGAAACAGGATACACCTGAACTCAATTTTGAGCTTCATGGCAAATGCTGTGAATACTTACGTACAGTACATGTGATTTCTTAGTTTTTTATTTCTAATAGATTTGCAAAAATCTCAAACTTTTTTCACATTGTCAATATGGGTATTGTGTGTATAATTTTGAGGGGAAAAAATGAATTTAATCCCTTTTGGAATAATGCTGCAACATAACAAAATGTGGAAAAAATGAAGCACTGTGAATGCTTTCCGGATGCACTATATTCTTCCAAACTTTCTGGAATTGTGCAGCTGTGAGGAAACTTAGCCAGGAGCAGTCCTGCTGTGCTCATGTTGTAATTTGTTTATACTCAGTGTGAAATGTGGTGCAATTACATACAAATCAATATTGATATACCGATGTGACCTGGAGAATAAATTAGGTTGAAAATGAGACTACCGGGGGGGCAAATGGTTGGATCCACGGAGCATGGTGGTACGTGTCCACTGGATCTGTCATTTTACCACTTCCCATTTACTCTGTATGTGAAACACAAAGCATTTGGCTCTGGTGCGGTGAGATTCGGGCTGCGGTATGTCAAGTAGCCCTTACCTTTTCCTATTGCTCCTTGTACCAGCTTTCAGCCAGCGTCTTCACCAGGTCTTTTGCTTTTGATCTGGGGTTGATATGCACATTTTCCCCCAAAACATGTTCATCTCTAAAAAAAAAAGTTATCCTTCCAATCAATCAATCAATCAGTCAATCAATCAATCAATCAATCAATCAATCAATCAATCAATCAATCAAAGCTTGATTTATATAGCACATTTCATACAAAAAGATGCAACATAAAGTGCTTCACACATTAAAATAAAACACAATTTACCCCCCTCCCCCCACACACATACACATTCCTGAACGGTGTGATGGCTGGACATTCCCATGGTGTTTATACTTGTGTATAATTGTTTGAACAGATGAATGTGGCATCTTCAGGCCTCTGGAACTTGTACCCAAGGATGAACCAGACTTGTGGAAGTCCACAATTCTCTTCTTGATATCTTGGCTGATTTCTTTTGATTTTTCCATCATGTCACACAAGGAGGCAGTGTGTTTGAGGTGTGCTTTAAAATACATCCACAGGTGTGCCTCTGATTAACTCAGAATTTTTCAGTTAACCTATCAGAAGCTTCCAAAGCCATGACATCACATCTGGGCTTTCCCAGATTGTGTTAAGGCATAGCAGTCTTAGTGTATGTAAACTTCTGGCTGTGAAGGAAATAATAAAAAATTATTTCAAAAATTATTTAGCAAATATAAAAGTTATTTAGAAAATAGAAATAATTTTGGTAATCCTGACTGACCTTAAACAGTAAAAATTTAGTCTGATTTAATATGAGAGTGAGGAAAAAACGGTTTTGTGCCTTTTTATACGTAAACTTCTGGTTTTAACTGTATTTGTGTGAGCATAAAAGTTTGTTTTATGTCATACTGAATGGATTTTAGGGGAAAACATTTAACATCAGTGTGGATTACTATAAATGTTGCGTGTCAGAAGACAGAAATCTTGTGCATTTATATGTTGGTGGGAGCAAGTGTAGGTGAGTTTTGCCCTCCCCTGTTCTCGCCACAACTTTCCATAAGTAACAGCTGCTTGTGGTTTATTGGGGGAACAGTTTATGAAATCCATTGAAGATTGCTGGCTTTAAGTGCAGGGGAGCTTTTTAACAGGCAGTGATGATGGATATAGCGAAAAAGATCTCTCCTTTTGGATCAGTCCAAATCCATGTGGTCCAAACAGGGGAAGACACCCACAGTGCAGCTAATTTGCTTTGTTTTAAGTCTTGTAATGAGAAGAAACCTCAAACTGACTGAATTTATGAAAATTATTGTTTCTAAAGGGAAAAATACACAAATGAACGCTTTGAGGGACCACAACAATGACTTTCATCTCTGCCGCAATCTGAGGGAAACTAGTAAAGAAAAAATCCATTAAATATACAGTATAATGTTAGCATCTGATTCCCATTAAAAACAGTCATAGTAACAAAATGAATTCATCTAGGGAATAAATCCTCCAAAACATTTTGAAGATCATCTCCCCAAGTTGACTCAGCTGCTTCCACAAATTCAACACACCCCTTGTGCTCCTTTCTTAATGAGTCTTCATGGATTTACTGACCAATGATAAACCCTCTTTGCTTTTTTTTAAGCACATTTTTACAGCATGTTCCTGGTCACTGCTAAGGGATAGCCAGCAGAATGCCCCCCACACACACCCCCCACACACAACAACATGAACACGTCCAGAGAGATATGAGTTTAAATTTTAAAAAAAATTAAAAAGCACAGCAGGAGGATTGTTATTCCTCACTGTAAGAGTCAGGGCTGTTTCTTGCTAGAGTCCTATGCAAGATTTTGATTGGGGGTGGGAGTGGGGCGATTTTTGCAATGGTGAAGAGTACAAACCGTTAAAATAAAATTTAAAAAAAACCTCATTTGCAACAAAAACATAAAAACATGGGTCACTGTCTAAATTTAAAAAGTATATAAACCATTACATATAACAATAAAAAGCATTCTTATGAACATTGCAATTTTACAAGAAAAAAGTTGCAAATTTACAAGAAAAAAGAAGCAAACTAAAAAGAGGTTTCTTATGAAAAAGTCACAAATTTATGAGAAAAAAAACATGCAAATTTACAAGAAAAGAGTCAAATTTATGAGGAAAAGTTGGAAAT
The DNA here is from genome assembly GCA_020510985.1 of Pholidichthys leucotaenia. NCBI lineage: Eukaryota > Metazoa > Chordata > Actinopteri > Cichliformes > Pholidichthyidae > Pholidichthys > Pholidichthys leucotaenia. The sequence goes on along the minus strand of CM035838.1, from coordinate 164,711,574 downwards.
TAACAGCAAAAAGTTGCACTTTTATGAGAAACGATATGCATATTTAAAAGAAAAAAGTCAAACATTTATGACAAAAAATCAGAGTCAGAATCAGAATAAAATTTATTGCCATTGTTCATGTAATACACAAACTAGGAATTTGTCTCGGTGCAATACTGCAACATTAAACATAAATTTAAAAAAAAGGAAAACTATGCATGCAATAAAAAATTAAATAAAAATAAGTAATGCTATTCTATACAATTTTTAATGATAATTATACATGAGTTGAGCTGCTGTACCTAATGCACAAGAGTCTAATAAGTCATTTAGTGTTCAGCAGTCTGATAGCAGAGGGGAAAAAACTGTTCATATAGCGAGAAGTTTTAGTCCGAATTGTCCGTAATCTTCTGCCTGAGGGGAGGGGAGCAAACAGTGGGTATCCAGGGTGTGAAGGGTCGGCTGTGATCTGACCTGCACGCCTCCGGGTCCTGGAGATGTACAGGTCCTGGAGGGATGGAAGCTCACAGTTGATCACCTTCTCAGCAGCGTGCACAATGCGCTGCAGTCTTAATCTGTCCCTGACAGTGGCACCAGCGTACCACACGGTGATAGAGGTAGTGAGGATGGACTCGATGATGGCCGTATAAAACTGCACCAGCATCTTGGTGGGCAGCTTGAGCTTCCTCAGCTGCCGCAAAAAGAACATCCTCTGCTGGGCCTTTTTGATAAGGGAGCTGATGGTCGACTCCCACTTAAGATCCCGGGTGATGGTGGTACCCAAAAAACGGAAGGAATCCACAGTGGTGATAGGAGAATCTGTAAGGACAAGGGGAGGCAGAGGGGCAGTGACTTTACTAAAGTCCACAATCATCTCCACTGTCTTCTGAGCATTCAGCTGCAGATTATTGTGGCTGCACCAAGACGTCAGCCGGGCCACCTCCCTCCTGTAGACGGACTCATCGCCATTGGAAATGAGCCCGATGAGGGTGGTGTCGTCCGCAAACTTGATCAGCTTGACAGACTGATGGCTAGAGGTGCAGCAGTTGGTGTACAGGGAGAAGAGCAGGGGGGAAAGTACACAGCCCTGTGGTGATCCGGTGCTGACGCTTACAGAGTCCGAGACAGTCTTTCTCAGCCTCACATGCTGCCTCCGGTCCATCAGGAAGTCAGTGATCCACCTGCAGAGGGAGTCAGGCACGTTGAGCTGGATCAGCTTGTCCTGGAGCAGAGCAGGGCGGATGGTATTAAATGCAGAGCTGAAGTCCACAAACAGGATCCTAACATAGGTTCCCAGGGAGTCCAGATGCTGCAGAATGGAATAAAGGGCCAGATTAACTGCATCGTCCACAGACCTGTTGGCTCTGTAGGCAAACTACAGCAGATCCAAGAGAGGAGTAATGATGGTCTTGAGGTGGGACAGGACCAGGTGCTCAAAGGACTTCATGACTACAGAGGTAAGCGCTACAGGTCTGTAGTCATCAAGTCCAGTGATCCGTGGCTTCTTGGGAACAGGGACGATGGTAGAGGGTTTGAGACAGGCCGGCATGTGGCATGACTCCAAAGAGATGTTAAAAATGTCTGTAAAGACAGGAGTCAGCTCCTCCGCACAGTGTCTCAAGGTGGAGGGAGACACGCCGTCCGGACTGGGGGCCTTGCGCGGGTTCAGTCTAGAGAACTGTCTGTGCACGTCCTGCTCACTGATGACAAGAGCAGGAGGGAAGGAGAGGGGAACCGCCTTTGATGAAATGGGAACCATGTAGGCAGTGATGCAGGGGGGAGGGGGAATATTGGGCACAGCTGACGAGGTGTCAAAACGGGCATAGTGTTGGGACAGTCTTTGACAAAGGACTTTGTCATCCTGTCCCTTAGAAGCCTGAGGCCGATAGCTGGTGATTTGCCTCAGTCCTTTCCACACAGAAGCAGAGTCGTTAGCAGTGACCTGCTGCTGGAGTCTCTCAGAATACACAGATTTAGCTCTCCTCAGCTCTCTGCTGAACCGGTATTTGGCCTCCCTATAGCAGTCCCTATCGCCACCCTTCAGCGCCGCTTCCTTCTCCTTCCTGATCTGTCTGAGCTTAGCTGTGAACCAGGGCTCACCCTGGTGTGCGATGGAAGGATGCACACCTCACAAAAATGGATACATGAGGCCACAGTGTCCGTGTATTCGTCCAGATCATGCGTAGCTCCTTTAAACATGTCCCAGTCAGTTGTTTCCAAGCACGTGCGCAACTTCTCCACAGCTTCACTGGTCCATTTCCTCGTAGTGCTCACAACAGGTTTTGTGAGCTTCAATCTCTGTCTGTATGTGGGAATCAGATGAACCATCACGTGAGCAGATAGTCCAATCGCAGCGCGAGGAATAGCACGGTACGCGTCCTTAACTGTAGTGTAACAGTGATCCAGCGTGTTCTTCTCTCTGGTAGGGCATTTAATAAACTGTTTACAGATTATTAATGTAAAGATACAAATTTAGAAGAAAAAAGTAAAAAGAAGGAAGTAATACATGTATTTATTAACAAGAAAAAAGTTGCAAATTTAAAAGATTTTTTTTACTATGAGAAAAAAGTTAAAGATTAACAAGAAAAGTTCCAGATTTATGAGAAAGAAGATGCAAATTTACATTAAAAAAACTCCAAACTTGTTGAAAAATGTTGCAAACTTAAAAGACAGAAGTCACAAATTTATGACAACAAAGCTGCAAATTTAAAAGTAAAAAGTCACAAATTTACAAGTAAAAAGTCAAAAATTTAAAAGTACAAAGATACAAATTTACAAGAAAAAAGAAGCAAATTAACAAGAAGAAAGTTGCAAATTTTGATGGAAAAAGAAGCAAATTTATGAGGAAAAAGGCTGCAAATTGAAAAGTAAAAGGCCATAAAATCTGCAAGGAAAAACATCAGAAATTTGAGAAAAATTTCCAAATTCAAAAGTAAAAGGTTGCAAATTTACAAGAAAAAAGTTGCAAATTTACAAGGGAAAAAAGTCACAAATTTATTAGAAAAAGCTGAAAATGTATTTTAAAAGTAGCAAATTTACAAAAAAAAAAAAAACCCAACTTAAAAAGCACTCAGAGAGCATATACCTCCACCAAGGCTCCTTCCCTCATGGCTCACCTCCAAAATGTAATGGGTTTGTGTGTAGGCCACAAGCCAGTTGTGGTGAAAATTGCATCAAAGTCTGTCCAGTAGTTTTGGAGGATCCTTGCTAACACACTGTGAGAAGATAAGAGCCTTGGTGGAGGTATGCATTCTCAGATCATCACCAAAATGTAATGAGTTCCTCTCCCGCCCAAGGACCATCTCTGGTGAAACATTTCATGCAAACCATCTTGTAGTTTTGGAGGATTCTTGCTAACAGAAGATAGGAGCCTTGGTGGAGGTATGCATTCTGGGATCATCACCAAAATGTAATGGCTTCCTCTCTAAATCAAGGACACCTCTGGTGAAAATTTCATCCAAATCCATCCAGTAGTTTTTGGTTAATCCTGCTTACAGTCAGACAAACAAACAGACGGACAAACTCTTCCTTGTTTCCTGACCTGAAGATCCTTTTCTTCTCCTTCAGCAGTGACTTTATCTCAGGGTTGATCCAGGGTTTGTTGTTTGAGAAACACCATATGATGTGGTGTTGTCCACACAGATGTTGATGTGATGGTGTGTGTGAGGCCATCGATGTCCTCACCATGTGGATCACAGAGCTGCTCCCATACAGTGGATTCAAAACAGTCCTTCAGAGCGTCCTCTGCTTCCTTAGACCATATTTTCACTGTGCGGGTAACAGGAGGTTGTCTGTGTACCAGGAATTTGTACACAGGCAGGAGGTGAACCAAAGTGTGGTCCGATCTTCCGGGGGGGTGGTGGGGGTGGTGATGAGGTTTAAGCCTCCTTGATATTTGCATAAAATAAGTCCAGTGTTTTATTGTCTCTGGTGTGGCACGTGACATACTGGATGAAAGTGGCCAGAATGGAGGACAGTGAAGTATGGTTGAAATCACCAGAGATGAGCAGGAGAGCATTTGGGTGTTGTGTCTGCAGCCTGCTAGTAATTGAGTGGATGACGTCACACACTACCTCAGTGCTTGCGGAGGGGGATACATAAATAACAATGCCAACGACGTGAGAGCTCTCTTGGGAGGTATGCTGGTCGCTTGCTATCAGCTAGCAGCTCAATATCCTTGCTGCAGTGTTGTTCTTTAATCGTGATGTGCCCAGAATTACACCATCTGCTGTTCACATACATTATTAGCCCTCCACCTCTGCTCTTCCCACTGTCTGGTGTCCGATCTGCCTGTATTGCGTAGAAACCCTCCAGATCGATGTTACTTCTGTTGCTAGTTCTGTTAGCCACGTTTCAGTAAAAACATAATGCTAATCTCTCTGAAGACGCTCTCATACCAGGATATAGCCACCAGTTCGTCCATCTTGTTAAGCAGCGATTTCACATTTCCCATAATGACGGATTGAAGGACAGGTCTGTACCTTATTCTCCTCATGCGTCACTTCACTCCAGCCCAACATCTTCATCGTTTTCACCTGATTTCCCTTGGGATATCAAGCTTTTGCGTTAGCACTGCGGGGTAGCCCAGTGCTAACAGCTGGCTTCTACTGTAAACAATAGCTCCTCCGCTCACTGGGTCGGGAGTCATTGGTGATATGAGCCGAAAGATAGCTAATACCAACGCCAGTGCGATGATATACAGTATGTGTCCTTGGTGTCCGTGATGGATACGAGGTCACAGGATCAGAAAGTTGTGGCAAGAAAAAAAACATAGTTAATAAAAAATGAGAAAGAAACTTAGAATTGAGGCGCTGCCGTAAAAAGGCAGCCGACTCGTGTGGCGCCAGAAGAAAAATGAGAAAAATGTTACAAATTGAAAAGTAAGAAATCATAAAATTTACAAGAAAAAGGTTGCAAATTTATGAAAAAAAGTTGCAAATTAACAAGAAAAGTTGTAGATTCATGAGAAAAAAAGCTGCAATTTTAAAACAAAAGAGACAAATTTATGAGGAAAAAGTTGCACATTTGAAAGACTAAAGTATCAAATTTATGACAAAAAGCTGCAATTTTAAAAGAAAAAAGTAGTAATTTTATGAGGGAAAAAATGAACATTTACAACAAGAAAGTTGCAAACACCAGAAAAAAATAGTAAATTTTTTGAGAAGAAATTTGCAGGTTATAAAGAAAAAAATGCAAATTTACATGAAAAAAGTTGGCGGTAATTTCACTTCTGGCCCAAAACATCTTCAGGGTTAACTTATAGCATTGGCATACTCTGCTTTATAGACAGAAACTGCTGTGGTAAGAGCAACAGCAACCTGATTTGGATCCAGATATGACGACTGTGTTGAGGAAACGTACAAACCAATTAATCCATGTTCATTATAAAGTCCCTGCTCTTCATCTCGGTCAGTGGAGAATAGGAATCATGAACAGTGGGAGTTATTTCAGGGATCACATCCAGGGCTGCAGGAATATAGTTACTGGAACAGCAAGCCTACAATGACATCACCCTCTTAAAACTAATGGCTGTTATTCAAAAGCATATGGCTGTCAGCCACATGTGGTGCCCCCCTCCACACACACTCATACACCTCCTCCACCTCCTTATTTTGAATGTGTGTGAGAAGGACAAACAATTGTTTCTCTGTTTTGTTTTTGTTTCAGGTTATCCTCGTGTTCTACCAGGATTTTGCTGCTTGTTAGGGTTGAACTGAATAAGCAGTTTATTATTTTCTTTTAACAAGGGGTGTGTGTGTGTGTGTGTGTGTGTGTGTGTGTGTGTGAGGGGGTAAATGTAAATTAAGTTCAAATTTTTAAAAATAAAGGTGCTAAAATATTTTTTTAATTATGCTTATTCACAATAAAAAAGTCACAAATTTATGACAAACACTGAAAATTTATGAGGAAAAAGTTACAAGTTTAAGAGAAAAAAATGGCAAATTTACAGGAAAAAAGCTGCAAATTTACAAGAAAAAAGTTGCAGATTTCTTGGAAACGTGTAACTTATTCCTGGTAAATTTGTAATTTTTCTAATCCACCTTATTCCTAGCCCCCATGATGCCTTGCGTGAATTATGGGCACAATTTCCGGTAATAGTTTAGAAAGTGGGGTTGTCACAGAAACGGACACTTTTCCTTGTTAAAAAACAATGACTTCAGCATCAAAAGTGTGGGAACACGGCCTTTTGCACCTCAAAAAGAGTAATATAATCATACCATCCATCCATCCATCCATCTTCTACCGCTTTTCCGGAGATCCGGGTCGCGGAGGCAGCAGTTCAAGCAGAGAAGCCCAGACTTCCCTCTCTCCAGCCACCTGCTCCAGCTCTTCAGAGAGGATACCAAGGCATTCCCAGACCAGCTGGGAGACATAGTTTCTCCACCGAGTCCTGGGTCTGCCCCGGGGTCTCCTCCCAGTGGGACGTGCCTGAAACACCTCAAGTGGGAGGCGTCCAGGAGGCATCCTGATCAGATGCCCAAACCACCTCAACTGACTCCTTTCAATGCAGAGGAGCAGCGGTTCTACTCTGAGCCCCTCCCGGATGACTGAGCTCCTCACCCTTTTTCTGAGGGTGAGTCCAGCAATCCTATGGTGAAAGCTCATTTCAGCTACTTGTATCCGCGATCTTGTTCTTTCGGTCATTACCCAAAGCTCGTGACCATAGGTGAGAGTAGGAACGTAGATTGACTGGTAAATCGACAGCTTTGCCTTAGAACTAAGCTCCCTCTTCACCACAACAGACCGGTACAATGTCCGCATCACTGCAGATGCTGCTGCAATCCGTCTGTCAATCTCTCGCTCCATTTTCCCCTCACTCGTGAATAAGACCCCGAGATACTTAAACTCCTCCACTTGGGGCAGGAGCCTGTCCCCAACCCAGAGAGGACAATCCACCTTTTTCCAGCTGAGGACCATGGACTCGGACTTGGAGGTGCTGATGCTCATCCCAGCCGCTTCACACTCAGCAGCAAACCGTCCCAGCAAGAGCTGTAGGTCATTGCTGGATGAAGCCAGCAGGACAACATCATCTGCAGACAACAGAGATGAGATCCTGTGGTCACCAAGCATGACACCCTCCATTCCCTGGCTGTGCCTAGAAATCCTGTCCATAAAAATTATGAACAGGATCGGTGACAAAGGGCAGCCCTGGTGGAGTCCAACTCTCACTGAGAATGAGTCCGACCGAGTGTTGGCAATACGAACCAAACTCTCACAACGGTCGTACAGAGACCGAATAGCTCGTAACAACAAGCCCGATACCCCATACTCCCGAAGCACCCCCCACAAAAAACCACGAGGGACACGATCAAATGTCTTCTCCAAGTCCACAAAACACATGTAAACTGGTTGGGCAAACTCCCACGAACCCTCAAGAATTCTCGAGAGGGTAAAGAGCTGGTCCGATGTGCCACGGCCAGGACGAAAACCACATTGCTCCTCCTGAATCCGAGGTTCAACCAGCGGCCGGACTCTCCCCTCCAGTACCTTGGCATAGATCTTCCCAGGGAGGCTGAGGAGTGTGATCCCTCTAAAGTTGGAGCACACCCTCCAGTCCCCTTTTTTGAAGAGAGGAACCAGGACCCAGATTTGCCATGCCAAAGGCACTGCCCCCGACCTCCACGCAATGTTGCAGAGGCGTGTCAACCATGACAGCCCAACAATATCCAGGGCCTTGAGGTACTCAGGGCGGATATCGTCCACCCCCGGGGCCTGGCCACCAAGGAGATTTTTAACCACCTTGGCGACCTCAGCCCCTGTGATAGGCGAGTCATCCCCCTCGTCCACAAACCCCGCTTCCTCTGTGGAAGGCGTATCAGTGGGATTGAGGAGATCCTCAAAGTATTCCTTCCATCGCCCGACGATATCCCCAGTCGAAGTCAACAGCGCCCCATCCGCACCATACACAGTGTGGACAGGGAGCTGCTTTCCCCTCCTGAGCCGCCGGACGGTTTGCCAGAATCTCTTGGAGGCCGACCGAAAGTCTTGTTCCATGGCCTCACCAAACTCCTCCCATACCCGGGTTTTTTCTTCAGCAACCACCCGAACTACACTCCGCTTGGCCTGCCGGTACACCTCAGCTGCTTCAGGAGTCCCACAAGCCAACCAAGCCTGATAGGACTTCTTCTTCAGCTTAATGGCCCCCCTCACCACTGGTGTCCACTACTTGGTTCGGGGGTTGCCACCACGAGATGCACCGACCACCTTGCCGCCGCAGCTCTGGGCCACTGCTTCAACAACAGAGGTGGAGAACATGACCCATTCAGACTCCATGTCTCCTGACTCCCTCGGAATGTGGTTGAAGTTCTTCCGGAGGAAGGAGTTGAAGACATCCCGGACAGGGGCCTCAGCCAGACGTTCCCAGAACACCCTCATTGTACGTTTGGGTCTATCATACCACTTCCCACAACTATCGAAGGATAGGAAGATGACCTTAAAAAGTGGCCCGGCAGACAGTAGCTCCGTTAGTTAGCTCCGCTGCTAAAATGCTAATGCTGTAAACAAATCAAAGCTCTGAGCTATATCAACGTCTCCACCGCAACAAAGTCGGTTGCATTTTGTTAAAATATGTTGGACATAATCAAATTTACCTGAGAGCAGACGTAGAATCTAGTTAGAGCCACAAAGAACCACAGCACCATGCTTGGGTGTTTTAATGTCAGGGTAAAACAGACACACCCCGACATTAAAATGCTCATGCTGCTGTCATGCCATGAATGCTTGTTATTTAACTTAACATGTACAGACCTTTTCTGACAATTGTTCAAAATTTTATTGTTCTATATTTTGTGATAATTCAAAAATTAATGCATGCTGAAGCTGCTAAGATCAAGTCCATATGGTTCCAATGCAGTGCAACAAATGCAAAAAAAAAAAACCTATTTCATATCTTTCTTAAATCGTTAAGCCTTAGGAAGCAAACTGTTACTACTTTTTTATTTATTATTTTACTTCATGCAGCCTTGCATCTGGTGACATAAACGTCAGATCTGTGACTTTCATACAAGTGAAAACATACCTGGTGCTGTTGTGTCTGTCCTGTGTCTGTACTACCAATCACATGAACAGTCCTTTTTAGTTTTCAGTGCATGATCTACGCATTGCTGTTGAAGTCACAGGTTTGGCTGAGGTTTAGGAGCCTCACACCACGAGCAGCAGCAAGTAGCAGAACTAAGCAAAAACATTCAAAAATACAAAAACTACAAGTGCTGAAATTATCTGCCACTTGACTGCAAAACAGGTATGTGGACTATACATTAAAACATATTAGAAACACTTTTAAAAACGCTATTTTAAATGCCCCATTACTCAACTCTTGCTGACTGATTTACTACTTCAGCCGAAACCGGAAGTTGCACCCGTAATCGTTTCTACAGCAGCACCCTCAGGAATAAGGTGGATAAAGGTAGTACTTTTTGTCTATAAATTTGCCATTTTTGTGATAAATTTGTTACCTTTTTTTACCCACAAGAATTTACAGCTACATACTCAGAAATTGAAACTCTGTGTATTAAATTTGCAACTTTTTCCCCTAAATTTCTAATATTTTTCTTGTACATTTGCAGCTATATTATATTACATACATATTCTGTTGTACTATCCTTGCACTCTTTATGAGGATGGGGACATGGCAGGTTAACAAGGGGGATAGCATCCCTCCTCAAATCACCTACTGGTTATACTGAATGCACAGAAGGGAAATGGCCCCAGGCTCAGCTCGGATTGATGTGAATTATCTACCAATTCGACTGCAATCCCAGAATTCTGGAGGAGCCATGTCTGATGAAGCGTTCTTCCTCCCGAGTCCTGCAGACAAATCAGACTTTAAGGGTTATAGCTGTGTAACTCGAGGGTCAAAAAGAGAGCTTACGAAAACACTTCTGCATTTAAAAGACTGTAAATTTATTCAGTCACACACTGGAGAAGCTCACCTTATGCCAATGTTGTATTTCAACATTTCAAATCCAGACTGTGTTAAGAAGCATGCATTTCATATTAGTAGCTGCAGGAAATCTGTTTAATATTCCTTCTAAACATGATTTGTACGCATACTCCAGCTTTATGACTGAACTGCCAACACAAGAACCTCCAAAATGACCCTTTTAAGTCACGGGCTACTGATGGCCAACCATAAAACGCAGTATTCACCCATATCTTTAAACACAAAGGATGGTTTTATAGTGGCTGTTTGAAATGGTGGCGGCTTTGAACGCGTATGTGTGGAGTAAGAACAGAAAACGCTTAAAGCTTAGCCATGAATCAGAGATCCATAAAATGAGACATCTACTAAAGAGAGAGAGAGGGGGGAAAAAGCCATGTTACGATAGCATATTTGCTGCCAAATATTTTTGCTGTGTCATAAAAAGTGATTTATTGTTTCCTCCTGTTAAATGTGAGGATTAGGCCGTGGTGTCCACGGATTCACCAGATGTCTTTGAAATGGAGAGGAAAAAAAATAGAGCCTCTTGATTCTGGTAGGGTTTTGGGGGTTTTTTTGTTTTTTTTTTTTAACAAAGCAACAATAGTTTGGAAGGATTATTCATGATTCACCGTGCAATTAAAGGGCAGTCAGTATTTCCAGCCTAAAAAGCCGAATAAATGGTTTCAAGATTGGAATCTAAGGCAAGATCATCCCTTTTGGAACTGGACTCAAGAGGCCATTCAATGAACTTAATTGTATTTATACTTCCACATGGGCCTTGTTTTTCACTTCCAGTGTTGTACCTGTGTGTTCTCCTCCACCTCCCTCCTAGCCACAGCAGTCAGCAGGGAGAAGAGAAAGGCAGCAGATGATTCATTTGTAATGAAGTACAGCAGAGTAAAGGGGTCACTGATTGAAAATGGTGTGCTTGTAGGTTTTAACTGTCTCAAATGTGTTAACTGGTCACATAATTGGCCAAAAAAAAATTCCAAACAGTCGACGATCTGAAAAAGCACACTGCCTTTATTTCATTTTTCTGTCAGAGAAACTCCCAAAAACGTTTTTTTGACTCTTCCGGGTAAGTTTCCTACATCACATCTTGAAAAATCCCACCCACTGTTGTCCTAAAGATATGCCCATTGCTCTATTATTGGCCTATTTAGCTGTCCACCATGTAGATCGAAGTGGTGGCTAAAGGTAACCTACACTGGTACTAGGACACTAGCTGTAAGCGCAGCTTATATTGTTATTTTCTTCAGATCTTAGTCACCCTAATAGCCATCCCTGTTATCACCTGGTTCTCTCCGGCCCATCTCTGAGTGGTTTCATTGTGATTCCGCAGCAGATTGTCTGCCACGGTACACCGGTTGCTTTCATGGCCTGGGACCAGGGCTACTGGCCGCTGTTATATCGAGAACTCCCATGGATGTCATGGTTGAAGCGCCGATCTCGTCCGCGCTCGGGCCATGCAGTATTTTTCTCCCAGCTGACGTGTGTGTTCCTATGGCTCTCCGAGCTTTTATTGTGACAGCGCTCAGAGGGGCTTCCAGCTGTCAGAGCTGAGGCCTTGACAGCTGATCTGCATTTTGCCTCATCAGCTGCTCCCTACTTAAGAGGGCAGCTGAGAACGAAATGGGCGGCAGTCTCATCAGACAAACCCCTCGTCTGACATCATCGAGCATCCCTTGGGTCAGACGTTCACATCCCTTCATCTGTTATTGTAAGTTTATTCCATTGTGATTTTGTTCCTCCCCCGCCTCCCGTGCCTCGTTATTTTGTCCTTTCTCTTTCCTTTAATAAACTGTGCAAACTCACCGGTGATATGTGGCGTCTTTTGATGGCTCGTGAGGGCCATCCATGACAGTAGACTGCCGCCAGACTGAGACGCGTGTCGCCATGAGTTTTGCCTAAATTGGATGTTTGTTTTTCCCTGTCTGGGTACCTGTGTGCTGGGAGGTCATGTCGTCACGCAGGGGCCGTGCTCGGAGCCTGGGCTACGAGCTGGTGGAGGCCCTGGACTACATTGATGGAACCATCTTCACTGCTAACCTCTACGACACTCCCAGCGATGTACGCCGGCACCTGGACCTTGCTGAGGACATTATCAATCGCCTTCCCCGCTACTCCAACCACCTGGAAGTCACGGTGAGGAAGGCAGACATTGCTGCGCACCGGAAGAGACTCCGTGGGCTGGAGGAGAACTCCGGCAGGAAGCCGAAGAGGAGGCATCCTCGCTCCTCGCTTCGGGATCCCATTCCTGTCCCCGTTCCAGGCCAGGAGTTCACACCACCCAGGGGTGATCCCCGAGAGAGTGTGACATCGGTCGGGATTCCCCCGGAGAAGTTACAACAGTCAGCTGTTTCCATCCGGGACCGAGTGGCTGCAGCTCGCTCCGCTGTTCACCCCACGCAAATTATAAAGCATGTGACGGTGGCAGTCAGGCTGATGGAGAGGAATCCGGCTTTAAGTGACTTTCCAGAGTACGCCGACCTGCTCGCTTCTGTTTTCGGGCAGGAGCGGCGTTTCCCGAACCTCTCCTTCACCTCGCCCTCTGCCGATAACCGTCGTCACACTACCAACCCTAAGACTCAGCGAGAACCCCGTCCGGATCCTGTTCCGGGTTGTCGGAGGAACTCTACCTCCCAGTCAGCTGCCTCTTCGGCGTCTCGTCAGGAGGGAATTCCCGCAGCCTCTCCCCCCGGGTCATCTTTCCCTGCTGTCCCATCAGCTCCTCGTGCCCGGATTGCCTCGGCTGTCGTCCCCTCCTCCTCGACGTCTTCCCCGGCTGCTGTGAGTGCCACGAGTCCTGCTCCGGCAAAGCCCGTTATTGGACTATCGCGAGCGGCTTCTCCTTGTCCTCCCAGGAGGCCCTCTGTCACCATCCAGCAGGGAAAGGGAGGAACAACGTCCACTACAGCAGGAACCATCGGTCCCCCGGAGAACAGGCAAGTGCAATTTCATTCTTCTCCTCGTTGTGGTGATTTGCCTTGTCTGACTCCTGGGGGTGGAGTTTGGGGTTCGCAGCCCCCCGAGCTCTCACCACCTGCTGTAACCGCTGATATTTAGTTTAGTTTAGTTTATTTGAAAAGGGATAATGCAATTTCATAAAACACATGATTACACATGATTAAAAAAGCCAGAATTAGCCAAAAGGCTAGTTTTCATCTGTAGTCCCCTGGCCAACTGACGCGTGTCGCCGTGAGTTTTGCCTAAATTGGATGTTTGTTTTTCCCTGTCTGGGTACCTGTGTGCTGGGAGGTCATGTCGTCACGCAGGGGCCGTGCTCGGAGCCTGGGCTACGAGCTGGTGGAGGCCCTGGACTACAATGACGGAACTATCTTCACGGCTGGCCTCTACGACACTCCCAGCGATGTACGCTGGCACACACGCCGGATGTACGATGTACGCCTTCGGCGTAGACAAAACACGGGGAATGACAGTTACCAGTTATAAGCCACCGCTCAACTGGCGTAGAGCGTGGCGCCAGGGGTTGTTCCCGACGGTGGGAGGGATCATTTGATCTCACTGGACAGCTACCGCCCGCCTCAAGCTGGGCAGCCCCCAGCCAATAAGGTGTTGTCCCGCCACAGCCTGCTTTCCTCATTGGGTGCATGGGGATGAGGTGAAGTCCGAACAGCAGGCTGTGAACCTTCGTACCTCGGGTCAGACGTTCACATCCCTTCATCTATTATTGTAAGTTTATTCCATTGTGATTTTGTTCCTCCTTGTCACAGACTGTGTAATAATTATAGTGTGTTTTAGCCCCCTGTGGCTCGTTATTTTGTCCTTTTTCTTTCCTTTAATAAACTGTGCAAACTCACCGGTGATATGTGGAGTCTTTTGATGGCTCGTGAGGGCCATCCATGACATTGGATTGGCAGGGGAGTTATCGCCATAACAATGGTACGTGTGATCCACCGTGGAATCACGACAAAACCGCTGAGAGATGGACCGCAGTGACGCGAGGCACACTGCTGAACCAGGTGATAACAGGGATGGCTATTAGGGTGACTAAGATCTGAAGAAAATAAGCTGTGTGTCATGATTCAGACCGGGGTTAGACTCAAACGCAGAGCTGCCAGAATGACCACTCAGACTCCAATAAAAGTTTCTCAACTTTATTGAAAAGACACAACAGAAAAATAAAGTGCAAAACTAAAGAAAATGAAGAACAAAACGCCAAATTTCAGCCAAGACAGGTGTCCCCTGGAGCACACGTAGCCTACGAGGGAGAGCACACAGAGGTGATGAGGGACAGATTCTCTGAAGGGAGAATAATGCAAGAAAGCACGCTTACCGTTTGAGCAGTTGAGCCCGGCAGGGAACTCCAAGGACCGGGGACAGGTGGAAGGCAAGACCTGGGTGGACGTGATGATCTTCCTGGTAAGGTGAGCATGATCAGCTCTGGGAACACACCTGCGGGTGGCAGCAACTTGAGGAACAGGAGACACAAGGAATGAGTTCAGGAATACAAGATAACGAGACAAACTTGACTAGACTTGCGGCTGCATACCCAGAAAATCCAGTGATGAGCTCCTCTCACGCTGGGCCTTAAATGCACTGGCTCATCCCACCTCATCCCCTCAACCCACCGGAGTGGTGGCTCAGTTGGTAGAGCATCCGCCCCACATCCGGGAGGCAGGGGTTCAAATCCCAGCCGGGTCATGCCGAAGACCGTATAAAAGCGGAACTTCCTGCCGTCCAGCTTGGTGCTCAGCAATAATGGAATGGAGGAGGGAAATCTGTGGTGGCGTCTTACATGGCAGCGGCCCTCTGATTCTACATATGGGGTGTGTGTGATTAACACTGTAGATAGGAAAAACACAATTTCGTTCTACTGTACATGATTGGTTGTATGGTTGAATGACAATAAAGGGTGATTTAATTTAATTTAATTTAATCATCAGATGCAGCAGGTGGACAATCACGCTCACGCAGGTGTGCTCAATCTCCCGGAGTGGGAAACCAGGAACAGGAGGGGAGGGGGAGCACCATCCCCCGACCATTACACTGTGCTTACAGCCAGCGTCCTGGTACCAGTGTTAGCTCGTGGACTAATAGCTCAGGGGCTAATAGGCTACTTTTAGCCTTTAGCTGGCTGTGTGAGCCACAAGCCGATACAGGCAATTGGCCATGGAATCACGACGAAGCTTCCGGCTCCCTGCAATCAAAATATCCTTGAACCAACCAGATGCTGCTGACTTTCACGCCCAGCAACCCCACCGTCCTCCATGGATCCACTCTGCTCTTGTGGTCAGTGTAGTCGCTCCAGCTTTCAGCTGGCTGTGAGAGCAGAGCGAAGTCCCACAGAGCCACACTGCCCTTTGAGATCCCTTGGCTCGGTAGCTCGCCTCGGTTTGCGGCGATCGTCCACCACATGGTGCTCGCAATTTGTTGTGGAATCATGGCAGAATTTATTGGGAGATAGACCAGACTGATGCGAGATACACCATTAACTGTGGATCAGTGAACCAGATCATTGCTCAATCGAGCTGAGAGACTTGAAATGGTGAAGAATGGTTCTTAAAGTGACAGGCCTTAAATCAAAGCATTTAAAGAAAACCAGGAAAAAAATTTTAAAAAATTGCTTCAATAATTAAAAAGATTACAGAAAATGTGAACAAAATATGTCACAAACATTTCATTAAGACACATGTGAGCTATTAAAATGTGGGAAAAGTGCAGTCAATATCCCCTTTAAATAGTTGCAGTTTCTGCCAGCCAACGCTTCATTGTACTCCGCGCAGTGACATAGTAAGCCGAACTGCTTACTTGAACTAGGGGTGGGAATGGCAAGGGAACTCACAAAACAATACTGCAAGGGACGTCATCCACTTTGTTAGCCACTGAACCAAAATCATCCCCTTGCTAAGCTTCCACCCCCATAAAGAGTCCGAAACAGTTCAAGGAGAGGGCAGTAATGAGTTACATTTACTGCATGGTACAAGTAGCTTTTTTGTACTTGCTTTTCCCCCAATTTCCCCATCTTGTAAATTCTTGTAAAGTCTTTCCCCCAGTTTCATAAGAAATCAGAATCAGAATCAGGTTTATTGCCATTGTTCATGTAGTACACAAACTAGGAATTTGTCTCGGTACAATGCTGCAACATTAAACATGATAAGATAAGAGAAATAAACTATACATGTAATAAAGTGTAGGATAAGATTAAGTAATACTGGTCAACAGTTAAAATATACAGTATATTAGCCAGCAGCAGATACTGTGGAGAACTATATAGTGCAGTCGGTAATGCAGGAAGAAAACAGTGATGATTGACATGAGTCTGGTTGAGCTGCTGTACATGGTGCACGAGAGTCACTTAGTGTTCAGCAGTCTAATGGCAGAGGGGAAGAAGCTGTTCATGTGACGGGAGGTTTTAGTCTGGATGGACCGAAGTCTTCTACCAGAGGGGAGGGGGGCAAACAGTACGTGACCAGGGTGTGAGGGATCGGCTATGATCCGGCCAGCACGCCTCCGGGTCCTGGAGATGTACAGATCCTGGAGAGATGGGAGCTTGCAGCCGATCACCTTCTCAGCAGTGCGCACGACGCGCTGCAGCCTTAGTCTGTCCCTGGCAGTGGCTCCTGCGTACCACACGGTTATGGAGGTGGTGAGGATGGACTCGATGATGGCTGTGTAGAACTGCACTAACATCTTGGTGGGTAGCTTGAGCTTCCTCAGCTGCCGCAGGAAGAACATCCTCTGCTGGGCTTTTTTGATGAGTGAGCTGATGGTCAGCTCCCATTTGAGGTCCCTGGTGATGGTAGTGCCTAGGAAGCGGAAGGAATCAGCAGTGGTGATGGGAGAGCCTGAGAGGGTGAGGGGGGGCAGAGGAGTAGTGACTTTCCTGAAGTCTACAATCATCTCCACTGTCTTCAGAGCGTTCAGCTGCAGGTTGTTATTGCTGCACCAGGACGCCAGCTGGGCCACCTCTCTCCTGTAGGCGGACTCGTCGCCGTTGGAGATGAGCCCGATGAGGGTGGTGTCGTCCGCAAACTTGATCAACTTGACAGACTGGTGGCTGGAGGTGCAGGAGTTGGTGTAAAGGGAGAAGAGTAGGGGGGAAAGTACACAGCCCTGGGGTGATCCGGTGCTGATGCTAGTATAGTCTGAGACAGTCTTTCCCAGCCGCACATGCTGCCTCCGGTCCGTCAGGAAGTCGATGATCCACCTGCAGAGGGAGTCAGGCACGTTGAGCAGGGACAGCTTGTCCCGGAGCAGAGCGGGGCGGATGGTGTTGAATGCGGAGCTGAAGTCCACAAACAGGATCCTGGCGTAGGTTCCCGGGGAGTCCAGGTGCTGCAGGATGGAGTGGAGGGCCAGGTTGACTGCATCGTCTACAGACCTGTTGGCTCGGTAGGCAAACTGCAGCGGGTCCAGGAGAGGGGTGGTGATGGACTTGAGGTGGGACAGGACCAGGCGCTCAAAGGACTTCATGACTACAGAGGTGAGCGCTACAGGTCTGTAGTCATTAAGTCCAGTGATCCGTGGCTTCTTGGGGACAGGGATGATGGTGGAGGATTTGAGGCAGGATGGCACGTGGCATAACTTAAGGGAGGTGTTAAAAATGTCTGTGAATACAGGAGCCAGCTGTTTCGCACAGAGTCTCAGGGTGGAGGGAGACACGCCGTCTGGGCCGGGGGCCTTGCGCGGGTTCAGTCTGGAGAACTGTTTGAGCACATCCTGCTCACTGATGATCAGGGGAGGGGGGGAGGGGGGGGGTGCCTTAAATGAAGTAGGGAATGTGGAGGCTGTGGAGCTGGAGGGAGGGGGGGAGTTGGACACAGATGACGAGGTGTCAAAACGGGCATAGTGTTGGGACAGTCTCTGACAAAGGGCTTTGTCATCCTGACCTTTAGGAGCCTTAGGTCGATAGTTGGTGATTTGCCTCAGTCCTCTCCACACGGAAGCCGAATCATTAGCAGTGAACTGCTGCTGGAGTCTCTCTGAGTACACAGATTTAGCCCTCTTCAGCTCTCTGTTAAACCGGTATTTAACCTCCCTGTAGCAGTCCCTGTCTCCACTTTTCAGCGCTGCTTCCTTCTCCTTCCTGATCTGTCTGAGCTTAGCTGTGAACCAGGGTTTGTCATTAGAGTAACTCACCCTGGTTCGTGATGGAAGAATGTTCTCTTCACAAAAGTGGATATATGAGTTCACAGTGTCCGTGTACTCATCCAGATCATGCGTGGCTCCTTTAAGCATGCCCCAGTCAGATATTTCCATGCACGTTTCCAGCTTCTCCTCAGCATCACTGGTCCGTATCTTCGTAGTGCTCACAACAGGTTTAGTGAGCTTCAATCTCTGTCTGTATGTGGGAATGAGGTGAACCATCACGTGATCAGATAATCCCAGCGCAGCTCGAGGGACAGCGCGATATGCGTCTTTCACTGTGTGTGTAACAGTGATCCAGTGTGTTTAATCCTCTGGTGGGGCATTTAATAAACTGTTTGTAGCGGGGGAGATCGTGGCTCAGATTGCACTGATTAAAGTCGCCAGCCACAATAATCAGCGAGTCTGGAAAACTCCGCTCTGTGTGATGAATGTGATCCGCGAGCACGCGCTGAGCTTCGCGCGTGTCCGCGTCGGGAGGGGCGTACACAGCGATCATTATGAAAGAAGCAAACTCCCGCGGGGAATAGAAGGGCTTGCAATTGATAACAAGAAATTCCAAGGCAGGAGAACAGTGTTTGGAAATTACCGTTACATCAGAGCACCAGATGCACGGTGGCGCAGTGGTTTAGCACTGTGGCAGCACAGTTTTACCCTCGGCCGGGGGATCGCGGAGATCATGAGGTCGTGGGTTCGATCCCAGCCCCCGACCAACAGTGAGCTGTGTGGAGTTTGCATGTTCTCCCCGTGTTGCGCGGGTTTACTCCGGGATTTCTCCGGTTTCCTCCCGCATACCAAAAACATGTAGGTTTAGGGCGCTCGCGCACGCAGCGACCAGCAGCCGGTGGCTTGTCACCAGACTGCAAACCAAGTCTACCTACGGGTACAAATAAGTAACAAAAAAAAACGTGTGACTCCCCTCTTAATTTTTTTTTTACTTTACTCCATTTTGTTAATTTGTGATTTTCCATCCAGTTTCATAAATTTGTGCCTTTTCCTCCCAGTTTTGTAAATTTGCGACTCCCCCAATTTCATAAACTGACTCCCCACCCCATCTTGTAAAACTGTCTCCCCCCACAGTTTTGTAAATTTGTAACTTCCCTCTTTATTTTTTCTTTAACTTTTTTCCCATTTTGTAAATTTGCGACTCCCATCCTCCTAAATTTTATTTTTTAATTTTTCCCATCTTGTGAATTTGCATCATTTGCCCCCAGTTTCATAGATTTGTGACCCCCCCCCCCCAACCCCAAGTGTCAATACTCAAATCATCTCAACTGGCTCCTTTCTGTGTGGAAAACCAACGGTTCTACTCTGAGCCTCTCCTGGATAACTGAGCTCCTCACCCTACCTTTAAGGGTGAGTCCAGCAACCCTACGAAGAAAGGTCATTTTGGCTGCGTGATCTCCTTCTTTAGGTCAGTACTCAAAGTTCATAACCATAGGTGAGGGTAGATTAACTGGAGCTTTGGAGCTCAGCTCCCTCATCACCACAACAGATCGGTACAACATCCACATCTCTGCAGATGCTGCTCCGATCTGTCTGTCAATCCCCTGCTCCATTCTCCCTTCACTCATGAATAAGACCCCAAAATACTTGAACTTCTCTACTTGGGCAGGAGCTCATCCCCAACCTGGAGAGAACAATCCACCCTTTTACGGCTGAAAAGGGTGGATTGTCTCTTAAATTTGTTAGTGATGCACCAAGAAAAATATTGACTGGTTGAAATATAAATTTTAAATTTGTCACAACTGACTGCTCTTTTTGTGCCTCTATATGATCTTTATGAAGGATTTCTTTAGGTCAAGCACATTTAAAGCAGATCTGATGTATCTGTACTTCAGAGCGGTGAACTTATCCCACATAATCTGAAATCTGCAAGCATTTATACTGTGATAGGGATAACTGGATACTCATATCCTCTAATATGACGGGAAGAGTTTGGGACATTCTCTCTTTAGAAGGACAAAGTTCAATGGTGGCCTTGATGCTTGTTGTCTGGAGTCTTTTGAAGACAGCTAAAGCAATGATTAGAAAGACAAGTCAACATCTGAGATACATTTCCCACTACCAAAGCCGTTACTGGAACCAGATGGGTGAGATGTTAGACCGTTTGATACTTCCTGGTTTTTAACAAGCCCTTTTATTGACAAAGAGGTTCCATGTTTTCCTCTTTACACGTGTTGTACTAACATGATTGATTGCAGCTTATAATGGCCTTTACATTTATGTATATAGTCATCAATGCAATCTATGGTTTTCTGGAGATAAACAAGTCTTTTTAAAGATATTTGCTGTTAAGCGCTAATCCGGTGAAATGATAGTGAAAGATAACACTCACACTAACACTAGATACTCCCTGTCTTTGGAACCTGACAGTTCATTAGAGAACATTGTCTTTTGATTACAAAAGTATTGCCATGAACTCTTAACAGTGTTTGAATCTGCAATCAATAGACAGTGCCAGGACACCAACAGCCTGTGAAACCACAATGATCCTGACACTCAGACAGGAAATTCACATCATTCAAGAACTGGGATTACAGGATTTTCCAGGATAGAAATCTGGCATTATTCAAATTAATGTAGAAACAAATCCCATCTGGTTCAGTTGTCTGCTCCATTTTTTATAACAGGGTCATACAGAGGCCCATGAAGCATCTGAGCCTCCACCAGCAGGGTGTCAAAGAGATTTCCCCCCCATGGCGTCAGGCTTCTTAACTTGACTGCCCTCCGCAGTTCACATGCATATCTAACACTTTGGGCCATATCACAAGGACGCAGTCAGTTGTCAGTGGCGTACAATGCATTTATGGGCGTTTCCAAGTTCATTTTCTTATCACAACAGCACAGAAACAAACTTTCCGCCAGGTGCATGGTTAGAAGAGGCCAGTCTAATTAATCAGAGGTGTGTTTTGGATAATCCAATCCAAAGTGCTCCTGAGAACAAACCGGTTTAATGTAGTGTGCACAAATGAAACACAATGACATGAATGGGTTTGAAACTTCAGGGAAACTTTCATAAACTTTCATTAATGATGGCGCGGAAGTCACTTCCAGCCTGTGGGGAGATGGAGTGCTCCCTCTCCTGTTGCTTTCGCCAACCAAGGCTCTCCCCTGTCTCGTGTGTGGGTCTGGCGAGGTTTGTGGCTCTCTGTCCCAGTCCTTCCCAAGTGGGAGGGTAATGGCAGATCTGGCATGGCTTCCTGTCTGCCGCCGACCCCCGCCACAAAGCGAGCACACTCCTGATGGCCTCTGCTGGGGGCTGACAGGCGGCAGTCGGGGAGCACGCTGGGGGAGAACCGTGTGACCATAGGCGTGGTGTAGGCGGCCTCAGCCCTGCTAGAAACCCGGGGTGCGTGGCCGAGGCAGATGTGGATGCATCTCCTGTCTCTCTGGAGAAGTAAAATGGCACACACTCCTTGTTCATTCATTTACTCCCCTAAAAATAAACACATTAATGCCTAATAAGTCTGTGATGAAAACAAAAATGTGGATGGAATAAAAATCTTCAGACTGGCACGCCTTCCCCTCCCCACCCGTGTGTCACATCCACAGTAGAAGACACACATGCTCCCTGTTCATTCATTTATTCCCCCCCAAAAATCATACATTAATGCCTAATTTATAGACGTCAATGGTAAGTCTGCAATTAAAATGAGAGTATGGATGGAATAGAAGAGCTGGAGCAGGTGGCCGGGGAGAGGGAAGTCTGGGCTTCTCTGCTTGGGCTGTTGCTTCCATGATCCGGACCTCCAGAAAAGCGGTAGAAAATGGATGGATGGATGGATGGATGGATGGATGGATGGATTGATGGATGGATATGGATGGAATAAAAAAATATTTTGTGTGTGATCATCATATAACTAAAATAACGGGTGATTATATCATGACTGTTGCAACTCCCTCCATTAAAATAAAAGAAAATCCAGGCTGATTACAAAACACACCACTGAAATAGCATTAAACAATGTGCTTCTGATGATAGACTTCCTTTTTCCTGATCAAAAGCGGGTTGTCATGGCATGCACCATAACAGTGATGCGCGTTAAAGGGCCTACATCATGCAAAATTGACTTTTTTGAGCTTTTAAGCATGTTATAATGTTAATTCCTCACCAAAAACACCCCCAAAGTGGTATTTTGCTCCATTCACGCATCTCTGAGTATTCCTCCTCAACCCTGCTCTCTGAGCTGCTGCTCCGCCCTGTCCCTGATAATGACTGGGTCCCCACATTCATACGTATGAACGTGGGTGAGCCGCCCACTCCAGGAAGTGCCTGTGCTGCCAGCACCGCCCCCAGGCTAACGCACACACCCACTTTCTCCGCGCAGCTAACGGAGCGGTGATCGGCAAAACTCTTTCACTTTAGCATCGACGCTGTGAAGAAGTAGTTCCTCTCACACCTAATCTGCTCAGTGACAACAACTGTTTGCTTTTTTACGTAAGACAATGTCTTCTAAGTGGCGTAAATGTGTCTTTGGCTGTGAGAGATTTAGGAGTTTGTTCAGCCTTCCTTGTTTTCGTGGACGGAACCCAGCGACACGCTGCAGCAGCCGGCTCAGGGGTTACGTCATGAAATGGGCGACAGCCACAAGAAGGAGAGGCAGAGCCTCAGAGATCGAGGCATCTTACTTTCGGGCTCGCGAAAATAACTCATATTTCATAAGAAATTCATTCTCCAGTGTACCAAAGGTAATATACTATCACATACATGCATATAGTTTACTCTGAAAGGCTTAAAATAGCATGATATAGGCCCTTTAAATTGTGCAGCGCCACACCTCTTTGAAATGAGCCTCCACCTCTCAATGTATAGCAGGCGCACTGTCTACTAGTAACACAAAGCGTAAAAAACAGACAATGCGCTAACAGACACTAACAAAAACACTGACATATGGCAGAACGTCTGGCCTAAATGACCGTCAAAATAAGGCCCTTTGTGTGCATCCACCATACCTAACTTTATTGCTCGCAATAAAAGTATGTTGTGTCTCATGTACTGTATCATGTGAAGGGTAAGACTGTATGGTCTTTGCAAAACAATATTTAGACATTGGAGGATTACTGATAAATATGACCTACTGTAGCGGCATGAAATAATAAGCAGTGAACTGAGAGTTTTTGAGGGAGTTTATTAATCATACCGCCATCACAGAACTCACCCCAGCGCCATGCAGGCGCGCCGGAGTGAGCTCTCAGGCTCTCGTGAGGAGACACAGAATGCGTGTCATCAGAAGCAGTGGTCAGAGAGAGAGAGAGAGAGAGAGAGAGTTACAGAGCGATGCAGTTTAAATACCCCACTACAGACAATGCATTCACAGCAGTAGGCATGGACATTTGCATTTGAGAGTCACCCACATAAATAGGAGGATTACTGACAGGAAGACATTTGCATTTGAGAGTCACCCATAACAATAGGAAGATTACTGGCAGGAAAAAGCTAGACAAAAGGAGGCTGCCTATTGATATCAATACACACATCTCATTGTTCTGCCAATTGCTCCAGCTGAGCGCTCTGCTTGTCCCAGTCTGTTGTGGGGGTCACCCACAGTACTCCCCCCCAGAGGGATCAGCGGGGAGCTGAGGCCTTGATAGTCCGGCTTTGGAAGCGAGCTGTGGGAAAGGCTCTGTGCCGAGGAGGTGGAGGGAAGGGGGTGAGGGTAGCAAGTGCCGGTCCAGGACGGCGAAATTGTTTGGGGCCGTGCAAAAATTGCCTGTGGATCCGCGATGTTGAGGGCTGTCCCGTTTGAACGTGGCGGAGGTCCACAGCGGCTGAAGAAAAATTTGTCTCTGACTCCTCTCGCGGCTATGAAGAAAAAAAAAGGAGCTGCAGCAGGGTGGGACTTGGCGTGTTGACTTTAGTGTGCCGCGCGCAGCCCTAAAGTCCTCAGGGACAGCTGACGGCTGAATTCCCTTGTGCGCCGTGGCTGAGACCATACAAAATCCTAGTGAGCGAGCTGCGTGCGTGCTTCAGGTGTGTGAGCAGCCCTGAAGGTTCTGTGTGCCGCGGCGAAGGGCGATGGCGGTCTGTGTGGAGCCAGTATTTGTCCCGTGCGTGGTGCGCTGTCTTCATAACCCCCCCGGTGTGCGTGCGCGGGGTTTCAGTGTTTGGCAGGTCCACTGTAGAGGCGAGTCAGGGTAGGGAGATTGCTGGAGATCAGCGTAGTCGGCGCCGATGGTCATCCCTGTTCAGGTTGTTGCTGTAGTTCGGTCATGGTGCGTTCAGATCCACGCGCTGCGTTCTCCGTCGGCCCTGGAGGTCGCCGTCGTGGAGAGAGGACGAGGTGCGTGCACTCTCGTGTGGAGGAGCTGTGAGAGCGGCCGGTCCCAGCGTGGATGTGCAGATCTCAGGCGTGCAGATCTCACCATGAAGCTTTCTGCAGCTTTCCCGGTCGTGGATGATCTCCGGAGAGTTTCCGCCATCACAGAACTCACCCCAGCGCCGTGCAGGCACGCCGGAGCGAGCTCTCAGGCTCTTGTGAGGAGACACAGAATGCGTGTCGTCAGAAGCAGTGGTCAGAGAGAGAGAGAGAGAGTTACAGAGCAATGCAGTTTAAATACCCCACTACAGACAATGCATTCACAGCAGTAGGCATGGACATTTGCATTTGAGAGTCACCCACATCAATAGGAGGATTACTGACAGGAAGACATTTGCATTTGAGAGTCACCCATAACAATAGGAAGATTACTGGCAGGAAAAAGCTAGACAAAAGGAGGCTGCCTATTGATATCAATACACACATCTCATTGTTCTGCCAATTGCTCCAGCTGAGTGCTCTGCTTGTCCCAGTCTGTTGTGGGGGTCACCCACACTACTATAGTTTTACCTTCATCAAGTTGACAGTCAACTCTGACTTTAATTTTGATTTTTTTTTTTTTTAAGATAAGATAAGATAAGATAAGATAAGATAAACTTTATTGTCCCTCAAGGGGAAATTTGTCTTGGGCTTGTCACCCGTGCTGCAACCACACAATCCACACATACACAATGGATGTAGTACATAATAAATGAAGTAAAACCCAATAAATAATACAAGTACATACATACATAAATATATAACAGCAGTCATAAGAACAGGCGTTATCAGTGTCCCTGACCTATTTATCTGAGTTTAAAAGTTTTACTGACATTAGGATAAATGAGTTCTTGTGTCTATTGAACCTGCACTTGGGGACTCTGTATCTCCTCCCTGAGGGCAGCCGCACATATTCATTGTTTAGTACATGGCTCATGTCACTGATTATTTTTTTGAGCTTGTCTACAGGCTGCCTGGTCGTGTAAGATCTGCATGGGTAAATACTCTTTAACTCCAATAATTTTCCATGCTGTATGAATTAAAGGCGACACTCTGTTCTTAAGTTTCACAGAGAGGTTGCCAAACCAAGCTGTAATGCTGTATCTAATACAGCTCTCCAACACAGCCTGGTAAAATATTAGCATAATCCCTTTATCAACGCCATGTATTCTTAATCTACGCAAGAAATGCAGCCGCTGTTGTAGTCTACTGCAGAGGTAATCAATATGTGTGCTCCAGGTTAATGAATTGTCAATAAATACTCCCAAATGTGGTTTATATTAATCATACATTCCATACCTACATATGTATAAACATATTAGAATGTTTAGTGATTATATATGTGCAATGACCTCACGCCTCAAAACAGGACAAGAGGTCTCGACCGCCAGCGAAGATCAAAGAGCATACGGAGTCGCAGCGGTGGAGACCAGATCGATCTCCCTGACTACCCAGGGTCAGGTGGAGGAGACAGAGGACAATGGAGGAGATCAATCTCCCTGACCACCCAGGGTCAGGTGGAGGAGACGGAAGACAAAGGAGGGGGGATTAAGCTTTGATATGCAATGTCTTTTGTTGTGTGTAGGTATAAGTATGAAGGTCTGAATGTGTTCGACCTCTTATTCTGCTTCTGCACTGAGATGAGACTTGTTAGAGGAGCAAAGCTGATATTAAACTTTGGTTTATAAATCACATCGCCTCGTTATTCCAAGCTCTTCTACACTGGTGACCCTGATGCGAGGATGGAACAGAGACGTTCTCCCGCGATTGACTCATCAGAGGCGACCCAGGCAAGCGCCGGCGCCCATGCAGACAGGGGAACAGATGGACGACGTTCCCCCACGGCAGAAGCCACAGAGAGGGCTCAACCGAGCACCAGCCCCGCCATGAGAGCTGAAGAAAGCCGCTCTCACCCGGCGGACACATCAGGGACGG
The DNA here is from genome assembly GCA_020510985.1 of Pholidichthys leucotaenia. Taxonomy (NCBI): domain Eukaryota; kingdom Metazoa; phylum Chordata; class Actinopteri; order Cichliformes; family Pholidichthyidae; genus Pholidichthys; species Pholidichthys leucotaenia. The sequence goes on along the minus strand of CM035838.1, from coordinate 164,685,330 downwards.
CCCACACAAGCGCCGTCACCGTCAAGCTGCCAGACTTCTGGCAAGAAGACCCGGGCTCGTGGTTCCAGCAAGCTGAGGCTCAGTTTGCACTGGTGGGCATAACGGCAGACGACACAAAATTTTATCACATCGTCGCCAAACTCGACGCTGCCACGTCGAGATGTGCGCGGAGCATAATCCAACGGCCGCCCGCCCATGACAAATATAGAGAACTTAAGGCGACCATCATCAAGAATTTCATCCCCTCAGCCGAAGAGAGAGCAGAGAAGATCCTGGCGATCTACGGCCACAGAGGATGCAGACCCAAGGCCCTCATGGAGGACATGCTGCAGCTCAAGGAAGAGGACAACGACAACTTCCTCTTCCAACACATCTTCCTCAGTACTCTGCCGCCACACATGAGAGGGACGCTGGTCAACATGCGGTGCAGCACCCAGCAAGACTTCCACGTGCTGGCCCGCGAAGCGCAGCAACTCATCAACACCTGCGGCGAACAGATGGCCACAGCAGCATCCGCAGATCTCAGCGCGGATACCCAGAGCAGCGGAGAACCACAGACAACCGAGCAGAGCCCGCCCACCATGGTGGCAACACGACCAAGACGCAGCAGGCGGAACGACATCTGTTATTACCACCACCGTTTCGCCGAGAGGGCGTACATATGCGTTCCCCCCTGCAAGTTCAAAAGTTCGGGAAACGCCAAAGCCGAGAACCGTTAACGGCTGCAGTTCTCGGCGAAAAAAATAAGCTTCTTTATGTGACTGACGGACACACCGGGAGACAGTTCCTGATTGACACCGGAGCTCAACTGAGTTTTATCACCCCTTCCCACGCAGACCGGGCCATGGGTCCCCAGGGTAATGGGGCGATGGCAGCCAACGGCTCCATCATCGACACTTACGGTGAAAGGAGCCTGCCTCTTTGCATTCACGGCCGCAACTATAGATGGACATTTATTGTAGCGGCGGTGAGTTTTAACTTGTTGGGCGCTGATTTTTTGTGTGCACATGGGTTGTTAGTCGATCTAGCAAATAGACGCTTGGTTAATGCACTGTCATTTTCTTCTATCCCCTGCTCAGCTCGAGTTTCTCCACCATCCGTGCAGGCCAACGTTACAACAGCAGGAGGTAAGTTTGACCAACTCCCCACCCAATTTCCAGCACTCACAGTTCCCAAATTTTCAGCAACAGTAGCGAAACACGGGGTTGAACACTTCATTCCCACAACGGGCCCACCCATATTCACCAAAGCTCGGCGCTTAGACGCGACCAAGCTCGCCATAGCACGGGACGAGTTTACCACCCTGGAAAAATTAGGCATTATTAGACGCTCGAAAAGCCCCTGGGCATTGCCACTCCACATGGTCCCGAAAACCGACGGTTCTTGGAGACCGTGCGGCGATTACCGCAGATTAAACAATGCGACAGCGCATGACCGCTACCCAATTCCTCACATCCAAGATTTTTCACTACATCTGGCGTTAGTGCGCGCATTTTTTCTAAATAGACCTGGTCCGCGGCTATCACCAAGTCCCCGTTCGAGCGGAAGACATTCCTAAAACGGCTGTAATAACCCCTTTCGGTCTTTTTGAATTTTTGCGGATGCCGTTTGGCCTCAAAGGCGCTGCTCAAACCTTTCAGCGGATGATGGACGCGGTATTACGCAATCTCCCCTTCGTGTTCGTCTACCTCGACGATATGCTGGTAGCCAGCCCGTCAGAGGAAGAACACGAACAACACCTCACTACAGTTTTTCAGAGACTAGAAGAGCACGGGTTAATAATCAATCCAGCCAAATGCAAATTCGGTGTGTCACAAATTGATTTTTTGGGACACAGAGTTTCACCGAAAGGGGCAGTCCCATTGCCAGACAAAGTCCGCGGGGTAAAAAATTTTCCACGACCACAAACGGTCAAATCGCTGCAAGAATTTTTGGGAATGGTTAATTTTTACAACCGTTTCCTCCCCCGCGCAGCTCAACTCATGCAGCCCCTGTATGCCGCACTCAGAAAACAAAAGCCTTCCAACGCGGTCGAATTGACCCCGGAGCGCGAACGCGCCTTCGCGGAAGTAAAAAGTGCTCTAGCAAACGCCACATTGTTGGTTCACCCCGATCCCTCGGCCCGCATAGCGCTAACCACAGACGCTTCTGACCTGGCCATAGGGGCAGTTGTGGAACAACACGTTGGCGGAACCTGGCAACCTTTAGCATTTTTTAGCAAATCGTTAAACCAAAACGAGCGTAAAATACAACCACTTTTGCCAGGGAGCTGCTAGCGCTTCATTTATCCATCCGCCACTTCCAGTTCTGGTTAGAAGGGCGACGTTTCACGGCTTTTGTAGACCACAAAACCGCTCACTTTTGCGATGGCTAAAATTTCAGAACCATGGTCAGGCAGGCAACAAAGACAGCTACCTGAAATTCAGAGTTCACCACAGACATTCGACATGTGGCAGGCAAACTTAACGTGGTAGCAGACTGCCTCTCTCGCGCTGTGACATCGCCAGAGCACGAGGAGACAGATTATACTACCTCAGCCGCAGAACTCTTCGCCAACGCGGACACGTACGCGGCCCCAATTCACGTAGAGGGATAGATTACGCAGCCATGGCAGAGGAGCAAAGCGGTGACGCGGACGTTGCGCGCGCTCCTGTCTGGACCAACAGGGTTAAGACTGGAGGAAAGGGGTTTTACATGACGGTTTGTACCCCCCCTAATCTGCAACATCTCAACCGGCCGACCTCGCCCGGTAGTCCCAGCTGCATGGCGCCGCCGTATTTTCGACTCAGTTCACTCCCTCGTGCACCCAGGTGTGCGCGCCCCTCGGTTTAAAATGGTCGCCGAAAAGTTTGTTTTGGCGGGGCTGCGCAAAAATGTAAAGGAATGGGCAAAAACTTGCATGTCTTGTCAGCGCGCCCAAAATACACAAACACACAAAAGCCCCTCTAGAGCCTTTTCGAATCCCAGCTAGAGGTTTTGACCACGTTCATGTCGACCTCGTGGGACCCACTACCTTCGTCTCAAGGCCTTCACACACCTGTTAACAATGATAGACCGTACTACGCGCTGGCCTGAGGCGGGGTCCCTCTGGCGTCAACCACAGCGGCGGAAGTCGCTCGCGTTTTTTTGACAAACTGGGGTGGCACGTTGCGGCGTCCCATTGGACCATCACGTCCGATAGGGGGCCTCAATTTGTCTCAGAGCTTTGGTCAGCCATGGCCAGCAGCTTAGAGGTGACAATTCACCGCACCACGCTTATCACCCCTCAGGCTAATGGGTTATGCGAGCATTTTCACAGATCTTTAAAGGCCCCGCCCTCAGGGCCTCGCTAACGGACACAAATTTGGTAAATAAACTTCCCTGGGTTTTATTGGGGTTGCGTGCTGCGCCCTAAAGAGGAATCTAGACGCCTCCCCAGCAGAGTTAGTTTTTGCACAACCTCTCAGACTCCCAGGTGAGTTTTTACCAGAGAACCCAGAGCCTGGGCATCTTCCAACCTTGAGGCCTTTAGGGCAGTAACGGACCAGACACTCTCCCCGGACCAGCACATCACTCTTTTCCACGGGTTTTTGTCCCCCAAGCTTTAAAAACGCCCCGAGTTTGTTTAAGTTAGGCATGAAGCTTTAAAATTAACCCTCCGTCCACCATACGACGGACCATTCAGAGTGCTGGAACCTGGTGATAAGCATTTTAAGATAAGATAAGCCTTTATTAGTCCCACAACGGGGAAATTCCAGGATTGCAACAGCACAGGGATAGCAACACTCAGAGCAACAATCAGAAGGCAAGAAAAAAAAAAAAAAAAAAAAGCAAGAGCAGCTAATATAATATGTAACATATTACCTATAAACTATATATACAGTGGGGCAAAAAAGTATTTAGTCAGCCACCATTGTGCCAAGTTCTCCCACTTAAAAGCTGAGAGAGGTCTCCAATTTTCACTCATAGGTATACCTCAACTATGAGAGACAAAATGAGGGAAAAAAAATCCAGAAAATCACATTGAAGGATTTTTAATGAATTAATTGGTAAATTCCTCGGTAAAATAAGTATTTGGTCACCTACAAACAAGCAAGATTTCTGGCTCTCACAGACCTGTAACTTCTTATTGAAGAGGCTCCTCTGTCCTCCACTCGTTACCTGTATTAATGGCACCTGTTTGAACTCATTATCAATATAAAAGACACCTGTCCACAACCTCAAACAGTCAGACTCCAAACTCCACTATGGCCAAGACCAAAGAGCTGTCAAAGGACACCAGAAACAAAATTGTAGACCTGCACCAGGCTGGGAAGACTGAATCTGCAATAGGTAAGCAGTTTGGTGTGAAGAAATCAACTGTGGGAGCAATTAGTGGAAAATGGAAGACATACAAGACCACTGATAATCTCCCTCAACCTGGGGCTCCACGCAAGATCTCACCCCGTGGGGTCAAAATGATAACGAGAACGGTGAGCAAAAATCCCAGAACCACACGGGGGGACCTAGTGAATGACCTGCAGAGAGCTGGGACCAAAGTAACAAAGGCTGCCATCAGTAACACACTACGCCGCCAGGGACTCAAATCCTGCAGTGCCAGACGTGTCCCCCTGCTTAAGCCAGTACATGTCCAGGCCCGTCTGAAGTTTGCTAGAGAGCATTTGGATGATCCAGAAGAGGATTGGAAGAATGTCATATGGTCAGAAGAAACCAAAGTAGAACTTTTTGGTAAAAACTCAACTTGTCGTGTTTGGAGGAGAAAGAACACCATACCTACTGTGAAGCATGGGAGTGGAAACATCATACTTTGGGGCTGTTTTTCTGCAAAGGGACCAGGACAACTGATCCGTGTGAAGGAAAGAATGAATGGGGCCATGTATCGTGAGATTTTGAGTGAAAACCTCCTTCCATCAGCAAGGGCATTGAAGATGAAATGTGGCTGGGTCTTTCAGCATGACAATGATCCCAAACACACTGCTCGGGCAACGAAGGAGTGGCTTTGTAAGAAGCATTTCAAGGTCCTGGAGTGGCCTAGCCAGTCTCCAGATCTCAACCCCATAGAAAATCTTTGGAGGGAGTTGAAAGTCCGTGTTGCCCAGCGACAGCCCCAAAACATCACTGCTCTAGAAGAGATCTGCATGGAGGAATGGGCCAACATACCAGCAACAGTGTGTGAAAACCTTGTGAAAACTTACAGAAAACGTTTGACCTCTGTCATTGCCAACAAAGGGTATATAACAAAGTATTGAGATGAACTTTTGTTATTGACCAAATACTTATTTTACCGAGGAATTTACCAATTAATTCATTAAAAATCCTTCAGTCCGCCAAGATGGACTGAAGGAGTATGGGCATCTGATTAGGATGCCTCCTGGACGCCTCCCACTTGAGGTGTTTCAGGTACGTCCCACTGGGAGGAGACCCCGGGGCAGACCCAGGACTCGGTGGAGAGACTATGTCTCCCAGCTGGTCTGGGAACGCCTTGGTATCCCCCTCTGAAGAGCTGGAGCAGGTGGCTGGGGAGAGGGAAGTCTGGGCTTCTCTGCTTGAACTGCTGCCTCCGCGACCCGGACCTCCGGAAAAGCGGTAGAAGATGGATGGATGGATGGAAAAATCCTTCAATGTGATTTTCTGGATTTTTTTTTTCTCATTTTGTCTCTCATAGTTGAGGTATACCTATGATGAAAATTGGAGACCTCTCTCATCTTTTAAGTGGGAGAACTTGCACAATTGGTGGCTGACTAAATACTTTTTTCCCCCACTGTATATACACACAGACACACAGTGTAGAGTATTGTAGCTGGATGGGATAAATATATGAGTATATAAACACACAGTATGCAGCATTGCAGCTAGATGGAATAAATATGTAAATATATAAACACAGTGCGGAGCAATGTAGCTTGATGGAATAATATGTAGATATATAAACACACAGTGCGGAGCATTGTAGCTAGAGGGAATAAATATATAGATATATAAATATAAACATAAACATAAACACACCCAGTGCGGAGCATTGTAGCTAGATGGAATAAATATGTAAATATATTGTAGCGAACTCAATATGAGCACCCTACTTGGCTTGCCAAGTGGGTTGACCCTATTGGCGACACAGGTAGGGTGCCGGGACTCCGGAGCGGGAGGCGGAGTTCGAATCTCCCGGTGGGACGTCGCCATGTCGAGCAGCTCGACATGGCGACGTCCCACCCGGGAGATTTGAACTCACGCCTCCCCGCTCCGGAGTCCCGCACCCTACCTGTGTCGCCAATAGGGTCAACCCACTTGGCAAGCCAAGTAGGGTGCTCATATTGAGTTCGCTACACTACTCCCCCTCTGGTTCTTGACATCGTCCCCGATGTCAGCGCCCCATTACTGCTTTGGACAGGAGATCCCACTTCTGACCCCAGTGTAACGTGCTGCTCGACATGGCGACGTCCCACCGGGAGATTCGAACTCACGCCTCCCGCTCCGAGTCCCGCACCCTACCTGTGTCGCCATAGGTCAACCCACTTGGCAAGCCAAGTAGGGTGCTCATATTGAGTTCGCTACAATCTAAACACAGTGCGGAGCAATGTAGCTTGATGGAATAATATGTAGATTATAAACACACAGTACGGAGCATTGCCGCTAGGTGGAAAAAAATATGTAAATATATAAACACACAGTGTGGAGCAATGTAGCTAGATGGAATAATATGTAGATATATAACACACAGTGCGGAGCATTGTAGCTAGAGGGAATAAATATATAGATATATAAATATAAACATAAACTAAACACACCCAGTGCGGAGCATTGTAGCTAGATGGAATAAATATGTAAATGTATAAAACACACAGCAGTGCAGAGCATTGTTGCTAGATGGGATGAAACAGCACAACCGTTCTACTTAGTTATCTACATGGTATGATTACAGTATGTGCCCATACATATTCTCACCCTCCGTAGCTACCGGTATTTTCCTAGTTGTATGCCGAGGGGACCATTGTGTAAGTCTATTGCATCTTTTGCATTCAAAAAACTATAGTTTGTGTACGTCTTTTTGCTATCTCTAGCGAGCAGCCCTGCTTAGGTTGTACAGTCTGACAGCCGTTGGTAGGAAGGACCTACGAAACCTCTCGGTTGTGTCACCATGGGTTGAGATGCCGTCTCGGCACTCAGCCCATGTTTTCCCCTCATCCCTGCTTCCCATTGAGGCAGCGTCTCAGCTGCGCCCCAGCTGGCAGCATTATGGACGGCTGGGGCCAATTAGTCTTCATCAGCTGGGGCGCTGCCAATGAGGATAAATAGGAGCAGCCTCGATGACTCGAGGACTGCGACATAAACACATTGCTAAGCTGAAGCCCCTTCGTCTGGTGTCAGCTTATACTCCTCTTGCAGCATTCTGTGTTTGTATCCCCGCTGTGAGGATGTACGTCTTGCTACCCCCCACGTCCGGTACGAGCTGCTTACCTCTGCGCTGTGCAACCTGTGGGTGTACCTCTGCATGAGTATCTGTGCTCTCCTCATCCCTTCCCCTTTACCCTGAATAAAATATCACGACTCCACTGGCTTATCCCCCCTGGCTCTGATTGCCCGGCTCCCTTGAGCCGGATATGACAGTATGTCGCAGCCAGAAGAGCTACCGGCGGCCGTGAGTCCTGTGGAAATGTACCTTTCTGTCCGGGTGGTCAGCGCTGCTAGCATGCCGTTTCCCAGGAGTCACTTCCGGCGCCAGGCGACGAGCTGAGGTCCGTCTCGGAGGCTGTCGACGGGGACGTCTTCACCCCTGCACGACGCCTCCAACGCGAGACGCTGGCATCCCGGGCCGTGCTGAGGAACTCCTGGACTGTCACCCTCACTCTCTGTACCATTCTGGAGGACAGTGCCAGGATAGACGCTGCAGGTACACAGCGAGAGAAGCTCCACGGGGTGGATGGAAATCCCGGCAGGGAGTCGAAGTGGGCGACGTCTTTCCCCCGCTTCGGAGTCCCGTTCCTGCTGCTATTCCAGTCCGGAGTTCGCGCCAACCCAGATGACTTCCCCCGACCTGCGCCCAGTCACTCGGGATTCCCTTCAAGGAGCCGCAGCTGACAGCAGTTATGTCCGGGGTCGAGTGGCTGTGCGGAGCTCTACTGTGTTTTCCTGTCACCACCTTCAGGCATGTGGCGGCGGCAGTGAGATTGATGGTGAGGACTTCAGGGCTACGAAGCTTTCCCGTGCTCGACGCCTTCCGCGTCTCGATCTCCGATCTGGACGGCGAATCCTGGGTTTCCCCCCCTCGCTTCGTCCCCTGGGAGTAGTCGTCATCACATCGCCGAGTCACCTCTGCACGAACCTCGTCCGGATCCAGTTCTGGGTCATCGTCAGACCGTTCCTCCCACGCAGCTGTCATCCCCTTCGCCTCGTCAGTGTGGAGATTCTACAGCCTCGTCCCCTGAGCCCTCGTTCCCCCGCTGGCATTCCTGGACATTCGGGCTGGCCTCACCCCGGGCTGTTTCCCCCTCTCCTCGACGCCGCTTCCTGACCGCTGTGTGTGCCTGGAATCCCGGCCTGTGAGCTCTCTGCTTGGAGACGACGCGAGCGACCCTCAGACGAATTCCCGGGGGGTCCTCCGTTATCGCCGGGGCGGGGAGAGGAAGAAGCAGATTCCACTACAGCAGGCGATACTCAACTCCAGGGGGCAGGCAAAGTCATAGTTTTTTCACAACTGCTTAATGATTGCTCTGTCACATCCTGGAGGAGAAGTTCAGGGTTCGCAGCTCCCTGAACTCTCCCCACCTGCTGTAACCTGTATGCCTAATCCCGCATCCTCTGTGTCTCTCTCCGCCGAAGCGGTCCCCGGCTCCGGGTCAACGTGGTGGGATATGGAGAGGGCCTGTGGTTCCGCAGCTACATTGCGGACGGAGGAGGGGGACTGACTGCTGCGTGGAGTCTACGCCGACGACTGAGCGTCCCCGGGTCTCCACGGAGGAGCGGTTCGGTCCGGCGGGACGAGATTCTTCTGGCTTCACGCGAGTGGATCGTCGGCGGGGTCACCACGAGCTGGAAGGAATCTCAGCTGCGCTGACCATCCGTGCTGGCTGCGGGGCCCGACGCCGGCTAGATGGGAGCCTGACAACGACTCCTGACGACGGATCCCTGGATCTCGCAGTCCTGGACGGCGTCAGAACCCGAGATCAGGCGAGTGCTCTCCTTTCTTTTCTCTCTTTTTATCCCCGAGCACTTCAGCCTATCTCCAGGGGAGACGAGCCGGGTGCAGCCGTCCGCTGCGTCTGAGCTCGTCTCGCCGGGTTTCTGGCGCTGCCGGTGATCCTGATCCCGGTTCTGTTTTCTCTTCTGAGCCTTCTTCCAGGGTCACCGGCAAGGAGTTGCTGTTCCACGTGGTGCTGGAGGGTCCGGGTTCAACGTTGGAGGTCGGTTCTGGTGCAGTATTCAAGTGGGTTCGCCCGAGGACCCAGTCGGGGTCCAAGTGGGTTCGCCTGAGGCCCGATCGGGGTCCGACGTGGGTGCTGCCCCAGTATTAGTCCAGGTCCGGTGAGGAGGTGGCCGTTTTTCCTGCGGCTGACGCCCCGCCCGCCCTCGTATCGGCTCTCCCTGAGCCTCTTCCACCGGGATCGCTTCTGGTCCTTCGCCCGTCTCACGGTCTGGTGGTTGAGTGATGGGGTCGACGACCCGACCCACAGAACTTTCGGGTTCGGTGATCTGGTTCCCCCTACTGGTCTGTTTCCCTCTGGGCAGCCTGGTTCGGCTGCCGGTGGACTGGATTCCTGGGATCTGGGTCCAGAGGTCGCCCTGTCCCGAACACTTCTCTCCCTGATTCGCCAGCTGGACAATGGGCGGGGAGATCTCCGGAGCCATCTCGGCCATTTTTGGACTCTGCTGCCATTCACTCGGGTTGTCACTTTTTCTTTTGTTATTAAGGTCACCTCGGGTGTAATGTGTTGTCCTGTTGGTGGATTCGTTTTTATAGTGCTGTTTTCATCGCTCATGCTCAGCATTTTACTTTTTGTGCCATGTTTTTAGCCTCGTTTTTTGTGTTGTAGAGTTATGTTTTGTTTTCCGTAAACACCATGCTCTGCAGTTATCCATTTATTCCAGTCACTTTCATTTCTTTAGGTGATGGGTTATTTATATATTCGTGTGTGTGGGTTTTTCTTTGCCTGCACTCAGTATTTCTTTTATGTACTGTTGGTTCATTATAGAGTCATGTGCCTTGTTTTCCGTAACACCATGCTCTATAATTGTCATTTGTTCAGTCACCCTCACTTTTCTTGGTGACTGCTGTGTGTATGTACTTAAAATTAGCGTGATGTATAGGTTCCCCTTTATTTAACCGTACTCAGAATTTTTTGCCCTGTACTTTTTGGTGGTTCTTTTTTTCCTTGCTCTGGGTCAAGCATGGTTGGTACTCTCTGGGTAGTATGTAACCGGCGTGCTGACCCGGGTTCTTCTCCCCATCTGTACCTGGGTTAATTATTCTGTTTTGTCAGTATGGTATTTGGGTTTTTCTTTCCGCTACCCTACATTGCCCCATTGGTGGTTGTCCTTCCCTTGGCTTCTTCCCCTCCAGTCCCGCCTCCCTTCCTCCCACCCTAGGTGGGGGGGGCAAGGGGCTGGGATGTTCCTGGTCGTTCAGGAGCCGACTTGAGGGAGGGGCTCAGTCACCATGGGTTGAGATGCCGTCTCGGCACTCAGCCCATGTTTTCCCTCATCCCTGCTTCCCATTGAGCAGCGTCTCAGCTGGCCCCCAGCTGGCAGCATTATGGACGGCTGGGGCCAATTAGTCTTCATCAGCTGGGGCGCTGCCAATGAGGATAAATAGGAGCAGCCTCGATGACTCGGGACTGCGACATAAACACATTGCTAAGCTGAAGCCCCTTCGTCTGGTGTCAGCTTATACTCCTCTTGCAGCATTCCTGTGTTTGTATCCCGCTGTGAGTATGTACGTCTTGCTACCCCCACGTCCGGTACGAGCTGCTTACCTCTGCGCTGTGCAACCTGTGAGTGTACCTCTGCATGAGTATCTGTGCTCTCCTCATCCCTTCCCCTTTACCCTGAATAAAATATCACGACTCACTGGCTTGTCCCTGGCTCTGATTGCCCGGCTCCCTAGAGCCGGATATGACAGGTTGTGCACCTGGGATGATGTAGTCTGCTGCTAAATGAGCTCCTCAGTGCATTCAGTATGTCCTGCATAGGGTGGAACTCGGACTCCAGCAGAGATGACAGTTTATCCACCGTCCTTCTCTCTCCTATCTCCTCCACCGGATCAAGGCGCTGCCCCAGGACGGAGCTAGCTTTCTTGATCAGTTTGTTCAGTCTCTTCCTATCTGCTGCAGTAATGCCACTGCCCCAGCAGACCACTCCAAAAGTGATGGCTGATGCCACCACCGTGTCATAGAATGTCTTCAGCAGCGCCCCTTGTACACCAAAAGACCTGAGTCTCCTCAGTAGGAACAGCCTGCGCTGTCCCTTCTTGTAGAGTGCATCAGTATTGTGTGACCAGTCTAGTTTATTGTTCAGATGAACACCCAGGTACTTGTAGGATGTCACCATCTCAATGTCTGTTCCCTGTATATTTACTGGTGCTGTGAGGGGTTGTCCTTGCCTGCGGCAGTCCACCACCAGCTCCTTAGTTTTCCTCGCGTTGATCTGGAGGCAGTTCCGATGGCACCAGTCCACGAAGTCCTGGATAAGCCCTCTGTACTCAGCTTCATCTCCATTGGAGATGAGGCCAACGATCGCAGAGTCATCAGAGAACTTCTGTAGATGGCAGTGTGTTGTGTTGTGTGAGAAGTCCGCAGTATAAAGAGTGAACAGGAAGGGAGCCAACACCGTTCCCTGGGGGGCCCCCGTGCTACTGATGATCGTGTCGGACACACAGTCCCGGGTTCTCACAAACTGAGGCCGGTTCGTGAGGTAGTCCAGGATCCATGATGACAGGTGCTGGTCCACCCCTGCGCGCAGCAGCTTGTCCTTCAGGATCATCGGTTGGATGGTGTTGAAAGCACTGGAGAAGTCAAAGAACATGATCCTCACCACATTCCCGGGCTTCTCCAGGTGTGACAGAACGGTGAAGGAGGAAGATCACCGCATCCTCCACCCCATGCCATGCTGGTAGGCGAACTGGAGTGGATCCATCGCTGGTTCCACCAGGGGGCGGAGGTGAGCAAGGAGCAGTCTCTCCAGGGTCTTCATCAAGTGGGACGTCAAGGCCACCGGTCTGTAGCTGTTCAGGTCTTTGGGGTGGGAAGTTTTTGGTACAGGTACCACACAAGATGTTTTCCACAGCTGTGGTACCCTCCCCAGTTTCAGGCTCAGGTTGAAGATGTATGTCACAATCCCACACAGCTGGTCTGCACAGGACTTGAGGAGCTTTGCGCTGATGCCGTCCGGTCCTGACGCCTTCCTCGCCTTGATCTTCCTCAGCTCTGTCCTCACCTGGGTCCTGGTCAGGGTCAGGATGGGGGGCTGTGTGTTGGGAGTGGGGGGATGTTGGTGGAGTGGGGAGTGGGCAGCAGGACTTGATGTCTTTACAGGCAGCAGTGGTTGTTGTGCAGTCAGGGGGGAGGGCGGTTGGTCAAACCTATTGAAAAACAAATTCAGACTGTTCGCCCACTCCCTGCCCCCCGTGGCCTGGGGGGAGGTATTCTGGAGCCCAGAGATGGTTTTGAGGTTTCTCCAGACCCCGCTGATGTCGCTCTGTTGCAGCTTGTCCTCCATCTTCCTCCTGAAGCTGTCCTTGCCTTCTCTGATCTTTCTCCTCAGCTCCCTCTGTACGGACTTCAGCATCTCCCTGTTCCCCGACCTGAAGATCTTCTTCTTCTCTCTCAGAAGTGTTTTAATCTCAGGGTTGATCCAGGGTTTGTTGTTTGAGCAACACCGTATGGTCTTGGTGGGAACGGATTTGTCTGCACAGAAGCTGAAGTAGCCCGTGAAGGTGTGAATGAGGCCATCGATGTCCTCACCATGTGGATCGCAGAGCTGCTTCCAGGCGGTGGCTTCAAAACAGCCCTATAGAGTGTCCATTGCCTCCTCAGACCATAACATCACTGTGCGCATGGCCGGGGGTTGTCTGTGCACTAGGGGTTTGTACACCGACCGGAGATGAACCAAGTTGTGATCTGATCTCCCGAGTTGGGGGAGTTGTGATGAGGTGTAGCCTCCTTGTGTTTGCGTAGGAATAAGTCCAGTGTTTTATTGTCTCTAGTGTGGCATGTGACACACTGGGTAACACGTGGGTAGAATGGGGGAGACAGTGAAACATGGTTGAAATCGCCCTGAGATGAGGAGAAGAGCTCTGGGTGTTCTGTCTGCAGCCTGCTGGTTATGAATGGATGACGTCACGTGCTGTCCCAGCGTTCGCCGTCGGATTTGCATAAACACCAATGCAGATCACGTGTGAGTGTTCTCTCGGGAGATATGTAGCAGGCATGCTAACAGCTAGCAACTCAATGTCTTTGCTGCAGTGACGTTTAACAGTGATATGTCCGGTCTGCACCAGTTGTTGTAAACATACATTATCACTCCCACCGCCCCTTGCTTTGCCCACTGTCTGGTGTTCGGTCTGCCCTTATCATGTGGAAACCCTCCAGCTCAATGTTAGCATCCTGCTGTAGTTCAGTTAGCCACGTCTCAGTAAACAAAAGGGAGCAGCACTCCCGGTATGTGCTATCCGTACCGGTAGATAGCCGCTAGCTCATATACCTTTTTTGTTTCCCCCCAGGTATATTGAGCGTACATTCCCCATACTAACGGATGGTGAAGAGTGGGTCTGTACCTTATACTCATGTCCGAGTCTAACACACCAGCCGACAACCACGTCGTTTTTCGCCTTATTCTCTCCGGTACGTCGAGTATTTTTCGTCAGCACGCGAGTGGCGATACGTCCAAGCAGCTGTTCCCCAGCCTGTATCGTCTCTGCTGTAAACCGGTGGCTCCGTCCGCCGATCGGGAGGCATTTTGGGCGATCTGTGTGTCCGTGATGTAATAAAGTGTGTAAAGAAAGGGGGGAAAAAAAAACTCAGAATTGCAGCCGCTGTTGCAAAGAGCAGCCGACTCGTGTGGCGCCGGAAGTTTTTTTTGTTTTTTTGTGCTTGATTTAGGGGACAGAAAAGAAACAGTCAGATTGACAGACCTTACACCTGCTTTCTTGTTGAGAGACGAACCTGCACGGGTGGCGAGGGCACCTCGGCGGGGTAGACCCCCCAAGAAAAAAGACCTCAACCCCCCTGCAGGGAACAAATAACCACTCTCCTCCCCAAGCTGCAGATTCCTTACAGGAGGGTCCCACCAGGACGCCCAAAGCGGACCTACAGCAGATTCGGGAGAAGATTAAAACCCAGACGGCACAGGGACTGATGCAAATTAACCAAGAGTTGTTAACTATGTTATCAGATTGTGCCGTGATGGTTTTAAGGCTGATTTGTGATATTACTATACTGTTATGGTTACCACTGAATTGTCTACAGGAGCATGACTGCTGGAAAGATTCTTCCTTGTTTTCCCTGTCAAGAGGTTTAACAGCATAGTATGTCATAGAAATTATCTTAAACTGTAGACTTACTTTGATTGTCCTTTTCTTAGTCGTTTGGGGGGGGGGCTGTGGTTTATATTAATCATATATTCCATACCTACATATGTATAGACATATTAGAATGTTTAGTGATTACATATGTGCAATGACCTCACGCCTCAGAACAGGACAAGAGGTCTCGACCGCCAGCGAAGATCAAAGAGCATACGGAGTCGCAGCGGTGGAGACCAGATCGATCTCCCTGACTACCCAGGGTCAGGTGGAGGAAACAGAGGACAATGGAGGAGATCGATCTCCCTGACCACCCAGGGTCAGGTGGAGGAGACGGAAGACAAAGGAGGGGGGATTTAGTTAATGCGGGATGTCAGCTTTGATATGCAATGTCTTTTGTTGTGTGTAGGTATAAGTATGAAGGTCTGAATGTGTTCGACCTCTTATTCTGCTTCTGCACTGAAATGAGACTTGTTAGAGGAGCGAAGCTGATATTAAACTTTGGTTTATAAATCACATCGCCTCGTTATTCCAAGCTCTTCTACACCAAATATTTATAGGAACTAACCTGTGTTATAGTGTGGTTGTGGATGACCACAGGCTGTGGTCGCCAACTCCCCAAGGGTCAAACACCATCTCCTTTGTTTTATCAGTATTCAAAATGAGATGACTGTCATCACACCAATTGACAAACCTCTGAATTTCTATAAAATAGCTTGACAGATCATGAGTCTTTTGAAGTCTTTTACAAATCTAATAAGTAGAATATTTATTAAATATGACTGCATGTCCACAGAAAGCTTTTTTTTTTTCTACTGGAAATGTGCATTTTCGGTTCTTTTTTTTTTAAATACATAGGAGAGCACTGTAGGTGCTCAATACCCTATGTACAAAAAAGCTCTGGGTAGTCAGAGATTTTTGTCACTGCACCCAGAGCACTGACAGTTACAAAAGTTCCAACTTTTCAAAAGCCGTATCACTTGTCAACAGCACGCCTCTCCAACCAGCCACTCAGAATTAAGCTAAGAGGCTACCATGGTTAATATCTGAAAGCAAAAGCTTGGGGGGGGGGGGTGTACTATAAAGAGAGGTCATATCTCTTCCTGTTTTGGCCTCCTTTCTTTGGCTTCCCACAGAATCTACAATTAAGTTTAAAATTCTTCGCCTCACTTACAAAGCTCTAAATCAGGGATGGGCAACTTTGGTGGTAGTGAAGGCCACAAATTTTTTTCCTCACTTCCTGAGGGCCAGATTTACATGTAAACCTATCAGGCGAGAGGGGGGTGGTATTATATCCTGCAAAGTTGAAAGTTTCACAATTAAAACTGAAAATGCAATTGAAAATAAAAACTACTCGGTGTTCTATCATATTAGAATTAAAATTACTGATAAAATTAGACCTGCCTTACAATGGACTGTCGATCTGTCCTGTCATGAACTGAGTTTGGATTTTCTCCCAAACTCAGTTTCACGGCTTTTTCTCTGTATTTATATTTATCTGCTGCATTATTATGCCCCTTTTGAGTTTATACTGCATTCTATTTTCCTTGTTTATGTTCAGTCTGCTTTGGCCATGTTTTGTTTCATTTGCAATTTATTTCCAGTTGGTTTCTGAGTGTTCATTTCTAATATTGTATCAAGTTCATCACTCTCTCTACCCCTAAATGGCCCATGTTTTCATGGAGCTCCTTGAACACGAGCTTGTGAAACTTCTGGGGTAGGAGTAGCTGGTCGTGTGTTGCCGTTCGGGGCCGCGCCACCACGGAGCCGCCGTTTTGTGATACAGCCCGCGGTCCCCACAGCACCCCTACCGCCAGAAGTGATCATTAAACGGGAGTTTAAGATAAATGGGCAGATAGGGGAGAGGGGCCAAAAAGACAAGTTGTCTTATTCCAATCTCACTTACCAAATTGATATGGGCTTAAAGAAAAAGCACAGTGAGGCTGAGATAATTGAGGCTGTTGTCAAAGCAGTGAGTCCTGGATTGAGTTTGCGCGCTATGCTGGAGATTAAGTCAGATCTCACACTGCCACAGCTGCGCATAATCCTGCGAGGACATTATAAAGAAGATAGTTCCACTGACTTGTATCATCGTCTGATAAATCTCACACAAGACAGTAATGAGTCACCTCAGAATTTCCTGTTTCGTGCCATTGAGCTAAAGGAAAGACTTTTAGCAACATCCAGACAGCCTGGCACTGAAGAGCAGTTTAGTTCTGATCTTATTCAGAGGAAGTTTCTGAGGGCGGTGGAAACAGGACTGATCAGTGTTGATGTGAAATATCAACTGAAGCGTTATTTGGAGGATCCTGCCGTCACCGACGAGCTACTGATTTCAAAGACGAATGCAGCAGCCAGTCTTGAATGGGAACGGCACCAAAAATTTAAAAGGCACACAAAAGAACTAAAGGTTCGAGAATGCCGAGTGGAAAACCAGACGGGTCAGTATGCAACCGAGAGAGAAGTGGATGGCCAAGAGCGCCCCCCTACCATCGACAAAAGGAAAAATCCTTAAATCCCAAAGCACAGTGACCCGTACGGAATCTGAGCTCATGAACATAGTCACGCAGCTGAAGAGTGACATGGAGGAGATCAAAAAGGCCATACATGAGTCTCCCAGAGCACCTTGCGCTCAAAGAGCCAGGAGGACACGTGGCTGCAAGAGATGTCAGTCCACCAGCAATGGCGAACAATGCAACCACTGCTTCCGATGTGGAATCAGCGGCCACATGTCAAGGGAATGTCGAATAGGGAGGAGACTCGGAAGAGGAACAGGGCAAGTAGACACAGCGGCCAATACTGTCGCAACCACATCAGAACAAGCTAACACACAAAAACTGTATGAGCTCGTTACCGACAGTATTCGGAGGTTAGAAGTAAGGCTGGTAGCTAAGACCGAGGTACCTCCTGTAGAAACGGTCCATGTTAATCTACTGTCCCCTAATCGCCAATTACAGTTACTCAATTTGGTTGGAAAAAAATATGTCATCACCTGCTTCCTCAATGACAAGGAGACACAAGCATTGTGGGACACAGGGTCACAGGTCTGTTTAATGAATGACACCTGGAGACAGGAGCACCTGCCACACACCACCGTCAGAGACTTAGCCGAGTTGGTGGGTCCAAATATCCTGAGTGAGAGGGCAGTGAACCAGACACCGATTCCATTCTCAGGGTGGGTCGAAGTCACATTTAAGCTGCCGACAGTTAGTCGCCCACTGGTGGAACTCTTAGTTCCTGTGCTAGTGGTGAAGGAGGACGGAGTGGCAGAGCCGCCTATCATTGGGTTCAACGTGATTGACCATGTCCTGAAGATGGGCATTAAACCCCCTTGTGTTATCAGTGAAGCTGTTAGCGCAGCCTTCTCATTTGACTGTAAGAAAACAGAGGTGTTTTTGAAAGTGATGCAAAGTGAGGAGGATAGGCTGGGGGAAGGAATGGTAAAAGTTGGCAGTGAGTTGGTTACCATCCCTGCTGGCCAAACCAAAACAGTCAAAGGTTGTGTCAGAGCAGGCTCACTTCCAGACACACAAGACGTCTTGTTTGAGCCGAGTCAGTACACCCAGTTACCGGAGGGTTTGCAGATGCAAAGTGGGTTGGTGCAGTTATGGAAAGGGAGGCGATCTATGTTTAAAATACCAATAACAAACAGTACATCCCGTGATATCCAGCTGCCCACTAAGACCATTTTGGGGGAAACGCAGAGAGTTAAAACTGCTTATCCGGCAGATATTAGACCCCCTGCTGTAAACCAAGCGACCGTCGACCCGACGACGAGTGAAACAGGAAGAAATAAAGAGACCAAGATGAACTGTGCTGTCAAAGAGACTATGGACATGTGGGACCCTCCAGTTCCCCTTGATCATCTCTCGCCCATACAGCAAGAGCAAGTAAAACAGCTACTACGGGAGGAACGGCAAGCGTTTTCCCGTGATGAGTATGATGTAAGGACAATTCCCTCTTTACAGTTGAAGATCCGACTCAAAGATCACGATCCTGTCAAAAAGACTTATGTTTCTGTTCCCAAACCACTTCATAAAGAAGTAAAGGAGTATATAGAAGACCTGCTTAACAGGGGCTGGATCACCAAATCCAAGTCATCATATTCCAGTCCAATTGTCTGTGTGCGAAAGAAAGATGGAGGTCTGCGTTTGTGCTGCAACTTTAGAGAGTTGAACAAGAAGTCTATCCCAGACAGACACCCAATTCCCCGCATACAAGATATGCTAAACAGTCTAAATGGGAGTGTGTGGTTTTCAGTCCTCGACCCAGGGTTTCCTGGAAGAGTCAAGTAGGCCCCTCACTGCATTTATCACTCCCTGGGGTTTGTTCGAGTGGGTAAGAATTCCATTTGGTTTGTCCTCAGCACCAGCAGCATTCCAAAGATCTATGGAGGAGTGCTTGTGGGGGTTGAGAGATGATGTTTGTCTGCCTTACCTCGATGATAACCTTGTTCATTCACAGACTTTTGAAGATCACTCGCGAGACCTGAGAAGCGTCCTGCACCGCTATCAAAGCCACGGGGTGAAGTTGACTCCCCGGAAATGTGAGTTATTCAAGCAGCAGGTACGTTTCCTTGGTAAAATGGTAACAGGACAGGGCTACACCATGGACCCTGCGGACATTGCCCCAGTGCAGACACTCAAACAGCAGCAACCTTCCACTGTGGGAGAGTTAAGGAAATTGCTAGGTTTTATTTCATATTACCGCAGCTATATTCCAAACTTCTCTCGTATAGCAAAGCCTCTTTACGACCTTCTGGCTAACGACCACACAGATAAAGCAATGAAAAACTTAAAGAAACATGTCAAAAAGAACAATGGTGGCCACTTACCCTCATCTCATGTGATCAGGTGGCGCCCAGAGCATCAAGCAGTAGTTTGTCAGCTTGTTGACTTTCTTACCCAACCCCCAGTGTTAGGTTACCCGAACTTTGAAGAACCTTTCATTGTGCACTGTGACGCTTCACAGGAGGGGCTTGGGGCGGTGTTATACCAGCGACAACAAGACAAACTGGTGGTGATAGCATATGGCTCCAGGACACTGTCAAATTCAGAGAAGAACTACCACCTTCATTCAGGGAAGCTGGAGTTTCTTGCCATGAAGTGGGCCATCTGTGAGAGGTTTCGGGATTATCTGTACTATTCTCCACCATTCACTGTCTATACGGACAATAATCCCCTAACGTATGTGCTCACCACCGCAAAGTTAAATGTAACCACACAGAGGTGGGTAGCAGAACTAGCTGATTTCCAGTTTGTGATTAAGTATCCCCCTGGAAAAGCAAACAGAGATGCAGACGGACTTTCACGTATGCCTCTAGATATGGAGCAGTACATGAACAGATGTACACAGAATGTTGATCCTGATGTGATGAATTGTGTGGCACAGGCAGTCAAGGTGAAGTCACAAGAAAATGAACCATGGCTCTGCCCAGTCACCATTTCTACTCTCATTAGTGAAGCAGACCAAGAAGCCAGCTCTATAGCTGAAATATCAAAGACTGATCTAAAAAGAGCTCAAGAAGAAGACTCCGTTATTGGAGAGGTGTTGCGCTATGTGTTATCAGAACAATGGCCAAGAAGTGTAAAGCAGCAGAACAGTAAAATTGCAGCTTTAGTCAGGCAAAAACACAAGCTGTACTTGGAAGATGATGGACTGCTTTACAGGAGAACGGCAACACATGACCAGCTACTCCTACCCCAGAAGTTTCACAAGCTCGTGTTCAAGAAGCTCCATGAAAACATGGGCCATTTAGGGGTAGAGAGAGTGATGAACTTGATAAGAGAGCGTTTTTATTGGGCTCACATGCAAAGAGATGTGGAGCACTACATCACGAAAGTTTGCAGTTGTTTGAAGAACAAACGTCCCAATAAGATAACAAGGGCACCACTGACAAACATTGTCACCACGTACCCATTCGAATTAGTGTCAGTGGATTTCCTGCATTTGGAGAAGTGCAAAGGAGGATATGAGTATATCCTGGTTGTAATGGACCATTTCACGCGTTTTGCCCAGGCTTACCCTTGTCGTAACAAAGCTGCCCACACCGCTGCTGAGAAGATCTTTGGAGATTTTGCCCTCAAGTTTGGCTTCCCCACACGACTCCATCATGATCAGGGAAGAGAGTTCCAAAAGAAACTTTTTGCAAAACTCCAAGAGTACAGTGGTGTGCAGGGGTCCCGAACAACGCCTTACCATCCCCAAGGGAATGGGCAGGTGGAACGATTCAATCGTACACTGTTGGCAATGCTCAGAAATTTGCCTGAAGCAGCTAAGGAAGACTGGAAGTCCTCTCTGGCAAAAGTGGTTCATGCTTATAATTGTACGCGTAGTGAAGCTACGGGGTACGCACCATATTTTCTGTTGTTTGGCCGTAGTCCAAAGTTGCCTATTGATCTGATGTTTGGCCTCACAACAAGAGAGCAGAGTGTTTCTCAGCAGGACTATGCTGAAAAGTGGAGAGCTACAATGACTGAAGCTTACAAACTCGCTTCTAAAACAGCAGGCAAAGAAGGGATGAGAAGTAAAGCACTTTATGATAAAAAGGTTCACAGTGCTGAATTACTCCCTGGATCCAGAGTATTGGTTCGAAACTTGACCGAAAAAGGTGGGCCAGGAAAATTAAGATCATTCTGGGAAGACAAGGTGTATGTCGTGACCCAAAAGAAGTACCCAGACAGTCCAGTATATGAAATCAGACCTGAAAATGGCAAGGGACGCACTCGGGTCATGCACAGAAACCTTTTGCTACCATGTGACTTTCTTCCCATGGAAACAGTGGAGCATGCCTCTAAGAAAATAAGAGAAAGAGACTCTTAAAAGACAAAGGCATGTGGACAGACAAAACAACACGGATGATGAAGATGAAGAGGGTTGGAATGCCATAATCGGATTACGAGCTGGGAAGGATCAAGAGCAGCGTCCACTGAGAGCCGATGCACCGGAGTTCTACCCGCACAGCAACACTACTCTGGAGGATGAGGACCAGGACCCAGATGATGTCACGCAGGTGCAGCTGGCACCAGAGGTCAACGATCCGGTGGTTCCAGATCCAGCTGAGGCAGACCAGGACCAGAGTGATGAGGTGTCGGAGTCCAGTTTCAGTGACCAGGAGGGACCTGACAAGATTCCTGCTAAAACGTATCCTTCAAGAATAAGAAAACAGCCATTGAGATTGACTTATGATAAGTTAGGCCAACCTTGCACTTCATTGCATTTCATCTGTCTAGAACAAAAGGTGTAGAAGCTAAAGATAACCATTGTTCAGGCATAAATGTCTTGAAAAGTAACTTGGTAGTTACTGTGATGGTTGATTAAAAAAATTGAAAAAAGAACAAAAAAATTTAAAAACACAAAAAGAGACTTGCAGTGTGTTACGAAGGCACAGGCATCACACCAAGGTTTATTTGGTAGGTTATGACTAGATTGAGTACCCTTACTCTCAGGAAAGATGCAGATACCCACCATGATGGATGGAGCGGTTGAAGGTTATCGTGCACAAAGACCTCTTCTGCAAATGTATTGCATGGAATAGGAGATACATGCTGTACTATGGACAATTACCAGTTGCATCTTTATAGACTTTAATGAACTCTGACTCCTGTGTAGTGATACCCTACTTACATGTAATACATGATTACCAAATGTGAACTGACAGAAGAAAAGAGGAAAAAAAAACAAAAACTACTGTTTTTTAAGAAAGGTGTAATGTCGGGACGACATTAACTTTTTGAGGGGTGAGTGTAGGAAAACATTAATTTTGGACAACCTCTAGTAAACCCTCAGACACAGTGTGATTAGATGCTAATGGCAAATACAAATATTCCTAATAAATGTACCTAATAGACTATGATTCAATTGTTAATGGTAAATGGGAGCATTTATGGGGAATCTATTAAAGGAATGAATATGCACTGTTTAGATATGAACTGTCAGTGAAAGCAGTAGCGTTTCTACGCCAGAGGTGGCGCTCAGTAGTGATGAAACACTGTATAGTGTTAGAACACCATAGAAGAAGAGTAGTATGTGTTCTAGTGTGAGTGTTCCAGAGAATGTTCGAGAGTGTTATGAACAAGATGGTGTCTAACTATGTGCTGTGTAATTGTGGGCCGTGCCGTGTGAGCTGGTAAAGTGAATAAACGGTCGCTGCAAAGTCTAAACAGCTTGGCTCAATCATCCTTCCTCCCCTTCGCCCCTCCTGGGTGTAACAATTGGTTCTGTGGGCTGGCAGCTGACAGGCAGCAGCTCTGGGTCCGCTCTTTGTGTAGGCGTTGCCTGTCATACTGCCAGTCCAACTACTCCCCTCTCATCATCATCAGCTGATTCCAATTATCATTTTTGATTCCTCTCTTCCCCTGCTCAGGTGCACCCACACCTGTGTTCATTCACATCGTTACCCACTTGTATTTAGTCTGCTTCTGTTCTGTCTCTCATTGCTGGACGATTGATCATCATTTGTACTCTCATCTGTGAACCTCATTCTCTACTTCTGTG
Organism: Pholidichthys leucotaenia; assembly: GCA_020510985.1. NCBI lineage: Eukaryota > Metazoa > Chordata > Actinopteri > Cichliformes > Pholidichthyidae > Pholidichthys > Pholidichthys leucotaenia. The sequence continues at coordinate 164,662,343 of CM035838.1, read as the reverse complement.
TTCGCTAGGCGATGTTGGCCCAGGAACGCCAGCTGTAAGTTTTTTCTTATTTGCATTTTTGCACGTCTGCACAGTTTTTGGACTTCACTTCTTTCAGTTTTAGCTTCTTTACATTGGCTCCCAATAAAATATAGAATTGAATTCAAGATATTGCTCCTAACTTATAAAGCCCTTAACGGTATGGCTCCTTCTTATCTGCAAGAACTCATAGTTCCCTATCATCCAACCAGAGCTCTGCTCTCCCAAAAATCCAAACTACTGGTGGTCCCCAAGGTCTCCAGAAGTAGATTGGGAGGTAAAGCTTTCAGTTATCAAGCTCCCCTCCTGTGGAACCATCTTCCCAGTTCAGTTCGGGGGGCAGACACTCTCTCTTTATTCAAGAGTAAGTTGAAATCTTTTCTCTTTGATAAGGCCTGTAGTTAAAAATGTTGCCGCTGCCAGGCCTTCACTCACATGTGCAGCCTAACCAGGCTTGATACTGGAATGTCTGGCTTTGAATATTGTATTTGTTACGCTTGTTTTGATTGTAGCTACTGCCAGGCCTCCTACTTTTTACCTCTTTTTACAACCCAGCCAGTCAGGCAGATGGCCGTCCTCTATGAGCTATGGTTCCGCTCGAGGTTTCTGCCCGCTAAAGGGAAGTTTTCTTCGCCTGTGTCGCCGCAGTGCTTGCTCTTAGGGGTCTCTGCTGGGTTCTATAAATTTGAGAGCGTGGCCTAAACCCAATCTTTTCTGTAAAGTGCCTTGAGATAGCATGTGTTGTGATTTGGCGCTATATAAATAAAATTGAATTGTTAATAAATGTCATGAGTGTAATTCTTTTTTTTTTTTTTTTTGTTACTTATTTGTACCCGTAGGTAGATTTGGTTTGCAGTCTGGTGACAAGCCACCGGCTGCCGGTCGCTGCGTGCGCCCTAAACCTACATGTTTTTGGTTTGCGGGAGGAAACCGGAGAAATCCCGGAGTAAACCCACGCAACACGGGGAGAACATGCAAACTCCACACAGCTCACTGTTGGTCGGGGGCTGGGATCGAACCCACAATCTCATGATCCTCGCGATCCCCCGGCCGAGGGTTAACTGTGCTGCCACAGTGCTAAACCACTGCACCACCGTGCAGTCTTTCTGCCATGTAGGGGCGTAAACATGACATGTCCAGCATCTACCCTGAGGTTTCTACTGACACATGTGATGATATAAAACAAAACAAACCACTATAGTGGATGTGCAATGTTTGTTAATGTTATCAATCTTTTCTTGGGGGGGATGCACTTAAGTGTTTCAGTTCTTTTTTTTATTCAGCTAAATGCACTTTGTCATGTGCCAAGGTCAGCTATGACCAGGATGTGTAGTATGACCAGGATGTGTAGTATATTTTATTTTATTTTTTTATTTTGAGGAAAACAAATGCACATGTCCAGTTCTCTGGACACTTGTTTTGTCTAGAGGTTTAAATTTGAACCATACCTCAAAGACCCAGTTGGCTTTCCTATGATTTTGATGCTGGTACCAGGCTTTCCTAGGATTTTGATACTGGCACCAAGACACCCTAGGTCGCAGGTCGATGATCGATATTGTTATCGTGTCATCAGACCTGTGACCAGATGTCTTAGACACTCGGGTAAAGAGAGGTGCAGAGCTGTCAACTGATCACCACCTGGTGGTGAGTTGGATCCAATGGCAGGGGAGGATGCCATTCAGACCTGGTCGACCCAAACATACAGTGAGGGTGTGCTGGGAATGTCTGGCTGAGGCCCCCGTCCGGAAGGTCTTCAACTCCCACCTCCAGAAGAACTTCAACCATATTCCGAGGGAGTCTGGAGACATGGAGTCTGAATGGGCCATGTTCTCCACCTCCATTGTTGAAGCAGCGGCCCAGAGCTGTGGCCGCAAGGTCGTTGGGGCATCTCGTGGTGGCAACGCCCGAACCAAGTGGTGGACACCAGTGGTGAGGAGGGCCATAAAGCTGAAGAAGGAGTCCTATCAAGCTTGGTTGGCTTGTGAGACCCCGAAACAGCTGAGGTGTACCGGCAGGCCAGGCGGAGTGCAGCTCAGGTGGTTGCTGAAGCAAAAACTCAGGTATGGAAGGAGTATGGTGAAGCCATGGAACAAGACTTTCAGCCGGCCTCCAAGGGATTCTGGCAAACTGTCTGGCGGCTCAGGAGGGGGAAGCAGCTCCCTGTCCACACTGTGTATGGTGCGGATGGGGCGCTGCTGACTTCGACTGGGGATATCGTCGGGCGGTGGAAGGAATGCTTCGAGGATCTCCTCAATCCCACTGATACGCCTTCCACAGAGGAAGCGGGGCTTGTGGACGAGGGGGATGACTCGCCTATCACAGGGGCTGAGGTCACCAAGGTGATTAAAAATCTCCTTAGTGGGCGGGCCCTGGGGGTGGACGACATTCATCCTGAGTACCTCAAGGCCCTGGATGTTGTAGGGCTGTCATGGTTGACACACCTCTGCAACATTGCCTGGAGGTCGGGGGCACTGCCCTTGGCATGGCAAACCAGGGTGGTGGTTCCTCTCTTCAATAAAGGGGACTGGAGGGTTTGCTCCAACTTTAGAGGGATCGCTGTCCTCAGCCTCCCCGGGAAGGTCTATGCCAAGGTACTGGAGAGGAGAGTCCGGCCATTGGTCGAACCTCGGATTCAAGAGGAGCAATGTGGTTTTCGTCCTTGCCGTGGCACATCGGACCAGCTTTTTACCCTCTCAAGAATCCTCGAGTGTTTGTGGGAGTTTGCCCAACCAGTTTATGTGTTTGGTGGACTTGGAGAAGGCATTCAACCGCGTCCCTCGTGGCTTTTTGTGGCGGGTGCTTCGGGAATATGGAGTATCGGGCTTGTTGTTACGAGCTATTCGGTCTCTGTATGACTGTTGTGAGAGTTTGGTTCGTATTGCCAACACTCGATCGGACTCATTCCCAGTGAGAGTTGGACTCCTCCAGGGTGCCCTTTGTCACCAATCCTGTTCATAATTTTTATGGACAGGATTTCTAGGCGCAGCCAGGGAACGGAGTGTGTCAATGTTGGTGACCACAGGATATCATCTCTGTTGTTTACAGATGATGTTGTCCTGCTGGCTTCATCCAGCAATGACCTACAAGTTTTACTGGGACGGTTCGCCACTGAGTGTGAAGCGGCTGGGATGAGAATCAGCACCTCCAAGTCCGAGTCCATGGTTCTCAGCTGGAAAAGGGTGGATTGCCCTCTCCAGGTTGGGGACAGGCTCCTGCCCCAAGTGGAGGAGTTTAAGTATCTTGGGGTCTTATTCATGAGTGAAGGGAGAATGGAGCGAGAGACTGACAGACGGATCGGAGCAGCATCTGCAGTGATGCGGACGTTGTACCAGTCTGTTGTGGTGAAGAGGGAGCTGAGCTCTAAGGCAAAGCTGTCGATTTACCAGTCAATCTACGTTCCTACCCTCACCTATGGTCACGAGCTTTGGGTAATGACCGAAAGAACAAGATCGCGGATACAAGCGGCTAAAATGAGCTTTCTTCGCAGGATTGCTGGACTCACCCTCAGAGATAGGGTGAGGAGCTTAGTCATCCGGGAGAGGCTCAGAGTAGAACCGCTGCTCCTCCACATTGAAAGGAGCCAGTTGAGGTGGTTTGGGCATCTGATTAGGATGCCTCCTGGACGCCTCCCACTTGAGGTGTTTTGGGCACGTCCCATTGGGAGGAGACCCCGGGGCAGACCCAGGACTCGCTGGAGAGACTATGTCTCCCAGCTGGCCTGGGACGCCTTGATATCCTCTCTGAAGAGCTGGAGCAGGTGGCTGGGCAGAGGGAAGTCTGGGCTTCTTTTTTTTTTTTTTTTTTCACAGTATATAGCATTTTCTTTTATTGTTGAGACTTTTTATTTAGCATTTTCATTTTTCACATAAAAAACAAACAAAAAAGAAAACAAAAAAGAAAATCATAAACAAGCAGACATATATGAAATAAAATTTAGAATTTTCCTTTGTGTGTTTCAGGTACTAGATCCATTTTTTTCCATAGGCAAGTGTAAAGGGAAAGTCAATCGTTCCATCGTGTAGATTTCTTTAACAATGTCTATCCACCCTAAAAATATTGATGGTTACGCACAAGACCATTTTACTTTCACTTTTTCCCATCTACCTTTAGTGTACAATATTTTTATTTTCTGCTTTTGTTTTTTATAACATATACAAAAAAAACCTTACATATATACAGAAAACCCCTCCCTCCCAATTCCTCAAGGCTTAAAAAAAAAGAGAGACAGGGTCACCCTGCTGTGTTTCAGCTTATCCCAGACGACACATTTGTAATCACCTTATGATTTTCCAACCAAACATTTGTTGATTATTATTACTATTATTATTATTATTATTATCCCATCTAGCTACAATGCTCCGCACTGTGTGTCTATATGTATATATATATATATACTGTATATATATATATATATACTGTGTATATATATATATATATATATATATATATATATATATATATATATATATATATATATATATATATATATATATATATATATATATATATGTGTGTACATATGTATACTTGCTGCTCTTGTTTTTTCTCTTGCCTTCTGATTGTTGCTCTGAGTGTTGCTATCCCTGTGCTGTTGCAATCCTGGAATTTCCCCATTGTGGGACTAATAAAGGCTTATCTTATCTTATCTTATCTTATCTTATCTTATCTTATTATTATTATTATTATTATTATTATTACTATTATTATTATTATTATTATCCCATCTAGCTATAATGCTCCGCACTGTGTCTATATATATATATATATATATATATATATATATATATATATATATATATATATATATATATATATATATTTATATGTACATATGTATACTTGCTGCTCTTGTTTTTTCTCTTGCCTTCTGATTGTTGCTCTGAGTGTTGCTATCCCTGTGCTGTTGCAATCCTGGAATTTCCCCATTGTGGGACTAATAAAGGCTTATCTTATCTTATCTTATCTTATCTTATCTTATCTTATTATTATTATTATTATTATTGTTATTTTATTACATAATTTTCAACAAAAAGAAGAGCTCTCAATATAATCTATAAAAGGACTCCATGTCAAGGCAAAGTTCCTACGGGTTCTGCAAACATTATATCTAAGTTTTTCTAGTGCTAGAAAGGAAAGCACCTCCTTTAGCCAATGTGAGAAAGATGGGGGGTTATTTGACTTCCACTGGAAAAGAATAAGCCTGCGAGCAAGTAAAGAAGCGAATGCCAGAGCATTACCTTGATAAGCTGTGAGTTTACAATCTGGGAGTATTATGACAAAAATAGCTATGTGGGAACTGGGGATTATTTCTTGTTTGCAGATATATGAAAAGACCTCAAATATAGATCCCCAAAAATTTGTGAGAGCGGGGTACAGCCAAAACATGTGTTCTAACGAGGCTGGGGCATGGCTACATCTTGGACAGCTCGGGTCAATAGTGGGAAAGATCTTAGCAAGCTTATCCTTTGAATAGTGGAGACGGTGAAGCACCTTAAATTGAATAAGCCCGTGACGGACACACAACGAAGAAGTATGTATGCGTGTCAGACTTTCACGCCACTGCCCTTCAGAGAATTTTATCCCTAAATCTTTTTCCCATTCTGCTTTTGTTTTATCCCATGATATCGCCACTAAATTTTGTATAATCCCATAAATCGGAGAGATACGTTTCTTGGCCCAAGGATCCAAATCTAGGATTTCATCTAGTTGATTAGTCGGTGTCAACAAAGGAAAAGAGGGAAATCCTTTTTTCACAAAACTATGAATTTGAAGATATCTGAAAAAGTGGGATCTAGGTATGTCGTAAACTTTTGTAAGCATATTAAAAGAAGAAAAAGTGTTTCCCCGGAATAAATCCTTTAAAAAAACTAATCCCTGTCTACGCCAGAGGTGAAAAGCATCATCAAGCACAGAGGGTGTAAAAAACTGATTATTTGCTATTGGGCAGAGCATGCTAGCCTGAACTAACTTAAAGTGCCTTCTGAACTGGAGCCATATTTTTAGAGAGGATCTAACCACCGGATTCAATATCTGTATACGATGAGTATATGGCAACGGTGAGGATATGATGGGTAATGGATTGGACAGAAGCTCCATCTCAACCCAACTCAGACCTTCCTTATTCTTATATGTATCAATCCAATGTAAAAATTTTACCATGTTTGCTGCCCAATAATAAAAAATAAAGTTAGGTAGGCCCAAACCTCCTGCCTCCCTTGGTACCTCCAAGTACTTCCTTTTCATCCTAGGATTTGAACTGTTCCAAATGAATGATGAAATCAACCGGTCTAGTTTTTGGAAAGCTGTTTTAGATATAAATATGGGGATCATTTGGAATATATATAAAAATCTTGGCAGAATTGTCATTTTTTACTATATTTATCCAGCCTGCTAATGAAATGGGTAAGTTTGATCATTTTTTAATGTCTTGAGCTGTCCGTTCAATTAATTTTCTAAAATTATGATTATATAATCCACCTATTGAACACATAATCTTAATGCCTAGATACATAAATATATTATTTTCTAATTTAAATGAAAATCCAGAGTAATCACCATCTACATCGTTAATAGGGAATAACAAACTCTTAGAATAATTAATTTTATAGCTTGAGAGATAACCAAAATTATCTAAGATACATAATAATTTTGGTATGGTTCCTTCTGGGTTAGATACGTACACTAGTAGATCGTCTGCATACAGCGATATCTTGTGAAGTTTATTGTCCCATGAAATACCTCTCACCCCTTCTTCTTTTCTAATCGCTATGGCCAGCGGTTCAATCGCTAGGTTAAATAGGTAAGGAGAGGGGCTGCAGCCCTGTCTGCAACCCCTGTAAAGCCTGAAATAATCAGAGAGTGTGGTATTTGTCCGTACTGCTGCCATAGGGGAATCATATATTATTCTGATCCAAGCTTGAAATGATGGACCAAAACCAAATCTTTCTAAAACAGCTAATACTGTAAGTATTGTCACTCGACACAATCGAACGCCTTTTCGGCATCTAACAAAATCACTATTTCTGTTTCTTCGGATGTATGTGGCATATACAGTATATTCAGAAGACGACGCATGTTATAAAAAGATTGCCGGCCGGGTATAAAACCAGTTTGGTCATTGTTCACAATTGATGCTATAACTGTCTCAATGCGAGTGGCCAGAATTTTTGTAAGAATTTTATAGTCACAATTTAACAAACTTATTGGGCGATATGAGCCGCATAGTAAGGGGTCTTTATCTTTTTTAAGCAGAATCGATATAATTGCCTGCGTCATGGTCTGGGGTAATTTCTGTTGGTGAAAAATATCAGTGTATACTTGTTTAAGAATTGGAGCCAACTTAAGTGCAAATTCTTTATAAAATTCAATAGAGAAGCCATCGGGGCCTGGGGCTTTATTACTCTGCATAGATCTTATTGCTTGTAACATTTCTGCTGTCGATATTTCTCTGTCCATTTGTACGCGGTCCTCTGGCGTAATTTTTGGAATAATCAGACCATCTAAAAATTTGGATACATGTGAAAAATCTCTGGAGATTTCAGGAGAGTAACGACTAATATAAAATTGTTTAAATTGGTCATTTATATCATCTGGGTTGGCGGTTTCTGTTCCTAATGATGTGCAGATTTTAAGAATGGTGTTGGCAGCCGCAGATTGTCTAATCTGGTACGCCAATAATTTCCCCGCTTTCTCTCCATGTTTGTAAAAAGTCTGTTTGGATTTGAAAAACAATCACTTTGTATGTTTAATAGACATATTATCGAATTCTGTTTTTAAAAGTAACTTTTTTATATATAATTCAGGGGTAGGAGAAGCAGCATATAGACAATCTGTTTCTGCTATATTCTGAGATAGTTCTATCATATGTTGTTTGTTTTTTTCTCTCATATGCAGTATATGAAATTATTTGGCCTCTGAGATAAGCTTTGAGTGCTTCCCAAATCACAGATAATTGAACATCAGGAGTTTGGTTGATCTCCATAAAATCTACGATTTGTTGTGAAAGGAAGTTTTTGAAGGAGCCCTTAAAAAGCAGGAGAGGGTCAAACCGCCAGGTGCGCTGGGGTCTAGGGCAATCTGGGAAGCTCATATCTAATTGTACGGGGCTATGATCAGAGATCACAATAGCATTATATTGGCACCCCTTAACCATGGAGGAGGTTCTGCCATCTAAAAGAAAAAAATCAATTCTAGAGTAAGTGATGTGCAGGGGAGAAAAAAGAGAATTGTTTTGTAGTTGGATTATTTTTCCTCCAAGGGTCAAAAAGAGCATACGAATCCATAAACAACTGAATGACCCTACCTGCCCTTGAAATCTTACTGTTGGGTCTTGGATTGGATCTATCTTAAAAAGGGTGTAATACACAGTTAAAGTCTTCCCCCAGTATCAGTAGATAATCGTTAAGATCAGGGAGGGTTATTATAAAATTACTGACGAAAGAGGGATCACCCCAGTTTGGCCCATAGATATTCGCTAGAACCACTCATGTACCAAATATATTGCCCATGACCACTACATACCTTCTACGAGGGTCAGAGATGGTTGATGAAGAGATAAATGGAACACACTTCTTGATCAGAATGGCTGTGCCCCGTGCTCTGCTCTCATATCTAGAACTAAAAATCTGTCCAATCCAGGCTTTTTTTAGTCTCACATGTTCGGTTGATAGGAGGTGTGTTTCCCGTAGAAACACAATATCAGAACCAAAAGATTTTATATGTCCCAGAACCCTATTACATTTCACAGGATTATGAATTCCTTTCGCATTCCAACTCAGGAAACGAAGAGAGCTTAGCGTATGAGTGTCAGACATTGAACCTTTATCAAAACACAAAAAAAGAAAAGCAAGTGATCCTGTCTACAAACAAACAAGAAAAAAAAAATAAATAAAGCCTTGAGACCCCATGCCGATCCAACAAATCCTTCAGAATCGCATTTCCCTTTGCTGGTATGACACAGTCAATGTACATAGAAAAAAGAAAAAAAACCTCTCCTAGTGGGCCTTGACTAGGGTACACAGTCCACAGATATGAATAATAGGAAAACTGGAGAAAAAAATATGTTGCACTTAGAATATGGGACATTTTAAATTTCAACCCTTGGATTAACATTTTCGGCCTAGCTCTCTGATGGTGGGTAAAGTTAAATTAAACTTTCTGCTATAATATCTAAAAAGGGTGGGGGAGAAGGGGAAAACAATTCAATCCAGAAGCACTTTGGGGTTGATCCATTCTTTGTCCATTCTTTGTCTTCATTTAGTTCATTTTTTTTCTTTTCTTTTCCCCCTTCCTTTCTCTACTTCCCCCTCCCTCCCCTCCTCTGCGCTCTAAGTAGAAACAGCAGATCACTAGTCCAGTCACCTAAATAATCTTATTCATTTTAGCCACACACTCTTATGCTTACACCCATCAAAAAAAAAATAATTAAAAATTAAACAAAAAAATTTAAAAAAATAAATAATTATACATATATACAATACATATACGTACATATATACACAACAAAAAAAAGAAACAAAAAAGGAGTAATAAAAAAGGGATAAATCTACAGTGAGAGAATTAATCAACTTATAAGAAAACCTGGACTTCTAAGAAACTTTACAAAAAAAAGAAAATTCAAATTTCAAAAATTCAAATAAAAAAATCATATTTTTAAAACCGTGTCGAAAAAAAATTATAAAAAAATAAGGGGAAAGTAAGGGAGACATATATATAGAACAATTGTTTTTAGAAAAAAATAAAATAAAAACAAAATTAATTAATTTAAACTGAGAAAAATATGACAATTTCTTGGATGCAAGGAATTTTAAACAGCATTACCAATGGGGGGCACGTTATAAAAGATAGGAAAGACTACTAGGTGAGATCATCGATTGTTTGTTAGTTACCGTTCCATCTGGAGAACCGTACCAGTCGCTGTCCTTTAGCCATCTGCGCCCGTTGACAGCCGGAGTCCGTAAACCACTACCAACACTTTGCGTTCTTCTTTAATAATTCCGTGGTGTCATGTTTTATGGCTGCAAGTTTTCCCTGGCATAATCAGTCGCTGCAGATGGGTCCTCAAAGCGTTTATCCAACCCAGATGGTAAAGTAATGCAGAAAACCGCCGGGAAGAGGAGCCCGTACTTGACGCCCTGGCAGCCCCGAAGGAGCCACTTGGCTTCAGAGAAGGCCGCTCTCTTCTTCGCCACGGCAGCCATATAGTTCGGGAAAATGCTCACTCTCCTACCTTGGAGGTTAAGCGGAGCCAAACGTGATGCTCTACGGAGGACCTCCTCTCTCTCCTGAAGATAATGGAATTTTGCCACAGTCACCCTAGGGGGTTCTCCCTCCTTAGGTGAAGGGCGTAGGCTGCGATGGGCCCGATCCAACGTCGGGGTGAAGTCAAGTTTCAATAGCTCCTGTAGGGTCCTAGCAACAGTCACCGTGGGCCTCTGGCCTTCACTGTTCTCCAGCCCCTCCTTTACACCAGTGATTTGTAAATTGCACCGACGTTGTCACCCCTCCAGGTCTTCCAACTTCAGGCTCAGTGCGGCAACTTCTGATTTTAGCTGGCCAACGTCTCCTTTGATGCCAACCGTCTTATCCGAATACGTATTTAGGCCATCATCCAGGTCTCCTAAACAGGTCTCTTGCCTTGCCATATCCTGTGCAATAGAATCCATTTTTGCATCCAAATCTTTCAACTTTAAATCTATATGCGCCAATATCCTGCTTTCACTGATCACAATAGCAGCCATCACCTCGGACAGATTGGCCAGTTCCCCCTCAGAGGCCTTAATTAAGGCGGAGGCTTTAGCGGCCTGCTCTTTACCGGATTTATTCCTGCTCATGGCACCTTCAGAAAAGTCGTTAGGAGGATATAGTAAGGTCGAAATTCGGGTGCCTAAGCATTTTAGTCTGGTGTATATTCAGCCCAGTTTATCTAAAATTGGTCAAAAAATGTTGAAATATTCATTAAAAGTTCACCCTAGCCAGGAGCCCAGTAGAAACACGTCCTCACATGATACTGCTCACCAGCAGAGTCTGGGCTTCTTTGCTTGAACTGCTGCCTTCGCGACCTGGACCTCCGGAAAAGCGGTGGAAGATGAATGGATGGATGGATGGATGGATGGATGGATGGATAGATGAAAAACAAATGTTAATGCTACTAACAGTGCAGATTGAGTTTTTATGCACTTTGAGATGTGCCTGAGTAAGATGTGATCAAAATGTTTTTTTACACAATTTTATTTTTTCATTCTATTTATTTAATTGTTGTTCAAGAGGAAAACTATTTCTACTACTTCAAGTTCTGCTCAACCTCAGCACTGTTATTATGTTTTTATGCACTTCTGATGTGTCTTCGTCATGTGCAGAGCACACATTTAAAACCAAGACAATGAATAAAAAGTGCATATTTTTCATCATATTGATCTGCGTTGGTTTGAAAGTTGTCATATCCAACAAATAGCTGAACATGTGCGGCCCAGTTATGTCTTGATTTCAAATTGTGGCCAAACTGATTTTGTAACTGAATAGCCCTGCAGTAGAAGATGGATGGGTGGATGAATAAAGTTATATCATAACCTAATTTTTAAAACTCTCTCCATCAAAATGATGAGCAAAGATAAATTCCGGACGATAATTAACAAAAGAAGCCAAGAAGAAAAGGAAATATGATGAAGCTTTGCTTGCTCATGGATTAATTGTAGGTGTGGGGGGCAAGTAAATAGCTGTGTGGGTTTGGTAATGTCTGGCTCCCCAAAATGGGGAATTAAAAAAAGTTTAAGAGCCATTGGTATAAATGAAAAAAAAAAAAAATCAGCTCATTACAATGACCAGTCTCTGAACTTTTATTGCTGACATGGGCTTCACCTGGCAAACAAGACTAAATGATACAGCTCCTCAGCTGTACAATTCTTGTTTAAAAGCAGCCTATTTTGCACATTTAGTGCTGTTTATTTTTTTTTTTTTTTTTTTTTTATTTTGTATACTTTATTGATCCCCAGAGGGGAAATTGAGGGCATCCACCTGGATGGATGAAGCAGCCATGGTACGGTGCTATCCCTTAACCATTCACACACACATTCACACCTAGGGCCACTGTAGAGTCTCCAATTAACCTAACCTTTACAGCCTTTTAATGCAGTCTTACCATGCAAAACACTCCAGTGCACACTGTCACTGCTGCTCCCACTAGTGGCTTGGCTCCCTCACTCTTGCTCTATGCACTATCACTTGCAGAGAGCGGCACTAGGTTTCGATTAGAAACTGGTGGACTTTAGTGGATTCTATAAATGCATTTAAGAATGCGGTTCCAAATGTGATATAAATAAATAATTGATTTTTGAAAATGGACTGGTGGGCCGCAGTGGATGAGGGGGCAGGCTGCCAGTTGCCCATCCCTGCTCTAAATGATCAGGCCCTTTGTTATTTTTAAACCTTTATTTATACAGGGTAGTTCAATTGACAGGCAACCTCTTTTTTTCAAGGATGCTCTGTTCACATTCACACAGTTACACATTACACCAGGAAGCTGCCCAGTAGAACCGCAGACTAACCTGTGGCCACTGGGCAGCTCCACTGGAGCAGTTGGGATTAAGTGCCTTGCTCAAGGACACCACAGTGGGGTTAAGGAGGGTGGGGAAAACACTGCTATGTTATCTGTCCCACCCAGATCTAATCCTGCCGGTTCAGGGATCAAACCTTTTTTTAAAAGATCCGATAGTACCTTATCAACCTAACAGAGCACTGCGCTCCCAAAATGCAAGACTACTTGAAATACCTAGAATCTCTAAAAGTACAGTGTGAGGTAGAGCTTTCAGTTATCAGGCTCCTCTCCTATGGAACCAGCTGGATTTGGGAGACAGTCTCGATCTCTCTTTTTAAGAATAGAGTTAAAACCTTCCTTTTTGACATAGCCTGTATAGTTAGGGTTGGGTCAGGTGACCCTGAGCCCTCCCTTAGTTAAGATAAGATAAGATAAGATAAGATAAGATAAGCCTTTATTAGTCCCACAATGGGGAAATTCCAGGATTGCAACAGCACAGGGATAGCAACACTCAGAGCAACAATCAGAAGGCAAGAAAAAAAAAAAAAAAAAAAAAAAAAAAAAAAAAAGTTAATAGTTAATGCTACTAATAGGTTTAGACAGCTGGGGGACCTCCCATGATGCACTGAGCTTTCACTTCTGTTTGTTCTCTCCCATAGATACAGTCCCTGTCATGCTGTTTGCTCTCTACGTGTCTGTTCTTCTTCTCTATCCCCTCACCCCCCAGCCAGTCACAGCAGATGACTGCCCCTTCCTGAGCCTGGTTCTGCTGAGTGTTTGTTCCTGCTAAAAGGGAGTTTTTCCTCTCCACCACCACAAAGTGCCGCTCACAGGTTGTCTGATTGCTGTGGGTTTTTCTGTAATTGTTGGGTGTTCCCCTACAGTTTGAAAGTGCTATGAGATGACTGTTGGGAATTTACGCTATATCTAACTAACTAATTAACCTGCACTTACAGTATATAGCGCTTTTCTAGTCACAAAGACCACTCAAAGCACTTTCACTAGCACTAACCCTCTATTCTAAGGGCCTATAGGAAACAGATATCTAGGGACAATTTAGAACAACCAATTAACCTAACATGCATGTCTTTGGATTGTGGGAGGAAACCGGAGCCCCCGGAGTAAACCCACGCAGCACAGGGAGAACATGCAAACTCCACACAGAAAGGTTCCAACCCCTGCCAGCCTGGGGATTCGAACCAGGAACCTTCTAGCTGTAAGGCAACAGTGCTAACCACTGCACCACCGTGCTGCCCATAAATAAAGTTAAGCTGAACTGAATTTGTTTTTTTAGAAAGCTTGGGATCAGTCCGCCAAGGTCTCCGCCTTTGACCGCCACCTAATCCACATAGCACCGGACCCCCATGATCCCTCCTGCAGGTGGTGAGCCCACTGGAGGGCGGACCTATGTAACTCCTTCGGGCTGAGCCCGGCCGGGTCCCATGGGTGGAAACCCGGCCACCAGACGCTAGCCTTCAAGCCCCTCCCCCAGGCCTGGCTCCAGGGTGGGGCCCCGGTAACCCCATACCGGGCAAGGTACACTGAATTCTTGATATAGAATTTATCATAACAGTCTGTTGGATCGTTCTTAGTCTGGTCCTTCACCCAGGACCAGTTTGTCTTGGGTGACCCTATCAGAGGCAAATTGCCCCGGACAACATAGCTCCTGGGATCACTGGGGCATGCAAACCCCCCCCCACCACGATAAGGTGACGATCCATGAGGGGATGCCTCCTGGACGCCTCCCACTTGAGGTGTTTCAGGCACGTCCCACTGGGAGGAGACCCCAGGGCAGACCCAGGACTCGGTGGAGAGACTATAAAGTCTCCCAGCTGGTCTGGGAATGCCTTGGTATCCTCTCTGAAGAGCTGGAGCAGGTGGCTGGGGAGAGGGAAGTCTGGGCTTCTCTGCTTGAACTGCTGCCTCCGCGACCCGGACCTCCGTAAAAGTGGTAGAAGATGGATGGATGGATGGATGGATGGATGGATGGATGGATGGATGAACTGAATTTGCCTCACCAGTTTATTGTGGTACAGTGTACTAAAAGAGTCTCCTTCCAAAATGCCAAAGTGTGTGTGGTGTTCTGTAAAGACAGGTCAAGTGCTCTGTGAAAGGAAAAAAAGGTACAGAATGCTTCCAACAACAACAAAAGAAAAAAACATTATGTGGACATGCAGCTTAATAACAAAAAATCTTAACATTCATTCATTCATTCATCTTCTTCCGCTTAATCCTTTTCGGGTAGCGAGGGGGCTGGAGCCTATCCCAGCATCTTTGGGCGAGAGGCAGGATACACCATGGACAGATCGCCAGTCCATCGCAGGGCCAACACAGAGAGACAGACAACCATTCGCTCTCACAGTCATACCTAAGGACAATTTAGAATCCCCAGTTTGATGCCAGTTAACCTAACTTGCATGTTTTTGGCATGTGGGAGGAAACCGGAGAAATCCCGGAGTAAACCCACGCAGACACGGGGAGAACATGCAAACTCCACACAGATCACTGTTGGTCGAGGGTTGGGATCGAACCCAGGATCCCCCGGCCAAGGGTGAGTTGCTGTGCTGCCGCAGTGCTAACTACTCCGCCACTGCGCCACCCCACATTCAGTTCAATTCAACTTTATTTAAATAGCACCATTTCACAACAACAGTCATCTCATAGCACTCTCAAACTGAAGGGGAAAACCCCACAACTGTAGAAAGGCCCCAGCAATCAGGTGATCTCTTGTGAGCAAGCACTTGGCGACGGTAGAGAGGAAAATCTCCCTTTTAGCAGGAAGAAAACTCCAGCAGAACCAGGCTCAGGGAGGGGCAGTCATCTGCTGCGACTGTCTGGGGAGTGAGGGGATAGAGAAGAAGAAGAAAAGAACAGACATATGTATATGCATAGACATATGTATATATGCATATACATATGAACAGACATATGTATATGCATACGGGCGGTACCACTCATGAGACGAACCAGATTCCATACAAAATGTTAAAAATTTTGCTTTGGCTTCGTCTTTAAGGGGTTGCTGTTCCAGTTAAAAGTCTCAAGCGTTGAAGAGTCCAGCTTTGCATAAAACGGCCAAGTCAGTACACCTCTAAAGGCTCAAAGTCGCTAAGATAATCCAGAGATCCAAGCACTGGCACTTATTAGACTACTACATCATAGTCAGGCAGAGAGACAGAAGGGATGTATTGGACACCAGAGCAATGAGAGGCGCAGACTGTGGCACTGATCATGTTATGCTGAGATCTAGATTAAAGATTTGCAGACGAAAACAGCACTGCAGGATGGGTGCGAAGCCACCACGGAAGCTAAACACTAGTGCACTGAAAGGCCAAAAGAAGCAGGAAGAACTTACACAGGAAATGGATGAAAACTTGAAAGACTGGGACAGCAACAACTCAGAGAATGACATAGAAGAGAAACGGGCAACACTGAAGGATACGGTGTATCAGACTGCGAGTGATGTATTAGGCTACCCTGAGAGGAAACATCAAGATTGGTTTGATGAGCATGATGAACACCTGAAGAAACTACTAGAAGCGAGGAATACAGCTAGGTAGGAAAACCTACAGTGTAACACAAGGTCAAAGAAGAAGAAATACTCAAAGGCTCAGAGTGAGATACAGAAGTACACCAGAGAGATGAAGTCCAACTGGTGGGATGAAAAAGCAGAGAAACTTCAAACTGCAGCAGACAGGAAGGACATGAAAACATTCTTCACAGGTTTGAGAGAAATCTATGGCCCTAAACCAAGAGGATTGATCCAACTAAAGGCTATAGATGGTGAAACGGTTTTGCAGGAGAAAGACAAGATCCTGGGCAGATTTGCAGACCACTTTGACCATCTACTAAACAACCCTGGAGATCTCACTGAAGAGGCTAAAGAAGCTCTAGTGCAACGACCAGCTGTATCAAGTCTGGATGAACCACCAAATTTTGATGAACTAATGGCAGCTATCAGGACAACACAGGATGGTAAATCTCCAGGAAGGGATGGAATTCCAGCAGAAGTGTGGAAATTTGGTGGTGTTCAGCTGACCAACTGCCTGCACAAGCTCATCTAAGAGATATGGGATGCCCAGAAAGTACCTCAAGACTGGAAGGATGCAAGTATTGTGCCTTTGTTCAAGAAAGGTGACAGGAAGGATTGTGGAAATTACCGAGGTATATCACTACTAGCCACTGTTGGTAAGATTCTCTCACGTGTACTACTTAACAGACTCAATGAACACATCTTGCAGAATGTACTACCCGAAACCCAGTGCAGCTTTAGAAGTGGAAGAAGCACAATGGACATGATTTTCTGCTTGAAGCAGGTTCAAGAAAAGTGTATCGAACAGAACATGCTGCTTTATGTAGTCTTCATAGACTTCAGTAAAGCCTTCAATACTGTTTCGCGACAAGTACTTTGGCAGGTACTCAAGAAATATGGTTGTACAGAGAAGTTTGTCAGCCTGATCGAGGCACTCCATACAGGTATGCAAGCAAACGTGGCAATGAGTGGTTCAGTATCTAAAGACTTTTCAGTAAGCAACGGGGTGAAACAAGGGTGTGTACTGGCACCTACACTCTCCTCGCTATATCTGGCAGCCATGCTTGAGGTGGCCTTCAAAGACACTTCAGAAGGAGTATACATTCAAACAAGGAAAGAAGCAGACTTGTTCAATGTGGCACAGTTTAAAGCCAAGAGTAAGACATCAATAAAGATAGTAAGAGAAATGCTCTTTGCCGACGACAGTGCTCTAGTTGCACACAGCGTGGAAGATATGCAATCTTTAGTGGAGAAATTTGCAAGAGCAGCTAGCCAATTCAGCCTCCAAATCAACATCAAGAAGACAGAGGGCCTTTATCAACTACCAAAGTTCCAATTATCAACATCACTACCAGAAGAGATCAGCATTGGTACAGAGCCACTAGTCAAGTGCAAGACTTTCAAGTACCTAGGGAGTACTGTTTCAGAGAATGCTAGGCTGGAGGATGAGCTATCTCTCAGAATGGGAAGAGCAAGCGCTGTGTTCGGAAACTTGAGGGAGAGACTGTGGAACAATCAACATGTGTCAATCCGTGTGAAATGCAAAGTGTACAGAGCGACAGTACTGGCTACTCTATTGTACGGTGCTGAAACTTGGACTGTCTACAGAGTGCAGGTGAAGAAACTCCACGCGTACATGATGAGACACCTTCGAGCCATAATGAACATCTCATGGAAAGACAAGATAACCAACATAGAAGTGTTGAAACGAGCTGGTCTACCATCAATGGAGGACATGCTAATACAGATGAGCCTGAGATGGCTCGGACATGTTGAGAGGATGGACCACCAGCGTCTCCCTCAGCAGTTACTCTACTCACAGTTATGCGAGGCCAAACGCAATCAGGGTAGACCAAGGCTCAGATTTAAAGACACTGTAAAAAGAAACTTGAAGAAGTTGGACATAGACAGGAGTTCCTGGCAGCAGAAGGCTAAGGACAGAGCTGTGTGGAGGAATCTGATCAGACCTAAATGAAACAGTCATTGTCGCCCATGACAGACTGCTATGATGATGATGATGATGATGATGATGATGACGGGCGGTGCGGTGCCAGAGTAGTTAGCACTGTGGCAGCACAGCAACTCACCCTTGGCCATGGGATCCCGGGTTCGATCCCAGCCCCTGACCAACAGTGATCTGTGTGGAGTTTGCATGCCCTCCCTGTGTCTACATGTTTACTCCGAGATTTCTCCGGTTTCCTCCCACAGGCCAAAAATATGCAGGTTTGGTTAATTGGAGACTCTAAAGTGGCCCTAGGTGTGAATGTGTGTGTGAATGGTGAAAGGATAGCGCTGTACTGTGGCTGCTTCATCCATCCAGGTGGATGCCCTGAAGTTCCCCTCTGGGGATCAATAAAGTATACAAAAAAAAAAAAAAAATATGTGACCCATGCTGGCAAAATGAGTCACTTTGAGGAAATTATCAAAACTGAGGTAACATTTTTTTTTCCATATTCTGTATTGAAAGACCTTCAAAATGATATCTAATTTGTAGGAAGTGCGCAAAAATGGACCCGGAAAAAGATGATTTGTTTATATTTTGGCTAGGTTTTAAACTCGCATTCGATCGTCGGGAGTTACGTCTTCCACAAAAACATATATATTTTTAGAAAGTACGTTTTCTAAGCTTTCCAGTGATACCAGGCACTCATGATTTTTTTCTCAGGACTTGCTGCTAGCAAACAAAGAGAGTCATGATTTATGATTTCTCCTGCCTGCAGCTCGTAATGACACGGTGCGCATTCCAACTCATTTTGCCAGCACGGGTCACATATACAGAGCAAACAGCATGACAGGTACTCAATCTATGAGAGAGAACAAACAGATGTCAATGATCAGCAAAAACATTTCATTGAGAGTAAAGAAAGGAGCGAAGCCCAGTACATTCTTGGAGATCCCCCAGCTATCTAAACCTATTAGCAGCATAACTAAGGGAGGGTTCAGGGTCACCTGATCCAACCCTAACTGTAGGCTATGTCAAAAAGGAAGGTTTTAACCCTATTCTTAAAAACAGAGATTGAGTCTGACTCCCGAATCTACATTGGCAGCTGGTTCCAAAGGAGAGAAGCCTGATAACTGAAAGCTCTGCCTCCCATTGTACTTTTGGAGATTCTAGGTATTCCATTTTGGGAGTGTAGTGCTCTGTTAGGATGATAAGGTACTATCAGGTCTTTTAAATAACAAGGTGCTGATTATTTAGAGCTTTGTAAGTGAGGAGAAGGATTTTAAACTTAATTCTAAATTCTATGGTAAGCCAATGAAGGGAGGCCAAAACCGGAGAGATATGATCTCTCTTTGTAGTACCTGCTAAAACTCTTGCTGCAGCATTTTGGATCAGGTGAAGACTTTTTAAAGATGTGTTTGGACAGCCTGATAATAAAAGTTACAATAATCTAATCTAGAGCTAACAAAACCGTGGATTAGTTTCTCAGCATCACTCTGAGACAAGATGCTCCTAATCTTGGCAATATTACGCAAATGATAGAAGGCAGTCTTAGAAACAAGTTTAATATGTACAGAGGTGAACAAAATTGTTGGTACCCCTCTGTTAATGAAAGAAAAACCCACAATGGTCACAGAAATAACTTGAATCTGACAAAAGTGGTAATAAATAAAAATTCTATGAAAATTAACCAATGAAAATCAGACAATGCAATCACTGCAATCAAACGATTTCTGTAACTGTCAATGAGACTTCTGCACCTCTCAGCAGGTATTTTGGCCCACTCCTCATGAGCAAACTGCTCCAGTTGTCTCAGGTTTGAAGGGTGCCTTCTCCAGATGACATGTTTCAGCTCTTTCCACAGATGTTCAATAGGATTTAGATCAGGGCTCATAGAAGGCCACTTTAGAATAGTCCAATGCTTCTCTCTTAGCCATTCTTGGGTGTTTTTAGCTGTGTGTTTTGGGTCATTATCCTGTTGCAAGACCCATGACCTGTGACTGAGACCAAGCTGTCTGACACTGGGCAGCACATTTTTCTCTAGAATACCTTGATAGTCTTGAGATTTCATTGTACCCTGCACAGATTCAAGACACCCTGTGCCAGATGCAGCAAAACAGCCCCAGAACATAAGAGAACCTCCTCCATGTTTCACAGTAGGGACAGTGTTCTTTTCTTGGTATGCTTCATTTTTGTGTCTGTGAACATATTGCTGATGTGCCTTGCCGAAAAGTTCCAGTTTTGTCTCGTCTGTCCATAGGACATTCTCCCAGAAGCTTTGTGGCTTGTCAACATGCAGTTTGGCAAATTACAGTCCGGCTTTTTTATGATTTGTTGTCAACAGTGGTGTCCTCCTTGGTCGTCTCCCATGAAGTCCATTTTGGCTCAAACAATGACGGATGGTGCAATCTGACACTGATGTACCTTGACCTTGGAGTTCACCATGCACCATGAATGTGTTTAGAGGTTGTTCTGGGCTCTTTTGTTACCATTCGTATTATCCATCTCCTCCTGTGGCCATGTCCAGGGAGGCTGGCTACAGTCCCGTGGGTCTTAAATTTCTGAATAATATGTGCAACTGTTGTCACAGGAACATCAAGCTGCTTGGAGATGGTTTTATAGCCTTTACCTTTAACATGCTTGTCCATAATTTTCTTTCTAATCTCCTGAGACAACTCTCTCCTTTGCTTCCTCTGGTCCATGTTTAGTGTGATACACACCATGTCACCAAACAGCACAGTGACTACTTGTCACCCTTTAACTAGGCCGACTGACTGATTACAAGTTTGTAGACACCTGTGATGTTAATTAGAGGACACATTTTGGTTGAACATGTCCCTATGGTCACATTATTTTCAATCTTTTCTAGGGGTACCATCATTTTTGTCCAGGCCTGTTTCATGAGTTTGTTTTTTAAAATAATTCTGTTGAACCACAATTCAAAAACATTGTCTGATTTTCATTGGTTAATTTTCATAGAATTTTTATTTATTACCACTTTTGTCAGATTCAAGTTATTTCTGTGACCATTATGGATTTTTCTTTCATTAACAGAGGGGTGCCAACAATTTTGTCCACGTCTGTAAATTAAAGAACAGATCTTGATCAAAAATAATTCCAAGGTTCCTCACAGAACTATTAAGAGAAAGAGTAACCACATCCAAACTAAGAATTTGATTTGGGAAGGTATTTCTATGGCTTTTAGAACCAATTAGATTGACTTCAGTCTTATCTGAATTTAAAGCAAGAAATCCAAGATCAAATTTCCTTAAGACAAGCCTCTAATTTGGCTAGTTGTTTACTGTCTTGTGGCTTCAACGTTTCCATTGACTCTAAATGAAACAGTTTTCACTGTTGTCTCTACTGATACTTGAGGAAAGGATTTCAAAATTTTGAAGATATTAATTATCACTGTTAACATATTGTATAAAACACCATCCTGTCAGGGGAGCATAATTTTTGAATCATGCTCCACCCTTTGAGATTGTTTGTTTATTGTTATGGTTTATTCTGTTTAGGCATTAGTCTATATTTTAGTATGGTCTAGCTTCTTAGCGCTTACATCCCTCATGTCTTGTCTACCTTGTCTGTTTAGTTATCTTGTTTTATTTTTGACCTTGGGTCTTATTTACCTAGCTAGCTAGATAGATAGATAGAGAGATGTACTTTATTGATCCCAAACTTGGAAATTACAGTGTAACAGCAGCATGACAGTTGACGACCAGAATGACAGAGACACACACAGCATAAAAGAAAAAAAAAGGATTACCCATGGAAAGTAAAATGTCATGGCAGCCGTTGGGTCGTCATCAGCTCCGGCTGCGCACACACCTGCCACCAATAACCAGCAGGCCTTAAAAGCCGGTGTCACTGACTGCTCAGCACGGAGTCTGTCTACTTCACCACGCAACGTGTCACGGACTCGACCTCTAGCCAGAGCATCCACGACGCATCATCGTCAAGCCTCGTCACGTAAGCCACAGAATAACACACCTTGTCAGAGTATTCTCCCCTGTGCACAGGTGGACCTCCCTGGCTGCGGACTTGTCTCCCTTAGCAATGGGGCTTCTCTTCCTCTTCCTCGGATCTCCTCATCATCATCACAGCACCAAGCCCCACGCTCACCTAGCCACATTAAGCCACGGAGCAGGCAAGAGTCTCCCTGCGCCACCTGCAAGTAAGCAGCGCACTTCGTTACATCTTCTTACTGCGAGCTGCATTAATCCCCCTGTGCTTGTGTGTTTCCAGGGTTGCCAGGTCGCAGCGGGACTCACTCAGCTCCAGCTGTCCTCCAGCGTCACACTCACCCACACGTCCACACACATAACACACATTGATTTAATAAATAATTGTCAAACGGTCTTACTCGTGTCTGTGTCTGTCTCCTGGGTCAAGCAGTCACGTCATAAAACTGCCTAAATAAGTTGAAGACACTGTCATCTACCTGCTGCAACAAGCCCATTTGCACCTGGATGGCAGAGGAGACACTGTGAGAATCACGTTCTTTGATTTTTCCAGTGCCTTTAATACCATTCAGCCACTGCTGCTGGGTGAGAAGCTGCGGGGGATGAGGGTTGACAGCTCTATGATCTCTTGGATTACTGACTACCTAACAGGCAGGCCGTAGTTTGTCCGGCTGGGCAGTGTCTTGTCTGATGTGGTGGTTAGTGATACAAGAGCTCCACAGGGGACTGTGCTTTCTCCCTTTCTCCTCCCCTTATACACCACTGACTTTCAGTACAACACTGGGTCATGCCACCTACAGAAATTCTCTAATGACTCAGCTGTTGTTGGGTGTATAAGAGGGGGAGAGGAGGGATAATACAGGGCCTGGGTAGACAGATTTGTGGAGTGGACCGAGCAGAATCGCCTGAGGCTGAACGTCAGCAAGACCAGAGAGATGGTGATTGACTTCAGGAAAAAGGGGACGCCTTCACAGTCATTGCAGATTAGGGGGGAGGATGTGGAGGTAGTGGAGGACTACAAATACCTGGGTGTCATGATCAGCAATGGACTGGACTGGAAATCTAACACTGATGCTGTATACAAGAAGGGGATGAGCAGACTCTACTTTCTGAGGAAGCTGAGATCCTTCAACGTGTGCAACAGGATGCTGGAGCTTTTCTACCAGGACACTGTTGCCAGCACCATCTTCTTTGCTGCCGTCTTTTGGGGTAGCAGTATCAGAACCAGCAACACCACCAAACTTGACAAGATTATCAAAAGGGCTCACTCTGTAACTGATCTCAGACCAGAGACCTCTGAGACTGTGGTGGAGAGGAGGACACTGAACAAAGTGCGATCCATCATGGACAGTCCTGATCACCCCCTCCACCATACACTGGACTGATAGCAGAGCACTTTCTCCGGCAGACATCTATCTATCTATCGATCTATCTATCTATCTATCTGAATTGTACTCACTGTACAATGCAGGACTATCAGGTGCAGGGTGCAATGTGAAGTACCAATTAGACTGCAAGGTGCAGTACAGCAGCATACTTATGACCAGAATTCAACATCAGAGTGAGTTATTGTACAGTGAAATGGCATGGGGCAGGAAAGATTTCCTATACCTGACCGTTCGGCAGCGAAGCTGTAGCAGTCTGCTGGAGAAAGTGCTCCGCTGTCTGTCCAGTGTGTGATGGAGTGGGTGATCAGGATTGTCCATGATGGATCACAGTTTGTTCAGTGTCTTCTTCTCCACCACTGTCTCAAAGGTCTCCGGCCTGAGACCAATTACAGAGCCAGCCCTCTTGATAATCTTGTCAAGTCTGTTGGTGTCACTGGCTCTGATACTGCTACCCCAACAGACAACAGCAAAGAAGGTGGTGCTGGAGACAACGGCCTGGTAGAAAAGCTCCAGCATCCTGTTGCACACGTTGAAGGATCTCATCTTCCTCAGAAAGTAGTAGTATTTTGTCTGGACTTTGATCGGCGTCCTGAAAGGCCTTACTTCCCTGCTTGGGACTTTGGTCGGCCTCCTGAAAGAATTTTGCCTCTTGGACTATGTTCTGTTCCCTGTTTACGCTCCCTGTGAAGACTAAATTAGAAAAATAAAGGGTTCCCTTGTGTTTAATATGAAAAGAAGTAATGTTTGGTAAGGTGCTGTTATCCTTGGTGTGATGCTGAAAATGAAAGGGGGAAAGGAATTGTTCTTCTGTGTATTAACAAAGGAAAGAAATCCTCTACTCTTGTGTTGTATAAATTAAAAGAAAGTGGGGAGAAATGAATGGACCCCTTTTGTGGTTAATATAAAAAGAAAGAAAAGAATGTTTTGAGTGAAACTTTGTTCTCCTCAGTACTAGATTAAAGTAAATTACAAAAGGAGAAGGAAAATAATTTCTCTCCCCTGGTTTTTCCTGTCTCTGACTCAGGCCTTTTGTTTGAGCTCTCCTCCCTGAACCCATCCTCCCACCCACGAGTTTCATTGAACTTGTTTTGTTAGGTGTGTCTGGAATCTGCCCCTCAAAAGGTGGTGGGTGGGTGGGGGGGGACTCTGTCAGGGGAGCATGATTTATGGACCATGCTCCACCCTTTGAGATTGTTTGTTTATTGTTATGGTTTGTTCTGTTTAGGCATTAGTCTATATTTTAGTATGGTCTAGCTTCTTAGCGCTTACAGTACATCCCTTGTGTCTTATCTACCTTGTCTGTTTAGCTATCTTGTTTTATTTTTTATCTTGGCTCTTATTTTGAAGTACTTCCTTTCTTGTCCTTGTTTAGTTTTATTTTTGTGGTGTTCCTTTCCGGATAGTCGTTATAATTCATAATTTACACTTTGTTATGCAACCTCATGACTGATTATTTTCCTCTGTGTGTTCTGTATGTCTAATCATGAAGTTTAGTATAAGTTTAGCTCTCCCCTCCTGCTCTGTGCTGTGACATTGTACCTGTTATGGTTCCTGCTCTGTGTTTCCAAGATCCTCGTTTGTAGTCTTCAGCCCCTCGCTCTTAGTTTATTTCCTTTCGAGTTTAGTTTAGTATTTTTCCAGCCACTGTGCTGCTTTTTGTTTCATTGTTTCATAAACCCTTATGAGCTGAAACAGTCTGCATTTGGGTCTAACGCTTTGTGACTGCCCGATACATGGCACATCCATCCATCAATCCATCCAGCCATCCATTCTCTACTGCTTTTCCGGAGCAGCAGAGCAGAGAAGCCCAGACTTCCCTCTCCCCGACCACCTGCTGTGTAATACACAATTTCAAAATAAATAAATATCAAATGATAAAACTCAAGGGATCATTAAAACTAGTCTGACTGATTCATAATCATTATTACTAATAATTAGTAATGGATATGTCATTGTTCTATTGATGTGAGAGGTCCCAGGTTCAGTGCATGGATGAGCCCCCCAGTTATGCGGCTCTGAGGCCACAGCACAAGATGGAAGGGAGATTCATATAAAGGGTTCAATCTAAAACGCACCTGACACATACAGGATTAAACATTTTAGAAAGCAGCACATCAGACCACAGCCACAAAGGCATGGCGAGCAGCAGCAAACTAAGCATGCTTTTATCCACACCTTTAGGGGTGTAGACAATTGGTAACTATAAAAGCACTCAGAGAGCGCATACCTCCACTAATGCTCCTTCCGTCTGTCATGGATCACCTCCAAAATGTAATGGGCTCCTGTGTAGGCCACGAGCCAGTTCTGGTGAAAATTGCATCAAAGTTTCCAGTAGTTTTGGAGGATTCATGCAAACACACTGTGAGAAGATAAAAGCCTTGGTGGAGGTATGCATTGTTGGATCATCACCAAAATGTTATGAGTTCCTCTCTAGGCCAAGGACCACCTCTGGTAAAAAATTTCATCCAAATCCATCCAGTAGTTTTGGAGTATTCTTTCTAAGACACTGTGAGAAGTTAACCACTTGCACTCCGTTGTTCCGCGGGCGGGCAAGTCTCTGCGTCCTAGGACGCATGAGGGCGCACAAGAGCGCCCTCGTGCGCGCTTGGACGCATGACGCATGATGGTGGTGATGGTGATGTAGTGGCGTCCAAGCGCCACTCAAAAAAAAACTGCAGAGACAGTCGCGAACAGATTAGTTCATCTGATTGACCTCTCATTCGACTAATAAGAGCCTTGAATTGGGTTTCTGAAACCTTGAAGAGCCAATGAATGAAAATCTAGGAAGGAGGACCCGCCTACTGTGAACGCAGGAGCCAATTGAAGCACAGAAATTCAGGCTGGGTGAAGAGAGATTTACTGCTGCAGCAGATGAAAACAAAGAACGCTGGACGAATCTACTACAGACTCCGCAGCATGGAGAACACCCACAAGTGGGACCTGCACTCATTCCAGCAGAATAGACGTTTAGGATTCTCTTCCGTCATCATAGACCGACGACAAAGGTCATAAATCATTCACCAAAACCGCAATAATGGAATTATGTTTTGATCGGGATCCACGAGCCGAGCAGCGTCGCGTTCGTCTTACAATGGGGAAGAGAAGTTCGCCACGACTCTGCTGCTGTGAAGAGGTAAGGTGTTATAAGCTAAATTATTATTTTTCCCTGAAAACTGTAATCCAAAAATGACTTTTGACCGATCGGTAAATTACAACTGTACTGCGCACGAAGTACGAAGTGCGTGCGCCGCGATAAACGGTTCATTCGCCGTGTTCGGACCGTGAACGCCCCCCCCCCGCTGCAGAAGAGGAGCGGGGGGGGGCGTTCACGGTCCGAACGCCCCCGGTCCGCGGGGGGAAGCGTATGAGTCTATTCCTTCATGTAGCGATGGCCGTCTTCTGCAGCGGGGGGGGGGGACAACCCCCCCACACACACACACACAGTAGCGGGGGGGGGGGGGCGTGTAATGTGTAATCCATCATGTGGCGAGGGCCAAATTCCCGTCTTTTTTAGCGGGGGGGGGGACAACCCCCCCCCCCACACACACACACACAGACACAGCCCTGAGTGTGACCTTTCATTAGAGCCCAAAATGAAGATTCTACATTGAATTATTCAAAAGTTACAGATGTTTTTCCAAACTGTGCCATTTGGCACAATTTGGCACAGTTCCAAAACGCCTGGGAACTACCTGAGAACAAAGCTGTGTAAAATATTCATTTTTTGTGGTATTGTTACCAAATTTGGATCTCAGCTGGATAACACTTGGTTCTACATTTCTGTTGCATTTTCCAGCTGAATCGGACAGCTGTGTGTTATTTGCAAGCATTTGTATCCAAAAAAACACCGTGTCCAATTTTTTTTTCTTCAAGTTCAGTATGTTTAGATGACTGTAACTCAGTGGCTGGAGCACGTAGAGAGATTATGTTTTCTTTGCCAAAAAATTCAAAGTGTTTTCTTTTAAATGAGACCAACCCCATGAAGATGCTGCAAAGGGTTGAAGAACAGCTTTCAATTTAGTTTGGGCACGTTATTTTTTGGCATTTTTAGGAAAATTGCCCGGAGTGCAAGTGGTTAAGAGCCTTGGTGGAGGTATGCACTCTCAGACCATCATGAAAATTCTATGGGTTCATCCTTAGCCCAAGGGCTACCTCTGGTGAAAATTTCATTAAAATCCGTCCAGTAATTTTTGTGTAATCCTGTTAACAAACAGACAAACCACCTCGATTACATTACCTCCTTGGCGGAGGTAATTAAAGCCTGTGCACCCAAGGACACCTGTACTGCCAACAACCAGCAAGAGCTGCAGAGGGGTGCAACATCCCTCATGTACTAACGGTTGTAGGTTTTTTTTTTTTCCCCATCATCCTGTTAACGGCTACAGGTGTTTTTGTGGGCAATAATTTCTACTCTGTATAGTCTTTTTTTTTTTCCACCAAACTACCGAAATCTTACAATTTCGAGTCTCAGCACAATATATTTATTTAAATATGCAAACGTCTGAAGAACATGAGATTATCAGGCTGAGTAACTGAATTACACTGGTCAACACCAAATTTATTGTCTGTTTTTTAGCTGATTTAGGACAGTTTTGATGTGCTGAATCCAAAAATCACATTGGTTTTGCTCGATCAGGTCAACTTTTTGAATTATGGCCACATGTTGCTTTGTACGTTTTTGTTTACATGTACAGGTATTTTCGCTTTATATGATGTAAAATTCTTTTTTATGTCTTGAAATTCTCTGACTTTTGAACAATGATGATGTAACATTAAATTTACATGTACATGCACAGTACTAAGTAAGTACAAGTTTTTACTTAGCACCTGATCGAGAGAAACTGATGTCATTTTCGGATTCAGCAGTGCAAAATTTTAGATTTTTAGATGTAGATTTTAGTATACTTTATTGATCCCCAGAGGGGAAATTGAGGGTCATCCACCACCTGGATGGATGAAGCAGCCACGATACGGCGCTATCCCTTAACCGTTCACACCTAGGGCCACTTTAGAGTCTCCAATTAACCTAACCTGCATGTTTTTGGCGTGTGGGAGGAAACCGGAGAAATCCCGGGGTAAACTCACGCATACACGGGGAGAACATGCAAACTCCACACAGATCACTGTTGGTCGGGGGCTGGGATCGAACCCACGATCCCCCGGCCAAGGGTAAACTGTGCTGCCAAAGTGCTAACCACTGCGCCACCGTGCAGCCCAACCGTGCACCGTGCACTGTGCAGTAATTTTCTTAACTCAGTTGAAAAAACACAGACAGCTTACAAAAAAAGTATTTTTGTAACTCTGTGTTATCGATAGTTATGAGTCACATAATGATAATACTCCACAAATCCTATAAGAGAGTCCTCATATATTACAGAAATGTTGCATATGTTGACTGTAGTTAAAACATTATGCAAAACAATGACCTCACCCACAGGTTTACAATGTGCACCGACATTGTCATCATGCTGTTCTGAAGCCAGATATGGAGCAGATGGGAAAGTTAGGGAAATTGCACAAATGTTAGGGAAATCGTTGGTTAACGATTTGTCAAACATGAGGTACGTACTTCTGCGCCTCATGATACTCTGCTAAGGGTTGATTTTGGAAATGTCTTCAATTTTGAAATATTATAGCATGAAGGTGGCTACATCCATTCTTATTACATCTATAGTGTGTCTCTATAGGCAGTATATGTAACTGACTAAACTGCCACATCATTGATAACCTTAATTTTCCAAGAATTTCTTCATACACATCTCCAAGTACTAGTGTCAAATTTAAAATGTTTGTCACGTCTCTGAGCTCAGATCAGAGATCTGTACTTGTCCTTTCAGACCTTAGTGCAGCTTTTGATACTATCGATCATAATATTCTACTTGATAGATTAGAACACTATGTTGGACTTAATGGAACTTCGTTGCAGTGGTTTAGATCTTATTTATCTGATAGGTTCCAGTTTGTTCATGTAAATAATGAGTTTTCTTTCAACTCAAAGCTTAGTCATGGAGTTCCACAGGGATCTGTGCTAGGCCCTACTCTTTTTAGTGTATACATGCTTCCGTTAGGCAACATTATTAGAAAGCACTGTATACATTTTCATTGTTATGCAGATGACACACAATTATACCTGTCAATGAAGCCAGATGATAGTAATCAATTAGCCAAGTTAGAGGCCTGTCTTAAGGAAATCAAAGCTTGATGACTTGTAATTTCCTGCTAGTAAATTCAGATAAGACTGAAGTCATTCTTGTTGGTCCAAAAAACCTTAGAAATACCTTTCCAAATCAAACTTTCAGTTTGGATGCGGTTACTCTTTCTCTTAATAGCTCTGTGAGGAACCTTGGAATTATTTTTGATCAAGATCTGTCCTTCAATTCACATATTAAATTTGTTTCTAAGACTGCCTTCTATCATTTGCATAATATTGCCAAGATTAGGAGCATCTTGTCTCAGAGTGATGCTGAGAAACTGATCCATGCTTTTGTTAGCTCGAGATTAGATTATTGTAATTCTTTATTATCAGGCTGTCCTAAAACATCTTTAAAAAGTCTTCAGCTGATCCAAAATGCTGCAGCAAGAGTTTTAACAGGTACTAGAAAGAGATCATATCTCTCCGGTTCTGGCCTCCCTTCATTGGCTTCCCATAGAGTTTAGAATTAAGTTTAAAATCCTTCTTCTTACTTACAAAGCTCTAAACAATCAGGCTCCTTTTTATTTAAAAGATCTGATACTACCGTATTATCCTAACAGAGCACTACGCTCCCAAAATGCAGGATTACTTGTAATACCTAGAATCTCCAAAAGTACAATGGGAGGCAGAGCCTTCAGTTATCAAGCTCCTCTCCTGTGGAACCAGCTGCTAATCTGGATTCGGGAGTCAGACTCGATCTCTGTTTTTGAGAATAGGGCTAAAACCTACCTTTTTGATATAGCCTACAATTAGGGAGGGATCATGTGTTTCTGAACCCTCCCTTAGTTATGCTGCTAATAGGTTTAGTCAGCCGGGGGACCTCCAATAATGCACTGGGCCTCACTCCTTTCTTCACTCTCAATGAAATATTTTTTTTTGCTGGTCATTAACATCTGTTTGTTCTCTCCCATAGACTGAGTCCCCATCGTGCTGTTTGCTCTCTACATGTCTGTTCTTTTCATCTTCTCTGTACCCTCACCCCCCACCCAGTCGCAGCAGATGACTGCCCCTCCCTGAGCCTGGTTCTGCTGGAGGTTTCTTTCTGTTAAAAGGGAGTTTTTCCTCTCCACCATCGGCAAGTGCTTGCTCACAGGGATCGCCTGATTGCTGGGGTCTTTCTGCAACTGTGGGGGTTCCCCCTACAGTTGATAGTGCTATGAGATGACTGTTGTTGTGAAATGGCGCTATATAAATAAAGTTGAATTGAATTGAATAGATCTTCACTTTATTTTCAGTATTATCTGTAAGTCTGTTCTTGGTTTTTCTGTACACGTGTGTTGGTTTGCTTTCCTGTTTCATGGCAGAGCTCTGCTCTCATTTCCCAGGCACACCCTCCAGCTGATTGCTGTGCTTCAGGTCCTTTCAGCTGCAATCAGTTGGTAATTAGGTAACCTGCCACCTGCACCTGCAGCTCATTTATTTCCTCACTATTTGTCTGCTGCACACTCCATTAGTGCGGCAGCCATAACTGTGTTCTGACTTTCGTTCCTCGGCTCAGTCTCCCCCGCCTCCAAGTTATTCTTGTGTCTTTTTTTTATGTCTACATAGTTACTTTTGAACAGTTATGTCTTTTCTGTTAATAAATGTCCTCACTGCAGTCATAGCGCCTGGGTTTGTTTCTTCCCCGGAGGGGCGTTCATGACAGTTTAGACTTCATGAAATGTCATTAGAAATTATTACCCAGCCCATATGGGCCCCACAATAGGTTTAATCTGGGCTGTCTTATGGGTTCCATGTGGGCCCTATCTGTGTTTGCCCACATGGACTTTATCAGCGGTACAGGGAACCTGTTTGTTCGCTTTAAAACTCTGCTGGGCCCCCACATGGATTTCAGTAATACTCGTGTCATAGACAAAATAATGCAAAAAAGTTACAAATTTATGAGGAAAAAAAGTGACAAATTTACAAAAAAATGGCAGTAAATTTGAGTCACAAATTTACTAGAAAAGTCGCAAATTTATGAGTGAACATTTAGGAGAAAAAAGTTGCAAACTTACAAGAAAAAAAAAATTGTAAAATTACTCGAATTACAAACTTAAAAGAAAAATTTAGCAAATTTACAAGAAAATTCAGAAACTTATGGGAAAAAAATAGAAAATGTTGCAAATTAAAAAAAAGTAGCAAATGTATGAGTACATAAATTGAAAAATTTGAGAAAAAAAATTGGCATCAACTGAAGATTCTAAATTGTCCTTAGGTATGGCTGTGAGAGTGAATGGTTGTCTGTCTCTGTGTTGGAGCTGCGATGGACTGGCGATCTGTCCAGAGTGTACCCTGCCTCTCGCCCACAGATGCTGGGATAGGCTCCCCACCACCACCACCACCACCACCACCGAAAAGGATTAAGCGGAATAAGATGGATGGAAGTCCCAAATTTCTGAGGAAAAACTGCAAGCTTACAGAAAAAAAAGTTGAAAATTTTAGAGAGTTCAAAATTTACAAGAAAAATATTGCAAATTTATGGAAAAAACGCACTAATTTACAAGAAAGTAGCAAATTTACAAGGAAAAAGAAAATTTATGAGAAAGTTGCAAGATTACAGTAAAGTGGCAAATTTATGAAAAGTTCCAAAATTTCAAGAAAAAGTTAGCAAACTTAGAAGAAAAAAGTCATAATTTTACAAGAAAAATTAACAGATTTATGAGGAAAACTTCAAATTTTCAAGAAAAATTTATCATATTTGGGAGGAAAGTCACAAATTTACAAGAAAATGGAGAAAATTCCAGAGAAAATAAGTTGAAAACTGGATAAACAGTAAAGTCTATGTGGACAAACCCCATGGGACCCATAAGACAGCCCAGAGTTCAACCTTTGGTGAGGCCCACATGGACATGCTGGCTTGATAGCACAAAACACAAAACAGCAATGAAGACTCTTTGGTACCAAGGTGTTATGGTGCGCCAAGTGGTACTGCACACAAACATAATCAACGCTGTTGTTTTACCATAATTATGTAAAATTTGTATGTACATGTAATACACAGCAATGCACCGCTGACATTCATCTGAAACAAAACACTGCTAAAACAGGCCAAACACAAAACAAATTAAAAATTAGTTTGAATTTGATAACATTTGTACTTTATGACTACAAGGCAAGAATACTGAACATTCAATGTATGGACTAAGAAAATCAGGTAGTTTGCAACACAGGCTTGCGTGTTATCGCTTGATGTGATTGGGTGGTTACAACCCTCCATGAGCAACTACGGACGTTTAGCAATGAAACTCAGAAATGCAAAGAGACATTTCAGAGCTGCTGGTGGTGCGATATTCAAACGGTCAACAAACAACACAACACTCTCAACCTTCCGTCAATAAGTTACACAACAGGAATCCTACGTGTGTTTTTAAAGCTTAAAATTGTGGAAGCCAACCATTTATTTTCATGAGTTCCTCTAGTGTGTGTGTGTGTGTGTGTGGTGTTTTAAGGCTTGTATGACACACTTCTTGGTATCAGTACAGGGGCTAGCTAGCCTATGTTTGCACATAGACAGAATGTGGAGAGGACCAGCTAGCTTTGCCATTCCACCCGAAAGAAAAAAGTAACATTTTGTTTGTAGTTTAAAAAAAAGGACATGCAAGCTAATGCTAGCCAATGGTAGTCAAGCTAACAGTTGACAGACACCAGCTTCATATTTACAGAAAAGAAGCGTTAGCCAAGTCTACTACCTAAAATGTTCATCCAACCCACTGACCCTTTACCAGGAAATGAAGAGCAAAGAAAATTCATGCATTCAGTGGCAATGATTTTCAGCAATGTCCTTTTCTACGCAGCAGGGTTAAAACAAGAAGACCCTCACTGTTTAATTTGTGGTGTCATCACTCACCACCTCTGACTAAAACTTAACTGGCATTCCAAAGCATTTTCAGTAAATGTACAAAGACATATAGATATACAAAGAAGAGGAACAGGAAGCAGAGTTTTTGGGAAATGCATGTGCAAGTTCATATGTGGGGTGGGATTTGACCGGGAACAAAAAGAGACGGCGGCCGATCATGTTATTTGAAGACGTTCTCAAATGCAGGGCACTTGTAGGTCTTCAGTTTCCTGATGGCCTTTTTGAACTCTTTGCTGGACTTGTCCCACTTGTGGATTCCCGTCAGGAGGTACTGCTTATCCACCTCCGGCCCATGATGAGATAGTGGTTCCCCAGGTTGTCGAGCTGCTGGCAGGGGCAGTCTGCGCCATTCTTCAAGTACAGCACCAGCTTCTTCGTGTCCTTCTTCTTCAGGTTGCCCATTTTCAGCATCTTCTTCCTCTTCTGCAGGATCACCTTGCGGTCCAAGTTTTCTCGCTTCACCTCTCGGATCTTAGTCTTGAAAGCTGTGGTGAAGAAACAAAGAGAGAAAAAGTGACTTTTTTTTTTTTCTTGAATGTGAATGATTCATTGGCGTTTGGGTTAAAGGCCTTTACATACTCTACAAGAACGGAGAATTTTTTTTTCTTGAGGTGGTAAGAACAAGAACAAAGTTCTTTCTGGCTGGGACACCTCATACTTCACAAGAAACTCAAGTGCAGAACTCCTGGAAATTCAAATTTCTGACCCGTCATACAATAGTTCTGGACACCACAGAAGAAAAAAGTTCTGCCACGATGATGTCAAGAACAAACTGCAAGAACTCCCAAACCAGGGCTGCAAGAACAAAATGATGTCATTTTGTTCTTGCAGCCCTGGTTAAAAAAAAAATAAATCATACACTGCCAAGAAAAGAAGCAATATAATTTACAAGAAAAAGGTTGCACATTCATGAGAAAAATCTTAAACTTGTACAAAAAAAATCTCACAAATTTAGCAAAAAATTTTGCAATTCTGAGGAAAATATACCCACAATATTGTAAGAAAAAAGTCCCAAATTTCAGAAAAATCATAAATTTACTGGAAAAAGTTGTTTTATGAGTTTAATAAATTTAAGAAATGCTGCAGTTTTGCCATTGAAAGCTAATAAATTTACAAAGAAAAAATATAATTTATGAGAATAGCTCAAAATTTAAGGAAAATGTTGCAATTTTATGAGGAAAAAACACAAATTGGCAAGAAAAAAAAGTCAAATTTACCACAAAAAGCTACAATTTTTTTCAGAAAACAGCTGCAAATTTACGTATAGGAAAAAGGGCAGAATTTTTACCTGAAAAGGGTAACAATCAGATAAGAAAAATCTTATGAGGAAAAACAGAAGATTGTGTGCCAAAAATATCAATTTATGGGAAAAAGCTTATAATTTTATTGGGAAAATCCAATCCAACTTTATTTCTAAAGCACTTTAAAAACAGCTACAGCTGACACAAAGTGATGCACCTCAGGAATAAATAAAATGTGAAAGACATCTAAAACATACAAATAAATAAAAGACAGTAAAATACAGATGTAACAACAGGGGAAACTCTTCAATTTTACTTGGTAAAGGTTTTAAATTTGCAATGAAAAATATGTCAAATTACAAAAAAAATTTATCAAAACATGTTTAAAATAAACTAAGAAAAATATAACAAGTTTTGAATTAATGAGGAAAAACACCCACATAATTTTGCAAGAAAAACACAAACTTTTTGCAAATAATCAAAAAATTACCACAAAAAAGTAACAATTTCTTAGAAAAAAATTAACAAATTTTCAATGAAAAAGCTGAAAATTTATAAGAAACTCTCAATCCTGATGTTTTCAGGCCAGATTGTAGGTGTAATTCTGCTGTTATACCTTAGTTTTTAGGCTCAGATATTTTTGTGGCTCCATGCAGATTTTTTTTTTTTATACAAAAAAATCACTCCGTGGCTTTTTGTGCAGTACAGGTTGCCGACCCCTGGTCTAAGGACAGTCCCTAACCCTGGATTTACAGTGACTCTGGATGCAGTCTGTTAAGCTGGATTCATGCTGCACCTCCGCTGTCCGCGTACGTGCAACCTGAAACTTGGTGTGATGAAATTTACGTTGTCTCCACTCCGCTAGTGTACACAGGACTCCACCCCGGACGACCGCGTGCAGCTCAAATTTTGTGACTGCGGCCTGCCCGCGATCTGAACACGGTGACAGCATGCGCAAGACTGAACGTCCCATTCACAAAGTGGCACTACCAACACAGCATACAAAGACAAAGTAGATGAGGAAGACAATGAGGAGGCGGAAGATGAGAATAAACATACTTAAATCCTTTTACAGCAGCAGCAGCTTGAGCGGAGAAGAGCACTGGAAAATGGTAATTCCACCTTTTCCTTGAAACGACGCCATTGTCGTTGGCTACAAAAAAAATGTGCATCACTCTCGCGTTTTATAGCCGGCATGTTGGCGCATTTGCTCTATCCACAGGGGCCAGGGCGAAACTACAAATAACAGTTGTGCGCATGCATCAGCTGCTTGACCTGGTAGACAAAAAAAGTCAGCATGTACTTTGGTCATTTGGTACAACGTTTGGCACAACTTTGGTCCGTGTGCGCTTTGGACGAGTCCGGTGCACACGCAGACCAAAGTGGACTAGAGGGGAAATGCAGCATGAATAAGGCTTTACGGATGCAGTGTGGATGGCCTTTTGGCGGATGCAAAGGGCCATATCTCGAAAGACCCGAGAGTGACCGAGATGAACAGATCACGTGATAACAACAAGGAAGAGTGATGTAGCAGCTCTCCACCTGGATTTTTGGGCTCTAAATAAAATGCAAGTAGCCCGTTTAATTTTAATTCTATGACGCTGTATAAAAACAAAAGTAGTCGAACCGACTGCAACAGTTATCGAGGGATATCATTGCGTAGTGTCACCGGAAAGGCATTCACGCGTGTGGGTTCTCAGTCGTCTTCGGAAACTCGCGAAAAGAATTTATCCTGAATCTCAATGTGGTTTCAGATCCGGGCGCTCCACGATTGATATCATCTTTTCTCTCAGACAGCTACAGGAGAAATGCAGGGAGCAAAATAAACCACTTTATATCGCATTCATCGACCTGACAAAAGCCTTCGATACAGTTAGCTGTGAAGGACTGTTCCAAGTTCTCAAGAAGATCGGGTGCCCCTCCCCCCAACTGCTGCAAATTATTGAATCTTTCCATACCAACATGAAAACTATTATCCAGTTTGATGGGAGCTTTTCAGAACCATTCAACATCCACTGTGGAGTAAAACAGGGCTGCGTGCTTGTTCCTACCCTGTTTAACGTATACTTTGCCGTCATGCTAAAGTATGCATTTGGTACTCGGAACGATGGTGTCTGCTTCCACACAAGGTCTGATGGCAAACTGTTCAACCTATCACGACTGAGTGCAAAATCCAAGATCCGAAAAGTATCCATCAGTGAGATGCTGTTTCCCGATGATGCAGCGCTGATAGCTCACTCGGAGCTGAAATTACAATCAATGATCAACACACTCAAAGCCTGCGACGACTTCAGTCTGATCATCAGTCAGCAGAAGACCAAAGTAATGGGCCAAGGTGTCCGAACCCTCCTACGATAAATATCGAAAACCACCCACTGGATGTGGTTCATGAGTTTACATACCTCGGATCCAAAATATCGGACGACCACTCACTCGACAACGAGCTCAGTAGAAGAATCGGCCTTGCTGCAGCGACCTTCGGAAAATTATCACAGAAGGTATGGCTGAAACCAAAAACTGTCTAGGCACACGAAGATCACTGTTTACAGGGCATGCGTCCTCAGTACCTTGCTATATGGCAGTGAGACATGGTGTCTATACGCCTCACAAGAGTGACGCTCAACGCCTTTCATCTCCGCATGCTGAGAAGTATTCTTAACGTTAAATGGAGTGACCGTATCACAAACATTGAGATACTCTCCCACGCGAGCTTACCAAGCCTGTTCACCTTGTTTCGCGAACATCGTCTCTGCTGGTTGGGACACGTCCATCGGATGCCAGATGGAAGAATACCAAAAGACATTCTGTACGGAGAGCTTGCATCTGGCAAAACAAACTCGAGGTCGACCGTATCTCCGTTTCAAGGATTTATGCAAAAGAGACATGTAAATGTAACCCAGCTGAGAAAATGACCCTTTTTCTCAGATTTCATTTGTATTAATTAAAGTGTGTGATTTATTTTGAAAACCGACTATCTTGGGGAAGAGGAAGTGCGATCCTCGTCATCCAACTTTTGAATTTCCGGTTCATGGTCACGTTGGGTGATCTGGGTCTTTCCATTCGTTAAGAGCGATATTAGCCCCGCCTTCCGAGTAGAGGCAGACAGCGCAAACTCGGAATTCAGTCTTTAACGATACGAGCGCGGACGAGGGAGGTTGTGAAGCGCTCTGATTCACACAGATACCTCTTCTTGTTGACGAGAGCACGAGCGTGAGGGGGCATTGTGGCTGTGTCCTTTGCTGTATTCACACTGATACCTCATCTTGGCTAGGTTTTTTTAATATCAGTGCGATGTAACTTGATCATCTCATCAAGTTGCTCATCTCCAGCGATTTCACTCACTATCACTGCATTTGGAATTTTCACAGATTCACGCTCAACAATATCCATTTTGGGTATGTTATAGGCTTGAAATAACGTAAGGGAGAGAAGAGAAAAAAAAAGGCTCCTGGCTGGGCTCGCCACTTCTTATTGTAACCCTTGCCTTATGTTAATTAGGTAAGGGAAATAATTAAGTGTAGACCAGTTGCTAGGTTCGTAAAGGTTACAATAGGGAATTAGAGTGAGTGTGGAATGAAATAGCTGGAGGCAAGAAATGAGCAATTCATGTCTGTATTAATAAAAATAGAAGGAGCAAAATATACAAACAATGTACAAATATACAAATATAACAACGGCCGGCACGAAATAAAACCCCAAAAGTGTCCTACTGAGCTCAGTGTTTGTTTGTCCTTTCGGGTTAGTCGTTTGACCAGTCAAGATGTCTTGTAACTCCAGACAGGTTTGTTTTCCTCTTTTAAAGCGGCGTCTTGGGTTGTTACCACTTTAAATCCTGGGCACTGGATAGAGGAGGGATGTCCTTCAATCGAGATCTTGGTTAGATCTCAGATCAATCTCGGTTCAGTCTCGGGTCAGGCTCGCCATCTCCATTCGGAGAGAAATCCAGATCCAGAAGGTTTTTGGTCGGCAACCAAAAAAAAAAACCTAGCCAAGATGAGGTATCAGTGTAAATACAGCAAAGGACACAGCCACAATGCCCCTCACGCTCGTGCTCCCGTCAACAAGAAGAGGTATCTGTGTGAATCACAGCGCTTCACAACCTCCCTCGTCCGCGCTCGTATCGTTAAAGACTGAATTCCGAGTTCGCGCTGGCTGCCTCTACTCGGAAGGCGGGGTTAATATCGCTCTTAATGAATGGAAAGACCCAGATCACCCAACGTGACCATGAACCGGAAATTCAAAAGTTGGATGACGAGGATCGCACTTCCTCTTCCCCAAGATAGTCGGTTTTCAAAATAAAATCACACACTTTCATTAATACAAAAGAAATCTGAGAAAAGGGTCATTTTCTCAGCTGGGTTACATAAACACTGGGCATGGACGTGATCAACTGGGAGGATACTGCAGACGACCAAAACCGCTGGAGACATGCGCTGAAAGACGGACTCAGAAGGGAAGAAGAACACCTTCGCCAGTCTGCCAACAAAAAAAAACGATCATCTCGAAAGGATGCATTGAAAAAGACACCACAACGAAGCGCCTACATCTGCGACTGTTGCAACCATGACTGTCACTCGCGTATCGGCTTACACAGCCACAAGCAATGCTGCCGTAATCCCGTTATTCCAACTCAAGGTGCAGATCCATAGGTCTCCCGAGACTGAAGGATGCCAGGAGGGGGAATAAAAACCAGTTGACTTTTCAGTCCATTAGATGGTGCTAAAGTCTCACTGTCTGGTCAGGTCAGTGTAGCAAAGGAGTGTCAGTGAGATCTAGACTGGAGCTGAACAAAAAGATTGGGATAGGAAATCACTATATACAGTATGATATCACAATACTCAGTGCATTGCTAGATCGTGATAATATCGCATCACGGCCCAAGTACTGCAATAATATTGCACAGTGCCTCTATGGTGATTCCAACCCCTACCAATACATAATGCAATGTTCTTGATATTAAATCCGGCTAGCATGATAATTAAAGTCCAAATCTGATTTGTAAGCAAGCCACTTAACATTTCTTTTCCCTAGAGTCTACAAATGTAACCAATATTAGCAGATGGGTTTTATTTCCTGAAATGCCAGGCTGTTTTTCAGTGCAGCCACAATACCACTGATCTTTCACTAAACTCTATTTAACCTTCTAATCTCTCTTGTTTCCTCTGTGAAACGTAACACGGGGCAGGACTTTGGTGGTCCAAATCCCCTCATGAAGACAGGTATTATGTCCAGTGCTGTGATGGAGTTGGACAGAGATGGAGGTTATCAATGCAGCGCAGGGGAACAAGGTGAGGGAGTGTAAATCCCTTCCACATCTATAGTTTTTGGTCCTTGGATACTGTATTATCACGGTAGACATAAAACCTAAATTGGCACCAAAACAAAAAGCTTCTCCCGTTCCTTGTTAATTAAAGCCTTAAAAGGGGAGCACCCTGCATTAAGAGTGCACATGGTTGGGATTAGGACTTTTATCCTCAGTCAAATCATCTCTGTTAGGAGGCTTAGTGCTGACAGAAATCAAAATGGGCAGCTCTCATAATTAGTGAGTCATCAAAGACGTCCTGGCCCACCAATAAAACGGACTTCATCTCGATAAATCCCCCATCCTCTATAATCCTTTGACACCTTGAACTTTCTTTGCACCTCGTGTTGTCCGGATTAATCTGTGCAGGAGCAGCATGCAACTAAAAACTGTTGCCAAAAGTATTCTGCTTCTATTAGACTGTTTAATATTTTATGTGATTTTAAAAGGGAGCACATACATAGACTGTGCACAGAACAGGTGTTTAAGGGTGTGCTCACACAGTAGTGCCTGTTCTGTACTGACCAAGGATTGATCCCCAAAGTCTGGAACATTTGATAAGTGTGAACACTCCCTACTGTTTTAGACTGAGTCTCTGTCATGCTGTTTGCTCTCTACATGTCTGTTCTTTTCTTCTTCTCTAACCCCTCACCTCCCCCCCCCCCAAACAGTTGCAGCAGATGACTGCCCCTCCCTGAGTCTGGTTCTGCTGGAGGTTTCTTCCTGCTTAAAGGGAGGTTTTCCTCTCCACTGTTGCCAAGTGCTTGCTCCCAGGGGATCGCCTAATTGTTGGGGTCTTTTTTGCAATTGTGCCCACATAGCAAAATTTACACTTGGCCCACATGCCACGAGGAATAACGGTGGTTTGGTGGCCCAGATCTGGTTTGCCAGCCACCTCTGGCAAACCAGATCTGGGCCACCAAACCACCGTCATTCCTTGTGGCATGTGGGCTGAGTGTAAGTGCACTGTGTGGGCCAGAAACTGGCTATCCAATTTTGCTATGTGGGTGGGGCCCGCCCGGGTGGGGCCCGCCCTACAGTTGAAAGTGCTATGAAACAGCTGTTGTTGTGACCATGTGCTATATAAATAAAGCTGAATTGAATTCTGCACAGTGGAATATATCTGAAGCTTTAGAACAGATGGAAGAGGTAGTGTCAGGAACAAAATGATTTCAAATGTTCACTCGTTTACGAGCATGTGCACACGTACTTTACATGTGTTTGACATAGTTTATATGTACGGCTGTCACTATAGCCACAATGATACAATACCTCATTATTGACAAGGCAACCGCAGAAGTTGCCAAACAATCATAACTGCAATGTCAACCATTTTAGTATTTCACCTCCTTAAGTTTATTTATTTATGTGGCTGTATTTAAATAAATTATCAACTAAACAAAGTTGTCAGAATATTTTTTTTTTCCAAGCAAGGAGAGACCGTTACTATCAACACCTTGACCGGCTATCCCCAGTACATGGGCGGCCTCACTTTTTCCTCCTCCATACTGATGGGTAACCGCTGCCACAGCCTGCCATTGCAGTGCCTCTGTGGGACTTTGGTTTTCACATGGCCAGAGGCCTGAAGACAGGTCACTTACTGGTCCGCAGGCTCTGATCTGGATGAGCTGAATGACACAGCAGCCACCATCCAGCCACACAACCTGTAGTTCAATTCAATTCAATTCAACTTTATTTATATAGCGCCATTTCACAACAACAGTCATCTCATAGCACTATCAACTGTAGGGGGAACCCCCAACAGTTGCAGAAAGACCCAGCAATCAGGCGATCCCCTGTGAGCAAGCACTTGGTGACGGTGGAGAGGAAAAACTCCTTTTAACAGGAAGAAACCTCCAGCAGAACCCAGGCTCAGGGAGGGCAGTCATCTGCTGGCGACTGGGTGGGGGGTGAGGGGATAGAGAAGAAGAAAAGAACAGACATGTCGAGAGCAAACAGCACGATGGGGACTCAATCTATGGAGAGAACAAACAAATGTTTAATGACCAGCAAAAAAAAATATTTCATTGAGAGTGAGAAAAGGAGTGAGGCCCAGTGCATTACTGAGGTCCCCCGGCTGACTAAACCTATTAGCAGCATAACTAAGGGAGGGTTCAGAAACACATGATCCCTCCCTAATTGTAGGCTATATCAAAAAGGTAGGTTTTAGCCCTATTCTTTTTCTATTCGAGTCTGACTCCCAAATCCAGATTGGCAGCTGATTCCCACAGGAGAGGAGCTGGAGTAACTGAAGGCTCTGCCTCCCATTGTACTTTTGAGATTCTAGGTATACAAGTAAGTCCTGCATTTTGGGAGTGTAGTGCGCTGTTAGGATAATACGGTAGTATCAGATCTTTTAAATAAAAAGGAGCCTGATTGTTTAGAGCTTTGTAAGTAAGAAGGAAGGATTTTAACTTAATTGCTAAACTCGATGGGAAGCCAATGAAGGGAGGCCAGAACCGGAGAGATATGATCTCTTTCTAGTACCTGTTAAAACTCTTGCTGC
Source organism: Pholidichthys leucotaenia (assembly GCA_020510985.1). NCBI lineage: Eukaryota > Metazoa > Chordata > Actinopteri > Cichliformes > Pholidichthyidae > Pholidichthys > Pholidichthys leucotaenia. The sequence goes on along the minus strand of CM035838.1, from coordinate 164,619,883 downwards.
AGCATTTTGGATCAGCTGAAGACTTTTTAAAGATGTTTTTAGGACAGCCTGATAATAAAGAATTACAATAATCTAATCTCGAGCTAACAAAAGCGTGGATCAGTTTCTCAGCATCACTCTGAAACAAGATGCTCCTAATCTTGGCAATATTACGCAAATGGATAGAAGGCAGGTCCTTAGAAACAAATTTAATATGTGAATTGAAGGACAAATCCTGATCAAAAATAACTCCAAGGTTCCTCACAGAGCTAATAAGAGAAAGAGTAACCGCATCCAAACTGAAAGTGTGATTTGGAAAGGAATTTCTAAGGTTTTTTGGACCAACAAGAATGACTTCAGTCTTATCTGAATTTAATAGCAGAAATTACAAGTCATCCAAGCTTTGATTTTCTTAAGACAGACTTCTAACATTGGCTAATTGATTACTATCATCTGCTTCACTGACAGGTATAATTTGTGTGTCATCAGCATAACAATGAAAAATGTATACAGTGCTTTCTAATAATATTGCCTAACGGAAGCATATATAAACAAAAAGAGTAGGGCCTAGCACAGATCCCTGTGGAACTCCATGACTGGAGCGTTGAGTTGAAAGAAAACTCATTATTACATGAACAAACTGAACCATCAGATAAATAAGATCTAAACCACTGCAACGAAGTTTGCCATAAGTCCAACATAGTGTTCTAATCTATCAAGTAGAGAATATTATGATCAATAGTATCAAAAGCTGCACTAAGGTCTAAAAGGACAAGTACAGAAACTAGTCCATTATCAGATGCAATGAGGAGGTCGTTAGTGACCTTCGCTAAGGCTGTTGCAGTACTATGATGGATTCTGAACCCAGACTGAAACTCTTCAAGTAAACCATTTCCCTGCAGATGGTCAAATAATTGCGTAGCAACAACTCTTTCTAAGATTTTTGAAATGAAAGGGAGATTGGAGATTGGTCTATAGTTAGCTAAAGCTCCTGGATCTAGCGTTGGCTTTTTGAGTAAGGGTTTAATTACAGCTGTTTTAAAGTAGAACTGAACCCACCTTTTGGCGCAAAAAGTAGAATAGCAGATTAATTCCTTATTACCTGTTGTATTTTTCAACACATAAAAGAAATTTTTAGGCCGTGCGATGGCCAAGCTATAAGCCGATAAACTTTTGCCTCTGGCTGGCAGTGCCAAACAAACCGGAAGTAGTGCAGACGACGCTGCGTGACATCACGAGTGTGATCCTAAACAGAAACAACAATGGCAGGATGAGAGCAGTTCCAGCAGTCAAGAAAACCAGAGTTTTCCAGAGTGAAGAGGGCCAGTCAGGATCGGTGACGAGACAGAGGAGGATGCAGGAGTGTGGCAGGTGGCAGGCGTGCACAAGGGCGAGCCCGGGAGACAGAGACCTAATGCACCTGTGACAGCAGCTGGCAGACGGTGATGCAGAGGCGAGGTCCGCCGCCGGGGAATACGTGATCCTCACTTATCGGTGTTTAATGGGACCTAGAACCGACTGCGAAAGAGTGAAAAACCGCGAAGTAGCGCACCCCCCCCCCAAGGGCGTCACAAGCACTATTTTGTAGCAAAAAGGCACAAGAGAACAGCGAAAAGTGCCACTAAGCAACACGAGCGATAAAGAAGGTGCTCTGCAGGGAGAGAAGCTGGGTAAAACGTCTCGGGCCAATCAGCTTACGAGGTAAAACGTCTCGCCAATCAGCCTGGCAGATTCCCGAGCGGTGAAGAGGTGGGCGGAGAGGAGTGGAGCGGTGGTCAGAGAGGTGGATTTTGAGTTGTGCGGGCTCTCCGTGTTGATACACGGTGTTGATACACGGTATTGATACACGGAGAGCCCGCACAACTCAAAATCCACCTCTCTGACCACCGCTCCACTCCTCTCCACCCACCTCTTCACCGCTCGGGAATCTCGCAAGCTGATTGGCCGAGACGTTTTACCTCGCAAGCTGATTGGCCGAGACGTTTTACCCAGCTTCTCTCCCTGCAGAGGGCCTTCTTTATCGCTCGTGTTGCTTAGTGGCACTTTTCGCTGTTCTCTTGTGCCTTTTTGTGCAAAATAGTGCTTGTGACGCCCTTGGGGGGGGGGGGGTAACGCTACTTCGCGGTTTTTCACTTTTCGCGGTCAGTTCTGGTCCCCATTAAACGCAATAAGTGAGGGATCACTGTAATATCTATATCTAGAAATGCATCGCTTCCCGGTCACTTTTCCTCCCCCTTTCTTTTCTTTCGTCGCCATGACAGCTTTCCTTGGCCACTGAACAGATCTTCCCAGGTGTTGGAAGTGTTTTGTAGTCGACTATCACGACAAAATGCACCCAAAACAACCAGTGTCGACGTGCTCGCAATGGTAAACATGGAGGACTGTGTCACACTCGTGACGTCACGCGGAACTCCGGCTGCACTTCGGCGGATTTGTCTGATTTTTCAGGGCGGGAAATTCAAAATCGTGATTTTCTCCAAGATTCCGGGATTTGTAGAGGGGGTGCCAATGATAAATTATCCTTATAATTATATGTACTATCACCCAGTGCCGTTCAATGCCGTTCAGTTCAGTTCTACTTTAAAAGCCTGCGGTACATGGCCTAAAGTTAATGAAGAATTGATTATATGAAGAATAAGGCTACCAATAAGTGGGAAGACTTCTTTAAATAACCTGGTAGGAATAGGGTCTAAAAGACAAGTTGAAGGTTTGGATGAGGAAACTATTTTGTCTAACTCACAAAGGTCGATTGGAGTAAACTCATCAAGACAGACATCAATAGAAGGAGTTGTAGTAGTTACAGTATTTAAGTTAACTGTGGGAAGAATCTGATTGATTTTATCTCTGATGGATGAAATTTTATTATTGAAAAAGTTCATAAAGTCCTGACTAGTAAGCTATAAGGGAATGCTAGGATTGACAGAGTCCTGACTCTTTGTCAACCTGGCTACAGTACTGAAAAGAAACCTGGGATTATTCTTGTTCTCTTCTATTAATGCAGAGTAATAACTCGTTCTAGCTTTTCTAAGAGATTTTTTATAAATTAAAAGATGATTTCTCCAAGCTAAATAGATTTCATCTAAATTAGTGGAGCGCCATTTTCTTTCTAATTGACGAGTCTTCTGTTTTAAGCTACGAGTTTCTGTGTTGAACCAAGGAGTTAGAAATCTCTGATTAGACTTTTTCTTTTTTAAGGGGGCCACCAAGTCTAGAGTCTGATGCAGAGAAGCTGAAACACTATCCACCATGTTATCAATTACAGAAGAAGCAAGCTGTCTATAGCTTATTTCTGTTGTGTTGACACATGGCATAGAGGAAACAATCTGCATAAATTTGGTAACAGCATCATCTGAGAGGCATCTACTGTAATAATATTTTTCTTTAGGAGCCAAATAGTCAGAAATAGTAAAATCAAAGGTTAACAGACAATGGTCTGACAGTACAAGGTTATGAGGAGACACTACAAGATTTTCTATTTCTATGCCATATGTCAGAACAAGGTCCAATGTATGGTGGAGGTAATGAGTAGAATTTCCTACTTTCTGAGAAAACCCAATCGAGTCTAATATTGAATTAAATGCCACATTAAGGCAGTCACTATCTACATCCACATGTATATTAAAGTCCCCTACTATAATTATTCTATCAGATTTCAGCACTAAATCAGCTAAGAAATCAGCAAATTCGGATAAAAATTCTGAGTAGGTTGATGGGGGACGATAAACTATGGCAAATAAAATTGGGTTTAACCTAAAATTGCTAAAGTGCCCAATACTGAGGACCAGGCCCTCAAAGGATATTAGAACATGTTTTTTGCTTTACATAACTAGTAATTTGGAATGGTAATATTGTTGCTACTCCTCCTCCATGACCAGAACTTCTGGGATTTTGACAGTTTAAATAACCAGAGGGAGTTGATTCATTTAAACCAACATAATCCTCTTGGCCCTAACCAAGTCTCTGTAAGGGAAATTAAATCAATCTGATGATCAATTAACAGATCATGGACTAACAGAGATCTTGGGAGGTTGAGAGACCTAATATTTAATAAACCACATTTAATTTTAAATTATGAGGAGGAACAGAGGCCAAATCATTCAATTTAGAGGCTTTATGTTTAATTTGAGTTTTACCAATATTTTGCTTTATCACTTTGGGATGCTTATGCATTATATTTTTATTTACTTTGGAGGAAGCAGACAATGATTCTCTGATGGGGAAGACAGGGGCTAAGCTGAGGGGTGGCGGATGAAGAGGAGCTGCAGAGAGGCGTGTAAGACTGCGACTCTGCTTCCTGGTCCCAACTCTGAGTAGTCAGGGTTTTGGAAATTTGGATAAAAAAGATGCCAGATTGTTAGATAAAAGAAAAGCACCATCCAAAGTGGGATGAATGCTGTCTCGTCTCATAAGACCAGGTTTTCCCCAAAAAGAGCTCCAATTGTCAATGTAGCCCACGTCATTTTTAGGACACCACACAGACAGCCAGCGGTTCAAGGATGACGAGCGGCTAAACATGTCATCACTGGTCAGATTGGGGAGGGGCCCAGTGAAAATAGTAGTGAAAATAGTAATGAAATAGTAATAGTAGTGAAAATGCAAGTCTGATCAGGGTTTACCGCTCCAAACTGCACCATGCTGAAATCAACCTTAATGTACCACTTTATGGAACTGATCTGTTTTTTTAAAAAGGTAAAGCCAATTTTACTGCCATTCAATCCATACAGCAGAACAAAATTACATTTCTCTTATCTACAATATTAATCACATCTAGAATCAAAGGGGTCGCTGCTATGCAAGGTGCCGCCACAAATTTCCCTCCTCCGTTCCATTATTGCTAAGCACCAAGCTGGACGGCAGGAAGTTCCACTTTTATATGGTCTTCGGCATGACCCGGCGGGATTTGAACCCAGGCCTCCCGGGTGTGGGGCAGATGTTCTACCAACTAGGCCACCACTCCAGTAATTTGAAAGTATAGAGAGTGATGACAGCTGGTCGCCGCCGCTGAGGACACAGTCCAAGGACGGATAATTTTTTCACACATAAGGAGTTGTTCAGAACTCCTAAGAACTCCTTATACAAAGATATAGAGCGATGATAATCAAGTCAGTGGCAGTAATGCACCTGTAAGCTGGTTGCCAACTGCCAATCAAATCTAAAAGAAGAATCATCCTGTGCTTAAATGTGTGTGACACGACACATATGACATGTCATTTTGGCTTCCTGACCCCCAGACCTGACTTCCTCTGACTCTTCAGATGCACAGATGGGGCCCTCAAACTCCCACAAGGTGTTATCAACCCAGCAGGGAGGCTACACACTGTTCCCCATTCACAATGACAGAAGCTCATGGTTGTATGAAATGAAGTCAGCAGCACGGGGCTGTCAAATCAGCCTGGAGAAGAAGCAGCAAAGTGAGCTGTCAGAGGCAGAGGGGAGGTTTAATTGAAGCACTGCAGCAGGTTTTTGGACAATGAGGTACCGTAAAGCCTTTAGCTTGGAGATGCATTGTGGGTTGAAACAAAGAATTGAGCAGGATGAACTGTAAATCTGTCAGCAGCTGAGTGCCTGTGAACAGGATGCATGTGTGAAAATGCAATCGATGGAGCGCAAATCTTCAGGATCCAAGATCGAGGGGCTTCTGCAGCTTTAAGGAAGTTAAATTTAGACTTTCAAAGATCTTTTAAAGGACCCTTGATCAAATTTATAAAACCGTGCATTTGTGAAATGGCAAAAAAATAAGGGACCACATCACAATTGCCCTTGGACAAATTATTTACTAGGACTCAGTAGGTGATTTATTAATTTTTTTAACAAGGAGGATGAAGTGGTGGTGGTACAAGCATATAAATGTAATTAAGTATAAATTGCAAGAATAATGCGCAAATATTACAATAGATGGTAATTTACAAGTTAAAAAAATGCAAATTTAGGAGAAAAGTTACATATTTGGTCGAAAAAAAAACTTGAGGTTTTTCTTGTAAACATTTGTGGACATTTACTGTATGACTCTTCTGGTAAATGTACAACATTTTTCCTGGCAATTTGTGACTTTTTTCCCCAATGAACTGAAATTTTACACCTACATACTTGTGTAAAGGGGCTGCACGGTGCGCAGTGGTTAGCACTGCGGCAGCACAAGTTTACCCTTGGCCAGGGGATTGTGGGGATCGTGGGATCGTGGGTTCGATCCCAGCCCCCGACCAACAGTGATCTGTGTGGAGTTTGCATGTTCTCCCACGTGTTGCGTGGGGTTTACTCCGGGATTTCTCCGGTTTCCTCCTCCCACATGCCAAAAACATGCATGTTAGGTTAATTGGCTGTTCTAAATTGTCCCTAGATATCTGTTTCCTATAGGCCCTTAGAATAGAGGGTTAGTATTAATGAAAGCGCTTTGAGTGGTCTTTGTGACTAGAAAAGCGCTATATAAGTGCCGGTTAGTTAGTTAGTAGTTAGTAAATATACAACTTTTATCTATTAAATTGTGACTTTTTCCCCTAACACTTTCAAAAAATTTTCCTTTACATGTGCAACCATCGTCTCACCAAGTTTGTGACATTTTCATGTTAGAAGTGTCAGTCTGAGGAAAATCCTACAAACTCCACACATGAATCATCAAAGTACAATTTTGTGAAAACGCTACTTGCACTCTTCACTGAATAGGAATGGGGGGATGACAGGTTAACAAGGGGATGATTTTCTGTCATTTTGCTATACAAAGGGGATAACATCCCCCCCTCATCCTCCTCATATCGCCTACTGCTAGAGTTGAAATTATTGAATTATTTGGTAATCACTCTAGGTCAAATTAAATGAGCATTTCCCCAGAATCAGTGTTTCCACAAGAGAATTAATTTATTCAAGTAAAATACTTGAAACTTGCTCATGCCGCAACAATCAGAAGTCACAGCTTAACAGAAAAAAAAGTCTAAAACCTACAAAGCAAATTGCAAATTTAAAAGAAAAAAGTTGCAAATATGAGAAAGGAACACATTTACAAAAAAAGGTAAATTATGTAAAAAAAAAAAAGTGGTAAATTAATGAAAAAAAAAATAGGATTTTACCCAATAAACACATTGAAAACATACTGTAGCTATCTGTAGTCTGTCTTTATATCTGTGGTATGTTTAAGACCTTTGAAATTCTGATTTAAGGATTATTGTAACTTCTATGGTTAGGTTAATTAAGCCTTGATTTTATAGAAATAAATTTAAGACATTTTAAGGATCCTTTTTTAAGGACACCTTGGAGCAATCAATGCTATTTTGGGGCACAGGAGCTTTGGTTATAACTCCTGTGCTTTGCGATGAACCAAAAATTGACCAAAACCAAAACTTAAACCCTAAAACCAACGTGATTTTGCCCATGTTGATTATTTTTATTTTCCCCCCCTCTTAATATTTTCCCTGTTGTGTGTATTACCTAAATAAATGCTTTGTTAAATCAGTATGAAATAGGAGCGCTTTGTGACAGTGAATATCAGCGCAGCGGACTGGTACAAGCTGATATTTAATGTATTTAATGAGTCTCCTCCAAGCAAAGTGCAGCAGCAGCAGTCTGTTGAACTCATCTTTCAGCCCTACTCAACTTCGTTCGACATCCACATATAGCAAGAATCATCCTCACTAGGGGAACCAAATTTGCTCAACCAAGACCATGTGATTTGCTGAGCTAACTTTAAAAAACTCACATCGGTTGCGAGAAGAAAACTCCTCTCAGTGGCCTGAGGTCAAACACTTTGATCAAAACTGCATAAAAGGTCAAAGGTGCTAAACGCAGATGCTGGGAAGTTATTACCCAACAAAACAGCTTCACACTTAACTTTTACCTCATTTGAGAACAGTCTTCGAAGAGCTTCCAGTAAGTGAGTATTCAGTGGAGAAAAATGCAAATTCAGTGCCAGGCTGGGGATATTTCACACAGGACTGGTCAGTGCAGATTAATAAAGATGTCAGTGCAAGTCACTGATTCATTCCTTGAGCCTTTCTGTGGCTTTACACACCCCTGCATGCTTCACTGATAAGTCTGTCCAAGAAATCTATTGATCATATCCGTCTTTGAGGGTCTTCTCCAAACAAAACAGACAGAATGGGCTAAAAGTGGACCGTTGATGTTAGCTTGTGTTCTAAACCCAGGACACACACATGCTAAAACTCCCTCACTGAAGTGGAGTAAAGCATGTCGTGATAAAAGCTTATTCTCTCTTATTTCTCAAGACAAGACATTAACTCATGTTTGGATTCTGCCGCTGTTGGATATATTTATAGCTGCATTGTTTTTCCCTTAAAGTAAAACTGAATTCCATTGTGTTGCCAAAAAGTAAAAAACAATAAACAAATTTGGACCTTCCTGATGAGCACTGATGCAATGTCATGTCAGGTCAGGGTTTAATTGTTTACCCAGAAAAAAAAATCAAGCAATTTTGAGGTAACAGGCAAAGTTCACTTGGATATTCAATATGACCAAAGCTGAAACACAACTGATCCGTACCCTGACACTAAATCTGTCTGTGTATCCCCCACACGTCAGCCGTTTGGAAGACTTATGACAAGCAGGCACAAACAACATCTGTCTCCTTCCGAGATGAAAAAAGCCACAATGTGCCCCCTCCTCTCAGCAAACCAGAGCGCAGACTGACGGGGTGGGTCCCGTCGCCGCAACGTAAACACCAAGCCATTTTGTTAAACAAACGTAACTTCAAACTTTTCCCAAGAACTGGAAGATTGTCTGTTTTTCAATGAACATCCAGTCTCTGCTTGTGTGAGGTGCCACAAGTTTTTGGATAAAACGTGGAAGTTGATCCTCTTGTATTCTTGTCCGTTATCCTTATTAATGTTCCCGTGAGTCCAAATTGAATTCATGGTTGTGTTTTTAGCTGAACTCGGGGCTTTCAAAATAGCCCTATTATGATGACTGGATTCATATTTCCAAAGTTTACACATTTAAAACAAGGGCCTTATTAGTGTGAGATTCCCCTTTCTTCATTTGTTTGTCAGTGTTTCCATTCCAGTTTGTCTAAAGATACTTGAACAAAAATAATGTGTGAAACTGGCCACTGCAGATTTTCATCCACCTCTGAAACTTCCAAACAGGCCCTGACTTGCTCAGAATCATTTAATAAATCCCTTCAGAATAGGCCCCACTTGATTTGGTTATATTCCAAAAAAGCATTCCATTACCACCAAAAAAAACAAGAATGACATGATGAAATGTAACACACTTTTCCAACACAAAGTTGTCAATCATAGATATAGACAGATATTGAATTTTAAAAAAGGGAAATATGAAACTAATATGAAACTAGGACAGCGCGGTGGTGGAGTGGTTAGCACTGCGGCAGCACAGCAACCCACCCTTGGCTGGGGGATCCTGGGTTCGATCCCAGCCCCCGACCAACAGTGATCTGTGTGGAGTTTGCATGTTCTCCCTGTGTCTGCGTGGGTTTACTCCGGGATTTCTCCGGTTTCCTCCCACACACCAAAAACATGCAAGTTAGGTTAATTGGCATCAAAACTGGGGATTCCAAATTGTCCTTAGGAATGAATGTGAGAGTAAATGGAATGGTTGTCTGTCTCTCTGTGTTGGCCCTGCGATGGATTGGCGATCTGTCCAGGGTGTACCCTGCCTCTCACACAGAGATGCTGGGATAGGCTCCAGCCCCCCCGCGACCCGAAAAGGATAAAGCGGAAGACGATGGATGAATATGAAACTATATTTTGAGAATATATTTCTCATTATATAGCTCATTTTAAAAGTTAAGTGCATAAATGAAATAAAGTTACATTTCAAATCTGACATGCCATTTTTGAAATACAGTGGGGCAAAAAAGTATTTAGTCAGCCACCAATTGTGCAAGTTCTCCCACTTAAAAGATGAGAGAGGTCTCCAATTTTCATCATAGGTATACCTCAACTATGAGACAAAATGAGAAAAAAAAATCCAGAAAATCACATTGAAGGATTTTTAATGAATTAATTGGTAATTCCTCGGTAAAATAAGTATTTGGTCAATAACAAAAGTTCATCTCAATACTTTGTTATATACCCTTTGTTGGCAATGACAGAGGTCAAACGTTTTCTGTAAGTCTTCACAAGGTTTTCACACACTGTTGCTGGTATTTTGGCCCATTCCTCCATGCAGATCTCCTCTAGAGCAGTGATGTTTTGGGGCTGTCGCTGGGCAACATGGACTGTCAACTCCCTCCAAAGATTTTCTATGGGGTTGAGATCTGGAGACTGGCTAGGCCACTCCAAGGACCTTGAAATGCTTCTTACGAAGCCACTCCTTCATTGCCCTGGCGGTGTGTTTGGGATCACTGTCATGCTGAAAGACCCAGCCACGTTCATCTTCAATGCCCTTGCTGATGGAAGGAGGTTTTTCATTCAAAATCTCGCGATACATGGCCCCATTCATTCTTTCCTTTACACAGATCAGTCGTCCTGGTCCCTCTGCAGAAAAACAGCCCCAAAGCATGATGTTTCCACCCCCATGCTTCACAGTAGGTATGGTGTTCTTTCTCCTCCAAACACAACAAGTTGAGTTTTTACAGTAAAGTTCTATTTTGGTTTCATCTGATCATATGACATTCTCCCAATCCTCTTCTGGATCATCCAAATGCTCTCTAGCAAACTTCAGACGGGCCTGGACATGTACTGGCTTAAGCAGGGGGACACGTTTGGCACTGCAGGACTTGAGTCCCTGGCAGCGTAGTGTGTTACTGATGGTAGCCTTTGTTACTTTGGTCCCAGCTCTCTGCAGGTCATTCACTAGGTCCCCCCGTGTGGTTCTGGGATTTTTGCTCACCGTTCTCGTGATCATTTTGACCCCACAGGGTGAGCTCTTGCGTGGAGCGTCAGATCGAGGGAGATTATCAGTGGTCTTGTATGTCTTCCATTTTCTAATAATTGCTCCCACAGTTGATTTCTTCACACCAAGCTGCTTACCTATTGCAGATTTAGTCTTCCCAGCCTGGTGCAGTCTACAATTTGTTTCTGGTGTCCTTTGACAGCTCTTTGGTCTTGGCCATAGTGGAGTTTGGAGTCTGACTGTTTGAGGTTGTGGACAAGTGTCTTTTATACTGATAACGAAGTTCAAACAGGTGCTATTAATACAGGTAAACGAGTGGAGGACAGAGGAGCCTCTTAAAGAAGTTACAGGTCTGTGAGAGCCAGAAATCTTGCTTGTTTGTAGATGATCAAATACTTATTTTACCGAGGAATTTACCAATTAATTCATTAAAAATCCTTCAATGTGATTTTCTGGATTTTTTTTTTTCTCATTTTGTCTCTCATAGTTGAGGTATACCTATGACGAAAATTGGAGACCTCTCTCATCTTTTAAGTGGGAGAACTTGCACAATTGGTGGCTGACTAAATACTTTTTTGCCCCACTGTATTTTGACTTAAAGTGACACTCCACCAAATAGTTTTTTTTCTTGTTAACATGTCTGTAACATGTTTTTTATGTGGAGATGATTGTAGACTTCAGGAAAGTCACTACTCCTCTGCCCCCCCTCACCCTCTCAGGCTCTCCCATCACCACTGCTGATTCCTTCCGCTTCCTAGGCACTACCCATCACCAGGGACCTCAAATGGGAGCTGACCCATCAGCTCACTCATCAAAAAAGCCCAGCAGAGGATGTTCTTCCTGCGGCAGCTGAGGAAGCTCAAGCTACCCACCAAGATGTTAGTGCAGTTCTACACAGCCATCATCGAGTCCATCCTCACCACCTCCATAACCGTGTGGTACGCAGGAGCCACTGCCAGGGACAGACTAAGGCTTGCAGCGCGTCGTGCGCACTGCTGAGAAGGTGATCGGCTGCAAGCTCCCATCTCTCCAGGATCTGTACATCTCCAGGACCCGGAGGCGTGCTGGCCGGATCATAGCCGATCCCTCACACCCTGGTCACGTACTGTTTGCCCCCCTCCCCTCTGGTAGAAGACTTCGGTCCATCCAGACTAAAACCTCCCGTCACATGAACAGCTTCTTCCCCTCTGCCATTAGACTGCTGAACACTAAGTGACTCTCGTGCACCATGTACAGCAGCTCAACCAGACTCATGTCAATCATCACTGTTTTCTTCCTGCATTACCGACTGCACTATATAGTTCTCCACAGTATCTGCTGCTGGCTAATATATATTTTAACTGTTGACCAGTATCACTTAATCTTATCCTACACTTTATTACATGTATAGTTTATTTCTCTTATCTTATCATGTTTAATGTTGCAGCATTGTACCGAGACAAATTCCTAGTTTGTGTACTACATGAACAATGGCAATAAACCTGATTCTGATTCTGATTCTGATTCTGATCAAGAGCGAAATCGCTCAAATGTCTCATATCACTGTTTTTTTTGCTGTGAAGTTTCACTTAAGCCCCACCCCCTACAAAAAGGCGAGTTGAGACTGAACATTTTTGGTGACGTAACTATTCATGGTGCTGGCATGTGGGTAGTGCTGAGCCAGTCCGGACTCTCTGGTCTAACTGACATTATCCTCCAGGCTAGGTACCTCCGCCAAGGATGTAATGTAATCGGGGGTGGTTTGTCTGTCTGGTTTGTCCGTCCGTCTGTTTGTCTTTTAGCAGGATTACGCAAAAAACTACTGGATTTTGATGAAAATTTCACCAGAGGTAGTCATGGGCCAAGGATGAACCCCTTAAATTTTGGTGATGATCTGAGAGTGCATACCTCTACCAAGGACCTTGTTTTGTATTTGTGCAGCAGGATTGCACAAAAACTACTACATGGATTTGGATGACATTTTCACCAGAGGTGGTCCTTGGCTTAGAGAGGAGAAGCCATAAATTTTGGTGATGATCCAAGAATGCATACTTCCACCAAGGCTCTTATCTTTTCACAGTGTGTTTGCAAGAATCCTCCAAAACTAGTGGATAGACTTTGATGCAATTTTCACCAGAACTGGCTCGTGGCCTACACATGAACCCATTACATTTTGGAGGTGCTCCATGAGGGACAGAAGGAGCCTAGGTGGAGGTATGCGCTCTGAGTGCTTTTCTAGTTAGGATTAAGATGGGTTTTACCATTAAGCTGCTTTTAAGGAAAGATGCAGTTTCAGTCATCATCCTGGGCCACCATGCATATAACTGGGCATGTCCTTCAATCGGTAAGCCCTTTTATCACAGGATTTATGCTGATAATGTAGCACTAGCTACTATTAGCCTTGTAGGATGGGGTTGGCCCTAGTCATCACTGATTCTGGCGTTTGAGTGGCGAAGGGGTGGAGTGAAAAGATTCTGACACAAAACTGTAAGACAGTGAAAGTTTTTTTATGAAAAAAAAAACATAAAATACCATTTTAGACAACGCAGATTTGTTTTTATAGGGATTTATATCCACCGGAGTATGTATTTAAGGCTTACATGCACAATATTACAAGAAGTATTCGGACACCGCTCCAAATGACTGTGCACCAATGGACAAAGCAAGGTCCATAAAGACATGGATGAGTAAGTTTGGTGTGAAGGAACTTGATTGACCTGCACAGAGCCCTGAACTCAACCTGACACAACACCTTTGGGATGAATTCGAAAGTGACCTTTTGCAGCTACAACAGCTTCAAACTCATCTGGGAAGGCTTTCCATGAGGTTTAGGAATGTGTTTAAAAAAAGATTCAAAAAGATTCAAAGATTTTATTTGTCAGTACTTCTGTACATACAGGGCATACAGGAGAAGTGAAATGGCATTTCTCTCTCTCTCTTAGTGGTGTGGCCAATTATATAAGAAAAAGAAGGAATAAGGATGAAAAAACAACAACAGTAGTCTATGTACAATAATTCTACCCATAGTGCACATAAAGATAAAACCCAAATAAAGATAGAACCCAGCAATCCTATATACTAATGCTACCCTGTAGTGCAAATAAAGATAAAACCCAGATAAAGATAAAACCCAGCAATCCTATATACTAATGCTACCTGTAGTACAAAAAAGATAAAACCCCAAATAAAGATAAAACCTAGCAATCCTATGTACTAATGCTACCCGTAGTGCAAATAAAAATAGAGATAAACCCCAGCAATCCTGTGTACAGGAAAAAAAGCAGAGCCGTAGTACCCGTAATTGAAAGTTCATTGCGGTAGTATAGGTGCAGACAGTGACAGATTGACTGCACATAATCAGTAATTGCAATAACACACAGCAGCAGGTTATGGCATTTGTATAATGGCTGCAGTAAGGTGCAGAGACGTACAAGCAGCAGATGTTTTACTGTTGGTGTGCAAAGTCTTTCTGTGCAAACAGCTGAGGGTAGTTATTGTGTGGATGAGTGTGTTATGGTCCAGGGGTGGGGGAAGTGGGCAGAGTTCAGGGTCCTGATAGCCTGGTGAACAAAGCTGTTTAGCAGTCTTGTGGAGTGGACCCGGAGGATCCGGTACCTTCTCCCCGAGGGCAGGGGGCTGAAGAGACAGTGTGAGGGGTGGGAGGTGTCGCCTGCAATGTGATAGCTCTGTGGCTGAGGCGGGTGTGTCTCCCAAAAGGGAGAGCAGAGGGGCACCGATGATCTCGCTGGATGTGTTCACTGTGTGGTGTAGAGTCTTCCGGCAGGAGGCGGTGGCAGCTTCCGTACCACACACGTGATGCAGCTGGGTGAGGATGCTCTCAATGGTACCCCGGTAGAATAAGCACATGATGGTGGGTGGCACTCGTGCTCTCCTCAGGTTGCGGAGGAAATAGAGGCAAGTTTGAGTCTTCTTGGCCAGTGATATGGTGTTGTTAGACCAGGAGAGGTCCTCAGAGATGTGCATCCCCAGAAACTTGGTGCTGCTCACCCTCTTCAGAGCTGCTCCATCAATGACCAGAGGGGGATGCTGTGTGTGTCCTCTCCTAAAGTCGACCACAATCTCCTTGGTTTTTCCCACATTCAGGAAGAGATTGTTGTCTTTACACCACTGAACCAGTTGGCTCACCTCATTTCTGTGGTTGGCCTCTTCATTGTTGGTGATGAGGCCCACCATGTTGTGTCATCTGCAAACTTGATGATGTGGTTGGTGCTGTAGGCTGGGACACAATTATGGGTCCGCAGGGTGAAGAGCAAGCGGGCTGAGCACGCACCCTTGTGGGGGCCCCCATGCTCAGTGTGATGATCGTGGAGGTGTTGCTGCCGACCCACGCATTCTGTGGCCTTCCTGTGAGAAAGTCCAGCACTCAGTTACAGAGAGAGGTTTTGAGTCCCAAGTGTCTGAGTTTCTGTATTAAGTGCTGGGGATGATTGTGTTGAATGCCGAGCTGAAGTCCAAGAACAGCACTCGTACACAGGAGTTCTTTGAGTCCAGGTGGGTGAGGGCTGGATGGAGAGCAAAAGGGATGTCATCTTCTCGTGGATCCTGTTTGACCTGTACGCCAAACTGAGATGGGTAGTGGGAGGGAGGGAGGGGGAGGGAAGGGAGGGAGGGAGTATGGACTTGCATGTTCTGCATGACCAGCCGCTCGAAGCACTTCATTATGATGGAGGTCAGTGCTACAGGCCAGTAATCATTGTAGCTGGATGGGACGGGCATCTTTTGGAACGCAAGGTCCATGCTACATACCAATACCAATCTATAAAATCATTCTTTGCTCAGAGGAAAATTGTTTCAACTCAAAAGTCTGGTCATGAACTGCTTCTATCATCCAAGGACCAGAGGTGTAACACTATCCACCGGCCATAAAGTGGAAGTTAATCCCTTCTCCAGGTCTTAGTCATTCTCCCTTTTCTGCTCTTTGGCAAAGGGATGTTTCAAATTGACAGATTTATGGTTGACATGATCCAGACTTGGGGAGTCAAGATTCTCCAGTAAACAACCAGACAGTTTCACAGTGCCATCTGGTGGACTAATCAGGAATATTTAAAATTTTTCTCTTTGCAGTGGAATTTACGCAATATGGACAAATAAACTAATTTGTATTCTTTCTCTTAAGACAGTATCTTCTACTGAAGACATGGTTGAACTCTAGGGATGGACAATTGGGTTTCAAATGCTTTTATTGATATGATTTGATATATGTTGCTTTATTTTCAGGAAAAAATCAATTTTTGCATGCTTACTGTTACAAATTAATTACAGTTACAATGTAGAGACATGTTCCCTTATTAATGAGTAGAATATCTTAGTCACTAAAGTTGAAGGAATTTATGCTTTATTCAGCACACATACTTTTTTTGGGGGGGGGGGTCTCACTTCTCATATCAAATGTCTCCTCCCCCTCCTCTCTCTGCTCTTTAGGAGACCATAGAAACTTTAACTGACCAATAGAGCGCCAGGCTCCCTTGCATTTCCCTTTTTAGGTCGAGTTTATGACTTCTGTTGAACGACGCTCAAATGTAATTGGTTCAGCTCAGTTCCATGAAATTCAGTGAGATTCTGCCACACCCTAGAAAAAAAAAAATAATATAAAAATTCCCTTATTCAGTTTTGGGGCGTTGGTCAAGCTGTAAGGAGCAAACGTCTCTGCGTTTCCATATTTTTTTCCTATCTTCACGTAAGCGCCAGAACCTGTCATGCTCTGTGAAAATCCTGTTTCTTTTTTTTTTAAGTTCATTTTTCTTATTTTATTTTTTTTTTCTTTAAATCAATGTGCAAGAAGATTTTGTTTGATTTTTCTTTTAAGCTTAAACCAACTCATTAAACCACCAACACTGAAAGAAACGGATTTGTGGTGTGTTTTGCCTCAGTTGAATTTCTGATGGGACTTTTTTCCATTTTTATAAATAGTTATTCATCCATTTCTTCATAAAATTGCATCCACTTTTCTTAACCAATGCTATTTTATGGTTTTCCAATTTCCAGTATACTGACAATTAGACTACGGGTATATTTTGGTTCCACCAATGCTTGATTCATAAGTAAATCAGTAATAGTCTATAATGCCCATGATACATGTTGAATTCTCTGTTTTAAAGTTATCCAAATGTGTTAACCTATTCTGGCATTTCTTATTAAACTATTGAAAGACACATGGGAGTTATTGTTTGATTTCATGTCCATCTTATTGATTATCAGACAGACAAGAACTCACAAGGGTTTTTTTTGAGACTGATTCCATAATTGCTACAAATAAAGAATTAATAAAATTGTCCATTATCTGGACTGGTGCCCTACGAGGATCTGAGTGTAATGAAATAAATCTTCATTCCTACTCCACATTCATATTTACATTAACACTTGTACTAGCATTAAAATACCTATAAACCCATAAATCTGCTACAGGTATTATGGTAGCAGTTTATTGAAACATGTGGGGACAACAGCTTGACTCAGGGAGATGTTGAAGATGTCGACCAGGACATTCTTGAGCCTCTCCGCACAGTCCCTTCAGAATGCAAACCCGGTATGTTGTTTGGTCCAGCAGCCTTGCGTGGGTTGATCCTGGAGAGGCGTCCCTCTTCACGCTGGCCAGATCCAGACTCATAGCCTGTTCGTCCTGGAGGGGGAGTGGTCTCCTTCTGTGCTGATGTGCGGTTTTTGTGCTTCAAAGCGGCCAAAGAAGTCATTTTGGTTGTTCGGCAGTGTGATGTCATTTGTTCAGGTCTGAGATGGAGGTTTGTAATTGTGAGGGTCAGTATGCCATGCCAGCACGAATGTGCATCTCTGGTGTCGCTGAAGTGGCCGGATATTTTCATGCTGCACTGTCCGTTTTGCCTCCTTGATGCCTCAGGACAGGTTGCTCCCCCCCCTACTGTTGTTAGTCCTGCAGTGTCACCGAGCCCTGAAGGCTGCGTCCATGAGCCCTCAGGAGCCTGTGAACCTCTGCTGTCCCCCATGGCTCTTGGTTAGCACGAACAGTGACGGTTTGCAGTGAGTGACATCCATCAAATGCATTTAGCTAGTATGCTACAACCACCACAGTGTACCCCTCTAGGTATGTGTGTTCATTGTGAGTGGCCTGCATGCTTGAAAATGTCCCAGTCTGTAGTGCAACAGCAGTCTTCAGAGCATCAGAGGCCCCCTATGGCACATACGTACCTGCTTTTTGTTAGTCTGATGGCTTTCACTCTGGGTCTGTATGCAGGCCTTAGCAAGATGGTGATGTAATCCCAGAGGACCCAGGTGGGGAAGAGGGGTGGCTCTGTATACTTCTTGTGAGTTGTGTACACCAGGTCCCAGCAAGTTGTCTCCTCTGTTGAAAAATCCACATGTTGGTGCAGTTTTAGTAGGAGGGCCTTTAAATCTGCATGGTTGAAGTCTTCTGCTGTGATGAGGAATCCGTCTGGATGCACGGTTTGTGCCTCACTTATAGCCTGATAAAGTTCATTTAGTGCCTTTCTTTTACCGGTGGTGGCAGTGGGCGGGACATACACGGTGACTAGCAGGATAGATGTAATTTCCCTCGGTAGGTAAAAGGGTCGGCACTTGATCATAAACTCCACCAACGGAGAACAGTGTTTGTGCACAACAGTCACATCTCAGCACCAAGCGTCACTGATGTAAACACACACCCCTCCTCCGCGGGTCTTTCCTTCTTCCATGAACACCCAATCCGCATGATAGCATGTTAGCCCCGCTAACTGAATACAACTGAATTTATGGGAATTTTCTTCTTCCAGAAGTGGACAAGAAGGCCTGGCTCGCAGTCGCCACTCTAATTCACCTCAAACATGTTCTACAGGGTTGAGGTTAGGGCTCTGAGCAGGTTAGTTAGTCCCACCACCCCACACATGCTCATCCATGTCCTTTATGGACCCTGATTTTGTGCATCGTTGCCCATTCATATGGCAGGGATGTCCCTAACTTTTGGGCAATATAGTGTAAAATATAACTCATTTTGGCTTCACCACCTTATCGTGGTGAAGCGCTTTGTGTGCCCTAATGATGCACAAGCTAAGTTGTTGGAGGCTACTAGCCCCTAGTAGGGTCTCCCAGGGCAAACTAGTCATAAGTGAAGGGCCAGGCCAAGAGCAATCCCAGTAATCCTCATACATACGTTACAACAAGGATCCAGTGTACCAAACCCATTTTAGGGTTACAGGTCTCAACGGCAGGCACCCGGCGACCACGTTTCTCTGTACATACAACCCAGCCTGAGCTCAGCCGAGCCAGGCACATGGGTCCAACCTCCAGTTGGGCTCACCACCTGCAGGAGTAAGGCTGTGTGCTATCTCGAATATAATTGACATACATGTATAGGTACATTTGTACACACGCAATTCATCAACTACCTATACTGCCGCAATCACATACAATTAGTCCCCCATTACAGCGTATTAATCTGCTCCCAGTTTCCAATTCGCTCTCTCCCATGGTCTCCTCTCACTGCAGGGCAGGCTGCTGCTACCTGTGCCTGCTGCTCACTCCCCTTCGTACCACCAGACATAAACCCAGGGCTCCATATTTTTAAACTGCAGCAAGGGAATCAGACTTATTTCTTTGCAAAATTACTTTTGCACATTAACTCTTTCAAATATTTACTGTTATAAATAAGCGTAGTCTGCACTCTGCAGGTAAACCATTCTGGCTTGCCAGAGAACTTTCAAAATAAGAACTTCAATTTGGTCTTGTAAACCTTCGAAATAGGAGCAAGCAGCTTGCTAAATGAAGAACTGATTGAAAGATACAAAAAAACAAAAACAAGGGCTAAATTATATTTCTGCCACTGTGACCAAAAAAAAAAATCTCTCTCTGGATTTAAGAGATAATGGGATGTCATTAATTCAGAAAAAAAAAAAAAAACAGCAAAGTTTTCCATGAAAAATTATTTCTGTTAGAACCTGTGCATGGGCAGAGGACGATACTCACGCTTTAAGTTTGCTGTGGTTATTTTCTGTGATTATCATTATTTGTCATGGCTCAGACCTCCTTTGTCAGATCTCCTATTCTTGTTCTGATGTCTCCCTTGCTGGTGTGCGTCCGTGCAGCCCGCCCCTCCTGTCCCCTCTGTCTTCCCTCATGTGTCCAGCTGTCAGTGATTATTGGTTTCTGTTTGCTCCTGATTGTGCCATACCAGACCTTGTTGCCGTGATTCTTCTCTTCTTCTTCTTTAAGATTTGATTGGCGGTTGGCAATCAGCTACAGGTCACTACCGCCAGGTACTTCACTCTATCTGGTCAGGAGCTGTAGTCCTTCTATCATCACTGCTGTGTCCAATCGAACCTCAACTCCATCTTCAGACATCACTCTTCTTCGTCCTCCTCGTACTTCACTCTACATCATCCACCCTATCTGGTCCAGGAGCTGTAGTCCCCTAACATCACTGTCTGTGTCCAATCGAACCTCAACTCTATCTTCAGACATCCGCCTCACCATCTCCTCGCACTTCACTCTATATCATCACTTAACTGTATATCATCCCACATCCAGATGTCAGCCACCCAGGCCCGGTCTATCACGTACTATCCCTCCTGTCTATATGTGTGTTTCTGTCTGTGTCCTGTGTGGTGTCCTAGGTTTATGTCGGCGTCTCACCCATGCTTCTGTCTGTGAGTAACCCTGCCTGTATCCCCATGTCTAGAAGCGTGCCGTGTTTGCATTTATTTCAGCCCTCACACTGCTTTATTTTCTGTTCTGTTTGGCACAATAAAATATAGCTTATTAAATCTGCCTCACATGTGGGTACTCATCTTCCTCACCCCGGAGGGGCTCTTAAACAATTCATTAATTCCAGAAAAACTTAGCTTATTATTTACTTTTTCAAGTGAATGCAATATGCTTCCACAGACCTGCCAACTATTTAAAACCTGAAAAGCCTAGTAGCTAGCTGGGGTCCAGGGGGCCGCACGCCCCGGTAGGTCCAGGACAAAGTCCTGGTGGGGGGTTCAGGGGGCGAATCCCCCTGACGGCAAACAAATATTAGCATTAAATCAAGTTAAAATGTGGCTAACAACCTCATATTTCTTCAACAATCATGTTTCTATTTTCCTTAAATTGTCAATGCAGATATGCTGATGGAAAAGATCAAGGACAAACTCTATGGTAACTCTCAAGCATTGTTGTTTTCCATGGTGCACCTCTTAGCTTTCTTCAGTTGGTCTTTTGAATGGAACACACTGTGGCACTTGTTACCCGAAGTTGTCTTCTGCCCAGAACTTTAGTTGACAGACTGGACCTGAACTCAGTTTTGTTCTTGTTCACATGGCTGAATATGCGCTCACAGTCCACAGTAATAATTCCTGGAAATGCTTTGGAGTATTCCTCATGAAAAGACTTGCCATGTGTGTGGATATGGACTATCATAGTCTCTTAATTTTCTTAATCAGTGTTCATCTATATTTATTTAAGTAAGTAAGATCTCTGATTATTATACTCTTTTGCTTCCTCAGGTGTTCCATTTAGTTTGATCCAAACTCTACAATTTCTTGTCCATGTTGCTTGTATCTTATTTTGTCTTTTCAGCATCCGTGTTTGCCGTGCTATTTCAGCATTAGTTTTTGTTAGATGTTCATTGAGGGTAAACTTCTGTTCCCCGTAACTTTCTGGCCTGCCTCAGTATGTCATTCTATACCCAGGGATGTGATTTGGGATTAGGGAAAAAGTATATGACAATTAAGCAGAGGTCTGGGGGACACAGGTCCCCCAGCGAGGTCCAGGGCAGAGCCCCAGCGGGGGGGGCAAGGGGGGCGAAGCCCCCCGAAGCTCCTGGGTTTTTTGATTATTTTAAGTACCAAAACTGTGCATTAAATGACCTAAAACAAACAGCCGAATGCCACTTATTACTGTATAATATTGACTTATGTTCCAAGAAGATAAAATCTCTGAACTTAGTTCAGAGATTTTTTTGATCTCTTCCATTTCCTCCTCCTTTGGTGGCATTTTTACTGACCTGTTGATAGTAAAACAATCTCTGCTGGTGACGCCGATATCCGATCCGACCGACCTCGAATCCAGCTGGGCCTCAGCTAACCCCCCCTCCGCTGCTAGTCCCGCTGCTTACCGCCGCTTGCAATTGAGCTCCTGTGCAGCCGGGGTACCGGCAGCTCCTCCACCGAGTCCCGCCGCCCACCGCCGCTGTAGTTGAGCTCCGATCCTGCTCCTGTCTAGCCTAGGTCCCGGTAAATCCTCTGCTGAGCCCCGCCACCTACTGCCGTCTTCCTCAGTAGTTTCTCCGCCGAGCCCCGCCGCTGTAGCTAGGCTCCAGCTACAGTCGACTTATCCAGCTGGGGCCCCAGCTGCTCCTCCACTGGTCCCCGTCTCCTACCCACCGCTGTACTTGAACTCCGATCCGGCTCCCGTCCAACTGTTGCCTCGGTTGGTTCCTCCGGCAAGCCCCAATCACCGGGGACGGAGTCGCTTCTTTGTATCAGTGTTAGGTGCTACAACTAGCTATGGCGTTAGCTATAGCGTTAGCTTAGCAAACGCTTCAGGTAAATTTAGATACGATTCCTAGCGATCTCGTGTTTGGAATTGCTTTCGTGTTTTTTTTTACGATTTAAAATTTTGACTGAATTTTTAGTGAAAAAACCGTAATTTTGATAATAAAGCGTAACCCGGAATGGGGTCTTGAAAACCGTAACCATTACGGCAAAACCGGAGTAGTTGGCAGGTATGCTTCCATATATTACCTGTGTAATAAACTGATATTACTACTGAGTATGTGGATAAACTTAATATGGGTTTTGTTAAGCAACGTGAAAAGGACTTTCATCAGTTACATAATGTTGTAAAATTGTACTTTATTATTCAGCTGTTTCATAAGTGAAATTCAACTCTGTCCCTCTAGTTAATATCTCTCTCTCTCTCTATCACATACCTACATACATACATACATACATAAAAAATTAGGACACCCTGAGTATAAGCCTGTGTGTGTTTTTTTAACATATTTGGACATATGGATATTTAATATCAATGTTAACAATACTGGGAGATTCATGTAATACAACTAAACAATTAAAAATGAATTTCCAAATTTTCTGTAAAATGTAATTCTAAACAAACAAATGTAGGAAAAATTAAATTTTGGACAACCTCTAGAAAACCCCAGAAAACATTTTGATTAGATGCTGATGGCTAATATGAGCATTTCTAGTAAATGTGTCTGAAGGACTGTAATTTGGATTGTTTTGGTTTGGGGTTTATCAGTAAAAGCAGTAGCGCTTTTGCGCCACGGGTGGCGCTCAGTAGTGATGGGACGCTGTTAAGTGTTAGAGCGCGAGAGAAGAAGAGTAGAGAATGTTCCAGAGAGTGAAGGAAAATGGTGTCGAGTGATGTGGCTGATATCGAGTGATGTGCCGTGTAAGAGTGCCGTGCCTGGTGTTGTAGAAAGTCAATAAACCACTGAAAAGTCCGCCAGTTGGCCCCCTCCTTCTTCTTCGCCCTCCGGAGTGTAACATAAAGTTGGTAGCAGAGGATGGTTCAGTCGTGCCTAAGACGGTGAGTGTGCAAGAAAAAAAAACCGAGCAGAAACGATGGAACTGGAGCAGCTGCTAGATAAGCTAAGTGAGGCCTTGGTGCCATTACAGGCTGAACAGCTACAGTGGGGTAAAAAAGTATTTAGTCAGCCACCAATTGTGCAAGTTCTCCCACTTAAAAGATGAGAGAGCTCTCCAATATTCATCATAGGTATACCTCAACTATGAGAGACAAAATAAGAAAAAAAAATCCAGAAAATCACATTGAAGTGTTTTTAATGAATTAATTGGTAAATTCCTCAGTAAAATAAGTATTTGGTCAATAACAAAAGTTCATCTCAATACTTTGTTATATACCCTTTGTTGGCAATGACAGAGGTCAAACGTTTTCTGAAATGTTTTCACAAGGTTTTCACACACTGTTGCTGGTATTTTGGCCCATTCCTCCATGCAGATCTCCTCTAGAGCAGTGATGTTTTGGGGCTGTGGGCAACACAGACTTTCAACTCCCTCCAAAGATTTTCTATGGGGTTGAGATCTGGAGACTGGCTAGGCCACTCCAGGACCTTGAAATGCTTCGTACGAAGCCACTCCTTCGTTGCCCGGGTGGTGTGTTTAGGATCATTGTCATGCTGAAAGACCCAGCCACGTTTCATCTTCAGTGCCCTTGCTGGTGGAAGGAGGTTTTCACTCAAAATCTCACGATACATGGCCCCATTCATTCTTTCCTTTACACGGATCAGCCGTCCTGGTCCCTTTGCAGAAAAACAGCCCCAAAGTATGATGTTTCCACTCCCATGCTTCACAGTAGGTATGGTGTTCTTTCTCCTCCAAACACGACAAGTTGAGTTTTTACCAAAAAGTTCTATTTTGCTTTCATCTGACCATATGACATTCTCCCAGTCCTCTTCTAGATCATCCAAATGCTCTCTAGCAAACTTCAGACGGGCCTGGACATGTACTGGCTTAAGCAGGGGGACACGTCTGGCACTGCAGCATTTGAGTCCCTGGCGGCGTAGTGTGTTTCTGATGTAGCCTTTGTTACTTTGGTCCCAGCTCTCTGCAGGTCATTCACTAGGTCCCCCCATGTGGTTCTGGGATTTTTGCTCACCGTTCTCGTGATAATTTTGACCCCACGGGGTGAGATCTTGCGTGGAGCCCCAGATCGAGGGAGATTATCAGTGGTCTTGTATGTCTTCCATTTTCTAATAATTGCTCCCACAGTTAATTTCTTCACACCAAGCTGCTTACCTATTGCAGATTTAGTCTTCTCAGCCTGGTGCAGGTCTACAGTTTTGTTTCTGGTGTCCTTTGACAGCTCTTTGGTCTTGGCCATAGTGGAGTTTGGAGTCTGACTGTTTGAGGTTGTGGACAGGTGTCTTTATACTGATAACGAGTTCAAACAGGTGCCATTAATACAGGTAACGAGTGGAGGACAGAGGAGCCTCTTAAAGAAGAAGTTACAGGTCTGTGAGAGCCAGAAATCTTGCTTGTTTGTAGGTGACCAAATACTTATTTTACTGAGGAATTTACCAATTAATTCATTAAAAATCCTTCAATGTGATTTTCTGGATTTTTTTTTCTCATTTTGTCTCTCATAGTTGAGGTATACCTATGATGAAAATTGGAGACCTCTCTCATCTTTTAAGTGGGAGAACTTGCACAATTGGTGGCTGACTAAATACTTTTTTGCCCCACTGTACACGAGGTCTGTTTGTTTGCCCAGATAAACCCAGTCAAGCCGTCTAGAAAGTACACACTGGTACAATTGTTAAACGAGGAGGTGGAAAAGATCATTGAGAGCGAAGAGGAGGATGTAGCCTGCGCGTTTCTGCTAAAACTAATAGCATGTGCTACCGAAGCTAAGCAAAGCGAACCGTCGACGCAGGCGGCGGCAGCAGCCGGCACGAGCTGGGAGGCAGAGGCACTCGCCAGTTTACAGAACCAATATGCCGCTCTGCATGAAAGTTTCCTTTATTCAACTAAAAAGCTTGAAGAGGAAATAGCGAGGCTCACTGGTAACGTGGCCACTCAGCCACAAAGTCGTCCTTTTCTGACACAGGCCGCGGTCCCCGCAGCGCCCCTACTGCCAGAAGTGACCATTAAACGAGAGTTTAGGATAAATGGTCAGATAGGAGAGAGGGGCCAAAGAGACAAGCTGTCTTATTCCAACCTCATTCACCAGATTGATATGGGCCTAAAGAAAAAGCACAGTGAGGCTGACATAATTGAGGCTGTTGTCAGAGCAGTGAGTCCTGGACTGAGTCTGCGAGATATGCTGGAGATCAAGTCAGATCTCACCCTGCCACAGTTGCGCATCATCCTGCGAAGACATTATAAAGAGGATAGTTCCACTCACTTGTACAATCGTCTGATAAACCTCACACAAGACAGTAACGAGTCACCTCAGAGCTTCCTGTTCCGCGCCATTGAGCTAAAGGAAAGACTTTTAGCAGCATCCAGAGAGCCTGGCACGGAAGAGCAGTATAGCTCTGACCTTATTCAGAGGAAGTTTCTGAGGGCGGTGGAAACAGGACTGATTAGTGCTGACGTGAAGTACCAACTGAAGCGCTATTTGGAGGATCCTGCCGTCACCGACGAACTTCTGATTTCTAGGACAAATACAGCAGCCAGTCTTGAATGGGAACGACACCAAAAATGAGGCACATGAAAGAACCCAAAGTTCGAGAATGCCGAGTGGACAATCTGACGGGTCAGTCTGCAACCGTGGAAGGAGTGGATGGCCAAGAGCGCCCTCCACCATCGACAAAAGGTAAAATCCTTAAATCCCAAAGCACAGTGACCCGTACGGAATCTGAGCTCCTGGACATAGTCACACAGCTGAAGAGTGACATGGAGGAGATCAAGAAGGCCATACGTGGGTCTCCCAGAGCACCTCATGCTCAAAGAGCCAGGAGGACACGTGGCTGCAAAGGCTGTCAGTCCACCAGCAATGGCGATCAGTGCGACCACTGCTACAGATGTGGATTCAGCGGCCTCATGTCGAGGGAATGTCGGATAGGAAGGAGACCTGGAAAAAGGACAGGACAAGTAGACACGGCGGCCAATACTGTCACAACCACAGCAGAACAAGCTAACACACAAGAGCTGTATGAGCTAGTTACTGACAGTATTCGGAAGTTGGAAGCAAGGCTGGTAGCTAAAGCAGAGACACCTCCTGAAGAAACGGTCCGTGTTAATCTACTGTCCCCTAATCGCCGATTACAGTTACTCAATTTGGTTGGAAAAAAATATGTCATAACCTGCTTCCTCAATGATAAGGAGACAGAAGCATTGTGGGACACAGGGTCACAGGTCTGCTTAATGAATGATGCCTGGAGACAGGAGCACCTGCCACACACCACCGTCAGAGACTTAGCCGAGTTGGTGGGTCCAAGTATTCTGAATGGGAAGGCAGTGAACCAGACACCGATTCCATTCTCAGGGTGGGTAGAAGTCACTTTCAAGCTGCCGGCAAATAGTAGCCCACCGGTGGAACTCTTAGTTCCCGTGCTAGTGGTGAAGGAGGATGGAGTGGCAGAGCTGCCTATCATTGGTTTCAACGTGATTGACCATGTCCTGAAGATGGGCATTAAACCCTCTTGTGCCATCAGTGAAGCTGTTAGTGCAGCCTTCAACTTTGATTGTAAAAAAAACAGAGGTATTTTTGAAGGTGATGCAAAGTGAGGAGGATAGGCTGGGGGAAGGAATGGTAAAAGTTGGCAGTGAGTTGGTCACCATCCCTGCTGGCCAAACCAAAGCAGTTAAAGGTTTTGTCAGGGCAGGCTCACTTCCAGACACACAAGACGTCTTGTTTGAGCCGAGTCAGTACACCCAATTACCGGAGGGTTTGCAGATGCAAAGTGGGTTGGTGCAGTTATGGAAAGCGAGGTGATCTATGTTCAAAATACCTATAACAAACAGTACATCCCGTGATATCCAGCTGCCCGCTAAGACCATTTTGGGACAGACACAGAGAGTTAAAACTGCTTACCCGGCAGATATTAGACCCCCTGATGCAAACCAAGTGACAGCAGACCCGACGATGAGTGAAACCGGAAGGAAGAAAGAGACCGAAATGAACTGTGCAGTCAAAGAGACTATGGACATGTGGGACCCCCCAGTTCCCCTTGATCATCTCTCGCCCACACAACAAGAGCAAGTAAAGCAGCTATTACGGGAGGAACGGCAAGCGTTTTCTCGTGATGAGTATGATGTAGGGACAATTCCCTCTTTACAGTTGAAGATCCGACTCACGGATCCCACTCCTGTCAAAAAGACTTATATCTCTGTTCCCAGACCACTTCATCAAGAAGTAAAGGAGTATTTAGAAGACCTGCTTAACAGGGGCTGGATCGCCAAATCTAAGTCATCGTATTCCAGTCCAATCGTCTGTGTGCGAAAGAAAGATGGAGGCCTGCGTTTGTGCTGTGACTTTAGAGAGCTGAACAAGAAGTCTATCCCTGACAGACACCCAATTCCCCGCATACAAGATATGCTAAACAGTCTAAATGGGAGTGCGTAGTTTTCAGTCCTTGACCAAGGGAAGGCGTATCACCAGGGTTTCCTGGAAGAGTCGAGTAGGCCCCTCACTGCATTTATCACTCCCTGGGGTTTGTTCGAGTGGGTAAGAATTCCATTTGGTTTGTCCTCAGCACCAGCAGCATTCCAAAGATCTATGGAGGAGTGTTTGTGGGGGTTGAGGGATGATATTTGTCTGCCTTACCTCGATGATAACCTTGTTCATTCACAGATTTTTGAAAACCATTTGCGAGACCTGAGAAGCGTCCTGCACCGCTATCAAAGCCATGGGGTGAAGCTGACTCTCCGGAAATGTGAGTTATTCAAGCAGCAGGTACGTTTCCTTGGTAAAATGGTAACAAAACAGGGCTACACTATGGACCCTGCGGACATTGCCCCGGTGCAGACACTCAAACAGCAGCAACCTTCCACTGCTGGAGAACTAAGGAAATTGCTAGGTTTCATTTCATATTACCGCAGCTATATTCCAAACTTCTCCTGTATAGCAAAGCCTCTTTACGACCTTCTTGCTAACGACCACACAGATAAAGCAAAGAAAAACTCAAAAAAACATGTCAAAAAGAAAGATAGTGGCCAGTTGCCCTCATCCCATGCAATCAGGTGGCGCCCTGAGCATCATGCAGTACTCTGTCAGCTTGTTGACTTTCTCTCCCAGCCCCCAGTATTAGGTTACCCGAACTTTGAGGAACCCTTCATTTTGCACTGTGACACTTCACAGGAGGGGCTTGGGGCGGTGTTATATCAGCGACAACAAGGCAAACTGGTGGTGATAGCGTATGGCTCCAGGACACTGTGAAAGCCAGAGAAGAACTACCACCTTCATTCAGGGAAGCTGGAGTTTCTTGCCATGAAGTGGGCCATCTGTGAGAGGTTTCGGGATTATCTGTACTATTTCCCACCATTCACGGTCTACACGGACAATAATCCCCTAACGTATGTGCTCACCACCGCAAAGTTAAATGCAACCACACAGAGGTGGGTAGCAGAACTAGCTGATTTCCAGTTTGTGATTAAGTACCGCCCTGGGAAAGCAAACAGAGATGCAGACGGCCTTTCACATATGCCCCTAGATATGGAGCAGTACATGAACAAATGCACACAAAATGTTGATCCTGATGTAATGCACTGTGTGGCGCAGGCAGTCAAGGTAAAGTCACAAGAAAATGAACCATGGCTCTGCCCGGTCACCATTTCTACTCTCATTAGTGAAGCAGATCAAGAAGCCAGCTCTGTAGCTGAAATATCAAAGACTGCTCTAAAAAGAGCTCAAGAAGAAGACTCTGTGAGTGGAGAGGTGTTGCGTTATGTGTTGTCAAAACAATGGCCAAGAAGTGGAAAACAGCTGAACAGTAAGATTGCAGCTTTAGTCAGGCAAAAACACAAGCTGTACCTGGAAGATGATGGACTGCTTTACAGGAGAACGACATCACATGACCAGCTACTTCTACCCCAAAAGTTTCACAAGCTCGTGGTTAAAGAGCTCCACAAAAACATGGGCCATTTAGGGGTAGAAAGAGTGATGAACTTGATAAGGGAGCGCTTTTATTAGGCTCATATGCAAAGGGATGTTGAGCACTACATCACTAAAGTTTGCAGTTGTTTGAAGAATAAACATCCCAACAAGCTAACAAGGGCACCACTGACTAACACTGTCACCACGTATCCATTCGAACTGGTGTCCGTTGATTTCCTGCACTTGGAGAGGTGCAAAGGAGGATATGAGTATATCCTGGTGCTAATGGACCACTTCACTCGCTTTGCCCAGGCTTATCCTTGTCGCAACAAGGCTGCCCACACCGCTGCTGAGAAGATATTTGGGGATTTCGCCCTCAAATTTGGCTTCCTCACACGTCTCCATCACGATCAGGGTAGAGAGTTCCAAAATAAACTCTTTGCAAAACTCCAGGAGTACAGTGGTGTGCAGGGGTCCCGAACAACGCCCTACCATCCCCAAGGGAATAGGCAGGTGGAACGATTCAATCGCACCCTGTTGGCAATGCTCAGAAACTTGCCCGAAGCAGCCAAGGCAGATTGGAAGTCCTCTCTGACAAAAGTGGATCATGCCTATAATTGCACGCGCAGTGAGGCTACAGGGTACGCACCATATTTTCTGTTATTTGGCCGTAGTCCAAAGCTGCCCATTGATCTAATGTTTGGCCTCACAACAAGAGAGCAGAGTGTTTCTCAGCAGGACTATGCTGAAAAGTGGAGAGCTACAATGGCTGAAGCTTACAAACTTGCCTCTAAAACAGCAAACAAAGAAGGGATGAGAAGTAAAGCCCTTTATGATAAAAAGGTTCACAGTGTTGAGTTGCTCCCTGGAGCCAGAGTACTGGTCCGAAACTTGACCGAGAAAGGTGGGCCAAATTAAGATCATTCTGGGAAGACAAGATGTATGTAGTGACCCAAAAGAAGTACCCAGACAGTCCAGTGTATGAAATCAGACCTGAAAATGGCAAGGGGCGCACTCGGGTCATGCACAGAAACCTTTTGCTACCCTGTGACTTTCTTTCCATGGAAACGGTGGAGCCTGCCTCTAATAAAACAAGAGAAAGAGAGTCTAAAAGACAAAGGAATGTGGACAGACAAAACAGCACTGACGATGAAGAGGGCTGGAGTGCCATGATCGGATTACGAGCTGGAAAGGATCAAAATCACCGTCCACTGACAGCCGATGCACCGGAGTTCTACCCGCACAGTGACACTACTCTGGAGGATGAGGACCAGGACACAGATGACGTCACACAGGTGCAGCTGGCATCAGAGGTCAACAGTCCGGTGGTCCAAGATCCAGCTGAGGCAGACCAGGACCAGGGTGATGTGGTGTCGGAGTCCAGTTCCAGTGACCAGGAGGGACCTGTCGAGATCCCTGCTAAAACGTATCCTTCAAGAATGAGAAAACAGAAGTTGATATTTACTTATGATAAGTTAGGCCAACCTTGCACTTCATCTGTTTAAAACAAATGTGTAGAAGCTAGAGATAACTATTGTTCAGACATGAATGTTTTGGAAAGTAAATGAGTAATGACTAAACTCATCACCAAGTTACTTTTATGGTTGATCTTAAAAAAAAAAAAAGGATTTTCAGTGTGTTACTAAGGTACAGGCATCACATAAAGGTTTATTTGGTAGGCTATGACTAGATTGAGTACCCTTACTCTCAGGAAAGATGCAGATACCCACCATGATGGAAGGAGCGGTTGATGGTCATCGTGCACAAAGACCTCTTCTGCGAATGTATTGCATGGAACAGGAGATACATGCTGTACTATGGACTATTACCAGTTTGCATCTTTATGGACTTTAAAGAACTCTGACTCCTGTTTAGTAATATCCTACTTACATGAGATACATGGTTACCAAATGTGGACTGTGAAAGAGAAAAAAAAGAGTTTTGGAAAAGTTGTTTGTAATGTCGGGTCGACATTAAATTTTCGAGGGGTGAGTGTAGGAAAAATTAAATTTTGGACAACCTCTAGAAAACCCCCAGAAAACATTTTGATTAGATGCTGATGGCTAATATGAGCATTTCTAGTAAATGTGTCTGAAGGACTGTAATTTGGATTGTTTTGGTTTGGGGTTTATCAGTAAAAGCAGTAGCGCTTTTGCGCCACGGGTGGCGCTCAGTAGTGATGGGACACCGTTAAGCTGTTAGAGCGCGAGAGAAGAAGAGTAGAGAATGTTCCAGAGAGTGTAGGAAAATGGTGTCGAGTGATGTGGCTGATATCGAGTGATGTGCCGTGTAAGAGTGCCGTGCCTGGTGTTGTAGAACGTCAATAAACTGCTGAAAAGTCCGCCAGTTGGCCCTCTCCTTCTTCTTCGCCCTCCAGGGTGTAACACAAATAGTAAGGAATAAATTAGGCCACCCCCCATCTTTTTTAGGACTTCCCCACACTCATTCCCACTTAAAATGGCTAAATTAAATGTGAAAAAATGCAAATAAAAACAAAACAAGGTTAGACATGGATATGTGAACATTTCTTAATAAAGAACTGAATATTTAATGGGGTGTCCTATTTTTTTCCACATGACTTTGTGTGTGTGTGTGTGTGTGTGTGTGTGTGTGAATAATCAGTCCCTCCAGGATTTTGCGGGATGTTTCTATGATTGTTGCAGCCAAAAAAATCCTGACTTTGCGGGAGCTTTTTTAAAAAGTTGTGATAAAAGTTGCAATGCTTTTAGACTTTTTTTGCACTAAAAGTTGTGGGAAGAATTACAAATTTTAAAGCAGATGTTTTTTTCCAGTTTACTGCAGTGATATTCTATATATCAATACAAGAAAAGCACAGGACTGTCAAAAATTTCCTGTTACAGTGATTTGTAAATTAAACTGAAACTTCTGCTATACAGAAAAGCTCTTTTGTGCAACAGCAAATACAGACTAACACAATCTCCATTACAACAGCTAAATTGCACTGAATGCACGTTAAAGAGTATAGATTTGGAAATTATTAGCAGCACCATCATATGAAAACTCCCTACGGTCCCCAACCACTCTGTACCGAGTGGAGAGAAAAAAATAAATTATTTATTCTATTATTTTGTATTCTCTGTTGTGTTTTTCTGAAAAAAAGAAATTACAGACAATATTCTCTCTCTTTCCGTGCCTAACTCCTACCCGTCTGTCGCACGTCTTGAGACACACACATAGACTGGAGATTTTTTTTTTTTTTTTTTTTTTTTGTTACTTATTTGTACCCGTAGGTAGACTTGGTTTGCAGTCTGGTGACAAGCCACCGGCTGCTGGTTGCTGCGTGCGCGAGCGCCCTAAACCTACATGTTTTTTGGTGTGCGGGAGGAAACCGGAGAAATCCCGGAGTAAACCCGCGCAACACGGGGAGAACATGCAAACTCCACACAGCTCACTGTTGGTCGGGGGCAGGGATCGAACCCACGATCTCATGATCCCCGCGATCCCCCGGCCGAGGGTAAAACTGTGCTGCCACAGTGCTAAACCACTGCGCCACCATGCAGCCCAGATTCACAGTTTTAAAGCTCATTGACAAGATGTAGTAAGGATTTTACTTCTAAAGATGTATAAATGTTCAAACACTGGCTGTAGTGTTAGATTTACTCGTTTTGTTTGTGGTTTTATGGCATTTGTTCTCACACACACTCCCACAATGGGGTGCTTTTGGGGCAGGCGGATATTTTTCAACACAAACCCTGCGCTTCGTACACGCAGTCAGGACGGACACGTGGCGAGAAGTCCACCGGCAAGCTGGGGGAGACGGAGGAAGGAATGGTGTTGGAAACCTTGTGGGTGTTTTTTTTTTTTTTTTAAAATCATACACTCTGTTTTTGTTGATGTGTTCCGTTAATATTCAGTGTAAACACGGAAGTGAATGCGATGCAACAATACATTTGACTGGTTAGACTGTGAGTTTGAGAGCCAGTTAGAGACAAATTTGTTTGGTGAAATTGGCGGAAGTTGATGAGGATTGGCCAAAATTGTGGGAAAGTTGCGGTGATTGGACAAAGTTGAAAGGTTGTGCAATAGTTGCAATGACTGGCTGATTTCACATGAATTGATGCAATCGTAAAATCCTGGAGGGATATATGTATATAAAACAGTCTTCCCTTTGGTCCACACCCTTTTTCCATTGGTGTTGCAGCGCTTGGATCGCTGCAGTTGAAAAATAAACCACATTTGGTCAAATTTGACCACTATGAACTTTTCAGCCCCTCCTCGTGTGTGTATATGTATTAGGGAGGAGCTGATACCAATTTATCAAGACTGATACAGATACCGTCTCTCTTATTTAAAACAATAAAAGTACAGAACATACTTTGTTAATCATTAGTTGCATTTTGTACACATATAAAAACAGAAATCTAAAAGTCAAAGAATATATTACAAATTTGACTCAGTTCAGCAACACTGCTGCTTTTTTTATTTTAAACTTTACAACATTGGCAGCATTTCACTGGTCAGCACCATGTAAACATGCATTCTGAAGTTTTAAGTGCAAGTTTATACAAAACTTTGAAGCCGAGTATTTCAGTAAACATTCAGATGAAATTCAAAGTGCCACTTTATGCATGAGATAAAAAATGCTGCAGATCTGAAAATAAAGGAACTAACCCTTTAAGTTGTATTTTTGCCATCCATTATTATTATTATTATTATTATCATAAGTATTCTCCTGGTCTTCGGTTTATTTAGTAGTGTTTATATTATTTTCTGTTCATTCTTAGTTTGTAGGTTTACTCTTATTTTGAAGTCATTCCTGTCCTGTTCCATTTCATGTTCATGTAGCCTTGCACCTCTTGGGATTAATAAAGTATATAAAATACAAACAAAACACACACAAAAAAAATTGCTATTTACAGGTACATCTCAAAAAATTAGAATATCATGAAAAAGTTCATTATTTTTTTGTCACTCATTTCAGAAAGTGAAACCCATATACAGTGGGGAAAAAAAGTATTTAGTCAGCCACCAATTGTGCACATTCTCCCGCTTAAAAGATGAGAGAGGTCTCCAATTTTCATCAAAGGTATAACTCAACTATGAGAGACAAAATGAGGGGAAAAAAATCCAGAAAATCACATTGAAGGATTTTTAATGAATTAATTGGTAAATTCCTCGGTAAAATAAGTATTTGGTCACCTACAAACAAGCAAGATTTCTGGCTCTCACAGACCTGTAACTTCTTCTTTAAGAGGCTTCTCTGTCCTCCACTCGTTACCTGTATTAATGGCACCTGTTTGAACTTGTTATCAGTATAAAAGACACCTGTCCACAACCTTAAACAGTCAGACTCCAAACTCCACTATGGCCAAGACCAAAGAGCTGTCAAAGGACACCAGAAACAAAATTGTAGACCTGCACCAGGCTGGGAAGACTGAATCTGCAATAGGTAAGCAGCTTGGTGTGAAAAAATCAACTGTGGGAGCAATTATTAGAAAATGGAAAACATATAAGACCATTGATAATCTCCCTCGATCTGGGGCTCCACGCAAGATCTCACCCCGTGGGGTCAAAATGATCACGAGAACGGTGAGCAAAAATCCCAGAACCATATGGGGGGACCTAGTGAATGACCTGCAGAGAGCTGGGACCAAAGTAACAAAGGCTACCATCAGTAACACACTATGCCGCCAGGGACACAAATCCTGCGGTGCCAGACGTGTCCCCCTGCTTAAGCCAGTACATGTCCAGGCCCGTCTGAAGTTTGCTAGAAAGCATTTGGATGATCCAGAAGAGGATTGGGAGAATGTCATATGGTCAGATGAAACCAAAATAGAACTTTCTGGTAAAAACTCAACTTGTCGTGTTTGGAGGAGAAAGAACACCATACCTACTGTGAAGCATGGGGGTGAAAACATCATGCTTTGGGGCTGTTTTTCTGCAAAGGGACCAGGACAACTGATCCGTGTAAAGGAAAGAATGAATGGGGCCATGTATTGTGAGATTTTGAGTGAAAACCTCCTTCCATCAGCAAGGGCATTGAAGATGAAACGTGGCTGGGTCTTTCAGCATGACAATGATCCCAAACACACTGCCCGGGCAACGAAGGAGTGGCTTCGTAAGAAGCATTTCAAGATCCTGGAGTGGCTTAGCCAGTCTCCAGATCTCAACCCCATAGAAAATCTTTGGAGGGAGTTGAAAGTCCGTGTTGCGCAGCGACAGCCCCAAAACATCACTGCTCTAGAGGAGATCTGCATGGAGGAATGGGCCAAAATACCAGCAACAGTGTGTGAAAACCTTGTGAAGACTTACAGAAAACGTTTGACCTCTGTCATTGCCAACAAAGGGTCTATAACAAAGTATTGAGATGAACTTTTATTATTGACCAAATACTTATTTTACCGAGGAATTTACCAATTAATTCATTAAAAATCCTTCAATGTGATTTTCTGGATTTTTTTTTTCTCATTTTGTCTCTCATAGTTGAGGTATATCTATGATGAAAATTGGAGACCTCTCTCATCTTTTAAGAGGGAGAACTTGCACAATTGGTGGCTGACTAAATACTTTTTTGCCCCACTGTATTTATTATGGCTATGTTTACATGGACACAAGTAACCGGATTAAAAGCCTGATCAGAATAAAAATGCTTCATGTAAACATGGCAATCTGAATATTCTAACCCGATCACGCTCATTCGGATCAAAATTTCATTCCGATTGAGAGGGGTGGGTTATGCCGATTGTTAATCCGAATGGTGTGCATGAAAACACTTATTCCAAACGTAGGGCAGAAAATATGTTTACTGCACATGTCTGTACACCAGCCGCACATCGACGTGACGTAGTTCCGCCTTAGCAGCAGCTAGCGGAAAACATAGCGGGAGTAAAACAAAACTGGTCTGTATCGTCCTGCTGTCTCCCTCTGTTCGTCATATGCAGAAGTATGTACTTGTAGCTTCATTACGGAGACCAGCAGAAGCAAAAGTACAGTCTGAATAACACAATACAGGTCCATTTCGACACGAAGCGGGGCTTGCTAACACCGGAAGTTGCTTCTTGTACTATTTTTGAAATGTCGACGTGCGCATGTCAAAATGATTTATTCCATTCAAACGTGTGACACATGGAAACGCACATCCTAATCAGATCAGTTTTTTCAGGATCCATGTAAACAGTAAAATTTTGATCTGAATTGTAATCAAAATTGAAGAAATTTTGTCCATGTAACTGTGGCCATAGATTCATTACACAGAGAGTGATATATTTCAAGTGTTTATTTATTTTAATTTGGATGATTATGGCTTACAGCCCATGAAAACCCCAAATTCAGTTTCTCACAAAATTAGAATATTACATAAAATTAATTTTAAAAAAATTGTTTTTTTTAATAGAAATGTTGGCCGACTGAAAAGTATGTCCATGTACACACTCAATACTTGGTCTGGGCTCCTTTTGGATTAATTACTCTATGAATGTGGCGTGGCATGGAGGTGATCAGCCTGCTGAGGTGTTATGAAGGCCCAGGTTGCTTTGATAGTGACCTTCAGCTCGTCTGCATTGTTGGGTCTGGTGTCTCATCTTCCAGTTGCCAAGTCCTGCTGGAAAATGAAATCAGCTTCTCCATAAAGCTTGTCAGCAGAGGGAAGCATGAAGTGCTCTAAAATTTCCTGGTAGACGACTGCACTGACTTTGGTCTTGATAAAACACAGTGGACCAACACCAGCTGATGACATGGTTCCTCAAATCATCACTGACTGTGGAATCTTCATACTAAACCTCCAGCAACTTAGATTCTGTGCCTCTCCACTCTTTCTCCAGACTCTGGGACTTTGATTTCCAAATGAAACGCAAGATTTACTTCGATCTGAACAGAGGTCACCTGCTGGTGTTTGTCCACTGTGTTTTATCAAGACCAACATCACCGCAGTCATCTACCAAGAAATTTTAGGGCACTTCATGCTTCCCTCTGCTGACAAGTTTTATGGAGAAGCTGATTTCATTTTCCAGCAGGACTTGGCACGCCCCCACACTGCCAAAAGTATCAGAACCTGGTTTAATGACCATGGCATCACTGTGTTTGATTGGCCAGCAAACTCTCTTGACCTAAACCCCATAGAGAATCTATGGAGTATTGTCAAGAGGAAGATGAGAGACACCAGACCCAACAATGCAGACGAGCTGAAGGTCACTATCAAAGCAACCTGGGCCTTCATAACATCTCAGCAGTGCCACAGGCTGATCACCTCCATGCCACACCACTTTGATACAGTAATTAATCCAAAATTTGCCCAGACCAAGTACTGAGTGTGTACATGGACATACTTTTCAGTCGGCCAACATTTCTATTAAAAAACTATTTTTTTTAATTAATTTTATGAAATATTCTAATTTTTTGAGAAACTGAATTTGGGGTTTTCATGGGCTGTAAGCCATAATCATCAAAGTTAAAATAAATAAACACTGGAAATATATCAGTCTCTGTGTACTGAATCTATATAATATATGGGTTTCCCTTTCTGAAATGAGTGACAAAAAATATTGAACTTTTTCATGATATTCTAATTTTTGAGATGTACCTGTAAACAGCAATTTTTTTGTGTGTATTTTGTTTGTGTTTTATATACTTTATTAATCCCAAGAGATGCAAGGCTACATGAACATGAAATGGAACAGGACAGGAATGACTTCAAAATAAGAGCAAACCTACCACTCTGAAATGAGTGACAAAAAATACTGAACTTTTTCATGATATTCTAATTTTTTGAGACGTACCTGTATGTTTCTGTCACCTACCTCTCATCAACTGTAAGACTCTCCCCCAAAAGGTACGCTCCAGTCTGGTTTTTACTTTCAGTTTCATTCTTTTTATGTTTCACTTTTAGTGGTCGTCCAGCTTCCCCAGCTGGAAAAGCAGCACTGCAGCAGCACTGCAGCAGCTGCTGCTGCACGACATACGTCCTTCTGCTCGGTTCTTGATAGAATTCAGCATACTCCTTTGCCGTGATACTTTTGCAAGTGTTTTATCAAGTTGGTGGTGTAAAATTGTAAATGCTGGTACCACACAGCAACATACTGAGGCGAGTCCCACAGACAGGCTCTAGTGATGTGACACTCATTGCTTCTGTTTCTAGAAGCCACTCATAGCGTCACATACATTTTGTGAGCTATAGTGCACAGCCCAGTGTTTTTCAACCAGGATGCTCTGGAGCATTCAGGTTTCTGTGGGAAATTATCTACTCTCACTTCTTAATTGGTCAAAAAAATGCAAATAATTTGCCATTGTTGTGCATGGGTGCCTACAGAACCCGTGCACAATAGCAGAAAGTTATTTTCATTTTTTGGGCCCAATTAACAGGTGAAATTTGATAATTTCCAACAGAAACCTGAATGTACCAGGGCACCCTGGTTGAAAAACAGTGGCCCAGCCCTATGCAGGAGGCATCATGGTACTATGTGAACTGGGCGACAGTCTGTGCTACTCTGCTTGGACTGCTGCCCCCATAACACAGACTCCAGGATACATGGTAGAAGATGGATTGAAAGAGGATTTAAAAACCACACAAACGAATTTAAATGTCACTGGAGTCTGATAATGACATTCATCTTTTTAATACCAAAATTGCAGACATGCAAAATCAATTTGGTGGAACTCGTAACAGAGTGACAAGGATCATTTGTTCAGAACACCAGAGTTTATTTTCATAATTAATGAGCACAGCAGTAACCCAGAAAGCATTTTTTAGGAACACTGCTCTCTTGAATGCTTGCCAGGTTGAGATGCAGGTTGGTTTATAAGCAAAACTTATTCTAATGATCTGATTTTATTAAAGATTGAGCTAAAAATATCATCATATCAATACTGTGATATTTCAGCAGTTTGCTTTCTAAGTTTCTCAAGAGCCCATTGTGAAAAAACTAAAGACATGTCGTATTTCATTCCATCAGAAAACCCCATCAACACTTGGAGCGGACTGTGTTTGGACAGGTTTATCTTTTAACTTTTACATTCATTAAGGGTGACTCATGTGGCTTGTCCCCCCTCCTGTGTGCAAAAGGTAATGTGTAACAGCAGTCACCCCAGACGGCAGAACAAACATCCCGCTTTACTACTGTAGGGACCTGTCTCTTAAAGATTTTAATGACCCCAATTCATTAGTCGCAAAACATCACCCCGAACCGGTCCAGACAGGCCTCGTACATCTGACCATGAGATAAAACCTCACAAGTAAACCAAGTATGACCAACTGAGACCAGGCAGGCACAAGGGCCTCTGAGAGCTGTGTAAGCTTTGCCAAAAATTTTATTGGCTTTTGAAGTTTGAAAATGGAAGATAAAACGGGGAGATGCAAAGGTTGTTTTGGTTTTGTTGATGTGTTTTTTGGTTGTGTTCATGTTTACGGGATGCTCACCGAACTCGCTGGCACACATGTGCTCGAGGATGGCATCTGTTTTCATTTCATTGTCACATGGAGGGCAGATGGGGGAATAACCTGTGCAGGAAGAAAAGCAAACAAGGAAAAGTGTAAAAGTCTTGTATTTTCACACAGGAATTGCTGCAACTCATTTGGATATCAATCAAAATGGGAACGGTGTCAAAGGTGTGTTTGATCTCCACAGTCAGACAGTTATGATTTGATGGCCTGATGTCAACTTTTGTAGGCAACCATTACCAAGACTGCAGTAAACCCTCAAGCATCCGAGTAAACGACCTTGAAATCCCTGCTCAACTGAACAAAGTGAACACAAGCATACTGGACTCAGAAAGTGGTCCCAGGCACAAATAATGTGTACTGGTCCACCAAGGATGTGAACGCAGCCATGCTCACATAAGGAAGTGGGCTGCTATACAGTTTATCACCATAACTGGCTGACTGTGTTGAATCGGTCCCTGACTTGCCCTCGTCAGAAGCATCTTTGCAAGTTTGCACCTTGGGTTGTGGGGTCAGGGTCGTGCCTTTCTCCAATACGAGTTAAACAGGAGAAGATACATCTTCCAGGGTCACATCAGGTTACATACATTGGTTTAAACATTAATCACAGCCATTTCTGCCCATACAGCAGAGTATGCAAACACTATGAGACCCTCTCAGCCACTAGAGGGCCCCCAAGCTACAAGTTCACCCTCAAATTTTTTTATTTATTTTTTTTTTGGGGGGGGGGGCAATTAAAACTACCTACAACTTTTGTGTAAATTTTCAACATTTTTCTAATAAATTTGTGACTTTTTCATGTAAGTTTACAAAGTTTGTATGAACACTGGTTAACTATAATTTTATGTGATGATTTTTTTTTTCTCTCTCTGAACAGCTAGACAATGACACAAGTTTTTAATGTCTTCTTTTGGGAGGGGAGTTTTTTGCAGTTTTCATTTTAAAGGGTTTGAACTCTTCCCCATTACAAAAACATAGATCCCCAAATGTGCAAATTGTGCATAGTACCCCAAAAAGCCAGAAACAGGCCAGCCTATAACAAACATGGTGGCCAAAGGATCTCAATGGAGGAATGAAGAAATAAAATGCATGCTTGAAATTTGGTCAAAAAAAAGCATGCAAAGACAACTGGACACTACATGCAAAAAAAAATCAGATTTGTTGAAGAATTCCATAGTTCAACTTTGATTTGACTTTTTTGTTTTGATTTTGTATACTTTATTGATCCCCAAAGGGGAAATTGAGGGCATCCACCTGGATGGATGAAGCAGCCACGGTACGGCGCTATCCCTTTACCATTCACACACACATTCGCACCTACAGTGGGGCAAAAAAGTATTTTGTCAGCCACCAATTGTGCAAGTTCTCCCACTTAAAAGATGAGAGAGGTCTCCAATTTTCATCATAGGTATACCTCAACTATGAGAGACAAAATGAGAAAAAAAAAATCCAGAAAATCACATTGAAGGATTTTTAATGAATTAATTGGTGAATTCCTCAGTAAAATAAGTATTTGGTCACCTACAAACAAGCAAGATTTCTGGCTCTCACAGACCTGTAACTTCTTCTTTAAGAGGCTCCTCTGTCCTCCACTCGTTACCTGTATTAATGGCACCTGTTTGAACTCGTTATCAGTATAAAAGACACCTGTCCACAACCTCAAACAGTCAGACTCCAAACTCCACTATGGCCAAGACCAAAGAGCTGTCAAAGGACACCAGAAACAAAATTGTAGACCTGCACCAGGATGGGAAGACTGAATCTGCAATAGGTAAGCAGCTTGGGGTGAAGAAATCAACTGTGGGAGCAATTATTAGAAAACAAAAGACATACAAGACCACTGATAATCTCCCTCGATCTGGGGCTCCACGCAAGATCTCACCCCGTGGGGTCAAAATTATCACGAGAACGGTGAGCAAAAATCCCAGAACCACACAGGGGGACCTAGTGAATGACCTGCAGAGAGCTGGGACCAAAGTAACAAAGGCTACCATCAGTAACACACTACGCCGCCAGGGACTCAAATCCTGCAGTGCCAGACGTGTCCCCCTGCTTAAGCCAGTACATGTCCAGGCCCATCTGAAGTTTGATAGAGAGCATTTGGATGATCCAGAAGAGGACTGGGAGAATGTCATATGGTCAGATGAAACCAAAACAGAACTTTTTGGTAAAAACTCAACTTGTCGTGTTTGGAGGAGAAAGAACACCATACCTACTGTGAAGCATGGGGGTGGAAACATCATACTTTGGGGCTGTTTTTCTGCAAAGGGACCAGGACGACTGATCCGTGTAAAGGAAAGAATGAATGGGGCCATGTATCGTGAGATTTTGAGTGAAAACCTCCTTCCACCAGCAAGGGCATTGAAGATGAAACGTGGCTGGGTCTTTCAGCATGACAATGACCCCAAACACACAGCCCGGGCAACAAAGGAGTGGCTTCGTAAGAAGCATTTCAAGGTCCTGGAGTGGCCTAGCCAGTCTCCAGATCTCAACCCTATAGAAAATCTTTGGAGGGAGTTGAAAGTCTGTGTTGCCCAGCGACAGCCCCAAAACATCACTGCTCTAGAGGAGATCTGCATGGAGGAATGGGCCAAAATACCAGCAGCAGTGTGTGAAAACCTTGTGAAAACTTACAGAAAACGTTTGACCTCTGTCATTGCCAACAAAGGGTATATAACAAAGTATTGAGATGAACTTTTATTATTGACCAAATACTTATTTTACGGAGGAATTTACCAATTAATTCATTAAAAATCCTTCGATGTGATTTTCTGGATTTTTTTTTTCTTATTTTGTCTCTCATAGTTGAGGTATACCTATGATGAAAATTGGAGAGCTCTCTCATCTTTTAAGTGGGAGAACTTGCACAATTGGTGGCTGACTAAATACTTTTTTACCCCACTGTACACACCTACCAACATGAAGCATTCATTAGTATTTTCATAACACTCAAAACATTTTAAAAAAAATAGTGCCTAGTTGATAATGGGAGTGGCTGCTTCTCCCTCGTTCTTCTTTTTGGTGAACTGCACCTGTGTGCATATCTCCACCGAGTGTATCAGACTGTGTTCATGGGCAAGTGTGCTTGAGCATGGAATGAAAATGGTAAAGCAGACGCTCACAGCACTGAAAGTTGAAAAAAGTTCAACTTTTGGAGCACTGCAGCACTCATCAGCAGCGCACCTTTCTAACCAGCCAATCAGGATCAGGCTGAACGTACACCATGATCAGTATTTAACAGCAAAAGCTGAGGGATAAGATAAGATAAGATAAGCCTTTATTAGTCCCACAATGGGGAAATTCCAGGGTTGCAACAGCACAGGGATAGCAACACTCAGAGCAACAATCAGAAGGCAAGAAAAAAAACAAGAGCAGCGAGTAGACATATGTACATGTAAACATAAATATATAGACACACAGTGCGGAGCATTGTAGCTAGATGGAATAAATATATAAATATATAAACACCCAGTGCGGAGCATTGTAGCTAGATGGAATAAATATGTGAATATATAAACACACATACAGTGAGGAGCGTTGAAGCTAGATGGAATAAATATATGAATATATAAACACACACAGTGCGGAGCATTGTAGCTAGATGGAATAAATATGTAAATATATAAACACACACAGTGCGGAGCATTTTAGCTAGATGGAATAAATATGTAAATATATAAACACACACAGTGTGGAGCATTGTAGCTAGATGGAATAAATATGTAAATATATAAACACACAGTGTGGAGCATTGTCGCTAGATGGAATAAATATATAAACACACACAG
Source organism: Pholidichthys leucotaenia (assembly GCA_020510985.1). NCBI lineage: Eukaryota > Metazoa > Chordata > Actinopteri > Cichliformes > Pholidichthyidae > Pholidichthys > Pholidichthys leucotaenia. The sequence goes on along the minus strand of CM035838.1, from coordinate 164,576,446 downwards.
TGCGGAGCATTGTAGCTAGATGGAATGAAACAGCAGCATAACCGTCTACTTAGTTATCCTACATGGTATGATTATGTACCCATACATATTGCCACCATCCGTAGCTACCGGTCTTTTCCTATGGATGCATGTTTCCTTACCAGTTTGATGCAGTTTAGGGCAGTTAGTAGAGGGCTTCAATGCAAAATGTGTAAAATCCCAACGGTGAGTTTTGGGTGACAGGTTAAGCAGTTGTTATGATAAAGGGCAGAGACCTTTTTTTCTTTAACCTTTTAACTGTCCACATTTCATGGACGGGTCGCGCGCCCCCAGTGGCACAGCGCAGCAACTGCGCCTGTCGACTCTGGCTGTACTCGGACGTCCCCGGCTATACTGAGGATTTGTACTGAGCTGTACTGATCTGATAGTTTAGAAGGTGGCAGACACGCATCGGAGGAATCATGGCTGACACAGAATACAGCAAAGAAGAAGAAATCCTCATTATTATTCTTCCTTTTTCTGCCATGAGATCATAAGACCAAGATGGCTGCCACCACGATCGTCTGGATCCTCACAGAAACTGCATCATACATTAAAAATAGCCACGTAATACAAATGAAATTCACGTGGGATAATCATAAAAGTTTGTAGATGTGGTAGAGAGCATAAATGACCAACCAAACACAAAACAACAACCACGATGGGCGAAAACGGACCGACCACGAGCACCTCCCCGCCACCGGTAAGTGACGTATTTATGTCTTTTTTTTTTTTTTTTTTACATTTTATTGATTTTCTGGTTCATATGCTTTGAAGATAAGATAAAAACATACCACTGTAGACAAAACAGTGTAAAAAGAAAACAACCATTCTTTGTGTAAATATGTCCTTAGTCCACTTTTGACTGAGTTATGTAATTTATAAAGCTGCCGCAACATTATTCAAATTAGATGCGTAAATTTATTCCTTTCTGAAACTTTGGATCATATTCTACATCTTTCTAATTGTCAGTAAGCCACTATCTCTTGCAACTTTCAAGTTATAGCCTTGGAAATCTGAACTATTTTACTGACAAAAAATATTTACCACTCTTGACCACTAGGGGTTATGTTTACCCTTTTACTATCACATTAAAGAGTTACCCCTCAGAGTGTGTATGTTGCCAAACTGCAACATACCCCCTAGTGGTCAAGAGTGGTAAATATTTTTTGTCAATAAAATAGTTCAGATTTTCAAGGCTATAACTTGAAAGTGGTAAGAGATAATGGCTTACTGTCAGTTAGAAAGATGTAAAATATGATCCAAAGTTTCAGACAGGAATAAATTTATGCATCTAATTTGCATAATGTCGCGGCACCTCTTTAAATTCCATAACTCAGTCAAAACTGGACTTTGAACGTATTTACACAAAAAATGTGTCAGTCTTTTGACACCGTTTTTTGTACAGAGGTACCTCATCATCTTATCTTCAAAGTACATGAACAAGAAACCAGTACATTTAAAAAAAAAATAAACAGAAATTTCTCACTTACTTTTGACAAAGTCAGAGTGAGAAGGCAGGCGCAGTGCTGCGCTCTGCCACTAGGGGCATGCAAATTCTTACACTCAAAGGGTTAAGAGCACCTGTGAATCACCCAGAAAAACAGGTCTAGAGCATTTTATGTGCTCTGTGGACAAGCAGCCTTATCATTCTGAAACCAAAATAGTAACTCTAAAGATCATGTTTGTTTTTTTTGTTTTTTTTTTATCTGTCTATATAATGGTTTGACCGCATTAGATGGTGGATTGTGCCTTTAGGAATGCCACAATGTGATCTCGGGTTAGAAGAGGTTCACCCTACCTCAGCAGCTTATAGGCTTGGAAGTACTTTTTGTTCAATCAGCCATGTAGCCGATGTGAAAACGCCCTCAGTCTCGCAACCATGTGTGAACCATAACTTAAAAAGAAAGCATTAGCAATGTTGAAGAAATAAATGACAATGATATTATGAATGTTCCAACATTCCAGCATTAAAAAACAATCTAATAGTCTACTCAAAGACAAAAAACCCAGAAGTGTTTTTGCCAAAAAGTAATTCTATCTTGAGGCAAACTTGCAAATGCCTTACCAATGTTCTGAGGCTTTGTTTTAGTCTCACTAGTACTGCAAATGGCCACTTTATGCCAAACAGCTGAGCATACTTTCCAAACAAACTTGGCTGTGCGAAGCGAAGGCAGCGTCCTGCAGCATTTAATTCAAACCGAGTGTCCCAGCATGGGAGTGGTGGTGGTGGGGGGTGGGGTGCAGATCGATTCCAGCGGTGAGGGGCTGGAAAAACTAGCAGCCTTCTAACCCACTGCCAGTTGTCCATTACATGTGTTTAAGGAAAGCTTGTGAAAGTAGTGCTCAGGTGTGAAGAGCTTGTGAAAACAGACACTGTTTACAGTCTCTGGGGCTTTCTCTTTGAGCCTTTAAATCAGTTATCAGTAGAATGAATTTGGGGCCATTACCTGGCCTCATTAGGGTGATTTGTCTGTTTTTGTTGGTTTTTATATCACTTGAAAAATGAGATGTGGAGACTCAAGATGAGACCAGAAAGCAAAACTTCACCTCCTTGGATCACTTGTAGGCATGGACTTTTTTCAAAAACTAATGCTAACAACAGCAGGTGAAGTCTGGAGAGAACCGAGCCCTGTGTGGTCCCACCAACCAGCCCCCCAACTTTACCCCGAAAACTGAGGCTTTTTCAGAAAAGTGGGCCTCAGTCCATACCACCACCGTGCCAATCAGCAGCACCCGCCAGCGCAGATACACTGAGCTCTGTGTAATCGCTGGAAGAAATGTCTTCAGGTCGAAATATTGGTTGAGTTGATGATGTGATGATTGAAATTGCCCCCCTTTGCTGTTTTGGGGTTGAAGTGAATGAAGTGCCTGTTACTCTCCAACTCCACCCCCCCCAACCTCCACACACTTCTCCTGGCTTGCACCTCACCTACAGAGCAGACTCAAAAGTATTCCAGATTCCCTTTATCTTCTGAGGGAATTGTTGTTTTTGGTGCATTTTTATGAGTTTCTCTGGTATTTGTCAGCCTGGTTCCCAGAGGTTAGAACGCTGGAAGACATTTTTCTGGACTGCACTAACCCACCACCCTCTCTCTGTCTCCCTCGGTCTCTTTCGCCGATGCTGTGTCTGAGCAATCTGCACCAAAGGAGCCATTAATGATAGATGATAGGGGGGGGGGGGCATGTCCTTGGAAGCTTTTGTTTAGACCCTGCCTCCAGACATTGTTTGGACGGTGCGCTTTTGCAGGTTTCCATCTTTCGACAGCTTTCAATACAACTTGCCAGAGGATTTGAATTAATACAGCAGGTAGCTTTTTTGCTTCTTGACATTTCTCCCAGCACTGTCCTCCAGCTCGGCGGATGCCTTGAACCAAATGACTAACATCTGTCAGAGCTCTTCTCGACGTTGTTAAGACATTGCTCCAGGTCAGCGGCGGGCAAACTTCACCTTCCCGTTTAAAAGTCAAGTCTGCACAGACTGAAAAGAAAACATAACCGGTGGTTGCACGGCTGGATGTTCTGACCCCCAAAAGGCCGTGTTTGGTTTGTTTGTGGCAGGATTGGTATCTGCAGTCACACCTCCGGCCCTGAAACAACATTCTCAGGCTCCTTTAGCAGCACGGGTGTCGAGTTTTATGCAGCAGCAAAAGTGCTGGTTGTTTGTTTTCTCAGTTAGGTAGTTGATGCTCCTTTAAGAAATTCTGATCAATACATCTTAGCTCTAGGTTACTGTTCATTTATAGACTTACTGATAAGAAGATACTGATACTTGGACGATACTAGATTTGCTAATGTCAAAAATTACCGGAATTATATATCAGAGGGTTAGTTGTTGGGGTTTTTCTAACACCAAATAAAGAATACACAAAAAACAACTAAATATCAGAACCGAGAATCAGCCACATAATCTGTAATATCAGCACTGGTATTGGCCCATGATTTTTATTAGTTGGATTTATGCTGTCAAACCCTGGGCATTTCCAACTTTTTTACAGTTACACTAATGATAATGTAGTTTTTTTTTCTTTTTTAGTTTTAGATAACAGAAACTATTGACAGCCATTCAGCAAACTTACACGGTTATTACATTTTCAATATCCTTCAATAATTTGATGATCACATAACATCACATTAACATAAGCAATTTTGGTCAGAAATGGTGGGTATTTTAATTATTTTAGAATACAGGCTATATATTTGAATTCTTTCCTAATTCTTGCTTGATGAATTTCTCATGTGAATCTAATAACGGGATAAAATATGCTACATTTTAAATATGAATTCAGCTTCAACTGTTTTATGAACGTAGGGGCTGGATGCAAAATTCCCGCTGTGGTCGCTTTTCGCAGCGTGACGCTATTTTTCAGACCAAATCAATCAAGGCGTTTAAAGTTAAGCGTTCAGTTAAACTGCTCTGTTGGAAACGCAACAGACTGCAGGAGCGGCGCAGCGGGGGCGCGACGCTGCGCTGCGCGCTGCCTTCGCGTCTCTCCGCGGGGGTTACCTGTGGGCTTGGTGGCCTCCGTGGCGTTGGGCTGCGTCATGGCGATGCACACGTCATCCTCGGGGAACTTGTCACAGGTGAGCATCACCGGCCAGGGGAAGCCGAAGGCCTCCATGATCGGGGTGCAGCCGTCCCGGACCGCCTCGCACAGCCACCGGCACGGCGCGATGGGCCGCTCCAGGCACACGGGCGCGAACAGCGAGCAGAGGAAGACCTGCGTGCCCGGGTGGCAGTTCTTGTGCACCAGGGGCACCCAGCTGCTGGCCTGCTGCTTCACCTCCGCCATGGTTTCGTGCTCCAGCAGGTTGGGCAGCAGCATCTGCTGGTAGCCCACGCCGTGGCAGAGCCGCAGGTCGTCCGGGATGTCCACGCACTGGGGGGGCTTGCCGTAGCTGCGCCCGCCGTTGTACCCGTCCGACTTCCAGCTCAGGTAATCGTACTCCGAAGCCCCGCAGACGCACACGAGCGCCAGCGCCAGCCGGATCATCTTCCAGAAGGACTCCGACGTGGACCTCATGGTTTTGTATTTTTTATTTTTTTCGTCCCCCTCCTTGCAGCTGTACTATTGTAAACGCGACCCAGAGCGCGGCTCGGCGCTTACTTCACAAAAACAGAAAAACTCCAAAAGTAAAACCCTCAAGTCTGACGGTAAGTCCGCAGAAAGTGCGCCCCGCTGTGCTGGCTCCGCTGAGAGTTCGGGGAGGTGCAGTGCTCCGCTCCGGCGCAGCTCGGAAACAAGAGGGGATTGTAAAGTGCGCTCCGGCCAATCGGAGCCAGTCTGCGCCTTTTGGCACTGCGCTGTCAGTCAAAGCGCCGTAATTACCCTGTGTGTAAAAACTCTCCAGGAGCCCGCCACGCCCCCCTCATACTACTCCCTGACGTGCACTTCCTTTGTCAAAATAATAACGCTCATTATTACCCCCTTAGTGAGTGGAAACCATAATATCATGCAAATTAAAACAAATGACTTTGTAAACATTTATTTACCTTTTATCTCTTTGTAAGCACCATCTTTTCTTCTTTACCCAGAGGGCGAGGGAAGGACAAACAAGTCCCCCCTGCTGAACCCTGATCCTCCACAGAGATTTTGAGCTAAAGGCCAGTTATTCCTAACCAGAGGTGGTCTACAAGTCCCCCAGTGGAGTAGCCTAGAGGTATGTGGAAATATAAATGGTAAATGGCATTCACTTATATATAGCGCTTTTATTCTCGTCTCTACAGGTGCATCTCAATAAATTAGAATGTCATCAAAAAGTTAATTCAATTCAGTAATTCAATTCAAAAAATGAAACTCCTATATTACATAGATATCATTACACACAGAGTGATGTAGTTCAAGTGTTTATTTCTTTTAATTTTGTTAGTTATGGCTTACAGCCCATAAAAACCCCAAATTCAGTTTCTCAAAAAATTAGAATATTTCATAAAATTAATTTTAAAGAATTTTTTTTTTTTAATAGAAATGTTGGCCGACTGAAAAGTATGTCCATGTACACACTCAATAATTGGTCTGGGCAAATTTTGGATTAATTACTGTATCAGTGTGGTGTGGCATTGAGGTGATCAGCCTGTGGCACTGCTGAGGTGTCATGAAGGCCCAGGTTGCTTTGATAGTGACCTTCAGCTCATCTGCATTGTTGGGTCTGGTGTCACTCATCTTCCTCTTGACAATCCTCCATAGATTCTCTATGGGGTTTAGGTCAGGAGAGTTTGCTGGCCAATCAAACACAGTGATGCCATGGTCATTAAATCGGGTTTTGATACTCTTGGCAGTGTGTGTGTGTGGGGGGGGGGGGCGGCAAGTCCTGCTGGAAAATGAAATCAGCATCTCCATAAAGCTTGTCAGCAGAGGGAAGCATGAAGTGCTCTAACATTTCCTGGTAGACGACTGCGGTGATGTTGGTCTTGATAAAACACAGTGGACAAACACCAGCCGCTCAACCTTCGCAAATTCAACAGCCCGCCTGCCAGGCCCAACCTCCATTCATGCCATTGTGTGAAGTATCTTTTTGAAGTATCTTTGAGGATTATAATAAAGTTTTAATTCCAGCTTTTCCAAAAATGCATGGGAGTAAAGACAGTGGGATCTTGTAGGTAACATAGGAACCCTCGCAAATCAGATGAAGAAATGATGTTTTTGCCAACCTTTGCACTTATCCATGGCCACACGGGGGCCAACACAGAAAAAATTTCAAAATCATTCAGATACAAATCACCAAATGCGATCAGTTCTTTTAAAGAAGACTTGCTGAAGCAAGACTGGACAGAAGTCTATGTATCAGATGTAAATGAAGCCTATGACACATTTATAAACATTGTAACCACTCTTTATGAAAAAAACTGCCCATTAGTAAAAAAAAAGCTTAAACATAAATTTGCTGATAAGCCATGGTTAACCAAAGGACTACAAAAGGCGTGTAAAAAGAAAAATTTATTATATAAAGCTTTCCTAAAGAAAAGGACAAAAGAAGCAGCGGTATAAAACATACAAAAATAAGTTAACATATATAATAAGATGTAGTAAAAGAGACTATTACAGTAAAGAACTGGAGAAAAACAAAGACAATATTAAAAATACATGGACAATACTCAACAGTATCCTTGGAAATAAAAGCAGAAATACAAGCAACCCAACCAATATTCCAAAAACTAATAAAACGACTCAGAGTGTGAATATAGCTTCACCTGCAGATGAATTTAATAATTTTTTTGTTAACATTGGACCTAATTTGGCTCGAGAAATACCCACTACTACACAGGTGATACAATATGCAATAACACTGCTGTAAAAGACTCCATCTTCATAAAGAACACAGACGAAAGAGAGGTCATTGAAATTGTTAAATCGTTCAAAAGTAAAACATCTACTGACTGTGATGGTATCGACATGCTACTAGTCAAAACTGTTATCGAATGCATAGTAAAACCACTGATGTATATCTGTAACCTGTCTCTCCAAACAGGTACATTTCCCAATGCAATGAAAATAGCTAAAGTAATTCCGATATACAAGACGGGCGACAGAGGGGAACTCTCAAACTATAGACCAATTTCACTATTACCGCAATTTTCCAAGATACTTGAAAAAATATTCTATGAGAGAATTGATAACTTCATACTGAAGAATAATTTATTGTGTGAGCAGCAATATGGGTTCAGACACAAGAGGACAACAGCATATGCCCTAATGGAATTTACAGAAAAAATATCAACAGCCATTGAAAATAAAGAGTATTCAGTTGGAGTATTCCTGGATCTTAAAAAAGCATTTGATACAGTAGATCATAATTTATTATTACAGAAACTACAAAATTGTGGTATTAGAGGGGTAGCACTGTCCTGGTTAAGTAGTTACTTAAAGAATAGATATCAGTTTGTATGTGTTAACAACAAAAACTCAGAGTTACTGAAGGTTACCTGTGGAGTCCCACAGGTTCAGTTTTGGGACCATTATTATTCAATATGTATATGAATAATATATGTAAAGTTTCAGAAAAAATGGACTTAATATTGTTTGCCGATGACACTAATCTATCATGCAGTGGAAACAATTTGGAACAACTTCTGGATACTCTCGGAAAGGAATTAGGAAAGCTTAAACTGTGGTTTGATTCAAACAAATTAACGCTCAATTTAAGTAAGACAAAATTTATAGTCTTTAACAACCATCACAACAACCCAGTACCTAAACTCAGTGTAAATGGTAGAGATTGAAAGGGTATCTGAAACTAAATTTCTTGGAGTAATAATTGATAATAAACTGTGTTAGAAGTCACATATTAATTATATTAAAGGTAAAGTATCCAAATCAATTGCAATATTACACAGAGTGAAATATTTGCTGAATCAACCCACACTATACACCTTGTATCATTCATTAATACTCCCATACATGACATATTGTAATGAAGTATGGGGAAATACATATAAAACAAACATATATCCACTCTTTATGCTTCAAAAGAGAGCTATTAGAATAATAAACAAAGTAGCTTACAGGGAACCAACAAATCCACTTTTTCTTAAACAAAAAACTCTCAAGCTGAAAGATCTGGTTGACTTTAAAACTGCAATAATAATGTTTAAAGTGAAGAATTTATCACTGCCCGCAAATATCCAAAAGTTGTTCCAAATAAGGAAGAAACGATATCGCTTCAGAGGAACATGTATATTTCAAAAGCCTACAGTGAGAACTACCACCAAGCAACACTGTATTTCAGTGCAAGGAGTCAGATTATGGAACGATCTTGGACCTGAATTAAAATCATGTACAACGTTTGGACAATTTAAACAAAAACTAAAGGAAGAAATACTCCAAACATATATACAAGACGACATGTAAAATCACATAAGGATTGCCATATCCAGCCTGTGTTGTGTTGTAGCTCAGTTTTTTTTTTCTTTTTCCTGTCACATTTTGTCTTAGTTTGTTTTGTTTTTTTTCTCTGTCACATTTTGTCTTAGCTTTGTTTTGAATTGTAATCGCTCTTGTTTGTTTTCTATTTTTTCTTTTTTGAATTCTTGGATGGAATATGGGTGGGCAATATAAGCTGCGGCTTCAGCCATCACCCATTTCGGATAACTTACGTTGAATTGTATGATCAGAGGAGTCATTGTCTAATTTGACCTTGTTGTTATATTATTCAGTTTCTTTTAACCTGTACTGTACTATCCGAAATAAAGTCATTCATTCATTCATGTTTTTGCTCATAAAACACTACCTACAGATGCCCCCAAAGGACTCCATCTGATAAGGCTCCTTAAGGGTCATTATTGCATCAGCAGGGGTTACTGATAATACAGCTCTGATATTCAAGCCTGTTAGTGAAGTCCCTTTGTGTCTGACCTCATTAAACACCTCGGGCTCATGTCTGTTTGCTGAACCTCATTGTCCATCTCCTCCCAACCTGCAAGTGCCCCCTGCTAAGACCAAAGGTGTAAAATCCCTATGTTTAAATAGGGGCAAATTTGCATTCCAATGTGGCATTTCCAGGTCCTGCCCTGAAGGACGAAAGGAAAACACAGCCCTTAATTTGATTTTAAGTGTGCGTGAAGCAAACAGAGGAACTTATGCATTTTACAGATGTCGGCACTGTCAGAGCTGCTGCTCCACCTGCAAGTTTTCTTCTTCTTCTTGAATTAAGGCCAGGAGGAAACATTCTGTATACCATGAGGAATTTTTAATGCATTATGCAGGATAGATTGACGGTGACAGATGGTACCATAATCAAAAAATGACCTTGATTTAGTGGGTGCAAAAGTTGAAATGGAAAATAAAGATTTGCTGAAAAGCTGCAAGTCATCTTTGAGCTGCAATCAAATCAAAACTGAACAATACAACTCCTGATTGCTCACCATCCATAGATTTAAGACCTTTGCAAAAGGTTGTGTATGTCAGAATGTAGATGTGTGTTCTGATGAAAGCCAGTTGATTCTAACAGTTTAAAATACTGACGATAGTCTAGCTACCATAATGTGTCTTTGTGGCAATGCTACACAGATGGCTTTATTGGCCGGTGGCTTCCAACAGTTTGTGCAAAGATGGTTGCTAAAGCAAACTCAAAATTTGGGAGACAGGAGCGTTGTTTTTTTTTTTTGTTTTTTTTTAAATTATATCTTGTGTTTTTTTCCTCCTCCAGACCAGACCTGGCTGTGCTCAGCTTTTCAGGGAAGCTTCCTATCTGCAATGATAGACCTGCTGAAAACAGGGCAGTGGCGAGTCATATCTCTCAGCAAAGACTGTGAAGGCTTGTGGAGAATATAAAAAGCTCCTCCAAACAACAGCACATGAAAGCGTTTTAGGTGGATGCGACCGTTATCGGCATCCACGTTCACTTTCTAAACTGAAGTGCTTTAAAAGCGTATGACTAACAAAGGAGAGACTAAATATTTGGGCTTTTAAAGCCTGCAGGAGTTTCCCTTCATCCATCTATACTCACCAGTGTTTAAAGGATGTGCATTGCCATGAAAGGGCATTTTTGTGCCTGGTAGAATGATCATGTATGTCATCTGTCAGCAGCAAGAACTAACTGGATGTTGTACGGAGTACTATGTCATGGGGTGCACATGCAAGGAGAATGCTGGGAAAACTCCACTGAAAACATATTCAAGTGTTGGAGTAACCTGCACACCTGTGTTTTTTGTCTGTCTACACCACCCAACAGTACAGCTCTGGAAAGAAATAAGAGACCACTGCAAAATCTTTCCTAAATTAGGATCTCTACAGGTACGGCAGCCATTCACTTTGAGCATCTGTCGAATTCCGTCACAAGGACACTTCAATCTGCTTAAGGAGGTACTGATTAGGAGATCATCAAAGCATGGTAAGACACGTGAAAGCTGTGAATATAAATCAGTTATTCCACAAATACAGATTTCTGAGTTCTTCCTAAGTTAAAGCTTAAGTACTGTAGTGTTTAAATAAGTGCTCTAAATTATCATAATTTAGACTTGGAATTTGGGTGAGTTGTTTTCAGTCGGTTAGAGAATACAATAAAATTGTTCATTTTACTCAAACACAGATGTATAAATAGTAAAACCAGATAAAGTAATAATTTTGCAGTGGTCTCTGGACTATTTTCTTTTTCCAGAGCTGTAGTACCTTAAGATATTAATTACTGCCATGGTGAATTAAGCTTGACAGCTCATGTGCACGATGCAACAGCACAGGAAGTAACCACACAAAGGGGCACGTTTGAAAGTTTATTAAATTGCAAAACACAAGGGCACAGCTGAGGAAACAGTCACTCGCCAGAGGAACCACCCTGTGGAGAGAAGACAAGAGCTGTGAGCGGAGGAATGGAGTAAGGGGAAATGGGCGAGCCAAAATGCCACTTACTTGGGAATCCAGGGAGAACCGGCAGGGACCCAGCAGAGACTAGATGAACCAGTAGGGTGTAGGGGAGATGAGCTGATGGTGCCTGACCGGGCGGAGATAGGAAGCTGAGGGATAGTGAGATGTGGCAGGAGAGTACGCGCAGTCCTGGAGACACACCTGCATGGTGGCAGCAACCTGAGGAAAGAGGAGAAACAAGATAAGACAACGTGTCTAAACTTGTCAACTTATACTTGCTTGTCAGTTTAAGCGGGCAGAATACCCAGACGAGCCAGCGTTGAATGTGCAGAGAGAGCCTCCTTAAGTACGCTGGCTGATGAGCGGGTGCAGGTGTGTCTTCTGCCTCAGGTGCAGTGATGAGTTGACAAATGAGGCAGGACGGGAGGGGCGCGCTCTCGCTGCCCATGACAAACTGCTAGTGCTATGCATCAAGTAATTTTTTAAAAGTAATTAATTGCATATTTTTCTATAATTCATTGCAATTGATTGTTAAACTTGTTAAAAGAATCAATACAAAACCTTTAATTGTATTTTCATTCACCAAACATACTTGTGACTCAACAAAAATACTGCTAGAACAACATAAAACTCGATAATCATGAATGTATATTCATTTTAAAATATTTACAATTTTTGATAGCAATGTGTATTCTTTGTCCATCCATAAAGGAATCAATTTCTCTGCTAAACTGCCACTTTTTAATGTTGTTGCCACATTCCCTCTTATTTTGATATAGTCAAAGGGAGTCAGTGCTTCCATTTAAAGTAACTCTCCTAATTATCTCAACCCTGAAAAGTACAAATGGAGCAATTCTTGATTATCTAAATACTGAAGTACAATTTGTATTCACTTATATTGGAGTGTTTTTCTTCACTCACTAACAGAAACTCTCCCTCTTTTCATACTTTTGAGTGAGCAGCCCCAATCAAAGACACTCAGGTGTGTGTGTGTGTGTCCTTTAAGTAGGGTGGGTGCACAGGATGAGATCACCTTTAGTAATGGAGGATCAGTTTAGTGTAGTGTAAATTTAAACAAGACCTACTCTTGTTTTAAGTTGAGCCACCTGCTGAGACAGTCACCACATGCCAACATCCACCTCAGAGAGTATTTTTTAAATACACCTATCAAATAATTCCTGACCACAATGGAAAAACAGTTATTTCAGATATGATGGGAATGAAAACTGATGAGAGAAAAACTGGCTTCATACTCAGTTCAAATTGATGAATCAAAACTAACTAGAGGAATATGGTTATATGTACTCTAACAGTAGTACAGTTTTTCTTCTTCATAAATATGAGGGGGGACTGAAAAGTTCATCGTGGTCAAATTTGACCAAATGTGGTTTATTTTTCAACAAAGTCTCCCCTTCAGTCTACACACTTTTTCCATCGGTGTTGAAGCACTTGGATCCCTGCAGTTGAAAAATAAACCACATTTGGTCAAATTTGACCGCGATGAACTTTTCAGCCTATGAACCTTTCAGCCCCCCCCCCCCAATACTCAAGAATAAAAGTACACAGCAATAAAACTACTCACAAAAGTACAGTTTTATGAACCACTCACCTCTGACGGTATGGCATTAATTTAGTTTTCAGTGAACTGTGGGGTTAAATTTAGTTTTGTTTTTTTTTTAAGAAGATTCCTTTGTGATGAATGTGTACTTCACTCTGCTCTCCATGAGCACATTGTTAGAAGCACTGTCATGGAAAAACAATCATAATTGCTGCATCATGCACACTTGTGTATGATTTTGTGGGCTATAAGGTTATTAAAACCAAACTCATCAATCATGCTTATGACTTCATTTTGTTTCCAATAAAGAGGTATGGATCTCCTGACACTTCTTGGGCTTGGTTAGAGATCAAGAAATAACTGGTGGGACAGCAAATTGTAATGTTTTTTCACATATACAGTGCACCCGGAAAGTATTCACCGCACTTCACTTTTTCCACATTTCAAGTTACAACCTTATTCCAAAAGGGATTAAATTCATTTTTTTCTCAAAATTCTACAAACAATACTCCATAATGACAACGTGAAAAAGTTTTGAGATTTTTGCAAATTTATTAAAAATACTAAGAAATTGTATGTACATAAGTATTCACAGCCTTTGCTCAGTACTTTGTTGGTGCACCTTTGGTAGCAATTACAGCATCACGTTTTCTTGATTATGATGCCACAAGCTTGGCACACCTATCTTTGGGCAGTTTCGCAAATTCCTCTTTGCAGCACCTCTCAAGCTCCATCAGGTTGGATGGGAAGCATGGGTACACAGCCATTTTCAGATCTCTCCAGAGATGTTCAATTGAATTAAAGTCTGGGCTCTGGCTGGGCCACTTAAGTGCATCCACAGAGTTGTCCTGAAGCCACTCCTTCAATATCTTGGCTGTGTGCTTAGGGTCGTCGTCCTGCTGAAAGATGACAAATCACCCCAGTCTGAGGTTAAGAGCACTCCGGAGCAGGTTTTCATCCAGGATGTCTATGTACATTGCTGCATTCATTTTTCCCTCTATCCTGACTAGTCTCCCAGTTCCTGCCGCTGAAAAACATCCCACAGCATGATGCTGCCACCACCATACTTCACTGGAGGGATAGTATTGGCCTGGTGATGAGCGATGCCTGGTTTCCTCCAAACACAATGCCTGGCATTCACGCCAAAGAGTTCAATCTTTGTCTCATCAGACCAAAGAGTTTTGTTTCTCATGGTCTGAGAGTCCTTCAGGAGCCATTTGACAAATTCCAGCCGGGCTGCCATGTGCCTTTTACTAAGGAGTAGCTTCTGTCTGGCCACTCTACCATACAGGCCTGATTGGTGGATTGCTGCAGAGATGGTTGTCCTTCTGGAAGGTTCTCCTCTCTCCACAGAGGAACACTGGAGCACTGACAGAGTGACCATCGGGGTCTTGGTCACCTCCTTGACTAAGGCCCTTCTCTCCCAATCACTCAGTTTAGACGGCCGGCCAGCTCTAGGAAGAGTCCTGGTGGTTCCGAACTTCTTCCATTTACGGATGATGAAGGCCACTGTGCTCATTGGGACTTTCAAAGCAACAGAAATTTTTCTGTATCCTTCCCCAGATTTGTGCCTTGAGACAATCCTGTCTCGGAGGTCTACAGACAATTCCTTTGACTTCATGCTTGGTTTGTGCTCTGACATGCACTGTCAACTGTGGGACCTTATATAGACAGGTGTGTGCCTTTCCAAATCATGTCCAATCAACTGAATTTACCACAGGTGGACTCCAATTAAGGTGTAGAAACATCTCAAGGATGATCAGTGGAAAGAGGATGCACCTGAGCTCAATTTTGAGCTTCATGGCAAAGACTGTGAATACTTATGTACGTGTGATTTCTTAGTTTTTAAATTTTTAATAAACTAGCAAAAATCTAAAAAAAAACAAAAAACAAACCCACATTGTCATTAAGGGATATTGTGTGTAGAATTTTGAGGGAAAAATGAATTTAATCCCTTTTAGAATAAGGCTGTAACATAAAATGCAGAAAAAGTGAAGCGCTGTGAATACTTTCCAGATGCTCTGTACATCAGTTCAATGTGTTTCCATGATAGGACTGTTTGTGTTTTTCCACATGATACTGCCTGTTTCCTTTAGTGTGAAGGCTCTGAAGCACTGGATGTGCCAATATATTCCTCCAAGTGATGATCCTAACATGATGAACCTATGATCCTAACAAAAATGGCCACAGAGGTATCAAATGTAGTCGAAGCAAGGAGGTTTTACAAGGAGAGACCTCTCATTTTAGTTATAGCGGCAAGAAAAAGTACAGTATCTCACAAAAGTGAGTACACCCCTCACATTTTTGTAAATATTTTATACCTTTTCATGGGACAACACTGAAGACTTGACACTTTGATCCAATGTAAAGTAGTCAGTGTACAGCTTGTACAACAGTGTAAATTTGCTGTCCCCTCAAAATAACTCACACAGCCATTAATGTCAAAACCGCTAGCAACAAAAGTGAGTACACCCCTAAGTGAAAATGTCCAAATTGTGCCAAAGTGTCAATATTTTGTGTGGCCATTATTTTCCAGCACTGCCTTAACTCTGTTGGGCATGGAGTTCACTAGAGCTTCACAGGTTGCCACTGGAATCCTCTTCCACTCGTCCATGATGACATCACAGAGCTGGTGGGTGTTAGAGACCTTGTGCTCCTCCACCTTCCGTTTGAGGATGCCCCACAGATGCTCGGTCTGGAGACATGCTTGACCAGTCCATCACCTTTACCCTCAGTTTCTTTAGCAAGGCAGTGGTCGTCTTGGGAGGTGTGTTTGGGGTAGTTATCCTATTGGATTACTGCCCTGCAGCCCAGTTTCCAAAGGGAAGGGATCATGCTCTGCTTCAGTATGTCACAGTACATGTTGCCATTCATGGTTCCCTCAATGAACTGTAGCTCCCCAGTGCTGGCAGCACTCATGCAGCCCCAACCATGACACTCCCACCACCATGCTTGACAGTAGGCAAGACACACTTGTCTTTGTACTCCTCACCTGGTTGCTGCCACATGCTTGACACCATCTGAATCAAATAAGTTCATCTTGGTCTCATCAGACCACAGGACATGGTTTCAGTAATCCACGTCCTTAGTCTGCTTGTCTTCAGCAAACTGTTTGCGGGCTTTCTTGTGCATTATCTTTAAAAGGGGCTCCCTTCTGGGACGACAGCCATGCAAACCAATTTGATGCAGTGTGCGGCATATGGTCTGAACACCGATAGGTTGACCTCCCACCCCTTCAACCGCTGCAGCAAGGCTGGCAGCACTCATACGTCTATTTTCAAAAGATAATCTCTGGATATGACGCTGAGCATGTGCACTGAACTTCTTTGGTCGACCATGGCGAGGCCTGTTCTGAGTGGAGCCTCTCCTGTTAAACCACTGTATGGCCTTGGGCACCGTGCTGCAGCTCAGTTTCAGGGTGTTGGCAATCTTCTTATAGCCTAGGCCATCTTTATGTAGAGCAACAATTCTTTTTTTTTCAGATCTTCAAAGAGTTCTTTGCCATGAGGTGCCATGTTGAACTTACAGTGACCAGTATGAGAGAGTATCAGAGTCAGATTTATTGCCATTGTTCATGTAGTACACAAACTAGGAATTTGTCTCGGTGCAATGCTGCAACATTAAACATGATAAGATAAAGAGATAAACTAAAAAACTTAAAGACTAAAAACATGCAATAAGTGTAGAATAATAAGTAATAATAATAATAATAATGGGTAATACTAGTCACAGCAGTTTTAAATAAATTAGCAAGTAGCAGATGATGTGGAGTACCACATAGTGCAGTCGATAATGCAACAGAAAAACAGTGATGAATGACATGAGTCTGGTTGAGCTGCTGTATATAGTGCACGAGAATCAATAAGTCACTTAATGTTCAGCAGTCTGATGGCAGAGGGGAAAAAGCTATTCATGTGCCGGGAGGTTTTAGTCTGCGATGAGAGCGATAACACCAAATTTGACACACCTGCTCCCCATCCACACCTGAGACTTTGTAACACTAACAAGTCACATGACACCAGGAAGGGAAAATGGCTAATTGGGCACAATTTGGACATTTTCACTTTGGGGTGTATTCACTTTTGTTATCAACAGTTTAGACATTAATGGCTGTGTGTTGAGTTATTTTGAAGGGACAGCAAATTTACACTGTTATACAAGCTATACACTGACGACTTCACATTGTATCAAAGTGTCATATCTTTAGTGTTGTCTCGAGAAAAGATAAAATTTTTACAAAAATGCGAGGGGTGTACTCACTTTAGTGAGATATTGTATGTGAACCATTTGGAATTACCGGGTTTTAAGATAAGCCTTTTAGTCCCACAGTGGGGACTTTCTGCTTTAATCTTTTAATAAAACGTGATCTGATCTGCATCTAAGTCCCAAGTATAGACAAACACAATGTGCTTTACCTAATACCACAAACAATTCACAGTGCTGGTGGAAAAAATAAATGAACCCTTGGTCAAACATCTAGCAGCAATAACTTCAAACAAGCACTTCCGGTAGCCGACCTGCTCAATGTTCAGGAGGAATTTTGGACCATTCTTCCTTACAGAACTGCTTCAGCTCAGCCACATTCTCAGGATGTCTGGTATGAATGGCCTATCTTGAGGTCATTCTGTGGTATCTCTACTGGATTCAGGTCTGGACTCTGACTGGGCCACTCCAAAAGGCAGATTTTCTTTTTTGAAAACATTCTGTAGTAGATTTACTTTGATGTTTAGGGTCATCATCCTGCTGGATCATCCAACTTCTACTGAGCTTCAGCCACTGAACAGCCACCCTGACATTATTCTGTGAACTTGAGAGTTCATTGATGGTGAGGTACTTTATGGTTATGTGTTTTTTTTTTTTCTTTCACCATTCTCCCACCCCTTTAAAGATGCACTCCAGTAGAAATAAATCCCCTATAAAAAAAAAACAAACAACAAATGTCAAATGATATCTTATGTCCTTTTTTCTACAAAAACCCCTTTCATTGTCTTACAGTTTTGTGTCAAAATCTTTTCACTTTTTCTCCTCCCTCAAATGCCAGGATCTGAATAGGCCCACCTACATACCACAGACAAATGGTGGCTAGCACTACATTAAACAGAATAAATCCTGTGATAAAAAGACTTACTGGTTGAAGGACATGCCCAGTTGTATGCACAGTGGCCCAGGATAATGACTGAAACTGCATCGGTCCTTGACAGCAATTTAATGGTAAAACCCATCTTATTTTGGGTCATGTTTTCAAAGCACCTGTCCAGAAATGCTAACTAGCCCTGGAGGCAAACTTCAGCCAGGCCAGAGACAGTTCTTAGTCCTTTCTGGCTCAACACTATGGACCTGCTATAGTTACTTTACCAACAATGCTCCGTCTAAACTTGTCTTTTTCCAAGGGGAGGAAGTTAACCGAAGTTTCACAGCAAAAAAAAACAGGCATGACACATCTGAATGATTTCACTCTTGATACACTAAAACCAAATAGTTCACAGAACCTCAAAAATTATGTGGAAACCAATTACCTAATAAATTTTAAGTAAAGTTTACTCAAAAACAAAATGCTGAAAATGTATTTTTTAAGTAAAGTTTATTAAAAAAAATATAGGCTGAAAATGTATTTTTAAATTTAAGATTACTGAAAAAAATCATTTCATTTACTTAAAATTTATTAGATAATCGGTTTCCACATAAATTTTGAGTTCTGTGAACTAATTCGGTTTTACAGTGTACTGTATGTCTTGTAAGTCAAAAAACATGTTACAGACATGTTAAGAAAGAAAACTCGATTTTTGACAGAGTATCACTTTAAAAGAAATGTGGGGTGTGGTTTTCCTCCATTTTGAGGCCTGATATATGGAACTACATTTTCCTAGGAGGTGAGGGTTTACCACAGGGGTGTGGATACAGGTGTACTGCATACTGCTAACTAAAGGGCACTTAGAGAGCGCATACCTCCACCGAGGCCATGTCTGTCCATCCATACCTCTGTCCGTCGGTCCCTCCAGTGGTGTGAAAAAGTGTTTGCCCCCTTCCTGATTTCTCATTTTTTTGTATGTTTGTCACACTTAAATGTTTCAGATCCAACAAATTTAAATATTAGACAAAGATAGCAGAAGTAAACACAAAATGCAGTTTTTAAATGAAGGTGTTTATTATTGAGGGTTAAAATAAATCCAAACCTACATGGCCCTGTGGGAAAAAATGATTGCCCCCTCATCCCTTCCCTATTAAAACATAAATTAACTGTTGTTTATCACATCTTTGGAAAGCTGAGTTCAATTTCTCGAGCCACACCCAGGCCTGATTACTGCCACACCTGTTCTCAGTCAAGAAAATCACTTAAATAGGACCTGCCTGATAAAGTGAAGTAGACCAAAAGATCCTCAAAAGCTAGACATCATGCTGCAATCCAAAGAAATTCAGGAACAAATGAGAAACAAAATAATTGAGATCTATCAGTCTAGAAAAGGTTATAAAGCCGTTTCTAAAGCTTTGGGACTCCAGCGAACAACAGTAAGAGCCATTATCCATCTTTTTCTCCTCTCGGCGCCACACCAGTCGGCTGCCTTTTGCAACAGCGGCTCGATTCCGAGTTTTTTTTCCCTTCCTCTCTCTTTTGATCACTTTTTTTTTTCACCCCACTTATATCACGGACACACAGATCATCCCAAATGTCTCCTGAGCCGGTGGACGGAGCCACTGTTTATAGCAGGATACGATATAACAGGGAAGAGCTGCTAGCATTTAACCGCCACCCGGTCCCACTGGAAAAACTCGACATACCGAGAGAACTGAGGCGAAAACGCCGCGGCTGCCGGGCTGGAGTAAGGCGGAGGACAAAAAATATAAGGTACAGACCCTCCCTTCCATCTGTTGTCATGGGAAATGTACGGTCGATACTGGGAAAGTTAGATGAGCTAGCGGCTATCTCCCGTTATGATAGCACTTACCGGGAGTGCTCTCTCCTTTTGTTTACTGAGACGTGGCTAACTGAACTAGCAGCAGATGCTAACATTGAGCTGGAGGGTTTTCACACGATACGAGCTGACCGAACACCAGAGAGTGGCAAAACTAGGGGCGGTGGAGTGATCATGTATGTTAACAACAACTGGTGCAGACCGGGACATATCACTGTTAAACAACGACACTGCAGCAAAGACATTGAGTTGCTAGCTGTTAGCATGAGGCCTACATATCTCCCGAGAGAACACTCACACGTGATCTGCATTGTTGTTTATGCAAATCTGACGGCGAACGCTGGGACAGCGCGTGACGTCATCCATTCAGTAACCAGCAGGCTGCAGACAGAACACCCAGATGCTCTTCTCCTCATCTCAGGCGATTTCAACCACGTTTCACTGTCTCCCATTCTGCCCACTTTCACCCAGTATGTCACATGCCACACTAGAGACAATAAAACACTGGATTTGTTCTACGCAAACACTAAGGAGGCGTACACCTCATCACAACTCCCCCCACTCGGGAGATCGGATCACAACTTGGTTCATCTCCGGCCGGTGTACAAACCCCTAGTGCACAGACAACCTCCGGCCATGCACACTGTGGAGTTATGGTCTGAGGAGACAATGGACACTCTAAAGGACTGTTTTGAAGCCACTGCCTGGAAGCAGCTCTGCGATCCACATGGTGAGGACATCGATGGCCTCATTCACACCTTCACGGGCTACCTCAGCTTCTGTGTGGACAAATCCGTTCCCACCAAGACCATACGGCGTCACTCAAACAACAAACCCTGGATCAACCCTGAGATAAAAACACTTCTGAGAGAGAAGAAGAGGATCTTCAGGTCGGGGAACAGGGAGATGCTGAAGTCCGTACAGAGGGAGCTGAGGAGAAAGATCAGAGAAGGCAAGGACAGCTTCAGGAAGAAGATGGAGGACAAGCTGCAACAGAGCGACATCAGCGGGGTCTGGAGAAACCTCAAAACCATCTCGGGGCTCCAGAATACCTCCCCCCAGGCCACGGGGGGCAGGGAGTGGGCGAACAACCTGAATCTGTTTTTCAATAGATTTGACCAACCGCCCTCCCCCCTGTCTGCACAACAACCACTGCTGCCTCTAAGAAATCAAGTCCTGCTACCCACTCCCCACTCCACCGACACCCCCCCCACTCCCAACACACAGCCCCCCATCCTGACCCTGACCAAGACCCAGGTGAGGACGGAGCTGAGGAAGATCAAGGCGAGGAAGGCGTCGGGACCGGACGGCATCAGCGCAAAGCTCCTCAAGTCCTGTGCAGACCAGCTGTGTGGGATTGTGACGTATATCTTCAACATGAGCCTGAAACTGGGGAGGGTACCACAGCTGTGGAAAACATCTTGTGTGGTACCTGTACCAAAAACTTCCCACCCCAAAGACCTGAACAGCTTCAGACCGGTGGCCTTGACGTCCCACTTGATGAAGACCCTGGAGAGACTGCTCCTTGCTCATCTCCGCCCCCTGGTGGAACCAGCGATGGATCCACTCCAGTTCGCCTACCAGCATGGCATTGGGGTGGAGGATGCGGTGATCTTCCTCCTTCACCGTTCTCTGTCCCACCTGGAGAAGCCCGGGAATATGGTGAGGATCATGTTCTTTGACTTCTCCAGTGCTTTCAACACTATCCAACCGATGATCCTGAAGGACAAGCTGCTGCGCGCAGGGGTGGACCAGCACCTGTCATCATGGATCCTGGACTACCTCACGAACCGGCCTCAGTTTGTGAGAACCCGGGACTGTGTTTCCGACACGATCATCAGTAGCACGGGGGCCCCCCAGGGAACGGTGCTGGCTCCCTTCTTGTTCACTCTTTATACTGCGGACTTCTCACACAACACAACACATTGCCATCTACAGAAGTTCTCTGATGACTCTGCGATCGTTGGTCTCATCTCCAGCGGAGATGAAGCTGAGTACAGAGGGCTTATCCAGGACTTTGTGGACTGGTGCCATCGGAACTGCCTCCAGATCAACGCGAGGAAAACTAAGGAGCTGGTGGTGGACTGCCGCAGGCATGGGCAGCCCCTCACAGCACCAGTAAATATACAGGGAACAGACATCGAGATGGTGACATCCTACAAGTACCTGGGTATTCATCTGAACAATAAACTAGACTGGTCACACAATACTGACGCACTCTACAAGAAGGGACAGCGCAGGCTGTTCCTGCTGAGGAGACTCAGGTCTTTTGGTGTACAAGGGGCGCTGCTGAAGTCATTCTATGACACGGTGGTGGCATCAGCCATCACTTTTGGAGTGGTCTGCTGGGGCAGTGGCATTACTGCAGCCGATAGGAAGAGACTGAACAAACTGATTAAGAAAGCTAGCTCTGTCCTGGGGCAACGCCTTGATCCGATGGAGGAGATAGGAGAGAGAAGGATGGTGGCTAAACTGTCATCTCTGCTGGAGTCCGAGTTCCACCCTATGCAGGACATACTGGATGCACTGAGGAGCTCATTTAGCAGCAGACTACATCATCCCAGGTGCACAACCGAGAGGTTTCGTAGGTCCTTCCTACCAACGGCTGTCAGACTGTACAACCTAAGCAGGGCTGCTCGCAGAGATAGCAAAAAGACGTAACAAACTAATAGTTTTTTTTTTTTTTTTTTTTTTTTTTTTTTTTGAATGCAAAAGATGCAATAGACTTACACAATGGTCCTCTCCGGCATACAACTAGGAACATACCGGTCGCTATGGAGGGTGAGAATATGTATGGGCACATAATCATACCATGTAGGATAACTAAATAGACGGTTATGCTGTTTCATCCCACCTAGCAACAATGCTCTGCACTGTGTGTGTTTATATATTTACATATTTATTCCATCTAGCTACAATGCTCTGCACTGGGTGTGTTTATATTTATATATCTATATATTTATTCCATCTAGCTACAATGCTCCGCACTGTGTTTTTATATATCTACATATTATTCCATCTAGCTACATTGCTCCGCACTGTGTGTGTTTATATACTTGCATATTTATTCCACCTAGCTGCAATGCTCCATACTGTGGGTGTTTATATATTTACATATTTATTCCATCTAGCTACAATGCTCTGCACTGTGTGTTCATATATTCATATATTTATTCCATCCAGCTACAATGCTCTGCACTGTGTGTCTGTGTGTGTGTGTGTGTGTATATATATATTTTATAGTAATATGTACATATGTAGTATATTAGCTGCTCTTGCTTGCTTGTTTTTTCTTGCCTTCTGATTGTTGCTCTGAGTGTTGCTATCCCTGTGCTGTTGCAATCCTGGAATTTCCCCGTTGTGGGACTAATAAAGGCTTATCTTATCTTATCTTATCTTATCCACAAATGGCGAAAACGTGGAACAGTGGTGAACCTTCCCAGGAGTGACCGGCCGACCAAAATTACCCCAAGAACGCAGCGACGACTCATCCAAGAGGTCACAAAAGACCCCACAACAACATCCAAAGAACTGCAGGCCTCACTTGCCTCAGTTAAGGTCAGTGTTCATGACTCCGCCATAAGGAAGAGACTGGGCAAAAATAGCCTGCATGGCAGAGTTCCTAGACAAAAACCACTACAGAGCAAAAAGAACATAAAGGCTCGTCTCAGTTTTACCAGAAAACATCTTGATGATCCAAGACTTTGGGGAAAATACTCTGTGGACTGACGAGACAAAAGTTGAACTTTTTGGAAGGTGTGTGTCCCATTACATCCAGCGTAAAAGTAACAGCATTTCAGAAAAGGAGCATCATGCCAACAGTAAAATATGGTGGTGGTAGTGTAATGGTCTGGGGCTGTTTTGTTGCTTCAGGACCTGGAAGACTTGCTGTGGTAAATGGAACCATGAATTCTGCAGTCTACCAAAAAATCCTGAAGAAGAATGTCCAGCCAAGTGTTTGTGACCTCATGCTGAAGCACACTTGGGTTCTGCAGCAGGACAATGATCCAAAACACACCAGCAAGTCCACCTCTGAATGGCTTAAGAAAAACAAAATGAAGACTTTGGAGTGGCCTAGTCAACATCCTGACCTGAATCCGATTGAGATGCTGTGGCATGACTTTAAAAAGGCGGTTCATGCTCAAAAACCCTCCAATGTGGCTGAATTACAACAATTCTGCAAAGATGTGTGGGCCAAAATTCCTCCACAGCGCTGTAAAAGACTCATTGCCAGTTATCACAAATGCTTGATTGCAGTTGTTGCTGCTAAGGGTGGCCCAACCAGTTATTAGGTTTAGGGGGCAATCACTTTTCTACACAGGGCCATGTAGGTTTGGATTTTTTTCCTCTTAATAATAAACACCTTCATTTAAACACTGCATTTTGTGTTTACTTGTGTTATCTTTGTCTAATATTTAAATTTGTTTGATGATCTGGAACATTTAAGTCATTTAAGTGTGACAAACATACAAAAAAAAAAAAAGAGAAATCAGGAAGGGGGCAAACACTTTCACACCACTGCTCGATCTGTAGGTACATTATGAGATAGGGCTTTGGCTGAGGTATGCGTTCATGGGTCACCTCCAAATTCTTAATGGGTTCATCCATAGTCCAAGCGCCACCTCCTGGTGAAAATTTTATTCAAATCCATCCAATAGTTTTTGTGTAATCCTGCTAGCAAATAGACAAATAAGCTGCCCTGTTGGGAATGTCCTTTCATTTAATCTTGCTTATTCATTGCTATCTTATGTATGCTCTGTTGAAGGTCTTACGGTGCATTCACACCAAACGTAAAGCTAGTCTTTTGCGTGGTGTAAACACACATGAATTTGCACAGTCGCGTCCGAAGGATTTGGTAGTGATAGCTGGTAATCAGCCTTGAGATTGTGCCATCACTGGAGTAAAAGTGTCAACACTGGAGAGTAAACTAGTTTGAAAATTAGACTGGCTCTTACTTGCAGACAGATGACTGGGAGCTCTGGAACTGAAATGGAGTGTTTGTTGTTTATCCACCCATGTACTCCAGCTACAGATGTGCTAACAAGGGCTAGCAGGCTAGCAGTGTAAACAACTATCACCCAGGTGCAGTTTCTGGAGGAGGCAGTGACAATTTCCCAGGTGGGAGCCTTGCTGGACAACCTTGAAAACTGAAACATGATGGTGTTTTGGGGATTTCCACAGCAAATAGAAAGCAGCTGCAGAAGTTATGAAGTCAACCCCACCCCTCTGATGCAAACTGCCATTATAGACCAAAAGCTCAGTAAAAGTGAAATTGCACTGACTAAAGCACTTTGAGTGGTCTTTGCAACTAGAAAAGCGCTATATACACACACGTGGACAAAATTGTTGGTACCCCTCTGTTAATGATAGAAAAACTCACAATGGTCACAGAAATAACTTGAATCTGACAAAAGTGGTAATAAATAAAAATTCTATGAAAATGAACCAGTGAAAATCAGACAATGCTTTTGAATTGTGGTTCAACAGAATTATTTTAAAAAACAAACTCATCAAACAGGGCTGGACAAAAATGATGGTACCCTTAACTTAATATTTTGTTGCACAACCTTTTGAGGCAATCACTGCAATCAAACCATTTCTGTAACTGTCAATGAGACTTCTGCACCTCTCAGCAGGTATTTTGGCCCACTCCTCATGAGCAAACTGCTCCAGTTGTCTCAGGTTTGAAGGGTGCCTTCTCCAGACGGCATGTTTCAGCTCCTTCCACAGATGTTCAATAGGATTTAGATCAGGACTCATAGAAGGCCACTTTAGAATAGTCCAATGTTTCACTCTTAGCCATTCTTGGGTGTTTTTAGCTGTGTGTTTTGGGTCATTATCCTGTTGCAAGGCCCATGACCTGTGACTGAGACCAAGCTGTCTGACACTGGGCAGCACATTTCTCTCTAGAATACCTTGATAGTCTTGAGATTTCATTGTGCCCTGCACAGATTCAAGACACCCTGTGCCAGATGCAGCAAAGCAGCCCCAGAACATAACAGAACCTCCATGTTTCACAGTAGGGACAGTGCTCTTTTCTTGGTATGCTTCATTTTTGCGTCTGTGAACATAGAGCTGATGTGCCTTGTCAAAAAGTTCCAGTTTTGTCTCGTCTGTCCATACGACATTCTCCCAGAAGCTTTGTGGCTTGTCAACATGCAGTTTGGCAAATTCCAGTCTGGCTTTTTTATGATTTGTTTTCAACAGTGGTGTCCTCCTTGGTCGTCTCCCATGAAGTCCACTTTGGCTCAAACAATGACGGATGGTGCGATCTGACACTGATGTACTTTGACCTTGGAGTTCACCATGAATGTGTTTAGAGGTTGTTCTGGACTCTTTTGTTACCATTCGTATTATCCGTCTCCTCCTGCGGCCACGTCCAGGGAGGTTGGCTACAGTCCCATGGGTCTTAAATTTCTGAATAATATGTGCAACTGTAGTCACAGGAACATCAAGCTGCTTGGAGATGGTCTTATAGTCTTTACCTTTAACATGCTTCTCTGTGATTTTATTTCTAGTCTCCTTTGCTTCCTCTGGCCCATGTATGGTCTAGTGTGGTACACACCATGTCACCAAACAGCACAGTGACTACTTGTCACCCTTTAAATAGGCCGACTGACTGATTACAAGTTTGTAGACACCTGTGATGTTAATTAGAGGACACATCTTGGTTGAACATGTCCCTATGGTCACATTATTTTCAATCTTTTCTAGGGGTACCATCATTTTTGTCCAGGCCTGTTTCATGAGTTTGTTTTTTAAAGTAATTCTGTTGAACCACAATTTAAAAGCATCGTCTGATTTTCATTGGTTCATTTTCATAGAATTTTTATTTATTACCACTTGTCAGATTCGTTATTTCTGTGACCATTGTGGGTTTTTCCTTTCATTAATAGAGGGGTACCAACAATTTTGTCCACGGCTGTAAATACAGGTCCTTATCCTTATCCCTTAAAGGTGCAGATAGCCTTATTTCTGCTTGAATTTCTTGATTGTTCGCCTCCTTAAAAAGTTTTGACCTGAGTGGAGTGGTAGTCCTCCTACATTGTTTGTTGCAGAAGAAAACTGATGATAACTCAGCATTTGAACTACCAACAGATAAAGGAGGGCGCCTGCTGCTGATATCTTCAGGGATGATCACACCTACCATTTAACAGTCAGCGATAACATTCCATCAACCAAGCCGTTCTCTTGACTCATTAACACTCCCTCGATGACAGACTTTGAGTCGACTTTATGTTAATCCAAGTGAGCAATTACACCTTATCCCTTTTTTAATGAATTACAGAGGAAGCCCCCTTTTACATCCGAACAACTACATGTGCTCTCAGAAAGTCAAACTGAGCAACACCCTTTGAGGGAGCCTCATAGCGACTGCCTGTGATGACTTGCCTGGGTGCTCTGCCTGCGCAATGACTAATGCCAGCAATGTGTGACATTTAAAGGCACGCTGAGGAAGAAGAAAGAACACGCTTCATTTATATGCGCCTAACGGTGCTTCTGTACACTTGAAGTCTGGCGGCCAGCATACCGCCCACATAACTCATACCTCATGCAGGGGTGGCAGCATTATTTCTCAGCAGGAGAGGAGGAGAGTGAACTCACACTGAGGGAGTTAATTTGTACGTTTGAACATAACTGGAAGCTGCATTGGGACAAGTCGGTACACTTTCACTCACTTTGTTGATTGATAAATACAAATCAGAATGGAAAATGGCTAATTTTTGGTGGGGGGACACGTCGCCCCCCAACCTGGAAAAACAGAATTGCCCCCCCCCCCCCCAAATTCATCATAAACCTTTTTTGTATCATGTTAGATAACGGAATAAAATGCATCAAAAACACCCGTTTTAAATCTGCAGTTTTTTTTCTCATACATTCAAAACTTTTTTCCTCGAGGATGGACTTCATGGCGGAGATGGCGGCTTAGGAGACGTTCGGCTTTTGTGGAGCTCCGTAAACGGCTAAATAAATTCAGCATTCTCACTGAAGATACGGCTTTTTCATTGCAAGCCAGTGTAATATTATGCCTCTCAAGCAGTACTGGACAAGACAACATAAAGCAATGCCATCGTCGAAAGGTAAGAACAGCAATAAACCATGACAACAAAACACTGAGAATACAGCTACGCCATTAGTCCAACACAGCTGCAAACAAGATCAAGATGAAGATGAGATGGAATTGGACCCTAGGCTCGCTAAAGCATTTGAGCTCATGACCAGTAAGATAATGAAGGCTATTGACGATAAACTGGAACCATTAGCCATGACTGTTCTTTCTCATGCCAACGAGCTGAAAGAGGTCGTTAACCGGCTGGACGAGCTAGAGGCTAGGATGCTACAGATGGAAACGGCTAACGAGCCGTTGGCTAATATGGTCCCAGCTTTGGAGAAGAAAATAAAATCACTCTCTGAACATATAGACGACCTCTAGAACAGAGGGCGGCGAAAGAATATACGCATCGTCAATTTGCCAGAGACCATGGAAGGCGGAAATGCTTTGGGCTTCTTTGAGCATTGACTTCCAGATTTTCTTAATATGGACACGAAGGATGGCCGGGTTAAGCTAGAGAGGGCTCACCGCTCCCTTGCACCGGCACCCGGCTCTAATCAGCGACCCCGCCCAGTCATCATCAGATTCCACTCGTTTCCTGACAAGCAGAGAGTGATGGCGGCAGCGCGATGTAAAGCAGGCAATGGCGACTTTACCTTGGACGGGAGAAAAATATCCTTCTATCACGATCTTTCTGCTGACGTTCTTCGTAGACGAAAGGAGTTTAATGAAGCCAAGCAGCGCCTGAGAGGAATTGGAGCAGAATATTCCATGTTGTTCCCCGCAAGGCTGCAAGTATCCTTTAACGGCACTAAGAAAACTTTTCTCTCCCCGACTGAAGTAATGTCTTTTGTATCCAGTGTGACAAATCAGGGAAGATGAGAAAGTGGACCTTAAGGTTGGACAGTGTATTTATCATTATCCATCTCTGTGCCTTTTCACGACTCTTTGTGTGTGATATATGGTTTAAATAATAGACAATTCTTTATGTTTAATACATATGTTAATCCGCTAATCCAACTATTTAAGGAGAAAACTCTATCGACTATGAGTTAACCTTAAATTTAAATGCATTGCTTGTTCTTAATATTAAGGGGCGTTTCAGTAGCTCCCTGCCATCTGGATTATCACTTACCCCCTCTTCCCTTTTTTTTTTCCCCATGTTTTTTTTAACTATTTATTTTTTTTTGCGTTGCGTTGTTTTTTGGTTTTGTTTTTTTTTTTGTATTGCCCCCCCCTTCTTGCTTTTCTTGTGAAGTGTTTTGGCCTTTAGTAAGTGCCTTGAATAGCAATCCCCATGCGATCTGGGGAAGGAGCCTATTTATTATCTATTGGTTTTGTGTATTTTTTTGTTTTGGGTTTGTTTTGGGGTGCATGTTTTATGCTCAGCAGTGGTCTACTTTATCAATATTTATATTATTTGTACATTACATTATGCCAAATACATAAGAGTTTTACATGTACAAAATGGGGCGTTGGAGGCATGTTTATTAGTCCCTATAGGGTACATAAATCCTACATAAATCCTAATGTCTTCTTCCAACAGCAGAAGCTGTAGTCACAACATTAGGAGGCTATTAAATATTGTTCACTTCTGTCAATCACAAGAAAACCACACTGTAATCATCTCATTGGATGCAGAGAAAGCCTTCGACCGAGTTGAGTGGCCTTATCTATTTAAAGTATTATAAAAATTTAATCTGGGGGATAACTATCAAATGGATCAAACTTTTGTATAATAAACCCTTAGCATCAGTCATAACAAATGGTTACAGATCGGATAATTTCCCAATTTATCACTCAACACGTCAAGGCTGCCCCTTAAGTCCTGCTGTTTTTGCTCTTGTGGTGGAACCTTTAGCTGAAGCCATCAGACAGGATCCAGCTGTCAGGGGTATAGATGTAGGGGAGACGCAACATAAAATTTCCCTTTATGCGGATGACATTTTGTTGTACGTAGCAGAGCCGGCTACCTCTGTTCCGCGACTGGTTGATATTAATTATTTTGGGTCTTTTTCTGGTTACAAAATAAATTTCTCTAGATCTTTAGCTATGCCCATGGGAAGCCTCAGAAATAGAATGAACTCCCTTATATCATTTCCATTTCGCTGGTCTATATCAGGTTTTGTGTACTTGGGTATTCAGATTACTCCTATGTTCCATCAGATGTTTAAAGCCAATTTTAACCCTCTCCTAGACACTATAAAGAAGGATTTAAACAGGTGGTGTTCACTTCCCTTATCATTACTCGGCAGAGTGTATTATCAAAATGAATATCCTGCCTAGGTTATTGTACCCCCTACAGATGATTCCAATATTTATAACTAATAAGGTTTTGAAGTTATTGAATGGTTGGTTGAGTGATTTTATCTGGAGCAAAAGGAAGCCAAGATTAAAAATGGTAAAACTACAACTTCCAAGTTCAATGGGAGGTTTGGATGTCCCTAACATTAAATGGTACCAAATAGCATCTCAACTAAGGTTTATAGCAGAATGGGTTAAAGATGATTCTACTTCTGTTTGGTTGGGCCTTGAAAAGTCACAGGTCTCCTGTTCACTGTTGGGTCTTTTGTCTTGTAAGAATTTAAAGTCAGTTAGAAATCTCTGTGATAATAACCCCATAATTTGCAATACTTTAAAGGCCTGGTTTATGACACGAAAGCTTGAAGGAAGATCAGATTTAACTACTTTATTAATTCCTATTCAAGGCAATCCGGACTTTGTTCCTGGTATGATGGACAGTGGTTATAATATATGAACAGTTAAAGGGTTAAAGAAAATCTATGACCTTTTTGATGGTGCATTGTTATCATTTGAACAGCTTCAGGAGAAATTTGGTCTTTCTAAACAGAATTTTTTTTAGATACCTTCAGATCCGAGATTTCATAACTAGAAAGACCACACTCAATGTAAATGCCACAGTGTCTGCAGTTGAGCGGTTACTTCTTTTAGGCCCAACCAAAAAATTTATAACTCGCTGTTATAGTGCCTTAAGGCAGTCAGATGTGATGTGTATGTCAATTATGCAGGAGCTTAAACAGAAATGGCAAAGTGAACTTGGTGTAAATATTTGTGAGGATTCATGGGATGCAATCTGGGAGTGTGCCAAGAAGATTTCAATATGCAATCGTGCAAGATTATTGCAATACAAAATTTTACATCGCTTACAAATCTCTCCCAGTAAAAGATCCAACATGAATCCCCAGCTTTCACCCATGTGTTTGAAATGTAAAATTTCAGTTGGTACCTATACTCATTGTGTTTGGTCTTGTCCTAAAATCCAAGCATACCAGCTAGACGTTGTACAAGACATGAATCAAATATTTGGTGTGAATGTAGACATGGATCCTCGCTCTCTGCTATTGGGACACCCAAACCAGGACTTACTTTTTGGGAGCTCTGCAAGACTGTACAATATCCTTGCATACGCGGCAAGAAGGAATATTTTTTTGTCATGGATATGTGACAAACCACCAACTAAAACAAACTGGCATAAAACCATCATGGAGTGTTTCCCTTTGGAATATTTAACATGTTTACTTCACTCAACAAAGATATTTTATGAAAATATGGACCCCATATCTCAAATTCTCTAACTTTACGGTGGCCTCGATTCTTGGGAGCATTAACTTGGATTAAATATGACCCTTTTTTTTTTGGACCTGGTTTGTGGTGCTATGATGGTTACGCTCCTCTGTACAAATGTACAAGTGCTGGTTTATGTGTGTACATGTATGAATTTCTAGCTAAGTATATCTCCACACCCCCTTTTTTAAAAATTTTAATCTTTAATTTTGTGTAGATCAATTTTGTGCTGAGCTGTTTTTCATGTTTTGATTGTTGGGGGGGGGGGTGCAAAACAAAGGAAAAAATTTCAATAAATATAATTTGGGAAAAAAAAACTTTTCCTCATAAATTTGCAGCTTTTTTTTATTATAAATTTGTCGCCTTTTTCTCATAAATGTAAAACTTTCTCATAAATTTGGATTTTACTTGTAAATTTGCAGCTGCTTTTAAAATCTGCAACTTTTTTCCTTGTAAATATACAATTTTTTCTTGTAAATCTACAACTTTTTCTCATACATTTAAAAAAAATTTTATAAATTTGTAATGTTTTTTAATGAAATTTTGCAACCTTTTCTGGTAAATTTGCAACTTTTTTTTTTAAGTCTGTAACCCTTTTCTTGTAAAGTTGAAACTTTTTTCTCAGAAATTTTCAAATATTTCTTGAAAATTTGCAACCTTTTCTTCCCTGGATTTGCTATTTTTACCTCAAATTCACTACTTTTTTGCAATAAATCTGCAAGTTTTCATTCATATGGACACTGGTTTAATTTTTATTATGTGTAATTGATTAAATTTTCTTTGTTTTTATAATGTGTAAGGGTTCCTGTCTCATCCACCTGCCTGCCTGTCTCCTTTCTCTGTGCACCACTCCCTGCAGCAGCAATCACCACCTGTTGCCAATCAGAGAGGTGCTCTAAATAGGACGCTCTCCCACTACTCTGTCTGGTTACGTCTGAGCTTCTACCTGCCTGTATCCTGCCTTGTGTTAAAAGCTGCTTAACCTTGTGCTTTATTCTGTTGTGAACTGACCCCTGCCTATTTCTAGACCCTGTGCCAGCCTGCTGAGTTGGAATTGTCTTCCTGTTCTGATCTAACCTGCCGAGCTCTGACCCCTGCCTGCCTTTGGACTCTGAAAACTGTCTAGCGGACTTGAATTGGATATTCTCGGATTGTGCACATCACCACCTCCCCAAGTAAGTCAACTTAATACCGTTTATCAACCATATCTTCACTCCCTTTTCCCCAGCACCCAGGCCTGGCCAGCCTCTCCCCCTTGCCCCTCACCTGCACCAATGGACTCCTTCCCTGATGTCCACCATTACTGGATCTGCTGTTGTTCACTTTCACCAGAAGATACCTGAAGCATAAAAACAACATTATCTCACTGTCATCATAGCTTATACTTACAGCGGTCTCTGCTCTCTCCTCTGCAGGGTTGCCAGATCCTCCCCATCACTACATTGCAATATTATTATCAATAAAGATAATTGTTCACTAATCTTAAACATTGTCCTCCGTGTCTTCTCCTGAGTCTAGTGTTACATCATGTCAGCATGTGGCCAGCATGCAAACACAGCAGGCATGGACATAACAACTGTCTTAGCATGGCTCGGTGTTGTGGAGCAACAGGTAGGACAAACCAAACCAAAACCAGTTCATGTTAAACCAATTGCTACAAATGTCTAGTCATATCTCTCAGCTTGATCAAACTTCACAGGGGCTCATGGTGGCGTCCCCTGTCACACCCCACCTTGCATCACTCCATCGGGGCCACTCAACTCCAGTGTCCTTACCCTCCCATTTATTGGGAAAGCTGGGGAAGGCAAGCGGGTTTCTTTTCCAGTGTCAGCTAATGTTTGACTGGGTACTGGAGGATTTTCCCACAGATTGGAGCAGCATTAGCTTCGTAACAGGATTACTTGATGGGCGTGCACTCACCTGGGCTCAGGCTTTGATTCCGGGGCCTGATTCCCACCTGTACACCTACGTCCAGTTCTCTGAGGAGTTCGCTTGGGTTTTTGAGCACACCGACCAGGACAGCAACACTTCCGCACGGTTACTTAACCTTCACCAGGGGCTAAGTTCAGCACCAGAGTACATGGTTGGCTTCTCAGTTTTAGCGGCAAAGTTCCTATAGTTCTTGGATACCCCTGGTTATAGACCCACAACCCTGTCATTGATTGGAGCCAGGCTGTCATCTGCTCATGGAGCACCTTTTGCATGACTGCCTGCCACCAGTCAGAGGCCTGCTAACCATCCATATCACTCTAGGCCCCAGACCCAGAGCCCCCTGACCTCTCTAAAATTGCTCCCGTTTACCATGACTTAGCCCCCATCTATTGCAAGGTCAAAGCCACATCACTCCCCCCCCCTACCGGCCCTATGACTGTTCCAGAGAGCTCCAGCAGGGAGCAAAATTACCCTCCAGCCGGTTATACAGCTTGTCGGGTCCCGAGAAGGAGGCCATGGAAAAATACATAAAGGAGTCACTAAGCAACGGCCTTATTTGTTATTCCTCATCAGCCCTGGGGGCCCAAGTTGTTTATCTCCTCATTGGTGGGCCCTGGTAACTGCTTTGCAGGTGAAAAGCAACAACTAACTCATCACCAAAAGTATCGCTTAGCAAGATTTACCATCGTAGTGCATTCTCCATCATGCCAGCTCAGCAGACACATCCCGACCCCTATTCGGAACATACACCCTCTTCACAGCAGGCATTGTCAGGTGTCATATGGGAAGGCATATCATTTCTACAGCTCAATATTGAAGATTACAAGAGAGCTAAAGCATTAGTGCTTGAACGTATATTGAAGAGCACAAACCAACTGTTGTTCTCCTGCAGGAGACACACACCAAGGAGAGTTCCAAACTCAAGACTCCAGGATACTCCCTGGCCGCTTACACCAAAAGTAACATTCATGGCATAGCCACCTTTGTCAGGTACCCAACAAAGTGGTGCAAACTAGGTATATCTGTTGAAGAATCCAACCTGGAATGGATAGCTACTGAATTGGAAGGCGTTGCTATGGTTAATATCTACAAGCCACCACCACACCGTCTACAGCCTAATTCCATTCCAATCTTCCCCAAACCATGTCTGGATGCTGGGGATTTCAACTGCCGCAGCACCACTTGGGGTTACAGTTCCACCAATCCAGAGGGTAACTCTCTTGAAGATTGGGCATCTGCTGCTAGCATGCATCTTCTCTATAATTCGAAGCAACCAGATAGCTTCCACTCTGGCCACTGGAGTATCACCTCCAATCCTGACCTGGCTTTTGCTAACATGAATGGACCTGCCCCCCAATGGATCATCCTTGACCCTTTCCCCAAGTCACAGCGCAGGCCTTCGTTGATCATCTCAAACAACCCCATCTCCTCAATTCCCTCCAAGCCAGTGAAGAGAGAGAACTTCCACAAGGCTGACTGGCTCCAATTCAGACACCTCATGGAATCGGGGATCGACAATCTACCCCCCAGTTCTTCCACTGATCTGAACCATGTTTAGTCCTCCTTTTGCCAGTTACTCATCAGTGCAACTAAGTCTTCCATTCCTCATGGTTTCCATCACAGATACATTCCTACTTGGGATGAAGAGTGTTCTACTCTCTATGATGACTTCTTTCAAGCTTAACCTGGAAGTGACGAAGCAGGCAACAAGGCCTCTGTCCTGACAGGTTGAATCAGAAACATAGGGAATGTTGGAAAGCGACTGTCCAAGGCATTGACTTCACGCACTCCAGCAGATTGGCCTGGAAAACCTTTAACCTCCTCACTGACATGTCTTCAAAACTTACCAACTGTCCAATAACAGCAAACTCCATTGCCAAGCAGCTTCTAGAAAATGGAAAACTCAAAGATGCAAGCAAGAAGTATACATTGTCTGTGAAACAGGAAACTTCAGAGCTGTGGCAAGCACCCAGTATTGATGGTCTCCTCTTGGAACCTTTCTCCAATGAAGAGATTTCTCTCACCATCCATCAGCTGAAGAGTGGGAAGGCCCAGGGCCCAGATGACATCCCACCAGAGATCATTATCAAATGCAGTCCTTCATGCATTGAGTGGCTAAGAGAATTCTACTCAACCTTCATGTCCAGACTGGCCATACCAAAGCTGTGGTACAAGGTACCTATCATCGCAATTCCAAAACCCAACAAGCCAGTCGATAATCCAAAGAATTACAGATCCATTTTGCTTCTGTGTGTGCCCTTCAAGTTACTTGAATGACTCATACTAGCCCGTCTTGAACTTGTCATCGACTCCCAGCTTCCCAGTGAGTAGGCTGGTTTCCACAGAGGACGCAACACTGTTCAACAAGTTGTACAGCTCACAGATGACATTGAGGAAGCTTATGAAAAGGTCACAAGGCAGGCATCCTCCTGGTTGATCTAACAGCAGCATATGACACCATATGGCATCAAGGGCTGATTCTGAAGCTTCTGCGGATGGTTCTTGACTGTCATATCATACAGTTCATTGCCACGATCATCTCGAACCATAGCGTCACCCTTAAGACTAGTGATGGACAAGTCAGTAGACTCCGCCGGCTCAGAAATGGTGTGCCCCAAGGCTCTGTTCTGGCACGAACCCTCTTCAACATGTACATTAGCAATCTACCACGAACAACCTCCCTACAATACAGCTATGCTGATGATCTTGTGTTGCTGTACTCCAATATCAGTTGGTCTAAGATGGAGGAAATGTTCACTGAAGACATCGCTGCCATCTCAAACTATCAAAGCACTTGGAGGCTGAAACCCAGCATTGCAAAAACTACTGCTACAGCATTCCACCTCGCTAAGAGGGATTCTAACTGCCAGCTCAATGTGACCCTGTGAGATTCAACCTTGCCATACACCCAGATGCCAACATACCTTGGAGTCAAACTTGACAACTTACCTACAAGCACCATCTTGTCTCTCTGTGTGCTAAAGTATCATCAAGGAATAATCTCTTGTGGCACCTTACTGGTTCTTCATGGGAAGCCTATACAAACACATTCTATACTGGAGCACTTGCACTGGTATACGTATAGCAGAATATGCCTCTCCAACCTGGAGCAGGAGTGTTCACATTAAGAAGCTGGATGCCACACTCAATGAGACCATGAGGATAATCACAGGCTGCCTCCAAGCCACACCTGTGGATTACCTGCCTGTTTTACCTCACATTGCTCTTTCTTCTGGAAACGTTTGAACAGATTGGTCAAGAGGGCGAGTTTTGCCCTGGCTGGTCCCCTGGACTCCATTGAGGTGGTGGATGAGAGGAGGATGTTAGCTAAGCTAATGTTTATTATGAACAACACCTCTCACCCCCTACATGAGTCTAGAGACCCTGAGCAGCTCCTTTAGTAGTAAACTGTTACAGTCACTGGACTGAATGTTACCGTAGGTCCTTCATCAGTTTCGGTCCATTGTACAGTCTAACAGCAGTTAGACTGTACAATACACACATATAATATATACTTGCTATAAAACGTGCATGTATATATATTATTCTCACTGATACATATAGTACAGTTTGTAAATATTTTAAATATTATTGATTTTGTATTATAGTAGGTTTTTTTTACCACGGTCACAGTCAGCCTCTCCTCTGGCTATCACCCCCAGAGCAATGGCCAGAGCAAGAAGGCGAACCAGGCGACGGAAGCAATGCTCCAGTGTGTCATGGCATCCAACCCATCTTCCTGGAGCTCCCACCTTCAATGGGTCGAGTATGCCCAAAATTCAGCAATATCCGCCGCCACTGGAGTCTCCCCCTTTGAGGCATCCCTGGGCTACCACTCACCGCTCCTCCCCATCGCTGAAAAGAGGACGACAGTACCATCAGTGGCAGCCCACATCACCAGGGAGGAGGGAGACAAAAGCGGTCTTGCTTCGAGTGGCAGGGAAGAACTCCAGGTGGGCCAACAGGAGGAGACACCCTGCTCCTGAGTACTGGATTGGCCAGAAGGTCTGGCGCTCAACTCTCAACTTCCCCCTGAAGATCAAATCAAGGAAGCTTGTCCCCCTGTTTGTTGGTCCATTCACCATCATGGCAATAATCAACCCCTCCTCAGTGAGACTGGACCTACCTGCCTCTCTACTTGTGCACCCTACATTCCATATACCCAACATCAAACCAGTTTTCTCAAGTTCCCCATGCCCACTATCTAAACCCCGAAAATGGTCAAGGTAGGACTGGTTTATGCGATCACCCAAATTCTGGGTGCTCGCCGCAGGAGGCATGACATCCAATTCCTGGTAGATTGGAAAGGATATGGTCCTGAGGAGAGGTCCTGGAACCACAAGTCCTTTAACATGGATGACTCCCTCACCAGAGATTTCTATTATCACCTCCCAGACAAGCCACGAGTGACGCCAGGAGGCATCCCTTGGGAGGGGGGTACTGTAAGGGTTTCTGTCTCATCCACCTGCCTGCCTCTCTCTCTCCACTGATTGTGCACCACTCTCTGCAGCTGCAATCACCACCTGTTGCCAATCAATGAGGTGATTTAAATAGGATGCTCTCCCACTACTGTCTGATCATGTCTGAGCTTCTACCTGCCTGTATCCTGCCTTGTGTTGAAAGCTGCTTAACCTTGTGCTCTATTCTGCTGTGAACTGACCCCTGCCTGTTTCTAGACGCTGTGCCTGCCATTCGAGTTGGAATTGTCTGCTTGTTCTGATCTAACCTGCTGAGCTCTGACCCCTACCTGCCTTTGGACTCTGAAAACTGCCTAGCAGACTGGAATTGGATATTCTCGGATTGTGCACATCACCACCTCCCCAAGTAAGTCAACTTACCACTGTTTATCACTCATATCTTCACTCCCTTTTCCCCAGCACCCAGGCCTGGCCAGCCTCTCCCACTTGCCCCTCACCTGCACCAAAAGGACTCCTTCCCTGATGTTCACCATCATTGGCTCTGCTGTTGTTCCCTGCCGCTTCCACCAGAAGATACCTGTAAGCATAAAAACAACATTATCTCCCTGTCATCATAGCTTATACTTACCGCTGTCTCCGTTCTCTCCTCTGCAGAGTTTCCAGCTCCTCCCCATCACTACATTATTGCAATATTATTATCAATAAAGATAATTGTTCACTAACCTTAAATATTGTCCTCCGTGTCCGCTCATGGGTCTAGTGTTACATCATGTCATAATGTTTTTGTTTTTAAGGGTTTGAACTCTTCTCTATTACAAATACAGGGGCCCCTAAACACAATCTTGATTAGGGCCCTGACTACAATAACACCTATAGTGTCCCCCTCAGTCTTTACTCTTGAGAAAATGTTCCGTTTATTGTGCCCCACAACAGTGAAATGAAATATCCACTCATGGCAACGTCCCTTGTTTTGCCCCAGTGTTCACCATAAATGTGACAGATGTGGCCTTCTTTAGCTTTCATCACCTATTTACCTCAGTGTTTTCCATCTGTGGGCCAGCAAATGACAGATTGACATGTGTCAAAGAGAATTTAGCAACCCAACTAACCCAAAGACACATTTCTGCATAGCTCTCATGCATGCACCCTGGTACGATCGCTAGTTTTGTGCACCCACATGAGTCACAAACCAAATGGGGCCAGCCCACTTAAAATATGTGCATCCATTTTAGTGATGCGAGCCAGCCTTATTTTCCTGATGCAGGATGTGTATGCAGGAGCTATGCAGCTCCATCAATGAAATCCTTTTATCGTGATTAAATTAGTGCTCTTCGACCTGCAAGCAAAAAGTCCAGGAGAAAGCTATCATGGAAAATCATGTCGAAAGATGGAGACTATTAAAAACTGAAGCATCGATGGAGGAACTGCTGCAGCTGTGTAAGAAGGGGGCTTTAGTTAAAAGTCATCCATCTGTGTATAATTACACTGACTTGATTTTAACCCTAGCAGCACGCCATTCGTCATCATAATTTATGGTATTAATTTGCAGTTGGGTAAATTATCTTCTGCTCACTCAACTCCAAGCTCCATCGGCCAAACTGTTAAAGTTTTCAGCGTGCATTTGGATCAATATGAGACCAAACTAGATGGAAATGCTGATTTTAAGAGTTTGTGTCATACAAGCAGTCCAGACACCTAGCCACATGTCAGTTTAAACACGGATGATTGTAGAATATGTCCATTGAGACCACGACAAAGTAAAGTGACAAACTTCCTCTTTCCGGTTATCCTGCTTGTCCAGTTCTGGTTCCATGATATTTGGCCATTATGTTGTGCTTTCTCATCAATAAATCAACTTTCACTTATGTTTCAAGTTTATATATATTCATATACAGGTACATCTCAAAAAATTAGAATGTCACTCATTTCAGAAAGTGAAACCCATATATTATACAGATTCATTACACAGAGAGTGAAATATTTCAAGTGTTTATTTTAATTTTGATGATTATGGCTTACAGCCCATGAAAACCCCAAACTCAGTTTCTCAAAAAATTAGAATATTACATAAAATTTATTTAAAAAAAAATAGTTTAATACAAATGTGGACCGACTGAAAAGTATGTCCATGTACACACTTAATACTTGGTCGGGGGCTCCTTTTGGATTAATTACTGTATGAATGTGGCGTGGCATGGAGATGATCATCCTGTGTTACTGCTGAGGTGTTATGAAGGCCCAGATTGCTTTGATAGTGACCTTCAGCTCATCAGCATTGTTGGGTCTGGTGTCTCTCATCTTCCTCATGACAATATGCCATAGATTCTCTATGGGGTTTAGGTCAGGAGAGTTTGCTGGCCAATCAAACACAGTGATGCCATGGTCATTAAAAGTCTGATGACACGATTTTGACTGCATCTAATTTTGCAACACAATTTCAATATGACGAAATAGGTGGGTCTGTGCAGTTCTAAGTCAAACAGGCTTTTTTTCACGTGAATATCCAATGTTTTCATGAGCGCCATGTCACCAATTGTGTCAGTGGCTGGAAAACACCCCCCCCCCCCCCCCCGGCCATGTTGTGAAATCATCGGGAGATCACAGCGCTTGGCTGCCCATTGTACACGCAGGATGGAAGCGGTAGAAAACATTGACGATGGTTCCAGCACATGTAGTCTGGAATTGGTTTGTGTTGTCCAATCTTCAGACGATTATAGTTCAGAAGAATTGGATGACAATGAAGAATCTGGGGGCATCAGACCTTATAGGTTTGAGCCGTACCAAGCAGACATAGTGCCTAGCGAGTCAGACTCAGAGAGTGACGGTGGTGAGGCACACATGGCCACCGCTGCAGCAGTGACAAACACACGGCAGGGGAACACCGAGTGGTATGCTTTTGTTACAGATATTGCAACAAATTATTTGTACATAAATATAATTTATTTAAACCCGATTTTTCAATAAAATCATAGCAGTGTCTTTATAATAAAATTGAAACATCTACCCGATACTTTCAACGCCCAAGTAAACAAATAAAAAGATACTATTTTTTATTTTTGCAGGTGCCAGTGTGGTCTGTGTGTGAGCATGACAACAGAGGAGGAGAGTATTTGCTGTCAGGAGCAGGACAAGGTGAAGAAGAAAATTCCGGACGGTACTATAAATTGTATCACCGGTCATCACAACTTTCACACGGTGTGTCTGAACGAAGATGTGTTGGAAGTGGCCGATCTCACCTATAAACACTGCATGAATGTGGATTATGGGAATACTTGGAAGCGATATACAGCTTACAGACAGTTCATCCGATGGTGCCACCACTACCTTGGTGAGAAAGTCGCATGCCAATACCTGCCTGTGTCGTTAACAAGATCAGCGAGACCTTTCCACTACAACAGGGACAATATGTCGGTTTTAGTTATGCTAACTACCTTTATGTTTTCATGGTATTGTTTTTCATTCAATAAATTTTTATCTGACCACATCTGTTGTCAATTATTCCAAGAAAATGAAATTACTAAATATTTTTAGTGTGATACTTGAAAATAAATTGCATAATCAAATGGACCTATGGTGGCAGAGGAAAATAAAAAAAATAAAGGAAGAAAATTTTGATAGTACACAATTTGGACCACAGCAAAAATGAGGTTTCTGGTCCCATTGTAAACAAATATTGCTCACAAT
The DNA here is from genome assembly GCA_020510985.1 of Pholidichthys leucotaenia. Taxonomy (NCBI): domain Eukaryota; kingdom Metazoa; phylum Chordata; class Actinopteri; order Cichliformes; family Pholidichthyidae; genus Pholidichthys; species Pholidichthys leucotaenia. The sequence continues at coordinate 164,534,987 of CM035838.1, read as the reverse complement.
GTTTACCCTTGACACTTATTTTAAGCGGAAGAAGATGGATGGACAGATGGATGGATATATATATAAAAAATTCTTTCTGATAAATGCGGATATACTCTGAATATTATAACTTGGTCATTTCAGAATATAAATAGAATGAAGTCATATTGCTGAAAAAGTGGGAACATTACCCTCAAATCTTCCCCCCCCCCCCTCTTTTTAGTAAAATTAAATTAGTGATCGCCAGGATTTAATTTTTTAAAAACATATGATTTTGGATCTGTACCTGTATCATCTTTCTCTTGACTACACAAGATCTAAGAGCGGGTTGGGATGTGCAGCTCGAAGTAGAGGGGCTGACAGCAATGGCCTCCAAACTCGCGCCCTGGCCCTGCTCAGGCTGCTCATGCTGCTGACTGCTGCAAGGTCAAGGCTTAGCACTGGCACACACTGTCACGGACCTGGGGAACACTGAAGGTACAGCTGTAGGCAGCAGCACACGCTTGTGTTGTACCCAACAACCAAGTGGCTCTTTTAAGGTGGGAACAAAATCAGAACAGTCCAACTCAAAATGATCAGAGCGCAGACGAGACGTGGGGGGCGGGGCTCCCACTTGTCACGGGTATGTCTGACCTGCTTCACCCACTTTGAATGCATCTCAGGATCTTTAGGAAACGTAAATAAACTAACACCGTCCTTACGAGTTTTTGAACAAAAGCCTGTGACACAATGCGACGGCACAGCCGTAAAACTAAAACAAGAAACCAGAGAAACTGTGAGCTACAAAGCTGCTGGCATTCCAGTCAACAACACCAGCATCCGTTCTCTCGCTTACGTCATTTCCGACTCCTCCTTCATTCGGTGGGTGGCACCACAGTCCAGTCAGCAGCTGCGGTTTTTGATAATAACTATGTTATGCAGGTGCGGTTGTAAATGTTATATTGATCATCGACAATGACTTTTGGGTTTACACAACATGCTAAAAAATGTCAAAATTGTGTCATCAGACCTTTAAACCAGGTTTTGATACTTTTGGCAGTGTGTGTGTGTGTGTGGGGGGGGGGGGGGGTGCCAAGCCCTGCTGGAAAATGAAATCAGCTTCTTCATAAAGCTCATCAGCAGAGGGAAGCATGAAGTGCTCTAAAATTTCCTGGTAGACGACTGCAGTGACTTTGGTCTTGATAAAACACAGTGGACCAACACCCGCAGATGACATGGTTCCTCAAATCATCACTGACTGTGGATACTTCACACTAAACCTCAAGCAACTTAGATTCTGTGCCTCTCCACTCTTTCTCCAGACTCTGGGACTTTGATTTCCAAATGAAATGCAAAATTTACTTTTATCTGAACAGAGGTCATCTGCTGGTGTTTTTCCACTGTTTTATCAAGACCAAAGTCAGCGCCATTGTCTACCAGGAAATTTAAGAACACTTCATGCTTCCCTCTGCTGACAAGATTTATGGAGAAGCCGATTTCATTTTCCAGCAGGACTTGGCACCCCCCCCCCACACACACACACTGCAAAAAGTATCAAAACCTGGTTTAATGACCATGGCATCACTGTTTGATTGGCCAGCAAACTCTCCTGACCTAACCCCCATAGAGAATCTATGGAGTATTGTCATGAGGAAGATGAGAGACACCAGACCCAACAATGCAGACGAGCTGAAGGTCACTATCAAAGCAATCTGGGCCTTCATAACACCTCAGCAGCGCCACAGGCTGATCACCTCCATGCCACGCCACATTGATACTGTAATTAATCCAAAAGGAGCCCCGACCAAGTATTGAGTGTGTACATGGACATACTTTTCAGTTGGTCCACATTTGTATTAAAAAACTATTTTTTTAAATAAATTTTATGTAATATTCTAATTTTTTGAGAAACTGAATTTGGGGTTTTCTTGGGCTGTAAGCCATAATCATCAAAATTAAGATAAATAAACACTTGAAATATATCACTCTCTGTGTAATGAATCTACGGTGTATATAATATATGGGTTTCACTTTCTGAAATGAGTGACAAAAAATGTTGAACTTTTTCATGATATTCTAATTTTTTGAGATGTACCTGTATACATATATTTCATTGAGTTTCACAGGTCTACAGGTCACAGGTTTACAGTTCATGCAGTGATATTTGGAATGGGAGAGACAAACAACCAGACAGCTGTGTTAAGCTACGCTAACTAAGCTAATAATGAAACAGCACCGTATGATTACAAAAAATTAAAATGTAAAACAAAAACTTTATAAAGAAAAAAAAATGATAAGTGAAAGTGATAAAACTGATTGACAAGAAGGCACTGTGTAATGGGCAAATATAATGGAACCGGAACTGGACGTGCGGCGGGATCTAAAAGCGGAAGTATGTCACTCTACTTTGTAGAATATGTCCATTGAGACCACAACAATCATTCATGTTTAAACTGACATGTGGCCAAGTGTCCAGACTGCTTGTATGGCACAAACTCTTAAAATCAGCATTTCCATCCAGCTCTCATATTGATCCAAATACACGCTGAAACCTTTAACACTTTGGCCGATGGAGCTTAGAGTTGAGTGAGCAGAAGATAATTTACCCAACTGCAAATTAGTACCACGTGTGGAGTTTGCATGTTCTCCCCGTGTCTGCGTGGGTTTACTCCGGTTTCCTCCCACATGCCAAAAACATGCAAGTTAGGTTAATTGGCATCAAACTGGGGATTCTAAATTGTCCTTAGGTATGACTGAAAGTGAATGGTTGTCTGTCTCTCTGTGTTGGCCCTGTGATGGGCTGGTGATCTGTCCAGGGTGTACCCTGCCTCTCGCCCAAAGATGCTGGGACAGGCTCCAGGCCCCCTGCGACCTGAAAAGAATTAAGCGGAAGAAGATGGATGGATGGATGGATGAATGAATGGAAATTATGATGATGAATGGCACGTTGCTAGGGTTAAAATCAAGTCAAATATAATGGAACCGGAACTGGACATGCGGGGGGACCGGAAAGCATAAGTACGTCACTCTACATTGTGCAAAAGGTCTATAATCCATAAACAACTACGCTGATATATCCTCTCCTCTGGCAAGAGCACAATGGAACAGCCTAGTTTTAAATGAGAGGTCCCTGCCCTCACATGACATTGATGTCATTATTTAAATGACTGGAAGAAAAATGTGGTATTCATTGTGATGGCTTACTGGCTGTCTGTATGGTGTCTTGCAAACAATGTGGGCTACATAGATAATTGGAACTCATTTTGGGGAAAACCTGGTCTTATTAGGCAAGATGGTGTCCATCCCACTTTGGATGGTGTGTCTCATTTATCTAACAATCTGGCATCGTTTTTATCCAAAGTTCCAAAGCCTTGACAACTCAGAGTTGGGACAAGGAAGCAGAGTCGCAGTCTTAGATGCCTCTCTGCAGCTTCTCTCTATCCACCACCCCTCAACTTAGCCCCTGTCTTCCCTACCAGAGAATCACTGTCTGCGCCTCTAAAGTAAATAAAAATATAATGTATAAGCACCCCAAAGTGATGAAACAAAAAGTTGGTAAAACGCAAATTAAACATGTAGCCTCTAAATCTAATGACAGCCTCTGTTCCTCCTCATAATTTAAAAATTAAATGTGGTTTGTTAAATATTAGGTCTAACTCCCAAGTCTGCTAGTCCAAGATCTGTTAATTGATCATCAGTGTAGGGAGCTTGAAATAAAGAAGCAATATGATTTTATAAACCAAAGTTTAATATCAGCTTCACCTCCCTAACATGTCTCATCTCGGTGCAGAAGCAGAATAAGAGGTCGAGCACAGTCAGACCTTCATACTTATACCCACACTCAACAAAAGACATTGCATATCAAAGCCGATATCCCACATTAACATAATCCCCCCTCCATTGTCCTCCGTCTCCTCCACCTGACCCTGGGTGGTCAGGGAGATCGATCCGGTCTCCACTGCTGCGACTCCGTCTGCTCTTTGATCCTCGCTGGCAGTTGAGACCTCTTGTCCTGTTCATAGGCGTGAGGTCATTCCACATATGTAATCACTAAACATTCTAATATGTCTATACATATGTAGGTATGGAATATATGATTAATATAAGCCTCCACCACCCCCAAACGACTAAGAAAAGGACAATCAAATTAAGTTTACAGTTTAAGATAATCTCTATGACATATTATACTGTTAAACCTCTTGACAGGGTAAACAAGGAAAAATCTTTCCAGCAGTCATGCTCCTGTAGAGAATTCAGTGGTAACCACAACAGTATAGTAATATCACAAATCAGCCTTAAAACTGTCACGGCACAATCTGATAACATAGTTAACAACTCTTGGTCAGTTTGCATCAGTCCCTGTGCCATCTGGGTTTTAATCTTGTCCCGTATCTGCTGTAGGTCCGCTTTGGCGTCCTGGTGGGACCCTCCTGTAAGGAATCTGCAGCTTGGGGAGGAGAGTGGTTATTTGTTCCCTGCAGGGGGGCTGAGTTTTTTTTCTTGGGGGGTCTACCCCGCTGAGGCGCACTCGCCACCCGTGCAGGTTCGTCTCTCAACAAGAAGGCAGGTATAAGTCTGTCAATGCTGACTGTTTCTTTTCTGTCCACTAAATCAAGCACAAAATGCTTATCACCAGGTTCCAGCACTCTGAATGGTCCGTCGTATGGTGGACGGAGGGTTGATTTTAAAGCTTTGTGTCTAACAAAAACAAACTCTGCGTTTTTTAAAGCTTGGGGGACAAAAACCCGTGGAAAAGAGTGATGTGCCGGTCCGGGGAGCGTGTCCGGTCCGGTGCTGCCTAAAGGCCTCAGGGCTGGAAGATGCCCAGGCTCTGGATTCTCTGGTAAAAACTCACCTGGGAGTCTGAGAGGTTGTGCAAAAACTAATTCTGCTGGGGAGGCATCTAGATCCTCTTTAGGCGCAGAACGCAACCCCAATAAAACCCAGGGAAGTTTATTCACCCAATCTGTATCCGTTAGTGAGGCCCTGAGGGCGGCCTTTAAAGATCTGTGAAAACGCTCGCATAACCCATTAGCCTGAGGGTGATATGCGGTGGTGCGGTGAATTGTCGCCTCTAAGCTGCTGGCCATGGCTGACCAAAGCTCTGAGACAAATTGAGGCCCCCTATCGGACGTGATGCCCGATGGGACGCTGAAACGTGCCACCCAGTTTGTTAAAAAAAACACAAGCGACTTCCGCAGCTGTGGTTGACGCCAAAGGGACCGCCTCAGGCCAGTGCGTAGTATGGTCTATCATTGTTGACAGGTGTGTGAAACCCTGAGATGAAGGTAGTGGTCCCACGAGGTCGACATGAACGTGGTCAAACCTTCTGGCTGGGATTCGAAAAGGCTCTAGAGGAGATTTTGTGTGTTTGTGTATTTTGGCGCGCTGACAAGACATGCAAGTTTTTGCCCATTCCTTTACATTTTTGCGCAGGCCCGGCCAAACAAACTTTTCCGCGACCATTTTAACCGAGGCGCGCACCCCTGGGTGCGCGAGGGAGTGAACCGAGTCAAAAATGCGGCGGCGCCATGCAGCTGGGACTACCGGGCGAGGTCGGCCGGTTGAAACGTCGCAGATTAGGGGGGGTACACGGTCACGTAAACCCCTTTCCTCCAGTCTTAACCCTGTTGATCCAGACAGGAGCACGCGCACGTCCGCGTCACTGCTTTGTTCCTCTGCCATGGCTGCGTAATCTATCCCTACGTGAATTGGGGCCGCGTACGCATCCGCGTTGGCGAAGAGTTCTGCGGCTGAGGTAGTATAATCTGTCTCCTCGTGCTCTGGCGATGTCACAGCGCGAGAGAGGCAGTCTGCTACCACGTTAAGTTTGCCTGCCACATGTCGAATGTCTGTGGTGAACTCTGAAATTGCAGCTAGCTGTCTTTGTTGCCTGCCTGACCATGGTTCTGAAATTTTAGCCATCGCAAAAGTGAGCGGTTTGTGGTCTACAAAAGCCGTGAAACGCCGCCCTTCTAACCAGAACTGGAAGTGGCGGATGGATAAATGAAGCGCTAGCAGCTCCCTGTCAAAAATGCTGTATTTACGCTCGGTTTGGTTTAAAGATTTGCTAAAAAATGCTAAAGGTTGCCAGGTTCCGCCAACATGTTGTTCCACGACTGCCCCTATGGCCAGGTCTGAAGCGTCTGTGGTTAACGCTATGTGGGCCGAGGGATCGGGGTGAACCAACAATGTGGCATTCGCTAGAGCACTTTTTACTTCTGCGAAGGCGCGTTCGCGCTCCGGGGTCCATTCGACCGCGTTGGAAGGCTTTTGTTTTCTGAGCGCGGCATACAGGGGCTGCATGAGTTGAGCTGCACGGGGGAGGAAACGGTTGTAAAAATTAACCATTCCCAAAAATTCTTGCAGCGATTTGACCGTTTGTGGTGGTGGAAAATTTTTTACCGCGCGGACTTTGTCTGGCAATGGGACTGCCCCCTTCGGTGAAACTCTGTGTCCCAAAAAATCAATTTGTGACACGCCGAATTTGCATTTGGCTGGGTTGATTATTAACCCGTGCTCTTCTAGTCTCTGAAAAACTGTAGTGAGGTGTTGTTCGTGTTCTTCCTCTGACGGGCTGGCTACCAGCATATCATCGAGGTAGACGAACACGAAGGGGAGGTCGCGTAATACCGCGTCCATCATACGCTGAAAGGTTTGAGCAGCGCCTTTGAGGCCGAACAGCATCCGCAAAAATTCAAAAAGACCGAAAGGGGTTATTACAGCCGTTTTAGGAATGTCTTCCGCTTAAAAGGGGACTTGGTGATAGCCGCGGACCAGGTCTATTTTAGAAAAAATGCGCGCACCCGCCAGATGTAGTGAAAAATCTTGGATGTGAGGAATTGGGTAGCGGTCATGCATTGTCGCATTGTTTAATCTGCGGTAATCGCCGCAAGGTCTCCAAGAACCGTCGGTTTTCGGGACCATGTGGAGTGGCGATGCCCAGGGGCTTTTCGAGCGTCTAATAATGCCTAATTTTTCCAGGGTGGTAAACTCGTCCCGTGCTATGGCGAGCTTGGTCGCGTCTAAGCGCCGAGCTTTGGCAAACACAGGTGGGCCTGCTGTGGGGATGAAGTGTTCAAACCCGTGTTTCGCTACTGTTGCTGAAAATTTGGGAACTGTGAGTGCTGGAAATTGGGTGAGGAGTTGGTCAAACTTACCTCCTGCTGTTGTGACGCTGGCCTGCACGGGTGGTGGAGAAACTCGAGCTGAGCAGGGGATAGAAGAAAATGACAGTGCATTAACCAAGCGCCTATTTGCTAGATCGACTAACAACCCATGTGCACACAAAAAATCAGCGCCCAACAAGTTAAAACTCACCGCCGCTACAATAAATGTCCATCTATAGTTGCGGCCGTGGATGCAAAGAGGCAGGTTCCTTTCACCGAAAGTGTCGATGATCGAGCCGTTGGCTGCCATCGCTCCATTTCCCCAGGGACCCATGGCCCGGTCTGCGTGGGAAGGGGTGATAAAGCTCAGCTTAGCTCCGGTGTCTATAAGGAACTGTCTCCCGGTGTGTCCGTCAGTCACATAAAGCAGCTTATTCGTCTCGCCGAGAGCCGTAGCTGCCAACGTTTTCCGGGCTTTGGCGTTTCCCGAGTTTTTGAAATTGCAGGGGGGCACGCATTTATATGCCCTCTCGGCGAAACACTGATGAAAATAGCAGAGGTCGTTCTGCCTGCTGTGCCTTGGTCGTGTCGCTGCCATGGTGGGCGGGCTCTGCTCCGTTGTCTGCGGTTCTCCGCTGCTCTGGGCTTCCGCGCTGAGATCTGCAGATGCTGCTGTGGCCATCTGTTCGCCGCAGGCGTTGATGAGGCGCTGCGCTTCTCGGGCCAGCGCGCGGAAGTCCTGCTGGGTGTTGCATTGCATGTTGACCAGCGTCCCTCTCATGTGTGGCGGCAGAGTGCTGAGGAAGATATATTGGAAAAGGAAGTTGTCGTTGTCCTCTTCCTTAAGCTGCAGCATGTCCTCCATGAGGGCCTTGGGTCTGCATCCTCTGTGGCCGTAGATCGCCAGAATCCTCTCTGCTCTCTCCTCGGCTGAGGGGACGAAGTTCTCAATGATGGTCGCCTTTAGTTCTCTGTATTTGTCGTGGGCGGGCGGTTGTCGAATTATGCTCCGCGCGCATCTTGACGTGGCGGCGTCGAGTTCGGCGACAATGTAGTAAAATTTCGTTTCGTCCGCTGTTATGCCCACCAGTGCAAACTGAGCCTCAGCTTGCTGGAACCACGAGCTCGGGTCGTTTTGCCAGAATTCTGGCAGCTTGACGGTGACGGCGCTTGTGTGGGCCGCCCCTGATGTGTCCGCCGGGTGAGAGTGCCTTTCTTCTGCTCTCATGGCGGAGCTGGGGATGGTGCTCGGTTGAGCCCTCTCTGTAGATTCTGCCGTGGGGGAACGTCTTCCAACCGTTCCCCTGTCTGCATGGGCGCCAGCGCTTGCCTGGGTCGCCTCCGATGAGTTAATCGCGGGAGAACGTCTTTGTTCCATCCTCACGTCTGGTCACCAGTGTAGGGAGCTTGAAATGAAGAAGCGATATGATTTTATAAACCAAAGTTTAATATCAGCTTCACCTCCCTAACATGTCTCATCTCAGTGCAGAAGCAGAATAAGAGGTCGAGCACAGTCAGACCATACTTATACCCACACTCAACAAAAGACATTGCATATCAAAGCCGACATCCCGCATTAACATAATCCCCCCTCCATTGTCCTCCGTCTCCTCCACCTGACCCTGGGTGGTCAGGGAGATCGATCCGGTCTCCACCGCTGCGACTCCGTCTGCTCTTTGATCCTCGCTGGCGGTTGAGACCTCTTGTCCTGTTCTGAGGCGTGAGGTCATTCCACATATGTAATCACTAAACATTGTAATATGTCTATACATATGTAGGTATGGAATATATGATTAATATAAGCCACAATCAGATTGATTTAATATCCCTTACAGACACTTGGTTAGGGCAAGAGGATTAAGTTGGTTTAAATGAATCAACTCCCTCTGGTTATTTAAACTGTCAAAATCCCAGAAGTTCTGGTCATGGAGGAGGAGTAGCAATAATTTACCATTCCAAATTACTAGTTAATGTAAAGCAAAAAAACATGTTTTAATTCATTTGAGGGCCTGGTCCTCAGTATTTTTTTTTAGCAATTTTAGGTTAAATGCAGTTTTATTTGCCATAGTTTATCGTCCTCCCTCAGCCTACTCAAAGTTTTTATCTGAATTTGCTGAATTCTTAGTGGATTTAGTGCTGAAATTGGATAGAATAATTATAGTAGGGGACTTTAATATACATGAAGATGTAGATAGTGATTACCTTAATATGGCGTTTAATTCAATATTAGACTCAACAGGGTTTTCTCAGAAAGTAGGAAATTCTACCCATTATCTCCACCACACGTTGGACCTTGTTCTGACATATGGCATAGAAATAGAAAATCTGGTAGTGTCTCCTTATAATCCTGTACTGTCAGACCATTGTCTGTTAACCTTTGATTTTACTATTTCTGACCATTTGGCTGCTAAAGAAAAATATTACTACAGTAGATGTCTCTCAAATGATGCTGTTACCAAATTTAAGCAGATTGTTTCCTCAATGCCATGCGTCCACACAATGGAGATGAGCGATGGAGAGCTTGCTCCTTCTGTAATTGATAGCATGGTAGATAGTGTGACAGCTTCTCTGCATCAGACTCTAGACATGGTGACCTCTTTAAAAAGAAATAGTCTGATCAGAGATTTCTAACTCCTTGGTTCAACACAGAAACTCTTAGCTTAAAACAGAAGACTCAATTAGAAAATGGCACGCCACTGGAGAAATCAACTTTTAATTTATATTAAAAAAAAAATCTCTTAGGAAAGCTAGAACAAGTTATTATTCTGCATGAATAGAAGAGAACAAGAATAATCCCAGGTTTCTTTTCAGCACTGTAGCCAGGCTGACAAAGAGTCAGGATTCTGTCAAATCTAGCATTCCCTTAGAGCTTACTAGTCAGGACTTTATGAACTTCTTCAATAATAAAATTTCATCTCAGATAAAATCAGCCAGATTCTTCCCACCATTAACTTAAATACAGTAACTACTACAACTCCTTCAACTGATATCCGCTTGGATGAGTCTACTCTAACTGACCTTTTGGAGTTAAAAAAATTTCCTCATCCAAGCCTTCAACTTGTCTTTTAGACCCTATTCCTACCAGGTTATTTAAAGAAGTCTTCCCATTTATTGGTAGCTCTATTCTTCAAATAATCAATTCCTCATTAGCATTAAGCCATGTACCGCAGGCTTTTAAAACTGCTGTAATCATTTAAAAAGCCAATGCTGGATCCAGGAGTTTTAGCTAACTATTGACCAACCTCTAATCTGCCCTTCATTTCAAAAATTTTAGAAAGAGTTGTTGCTACACAATTATATGACCACTTGCAAGGAAATGGTTTATTTGAAGAGTTTCAGTCAGGGATTAGAATTCATCATTGTACTGAAACAGCTTTAGTGAAGGTCACCAATGACCTCCTTATAGCATCTGATAATGGACTTGTTTCTGTACTTGTCCTTTTGGAAATTAGTGCAGCTTTTGATACTATTGATCATAATATTTTACTTGATAGTCTAGAACACCTTGTTGGACTTAATGGATCTTCGTTGCAGTGGTTTAAATTTATTTATTTATCTGATAGTGTCACGAACCAGGGTTTGGTAGTACCAAACCCAGTTCTGACATTGTGGCTATTTTGTCTCTTTTCATTGTCTATTTTCCATCAGGCACTTCAGGAAGTCCTTTGGGTCCTCCACTCCCTGACAGCTCGGCCACGCCCCCTCCTCCTGTCAGTGTCATCAGTTTTTCCTCATTATTGGTGTTTTCCTTATGCACGCACAGACACACACACACACACGCTTCCATTAATTTCCATTCACATGCTCAGACACTCACTCATGCACACCTGTTTTCTATTCGGCCCAGCCCACGCTCTTCCACACCGGCGGTCTCTTCCCTCATTAATATTGTCATTACTTAAGCTCTGTTTGAGTGGGAAGAGATTGCTGAAGCATTGCGCAATATACATAGTAGTGTTTTCCTCTGTGTATGGAAGCCTCCACTCCCTACATTCAACTTTCAGCCTAACTGGTTAAGTCTTCTCCAATGCTACTTGACTGTCGTTGTTCAATAAAGTGCACGTTACTACTTCTGCACGTGGGTTTTGATTCCTTCCTCCATGCGCTGCGTAATGGAGTACGGGGAATCATAACAGATAGGTTCCAGTTTGTTCATGTCAGTAACGAGTTTTCTTCCAACTCAAAGCTCAGTCACGAAGTTCCACAGGGATCTGTGCTAGGCCCTATTCTTTTTAGTTTATATATGCTTCTGCTACTATCTCACAAAACCAGGATTTAACTTGTCACTCCCAGTTACACGGGGTGAGATTGGACATCCATGGTAGATAAGCACATCTGTCGCAAGGTCTGTGGTGAACTTTTGCCAGTCGGTGCATTGTGACATGCACTACACAAAGAACAGAGATAAACAAACCTATCATCTGGTCAGTCACTGCAACAGATACTGGAGTCAGTTTGTCTTGGCCGGTCCTTGCCACTGATAATACCTCAATCTGCCAAGAATGTGCTGCTAGTCCAGCAAAAAGCTAGTGGTACTCAAATACCTTGCAAGCAGTTTCATGAAATGGTCAGTCAGAAAGTAACTCATACTGGCTCGGACATCGCCCGGGTTAACAAGGTCAGGAGTTCCTGGCAGCGGAAAGCGAAGGACAGAGCTGTGTGGAGGAATCTGATCAGAACTAAATGAAACAGTCATTGTCGCCCCCGACAGACTGCTATGATGATGATGATGATGCTTCTGCTAGGCAACATCATTAGAAAGCATTGCATACATTTTCATTGTTGTGCCGATGACACAATTATACTCGTCAGTGAAGCCAGATGACAGTAATCAGTTAGCCAAATCAGAGGCTTGTCTTAAGGAAATCAGAGCTTGGATGACTGAAGTCATTCTATTTGGTCCAAAAAGACCCTAGAAATACCTTTCCAAATCAAATTCTTAGTTTGGATGTGGGTAATTACCTCCACCAAGGAGGTAATGTTTTTGCCGGGGTTTGTCTGTTTGTTTGTCTGTCTGTTGGTTAGCAAGATAACTCAAAGTTTTGGACGGAGTTCGATGAAACTTTCAGGCGTTGTTGGAAATGGTACAAGGAAGAACTGATTAAATTTTGGTGATGATCCGGATCACCGTCCAGAAGAAAACCGCCATTACGGAAAATGCCATTTTCGTGAATAACTACTGAACCACTAATCCTGTCATTGTCAATCCAATTGCTAGTCATATGTTCTCATGGTCAAGGAATCTGAAAACGTATGTATGGGGGGGAACTGTGGCCGCCATTACGGAAAATGCCATTTTCCTGAATAACTACTGAACCACTAATCCTATCCTATCATTGGCAATCCAATTGCTAGTCATATGTTCTCATGGTCAAGGAATCTGAAAACGTACACACAAACACTGTATGGGGGAACTGTCGCCGCCATTACGGAAAATGCCATTTTCCTGAATAACTACTGAACCACTAATCCTATCATTGTCAATCCAATTGCTAGTCATATGTTTTCGTGGTCAAGGAATCTGAAAACGTACACACAAACACTGTATGGGGGGGAACTGTGGCGCTTGGCGGAGGTCTGCGCTCTCCGGGTGCTTTTCTAGTTTTTCCTTTAATTGTTCTGTAAGGAACCTTGGAGTTATTTTTGATCAAGATCTGTTCTTGAATTTACATATTAAACTTGTTTCTCAGACTGCTATCTATTATTTGCGTAATATTGCCAAGATTAGGAGCATCTTGTCTTAGAGTGATGCTGACAAACTAATCCACGCTTTTGTTAGCTCTAGTTTAGATTATTGTAACTCTTTATCAGGCTGTCCTAAAACATCTTTAAAAAGTCTTCAGCTAATCCAAAATGATGCAGCAAGAGTTTTAACAGATACTAGAAAGAGAGATCACAGCTCTCCGGTTCTGGCCTCCCTTCATTGGCTTCCCATCGAATTTAGAATTAAGTTTAAAATCCTTCTTCTCACAAAGTTCTAAATAATCAGGCCCCTTTTTATTTAAAAAAAAACACACACAAAAAAAAACTGATACTGTGGTGAACACTAGACACAGCATGTGGACATTCTCCCACACCCAGAAGCAGGAAGAGGGGCAGAATAATGGACTGAAGGGGGAAGCCCCCCCAGAAGGTAACTAGACCAGACAACGAGGTGCCTTCACCCCCTGCTGCTCCAAGCTACAGCATGAATGGCGGGGTGTGTGTGAATATATTGTGATGAATGTAACAAGTGTTATGATAATCACGCCACACATTTCCTTTGTTCATACCCAATGCATAATGCGCCAGCCCCAGTTTCTATGCGAGGTTAATAAAGCTATATAAAGAGAACGCAGAGAAACTGGGGAGGCTTCTACAGAACTCTGCCCCAGCGGCCCACGCTGAGGGTCATAGGCTGTATATATATGTTAGAGGGTCAATAAAGATTCTGTGTCGTCCTACGCTCATGCCTCACCTCCACATCCTTCCCTTTTACTCTCTACATTGGTGACCTGAAGTGAGATGGACTGTCTACTCCCTTTCACCGCGCTGTGGACTCCGGAGTGCCAGGGATCGCCGGCATCCGTTTCAGCCACACTGGAGCGCACGCGCCTGTTCCTCTCTCCACGATGGCAACCTCAAGGGCTGGAGAGACCGTGCAGTGTGGGGACCGAGACGCACCAGGACCAGCGAGATGACACACTACAGAAACAGCCTGAAAGGTGATGATCAGCATTGTCTGCACTGGTTCCCATCAAGATCCCCGACACTGACTTCACCTCCCGACAGCGGGGTTTCACTGCACGGATGCCTTGTGCACACACCGCAGGTTTACGTGGACAGCGCTACTTAAAGCTAAGTGGCCACGGATACACGCGCCACGCACCAGAGACAAATTGGCCACAAGAACTTATGTATACATTGTCTTCAGCCGCTGCACATTTCCCAGGGAACATGGCCGATCACCATCCTCGGAGCCTTTAGGCTTTGCGCATCACACCTAAAGCAGCTGGGCAGCCTCACCCACAGGACTTGTATTTGTTTATCAGCCACTGCGCATCCACGGGGAATTAAACCAATTGCTTTCCCTGGAATCTTTAGAACTGCCCCCACACCTAAAGCAAGATTGCCAGTTTCCCTGACACAGCTTGAGGTTTTTTCACTGCCGCGCCCTCGGGGAATTGGGCTGTTTGCCTTCCCCGGATCCTTGCAGGACCGGGCTCGCACGAGGAGTTGTCAGAGACTTATTTTTTTCACAGCCACTGCGGATCACTGGAGCGTTTACTGGAAAAGTTCCTCACCCAAGGCTGATCTGCATGCAATTTTTGCGTGACCCAGAGGCTTTTAACGTCCCTGGCCGGCACTCCATTGTTTCCCCCCACCTCCCCCTCGTCCTCCACATCGTTCTTCCCGCACCTCTGTCCCAAAAGCTTGCCTATTGCTGGGTTGGTTCCGTCAGCATGACGCGCACTGGACCCCATGCGCCTACAAACCACGGCCTTTCAACGTGTTGGAACTTGGAGTGGAACACTAAGTACTTTTCACAACTCCCCCCCCCCCCCCCCCCCACAGACTGACATGCCCTCCGACACACTTCACCAGCAGGACAGTCCGACCGGAGCGGCAACCCCCTGCTGCAGCCGCCATGGGCGCCAACTTTAGCCCAATGGACAAGGGGGTTACAGCCCCTTCTGGGTGTTTGGGGGGGGGGGGGGCTGTGTGGTGAACACTAGATACAGTATGTGAACATTATGTCACACACAGAAGCAGGAATAGGGGTAGAATAATGGACTGAAGGGGGAAGTCCCCCCGGGGGGGGGGGGGGGGTAACTAGACCAGACAAGGCACCTTCACCCCCTGCTGCTCCAAGCTACAGCATGAATGGCAGGGGGGTGAATGTATTGTGATGAATGTAACAAGTGTTATGATAATCGCACCACACATTTCCTTTGTTCATACCCAATGCATAATGCGCCAGTCCCAGTTTCTATGTGAGGTTAATAAAGCTATATCAAGAGAATGCAGAGAAATTGGGGAGGCTTCTACAGAACTCAGCCCCAGCAGTCCACGCTGGGGCCCATAGGCTGTACATATATGTTAGAGGATCAATAAAGATTCCGTGTCATCCTACGTTCATGCCTTGCCTCCATATCCTTCCCTTTTACCCTCTACAACACCACCCTATCATCCTAACAGAGCACTATACTCCCAAAATGCAGGATTACTGGTAATACCTAGAATCTCCAAAAGTACAATGGGAGGCAGAGCCTTTAGCTATCAAGCTCCTCTCCTGTGGAACCAGCTGCCAGTCTGGATTCTGGAGTCACACTCGATCTCTGTTTTTAAGAAAAGGGTTAAAACCTTCCTTTTTGATGTAGCCTACAGTTAGGGTGGGATCAGGTGCCTTTGAACCCTCCCTTAGTTATGCAGCTAGTCGGTTTAGACAGCCGGGGGACAGCCAACAATGCACTGGGCTTCACTCTTTTCTTCATTCTCAATGAAATATTTTTGCTGGTCATTAACATCTGTTTGTTCTCTCCCATAGAATGAGTCCCTGTCATGCTGTTTGCTCTCTACATATCTGTTCTTTTCTTCTTCTCCATCCCCTCACCCCCCAGCCGGTCACAGCAGATGACTGCCCCTCTCTGAGCCTGGTTCTGCTGGAGGTTTCTTCCTGCTAAAGGGAGTTTTTTCTCTCCACCGTCGCCAAGTGCTTGCTCACAGGGGATCACCTGATTCCTGGGGTCTTATTGCAATTGTGGGGGTTTCCCCTGCAGTTGGAAGTTCTATGAGATGGCTGTTTTGTGAAATGGTGCTATATTATTAAAGTTGAATTGAACTGAATTGAATTATCAGATGGAGTGACACTACAGATGTAATAACATAAGACTGTTAGGCAAGAAAGATCATTTGAACACCTGAGTGGTGTGCACATTTAAACACTGAATCCAGAAGCTCCATCAATTTGTTTTATTTCAAACTGTTTCTTTTATTGCAGTGACAACGTTGATACTTGGAACGATGAATGAGTAATAGTTAGATGGCAGATGAATGGCTATTGATTTCCTCTAAGGGAAAACACAAACATTAGTTGCAAGTAGTGATGAGAATTGCCGTGCGGCACTCTGGAGTAAATCCCAGAAACATTTTGTGAAGCATGTATTTTTTTGTATACTTTATTAATCCCAGAGGGAAATTCAGGGTATCCACCTAGATGGATGAGGCAGCCATGGTACGGCACCAATCCCTTCACCATCCACACCCACAACCACTTTCGAGTCTCCAATTAACTTAGCTTGCATGTTTTTGGCCTGTGGAAAGAAACTGGAGTAAACCCACACAGACACGGGGAGAACATACAAACTCCACACAGAAGGGTCACTGATGGTCAGGGGGTGGAATCAAACCCACGATGGTCAGAGGTGGAATCAATCCCGTGACCTTCTTACTGTGCTGCCACTGTGCCAACCACTGCACCACCCAGTTGAAACCTTGCTGGCCAGTTGTACCACATAACTGGGTCAGGAAGCTGTTCATGTTTTGGCACACAACATGAAATCAAGTGAACAGCTATGATGGAAATCCCCATCCCTCACATTTTGTGTTGTCAGATCTTTAACTGTGTATGAGATTTGTTACAGTCAAGCTTCATTTTCATATGGAGCCAGCACTAAAAAGACAGATTTCTCCAATTTGGGAACATTTTGATCTCATTTCTCCCAATAAGGTAGTTACAGTTATTCAGTTGGTGCATTTTTTGCAAATAGTGGATCTTTCTTGTAACTGGAGTGGTGGCCTAGAAGTAAAGCATCTGCCCTACAACTGGGCGCCTCAGGTTCAAGTCCCATTTGGGTCATGCCATTCTTGTAATTTATTTTTATTTGCAAGGTGAAGCGTCTGTTGTGTTTCAAAGAGCTTGGATACAACAATAACATCAATTATGTTGAGACACTATCATGCCCTGCATGAGAATAAGGACAACAGAAGTGAATGTACTGGGAAAGACAGAAACATTTCTACCCTACACTGTACAAACTTGCCTTTCTTTGCACACCTGCATCCTCTGTGCGCTATGAGAGAGTATTCTCAAAAGCTGGTGAAATAATATTTAAAAAAAAAAAGAAATCACCATAGTCCAGGGGTGTCCAATCATGTGCCATGGAGGGCCAAGACCCTGCAGATTTTCTCTTCTACCCAGTTGCTTCAGCAGGTGTTTTCACTGATCAGCAATCAATGGGAAGAAGTTCAGTGAAATCTGGTGCTGAACACACTGGTTGGAGGTAAAGCCTGCAGGGTCTTGGCCCTCCATGGCACATGATTGGACGTCCCTGCCTTAGTCCAAACACTGCTGAGAAGTTACTTCTTAATAAAAATGGATAAGTAGCACAACCACACCAAGTAACACAAGCACATTCACTGTAGTCACCCCAGTTTTATTATAGAGAAAGGAGGCAGGCAAGACAACGAGCTGGACGACACAAAAAGCTTCAACGCTTCAAGAAAGCCTCATCTGGCCATCATTAGTTGCAAGTTGAAAACAAACAGGATGCTCAGCTCATCTTCAGAATGCATTAAATCAAGTCCATAAATAAAATCTTACTTCACCAACACATCCACCATTACTCATTTCCATTATTTCCAGGTGCTGCTGGTTTGGGAGGTAGAGGACCAACTAGGCCACATGCCAGGGGTTATATAAAATTAGGGGTGTGTCCTTTGTTTGGTAGGTGGGGAATAGGATGGAGGGTGTGGTTAAGGAGAGGTTGGAAACTTCTGATTTAACAATTGGTGACAAAAATAGAGTGCTAGAAATTGTGTGCTTGATCCCTGTTGGCTTCACTGCCTCTCCAGTACCAGTTAGCAGGAATTTCTGGTGACATTTTAACCCCAGATGCCACCAGCGTTTCAGTCATAGTAGCGTGCTTGTTCCACTTGTGAGTAGTGCTGCCAGTGGGACTCACTGGTGGTGATATAGTCAGAAGGCAGAAATCATTATTGCTTAAATGCACCTCTGACATCAAGATAGTATTGTCAAAATCTGGTGATAATTTTAATAAAAGCCTTCCTGTTTGGCTTGCAGTGTGAGTTGGCCTTACTGGCAACACAGGTAAAATGCTAGAATTTGGCCCAGGAAACCCTGAGCTCAATCCATATCAGATGCAGCCAGCTGGCTTCTTTTATTTTAATTACCCTTCCTGATGTGTCTTTTTTATATTCTATGTGTCTATGTTTTATTTCCTGGCTGATTTCCCATGATGTTGAATATGAAGTCCTGTCCTTCCCTTCAGCCTTGTCCGTCTGTTTGTATTACACCAGAGTGGTCTTTGTTTTAATAGTTGTTATGTTTCTAAAGCTCATAGTTTCCCTGCTACATTTAGTCTTGGTGTTTATGGATTTTTTTTTGTATTTATACAACACATTAAACTGGGTATGACTGCTACTATAAAATTCAACAATACAGTTCAACAATCTTGTTTGATAAGTCAACTTGACATCCAGCATGCAATCTCCAAAAAGAAAGCATGCCAGTTGAACCAAGGTTTCCAAGACTCTATTTCATCCAGTGAACTTAAGTGACCTTCCTCTATCTTCTCTGGATAATACACCCTAGCTATTAAGGGACCCTGAAGAGAAGACATTTTTCCATCAAAAAAGTGCCTAAACATTTTTAACAGAGGAACTGTTTCAGGAAGTATGTTCTTTAGGCCTCTTTCTTCTTGCCTCATTTTCAAGACAAAGAGCTGTTTGATGTTGTAATCATGAAAAGACGGTTATGTAGTGGGCAAATGGCCGATGTACGCCAGTGTTATGTGCTGTATTGGATTACTTTTAATGGCATATTTTGAAATAATTGAAGCAACTTTTTTATAGGCTCTTCAAAAAGCAAGAAGATGGACATTTCATGCAACAGACAGTAATGCAGCAGCAGCCCAGACTCAAAGAGAAGTAATTAAATGCAAAGGGAAGAAGAGGCAAGCACATTTACTTTTTTAAGCAATGATTGTTGTGGTTTTGAGAGTTCTGTCCTGGTTGCTGCCAGTGAAGCATTAGTTGTCACTTTTGTAAGGGAAGGCTACAACTGAAGAGTCCCTGCTCTTGAGTGGGTGCAAAAATGGATCCTAAAAAGGGATTTACAGTGCATCCGGAAAGTATTCACAGTGCTTCATTTTTTCCACATTTTGTTATGTTACAGCCTTATTCCAAAAGGGATTAAATTCATTTTTTCCCTCAAAATTCTACCATGAAGCTCAAAATTGAGCTCAGGTCCATCCTGTTTCCACTGATCATCCTTGAAATGTTTCTACAGCTTAAGTGGAGTCCACCTGTGGTAAATTCAGTTGATTGGACATGATTTGGAAAGGTACACACCTGTCTATAGAAGGTCCCACAGTTGACAGTGCATGTCAGAGCACAAACCAATTAGGAAGTCAAAGGAATTGGCTCGAGACACAAATCTGGGGAAGGGTGAAGGTGAAGATTTCATGGACTGTGAGTTAGAGGTGCTGCTGAATGAGGTAATGGCATGTAAAAACATTTTATTTGGCACACTGTCCTCCGGCATTAGCGCCAACTACAGGTAATTTAATAGCCTGCTCACAGCCGTAGAAGATTAATTTATTGTTTCCTTTATTCAGATAGGGATAAGAAGGAGATGTTTTAACTTTGACATGTGTAGACCGATGTCTGCAGTCGTCCTCGTCAGCTGATCGCTGTGATTTGTAGTGTGTATAGCTCGGTGGTTAAACTGCCAGCTTTCAAAGCAGAAGGTTTCATGTACGAGACCAGCTGCAATCTCTTTTAGGGACCTCAATGGAAATAAGTATGCACACTTTCTTGTGTCATCGCGTTGTTTTTAAATGTATGTTGTATCTTTTATACATTGATTTATTCATCGTTTTAAAAAAAAAAATCAATTTGTGAACAGCCGGGAGGATCAGCTGGTTGAATTAAAGGAAAACATCTGTGGAGGTTCACTTGAGCTGCTCTTCTCTGTTTGTCCGAGTGGAACCAACTCCACATTAACTGCTTACGTGCGCTGGCGCCTAAGTACACTGTGGGACAGAAGGTCTGGCTGTCCACTGAGCAGGTGCCTTTAAAAACAGAATCTTGGAAGCTGTCACCACGCAATCTGGGTCCGTTTAGCATCTCTCGTATCATCAATGATGTCACTGTTCGGCTTGACCTGCTGCCTACTCTACGTATCCATCCGACCTTCCATGTTTCCCAGATTAAACCCCTCTCCACCAGCTCTCTTTGCCCTCCTCCGGAACCCCCCTTCCCAGGATCATCGACAGTCGGACTGCCTACACGGTACAGAAGATCTTGGAGGTCCATTGTCAGGGCCGGGGCCTTCAGTATTTGGCCCACTGGAAAGGGGTATGGACCGGAAGAGACGTCATGGATTCCACGGTCCTACTTCCACGACGGCATGGTTTGGGCTTTCCATCAGGCACATCCTCAAAAGCCTGAAGGGACACCATAGGCCGCCCCTTGGGGGGGGGGGGGGGGCACTGTGATGATCAGGTGAGTGTGCACCCCCTCCTGTTTCTGCTTCTTCCAGGCTCCGGAGCTCATCAGTGCACCTGCGTGATTGGACACACCTGCCGCTTCCTGGTCTACCAGCGTATAAAAGAGCCAGTGTGTGAATGCTTCCCTGCTGGACCGTTGGGTATTGCTACCACAAACGACCTCTATTAATGTTGTTTGGCAAAATCCTTATTCCCGTTGTGTTATCCTTTTGTCTTCAACTTCTCAGGTTTGCTGCCACTTCAGCAGTGTGTCTCCAGAGCTGAGCATGTTCACCTGAACCAGTTTTTTTCAGTCAATGGACTTATTCACCCAGGTCAACCCATCCACTCCTCATCCTGTCCTTTCCTATTGTGTCCCATGCAGAAGTTTCCTGCCGGGCCCTCTGCTTTGCACAGTAAGCCATTCTCTTCCCTCTCATCTTCCTCCTCCATAGTAATTCCTGTAATTAATTATTTCTCTCTTCCTCTCCCTGCAGGCTGTGTGTGGCTCCAGCATGCTCCTGTTTTTGTGTATTTAAGTTGGTGTTCATTTTGCGTTATTCTGTAATTGTGCATATTTTATGTTCATTAAGTTAGCATTGGATGTCTTTTTGTTTTATTAAAGTTGTGTCAAATTTTCCCACTTGAGTCTGAGTGTTCATTCAGTGTGGTTGCCCTGCATTTGAGCCTTTCTGGTATTGCATCATGATGGTGTCAACCAGAGCAAATGCATGTGTGTTTGCATCTTTCCATTGACTTTGTATGTATTGCACCACATTGCACATTGCCCACCCACATCCCACAAGGCTAATAGTGGCTAGCACTACATTATCAGAATAAATCCTGTGATTAAAAAGACTTACCGGTTGAAGGACATGCCCAGTTGTACAGTATGCACGGTGGCCCAGGATAATGACTGAAACTGCATTGGTCCTTAAAAGCGTCTTAATTTGGGTCAAGTTTTCAAAGCAGCTAGTTAAAAAATGCTAACTAGACGAGAGTCCTGATTACACAACGGACATACCAGTGCCACGCATAGTTACATCACCAAAAACGCTCCGTCTAAACTCACCTTTTTTCAGGGGGCGGGGCTTAAGTGAAACTTTAAAGCAAAACTACAGAGACGTGACACATTTGAGTGCTTTTGCTCTTGACAAGTCCTAAGTCATAAAATGTTACAGACATCTTAACAATCAAAAAAACTTTTTTTTTTTTTGGCAGTGTCTCACTTTAAATAAAACATTCATGCGCAGTTTTCAGTTTTATGGTGAAACAATATGGTCCACCTTGTCTTCATGTCTAAACACATGTGACTAGGGTTGTCAACTGTCCCGGTTTAGCCAGGACATCCTGTTTACTGGGCTAAATATGTTTGTCCTGAGTGGGACTGTGTTGTCCCATATATTTAAGGCCGCCTGAATGAACGGGCTAGGCTGGGCTGAAGCCCAGGGGCCTACGACGATCAGGGCCTGTCATGAGCCAATGAAAAAGATCACATTATTGTTAATTGGTCAAATTCTATGTCCATTACTTGATATTCATGTGTGGCTGCTGATTGGTCTAATTTACAAGTGCCCCACATGGGTACCAGTAACAATACCCTATCAGAGGAATTGTTATAACATGTGACTATGCAAATACTAGTTAAGTAATTAGCTCAGTCAAAATGTACGGGAAAAAAAGTTTGAAAGTGGCACTCATAAAATTATTGAAAGGAAAACAGCTTAGGGAAAACAAATTGCTCAAAAAATCCTGAAGTGTAAAGGATTTTTCTAAGCTGGAGGATTGAGTGGAGGAGACAGGTGGGCTGTTAAAGCTCTCACCTGGAGAAGGGAGAAGAAAGGCCATGATTGCTTACATCAGACAACTGTATGTGGGACAGTGGACTCTGAACTCGGTAAAAAGTAGACTGGATCAAGCATGCATCCACAGAGTATGATGATATTCATGAGCTGGACTTAAAGGACGTAATGAAGGATTTTTCTTTAAAGAAGGCCAGAAACAACAAACCCTGGATCAACCCTGAGATAAAAACACTTCTGAGAGAGAAGAAGAGGATCTTCAGGTCAGGGAACAGGGAGATGCTGAAGTCCGTACAGAGGGAGCTGAGGAGAAAGATCAGAGAAGGCAAGGACAGCTTCAGGAAGAAGATGGAGGACAAGCTGCAACAGAGCGACATCAGCGGGGTCTGGAGAAACCTCAAAACCATCTCGGGGCTCCAGAATACCTCCCCCCAGGCCACGGGGGGCAGGGAGTGGGCGAACAACCTGAATCTGTTTTTCAATAGATTTGACCAACCGCCCTCCCCCCTGTCTGCACAACAACCACTGCTGCCTCTAAAGAAATCAAGTCCTGCTGCCCACTCCCCACTCCACCAACACCCCCCCACTCCCAGCACACAGCCCCCCATCCTGACCCTGACCGAGACCCAGGTGAGGACGGAGCTGAGGAAGATCAAAGCGAGGAAGGCGCCGGGACCGGACGGCATCAGCGCAAAGCTCCTCAAGTCCTGTGCAGACCAGCTGTGTGGGATTGTGACGTATATCTTCAACATGAGCCTGAAACTGGGGAGGGTACCACAGCTGTGGAAAACATCTTGTGTGGTACCTGTACCAAAAACTTCCCACCCCAAAGACCTGAACAGCTACAGACCGGTGGCCTTGACGTCCCACTTGATGAAGACCCTGGAGAGACTGCTCCTTGCTCACCTCTGCCCCCTGGTGGAACCAGCGATGGATCCACTCCAGTTCGCCTACCAGCATGGCATTGGGGTGGAGGATGCGGTGATCTTCCTCCTTCACCGTTCTCTGTCCCACCTGGAGAAGCCCGGGAATATGGTGAGGATCATGTTCTTTGACTTCTCCAGTGCTTTCAACACCATCCAACCGATGATCCTGAAGGACAAGCTGCTGCGAGCAGGGGTGGACCAGCACCTGTCATCATGGATCCTGGACTACCTCACGAACCGGCCTCAGTTTGTAAGAACCCGGGACTGTGTGTCCGACACGATCATCAGTAGCACGGGGGCCCCCCAGGGAACAGTGCTGGCTCCCTTCCTGTTCACTCTTTATACTGCAGACTTCTCACACAACACAACACACTGCCATCTACAGAAGTTCTCTGACGACTCTGCGATCGTTGGCCTCATCTCCAATGGAGATGAAGCTGAGTACAGAGGGCTTATCCAGGACTTCGTGGACTGGTGCCATCGGAACTGCCTCCAGATCAACGCGAGGAAAACTAAGGAGCTGGTGGTGGACTGCCGCAGGCATGGGCAGCCCCTCACAGCACCAGTAAATATACAGGGAACAGACATCGAGATGGTGACATCCTATAAGTACCTGGGTGTTCATCTGAACAATAAACTAGACTGGTCACACAATACTGACGCACTCTACAAGAAGGGACAGCGCAGGCTGTTCCTGCTGAGGAGACTCAGGTCTTTTGGTGTACAAGGGGCGCTGCTGAAGTCATTCTATGACACGGTGGTGGCATCAGCCATCACTTTTGGAGTGGTCTGCTGGGGCAGTGGCATTACTGCAGCCGATAGGAAGAGACTGAACAAACTGATTAAGAAAGCTAGCTCTGTCCTGGGGCAGCGCCTTGATCCGATGGAGGAGATAGGAGAGAGAAGGACGGTGGCTAAACTGTCATCTCTGCTGGAGTCCGAGTTCCACCCTATGCAGGACATACTGGATGCACTGAGGAGCTCATTTAGCAGCAGACTACATCATCCCAGGTGCACAACCGAGAGGTTTCGTAGGTCCTTCCTACCAACGGCTGTCAGACTGTACAACCTAAGCAGGGCTGCTCGCAGAGATAGCAAAAAGACGTAACAAACTAATAGTTTTTTGAATGCAAAAGATGCAATAGACTTACACAATGGTCCCCTCCGGCATACACCTAGGAACATACCGGTCGCTATGGAGGGTGAGAATATGTATGGGCACATAATCATACCATGTAGGATAACTAAGTAGACGGTTATGCTGTTTCATTCCATCTAGCAACAATGCTCTGCACTGTGTGTGTTTATATATTTACATATTTATTCCATCTAGCTACAATGCTCCGCACTGTGTTTTTATATATCTACATATTATTCCATCTAGCTACATTGCTCCGCACTGTGTGTGTTTATATACTTGCATATTTATTCCACCTAGCTGCAATGCTCCGTACTGTGGGTGTTTATATATTAACATATTTATTCCATCTAGCTACAATGCTCTGCACTGTGTGTTCACACTGGCTTTTCCCTGCACTGTGTGTTCATATACTCATATATTTATTCCATCCAGCTACAATGCTCTGCACTGTGTGTCTGTGTGTGTGTGTGTATATATTTATTTTATAGTAATATGTACATATGTATATTAGCCGCTCTTGCTTGCTTGTTTTTTTTCTTGCCTTCTGATTGTTGCTCTGAGTGTTGCTATCCCTGTGCTGTTGCAATCCTGGAATTTCCCCGTTGTGGGACTAATAAAGGCTTATCTTATCTTATCTTATCTTAAGAAAGAACTTCTAAAATGGTAAGACATGCTATTTACAGTGTTTCCAGCTACCTGTGCAGGTTTTCCATTGCTGCTGTTGTGCTTGTTTGAATCAAGAATACTTCACTGATGTAATTTTATGCCTGAAGGGCAGTATCTGTTACACTGTAAGAAGGGAAATCTCAGTAAGATAAAATATCCTAAATCAAGGCTTTATGCTTGCTTTTTTTCCTCACGAGATCATTTTGACAAGACAATAATTTCTTTTTGCTGGGAAGCTTTCTGTAAGATTTTACTTGCTTTACGAAAGTTTTTACTTGTTTTAAGCAATTTAATCAAAATGAGATGCGGCAAATAACATCAAGCTAGCAATGCTATTGGCTGTGACATCCTCACTGGACTTCTGTGTTTGTCTTCCTCCAGTTGCTGGATGTAAATATTTATATTATTATTGGTCTGCCAAAAATTGCAAAATATTTTTTTTTCAATATACTAATTTTTACAAGAACATTAACACTTGCATTGTGCATGTTTCTAAAGGCTTTGTTGATGTATTATTTTTAATAAAATCTTTGTTTTCATGAAAGTCTTCTATAACTCACCTTTAATGACAGAGTCTGTACAATTGATTTTTTATGTAATTTAAAATGTAGAAAAAGAGATGGTCCTTTTATTAGTTATTGCATATAAACTATAGAACTTACTGGAAATGTATATCGTGACATAAATCACTATTGTCAAATAAGATTACTTATATAGTGATATGAAATTTTGGTCATATCGCACAGCCATAATTCCCGCCAACAGTTCCCCTACATAGGCACGGTGTGATGACGTCACCCTGCCTGCGTCCTCACGTCTATGCTGCCCGTCTACCAAATATCTATATCTAACAGAAAGCATGTAAAATTTTCTTATACATAAACAGCACAGCAAGAATAAATATCTTGTCAGACAAAAAGACAAGCATAAACATACTTAATTTATTTCATTTTACTTATATTTGACTTTTTGCAGTGTAATTGTGTTTTCTTGCTCACAGTTGCATTATTTCTCAAAGAGAAACAAAAATGAGGCCGTAGTGACTCAGGAGGTAGAGCAGGTCGCCCATTAGCTGGAGAGTTGGCAGTTCAAATCCCACTCCCCCCACCTTGCTTTTGTGTACTTGGGCAAGACACTTTATCCACCTTGCCTCCAGTGTGTTCATGGTTCATGACACTGATGTATGAATGTGAATAAATGTTCGGTGGTGGTCGGAGAGGCCGTTGGCGTGGATTGGCAGCCATGTTTCTGTCAGTCTGCCCCAGGGCAGCTGTGGCTACAGAGGTAGCTTACCACTATCATTGTCTGTGGAGTAAATGAATAATGGACTCATTGTAAAGTGTCTTTGGGTGTCATGAAAAGTGCTATATACGGTCATGTGAAAAAATTAGGACACCCTGTATAAGCCTGTGTGTTTTTTTTTTTTTTTTACATATTTGGACATACTTCCAAATATTTTTTTTTTTTTACATATTTGGACATACTTCCCAAATACATCTACTTCCCAAATGCATCTACTATTCCAATACAATCAGGGAATGTTAAATATTTAGGAGTAGATATTTCCCTCAGGCTCTCAGAGTTATTGCGACTAAATCATATCCCCCTTTTAAAAAAGATACAAGACGATCTTACGCGCTGGAGGACACTACCTTTATCATTAATGGGAAGAGTTGCAACCATTAAAATGATGGTCCTTCCTAAAATTATTTGTTCTCAATGATCCCTACCCAGCCATCAATGGCCTGGTTTAAGTCTCTAGACTCAAATATAAGTAAATTTTTATGGAAGGATAAACCATCACGGATTAGTTTAAAAACCCTCCAAAAAGCGAAAGAGTGCGGAGGCTTAGATTTACCAAATTTTTTTAATTACTTTTTAGCCAATAGATTGCAGTTTGTTTCAAAATGGACAAAATCAACCCCACTAGGGAACCCATGGTTAGATAAGATAAGATAAGATAAGCCTTTATTAGTCCCACAACAGGGAAATTCCAGGATTGCAACAGCACAGGGATAGCAACACTCAGAGCAACAATCAGAAGGCAAGAAAAAAAAGCAAGCAAGCAAGAGCAGCTAATATACATATGTACATATTACTATAAAATATATATATACACACACACAGACACACAGTGCAGAGCATTGTAGCTGGATGGAATAAATATATGAATATATAAACACACAGTGCGGAGCATTGTAGCTAGATGGAATAAATATGTAGATATATAAACACCCACAGTATGGAGCATTGCAGCTAGGTGGAATAAATATGTAAATATATAAACACACACAGTGCGGAGCAATGTAGCTAGATGGAATAATATGTAGATATATAAACACACAGTGCAGAGCATTGTAGCTAGATGGAATAATTATATAGATATATAAAAATAAACACACCCAGTGCGGAGCATTGTAGCTAGATGGAATAAATATGTAAATATATAAACACACACAGTGCAGAGCATTGTTGCTAGATGGGATGAAACAGCATAACCGTCTACTTAGTTATCCTACATGGTGTGATTATGTGCCCATACATATTCTCACCCTCCATAGCGACCGGTATTTTCCTAGTTGTATGCCGGAGGGGACCATTGTGTAAGTCTATTGCATCTTTTGCATTCAAAAAACTATTAGTTTGTTACGTCTTTTTACTATCTCTGCGAGCAGCCCTGCTTAGGTTGTACAGTCTGACAGCCGTTGGTAGGAAGGACCTGCGAAGCCTCTCGGTTGTGCACCTGGGATGATGTAGTCTCCCTCGTGTCGGACACACAGTCCCGGGTTCTCACAAACTGAGGCCGGTTCGTGAGGTAGTCCAGGATCCATGATGACAGGTGCTGGTCCACCCCTGCGCGCAGCAGCTTGTCCTTCAGGATGTGGATCCTGGAGTGCATTCAGGATCCACATCCTGAATGCACTGATCAGGATGTGGATCAGTGCGATCACAGCGACCCTCCTGATCCACATCCCTCGGCACACACAAGATGCTGAACAGGCTCTCTGTGGGTCGCTAAATATCTCTGACTTACCTTTTATAAGTCCCTCTATTAAACACCATGAGTGTTTTAAAAGTATTAATATCAGTTCCTCTCTGACGGCTTGGTGGAAATTTTTAAAAATAACAGGGTCTTCACTTGTCCCCTGTAAACTCATGCCCATTTGGAATAATCCTGATATCCTGCAACAAAAGAGGACATTAAAATTTCCACTATGGCAAGAGAAGGGAATAAACAACTTAGAACATCTTATTCAAGGTGAAAATTTTATCCAATTTCAGGATCTAGTGTCACAACACGAAATCAGTGATAAAAAGTATTTTGAATATCAACAGCTTAAATCCATAATAAAAGCAAGATTTAATCTTAATCAGACAGATTTAGAAGTACCAGTTAAGGTGGCAGAGTTTCTAAATCTCCGTTCCCCAAAATTGATATCGAAAATATATGGACTATTATCAAAGTTGGATGAGTCCATATCTCTTCCAATATCAAAATGGGAGACAGACTTATGGATTAATAAGGAGGAAAGTTTCTGGACACAAATATGTTTAAACACTTTTAAGATGACTAAAAACTCTAACTTACAACTTATACAGTATAAAGTTCTACATAGAATTCATTATACAGGACAAAGGATGTTCAAAATGGGCCTGAGTCACACAAATATCTGCTCTCACTGTACTAGCAATGTCCCGGATAGCAATATGCATGCTATGTGGTCCTGTGCACCGGTTCAAAAGTTCTGGCAGAAGACATGTGAAGACCTGTCGGCGTGGCTTGGGTATAGTGTCCCACCCTCACCCACACTAGGTGATTTAAGTGAAATAAATATAGATGCAAGGATGTCACACATGGTTCTCACTGCCTTATGCATCACAAAGAAAGCTATCCTCATGAACTGGAAAACAAGAAATAACTTATGCACGACTTACTATAATAACTTACTATTGGATTATATTAGCCTGGAAAGAATGTCAGCCTCCTCAAATAATCAATTGGCCGAATTCAATTCTCTCTGGTCCCCACTTATTAATTCTATAATCTGAGGGGTGGCGGGCGGTGACTCACTCCCCTTGGCACCTCTGGCGGCTGGCTGCGCCCCGACCGCAGGTGTCCGGGGGGCCTGTTCCGGGGTGGCCGTCTGTCTGGCCCTGGGGGGGGGGGGGGGGGGGGGGTGTGGGGTGGGCCGGGGAGGTTGGGCTGTGGCCCCTGGCCGGCTGGCCTCGCCCCTCAAGGGGGGGGGGGGGGGGTTCTGGGTCTGGCCCTGGGTCCCTGGTGCTGGAGGGGGGCGTTCCCCCGCCCCGGGCCGGGGTCGGGTGTGCGCCGGCGGTGGGGGTTTTCCCTGATGCATCCTTGCGTGGTGGGGTCGTGTGTTTCCTGGGGCCCTGGTGCCGCCCTGGGGCTGGTGCCCGCTTCCTGGGTCGCCCTCCCCGTTCACTGGGGTCTGCGGGTGGGGGTGTGTGTGGGTGTGAGTGTAGGCTTGTGTATGAGTGGATGTGGAAGTGGGTGTGTGTCGAGTGGGCAGGTGGGGTTGTGTGTTTGTGTAGGTGGGTATGTGTGATGGTGGGTGGAGTTATGTGTGTGTATGGAAGCGGTTACTTGTGGATAGATGTCTAGGGGGCGGAGGATGTGTGTATGGGTAGGAGAGCTTTGTTTGGTTGCAGGGGTTGGGCAGTCCATCTAGTGGCATGGGAGCTGGCGTTTCAGGGCTTGCTTGTCCCGGCCGCCCTGCTGTTGTGTTGGGGGGTGAGGCACTTTGCTACATCGCCCCTGGTGTCATTGGCAGTGGGTGTGTGTTGGTGCTTGTGAGTGGCTGGGGGGTCATTGGCGCGGGTTGTTAGCCGTGTTTCCATTGGGTTGTTCCAGGGTGGCTGTGGTTGCAGGGCGGCCTGCAGCTATCGGTGTGTGTTTGGGGTGGGTGGTCGTGGGCTTGCGTGGGCACTCGGGGGTGTCGCCTGGCATGTTGGGCGCTGTGTGGGTCCGGCCCATTGTTCACTATTGTGACTGTTGTTGTCCATGTTCGTGTGTGTAAGATGGGTGGAAGTATGTTTGGCTGCCCCGTCATGTTAGTGGTGCTGGAGCGCCGGGACGTGATGCTGGTGGGTCCTGGGCTGTTTCCACTGGTGGCCCTCGCCCTGGGTTGGGATTTGTGGGCAGTGGGTGGCCTCATAAACCAGTCTGCAAGCTGGCTTCTGGGGGGGGGGGGGACGGCCTTGCTTTTAGACCGCCTACCTCCCAGTCTTATTTCCCACCCTCCCCCTCCCCCTGATCTTTTTTGCTACATTTAGGGCTTTGGGGTGGGGGTGTGCCGCACTGTGTCGGTGAAGGGGATACCTTTGCTGCGTGGCGGGGCTGCACTCACCTCAATTTTAATTGCATTTTAGACACTGAGGGCTTGGGGGATGGGGGCTCTGCTGCCCATCACAGTGGCTAACGATGCTTCAATCACTATCCCCCCAATTTTAATTGCACTTTAGTACTCCACACATTTATACACAATTATATCATATAACCGACACACACCCACCATGTTCTGTGCAGGGGGAGGAGGTGGGGGTCTTCCCCCACCCCTGTTGCCCTGCTCTTGCTGGGGGCGTGGGGGCCTGGTGGGGAGCCTGGGACCTATCATGTTGTCAAAATCCCTGGATGCTACTAAATAAATAGATGCAACCAAGGAAGTGACGGGGGGCTGAATATGAGTCTAAGTGTGAGTGAGAGGGTGATGAATGGAGGTGGTGATGGTGGGTCGGTTTTGTGCGGCGCTTTGCATGCCGAGTGGCATCTTGGGGCACCTGCGGTGGTCTGCTGATTGTTCGCTCAGATGGGCGCCGGGGGGTGGGGGTCTGCTTCTGTGGCCTGCGCCGGTGGCCTCCCTGGTCACTGCTGGGCACTGGTGCATGTTCAGGCTCGCTGCATCTGCTTCGCAGCCGCCTTTTGAAATAAAGGTGAATGAGGAGTGAATTTGAGTGGGTACTGGAGTGAGAGAGAATGGGTCGGTCTGGGTGAGTGAGAGGGGTGTGCATGGGAACATGTGGGTGTGAAGGTACGGGGAGGGGTGTGCCTGCGAGTCGGGAGGTGCTGGATTAAGGGGGGTAGTGCCTCTCGGCAACGTGGGCTCACCTGGGCGAGGGGACTTCTTTGGACGTGGGGGTCCCCGGGGTGTGTGGCCGAGGCGCTGGGGCGGGGCCGCTGTGGGGGTGCCTGGGGGAGCTCGCGCAGGGGGGCGCTGGCTGGTCTCTGTCCTGGGGGGTGGGGTCGCTGGCCTCCTGGTGCCTGGGGCCCGGGGGCAGATGTTGGCCCCGCTGGGGGGGTGGGAGTTGAGCCGGTCCGGGGGTCTGGGCTCACCGCGCCGGCCGCCGGGCGGCTTGCCCTCCCTTGATCGTCCCTCCGGGGGTGGATGCCTGGCTTTCCTGGGGCTCACTGACCTCGGGGCTGGGAGTTGGTGGCGCTGCCTTGCCTGCTCGGGGTCCTCGGGGGGAGAGCTGCTGCGACTGGCCCTCCGCTCGTATGTTTCCTGACAAACCACTCACATGCACACACTTATTTTGCGCGCGTTCTCATATATACTGTAGGCACATAGACATACATATACAAGTGTCTCTCCTTTAACAGGTGCAGGAACCAGACTCATGTTGAGACATCTCCGGTGGAGAAGCAGCTTGTCTTTTGTTTGTTTTAGTTGTCGTTTTTTTTTTTTTTTTTGTCTGTTCCCCTCCCTTTTCTTTCCCCCCCTTCACACACTTCCTTTCCCTCTTCCCCATCCTGTTGGGTCTTCCATGGGTAAAACAATTGAAATAAAGTATTAAAAGTTATTACAGGAGGAGTTTACAACAATATACAGTGCAAAGTTAGGTACTGTATAGGCTCCTCTTGGCAAAGTAAATCTGTTTTGGCACAGTAAGGGTGACAAATCCTTGATCTGTTTGCCTAGCTGCCTGACAGGACAAGAAAAAAAAAAAAGGGAAAAAGAAAAAAAAAGAAAAGGGAGGGAAAAAAGAAAGGGAAGAAAAAAAACATATTTGGACATACAGTATGAATACTTAATATCAATGTTAAAAATACTGGGAGATTCATGTAATACAACTAAACAATTAAAAATGAATTAAAGACTTTTTTCAAATTTTCTGTAAAATTTACTTCTAAACAAATAGTGAGGAATAAATTAGGACACCCCCCACCATCTTTTTTAGGACACCCCACATTTATTCCCACTTACAATGGCTAAAATAAATGTTAAAAAAAAATGCAAATAAAAACAAAAACAAGGTTAGACATAGATATGTGAACATTTCTTAATAAAGAACTGAATATTTAATGGGGTGTCCTAAATTTTTACATGACTGTAAGTGCAATCCATTATTAAAAACATAGCTATTACACACTTTTAAACTGAGATTCTGTATTCTGTAAAATCTGGAATTTCTATGTATACAGTGTGGTATTTTTTTTTCCCTTGAAGTATTAAACATGACATTGAATATCAATTTTTTTAAGGTATTATCAAAGTAAAAAAAAAATCCCAGTATTATGACAATGCTAATGTTCACAACATCGTGGCATCGAGCAATAGTTAAAACCTTCTGTCCCTTATTTGGCTGTGAGAACGCTGGCAATACTTGTGACTGAAAAGGGTTTATGAGCTAAGATGAGCAACAGTACAACTGACAGACACACACACGAGCTCTGGGCTCTCCCATGATGTATGCTGTTCATTTGACGAAACCCAGGGCGCCCTCTGTGCTCTGGTTAACATTATCTAGCATAAACATTACAATTAATGAGCCACTAGAACAGTTCAAACAAAACGCCTCCTACCCCACCCTCCCTATAACAAATTTAGTGCCATTTTTCACACGATCGATTGCATCCCATCCCTCACCTAGAGGCTAAGGCTGTAGCTCAGTGATAAATGAACCCAGCTGCACCTCCACCCCCTCTCACAGTCCTCGGCTCCAACGCTTTGCCATGTGGATCCTTTCCTGCTTCCTCTGGCTTCCACAGTGGAAATGCGAAAAGCTATGCAGTGCATGCTTGTGTTTAGCCAGCAACTTTTTTTTTTTTGTACAAATCCTGCACATCTTTAACTTGGGGACGTTCCAGAGAACAGGCAGCACACGACTCATTAGCAATCACATACCTGCAGAACCACAAGCTGCACTGACAGCCGCAACATTTCAGAGCTACGCTGAATTCAAATGATCCGTGCAATTTTAAACTCTTCAGCAGAGGGAAGAACATTTAAATCGCTGGCATCAGGCATGCCGGAGTGCATGTTTTCCTGCTGGTTTTTCAGGAGCTGTTACCCACAGCTGGGCTGATGTGAGCCAAATGCATCAATATTGTCTTAGAACAACCAAATGGGAACTCCTCCAGTACCCCCAACCCCCAAACTGACCTCTGAGAGGGTTCAACAGGAACTCACTGCAGCTAATCAGGAAAGCATGTTGCCTTTAATTCATCCATCCACATCCACTCCCCTTTATTCCTCCACCCTGTCTATATACACTGCTGCCAAACTCATGAGAATTAGGCACCCCTTATCCTCAAGACTCCTACAGATTTGTAGAAAATCTGCTTTTAAAATTATTAAAATTGCAGATGACTTACCTGTAAGTCTAAATATATTAATGTTTTGATCAATGTAATCAGCGGGCAATTTATTGTTTTTTAAGAAGGAGGCTGGTGGTGGTGGTGGGGGGGGGGGGGAGGTATTCTCAAATTTAGCTTTAAGTACAAGCCCACAAACATAAATTAAGAAACAAATTTGCAAGAGTAAAGGTGCAAAAATATGAAAAAAGATGCTAGCTCACAATTTGAAAAGTCACAATTTTATAAGACAAAAATTGAAAATGTATGGGGAAAAGTTGCAAGTTTAAGAGAAGAGAGTAGCAAATTTGTGAGGGAAAAAGTTGCCAACTAATGAGAAAAACACAAATGTAGGAGAAAAAGTTCCAAATCTACAAGAAAAAGACTCATATTTATGAGGAAAAAAGTTGCAAATTTACTTGCAAAAAATAGCAAATTTTTGATGAAAAAGGTTGCCAAATCATGAGAAAAATGTTACAAATTTCTTCGTAAAAATGTCATTTTATGAGGAAAAAATAACAAATTTACGAGGGTTTATAAATGTATGAAAAAAGCAATACACATATCTGAAAGCAAAAGTGGAAATTTATGAGAAAGAAGCTGCAAATTTACCAGACTTGTAAACTACTTTTTTCTTTAACATTCATAACCTTTTCCTGGCAAATTTGTAACTTTTCTAATAAAATTCGTATTACTTGTAAATTTGGCCCTTTGTGATACATTTGTTACCCTTTACAAATTTAAACCTATATACTTGTAAATTTAAATGTTTAACATTAAATTAACAATTTTTTTCTTATAAGTTTTCTATATTTTTCTTGTACATTTGCAACCATACTCTGACATACTGTGTTGTTTTTTTTTGTTTTTTTTTTGACTATCCTTGCATTCTTTATGGGGATGGAGGGATGGCAGGTTAACAAAGGAGATGGTTTTTGGTCATTTTGCGAACAAGAGGGATGGCATCATAATCTAAAAGATAACCTGCAAATAACTGTATTTATCATATATGAGTGCTATTGATATTCTTTCAGTCTGCCTGGTATAATGATGAGACCAGTTGTCTAAAGCAGTGGTCCCCAACATTGGTTTTCCATCAGGACTGTCCTGAGTGACTTCCCAGGATGTTGAGGGTGGAATCCTGGCCTTCAGTAAACTGAACCACTTGTGACGGAGCCTGCCTGCCTCTCCACTGGTCATACATAGATTCTCTCAGCAGTCTAGCCAGCTCCAAGCATGGAGCCGACCTGGCTGTGTGGCCAAAGAGTCACAGGTGGGCCGAGTAAATTATGCAGGCGACAGGTGGTTGTTTGGTCGTCTGGAGCAGGGTGACACTGGAGATGACATCGAGCCACAGGGTCCCTCATGGGCACTTAAAGAGTTGAAGGCATACAGGCATTGCTCTTGCCATACAGCAAGATGGATAGTGCTGAGCTGCTGCAGAGTCTTTTTATTTTTTTTATTTAACATGTATTTAACCAGGAAGTCCTTGAGATTGCCATCTCTTTTTTGAGGGAGGCCTGGCCAAGATGGCACACCAGTACATAAAACAATAGGACAACAAAAGTCAGCACATCTAAAACAATATAAAACAATTAAAATAATAAAAATAAATAGGTAAAAACATTACAAAAAAAAAAATCAGCTCAGGAAAAGCATTTAAAATCCTTTGTAATATATATCTCCTTATCAAGGTTTTGTATTTGTTTGGTTCAGTCTGTTCATTTAATTGTAATGTTTTCTGAAGATCATTCCAAGACCAAAGAGCATGATAAGAAAATGCTGTTTGTCCAAGTTCACTGCACACTCGAGAAATATTATACAGCAGCCACTTAGAGGAATGAGAGTTATAGCAGTTGTTTATAGGAAGTAAAAGATTACAGAGACATGATGGCAAATTTCCCAGTATGGCTTTGCAGATAAAAATGAACCAGTGCTGTTTTCTCCTTATGCTGAGAGAAGGCCAGGAGTCTAGACTGTAAAGAACACAGTGATGTTTACGAGACACTGAGTAGGTTATGAACCATAAAGTACTGTGATAAACAGAATCCAAGCATCGCAAAATAGAGGCAGCTGCATGCATGTACGTATATAATGTGTCCATAATCCAAAACACTTAAAAAAGTAGTCTACACCCGAATTTTCTTAGCATCAAAATTAAAGCATGCCCTATTCCAGTAGTAAAAACCCAGCCTAACCTTAAGTTTTTTCATGTGTACTTTAAATGACAGCTTATCGTCCACTCAGATTCCCAGGTACTTGTAGGATGATACCTGTTCAATTGTCTCCCTCCCGACAGAGAAGATTGACATGTCAGAGTGCTGTAACCGAGCTCTGGAAAAACGCATATACATTTAGGGGTTTTTTTGCATTAAGAATGAGTGTTAAGTTACTTAAAGGACTCTGCAGCTGTTCAAAGGTTGTCTGCAGCTCTTCCAACAGCTTGTTGCAAGGAGGGCACAACTAATCTTAGTGTGGAGGGAGAGACGGCTGTTGGACCAAAGGTTGGCACAGCCAATGAAGGTCTGAATGTATAAATGAACTTCAACCGTGCTGCAGAAAAACTACCACCCACCTATGTGAGTTTTGGAAAGTAATTCATGCCTAAAAGATCTTGTGAAGTGGAGCTCAGTGTGAATCGTCGGGGTGGAATAGAATCATGAATAGGATTCCTCATAAGAGCACCCATTTGCAAATCAGGTGTGGTCTCAAGCACACCTGATGTAACCAGTCAAGGGCTACATTAGTTTCATCAGCTCTGCTTGAGATAGAACATCCCAGATACCCGGACTGTTGACTGTGATGCTTGATTGCATGTCAGAAACATGGCTAAGTCAAGAGTATTGTCCAAAAAGTGCAGAGAAGAGATCATTGCCTTGCACGAACAAGGAAAAGGATACAAAAATATAGCAAAGGCACTGAATGTTCCGAGAGATACAGTTGGAAGCAAAGTTTGCAAGTTTAAAGATAAAGGAACAGTGGTTACACTACCAGGACTTGGCTGAAAGAGGAAGCTATCAACGGTTGCCACCACAGTCCTGAGGAGGCAGGTCGTCAAAAACCCTCGACTGACTGCAAAAGACCTGCAGCAAGATTTGGTGGCAGCAGGCACTGAGGTTTCAGTTTCCATAGTAAGGTGCACACTAAACACTAAAGGCACTTTTCCATGGGCCCCGGTCAGCCTCGGCCCGAGAACACGACTCGGGTCGGCACAGCTCCATGGTCCCTCGATTGCTTTTCAACAGTACTGCAGCCCGGCCACGGCTGGGTGGGATTTCTTAACAGCAAGGCGGCGCTTCACTCTCGTGACGTGAAGCACGCAACCCAAACAAACATAACATGGCTGCTCTACAAGGCGACTCCTCGGTTTGTGGCTTTTTTCGCCGTAAATACCAAAAAGCACCGCCAGATAAGGGTACGGGCAGCGAGACTAAACACTCTGGAATAGTTCTGCAGCTTCTGGGAGAGCCGAAGACATGAGGATACAAACTAGGTAAGCTAATGGTTGCTAATGCTAGTTTGCTGTAAGTACGTCGTGCTACACTGTAATGTCTGCAAGTTAGGTACTAAAATATGTATGCTGTGTGTGTGTGTTTCAGATGGCTCTGTTGTTGAGAAATTACCTCTTCAAATGGTCGTTCTGGCTCAGCAACGCCTCTCACTGTCATCAGCCTGGCACTAATGACTGCACAGCTTCACCAAGCTTAAGAATTTCTGTAGAAACGTTCATTTCCTGTACAATAAATTACTCTGCTCTGTGTGAAAATCATGGAGAGACTGTACCTGCTTCTGCAGCAGTCTGAGGTGTGGTCATAGAAAAAATTGATCAGCTGACACAACTTGATCGCCAGTTTAATAACTATATTAGCCACAAAATATCTATTCAAAAAGTAAACAGTACTGAGTTACGTATAAGATATATTTTATAGTTATGATGTATTATAGGCCAAAACAAACTTGATCTAGGATTAAAGGCAATTATGTAAAATAGTTAAAAATAGGTAATGTTAATGAAGGCCTGTCTTTCTCTGTTTTTTTTTTTTTTTTCGGGGGGGGGGGGGTTATTGCCTTCCCTCACTGATATCCTTGCTTTGTAATCCAGTATATGTATACATATATATTTTTTTCACCCTATTTATCCTTTTTGGAGACTGATGTGATACTTGGAAGATCAGTATGTGTAATACCATCTTGTATAAAGTCAATAAAAACTTTAATTACAAAAAGGCAATTAAAATAATGCAGTCATAAGGTCACAAGGAAAATAATTGATTTCATCGATACATGTACTGTAGAAATGTATATTCTCTGCATCAACAATGTACTATACATGCATTCATGTAGTATTGCACTGGGAATTGCACTGACAATAAACCTGTGAATTTTTGGCAGATGTCTCTTTTTTATATATCTGAAGGTTACCACCATGTGGCACAAATTAAACACTGAAAGATTGGCAAAGCTAAGAACAATCCAGCATTTTGAGAAATCACTTTTGGTTGGGTGTAAGTCTCATCAAAATTATGAGCCATATTGGGTTGGAGGTAAAGCCTGCAGGGTCTTTGCCCTCCATGGCACATGATTAGACACCCCTGCCCAAAACCCATTATGATGAAGAGCAGATGCTAATATGACCCAGAATTCCTCCATATACATCCAACAATACAGTGTTCAGTTAATAAAATTATTGTGTTGGTTACTTTTTTCTTAAAAATGAGCCATTATTTTCAAGGTCACAGATAAATCCTTTGTACAGTTGACTCTTTTCCCAACGGTGTCTTAACAGACAAAATGGAAAATCATGATGCAAACACTTAAGTCACTAAATTCTTTATTACAATCAGCAGCAAATTCCAGATTATTCAGAATGTGCAAAATTCAAACTGTAAAAAAGAATAAAGTTTGAATGGGTCACACACGGCTGCCACGCTCCCTCACTGAGAAGCAACCGGATCGGCCCCTGGTCCTGGTCCAGCAGATCTTCAGCCTGCATCTCTGTAAATAGTGAGGCAAGGTCCAGTTGGGGTGATAGTTTCCCTCTTGCCTACACAAAAGACAAATGGGTGGTGGTTAGTTAAAGCAAGTTTAACACATATTTGGGAAATACACTTGTTGCTAAAAGCCAGTGGTGGAATGTGAATTAATGAATGAATCTTAATTTCGGGTTGATTAAAGGTAAAGATTAAAAGAAAATAGAATAATATAACAAAGGGGAAAAAATTTAACAAGGTCAAATTAAACAATAACTCCTCTGATTCTACAGTTCAACATAGGTTATCTGAAATGGGTGATGGCTGAAGCCGCAGCTTATATTGCCCACCATATTTCATCCAAGTATTCAAAAGAAAAACAAAACAGGAGCGATTACAATTTGAATGTGACAATAAAGTACTTCGTTGTTGTATTTAACCACAGTTTTCATGTAGCTGCGCTTTGGTAGATTTTTCAGGGGCTGCGTTACATTAAAAATCATTTGTTTTTACTGTGGCTTCAGCAATTAGAATGAATTAATAACGTTAACTGATGCTGTGAATCACCGAGTATGGACTCACTCAGTCAAAATCTGAAGTTTTTATCCAAAAACACAAACCAGGACTTTAATCAGGATTAACATATTTCCTCGTTTTGCTCTCACAAGCAAATATTTAGGAGAAAACATGCGCGATTCACCAGTTAGCACTAGCAAAAACGTTAGCTAAAAAACGTTAGCCATCACAGAACAGCACACAATTTAATGCCCAGGACCAAAGTGGAATAAAAAACGCAAAGCAGGACTTTAACCAGGATTAACATATTTCATCGTTTTGCTCTCACAAGCGAATATTTAGGAGAAAACATGCGCGATTCACCAGTTGGTACTTGCTAGCTAGCAAATTAAAAACGTTAGCTTTAAAACGTTAGCCAGCACAGAACAGCACTGTAATGGCTCAAAAAAAGTGACCGTACCACCAATAGGATAAATAAGCAAGCAGATGCACATTATTACAAATCACTCACCATATAGATGGTTTTCGTCTACAGCTGGTCCATTCTCCGGTTTCTGTGCAGCCATAGGTCCGGGTCACTCCTCACTGTGGATCTGCCACAAAGCAGAGAAAACTCCGCACCTCTTCATTGGACCACGGTGTAGAGTGCCGCAAAACCTACAACGCTGTCTGTATTAATATCATATTCACTCCGTGACCGACTTAGTCCATGACAATATTGCAAATGGCAGTTATCAGAAGACGGGGAAGACCGTCGCTATTATCGTGACGTTACGACCAGACCAATCAGCGGCGACTAGTCTGTTGACATCACATCACAGCCCCGGGCCGGCCGAGCCGGGGCCGTGAGCGACCCTGCCCTCGATCAGGTACGAAAATCGCGCCTGCTAACCGGTGCTGGGGCTCATGGAAAATGCACAAACACCGGGGCCCTGGTGCGGTGCTGGGGAAAGCAGGGCCCATGGAAAAGGCCTATAAAGGGCTCCATGCCTGAACTCCAAGATGTACACTGCTACTGGCCCAAAAACACAAGAAAAGTCGGCTCAGATATGCTCACAACTGTATAAATAAGCCAAAGAGGTTTGGGGATTCTGTTCTGTGGAGCAATGAAACAAAACTGGAACTTTTCAGGCCTATGGATCAGCAGTATGTCTGGAGGAGGAAGAATGAAGCGTACTCTGAAAAGAACACCCTGCCTAGAATGAAGCATGGTAGTAGCTAAGTGATGCTCTACTGCTTCACTTCTTTTGGCACTGGAAACCTTCAGCAT
Organism: Pholidichthys leucotaenia; assembly: GCA_020510985.1. NCBI lineage: Eukaryota > Metazoa > Chordata > Actinopteri > Cichliformes > Pholidichthyidae > Pholidichthys > Pholidichthys leucotaenia. The sequence continues at coordinate 164,494,549 of CM035838.1, read as the reverse complement.
GTGGAGGGCAAGATGGATTCAGTCAAGTATCAGGAAATCCTTGGAGAAAATGTCATGCCGTCTGTGACAAATCTGAAGCTTGGGTGTCATTAGACCTTCCAACAGGACAATGATGTACCACAAAGTCCACCAAGGTTTGGTTTCAGAAGAAGCCCTGGAAGATACTAGAGTGACCATCACAGTCACCTCATTTGAATTCCATTGAAACTCTCTGGTGGGATTTGAAAAAGGCAGTTGCAGCATGCAAACCCAAGAATATTAGTGAACTGGAGGCCTTTACCCAAGAGGAATGGGCTAAGATTTCTCAGGAATGCTGCCAGAAGCTAGTGCCTGGCGAAGCATCATGTTTGCAGCGGGTCATAACAGCAAAAGGGTGCTCTACTAAGTACTAAAGATACTTGCCGTGAAGGGGTCGAATAATTTTGAGACTGCAGTAGTCATTAAAAGTACCATTTTGGGTTGAATTTGGAGAAGCTACTTGCAATATTAGTTGTGTTGAGCTATTGTAGCTGCTGGTTTGTACATTTTGCCAATAAACCTAATTTGCAGTGGGGGGGGGGGGGTGAATGATTTTGACTGTAACTGTACTGCTGATCTCAAGTCACCATGTTTTTAAAATCACAGTTTGTCTTTGTACTTTGCAAGGTTTGGCTCAAAAAGTCCAGTGGCTTTCATCTGGTCACACATGTGACATAAAGCTATTTTTACTTAACAGCTGAACATATTTCAAAATTTTGAAAAATTCAAACAGCACCCAGCAAAAGCGTAGGAATCAATCATTTTTGTTCTGCGAGTTATCATTTAGTCCTTCATGCTAATGTCATGGCTGCTCCAAGCTGCTTCAAACTGGATGACTATGTTAATTGTGTCATTAGTGTTATTGAAGGGAAACAAGTACATAACACTGCTTCTGATCATATTTGAGTTGTTAACCTTGTTTCTGTTGCTTAAAACTCAGTTTCATTGGGAAACAGGAAAAAAAAAAGACCCTTCTAATACTTCCCAGGGAGGTCCTTTAAATCCAAGTAGCAGAGGCGGAAAGCAGAGCTGTTCTCAGCCCCTTCAGGCACCATGGGAAAGCCAGCCAAGTGAGCGCAGGTCAGGTCAAGCTTGTCTCCTCGCCTGACTGTCAGAATAACAGTACCTTCCCCTCTGGCTTCCAACACTGTCCATCAGAGCCAGGGCTGCTAAGAGCGGTGGCACAGAAGGGTGGAAAAGCAATTAAATCAAACATGGCTGAGTGGCTGTGGGACAAATGCCTCGTCAGCGTTTTTTCAGCTCAACCATACAACAGCAGTGGCGTTTTTTGTTTTTTTTTTTCTTTTTAATTTTTTTTAGAAGGGGTTGTGAAAGAAAGAGAATTGAGAGTGAAAAAGAAAACCATTCAGTAGAGAGCTTAGACATTTTGTGTCACTGGGTGACCAGTGCAGGAGCTGGTCAAGGAGACACTGGCCTAATTCAGAGGCTCTTTTTTTCCCCAGCGATGCCCCCCAAAAAACTCAGGGTCAGACACACACTCCAACCCCTGACCCCCCCACTTCAAGTCTCCTTGTAATTATATTTGCGCATCAACCCCCTGGCCACCCCCACCCAAAGACAATACAACAATTTGTCTTTTCAATTGTCTGTCAGTCACTCTCTTATGAGTCCTTTCAGGGGGCGTATATGGTTTCTTTTTCCATTTGTATTTATTTATTTATCTTGCTTGAAGAGGTGGGGGTTGTCTGGCCTCTAGAAGCAGGGAGTCTTTGTTTGGGTTGGTTTCACATGGATATAAGCCCACCTTCCTCGGACCCCCCCTCCTCCTCTGCTCTTTCTGCCGTCTCTTTGGCTCACACCCCATGGGCTTGTTTGGGGGCTGGAGCTGACCCCAGGGTCATTGTACATGACATTTCCAGAACTACTGACTAATCAATACAACATTTCTTCTTCCCATGGTCCACAATAGAGCTTTTTCTCCCTTTTTCTCCCTCCCGATCATTAGTCCACAGCAAAGCAAAACTTAACACTTAAACAAAACTACCAACAGTACACATTATATTTGGATAGTTTATCTTAGCTGGAGCCATATAGTGTAAATCAAGGGGATGGATGGGGGGACATGCCCCCCCCCCAACCTGGACAAAACGGAGAATTGCCCCCCAGTATCACCATCAACCTTTGGTATATCATGCTACATAGCAGAATAAAAGGCATTTTAAGCACCAATGCTAAAGGATACATGCAAAGCAAATATTGTTTTGCTGGAAATATGCAACTTTTCTTATAGATTTATAATTTTCTTCTCATAAATTTGCTACTTTTTTCTTTAATTTGCAACTTCTTTCACGTAAATTTGTAACTTTTCCGTCATGAATTTGCAAGTTTTTTCTTGTTAATTTGCAACTTTTTTCATGTAAATTTGTAACTTTTTCTCATTGATTTGCAACTTTTTTCATGTAAATTTGCAAGCTTTTTGTTATGAATTTGCAACTTTTTTCACATATATTTGCAACTTTTTTCTCATTGATTTGCAACTTTTTTCTCATTAATTTGCAACTTTTTCATGAAAGCTACAACTTTTTCTAATCAACAACTTTTGTCTCATTAATTTGCAACTTTTTCTCATTAATTTGCAGCTTTTTTCATGAATATCTGCAACTTTTTTCCTAGTTAATTTGCAGCTTTTTTCTCATTTGTTAGAAAAATACCCAATTCTTTGATTGAAAGATCCAAGAACAAGACGGAGATTTCTTCAATTTTACGATGAAACATTTATTTAGAAGTCACATGTAAAGCAAGCAGCGCTGGATCAGTTTGATGCTGTAATTAGCATTTTTTTCTCATTAATTTGCAATTTTTTTTCTTGTTAATTTGCAACTTTTTCTTGTAAATTTGCAACTGTGTTTGTTGTTAATTTGGAACTTTTCTGTCATGAATTTGCAACTTTTGTCTCATTCATTTGCAACTTTTTTGTCATGAATTTGCAACTTTTGTCTCATTAATTTGCAACTTTTTTCGATGTTTTTGTAAATTTGTAACTGTTTTCCTCACTTTTTTTTATGTAAATTTGTGACTTCTTCCTGTAAATTTGCAACTAAATTTTGGAATGTTCATGTGGATTTTAAGATTTGATTCTGTGTAATCGTTATTTTTTTATGTTTGTCTAGACAACAACCCCATTTTATTTTATTTAAGTCATATAGGCAGCACGGTGGCGGAGTGGTTAGCTCTGCAGCAGCACAACAACTCACCCTTGGCCAGGGGATCCTGAGTTCAATCCCAGCCCCCGACCAACAGTGATCTGTGTGGAGTTTGCATGTTCTCCCCGTGTCTGCGTGGGATTTCTCCGGTTTCCTCCCACATGCCAAAAACAGGCAAGTAAGGTTAACTGGCATCAAACTGGGGATTCTAAATTGTCCGACTGTGAGAGTGAATGGTTGTCTGTCTCTCTGTGTTGGCCCTGCGATGGGCTGGCGATCTGTCCAGGGTGTACCCTGCCTCTCGCCCAAAGATGCTGAGACAGGCTCCAGCCCCCCCACGACCCGAAAAGGATTAAACGCAAGAAGATGGATGGATGGATCAATTCTTGAAGTCTTGCATATTGCTCCCCCACCCCAAAAAAAAAAAAAAGCTATGGCCCTGACTACAATGATAGTGTCTCCTTCAATATTTACTCTTGAGAAAATGTTCTGTTTATTGTCCCTCCTACAGTGAAATGAAATAACCACCCATGGCTGTATGAAGTGTCATGAGTGTGCAACTAAAACAACAAACGGTTCTACTGGCTCTCTGCAGAGTGTGATAAAATAACACTCAGGCGGCGATGACAGAAGAAAAGGATGGAACATCAAAGAATAGTAGGAAAGCAGTTTCAGATTTACAGAAAGGACTTAGTGTGTTGTTTCAAAAGATGCAAATGAGCACAAATTCATGCTGCTTAACAAAAATAAAGGCAAAAATACAGTAGCTAGCGTGCTGTGTTCCAAAAGCACTTAAGGATCTCCTGGGTGCTTGTTAGCCTTGAGTAGTGGCAGTGAACCTGAAGCAGGTAGTCATGCTGTTATGGATCAGATGTTATGGATGCGAACACATCAACACCTGAGACAGCTCTTCCTCTACTAGCAAAATGATGTCCCTGGTGCCAGTGTTGCAGCAGTACCAGAGACTTGAATTGCTGGACAGCATAGCAGTCTTACTCCAGAACATGTATATCTGATTCTTCTGAAAAAAAAACAAAACCCTAGATATTACTGCAACTGGACAATAATCCTACACACCAAGGACCAGATTTACTATTATCCAGAAATAATGGGTACTAAATTGAGCACACAGACTGGAAAACTGCATTTCCTTAGTGGGTGTTTTGGACATAATTTACTAAGAAAATTAGAAAAGCACTCAGAGAGTGCATACCTCTGCCAAGGGTCCTTCCGTCCCTCATGGATCACCTCCTAAATGCAATGGGTTTGTGTGTAGAAGCCACTTCTGGTGAAAACTGCATCAAAGTCTGTCCATTAGTGTTGTTGCTAACACACTGTGGGAAGATAAGAGCCTTGGCTGTGGTGTGCATTCTCAGATCATCACCAAAATGTAATGGTTTCTTTTCTAGCCCAAGGAGCACCTCTGGTGAAAATTTAATTTAAATCCATCCAGTAGTTTTTGTGTAATCCTGCTGCACAAATACAAACAAAGCCCTTGGTGGAGGTGTGCACTCTTAGATCATCACCAAACTCTAATCATCTGTTCACCGTGCCCTTACACACCTTTCCTTAAAATTTCATCAAAATCTGTTCACACCTTTTTGAGTAATGTTGCTAATAGACAGACAAAAACAAACCAACAAACCAATACTGGCAAAAACATATCCTCCTTGGCGGAGGTAAAAATATCACGTTTGGTGACAGGTGGAAACAAGTGGAGGTGAGAGCATTAAATGAGGATTTATCATGTTTCATTGCATACAGAAGTACCATAGACCCACATAAACCAAAGAGCAATGCTTTCTGAAGGACAAGAAGGGTAACTATTGAAATTCAATTCATAAGAGACAATGGCAAGACATAAGAAGGAAAACAAAGTAAAACTGGCTTTTAATTACACACCAGGAAACAGTGTGATGTGAGGGGAGTGTAGCAATGGTTAAGATTCCTGTAATATTAAGCTCCTTTCAGACTACCCCGGCAATCCAGTAAGATCCAGGTTCTCGCCGTTGTCAGAATAGGATTACCCACGCTACTTGACCTGGAGTACTTGACTCTGCAGGCGACGTGGGTCATTGCCCACCTCACCTCAGCTCAACTGACATTTGAATAGGACAAAGTGTTACAGCCCAGCGACAGAGGAAATTAATCTGAAGGCTATCAGACAATCATTATTCTAACAGATTACTATATTAATTTTGAAGCATCATAACTGTGTGTTCCACAATTACACAAATATCACAGCTGCAGAGCATGAAAAGTTTCTTTTAAGACCATTGTGTTTCAGACAATCCCAATCTGCAGCAGCTGCTGTGGAGCCGAGACCAGTCTATCTTGGAAGGAAAGTTGTGGGAGACTCATCAGTTTTGTTATGTATTGACAGCTAAGAATGTCCTTACAGGCTACCGTAGTACCCAGCCCCTCTCCTACATTACCTGTGTAAGATACATGTGTGGTTGCTCCTGTTCATAAAATGCACCATACAGTTCTATGCCAATACTCTGGTCTGTTCTTTATAAGTTATTACCCTCATACTTGAGTGAGTATACAACAAAACTGACGACAAGGTGGAAAGTCCTCACGTCGTGTTTGTTGATTTCTTGACAGAGAAAATACGCTGTGTGTCTTCTTGACGATTGCTAATTGCTAACTGTTAGCCCAGGTTGTGTGCGGCTACATGCATGTGTGGATGCTTGGAGCACAGACAGAGTGGCTGCTGCGGGGGAGGAAAGGAGCCTCTGCAGTGGAAAAGGACTGCTGAAAGAAGATGTGGGACAGTAAGGAAAAGTTACTATTGAATAATGGCTGGTCTTGTTGGAAATATTGGACCATTTGATGAGAATGCTGAACAGTGGAGTTCATACACGGAAAGATTTGAGTATTTTGTACATGCAAATGGAATCAAATCTGACGTTTTGGTGCCAACTTTCCTGGGTCTCATGGGAGGGAAGACCTTCAATTTATTACACAGCCTGGTACAACCTTGAAAACCTGGAGATAAATCCTGCAATGAGACTGTGCAAATACTAGGAAATCACTACTCACCAAAACCTTTGATCATTGCAGAGCGGTTTAGATTTCACAAGAAAAATCAAGCAGAAGGTGAATCTATTTCCCAGTTTATGGCTGTATTCAAACAGTTATCTGAACATTGTGACTATGGTCATTCATTAAGTGACACCATACATGACAGACTAGTGTGTGGTCTTTGTAGTGAGGCTATACAGAAACAGTTACTTAGTGAGGCAAATCCATCACTAGAAAAGGCCATAGAAATTTGACTCTGTTAGCATCAGCACCGGATCACTCCAGGGCTGTGTACTTTCCCCCCTGCTCTTCTCCCTGTACATCAACTCCTGCACCCCCAGCCACCAGTCTGTCAAGCTGATCAAGTTTGCAGACGACACCACCCTCATCGGGCTCATCTCCAACGGCGACGAGTCCGTCTACAGGAGAGAGGTGGCCCAGCTGGCGTCCTGGTGCAGCCACAACAACCTGCAGCTGAACGCTCTGAAGACAGTGGAGATGATCGTGGACTTCAGAAAAGTCACAGCCCTTCTGCCCCCCCTTACCCTCACAGACTCTCCCATCACCACTGCGGATTCCTTCCGCTTCCTGGGCACCACCATCATCCGGGACCTCAAGTGGGAGCCGACCATCAGCTCCCTCATCAAAAAGGCCCAGCAGAGGATATTCTTCCTGCAGCAGCTGAGGAAGCTCAAGCTACCCACCAAGATGTTGGTGCAGTTCTACACGGCCATCATCGAGTCCATCCTCACCACCTCCATCACCGTGTGCTACGCAGGAGCCACCGCCAGGGACAGACTAAGACTGCAGCGCGTTGTGCGCGCTGCTGAGAAGGTGATCGGCTGCGAGCTCCCATCCCTCAAGGACCTGTACATCTCCAGGACCCGGAGGCGTGCAGGTCGGGTCATAGCTGACCCTTCACACCCTGGACACGCACTGTTTGCCCCCCTCCCCTCAGGTAGAAGACTTCGGTCCATTCAGACTAAAACCTCCCGCTACATGAACAGCTTCTTCCCCTCTGCCATCAGACTGCTGAACACTAAGTGACTTATTAGACTCTCGTGCACCATGTACAGCAGCTCAACTGGACTCATGATAATTATCACTGTTTTCTTTTGCACTACCGACTGCACTATGTGGAACTCCACAATATCTGCTGCTTGTTAATATATTTTAAATTGCATAGATTAGTATTACTCATTCATATTCTACATTTTATTGCATGCATAGTTTTTTATTTTTATCTTTAGTGCTACTCCATGTTTAATGTTGCAGCATTGCACCGAGACAAATTCCTAGTTTGTGTACTACATGAACAATGGCAATAAATCTGATTCTGATTCTGATTCTGATTCTGTATGGAGATGGCTGCTCATGAAGTGAAATAATTAAGTGCTTCAACCAATGTCCGTAAGCTGTTTGCTGAAAATAAGAGCAAAATGTGGAGCAAGCCATACTACCAGTGTGGAAAGGCCGGACACCAAGCAGCACAATGCTGGTGTAAAGACTTGGACTGCAGACAGTGTGGGAAGAAAGGCCACATTGAACGAGCATGCAAAGATAAAAAGAAACAAGCACTCAAGCAGATAAAGAAACATGGCAACAAAATTGAACATGAAGAAAATGGAAAGAATGATTGTGATGTGGACATTGTTCATGTCTTATCTGTTACTGACTATGATGATGGATACTGGGTAAGGCCACTGTTCGAGAACAAAGCAGTGTGAATGCAAGTTGACACTGGTACATGTGTGTCCATGGTATCAGAAGTCATATACCAGGAGAAACTAAGTCATCATATGCTGAAAAAGACTAAACTGAAATTAAGGACTTACACTGGTGAACCAGTTCCCATGTTAGGAGTCGTGGATGTGACAGTGGAACACAACAAACAAAAAGGGACTCTTCCTCTGTACGTCATTGCAGGAAATTGTCCAGTCTTACTCAAGTGTGAGTGGCTAAACAAGCTGAAACTGAACTGGCAAGAAGTGTTCTTGCTTAAAGACAGAGAGAGAAACTCACTGCAGGAGATCTTATAAAGGTACTCCGAAGTTTTCATTGACAAACTTGGCAGCATGAAGGACATTACAGTGAAGCTGATGGTGAAACCAGGAAGTACACCCAAGTGTTCGAAGACTAGATCTGTTCCTTATGCCATCAGACCTAAAGTAGAGGTAAAGCTGGACAGATTGGTGGAAAGTAGAGTATTGGAACCTGTCACCACAAGTGAATGGGTGACACCAATTTTTCCTGTCATGAAAAAGGATGGTACTCCAAGAATTTGCAGTGACTGTAAACCCTGTCTTGACTGTAGAGCAATACCATTGCCTCTTATTGATGATCTCTTTACAGGTCTTGCTGGAGGTCGGAAATTCAGTAAGATAGATTTATGTCAGGCATATCTACAGATGCACATGGCTCCTGAGTCAAAAGAACTGCCAACCATTGTAACGCACAAGGGTCTATATAGATACCAAAGGCTTTCTTTTGGGATTACTTCAGCCCCTGCTCTTTTCCAGAGAGTGATGGACCAAATTCTAAGTGGGTTACAAGGGGTCCAATGTTACTTAGACAACCTGCTTGTCACAGGATCAGATGAGCAATCACATCTGAAGAACTTGGATGCCACATTACAATGACTGGAGAAGTACAGATGGAGAGTCCGAAAAGACAAGTGTGATATCTTCAAACCTTCTGTTAAATATTTGGGACACATGATAGACAGCAAGGGACTCCACAAAGCACCATCAAAGGTAAAGGTACAGTGGATGCACCATCCCCAACAAATATGAGTCAGTTGAGATCATTCCTTGGCTTACTGACATAATATGCTAGTTTGTGCCTAACCTTGCTATCAAGCTAAAGCCACTACATGAGCTGCTGAACAAATCTAAAGCGTGGAAGTGGACTGACAAATGTGAAAAAGCATTTGAGGAGGTTAAAATGGCTCTTTCTCAGTTTGAGTTCCTGACACATTTCGACCCCAAACTTCCACTTCACTTGTGATGCCTCACCTTCTGGGGTGGGTGCGGTTGTATCGCATTATCATGCCATCAGATGAAGAGGGGCTTATCACCTTCGTATCATGAACATTGAGTAAAGCAGAAAGTAATTATGCACAGATTTAGCTTGAAGCACTGTTGACTGTATTTGGAGTGAAGACATTTCATCACTATCTTTTTGACAGGAAATTCACACTGCTAACTGACCATCGACCTCTGACCACTATCTTTGGCCCTCAAACAGGGATCCCTTTGTTTGCAGCTAGTCGTATGCAATGATGGGCTCTGCTAATGTCAGCTCACCAGTATGACATCAAGTACAGGAGATCGGAACAGCATGGGAATGCTGATGGACTTTCAAGGCTCCCATTGCCAGTAAAAACATGCTGAGCCAACACAGGGAGAAATTTTCTATTTTCAGGAAGTTTGTCTTGCTCTGGTGACTGTAACAGATATGAAGAAGTACACAAGGATGTATCCTTTCATATCTGAAGTTATGGACATTATCACTCGTGGAAGGAGAGGAGAAAAACCCAGCCACAGGGGGTGCACAAGCCAGTGTACTCTTAGTGCCGGTCCCAAGCCCGGGTAAATGGGAAGGGTTGTGCCAGGAAGGGCATCCAATGTAAAACCTTTGCCATCTCAAACATGCGGATCATAACTAATGAGACCTTCATACCGGATCGGTCGAGGCCCGGGTTAACAACGACCACCACCGGTGCGGTGCCAGTGAAGATTGGGTTACTGCTGGTTGAACATCAAGGAGGAGGAGAGGGGGAAGGCATGTTAGGAGAGAGAGAGAGAAAAGGAAAGGTAGAAGTGTGGAGGTGAGAGTAGGGATGTTAAATGTAGGGACTATGACTGGTAAAAGCAGAGAGTTGGCTTATATGATCAAGAGAAGAAAGATAGATGTATTGTGTGTTCAAGAAACCAGATGGAAGGGAAGCAAGGCTGGGAGCATTGGGGGTGGATTTAAACTGTTCTACCATGGTGTAGATGGAAAGAGAAATGGAATAGGAGTAATCTTGAAGGAAAAGTATGTGAAGAATGTTCAGGAGGTAAAGAGGGAGTCACAGAATCATGAGTTTGAAGCTAGAAGTCAAAGGTGTGATGTTGAATGTTGTCAGTGTGTATACCCCACAAGTTGGATGACAGGTAGAAGAGAGAGAGGAATTCTGGAGTAAGTTGGATGAAGTGATAGAGAGTGTTCCCAGGGGGAGAGAGTGGTGATTAGAGCAGACTTTAATGGGCATGTAGGTGAAGGGAACAGAGGTGATGAAGAGGTCCTGGGTAGGTATGGGCTTAAGGAGAGAAATGTCGAAGGACAGATAGATGTGGGTTTTGCCAAAAAGGATGGAAATGGCTGTGGTGAACACATACTTTGAAAGAAGAACATAGATTGACTTACAAGAGTGGGGGAAGGTGCACAAAGGTGGACTACATCTTATGCAGAAGGAGAAATCTCAAAGCGATAGGTGACTGCAAGGTGACGGCAGGGGAGAATGTAGCTAGATAGCATTGGATGGTAGTCTGTAAGATGACTTTGCAAAGCAAGAAGAGGAACACAGTGAAGGCAGAGCCAAAGATTAAGTGGGGGAAGTTACAGAAGGAAGAAGGTCGCCCAGAGTTCAGGAAGGAGTTGATACAGGCTCTGGGTGGTTGGGAAGAATTACCAGATGACTGGGAAAGTACAGTAAAAGTATTGAGGGAAACTGGTAGAAAGGTATGTGGTGTATCCAGTGGATAGAGGAAGGAAGACAAGGAGACTTGGTGGTGAAATGAGGAGATACAGGAAAGTATTCAAAGGAAGAGGTTAGCAAAGATGAAGTGGGATAGTCAGGGAGATGAAGAAAGTAGACAAGAATATTTGGAACCTAGGCACATGGCAAAGAGAGGGGTGGCCAAGGAAATGGAAAAGGCATATATGCCATATTTCCACTATCATAGTTCTGCTCGACTCTTTTCGTTTCGTTACTACTCTTTTCTCCCGCGGTTGCACATCCATTACAACCGTATAAAGCCGTGTATTGCTGGGGGTGGGCGGGATTGAGGCGGCGCCACACTCTGCTGACGTAAAGCACGCGACCGAATCCTCCACAACAAAGAAAAAAATGGCGGATTACGAGCGGAGGATTTCCACGGTGGTCACTATTCTTCTGTGGGTTTTTAACACAATGAATGTCTTTAACGAGACAAGAGAATTTTTCAGGAGAAGACGACGTGGATTGAGACAACACACGTTGGAGCAGGAGAGGAGAATAGCGGTTGCCCAGGAGGAATCTGAAGCAGCTGCATATGAAGCTGCATATTAATTGACCTTGGAATTATATGTGGAAACTTGTTATACTTCCAGTTAACTGTAACTTAAAAAATAATTAAAAATATTATAAAAAAGCCAATCCAAATCTAGCCCCATTTTTTGTATTGTATTGTGTATCATTTGAGTATCATTTTCCAATCTATTGTTATTTATAAGGGTTATCTGTTCAGCGATGGCTAATTACACACTAAAACAACGTAGAAAATGACTGCAAAGAAAATGCTGCAGCTAGACAACTCATTTTTGGTTTGTTGAAATTGCCAATTGACCTTGGAATTATATGTGGAAACTGTCACGCCGCGCCGCTCATCAGCGGCGCCACCTGCACGCACACCTGCACATCATCAGCGGCGAGGAATATAAGCCGCCTCGCCCTGAGCTTCGGCCTGAAGCCGTCAGACTTCTCCACTCATCATCGTGAGTCAACCTTTCCTTCAGCACGACGCCTTTGGTAAGAAGCCCTTACCTCCTTTCTCTCCAGTCTGCTCCCCTGTGCACAGGTGGATTCCTCGGCGGCGGACAACGCCTCTCCCTCGCCATTCCTCGCTGCTGCACCGAGCCCTGCAGGTGGCTGTCTTCCGGGTTCCATCCTTGTGGTGCCAGTCATCTGTCCCTTGCAAGTAAGCTCCTCTCTCGCTTATTCTCCTCCTGTGTTGGTGTGTGCCCGTCACCCTGTGTCTTTGTGCTCTTTCCCATAGGGTTGCCGGCTGTACGGTCTCCTGCCTCTGTGCCCGAAGCAGACGCCGCCACCAATACATTTACATCCCGCAGACACACATCCATTCACCCCTGTTGCTAATAAACTATTTGAACTTCTCTGAGCCTGTGTGTGTGCGTCTCCTGAGCCGTGCGTTATGTCAGAAACTTGTTATACTTCCAGTTAACTTTAACTTACAGAATAATTAAAAATATTATAAAAAAGCCAATCCAAATCTAGGCCCATTTTTTGTATTGTGTATCATTTGAGTATCATTTTCCAATCTATTGTTATTTATAAGGGTTATCTGTTCAGCGATGGCTAATTACACACTAAAACAACGTAGAAAATGACTGCAAAGAAAATGCTGCAGCTAGACAACTCACTTTTGGTTTGTTGAAATTGCCAATTGACCTTGGAATTATATGTGGAAACTTGTTATACTTCCAGTTAACTTTAACTTACAAAATAATTAAAAATGTTAGAAAAAAGCCAATCCAAATCTAGGCCCATTTAGAAAATGACTGCAAAAAAAATGCTGCAGCTAGACAACTCACTTTTGGTTTGATGGAATTGCCAATGAACCTAGAAATTTCATGATGAAACTTTTTTTTAATCCTATTCAATACTGTGACATTGTCACACTGTCCAACACCAAATTATAATTTTCTCTTTCAAACCGAAGATCACTATGGATCTATTGAATCAGAATAGCATAGGTTTATCATATTCATGTCAACGTTTACAACATCGAAAATGTTATGTTTGGGTTTACATGTATGGGTATTTTCGCTTTATATTATACTAGACTGCTTATAATGAATTGGAATTCTCAGAATTTGGAATGCCGATAGAACATTCAATTCACATGTACTTACCTTTTACCTAATTCGACTTTTACCTTTATCAGTGTCTACTGCTGAATGTAAATTACACCTGTGCAACTGATTACAATTTTACTTAAAAACTGTACCCAATGTAGAGTAATGGATACAGCAGTGGTAATATTTATTAAATTTAACAATAACAATTACATTACCATTAAAAATCTTGACACCTTTATGCCTGAACAGCAGCATTAGGGTCATATGAGGCAATGGAATGTGTATGTAATTATTCGCCTTTATCATCCAGTCTTATAACAGACAAACCACACTTTTATCCAAAACACTAACATTTTATTACATTAGAAATATTCCTAAAACATGTTTACAAATGAGGAGCTTTCAGTACTTCGACCAGACTGCCAAAATGTCTTAGGAAGGCTCCATGGAAGGAAGCCGTCTCTGTCAGCTCATCCCTTCTTAATGCGGCTTCCTGCTCCTGGGCTAACTGCAGCATTTGATGGTGTCGTTCGTGCTGCTGTTGATGCTGTTCGAGCATCCTTTCACGCTGTTCGAGCATCCTTTCATGGATCCGCATCTCCTCAGCATGATTCTGGGCAATCACTGATACAAGGTCTGCGATGTTGTTGCACCTTTTCCTCTTGCCTATATGAAAGACAGAAGTCATTGTATTTAGATAACACTGGATCAAAACATGTCAGAAAAAATATTATGGAATTAAACTGTTGAAAGCCTGTGGTGGGATGCTTCGTTGCTGTATTTAAGCTCAACTGTCATGTTGCTGCCCCTCAGTAGAGTGGATTGTGCAACTTCTGGGGTGCTGCGGTTAGGCTAAATCCCCCCTTCATTTCGAAAAGGATTAATTGGAAAAAGTATTTTGATTTAATGGGTTATTTTTAAAAGAATTTCTTTGGACTGTGGCCTCATAAATCAGAATGGGTTAATAGTGTTAGCTGACGTGAAGAATTTCAATCAAGCATGTTGATTTGAAGTCGGTACATGTGCTCCTTTTTTTTTTTTTTTTGTGAAAATACTAAAGTATTTCCACCACCAACACACCTATAAAACTGGGCCAGGGTGGCTATGAACACCCCTGAATCTAGTATTTTTATAAAAGTACAAAGACATTTTAAATTCCTTATTATGCGTCTATAGAAAATAACAATCACATATAAAAACAACCGGGTGGTAATTTTCAGTTTGTTGTGCCTTACCAGCGCTTGACCGGGACATGCCGGATGGTGATGGACCTGGCGATGTGGCAGACAATGGTGTCAGCTCCGATTCGGGCGCCCCCCCCCCACCCTCGAGAGACGCTGGAGTGTCCGGGCGGTCCAGTGAGGCGGACCCCTGGGATGTGAAAACTGAGTATTCAAGGAAAAAACACACAATAAAGCTCACAAACAAAGTGCAACATGTACCGCAAACACAAAACTTTTTAACCAGAATACAATAAGCTTACTTCAGCGTTTTGTTCACGTGAATACTGAAATAAAAGCGTGATTCCGCAGCTTGATGCGAGGTAGCAGCAAGGTACGGAGGTAGCTAGCTATTAGCGGGCTAGCCTTCACCACTAACAATTGCCCACAATCAAACAACTTTCTTTATTGCTTAAATAAAGTGCGCTTTTGACCGAAAGGCGAGAAGACGGACAATAACAAAACAACACTCACCGTCACCGTTTTCCAATTACGTGGCGGTGTCGAGCCCAAATTCTCTGATATTGCTAGCAGGCCGATGTCCGTAGATCGCGTCCATCTGCTCGTACAACTTCCACTCCTTCCTACTCGCACCACTGCGTCCGTTGTGGTCCTTTATGGCCCGATAATTGCTCTTCATTTTTTTTAGTTTTTCACGACACTGTTTGGCAGTCCGGTTGTACCCTTGGGCTGTCATTTGGTCGGACGCCTCCTGGTATATTTTTTCATTGCGAGTTGCCCCGTCCAACTCGCTCTGGATGTGGTCGTCGGCTACCAAGGACAGAAAAGTCCACACCTCCTGGTTTGTCCATGGAATAAACTTGCGCGTGGACATCGTTATATGAGAACACAATTGTGAAGCCGGTCACCGCGGTTACTCACTGAAATTACAAATGGCGGTCGTGTAGCTTCAACAGAAAAAAGAAAACGGATGCTTTTTGTGACGTTACGCCATGACCAATCAGCGGTTAGCAGTCAATTGACGTCAAATCACACCTCGCTTTCGCGCAGTTATCCCCTGCCTCTTAACCGGCACGAAAATAGTATCGGTTAAAACGTGATGACTTTGGTGGAAATGGCGAGAAAGTGAATCAAGTAGAAACAAGTAAAGGCAAGGTGATACTAATGGAAATGGCCCTATAGAGTTTTTGCGTAGGCTTGTAAAATTCACGTGACTCGCGGGGGTAAACATAAACACGCCGTAGGTGCTGCCATCTTGGATGGCAAGAGCAGCAGTTGCACTGTGACAACCCAGGCGTTTGTACTGTTTAGTGATCAGAATGAGTGAGGAGAACACACAGTCACAGTCTGACATAATAACATCCCTATCATCCTCTTCAACAACTGACACTGTGTCTGTGATGTCTGTGTCAGATTCAGTGGAGTCATTGTCAGCAGTCATAACAGCAGACAAGTGTTTTTAATCTTGCTCCCGTGCGCTCCTCTGGTGTGCCGAAATGCCTCAGTTGAACGGAGGTGGCGGGTGTGGGGTAACAGCTGGAGCAATTAGCAGAACAATGACTGCCAGTAATCTGCTCAGCGGGGATGATTTGGGGGCAAACGATGAGACGATATCTTTCAAAGACAAAGGGGAGCAGGAGGAAAAGATATCGGAAAATGTGTCAGCGGAAAGGGATGTGGATGATGTGAAGTCTTCGCTGGTGAACGAGTCGGAAAACAACAGCAGCTCCTCGGACTCGGAGGTGAGTGAAGCGCGCTGCGTGTTTTTTTTTTTTTTTTTAAAGGCTCTCCACGGCGCGCCGCGTTAAAACGTACCTGATTTTATGCACATTTACAATAGTTTTCTCCCCTTTCATGTGTGCATTGTACTTTGTAGCAAGCAGAGAGGCGCCCCCAAACCAGAAAGTTTTTTTTTTTTTTGTTACTTATTGTACCTGTAGGTAGATTTGGTTTGCAGTCTGGTGACAAGCCACTGGCCGCTGCGTGCGCGAGCGCCCTAAACCTACATGTTTTTGGTATGCGGGAGGAAACCGGAGAAATCCCGGAGTAAACCCACGCAACATGGGGAGAACATGCAAACTCCACACAGCTCACTGTTGGTCGGGGGCTGGGATCGAGCCCACGGTCTCATGATCCCCGCGATCCCCCGGCCGACGGTAAACTGTGCTGCCACAGTGCTAAACGACTGCGCCACCGTGCAGCCCGTTATGAGAAAGCGAGAGATTATGTCAGTGAAGGTAATTATTCAAAAATCCAACTTTTTTTTTTTTTTTTTGCATTTCACACTGGCCATTTAATTCCTCGCTTATCCCCTTATCAGGGGGAACAACAGGAGTACACCATTTTGCCGAGTTTGTAGGTACACATGAGCTATGTGGTTTGTTTCACCCTGCTGCTGCTGTTGTTTCTTGCCATCCAATATGGCGGCACACTCTAACGGGCCAGTGCGGCACGCCCCCTGACGTCATATGCAAAAACTCAATAGTGAGTTGTATGAAAGGCTAAACCCTAAGGAATGAGAAAAGGAGTTGTATCAAATGGCTAGACAGAGAGATCGAGCTGGAAAGGATGTACAGCAGATTACACTGATTAAGGACAGAAATGGTAATGTACTAACAAGTGATGAGTGTGTGTTGAGAAGGTGGAAGGAGTACTTTGAAGAGCTGATGAATAAAGAAAAAGAGATAGAGCAA
Organism: Pholidichthys leucotaenia; assembly: GCA_020510985.1. Classification (NCBI taxonomy): domain Eukaryota; kingdom Metazoa; phylum Chordata; class Actinopteri; order Cichliformes; family Pholidichthyidae; genus Pholidichthys; species Pholidichthys leucotaenia. The sequence goes on along the minus strand of CM035838.1, from coordinate 164,477,623 downwards.
TGCAATTAATTGGTGTAATGCAAACTTGTACATTGTTGCTTTATGAACCACCATATTTCAAAAGGCATGTAATTATCATCTGGCCAACAAACTGAGAGATTAGTTCAGAGACGCATTAAATATAAGAAAGACAATGCATCAAAATGTTTTTGTTCCCATTTTCTCTCAGCAGGCAGCTTTTTGGGATGATTGAAAACTCAGAGGGACAACAGGAAGTAGCAGTAACTATTGCTTTCATTTTCCCCCACCAGTTACATCAACAACTAACAAATCTGAGAGATTAACGATAATAAAAAAAAAAGGCTCTGGCTAGGCTACTTGCAGGAGCGGGAATAGTAGGAATGGACAACTGTCATGTTTGAAAATGAACATACTGTATATAAACACTGTTCAGCTTCAGGTTACTTTATTTGTACCCATAGGTAGATTTGTTTTGCAGTCAGGTGACATCCATATTTACAAACCACAATTACATTCAACATGAACACAAACACAGGCACACATGAAGCTAACTATAAACACGATAAAAGTACTCAAGGCTCCACCAATCGGGGCATAGGACAAAGAGATGGGCTGCACGTTGGCGCAGTGGTTTAAGCACTGTGACAGCACAGTTTTACCCTCGGCCGGGGGACCGCGGGGATCGTGGGTTCGATCCCAGCCCCTGACCAACAGTGAGCTGTGTGGAGTTTGCATGTTCTCCCCGTGTTGCGCGGGTTTACTCTGGGATTTCTCTGGTTTCCTCCCGCATACCAAAAACATGTAGGTTTAGGGCGCTCGCGCACGCAGCGACCAGCAGCCGGTGGCTTGTCACCAAACTGCAAACCAAATCTACCTACGGGTACAAATAAGATAAGAGAAAAAACAAAGAGAATAGAGAGAAGGGTCATATTAAAAAGTTAAAGACTAGTCAAAGAGGTTAAAAACTCAAAAGTCTAAAACCCAATAAAAGATTTAGAACCCAAATAAAAAACCTACAAAAATAAGTAAATATAAAATAAAAATTAATAAATAGGTAACTGTGGCACATATGTTGGTTCATATCTCCCACAAGTGTATGGCTTATGTGGATTGGGGCTTCACGTCTTGAGGGACAAAGAGTCTGGGCCGGCAGAGGTCGACAGGAGATGACGAGGAGGTGTGAGTTTTGACCTTTGTCTCAGAGAAGAGGCCCCGGGGGGATTCCCGGAACATCGGAGAATGAGAGACAATGGTGAATCTTCAAAGACGTTGCATTGTGACTGTATGTTTGCAGAAGCACCATGTGACTTGAGTTCTTAATCCCCGAGATGTATAAGAATGTGATGTGACATGATTCTGCCTCTTTTGGCTATTTGAGAATGATGGAAATTGTGTTCTGCAATAAAGCTGAACCTGAGAAATAAATTCAGCCTCATCATTGAACACAACTTCCACACTGGTGACCCACGACAAAGAATGAGCAGAGAGAATTCTCCTGAGCGGAGCTCATCAGAGGCCAGCCTGATGGCTGCCTCCACGCTCCAGCTGCCCGATTTCTGGCAGCATAGCCCGCGCTCCTGGTTTAGCGCAGTCGAAGCGCAGTTCAACCTCCGGAGAATCTCGAAGGATGACACAAAATTCTACCATGTGGTAGCGAAGCTAGACAGCCACACGGTCCAGAGGGTGGAAGATCTGATTAATCACCCACTGGACACCGACAAGTACAGCGCATTGAAGGAGGCGCTGATCAGCCATTTCACTCCCTCAGTGCAACAGCGAGCAGAGGGGCTCCTAGCGTTGACAGAGTCGGAGAATGACAGACCTGCGGACCTGATCGTGAAGATGCTGAGGCTGAAAGACTCCGAGGATGGCGAATTTATTTTCGCCCACCTTTTCCTCCGGACCCTGCCGCCAGCAGTGAGAGTGACCCTGGCAGACTCACCCCGGTTGGCCAAGCGAGATACCATGGGCTGAGCAAGGAGGCGCAGCGACTCGTCGACGCCCACAAGCGGAGCGCGGTTTCGGCCGCGGCAGCTGAGCCAGGAACGGCGTCCGGAAGCGGTTTGGAGCCAGTGGTGGCGGCGCCAGACGCACCGACGACGGCGGCGACAGGCACCAGGCGACGCGGAGCCGAAGACGGCCTGTGCTTCTACCACCGCCGTTTTGCCGAGAGGGCACACAGATGTCTCCCACCGTGCCACTTCAAGCGTCAGGGAAACGCCAAGACCGGGGGCCCGGTAGCAACTGCGACTCTCGGAGAAGAAAACAAGCTGCTTTACCTGACGGATGCACACTCGGGGAAACAATTCCTCGTGGACACGGGCTCCCAGCTGAGTTTCGTCACGCCTACCTACGCAGAACGGCTGATGCCGTCTAAAGCTCCCTGGGTGTCAGTGTCAGCAGCGAATGACTCAGCGATTAAGACCTTCGGTGAGAGGACCATGTTTCTGTCTTTACAGGGCCGTTCATTTGAGTGGACCTTTATTGTAGCGGCAGTCAGTTTCAACATGTTAGGGGCTGATTTTTTGTGCTCACATGGTTTATTGGTTGATCTTGCTAATAGACGTCTGGTTAATGCACTGTCTTTCCATTCTATTCCCTGCACAGCTCGGGTGGCCCCGCCGACTGCACATGCCAACGTCACAGCTGCGGGTGATAAGTTTCATGCTCTGCTCACTCAGTTCCCAGCACTCACAGTCCCAAAGTTTTCGGTGACAGTAGCCAAACACGGGGTGGAGCATTTTATCACCACCACTGGGCCGCCCATTTTTGCAAAAGCTCGGCGCTTGGACTCAGCTAAGCTGGAAATAGCGCGCGAGGAATTCGCCAACCTGGAAAAACTGGGCATAATTAGACGCTCGAACAGCCCCTGGGCTTCACCGTTACACATGGTCCCAAAGGCTGATGGCTTGTGGCGGCCTTGCGGCGATTTCCGCAGGTTGAACAACGTTTCGGTACACGACCGCTACCCGATTCCGCTCATCCAGGATTTTTCAGTTCATTTGGCGGGGTCGCGCATTTTTTCTAAAATAGATTTGGTGCGCGGCTACCATCAAGTCCCGGTGCATGCTCAGGATATACCCAAAACAGCAGTACTCCTTTCGAGCTTTTTGAGTTTTTGCGCATGCTGTTTGGTTTAAAGGGTGCCGCGCAAACTTTCCAACGCATGATGGATGCAGTTTTACGTGACCTCCCTTTCATGTTCGTCTATTTGGACGACATTTTGGTAGCCAGCACGTCCGAAGACGAACACGAAATCCACCTCACAGCGGTTTTTCGGAGACTGGCAGAGCACGGGTTAATAATTAACCCAGCGAAGTGCCAGTTTGGGGTGGCGCAAATTGATTTTTTGGGGCATCGCGTTTCGCCAGAAGGAGCGGTTCCCCTGCCCGATAAGGTTCGCGCGATAACAAATTTTCCCCGACCTCAAACGGTAAAAGCGCTGCAGGAATTTCTAGGAATAGTTAATTTTTACAACCGGTTTCTTCCGAGCGCAGCGCGGCTCATGCAGCCACTGTACATGGCACTAAAGAAACAAAAGCCCACAAATAAGGTCGAATGGTCTCCGGAGCGGGAGCGCGCTTTCTCCCAGGTCAAATCAGCCCTTGCAAGCGCGGTTTTGTTAGCGCACCCAGTTCCAACAGCCCGTTTGGCGCTCACCACCGATGCTTCTGATTTAGCGGTGGGGGCGGTCATTGAACAGTTTGTGGCAGGGACCTGGCAGCCGCTCGCGTTTTTTAGCAAATCCTTGCGCGATAACGAGCGTAAATACAGCGCGTTCAGGGACAGGGAGCTTTTGGCCCTACACTTGGCCACCCGCCATTTCCAGTTCTGGCTGGAAGGGCGCCATTTCACCGCATTCGTGGACCACAAACCGTTAACGTTTGCAATGGCCAAGATCTCAGAACCTTGGTCAGCCCGACAGCAAAGGCAGCTAGCCGCGATATCGGAGTTCACCACCGATATCCAGCATGTCGTAGGTAAACACAATGTAGTGGCAGACTGTCTTTCGCGTGCTGTGGCAACGCCAGGCCCCGTGGGGGCAGACTCTGTAGCCGTAGCCGCGGGCCAGGGCAGTGACGCAGAAGCGTGCGCAGCCCCGGTCCACGTAGGTTTAGATTATGCAGCCATGGCCGCGGAGCAGGTTAGTGACGCGGATGTGCGCGCACTCCAGTCTGGACCAATAGGGTTAAGGCTGGAGCACAGGGTGCAGCAAATAGGTATGCTCCCCCTAATATGCGATGTCTCCACGGGACGGCCTCGCCCCGTGGTTCCAGCTGCGTGGCGCCGCCGCGTTTTTGACTCGGTCCATTCTCTGGCGCACCCGGGGGTGCGCACATCGATCAAGATGGTGGGGGAGAAATTTGTTTGGCCCGGGTTGCGCAAACAGGTCAAGGAATGGGCAGCAGCCTGCGTAGCATGCCAGAGGGCTAAAATACACAAGCACATGAGAGCTCCTTTAGAGCTTTTTCATATTCCGGCTAAGCGCTTTGATCATGTGCATGTTGACTTGGTGGGCCCCCTTCCCTCGTCTCAAGGGCACACGCACCTTTTGACGATGGTGGACCGCACCACGCATTGGCCAGAAGCGGTTCCTCTGGCGTCCACAACAGCGGAAGAAGTTGCGCTTGCGTTTTTAACAGCTTGGGTTGCGCGTTTTGGAGTTCCGTCGGACATAACGTCCGATAGAGGTCCTCAATTTGTTTCCGAACTGTGGTCGTCTATGGCCCGCAGCATAGGGGTGAAGGTACATCGCACTACCGCGTATAACCCCCAGGCCTCAGCCCTCAGAGCATCACTCACAGATACAAATTGGGTGGACAAACTGCCATGGGTTTTATTGGGGTTGCGTTCTGCACCTAAGGAGGACTTGCAGGCCGCCCCAGCTGAGTTAGTTTTTGCGCAACCTCTCCGTTTGCCGGGGGAATTTCTTCCCGAAAATCCTGCACCAAATTGCCCCCCCGCTCAGCTGTTGCAGAGTGGCACAGGATCAAACATGCTGTCTGGCCCAGTTCATCACAGTTTCCCACGCGTTTTTGTGCCAAAGGCTTTAAAAAACGCAGAGTTTGTTTTTGTTAGACATGATGCACAACGGCCAGGTTTGCGCCCGCCTTACGATGGACCGTTCAGAGTGATAAAACTACTCAAGGTTCCACCAATCGGGGCATAGGACAAAGAGATAAGAGAAAAAACGAGAATAGAGAGAAGGGTCATATTAAAAAGTTAAAGACTAGTCAGAGGTTAAAAACTCAAAAGTCTAAAACCCAATAAAAGATTTAGAACCCAAATAAAAAACCTACAAAAATAAGTAAATATAAAATAAAAATTAATAAATAGGTAACTAAATTATGTGCAATATATTGTTACATCTTGCTCAATTCTGACAGCAGCAGGAACAAAGCTGTTTTTGTAGCGCTGGGTTTTACTTTTTGGGACAGCAAACCTCCGTCTGGAGGGAAGAAGCTGAAAGTTGCAGTGCAAAGGGTGGGAGTCATCATTTAAAATGGAGGTAGCAATCCTCTGTACCTGTCTGGTGTACAGGGATGTCAGGCTCAGCTGTGACTCACCAAGCAAACGACTGGACCATCTAACTACCTGATCCAAGGATTTCCTCTGTTTCAGTTTTATCTGACCAGACCATGACACTAAAGAAAAGGATAAAACAGATTCAATAAAAGCCCGATAAAACATTGTCAATATGGTTCGGTCAGTTTGGAAGCGTGCAAGTTTCCTTAAACAATGCAAATGTTGGTGACCCTTTTTGCACACCCTTTCACAGTTCTCTTCAAAGTTTAAATTACTATCAATAATCGTCCCAAGATATCTGTAAGATTGCACACATTCAATGGTCTGGCCTTTTAGTACAGTGACTTCGTGCCTGGGAGTTTTCCTCCTAAAGTCAATAATCATATCTTTAGTTTTTGTCGTATTCAGCTGCAGGTAGGAATCCTCACACCAGTGAACAAAATCATCAACTATTGGGCCGTGGCCACTCTCACCATCCTGGAGGAGACTGACAACAACTGAATCATCAGCATACTTTATAATGTGTCTGTTGTCATGTCTGCTCCAACACATGTTGGTGTACAGGATGAAGAGTAGTGGTGACAACACACACCCCTGAGGAGAGCCAGTAGAAGAACACTTTTGGTCAGACAATGTACCATTGACCCTTACTCTCTGTGTCCTGTTGGTTAAAAAATTCAGAATCCAGGCGGGAAGCAAATGTATGTGATGAATGTAACATGTGTTATGATAATCGTGCCACACATTGCCTTTGTTCATACCCATGCATAATGCGCCAGCCCCAGTCTCTACGCGAGGTAATAAAGTTATATAAAGAGAACGCAGAGAGACTGGGGAGGCTTCTAGGCTCTTCTACTGAGACTCGGCCCCAGCGTAGCCGCTAGGGCCACAGGCTGTACATTTATGTTAGAGGATGAAAAAAGAATCTGTGTCGACCTATGCTCGTGCCTCGCCTCCACATCCTTCCCTTTTACCCTCTACAGTAGGCTATTTATTATTTTTTATCAAAGTGGATGGGAGGTATTCACCAATTCAGCATACAGTATGTGGTAGACTGCAAGTCTAAAATAGAACATTACTGGCACATGCCTCTAGGGGGAACTACCTGTATTGTTCAGCACTACTATGAAGGGGACACATTAGAACAAGAGTATGAAAAACCCCGCGCAGAATCCATGTTCAGTCATATTATGTGTGTTGCAGAATAAACGGCAGAGTTAGCCAAAGAAATAACTCAAGTGTGATCATTGCTACACGGTAGGATATCACACAATTGGCGACGAGGATTAAAAGAAAAAAATCAGCGGCGAGAAACAGAGAACATTGCAAGTGTGGCGAACTCAAGTGACTCCAGTAGTTCGAGTGCAAGTTCAGAGGAGGAAAAACGAGGTTTCCCCACCACGACGAGCAATGGCGGCTGTAATCGGAACGGTAACCCCTTTTGATAACTCGACTCAGTCATGGGAAGAATATAGTGAAATGTTGGACTTTTTCTTCCAAGCTAATGACATTGAGGAGCCAGACAAAAGGAAGGCTGTACTGTTGAGTGGAGTTGGTGCAACTACTTACAGTTTGTTGAGAAATTTAATAAGCCCTGCATTACCGAAAGATAAAACGTACGACCAGCTTACTGCTGAGCTTCAGAAGCACTTCAGCCCCAAACCGAGTGAAATCGTGCAACGATTCAAATTTAATTCACGCATAAGGAGGAACACTGAGTCCATAGCAGAGTATGTGGCAGAATTGAGGAAATTAACACTGCACTGTGATTACAAAGACTCATTGGAAGAAATGTTAAGAGACAGACTTGTGTGTGGAGTGAATGATGACCGAATGCAACGGCGACTTTTATCTGAAACAAAACTCACTTTTGCAAAGGCTTTGGAATTATGCCAAGCGATGGAAACAGCATCTAAAGATGTGAGAGAGATGCAAGGGAAGCTAACAGAGGACACAGCAACGCATGTTCGTGTGCCTAAGACCCAAGTAGGTGTCCACAAAGTGTCGACTGACAAAACTCAGCACAAATTCCCCAGTTGTTATCGCTGCAAAGGCCAGCACAATGCCGCCGAGTGCAAATTTGCCACTGAGCTGTGTCATAATTGTGGCAAGCGAGGGCACATTAAGAAAGCATGTAGAATAAAGGTGGACAGCGCACAGGTGCTGAAAGCGACAGTTAATGGGCAAAAGTATGAAAACAAGGGCCCAGGAAAGGAACAGCAAGCGAATCAACTGAGAGGGGAGGGAGAAAGTGATACAGAAGACATGGGTTTTCACACAATTTACAACACGTCAGAGGAGCTGACCAAGGTAGCGCCCATCACGCGTACCATGAATGTTAATGGAATGAAAGTAACATTTGAAGTTGATACAGGCTGTGGAGTAACCATATTAAGTAAACAGCAATATACACAACTGTGGAAGAAAACAGACACAGCAGAATTAAACCCCTGTTCATTAAAATTAAAAACATACACAGGAGAGAAGCTAGACGTGCTAGGCATGGCACAAGTGAAGGTGCAGCACGAAAACAAAGAAAAGGACTTACCTGTAGTAGTAGTTGGGAGCGAAGGACCAAATCTACTAGGGCGAAGTTGGCTACAAGAACTGGCCATGATTGATCAGTTGGTGAATAAAGTGGAATCTCAACCCAAATTGCAGCTGGAGGAGATCCTCGAAAGACACGCTGAGGTGTTCAAAGAAGGCTTAGGACAGCTAAAAGGTGTCACTGCAAAGATTAATGTGGACAAGGAGGCCCAACCACGATTCTGCAAACCCCGACCGGTGCCCTATGCAGTCAAGCCACTGGTCGAAAGCGAGCTACAGAGGCTGCTGGATGACAAGATCATTGAGCCAGTGCAGGTTGCAGAATGGGCGGCGCCCATAGTCCCAGTGAGAAAGCCGGATGGCTCCATTAGAATATGTGGAGATTACAAACTCACTGTCAATCGAGCATCACGGGTGGATCAGTATCCAATTCCTAAAGTGGAGGACCTCTTCGCACAGCTGAACGGCGGCCGACACTTCACGAAATTAGACATGAGTCACGCCTACCAACAAGTAGTCCTGGAAGAAGAATCAAGAAAGTATGTAACCATCAATACACACAAAGGCTTATATACCTACACACGCTTACCATTTGGAGTAGCTTCCAGTCCTGCTATATTCCAGAGAACTATGGAGGGCATCCTAGGTGGAATTCCGAATGTTGCCGTTTATTTGGATGACATCCTTTGTACAGGACCAAATGAACAAGAACATCTGAAAACGCTGGAGGAAGTGCTTCAACGGTTGGAGAAAAGCGGTCTGAGGTTGAAAAGAAGCAAGTGTGAGTTCATGGGAAAAGAGGTGGTGTTCCTAGGCCACAAGATCAACGCCAGTGGTCTACACCCTCTAACAGACAAAGTGGAAGCCATTGCGGAGGCGCCTGAGCCACAAAATGTTACTGAGTTAAAAGCCTACCTGGGCTTGTTGAACTATTACCATAGGTTCCTCCCAAAGCTCTCCACGCTGCTGGCACCACTACATACCTTACTTAAGAAGGAAGAAAAATGGTCATGGGGGGTCAAGCAGCAGAAGGCGTTTGAAGAGTCCAAAGCGCTACTTCAGTCCTGTAGTGTGTTAGTGCACTATGATTCAAACAAACCACTCATCCTGGCGTGTGACGCATCACCCTACGGTGTGGGTGCTGTACTCTCTCATCGTATGGAGGATGGCTCAGAGAGACCCATAGGGTTCGTCTCAAGAACTCTTAGTGCAGCTGAGAAAAACTACTCCCAGCTAGACAAGGAGGGCCTTGCAGTAGTATTTGGTGTAAAAAAATTCCACAAATACCTGTACGGGAGACAGTTCGCTATAGTGACTGACCACAAGCCACTAATTTCACTGTTCAGTGAAATGAGAGCCATACCCCAGATGACATCTCAGAGAATTCAGAGATGGGCCGTTACATTAGCAGCGTATGAGTACACCATCGTTTACAAAGCCGGACGGGACCATACGAATGCTGACGCGATGAGTAGGCTACCCTTGGATGGAGGAAGAGACAGCACGCCTGAGGAGGAGGAGAGAGTGCTATTGTTTGAAGATATCGGCGTGCCCCTGGTGAACGCGCAACAAATAAAGAAATGGACAGACAAAGACCCTGTTCTAGCAAGAGTGCGAGAATACATCTTGCGAGGATGGCCGAAGATGAACAGTCCTGAGTTCATTCCCTATGCCAGACGACAGGATGAGCTCAGCACCCAGGAAGGTTGTATCCTGTGGGGAGGACGCGTGGTTGTTCCACCACCTGGTAGGAATGCCTTACTGCAACAACTACACCAAGCACACCCTGGCATCACTCGCATGAAAGCGTTGGCGAGGAGCTACATGTGGTGGCCCAACATGGATGCAGAGGTGGAGGCGCTTGTGAAGTCATGTGCGGCATGCCAGGAGAACAGGAACAGTCCTCCAGCAGCCCCACTACATCCCTGGGAAGTTCCAGATAAACCATGGAGAAGAATTCACATTGACTACGCAGGTCCATGGATGGGAAGAATGTTCCTGATCATAGTTGACGCATACTCAAAGTGGATCGATGCATATTCTGTGAGTAGCTCTACTTCTACTGTTACCATTGAATGTCTTAGAAAGAGTTTCAGCCAACATGGCATACCTGAAATCATAGTATCAGATAACGGTACATGTTTTACGAGTGAACAGTTCCAAGAGTTTTCTGAAAAGAATGGCATACGTCACATCACGACTGCGCCATACCATCCTTCTTCTAACGGCTTAGCCGAGAGGGCCGTGCAGACGTTCAAGTCACTCATGAAAAAGATGACAGGAGACTCTATTGAAACCCGAATGTCGAGAGCTCTGTTCAGCTATCGAATAACACCCCAATCTACAACTGGCAAGTCACCAGCTGAGCTGTTGTGTGGAAGGAAGTTGAGGTCAACATTTGACTTAATACATCCAGACTTCAGAAACAAAGTGCATGATAAACAAGAGAAACAAAAAGGTTATCATGACATGCATGCTAGAGAGAGAATACTGAGAGAAGGAGACGTGGTCTACACCCGCAACTTCGGCTCAGGACCAGCCTGGGTACCAGGAGAAATAACAGAAAAGACAGGCCCTGTGTCATTCAAGGTGACATTAGGTCATGGACAAGTGGTGAGGCGACACATCGACCAAGTTCGTGGTAGGAGCTCCATTCCCCTGCCGATGGCACCAGAGGTGTTGTCTGACACCCATCCTGAGGAGAGCATCAACGAACCACCACTTCAGGTGAAACCTGAGGTAACCGTCTCTGCAGATTCTACGGGCAGCACTGCAGCAGCCGAAACAGTGGAGCAGTCTGAGTCTTCACCTGCAGTTGGCTCACCCGCCGTGAGAAGATCTCAGCGAGCTAGGAAAGCTCCAGACTACTTGAAGGACTATACTTAGTCAGTAGTGAGTTCCCCAGCCACAGGACAAGAATGCGTCCTGGAACCTCACTGGGATGCGGTAGTCAAACCAAATCCCCAGTTAGACTGTTATGTGTGTTATACATGTGAAAAAAAAAAAAAAAGAAAGAAATTATGTGTATGACACATGTGTTTAAGAAATTAAAAAGTAACTGTGATAGTTCAGGGTTAAATGGGAGTTCCAGGATGTCTAGTAATTGGCTAGTGTAATTAAGAGTAGTTTAATCTAGAGGGGAGGGATGTGGTAGACTGCAAGTCTAAAATAGAACATTACTGGCACATGCCTCTAGGGGGAACTACCTGTATTGTTCAGCACTACTATGAAGGGGACACATTAGAACAAGAGTATGAAAAACCCCGCGCAGAATCCATGTTCAGTCATATTATGTGTGTTGCAGAATAAACGGCAGAGTTAGCCAAAGAAATAACTCAAGTGTGATCATTGCTACACGGTAGGATATCACACAGTACAAACATATAAATGTATATTAGGTACATATTTGCCAGAATAAAGGTGCAAAGATTTGATTAAAGATGACAATTTAAAAATCAAATAATTCGCAAATTACAATATAATTACACAGAATAAAAATTTAACCAGCATCCAGAATGTTGGATATTTACAAGAAAAAATTTACAGTTTATTAGAAAAAAGTCACAAATCTATGAAAAAAGTTGCACGTTTAAGTAGCAAGTTACAGATTTACAAGAAAAAAGTTGCAAATTTATGAGAAAAACAGTTGCAAATTTATGAGAAAAAAGTCATAAATCTCCAAAAAAGTTGCAAATTTTTAAGTAACAAGTTGCAAATCCATCCATCCATCCATCCATCCATCTTCTACCGCTTTTCTGGAGGTCTGGGTCGTGAAGACAGCAGCTCAAGCAAAGCAGCCCGAACTTTCCTCTCCCAGGCCACCTGCTCCAGCTCTTCAGAGAGGATACCAAGGTGTTTCCAGGCCAGCTGGGTGACATAGTCTCTCCACCGTGTCCTGGGTCTACCCCGGGGTCTCCTCCCTGTTGGGCATGCCTGAAACACCTCAAGTGGGAGGCATCCAAGAGGCATCCTGATCAGATGCCCATACCACCTCAACTGGCTCCTTTCAATGTGGAGAAGCAGCGGTTCTACTCTGAGCTTCTCCCGGATGACTGAGGTGGAGGTGCTGATTCTCTTCCCAGCCGCTTCACACTCAGTAGCAAACCGTTCCAACAAGGCCTGTAGGTCACTGCTTGATGAAGTCAACAGGACAACATCATCCACAAACAGCAGAGATGAGCTCCTATGGTCACTGAACATGACACCCTCCAATCCTTAGCTGCGCCTAGATGTCCTGTCCATAAAAATTATGAACAGGATCGGTGACAAAGGACAGCCTTGCCGGAGTCCAGCTCTCACTGGAAATGAGTTTGACTGGGTGCTGGCAATATGAACCAAACTCTTGCAATGGTCGTATAGGGACCAGATAGCTCGCAACAATGAGCTCGATGCCCCATACTTCTGCAGCACCCTCCACAAGAGACCACAAGAGATGTGGTTGAATGCTTTCTCTAAGTCCACAGAACACATGTGGACTGGTTGGGTAAACTCCTACAAACCCATGAGGATTCTCGAGAGGGTAAAGTTGCAAATTTATGAGGCAAAAAGTTGCAAATTTATGAGAAAAAGTTGAACATCTACAGAAAAAAAGCAAATTTATGAAAAAAGTCACAGATCTATGAAAAAAGCTGCAAATTTATGAGGGGGAAAAGGTGAAAATTTACAGGAAAAGAGTTGCAAACTTATGAAAAGTAAAAAAAAAAAAAATTTGAGGAAAAAGTTGCAAATTTATGAGAAGTTGCAGGTTTATGGGGAAAAAGTTGCAGATTTACAAAAAAAAAACCATTGCAAATTTATGAGAAAAAAAGTCACAAATGTACAAAAAAAGTTACAGATTTTTAAGTAACAAGTTGCAAATTTACAAGAAAAAGTTACAAATTTATGAGGCAAAAAACTGCAAATTTGTGAGGGGAAAAGTGAAAATTTATGGGAAAAAAGTTGCAAATTTATGAAAAGTCACAATTTTTTGAGGAAAAAGTTGCACATTTATGAGAAAAATGCTGAACGTTTACAGGAAGAAGCTGCAAATTTATGAGAAAAAAATCACAAATCTGAAAACAATGCAGATTTTTAAGTAATAAGTTGCAAATTTACAAGAAAAAAGTTGCAAATTTATGAGGCAAAAAGTTGCAAATTTATGAGAAAAAAGTTAATGTTTACAGGAAAAAACTGCAAATTTATGAGAAAAAAAGTCAGAAATCTATGAAAAAGTTGCAAATATTTAAGTAAAAGATTGCAAATTTACAAGAAAAAGGCTGAAAATTAATGAGTAAAAACTTGAAAATTTATGAGGGAAAAAGGTGAAAATTTACAGGAAAAAAGTTTCAAATTTATGAAAAAGTCAAAAAAAATTGAGGGAAAAGTTACAAATTTGTGAAAAGTTGTAGGTTTATGGGGAAAAAAGTTCAAGATTTACAAGAAAAACATTGCAAATTTATGAGAAAAAGTTGAACATTTACATCGAAAAACTGCAAATTTATGAGAAAAAAAAGTCAGAAATCTATGAAAAAGTTGCAAATATTTAAGTAAAAGATTGCAGATTTACAAGAAAAACATTGCAAATTTATGAGAAAAAAGTCATAAATCTACAAAAAAAAGTTACAAATTTTTAAGTAACAAGTTGCAAATTTACAAGAAAAAAAGTCACATTTTTGAGGAAAAAAGTGAAAATTTAAGGGAAAAAAGTTGCAAATTTATTAAAAAAAAGTCAATTTTTTGAGGAAAAAGTTGCAAATTTATGAGAAAAAGTTGAACATTTATAGGGAAAAACTGCAAATTTATGAGAAAAAAAGTCACAAATCTATAAGTTGCAAATTTATAAGTAAAATATTGTAAATTTACAAGAAAAAAATTTAGAAATTTATTAGGGAAAAAAGGTGAAAATTTACAGGAAAAAGTTACAAATTCATGAAAAAGTTAAAAAAAATGGAGGAAAAAGTTGCAAATTTATGAGAAGTTGCAAATTTATGAGAAAAAAGTCACAAATCTACAAAAAAACGTTACAAATTTCTAAGCAACTAGTTGCATATTTACAAAAAAAGTTGCAAATTCATGAGGCAAAAAGTTGCAAATTTATGAGGAAAAAAAAAGGTGAAAATTTATGGGGAAAAAGTTGCAAATTTATGAAAAAAGTCACAATTTTTTGATGAAAAAGTTGCCAATTTATGAGAAAAAAGTTGAACATTTACAGGAAAAAAAATGCAATTTTATGAGAAAGAAGTCACAAATCTATGAAAAAATTTGCAAATTTTAAGTAAAAGGTTGCAAATTTACAAGGAAAAAGTTGAAAACTTATGAGTAAAAAATTGCAAATTTATGAGGAGAAAAAAGGTGAAAATTTACAGGAAAAAAGTTGCAAATTTATGAAAAAGTCAAAAATTTTTGAGGAAAAAGTGTCAGGTGCGCCCCCTCCTTCCTGTTAAAGATTCCCCAACTCCGCAGGCAATCATTACACCTGCGTGAGTGGACGCACCTGCCGCTTCTGCGTCGCCAGTGCATTAAAGGACCATCAAGCGAAGGCTTCAGCGCTGGCTCGCTGGGTATACTGCCTGTGTAACTAGCAAGCAAATTAAAATTATAGTCGGAGGATTTTTGCCTAATTCCTCTCCTCTCTCTTCTTCCCAGGTTGCTGTCATCGGTGCGATGCGTCTCCGGGGATCGTTGTGCGCTCACCTCCTCCGTCATCCTCACCTCGCCTCAGCTACCTGTCTCCACCCGCTCAGACACCACCCAACTCCTTCCCTTTCTTACTCTCTGCCAGCTCCATCCTGCTGGTTCGTCTATTCCTGCTGTGTCTCTCTGTTGGGCTCTCTGCTCAGCACACGTAAGTGGCAGATTTGTCTTCACCACTTCCCTACCTCCCACCTCTTATTAATCCACTCTCGTCTCTCCCCACAGGCTGAGTCTTCGTCTGGCGAGTGACATTTTCCATAACAGTTCTCCTTATTTTGAAATTAATAAATTGTTTAAACGTAGCTTCTCTGTGTCGTGTGAGTTTTCTCTGGTGTGGCACCCTGCACGTGAACTGAGCTTTCTATCACTATGACAAAAAGTTGCAAATTTATGAGAAGATGCAGATTTATGGGGGAAAGGTTGCAGATTTACAAGAAAAACATTGCAAATTTATGAGAAAAAAGGTGAAAATTTAAAGGAAAAAAGTTGCAAATTTATGAAAAAATTCAAAATTTCTTTAAGAAAAAGTTGCAAATTTATGAGAACAAAGTTGCAGATTTATGGGAAAAAAAGTTTTGTCTATTTAACATGATATAGAAAGGTTTAAGATGATATTGAAGGGACAATTCTCTATGTTTTCCAGGTTGATTTACACCTATGAATGGGGATGGGAGGATGGCAGGTTAACAAGGGGGATGGCATCCCCCTCACCCCCTTAAATCACCTACTTCTTATGTGAGCTCTTCATGCTAACAGGCTTCAGTAGCACCTATTGTTCAGCACTGACAGCATAAAGCGACATGCAGTGTACCATTTCCCCCACAGTGTTCCCATGTAGACGAGGGAATGAATGCCAGAGGAGAAAGAGGGCAATTCAATTGTGTACCATGTGATGTCCTGTGGTTTTTGAGGAATAAACACAATCTGTCTTCCAGACAGCTGGGGTTGCGCAAATCACTCATTCTGATTGTCTATCATGTTTCTTATAAGGCTCGCAATTACGGCGGTGTCAGGAGGGAGATCTTTGCAAAGACTGTGGTTTGCTTTGATCACTCTAATTTGCTCCCTTGGAGAAGGTTGAGAGTTTGTGTCCGTTGGTTCAAGTAGAAACAAAGCAATGAGAACCCGTAACAATGCAATGCAATTAATGGTGCAACAGATATGCATTCATTGCAATGACTAGATGTTCATGATTACCAATCTTTCTGCTCCGTTGCACAGTAGAGAAAACAGCATGGAAACCTGGCATGACAGAAACAATATGAGATGTAAAGGGTGTCACCATGGTTTACTATAAACTTCTGTAAGCCATCCATCCATCTTCTTCCGTTTAATCCTTTTCAGGTCATGGGGGGCTGGAGCCTATCCCAGCATCTTTGGGTGAGAGGCAGGGTACACCCTGGACAGATCGCCAGTCCATCGCAGGGCCAACACAGAGAGACAGACAACCAATCACTCTCACAGTCATACCCAAGGACAATTTAAAATCCCCAGTTTGATGCCAGTTAACCTAACTTGCATGTTTTTGGCCTGTGGGAGGAAACTGGAGTACCTGGAGTAAACCCACGCAGACACGGGAAAAACATGCAAACTCCACACAGATCACTGTTGGTTAGGGGCTGGGATCGAACCCAGGATTCCCCAGCCAAGGGTGAGTTGCTGTGCTGCCACAGTGCTAACCACTCCGCCACCGTGCTGCCCAACTTCTTTAATTCATGGAAATTTACAACTTTTTTTTTCAGTTCGCAACAATTTTGGACATTTTTCTTGTAAATTTTTAACTTTTTCTTGTTAATTTGTGACTTTTTTCTTGTAAATTTTGTAACATTCACATGGATGCTGGTTAAATTTTTATTCTATCAAAATCTTGCACATTGCCTCCCAAAACCTAGGAATGGCCCTGACTATAATTATATTTTTGGTGTCTGGCTCAACATTTACTCTGGAAAAAAGGTTCTGTTTATTGTCCCCCACAACAGGGAAATGATAAGATGCTCTGAATAAAGTGCATATGCTTTAATGGAGGATTTATGTTGAAGAACTCAACACTTTCTTTTGTATATGCTCTGTTCTTTCAACACCTCTTTTATGAGCTTTCCTGTAAACTTTAACAGTCTCACTGAGCAAAGTATCTGTCCTTATAGTTTTTCTAAGAATGTACAAGTGTCTTGGTTCCTTGGATAAGGTATTCAAGACCAGAAACTTTTCCTTTGTCAACCTCATCCAAAGTGTCAAAGTTAAGTTCCACCACAAGAAACCCAACAGATGTGTTCAATTATCAACAGCAGTCCTTCCCCCTAACTTGTACCAGCCTTTTTGTCAGCAGAAATTGTTTTCTGGTGTTCTACTGAGCTCTATGCAGAGAGGGGGAGTCGAGTTAAGCTAAAGAAAGGCTAGACAGACGTACAAAAAAAAACTGTTAAAGGGGTCATTAATTCAATCCCACCGCCTGACAAACGGTGATCTTTCTGTGTGGACTTTGCATGTTCTCCCCGTGTCTGCGTGGGTTTACTCCGGGATGTCTCTAGTTTCCTTCCACAGGGGCCAAAAACATGCAGGTTAGGTTAATTGGCATCAAATGGGAAGGTATGGATGTGAATTGCCCCTTGCCCCTTCCCCCCAGGCCACAGTTGTAAAAAAGAATGTGTTCTTAATCTGTTCTGCCTGGTTAAATACAGGTTAAATGAAAAATAATTGCACTTTTTTTCAGCATTTCAACAGCTCATATACAGTGGTGTGAAAAAGTGTTTGCCCCCTTCCTGATTTCTAATTTTTTGGCATGTTTGCCACACAAATGTTTCAGATCATCAAACAAAATTAAATATTAGACAAAGATAACGTAAGTAAAAACAAAATGTAGTTTTTAAATGAATGTGTTTATTATTAAGGGCAAAAGAATTATCCAAACCCACATGGCCTTGTGTGAAAAAGTGACCCCCCCCCCCCCCGCTGTTGAAACATAAATTAACTGTGGTTTATCACATCTTTGGAAAGCTGAGTTCACTTTCTCTAGCCATACCCAGGCCTGATTACTGCCACACCTGTTCTCAATCAAGAAATCACTTAAATAGCACCTGCCTGACAAAGTGAAGTAGACTAATAAAAGATCCTCAAAAGCTAGACATCATGCTGTGATCCAAAGAAATTTAGGAACAAATGAGAAACAAAGTAATTGAGATCTATCAGTCTGGAAAAGGTTATAAAGCAATTTCTAAAGCTTTGGGACTCCAGCGAACCACAGTGACAGCCACTATCCAGAAATGGCGAAAACATGGAACAGTGGTGAACATTCCCAAGAGTAGCTGGCCGACCAAAATTACCCCAAGAGCACAGCGTCGACTCATCCAAGTGGTCACAAAAGACCCCACAACAACATCCAAAGAACTGAAGGCCTCACTTGCCTCAGTTAAGGTCAGTGTTCATGACTCCACCATAAGCAAGAGACGGGGTAAAAATGTCCTGCATGGCAGAGTTCCAAGACGAAAACCACTGCTGAGCACAAAGAACATAAAAGCTCGTCTCAGTTTTGCCAGAAAACATCTTGATGATCCCCAAGACTTTTCGGAAAATACTCTGTGGACTGATGAGACAAAAGTTGAACTTTTTGGAAGGTGTGTGTTCCATTACATCTGGCATAAAAGTAACAGCATTTCAGAAAAGGAACATCATACCAACAGTCAAATATTGTGGTGGTAGTGGGGGCAGCGCAGTGGCAGAGTGGTTAGCACTGCGGTAGCACAGCAGTTCACCCTTGGCCGGGGGATCCCGGGTTCAATCCCAGCCCCCGACCAACAGTGATCTGTGTGGAGTTTGCATGTTCTACCTGTGGCTGCGTGGGTCTACTTCGGGATTTCTACAGTTTCCTCCCACATGCCAAAAACATGCAAGATAGGTTAACTGGCATCAACTGGGGATTCTAAATTGTCCTTAGGTATGGATCTGAGAGTGAATGGTTGTCTGTCTCCCTGTGTTGGCCCTGCAATGGATTGGCGATCTGTCCAGGGTGTACCCTGCCTCTTACCCAAAGATGCTGGGATAGGCTACAGTTCCCCCGCGACCCGAAAAGGATTAAGCGGAAGAAGATGGATGGACAGATGGATGGATGGTAGTGTGATGGTCTGGGGCTGTTTTGCTGCTTCAGGACCTGCAAGACTTGCTGTGGTAAATGGAACAATGAATTCTGCTGTCTACCAAAAAATCCTGAAGGAGAATGTCCGGCCATCTGTTCGGGACCTCAAGCTGAAGCGTACTAGGGTTCTGCAGCAGGACAATGATCCAAAACACACTAGCAAGTTCACCTCTGAATGGCTTAAGAAAAACAAAATGAAGACTTTGGAGTGGCCTAGTCAAAGTCCTGTCCTGAATCCGATTGAGATACTGTGGCATGACCTTAAAAAGGCGGTTCATGCTCAAAAACCCTCCAATGTGGCTGAATTACAACAATTCTGCAAAGATGAGTGGGCCAAAATTCCTCCACAGCGCTGTAAAAGACTCATTGCCAGTTATCGCAAACGCTTGAGTACAGTTGTTGTTGCTAAGGGTGGCCCAACCAGTTATTAGGTTTAGGGGTCAGTCACTTTTTCACACAGGACCATGTAGGTTTGAATCCCCCCCCCCCCCAATAATAAACACCTTAATTTAAAAACTGCATTTTGTGTTTACTTGTATTATCTTTGTCTAATATTTGAATTTTTTTTGATGATCTGAAACATTTAAGTGTGACAAACATACAAAAAAATGAGAAATCACGAAGGGGGCAAACACTTTTTCATACCACTTGTAAGTTATTTAGGCAGTTTTACTTTTCATAGGTAATCCCTTTTTCTTCTATGTTGTGTGTGTTTCTATCGTTTTGGTTGTCTACTGTCATGCTGTTGTTACACTGTAATTTCCCAGTTTGGGATCAAATAAAGTACATCTATCTATCTATCTAATACTAAAGAGAAGGACCAAAACTACAGAACATAATTAGAGACATGATAATGAAAACATCACAATGATCAAACTAAGGCTGAGGTAGGGAAACACAGAGAAAACATCATGGCTGACGATGAGGACATGGAATGACACAGCAGACCAGGGAAACACAGAAGACAATAACAGAGGACACAGGGGAACACAGAGGACAGATAATGCAACTAATCATAATAAACCAAATAAGAGGAAAAACACAGAGAATAAAAATGAACACAAAGCACAGGCATGATCCTATGATCATGCCCAAATTAAGACACTTACCCTGTTGTTTAGAAAAGGGATTAAAATAGGAAAGAAAATTTAAAAACAAGATATTTAATCATTATCTAGCAACTTTTTTGTTATGTCATATAAATTCTAAGTAGCATGCAGATGATTTGAAAACATGTACCACACTATAGGGCAGATTTACTAACGTGCTGCGTCATCGCAAAACCCTGTTTTGGCATTAAAAAACTACTGTTGAGATTTACTAAAGGGTGCATGGCAAAATTTGTGGTGGAAAGGCGTGGACTATGTTAATTTTGCACCTGGCCTCATTGCATATGCATTTGTAGGATGTTGTCATGTCAACACACAAATCTGACGGAGGGGAGTATTTAAATGGCTGGTGCAAGGTGATTTATTAAGGTTTGCGGTTGTCAGTCTCCTGCTAAATGTGTCAGGATTTAACGCCCAGATAAAGCTTTTCATAATTCATTGGCACCTGACATGATAGCGATCGTTGGTGCCAAAATACTGGTGAGAACTGAGAGTGCACGGCAGAAGCTTCTCTCTGCCCATGACTTTATTTGGCATGGCAGAAGAACTGATTATATGAATATCAACGGTCTCACAGAGATCGGTGTTATGCTGACCTGGACATCAGCCGGCAGGTTTTTTTTTTTTTTTTAAATTTCACTTGTTTATACTGTATATAGCCTACTACATGAATTTGTATCCATAAAATAGGATACAGGAGGAGCTCTTATACCTGCAGTGGACATACAGATGGTGTCAGCCAATAATGACTCTTTTTTTCTTTTCTGCGGAGGTTAGACTGGGATCTGGAGTTTTTCTCAGCTCTCCCTTGCTCTTGAAGCAAAATCTTCAACATTGTCAATTTTCTTCATTTTTTTTTTTCCGGTATCCATATTTCTATATTTACAGTGTTTCTTTTTGCTGTGCATAAAACAATAATTCAGTTCCCTCTTCTCTATATTTCTCTCTCCCAGTTCAGGATACACAATATAAGAGGAAAACAACAATGAGATTATTAACAAAAAAAGAGCACATAGATCCATAGAAATGTCCCCCGAAATTGCAACACCGTAACTCAATGGCATTTATAAAAAGTTGTGAACTGGGAGACCTGTAGATTTTGTTAAAACAAAGTTATTCACATAATAAAACTCCAGAGTCTCCATCAGACCATATTGATGGTTCTCGTGTTAATAAAATAAACACGGTCAAATAATCAATTTATTCATGAATCAACCTTATTCCTAGCCCCTAGACGCCTTGTGTGAATTATGGGCGCAACTTCCGGTACTAGTTTAGAAAGTGGGTGACATATTGTCTGGCCCAGGAAACACGCACGCAGGCTCAGGATAGATTTAACAGCTTTATTCAACAAGCAGGTGTGTCTGAATGGATGTGTGAGGTATGTGTATGTGATGGGGGTGAACGCCGATGCACAGGAAGCAGAGCAGTGCGCCGTACAACCGTACAACCCTATGGAGAGAGCAAAGGACAAGGGTAAAGGGCATCACACCTGGACAGGAATAATGAGTAGTGTGTTGCTTACTTGTGGGTGCAGGTGGCTGGCGTTGGCCAAGGGAGAAGCCCGGAAGACAGCGTCCTGCAGAGCCTGTGACAATGGTGAGGATTGGGTGGCGATGACAGGGGAATCCGCCGCCAGGGAATCCACCTGTGCACAGGGGAGAAGACTTGGAGAAAAGTAAGGTATGCTTACGTAGGATTGAAGTCTCGCTGGTAATCAGGGGTTGATACACGAGCAAAGAAGTGCCGATGCGAACAGACGGCTCCAAACCGCTGCACTGGGCTGAGTGGGCTAAATAGCCCGTGGCTGATGAGGCGCAGGTGTGTGCACAGCTGAGGCAGCTGATGAGCGGCGAGTCGTGACAGTACTCCCTCCCCTAACAGTGCCTCCTGGCACTGGTTTGTCCGGGTGCGTCCGGTGGAACTCCGTGATGAGACTCCTGTCCAACACCAAAGAAGAGCGCACCCAGGACCTCCACTCAGGGCCGAATCCCTCCCAGTCCACCAAGTACTGCAGCCCGCGACCTCGGCGCCGGGAGTCCATGATGGAGGCGACTCTCCAGGCCGGGTGGCCGTCGATCATCATAGGTGCAGGCGGCGCTGCGGGCGGGGGACAGAGGGGATCGGAGACAAAGGGCTTAATTTTGGACACGTGGAAGGTGGGACAAATGCGGAGGGAGGGGGGGAGGGCCAGACGCACAGCCACCGGGTTAACAATTTTAGAAATGGTGAAGGGGCCAATGAAGCATGGGGCCAACTTCCTCTTTTCAGCCTTGAGATGAATGTCTTGAGAGGCCAACCAGACCTGTTGGCCCACCTGGTAGGCAGGGGCTGGTCTCCTGTGGCGATTCGCCGTGGTGCTGTTGTGCGTCACCGTGCATAAAAGCGCATCGCGTGCCTTGGTCCACAGACCCCGACACCGTCTCAGGTGT
Organism: Pholidichthys leucotaenia; assembly: GCA_020510985.1. Classification (NCBI taxonomy): domain Eukaryota; kingdom Metazoa; phylum Chordata; class Actinopteri; order Cichliformes; family Pholidichthyidae; genus Pholidichthys; species Pholidichthys leucotaenia. The sequence goes on along the minus strand of CM035838.1, from coordinate 164,455,247 downwards.
GCTTGGATGGAAGGAACCGCCAGCTCAGCCTCCTGCTCCGGGAACAAAGGTGGATCATAACCCAAGGACGCCTTGAAGGGGGACATCCCTGTGGCAGAAGACCGAGCCGTGTTGTAGGCATACTCTACCCAGGCCAGGTGCGTGCTCCAGGTTGACGGGTTGGAGGAAGTGACGCAGCGTAGGGCAGCTTCCAGCTCCTGGTTGGCCCGTTCGCACTGCCCGTTGGATTGCGGGTGGTGACCGGAAGAGAGGCTTACTGTGGCCCCCAAGGCGTTGCAGAAACACTTCCATACCTCTGAGACAAACTGGGGTCCCCGATCTGAGACGACGTCCACCGGTATCCCGTGCAGCCTGACCACGTGTTGAACCAGAAGGTCCGCTGTCTCCTGTGCCGTTGGAAGACCCCGAAGTGGCACGAAGTGGGCGGCCTTGGAGAATCGATCCACGATGGTCAAGACGGCATCATAGGTGTTAGAGGTCGGGAGACCGGTGACGAAGTCGAGGGCTATGTGAGACCAGGGCCTGCCAGGGATCGGCAGGGGCTGGAGCAGACCCGCGGGGGAAGAATTTCCTGACTTGCCAGTGGCACACACAGGACACGCCCGGACGTAGTTGGTGGCATCCTTCTGCAGTCCTGGCCACCAGAAGGAACGCTGGAGGAGATCCACTAGCCGGGATACACCAGGGTGACAGGCGAGTTTGGAGGTGTGGACCCAATGGATGACCTCCCCCCAAACAGAAGACGGAACGAACAGCCTTCCCTCCGGTCCGCCGCCAGGGTCCGGTTCGGTCTCCTGCACCCTCCGGATCTTGTCCCTGATGGTCCAGGAAATTGCCCTACCACACACGAGCTGGGCAGGATGGTATGACCCGGCTCCTCTGATGTCTCAGGGGCAAACTGCCTGGAGAGGGCATCGGGCAGGCTGTTCTTGGAGCCAGGGCAATAGGTGATGGTGAAGCGGAACCGGGCAAAGAACAAGGACCAGCGCGCCTGGCGGGCATTCAGACGTCTGGCAGATCGAAGGTACTCCAGGTTCTTGTGGTCCGTCAGCACCACGAATGGTAACGCAGCCCCCTCCAGCCAGTGGCGCCACTCCTGCAGGGCGAGCTTGATGGCGAGAAGCTTCCTGTCCCCGACGTCGTAGTTCCGCTCGGCCGGAGACAGACGCCGTGAGAAGAAGGCGCAGGGTCGCTTGACCCCATCGGTGGGTGATCGCTGGGATAGCACCGCCCCCACTCCCGTATCAGATGCGTCAACTTCCACCAAACACTGCAGTGCGGGGTCGACCTGGGTCAGGACTCGGGAGGAGGAGAACTCCGTCTTCAACGCCTGGAACGCCGCAGCGACCTCTTCGGTCCAGCGGAAGGGGTTCTTGGGGGAAGTGAGACGGGTCAGCGGGGCAACGATGGCACCGAAATTAGGCATAAAACGGCGGTAGAAATTGGCAAACCCAATAAATTGCTGGACCTGCTTCCTGGAGGTCGGCGTGGGCCATTCAACCACTGCTTTAACCTTCGCGGGGTCAGGTAGGACCTGATTGTGTGAGATTACAAATCCTAAAAAGGAGGTGGTCTTGGCGTAAAACTCACACTTCTTGGCTTTGACGTACAGCCTGTTCTCCAGCAGCTGCTGTAAGACCCACCTCACATGGACTTGGTGTTCCTCCCGTGACCTGGAGAAGATGAGGATGTCATCCAGGTATACGAACACGAAGAGGCCTAGGAGATCACGCAGGACGTCATTGATCAGGCGTTGAAATTCAGCAGGGGCGTTGGTCAGTCCAAAGGGCATCACCAGGTACTCGAAGTGCCCACTAGGCGTTCTAAAGGCCGTCTTCCACTCATCCCCCTCCCTGATCCGGACGAGGTGGTATGCACTGCGGAGATCCAATTTGGTGAACCAGGTCGCCCCCTGAAGGGAGTGGAAGGCAGTGTCCATTAGTGGCAGGGTGTAATGGTCCTTCTCCGTGATGTCATTCAAGGCCCGAAAATGGATACATGGGCGGAGTGACCCATCCTTCTTTGACACGAAGAAGAACCCTGCGCCAAGCGGAGACGAGGAGGGACGGATGATTCCCGCGTTGAGTGACTCCTTGATATAGCTGTCCATAGCTTCACGCTCCGGTGCTGACCGGCTGTAGAGGCGTCCGGAAGGCAGGGGCGCCCCCGGGCGGAGGTTGATGGCGCAGTCGTAGGGCCGGTGAGGAGGAAGAGACATCGCCCTGGACTTGCTGAATACGAGACCCAGGTCATGGAACTCCGAGGGCATCAGAGAGAGATCCGGAGGCGCGGCGTCCTTAGCCGGAGGAGGAGAAGACGGGGCGCAGGCTGCGGATTGTAAACAGGTACCCATGCAGAAGGAACTCCAGGCGGCGACTCTTCCTGTCTGCCAATCGAGCACGGGGTTGTGCAGACGCAACCAGGGGTACCCAAGGATGACAGGCGACACAGAGGAGGACAGGACGTACAGGGTGAGGTCCTCTCGGTGGTTACCAGAGATTATGACAGGGACTGGTTGCGTGCGATGAGTCACTTGTCTGAGGGGTGATCAGGCTGAGAGGAGCGGCCAGAGGGTGGCAGGGGATGCCCAATTGGGTTGCCAGGCTCTTTGAAATGAAGCTCTGCTCTGCTCTGCTCCTGAGTCCACCAGTGCGTGTGTGAGATGCCCTGTGGCATTGTGACAAAATCGGATGGGCAAGGATAGACTTGTGAGGGGATTTGACCGGTTAGAGTCCGCGAGGCCCCCTACAGTGACTCGCGGACCTCCCCGTTTGGCTTCTCCGGGCAATGCTCCACGGTGTGTTGATTTCCTCCGCAGTACATGCAGAGGCCCAACTCCCGGCGGCACTGTTTCTCCGCTAGGGGGAGCTTTGACCGACCAACCACCATCGCCTCTGATTCCTCGGAAGACTCCGGTGGAGGTAACGCCAGGGGGCGGCCTTGAGGCATGCGGACAGGGCCTCCACGCGAGCGGCTGATAGACTTCCGCTTGGTGGACCGTTCACGCAGCCTGTTATCTAAACTGATGGTTGTGGAGATCAGCTCCACAAGCGTCTCCGGAAGATCTCGACCGGCCAGCTCATCCCTCAGACCAGAGCTGAGGCTGCGGAGGAAGATGCCACACAGTGACGCCTCGTCCCAGCCTACCTCCTCAGCTGCGACCCGGAAGTCGATAGCGTAATCCGCCGCTGACCGGCTTCCCTGTTGGAGGCCAAGGAGCCGGTCAGTGAGGACGCTATCACGCCGGGAATGATCAAACACCTCGAGAAAGCTCTGCACGAACTGGCTGTAGGAGAGGTTTGCGTAACTGGGCTTCGCCATAACGGCATAAGCCCAAGTTAGCGCTCGCCCCTTCAGAAGGTTTCCAATGTAGCCAATTCGGCTGTGGTCCGAGGGAAAATCCCCGGGAACGCGCAGAAACACCGACTCACATAGCATAATGAACCCCCGCACTCCGCCGAGCTTCCCGCTGAAGCGGGCGGGGGTTGGGATCGGTGTGAGTCGAGTGGGCGTTCCCATGGCAGACTGACCGGGCACCGGAGCGGCAGGAGCTACCCCCCCCGATGAGCCGAGGGGAACGCCTGTTGGGGTCCAAGCGGTCTAACCGGTGAGTGATGTTGACCAACTGGTTCAAAATCACCTGCTGTTGATGGGCTATTAAATCCACCCGAGCCTCGAGGGTGGAAAGACGGCATGCGAGCCCGCTGTCTGCTGAGCCGCTCTGCTGGAGCCATACTGACATAATGTCTGGCCCAGGAAACACGCACGCAGGCTCAAGGCTGAAGTCTCGCTGGTAATCAGGGGTTGATACACGAGCGAAGAAGTGCCGATGCAAACAGACGGCTCCAGACCACTGCACTGGGCTGAGTGGGCTAAATAGCCCGCGGCTGACGAGGCGCAGGTGTGCGCACAGCTGAGGCAGCTGATGAGCGGCGAGTCGTGACAGTGGGGTTGTCACTAAAACGGGACACTTTTCCTTGTCAAAAAACAATGACTTCAGCATCAACAATGCCAGAACACGGCCTTTTGCACGTCAAAAACAATAATATACTCATACCACTTCCCACGACTATGGAGGGATGAGATGACCTTAAAAAGTGGCCTGGCAGACAGTAGCTCTGTTTGTTAGTGCCGCTGCTAAGATGCTAATGCTGTAAACAAATAAAAGCTCTGAGATATATCAGAGTCTCCACCGCAATAAAGTCAGATGCATTTTGTTAAAATACCTCAGAGCAGAAGTAGAGTCTAGTCAGAGCCACAAAACACCACAACACCGTGATTGGGTGCTTTAATGTCGGAGTAAAACAGACAGCAACAGCTGTTCGTTTTAACCCCAAATTAAAATGCTCATGTTGCTGTCATGCCCTGAATGCCTGTTATTTAACTTAACACCTACAGACCTTTTCTGACAATTGTTCAAAATTTTATTGATCTATATTTTGTGATAATTTAAAAATTAATGTGTGCTGAAGCTGCTAGTCCATATCGTTCCAAGGCAGTGCAACGAATGCAAAAAAAAAAAAAAAACCAACAAAAAAAAACTATTTGATATCTTTCTTAAATCGTTAAGCTTTAGGAAGCAAACTGTTACTATGTTTTTATTTATTATTTTACTTCATGTAGCCTTCATTCTGGTGACATATATAAACACATAAATGTGAGATCAGTGACATCCATACAAGTGAAAACAAACCCGCTGTGCTCTCGTGTCTATCCTGTGTCTGTACCACCAATCACATGAACAGCCTTATCACATTCTCAGTGTGTGATCTACGCATTGCTGGTGAGAAGCCTCCGTTTATACAGTCTATGGCACAACCACGAACACCAGCAACAAGTACCAGAACTACGCCAAAACATTCAAAAATACAAAAACAAGTGCTGAAATTAGCTGCCACTTGAGTGCAAAACACGTATGTGGACTATACATTAAAAAGAATTTGAACAACTTTCAAAAACGCTATTTTAAATGCCCCACTATGCCACTCTTACTGACTGATTTAACACTACCTCAGTCGAAACCGGAAGTTCCGCCCATAATCATTCCTACAGCAAGTCTGCCATGTGAAGTGAAAATCAAAACTTTGATATATGACGAACAAACAAACTATTTTACCGGGGCTTGCACTTAAACAAAAGCTTAAAAAAAGCTTGAAAAAACTACATTATGCTCCTCCACACTGGCTGTGCCTGTGTTGATGACTCGCTTCCTCAGGTGTGTCTATGTGCAATTTTGCGGTGCTCTTTGGTGGATGGGTGGTCATTATTGAAATGAAGTGACTGCATCTGTGTTCATAATTTTACGTGTTGATAGTAGATCACTGGCAAAAATTGGCCACTTCCTTAGGCACTCTGTCTAATTTGCGCACTCACTAATTTGCACTGCCTTCGTAAATCTGCCCTATATGTTCAGGAGGATGTTAAAGATCAATTTAATAGAGAAATATAAATCTGTTTAATTTAAAATGAATCACTTTATTTACTTAATTTTCCATATTGATGGCTCCTTCTAATTTTTATGTTTTTGTGGTTATCATGTACTGTATTATGCAAAAGGGGTAGGCATAAATTTGCTTTGGTCTATACCCTTTTCTTTCTGTGGTTGAAATGTTTCTTCTTTCTTTGATTGGAAGTTTGATGTTTACTTTTGTAAGATGACAGTTATTTGTTTTAATTTTTGATGGATGCACAGAAAGAAAACTAAACTAACTTACTGTCTGAGCTTGATAGACTGATCAATGCCTCTCAGACTGCTGAATGAAACATGAGGTAACGTGTTCCCACCATCCCAGTCAAAACATGCCAGGCATGAGGGCAGCCCACATTCTGCCATTATGGAGAGGACGATTTTGACATTTTTACCACCGCATATACAATCTGCATGTTTAACAGCAAACACAAGAGTATCCAAGAATGTAAAAGGAATGCTATGAAAACAAAACAATTACTTAAGTATAAGAGTCGTCATCAAAAAATTGTTGAGAAACAAAGTAGTATCTACAAGTCTTGCCAATTTGTGAAGTTTTTCTTACACATTTATAACCATTTTCCCATAATTTTATGACTTCTGTCCTGTAAATTTGATTATTTTCCCCATACAGATTTGTTGCGTTTTGCAGATGTTTGCAGGGTTTTTCCATGAACCTTTTATTCAAAATTTATGTTCTCATAGATTTCCAATTTTTCCCTTTGGAATGTATTTAGACTTCTCAACTTCTTCATATTTTGGCTTTTTTTTCTTGTAAATTTGTGTTTTAATACTAAAGTAAGAAATTTTTTTAATGATTAAACATTGTGACTTTTTCCACATAAGTCTGCAACATTTGGTCATAAATTTTAAACTTTTTTTTCCTTATTTCTTTGCAGTTGACCTGGAATTATCATGATTCAACCCAAGAGAGAGAGGCTCAAACTGTAAGCAAACACACCAGATGAACACACAGACTCAGATGGTAAAAAGATTTACAAATTTAATGAAAACACAAAAACTAAAAATATGCAAGCCTATATAAAAGTCCACATCTAAGGAAAAGTGCAAACAAAACACACACTTAACTTGACACAAATTTTGGAGCACATTGGAACGCACGCAGCCTGGAGGGAGAGAGCAGAGAGAGAATGTTAGAGGCAAGAATCTCTGCAAGAGGAGAATAAGAAGGGAGAACACTCTTACTGCAGAGAGCAGAGGAGCCCGACGGGGAACTCCTGCGTGGATCCAGGGGAAGACGGGGAAAGCGGATGACCTGGGTCCGGTGTCTTCAGGTAGAGGGTCAGGCGAGTGTGATCAGCCCCAGAGTACACACCGCTGAGGTGGCAGCAAACCTGAGGAGAAGAAGAAGACACGCGTAATGAGAGCATAGGTCAACCAAAATGTAAAACATGTGAGCTTGACGGACAGCAATACCCAATGGTCCAGCGGCCCTGTATCCACACACTGGACCTTAAATATGCTGAGTCGCCGGAGGGCAGTAGGTGCAGCAACTCATGCAGATGTGTAGATTACTCCGGAGCCGGGAAACAGGAACGGGGGGGAGGGGGAGCACGCTCACCTGATCATCACAGTCCCCCTCCCCCCAAGTAGCGCCTCCAGGCGTCCCACAGGGCTTCCGCGGGTGCGCCCAATGGAATGCCCACACCATCCGCTTGTCCAAGATGTAGGAGCCTGGAATCCAGGACCTCTCCTCCAGACCGTACCCTTTCCAGTGTACCAGGTACTGGCAGTCACGACCCTGTCGACGGACGTCCAGAATCATCTGTATGGTATGGGTAGTTTGACCATCAATGACCCGGGGGGAAGGTGGGGGATCCAGAGGAGGACAGAGAGGGCTGGTGGAAAGGGGTTTGATGCAGGAGATGTGGAAGGTGGGACGGATCCACATTGAAGATGGCAGGTCCAGCCGAACAGTTACATCATTTATGATGCACTTGATGGGGAACGGGCCCAGATAGCGTGGCGACAGCTTCTGGGACTCCATCTTTAGCGGAATCTGCTCAGCAGATAGCCAGACCTTCTGTCCCACTGTGTACTTTGGCGCCAGCGCACGTCTGCGGTTTGCATACTGCTGGTTCCGCTCCGCAGAGCAGAGGAGGTCAGCTCTCATAGCCCACCAGAGACAGTGGCAACAGCGCGCGTGGACCTCCACAGATGGGACGGCGAAGCCCCTCTCCACCATGGGAAGCAGGGGAAGAGTGTAGCCCATCGAGGCCTCGAATGGCGTCAGCCCAGTGCAGTGGCAGAGGAGACAGCGGAGTTATGGGAATACTCCATCCAGGTCAGGTGGGAGCTCCAGGTGGTCGGGTTGCAGGATGCTACACACCTCAGGGTGGCCTCAGAGAACTGATTAGCATGCTTGGCCTGACCGTTGCTCTGTGGGTAGTATCCAGACGTCAGGCTGGCTGTAGTACCCAGGAACCAACAAAACGCCTTCCACACCTGAGATATAAACTGGGGACCCCGGTCCGAGACAATGTCCATGGGGATCCCATTCTGGCGTATCACATGCACAGTCAATAAGTTGGCCATTTCCGCAGCTGATGGCAGCTTGAGGACAGGGACAAGGTGGATGGCCTTGGAGAAACGGTCAATGATGGTGAGTATGACTGTGTTGCCCTGGGATGGAGGAAGGCCCGTAACAAAGTCCAGAGTGATATGGGACAACGGACGACTCGGCACTGGGAGGGGATGGAGGAAGCCGGCTGGAGGGGAAGAGTCCGCTTTGTTCACAGCGCAGATGTGACAGGCCTTGACGTACTCCCGCACATCCCTCCCGAGCGTGGGCCACCAATACGCTCTCCTCAGTAACTCGACGGTCTGAGAAATGCCGGGATGGCAGACGAAGAAGCTGGTGTACCCCCATTTAATAACCTCACTGCGCAGCACGGAGGGCACATACAGCCAGTTGGCCGGACCTCCCTCCGGGATGGATTCAGATGACTGAGCCCGCTGGACCCTCTGCTTGATCTCAAACGAGCTCCCCTCTGCTCGATCTCCCACGCACCCCGAGAAAGCAGGAGGAGGAGAGAATGGTCTCAGGAAGGGGGGCAGCAGCTGCAGAGGGGGAAGTAAAGGAGGAGGAGTCAGGAGAGAACTGGCGCAAGAGGGCATCAGCCTTGGCATTGTGGGACCCTGGGCAGTATGAGATGGAAAGACTGAATTTATTAAAGAACAGGGCCCACTGAGCCTGCTGTGAACTCAACTGTGTGGCAGATTCAAGATATTCTAAATTTTTATGATCAGTAAAGACAATGACCAGTTGGCTAGCCCCCTCAAGCCAGTGTCTCCACTCCTCCAACACCAGCTTCATGACCCGCACTCCGTGGCCTCCAAGCGCCAGAGTGCCGACTGCTTACCCAGTGAAGCGCCCGCTGAGCCTCAATCTTGGCTGGACTGTTCTGTCATGATTCAACCCAAGAGAGAGAGGCTCAAACGCTGAGCAACCACACCAGATGAACACTCAGACTCAGACGGTAAAAGGATTCACAACTTTAATGAAAACACAAAAACTAAAAATATACAAACCTATATAAAAGTGCACAACTAAGGAAAAGCGCAAACAAAACACACTCTTAAATTGACATATAAAATCTGGAGCACGCTGGAAAGCACGCAGCCTGGAGGGAGAGAGAATGTTAGAGGCAAGAATCTCCGCAAGAGGAGAATAAGAAGGGAGAACACTCTTACTGCGGATCCACACTCATGTGTGGATCCAGGAGAAGATGGGGAAAAGCGGATGACCTGGGTGGAGCATCTAGTGTCTTCAAGTAGAGGGTCAGGCGAGTGTGACCAGCCCCGGAGTACACACCGCTGAGGTGGCAGCAAATCTGAGGAGAAGGAGAATTCAATTCAATTCAATTCAATTCAATTCAATTCAACTTTATTTATATAGTGCCATTTCACAACAACAGTCATCTCGTAGCACTATCAACTGTAGGGGGGAACCCCCACAGTTGCAGAAAGACCCCAGCAATCAGGCGATCCCCTGTGAGCAAGCACTTGGCGACGGTGGAGAGGAAAAACTCCCTTTTAACAGGAAGAAACCTCCAGCAGAACCAGGCTCAGGGAGGGGCAGTCATCTGCTGCGACTGGCTGGGGGGTGAGGGGATAGAGAAGAAGAAAAGAACAGACATGTAGAGAGCAAACAGCACGATGGGGACTCAATCTATGGGAGAGAACAAACAAATGTTAATGACCAGCAAAAAAAATATTTCATAGAGAGTGAGGAAAGGAGTGAGGCCCAGTGCATTACTGGAGGTCCCCCGGCTGACCAAACCTATTAGCAGCATAACTAAGGGAGGGTTCAGAAACACATGATCTCTCCCTAATTGTAGGCTATATCAAAAAGGTAGGTTTTAGCCCTATTCTTAAAAACAGAGATTGAGTCTGACTCCCGAATCCAGATTGGCAGCTGATTCCACAGGAGAGGAGCTTGAAAACTGAAGGCTCTGCCTCCCATTGTACTTTTGGAGATTCTAGGTATTACAAGTAATCCTGCATTTTGGGAGCGTAGTGCTCTGTTAGGATAATACGGTAGTATCAGATCTTTTAAATAAAAAGGAGCCTGATTGTTTAGAGCAGGGGTGTCCAACCATGTGCCATGGAGAGCCAAGACCCTGCAGGTTTTCTCTTCTACCCAGTCTCTTCAGCAGATGTTTTCACTTATCAGCAATCAGTGGGAAGAAGTTCACTGAAATCTGCTGTTGAAGACACTGGTTGGAGGTAAAACCTGCAGGGTCTTGGCTCTCCATGGCACATGGTTGGACACCCCTGGTTTAGAGCTTTGTAAGTGAGAAGAAGGATTTTAAACTTAATTCTAAACTCTATGGGAAGCCAATGAAGGGAGGCCAGAACCGGAGAGATATGATCTCTCTTTGTAGTACCTGTTAAAACTCTTGCTGCAGCATTTTGGATGCAGATGGAGAAGACATGGGGAATGAGAACACAGGTCAATCAAAATGTAAAATGTGTGAGCTTGACGGGCAGCAATACCCAACAGTCCAGCGGCGCTGTATCCACACACAGGACCTTAAATACGCTGAGGCACCGGAGGGCAGCAGGTGCAGTGAATCACGCAGGTGTGTAGATTACTCCGGAGCCGGGAAACAGGAACAGGAGGGAAGGGAGAGCACGCTCGCCTGATCATCACAGGAATAGAAGAGTAATTATTTCATCAGTGAAATAAAAATAATAAATATACTGTGGCACATATGTTGGTTACATATTCTCCACAAATATATTGCTGTATGTTTATTGTGTGCTACACGTCTCATGGAACAAAAGGGACTGAGCCTCTGAGAGACAACGGAAGAGTGTGAGATTCGGCCTTTGTTTCAGGGAGACGACCTGGGGAGATTTCCGGACCACCAGAGACTAAAGGACAATGGTGTGAGATCAAAGGGGTTACTTTGTGATTGGGATTAAATACCATGTGACTGTATGTTTGATTAAACATCATGTGACTGCTGTTTCATGTCTGGGGTTAAAAACCCAGATGTGAGATGAAACTTCCTCTTTTCTGGCTTTGAGATTGTTGGAGTATGTGATCTGTGAATAAAGCTGAATCTGAGGAATAAACTCAGCCTCATCCTTGAGCACATTCTCCACACTGGTGACCTTACGACGAAAAATGAGCAGAGATAATTCTCCCGAGCGGGGCTCGGCAGAAGCCAGCCTGATGGCTGCCTCCACACTCCGGCTGCCCGACTTCTGGCAGCACTGTCCGCGCTCCTGGTTTAGCGCGGTCGAGGCGCAGTTCAACCTCCGGAGAATCTCGAAGGACGACATGAAATTCTACCATGTGGTGGCAAAGCTGGACAGCCACACAGTCCAGAGGGTGGAAGACCTGTTCAATCACCCACCGGACAGCGACAAATACAGCGCATTGAAAGCTGCGCTTATCAGCCATTTCACCCCCTCAGTGCAACAGCGAGCAGAGGGGCTCCTGGCGTTGACGGAGTTGGAGAACAACACCCCCGTAGACCTGATGGTGAAAATGCTGAGGGTGAAAGACTCCGAGGACTGTGAATTTATCTTCGCCCACCTTTTCCTCCGGACCCTGCCGCCAGCAGTGAGAGTTATCCTGGCAGATTCACCCCGGTTGACCAAGCGAGACTACCATGGGCTGAGCAAGGAGGCGCAGCGACTCGTCGACGTCCACAAGCGGAGCGCAGTTTCGGCTGCAGCAGCGGAGCTAGGAGCGACGCCCGGAGACGGCATGGGGCCAGTGGTTGCAGCGCCAGACTCACCGGCGACGGCAGCAGTCAGCACCAAGCGACACGGAGCGGATGACGTCCTGTGCTTCTATCATCGCCGCTTTGCAGAGAGGGCATGCAAGTGCCTCCCACCGTGCCACTTCAAGCATTCGGGAAATGCCAAGACCGAGGGTCGGTAGCGGCTGCGTCCCTCGGGGAAGAGAACAAGCTGCTCTACCTGACGGATGCACGTTCGGGGAGACAATTCCTCGTGGACACAGGCTCCCAGATGAGCTTCATCACGCCTTCCTACGCAGACCGGCTGATGCCATCCAAGGCTCCCTGGGTGTCAGTGTCAGCAGCGAACGGCTCAGCTATTAAAACCTTCGGTGAGAGGACCCTGCTTCTGTCTTTGCAGGGCCGTTCATTTGAGTGGACTTTTGTTGTAGCTGCAGTCAGTTTCAACATGTTAGGGGCTGATTTCTTGTGCTCACATGGTTTATTGGTTGATCTTGCTAACAGACGTCTGGTTAATGCACTGTCTTTTCACTCTATTCCCTGCACAGCACGAGTGGCACCGCCAACTGCACAAGCCAACGTCACAGCTGCGGGTGGTAAGTTCCACGCACTCCTCACTCAGTTCCCAGCACTAACAGTTCCAACATTTTCGGCGACAGTGGCCAAACATGGGGTGGAGCATTATATTACTACCACCGGCCCGCCCGTTTTTGCAAAAGCTTGGCGTCTGGACTCAGCTAAACTGACCATAGCGTGCGAGGAGTTTGCCAACCTGGAAAAACTGGGCATCATCAGACGTTCGAAAAGCCCCTGGGCTTCACCATTGCACATGGTCCCAAAGACCGATGGCTCGTGGCGACCTTGCAGGGATTTCCGCAGGTTGAATAATGCCAATGCTCACGACCGCTACCCGATCCCACACATCCAAGATTTTTCGGTTCATTTGGCGGGGGCGCGCATTTTTTCTAAAATAGATTTAGTGCGCGGCTATCATCAGGTTCCAGTGCGCGCCCAGGACATACCCAAAACAGTGGTAATAACTCCTTTCGGGCTTTTTGAGTTTTTGTGCATGCCTTTTGGACTCAAGGGGGCCGCGCAGACGTTCCAGTGCATGATGGACGCGGTGCTACGCGACCTCCCTTTCGTGTTCATCTACTTGGATGACATTTTAGTAGCCAGCACGTCCGAAGACGAACATGAAAGCCACCTCACGGCAGTTTTCCGGAGGCTGGCAGAGCACGGGTTAATAATTAACCCAGCGAAGTGTCAGTTTGGGGTAGCGCAGATTGATTTTTTGGGGGCATCGCGTTTCACCAGAAGGAACGGTCCCTCTGCCCGATAACGTGCGCGCAATAACAAATTTTCCCCAACCTCAAACGGTCAAAGCGTTACAGGAGTTTTTGGGAATGGTTAATTTTTATAACCGTTTCCTCCCAAGCGCAGCGCAGCTCATGCAACCATTGTACGCTGCACTAAAAAAACAAAAACCCACAAATAAAATCGAATGGTCTCCTGAGCAGGAGCGCGCATTCTCTCAAGTCAAAACAGCCCTGGCAAACGCGGCTTTGTTGGCACACCCAGTTCCAGCAGCCCGCATGGCCCTCACCACTGATGCGTCCGATTTAGCAGTAGGGGCGGTCGTAGAACAGTTTGTAGCGGGGACCTGGCAACCACTCGCGTTTTTCATCAAAACCTTGCGCGATAGCAAGCGGAAATACAGCGTGTTCGACAGGGAGTTGTTGGCCCTACACTTGGCCATCCGCCATTTCCAGTTCTGGCTGGAAGGGCGCTGTTTCACCGCGTTCGTGGACCACAAACCGCTGACTTTTGCAATGGCCAAGATTTCGGAACCTTGGTCGGGCCGGCAGCAAAGACAGCTGGCCGCGATTTCAGAGTTCATCACCGATATCCAGCATGTCGCAGGTAAACATAATGTAGTGGCAGACTGCCTCTCGCGTGCTGTGCCGGCGGCAGGCCACGTGGGGGCAGACTCTGCAGCCATGGCCGCGGGTCAGGGTAGCGACGCGGAAGCGCACGCAGCCCCGGTCCGCGTAGGGTTAGATTATGCAGCCATGGCCGCGAAGCAGGTTAGCGATGCGGACGTGCGCGCGCTCCAGTCTGGACCAACAGGGTTAAGGCGGGAGGACAGGGTGCTGCAAATGGGTATGCCTCCGCTAATCTGCGATGTCTCCACAGGACGGCTGCGTCCCGTGGTACCAGCTGCGTGGCGCCGCCGCGTTTTTGACTCGATCCATTCTCTGGCGCACCCGGGGGTGCACGCATCGGTCAAAATGGTGGGAGAGAAATTTGTATGGCCGGGGTTGCACAGACAGGTCAAGGAATGGGCATCAGCCTGCGTAGCGTGTCAGCGAGCCAAAATACACAAACACACTAGAGCTCCTTTGGAGCCTTTTCACATTCCGGCTAAGCGCTTTGATCATGTGCATGTCGACTTGGTAGGCCCCCTTCCGTCGTCACAGGGGTACACACACCTTTTGACGATGGTGGACCGCACCACGCGTTGGCCGGAAGCGGTCCCTCTGGCATCAACCACAGCGGAGGAAGTGGCGCGCGTGTTTTTAACAGCTTGGGTAGCGCATTTCGGAGTTCCGTCGGACATAACGTCTGACAGAGGTCCTCAATTTGTTTCCGAACTGTGGTCATCGATGGCCCGCAGCCTAGGGGTGAAGATCCACCGCACCACCGCGTACAACCCCCAGGCTAACGTTTTATGCGAGCGTTTTCATAGGTCATTGAAAGCGGCCCTCAGAGCGTCTCTTACAGATACAAATTGGGTTGACAAACTACCATAGGTCTTATTGGGGTTGCGTTCTGCACCGAAGGAGGATTTGCAAGCCTCCCCAGCTGAGTTAGTTTTTGCACAGCCTCTCCGTCTGCCCGGGGAATTTCTCCCCGATAATCCTGCGGCAAATTGCCCCCCCCCCCCCCCCCCGCTCAGCAGTTGCAGAGCGGCACAGGATCAAACACGCTTCCTGGCCAGGTTCATCACAGTTTCCCACGCGTTTTTGTGCCGAAGGCTTTAAAAAATGCGGAGTTTGTTTTTGTTAGACAATCTGACCAGTGATGACATGTTTAGCCGCTCGCCATCCTTGAACCGCTGGCTGTCTGTGTGGTGTCCTAAAAATGACGTGGGCTACATTGACAATTGGAGCTCTTTTTGGGGAAAACCTGGTCTTATGAGACGAGACAGCATTCATCCCACTTTGGATGGTGCTTCTCATTTATCTAACAATCTGGCATCTTTTTTATCCAAATTTCCAAAACCCTGACTACTCAGAGTTGGGACCAGGAAGCAGAGTCACAGTCTTACACACCTCTCTGCAGCTCCTCTTCATCTGCCACCCCTCAGCTTAGTCCCTGACTTCCCCATCAGAGAATTGTTGTCTGCTCCCTCCAAAGTGAATAAAAATATAATGTATAAGCATCCCAAAGTGATAAAGCAAAATATTGGTAAAACTCAAATAAAACATAAAGCCTCTAAATTGAATGATTTGGCCTCTGTTCCTCCTCATAATTTAAAAATTAAATGTGGTTTATTAAATATTAGGTCTCTAACTCCCAAGTCTCTGTTAGTCCATGATCTGTTAATTGATCATCAGATTGATTTAATTTCCCTTACAGAGACTTGGTTAGGGCAAGAGGATTATGTTGGTTTAAATGAATCAACTCCCTCTGGTTATTTAAACTGTCAAAATCCCAGAAGTTCTGGTCGTGGAGGAGGAGTAGCAACAATTTACCATTCCAAATTACTAGTTAATGTAAAGCAAAAAACATGTTATAATTCCTTTGAGGGCCTGGTCCTCAGTATTGGGCACTTTAGCAATTTTAGGTTAAACCCAATTTTATTTGCCATAGTTTATCGTCCCCCATCAACCTACTCAGAATTTTTATCCGAATTTGCTGATTTCTTAGCTGATTTAGTGCTGAAATCTGATAGAATAATTATAGTAGGGGACTTTAATATACATGTGGATGTAGATAGTGACTGCCTTAATGTGGCATTTAATTCAATATTAGACTCGATTGGGTTTTCTCAGAAAGTAGGAAATTCTACTCATTACCTCCACCATACATTGGACCTTGTTTTGACATATGGCATAGAAATAGAAAATCTTGTAGTGTCTCCTCATAACCCTGTACTGTCAGACCATTGTCTGTTAACCTTTGATTTTACTATTTCTGACTATTTGGCTCCTAAAGAAAAATATTATTACAGTAGATGCCTCTCAGATGATGCTGTTTCCAAATTTATGCAGATTGTTTCCTCTATGCCATGTGTCAACACAACGGAAATAAGCTATAGACAGCTTGCTCCTTCTGTAATTGATAACATGGTGGATAGTGTTTCAGCTTCTCTGCATCAGGCTCTAGACTTGGTGGCCCCCTTAAAAAAGAAAAAGTCTAATCAGAGATTTCTAACTCCTTGGTTCAACACAGAAACTCGTAGCTTAAAACAGAAGACTCGTCAATTAGAAAGAAAATGGCGCTCTACTAATTTAGATGAAATCTATTTAGCTTGGAGAAATCATCTTTTAATTTATAAAAAATCTCTTAGAAAAGCTAGAACAAGTTATTACTCTGCATTAATAGAAGAGAACAAGAATAATCCCAGGTTTCTTTTCAGTACTGTAGCCAGGTTGACAAAGAGTCAGGACTCTGTCAATCCTAGCATTCCCTTAGAGCTTACTAGTCAGGACTTTATGAACTTTTTCAATAATAAAATTTCATCCATCAGAGATAAAATCAATCAGATTCTTCCCACAGTTAACTTAAATACTGTAACTACTACAACTCCTTCTTTTGATGTCTGTCTTGATGAGTTCACTCCAATCGACCTTTGTGAGTTAGACAAAATAGTTTCCTCATCCAAACCTTCAACTTGTCTTTTAGACCCTATTCCTACCAGGTTATTTAAAGAAGTCTTCCCACTTATTGGTAGCTTTATTCTTCATATAATCAATTCTTCATTAACTTTAGGCCATGTACCGCAGGCTTTTAAAATGGCTGTAATTAAACCCTTACTCAAAAAGCCAACGCTAGATCCAGGAGCTTTAGCTAACTATAGACCAATCTCTAATCTCCCTTTCATTTCAAAAATCTTAGAAAGAGTTGTTGCTACGCAATTATTTGACCACCTGCAGGGAAATGGTTTACTTGAAGAGTTTCAATCTGGGTTTAGAATCCATCATAGTACTGAAACAGCCTTAGCGAAGGTCACTAACGACCTCCTCATTGCATCTGATAATGGACTAGTTTCTGTACTTGTCCTTTTAGACCTTAGTGCCGCTTTTGATACTATCGATCATAATATTCTACTTGATAGATTAGAACACTATGTTGGACTTAATGGAACTTCGTTGCAGTGGTTTAGATCTTATTTATCTGATAGGTTCCAGTTTGTTCATGTAAATAATGAGTTTTCTTTCAACTCAAAGCTTAGTCATGGAGTTCCACAGGGATCTGTGCTAGGCCCTACTCTTTTTAGTTTATATATGCTTCCATTAGGCAACATTATTAGAAAGCACTGTATACATTTTCATTGTTATGCAGATGACACACAATTATACCTGTCAATGAAGCCAGATGATAGTAATCAATTAGCCAAGTTAGAAGCCTGTCTTAAGGAAATCAAAGCTTGGATGACTTGTAATTTCCTGCTATTAAATTCAGATAAGACTGAAGTCATTCTTGTTGGTCCAAAAAACCTTAGAAATTCCTTTCCAAATCAAACTTTCAGTTTGGATGCAGTTACTCTTTCTCTTAATAGCTCTGTGAGGAACCTTGGAGTTATTTTTGATCAGGATTTGTCCTTCAATTCACATATTAAATTTGTTTCTAAGACTGCCTTCTATCATTTGCGTAATATTGCCAAGATTAGGAGCATCTTGTCTCAGAGTGATGCTGAGAAGCTGATCCACGCTTTTGTTAGCTCGAGATTAGATTATTGTAATTCTTTATTATCAGGCTGTCCTAAAACATCTTTAAAAAGTCTTCGGCTGATCCAAAATGCTGCAGCAAGAGTTTTAACAGGTACTAGAAAGAGAGATTATATCTCTCCGGTTCTGGCCTCCCTTCATTGGCTTCCCATAGAGTTTAGAATTAAGTTTAAAATCCTTCTTCTTACTTACAAAGCTCTAAACAATCAGGCTCCTTTTTATTTAAAAGATCTGATACTACCGTATTATCCTAACAGAGCACTACGCTCCCAAAATGCAGGATTACTTGTAATACCTAGAATCTCCAAAAGTACAATGGGAGGCAGAGCCTTCAGTTATCAAGCTCCTCTCCTGTGGAATCAGCTGCCAATCTGGATTCGGGAGTCAGACTCAATCTCTGTTTTTAAGAATAGGGCTAAAACCTACCTTTTTGATATAGCCTACAATTAGGGAGGGATCATGTGTTTCTGAACCCTCCCTTAGTTATGCTGCTAATAGGTTTAGTCAGCCGGGGGACCTCCAGTAATGCACTGGGCCTCACTCCTTTCCTCACTCTCTATGAAATAATATTTTTTTTTTGCTGGTCATTAACATTTGTTTGTTCTCTCCCATAGATTGAGTCCCCATCGTGCTGTTTGCTCTCTATATGTCTGTTCTTTTCTTCTTCTCTATCCCCTCACCCCCCAGCCAGTCGCAGCAGATGACTGCCCCTCCCTGAGCCTGGTTCTGCTGGAGGTTTCTTCCTGTTAAAAGGGAGTTTTTCCTCTCCACCGTCGCCAAGTGCTTGCTCACAGGGGATCGCCTGATTGCTGGGGTCTTTCTGCAACTGTGGGGGTTCCCCCCTACAGTTGATAGTGCTATGAGATGACTGTTGTTGTGAAATGGCGCTATATAAATAAAGTTGAATTGAATTGAATTGAATTGAATAGACATGATGTTTATCGCCCCAACTTGCGCCCGCCTTATGATGGGCCGTTCAAGGTGTTGGAAACAGGAGAGAAGCATTTTTTGATAGATTTTGGAGACAGAAAGGAGTTGATTTGTATAAACAGACTCAATCCCGCTTTTGTTTTGGCGGATGAAGCAGTGCAGTTGGCGAGAGCCCCCCATCGCGGCAGGCCCCCCAGAGAGCATTCTACAGAACACCCACAGAGATTGACTAACAGTTCTAATCCACAGGAGCAGGAGGACGCTGCAGAAACAGCCAAGTCGGCTTTCAGCAGATATGGCAGGAGACTTAGAGCTAGGCAACTGGTGGATTGATATGTAGTGATGTTATTATGTCATGTATCTCTGGTTATGTTTGTCCCATTTTAGACATTTGGGGGGGGTCATGTGGCACATATGTTGGTTACATATTCTCCACAAATGTATTGCTGTATGTTTATTGTGTGCTACACGTCTCATGGAACAAAAGGGACTGAGCCTCTGAGAGACAATGGAAGAGTGTGAGATTCGGCCTTTGTTTCAGGGAGACGACCTGGGGAGATTTCCGGACCACCAGAGACTAAAGGACAATGGTGTGAGATCAAAGGGGTTACTTTGTGATTGGGATTAAATACCATGTGACTGTATGTTTGATTAAACACCATGTGACTGCTGTTTCGTGTCCGGGGTTAAAAACCCAGATGTGAGATGAAACTTCCTCTTTTCTGGCTTTGAGATTGTTGGAGTATGTGATCTGTGAATAAAGCTGAATCTGAGGAATAAACTCAGCCTCATCCTTGAGCACATTCTCCACAATACTAAACTAAACAAGAGACTTTGTAGCCCTTTATAATAGTGCCCAAAAATTACAGGGTTAATACAGGGGGGCTATAGGGTAAGCAAACAAGGTAACAGGGTAAAAACTTAATAAAAGCAGGGGGAAATGGAGAAAAACTGTGAATAAACAGGGTAAAATCTCGGTTTAAAAAGGTAGAAGGGAGAAAACAGGGAACAAAATTTTAAAAACACTACTAACATGGAGGAAATGGTAAAAACAGAGTACATGAAAGGTGAGTGCTTGGTTGCAGGTAGTAATTACACTGTAAGTACAGATAACAATTGGGGGAAGCATTGAATAAAACTATGACTTTGCCCATTTTGGGCAAAACTGACCCGTTTGGGGATGCTTTTTTGATACCAAATATAACCTGTTCACCGGTGGGGTGTTTCAAGAAGATGTTTTTTGAGCATTCCTCAACTTTCCCAGTGTTACCTTGGCCCTGCTTCTTTGGAACGTGCTGCACGCATCACATTCAAAATGAGCAAATATTTGAAAAAAAAAACCCAGTAAAGTTTATCATTTTGAATATTAAATATCTTGTCTTTATAGTGTATTCAATTGAACATAGGATTTGCAAAAGGATTTGCAAATTATTGTATTCTGTTTTTATCTATGTTTTACACAACATCCCAACTTCATCGCAAGTTTGTATCTCTGATAGATGTGAGATTACACAGATCCAATGCCTCCTGGAACAGAGTGGCTCAGAACGAGGAACACAGTGGCGGCTTCAGGAAATGGTGACTTAATCAGCGGACTTAACAGCACCCAACTGATAAAAGACACCCTAAACAGGATATTAAACAGCTAATAAACATTTAGAGGCATGTATGTTTCACTTTAAATCTTTCCCAGGCATCTTGAGGAAAGTGAAAAAGTTTCCACAGGCTGATGAATGTACTCTACCGACCACATCTGATGCGTGTGGGGGTGAGGTAATACCATCATGTCAGTATGATGGTAATTTGGGGGTCTCTCTCACACACACACGCGTACACACACACACACACACACACACACACACACACACACACACACACACCATGCGTGAGTAAAGCATTCTGGCATACAGAAAACAGCAAATTTCTCTATTCTTTTCAGCAAGCTCTGAAGAAACTTCCCATCACTTTCTAAAGTTAGAAGAATAAATGATGAAACAAGGGTGCATGTGGTCGTGGTGCCGCATGTGGCTGCGGATAAACGCCAGCGGCTTGGGAATTATGTGGGCAGGTGCCCCAATTTTTGGCTATTATTTAGAGTACCAGCTCAATCTGGAACATAAAGTTCAGATTCTTATCATAGTTCCATTACTGTATTGATACCTTTACTGAAGTAGATGTAGAGGACCTAACTGAAAATTAAAGGGCCCATGTTTTGCAAATTGTTCTTTTTTTTTTTTACCTTTTTTACCCTATAAAATAAAGACGAGTCACATGTGTAGTACTGAAATATTAAAATGCTCACTTCATGAAGAAATTCGTACTGCCTTTATTTACTGAAAATCAAGTACAGTTGTACTTCCTGGTTTTTATGACATCTTAAAACAACACACTCCACCTTCAGTTCTCTAACTTCACCAAAGAAACACAACTTGACTACCTCTTTACTTGTAATTCCCAAAATTAAAAAACAAACACTTTAACCAGTTAGGTTAGAAGCTTACACTGGGGAAAATAAGTGTTGAACACGTCAACATTTTTCTCATTACCTCCGCCAAGGAGGTTATGTGATCATCGGCGTTGGTTTGTCTGTCTGTCTGTTTGTTTGTTTGTTTGTTTGTTTGTTTTTTAGCAAGATAACTCAAAAAGTTATGGACGGATTTTCATGAAATTTTCACAGATTGTCAGAAATGGGGTATCCTACAGATGATTACATTTTGGTGGTGATCAGGATCACCGTCGAGAAGAAAACCGCCATTACGGAAAATGCCATTTTCGTCAACAACTACTGAACCACTAATCCTATCATTGTGAATCCAATTGCTAGTCATATGTTTTCATGGTCAAGGAATCTAAAAACGTACACACAAACACTGTATGGGGGGAACTGTGGCGCTTGGCGGAGGTCTGCGCTCTCCGAGTGCTTTTCTAGTTAAACATATTTTTGATGGCGCCATTGACCTGAGATTTTCACCAGATATAAGTAACAACCCAAGCAATCCATACGTACAAAGAAATCAAGGCAATTCTGTTCACAAAACAAGTTATATTTAATAAAGTGGAATGACACTGGGAATAAGTATTGAACACATTAAGAAAAAGAGGTTTAAAAAAGGGCATAGAAAGCCATGAAACCAGCTGAAATCCATCAGAATTTAAGAAACCATCCCATCCCCCATCAGTGCAAATTAATTTCAGCTGGTTAAGTCTTGATTGATAGCCTTGAAAAAGGTCTATGAATATCAGATTGTCATGCTACAAAGAACGCATGATTGGTAGAAGCAAAGAGCTCTCTCTAGACCTTCACAACCTTATTGTTGCAAAACAATGATGGCACTGGTTACAGACACATTTCTAAATTGCTGAATGTTCCAGTGAGCACTGTTGGAGCCATCATTCCGAAGTGGAAAAAAAAAAAAATCATTTTACCACAACCAGCCATGACCAGAAGGTCCTTGCAAGATTTCTGACACAGGAGTCAAAAGAATTATGAGAAGAGCCAAAGATCACTTGT
Organism: Pholidichthys leucotaenia; assembly: GCA_020510985.1. Taxonomy (NCBI): domain Eukaryota; kingdom Metazoa; phylum Chordata; class Actinopteri; order Cichliformes; family Pholidichthyidae; genus Pholidichthys; species Pholidichthys leucotaenia. The sequence continues at coordinate 164,433,143 of CM035838.1, read as the reverse complement.
GGAGAGCTCCAGAAAGACCTGGAGTTAGCAGGTACTGCTGTTTCAAAGAAAACAATAAGTAATGCATTGAACCGACATGGGCTCTATGCCCGCTTACCTCACAAGACTCCATTTCTGAAGAAAAAGCATGTTGAAGCTTGTTTAAAGTTTGTTGCACAACATTTGGGCAAGCCAGTAAAACCCTGGGAGAATATAGTCTAGTCCAGGGGTGTCAAACTCATTCCATGGAGGCCCAAGACCCTGCATGTTTTACTTCCACCCAGTGTCTTCAGCAGGTGTTTTCACTGATCAGCAATCAGTGGGAAGAAATTCAGTGAAATCACCTGTTGAAGACACTGGGTGGTGGTAAAACCTTCAGGATCTTGGCCCTCCATGGAATGAGTTTGACACCCGTGGTCTAGTCAGATGAGACCAAAATTTTACTTTTTGGATGTAGCAACACACAGCATGTTTGGAGGAGAAATTTCACTGCCATTAGCCCAGAAAACACCATACCAACAGTGAAGTTTGGAGGAGGAGGATCATGGTGTGGGGGTGTTCTTCAGCACATGGTAGAGGCAGACTTCATATACAGTAATTGAAGGACAGATGAATGGACAAATGTACAGAGACATCCTTATAAAGATCTGTTGCCATCTGCCAAGATGATGAAGATGAAAACAAGGGTAAACATTTCAGCAAGACAATGATCCAAACACACAGCCAAGAAAACTGACAACTGGCTCTAGAGAACGAAAATAAAGCTACTAGAGAGGCCCAGTCAGTCACCTGACTTGAATCCAATTGAAAATCTATGGAACGAACTGAAGACCAGAGTCCATAGAACACACCCAGGGAACCTTCAAGATTTGAAGACAGTTTGTGTGGAAGAATGGGCCAGAATCACTCCTGACCAATGCCTGCACCTAGTTTTTCCATACAGGAGGCATCTGGAAGATGTTATTGTTATGTAGGGTTTTAAAGTGAAGTGTGGTGTGATGACGCCACCTTCCTGTTGTGTCATCACCCCGCCCTATATTACGGGGCAGTCGCCATGAGGATTTCCTCTTGGGCCGGATGACTCTGCTGGGTGCAGTCTGTACAGTGTTCCTAAATTACCCGTTAAACACGCATTCAGTGATACGTCTCTGTCAGCCTCATTCTTCACCAGGTTTGTGGACATAACATTTGGCGACTGAGGATTAACGCATGGAGGCTTGCGTCATACCACTCTGTCCCTTCCTTGAGCTCCCGGGCAAGCCACCGGTGCCATGGCCTCATTGGTTCAAGGCCTTTCAAATGTACATCACGGCGCTGGACCTCGAGAACCTCAATAAGGTGAGGGCACGTGTGCTCCTTGTCCACAACCTGGGTATTGAAGGCCAGCGGGTCCTACGGACGCTTGGCGTGTCGGACTCATTCGAGTATGTCATGGAGCTGCTTGCTAGCCATTTCACCACCACAAACAGCCCGATTGTTCGGAGAATTCGATTTAGCCAGAGACGTCAACATGTCGGTGAGTCTATCCCCCAGTACGTCACTGATTTGAGGCAGCTAGCTAGCGAGTGTTGTTTTGGGCCACTTGAAGACGAGATGGTGCGTGATCAATTGGCCAAGCACATGTGCAATGCTGGACTGCATGCTAGGCTATTGACGGTGCCTAATGACTTGATGCTAGCTAGGGCTGTCGAGCTAGCTCTCCAGTTGGAGGCCGCAGACAAGCTAGCTTTGGAGCTAAACTGGTGCCACTCACAGAAGCCGCCAGAGCCACCCACCTCAGCTGATGTTGTGGATCCTGTTAGTGAGGATAGCTTGGATGGAGACAATTATGAAACCAATGCTGCCAGCTGAAGGTCTGCCCCGGGGAACCCCATTTGCAGGGGTTGTGGGTCCATGATGCACCGCCATCAAGCGAGAGAATGCCCGGCAAGAGGGAAATGATGCAGTAGATGTGGATGCTTGAATCACTTTGCCAGGGTGTGCCGTTTGTCTGACTTGGAGAGGCCAAGAAAGAAATCACCCCACCCGCCCCCGACAACAATCCACTCGGTGAGTCCTAGTACCAACGGATATAAGTATTGTGCGGTGGTGTTAGGCGGCGTGGAGGTGCCACTGTTACTCAACACGGCAGCGGTGCGGTCGATGCTGAATTGGGCCACGGTGAAGAAGTTTTTCCCCCACCAGAGGATTAGAAGTAACCCAGTGCCATTGTATGGCTACGGTGGTAGCAGGCTGTGCACTGTTGGGACTGTGGAGTTGACTGTTCATTACAAGTCTGAAGCGATGATTTACTTCACGTTCCAAGTGGCGGCGTGCGGCAACAACATCATGGGGTGTGACCAGTTCTATGGACAAGGTTTCGCCATCAAGGACAGCACTGGGAAAAAATGGTCTGGTTGTGGCTGCTGGGGCTCGCGGGCTCCGGTGGTCGAAGAGGACATGGTTTGGGATGAGGAGCTAACGGACACCCTTGCTTTCGAGCCGGACCATTTTCACTCAGTGTCGGTGCAGGAAACTCCCAGTGCCTACGCTCAGCAGGAGGTTGGGGGGGGAAGTATGATGGCGGGACACCCGTGCTGACGAACGACACCATGCTAGCTCCAGACGTGCTGCTACATTCTTAGAAGAGGGTGGGGCACAACCGACGAGCATGGAGTTACCGTATGCTCAGCAGCAGCACACCAGGCCGAGTAAGGTCCCACTTCAGTTTATGAACTTGGTTCGGGTTCAGGGTGACAAACAACCACGGCGAAGATGGGCCAGACGTCAGCCGACAAAACGTCGAGCACGCCTGCAGATAGTGGCAAAGTTGGGAGCGGAGTGCTTCCGGTTGTCTGATGACTCGATGAGGCACGCTTACTAGCTGCAGCGTGTCCAGGAGGGTGCTCCAAGGGTGCGCCTGCTGCGGGGCTTCCCAGGGCCCCCCTGCCTGTCCCACCTTTTACCCAAGTGACTGTGCTGTGACAGTTTAAAATGTTTACAGTTCTGTTTTATGTTCTGTGTTTAGTTTAGGAGCACGGCAATTTTTTAGTTGAAATAAAGACTTTTAGTTTTTTGGGTTTTTTGGGTTTTTTTGTAACTTTGATTTTTATTTATTTTTCATCATACATATTACATTCAGATCACAGTCTCTATATTTAAAAAAAGGAGCTAGAAGAATAGAAAAAAAAGGGAAAAAAAAAGGGGGGGGGGACAAATGTTGGAGCATCAAGTTTTTAGTTTCCATCTCTTAATTCTTCTGGTTTTTCCAGTGTCTTTGGTTATTCTTTCAATTTCTGTCTCGTTGTTGCACTTTGTAGTGTGTCCATTTCCACCATTTTTTCATATTGTCCTTCTTGCATTCTTTGTCGATATGTTAGTTTTTCCATTAAACACATATCCTCAACAATGTCTGTCCATTGCTCTTGGTCAGGAGGAACTTCTGATCGCCATTTTCTTGTGATTGTTTTTTACATGCAATCAGCAAGATTTTAACTAAATATCTGTCCTCAGCCTGTATTACATTGTCTCTTTTAAGATCACATAAATACATCAAGTTGCAGTTCATTGGTATATTATATCCTAATATCCTCTTTATTGTCACATGTATAGATTTCCAGAATGATGAGATTTTGCAGCATTTCCAAAACATATGCAAGTGGTCTGCATTTTGAGCCCCACAGCCCCTCCAGCATATAGATTGGGTATTTGTATATTTTCTTTGGATTTGTGGTGTAATGAAATAGCGAATCAGGTTTTTCCATCCAAATTCCCTCCATGTCCTTGAACTTGTTGATGTGTGTTGTGTTTTCCATATTTCTTGCCAGTTTTCTTCTGTTATGTTTAAATTTAGTTCTTTCTTCCATTTCTCCTTTATATAGTTACTTGAATGTTTGTTTGCCGTAAGTTTCTGATATAGCTTTGAAATAATTCTTATTTTATTTCCTGCATACGAGCTTAAAATGAATTGTATAATCTCGCTCACATCTGTGTGGAGGTTATGCCTAATCTTCCTCGTATAATAACCTCTCATCTGCAGATATCTGAAGAATTCAGATTTTTCTAGTTTAAATTTTCTTCTCATGTTTACAAAACTCCCGAAATCTTTTTTTCCCATATTTCCCCATGCTGTGATTCCCTTGTTCACCAGATTTTTGTATCCCCTATCTTGCTTTGCCGGTTCAAACTGACTGTCACATGCTACCCATTTCAATAGTTTTATGTCCTCCTTTATATTATACTTTTGTACTATTTTATACCACAGATCCAAAGTAAATTTAGTGATTGGGTCTATTTGTTTGATTTGCTTATATGCATCCTTATCCCCTATTATGCTTTGTACTGGGAGTCCCTCAATTTCCTTTTCCATTTCTTTCCATTTTGCCTCGTATCCTCCGTCGCACCAACATATGATATATCTTATTTGTGCTGAGTAGTAATATTCCTTTAGACTCGGTAGGCCCATGCCTCCTTTCTCTTTTGGTAATTGGAGAGTTTTATATTTCACTCTTGGCTTTTTACCTCCCCAAACAAATCTCGATATCATCCTGTCCCACTTTGAGAACTGGGCACCAGGAATCTCTGTTGGTAGAGCTTGGAAGAGGTAAAGCAGTCTAGGTTGTATGCTGATTTTGACTGTCTTAATTTTTGAATTCAAATCCATATTTAAGATTGACCATCTATCAATATCTTTTTTTTATTTCTTGTTCTAACCTATCATAGTTTGCTTTATAGATTTTGCTTAAATCTTTAGGTATGTTCACTCCAAGGTATTTTATTTCTTTTTGTTTCCAGTTTAGTTTGATCTTATCAGTTATCTGGTTTAAAGGGTTATAGTGGAATGTCAGTATTTGTGTTTTTGTTATGTTTATCTTGTATCCTGATAATTTTCCAAAATTTTCTATCAAGTCCATCATTTCCATTATTGATTCATCTGGTTGTTCAAGGTAAACTATAATATCGTCTGCAAATAGCCCAATCTTGTGTTCCGCTCCCTTTATTGTTACACCTTTTAATTTCTTATTTTGTCGCATCGCTTGAGCCAGTGGCTCTATGAACAGAGCAAACAAGGTGGGCGATAGGCAGCATCCCTGCCTAGTTGATCTTTGTATATTTACTTTGTCTGTTAAGCTACTGTTTATCTTGATTCTTGCCACAGGTTTTTGATACAGTGTCTTTATGCATTGCACTGACTTTTCGTTAAATCCAAAGCGTTCCAGCACATTATATAGGAACATCCAATTAACCCTATCAAATGCTTTTTCTGCGTTTAAACTCATTATTACTGCACTTTTCTTTTCTTTATGTATTTGATTACTTATGTGTATTGTTCTCCTGATATTATCATGTGTTTGGCGTCCCTCTATGAAACCAGTTTGATCATCCTCTATCAATTCCGTCAAGAATGTCTTTATTCGTCCAATTAAATGACTTTAGGAGCTGTGGCGTGAGTTCTTCTATAAACAGTTTATAAAACTCAGATGGGTATCCATCACTACCTGGTGATTTACCATTTTTTAGTGACTTAATCACATCTTTAATCTCTTGTGTTGTTATTTCTGCTGTTAGCTTTTCATTTTGTTGGTTTCCTATTGATGGCAAGTCCAGTGTGCATAGAAATTTTTTAATATCCTTAACATTTGTCTCTTCAGGTTGCGAGTATAGTTCTTGATAGAATTTATGGAATATTTCTTCGATGTTTTCTGGGGTAACTGTGGTTTTATTTGTGATGGGGTCCTTAATCTTATATACATTATTCACTGTTTGTTGTTTTCTTAACCATTTTGCCAGCAGTTTTGTGGCCTTTGGCCCCATTTCATAATATTTTTGTTTTAAATATCTATTTTTCCTTTCAATTTCATCTATTTGTATTTCTTTTATCTTTATTTTTTCTTCCTTAATTTCTTGATATATTTTTGGGTCATTTGTGTTTTGATGTTTACGTTCTAATTCCCTCAGTCTCTCACATCTTTGTTCATATGATTCCTGTTTAGACTTTTTTGCTTTTCCTGATTCAACAATTAATTTACCTCTTAGCACGGCTTTTAGTGCGTCCCATAGTATTGTTGGGTCCACTTCTCCATTATCATTCTCCTCGATATACTCATTTATGTTTACCTTTATTCTTTCTTTCATTTTCTCATCATTTAATAGTCCTACATTAAGTTTCCATGTTGTTTGTCGTTTTCTATTGTTTAAATATATTTCCATGTATATAGGATTATGAGCTGATATTTCTGCCCCTCCAATCCGACAATTTCTCACCCTGTGTCTGTCACCTTCATTCATAAGGAAGTAATCTATTCTAGAGTGTACTTTATGGACTGCTGAATAATGTGTATAGTCTTTTTCGAGTGGGTGCAGGTCCCTCCATATGTCTACCATACCCATTTCTGCCAGTGAGGTTCTTATGAACTTTGTTACATGTTTTTTGTCTTCTTAACACTTGTTGTGTCAACTTCATGATCCATGACAGCATTTAAGTCTCCTCCACAAATTAGGACTCCTTCACTGTGTGTTGCTATGAGATCAAACAGATGTTGAAAAAAACGCTTGTCACTTTCTGGTGGGGCATAGATGTTCACTAATGTGATCTGCATACCATCTATTCTTCCCTTTATTATTACATATCTGCCTTCTTTATCCTGGATTTCTTGTTCAAATTCAAATTGTATTTTATTTGAAATTAGTATCATAACCCCCCTTTTAGTTCCTCCCTTAAATGAACTGTAGTAGGAGTTCTTATAGCCAAATCTCTTTAGTTTCTCATGTTCTGTCTTGTTCAAATGTGTCTCTTGCATAAATATAATTTCGGCTTTTTCCTTCTTGAATTTTCTTATTATTCTTTCCCTTTTAACAGGTGAGTTCAGACCATTCACGTTTAATGTCATTATCTTAAGATTTTTAACCATATTCATGTTTTTCCATTTTTTTAACTTGTGCTCCTAGCCCCTTCAACAACAAAACTAACACATATATGTAAAAAAAACACATTAATGAACCTCGACTTCCGTACTTTGGGCCTTTCTTCTGCTCACTGGTCCCTGTTGGTGGGTGGAGGGATTGTCCTCACCGAGTGAGGGGCCCTCCCTAGACCTGTAGTTACTATCCAAGTAATAAACATTAGTCTAGACATGTCCAACAAAAATCACTTTAACCTCTCCTAGCCGTTTGTTTCTCTTTTACCTTGTCTTCTTGGCCTTCATTTCTTCTGTGCCCTTCTTAATCTTTGTTATAATCTAGGCTTTCCGTTGAAAGCCTTGCAGTTTTTCTTGGGCTCGGTGCGCCACGTCCGTCTCCCGCCCTCTGCCGCTCACTCACCTCCATTCCGGCTGTCTCGATGCGCTCCGTGCCGCCGCTGCTCCAGCCGCTTCCTCGGGTACGCTCACCACAAAGCCTCACTCCTTCATGTCCCGCGCTGCCTCTCTGGCCGTGTTGTAGGTTTTCACGCCGTCATCCCAATGAATTCTCATCTTCGTTAGTGGCGTTTGGAATCTAATTTTTTTCTCTTTCAGCATTTTTTTAATGTTGGCATATTTTTTTCGCTGCTGCACAATTTCTGTCGGGTAGTCAAGGTCAAAGAATATCTGTTTGTCGCCAACTCGTATCTTTTTTTTCCACGCTTGTGTCAGGATTCTTTCCTTTACGTCGTATTTTAAAAAGTTTACCACAACTGACCTGGGTGAAGAATTTGAGTTTGGGTTCTGTGCCAAGGCTCTGTGCACTCGTTGGATCTGCAGGTCTGTTTCATCGGGCAGCTCAAGCTCTTATTTTAAGAATTGATCTATGAATTTCGTCATCAAGTTGCCTTCAGTGCCCTCCGGAATCCCAAAGATGCGTATATTGCGCCGCCTGGACCTGCTCTCCAGGTCGGTTATTTTTTCCTGCATTCTCTGTGTTTGTGCCGTCAGGATCTGCAGCAGCTCGCTTGCTTCGGTCTTCCAGTCTTCCAGATCTGATATTCGAGCTTGTGCTTCTGCCATACATGCCTGTTGAGTGCGCAGTTCCTCCATGGTTTCTGCTAGCTTGCGGTCCATTTCTTTTCGGAGACCCATAATTTCCTCCATCTCTTTTTTCAGTTCTTCCTTAAGAGCCGTTAAATCCTGTTGGAGTTATCGCTTGAAGTCTTTTATGTCCTTACTTATATTAGCGAAGCCAGTGTTCATAACATCGAGGTTGGCATCCTCCATTTTCTCTGTTGTAGTCACCTCGCTTTTTTGGGCCTCGTGTTCAGCAATTTCTCCAGCGTTGTTGAAGAGGGATTCTTTAGTCTTACCCTGCTTTTGTCCGTGTGCCCGGCTTCTTCATGTTTTCATCCCTTGGTTTATTGATCTATTTATGTCGAGTTGGCCATTTACCAAAGATTTTTAATCCAACTAGGGAGAGCTCTCTGTTTAAGCGTTATGCCTCTCTGCCATCTTCCCGGAAGTCCCAAAGACTTTTAGTTTTACCAGTGGCAGAATAACCTACTGTGCCGTGCGGGACATGTGGTAATCCACCCACCGGTCCTATTTTAGTTTTTTTGTGTGAATGAGCTAGGCCTTGGCTTATTTTAGTTTAGAGTGTGATCAGGGTTCTAAATTAGGGTGGGTTCAATTTGAGTGACTGGTTTTGGACCTTGTAAAAGGATGGGGGAGGATGCTACGTGGAGTTTTAATATGAAGAGCGGTGTGATGATGCCACCATCCTGTTGAGTCATCACACCGCCCTATATTATGGGGCAGCCGCCATCAGGACTTCCTCTTGGGCCGGATGAGTCCGCTGGGTGCAGTCTGTATGGTGTTCCTAAATTACCCATTAAACACGCATTCAGTGATACGTCTCGGTCAGCCTCATTCTTCAACAGGTTTGTGGCCATAACAATTATTACTAACAATGGCTTTTCTACTAAAAATTAAATTAATTTCACTAAGCATGTTACAGTATTCCGTGTGTCATTCCACTTTATTAAATATAACTTCTTTTGTGAATACAGTTGCCTTGATTTCTTTGTATGTATGGATTATTTGGGTTGTTACTGATATCTGGTAAAAATGTCAGGTCAGTGGCTCCATCAGAAATATGTTTAATGAGAAAATGTTGACGTTGTGGAGGAACAAATAAGTTCAGGTGAGATGCAACGAGCTGGAAGGTTTCAGAGTTTTATTTCCTCCATCATCATGAGACACACTGTAGCGCTGTGCGCTGTGCTGTGCTGTGTGTGTTGCCTGTCTCCTGAGGCATGTATAGTAAGTTCTTTTATACAGACAAGAGAGAATGCATGGCACATTTGCATATTGATATACATATCAGTCAATACATATCGATCACGTGACCAACTGGCGCCCGGACTTCCTCTCCTTAATCCGGAGATGTATAACAATAGTCCATTGTTCTGATTGTCTCCTAGGGGCTCTCTGTCCGTATGCAATTGTCTTTTGCTTCCTGCCGCCTAGCTGAGTGTGAAGATTGAATGTCCATGTAGATTGTGGTGGGTCACCACAGGGCTCCCCCCAGAACACTCAGCAAGGGTTGTGACCCCCCTCCCCCCGTTGTTTGGCTCCAGCTCTTGTAGAACTGTTGGAGGGCATGTCAGTCCATAGGGGGGATGGGGGAGGGGTGGAAAAAAAGCAGTGTGCTCCGCTCCGGGTTCCAGCACGTTGAACGGCTGTGGAATGTGGGCGCACGGGCCGGTGTGTTTCGTGCACAATGGAACAAGACAGCGATCGGCCAGCTTTAGGGAGTGAGGTGCGGGAAAAGTGCTGTGGAGGAGGAGGGGGAGGGGGGTGGGAGTAAGTGAGTGCCGGCCCGGGACGTCAAAGGTGTCTGGGCCGTGCAGAAATTGCGTGTGGATCCACGATGGTGAGGGACTTTCCCGGTAAACCTGGCGGAGATCCACAGCGGCTGTGAAAAAAACATTTTATCTGACTCCTCTCGCGGCTCGATCCAGCAAGGATGTGGGGAAGGCGAGCGGCCAAATTCCCCAAGGATGCGTAGCAGCTGTCAACTGCAGCTGTGTGAGGGTGTGAGGCGGTTTGCCTTTTAGGTGCAGGAAGCAGCCCTAAAGTCATCGGGGAAAGCAATCAGCTGAATTCCCCTTGTGCGCCATGGCTGAGAAACCCATACAAAGTCCTGTGTGTGGGCTGCACGTCTGCCCCAGGTGCGCAAGCAGCCCTGAAGGTTCCGAGGGTGGCGATCGGCCATTTTTCTCGGGCATGTGCAGCGGCGGAGGACGATGTATCAGTCTGTGGAGCCAGTTCGTCTCCATGCGTGGTGCGCGCTTGGTGCCGTGACCACATAACTGGCAGTTGCGCTGTCCTCGTAATCCTGCGGTGTGCGTGCGGGGCTTCTGTGCGCGGGAGGTTCGCTGTCCGGAGTTTAGTCAGAGTCAGGGAGCTCGGTGGAAATCAACGCAGTCGGTGTCGATGATTGTCCCCGTTCAGGCTTCTTCCTTCGTTCGCGTGTGTCATTCATGGTGCGTTTTGGTCCCAGCGCTGTGCTCCGGTGAGGATGAAGAGGTTGCAGGCGTTCTCTGGTCCTCTGGGATCCACAGCGCGGTGAGAGGGAGCAGACGGTCATTCTCCCTCGTCAGGTCACCAGTGTGGAGGTAAAAGATCAGGCGAGGGGCGCACCATGACGCGTGCTGGGCTTTCCTGGTTGGGGTCATCTCCAGGGTGTTCGCCTCATGTTCCATTCTTCGTCAAGGGTCACCAGTGTGGAGGAACAAATAAGTTCAGGCGAGATGCAACGAGCTGGAAAGTTTCAGAGTTTTATTTCCTCCATCCCCATGAGACACACTGTAGTACTGTGCGCTGTGTTGTGCTGTGTGTCCTGTGCTGTGCTGTGTGTTGCCTGTCTCCTGAGGCATGTATAGTAAGTTCTTTTATACAGACAAGAGAGAATGCATGGCACATTTGCATATTGATATACATATCAGTCAATACATATCGATCACGTGACCAACTGGCGCCCGGACTTCCTCTCCTTAATCTGGGGATGTATAACAATAGTCCATTGTTCTGATTGTCTCCTAGGGGCTCTCTGTCCATATGCAAATTATCTTTTGCTTCCTGCCGCCTAGCTGAGTGTGAAGGTGGAATGTCCATGTAGATTGTGGTGGGTCACCACAACGTGTCCAATACTTATTTTCCCCACTGTATGTATTTAGTTAATGAGCAGACAACTTTAATGTTGAGCTGTGTGTATAATGTTTGTCAGTTTAAACCGAAAGTGCATGCATGAAAGCGTAGATGGCTTGACCGGGTCGGGTGACCTGGACGATGAATCAGTAAAAGAACAATTGGAAGTTGCAACAACGGAACAATAGTTCGTCTGATGATGAGGAACCTTGCCAGCGACAGTGTGGTTGTGGACAGGTGAGTCTTATAATCTAAATTATTCTTTATCAATAAAAATAGTAATAAAAATAACTTTTGACCATTCGGTAATTACAAGGGTCCCGCATGGCCACAAGTTTTTGTGTGTGCCGTGTTCCTCTGTAGCGGGGGGCGGGGGGGGGGGGTTGTTGCTGTGTACAGTATATTGCAGAAATTGTTTTTTCATCATAGAGTGTTTTTTCCTGTAAAAAAAGGAACTGTGCTGTGTATGTCTGGGTAATTGCCTTCTGATTGTTGCTCTGAGTGTTGCTATCCCTGTGCTTTTGCAATCCTGGAATTTCCCCGTTGTGGGACTAATAAAGGCTTATCTTATCTTATCTTATCTTATCTTATCTTAATTATGCCTTTGTTTTACTGTGTAAACAGGATCTGGTGAAATGGAGCCCTGACCAAGTGAGCACACTAATGTGAGCACCCCAGGTGGACCCCGGTATCCAATCCGTACAAGTGCATTTTCAATCCAATGATTTACAAAGTGATTCATAATTTTCTAAAGCCTCATTCAGAACATTATAGTCCCACAGACTGGATTTTCACCTGGGGCAGCATTTATAAATCACTGGATGGAGAATGCACCTGTACATGTACAGATTGGATTCTGTGGTCCACTTGGGGTGCGCACTTGGTCAGGGGTCCAGTTGACCTGTATCTGTGTAAACTGGTGAGATAGTGAACTCTGGAAAAATTGGAAGGGGGAGGGTTGTTTTTGTGTAAACTTTAGTGAAATGTATTAATTTTTAGCATAATTTTTCTGACACTGTAGGCTATTTTTGCCTGTAAAAACAAACAAACACAGGAACGGTGCTGTGTATGTCTGGGTTATTACCCCTTGGTTTTACTGTGCAAACTGCTGAGATAGTGAACTCTGGAACATAGTTTTCCAAACTGTGCCATTTGGCATCGTTTGGCACAGTTCAAGAACGCCTTGTTACAACCTGAGAAAAAAGCTGTGTAATATATTTATTTTTTGGTAGTATTGTCACAAAATTTTGACCTGAGCTTGAAAACACTTCTACATTTCTGTTGTGTTTTCCAGCCAGTATCTGACAGCTGTATGTTATTTGCAAGTATTTGTATCTAAAAAAAACACCCAGGTGAACTGTATTTTCTTCAAATTCAGTATATTTAGATGATTGTTACGCAGCAGCAGGAGTACTTAGAGAGATTATGACTGTTTTGCCAAAAAATTCAGTGTTTTCTTTTAAATGAGACCAACCCGATGAAGATGCTGCAAAGGGTTGAAGAACAGCTTTTGATTTACTTTGGGAATGTTATTTTTAGGCGTTTTTAGGGAAATTGAACAGAGTGGAAGAGATTATAAGATAATTTTCCACATAATTAAAGTTGTCAGTTGTCATATAGTAAAAGAGTAATATTTAGTTTTTGTGAAACCGCTTAGTGAACTATTTATCTCAGACTATATACGTCACCAAACAAACCCTCTCAAAGCTCACCTCCTGTTTCCTAACCGATGAAAGAAGCATCCAAAGAGGAGAAAAACAACACAAATGTATTGTATTTTGAGAGTTGCAGCTGATCCAGCTGACTGTTAGTTACTTCCCCCTGGGCATGCTTTGAAAACGATGACACAAGTTACGTGAGTCTGTGTTTGTAGTCTTTCAATTCACATATTTTCACAACCTTATACCTTAACAGACAAAAACCTACATCATTATTTACGTTGACAAACATGTGTAACTGATAGAAAAGTTTCATATTTGTCTTTTGCTTTGTCTCAGAGTCTGTGCAAAAGTGTCAAGGATGCAGCTGCATTAGTTATCATCTTGTTTTTAGTTCATGTTGTGCGGCTCCTGTGTGACTGGTACTGAGTGAGCGTCATGGTTCCTGAGAAAAATCTAATCTGTACACCTAGTTTTGACCAGATGTACTGGACCAATCATGATGGACAATTGCTCCTCCGCCTCTCAGATAACGAAGGGCTTAAAGAGCTGAGTGATGTGTGTTTGAGTCAGAATGGTGCATGAATAGGCTCTGAGACTATTTTTGTATTGTTCTCCACTGGCCAGTGTAATTAAATTTGCTGAAACTCTGATCCCGCCTGGTTTTTGACTGAAGGTTTAGAAGAATTTTTCAAACATGCTTGGCACCGAGCCACATGGACTCCATATATCTCCTCCTGCTTCCAGGATTTTTGGACCACAAGCAGCCAGTGCACAGCTGTGGAAAGCCCTCCCCCATGTCCCCAGTGGGTCAGCTTTGTGGAAGTGAGGCACGCTGGGAGCAGAGCCGGGGAATGATGGAGCCAACCCGCAGGCGGATCACGGTGAGTAGATTTAATTGTTGATGATGCCCAGTTCAAGTCCGTGGTCGGTCTGAGAATACGCGTAAAAGAGTTGTAAGCCAAGTGTTTGATACCACAAAGTCCAAATAGGTTCGGACGAGGTAGAGGCTTGGGGGTCCCGGTTCAAGTCCGTGGAAAAGTGCATTTCTGCTGCATTAAGTGGACCTACAAAGAGCACGCAGAGGTGTTATGTATGTAAAAGGCTGGTAATAGTAAGATGGCAGCCGGGTTGGACGGGGAATAGACTAGGGTGGTCAACTGCCGGTTTCCAGTGGTGACGCCACTCTTAGTATAAAGGAGGTGGGTGGAAGGGGCCCAGTCCTCTTTCGTCATGGAGACACCTGGCCTGCAAGAGAGTGCCATAAGCCTTATCTGTATTGTAAATAGTATTATAATAAAGCTCTGTTAACTGAGTCACTATCTACTCGTTATTGTCTAAGTATGGATGCAATAGGGGGTATCAATAAAAATCAGTGTAATGTGGAAGTTGTGTTCAATGATGAGGCTGAGTTTATTTCTCAGGTTCAGCTTTATTGCAGAACACAATCTCCATCATTCTCAAGTAGCCAAAAAAGAGACAGAATCATGTCACATCACATTCTTATACATCTCGGGGATTAAGAACTCAAGTCACATGGTGCTTCTACAAACATACAGTCACAATGCAACGTCTTTGAAGATTCACCATTGTCTCTCATTCTCCGATGTTCCAGGAATCCCCCCGGGGCCTCTTCTCTGAGAAAAAGGTCAAAACTCACACCTCCTCGTCATCTCCTGTCGACCTCTGCCAACCCAGACTCTTTGTCCTTCAAGACGTGAAGCCCCAGTCCACATAAGCCATACTCTTGTGGGAGATATGAACCAAACATATGTGCCACATGACCCCCCCCCCCCCCCAGACGTCCGCATGGGACAAACATAATCAGAACTGCATAACATAAAAACATTACCACATAACAAAAATCAATCCCCCAGTCTCTTAGGTCTTATCCTCCTGCCGAATCTGCTGTAAGCCGGCTTTGCTGCCTCTGCAGCGTCTCCTCGCACCTGTGGATTAGATTTGTTAGCACATCTCTGTGGGAGCTCTGGAGAATGCCTTCTCGGTGGCCTGCCACGGCGGGGGGCTCTCGCCAACTGCACTTGTTCATCAGCCAGAACAAAAGCGGGTTTGAGTCTGTTTATGCAAATTAACTCCTTTCTGTCTCCTAAATCTAGCAAGAAATGCTTCTCATTTTTTTCCAGCACTCTGAATGGTCCATCGTAAGGCAGGCGCAAACCTGGGTGTTGTGCATCATGTCTGACAAAAACAAACTCTGCGTTTTTTAAAGCCTTTGGCACAAAAACGCGTGGGAAGCTGTGATGAACTGGGCCAGGCAGCGTGTTTGATCCTTTGCCACTCTGCAGCAGCTGAGCAGGGGGGCAATTTGGTGCAGGATTTTTGGGAAGAAATCCCCCCGGCAAACGGAGAGGTTGTGCAAAAACTAACTCAGCTGGGGAGGCCTGCAAGTCTTCCTTAGGTGCAGAACGCAACCCCAATAAAACCCATGGCAGTTTGTCCACCCAATTTGTATCCGTGAGTGATGCTCTGAGGGCTGCTTTCAATGACCTATGAAAGTGTTCACATAAACCGTTGGCCTGGGGATTATACACGGTAGTGCGGTGTATCTTCACCCCTAAGCTGCGGGCCATAGACGACCACAGCTCGGAAACAAATTGAGGACCTCTATCGGACGTTATGTCCGACGGAACTCCAAATCGCGCAACCCAAGCTGTTAAAAACGCACGCGCAACTTCTTCCGCTGTTGTTGACGCCAGGGGAACCGCTTCTGGCCAACGCGTGGTGTGGTCCACCATCGTCAAAAGGTGCGTGTGCCCTTGAGACGAGGGAAGGGAGCCCACCAAGTCAACATGCACATGATCAAAGCGCTAAGCAGGAATATGAAAAGGCTCCAAAGGAGCTCTCGTGTGCTTGTGTATTTTAGCCCTCTGGCACGCTACGCAGGCCGCTGCCCATTCCTTCACCTGTTTGCGCAACCTGGGCCAAACAAATTTCTCCCTCACCATCTTGATCGATGCGCGCACCCCCGGGTGCGCCAGAGAATGGACCGAGTCAAAAACGCGGCAGCGCCACGCAGCTGGAACCACGGGGCGAGGCCGTCCCGTGGAGACATCGCATACTGGGGGGGGCATACTAGCAGCAGATGCTAACATTGAGCTGGAGGGTTTTCTCATGATACGAGCTGACCGAACACCAGAGAGTGGCAAAACTAGGGGCGGTGGAGTGATAATGTATGTTAACAACAACTGGTGCAGACCGGGACATATCACTGTTAAACAACGACACTGCAGCAAAGACATTGAGTTGCTAGCTGTTAGCATGAGGCCTACATATCTCCCGAGAGAACACTCACACGTGATCTGCATTGTTGTTTATGCAAATCCGACGGCGAACGCTGGGACAGCGCGTGACGTCATCCATTCAGTAACCAGCAGGCTGCAGACAGAACACCCAGATGCTCTTCTCCTCATCTCAGGCGATTTCAACCACGTTTCACTGTCTCCCATTCTGCCCACTTTCACCCAGTATGTCACATGCCACACTAGAGACAATAAAACACTGGATTTGTTCTACGCAAACACTAAGGAGGCGTACACCTCATCACAACTCCCCCCACTTGGGAGATCGGATCACAACTTGGTTCATCTCCGACCGGTGTACAAACCCCTAGTGCACAGACAACCTCCGGCCATGCACACTGTGGAGTTATGGTCTGAGGAGACAATGGACACTCTAAAGGACTGTTTTGAAGCCACTGCCTGGAAGCAGCTCTGCGATCCACATGGTGAGGACATCGATGGCCTCATTCACACCTTCATGGGCTACCTCAGCTTCTGTGTGGACAAATCCGTTCCCACCAAGACCATACGGCGTCACTCAAACAACAAACCCTGGATCAACCCTGAGATAAAAACACTTCTGAGAGAGAAGAAGAGGATCTTCAGGTCGGGGAACAGGGAGATGCTGAAGTCCGTACAGAGGGAGCTGAGGAGAAAGATCAGAGAAGGCAAGGACAGCTTCAGGAAGAAGATGGAGGACAAGCTGCAACAGAGCAACATCAGCGGGGTCTGGAGAAACCTCAGAACCATCTCGGGGCTCCAGAATACCTCCCCCCAGGCCACGGGGGGCAGGGAGTGGGCGAACAACCTGAATCTGTTTTTCAATAGATTTGACCAACCGCCCTCCCCCCTGTCTGCACAACAACCACTGCTGCCTCTAAGAAATCAAGTCCTGCTGCCCACTCCCCACTCCACCGACACCCCCCCCACTCCCAACACACAGCCCCCCATCCTGACCCTGACCAAGACCCAGGTGAGGACGGAGCTGAGGAAGATCAAGGCGAGGAAGGCGTCGGGACCGGACGGCATCAGCGCAAAGCTCCTCAAGTCCTGTGCAGACCAGCTGTGTGGGATTGTGACGTATATCTTCAACATGAGCCTGAAACTGGGGAGGGTACCACAGCTGTGGAAAACATCTTGTGTGGTACCTGTACCAAAAACTTCCCACCCCAAAGACCTGAACAGCTACAGACCAGTGGCCTTGACGTCCCACTTGATGAAGACCCTGGAGAGACTGCTCCTTGCTCATCTCCGCCCCCTGGTGGAACCAGCGATGGATCCACTCCAGTTCGCCTACCAGCATGGCATTGGGGTGGAGGATGCGGTGATCTTCCTCCTTCACCGTTCTCTGTCCCACCTGGAGAAGCCCAGGAATATGGTGAGGATCATGTTCTTTGACTTCTCCAGTGCTTTCAACACCATCCAACCGATGATCCTGAAGGACAAGCTGCTGCGCGCAGGGGTGGACCAGCACCTGTCATCATGGATCCTGGACTACCTCACGAACCGGCCTCAGTTTGTGAGAACCCGGGACTGTGTTTCCGACACGATCATCAGTAGCACGGGGGCCCCCCAGGGAACGGTGCTGGCTCCCTTCCTGTTCACAGACTGGGCTGCACGGTGGTGCAGTGGTTAGCACTGCGGCAGCACAGTTTACCCTTGGCCGGGGGATTGTGGGGATCGTGGGATCGTGGGTTCAATCCCAGCCCCCGACCAACAGTGATCTGTGTGGAGTTTGCATGTTCTCCCCGTGTTGCGTGGGTTTACTCCGGGATTTCTCCGGTTTCCTCCCACATGCCAAAAAACATGCATGTTAGGTTAATTGGCTGTTCTAAATTGTCCTTAGATATTTGTTTCCTATAGGCCCTTAGAATAGAGGGTTAGTTATATTAATGAAAGCGCTTTGAGTGGTCTTTGTGACTAGAAAAGCGCTATATAAGTGCAGGTTAGTTAGTTAGTTAGTTAGTTCACTCTTTATACTGCGGACTTCTCACACAACACAACACATTGCCATCTACAGAAGTTCTCTGATGACTCTGCGATCGTTGGTCTCATCTCCAACGGAGATGAAGCTGAGTACAGAGGGCTTATCCAGGACTTTGTGGACTGGTGCCATCGGAACTGCCTCCAGATCAACGCGAGGAAAACTAAGGAGCTGGTGGTGGACTGCCGCAGGCATGGGCAGCCCCTCACAGCACCAGTAAATATACAGGGAACAGACATCGAGATGGTGACATCCTATAAGTACCTGGGTATTCATCTGAACAATAAACTAGACTGGTCACACAATACTGACGCACTCTACAAGAAGGGACAGCGCAGGCTGTTCCTGCTGAGGAGACTCAGGTCTTTTGGTGTACAAGGGGCGCTGCTGAAGTCATTCTACGACACGGTGGTGGCATCAGCCATCACTTTTGGAGTGGTCTGCTGGGGCAGTGGCATTACTGCAGCCGATAGGAAGAGACTGAACAAACTGATTAAGAAAGCTAGCTCTGTCCTGGGGCAGCGCCTTGATCCGATGGAGGAGATAGGAGAGAGAAGGACGGTGGCTAAACTGTCATCTCTGCTGGAGTCCGAGTTCCACCCTATGCAGGACATACTGGATGCACTGAGGAGCTCATTTAGCAGCAGACTACATCATCCCAGGTGCACAGCCGAGAGGTTTCGTAGGTCCTTCCTACCAACGGCTGTCAGACTGTACAACCTAAGCAGGGTTGCTCGCAGAGATAGCAAAAAGACGTAACAAACTAATAGTTTTTTGAATGCAAAAGATGCAATAGACTTACACTATGGTCCTCTCCGGCATACAACTAGGAACATACCGGTCGCTATGGAGGGTGAGAATATGTATGGGCACATAATCATACCATGTAGGATAACTAAATAGACGGTTATGCTGTTTCATCCCACCTAGCAACAATGCTCTGCACTGTGTGTGTTTATATATTTACATATTTATTCCATCTAGCTACAATGCTCAGCACTGGGTGTGTTTATATTTATATATCTATATATTTATTCCATCTAGCTACAATGCTCCGCACTGTGTTTTTATATATCTACATATTATTCCATCTAGCTACATTGCTCCGCACTGTGTGTGTTTATATACTTGCATATTTATTCCACCTAGCTGCAATGCTCCGTACTGTGGGTGTTTATATATTTACATATTTATTCCATCTAGCTACAATGCTCTGCACTGTGTGTTCATATATTCATATATTTATTCCATCCAGCTACAATGCTCTGCACTGTGTGTCTGTGTGTGTGTGTGTATATATATATTTTATAGTAATATGTACATATGTATATTAGCTGCTCCTGCTTGCTTGTTTTTTTTTCTTGCCTTCTGATTGTTGCTCTGAGTGTTGCTATCCCTGTGCTGTTGCAATCCTGGAATTTCCCCGTTGTGGGACTAATAAAGGCTTATCTTATCTTATCTTATACCTATTTGCTGCACCCTGTGCTCCAGCCTTAACCCTTTTGGTCCAGACTGGAGCGCGCGCACATCCGCGTCACTAACCTGCTCCGCGGCCATGGCTGTATAATCTAAACCTACGTGGACCCGGGCTGCGCGCGCTTCCGCGTCACTGCCCTGGTCTGCGGCCACGGCTACAGAGTCTGCCCCCACGGGGCCTGGCGTTGCCACAGCACGCGAGAGACAGTCTGCCACTACATTATGTTTACCTGCGACATGCTGGATATCGGTGGTGAACTCCGATATCGCGGCTAGCTGCCTTTGCTGTCGGGCTGACCAAGGTTCTGAGATCTTGGCCATCGCAAACGTTAACGGTTTGTGGTCCACGAACGCGGTGAAACGGCGCCCTTCCAGCCAGAACTGGAAATGGCGGGTGGCCAAGTGTAGGGCTAAAAGCTCCCTGTTGAACGCGCTGTATTTACGCTCGTTATCGCACAAGGATTTGCTAAAAAACGCGAGCGGCTGCCAGGTCCCTGCCACAAACTGTTGAACGCCCGCCCCCACCGCTAAATCAGAAGCGTCAGTGGTGAGCGCCAAACGGGCTGTTGGAACTGGGTGCGCTAACAAAACTGCGCTTGCAAGGGCTGATTTGACCTGGGAGAAAGCGCGCTCCCGTTCCGGAGACCATTCGACCTTACTTGTGGGCTTTTGTTTCTTTAGTGCCGTGTACAGTGGCTGCATGAGCTGCGCTGCGCTCGGAAGAAACCGGTTGTAAAAATTAACCATTCCTAGAAACTCCTGCAGCGCTTTGACCGTTTGAGGTCGGGGAAAATTTGTTATCGCGCGAATCTTATCAGGCAGGGGAATCGCTCCTTCTAGCGAAACGCGATGCCCCAAAAAATCAATTTGCGCCACCCCAAACTGGCACTTCGGTGGGCTAATTATTAACCCGTGCTCTGCCAGTCTCCGAAAAACCGCTGTGAGGTGGATTTTGTGTTCGTCTTCGGACGTGCTGGCTACCAAAATGTCGTCCAAATAGACGGACACGAAAGGGAGGTCGCGTAAAACTGCATCCATCATGCGTTGAAAAGTTTTCGCGGCACCCTTTAAACCAAACGGTATGCGCAAAAACTCAAAAAGCTCGAAAGGCGTTATTACCGCTGTTTTGGGTATATCCCATGCGCGCACCGGGACTTGATGGTAGCCGCGCACCAAATCTATTTTAGAAAAAATGCGCGCCCCCGCCAAATGAACTGAAAAGTCCTGGATGTGCGGAATCGGGTAGCGGTCGTGTGCCGAAACGTTGTTCAACCTGCGGAAATCGCCGCAAGGCCGCCACGAGCCATCAGCCTTTGGGACCATGTGTAACGGGGAAGCCCAGGGGCTGTTCGAGCGTCTAATTATGCCCAGTTTTTCCAGGTTGGTGAACTCCTCGCGCGCTATTGCCAGCTTAGCTGAGTCCAAGCGCCGAGCTTTTGCAAAAACGGGCGGCCCAGTGGTGGTGATAAAATGCTCCACCCCGTGTTTAGCTACTGTCGCCAAAAACTTTGGGACTGTGAGTGCTGGGAACTGAGTGAGCAGAGCATGAAACTTACCACCCGCAGCTGTGACGTTGGCATGTGCAGTCGGCAGGGCCACCTGAGCTGTGCAGGGCATAGAATGGAAATCGCTGAGCCGTTCGCTGCTGACACTGACACCCAGGGAGCTTTAGACGGCATCAGCCGTTCCGCGTAGGTAGGCGTGATGAAGCTCAGCTGGGAGCCCGTGTCCACGAGGAATTGTTTCCCCGAGTGTGCATCCGTCAGGTAAAGCAGCTTGTTTTCTTCTCCGAGGGTCGCAGCTGCTACCGGCCCCCGGTCTTGGCGTTTCCCGGGCGCTTGAAGTGGCACGGCGGGAGACATCTGTGTGCCCTCTCCGCAAAACGGCGGTGGTAGAAGCACAGGCCGTCTTCGGCTCCGCGTCGCCTGGTGCCTGTCGCCGCCGTTGTCAGTGCGTCTGGCGCCACCACCACTGGCTCCAAACCGCCTCCGGGTGCCATTCCTGGCTCAGCCGCCGCGGCCGAAACCGCGCTCCGCTGGTGGGCGTCGACGAGTCGCTGCGCCTGCTTGCTCAGCCCATGGTAGTCTCACTTGGCCAATCGGGGTGAGTCTGCCAGGGTCACTCTCACTGCTGGCGGCAGGGTCCGGAGGAAAAGATGGGTGAAAATAAATTCGCCATCCTCGGAGTTTTTCAGCCTCAGCATCTTCACCATCAGGTCCGCAGGTCTGTCGTTCTCCGACTCCGTCAACGCTAGGAGCCCCTCTGCTCGCTGTTGCACCGAGGGAGTGAAATGGCTGATCAGCGCCTCCTTCAATGTGCTGTACTTGTCGGTGTCCGGTGGGTGATTAACCAGATCTTCCACCCTCTGGACCGTGTGGCTGTCTAGCTTCACCACCACATGGTAGAATCTTGTGTCATCCTTCGAGATTCTCCGGAGGTTGAACTGCGCCTCGACTGCGCTAAACCAGGAGCGCGGGCTATGCTGCCAGAAATCGGGCAGCTGGAGCGTGGAGGCAGCCATCAGGCTGGCCTCTGATGAGCTCCGCTAGGAGAATTCTCTCTGCTCATTCTTTGTCGTGGGTCACCAGTGTGGAAGTTGTGTTCAATGATAAGGCTGAGTTTATTTCTCAGGTTCAGCTTTATTGCAGAACACAATCTCCATCATTCTCAAGTAGCCAAAAAAAGAGACAGAATCATGTCACATCACATCCTTATACATCTCGGGGATTAAGAACTCAAGTCACATGGTGATTCTACAAACATACAGTCACAATGTAACGTCTTTGAAGATTCACCATTGTCTCTCATTCTCCGATGTTCCGGGAATCCCCCCGGGGCCTCTTCTCTGAGACAAAGGTCAAAACTCACACCTCCTCGTCATCTCCTGTCGACCTCTGCCAACCCAGACTCTTTGTCCCTCAAGAAGCCCCAATCCACGTAAGCCATACACTTGTGGGAGATATGAACCAAACATATGTGCCACAGTAAGATCTTTTTTACATCACAAGGGAGCCTAGATTAAGAAAAAATATTAATGCAAGACCTTCTTTCCATCAAAAGTGAGCATCGATAAAATGAAGAAAAACCTTAAAATAAATGTAAATAGCACTAATATAATAAGGATAAAACTTTAGTGTGATAATAACCAAAATACCTTAAGGCATCATTTGAAACAGAGCTAAAATAGAATAAAATGATTCCTTAAAAATATATACACAATAATATAACCTGAAGTTACAATAAAATAAATACATCAAATTGCAGTTTGTCTGGTCGTTCGTGTGTGTTTTTAATGTTTCACGGTTTACTTTGGTGAGAAAAAGAAAAAAAGAATGTGAGAACACAGAAGTCAGGCAGTGGGACAGAAGTAGAGTTGTTTTGTTTTGTTTTTCTTGTTGTGAAGTGCAAAAGGAGAATAATGAGATTGTTGTTTCACAGGAAATGGCAAATTTGTGCAAGAGGGAGTGGTAAGTGGCAGAGACGGGAAAAATGAATGTTTTCAGAGCTGCAGATGACTGACGATGAGAACCTTGGGTTGCCAAATCTGCTTATTATAAGTGGATTTGGGATTGCTTACTAACTTGTGCGTGCTCATTTGGGCTTGCTATGTGTGTATATGTGTGAAAGGACTAACTTGTGTTTGTGCTGAACACAGTAATGAGGTCACACTGAACTGGGGAGTTCGGTGAGACAAAACGTGTGAGATGCCTGTTCTTTATCTCAAGATAGTTTTGACAGTAATTTCTTTGTTGTGCAGTTTTCTTTGGGATTTGTGCTTGCTTTAGGATGGATAACTTGTATTAAGCAATGCAATCTTACTTTGTTGGCAGATATCGTTTTATTTTTATCTAATGTTATCAATTGCCAGAATTTTCCGTTTATTTTAAGTAAAATTATCTGCCAGCAGAGCAAGAAAATTTGATTTTTCTTTTGTTTGGGATGCCTGAAAGCAGGTGAACAGCAATAGGTTATTTCATTTGACTTATATTTGACTTTTGCAGTGTAGTTGTATTCTCTAGCCCACAGTTGCATTATCTCTCCCACTGAGGGACAACAGTGGCTTCAGATGGAAAAGGGAAAAAAAAGAGGTGACAGGCTGACTTGGACTGGACTTGTGTGGAGTGTGTAAATAACGAGGCGGATTTAACTCAGGCAGTTTATTACACATCTCACACAGAAGCATAGTCAGAAAAGAGAACATCTCAGACAAGACTCTTCTCTTAAATACTGTAGCATTCCTTCAGGAGCTTCTACACACAAAAGGTTACATTGCATTCACTTCCTTAATCCTTTACCATCCTCCTAGAAGTTTCTGATACACAAAAGATCACACTGCATTCATCCTTCACCCCTCCCTGTTATCTCCAAGGGAAATTCTGCTCTTTGTTCTAGTCTAAGATGCTATACCATTATGCACTCCCCATGTGTCACCAAACGACCCCCCCGAGCGTCTTGGATAGAACAATAGAATGACAGTCCATATGCTGTGGTAAAATCATTAAACATCAATCCCCATGCTTCTTGGGCTTCAGTCTTCTCCTGTATCTGCTGTAACCAGGATTCACCGCCTCCACAGCGCTGTCATGCTGGGGGGCTGATGTTTGAGGGGTAAAAGTCTGTGCATGTGGGTGCTCTGGGGAATCTTTTCTCTGGGAAGCTCCCCGTGGGGGTCTTCCATGCCGAGGGGCCCTCGCCAACAGCACTTGCTCGTCCGCCACAACAAAAGCGGGTTTGAGTCTGTCTATGCCAATCTTTTCCCTCCTACCCCCCAAATCTAACAAAAAATGCTTGTCCCCTGTTTCCAGCACTCTGAACGGTCCATCATAAGGTGGGCGCAGTGGAGGTCGATGGGCATCGTGTCTGACAAAAACGAACTCCGCGTTTTTCAAAGTTTTAGGCACAAAAACGCGCAGAAAACTGTGGTGAACAGGACCCGGCAGCGTGCTTGTGTCTATGCTACGCTGCAACAGCTGAGACGGGGAGCTGCCCGGCGCGGGATTATCTGGAAGAAACTCCCCGGGCAGCCGAAGTGGCTGTGCAAAAACAAGTTCAGCCGGGGAAGCTTCCAAATCCTCTTTAGGCGCTGAACGTAACCCCAATAAAACCCACAGTAGCTTGTCTACCCAATTTGCATCCGTCAGTGACGCCCTGAGAGCCGCTTTCAATGACCTATGAAAACGTTTGCATAACCCATTAGCCTGTGGATTGTACACGGTTGTGCGGTGAATTGTGACACCCAGGCTGCGGGCCATTGTTGACTAGAGTTCGGAAACAAATTGAGGCCCTCTGTCGGACGTAATATCCGACGGGACTCCAAAACGCACCACCCAAGCTGTTAAAAACGCGCGCGCCACTTCCTCGGCTGTGGTTGCCGCCAGTGGAACCACTTCCGGCCAGCGCGTGGTGCGGTCCACCATTGTCAGAAGGTGCGTGCACCCCTGTGATGGCGGGAGGGGGCCCACGAGGTCCACGTGAACATGGTCGAACCTCTTAGCCGGGATGCGAAATGGCTCCAAGGGAGCCTTTGTGTCTCTGTGTACCTTGGCTCGTTGGCTCGCCATGCAGGCTGCTGCCCACTCTTTCACTTGTTTGCAAAGGCTCGGCCACACAAATTTCTCTGCTACCATTTTGACTGACGCACGCACTCCCGGGTGCGCCAAAGAATGAATCGAGTCAAAAACGCGGCGGCGCCACGCGGCCGGTACCACGGGACACGGTCGCCCCGTGGAGACATCACAAATTAGGGGGGGCATACCGTCTTGCAGCACCCTGCTCTCCAGCCTTAACCCTGTTGGTCCAGACTGAACCGCACGCACATCCGCGTCACTAACCTGCTCCGCGGCCATGGCTGTGTAATCTATCCCCACGCGGACCGGGGCAGCCACGGCGCGCGAGAGGCAGTCTGCCACTACATTCAGTTTACCCGACACATGCTGAATATCGGTAGTAAACTCTGAGATTGCGGCCAGCTGTCTCTGCTGCCGGCCCAACCACGGTTCTGAAACCTTGGCCATCGCGAATGTCAGCGGCTTGTGATCCACGAACGTAGTGAAACTGCTCCCTTCCAGCCAGAATTGGAAGTGGCGAATGGCAAAGTGGAGAGCCAGCAACTCCCTGTCGAACGCGCTGTATTTACGTTCACTGTCGCACAAAGTCCTGCTTAAAAAGGAGAGCGGCTGCCAAGCCCCGGCTACACGCTGCTCCACGACCACCCCTATGGCCACATCTGACGCATCAGTAGTGAGCGCTATGCGGGCCGTTGGGTCTGGATGGGCCAGCAACGCAGCGTTTTCCAGGGCTGCTTTGACTTCTAAGAACGCCCGCTCTCGCTCCGGGGACCATTCGATCTTATTCGCGGGTTTCTGTTTTTTGAGCGCGGCGTACAGTGGTTGCATGAGCTGCGCTGCGCGGGGAAGGAAATGGTTATAAAAATTCACCATTCCCAAAAATTCCTGTAACGCCCTGACCGTTTGCGGCCGGGGAAAATCTGCTACCGCGCGCCTTTTGTCAGGCAGTGGAACCGCTCCTTCGGGAGAGATGCGGTGCCCCAAAAAATCAATCTGCGTCACCCCGAACTGACATTTCGCTGGGTTGATTATTATCCCGTGCTCTTCCAACCTCCAGAAAACCACTGTGAGGTGGGTTTCGTGTTCGTCTTCAGACGCGCTGGCTACCAAGATATCGTCCAAGTAGACGAATACGAAAGGGAGATCACACAGCACTGCATCCATCATGCATTGGAACGTCTGTGCCGCCCCTTTAAGCCCGAATGGCATGCGCAAAAACTCGAATAAACCGAACGGAGTTATCACCGCTGTTTTGGGTATGTCCTCAGCGCGCACTGGGACTTGGTGGTAACCGCGAACCAGGTCTATTTTAGAAAAAACGCGCGCTCCTGCCAAGTGAACGGAAAAATCCTGGATGTGAGGAATTGGGTAGCGGTCTTGCGCTGTGGCGTTGTTCAACCTGTGGAAATCCCCGCAAGGTTGCCACGAACCCTCAGCTTTAGGGACCATGTGTAGCAGGGAAGCGCCGAGGTTTTGCAAAAACGGGCGGCCCGGTGGTGGTGATAAAATGCTCCACCCCGTGTTTTGCGATGGCTGCCGAAAATTTTGGGACCGTGAGTGCTGGTAACTGAGTGAGCAGTGTGTGGAACTTACCGCATGCAGCTGTGGCGTTGGCTTGTGCTGTTGGCCGGGACGCTCGAGCTGTACAGGGGATAGAATCAAAGGACAGTGCATTAACCAGGCGCCTGTTAGCGACATCAACCAACAAACCATGTGTGCACAAAAAACCAGCCCCCAATATATTGAAATTCAATGCTGCTATGACAAAAGTCCACTCAAATGTACGGCCGTGTAGAGACAGGAGTAGAGTCCTCTCACCAAAGGTCTTAATCTCCGAGCCATTTGCTGCTGCCATCTCGGGGCCGCTAGATCCTGCCAGCCGGTCGGCGTAGGACAGCATGATGAAACTCATCTGTGCGCCAGTGTCCACGAGGAAATGCCTCCCCGAGCGTGCGTCCGTCAAGTAGAGCAGCTTGTTCTCCTCCCCGAGGGTCGCAGCTGCTACCGACCCCCGGTCTTGGCGTTTCCCGAGCGCTTGAACTGGCACGGTGATATACATTTGCGTGCCTTCTCTGCGAAGCGGCGGTGGTAGAAACAGAGGGTGTCTCCTCCGCGTTCTTTGGCCCCCGCTGCTGCTGTCGTCGGTGGCTCTGCTGCTGCCGTCGATGGTTCCTCGCCCCCTCCAGCCGTCGCGTCAAGCTCCGTCGCTGTCGCCGTGGTCGTGAACTCTCTGCTGGCCATGATGATCCGGTGTGCTTCTCGGGCCAGCGCACGATAGTCCCGCTTGGCCAGCAACGGCGAATTGGCCAGGGTCGCTCTCGTCGCTGACGGAAGGTTCCGGAGGAAGAGGTGGGTAAAAATGAAATGGTCGTCGTCCGAGCCCTTTAATCTCAGCATCTTCTCCATCAGGTCAATAGCCGACCCATCTCCTAACCCAGTCCGCGTCAGGAGTCTCTCTGCTCTCTCACCAACCGAGAGTGTGTAGTGCTGGATGAGTGCAGCCTTCAGCGCGCCGTAGTTGTCGCTGGTTGGTGGCTGATCAAGCAGGCTCTCCACATGCTGAGCCGTGTGGGCGTCGAGCGTAGCGACCACATGGTAGAACTTTGTGTCATCCGCCGATATCCCCCAGAGGGCGAACTGTGCCTCAACTAGGTAGAACCAGGAGAGCGGATTGTGCTGCCAAAAATCCGGTAGCTTGATTGTAACAGCATATGCTTGGCTGGGGGCTCCCAACGAGGCTGGCTCCGGGGATCTTTCGTCGTGTTGCATGATTCGTCTTGGGTCACCAGTGTGGAGTGTGTAAATAATGAGGCGGATTTGACTCAGGCAGTTTATTACACATCTCACACAGAAGCATAGTCAGAAAAGAGAACATCTCAGACAAGAATCTTCTCCTAAATACTGTAGCATTCCTTCAGAAGCTTCTACACACAAAAGGTCACATTGCATTCACTTCCTTAATCCTTCAGAAGCTTCTACACACAAAAGGTTACATTGCATTCACTTCCTTAATCCTTTACCATCCTCCAAGAAGTTTCTGATACACAAAAGATCACACTGCATTCATTCTTCATCCCTCCCTGTTATCTCCAAGGGAAACTCTGCTCTTTGTTCTAGTCTAAGATGCTATACCATTATGCACTCCCCATGTGTCACCAAACTTGGACGGTAACATCAAAATCTGATGATAAATCTGAAAAATTGACCATGGTAAAAGGAAGGAAAAAGAGTTGACTAATATGTGTTCTATTTGTTCTATGATGCGTGATGAGTCTGGCGTGGGGGCAAGGGGCCGTGCTTCTGCTCCTCCTCCTCCTCCTCTGTATTCCCCCGCTGCTCAGCCCATATACCCCAATCTCACAGAACTCCAGGCTGGAGAAGGTGTGGCTGACATCACCTCGCCTCTACTCGTCTCCACCCCTCTACCCGGAGCAGCCACACCGGGGCGCCCAAGAGTTAAGTAAATATGCACACATATCCACTCCACACTCACCATCAATACGATCAATAAAACTGGAGATTATGAAAAATGTAATCACTGAACAATATCTTATGATTGAACTTTTAAATACAGCTTATATGGGATGATCCAAACCACAAACAAGGTAACAATGAAAGTGCTGAAGCTTATAGAACCAGGTTACAAGAGGTTTTGATAGGCATTCTGATTTAACCCCTTGCACTCCGGTCAATTTCCCTAAAAACTCCAAAAAATAACATGCCCAAAGTAAATCGAAAGCTGTTCTTCAACCCTTTGCAGCATCTTCATGGGGTTGGTCTCATTTAAAAGAAAACACTTTGAATTTTTTGGCAAAACAGTCATAATCTCTCTAAGTGCTCCGGCCACTGAGTTACAGTCATCTAAACATACTGAACTTGAAGAAAATAAATTTGGCCTGGGTGTTTTTTTGGATACAAATCCTTGCAAATAACACACAGCTTCAGATCCGGGCTGGAAAATGCAACAGAAATGTAGAACCAAGTGTTATCCAGCTGAGGTCAAAATTTTGTAACAATACCACAAAAAATGAATATATTACACAGCTTTTTCATCAGGTTGTTCCCAGGCGTTTTGGAACTGTGCGTGTGCTACACACACAAACACACACTCCCTCGCTACAGAGTACGGACATCGGCCTTCGCTACATGAGGGAATAGACTCATGTGGCTATGTGGCGACCGCGGCGCAGTCACCGCGGCTCCCCCCCCCCTCGCTACAGAAGAGTAGCGGGGAGGTGGGGGCATTCATGGTCCGGACGCGGCGAACGACCCGTGTACCGCGGCGCACGCACTTCAGACTTCGTGCGCCGCACAGTTGTAATTTACCGATCGGTCAAAAGTCATTTTTTGATTACAATTTTCAGGGATAAAGAATAATTTAGCTTATAACACCTTACCTCTTCACAGCAGCGTCCTGGCGAACTTCTCTTCCTCATTGTCAGACGAACGCGACGCTGGTCCACTCGTGGTTCCCAGTCAAAACATAATTCCATTATTGCGGTTTTGGCGAATGATTTACGACCTTTGTCGTCGGCCTCCGTCGGTCTATGATGACCATGGAAGAGAATCCTAAATTCTATTCTAGAATTCTATTCTACTGGAATAGGTGCAGGTAGCACTTGTGGGTGGTCTCCATGCTGCTGGGTCTGTAGCAGGTTCTTCCTGCGGGTCCTTTTTTTCATCTGCTGCAGCAGTCAGTCTCTCTCCACCCAGCCCGAACTTCTGTGCTTCAACTGGCTGGCTGCATTCACAGCATTGGTAGGCGGGTCCTTCTTGCCAGGTTTTCAGTCATTGGTTCTTCAAGGTTTCAGAAACCCAATTCAAGGCCCTTATTAGTCGAATGAGAGGTCAATCACATCTGATCTTTTCTCGGCTGTGTCTGTAGTGGAAGAACTTTTTTTTTTTTCAGTGTGCGCTTGGAGGCAGCACCCTCGTGCGTCCTAGAGCGCACGGGGGCGCACGAGAGTGCCCTCGTGCGCTCTGGGACGCAGAGACTTGCCCGTCCGCGGTACAACGGAGTGCAAGAGGTTAACTAAGGCTGATAATGATTCAGGTGTAGAACCTTAATGGCAGCATTTGAAAAGTGTCTTTTTGTAAAATATGCACCCACCTACATCCGCAAACATTTGGTTACATACCACACCTGTGCATTTGGTGATGTGTTAACTTATGCCAGATATGCAGACATAATAGAGGAGGAAAGGAAAGAAAAAGAAAAAAAAATGAAAGAAAAACCAACTCCTGTTTGTGTAATTGCTGACCCCGAGGGAGGGGGCAGTTTCCCCCGATTCTATTTTTCAGGATGACACCAGAACTGGACCCCAGTGGTGGAGGGGGGACAGAAGGAGGAGTGGGACAAGCATGCCGCGGCAAGGGGAACGTGACGTTTGTCATCAATGTGGACAAAAGGGCCACTGGCAAAGGCAATGTCCTGGATGCCAGGAGCGGCAGAAAGGGGGTGGTGGACCTCACGGGCCAACTACCTGACTGACCGCATCGAAGCTAAGTACAACTGTTGACCCGACAACAGTTGTTGACAACTGTTGATGCTGATGTTAACAATGCAGTGTTTACCTGAAGTGACAATGCAGGTTCAGGATATTCCAATAGAGTTTCCCAATGGAGAACGGTATGAGAGCATCACATTTTCCACATGTGACAGAAGTAAATGTAATGCAGGATTTCAATGTGCCAAGGTACTGCTACTCCCTGCGTTTGGTTTTGGTCGGACCAAGCTCAGTGACATCAGACCCGCACACAAAAGCTATGCAATATTTTGAGTCCAATATCCCTATTACACAGCAGGCCACAGACCAATGACATTGCAGTATGTACGACAGACATCTGAGTGGCCCAGATCCAAATTATGAAAAACCATTCTGCAGAGGAATGTGGTCAGTCTTGCAAACAAACTCCTGATCCAAGAGTTCAATATTCCCCAAAACTGGACACCTACTTGCTACCTTTGAACTGGGTGACCACAGTGCTGAAAGAAGTTCGCATTGATGTTCCTAACTCACCCATGTGATCACTTTTTCATTAACAGAAGGAAAGGAACACGCACTTGTGACATTGGGGCCTTGGGGCTTGCCATAGCTTGGCCGGGGCGGGGAATAGAGTGATGTCAGGTGGGCTATGGCTGGGAGATATATATATAACTGTGAACATGGTAAAATAAAGAGATCATGTTCAGACCAGCTCCTTCGCAGCTCTCCGTTATTGAGACATAACATTTGGTGAAGAGGTGAACAATGGCAGCGTGCGGTGGACAGATGCTGTTTTTCCTGGAACACCAGGGCACGCCAGCGATTCCATGGGCTCAGTGGAAACAAATGTTTGAAGTGTATATTACGGCAGCGGGCCTGGGTTCCGTCAGCGAGGAGAGACAGAGGAGCTTGATAATTCCATTTCTGGCGCCGAGGGACAGCGGATCTTCTTCGGGCTGTGCCGGGGCAGAGTTCATTGGAGGACGGCCTGAAGGTAATGGACAGCATGTTCGGCGATGCCTCCACTGTCACTGAGAGATGGTGCGAGTTTTTCGGCCGACAAAAGTGGACAGGTGAGTCGCTTCAGTCATTTGTGTTGGAGCTACGTAGCCTGGCAAGGAAGTGTGAGTTTGGAGAGATTGAGCACGAGCTTGTGAGGGAAAAACTAGCCCAGAGCACCAATAGCACATGGCTGAAGACTAAGCTAAGGGTAGCTAAAGAGCCACTGTCGCTGGAGGAAGTGCTGGACTTGATAAAGCAAAGGGACTCTGTGGCCCTACGGGAGCTAATGGCTAAGGTTTGCGAGGGGCCGACTGCGTGCAATTTCCCTCCAAGAGTGGAGGTTAGCATGCTAATGAGTTGTCGAAAAAGGGTCAAGAGGAAGAAGAGGAAGAAGCGGACAAAGAACGAAGCAGAAGTGCGGGTGAGAGGACCAAGGGGCCCGGTCCAGGTCCACACAGCACACATGGGGAAAGGCTCACTGAAACGGTACGTGCTTCAGCTTGACGGAGTCAACATGCCACTCATGGTGGATTCGGTAGCCGGGATGTCTATCCTGAGCCTACCCACGCTGTGGAGGCTGTTCCCCACGAAACAAATCAAGATGGAGCGGTAAAACTGTTAGGTTACGGCCATGCGGAGATCAAGATGGCAGGCACAGCGGTGTTTGAGGTGACTTGCGGGTTGAAGAGGGTCCCCAATTTCACCTTCCAGGTGGCACGCCGGGGAACCGACCTGTTGGGAGTTGACCTGCTGGAGGAACTAGGCTTCTCCGTAAAGGACTCGGATGGGTTGACGGTACTGTCCGTGGGCCAGGACTGGCACCTCCGCTGGCCTGTGTTGTTTCTGCTTCAATGTGGTGGTAAAATGCTTCAATGTGGCCTGGGCCACATTGAAGCATTTTACCACCATCCCCTCACTGATGAGACCGTCACACCAAAGATCCAGCCCTTGCGACGTCTCCCGTTGGCACAGCAAGATGAGGTGTTGGTGGAACTGACCAAGATGCTGGAGACAAGAGTCATCGAAAGGACAGATGCATCACCGCGGATCTCCAATCTGGTGGTGGCCAGGAAGAAAGGAGGGGGCATCAGACCATGTATTGACCTCAGAGCGGTGAACAAGGTAGTCATCCCCAACAAGTACCCACTACCAACCATGGAGGAACTCACACTGGCGTTCAGCGGGGCACAGGGCTTCTGCTACACCCGGATGCCCTTTGGGCTGAGCTCAGCACCCAGTTGCTTCCAGAAGGTCATGGCGACCATGCTAGCCGGCCTGAAGGGGGTAGTCGTATACCTGGATGATATCATGGTACACGGGGCATAAAGAGAAGAGCACAGCGCGAGGCTGGAAAGAGTGTTGGAGACACTACAGGGGCATGGGGTCACACCGAATGGCAAAAAGTGTGTCTCCGTGGCAGACGCCGTGGTCTTTGTGGGGTTCCGACTGACCGGGAATGGACTGAAACCACTGATTTTGAACATAGAAGCGGCGCTGTGGATCGCGGACCCTCCCTCGCCAGCTGAGATTTCTTTGTTCCTGGGCATGGTTAACTTCTATGGCCGGTTCATTCCCCTCGAGCCAGTCCGGGCACTGCTGAAGCAGGATGCACCTTGGAACTGAACCCCAGCCTGCTCGGCGGTAGTGAAAAATTTGAAGCAACAGCTCACCTCCCCACCTGTTTTGGCCCACTTTGACCCAAACTGCCCCACCATCGTGACGTGTGATGCGTCCAGTTCCGCCCTGGGAGCAGTTATGTCGCAGGTGCAGGATTGTACGGAGCATCCCATGGCTTTTGCGTCAAGGTCCCTATCAGCAGCAGAAAAGAAGTACGTCGTGGGCGAAAGGGAAGCGCTAGCCTATGTCTGGGCCTGCGAGAGGTGGCATATCTACCTCTACGGGCGCCACTTCACGTTGAGGACGGACCACCGGGTGCTCACGACCCTACTCGAGACTTCGGGATCAGGACACAGGCCACTGAGAATCTACAGGTGGTCAGAAAGACTGAGAGCCTACAATTTCACGACAAGGTACACACCGGGTAAAGACAGCATTGTAGCAGATCGCCTATCACAGGCCATGGCGTGCACCCTGATGCCTGACCCAAGGGCAGCGAATCTCAATGAAGCGGACCTGGTCCACGCGCTGTGTGCTCCAGGAAATCGTGTCCCCCCAGGATCTCAGGGAGGTGTCGGAGCATGACCAGGTGATGAGAGGGCTACGCTCGGCAATCAGAGAGGGTGAACTTGGTGCTTGGTGAACTGGCCCCGTTCCATCAGTTTAGAGATGAGCTCAGCTGCTGGAACGACGTGTGTGTGACTAGGGGGCAGTGCGCTGTCATCCCGGCAGCCCTGAGAGAACGCATTCTGGCGATGCTACATGAGGGACACCTGGGGGTGGTTAAGGTCAAACAGCTCAGCAGGGATTCGGTCTGGTGGCCGGGAATCGACAAGGACATTGATGCTATGGTGAAGCACTGCGTGCCATGCCTGGAGAGTGGAAGGACAAGAGGACCACCCCCCACACCTCTGCAACCGTCCCGTTCCCTACCAGGCCCTGGGAACATGTTGAGTTGGACATCTGTGGAGAACTGCACACAGCCCCCCCTAATAGCTGGTTCCTCGTTGTGGCCTACGATATGTTTTCGAAGTGACCTGAGGTGCTCCCAACTGGCTCAGTGACAATGGGGGTGGTCACGGAGTTCCTGGCATTCTTGTTTGGGGAGTATCATTGTCTGCTTACTCCAAAGTAAATAAAAATATAATGTATAAGCATCCCAAAGTGGTTAAACAAAAAGTTGGTAAAACTCAAATTAAACATGAAGTCTCTAAATTTAATGATTTGGCCTCTCTTCCTCCTCATAATTTAAAAATTAAATGCGGTTTGTTAAATAATAGCTCTGTCCTGGGGCAACGCCTTGACCCAGTGGAGGAGATAGGAGAGAGAAGGATGGTGGCTAAACTGTCATCTCTGCTGGAGTCCGAGTCCCACCCTATGCAGGACATATTGAACGCACTGAGGAGCTCATTTAGCAGTAGACTACATCATCCTAGGTGCGCAACCGAGAGGTTTCACAGGTCCTTCCTACCTACGGCTGTCAGACTGTATAATCTAAGCAGGGCTGCTCGCAGAGATAGCAAAAAAACGTGACGACCTAGTAGTATTGAATGCAAAAGACGCAACAGACTTACACAAATGGTC
The DNA here is from genome assembly GCA_020510985.1 of Pholidichthys leucotaenia. Classification (NCBI taxonomy): domain Eukaryota; kingdom Metazoa; phylum Chordata; class Actinopteri; order Cichliformes; family Pholidichthyidae; genus Pholidichthys; species Pholidichthys leucotaenia. The sequence goes on along the minus strand of CM035838.1, from coordinate 164,398,395 downwards.
CCCTCCAGTATACAACTAGGACAACATCTGTGTCTACGGAGGGTGATAATATGTATGGGTACATATTCATACTATGTAAGATAACTGAGTAGACGGTTATGCTGTTTATTCCATCTTGCTACAATGCTCCGCACTTTGTATATACAGTATATTTATATATTTATATGTACGTATGTATATCCACTGCTCTTATTTATGTTTTTCATATCTTCTTTATTATTGCTCTGAGTGTTGCTATCCCTGTGCTGTTGCAATCCTGGAATTTCCCCATTGTGGGACTAATAAAGACTTATCTTAATAGGTCTCTAACTCCCAATTCTCTGCTAGTCCATGATCTGTTAATTGATCATCAGATTGATTTAATATCCCTTACAGAGATTTGGTTAGGGCAAGAGGATTATATTGGTTTAAATGAATCAACTCCCTCTGGTTATTTAAATTGTCAAAATCCCAGAAGCTCTGGTTGTGGAGGAGGAGGAGCAGCAATTTACCATTCCAAATTACTAGTTAATGTAAAGCAAAAAACATGTTTTAATTCATTTGAGGGCCTGGTCCTCAGTATTGGACATGTTAGCAATTTTAAGTTAAACCCAATTTTATTTGCCATAGTTTATCATCCTCCCTCAGCCTACTCAGAGTTTTTATCCGAATTTGCCGAATTCTTAGCTGATTTAGTGCTGAAATCAGATTATAATTATATTAGGGGATTTTAATATACAGTGGGGCAAAAAAGTATTTAGTCAGCCACCAATTGTGCAAGTTCTCCCACTTAAAAGATGAGAGAGGTCTCCAATTTTCATCATAGGTATACCTCAACTATGAGAGACAAAATAAGAAAAAAAAAAAATCCAGAAAATCACATTGAAGGATTTTTAATGAATTAATTGGTAAATTCCTCGGTAAAATAAGTTTTTGGTCAATAACAAAAGTTCATCTCAATACTTTGTTATATACCCTTTGTTGGCAATGACAGAGGTCAAACGTTTTTTGTAAGTTTTCACAAGGTTTTCACACACTGTTGCTGGTATTTTGGCCCATTCCTCCATGCAGATCTCCTCTAGAGCAATGATGTTTTGGGGCAGTCGCTGGGCAACACAGACTTTCAACTCCCTCCAAAGATTTTCTATGGGGTTGAGATCTGGAGACTGGCTAGGCCACTCCAGGACCTTGAAATGCTTCTTACGAAGCCACTCCTTTGTTGCCCGGGCGGTGTGTTTCTGATCATTGTCATGCTGAAAGACCCAGCCATGTTTCATCTTCAATGCCCTTGCTGGTGGAAGGAGGTTTTCACTCAAAATCTCACGATACATGGCCCCATTCATTCTTTCCTTTACACGGATCAGTCATCCTGGTCCCTTTGCAGAAACACAGCCCCAAAGTCTGATGTTTCCACTCCCATGCTTCACAGTAGGTATGGCGTTCTTTCTCCTCCAAACACGACAAGTTGAGTTTTTACCAAAAAGTTCTATTTTGGTTTCATCTGACCATATGACATTCTCCCAGTCCTCTTCTGGATCATCCAAATGCTCTCTAGCAAACTTCAGACGGGCCTGGACATGTACTGGCTTAAGCAGGGGGACACGTCTGGCACTGCAGGATTTGAGTCCCTGGCGGCGTAGTGTGTTTCTGATGTAGCCTTTGTTACTTTGGTCCCAGCTCTCTGTAGGTCATTCACTAGGTCCCTCCATGTGGTTCTGGGATTTTTGCTCACCGTTCTCATGATAATTTTGACCCCATGGAGTGAGAGCTTGCGTGGAGCCCCAGATTGAGGGAGATTATCAGTGGTCTTGTATGTCTTCCATTTTCTAATAATTGCTCCCACAGTTGATTTCTTCACACCAAGCTGCTTACCTATTGCAGAGTCAGTCTTCCCAGCCTGGTGCACATCTACAATTTTGTTTCTGGTGTCCTTTGACAGCTCTTTGGTCTTGGCCATAGTGGAGTTTGGAGTCTGACTGTTTGAGGTTGTGGACAGGTGTCTTTTATACTGATAACGAGTTCAAACAGGTGCCATTAATACAGGTAACAAGTGGAGGACAGAGGAGCCTCTTAAAGAAGAAGTTACAGGTCTGTGAGAGCCAGAAATCTTGCTTGTTTGTAGGTGACCAAATACTTATTTTACTGAGGAATTTACCAATTAATTCATTAAAAATCCTTCAATGTGATTTTCTGGATTTTTTTTTTCTCATTTTGTCTCTCATAGTTGAGGTATACCTATGATGAAAATTGGAGACTTCTCTCATCTTTTAAGTGGGAGAACTTGCACAATTGGTGGCTGACTAAATACTTTTTTGCCCCACTGTATGTACATGTAGATAGTGACTGTCTTAATATAGCATTTAATTCAATATTAGACTCAATGGGGTTTTCTCAGAAAGTAGGAAATCCTACCCATTATCTCCACCACACATTGGACTTTGTTCTGACATATGGCATATAAATAGAAAATCTGGTAGTGTCTCCTCATAACCCTGTACTGTCAGACCATTGTCTGTTAACCTTTGATTTTACTATTTCTGACTAGTTGGCTCCTAAAGAAAAATATTATTACAGCAGATGCCTCTCAGATGATGTTGTTACCAAATTTATTCAGATTTTCTCCTCTACGCCATGTGTCAACACAACGGAAATAAACTATAGACAGCTTGCTCCTTCTGTAATTGATGGCATGGTAGATAGTGTTACGGCTTGTCTGCATCAGACTCTAGACATGGTGGCCCCTTTAAAAAAGAAAAAGTCTAAGAGATTTCTAACTCCTTGGTTCAACACAGAAACTCGTAGCTTAAAACTGAAGACTCGTCAATTAGAAAGAAAATGGCGCTCCACTAGTTTAGATGAAATCTATTTAGCTTGGAGAAATCATCTTTTAATTTATAAAAAAAAATCTCTTAGAAAAGCTAGAACAAGTTATTATTCTGCATGAATAGAAGAGAACAAGAGTAATCCCAGGTTTCTTTTCAGCACTGTAGCAAGGCTGACAAAGAGTCAGGACTCTGTCAATCCTAGCATTCCCTTAGAGCTTACTAGTCAGGACTTTATGAACTTTTTCAATAATAAAATTTCATCTATCAGAGATAAAATCAGTCAGATTCTTCCCACCGTTAACTTAAATACATTAACTACTACAACTCCTTCAACTGATATCTGTTTGGATGAGTTTACTCCAACTGACCTTTTAGAGTTAGATAAAATAATTTCCTCATCCAAGCCTTCAACTTGTCTTTTAGACCCTATTCCTACCAGGTTATTTAAAGAAGTCTTCCCATTTATTGGTAGCTCTAGTCTTCAAATAATCAGTTCTTCATTAACATTAGGCCATGTACCGCAGGCTTTTAAAACTGCTGTCATTAAACCCTTACTCAAAAAGCCAATGCTGGATCCAGGAGTTGTAACTAATTATAGACCAATCTGTAATCTGCCTTTCATTTCAAAAATCTTAGAAAGAGTTGTTGCTACGCAATTATTTGACCACTTGCAGGGAAATGGTTTATTTGAAGAGTTTCAATCTGGGTTTAGAATCCATCATAGTACTGAAACAGCCTTAGTGAAGGTCACTAATGACATCCTTATTGCATCTGATAATAGACTTGTTTCTGTACTTGTCCTTTTAGACCTTAGTGCAGCTTTTGATACTATCGATCATAATAATCTACTTGATAGATTAGAACACTATGTTGGACTTAATGGAACTTCGTTGCAGTGATTTAGATCTTATTTATCTGATAGGTTCCAGTTTGTTCATGTCAGTAATGAGTTTTCTTTCAACTCAAAGCTCAGTCATGGAGTTCCACAGGGATCTGTGCTAGGCCCTACTCTTTTTTAGTTTATATATGCTTCCATTAGGCAACATTATTAGAAAGCACTGTATACATTTTCATTGTTATGCAGATGACACACAATTATACCTGTCAATGAAGTCAGATGATAGTAATCAGTTAGCCAGGTTAGAAGCCTGTCTTAAGGAAATCAAAGCTTGGATGACTTGTAATTTCCTGCTATTAAATTCAGATAAGACTGAAATCATTCTTGTTGGTCCAAAAATCCATAGAAATACCTTTCCAAATCAAACTCTTAGTTTGGATGCGGTTACTCTTTCTCTTAATAGTTCTGTGAGGAACCTTGAAGTTATTTTTGATCAAGATCTGTTTTTCAATTCACATATTAAATTTGTTTCTAAGACTGCCTTCTATCATTTCCATAATATTGCCAAGATTAGGAGCATCTTGTCTCAGAGTGATGCTGAGAAACTGATCCACGCTTTTGTTAGCTCAAGATTAAATTATAGTAACTCTTTATTATCAGGTTGTCCTAAAACATCTTTAAAAAGTCTTCAGTTGATCCAAAATGCTGCAGCAAGAGTTTTAACAGGTACTACAAAGAGAGATCATATCTCTCTGGTTCTGGCCTCCCTTCATTGGCTTCCCATAGAGTTTAGAATTAAGTTTAAAATACTTCTTCTCACTTACAAAGCTCTAAACAATCAGGCCCTTTTTTATTTAAAAGATCTGATACTACCCTATCATCCTAATAGAACACTACGCTCCCAAAATGCAGGATTACTTGTAACACCTAGAATCTCCAAAAGTACAATGGGAGGCAGAGCCTTCAGTTATCAAGCTCCTCTCCTGTGGAATCAGCTGCCAATCTGGATGTGGGAGTCAGACTCGATCTCTGTTTTTAAGAATAGGGTTAAAACCTTCCTTTTTGATATAGCCTACAATTAGGGAGGGATCATGTGTCTCTGAACCCTCCCTTAGTTATGCTGCAAATAGGTTTACTTTTATAATTAATTTGAAAAAACTAATTATAGACTACAGTCATTTATGAATTTTTCTTTATCTGCTTTTTCTGGTGTAAATGAAGAATTAACGGCTCTTAGACTTATGCTGACACAAAATAGAATGGTTCTTGATCAAATAACTGCCGCCCAAGGGTGTGTGTGTGCAGTTGTAGGAGATTATTGTTGTACTTTTATCCCTGAAAATAATGCAGATGGTCATGTGATTGCCTCGGCCATATGCAACCTGACTGCCTTACAGGCTGCCGCAGCCAAGGAGAATATTACTGATGAACAAACCTGGTTAAGTTGGTTACTCTCTTCATGGAGAAGCCTCATCATGAACTTGTTAATGATTTTTTTTGTGGTATTATTTTTGGCCTTTTCTTGTGTCATTCCCTGTATCTGTAGTATGATGATGAGACTTGTTCATATTAACTTAGTGATGTACCATGGAGCAGTTGCCGGGGATGGTGGGGATGATGAACAAACAGCATGAGCCCAAGGTGTCTCTCCATGACCCAAGTACAGAGTAAAAGTATGACTGACATGCAGAAAACCGAGAGGAGTTGCATGATCATGATGTGAAGTTGAAATGTACTACTTGTAAATACATTTTGAAGTATTACTTTTCCTTTTGTTTTTATTTTGTTTTCATGTTATTCATTTCTGTTTTTACATCTTATCATTACACTTTATGATGATTATTGTTTTGTTTTATTCTTTATGTTTGTTTTTATTTAGCTGCAATGACACATAACACACATATACCCTTATTAAATCCTTTCATTATTATTTTACCTTCATTCTGTTTTTCACTGTTTTAACCATTGATGATTTTCTTTATTGATTAATGAGTTTATTGTTCCATTTCTCCTCCTAAAGGACAAAAACGTTAACCGTTGCCTGGGGCAGCAGGGCCAATGGTGAACTTTCCCCATCGTTAGCTAGTTAGGATCTGTTGCACGCAAATGCATTGGAGCTTAGCATACCTGCCAGATGGGGTTTTAGATGCCATAAATAAACCATGATTTATTTATTTTTTGATGCCTTGCATGGCATCAAAGGGGGTAGAATGATAAGTTTCGAAGTTTCATATTTGTCTCATTTGTCTTTTTCTTTGTCTCAGAGTCTGTGTAAAAATGTCAAGGACGCAGGTGCATTAGTTATCATCTTGTTTTTAGTTCATGTTGTGCGGCTCCCGTGTGACTGGTACTGAGTGAGCATCATGATTCCTGAGAAAGAGATAATCTGTACACCAAGTTTTGACCAGATGAACTGGACCAATCATTTTTTTTTATTTTGATTTTATATACTTTATTGATCCCCAGAGGGGAAATTGAGGGCATCCACCTGGATGGATGAAGCAGCCACAGTACGGTGCTATCCCTTAACCATTCACACACACATTCACACCTAGGGCCAATTTAGAGTCTCCAATTAACCTAACCTGCATGTTTTTTGGCCTGTGGGAGGAAACCGGAGAAATCCCGGAGTAAACCCACGCAGACACGGGGAGAACATGCAAACTCCACACAGATCACTGTTGGTCCGAGGCTGGGATCGAACCAGGGATCCCATGGCCAAGGGTGAGTTGCTGTGCTGCCACAGTGCTAACCACTGCACCACCGCACTGCCCCATGGACAATTGCTCCTCTGCCTCTCAGATAATGAAGGGCTTAAAGAACTGTGTGTTTGAGTCAGAATGGTGCGCGAATAGGCTCTGAGACTCTTTTTGTATTGTTCTCCACTGGCCAGTGTAATTAAATTTGCTGAAACTCTGATCCCACCTGGTTTTTGCCTGAAGGTTTAGAAAAAATTTTCTAACAGTAACTCCTAGCAAAATCCATTCAGGATTAAAAGATCATTTCTCTGTTGCCATTAACTTCAATGGAGATTTTTTCTGATTTAAGATCCCATATGCAGAAGTAGAAGAGGTAAGGCTTAGGCTCTCTATGAGGTTCATGGGACTGTCACCGACCTCCCAGGATGTGGACATAAGAGGAAATGCAACCCCAGGCTGATCAGAAGGATAGCCTGTACTATAGAAAAAGAGCCTAGGCAACCATCCAAAATCATTCAAACTGAATTCCACGGTCAAGGTATGTCACTTTCTGATCACACAGTGGGTTGCATTTTGAACAATAATTTGCTCCTTGGAAAAAGAATAGGAGGGCTCCACTGTTGACAGAAAAACAAAAAAGCCAGCCAAAATGCATGCTGGCAAGCCTCAAAATTTGTGGGAGAATGTCCTTTATCCAGTGGTTCCCAACCTTTTTCCCAGGAGCCCCCCCTGCCTGTATCACAGAAGTGCCCCCCCCCCCCGAGCCCACACGATCACGCCAGAGGAATTAAGTCATTTTAGAACATTTATTTAGGAAAAAAATAACATCAGTTTTGTACTTAACCTATTCCATTTGTTTTGAAATGTAGATTTGTTTTCCTTTATACTTAAATTATATTGAATTATATGAACATGTGTATCACACACAGACAAAAGATAAATGTGGCAAATGACTGCAATGGTATTAAAATATTTGTCCTTTTGTTTTAAGACAGCATTACTTTTAAACATGGCCTTTTTGATGCCAGAAGGCAGTCCTGAGTCTTCATTGTTCATTGTCAGTAACATAAAGTTTTCATCTTTGCCAGAGGTATGAAACAGAAATGTTAACAAGAACATGTCCCTTGTGAAAGCAAACATTTCTAACAACCAAAATAGTGGGTATACACACACAGGACCGCATAAATCAGTAAAGGCATAAAAGTCAATCGGTATGGGCCTAATGGCAGTAGGCCTAAAAACACCCTTGTCATACACAAAGAACAAATATCCTTGACTGCTCTTTCTCATAACACTACCCAGCAATTAGCATTGCAAAAAATAGTTCAGTGAGTCTTTGCTTTTTACTCTCTCCAGTGTGTTGATTCAAAAAAGAATATTAATGTGTACCTTGAGCTTGCATCTCTCTGCCCAGGGATGCGATGTTTGGAGTGACTGTGGCGATAGCCAGTCTAAAGTCCTGGTGGACATCCAGCCTGTTCCTTACTTTTGTTTTTATAGTTAAAAGAGCACTCTGAAAGCTGCCTCAGACAGGTACATAGTACCAAAAGGAAGAATAACCCTCTTGATTGTGTGTTTGGCCAGTGTAGGAGTGACAGTGTTTCCTTTTTCCATCCAAAACCTTTTGCATCTGTTTTCCTGGAAATATTTTTTTGACACTCAATCAGATTGATGGTCATACAGCTCATCTTCACAGCCCAAGTATTCAACATCCTTGTGATTGGAAATGTAGGGGTCCATCACCCATGCTTCCTTGGATAAATATTTGTTGATGTTGGCAAAGCGACTCCTCATCTCGTCACACAGCGGGCTCATGTGGTGCATGAAGTCCGTGCATAAAGACGCACGCACGGTGCCACCGGACTGCTTCTGCAGAAGTGGAAACTGCTGCAACTCCCCTTGTGACATTTTAGTGACCTTGTATTCCAGTTTTCACACAAAAGCGTCCAGTGCGTCTTTGCATTGTAGGACGTTTGATTCAGGTCCCTGCATCCGCTTGTTTGTTTCATTGAAAAGAACAAATGTGTCCGCCAGGTATGCCGCTTGGATCTGTTAGAAAAATACCCGATTCTTTGATTGAAAGGTCCAAGAACAAACCGGAGATTTCTTCAATTTAAAGGATGGTACATTTATTTAGAAGTCACATGTAAAGCAAGCAGCGCTGGATCAGTTTGATGCTGTCCCTTCGAGAACGTCGTCAGACTGATCCCGACTTCCGGGTGTGGGTTACATTCATCTTCTTGGGGGTGGGGCAACCCCGTACAATGGGATGGGCTTGTACGCGACTATCTGATTGGCTAATCTACCTATGGCGGGAACAGGCCATCCACTGAACACGCCTCTTCATTCTAGAATGTGCTATCAACAGTGTGCGTGAGAATGCTGTTTTTGGGTGTGTTTCTAATGTGAAAGACCTGACTTAAAAGAGAGAAAAGACAGAGAGGGCTCTATACCTTTGTCTCATTCCTGTTATCAATATGCCATAACATAACATAATTGTTCATAAGCATGCAAACAGAATTTGTATGGAATATGTGTAGGGCATAATGGGAGATCACTTACAGAATTGTTATTCTGGCACTAACTATACATTAACCCTTTCAATCCCCCCTTTGACATGATTTTATCATGTCAACCATGTATGGTGTGAGAGACTCTAGCAATTAACAGATGGTGAATAAGGCAGGTCCCTGCATTGTGTGTCAACCCAAGAGGCTTGCACCATTGGTTCTGCTACCCGTGCCTCCCCCCTGTGGACACCTTAGCACGGTGCAGCGATGTCTCAGAGGTGAACTGTCACCAGGTCCTGTACCCCCCTCGAGGTCTCCTCATGATCATTGTTCTTTGTCCAGTGGAGTGGACCATGTATGGGTCATAGGGTCGAATAGAGTCAGTCCACAAAGTTCATGAAACCTTTGTCCACCGGTTGACCCTTGCCAGGGCTCACATCATTTAGCTGCACTCATCGCACGGTTGCGACAGAGGTTCGACCTTCCTCTGTGTCTGCTTCCCATATCTGCAGCTGTGGAGCACAGTTCCATCTTGTTGACACAGGAACGAAACAATTGTGTCCCCGCTCTCAGAGGCACACCTCATCCCATGAGGTCTACAGGACAGTCTGGTGGGTGCAGCAGCGGGTATGTAACATCTAGTCCAGCCAGTGAACAGCTCAGTGATGCTGTCTCAGGGATGCCACCCCCCTGTCGCTGGAAAGAGGTGGACATGCTGGTGTTGGTAAAGCTCGAGCTCCTGGCTCCACCCTGGATGCTGGAGGTGCGGTGGATGCGCTCGGGTACCAGTCCATTCTTCTTCTGGGGACTGAAGTCATACAGTCACTCGCCCTACGACCTTTTCAGTGTCACGGGCACACGTCATAATGGTCTGGTGCTCTCCGGCATGCATCTTCCCTGTACCCTACACCTGTGGTCAAGTGCCGACACAAAGGGCTCAGCTGGGGCAGGACCAATAATGGTCTGAGGGGTTGCCATCACAATGTATGGAGCCTGTACAGTTTTATCCTTATTCACTACAACTGTAGTTATCTATGTGTCGTTGTAGGTTATCTCCCAGTAGCCTTGAGTGTGTGATTGTTGACTACATGAAATCTGTAAGTGGTGGTTGTGTTGTGGTGTGTGTGGTGGGGTGACGGGGCCTATATGTTCAGTGGGTAGGTCGTAAACGATATTGTTCAACATTAGGAGACATCCATAACCATGCATTGTTGTATTCAGACATTCAGAGCTTCTAACCTTCTCCCTTATTCAGATTACCTAACCGTAATTAGCATGATGGAGATAAATAACGCAAGAACCCTATAAGTCTCACACCCCTACATCCGTGTGGTGAGCTATGTATGAATTATGTATTATCATTAGCACACTGTGTTTACAAATACTCTGTGATCGCACACTGGTCCTCCTCGTCGTCACTCCTAGCCTTAGGGTCTTCAGTTCCTCCTTCTCCGGGCTCAGAGAGGGGAACCAATGGGACTTCAGTTCCTCCTTCTCCGGGCTCAGAGAGGGGAATCAATGGGACTACCTCTTCTCGGCACTGCACCATCTGATAGCCAGGTGGGGCAGGGAATTTTTCATTAATTGCGGTGGTGATGCATTTTAAACATAAGTGGCGGATACAAGGTATGCAGCAGCATCCACATAAGGTGAGTATGGTTACTGCTGCTACCAATGACATAAATACCGAAATGACCAGAGTTTTCCATTTGCCCAGCGTTTGGTCTAACCAATTCCCTACTGGGTCTTTAATACCCGAGTAGTCTGCCAATTCTTCGGACAGGGTTTTTAGACCTGACAAGGCACGCGTTATAGTCCCGTCTGGGGCGGTGTTGTTAGGAATAAAAACGCAGCAATCCTGTGCAAACATAGAGCATACACCACCCTTTTCAGCCAATAGGAAATCCAGTGCCATCCTATTCTGGTAGGTCATCAAGGAAGTTGCAGCCAATTGTTCATGCAGGCCGGTAATGGCATCTCTAGTCATACTGTTGAGCTTTTGTACGTTGAAATGGATGTAGTTGATGTAGCCTGTATTCTTATTGGCAGTGATTATTGCCCCAAAGTATGGTATCATTGACTCAAACCCAGCTGCCACCTGATCTACTAATTTATATTGATCGGGAACACCTCTGGGTATCCCTATAGCATCAATATATGTGGGGGAGCCTGCATATAGGTCAAAAGGGTTGGTTGCGCTTCTCCCAACTCTACTGCGTCTTTGGTTCGATGGTGTATCAAAATTGGCTTGCTGCCATAGGTCGATATCTGATACAGATGCGGGGATTACCTTGACGGGTGCTATTAAGGACACTATGGTACAGGTGCCCGACCAGTCATGGGGGAGGGTGTTTCTTAATCTGTAACCTCCGCAATACCAATAGACGTCTGAGCGGGCGTACTTTAGTTTGGTGGCATTTAGCCAAGTTGTGGCATTGATTAACTTTGTGCACCAATCCCCCAATAAGTGTCCTACTGGGTGTCCGGTGAGGTTATACTTTGTGATGCAGGTGTAGTTATTTTCTACGGGAGTAAAGATAGGTGGGTGTGTCCCTCGTGGCGCCAGTGGGTAGGGGGCTTCTAGATGTTTACACTTGGGCTCAGGATGTTCGGTCATGTGCAAATTCATCATACAGTATGTCTCATTGTATGAGAATAGCGACGGTACAGTTAAGAGCGCCGGACGGGGAGAGGAACAGGCAATACACTCATCTCTTGTTACATATCTAGCAGTGTTGCTTATCCAATCTAACCAGTAATTCCTTTGTGCAAACCCCGTCTCAATCTCTATTGTTTTCGTAACAGGTATCTCCTGTGGGGTTATGACAGTAATCTTTTTCTCTTCTCCCTGTTTACCCTTAATCGTCTGCCATTTATTGGTCTTGTTAATGCTTGCCCCCCCCCACAACCTGTATCCTGAATCTGCCCCCTGGGTCTGATCCAGTCACCCAAGCCCCCAATGCAAACATGCCCGCGTCTGAGGGGCATGGGGTTTTTAACGTAATGAAGATGGGGTTGCACTTTCCAGGGTTACATTCTCTGGGGGTTGTCCCTTCTATCAGTGACATTCGTTGTAGGAGGTTTTGTCCATTACAGACTCGTCTTTTTGCCTCCAGTGGGGTGTAGCCCCATGACCGGAGTTCAGTGTTCCATCCTACCCACTCCCATTCTAGACAGTAGTCACTCCACACATTATATCTTTTATAAAGAATACACATGTATTTAGTTGCCCTTTGTAACTGTTTCTGGTCTGTCCATTCTTTACAGTCCGCTATGTCGCAGAAGTCAAGTCGGATAGTGGAGGTGTTACCTGGGCGGAAAATCAATGTTGGTATAGAGGGTCTTCCAGTTCTTTTGTGGGGTCGGCGTCCTCTTGGTTGTCTATGTAGTAGCCAGATAATGGAGCCTGCAACCAGGGTGGCGATGATTGTCACCACTATAGCCCCTAGCTTCCAACTACATTCCCCTCCTTTCCTACATATGGGTCGTTTCTTATTCAGTAAATTATTCGTCTCTGTCCCCCCGTGCCCCTGTTCTAAGTCCTGTGAGATTGGGTAAAATCGTACGGTCATCGTCTCCTTGTGTCCCACCCAAGTTTGCCCTTATGGTTGTCAGTGTCCGGTCTGTTGGATCTTTGGATGGTGCGCAATGAGTCTTATGGATCCAATTACTTAATCTGTCTTTCGTCAACCACACCCTTACACAGTGTGACGTCACCTCAGCCACCTTATAGGGTCCTTTCCACCTAGGAGAGGACCAGTTGATTTTATATACCTTCCTCGAAATCCAGTCGCCCACCTCTACATGCGACGTGTCGTGGTCCTGCTCTTTGGTAAGGATTTCAGCAACCTGTTGGGAGATACTCATTACAGTGTTATTCAGTTGGTTAACATATTCACTCATGTTCTCATGTTGCACTAGCACAGGTGGTGAATCAGTGGGAGCAATGGTAAACGGGCAAGGCATCTTCCTCCCGGTCAAAATCTCATGTGGGCTGACATTCAGGGTGGCATTTGGAGTCGACCTGAGGTTGAACAATACAATGGGTAGACCCTCAACCCAGGTTAATTTAGTGTCTGCACAGATCTTGGCCAAACCCTCCTTAATTGTCCTATTCGCTCTCTCCACCAACCCTTGTGATGAAGGGTGGTAAACGGCTCCAAACTTATGTTTGATCCCAAACATCCCTTCGACCTGTTGTAGGTCCTCATTAGAGAAATGGGTACCATTGTCTGATCTTATCACTTCAGGTATCCCAAACCTCGGGATGATTTCTCTGGTGAGCCACTTGATCACTTCTTTTCCTTTCTCTGTTTTGGTAGGTGTGGCCTCTACCCACCTCGAGAAGGGGTCAATACAAACGAGCAAATACCTCTTACCCTCTACCCTCTGGTCTGCCCCCATGTCTGTGAAGTCAATGACTATTTCTTTCCATGGGGCCCCCGGGATTGGGAAGCTTCCCATTCCTGTTGTTAGTGTAACCTTGGGATTGTAACTTTCACAAATTTCACATGACTGTACAAAATATCTACAAATGTCCCGTAAAAAGAGATGCCACCAGTGCTGTGAGATGAGGGTGTTCACCTTGGAGCTCGCACAGTGTCCTCTACTATGGGCTTCCTGACACAACAAATTTAGTAGCCCCGCTGGCGCTACTATTTTACCCTCATGATTTCTCCAGAGCCCTGTGTGGTCCTTCCTGGCTCCCTTCTCCTTCCAAGCCTGTTTTTCTGTCGGGGCTGCAGCTTCCTGTATTTCCCTGATGTTATGTATATTCAACTCTCTGTGCGGTCTATCGGCTGCCCTCTGGTTCATCTGTTTCCTTGCATCATACCCTGCCACTGCCTTAGCCGCTACGTCTGCTGCGTTGTTTCCTCTCGCTATTCTGCCATTTCCTCTTTGGTGCCCTCTGCACTTGACAATTGCTACCTGTTTGGGTTCCAATAGTGCATAGTATAAATCCAATAATTGGTCCAGGTGTTTTACTGGTGTGCCAGCTGAGGTCACAAACCCTTTTCTTCTCCAGTGGCACATGTCCACGTGTACAGCTTGTACTGCGTATGCTGAGTCTGTATATATTGTTGCAGTTTTCCCTTCTGCTAACCTACACGCTTCTACCAATGCCACCAATTCTGCCATTTGTGCTGATGCTGGTTGTGGGATGATCTGTGCCTTCTTCGTTTCCAGGCCCTCCGGGGTTTCTTGTATTACTGCAAACGAGGCTATCAGGTTGCCTGCCTGTGTGTGATGGCTATGGCCGTCACAGAATAAAATCATCTCAGCACTCTCTAGTGGTTCTGCCTGTACGTTATCATGTAGTTTCATTTCTCTTTTTGCTTCAGCAGCACAATCGTGGTCTTGTATGGTGTCTATCTGTGAGGCCATGTTTGCTCCTGAGCTGGTGAAATGTATATGTGGTTTATCAGGCAGCTGCTGTAATCCTTGAGCCCTGTGTGCTGATAACGTGAATGCATTTGAGTCAAGAAGGGCCTTAACTCCATGTGTTGTGTGAATAATGGTTTGATTACCCATTGTCAGGTGTGATGTCTTTTCCACAGCTTTTCCTATAGCAGCCACATGTTTCACGCAGGCCGGATGACCTATTTCGACATTATCCAATTTGCTACTGTAGTACATTAGTACTTTTCTATCTGTGCTCGTCCCATTCTCCCCCTTTTGAAACAGAACGGCATTAACAAAGCCGTTCTTTTCATCCACATCCAGATGGAAGGGTCTGGAGTAATCAGGTGCATGTAGAGAGCATGCCGAGGAAAGAGCAGTTTTTAGTTCAATAAAGGCCCGGTCTGCTTCTAATGTCCATTCCAGGGGAGCGTTGTAGTTTCTGTATCCTGCGTGAGTGATTAGTGCCCTTAGGGGCACCACTAATCCAGTAAAGTCAGGTATAAAGTTCTTGCTGTATGTGACCAGCCCCAGAAATTGCATCATTGCCTTTACAGCCATGGGTTTGGAGTGGTTAAGGATGTCAGTTTTTTGTGCAGCGGTCATACTGCTCCCAGAATTGCCAATCACCCGGCCCAGAAAGGTAACCTTCGGTCGCCCAATTTGTAATTTGGATTTGGACACCTTGAACCCACATGTAGCCAAATGATTCAGTACTGCGGCAGTCGCGGTCATGATTGATTCAGAGTCTGGGGCTGCTATCAGAATATCATCTACATATTGTAAGAGTGTGACCCCTTCTGGCAGTGCAAGCGACTGTATCTGTTGTCTTAGGACATGATTAAAAATGGATGGTGAGTCAACAAAACCCTGTGGCAGCCTGTTGTATGTGTATTGCGTACCGTCATAGGAGAAGGCAAACAATTGCTGTGAATCCGGATGAAGTGGTACACAAAAGAAGGCATTTGCCAGGTCAATGCAAGAGAAGAAGTTGTGGCTCGGTGAGATTGCATTTAGCATTGTGTACGGGTTAGGCGTGTCGTAAAGAGTGGGTATTACCATTTTATTAATAGGCCTAAGGTCCTGAATCATGCGGTAATCTGATTTTCCTGGCTTGGGGACAGGGTTAATCGGAGTATTCCATGGGGACTTAGTGGGAACCAGAACCCCCGATTGGATTAGTCCATCAATGGTTCCCCTGATTCCTTTTATTTGATCCAATCGAAGGGGGTATTGGGCACGGTATATAGGCACAGTGTTAGGCTTTAGGGGGATTAAGACAGGGGGGATGTTAAGTATGCCCACGTCCGTGGAGTCTTGAGACCACAATGTGTCAGGGAGACTGTCTAACAATGACTGTGAGTGTGGGTGGTCTGTATTCTCTCTACCGTGTGTGCGCGTGAGGAATCTTTTTTCAAGCTGCACAATCATAGTGGACCGTTGTGCGATTCTATACATTTTTAAGGAAGGAGAATATTGTAGACTCGTGTTCTGCGTGGGTAACCAATCAGTTGTTGTTATGCCCCTCTTTATCATTGGGCCCAGGTTTTTTGCTTCCCCACCATCCATTATCTTCAGAGTCACATGGGGTGCAGATGTGGCAGTCAGTGCATATAAGGGTTGTAATGAGTCAGGTACAGTGACCGCCACCGCCACACCTTCCTTTCCCACATAAATGTGCTCAATCTCAATCGTTGGTTGGTCTGCCGTTTCTTGGAAGTGTCGTACATAACCTTCCCACAATGCATCATACTGTAGTTTTCATCTCCAAAAAGTTCATAGTTGAACGTGCAATGGGGTGGGTCATCGGCGTTTTCATATGGGTACACTAGGGACATCCAAGGAAGCCACTGTGAAAGAATGTCCCCTAAGTGACTTTGTTCAAAGTCAAGGAGTAGCCCCCACCAAATTTCCGCACCCATTTCAGTGAGTGGGTCACTTGGTTTTGCAGGAGACTGTATCATTTGTCTCAGTGCCCGTTTGGGCGTTGCACAGCGCTGCACTGAACCGTCAGGAAAGGTTATGTCAATGTGGGTGGGTGCCAACAGTAATGAAATGTTTTGTGAACACATTATGTCTCTTGCCACCAGGTTCACAGGGCATGTTGGTGATAGTAAGAATGAATGTTCAAATCTCAGTGAATTCCACAAACAGGGAACAGGTCTAGACAGGGGCCACTCTTCTGTGTTACCCGAGAAGCCAACAACAGGTACGGTATCCATTGAAATGGGGAGTGGCGTGTTTAGGGTGGAATACCTGGCTCCTGTGTCAATCATGCACATATAATCTCGACCGTCCACTGTCAGCTTCACTAGAGGTTCGAGAAATAGATCTGCGGGACACAGAGAGTCACCTGCTGTCAATCCTGGGCAGCCCTATTGTGGGAACTGGTGTGCTCCGGGGGCTTGGTGCCAATTGTCCTGTGCCCGAGGAGGAAGAGGAGAATCATGTAGGGGAGGATATACACTGTGTTGATAGTTGGGGGACCCCCCTGAGTGGCTCTGTGAGCGCTGCCGTGGGCAGCGTCGAGCCCAGTGGCCAATTTGCTGACATATGTAGCATCGGTCCCGCGGGTTGGGCCCCCCCTGGGGTTTATTGTTAACACGGCCTCTGTCTCTGTCATTAAGCCTCCTATGTTCCCTATAACCCTGCGGCTGATGTTGATAGACCAGACTATGTGGGGTGTCTGGGTAAGGTCTATATTGCTGTAGTGTGAGGTCTTGAGGTGGTTGCATGACTAAAGGTTGGTGGGGGGTGAGTTGTTGCGGCATCTGATTGACAGAGGCCTTATTCTGATTCACCTTATCTCTCATCTCCTTCAACTGTGCCTTTGCCACTTGTGACTGTAGAGAAGCTAACTCTTTCTTTTCCTGTTCGCGTGTCTCAGTCTCATTATCAATGTACTGAATAACATGAGATGACCACATAGCGAACGATAGGCTGGAGAGTCCAAC
Organism: Pholidichthys leucotaenia; assembly: GCA_020510985.1. Classification (NCBI taxonomy): domain Eukaryota; kingdom Metazoa; phylum Chordata; class Actinopteri; order Cichliformes; family Pholidichthyidae; genus Pholidichthys; species Pholidichthys leucotaenia. Next base: position 164,381,190 of record CM035838.1, on the reverse strand, counting down.
CACTTGCTTTAATAGTTTTTGTATAGTGGCGGGTAATGAGGCCTCTACTGCTCCCCTAAAGAGCATTTCAACTGTACAGTTAGTGGCCGGGTCCTCACCTGTCCTGTCTTGCCACAAATCTCTCACCCTGAGTAAGTATGAGGCCCCTTTCTCATGGTCTTTAGGTGGGATGTCACACAGTTCAGCCGATTTCATTTGAATAGGGAACTTTTCTCGGATTATGGGCCACAGTATATACACCACTACTGATAATGGGGATTCGTCTCTTTCTAAGTGTGTGCCACCTATTAGTTCCACCTCCCGCAGCATTCCCAAGGAGGTGCAGGAGGAGAACAGCCGTCTAAAGTCTCCCAGAGCAGGTGCAATCCCAGCACAGGTCTCAAGGAAAGCTTTGATCCATGGTGCACCGCCATCATGTATATTTGGCAGCCGTGATTTTATTAAGGCTGTGTCTTGGAGTGAAAATGGAGTGTAGTTTGTGGTCACACGGCCTCCAACTGACGTCGCCGTGGTCAGTGGCATTTGCCTCGCATGGGGGGCATGATTTCTGTCTATACATGTGTGTACGTTACCATGGCTAGGTGTGTGGGGTGCTATGTGTGGGCTGTGTTCTGCAGAGGAGGCCGCACGATGTGGATATGTTCCCATATCCTGAAGGGCTAAAGTGATGGCGTTTACGGATGATGTGTCTTGATCAGTATCTGTCTCAGTATATGACCTGGTGACAAAAGTACAATCTGACCTTGTCCCTATATTATCAGGGGTGTTTGTAGTATTTTCTACAGTTTTTCCTAGAAATTCCTTAATTTGCTCACCACCTTCAGGCTCCTCCTTAGCTGTTTGTAATAACCCATTTTTAATCACCATCAGGGGGGCCATCATCGTGGGTGTTGATTGGGCAAGCTCAATGGGCACCTCGGCTGAGACAGTAAGTTGATTGGTGCGGCTCTGGCACCTCTCTGATAGAGCTGGTATCCCTGTGTAGGGAGGTGGGGGTGCAGGTAATCCTCCACCTAGAGGGGGAGCTGTAGCCTTAACAGCAGGTGGTTCAATGGCCTGAGGCCGCATTTCTGCCTTTGTAATGGAGGCCTCTGGGGTTAGTGGAGGGCCATTTGCATTGCCTGACATCCTCTGCAGGGTAAGTTTAATTTCCCCCAGAAAACATTGACAGTCTGTGAGAAATTCCCCTGCTCTTTTCAATTCCTTCCCTGTCCTCCCTCTCCTAAATATACTGGCCTCCCGGTGCTTATTGCATGCCTGCTCATGACTTCCTCTTGCCTGTCTTATAAACATAGCTAGGTCTCCCTGGTGGGGGGGGGGCTGTTTTCACATCCTGCGAACATTCCTCTATCCTGCATTTGTTTGACCCAGCTGGCAAATCTCTCCCTTCCTTTCTTTTGATCCGTGACTGGGACCTTTGTCAGCCATCTAGCCATTGTCTGGGATAGTGCCGACCCCAGGGAGTCGGGCTTACAGGCCTGCCATCGTTCCATTGTTTCTTGAGACATGTCATACAGGTATTACCCGTACCCCTTGCTGCAGCTGAGTGACGTAGTGTCCGTGTATTTAGACCCCAACAGGAAACTTCTACACAGACGCTAACCGTCTGTGCGCCTGTTAGCTGGGACTTAACGCCAGCCTATCTACACGTTTTAACTCAGGGCAGCAGTGGTACCGTATCTTGCTTGTATTCCCGCTATCCTAGTCCAACCCCTTGTATTTACACTATCACTCAAGATCTGTTTTGCTATGTGGAATTCTCAATCAGTCTCGACTGGTTGATACACACACAGGAATACAGTAAAGATATCAACTGAGTGATGAACCACCCCACATTTCACAAATAGAGAATAACAAACTTAATCTTCTACCAGCCACAGCGGCTTGGTACATATACAGGAATACTGTACAATGCCAGATGTGTGAGAACTCACCAGTCTTGCTGTATGGAATTGTCAAACTGGAGTTCTCAATCAGTCTCTGCTGCTTGACACACACAGAGATACAGTATTATGACAGTGGTAACTCACTTCACTTTTCCTGTTTATTCATCTATTTTAGTTTGTTGTATTTATTTAATTATTTTGGTATTTATAATTTAATTCATTCATAGATTTACTTATCCGTACCAACCTGCAATTCTTCATTTAAATTCTCTCACCTTGATAAATAAAATCAGTTCGTCCAGTTGAACACAAACTGGTTGACTTTGAATACATGAATAAAAGTTGCGTCACCCTTTCAGTCAACAGAAAGGTGGACGTTTTGCCTAATTAGAATTTGATTCAAAAATTTTTCTTTGAATGCCTCTTTTTTTTTTTTTTTTCAATATATATATACCTAGGTAAATTGTGGAGTGAATGTAGTTTACCCTGATCCAGCTTGGCCACCGCTCGATCAGGGAAAACACACTCCCCCGTGCAAACCTGCATTTTAGCAGGTCCCTGAGGTCTTTTGTTTTTATTTGCCATATGGATTTTAAAGCTTTAATGTCAACCAGAGAGATAAAGTTCCAGATTTATTATTAAGATTTTAAGTTTTTGTTGGCAGTGATTTTGTGAAATAGTGCACTTCCTATATTTGGCCACACGATGGAGGCACTGTGCCACAAGTTGAAGATGATTCAAAATGGCGCCCTCGCATGCGCAGTAGATGGGACACGTGCAAAATGGCCCCTGAGCCTATTGTTCACAAACCATGTGCTTTTTTTTTTTTTTTTTTTTTTTAAAGTTTAAGAAAAATGGAGCACTGCCTCCTTAATCCCAGCTATACACACGCTACCACAGCTTTACAACTTTAATTTAGCGCTTCATTTTAATGCTGTTACCTCAAATAATCCTCAGTAATCTGTTTTACCAATTTCACCTCCACTCAGTGGTGGGTCCATTCCTTTGTTCTGACCATGCGGTCTGGAGACCGCCATTAGTTAAATCATTGTGGGGGAAAAATTTTACTAAATATTCTCAGCTCCCAGTATTTCCCAACCCACACTTTTATCCCCTAAGGACACAAAATCAGTTCTGTACTTATGAATGCATTCACTATTGTTGGTATAAAAGAATCTTATGCAATTCTGTAAGCTATTATTTTATACTTATGAGCAGACCCTCACTAAAGGTGGAACAAAGATTCTTGCGGCTGCTTGTTACGTTACTCACTCATGATGTAGTCTGAGGTTCTTATAACGTATTAAGAGTATCTTTATATAAACTCACTGCTGCAACCGAAATCAGGCTAACCCTGGATTTCAATTTGGAAGACAGGCACGGCCGTTGCCTCCTATTGTCTTATCAATTCTGGGTACAGACTGCAACCCACAATCTCGCCGATCCATTTAATCTTTTGTCAAACAGAGGGTACTTTCGCTGAGGTCTCGGCAGATCCCCCAATGCACAAGCGGTACCTTGATTAACTCTAATCACAGCGGACACTTTCTCTCGTGGCCTCTTTTCGGCTACGAGAACAAGCGGTGTCTTGTGTTTAGCAAATTAAATGACCGCGGCCTCACTCCCAGAGTGGCATCGGGTCGAACACTTCCATGGCTCCCCCCGGCATCAGGTTGCTAAAACCTGGCTCTTTTCATTTGGGAGACGAACCTGGGTGATTATTAGTCACCCTGGCATCCTAAGTCTCGTCATTTTGGCTCAGACTGAATCCAAAACGTTTCAAAATTTGGCAGACCATGCACCCGTCATACATGTCCATTGACCGCGGCCGTTCTATCTCAGACTGAAAATAGAACACGTGCACTCCCTTTAACTTTTCAAACTATTATTTAAACTTTACATGTGACTCCCAACCAAATGATAAATTTCGAGATCGGATATACCCCTTAATCAGACGACTGTAAATTTAGAATGGCCAAACTGCAGAAATTTGCGTAAAAAGGCTTTCTGCTTACCTTTTTGTTTCATTCAGGCGTCGCCACAGTCGACTAAAAAGGGTCCTTCCGATGTAGTTTTTTCAGGCTCGTCTCGGAATACGTGATTCAATCCGGGTCACGGCACCAATTGTTAGAAAAATACCCGATTCTTTGATTGAAAGGTCCAAGAACAAACCGGAGATTTCTTCAATTTAAAGGATGGTACATTTATTTAGAAGTCACATGTAAAGCAAGCAGCGCTGGATCAGTTTGATGCTGTCCCTTCGAGAACGTCGTCAGACTGATCCCGACTTCCGGGTGTGGGTTACATTCATCTTCTTGGGGGTGGGGCAACCCCGTACAATGGGATGGGCTTGTACGCGACTATCTGATTGGCTAATCTACCTATGGCGGGAACAGGCCATCCACTGAACACGCCTCTTCATTCTAGAATGTGCTATCAACAGTGTGCGTGAGAATGCTGTTTTTGGGTGTGTTTCTAATGTGAAAGACCTGACTTAAAAGAGAGAAAAGACAGAGAGGGCTCTATACCTTTGTCTCATTCCTGTTATCAATATGCCATAACATAACATAATTGTTCATAAGCATGCAAACAGAATTTGTATGGAATATGTGTAGGGCATAATGGGAGATCACTTACAGAATTGTTATTCTGGCACTAACTATACATTAACCCTTTCAGATCCAAAATGCGTCTGTCAGCTGTTCATAAAGTGGCTGATTGTGGTCATGCAAGAATTCTTTAACTTTGTCTTGCAATTCAATAAAACGGACAAGCACCTGTCCCCTTGACAACCATCGTACTTCAGTGTGGAGCAGTAATGTTTGGTGCACCTCGTCCTTGCACAGTAGTGCAAAAAGCCGCTTGTTAGCAGGGCGTGCTTTAATAAAGTTCATGATTTTGACAGCAGTTGACAGGGTGTTACTGAGGTCTTCTGAAAGTTTTTTACCTGCCAATGCTTGGTGGTGGAGCATGCAATGAAAAATGGCGCATTCCAGAGCCTTTTCTTTCAGCCGTGTGTTGAATCCTTTATTTTTTCCCATCATCGCTGCAGCTCCGTCAGTGCAGCACATCACCAGGTTCTCATAGGGCAAGATTGTGGGATGTGAAATACGAATCTACAGTCGTGAAAATATCCGCGCCTGTTGTCATTGTTGCTAGATTTGTTGACATTGTAGAAGCTGGGTTAATCATCTCAGACTGGATGCAGAGGGTAAACAGAGAAGCACAATAGGTATTGAGATGAGAGAGATTATGGTGAGGTAGCAGGAAGAAGTAGTGGGAGGAGAAGGGTTGAATGTATTGTGATGCGAGATGTCATGCAGATGTGAGATGGGCGGTTGACATAAAAGGAGAGACCCTGGTGTATTGATATATGCTTTTTCTGTGTATGACTGATGTGAGAGTGAATAAAGTTGTCTGCTCTATAAGTCTGCCTCCGTTATTTGCACTCTCCACACTGGTGACCCCTTGACGAATTATGGAACACAAGGCAAGAACCCCGGAGTCGGCCCGGACGGGAACCCCCAGCAACGCGTGCGCTGTTTCGGTCAAACTACCGGACTTTTGGCTGCACAACCCATGGTCTTGGTTCTACCACACCGAGGCCCAGTTCGCCCTCCGGGGAATAACGGCAGACAACACCAGATATTACTATGTGGTCGCAGCGCTGGACGCTCGCACGTCTCAGCAAGTAGCAAGCCTGCTCCAACAGCCTCCAGCCCACGACAAATACGGGGCTTTCAAGGTCACGCTGACCCAGCGCTACACGCTCTCGGACTGTGAGAGAGCAGAGAGACTCCTGAGGCGCTCCGAGTTAGGAGATGGGTCGGCGGTCAAACTGATGGAGAAGATTTTGGTGTTGATAGGCACGGATGACGGGCATTTTCTGTTTGCCCACCTTTTCCTCCGGAACCTCCCAACAGAGGCAAGAGCGGTTCTTGCCAATTCACCGTTGCTGGCCACGCGTGACTACCATGCACTAGCCCAGGAGGCAGATCGGATCATCCTCATCACCAGAGCCCTCACAGTGAACACGGCAGCGTCAGAACCCAGCGAGACGACCAGCGGAGGCGAGGAGCCGGCGACAGTAGCGGCAGCAGGGGCCAGGAAGCGCCAGAGAGACACGCTCTGCTTCTACCACCGCTGCTTTGGAGAAAACGCACGCAGATGTGTGCCACCATGCCAATTCAAGCATTCAGGAAATGCCAAGGCCGACAGTCAGTAGCAGCTGCGACCGCCGGTGAAGAGAACAAGCTGCTCTACATGACGGACTCGCACTCGGGGAGACAGCTCCTCGTAGACACCGGCTCCCAAAAGAGCATCATCCTGCCGTCCTATGCCGACCGGCTAGCGGGAGCTAGCGGACCCCAGCTGGTAGCCGTAAACGGCTCAGACATTAAGACTTTTGGTGAGAGAACACTGACTTTATCCCTACACGGCTGTATGTACGAGTGGACTTTTGTCATAGCGGCATTGAGTTTCCCAATCCTGGGAGCTGATTTTCTGTGTGCACACGGGTTGCTAGTCGATGTTGCTAACAGGCACCTGGTTAATGTACTGTCTTTTGATTCTCTCCCCTGTACAGCTCGAGGGGCCGGGCCAATAACACAAGCCAATGTCACAGCTCCAGGCGGTAAGTTCCACACACTGCTCACTCAGTTCCCAGCACTCATGGTCCTAACGTTTTTGGCGGCCAGCACTAAACACGGGGTGGAACACTTTATCACCACCACTGGGCCGCCCATTTTCGCACAACCTCAGCGCCTGGACGCAGCTAAACTGGCCATAGCGTGCGAGGAGTTTGCCAACTTGGAAAGGTTGGGCATCATCAGGCGCTCAAACAGCCCATGGGCATCCCCGCTACACATGGTCCCTAAGGCCAAGGGATCGTGGCAAAATTTCCGCAGGCTGAATAACACCACAGCACACGACCGCTACCCGATTCCCCATATTTAGGATTTTTCTGTTCACCTCGCCGGGGCACGCACTTTTTCTAAAATAGACCTGGTCCGTGGTTACCACCAGGTCCCAGTGCGCATGGAGGACATACCCAAAACAGCGGTAATAACTCCGTTTGGCTTGTTTGAGTTTTTACGCATGCCCTTCGAATTAAAAGGAGCGGCACAGACATTCCAACGCATGATGGATGCGGTGTTGCGCGATCTGCTGTTTGTGTTTGTCTACCTGGATGATATCCTGGTGGCCAGTGCGTCCGAGGACGAACACGTAACCCACCTCAGAACGATTTTCTGGAGGTTGGAGGAGCACGGGTTAATAATCAACCCGGCGAAATGCCAGTTCAGCATGACGGGGATTGACTTTTTGGGGCACTGCATCTCACCGGAGGGAGCAATACCCTTGCCCGAAAAGGTGCGCGCCATGGCAAATTTTCCCCGGCCTCAGATGGTCAGGGCGCTGCAAGAGTTTTTGGGGATGGTGAACTTTTATAACCGGTTCCTCCCCCGCGCAGCTCAGCTCATGCAGTCATTGTACTTGCTCAAGAAACGGAAACTGGCGGACAGAGTCGAATGGACTCCAGAACGGAAGCAGGAGTTCTCTGAGGTTAAAACAGCCCTGGCAAACGCCGCACTGTTGGCGCACCCGGACCCGGCGGCCCGGATAGTGCTCACTACCGACGCCTCGGATGTGGCCATAGGGGCCATCGTGGAGCAACGCGTCGCCAGTTCTTGGCAGCCGCTCGTTTTTTTTAGCAGGGCTTTGCACGACAGTGAGCGTAAATACAGCGCGTTCGACAGAGAGTTGCTGGCTGTCCACCTGGCCATACGTCACTTCCAGTTCTGGCTGGAAGGGCGCAGCTTCACCTCGTTCGTGGACCACAAGCCGCTAACGTTCGCAATGGCCAGGGTTTCGGAACCATGGTCGGGCCGGCAGCAGAGACAGCTGGCCGCGATCTCGGAGTTTACGACCGATATTCAGCATGTGTCGGGTAAACTGAATGTGGTGGCGGACTGCCTCTCACGTGCAGTAGTGGCCCCGGTCTGCGTGGGGATAGATTATACAGCCATGGCCGCAGAGCAGATTGGCGATGCGGACGTGTGCACGCTCCAGTCTGGACCAACAGGGTTAAGGCTGGAGAGCAGAGTACTGCAAAGCGGCAGCCCCCCCAATCTGCGACGTCTCCACGGGACGCCCGCGCCTGGTTGTTCCAGTTGCTTGGCGCCGCCAAGTGTTTGAGTCAGTTCACGCTCTGGTGCACCCAGGAGTGCGCGCATCAGTCAAAATGGTGGGAGCGAAGTTCGTATGGCCAGGCCTGCACAAACAAGTGAAAGAATGGGCGGCAGCCTGCGTAGCGTGCCAACGAGCCAAAGTACACAGACACACGAAGGCTCCTTTGGAGCCGTTTCGCATACCGGCTAAGAGGTTCGACCATGTTCACGTGGACCTCGTGGGCCCCCTCCCACCGTCGCAGGGGTTCACGCACCTTCTGACAGTGGTGGACCGCGCCACACGCTGGCCAGAAGCAGTCCCGCTGGCGGCAACCACGTCCGTGGATGTGGCGAGTGCTTTTTTGACGACATGGGTGACACGTTTTGACATCCCGTCGGACATCACGTCCGATAGGGGCCCACAGTTTGTTTCCGACCTCTGGTCTGTGATGGCCCATAGCCTGGGTGTTGAAATTCATTGCACAACCGCGTACAACCCACAGGCCAATGGGTTATGCGAGCGTTTTCATAGGTCACTGAAAGCAGCGCTCAGGGCTTCACTGATGGATGCAAATTGGGTAGACCAGTTGTCGTGGGTTTTTTTGGGGTTGCGTTCCGCACCAAAAGAGGATTTGGAGGCTTCCCCAGCGGAGCTTGTTTTTTCTCAGCCACTGCGGCTCCCCGGGGAATTTTTGCCAGATAATTCCGCGCCAGACAACTGTCCGTCTCAGCGTTTGCAGCATAGCGCAGAAACAGGCACGCTGCCGGGCCCGGCCCACCACTGTTTTCTATGCGCTTTTGTGCCAAAAACTTTGAAGAATGCGGCGTTCGTGTTTGTCAGGCACGATGCACACCGCCCCCCATTGCGCCCATCCTACGATGGCCCGTTCAGAGTGCTGGAAACAGGGGACAAACATTTTTTTATTAGACTTGGGGGGTCGTAGGGAGAAAATATGTGTAGACAGACTTAAGCCCGCCTTTGTGGTGGCAGACGAGCAAGTGATGTTGGTTCAGGCCCCTCGGCGTGGAAGACACTCACTGAGAACTCCCCAGGTAAACGATTCATCAGAGCAGCCACACGGGCAAGTCGAAGGTCCCCCCCCCCCCCGCCATTGCCCACCCGCAGACAGACACACCCCCAGGAGCCCCCCACCAGCACAGCAGCGCCGCGGAGGCGGAAAACCCCCGTTACAGCAGATACGGGAGGAGACTGAAGCTAAAAGGACATGAGGACTGAAACTCGGTCTGAGATTCGGGGGGGGGGGGCAGTGTAGAAGCTGGGTTAATCATCTCAGACTGGATGCAGAGGGTAAACAGAAAAGGACAATAGGTATTGAGATGAGAGAGATTATGGTGAGGTAGCAGGAAGTAGTGGGGGGAGAAGGGTTGAATGTATTGTGATGCGAGATGCCATGCAGATGTGGGATGGGCGGTTGATATAAAACATAAGAGTGTCTTGTTTTAAGTCACCATCATCAATATACAGACAATACACAATTAACAGAGCCTTGTCTGCCACCGTGGTCATTTCATTCAGTTGAATGGAGAAGGGAATCCTCCTAAGTTTCTTGTGCAGCTGGTTTTGGCAATCTGCAGCCATTTTATCCATTCTGTCTTTGATAGTATTGTCAAAGAGGGGCACAGTCTTGACTTTATCAACTGCTTGTGCTCCACACATTTTCTCCACAATTTTTAGGCATGCGGGCTTGATCAGCTGCTCACCAATATTGTGTGGCTTTTTTGCCATCGCAATGAACAGCACACAGTCGAATGATGCTTCAGTGGCTCTGAGTAAATCACTACCTGCCTGTTCAAAGGATTTTCTGATATCCCTGTGTCTCCCTGAAAGCGCCAGGCGCTGTTTCCTCTCAAAAAAATCCCAGCTTGCACCAATGGTCTCTCGGTGTTGAGTCTCCTGATGTCATCTGAGGGTGCTGGGCTTCATGCTGTCATTAGCTAGTTTTTCACCACAAATAACACATTCTGGCCAAAAAGAGTCTTGTGCTTCAATAAATCCATAGTTCACGTAACTGTCAATATATTGTTGTTTTTATCTTTTTTAACTCTACGGGGTCCTCCGCTCATTTACGTTTCTCAGCCAATGTGGAGGATGGAATCAGACAAGACAGTGAGCTGCACGACACAGAACTTTATTTCTCCTCCAGCACAGAATAGAACAGAATAAAGCCTGCTTCATGCTGCATTTCCCCTCTAGTCCGCCTTGGTCTGCGTACGCTTTGGACGAGCCTGGCACGCACGCAGCGATGTACATGCTCACTTTTTTCATCTACTCAGGCCAAGCAGTTGACGTATGTGCACAACTATCATTTGTAGTTTCACTCCCGCCCAATAGGTAGCGCCAAGGCACTGACACGCCAGGATTTTCACCAACGAAGAAATGGCGGACTTCTTCACAAAGTTTCTCTTCAAATATAGTCCATTTCTGTGTACATTTGCTGCCCACATATAAAACTGCTCTCAGAAGAGGCAAGGTGGAGACCAGAGACATAGATGTGTGGACAGAGGATTCAGTGCACTGCCTCCAGGAATGCTTTAACTGTACAGACTGGGAGGTTTTCACACTGTCCTGCGGGGATGATTTGGACTCTTTGGTGGACGTCACATGCTCATACATGGCTTTCTGTAAAAATATGATTGTTCCACGTAAACGTGTCAAAATATATCCCAACAACAAGCCATGGGTTACAAAATCAGTTAAATCCTGCTTACAGAGGAAAGCACTTGCCTTTAAACAGGGGTCTGTTTCTGAGCTACAGGTTGCCACAAAAGAGCTGAAGTCTGAAATTTTAAGAGCAAAACAGAATTATAAATCAGAATTGGAAAGCAAGATGGCAACAAAGAAACTTGATTCAGCCTGGGCCAGTATGAAAACTATTGCAGGCCTTCAGAGCACAGAGCGCAGTAATCGTGTGTTTTTAGATGGTTTTAATTCGGATACAGAGCTGGCTAATGCTCTTAATTGTTTTTATGGTCGTTTTGACTCCTTTTTTTTTTTTTTTTTTTTTTTTTTTGTTACTTATTTGTACCCGTAGGTAGACTTGGTTTGCAGTCTGGTGACAAGCCACTGGCTGCTGGTCGCTGCGTGCGCGAGCGCCCTAAACCTACATGTTTTTGGTGTGCGGGAGGAAACCGGAGAAATCCCGGAGTAAACCCGCGCAACACGGGGAGCACTGAAACCCAAGATTTGAAACAGAAACTCAAAGACAATCAGCACTTTAATATTGAGGTGCAGGATATTAAAAGGGAGTTCTGCGCTGTAAAAGTGAACAAAAGTCAGGGCCCTGATAATATATGTGGGCGCTTGGTAAAGTCCTGTGCACATGAACTGAGTCCCGTATTTCATTACATTTTCAATAAGTCCTTACAGATACAACATGTGCCCAAGATCTGGAAAGATGCTGTGGTTGTTCCCGTTCCAAAATCCAGCTGTCCTAAAACGGTAAACGATTTTAGACCAGTTGCTTTGACTTAAGTTTTAATGAAAATTTTTGAAAAACTGGTCAGATGTGAGGTCCTAAAGCAGACTGAGCATGCATTGGATCCTCTGCAGTTTGCCTATAGGCCTCACAGAGGAGTGGAGGATGCCACTGTCACTCTGTTTAACATGCTTTTTAAACATCTGGATTTTAATGGGACACACGCCAGGCTTTTATTTGTGGACTTTTCCTCCGCCTTTAATACAATCCGACCTCATATTTTAGTTGAAAGGCTCCTGCAACAATTTGATTTGAGCAATAATCTGGTGGGTTGGATTCTGGATTTCTTAACCAACAGGACGCAGAGAGTAAGGGTCAATGGTACATTGTCTGACCTAAAGTGCTCTTCTACTGGCTCTCCTCAGGGGGGGGTGTTGTCACCACTACTCTTCATCCTGTACACAAACATGTGTCGGAGCAGACATGACAACAGACACATTATAAAGTATGCTGATGATTCAGTTATTGTCAGTCTCCTCCAGGATGGTGAGTGTGGCCACGGCCCAGTAGTTGATGATTTTGTTCACTGGTGTGAGGATTCCTACCTGCAGCTGAATACGACAAAAACTAAAGATATGATTATTGACTTTAGGAGGAAAACTCCCAGGCACAAAGTCACCGTACTAAAAGGCCAGACCACTGAATGTGTACAGTCCTACAAATATCTTGGGATGATTATTGATAGTAATTTAAACTTTGAAGAGAACTGTGAAAGGGTGTGCAAAAAGGGTCAGCAACATTTGCATTGCTTGAGGAAACTTGCACGCTTCCAAATTGACCGAACCATAATGACAATGTTTTATCGGGCTTATATTGAATCTGTTTTATCCTTTTCTTTAGTGTCATGGTTTGGTCAGATAAAACTGAAACAGAGGAAATCCTTGGATCAGGTAGTTAGATGGTCCAGTCGTTTGCTTGGTGAGTCACAGCTGAGCCTGACATCCCTGTACACCAGACAAGTACAGAGGATTGCCACCTCCATTTTAAATGATGACTCCCACCCTTTGCACTGCAACTTTCAGCTTCTTCCCTCAAGACGGAGGTTTGCTGTCCCAAAAAGTAAAACCCAGCGCTACAAAAACAGCTTTGTCCCTGCTGCTGTCAGAGTTGAACAAGTTGTAACAATATATTGCACATAATTTAGGTACCTATTTATTAACTCCATTTTATATTTACTTATTTTTGTAGGATTTTATTTGGGTTCTAAATCTTTTATTGGGTTTTAGACCTTTGAGTTTTTAACCTCTTTGACTAGTCATTAACTTTTTAATATGACCCTTCTCTCTTATCTGTGGTTTTTCTCTCATCTCTTTGTCTTTATATCCTGATTGATGGAGCCTTTGTGGAGTGTGTGAAATCACAGGCAGATTCATTTCAAAATGATTTATTTCACACTCACATCTCACGAGCCCAGAACAGACTGAACTTTTTCCCAGAGACTCTCCTCTTAAGTTTCATGGCTTACATCACACACAAAAGGACATTTACATCACACTGCATTCAACCCCCTACATCCTTGACTCCTTCCCGCTCTCTCACTAGGAGTCTCCTGCTCTTTTGTCTCCCATGCTTATTCACTGTCTCTTGTCTGAGATGCTAGAAATCTGACTCTCCCAAGGTGCTACAAATACCCCCCCCCCCAGCATCTTAGATAAGACAATAGAATAACAGTCTACAAGCTGTGATAGAACAACAGAACATCAGTCCACATGCTGTTTGGGCTTCCGTCTCCTCCCGTATCTGCTGTAACTGGATTTTACCGCCTCCGCGGCGCTATTGTGCCGGTGGGAGGTTGCTGGGAGGGGGGCCACTTCGGTCTGTCCGTGTGGCTGCTCTGGCGAATCGTTTCCCTGGGGAGCTCTCCGTGGGGGTCTTCCACGCCGAGGGGCCCTAGCCAACAGCACTTGCTTGTCCGCCACAACGAAAGCAGGTTTGAGTCTGTCTATGCCAATTTTTTCCCTCCTACCCCCCAAGTCTAGCAAAAAATGCTTATCCCCTGTTTCCAACACTCTGAACAGTCCATCATAGGGTGGGCGCAATGGAGGGCAGTGGGCATCGTGTCTGACAAACACGACCTCCGTGCTCTTCAAAGTTTTAGGCACAAAAACACGCAGAAAACTGTGGTGGGCAGGGCCCGGCAGCGTGCCTGTGTTTGCGCTATGCTGCAAAAGCTGAGACGAGGAGCTGCCCGGAGCAGGATTATCTGGTAGAAATTCCCCGGGCAGCCGTAGTGGTTGCGTAAAAACGAGGTCTGCCGGGGAAGCTTCCAGATCCTCTTTCGGCGCGGAGCGCAACCCCAATAAAACCCACAGCAGCCTGTCTACCCAATTTGCATCCATCAATGAGGCCCTGAGTGCTGTTTTCAGTGATCTATGAAAATGCTCGCATAACCCATTGGCCTGTGGGTTGTACACGGTTGTGCGGTGAATTGTAACACCCAGGCTGCGGGCCATCGCAGACCAGAGTTCGGAAACAAATTGAGGGCCCCTGTCGGACGTAATGTCTGACGGGACTCCAAAACGCGCCACCCATGCTGTTAAAAAAGCGCGCGCTACGTCTGCAGACGTGGTTGCCGCCAACAGAACAGCTTCTGGCCAGCGCGTGGTGCGGTCCACCATTATCAGGAGGTGCATGCACCCCTGTGATGGCGGGAGGGGGCCCACGAGGTCCACGTGAACATGGTCGAACCTCTTAGCCGGAATACGAACCGGCTCCAAGGGAGCCTTCGTGTGACTGTGTACCTTGGCTCGTTGACACGCCACACAGGCTGCAGCCCACTCTTTCACTTGTTTGCGTAGGCTCGGCCACACAAACTTCTCTCCCACCATTTTGACCGACGCGCACACTCCTGGGTGCGCCAGAGTGTGAACTGACTCAAATACGCGGCGGTGCCACGTGGCCGGGACCACGGGACGTGGGCAACCCGTGGAGACATCGCAGATTAGGGGGGGCATGCCGTCTTGCAGCACCCTGCTCTCCAGCCTTAACCATGTTGGTCCAGACTGGAGCGCGCGCATGTCTGCATCGCTAATCTGCTCCGCGGCCATGGCTGCATAATCTGTCCCCACGCAGACCGGGGCCACCACGGCACGTGAGAGGCAGTCCGCCACTACATTCAGTTTACCCGACACATGCTGAATATCGGTAGTAAACTCTGAGATCGCGGCCAGCTGTCTCTGCTGCCGGCCCGACCACGGTTCTGAAACCTTGGCCATCGCGAATGTTAGCGGCTTGTGATCCACGAACGCGGTGAAACTGCGCCCTTCCAGCCAGAACTGGAAGTGGAGAATGGCCAGGTGGAGAGCCAGCAACTCTCTGTCGAACGCGCTGTATTTACGTTCACTGTCGCACAAAGTTCTGCTGAAAAAGGCGAGCAGCTGCCAAGCCCCAGCGACGCGCTGCTCTACGACAGCCCCTATGGCCACGTCTGAAGCGTCGGTGGTGAGCGCTATGCGGGCCGTTGAGTCTGGATGTGCCAGCAGTGCGGCGTTTGCCAGGGCTGCTTTAACTTCCGAGAACGCCTGCTCTCGCTCCGGGGTCCATTCGACCCTATCCGCGGGTTTCTGTTTTTTGATCGTGGCGTACAATGGTTGCATGAGCTGCGCCGCGCGGGGAAGGAAACGGTTATAAAAGTTCACCATTCCCAAAAATTCTTGCAGTGCCCTGACCGTTTGGGGCTGGGGAAAATCCGCCACGGCGCGCACTTTGTCAGGCAGCGGGATCGCTCCTTCTGGAGAGACACGGTGCCCCAAAAAATCAATCTCCGTTACGCCGAACTGGCATTTCGCCGGGTTGATTATTAACCCGTGCTCCTCCAACCTCCAGAAAACCGTCGTGAGGTGGGTTTCGTCTTCGTCTTCGGACGCGCTGGCTACCAGGATATCGTCCAGGTAGACGAACACGAACGGGAGATCGCGCAGCACTGCATCCATCATGCGCTGAAACGTATGTGCCGCTTCTTTTAACCCGAATGGCATGCGCAGGAACTCGAATAGACCAAACGGAGTTATTACCGCTGTTTTGGGTACATCCTCAGTGCGCACTGGGACTTGGTGGTAACCGCGGACCAGGTCTATTTTGGAAAAAATGCGTGCCCCGGCGAGGTGAACGGAAAAATCCTGTATGTTGGTCAACCTGCGGAAATCACCGCACGGTCGCCACGATCCCTCAGCCTTAGGGACCATGTGTAGCGGGGAAGCCCATGGGTTGTTTGAGCGCCTGATGATGCCCAACCTTTCCAGGTTGGCGAACTCCTCGCGCGCTGTGGCCAGTTTAGCTGCGTCCAAGCGCCAAGGTCTTGCAAAAACGGGCGGCCCGGTGGTGGTGATAAAGTGCTCCACCCCGTGTTTAGCGATGGTCGCGGAAAACGTCGGGACCGTGAGTGCTGGGAACTGAGTGAGCAGTGTGGGGAACTTACCGCCTGCAGCTGTGACGTTGGCTTGTGCTGTTGGCCGGTTCACTCGAGCTATACAGGGGAGAGAATCGAAGGACAGTGCATTAACCAGGCGCCTGTTAGCAACATCACCCAATAAACCATGTGCACACAGAAAATCAGCCCCCAGTATATGGTAATTCAGTGCTGCTATGACAAAAGTCCACTCATACATTGGGGTAAAAAAGTATTTAGTCAGACACCAATTGTGTAAGTTCTCCCAATTAAAAGATGAGAGAGGTCTCCAATTTTCATCATAGGTATACCTCAACTATGAGAGACAAAATGAGAAAAAAAAAAAAAAAAACAGAAAATCACATTGAAGGATTTTTAATGAATTAATTGGTAAATTCCTCGGTAAAATAAGTATTTGGTCACCTACAAACAAGCAAGATTTCTGGCTCTCACAGACCTGTAACAACTTCTTTAAAAGGCTCCTCTGTCCTCCACTCATTACCTGTATTAATGGCACCTGTTTGAACTCGTTATCAGTATAAAAGACACCTGTCCACAACCTCAAACAGTCAGACTCCAAACTCCACTATGGCCAAGACCAAAGAGCTGTCAAAGGACACCAGAAACAAAATTGTAGACCTGCACCAGGCTGGGAAGACTGAATCTGCAATAGGTAAGCAGCTTGGTGTGAAGAAATCAACTGTGGGAGCAATTATTAGAAAATGGAAGACATACAAGACCACTGATAATGTCCCTCGATCTGGAGCTCCACGCAAGAGCTCACCCCGTGGGGTCAAAATGATCACGAGAACGGTGAGCAAAAATCCCAGAACCACACAGGGGGACCTAGTGAATGACCTGCAGAGAGCTGGGACCAAAGTAACAAAAGCTACCATCAGTAACACATTACGCCGCCAGGGACTCAAATCCTGCAGTGTCAGACGTGTCCCCCTGCTTAAGCCAGTACATGTCCAGGCCCGTCTGAAGTTTGCTAGAGAGCATTTGGATGATCCAGAAGAGGATTGGGAGAATGTCATATGGTCAGATGAAACCAAAATAGAACTTTATTGTAAAAACTCATCTTGTCGTGTTTGGAGGAGAAAGAACACCACACCTACTGTGAAGCATGGGGGTGGAAACATCATGCTTTGGGGCTGTTTTTCTGCAAAGGGACCAGGACGACTGTTCCGTGTAAAGGAAAGAATGAATGGGGCCATGTATCGTGAGATTTTGAGTGAAAACCTCCTTCCATCAGCAAGGGCATTGAAGATGAAACGTGGCTGGGTCTTTCAGCATGACAATGATCCCAAACACACTGCCCAGGCAATGAAGGAGTGGCTTCGTAAGAAGCATTTCAAGGTCCTGGAGTGGCCTAGCCAGTCTCCAGATCTCAACCCCATAGAAAATCTTTGGAGGGAGTTGAAAGTCCGTGTTGCCCAGCGACAGCCCCAAAACATCACTGCTCTAGAGGAGATCTGCATGGAGGAATGGGCCAAAATACCAGCAACAGTGTGGGAAAACCTTGTGAAGACTTACAGAAAACGTTTGACCTCTGTCATTGCCAACAAAGGGTATATAACAAAGTATTGAGATGAACTTTTGTTATTGACCAAATACTTATTTTACCGAGGAATTTACCAATTAATTCATTAAAAATCCTTCAATGTAATTTTCTGGATTTTTTTTTTCTCATTTTGTCTCTCATAGTTGAGGTCTACCTATGATGAAAATTGGAGACCTCTCTCATCTTTTAAGTGGAAGAACTTGCACAATTGGTGGCTGACTAAATACTTTTTTGCCCCACTGTATGTACGGCCGTGTAGAGATAAGAGCAGAGTCCTCTCACCAAAGGTCTTAATATCTGAGCCATTTGCTGCCAACATCCCGGGGCCGCTAGATCCTGCCAGCCGGTCAGCATAGGTCGGCCAGATGAAGCTCTTCTGGGCTCCGGTGTCCACGAGGAAATGCCTCCCCGAGCGTGCATCCATTAGGTAGAGCAGCTTGTTCTCTTCGCTGAGGGTTGCTGCTGCTACCGACCCTCGGCCTTGGTGTTTTCCCGAGCGCTGGAATTGGCACGGTGGCGTACATCTGCGTGCGTTCTCTCCGAAGTGGCGGTGGTAGGAACAGAGCGTGTCTCTCTGGCGCTCCCTGGTCCCCGCTGCTGCTACCGTCGGTGGCTCCTCGCCTCCTCTGGTCGTCTCGCTGGGCTCCGCCGCTGCTGCGTTGATTGTGGTTGCCCTGGTGGTGATGATGATCCGGTCTGCCTCCTGGGCTAGCGCACGGTATTCTCGCGTGGCCAGCCGTGGCGAATTGGCCAGAAGCGCTCTCGCTACTGTCAGAAGGTTCCGGAGGAAGAGGTGGGCAAACAGAAAGTCCTCGTCGTCCGTGACCATTAACGCCAGCATCTTCTCCATCAGGTCTACAGCCAAACCCTCTCCTAGCTCGGTCCGCGTCAGGAGCCTCTCCGCTCTCTCACAGTCCGAGAGCGTGTAGCGCTGGATGAGCGCAGCTTTAAGTGCCTCGTATCTGTTGCTGGCTGGAGGCTGATCGAGCAGGCTCGCTACCTGTTGAGCTGTGCAGGCATCGAGCGCTGCGACTACATGGTAGAATCTGGTGTCATCTGCCGTTACTCCCCGGAGGGCGAACTGGGCCTCGGTGAGGTAGAACCAAGAGCGCGGGTTGTGCTGGCAGAAATCCAGTAGCTTGACTGAAACCGCACACGCGTGGCTGGAGGTTCCAGTACGGGCTGTCTGTGGGATGGCTGCCGCCTCGCTGTAGCTTCCTGACCGGGCCAGCTCCGGGGATCTTGCCTCGTGTTCCATAATACGTCTTGGGTCACCAGTGTGGAGTGTGTGAAATCACAGGCAGATTCATTTCAAAATGATTTATTTCACACTCACATCTCACGAACACAGAACAGTCTGAACTTTTTCCCAGAGACTCTCCTCTTAAGTTTCATGGCTTACATCACACACAAAAGGACATTTACATCACACTGCATTCAACCCCCTACATCCTTGACTCCTTCCCGCTCTCTCACCAGGAGTCTCCTGCTCTTTTGTCTCCCATGCTTATTCACTGACTCTTGTCTGAGATGCTAGAAATCTGACTCTCCCAAGGTGCTACACCTTGAGTATTTTTATCATGTTTATTGTCAGCTTCATGTGTGCCTGTGTTTGTGTTTATGTTGAATGTAATTGTGGCTTGTAAATATGGATGTCACCAGACTGCAAAACAAATCTACCTACGGGTACAAATAAAGTAACCTGAACCTGATTTCTGCTGTTTGACTTCCCGGTTTTCACTCCTTTTCCATGAAGAGGCTGCTGCCGCTGTGAAAAAAGTATGTATGTATGATTCATGTATGTTTTTATTCTCGTTTTCCGCCTCCTCGTTGTCTTCTTAGTTTACTGATGTATGCTGTGTCGATATCGGCACCTCGTGAATGGGACGTTCAGTCTTGCGCATGCATTTTTCAACGCGTTCAGGTTGTGGGCAGGTGGCGCGATCACAAAATTTGGGCTGCACGCGGTCACCCACGGTCGTCCACGGTCGAGCACTCTGGACACTAGCAGAGTGGAGACAATAACGTAAATTTCGTCACACGAGGTTTCGATTACACATACGCGGACAGCAGAGGTGTAGCATGAAGCAGGCTTAACCCTGAGTGCCTGAGCAAACACCTTTATACACTTTTATTCCCGCCTCCGGCACACAGGGTAAGCACATTAACATACCACTGAAAGACATGTACATACATTAGCATAACATTGACACACGTCACAGAGCAGGTCTTGCTACAATACATTCACACCCCTGCATCCTCAGATGCAAACCTGGCACTGCAGGGGTGAAAGGCACGTCTTTGTTTGTTTCATTCCTCTCACCTTTTCTCCATTAGCATCTCTATCTTCTCCCCCAACAGCCTCTTTTGGGGCTGCTTTGTTGCATCTGGCACGGGGAACCTTGAATCTGTACAGGTCACAATGAACTCTCAAGACTGCCAAAGCATCCTGGAAACATACTGCCCAGTGTCAGAAAGATCAGACTCAGTCACATGTCTTGCATCCTTAGCCAGGACAATGGCCAAAAACGTAGAGCTAAAGACACTCAAGAATGGCTGAGAAAACACATTGGATTAGTCTTTAATGGCCCTCCATGAGCCCAGATCTTAATTCGATTGAGTATCTATGGAAAGATCTGAAAATTGCAGTGTGGCGATGCCACCCTTCAAACCTGAGACAGCGTGAGCAGTTTGCAGTTTGTCCATGCAATTTTAATTTGTTTAATTACATAAAATATTCAACTGAATAATAATAATAAAAAGCAAAGTCTGATTTGTGTTAAATATGATACTGTGGTGGACACTAGACACAGCGTGTGAAGATTCTCTCACACCCAGAAGCAGGAAGAGGGGCAGAATAATGGACTGAAAGGGGAAGCCGCTTCAGGGGATAACTAGACCAGACAATGAGGTGCCTTAGCCCCCTGCTGCTCCAAGCTGTTGCATGAAGTGCAGGAGGGTGGATGCAATGTAGTGTATGTAACAAGTGTTAGGATAATTGCATCGCACAATTCCTTTGTTCATACCCAATGCATAATGCGCCAGCCCCAGTTTCTGTGCGAGGTTAATAAAGCTATATAAACAGAATGCAGAGAAACTGGGGATGCCTTTCTACAGAGACTCAGCCCCAGCAGCCCACGCTGGGGGCCATAGGCTGTACATATATGTTAGAGGGTCAATAAAGATTCTGTGTCGTCCTACGCTCGTGTCTCGCCTCCTCATCCTTCCCTTTTACCCTCTACAATACAAACAATAAGGGATTCCATTAAACTTTCATTGGTTTCAAGTTATTTCAGAGACTGTTGTGGGGGGGGGGGTTTGTTTGTTTTTGTGGAAGGGCACCAACAAATTTGAGCGCGTCTGCAAAATGAATGCCTGGATAATTTACATTGTGTGGACATTTTTACTCTGGGTTTCACAAAAAAACATAAAAGTTGAAAAGCAAAAAATATATAAAATTGAAATTTTAAAGGTAAACAGCACTTGAGGGGCAATTATTTTAAGTCCACATACTGGTGAAGTAAAAATGATGTTGAATACTTTAATAAGTTATGCAAATCTATCATCAGACAAGTATTTAATAAGAGAAACAAGTACCTATATTTGAAATAATTAGATGATTTTAAAAATTATGTATAAATTTTTGTAGCTGCAGTCTTTTAGACTAAAACTTGGAGGCAAAAAAGGAAAGTAAGAAGATAAATAAAATTTATCTTATAAAAGCAAATAAATGTTATGGGAAGACTAAATAATAATGTGTGTGGTGTGAGAACTCAACTGGCGTACAGTGAGCACCATCAAACAGATGTCAGTGCACAGTGGAACCACCTGAAGAGAGCAGTTATTGAGAGTGCAGAGGAGAACATCAGACATGAACAGAGAAGACCAGCAATGAAACCCTGGATCACAGATGTCATGTCAAAGTTAATCGGCAACCCATCAGTTCCTGGAGCTTTTCCAGTTTGCATGCGCTGCATAGCAGCATGCAGTTCATCAGAGGTGATTGATGCCCCTAAACCCTCATTACAGCTTTGAATTAACCTGAGGAAGACCTCATAGAAGCTCTGAGCCACAGACTGATTTTCTTGGAATTCACACTTGAATAAATTACTGTAAAAACTGACAGCATGTTTACAGATGGCAGCATGATCAGTTCAGACTAATCCAGTATCAGTCTTCATACTGTGAACAAATCTGCTTTGGTCATTTTTACGTTCTAAGCCAAAGAAAAAATGTGATGGAATGTCCATCAGGGCTACATTTTGGAAACGGGATCTGATTAAAGCTCCCTGTGCTGACACCTGGAGAAGGTTTTTCAAAGCTGACTTTGGTCTCAGAAAACATGTCTTTGCCCTCTTGTAGCTTCAGGACAGCTCTGAAGCTCTTCATGTTCAGATTCCAGAGCCTTTACTGAACTTATTAAGAACTTTGTAACATTTCGAGCACACTGCTGATATAATTGTTTTATTTTTATTTTCCCAATGTCCCACCGCTGCTGTAAAGACATAAACTCCTTCTTTGTGCTATGGTGGATGTCCCAGAAAAAAGCAAATGTTTTTTTTTAATTTTTATCACCAAGCAAAGTAGTATTAAAACACCAATAAGCACTACTGGGCTTTACACTTTTTATAAAAACAGAAAATAAAACAAGTGAATGGTCAGTAAAACCAGCAGGACTAATAACGCAACTTTTAAAAACATTAAAATGATGCTTAAAACAAAAACTATAAAGCCTAGCTGTGAACACAAAGTTATCTTTACAGTGAGTCCAAGTATATTGTCTTTGGTTCTGTGGAAACATCTCCACACATCACACAAATCATGAGTCTCAAGGAGGCAAAGTAAGCGAGCATGAGAGGCAGAGTGAGGTTTTGGATGGTTCCGATCTAAACTATCAGCAGTGCAGTTCCAATCACCACCAATAAATAAATACTCTTCACTGTTACACTCCTTAATAACATTGTTCAATACATGAAGAAAGGGCAGTCATTCTGTGCCAGCAACAGGAGCATATAAATTGATGAAAACCAGTTTTACATTTTCATAAATGGCACTGACTTTAATAAACAGCCTTTAATAACTTCAACACAATCAGATGACTGAGGAGTGAAGTTGCTAGAAAAAAGAATTCCAACCCCACAGCTATTGCTGGTTTTATGGCATAAAAAGATGTCTCCTGACCATTCTCTTTTCCAGTCAATCTCATTATCAGGGGTAGTATGAGTCTCCTGCACAAAAGTGACATTGAGCTTTTTAAGAGAGCACAAACTAAAGAGAGAGGCTCTTTTTCTGTCATCTCTGGCTCCATTTAAGTTTAAACTGCCTACTTTTATATCGCCCATGGTGCAGGAGAGAAGAATCAAAACAAAGACAAATAAACAAAAAGAAAATGAAAAGTTATATACAAAAGATCTAATCAACATCCTCCAACTGCTTTTTGGCCTTTAAATTCAGTTTTTTCAGATGTTAAATCTCTTGATCAGTGAAAGCTTTATCTTCTAAACCTTCAGGGTTTTTCTATAGTTCTCTCACTGAGTCAATGAAGAGTTTCAAATTGGGAAAAGCATCTTAAATTTTTACATTTCTGGCACCTTTGGTATCTTTAAGAAACTTCTTAATGCTCACTAAGGAATAACCAGCCTTCCCACATCCCCCCGACTGAGATGAAGCCAAGGACTCCACATCTGTGTCCAGCTCAGCCTCACTCCCAGACTGCTGCTGCCACTCAGCCTGAAGATAACTTGTCCCTGCCTGAGACAAACTCACTGTTCCTTTCTTTGCTTGCAAAGTGCCATTATTGTTGGTTTGGGTTTTCCTTTTCTGATGAGGAACTTTAAAAAAAAATACCATCATTACCATCTGCATCAAGATAACTTTCCTCCAACAAATCCCTTGTAGCTGTTACACACTTTTTACTGAAAGTCTGGATTTTCTGTGCCTCTTCCTGTCCCTCTACTATCACTTGGCCATCCTGTTGCATTATTCCAGACTCCCCAACACTCTTCTGACTGTCCAGCTGGATGTCAGTCATTACATCCTGCTCATCCTCATGTATGTGTACCTGACTTCTTTCCTCTTGACCACTCACTCTCCCCTGCCTGTCTTGCATTGTTTCATTTTTCTCATTCACAGTGCTCTGGTTATCATGACTTGTCACCCCAGGTTCAATCTGTTCTGGATTACAGTTTGTTGGCCTCCACCAGTGGCATTATTGCTGTTGTTTTATTTCATTTCAGTGAAACAAAGTGATTGTAACCAAATGACACTAATCCTCGGGGTAGGAGCATTATACCAAATTAATTGCACCTGTGGGCGCACTATACAGTGGTGTGAAAAAGTGTTTGCCCCCTTCCTGATTTCTCATTTTTTTGTACGTTTGTCACACTTAAATATATTAGATCATCAAACAAATTTAAATATTAGACAAAGATTACACAAGTAAGCACAAAATGCAGTTTTAAATTGAAGGTGTTTATTATTAAGGGTAAAAAAAAACAAACCTACATGGCCCTGTGTGAAAAAGTGATTGCCCCACCGTTAAAACATAAGTTAACTGTGGTTTATCACATCTCTGGAAAGCTGAGTTCAATTTTCTAGCCATTTTTAAAGCTTTGGGACTCTAGCGAACCACAGTAAAAGCCATTATCCACAAATGGCAAAAACATGGAACAGTGGTGAACCTTCCCAGGAGTGGCCGGCTAACCAAAATTACCCCAAGAACGCAGTGACGACTCATCCAAGAGGTCACAAAAGACCCCACAACAACATCCAAAGAACTGCAGGCCTCACTTGCCTCAGTTAAGGTCAGTGTTCATGACTCCACCATAAGAAAGAGACTGGGCAAAAATGACCTGCATGGCAGAGTTCCAAGACAAAAACCACTGCTGAGCACAAAGAACATAAAGGCTTGTCTCACTTTTGTCAAAAAACATCTTGATGATCCCCAAGACTTTTGGGAAAATACTCTGTGGACTGACAAGACAAAAGTTGAACTTTTTGGAATGTGTGTGTCCCACTACATCCGGCATAAAAGTAACACAGCATTTCAGAAAAGGAACATCATACCAACAGTAAAATATGGTGGTGGTAGTGTGATGGTCTGGGGCTGTTTTTCTGCTTCAGGACCTGGAAGACTTGCTGTGGTAAATGGAACCACAAATTCTACTGTCTACCAAAAAATCCTGAATTCCAGTCATTCAGGGCAGAGAAATTCTGTTACAGACGGACAGCACAGCTGTAGTGTCGTACATCAACCAGCAGGACGAACTGGGGTCCCCCTTTCTATGCGAGGGTGCGTCATCTGCTCGTGTGGCCTCAAGCCTACCAGGTCCACTAGCTACAGATGCTCTGAGTGTGCCTGGCCTCCAGTGAACTGTTTGCATTTCCACTACTGCCTCTTCTGCCAGCTTTCCTCACGAAGGCGAGACTGCTGTCTGTTCACGTAATTTTGATGGCCCGAATCCACCATAAGACCATCGTTGGCGGAGACCCACAAGATGTTGGGGCAGCCATCCTTGGCCTCTCCCAACCGGATGGGATATACTCTCGCAGGCACGGAGCAAGAGTTGGCATCTGGATTTCCAGCTCCTGAGGTCTCATGTATGGCCCTTGGACAGGAACAATTGTGGAAACTGGGCTTGGAAGAGGAGGTCATAGGCACCACGCATGCTTCACAGGCCCCATCTACCCAGCTGCGATGCAGTGGGTAGTGGAGAGTGTTTTGAACTAGTGGCAGACCAAGAGGAAGGATCCCTTGTCAGGTCACATCTCTGTCATCTTGTCTTGCCTCCAGTACCTCTTTGCCCTAGGTTGGGCTGAGTCGGCTACCAGGGACTACCTGGTGGCAGTGTCAACTACCCATGAGAAATGTGATGGCTTCTCTCATGGAGCGCATTCCTTGGCTAAGCAGTTTTGAGAGGTGTGGAACGGAGCCATCCATCTTGGCGTCGTTGCTTCCCATTTGTGATCTCCAGACAGTTATTAGGGCTCTATGCTTACCCCTTTTTGAGCCACTCCCCAGTACTGACCTTCATCTGCTCTCCTGGAAGAAGGCTTTCCTCTCGGCCAAGCGGGTTGGTGAACTGAATGCACTCTCTGTGGACGTGGCATGACTTAGGTTTGATGGTGATCAGGTGGTTCACCTGCGGCCCAACCCAGCTTTCAGCCCAGGGTGCTGGCTAATGGGTTGTTTCCAGCCTTCTTGTGCTTGAGGCCTTCTACCCGCCTCCCACACCTCTTCAGAAGCCGAGAGGCTTCATAGTTGTGCCCAGTGAGGCCCTTAAGCTTTATGTTGACCGGACGAGGTCTGTCTGTCTTTCAGATGGGCTTGGGTGTTCTATGGGAACTCCATGTTGGGCAGGCCTATCTCTAAGCAGTGCCTGCCCCACTGGATAGTGCCCTGATTGCTTCGCATAGGTACAGGCTGGAATGGGACCGCCAGATAGGCTGGTGGCTCATTCGACTCGAGGAATGGCCACTATATGGGCGTTGTTCAGGGGTGCAACTCCAAAGGATGTATGCACAGCCACTGGTTGGCCTCTTCCTCAGTGTCCGCCCGCTTCTATAGGCTCAATTTTCCTCATCAGTCATCCCCTCATCTGTTCTAGGGGTTGCAACAGATTCTTAATTGTGTCTTAGGCTCTCCCTCGCTGAGCCGGCAGGTGTGCCTTTGTGCTCGGAATGGTTTTTTGTTCAGCTCCGATTACCTGTAGAAACCAGCTTAACTTGTAGGTATCAAGTTGATTGCAACAAGGAGATGAACTCATCTGTCTGGAGGTCACAGCGGATTCTTAAAGGGCCTATATCATGCTATTTTAAGCCTTTCAGAGTAAACTATATGCATGTATGTGATAGTATATTACCTTTGGTACACTGGAGAATGAATTTCTTATGAAATATGAGTTATTTTCGCGAGCTACTTTTCCAACCCGGAAGTAAGATGTCTCGATCTCTGAGGCTCCGCCTCTCCTTCTTGTGGCTGCTGCCCATTTCATGACGTAACCCCTGAGCTGGCTGCTACAGTGTGTCGCTGGGTTCTGCCCACGAAAACTTAAAAGACATTGTCTTACGTAAAAAAGCAAACAGTTGTTGTCACTGAGCAGATTAGGTGCGAGAGGAACTACTTCTTCACAGCGTCAATGCTAAAGTGAAAGAGTTTTGCCGATCACCGCTCCGTTAGCTGCGCGGAGAAAGTGGGTGTGTACGTTAGCCTGGGGGCGGTGCTCGCAGCACAGGCACTTCCTGGAGTGGGCAGCTCACCCACGTTCATATGTATGAACGTGGGGACCCAGTCATTATCAGGGACTGGGCGGAGCAGCAGCTCACAGAGCAGGGTTGAGGAGGAATACTCAGAGATGCGTGAATGGAGCAAAATACCACTTTGGGGGTGTTTTTGGTGAGGAATTAACATTATAACATGCTTAAAAGCTCAAAAAAGTCAATTTTGCATGATATAGGCCCTTTAAGTTGTGTCTTAATCTCCCTCATGTGAGCTGGCATGTGTGCCTTGTGCTCGAAGAGGGTTGTTTCAGCTCCGGTTACCAGTAGGAACCAGCTTGACTGTACGTACTCAGGTGAGTGCAATAAAGAAGCCAAAAGCATCAGACTGTGTTATGCATTGTGCACCTTCAACCTGTGGGTGTCATCCTCTCCATTCTTCCTCAGGACTCATTTGGTATACGGTTGTCACTTGGTTACAGGTTCACTGAAATGAAATAAAGCGTACGTTTACTTATGTAAACGCGGTTTTATGAATGAAAGTAAACCTGTAACCATTCATTGTCCTTTGTCAGTGGAGGCAGGCTCCTCCCAGTCGTCAGAAAGAGGAAGAGGGAGTGGGTGCAGAAGGTATATATAGTGCATCCACAGGTACGGTTAATTTGGTATAATGCTCCTATCCCAAGGATTGGTGTCACTTGGTTACAGGTTCACTTTCATTCATAAAACCGCATTTACATGAGTAAATGTATGGTCTGTCCAGAGGAAGATTTTTTTGCAGGACATGCTCTAACTAGATTTCCTTCACTGCCGCAGCTGAAACATTTCATAGTTTCTGATGTTGCAAAAATCACATAATCAAACTCATTTAATCTCAGTTTAAAAACTAAGTTTAAATCCTCACTTTTGTTGTTCAAAATCATGTAGACTTACTCCCCTCCTGTGGGACCCTACATGCTTCAGCATTGGGGATTTGCAGCCTGAGTGAATCTTTTTGACTTGTGAAACAATTTATCCATAACGAGACAACTCTCTGGTTAAGATTCCATCTCTGATAGAAGGAGGAACATTAGACTGAACTACTTTGTTGCTCGGGTGACAAGAGGAAGAACAGGCACAAAATCAATCAATCAATCAATCAAAAACTTTATTCCAGACTCATGGTCCATCAAAAATAAAATATCACACAAAAGTACAAGCACAACAATTCTATTTCCTACCACTGTGTTAGCCTTCTCAGTAGTGTCAACAAAAGTAACAACTGCATATTCATTCGTGCAGCAGATTTAATGCTGTCATAGCCAACAATTTGCTCTACTGCAAGACTGCAGTCTTCAACTGAACAGGCAATAGCTGGTACAACTTTAAAGACAGCAAGGTGCTGGCTGGCACCAATCAAACAAATCAAGCTGCCTTCAATCAAACTGTCTATTTAGAAACCACTGCTGCCCTATTTACACCCCTCCACCACAGAACCTAAACCAAACTATTAGCAATATGTACAGGAAAAAAAAGAAAGAATATTGACAGAAAAGTTAGAAAACACTCACAATCTTCCTCTCACACGTCCTCTCAGTGCACTCACACTCCACCACTCAGAGAGAGAGAGAGAGAGAAATAATGTTATATAAAATGCTCAAATGAAAACACAATAACATTCCGAGCTCTTCTACATAATTACAGTTAATAGAATATAATGCTAGTAAGGTTATATTGGGACTCAGAAAGGATAGAAAAAACAAAAAAGCAAAATCTTTATAAATGAACATATTACTACTACTGCTGCTAATAATAATAATGATAATAATAATAATAATAATAATAATAATAATAATTATTATTATTATTATTATTAATAATAATAATATTAACCTCCCACTTGAGGTGTTTCAGGCACGTCCCACTGGGAGGAGACCCCGGGGCAGACCCAGGACTCGGTGGAGAGACTATGTCTCCCAGCTGGTCTGGGAGCGCCTTGGTATCCCCTCTGAAGAGCTGGGGCGGGTGGCTGGGGAGAGGGAAGTCTGGGCTTCTCTGCTTGAACTGCTGCCTCCGCGACCCGGACCTCCGGAAAGGCGGTAGAAGATGGATGGATGGATGAATAATAATAATAATAATGTGGAGCGTGTAAATAAAGAGGCGGATTTGGTTCAGGCGATTTATTACACATCTCACACAAGAAGCACAGACAGAAAGACATCTCAGCAAAGACTCTTCTCTTAAATACTATGGCATTCCTCTAGAAGCTTCTAACACACAAACGGTCACATTGCATTCACTTCCTTAATCCTTTACCATTCCTCCAGAAGTTTCTAACACACAAAAGGTCACACTGCATTCATCCTTCACACTTCCCTGTTATCTCACCAGGGAACCTCTGCTCTTTGTTCTTGTCTAAGATGTTACACAATTATGTTTTCCCCATGTGCCGCCATACCACCCCCCTGAGCATATTGGATAGAACAAAAGAATAACAGTCCGTATGCTGTGATAGAACCATTAAACCTCAATCCACATGCTGCTTGGGCTTCAGTCTTCTCCCGTATCTGCTGTAACCAGGGTTCAACGCCTCCACGGCAAGCTGGGGGGTTGATGTTTGGGGGTGAAAACTTTTTGTCTGTCCGTGTGGGTGTTCTGGGGAATCTTTTCTCTGGGGAGCTCCCCGTGGGGGTCTTCCACGCCGAGGGGCCCTCGCCAACAGCACTTGCTCGTCCGCCACCACAAAAGCGGGTTTGAGTCTGTCTATGCCAATCTTTTCCCTCCTACCCCCCAAATCTAGCAAAAAATGCTTATCCCCTGTTTCCAGCACTCTGAACGGTCCATCATATGGTGGTCGCAATGGAGGGCGGTGGGCGTCGTGTCTGACAAACACGAACTCCGCGTTTTTCAAAGTTTTAGGCACAAAAACACGCGGAAAACTGTGGTGGGCAGGGCCCGGCAGCGTGCCTGTGTCTATGCTACGCTGCAACAGCTGCGACGGGGAGCTGCCCGGCGTGGGATTATCTGGCAGAAACTCCCTGGGCAGCTGAAGTGGTTGCGCAAAAACGAGTTCAGCCGGGGAAGCTTCCAGATCCTCTTTAGGTGCAGAACGTAACCCCAATAAAACCCACGGTAGCTTGTCTACCCAATTTGCATCCGTCAGTGAAGCCCTGAGAGTCGCTTTCAATGATCTATGAAAACATTCGCATAACCCATTAGCCTGCGGATTGTACGCAGTTGTGCGGTGAATTGTGACACCCAGGCTGCGGGCCATTGTTGACCAGAGTTCGGAAACAAATTGAGGGCCTCTGTCGGACGTAATATCCGACGGGACTCCAAAACGCGCCAACCATGCTGTTAAAAACGCGCGCGCCACCTCCTCGGCTGTGGTTGCGGCCAGCGGAACCGCTTCCGGCCAGCGCGTGGTGCGGTCCACCATTGTCAGGAGGTGCGTGCACCCTTGTGATGGCGGGAGGGGGCCCACGAGGTCCACGTGAACATGGTCGAACCTCTTAGCCGGAATACGAAATGGCTCCAAGGGAGCCTTCGTGTGTCTGTGTACTTTGGCTCGTTGGCACGCCATGCAGGCTGCCACCCACTCTTTCACTTGTTTGCAAAGGCTCGGCCACACGAATTTCTCCCCTACCATTTTGACCGACGCGCGCACTCCCGGGTGCGCCAAAGAATGAATCGAGTCAAACACGCGGCGACGCCATGCGGCCGGGACCATGGGACGCGGGCGCCCCGTGGAGACATTGCAGATTAGGGGGGGCATGCCGTCTTGCAGCACCCTGCTCTCCAGCCTTAACCCTGTTGGTCCAGACTGGAGCGCGCGCACGTCCGCGTCACTAATCTGCTCCGCGGCCATGGCTGTGTAATCTATCCCCACGCAGACCAGGGCCGCCACGGCGCGCGAGAGACAGTCTGCCACTACATTCAGTTTACCCGACACATGCTGAATATCAGTAGTAAACTCTGAGATCGCGGCCAGCTGTCTCTGCTGCCGGCCTGACCACGGTTCTGAAACCTTGGCCATCGCGAATGTTAGTGGCTTGTGGTCAACAAACGCGGTGAAACTGCGCCCTTCCAGCCAGAACTGGAAGTGGCGAATGGCCAAGTGGAGAGCCAGCAACTCCCTGTCGAACGCGTTGTATTTACGTTCACTGTCGCACAAAGTCCTGCTGAAAAAGGCGAGCGGCTGCCAAGCCCCGGCTACGCGTTGCTCCACGACCGCCCCTATGGCCACATCTGAAGCGTCAGTGGTGAGCGCTATGCAGGCCGTTGGGTCTGGATGTGCCAGCAATGCAGTGTTTGCCAGGGCTACTTTGACTTCCGAGAACGCCCGCTCTCGCTCCGGGGTCCATTCGATCTTATCCGCGGGTTTCTGTTTTTTGAGTGCGGCGTACAGTGGTTGCATTAGCTGTGCTGCCCGGGGAAGGAAATGGTCATAAAAGTTCACCATTCCCAAAAATTCTTGTAGCGCCCTGACCGTTTGCGGCCGGGGAAAATCTGCTACCGCACGCACTTTGTCAGGCAGCGGGACCGCTCCTTCGGGAGAGACGCGGTGCCCCAAAAAA
Organism: Pholidichthys leucotaenia; assembly: GCA_020510985.1. Classification (NCBI taxonomy): domain Eukaryota; kingdom Metazoa; phylum Chordata; class Actinopteri; order Cichliformes; family Pholidichthyidae; genus Pholidichthys; species Pholidichthys leucotaenia. The sequence goes on along the minus strand of CM035838.1, from coordinate 164,349,917 downwards.
TCAATCCGCGTCACCCCGAACTGACATTTCGCCGGGTTGATTATTAACCCGTGCTCTTCCAACCTCCGGAAAACCGTCGTGAGGTGGGTTTCGTGTTCGTCTTCGGACGCGCTGGCTACCAAGATATCGTCCAGGTAGACGAACACGAAAGGGAGATCATGCAGCACTGCATCCATCATGCGTTGGAACGTCTGTGCAGCCCCTTTAAGCCCAAATGGCATGCGCAAAAACTCGAATAAACTGAACAGAGTTATTACCGCTGTTTTGGGTATGTCCTCAGCGTGCACTGGGACTTGGTGGTAACCGCGGACCAGGTCTATTTTAGAAAAAACGCGCGCTCCTGCCAGGTGAACGGAAAAATCCTGAATGTGAGGAATTGGGTAGCGGTCATGCGCTGTGGCGCTGTTCAACCTGCGGAAATCCCCGCAAGGTCGCCACGAACCCTCAGCTTTAGGGACCATGTGTAGCGGGGAAGCCCATGGGCTGTTTGAGCGCCTGATGATGCCCAACCTCTCCAGGTTGGCGAACTCCTCGTGCGCTATGGCCAGTTTAGCTGCATCCAAGCGCCGAGGTCTTGCAAAAACGGGCGGCCCGGTGGTGGTTGTAAAATGCTCCACCCCGTGTTTAGCAATGGCTGCCGAAAACGTCGGGACAGTGAGTGCTGGGAACTGAGTGAGCAGTGCGTGGAACTTACCGCATGTAGCTGTGATGTTGGCTTGTGCTGTTGGCCGGGTCACTCAAGCTATACAGGAGAGAGAGTCAAAGGACAGTGCATTAACTAGGCGTCTGTTAGCGACATCTACCAACAAACCATGTGCACAAAAAAAATCAGCCCCCAGTATATGGAAATTCAATGCTGCTATGACAAAACTCCACTCAAATGTATGGCCGTGTAGAGACAAGAGTAGAGTCCTCTCACCAAAGGTCTTAATCTCCGAGCCGTTTGCTGCTGCCATCTCGGGGCCGCTAGATCCTGCCAGCCGCTCAGCGTAGGTCAGCCGGATGAAACTCTTCTGGGCGCCGGTGTCCACGAGGAAACACCTCCCCGAGCGTGCGTCCGTCAAGTAGAGCAGCTTGTTCTCCTCCCCGAGGGTCGCGGCTGCTACCGACCCCCGGTCTTGGCGTTTCCTGAGTCGCATGAATTGGCGCGGTGGTATACATTTGCGTGCCCTCTCTGCGAAGCGGCGGTGGTAGAAACAAAGCGTGTCTCCCTCGCGATCCTTGGCCCCCGCTGCTGCTGCTGTCGGTGGCTCTGCTGCTGCCGTCGATGGCTCCTTTCCTCCTCCGGTCGTCGCGCCGAGCTCCGTCGCTGCCGCAATGGTCGTGAACTCCCTGGTGGCGACGATGATCCGGTTTGCTTCCCGGGCTAGCGCACGATAGTCCCGCTTGGCCAGCAACGGCGAATTGGCCAGGATCGCTCTCGCCGCTGACGGAAGGTTCCGGAGGAAGAGGTGGGTAAAAATAAAGTGGTCATCGTCTGTGCCCTTTAACCTCAGCATCTTCTCCATAAGGTCTATGGCCGACCCGTCTCCCAACCCGGTCCGCGTCAGGAGTCTCTCTGCTCTCTCACCAACCGAGAGTGTGTAGTGCTGGATGAGTGCAGCCTTCAGCGCGCCGTGCTTGTCGTCGGTTGGTGGCTGATCGAGCAGGCTCTCTACGTGCTGAGCCGTGTGGGCATCGAGCGTTGCGACCACATAGTGGAACTTTGTGTCATCCGCCGATATCCCCCGGAGGGCGAACTGCGCCTCGACAAGGTGGAACCAGGAGCACGGGTTGTGCTACCAAAAATCCGGTAGCTTGATCGCAACAGCACATGCGTGGCTGGGGGTTCCCATTGAGGTTGGCTCCGGGGATTTTCCATCGTGTTCCATGATTCGTCTTGGGTCACCAGTGTGGAGCGTGTAAATAAAGAGGCGGATTTGGTTCAGGCGATTTATTACACATCTCGCACAAGAAGCACAGACAGAAAGACATCTCAGCAAAGACTCTTCTCTTAAATACTATGGCATTCCTCTAGAAGCTTCTAACACACAAAAGGTCACATTGCATTCACTTCCTTAATCCTTTACCATTTCTCCAGAAGTTTCTAACACACAAAAGGTCACACTGCATTCATCCTTCACACCTCCCTGTTATCTCACCAGGGAACCTCTGCTCTTTGTTCTTGTCTAAAATATTACACAATTATGCTTTCCCCATGTGCCGCCATAATAATAATATAAAGCATATTAACTCAAAAGAAAATCTTTCTAAAAAAATCAGTTTTACTTCTGTTTCATATTTTTTGTTCATACATGTTGAGCTCCGATTCATTGCCAACAGAGGTCACTAAAACTCATTTTCTCAACATCCATTTAAAAAGTGAACTCAATAAAACTTGGAAGAAAGAGTTATCTTGGCTGCTGTCAACAGAGGACTTTGCATGTATTTATGCTTGGCCCTCAATACATGTTCACAGGGAAGCACATCGAAGGTTTTGGCTCCAAAGAGAAGATTAAGTGAAAGGAGGATTTCAACATTGTAGCAGAGAAGACAGCGTAAACTCCCAGTCAAGGACATGGCTATGGAAAAGCATTCCAGTTGTAAGAGCTTACCGTTAATCAGTTGGCAATAAATCCGAGTTTAAAAGGAACCAGCTTGTATCCGGATGCACAGAAATCATGCCAAGACATGAAAGGTCTCACTGTGATCTGGACTGCTTCAAAATGAAATGTCCAAGTCAGGATAGGGAGGCCAGCACACCACTTTGAGATTATTTGGGATTTAATTACGTAAATGCTCCAAAAGGACACTGCAAAGAGTAAAAATGCTCCTTTTAAAATGACCCTTGGACTAAACTGTCACTCAAAAAACTAGAGGGCACTCAGAGACCATATACCTCTGCCAAGGCTCCGTCCCTCCCTCCCCTTGTCCTTTCCGCCATCCCTTTGTCAGTCCATATCATTATCCATCTGTACATTGCGAGATAGGGCCTTGGTGGAGGTTTGCACTCACGGATCACCTCCAACATCTATTGAGTTCATCTTTGGGCCAAGGGCCACCTCTGGTTAAAATTCCATCCAAATCCACCCAGTAGATTTGGATTATTGTTGCTAACACTCTGTGAGAAGATAAGAGCCTTGGCAGAGGTATGCATTTTGAGATCATCACCAAAATCTAATCATGTGTTCAATGTGCCATTACACACCTTTCCTGAAAATTTGAATGAAAGGTGCTATAAAAATGCAATCCATTATTATTATTATTATTATTATTTTACTTCAAGTTGTCTACTTTTGCCTTCTAGGGCCGGGGCCATACCATGGCCCTGAGGCACTAGAGGAATGTTTTTTGTTTTTTTACTTGAATGAGAGGACCCCCCTCAAGATGTGTGCTGTTCCCAGAAGTGGTGTCTTTTGAATTTCCTGTAGGCTGATGTTGCCTGGGATTTCATCAGTTTGTTTCTCAGTACCCATCTTGATAATTCCAAGGGCACCTTCAACAACGGGGGATTACCTTGGTTCTCATATGCCACAGTCAAGCAATTTCTATGTGTAAGTCTTTGTATTTGGACAGTTTTTCTGACACTTTGGTGAAAGTGTTTCTATCAGAGGGTATAGCCACATCATTCAAGGTGCATTTGCTCTTCTGCTTATCCTTAATGACAATATCTGGACCATCTGCTGTTTTTGTTCCGTCGGCCTGGATGGGCATGTCATAGAGAATAGTTACATGTCCTTCTTTTGCTTCAACTATTATTTTTGGGTTGTGCTCATATCACTTATCTACAGTGTCTATTCCATATTCCCTGCAGATATTCCAGTGTAGGAGGGCTGTGACCTTGTTATGCCTTTGGATATACAGTGGTGTGAAAAAGTGTTTGCCCCCTTCCTGATTTCTCTTTTTTTTTTTGTATGTTTGTCACACTTAAATGTTTCAGATCATCAAACAAATTTAAATATTAGACAAAGATAGCACAAGTAAACAAAAAATGCAGTTTTTAAATGAAGGTGTTTATTATTAAGGGTAAAAAAAAAAAAAATCCAAACCCACATGGCTCTGTGTGAAAAAGTGATCGCCCCCCATCATAAATCGCCCTGGCAGGGGCAGACTGAGGACACCAAACGCTGGACTGTGAGTTGCAAGACGTTTAATACAAAAAATACAACACAACACGAAAACACTACACTTACATAAATGGAGGTAATTACAAGTAGATGTACGGAACACCAGGAGAGACAGGGTTCAAGTCTAGTGAGGAAACAGAGAAGAAGCCTGGACAGGACCAGGCTGGGAGCTTACGGAAATGCCAGGGAAAAAAGGGAATAAAGAAGCCTAAAGCCTAAAGATGTAGAATATGATCCAAAGTTTATGATAGGAGTAAATTTACCCATCTAATTTGCATAATGTGGCGGCAGCCACATCAGCTTATATAACTTTCAGTTAAAGTGGACTTTGGACACATTTACACAAAGGATGGTTTTGTTTTTTTGTCTTTGATTTAGTTTTTTTGTTTTGTTTTGTTTTGTGTTATCTTATCTTCAAAATATATAAACCAGAAAATCAGTAGAATGTAAACAAACATAAAAATAAACATCAGACCTACCGCTTGTCATGTGTCATCATGCGTCTGTGTGCTCGTCCGACTGCTCACCCTGGTCCTTATTTTGTCTTCTGTCGGCTATTTTCGCTTTCTCTCCCACATCCAGAAACAATCACATTTATCTTCTGATTTTGTCATGGCTCCCTCTGGGCCATTATCTGCTACAGCTGCACGCACACCTGCTCCCAATCTCCCACGGGCTTTATAGCCTGTTCTGCCTGAGATCCGGCACAGAGCCGTCTGTCATTCTGCCTACAGAATATGTCTCTCGTCAGCAGCCAATTTCCTGGCATCTTCATCCTAGACCTGAATCATCTCCTCGCTTCAAGTAAGCCTGTTGTTTACTCACCTTATTAGTCGTCTTCCCCAGTGCACAGGTGGATTCCTCCGGCGGCAGAATCCTCTCCTCTTGGCGGCGGAACAAGCCTCCATCTCTCCTACAGGGCCACCTGCCCAATCCCGGCGTGGACCAAGAACGCTGTCTCCCTGGCCGCAGCCCCTGGGCCAACCTGAGCCTCCAACTTCCATCTGCAAAGTAAGCTCCAGTCATTACCACACTCTGGTATTGGTGGACTGTGCTAACTCCTGTGCTTTGTGTCATTATAGGGTTGCCAGGCTGAACGGCGTTCTGCTCTCCCCTGGTTGCGACATCAGCACTATTCTTCACCTCCTCATACACTGCACATACAGCGCATACACACACTCACTGGGAATAAATAAAGGATTATTGTTTTCACTTGAGCCTGAGCGTGTGTTCCCTGGGTCTGATAATTATGTCAGATTTAGTCCACCTCAATTTTGGTTAGTTTACTCTGCCAAACCAGCAGTATTGTCCTCTCCTTCACATGCAGCTTTGTCAATGGTGGACGAAAAGTGTTCCACTCCAGTCCATCTTGTGCTGTCCAGAAGGTAAATATTTCCCTTCTGAAGCTAAATAATCCCTTTTAGAATCATAGTTAGCAAAATTTGGAGCAAATGCTTCCTCCTTGTGGAATATATGTTGTGCAATTGTTTATACATCTCTTCTTCTGCACTCCAGACGTAATATCAGATTTGACGCGGTTCTGGATTTGCTGATCTTGGTCCTTCAGTGCAGACCAGTAAGCTATATGTGTCTCCCATCTAGTGATGTGAAATGCTTGGTACATTTGGGTTTATTTGTGGGTTTTTTCAGACTTTTTAACCAATCACATGACAGGCGCAGATCTGCGACACCAGCCACAGGAGAGACAGATCATGTAATAAAATGTAATCCTTAAGGAGTTAACTGGAGTTCCACCACTGTCCAGGACGCCGGCGAAACAGGTTGGGATGTCTCGGACCCATTCGTCTGGGGATCCATCCCCGACCCGGCCATCTCAGACGGGGAGGAAGAAACAGACACTGGAACACAGTTACAGACAGCAGTGGAGCCCGGCAAAGAGAACTCAGGAGCAGAGGACATCTGCAACTGATTCTTCCCACCACAAGCGAGACAAGATTTCTCTAGAACTGATAATGTAGAGACAAAACAGAGTACTTGCCTTGGCTCCAGCTCCACCACCATTCAGGACTCGGTAACTCTGCTGCAGCAGCCCCAGAAGCAGGCATGATGGTGGGTGAATGTGGCAGAACCCCAGTCGTGGCGGCTGGCGCTGGGGATCGTCTCACCGATAGCACCGAGTCCTGCGATGCCGAAACCAGGGGACACTCACTTGTTGGCTCAGGCTCAGGGACACAGGAGGCACTCTTTTCCCATCCAGGACATTGGCTGTGGGGCTGGAACAGGACTCTCCAAAACCACAGACCCCTCCATCATCTGCCGGCTCCCTACCAGGACTGGCAGACTCACAGGGGGAGCAGAGAGGCACACAGGAGAAGCAGGTGAGGACAAAGTTTTAGTTGCAGCAGCCGGCAATGAGGGCTCAGCTAAAGTGGGTAACTGCTGCTGAGCCCCCCCCCCCCCCAGGAATAAGACAAGACAATTCATTTTTGGGTGTTAAAAAATGAAAGGGTACTTGCCTTAGTTCCCGGGACCTGGTGGTAGCTGCTGCCGTAGGACCAGATAACTCCCTCTTGTTCACTGCAGGGGGCGAGGGCACCAAGGTGGAGAGTGGAAGAGCTGGCCCTGCAGACCTGATGGCGGCAGGATTCTAAGCAGCGGGCGGTGACATTGTGGAGAAGAGGGAGGTAGCAGCAGCAGATGAGGAGGAGGAGAGTGACAAGACAGCCAAGGGGAAAAAATTTCAAAATGACGAGGAGGCTGCTTCTGCGGTTCGCCAGAGAGGCAAGGAGGAAACTGCTGGGAAGGCGGAAGAGTTCCTCAGGCAGACTTCAGCTGGATGGTGGCAAGAGGCTGATGATGTCTGCATTCGGGGACGCTCTTTCGTCGGCTCAGGTACAGACAAGAAATGGTGAGGAACGGAGACTGGAAATGACTGCACCAGAGGACGTTTCTTTGTTGGCTCAGGCACAGTTAAATTAAAGTTTCTTACCAGCCCGTAGAACATATGTTGGAAGTTAAAAACAAGGGTGAGGAGACCCATGAGTTCCGGATAACTCCTGAGGCTGGAGGTTGCCTCAATCACCTCCACCACATAGTCCAGCCATTTCAGGTCTTTCTCAGGAATATGGGCAGTGCGGACATCTGAAATGAGGTCTTGAATTAACTGCGCTGCTCAGCACTCATCCTCATCCAACCTGAGCAGTTAGGACCGTTGAGTTGTAAGACGTTTAATACAATAAACACAACACGAAAACAATACACTTACATAAATGGAGATAGGTACAGGTAGACGTATGGAACGCCAGGAGAGACGGGACTCACGTCTAGCAAGGAAACCGGAGAGAAGCCTGGGCGGGACCAGGCTGGGAGCATAGGGAAATGCCAGGGGGAAAAGGGAATAAAGAAGCCTCAGCTAAGACAGAGTCGCACCCGTTAAAACACAGAGGGAAACAGTAGGACAATGCAATGAGTTAGCGTCACAGCCGTTCTAAATAGGCACAGGGAAATGAACACAAATCATGAACAGATGTGGATGCATGAGCGAGGATAATTAGAACAACTAATGACAGGTGTGACAGCCCTTGAACGCGGTTTGACACAAGGAAGTAACACAAGGCGCTGTCAAAATAAAAGTACAGAGGAATAAGGCAAGAAGCTACCTATAAAAATGAAATGATACAAAATGAGAATTGGACCGGATAACACAGACCGGGAAAAAATAAACCACAAGGGCAAGGACACGATGAATACAAAGCCAAGAGATACAGTGGTGTGAAAAAGTGTTTGCCTCCTTCCTGATTTCTCTTTTTTTTGTATGTCTGTCACACTTAAATGTTTCAGATCATCAAACAAATTTAAATATTACACAAAGATAACACAAGTAAACACAAAATGCAGTTTTTAAATGAAGCCGTTTATTATTAAGGGAGAAAAAAAAATTCAATCCTACATGGCCCTGTGTGAAAAAGTGCTTGCCCCCTAATCCTAATAACTGGTTCGGCCACCATTAGCAGCAACAACTGCAATCAAGCGTTTGTGATAACTGGCAATGAGTCTTTTACAGCGCTGTGGAGGAATTTTGGCCCACTCATCTTTGCAGAATTGTTGTAATTCAGCCACACTGGAGGGTTTTCGAGCATGAACCACCTTATTAAGGTCATGCCACAGCTTTTCAGTCAGATTCAGGTCAGTACTTTGACTAGCCCACTCCAAAGTCTTCATTTTGTTTTTCTTAAGCCATTCAGAGGTGGACTTGCTGGTGTGTTTTAGATCATTGTCCTGCTGCAGAACCCAAGTGCACTTCAGCTTGAGGTCACAAACAGATGGCCAAACATTCTCCTTCAGGATTTTTTGGTAGACAGTAGAAGTCATGGTTCCATTTACCACAGCAAGTCTTCCAGGTCCTGAAGCAGAAAAACAGTCCCAGACCATAACACTACCACCACCATATTTTACTGCTGGGATGATGTTCCTTTTCTGAAATGCTGTGTTACTTTTACGCCGGATATAATGGGACACACACATTCCAAAAAGTTCAACTTTTGTCTCGTCAGTCCACAGAGTATTTTCCCAAAAGTCTTGGGGATCATCAAGATGTTTTCTGGCAAAACTGAAACGAGCCTTTATGTTCTTTGTGCTCAGCAGTGGTTTTCGTCTTGGAACTCTGCCATGCAGGCCATTTTTGCTCAGTATCTTTCTTATGGTGAAGTCATGAACACTGACCTTAACTGAGGCAAGTGAGGTCTGCAGTTCTTTGGATGTTGTTGTGGGGTCTTTTGTGACCTCTTGGATGAGTTGTCGCTGCACTCTTGGGGTAATTTTGGTCATCCGGCTGCTCCTGGGAAGTTCACCACTGTTCCATGTTTTCACCATTTGTGGATAGTGGCTCTCACTGTGGTTCGCTGGAGTCCCAAAGCTTTAGAAATGGATTTAAAACCATTTCCAGACTGATAGATCTCAGTTACTTTGTTTCTCATTTGTTCCTGAATTTCTTTGGATTGCAGCATGATGTCTAGCTTTTGAGGATCTTTTGGTCTACTTCACTTTGTCAGACAGGTCCTATTTAAGTGATTTTTTTGATTGAGAACAGGTGTGGCAGAAATCAGGCCTGGGTGTGGCTAGAGAAATTGAACTCAGCTTTCCGAAGATGTGATAAACCACAGTTAATTTATGTATTAATGGGGGGGGGGGGGGGGTCAAAGTGACCCTTGTAGGTTTGGAAAAAACCTACAAGGCCATGTAGGTTTGGAATTTTTTTTACCCTTAATAATAAACACCTTCATCTAAAAACTACATTTTGTGTTTACTTGCATTATCTTTGTCTAATATTTAAATTTGTTGATCTGAAACATTTAAGTGTGACAAACATACAAAAAAATGAGAACCCAGGAAGGGGGCAAACACTTTTTCACACCACTGTACAAATACTGGAAAGCAAATAACAAAATAGAGACAGAGTACAAGGTGAGGGTAGGCTTATGTCAAAACAGGTGAATAATAACACAACATAACAAAAATAATTTTTTTGTAAGTTGTCTGTGTTTTTTCAACTGGTTTAAGACAATTTAGCACCGCTGAATCCGAAAATGACATCTGTTTTTCTCAATCAGGTCAGGTTTTTATGCTAAGTTGTAAGCAGTTGTACAGCAGTTGTACAGTTGTACTGTAAATTGAATAGTAGACACTGATAAACATAAGTACATGTAAACTGAATGCTATGTCATCATTGTTCAAAATTCAAAGAATTTCAAGAAATAAAAAAGAATTTTGCATCATATAAAGTGAAAATGCCCATACATGTAAACAAAAACGTAAAAAACATGTGGCCATAGTTCAAAAAGTTGACCTGATTGAGCAAAACAAATGTGATTTTTGGATTCAGCACATCAAAATTGTCAGTGAGAGCCATTATCCACAAATGGCGAAAACATGGAACAGTGGTGAACCTTCCCAGGAGCAGCCGGATGACCAAAATTACCCCAAGAGTGCAGCGACAACTCATCCAAGAGGTCACAAAACACCCCACAACAACATCCAAAGAACTGCAGGCCTCACTTGCCTCAGTTAAGGTCAGTGTTTATGACTCCACCATAAGAAAGAGACTGGGCAAAAATGGCCTGCATGGCAGCGTTTCAAGACGAAAACCACTGCCAAACACAAAAAACATAAAGGCTCGTTTCAGTTTTACCAGAAAACATCTTGATGATCCCCAAGACTTTTGGGAGAGTACTCTGTGGACTGACAAGACAAAAGTTGAACTTTCTGGAAGGTGTGTCCCATTACATTCAGCATAAAAGTAACAGCATTTCAGAAAAGGAACATCATACCAACAGTAAAATATGGTGGTGGTAACGTGATGGTCTGGGGCTGTTTTGCTGCTTCAGGACCTGCAAGACGTGCTGTGGTAAATGGAACCATGAATTCTGGTGTTTACCAAAAAATCCTGAAGGAGAATGTAAGGCAATCTGATTGAAATGCTGTGGCATGACCTTAAAAAGGTGGTTCATGCTCGAAAACTCTCCAATATGGCTGAATTACAACAATTCTGCAAAGATGAATGGGCCAAAATTCCTCCACAGTGCTGTAAAAGACTCCTTGCCAGTTGATTGCAGTTGTTGCTGCTAAGGGTGGCCCAACCAGTTATTTGGTTTAGGGGGCAATCACTTTTTCACACAGGGCCATGTAGGTTTGGATTTTTTTTTCTCATAATAATAAACACCTTCATTTAAAAACTGCATTTTGTGTTTACTTGTGTTATCTTTGTCTAATATTTAAACTTGTTTGATGATTTGAAACATTTAATTGTGACAAACATACAAAAAAAAATGAGAAATCAGGAAGGGGGCAAACACTTTTTCACACCACTGTACTCTGTGAGTTCTGGGCAGCCTGAAATCATGTCATCTATGGCTTCCTGAGAACTATTGCATCAACAGCAATGTGGGTCTGTCCCATCTTTTATAATTTGATGCTGGTATGCTCTGGTGGGAAGGGCTTGGTCTTGTGCAGCTATAATCAGTCCCTCCGTTTCTGATTTGAGTCTGCTTGATTTTTTTTTTTTTTAATTTAAGTTTTTGTAAAGGGTATACAGGTCATTACAGCATTGCATTGTTAACATTTTCATCGTACGTTCCCTTATATTTTGCTATTTGACAACATTGGTAGAATAGTTATTACAACACCCCCTTTTTTTTTAAAGTGAAAGAAAAAGTGAAATTAAAGAGAATTAAATTAAAAAAAACAAACAAAAAAAACCGAATAAACAAACAAACAGAACAGCAAAAAACAAACAAACAGAAAATTAAGTAATTAAAAGTAAAAGAGCATCTGAGTAGCGTTGGAACAAAGAGTGGGACCATCATTGAAATGGTGTTTGTCAAAGATTAGATCTAATGGAAGACACATATGCGATCCAGGGTTGCCAAAACTTCATGAACCCATCCATGTCCTGTCTCAGTGCGAATGTCAACTTTTCCATCGAGTAAATGTCTTGAATCACGTTAATCCAATCTTCAGGTGTAGGACAGTCCTTCAGCATCCATTTTTTAGTGAGGGCTTTTTTACTTGCCAATATTAAAACATTGAATAAGTATTTATCTCCTCGTCTTTCCAGTGAGTCCGGTAGTAAACCCAAATACAAAGTTATAAAAGAAAAGGGAACTGTTATTTTGAATATTTTCCACAATATTGTCTGTACATTGGTCCAATATTGGTGGATAACTGGGCATGACCAAAACACATGAAAATGATTTGCAGTCTTTTCACCACACCAGCGCCAACAGTTCAACCCCTTATGGGTAAATTTGTTTTGTGCAGGTGTTCTGAAAAATCTTACCAAATTTTTCCATCCAAATTCTCTCCACTGCAGGGATGAGGTACTTTTCCATTGCTGTCTATTTAGCTTTTCCCATATTTCCAATTGTAAAGTGAAATTCCGCTCTTTTTCCCATCTCTCTTTTATATATGATGTGTTGTCTCCTTTTAAGTCTTGAAGACCTTGGTATATTTTAGAAATGTATCTGATCCCTGGGATCCCTTTATATGCCATTAAGAAGACCTTCAGAACACCTGACTGGGCCCTTTCCAAATCCTCCTTTTTAAGTATATTGTTTATGTGGTGTCTAAGCTGAAAGAACCTGTAAAGGTCTTGATTTATTAGACCTTGTTTTTTCAAATCTTCAAAACTTCTTAAAGTTTGCCCCTTAAAGAAATCGTAATATTTTATCAGCCCTTTCTCTTTCCACTCTTTAAATCTAGTGTCTGTTTTATTGGGGGTAAAGTCTTGATCATAGGCAATCCATTGCAGAAGTCGATAGGGCTCTTTAGCTTGATTCTCTCTGACTATCTTAAACCAAATTTTTAGCGGGGTCTCTATCCACGGGTTAGTGTTATTCAAGAGTTTAGGTAAGGCATTGTTCCCTATTATCGCCTGTAGGGGGATGTCACTTGTTATTTGGCATTCCATCTCCTTCCATTGTGCAGTGTAGACTGGGTTACATATCTCTACTAAAGTTTTAATTTGTGCAGCTATAAAATAGTCCCTGATATTTGGCAGCGCGAGCCCACCTTTGTCTTTGTTTAGCTGTAGGGTTCTATATCTGATTCTAGGTCTCTTGCCCTGCCATATGAATCTTGAGATCCTTCTGTCTAGCTCCTGCCATGTTTTTTTGGGGGGTTCTACCGGTATTGTTTGGAAAAGGTATAGAAGACGTGGGAGTATATTCATTTTGACTGCTTCAATTCTTTGTGCAGTACCTAAGAATGGTATCATATTCCATCTTGTTAGGTCAGATTTTATTTTTGTCACCAGTGGATCGTAGTTTAGTGTTATAATTTTGTTGAGTTGTTTCGGGATATTGATCCCCAGATATTTCATAGATTCCAGCTCCCAGTTAGTTTTGAGTTCACTTAGTGAATAATGATTTGGGTCATAGTTGAATGTTAAAACTTGGGTTTTATGCATGTTTAATTTGTACCCCGATAAATCTCCATAGTCTGAAAAAACTGAGATTAGTTCTGGTAAAGAAGTGTCTGGTTGCCCTAGGTCAGTCCTTCTCAAATAGTGGGGCGATGCGATGCCAGGGGGGGCGCGTATGACCCCGGGGAACAGGCTTTGTTTTTGCCGTGTAAAGTGTAATTGCACATCCACGGCAGCAGGTGGTGCAGTGGCGCTCTCATTGTCAAAGTCTGTGCGGGAGTTTAAAACTTTTTAAATTGCTGTCAACAAACCCCTCGAGAGACACCATGGAGAAATATTTAACAGTAACGAAAAGAAAGGCGGAGAGCGACACAGGTAAAGAGACAAATGAAAGTCTCCCAAAAGCTAAGACGAGGAAATATGATGAAGCGTATCTAGCGCTTGGCTTCACTCTGACTACGGTGGGAGACGAGGAAAGACCGGTGTGTTCACTGTGTCTGAAAATGTTTGCAGCGGACAGCATGAAGCCAAATAAATTAAGACGTCACCTACAGACATTACATCCTCAACACATTGATAAGCCGCTTGATTTTTTTCAGCGAAAACGTGCGGAGTACGGCCAACAATCATCCCGCTTTGTGAACGCTACATCAGTAAACCAGCAAGCACTTTTAGCATCATTTAAAGTGGCGCACCAAATTGCGTAGTGCAAAAAACCCCACACAATTGTTAAATATATTGGTGCTCCTGTGTTAATGTTCCAGATCAATTTACATTTAATATTATTTATTGATTGAATTATTTTTCTCAGCATCAAATGGTTCAGTTGGTCAAAAATGTTTCTAGTTTAAATAAGGATTGACATATTTTTTATTTCAGGCACTTTGATGCACTTTAAGTTTTTTTTTCTGTTTTAGACTATAACAGGTTTTCTGTGTGGCATAATAAAGTTAATATTTGTTGAAAGTTGATTTATATTGCTTTTTTCTTTTGTTAATGTTAAAAAGGATACAATTTTAGGTATACTTATACAATTTTTATAGACAATGATCTTATTTATAGTCACCGCGGCGAGTGGGGGGGGGGCGCAAAATATTTTCTCTTTCCTAGGGGGGGCTTTGCAAAAAATAACTGAGAAGCACTGCCCTAGGTATATTAAAATGTCATCAGCAAAGAGTGCTATTTTATGTTCCTTCTGACCAAGTGTAATACCTTGAATTTTTTGATTTTGTCTTATCCATTGGCTCAGAGGTTCTATGAAGATTGCAAAGAGCAGTGGAGACAGGGGGCAGCCTTGACGACATCCTCTTTCCAGCTCAAAAGATGATGATAAATTACCGTTAATCCTTATTTTAGCTGTTGGTTTTTTATATAATGCCTGTATAGTTCTAATGAAGTTGTTATGAATATTGAAACTGGATAAGATTCTATATAGGAAAGACCAGTCAACCGAATCAAATGCTTTTTCAGCATCTAATCCCAATATGACTGCATTTAAGTTATATTTTTTTATATGATGAATTATGTGTAAAGTGCGTCGAATGTTGTCTTGTGTCTGTCTTTGTCTTATAAAACCTGTTTGGTCTAGGTGAATTAAGTCTGTCAGTATGTTTTCTAACCTTTTGGCAAAGATAATGGTAAAAAGCTTATAGTCCTGATTTAATACACTGATTGGTCTGTAGTTGGAGCATTCTAGTTTATCCTTTTCAGGTTTAGGTATAACTGCAATGACCCCTTCTCTCCAGGAGGGGGGGATTTCCCCTGTGTGGAGGACATAGTTAAATGTTTTCAAGAGGAGAGGAGATAGTTGCTGTTTAAAGGTTTTGTACCATTCTGCTGTATAGCCATCTGCTCCTGGGGATTTGTTAGCTTTAAGTTTCATAATTGCTTTTTCCAATTCTTTAGGTTGTATTTCTGACAGTAGTGTTTTATTTTGTGATTCCGTAAGTTGGGGAAGGTGTAATGTGTTTAGGAATGTCTCGGATGCGTTTTTATGTTTTTTGTGGGAGTATAAGTTCTTGTAGTAATTCTCGAAGCTTTTAAGAATATCCTGAATTCTGAATTTTATTTCCTTTGATACTGGGTCTCTGATTTTGTAGATTGCTCTTTCTGTTTGTTGTTTCCTCAATTTATAGGCTAGTAATTTTGCCGATTTACTGCCTGCTTCATAGTGTTTTTGTTTCAGAAATGTAAGTTTCTTCTGGATTTCTATTGTGTAGATCTCATTTATTTGATTTTTAATTTCTTTAATCTTAAGCGAGACATTAGAATGAGTGTTGTCTTTGTGTTCTTTTTCTAGGTTCTTGAGTTCTGACTCTAGTGTGATTAGTTTTTCTTGTCTCAGTTTCTTTTGGGTTGCCAGTTTTGCAATAATTTTTCCCCTTATTACAGCTTTGCACGCATCCCACAGTATTAAAGGGGATACTTCTCCATTATCGTTTTCTTCCAAATATTTGAAAATATCTGATTCCAATTCATCTTTCAGTGGTCCTTTCAGGACATTTGAATTCAACCTCCAGGAAAATGTATTATTTGTGTATTTTTGGATGTTTAAGTCCATATAGATTGGACTGTGGTCAGAGAGATCCATCAGTCCTATTTTACATGTTTTTACTCTTCCAATGTCTCTATTAAACATAAAAAAAGTAATCAATCCTTGAGTAAGATGAATGTGGCGTTGAATAAAAAGTATAATCTTTTACATTGGGGTTGAATTCCCTCCATACGTCACAGATTCCCATTTCTTTTAGTAGCATCCGAGTTTTCCTATTTTGAGTGTTATTTTGATGTGAAGAATTACCTGTTGCATCCCAGTATGGATTCAGTCTTAGATTGAAGTCTCCACCACATATCACTAAACCTTGGGCTTTAGTTATCATTAGGTCGAATACATTTTTATAAAATTTCCATTTAGCCCCTGGTGGTGCATATACATTCAGCAGGGTGATATCTTCTCCCTCTAGCCGCCCAATTACCAAACTGTACCTCCCTTCTTTATCTTTGTGTTCTGATTTTTTTTCAAATGTAATTTTGGTTGATATCAATGTCGCTACTCCCCTCCTCCTCCCTGATTTATATGAAGATGAAGAGATCATTTTAAACCCTTGTCTATTGAGTTTAGTGTGTTCCACGTCCTGTTAGGTGGGTTTCTTGTAAAAATATTATTTCTGCTTTGTCTTTTTTCATTTTGCGTAGAATCTTGGATCTTTTAACTGGATTCAGGATCCCTTTTACATTGTACGAGGCTATTTTGGTTACACCCTGTTTCTCCATTGTATTTTCTTATTTAGTATAACAGTGTGATGGCCCTCTTTTTTGCTACTCAGAAACTGAAAGAACATTAAGAACATAAAAAACATTAAGAACATAGTGTACGAAACTTTAAAACAAAAAACTGTCAAAAAAACTTCCTGAGCTGGGGTCTCTTTAAAGACCCTGTAAGAGCCCTGATGGAGTGTAGGCTCTGAGGGAAATTCCTCAAACTCTGTTACGTGTTGAGGGCCCTCTCTTACCCCTGTAAGTTGTCCCATGTTTTTAACGTGAATTTCAGATCCCAATCCAAATTTGTAATGATTTTTTTTTTTTTTTTATGCCTATACCCTATGAGATTGTGTGCACCCTCCCACCCCCATCACAGCAAACCTTCACTCTAGTACAGTATTTGTTAGTGTGGGGAGAACATGTGGGTCATTGTTACATTTCTATTTTAACAAGATTTTTTTTTTTCCTTTAAATTAAGAAGACATTTGTTTCTAATGCTATAACTGCTCCATGAAAGGTTTTACCACATGCTGATTCTGCATCTCCTTTAATGTTTGTTACCTTGTAGGAGGGGGGATGGAAGTGCAGAATGACTGAAAAGAGAGAAAAAAACAAAAAGGTCGCTATTCCTTCCTGGAACTGGAAAGCTTATCTTTGTAGCTCTGGGGCTGGGTTTCCCGCTGCTGGCCTGTGGATTTTGAAGGTCTTTGAGTGGACCACGTTTGAGCTCTGATTTTCTCGCTCAGATTCGCTGCGGGTTTAAACACCGTTACCGGGAGTCCTCTTCTCGCCATGTCAGTTGTTGCTTCTTCCGCTGAATTGTAGAGACATGACTCTTCACCGTAAAAGACCCTTAACTTCGCCGGAAATGGCGTCTGAAAGCGTAGATTCTTTTCCCGTAAAACCTTTTTGGCGTCGTTATATTCCCGTCGCTTTTTAAGAACCTCAGGGGCGTAATCGTGCTCCACGAAGACTTTTCTTTCTTGATGCATAAATCCTTTTTTCTGCCAAGCCCGTCTTACAACCTCTTGTTTTATTTTGAAATCGGAGAATCTTACCAACACTGAACGCGGGTGTGCTTCTGCCGCTGGCTTTGCGGCTAATGTACGATGGGCCTTTTCTATTTTCAAATCGGTGGTTTGTGGAATATCCAACTTCTCTCTCAATAAGGATTCCACGCATTCCGCCACTGTGTTGAAACCATCTTCAGCTCCTTCTTTCAGACCGTGAATTCTGATGTTATCTCGTCTCTGTCTTCCTTCTTGGTCGGCTAGCTTAGCCTCCAGCCTTGACTGTTTTCTGTGTAAATCCAGCATAGAATCTTCAAGCACTTTTACTCTTTCTTCAGCTTCCAAGATTCGATTTTCGGCCTGGTCCATTCTGCTGTTCGTCCTTATTAGTTCCTCTCTGAATTCGTGAAATTCGGCCCGAAATCGTCGTAATTCGTCATATAGCGATTTCAGGCTAACCTTTTTGTTAGCTAGGCCCAGCTCTTCGTCTCCTGAATGGAGGTCCTCGGGATCAGATTCTGCGGCCGCCGCGCGTCCTGACCTGGGGAATGCCAGTTTCTTCTGTTTGTGGTTAGGCATGGTGTTTTTGTCTTTTGAATTTTATTCTTCCAAAAATCCGTTAAGTCTGATTTTGACGATGTTTTCCTTGGATTGGATCTGGGAGGTTCAGCGTTAAGTTGCTATCACCATGGCGTCCACACCGGAAGTCGAGTCTGCTTGATTTTAGCTACTGGTTTGTCAACTTCATGTCAACATCGGCCTCCCTAATTCGCAGGGTGTGTCTTCCTTGCATTGCTTTCTCTTCCCATCTTTTTTGTAATTGTTGCTGGCATTTTGCGCTTTCTTTGAGTCTCTTTGCATGTAAAACTGTCACTTCATCAGTTTTGGGGGGTGGGGGGGATCTCTTGAAGGGATAACTCCTGTTTGTATTTTTCATCTTCTCTGGGGATAGAGTAAAGCTTTTATCTTTTTTCATGTCATTGGACTAAGTGAACTAATCGATCATTGTTTGATGTCAAATAGGCATCTAACCCCTAGGTTAGAGCTAACCCTTAAGTGGTAGTCTTAAGGTGCATTCAGACCAAATGCCAACGGGTGGCACGAATCCATACAAAGTGAATGGAAAGAGGTGAGTACACATGAAATTGCACATTCGCACGTTCACGTCCAAGGTAATATGCTAGTTTTGAGATCCTGCCGTCACCAGAGTAAAAGTATCACCATTGCAGAGTAAACTAGTTTGAAAATGAGACTCACTCACCTGGAGACAGGACGACTGGGAGCTTTTCAGCTGAATCGGGATTTTGGAGTTATTTACCTACAGTTTCCTGCCACAGACGTGCTAGCAAGCTAGCAACAGAAATACTCACCATCTTATAAAGTTTTGGAGACAGGGACAACTTTTTCAGGTGAGCCCTCCGTCAGATAATGTAAACCTAAAGCATGACATTATATTGGGGATTTCCACAGTAGGCTGAACACTGCTGCAGAAGTTATAAAGGCAACTTCTCCTGTCTGCATCTCACTCAGATGCTGAATTCATGTTTATTCGTGCATTTACATTGAGTTATAACATAATCGTGCTGCCCGAAAAATTTTCCCGTTCGCGTTTGGTGTGAACGCACCTATACAGGTCCAGGTGGATAAGACCTTGTCCACCTTCTGTTCTTGGAAGGTACGATCTATCAATATCGGCTTTTGGGTGGTGCATTTATGCCAGTGTGAGAAGCTTTCTGGTTTTAGTGTCTAATTTTCTGATCTCTGACAATTTCCAGTTGATGACATTGAAGCTGTATGTGACCACAGGCAGGGCCAAAGTATTTATGGCTTTTACCCAGTTGGAAGAGTTGAGTTCACTGTTTAATACCAATCTGATTCTTCTGTAGTATTCTTTTCGTATCTTTTCTTTCATTGTTGCATATTGAATGCCATCTCCTTCATTTACACCTAAATATTTATATATTCCTTCTTGCTCAAGTTCTTTAATGGTGGTGCGGGTGTTAAGGTCTAGAGTTCTGGAGTTTTTTAGTCAGCCTCTTTGGAAGGTTGCTTTTACACATTTACCCGTGTGCCAGTGATGTCATTGCGGCACCATGGGTTCCCCGGCGGCAGCACCCCCCCCCCCCCCCAGCACCTCGTGTTCTCTATGGCAAATATATCCATTAGACCTACGCAACTTTATGATATATAGCAGCGCCATACTCGTGGATGAGCAGGTCCCAGGCAGCACCCCCCCCCACCCCGCGTTCTTTATGGCGAATACGCAACTTTATGGTATATATTTTCACTGAGTGGCTCCATACTCATGGATGCACACCCTCGTAACCTCAGCAGCAAAGCAGTTCTAAAATTTTTGTTTGCAAAGCGTTGTGGTGACTGACAGGTCGTGATGCTGTGTTATCCAATCAGCATAGTTGTGATGCCGCGTATTGTCCAGTTAGCATGGTCGTGATGCGACGTATTCTCCAATGAGCACGGAGTCAATCCGAAACCCCACCCGCACTTCTTGAAACTAGGGGATGAAGACATAGCGCGGTCACAGTGCAGTGGCTAAACCTTTATTGATAAAAATTACATATTTTGAGTGAGTGACTCCATATTCGGGGATGCAAACCCTCGTAGCTTCAGCAAAGCACGTTTAAAATTTTCGGTCAGTGTGATGAACAGTTTGAGAGCTATCTGAGGAACACACACACACACACACACACACACACACACACACACACATACACACACACACACACACACACACACAGAGATCTTGAATTTATAGATAGATATGGTAGCAGTTTCTGGTACAAACAGTAAAGATGTAATATTCTTATTTAGCTTCCAGCCTGTTATCTTCACAGCTGCTCTGACTGCTGACCTTCAGGTTCA
The DNA here is from genome assembly GCA_020510985.1 of Pholidichthys leucotaenia. Taxonomy (NCBI): domain Eukaryota; kingdom Metazoa; phylum Chordata; class Actinopteri; order Cichliformes; family Pholidichthyidae; genus Pholidichthys; species Pholidichthys leucotaenia. The sequence continues at coordinate 164,329,782 of CM035838.1, read as the reverse complement.
CTACTGTGGACCTCAGAGAGACAGAGGAAAGAAAAACAGCATAAAAATGTGATTGTTGTTACAGATATGATATATAGTGGTGTGAAAAGGTGTCCCCCCCCTTCTTGATTTCTCATTTTTTTGTATGTTTGTCACACTTAAATGTTTCAGATCATCAAACAAATTTAAATATTAGACGAAGGTAACACAAGTAAACACAAAATGCAGTTTTTAAATGAAGGTGTTTATTATTAAGGGTAAAAACAATTCAAACCTACATGGCCCTGTGCGAAAAGCGACTGCCCCCCCCACCCCCGTTAAAACATAAATTAACTGTGGTTTATCACATCTTTGGAAAGCTGAGTTCAATTTCTGGAGCCACATCCACACCTGATTATTGCCACACCTGTTCTCAATCAAGAAATCACTTAATCAGAATCAGAATCAGAATCAGATTTATTGCCATTGTTCATGTAGTACACAAACTAGGAATTTGTCTCGGTGCCATGCTGCAACATTAAAAACAAATAATAATAATATAAGAAAAATAAAAAAAATAAATAAATAAAAATAAATAGGACCTACCTGACAAAGTGAAGTAGACCAAAAGATCCTCAAAAGCTAGACATCATCCAAAGAAATCCAGGAACAAATGAGAAACAAAGTAATTGAGAAGTAATTTATTAAGCTGAGGAGAAACTTGACATCTGTATTTATATATACAGTGGTGTGAAAAAGTGTTTGCCCACTTCCTGATTTCTTATTTTTTTATATGTTTGTAAGACTTCTTTGCTTTTTATTTAAATGCAACATTCCTCCATGTTTCTCACGTTAAATCAAAATAAACATTCTTATTCACATAAGACAAATGCCATTTGAACTCTGTTTTTCATTTCTTGTTCTTTTTTTAAATCACAATTTGTTCATTTTACAAAGTCTTTCATGTACACTGGTGGCTTCTGGTCTCTTGGGACCTCCTCAACTGAGTTGTTGACCCACCAGGTACACTCTTCTCCTCGTTATGTTGTACCAAGGGTGCCACCTTGTCATTTTCTCCCGTCGGAGTGATGCTTGCATCCTTTGACTCTGTACTCATCACTGATATGTCCTCCTTACTCATCAGATCTGGAATCCTCACCGAATCCTGTTTTTTGTCTGGTAAACAGTTGATCCACATGTCGTCTCACCACTTGTCCATTTCCCAGTAGCACCGTGTAGGAAACTGGTCCAGTGATGTCCTGTATTTATCCTGGTATCCACTTTGGTCCATATCCATAGTTTTTTGTATAGACAGCATCTCCTTCCATGGAGTTATGTGTTTTTGCATGTCTGTCATGATAAGCTTTCTGGTTAGCTTGCTTTGCTTCCACTTTTTGTTTCGTCAGAGTGTATGAGATCTAGTGCACACCTCAACTTTTTTCCCATCATTATCTCAGCAGGAGACAGTCCTGTTGTTGCCTGTGGAGTGATACGATAACTGAACAAAACTCTGTTTAATTTTGTCTCCACTGTATCACCTGAGCTCTTTTTCATCAGTTCTTTAAAGGTTTGCACTGCTCTTTCAGCTAACCTGTTTGATGAAGGGTGGTAAGGAGCTGACGTGACATGTGTGATTCCATTTCTTGTCATGAACTCTTTCATCTGCTCACTGACAAAATACTGTGCATTATCAGACACAATCATTTCTGGGATGCCATGTGTATTGAAACTGTTTCTCAAACAACTTACAGTTATAGCTGATGTAGCTGAAGTCACTGGGTAAACATCTACGTAACCATTTTGAATGTGCATCTACAATCACTAGGAACATTTTTCCCATGAAAGGACCGGCATAGTCCATGTGTAGTCTCCTCCATGGTTTGTCTGGCCACTCCCAGGGATGGGGCGGTGCACTTGCAGGTGCCTTTCTGTGCTCTTGGCAGGTTGCATTTGACTTCACCTTAACTTTAATGTCACTGTCCATTTGAGGCCACCACATGTAACCTCTTGCCAAACCTTTCATGCGGCTCATGCCTGGATGTGATTGATGCAATTGTTCCATCAGAGGAGCTCGTCCCCTTTCTGGTCTCACAACACGTGCTCCCCACAGTACACATCCTTCTTGCATACTCAGTTCATTCTGCCTCTGTTTATAAGCAAGAAAGTCTACTTCCAGATTCTTTGGCCAACCTCTCTGTATATACTCTTGGACCTTTGAGAGTACAGGATCCTTACTTGTCCACCTCTGAAGCAGTTTTGATGTCACTAGTGGATTTTGCTCTTGGTCCAACATGGGCACCATTTCTTCTGATGATGGACTTTTGGACGTTTTTGGCAGGGGTAATCTACTGAGAGTGTCTGCATTGCTGTTGTCTTTTCCAGCTCTGTATCTCATCACATACTCATAAGCTCTCAGTAACACCGCCCATCTCATTATTCTCTGTGAAGCCATTTGTGGTACTGCTTTCATTTCATTGAACAAACTTATCAGTGGCTTATGATCTGTGCAGATGATAAACTTATGACCATATAGGTACTTGTGGAAATACTGCACTCCAAAGATAACAAGTCCTTCTTTGTCAAGCTGAGAATAGTTTTTTTCTGCAGCTGAGAGTGTTCTGGATGCAAATCCTATAGGTTTTTCTTCTCCATCTACCATACGGTGCGCTAGCATGGCTCCCACTCCATATGGAGATGCATCACATGATAATATTAGTTCTTTGTTTTCGTCATAGTGCACTAATACACTACTTGACTGCAAAAGCTCTTTTGACCTCTGGAAAGCTTATTCTTGTTCTGGTCCCCATGACCACTTTTCATCCTTTCTTAGTAATTTGTACAGTGGTGCCAACACTGTAGACACATTTGGTAAGAACTTATTATTAAAGTTCAGCAGTCCTAAGTAAGCTTTTAGCTCTGTCACTGAGGTGGGTGTAGGTGCTTTTTGTACAGCTTCCACCTTTGCTGGTTGTGGATGTAGTCCTGTTTTGTCCACCTTGTGACCTAAAAACTGACCTAAACCGGAGTGGTGGCTCAGTTGGTAGAGCATCCGCCCCACACCCGGGAGGCAGGGGTTCAAATCCCGGCCGGGTCATGCCGAAGACCATATAAAAGTGGAACTTCCTGCCGTCCAGCTTGGTGCTCAGCAATAATGGAATGGAGGAGGGAAATCTGTGGCAGCGCCTTGCATGGCAGCGGCCCTCTGATTCTGCACTGGGGTGTGTGTGATTGACACCGTAGATAGGTAAAGCACAATCTTGTTCTACTGTACATGATTGGTTGTACAGTTGAATGACAATAAGGGTGATTTAATTAAAAATGTCACCTCTTTTTCCATAAGCTGGCATTTGCTCCTTTTCAGATGCAGTCCTGCATCCCCCAGTCTTTGCAGTACTTGATGTAGTGTCTTCAGATGATTTGTGTCATCTTTCCAAGTCAGGATGATGTCATCCAGGTATGCTGCCACATTTTCAATCCCCTGCAATATACCTTCCATTGTACGCTGAAAGATGGCTGGACTGGAACTTGTCGTGTTCTTTAGCTGAACAAAATAACGTGGGACAACTGCGTGCTGTTGAACATGAACTTTACTTGGCGCTTGCATGAGAAAAAGAGACAGCACATATATAATTACGTCACGGCGTCAGATGCGTGACCAAAGATCACTAGTTACAGACAAGATAATACTGTGTCGTTTGTTTACACCACATCTCCCTTTTTTCTTTTTTTTTTGAGAGTATGCATACATGTAACTAGTATTCACGTGTACATTTTCTCTGAACTTAACATGTACTTTTTAAACCTTCGCTTATTATTTTCTAAACATTAACAATACCACAGCTAAGAACATTCTGTGTTTGTACCTTTTTACCATTCTTTAGAGATCTAACTTTTTAGGTTTGACAATCGTTCTTCCCGATCTAGTTCTCACAACATCAGACTTTATAGGAGTAACAGGAGGTACAATAGGCATTTGTTTCACCTGCTCTGAAGGTTCATCTGACCCACTCTGCTGTTTGGTACACTGTTGCAAAGGTGAGTGTAGAGGAATCAAATGCATGCGATTGCGTCTCACTGTCCCCTGTGTTAAGTCCACTGTATAAGATCTCGGTGTTGAGTGACTTTGGATAACAGTGCCTGGTGTTTTAGCATCTGTCACCCACACTTGTTCTCCTGGTGACAAGTTACACAAGGGTTTTGCTCGGTGACGTCTGTTGTAGTTTGAAATGTCCGACATCCTCTTCTCCCTTTCCTTATGAGCAAGAGTGACGCTGTCCGGCAGTGTCGGATCCAACTGAGAGGGAAGAGTCGGTAGTGTCGTCCTCAGGCGGCGGCCCATGAGGAGTTCAGCAGGGCTGTAACCATTTTGGAGAGGAGTAGCTCTATAGGCAAGAAGAGCTAAATATGGATCAGCAGCCTTTTTCAGTAAGTTTTTCACAGTCTGTACAGCACGTCCCGCCTCTCCATTACTTTGCGGGAACCTTGGGCTGCTTGTGATGTGTTTAAAGCCATAGGCAGCCGCAAAGTCTGTGAAAGTCCGACCAGAGAACTGGGGCCCATTATCAGACATCAGGACCTCAGGGATGCCATGACGGGCAAAGAAAGACTTCAGGTGAGTAATGACGTCGTTGGATTTCGTTTTGTTCAGCAGGGCAATCTCAACGAACCTGGAAAGATAGTCCACAACAAGAAGGTAAGTTTTCCCTCCCAGCTCGAACAGATCTGTACCCACTCTTTGCCACGGGCGGTCAGGGCATTCGGTTGGCATTAATGGCTCACTGTGGTTGTGTCTCTCTTGTATGCATGTCCTGCACTTTAACACCATTTCACTTATCTGTTGGCTGAGACCAGGCCACCATACTGACTGGCGAGCTCGGGCTTTACATTTTACAACTCCTTGGTGTCCGTCATGTAGTTTTGTTAAGACATCGTTTCGCATTGCTGAAGGGATAACAAGTCTTGAATCCTTCAACAGCAAGCCATCTTTCACGGTAAGTGTGGCTCGGTCGGGCCAGTAGTTTCTCAACAGAGGTTCTTGTTTTGCATGTTCAGGCCAACCTTGACTGCACATGACCATTACACGAGAACACACACTGTCCATTTTCAGTTGTTCCTTGAGTGTTTGCATATATGATGAACTGATAGGCATATTTTCAATGGTGCTGTCCACATATATGTCTGTGCTCTCCATGAGTTCCTCGTCTGATTTTGTCAGTTTTGTTTTCAATGGTGAGCGAGACAACGTGTCTGCTGTCCAGAGCGATTTACCTGGGGCATACTGTACATTGTACGAGTAACGCATGAGTCTCATCCTGAAGCCCTGGATCCTCGGTGGCAGTAGATCCAAGGCTTGAGCTCCTAAGAGTGACACAAGAGGTTTATGATCAGTTTCCAGACAGAAGTGTTTGCCTATTAGAAAATCACGGAATCGCTCGCATGCCCATGTGGATGCTAAGGCTTCTTTTTCCACTTGTGCATAGCGTTGTTCTGTTGGAGACAGCGACCTTGAAGCGTAGGCGACTGGTCTCCATCCTTCTTCCCACTGCTGCAGGAGAACACCACCTAGACCATAAGAAGAAGCATCAGCCGATACTTTAGTGTCTCTGTTTGGGTCATACATAGCAAGCACTGGGGGTGAAGTTAGAGCATCTTTGAGCGTTTTGAATGCTTTAGCTTGGTCTACACCCCAATACCAGCTGTTCTTCTTGGACAAAAGATCTCTCAGAGCTTTGTCTTTCTCTGCTAAATGGGGGATAAACTTTCCCACCTGATTGACCATGCCCAGAAAACTTCTTAGCTCTGTCACGTTTGATGGCTCATTCATCTCTGTGATGGACTCTGTTTTCTTTGGGTCAGGACTTATGCCAGTGTCCGTAATGATGTGGCCAAGGAAAGTCACTTTGGTCTGTGACAGATCACATTTTTCCACATTCAGAGTTATACCTGCTTTTTCCAGTCTTTGCAGGGTGGTATGGAGTCGGGCATCGTGCTCCTCTTGGTCATGTCCCCATACCAACACATCATCAACGTGACAGACCACTCCTTCAACTCCTTCGATAACCTCCGACATTTTGCGCTGAAAGTGCTCGGGCGCAGAGCTGATGCCAAAGGGGAGGCGGTTAAAGTGGAACCGCCCGAAGGGTGTTATGAATGTGGTCAGTTTGGCAGATTCCTCCGACAAGGGAATTTGCCAGAAGCCCATGTTGGCATCCAGTTTGCTGAACACTTTGGCTCCTGCTAGCATCCCAAGACTTTGTTCGACAGAAGGCAGCACAAACTTTTCTCTGCACACATACTCATTTAGTCCGGTAAAATCCACGCACAGTCTCAGCCTCGGACTGTTTTTCTTCGGAACAACGACCATGCCGGCGCACCAGTCTGTAGGTTCCTCCACTCGGGTGATGACTCCAAGCTGTTCCATCCTTTGGAGTTCCTCCTTGACTTTACCCATTAGAGGTATTGGAATCCTCCTTGGGGTTTTCAATGAGTATGGCACAGCGTTTGGTTTGAGTTTTATGTGGTAGGGCTGCTGCACTTCACCCAGACCGCTGCACAGTTTGGGGTAGGATGTTTTCAAAGTGTCCATTGAAATAACATCAACTCGCACAAGAAGGCCTAGAGCTATGATGGCAGGAAGGCCTAACAGTGGCGTGCTGAGATTTTTGACAATGTAGACCTTTTCTGTTGTCTGTTTTGTCCCATAGTTGAGCTGAAGCTTTGTGAAACCTGCGACCTCCAGTGGTTTCCTTCCAGGACCCAACAATGGTTTCTCCGGCTGCTGGAGAACAGGCATTTTTGCTCTTGGAAATATTTGTTCCAAGTCTGACTCCGCTATTGCAGTGACATCGGCTCCAGTGTCGAGTTTGAAAGACATTTTAGTGTCCCTCACCAGAATATCAGCTGTCCATACCTGGTGGCCTGTTGTGACTGAGCTGAGGAAAAAACTTCGCTCCTCTTCCTCCTCAATACTTTGGACATTCTTACTTTGCCTGCAGACCCGTTGGTAGTGGCCTTTCTTTCCACATGCATGACATTTGGCATCATTTGCAGGGCACTCGTATTTAGGGTGAGGAGAGCCACCACATTTATAGCACCATGCGTTTGGTGTACTTTTGCTTTTACTTTTAGACAGCTGGCGTCCGTTCACTGTTTCGCTTTTGAACTTAAACTTTGTCTTGTCGTATTTGGCTTTAGTAACTCTATCCACAGAGTTCGCATTCATCTGCATCACGTTTCTTTCATTCCTCAAAGTTGTTTGTTGCTTTTTGATCTCTTCTGATTGCCTTGCCATATTTACGGCTTTCTCCAAGTCCAAGTCTTTTTCCATTTGCATGCGCTCTGACAGTCTTGTGTCGGCCAAGCCCACTACTATTCTGTCTCTTATGAGCTCATCGTGAAGCTGACCGTAGTTGCAGTGCTCTGCTAATGCATGCAGGGCCGTTACAAATGCGTCTACGGTTTCATTTGGCTCTTGTTTGCGCATATTGAAACGTGCACGTTCATAAACAACATTTTTCTTTACAATGAAAAAGCTGTGGAAGCCGTCTCTCACTTTGCTATATTCGAGCTGCTCTGCTTCGGTTAACTTTAAGCCTCTCAGGACATCATCTGCTTCATCTCCCATGCAGTATATTAATGTATTGACTTGATTTTCATTTGAACTTGAAGACAAATTGCTTGCCTGGCGAAATCTTTCGAAGCGCTGAATCCACTTGGTCCATTCATGTGGTTTGGAGAAATCAAAGGGCTCCGGTGGCTGAATGCTAAACGTGGCGCTGGATATGCTAGCCGTGATGCTAACTCCTGCTCTCACCTGTTCATCATCTCTATCTTCGGGCATCTTAGCTCACCTCTCTCCCTCTTCCCACTAGAATGACTTTTAGCGTCTGTCTTCACAGCTACGCAGCACTTCTGACACCATGTCGTGTTCTTTAGCTGAACAAAATAACGTGGGACAACTGCGTGCTGTTGAACATGAACTTTACTTGGCGCTTGCATGAGAAAAAGAGACAGCGCATATATAATTACGTCACGGCGTCAGATGTGTGACCAAAGATCACTAGTTACAGACAAGATAATACTGTGTCGTTTGTTTACACCACAGAACTCACGCCAAAAGGCAACCTCATGTGTGTAAACAACCCTTTGTGAGTGTTCACTGTGACATACTTTCTGGATTCCTCATCCAGCACTATCTGTTGATAAGCATGGCTCAACTCTAACTTGGTGTATTTCTCTCCACCAGTTAAAGAAGTTATCATGTCCTCCATTCTTGGGATGGGGTACTGCTCATTGGGTGATACTTTGTTAACTGTTAACTTGTAGTCCCCACAAATCCTCACTCTTGAGTCTGGCTTAAGCACTGGCACTATTGGAGCTGCCCACTCTGAGAACTTCACCTGTTCTATGGTTTTTCTCTTGTAAAAGTCTCTCTATCTCTTGCTCTACTTTTTTCCTCATAGCAAAAGGGACTGACCTTGGCTTATAAAAGCAAGGGGTGGCATCACTAGCTACATGTATTTTTGCTTTGAAGCCTTTGAGCATCCCTAGTTCTTCTTTAAATACCGTCTCATGTCTTGAAAGTACTTCCTGTAGAGAATCCTCTCTGTCCTCTATTTTCTGCACAGACTGCCAGTCTAACTTGAAGGCCTTGATCCACCCTCGTTCCACTAGACTTGTCCCTGAGCCCTTCACTACCACTCCCTCTAATATCTTGGTGATGCCTTTATGTTCTTCTTTAACTTTAGCTGCACCTGTCACTGGTACTTTATGTCCACCATATGATTTTTAACTTAATTCTGCATTTCGCTAGCCTGGGCCTGTGAATGTCACTGAATAACTTGTAAAAAGTTTTACTTGACATTATGGTGTGTCCACAACCTGTATCTGCTTCAAATGTTACACTTTCCCCATTTACCTTTAGTTCTTTTCTAATAGGTTGTTCTCTGGGAATGTCCATCACTTCCTTTTCCTGCATGTTGTACATAATTACATCCCCCTCAATGTGGTATACAGTGAAAACGTCCTCATTGTCATCTGTTTCCTGCATGAAATTAGCCCTCCTTTGTGTTCTTCTTTCTCTCCCCCCTAGCTGGTTTCATTCTACAGGCTCTTTTTATGTGTCCCAGTTTTCCACAGTTGTGGCACTTTTCCTTGGCAAATCTGCAGTCTCTTGCCATGTGGTTTTCTCCCCCACATCTGTAACATTTCTTGATGTCCGGCTGGACTTTAGTATGGGCATCACTGACCTTGTTTATGGACCCCATCGTTTGGTTCCATTTACTCTGTTCTTTCACACCATGTAAATCCACCATGTCTTGATTTGCCGCTTCCATAGCTTGTGCAAACTTGAGTGCTTTGTCAAACGTCAGACTATCTCCCGCCAGCAGCCTCCCTGTATCTTGTCATCGTTTATGCCACAAACCAAACAGTCTCTCAGCATCTTTGTTAAAGAGTCTCCAAAATTACAATCCTGCACCAGCTTCCTCAATTCTGCCACATAGTCACTGACACTTTCATTAGATCTTCTGTTCTTTGTATTAAACTTCCACCTCTGCATTATTTCACTTGGTTTTGGATGAAAATAATTTTTCAACAGTCTTGTGGTGGACACCTGACGCAGCGGGTGGACATTCTCTCACACCCAGAACCAAGAAGAGGGGCTGAACAATGGACTGAAGGGGGGCAGCCCCCCAGCGGGGTAATTGAACGAGGCTGTGAGATGCCTTCACCCCCTGCTGCTTCATGCTGTAGCATGTAGCGCAGGGAGGTGAATGTAACATGTGTCATGATAATCGTGCTGTACATTGCCTTTGTTCAGACCCATGCATTTTGTGCCAGCCCCAGTCTCTATGCGAGGTAATAAAGTTAATTAAGGAGAACGCAGAGAAACTGGGGAGGCTTCTATGCTCTTCTACATGACTCAGCCCCAGCAGGCCACGCTGGGGTCCATAGGCTGTACATATTTTAGAGGGTCAACAAAGAATCTGTGTCAAACTACGCTCATGCCTCGCCTCCACATCCTTCCCTTTTACCTTCTACATTGGTGACCTGAGGTGAGATGGACTGTCTTTCCCTTTCGCTGCGCTGTGGACTCCTTTTTCTCCACATTGGTGACCTGACGTGTAATGGACCGTCTACTCCCTTTCACCGTGCTGTGGACTCCGGAGTACCAGGGATCACCTGCATCCTTCTCATCCACACTGGAGCCTGGAGCATGCGCGCCTGTTCATCTCTCCGTGATGGCGACCTCAAGGGCCGGAGGGAGCGAGTGGTGCGGGGACCGAGACGCACGAGGATCAGCGAGACGAGCACTGCGCAGAAAAAGCCTGAAAGGGGAAGATCGGCGCCGTCTGTGCGATTGAATCAAGCTCCTTGACCCTGACTCACCTCCCGACAGCGGAGTTTGCACACCGTAGGATTACGAGGACAGCACAACTTACAGCTATGTGGTCACTGTGCCAGAGCGCGCGCCCCGCACCAGGGACAAACCGGCTCCAAAGACTTATACACCGTCCTCAGCCACTGCACATCCCCGAGGAACACGGCCGATCGCCATCTTCGGCTCCTTTAGGCTTTGCGCATTGCACCTAAAGCAGCTGTGCAGCCTCACACACAGGACATGTATTTGTTTCTCAGCCACTGCACATCAATGGGAAAATAACCGATTGCTTTCCCCGGAAACTTTAGGACTGCCCCCGCACCTAAAGTAAGATTGCCAAGTTCCCTGACACAGCTGAAGTTTTTTTCACAGCCGCTACACACCCTCGGGAAAATGCCTTCCCCATATCCTGGCAGGACCAGGCCCGCACGAGAAGTTGTCAGAGACTAATTTTTTTCACAGCCGCTGCGGTTCACTGGAAGGTTTACTGGAAAAGTCCCTCACCCAAGGCTGATCTGCATGCAATTTTTGCATGGCCCAGACACTTTTAACATCCTGTGCCGGCACTCCATTGTTTCCTCCATCTCCCCCTCATCCTCCACATCGTTCTTCCCGCACCTCCATCCCTTAAGCCTGCCAATTGCCAGTTTTGTTCCATTACGCACGACGCACACTGGACCCCATGCGCCCACTAACCAAGGCCGTTCTATGTGTTGGAACTTGGAGCGGAGCAGAAAGTGCTTTTCACCCTCCCCCTTTCCCCATATGGACTGACATGCCCTCCGACACACTTCACCAGCAGGACAGTTCGACTAGAGCAGCAAACCCCAGCTGCAGACACCAGGGGTGTCGTCTTGAGCCCAAAGAACTCGGGGGTCACAGCCCCTTCTGGGTGTTCGGGGGGGGCTGTGTGGTGGACACCTGACACAGCGGGTGGGCATTCTCTCACATCCACAACCAGGAAGAGGGGCTGAACAATGGACTGAAGGGGGCAGCCCCCCAGTGGGATAATTGGACCAGACTATGAGGCACTTTCTCCCCCTGCTGCTCCATGCTGTAGCATGTAGCACAGGGAGGTGAATGTATGTGAATGTAACATGTGTTATGATAATCGTGCCACACATTGTCTTTGTTCAGACCCATGCATTATGCACCAGCCCCAGTCTCTATGCCAGGTAATAAAGTTAATTAAGGAGAACGCAGAGAGACTGTGGAGGCTTCTTCTATGCTCTTCTACATGACTTGGCCCCAGCGGGCCATGCTGGGGTCCATAGGCTGTACATATGTTAGAGGGTCAATAAAGAATCTGTGTCGAACTACGCTTGTGCTTCGCCTCCACATCTTCTCCCTTTTACCTTCTATAGTCTCACCAATTCACTGTAGGAGCGATCACCTGGCTTATCTGGGCTGAGGAGATTTCTCATCAGGGCATAGGTCTGGGCCCCCACACAGCATAGCAGTACAGCTCATTTCTTGTCTTCATTATCAGTGCTGTTTGTCACAAAAAAGTGCTCCAAAATCTCACAGTATTCTTCCCATGACTGTGACTTATTATCAAAAGGAGTCACCAAGCCCACCATAGCAGCCATTGTCCTTGTTAGCAGCACGTAGCACCTCATGTTGTTAGCAGAGTGTTAGCTTTACTTGTCAAAGCAGTCGCTTCTTCTTCAAGCCTCGTTTTTACTTAAAACATCTTCTATCCTTAATGGGTTTTTATCCTCGTCGCCATATGTGATATCTTGGGACATCAATAATAAAGAAATGTTTATCTTCAGTTCAACTGGCTTTATTACTGAGAGCATAACATGTCTTCAGAGTGGACACACTGCCCTATTAGGGCAGTGGCTAGACTTTGGCTCTGGAGCCGGTCTAGAATGGAGAAGTAAGACAACTCCTCCCCTCCACTAGTCTGAGGGTTCACCTTGGGCAAGTGATAGCACCCTCTTGCCTCCCTACCTAAGGATACAGGTCCTGACATTGGCAGCAGGATGTCCGGTGGTGCAAGCAGCAGAAGAGCTCTTCACAGAACCAATGGCGTGAACACCAGATGGCATGCAGATTAGCCTCAATCGAGATAAACGGATGGCATCAACTAGCAAGTGAGCTGCTACTGCAGGGCATCCTCCTCATCACCAATGTATGTTGCACGCTTGTGCACCACATTGCATCTGGTGTTGAGGCCCAGAGAGGCAGTCTGGTGGAGGCACAACACCAACTGGCTTTGGAACTGTGCAAGGTGTCGTGTTTGAGATTGAGATTGGGTAAGCCCTGTGGCGATGGAGTGAATGCGTCGGCAGCAGGTTTGAGTAGCTGGGAGGTGCTAGCAGGAGCTCTGCACACAGGCAGCTCACATCTGATGGTCGTAATGTTAGCTGACTTATGAGCATCAGCTTGTTGGGGCAGCAATGCAAGTGTCCAGGCAGCTCTTTTTAGGGATAGCACTGCCTGCCCCAGAATGGGAAACCCCTAGAAAAGGTGGGGTTAAGAAAGCATGCTCAGATCACACCTGGCTGGCTAACCGCGGTCAGCGGGACTTCACTTTTAGCGGTAGAAACTGGAAGAAGAAGATGATAACTGTTGCGACATGGAATGTGCGAACTATGTTCGACAGAGACAACCAGAACGAAGGACTGCATTGATTGCAAGGGAATTGCAGCTGTGTGGCATTGAGACTGCAGCTCTCCAGGAAACACGTTTAGAGGCACGAGGCCACCTTCAAGAAAAGGAATACACATTCTTCAGGGTTGGCAAGACTGCAGGACCCAGAGAGGCTGGAGTAGCCTTTGTGGTTCACAACATGATTGCCAAGAAGTTGACATCACTTCCTACAGTGATCTCACCTAGGCTTATGTCTACGAGAGTGCCTATTGAGAAAGGAAGATACTTGACTCTGGTGAACGTGTATGCCCCCACGATGACTTACACTGTTGAGGAGAAGGAGATTTTCTATGAAGAATTCACTCAAGTGGTGCTCAAGATCCCCAGAGAAGACAGGCTCCTAATATTAGGTGACTTCAACGCTCGAGTCGGGACAGACTGGGAAACCTACATGGGCATCATTGGCAAGTTTGGCAAGAAGAAAAAGAACTCCAGTGGGGAGCTCCTGCTTAACTTCTATGCACAACTAGAGCTCAGCATTACTAACAGGTTTTTCTACCAGCCCGATAAGAACTACTTCACCTGGAAGCACCCACGCTCAGGTCACTACCACTTGCTCGACTATGCCATCACGAGAAAGTCAGACTTGGCAGATGTACTATGCACAAAAGCAATGCGTGGACCAGAATGTTCTACTGATCACTATCTTGTGAGATGCCAACTCAGAATGAAGATCACTATGCCTCGCAGGAAAACTCTTGCTAGTGCCAAGCCTAAGAAACTGGACATTACCAAGCTGACAAACACCGAGCACTGTCAAGAGCTGACGAGAGCAATAGAAGCCGCATTGGAGAGGGTTCAGTCGCCTGGAGAGGAGGTAGATCTGCATTGGAAAGCCCTGAAGGAAGTGGTGTACTCTGCAAGTAAGGAAACACTAGGCCACCCCATAGAAAGATTCCTGATTGGTTTTGGGAGCATGGCAATGAAATTGAGAGGATCCTAGAAGAGAAGAGGAGCAATAATTTTCAGAATCTTCAGGAGAACTCTGAGAGGTGCAAGAGGGCACTTGGTGAAATCAAGACCAAGGTGCAGAGGGAAGTGAGAGCTCTTAAGAATGACTGGTGGCAGAGGAGAGCAGAAGAATTGCAGCGTATGACGGACAACCATAATTATCGTGGACTGTTTGCCGGGTTGAAAGCCATCTGTGGACCCAAGAGCTATGCTGTCGCCCCAGTGAAGTCAGCGGATGGTAGTAAGCTGCTCACAGACCTTCAAAACATCAAGGCCGTGTGGAAGCAACATTTTAGTGGTCTGCTAAACCAAGAAGGATCTGCTCACCCAGATGCATGTTAGCAGCTGAAGAGAAGACCCACAAGGAATGAGTTGTGTGGGGAAATTAGCATGGAGGAACTCAAGATAGCTCTGAAGTCAACGACACATTGCAAAGCACTGGGACTGGATGGTATTTCCTCAGATATCCTGAAAAATAGTGGCGAAAAGTTGTGCAAAGCTCTACTAGATCTTTTCAACAGATGTCTACTCTCTGGTACTGTGCCCCGAGACTTTCAAGATGCTTTAATTGTCACCATCTACAAGAGAAAGAGCGACCGTGCAGAGTGTGGAAACTATCGGGGAATATCACTACTGGCCATAGCTGGCAAAGTCCTTGCCAAAATTGTCTTGAATAGACTGAAAATCATTTCGGAAGAACTTCTCCCAGAATGTCAGCGTGGAGTTCGGGGTGGCTGTTCCACTGTTGACATGATATTCACTCTACGGCAACTCCAAGAGAAGGTAGCAGAGAAGCACCAGCCATTGTATGTTGTCTTTGTTGACTTCACAAAGGCATTTGACACAGTGGACTGCACAACCCTCTGGAAGGTCCTTGAAATTTATGGATGCCTTGACAAGCTTGTTAACATCATCAAGCAGTTCCAATATGAAATGAAATCAAATCAAATCAAATCAAATCAAACTTTATTGTCATATTGCTGTACATACAACTGTAGTGCAGGCAAGATGAAATTGCATTTCTCTCGGCATCCATATAAGAAGCAGCATGATTAAGACACACTCCCACATAGCTCCCACCCCCCCATCCATTCACACATCCCTGAGACATACTTGGGGTAAAAGAATAACTAACTATAATATACAAAATGTCCATAGGTGCAGTAGTGTGTATGTGAGATTCCGGGTCAGCTGTTCAGCATCCTGACAGCTTGTGGGAGGAAGCTGTTGATCAGTCTGGTGGTTCTGCCTCTGATGCTCCGGAATCGTTTACCAGATGGAAGAAGTTCAAAGTGTTTATGCAGAGGGCACAAGTCTCAGTCGGCAGTGAACCCAGTGATGCCTTTATGGTCAACCACGGTGTGAAGCAGGGGTGTGTGCTGGCACTAATTCTTTTCTCCCACTACCTCATAGCTGTGCTGGACACTATGAATGAAGGGCTCAACAAGGGCATGTTTCTCTGCACAAGGACAGATGGCAAATTGTTCAACCTTGCCCGGCTTCGTGCCCATACAAAAACACAGGAGATGTGCATCAGAGAACTGCTTTTTGCTGATGACTACGCTCTTGTGGCCAGTAACGCAGTTGATATGCAGCAGATTGTGGATCATTTCTCCTTTGCAGCTGATATGTTTGGCACTAAAGATCAACATATCTAAGACCAAGCTGCTCTACCAGCCTCCTCCAATGTCCACTGAACTGCCAGAAACGATTACGGTCCACAATGAACCACCAAAGACAACCGAGTCTTTCACTTACTTGGGCAGTACCATCACAAACACCAACTCTGTAGATCTGGAGGTGGAAAGAAGGATCCAGTCCACCACAAAGGCTTATGGTGTGTTATACAAGAGACTTTGGAGTTGTCATGATATCAGTACAAAAACCAAAGTGAAGGTTTATGCAGCTGCAGTTCTTCCTTGCCTGCTCTATTCCATCGAGTGCGGCGCTCTTTACCGCAGACACATCAGGGCTCTGACAAGACTCCAGCTTTGCCACCTACGCTCCATCCTCAACATCAAGTGGCAAAACCGTATCCCAGACGTTGAGGTACTGTGTTGTGCACACACAGTCAGTGTTGAAGCCCTAATAACAGTGTCACAGCTTCGCTGGGCAGGGCATGTACGTCAGATGGCCAACAGTAGACTCCCAAAAGCTGTGTTCTACTCAGAACTGAGCCAAGGAAAAAGGAGCCATGGAGGACAAAAATTGTGTTTCAAAGATGTCCTAAAGTGGCATATGAAGAGAACTGGCATCCCCTATGATACCTGGGAGGAAGAGGCACTCCGGAAAGTCAGTTGGCGAGGACTGTTGAGGAAAGCAACGTCAGCCGTAGAAGAGCAAAGCCAGCAAGAATATCAGCGTGCCCATGACCAACGACATTCAGCAACTACTTCAAGCATTTTCTAGTGCAACAACTGTCAGCGTTTCTGCAGATCCTGAGCGGGTCTGATTGCCCACACAAGAGCCTGCTTGAGATAGACCTCAACTCAAACACAAGACAAGAGAGTCATCTTCAGCAACGAAGGGCAGCCAGAGATCTACAGTTCAACTGGCTTTATTACTGAGAGCACAATATCTAGCTACATTGCTCCGCACTGTGTGTGTTTATATACTTGCATATTTATTCCACCTAGCTGCAATGCTCCGTACTGTGGGTGTTTATATATTTACATATTTATTCCATCTAGCTACAATGCTCTGCACTGTGTGTTCATATATTCATATATTTATTCCATCCAGCTACAATGCTCTGCACTGTGTGTCTGTGTGTGTGTGTATATATATATATTTTATGGTAATACGTACATATGTTTATTAGCTGCTCTTGCTTGCTTGTTTTTTTTCTTGCCTTCTGATTGTTGCTCTGAGTGTTGCTATCCCTGTGCTGTTGCAATCCTGGAATTTCCCCGTTGTGGGACTAATAAAGGCTTATCTTATCTTATCTTATCTTATATGTCTTAGAGTGGAACATAACTTCTGCACATACTCTATTTCTGTGCACTACTGACCTCTAGTGGCCCGGTATGGTAATAATATCCTACTATGCTGCACATTTGCTCAATTTTTGACAGGCATCAGCACGGTCACCTAACCAACCCCACTGTTGCAAACTCCTCAGTAAGGAAAGTAGGTATTGGCTGTCCTAAAAGTCGACAAAAGTCAATAAATGATGTCATCACCTAATTTGCATAATTGGTCATTTGCATGTAATTGTAATGGATGCTGTAGTAGAGAAAAATGTCACAGGAGAGACAAAAAAGTGAGCAAAAAACACCCCAAATATGTTTAGAACTACAAATTAACTTTCTTCTGTTGAGTCTTGGTTTGTTTTGATTTTGCCATTTAAATAGGTCATCACTAACTGACCGTGAAGAAACATTTGCAACCCACTCTGTAAAACAGGGCAGGTCTGGCGGGGGGTTTGTGCATGCGCAATTCATTTGCAATCTGGACCCGAGTGGTGTGGATCTCCTCTCCTCTCTGACTGCTGCACAGTGTTGTGTTGCTAGACATACAGTAGTTTTAGGGGCTACACAATATACAATCAAACTTTTTAAAAGGCCAAATATATGATAATTTTGGCATTTCCATGCACGTACCCCCCCCCCAAAAAAAATGTTTTGATCTACAGAGGGTGAAAAAGTATTTAGTCAACCACCAATTGTGCAAGTTCTCCCACTTAAAAGATGAGAGGGGTCTACAATTTTCATCATAGGTATACCTCAACTATGAGAGACAAAATAAGAAGAAAAAAAATCCAGAAAATCACATTGAAGGATTTTTAATGAATTAATTGGTAAATTCCTCAGTAAAATAAGTATTTGGTCACCTACAAACAAGCAAGATTTCTGGCTCTCACAGACCTGTAACTCCTTCTTTAAGAGGCTCCTCTGTCCTCCACTCATTACCTGTATTAATGGCACCTGTTTGAACTCCTTATCAGTATAAAAGACACCTGTCCACAACCTCAAACAGTCAGACTCCAAACTCCACTATGGCCAAGACCAAAGAGCTGTCAAAGGACACCAGAAACAAAATTGTAGACCTGCACCAGGCTGGGAAGACTGAATCTGCAATAGGTAAGCAGCTTGGTGTGAAGAAATCAACTATGGGAGCAATTATTAGAAAATGGAAGACATACAAGACCACTGATAATCTTCCTCGATCTGGGGCTCCATGCAAGATCTCACCCCGTGGGGTCAAAATTATCACGAGAACGGTGTGCAAAAATCCCAAAACCACATGGGGGGACCTAGTGAATGACCTGCAGAGAGCTGGGACCAAAGTAACAAAGGCTACATCAGAAACACACTACGCCACCAGGGACTCAAATCCTGCAGTGCCAGACGTGTCCCCCTGCCTAAGCCAGTACATGTCCAGGCCCGTCTGAAGTTTGCTAGAGAGCATTTGGATGATCCAGAAGAGGATTGGGAGAATGTCATATGGTCAGATGGAACCAAAATACAACTTTTTGGTAAAAACTCAACTTGTCGTGTTTGGAGGAGAAAGAACACTATACCTACTGTGAAGCATGGGGGTGGAAACATCATACTTTGGGGCTGTTTTTCTGCAAAGGAACCAGGACGACTGATCCGTGTAAAGGAAAAAATGAATGGGGCCATGTATCGTGAGATTTTGAGTGAAAACCTCCTTCCACCAGCAAGGGCATTGAAGATGAAACGTGGCTGGGTCTTTCAGCATGACAATGATCCCAAACACACCACCCGGGCAACAAAGGAGTGGCTTCGTAAGAAGCATTTCAAGGTCCTGGAGAGGCCTAGCCAGTCTCCAGATCGCAACCCCATAGAAAATCTTTGGAGGGAGTTGAAAGTCTGTGTTGCCCAGCGACAGCCCCAAAACATCACTGCTCTAGAGGAGATCTGCATGGAGGAATGGGCCAAAATACCAGCAACAGTGTGTGAAAACCTTGTGAAAGCTTACAGAAAACGTTTGACCTCTGTCATTGCCAACAAAGGGTATATAACAAAGTATTGAAATGAACTTTTGTTATTGACCAAATACTTATTTTACCGAGGAATTTACCAATTAATTCATTAAAAATCCTTCAGTGTGATTTTCTGGATTTTTTTATTTCTTATTTTGTCTCTCATAGTTGAGGTATACCTATGATGAAAATTGGAGACCTCTCTCATCTTTTAAGTGGGAGAACTTGCACTACTGGGGGCTGACTAAATACTTTTTTGCCCCACTGTACATGAAAACCCACACATCACCAGAAACTGAAGCTTGCTCTTAACCGATCCGATCAGCTCATACCTGGGCTGGCTGGCTGGCTGGCTCCTCCTCCCTGTCTGCCACTGCCAGTCAGTCACATCAGCAGCACTCAGCTCATGTTCCTTTACTGTACAAGCACCGCAACAAACATAAAAAGTGAACATGAGTTTGGACTCGAAGGGGAACAAAAAAAAGAGTCCGGCAGTACTGACACAGACACTGGTAAGAAAAAAAGCAACCTGCCGGGGCGGTCACAGCAGCTTTATCGCCCTGCCCTGCTTTAGCGTTATACTGTTTTGCATACATTTAAGGGATGGCTTCAACCTGTTGCTGGGAAGAAGGTAAAAGCACTTTGCCTCTGCTGCAGCATTCAATTGGTATGAAACATTGCAGTTCTGAAAAAACTATTAATTTATTGTAACTGCAACACTGCTGCTGCACAAGGCTACTGTGCGACTGACCGAGACTGCCTGTGATTGCTTTGGGATGGGAAGGGGACAGGAGAGCCTCACGGTACCACCCACTGCTTGTTGAGGATGATAATTGCAGAGCAATCGCGCACTTTCACGTCAGTGTCCAAAACACCAGAAAAGTCTTTGATAACACCAGGAAAAAGTAGTTATATTTGTTGCTAGTCACGTTTGACAAAAAAAGTCATCCAGGGGGGCTGAAAAATCACTAGATTTAACAACAAAAGCACCAAGTTAGCAACACTGACCAACCCCGCGAATGTTGTTGAGGCGAGGAATGTTGGGACTTGTAGTTTTTAGCAAACTGAAAACTCCAGGAAGAAAATACTTTGTCCTTCCTCTGCAAAACTAAATGGCAAAACCAGTGTGAAAACAATCGATGTGATGAATAAATGGTGTAGTTGCTGAATATGTAGTTTTTTCAGTAAACACTATTTTATAATCGCTATTTATCTCTCAGCTCGAGATCAACTGTGACAGGAAGTCATCCATTTGCTGTAAAAAAGTCACACTGCCGCCTCTAGTGGCACGGCATAGTTATTACAGTATTGTTTCCCCTGGCTTCATTGATGGTAAAGGTGAGTTAAATTTGTGTTTATTTCAAAAACAAAACCTTATCTCGAAATTCTGGCAAATTAAAAATCGAGAAAATATGATCATACAATGATACAAGACTTTAGTTGCACTTAATTTTGACTGGGCGAGCTGAAAAGCTGGTAACAGACAGACAGATACAACCACACCACATTATGGTAAACGGTAAATGGCATTCACTTACAGTATATAGCGCTTTTATTCTCATCTCTTGATGACCAAAGCACTTTACAGATCCTGCTATCCACCCATTCACACACTGATGGCGGCATGCTACCTAACATGGCGCTTCCAGACCCACCAGGAGCAATTGTGGGTGAAGTGTCTTGCCCAGGGACACAATGGCAGGATATCCGGGGAGAGCGGGATTTGAACCGCCAACCATGGGGTTATTGGACGACCTGCTCTACCTCCTGAGCCACTGCCGCCCCCATTAACTAATAATTGATTACTGTATGCCTCTGTTTTCACCGAGGCATAATAAAACTGATTTACAGTACAAGAAGGTTCTTTGGACTTTACAAGTAAAAAGGAAACATAAACTCTGTGTGAAACTGCTAGGGGGAAAAGATATATGGTAGTGGTAAAAACATTTGTTGCTGCTGTCATGCTTTCTCTTTGTTGCACACATACTGTATAGAAATATTCAGGAGTGTAAAGTTAAGTGCTAGAGCTGAGACTTTTCTTTTTTATTCATGAATATGTCAGTCATGGTAAAGCTCTTGATTTAATGGTTCTTCAAAATTGCTACATTTTCACAAATTAACGGTACAGACTAAAAAGGAGTTTGTGGATTCAAGAGGATTTTTCTGCACAGTAGCTGGACTCAGCCTGACAGATTGAGAAAGGTGATTACTTCAGTTATTGGGGAGAGTCTCAGAGCAAAGCTGGTTGTCCGCCAGGGCAGGTGGACCCAGCAGAAGTGTTGTAGGCATGGAATGTCCTCTGTATGCCTCATAGGTGAGGAGTTTAGGGCATGTTTGCCATTCCAGGAGTTACCCTAGGTTTGCAGTTTTCCAGTCTGTCAAGCTGTCAAACGACAGCTTCCAGTGGTTGGCTGATAAAATCCAACGTAAACTCCTGGAATGTGCTATTATATCTCTCGTTTTACCTGGGAATGGTTCTTCGTCCCTCTGGAGATGAGGAAGAGGGAAGGCTGGACATTTCTGTTTTGACTGCTGTTTACCCCGAGATAAGTCTTGGAAAATGGAGGTAAATACTCATAAGAACTTGCAGTAATTTACAGTTTGATGGTCCAGCTGTGGTCCATGTCTGTCTATAAACAGTAGACTGAGGCAGTGGCGGGATATAGTTTCAAACAGGGAGCCACTCTTGCATCAGTGGCCTGAGCAGCGGTAACTCTACTGTCATGGACTTTTACCTTGCAGTTAAGTGCCCAAATAGTGCTTCCTATACTGGCCATCACAGGCCCACTGTCCCCTTCTTTGTTGAGGAGACAAGAGACACACAAGCCTAATGCAGGAGGTGACAGAAGGATTTCGACATTTATAGACACCTACTAACAACCTCTCAAAATCCAGGCACTCAGAGAGGAAACTCCCCCTTCTGCTAGCTGTGGAGCTGATTGTATTCCATCACATGTGATTTCCTCACATTTACAAATATATATGTTACACAATGAGCATCTCTCTTAGGCATTAAGGTCTAAGGTCTGCAGTCGCATAAACAGAAACTCATACTGAATTCTTCTCTGTCCTCAGAAGTTTGAAAGAAAAACCACGAGTCCCATCGAATTTCAAAAGTTGTTACTAAAAATACTTCAGCTGTTTCTTTGTAGATTTGCTGAAGAGGGTTTTTGTATATTTTCTTGTGTAAGACCTTCAACTCTTCAATGACTATAATTATGGCAGCATTTTCTCTCATATTGTTGTGTTGTACTGATGCGTGACATTTTTGTTCACAAAGTCATTTAGCGTTTCCCGAGTACACAACAACTTTACTAATGTCTCAGCTTTTACTGTAAATGTGACATTCATCCTTTTTAAAATGTTACTTTAATGATGAATTGTGATATTAACCCTTAGAGAGCATTCAGATATTAGTCACACTCATACCAGTAAACACAAAAAATGTGCTTTTCAAAAGGTAGCTATAAAAATGATGCATGTGTAGGTAATGTGAAAATGACGAGGGAGAGTTCATCTCACGAGTCAGGTTTACTCACGTCATCCAACATCATCAAAAGCAGAAAAAAGGAAGAAACCCAGATATTCGTCCTTTTAATACCTCAGGACTTCAAAGCACACAGTCATTTTATATTTAATCCCAAATAACAATACATCTTCCTTCAGATCTTAACACCTCCACCCCCAGCCTCTGGCGGCCAGGAAAATCCCCCCAGGCCGTCTCTCTGCATACCAAAGACTAGACTTTCACATCCTCCTGTTATCTCCAGAGAGGCTCAGTCCTTTGTTCAATCTAAGATGTGAAGCCTAAAGTGGTATACATATGAAGCATGAAGTGATATACATAAGTGCACATATATGTGTCCCACGCATTAATATTATATTCTACTTTCATTGAGGGAATTATTTTCACCTACTTCAATTCAATTCAATTCAATTCAACTTTATTTATATAGCGCCATTTCACAACAACAGTCATCTCATAGCACTATCAACTGTAGGGAGGGCCCCCACAGTTGCAGAAAGACCCCAGCAATCAGGCAATCCCCTGTGAGCAAGCACTTGGCGACGGTGGAGAGGAAAAACTCCCTTTTAACAGGAAGAAACCTCCAGCAGAACCAGGCTCAGGGAGGGGCAGTCATCTGCTGCGACTGGCTGGGGGGTGAGGGGATAGAGAAGAAGAAAAGAACAGACATGTAGAGAGCAAACAGCACGATGGGGACTCAATCTATGGGAGAGAACAAACAAATGTTAATGACCAGCAAAAAAAAAATATTTCATAGAGAGTGAGGAAAGGAGTGAGGCCCAGTGCATTACTGGAGGTCCCCCGGCTGACTAAACCTATTAGCAGCATAACTAAGGGAGGGTTCAGAAAACACATGATCCCTCCCTAATTGTAGGCTATATCAAAAAGGTAGGTTTTAGCCCTATTCTTAAAAACAGAGATCGAGTCTGACTCCCGAATCCAGATTGGCAGCTGATTCCACAGGAGAGGAGCTTGATAACTGAAGGCTCTGCCTCCCATTGTACTTTTGGAGATTCTAGGTATTACAAGTAAACCTGCATTTTGGGAGCGTAGTGCTCTGTTAGGATGATACGGTAGTATCAGATCTTTTAAATAAAAAGGAGCCTGATTGTTTAGAGCTTTGTAAGTAAGAAGAAGGATTTTAAACTTAATTCTAAACTCTATGGGAAGCCAATGAAGGGAGGCCAGAACCGGAGAGATATGATCTCTCTTTCTAGTACCTGTTAAAACTCTTGCTGCAGCATTTTGGATCAGCTGAAGACTTTTTAAAGATGTTTTAGGACAACCTGATAATAAAGAATTACAATAATCTAATCTCGAGCTAACAAAAGCGTGGATCAGCTTCTCAGCATCACTCTGAGACAAGATGCTCCTAATCTTGGCAATATTACGCAAATGATAGAAGGCAGTCTTAGAAACAAATTTAATATGTGAATTGAAGGACAAATCCTGATCAAAAATAACTCCAAGGTTCCTCACAGAGCTATTAAGAGAAAGAGTAACTGCATCCAAACTGAAAGTTTGATTTGGAAAGGAATTTCTAAGGTTTTTTTGGACCAACAAAAAAACTACTTCTACTTCTGACCTAATTACCGTGGTGTGAAAAAGTGTTTGCCCCCTTCCTAATGTCTCATTTTTTTGTATGTCTGTCACACTTAAATGTTTCAGATCATCAAACAAATTTAAATATTACACAAAGATAACACAAGTAACCACAAAATGCAGTTTTTAAATGAAGTTGTTTATTATTAAGAGAAAAAAAATCCAAACCTACATGGCCCTGTGTGAAAAAGTGATTGCCCCCTAACCCCAATAACTGGTTGGTCCACCTTTAGCAGCAACAGCTGCAATCAAGTGTTTGCGATGACTGGCAATGAGTCTTTTACACCACTGTGGAGGAATTTTGGCCCACTCATCTTTGCTGAATTGTTGTAATTCTGCCACATTGGAGGGTTTTCGAGCATGAACTGCCTTTTAAAGGTCACACCACAGCATCTCAATTGGATTCAGGTCAGGACTTTGACTAGGCCACTCCAAAGTCTTCATTTTGTTTTTCTTAAGCCATTCAAAGGTGGACTTACTGCTTTGTTTTCAATCATTGTCCTGCTGCAGAACCCAAGTG
The DNA here is from genome assembly GCA_020510985.1 of Pholidichthys leucotaenia. NCBI lineage: Eukaryota > Metazoa > Chordata > Actinopteri > Cichliformes > Pholidichthyidae > Pholidichthys > Pholidichthys leucotaenia. The sequence goes on along the minus strand of CM035838.1, from coordinate 164,305,238 downwards.
TGCTATAGCTTGAGGTCACAAACAGATGGTCAGACATTCTCCTTCAGGATTTTTTGGTAGACACTAGAATTCATGGTTCCATTTACCACAGCAAGTCTTCCAGGTCCTGAAGCAGCAAAACAGCCCCAGACCATCACACTACCACCACCATACTTTACTGTTGGTATGATGTTCCTGTGCGCAGGGGTAGACCAGCACCTGTCATCATGGATCCTGGACTACCTCACTAACCGGCCACAGTTTGTGAGAATATGGGACTGTGTGTCCGACATGATCATCGGTAGCACCGGGGCCCCCCAGGGAACAGTTTTGGCTCCCTTCCTGTTTACTGTTTATACTGCGGACTTCTCACACAACACAACACACTGCCATCTACAGAAGTTCTCTGACGACTCTGCAATTGTCGGCCTCATCTCCATCGGAGATGAAGCTGAGTACAGAGGACTTATCCAGGACTTTGTGGACTGGTGCCATAGGAACTGCCTCCAGATCAATGCGAGGAAAACTAAGGAGCTGGTGGTGGACTGCCGCAGGCAAGGACAATCCCTCACAGCACCAGTAAACATACAGGGAACAGACATCGAGATGGTGACATCCTACAAGTACCTGGGTGTTCATCTGAACAATAAACTAGACTGGTCACACAATACCGACGCACTCTACAAGAAGGGACAGCGCAGGCTGTTCCTACTGAGGAGACTCAGGTCTTTTGGTGTACAAGGGGCACTGCTGAAGACATTCTATGACACGGTGGTGGCATCAGCCATCACTTTTGGAGTGGTCTGCTGGGGCAGTGGCATTACTGCAGCCGATAGGAAGAGACTGAACAAACTGATCAAGAAAGCTAGCTCTGTCCTGGGGCAGCGCCCTGACCCAGTGGAGGAGATAGGAGAGAGAAGGATGGTGGCTAAACTGTCATCTCTGCTGGAGTCCGAGTCCCACCCTATGCAGGACATATTGAACACACTGAGGAGTTCATTTAGCAGCAGACTACATCATCCTAGGTGCGCAACCGAGAGGTTTCGCAGGTCCTTCCTACCTACGGCAGTCAGACTGTATAACCTAAGCAGGGCTGCTCGCAGAGATAGCAAAAAAACGTGACGACCTAATAGTATTGAATGCAAAAGACGCAACAGACTTACACAATGGTCCCCTCCAGTATATACAACTAGGACAGTATCGGTCGCTACGGAGGGTGACAATATGTATGGGTACATATCCATACTATGTAGGGTAACTAAGTAGACGGTTATGCTGTTTATTCCATCTCGCTACAATGCTCCGCACTTTGTATATATATTTATATATTGATGTGTATGTATGTATATCCATTGCTCTTATTTATATCTTCCGTATCTTCTTAATTATTGCTCTGAGTGTTGCTATCCCTGTGCTGTTGCAATCCTGGAATTTCCCCATTGTGGGACTAATAAAGGCTTATCTTATCTTATCTTATCTTTTCTGAAATGCTGTGTTACATTTACGCCAGGTGTAATGGGGCACACACATTCCAAAAAGTTCAATTTTTGTCTCATCAGTCCACAGAGTATTTTCCCAAAAGTCTTGGGGATCATTAAGATGTTTTCTGGCAAAACTGAGACACGCCTTTATGTTCTTTTTGCTCAGCAGTGGTTTTCATCTTGGAACTCTGCCATGCAGGCCATTTTTGCCCAGTCACTTTCTTATGGTGGAGTCATGAACACTGACTTTAACTGAGGCAACAGAGGTCTGCAGTTCTTTGGATGTTGTTGTGGGGTCTTTTGTGACCTCTTAGATGAGTCGTCACTGCGCTCTACGGGTAATTTTGGTTGTCCGGCCACTCCTGAGAAGGTTCACACTGTTCCATGTTTTTGCTATTTGTGGATAATGGCTCTCACTGTGGTTCGCTGGAGTCCCAACGCTTTAGAAATGGCTAGGAAATTGAACTCAGCTTTCAAAGATCTGAGAAACCACAGTTAATTTATGTTTTAACAGGGGTTCAATCACTTTTTCACACAGGGCCATGTAGGTTTGGATTTTTTTTTTTTACTCTTAGTAATGAACACCTTCAATTAAAAACTGCATTTTGTGTTGACTTGTGTTATTTTTGTCTAATATTTAAATTTGTTTGATGATCTGAAAAATTTAAGTGTGACAAAAATACAAAAAAATGAGAAATCAGGAAGGGAGCAAACACGTTTTCACACCACTGTATTTACATCAATATTCATTCATCTTTATAGATTTTAACCTTTCAAATGCCATGTTTTTGTCATGATGCCACCATGTTTTTAGATTAAAAAAAAAAAAAGATTTATTTTCAATATACTACATGGGCAAAGTATTTCTTGTGTTGAATTATTACAGATATGTTAATGAATAGCAGCAAAACTGATTTTATGCATTTATTTTTGGGCAGTGTCAAATATACAAATCCCACTGAGAACAAAAAAATGTGTTTTTCATAAGGTATCTTTAAAAAATATATACAATAATATTATAGTCTACTGTACTTAAATGCCAGGTTTTTGTCATGATGCCAACATGTTTTGAGATTTAAAAAGGTATTATTTTCAATATACAACATGAAAAGTACATGTTTTACAATGAATTACTACAGCCTGGGATTTGTCAGTAATTAGCAGCAATATTGATTTTATGCATTACTGGGGGGGGGGGGGTAGTGCTATCTCGTGGAAATAGCATGCTTTTTCTCATTAGCCAAATATGAGCAAAATGGTACCATCTGGTGGAGAGCAGTAAAAATGATCAATTCCATGGCAAAAGTCCAGATTGACACCCAGATATAATAAAATGCATGCATTGTGCTTTCAAGTGACACAACCAAAATTGAGTCTTTTTCCTTGATAACATGTCGGTAACTTTTTTTTTTTTTTTTTTTACTTACAAGACATGTTAAGAGTGAAATCACTCAAATATGTCATGTGTCTGGGGGGGGGTTTGCTGTGAAATTTTTGTTAAGCCCCGCCCTCCAAAAAGAAGGCAAGTTGAGACCAAAACGGTCTAAACTTGCGGACCATAAACGGGCGCATGCGCACGCAGCGACCGGCAGCTGGTGAAAAAAGTCCGTTGTCTGTGTGTCTGTTTTTACGCACATTAATGTGTTTTTAACGAAATTCTCTGTGTCGTTTTTGTCCTGGAATGTTTGTGGACTGTATGGCGAAGAGCTCCCTGGTTCCATCAATATGGATTTCCTCCCCATTTTTGCACTGCTGCTTCTCTCCCACCGGCTCTGTGTCTCTGAGGTGAGCGCAATCGTGATCATGCCGGGGAGAATACAATATTCCAGGGACATGTTACTGCATTTAAACACGGATGATGCAGCGTCTGTGATTGAGTCTATGTCGTAACTGCCGGCATAGCGTGGAGGTGTGAAATTACGCCTGAGGAAACGTCAGTTTGGTAACATTCCTCTTCCTTCCATGATTTTGGGGAACGTACAATCTCTGAGGAACAAGGTGGATGAAATTCAAGGGAATGTACGCTACTAGAAGGATTTCAAGAACTGCTGTGTCATGGCTTACACGGAGACTTGGCTTACTGCGCATGACCGGGACGCGGACCTGTGGATTGACGGCTTTGGAGCCCCACTCCACTCGGATCGGCAGGAAGAGGTAACGGGGAAACGTCAGGGGGGCGGCGTATGTTTATATATTAATAAACAGTACTGCACATCTGTCACGGTCAGAGAGCGCATCTGTACACCCGATGTGGAGCTTCTGTCCGTATCGCTACGCCCCTTTTATCTGCCTCGTGAGCTCCCCCAACTTTTCATCACAACTGTGTACATTCACCAGAGGGCGGACGCTGACTCCGCCTCCAGCACCATCTTTGATGTGGTGCAGCGGCTGCAGTCAATTTCTCCAGAGGCACCAAACTTTATTCTTGGAGATTTTAACCATGTTTCTTTAAAGAAGACACTTTAAAACGTTTATCAGTATGTCTCCTGCCCAACCAGGCGAAAAAAGACATTGGACCTATGCTATGAATCCATAGAGAGGGCCTATAAATCACTCCCCCTGCCTCCTTTAGGATCCTCAGATTACAACTGTGTACATTTGCTGCCCACATATAAAACTGCTCTCAGAAGAGGCAAGGTGGAGACCAGAGACATAGATGTGTGGACAGAGGATTCAGTGCACTGCCTCCAGGAATGCTTTAACAGTACGGACTGGGAGGTTTTCACACTGTCCTGCGGGGATGATTTGGACTCTTTGGTGGACGTCACATGCTCATACATGGCTTTCTGTAAAAATATGATCGTTCCACGTAAACGTGTCAAAATATATCCCAACAACAAGCCATGGGTTACAAAATCAGTTAAATCCTGCCTACAGAGGAAAGCACTTGCCTTTAAACAGGGGTCTGTTTCTGAGCTACAGGTTGCCACAAAAGAGCTGAAGTCCGAAATTTTAAGAGCAAAACAGAATTATAAATCAGAATTGGAAAGTAAGATGGCAACAAAGAAACTTGGTTCAGCCTGGGCCAGTATGAAAACTATTGCAGGCCTTCAGAGCACAGAGTGCAGTAATCGTGTGTTTTTAGATGGTTTTAATTCAGACACAGAGCTGGCTAATGCTCTTAATTGTTTTTATGGTCGTTTTGACTCCTTTGATTTTAGCACAGAAACCCAAGATTTGAAACAGAAACTCAAAGACAATCAGCACTTTAATATTGAGGTGCAGGATATTAAAAGGGAGTTCTGTGCTGTAAAAGTGAACAAAAGTCAGGGCCCTGATAATATATGTGGGTGCTTGGTAAAGTCCTGTGCACATGAACTGAGTCCCGCATTTCATTCCTGTATTAAGTCCTTACAGACACAACATGTGCCCAAGATCTGGAAAGATGCCGTGGTTGTTCCCGTTCCAAAATCCAGCTGTCCTAAAATGGTAAACGACTTTAGACCAGTTGCTTTGACTTCAATTTTAATGAAAATTTTTGAAAAACTGGTCAGATGTGAGGTCCTAAAGCAGACTGAACATGCATTGGATCCTCTGCAGATTGCCTATAGGCCTCACAGAGGAGTGGAGGATGCCACTGTCACTCTGTTTAACATGCTTTTTAAACATCTGGATTTTAATGGGACACATGCCAGACTTTTATTTGTGGACTTTTCCTCCACCTTCAGTACAATCCAACCTCATATCTTAGTTGAAAGGCTCCTGCAGCAATTTGATTTGAGCAATAATCTGGTGGGTTGGATTCTGGATTTCTTAACCAACAGGACGCAATCTTACAAATATCTTGGGACGATTATTGATAGTAATTTAAACTTTGAAGAGAACTGTGGAAGGGTGTGCAAAAAGGGTCAGCAACATTTGCATTGCTTGAGGAAACTTGCACGCTTCCAAATTGACCGAACCATAATGACAATGTTTTATCGGGCTTTTATTGAATCTGTTTTATCTTTTTCTTTAGTGTCATGGTTTGGTCAGATAAAACTGAAACGGAGGAAATCCTTGGATCAGGTAGTTAGATGGTCCAGTCGTTTGCTTGGTGAGTCACAGCTGAGCCTGACATCCTTGTACACCAGACAAGTACAGAGGATGGCTACCTCCATTTTAAATGATGACTCCCACCCTTTGCACTGCAACTTTCAGCTTCTTCCCTCAAGACGGAGGTTTGCTGTCCCAAAAAGCAAAACCCAGCGCTACAAAAACAGCTTTGTTCCTGCTGCTGTCAAAGAGTTGAACAAGTTGTAACAATATATTGCACATAATTTAGGTACCTATTTATTAACTCCATTTTATATTTACTTACTTTTGTAGGATTTTATTTGGGTTCTAAATCTTTTATTGGGTTTTAGACCTTTGAGTTTTTAACCTCTTTGACTAGTCTTTAACTTTTTAATATGAACCTTCTCTCTTATCTCTGGTTTTTCTCTCATCTCTGTTATGACTCGCCGCTCATCAGCGGTGCCAGCCGCGCGCACACCTGCTCCTCATCAGCGGCGAGGTATTTAATCCACTCTGCCCTGGGCTTCGGCCTGAAGCCGTCTCTCTACTTCGGCCCCTTCGCTACTACGGACCTCAAACCTACTAGTGAAGATATCCTGGGTAAGCTCCCCTTACCTCTCTCCTCTAGCCTTCCCCTGTGCACAGGTGGACATTCCCGGCGGCGGACTTCATCTCCTCGCCGTTGGCTCTACGCTGCTGCCACAGGTACCGCAGGTCGCTGTCTCCCGGGCTCCGCCCTTGTCGACGCCAGCCACCTGTCACAACCAAGTAAGCCAGCTACCATCATTATTCCCTGTATTGGTGTGGTGCCCGTTACCCTTCTCCCTCTGCTCTTTCCCACAGGGTTGTCCGGCTGTACGGCCTCCTGCCCCCGTGCCTGACACAGACGCCACCACCAATACATTCTTATTCCACAGACACGCAGCCATACACTTCCTTGTTGCTAATAAAGCTGTTAAATCTATCCTGAGCCTGCGTGTGTGTCTCCTGGGCCGTGCATTATGTCAGTACGGCTTCAGCAGAGCGGCTCGGCAGACAGCGGGCTCGCACGCCGTCTTTCCACCCTCGAGGCTCGGGTGGATTTAATAGCTCATCAGCAACAGGTGATATTGAATCAATTAATTATCATTACTAACCGATTAGACCGCTTGGACCCCCAGCAGCCGTTCCCCTCGGCTCGTCCGGGTGGCGTGGCTCCTGCGGCTCCGGTGGCCGTCCAGCCTGCTCCGGGTGCGCCAACACGGCTCACACCAATCCCCACTCCTGCTCGCTTCAGCGGTAAGCTGGGTGGAGCTCGGGGTTTTATTATGCAGTGTGAGTCCATGTTTCTTCGCGTTCCCGGAGATTTTCCCTCAGACCATAGCAGAATTGGCTACATAGGTAATCTCCTTGAGGGTCGTGCGCTTACCTGGGCTTACGCCATTATGGTGAAGCCCAGCTACGCCACTCTCACCTATGGCCAGTTCGTGCGACAATTTCTGGAAGTGTTCGATCATTCGCGTTTGGACAGTGTCCAGGTCGACCGCCTTCTCGGACTCCAACAGGGGAGCCGATCGGCGGCCGACTACGCGATCGACTTCCAGGTTACTGCGGAGGAAGTTGGCTGGGAAGAGCGTGCACTCTGTGGCATCTTCCTCCGCAGTCTAAATTCCAGTCTGAGGGATGAGTTGGCTGGACGGGATACCCCGGAGATGCTGGCGGAGTTGATTTCTCTCACCATCAGTTTGGATAACAGGCTGCGCAAGCGCGCCTCCGAGCGGAAGCAGTCTTCTCGCTCGCGGGGCGCCTCTGCACGTCTGCCCCAAGCTCGCCCCCTGGCGTTGCCGCCGCCGGAGGTCTCCGAGGAGTCGGAACCAATGGTGACGGCCGGACAAAGCTCCCCCTGGCGGAGAAACAGCGCCGTTGTGACCTGGGCCTCTGCATGTATTGCGGAGGTAGCCAGCACACGGTGGAGCATTGTCCGGAGAAGCCAAACGAGGTGGTCCGCGAGTCACTGTAGGGGGCCTCGCGGACGCTAATCGGTTAAGTCCCCTCACACATTTGACGCTGCCCATCCGTTTCTGTCACAACCTCACTGGGCATCTCACACATGCACTGGTAGATTCAGGCGCGGAGGGTAGCTTTATTTCACAAAGCCTGGCAACCCGACTGGGCATCCACTGTCACCCCCTCGATACTCCTCTCGCCCTGGTTAATCTCTCCCGAGTTTCCCTGGGAAAGTAACTCACCAAACATCCCCTGTCCCGGTGATCATCTCTGGAAACCATCGGGAGGATATCTCCTTTTACGTTCTGCCCACCTCAGTAACACCTGTCATCCTCGGTTATCCCTGGCTCCGCCTCCACAACCCCGCCTTGGACTGGAAGACTGGGAAGGTTTCAGCGTGGAGCACTTTCTGCATGGGTACCTGCCTCCAATCCGCGGCCTGCGCCCCGTCCTCGCCTCCCACAGCTCAGGACACCGCGCCCCCGGATCTCACCCTAGTGCCCTCAGAGTTCCACGACCTGGGTGCCGTTTTCAGTAAGTCCAAGGCGATGTCTCTACCTCCTCACCGGCCCTACAACTGCGCCATTAACATCCGCCAGGGGGCGCCCTTACCCTCAGGACGCCTCTACAGTCTGTCAGCGCCGGAGAAGGAGGCAATGAACAGCTACCTGAAGGAGTCGCTCAGTGCTGGGATCATCCGACCGTCCTCCTCTCCAGTAGGTGCAGGGTTCTTCTTCGTTGGAAAGAAGGACGGATCTCTTCGTCCTTGTATCGACTATCGAGCTCTCAACGATATCACGGAGAAGGACCGGTACACCCTGCCCCTTATGGACACTGCCTTCCACTCCCTCCAGGGGGCGACCTGGTTTACTAAGCTGGATCTCCGCAGTGCTTACCACCTCGTCCGGATCCGGGAGGGAGATGAGTGGAAAACCGCCTTCCGAACCCCAAACGGGCATTTTGAATATCTCGTGATGCCGTTTGGGTTGACCAACGCTCCAGCCATCTTTCAGCGCCTCATCAATGACGTCCTCCGGGACTTCATCGGCCTGTTCGTATTCGTCTACCTGGACGACATTCTCATCTTCTCCAGGTCCAGGGATGAACACCGGGTCCACGTGAGGCGGGTCCTGCAGAGACTGCTGGAGAACCGTCTGTACGTCAAGGCGGAGAAATGTGAATTCTACGCCAAAACAACTTCCTTCCTGGGGTTCGTCATCTCCCATAACCAGATGCTTCCGGACCCAGCGAAGATCAAAGCAGCGGTGGATTGGCCCACACCAACTTCTCGAAAGCAAGTTCAGCAATTCATCGGGTTCGCCAATTTCTACCGCCGCTTTGTCCCGAACTTTGGAGCCATCGTCGGGCCCCTGACCCGCCTCACCTCTCCTAAGACCCCATTCCGGTGGACTGAAGAGGCCGCTTCGGCCTTCCAGGCGCTGAAGACGGAGTTCTCCTCCTCCCGGGTCCTCAGCCAGGTCGATCCCGCGTTGCAGTGCATTGTGGAGGTGGACGCTTCGGACACGGGGGTGGGGGCGGTGTTGTCCCAGCGGTCCCCAGCCAATGGAGTCAAGCAACCCTGCGCCTTCTTCTCTCGGCGCCTGGCCCCGGCGGAACGAAATTACGACGTGGGGGACAGAGAGCTTCTTGCCATCAAGCTTGCCCTGCAAGAATGGCGTCACTGGCTGGAGGGGGCAGCCTTGCCTTTTGTGGTCCTTACTGACCACAAGAACCTGGAGTACCTGAGATCTGCCAAGCGTCTGAACGCCCGCCAGGCGCGTTGGTCCCTGTTCTTTGCAAGGTTTAAGTTCAGCATCACATATAGGCCTGGCTCCAAGAACGGCCTGCCCGACGCCCTCTCCAGGCAATTTGCCCCGGAGGCCGCAGAAGACGTTGCTCACACCATCTTGCCCAGGTCGTGTGTCGTGGGGGCTGTTACATGGGACATAGAAGACAAGATCCGGAGGGCGCAGGAGTCGGAATCGGACCCTGGCGGCGGACCAGAGGGGAGGCTCTTCGTGCCATCTGCCATCCGGGGGGACGTGATACACTGGCTCCATACCTCCAAGCTCACTTGCCATCCTGGAGCTTCGCGGATGATTGACCTTCTCCAGCGATCCTTTTGGTGGCCAGGCCTGCGGAAGGATGCCGCCCGTTACGCCCAGGCCTGCCCCGTCTGTGCTGCCAATAAGTCAGGTAACGCTCCCCCTGCGGGTCTGCTCCAGCCCCTGCCCGTCCCTGGCAGGCCCTGGTCGCACATCGCTCTGGACTTCGTCACCGGGCTCCTTGTCTCCAACAACTTTGACACAGTTCTGACCATTGTAGACCGTTTTTCCAAGGCTGCTCACTTCGTGCCCCTACGTGGACTTCCCTCAGCCTTGGAGACGGCGGACCTCCTCATCCAGCACGTGGTCAGACTGCATGGAATCCCGGTCGACGTGGTCTCCGACCGCGGCCCCCAGTTTTCTTCGGACGTCTGGAGGTCCTTTTGCAACGCCCTCGGAGCCAAGGTAAGCCTCTCCTCCGGCCATCACCCCCAGTCTAACGGGCAGTGTGAGCGGACTAACCAGGAGCTGGAGGCTACGCTCCGCTGCGTTACGTCATCCAAACCCACGTCCTGGAGTTCTCACCTCGCCTGGGTGGAGTACGCCCACAACACCTCTCGCTCTACGGCCATTGGGATGTCGCCCTTTAAAGCATCCTTGGGCTATGATCCGCCCCTGTTCCCCGCGCAGGAGGGCGAGTTGGCTGTTCCCTCTGTCCAGGCACATCTGAGGCGGTGCCGTTCCCTTTGGTCCACGGTGCGTAATGCGCTTTTACGCACGGCGGAGTACAATAATTCTACGGCGGACCGACATAGGAGACCTGCACCTGCCTACCAGGTGGGACAGCAAGTTTGGGTATCCACACAGGACGTAAACCTAAAGGGTGAGAGGAGAAAGCTGGCCCAACGGTTCATCGGCCCTTATCCCATAACCAGAATCATCAACCCGGTGGCTGTGCGTGTGGCTATTCCCTCCTCCCTCCGCATCCATCCCACCTTCCACGTCTCCAAAATTAAACCGGTGGTCTCTGACCCCCTCTGCCCTCCACCTGCGGCGCACCCCGCTCCCCAGGTGATTGGTGGTCATCCGGCCTGGACCGTCGCTGACATCTTGGACGCCCGACGCCGGGGTCGCGGATTGCAGTACCTGGTGGATTGGGAGGGCTATGGACCCGAGTGGAGACAGTGGGTGCCTTCCTCGCTGGTGTTGGACCGGTCACTCATTTCTGAGTTTCATCGAGCGCACCCGGAAAAACCATCGCCAGGAGGCACTGCTAAAGGGGGGAGTACTGTTATGACTCGCCGCTCATCAGCGGCGCCAGCCGCGCGCACACCTGCTCCTCGTCAGCGGCGAGGTATTTAATCCACTCTGCCCTGGGCTTCGGCCTGAAGCCGTCTCTCTACTTCGGCCCCTTCGCTACTACGGACCTCAAACCTACTAGTGAAGATATCCTGGGTAAGCTCCCCTTACCTCTCTCCTCTAGCCTTCCCCTGTGCACAGGTGGACATTCCCGGCGGCGGACTTCATCTCCTCGCCATTGGCTCTACGCTGCTGCCACAGGTACCGCAGGTCGCTGTCTCCCGGGCTCCGCCCTTGTCGACGCCAGCCACCTGTCACAACCAAGTAAGCCAGCTACCATCATTATTCCCTGTATTGGCGTGGTGCCCGTTACCCTTCTCCCTCTGCTCTTTCCCACAGGGTTGTCCGGCTGTACGGCCTCCTGCCCCCGTGCCTGACGCAGACGCCACCACCAATACATTCTTATTCCACAGACACGCAGCCATACACTTCCTTGTTGCTAATAAAGCTGTTAAATCTATCCTGAGCCTGTGTGTGTGTCTCCTGGGCCGTGCATTATGTCAATCTCTTTGTCTTTATATCCTGATTGATGGAGCCTTGAGTATTTTTATCATGTTTATAGTCAGCTTCATGTGTGCCTGTGTTTGTGTTTATGTTGAATGTAATTGTGGCTTGTAAATCAAATCAAATCAAATCAAATCAAACTTTATTGTCACATTGTTGTACATACAACTGTAGTGCAGGCAAGATGAAATTGCGTTTCTCTCGGCATCCATATAAATAGAAGCAGCATGATTTAGACACACTCCCACATAGCTTCACCCCCCCCACCCCCCCCATCCATTCACACATCCCTGAGACATACTTGGGAAAAAACTAACCAACTATAATATACAAATAATATACAAAATGTCCGTAGGTGCAGTAGTGTGTATGAGAGATTCCGGGTCAACTGTTCAGCATCCTGACAGCTGTTGATCAGTCTGGTGGTTCTGCCTCTGATGCTCCAGAATCGTTTATCAGATGGAAGAAGTTCAAAGTGTTTATGCAGAGGGTGAGAACGGTCCTTGACAATGTTCAGTGTCCTGTTCCTACAACGGTTCTGAAAAAGTTCTTGGACAGAGGGGAGGGAGACTCCAATTACCCTCTCAGCCCCCTTGACTATCCTCTGCAGGGCTTTTTTGTCTGACATACTGCAGCTGGAGTACCATGCAGCAATGCAGTACGTCAGAACACTCTCCACCACACCTCTGTAGAAGGTCCTGAGGATGCAGATGGGGGGAGAGACCTGTTTGAGTTTCCTCAAGAAGTGCAGTCTCTGCTGAGCCCGCTTCCTGATCCCCAAGGAATTCTTGCTCCAGGTCAGGTCCTGCGAGATCTGCACTCCAAGGAACTTGATGTTCTCCACTCTCTCCACTAAATGGCCGCCGATGCTGAGGGGGACGTGCTCAGGCTGTGACCGCCGGAAGTCGATAATCATTTCCTTCGTTTTGTCCACGTTGAGCACCAGATTGTTCTCCCTGCACCAGCCCTCCAGGTCTCTCCCTTCTTCCCTGTACATTGATTCCTCATCCCTCTGAATAAGTCCCACCACCGTGGTGTCGTCTGCAAACTTAATAATCTGGTTCCCCTCGTGTCTGGATACACAGTCATGTGTTAGAAGTGTAAACAACAGTGGACTGAGTACACAGCCTTGAGGGGATCCGGTGCTCAGCGTGACAGAGTTGGAGATGTTGTTTCCAACCCGGACAGACTGAGGTCTCTCAGTCAGGAAATGCAGGATCCAGAGACATGTGGCGGTGTTCAGACCGAGAAGGAGTAATTTCTCCATCAGTCTCTGGAGAATAATGGTGTCAGCAGGTGAAATATGGATGTCACCAGACTGCAAAACAAATCTACCTACGGGTACAAATAAAGTAACCTGAACCTGAACCTGAATTTTTTGTGACATAACTATAGCAGGTCCATAGTGTTGAGCCAATCAGGCCTCTCTGGCCTAACTGAAGTTAGCCTTCAGGGCCAGTTAACATTTGTGGACATCTGCTTTGAAAAATTGTCCAAATTAAGATGTTTTTTACTATTAAACTGCTTTTAAGGACCGATGCAGTTTCATTATCCTAGTCCACCGTGTATACAACTGGGCATGTCCTTCAACTGGTAAGTCTTTTTATCACAGGATTTATTCTGTTTAATGTAGCACTAGCCACTGTTAGCCTTATGGCATGTGTGTGGGATTATTCACAAATCCTGCGTTTGAAGGAGGAGGAAAAGTGAAAAGATTTTGACACAGAGCTTTTTTGTTGGAAAAAATGGCATAAGATACCACTTAAGACAATGTAGATTTGTTTTTACAGGGGATTTAGTATATCCACCAGAGTGCATCTTTGATGGAAGTGAAATCAAAAATTGCAGTTTGAATGGTTTCAGTGGCACATGTTTTGCACTTAATGGTATGAGTGTAGATACTTGTACACAGAGTATTTTAGATTTACTGTAGGTGTTGAGCAGGAAATAACTAGATCAAATAAAAATACACAATCTTGCCAAAATTTAATGAATGAATCTTTATTCCGAATAGATTAGATTAAAAGATAGGAACAGAATAATATAACAAGGGGGGAAAAAATCCAACAAGTTAAATTAAATTAGTCAAATTAAGCAATAACTCCTCGGATTATATAATTCAACATAAGTTATCCGAAATGAGTGATGGCTGAAGCCACAGCTTATATTGCCCACCCATGTCCATCTAAGAATTTAAAAAAAAAATAAAAATAAAAGTGATTACAAATCAAAACAGAGCTATGACAAAACGTGACAAAAAAAACTAAGCAACAGCACAATCCTTATTTGATTTTACATGTCATCTTGTATATATGTTTGGAGTATTTCTTCCTTTAGTTTTTGTTTAAACTGTCCAAGCGTTGTACATGATTTTAATTCAGGTCCAAAAGCGTTCCACAGTCTGACTCCTTGCACTGAGACACAGTGTTGCTTGGTGGTAGTTCTCACTTAAGTTTTTTGAAATATACATGTTCCTCTGAAATGATATTGTTTCTCCCTTATTTGGAACAACTTTTGGATATTTGTGGGCAGTGATAGATTCTTCACTTTAAACATTATTACTGCAGTTTTAAAGTCAACCAGATCTTTCAACTTGAGAGCTTTTAATTTAAGAAAAAGTGGGTTTGTTGGTTCCCTGTAAGCAGCTTTGTTTATTATTCTAATAGCTCTCTTCTGAAGCATAAAGATTGGATATATGTTTGTTTTAAATGTATGTCCCCATACTTCAGTACAATAAGATAAGATAAGATAAGATAAGCCTTTATTAGTCCCACAACGGGGAAATTCCAGGATTGCAACAGCACAGGGATAGCAACACTCAGAGCAACAATCAGAAGGCAAGAAAAAAAAACAAGCAAGCAAGAGCAGCTAATAAACATATGTACGTATTACTATAAAATATATATATATACACACACACACAGACACACAGTGCAGAGCATTGTAGCTGGATGGAATAAATATATGAATATATGAACACACAGTGCAGAGCATTGTAGCTAGATGGAATAAATATGTAAATATATAAACACCCACAGTACGGAGCATTGCAGCTAGGTGGAATAAATATGCAAGTATATAAACACACACAGTGCGGAGCAATGTAGCTAGATGGAATAATATGTAGATATATAAATATATAAACACCCACAGTACGGAGCATTGTAGCTAGATGGAATAAATATGCAAATATATAAACACACACAGTGCAGAGCATTGTTGCTAGATGGAATGAAACAGCATAACCGTCTACTTAGTTATCCTACATGGTATGATTATGTGCCCATACATATTCTCACCCTCCATAGCGACCGGTATGTTCCTAGTTGTATGCCGGAGAGGACCATTGTGTAAGTCTATTGCATCTTTTGCATTCAAAAAACTATTAGTTTGTTACGTCTTTTTGCTATCTCTGCGAGCAGCCCTGCTTAGGTTGTACAGTCTGACAGCCGTTGGTAGGAAGGACCTACGAAACCTCTCGGTTGTGCACCTGGGATGATGTAGTCTGCTGCTAAATGAGCTCCTCAGTGCATTCAGTATGTCCTGCATAGGGTGGAACTCGGACTCCAGCAGAGATGACAGTTTAGCCACCGTCCTTCTCTCTCCTATCTCCTCCATCGGATCAAGGCGCTGCCCCAGGACAGAGCTAGCTTTCTTAATCAGTTTGTTCAGTCTCTTCCTATCGGCTGCAGTAATGCCACTGCCCCAGCAGACCACTCCAAAAGTGATGGCTGATGCCACCACCGTGTCATAGAATGACTTCAGCAGCGCCCCTTGTACACCAAAAGACCTGAGTCTCCTCAGCAGGAACAGCCTGCGCTGTCCCTTCTTGTAGAGTGCATCAGTATTGTGTGACCAGTCTAGTTTATTGTTCAGATGAATACCCAGGTACTTATAGGATGTCACCATCTCGATGTCTGTTCCCTGTATATTTACTGGTACTGTGAGGGGCTGCCCATGCCTGCGGCAGTCCACCACCAGCTCCTTAGTTTTCCTCGCGTTGATCTGGAGGCAGTTCCGATGGCACCAGTCCACGAAGTCCTGGATAAGCCCTCTGTACTCAGCTTCATCTCCATTGGAGATGAGGCCAACGATCGCAGAGTCATCAGAGAACTTCTGTAGATGGCAGTGTGTTGTGTTGTGTACAATGTCATGTATGGGAGTATTAATGAATGATGCAAAGTATATAGTGTGGGTTGATTCAGCAAATATTTCATTCTGTGTAGTATTGTGATTGATATGGATATTTTACCTTTAATATAATTAATATGTGACTTCCAACACAATTTATTATCAATTATTACTCCAAGGAATTTAATTTTGGATACCCTTTCAATCTCTACACCATTTACACTGAGTTTAGATACTGAGTTGTTGTGATGGTTGTTAAAAATTATAAATTTTGTCTTACTTAAATTGAACGTTAATTTGTTTGAATCAAACCACAGTTTAAACTTTCCTAATTCCTTTCCAAGTGTATCCAAAAGTTGTTCCAAATTGCTTCCACTGCATAATAAATTAGTGTCATCTGCAAACAATATTAAATCCATTTTTTCCGAAACTTTACATATATCATTTATACACATATTGAATAACAATGGCCCCAAAAGTGAACCCTGTGGGACTCCGCAAGTAACCTTCAGTAACTGCAAGTTTTTGATACCAACACATACATACTGTTATCTGCTTTTTAAGTAACTACATAACCAGGACAGTGCTACCCCCCAATACCATAATTTTGTAGTTTCTTTAACAATAATTTATGATCCACTGTATCAAATGCTTTTTTAAGATCCAGGAATGCCCCAGCTGAATACTCTTTATTTTCTACTGCAGTTGATATTTTTTCTATAAATTCCATTAGAGCAAATGCAGTTGTCCTCTTGTGTCTGAACCTATATTGCTGCTCACACAATAAATTATTCTTCATTATAAAGTTGTCAATTTTCTCACAGAATTTTTTTTGAGTATCTTTGAAAATTGCGGCAATTGTGAAATAGGCCTATAGTTTGAAAATTCCCCTCTGTCACCCGTCTTGTATATCGGAATTACTTTGGCTATTTTCATTGCATTGGGGAATATACCTGTTTGGAGAGACAGGTTACAGATATACGTCAGTGGCTTCACTAAGCATTCAATGATAGTTCCGACTAAAAGCATATCAATACCATCACAATCCGTAGATGTTTTACTTTTAAATGATTTAACAATTTTAATGACCTCTCTCTCATCTGTGTTCTTTATGAAGATGGAGTCTTTTATAGCAATGTTTTTGCTTATTGTATCACCTGTAGGTGCCATAATGGGTATTTCTCGTGCCAAATTAGGACCAATGTTAACAAAAAAATTATTAAATTCATCTGCAGGTGAGACTGCATTCACACTCAAGAGTCATTTTTTTTTTTTTTTTTAAAGATTGGTTGGGTAGCTTGTATTTCTGTTTTTATTTCCAAGAATATTGTTAAGTATTGTCCATGTATTTTTAGTGTTATCTCTGTTTTTCTCCAGTTCTTTACTGTAATAGTCTCTTTTACTACTTCTCATTATATATATTAACTTATTTTTGTATGTTTTATACCGCTGCTCTGCTTCTTTTGTCCTTTTCTTTAGAAAAGCTTTATATAATGAATTTTTCTTTTTACACGCTTTTTGTAATCCTTTGGTTAACGATGGCTTGTCGACAAATTTCTGTTTAAGCTTTTTCTTTACTAATGGACAGTTTTTTTCATAAAGAGCGGTTACAATGTTCATGAATGTATCGTAGGCTTCATTTACATCTGATACATAGACTTTTGCCCAGTCTTGCTTCAGCAAGTCTTCTTTAAAAGAAATGATTGCATTTTGTGATTTGTATCTGAAAGATTTTAAAGTTTTTTTCTGTATTGGCCCCCGTGTGGCCATGGACAAGTGCAAAGACTGGCAGATGGTCACTTATGTCATTTATCATAAGTGATAAATGTTCTGAAAAAATGATAAAAAAAATGATAAATGTTCTGAGAAAAAAAAAATATGACCAGTATTCTGACAATCAATGGTTTTTTTGCTCCTTCCTATTGTATTATCTTTTCTTCCCTATGCATCCTGTACCCATCTGATGACAGGCGCGTTCACAGATGCTGCCGTGTCACCGGAAATGCAGGTCGTTTTCTGTGTCAAGTCAAATCCCTCGTATGTTACCAGTTATCTGTTAATGTACTTGGCAATAAATCTTTTCTGAGTTCTGAGTTATCAATAATCCACTTTCTATTTTTTATCAATAATATTAACAAACAGGTTGTCAATAAGTGTAGCAGTGTGGACTGTGATTCTACTGGGATGTGTTATTGTGGGATATAGACTCATACTGTACATAGAATTCATGAACTCTGTAATTACACTTTGTTGAAATGGATTTAGTAAATCAGTATTGAAGTCTCCACAGATTACAACCATTTTCTTATTAGTTTTATTATTGTACAGCTCGACTAACTTATCTCTGAATGTCTCAATGCAAGTTCCCGGCATTCTATTTATACAACTTATAATTAGATTTTTTATTTTATCTTGGTCAATCTCAACAGTAACACATTCCAGAATCCCTGGTAGTGCAAAGGACATTCCACTTACAAGTTTACACCTATACAGTTCATCAATATACAGTGCAACACCACCACCCTTTTTTTGAGATCTGTTAATATGAAACATCTGATATCCCTCTATTGCCATCAAAGAAGCCTGTTCTTCATTGAGCCAAGTTTCAGAGACTGCGATAGCTGTAAATTTTCTATCCAGCTGTTTTAAATAGTCCTGAATCTGTGGAAATTTTTTTTAAGACTTCTGCTGTTAAAGTGTATTATTGATAGTTTACCATCTACTTGCACTTGACTAATGAGTGTAATATTCACCGTGATTATGAATATTATTGAAGAAGTGGTTATCAGGATCAATATCATTCTCCATCTCTTGTAGTTTATGTCCAGCATAATGAGATATTTTCAGAGTCTGAATTTCCTCTCTCTGTGTCACAGGACTTTCTCCAACTGGGGATGATTGTTGTCTACTAAAGTCAGTCATGAGTGTGTTTGTTTTTTAAAGTACATTATCATGTTACGTCACAAAAGGACTGTTCTTGCTGTGTGTGTGGATATGGATTATCGTAGTCTCTTAATTTTCTTAATCAGTGTTCATCTATATTTATTTAAGTCAGTGAGATCTCTTGTTATTATGGTCTTTGCTTCCTCAGGTGTTCCATTTAGTTTAATCCAGACTCTACAGTTTCTTGTCCATGTTGCCTGTATCTTGTTTTGTCTTTTCAGCATCTGTGCTTGCCGTGCTATTTCAGCATTAGTCTTTGTTAAATGTTCATTTAGGTAAACTTCTGTTCCCCGTAACTTTCTGGCCTGCCTCAGTATGTCATTTTTTCCTCTTCTGTTCACAAAGCGCATCAACAATTGATTTCTTTGTTTTACTTTTCCTTTCTGGGTAGTGTATGGCAGGCTGAAATTGCATTTACTTCAACCTTTATGTTTCTGCTTTCAAGGAACTGAAGCACTTGGTTTTCCAAGGAGACTGGTTCACTTGGGGGAGCCTCCTCACCTCTCATTCCTGCTGTAGCATGAGCATATGATTGGTATTTAATGTCTAGTCCACTAATGATTAAATCATCCATACGAGTATATTGTTCAAGATCCTCGATGCGTTGCTCCAAGTCTGCAGTTTTTTTTGTCTCTTTCCTTAATTGTTAATTTCAGCTCTCAGACCTCCTCCATTAGCCCTAATAATTTGGACTGTTGATTGGCCACTTTGGTAAGTTCTTCACTTCAATTCAATTCAATTCAACTTTATTTATATAGTGCCATATTACAACAACAGTCATCTCATGGCACTTTCAAATGTAGGGAAAACCCCACAATTGCAGAAAGACCCCAGCAATCAGGCGATCCCCTGTGAGCAAGCACTTGGCGACAGTGGAGAGGAAAAACTCCCTTTTAACAGGAAGAAACCTCTAGCAGAACCAGGCTCAGGGAGGGGCAGTCATCTGCTGAGACTGGCTGGGGGGTGAGGGGATAGAGAAGATGGAGAGAACAGATATAAAGAGAGCAAACATTAATGGAGAGAAGCTGAGTGCATTATTGGAGGTCACCCGGCAGTCTAAATCTATTAACAGCAAAACAAAGGGAGGGTTAAGAGACACAAGATCACTCCCTAATCGTAGGCTATATTGAAGAGGAAGGTTTTTACCCTGCTCTTAAAAACAGAGATCGTGTCTGACATGAAGTTCAGAGATTTTTTTATCTCTTCGATTTCCTCTTTCTTTGGTGGCATTTTTTTACTGACCTGATGAGAGCAGGATAATTTCTTCTGGTGTTGCTGGTATCTGATCCAGCTGACCTCGGATCCGGCTGGGGCCTCAGCTAGCCCCTCCGCTGCTAGCCCTGCCGCTTACCGCCGCTGTAGTTGAGCGCCAATCCAGCTGGGGCCTCGGTTAGCTCCTCCGCTGAGCTCCACCGCTTACCGCCGCTGCAGTTGAGCTCCAATCCGGGTGGGGCCTCAGTTAGCTCCTCTGCTGAGCTCCACCGCCTACTGCCACTGCAGTTGAGCTCCGATCCGGCTCCTATCCAGCTGGGGCCTTGGTCACAGCCTCTAACATCCTGTAAAGGATTAAATAAAACAGCACGGCAGACGACTGGGCTGTGTTTGTGGCTCAGCCAGGACATGGATGACACTCACTTCTGTTTTCCTCTTCTGTCAGGCACAACCTGCTGTATTTAAATTCATGTGAATGCATTAAATGTATTAAATTCACGCAAATGTATTAAAGGTGCAGTGTGTAATATTCAGCACAAACTAGCGATCAGATTTAAACATGTAAACAATTCACATTTTATCAGTCGCCATTCTCTTCCAAAGCATGCAAGAAATCCTACAGAAATCGTTTGTGTAATTAAAGTTTGATACAGAAACTCAGCAGCGGTATGAGCTTTTCACTGGCGGGAACAACACCCAGGGTGGAACTGAGGTCGGCGTAGAATTGTTCAGTTGTTTCCTCTGAGCTCGTCAGGGTCGGGGCATATGTGCTGATGATAGTTGCATGGCGCTTGCGGCTGAGGGGTATGCACAGCTTCAAAAGCCTTTCATTAATTCCAATGGATAACTCTGGGAGCTGTTTCATCAGACATGTCTTGACAGCAAGGCCAACTCTGTGAATCCTGTCCTCTGCCTGTGCCTTCCCTTTCCAGAAGAAGGTATAGCTGCTGGTAAGTTTGGTGAGAGAGCCTTCTTCTGCAAGCCTTGTCTCACTTAAGGCTGCAATGTCAATGTCGATGCTCGGAGACTTCAATGCCCAAACTGGTCACGACCACAGTAGGTGGGAGGGGATACTTGGGGATACTTGGCAGACACGGCATTGGCAAGATGAACAGTAATGGCCTTCTGTTGTTGAGCAAGTGTGCAGAATGTGACCTTGTCATCACAAACATGGTATTCAGAATGTCAGAAAAATACAAGACTACTTGGATGCATCCTAGATTCAGACAATGGCATCTGATAGATTATGTCATTGTCCATTAGCGAGATATCCAGGATGTTCTTGTCACCAGAGGCATGCGTGGAGCAGAATGCTGGACAGATCACAGACTTGTTCGCTCCACCCTGAAACTGCACATCGCTCCACACTATCCAAAGCGCCCAAAGCTTGTCCGCTCTACCTTCAACACGGCCAAACTCCTGCAGCCTTTCCACCTGCATAAGTTCCAGGACAGACTGGATGAGAAGCTGTCTGCTGTGGGACCACTGACTGGAGATCCAACCCAGAAGTGGAATCAGTTCAGAGAAGTGGTGACAGAGACAGCAAAGTCAGTGCTTGGCCCCAAGCACCGGACCCATCAGGACTAGTTCAATGAGAACCACAGTGCCATTGAAGACCTGTGGGGCGGCAGTGGCTCAGGAGGTAGAGCAGGTCGTCCAATAACTGGATGGTTGGCAGTTCGAATCCCGCTCTCCCCAGATATCCTGCCATTGTGTCCCTGAGCAAGACACTTTACCCCCAATTGATCCTGGTGGGTCTGGACAGCGCCATGTTGGGCAGCTATGCCGCCATCAGTGTGTGAATGGGTGGATAGCAGGATCTGTAAAGCGCTTTGGTCATCTAGAGATGAGAATAAAAGCGCTATATAAGTGAATGCCTTTTACCATTTACCTACTTACCAAGAAAAACAAGGCATTCATGGAGTGGCAAAATGACCCAGGTTCCATCCCCAAGAGGGAGAGGTTCAAATCTTACCAGGCTCTAGCCCAAAGGAAGATTTGCAGGATGCATGATAAGTGGTGGGAGAAGAAAGCTAAGGAGGTTCAAAGCTTCTCTGACTCCAACAACTTGAAGCAGTTTTTCAACTCCATCAAGTCGGTCTTCGGTCCTTCAAAATCTGGTTCCGCCCCCTTGCTGTCAACAGACGGATCCACCCTCATCAAGGACAAGGCTGCCATCAACACCAGATGGAAAGAACACTTCAGCCAATTTCTGAACCGCCCTTCTTCAGTTGATCAATCTGCACTGGACCAGATCCCTCAACAGCTGGCCATCCAAGAACTCGACAACCCTCCTTCCCTGATCAAAGTCAGGAAGGCTATCAAACAGATGAGCTGTGGCAAAGCATCTGGGAAGGACAGCATTCCCACAGAAGTGTACAAGGCACTTAGGGAAGAGGCTCTACAGGCATTCCATACTGTTCTTACCAGTATCTGGGAAGAGGAGGTAATGCCAGCAGACCTGGGTGACACAATGATTGTCGCGCTGTACAAAAACAAAGGTTCCAGAGCAGACTGTGGGAATTACAGAGGCATAGCCCTCCTCTCCATTGCTGGAAAAATTCTTGCCCGCGTCATCCTGAACAGGCTGATCGAAAAGAACCTTCCTGAGTAACAGTGTGGTTTCTGCCCTGATCACAGCACTGTTGATATGGTCTTTGCAGTGAGACAGATTTAGGAGAAATGCTTGGAGCAGAACAAGAACCTCTTCACAGTCTGCAAAGGCATTAGACACTGTTAACAGAGATGCACTATGGATCATTCTGGGAAAACTTGGCTGCCCAGTGAAGCTCACCATGCTCATCCGGCTGTTTCACGACAACGTGACAGGAGAAGTTCTGTCAGACGGTGAACCATCTGAGAAATTCAGCATTTCCAATGGCGTGAAACAGGGCTGCATCCTCGCACCTGTATTGTTCAACCTCTTCTTCACGCAAGTGCTGTTGCAAGCTGTCAGAGACCTCGACCTGGGTATCTACATCAGATATTGTCTGGACGGATCATTGTTTGACCTGAGGTGCCTTATGGCAAAGACCAAGACACTGGGGAGGCTTATAACAGAAGCCCTGTTTGCTGATGACTGTGCTTTGAAGGCCCATGAGGAGAACCACCTACAGTTAATTGATGATAAGTTCTCCGAAGCATCTAAGATGTTCGGCCTGACAATCAGCCTCAGCAAGACAGAAGTCCTCTTCCAGCCCACACCATGCAGTATCCCCCAACAGCCAAGCATCACCATAGATGGCAAATTGCTGAAGGATGTTGATAACTTCAAGTATCTGGGCAGCACCATCTCATGTGATGGATCCCTGGACAGTGAAATATCAGCAAGGATCCAGAAAGCAAGCCAGGCATTTGACAAACTCCGTATCAAAGTCTTGCAGCACAAAGACATCCGTTTCTCCACCAAGCTCAAGGTGTATAGTGCTGTGGTCCTATCATCACTGGTGTATGGCTGCAAGACATGGACCCTGTGCTGCAGACACATCAAACAGCTGGAACAGTTCCACACACGCTCTCTGCAGTCAATCATGCAGATTCATTGGCAGGACCACATTACCAACCAGGAGGTCCTCGACCGAGCAGGCCTTACAAGCATCGAAGCCAAGATGCTCCAGGCCCAGCTTCAATGGTCTGGCCATGTCATCCGCATGGATGAGTCCTGAATCCTCAGACAGCTGTTCTACAGAGAATTGGCACAGGGCAGTTGCAACCAGGGTCTCCCAAAGAAGAGGTTCAAGGACAACCTCAAGGCAAACCTCAGGTGGGCAGACCTCCAGCCGCGAGAACTTGAGGCCACTGTAGCTGACAGAACTGCTTGCTGTCTTCAAATGCTGACAGCATTTGAAGACAACCGCCGCCAACGCCTTGCAGCGGCACGTGATTGGCGACACAGAACATCTTCCACCGTCCTGACAGCCGGCATTCCATGCCCGACCTGCACCTGACTGTGTGCTTTGGATTTCAGCCTCCAAAGCCACAAGCGTGTCCACAAATGACTGCACAACATGTCATTCTCAGCTCTCGAGAGACTACCAAGAGAGGAAAGACAGAAACTCAGAAAGACATTGTTGTGGTGCACGATGGCTGCCTCCATTGAAAACAACCCTCTTCTTGTGTATTAAAAATCTTGAGGCACAGAAACAGCAACAACTTTTGCTGAAAAGTAATTATGTGACACTGAAAAGAAACTAAAGACTTTATGCTGCATCAAATTTCAGATTTCCGATTACCAAAACTTTTACAAATTGTACCTTTTTTTTTTGGTTGATGACGCTAGGTGGCGTGTGAACACACAGCAGCCTCCCTTCTCTCTTTGTGTTTTGTGCCATTTAGTGTTGTTTAAATTATGCCTAAGAGTATATTCATGTGTTTAATGTCTGTATATGATGCTGCACACAAGCTGTAGTCGCCACAGCCTTCTGGGGATAAGGAATATGTCCAAACATTATGTCTTGGATCAGAGCGTTACAGAGAAACTCTGTGGCCTAGGTCTTCTCTACCAGACCTTCACACCCCCGGACTTGAGTGCTGTGTCTCATCCCAAATGGAGATGCCATAGAGGGTGTGAACGGCAACAAAAGAAAGGTAAACACAGAGGTATCTGAACATAGCTAACCGCTAGCCCACACAGACTCCCGATTCCTTCCCTCATTCTGGCCAACGTACGCTCACTAGACAACAAAATAGACCACATACAGCTCCTGAGAACTACGCAACATGATACATGGAACTGCTGTGTTATCTTTATGGAAACGTGGTTAAATGACAATATACCAGACTCTGCAATTCAGTTAGCAGGGCTAACATGCTACCGGGCTGATAGGCTGCTCATGGAAGGAGGGAAGACCCAAGGTGGAGGCATCTGTGTTTACATCAGTGACGCTTGGTGCCAAGATGCAACTGTTGTGCATAAACACTGTTCTCCACTGGTGGAGTTTATGATCATCAAGTGCCGACCCTTTTACATTCTGAGAGAATTTTCATCTGTCCTACTAGTTGCCTTGTATGTCTCGCCCATCAGCATCAGCGAGAGAAGCAAAGCACTAAAAGAACTCTATTAGGCCATCTGTGAGACACAAACAGCACAGGAGACTTCAACCATGCATATTTAAAGGCCCTCCTACCAAAACTACACCAACAGGTAGACTTTCCAGCAAGAGGAGACAATTTGCTGGACCTGGTGTACACAACTCAGAAGAAAGGATACAGAGCCTTCCCCCTTCCCCACCTTGGTCTGTCTGATCACATGACCATCTTGTTAAGGCTGGCATACAAACCCAGATCAAAAACAATCAGATCAACAAAAAAGCAGGTATGTGTGTGGCCAGTTAGTTAGTTAGTTAATCCCTTCACACCTGAAGGTGTATATGGGCGGCGCCTATCTCCGTTTCTCTGACCCTAGGCCACACAGCTACTGTAAGTAGTGAAAGCTACAGCGGGGGGTCAGTCCTCTGGTAGCTCTGTGTGTAACTTTACTTTCCCCATTCCATTATGCGGAGCACCACGCTAGAAGGCAGAAAGCACCATTTTTATATGGTCTTTGGTATGACCCGGCCGGGATTTGAACCCCTGCCTCCCGGGTGTGGGGCGGATGCTCTACCAACTGAGCCACCACTCCGGTTGTGTGTGGCCAGAGGGAGCCTCTAATGCTCTGAACGACTGCTTCAACACTACAGACTGGGACACTTTCAAGCATTCAGCCACTCAATGGACACACAAACCTAGAGGAGTACACTGAGGTTGTTGTAGCATACATAGCTAAATGCATTGATGATGTCACTTACTGCAAAACCATCAGTGTTTGTGCTAACCAAAAGCCATGGATGACAGCAAAGATCTACAGGGTCCTGAGACAGACCCTCACCAACTACAAACCTCCACCTCAGACCTGTGCAAGTGACATCACACTGCTTAACAACCTAAATGACTTCTTTGGCCACTTTGAAGCACAAAACAGCACATCAGCACAGAAGACCACTCCTCCTCCAGACAAGCAGGCCATAACTCTGGATCTGGCTAGCGTGAAGAGGACCCTCTCCAGGATCAACCAACACAAGGCAACTGGACCAGACAACATACCGTGTTGCATTCTGAAGGACTGTGCAGAGGACCTCAAGAATGTCCTGGCCAACATTTTCAACATCTCCCTGAGTCAAGCTGTTGTCCCCACGTTTCAAAACTGCTACCATAATACCAGTCCCAAAGAAGCCTGTCCCATCCAGCTACAATGATTACCGGCCTGTAGCACTGACCCCCATCATAATGAAGTGCTTCAAGCAGCTGGTCATGCAGAACATCAAGTTCATCCTCTCTCCCTCCCACGACCCATGTCAGTTTGCATACAGGTCAAACAGATCCGTAGAAGATACCATCGCTGCTGCTCTCTATCCAGCCCTCACCTACCTGGACTCGAAGAACTCCTATGTGCGAATGCTGTTCTTAGACTTCAGTTCAGCATTCAACACAATCATCCCCCAGCACCTAATACAAAAACTCAAACACTTAGATCTCAAAACTTCTCTCTGTAACTGGGTGCTGGAGTTTCTCACAGGGAGGCCACAGAATGTGTGGGTCGGCAGCAACACCTCCAAGACCATCACACTGAGCATAGGGGCCCCACAATGGTGCGTGATCAGCCCACTGCTTTTCACTCTGCTGACCCATGACTGTGTACCAGCCTACAACACCAACCACATCATCAAGTTTGCAGATGACATGACGGTGGTGGGCCTCACCACCAACAATGAGGAGGCCAACTACAGAAATGAGGTGAGCCAACTGGTCCAGTGGTGCAAAGACAATAATCTCTTCCTGAACGTGGGAAAAACCAAGGAGATTGTGGTCGACTTCAGGAGGGGACACACACAGCATCCCCCTCTGATCATCAAAGGAGCAGCTGTGGAGAGGGTAAGCAGCACCAAGTTCCTGGGAGTGCACATCTCTGAGGATCTCTCCTGGTCCAACAACACCACATCACTGGCCAAGAAGGCTCTAACTTGCTTCTATTTCCTCCACAAACTGAGGAGAGCACAAGTCCCACCCCCGATCATATGCTCATTCTACCGGGACACCATTGAGAGCATCCTCACCAGCTGCATCACAGTGTGGTATGGAAGCTGCACCGCCTCCTGCCAGAAGACACTATAACAAGTGAACGCAGCCAGCAAGATCATCGGTGCCCCTCTGCCCCCCCTCTCAGACATCTACCTCACCCGCCTCACCCACAGAGCCATCAACATTGCAGGTGACACCTGCCACCCCTCACACTCCCTCTTCAGCCCCCTGCCCTCGGGGAAAAGGTACCAGAGCCTCCGGGCCTGCTCCACAACACTACTAAACAGTTTTGTTCATCAGGCCATCAGGATCCTGAACTGTGTTCTCCCCCCCCCCCCCCGGACTGTAATGCACTCACCCACACAATAACTACCTCAACTGTTGGCACAGAAAGACTGGCACACCAACAGTAATAGTACATCTGCTGCTGTATGTCTCTGCACTTTACTGCAACCATTTGCACAAATGCCACACCTGCTGCTGTCTGTTTTGCAATGCTGTTCATGTGCAGTCCTATCTGTCACTGCACCTACACTACTGCATTGAACTTGCAACTACGAGTATTACTGCTCTACTTTTTCTGTATACGTAAGATTGCTGGGTTTTATCGTTTGTCTTTATTTGCACTATATGATGTCTGGGTCTATCTTTTGTCACTGTTTGCACTACGGGTAGCATTACTGTACACAGACTGCTGTTGTTTTTCCAGCCTTATCCCTTTTTTTAATGTTGGGCACACCACTGAAGAGAGAGAGAAATGCCATTTCAATTCTCCTGTATATCCTGTGCATATAATAGTACTGACAAATAAAAATCTTGACTCTTTAATTACTTTCTTTGTAACTCCCATGGGCTCAACACATATAGAACAGTCCCTCCAGGATTTCACGGGATGTTTTTATGATTGTTACGGCCCAAAAAGCCTGAATTCATGGGAGCTTTTTAAAAAAAAAGTTGCAATAAAAGTTGCAATGTTTTTAGAGTGTTTTTTGCACCAAAAAATTTTGTTATAAAAATTACAAATTTTAAAGCAGATGATTTTTTCCTGCTTACTGCAGTGATATTCTATATAACAATACAAGAAAAGCACAGGATTGTCAAAAATTTTCTATTATAGTGATTTGCAAATTAAGCAGAAACTTATGTTATACAGAAAAACTCTTTTGTGTAACAGCAAATACAGACTTCAACACAACATCCATTACAACAGCTAAATTGCATTGAATGCATGTTAAATAGATTTGGATAGATTTTTGGCAGCACCTTCATTCGAAAACTCCCTGCAGTCCCCAACCACTCTGTACGGAGTGGAGAGGAAAAAATAAATAATTTATTCTGTTGCTCTGTATTGTCGATAGGATTCTGTGTTTTTCTGAAAGAAAAAATTACTGAGAATATTCTTTCTCTTTCCATGCCTAACTCCTACCTGTCTGTCTGCTACACGTCGGTTTTGACGCACACACTTGTTTGTTCAGGCGCACATCTTTCATTTACAGCGGGACAGGGGTGGGTGGGTGCGTTTGTCCGTCCAGACCAGAGATTCACACCTTTAAAGCTCATTGACCAGATATAGTAATGATTTTACCTCTAGAGATGTACAGTATAAAATGTTCAAACACTGGCTGTAGTGTTAGATTTGTGCATTGTTTTTGTGGTTTTATGGCATTTCTCCTCACGCACGCTCACGCAACAGGGTGCTTTTGGGGTAGGCAGTTGGTTTTCAACACAAACCCAGTGCTTCGTACACACGGTCAGGATGGAGACGTGACAAGATGTCCATTGGCAGGCTGTGGGAAACGGAGGAAGGACGGTGTTGGAAACCTCACAAGTGAGTGTTTTTTTTTAAATCACACACTGTTTTGATGTGTTCTGTTAATACTCTCTGTAAACATGGAAGTGAACATTGTGCAGTGATGCATTTGGTTGGTTAGACTGAGCGTTTGAGCGCCAGTCAGACAAACTTGATTGGTGAAAGTAGCGGGAGTTGACGAGGATTGGCCAAAATTGCAGAAAAGTTGCGGCAGGGTTTTCTCTGGTAACATTTCTCGGTGGCAGCCCGCCATGCCAGAAAAATCTCTGCCGCTCTATCAGGACATATAAATTTAAGAAAAATTTATGAAGGAATGACGATCTGCAACAGCGCACACGAACAACGCACATGACCATCATCCGCGCGGAGAGAAGCGCCCCGCCCACGTGTTCTATTCGCCAGCCAGGCAGTGTCTCACTACTAGCGTGACTGTCCGAGAGAAATACAAGCTTATTAAAGTACTTTAAACATGGAAAAAAAAATCAGAAGCGGTATGTAAGCACTGGAGGCATTTATCCTGGTTTTAACCCGCTGGTAACGGGAGCAATAATGGACAAGTCGTTTAACTAACAGGTGTGGTTAAGAGCTCGAGTTGGTTCATTTTGTTTAATTATTGGTTTTTCGTTTTTCTTATTTCAGACAAGAATAAAAAAGAGCCGTTTTTAACCTTTACCTTAGTTAAAATTAACTAATTTATGTTCATTATTATGTACCTAGGGCAGCGCAGTGGCAGAATGATTAGCACTGTGGCAGCACAGCAACTCACCCTTGGCCGGGGGATCCTGGGTTCGATCCCAGCCCCCGACCAACACTGATCTGTGTGGAGTTTGCATGTTCTCCTCGTGTCTGTGTGGGTTTACTCTGGGATTTCTCCGGTTTCCTCCCACATGCCAAAAACATGCAAGTTAGGTTAATTGGCATCAAACTGGGGATTCTAAATTGTCCTTAGGTATGGATGTGAGAGTGAATGGTTGTCTGTCTCTCTGTGTTGGCCCTGCGATGGACTGGTGATCTGTTCAGAGTGTAACCCTGCCTCTCGCCCAAAGATGCTGGGATAGGCTCCAGCGCCCCCCCCGCCTCCACGACCCGAAAAGGATGAAGTGGAAGAAGATGGATGGATATTATGTACCTGGCAAATTAAGATGACCGAAATTCACGAAGTCAATGACTTTAATCCGTCAGCAGTTTTCAGACAAACTAAACGTGCCAACATTTGGATTTCAAAATAAGGAAGGTTTTTCCTGCTGTCTGGGTGGTGAGGAGATTTCTAAAAAAAAAAAAAAAAAAAAAAACTATAAATATAAAGAAATATAACAGAAATAACTGCATCTTTGGTCATTTAAGTTAATTTATTTCATTAAAAACAATTTTATTAATATTTTTCTTTGAAATCAGAGTTAAATTATTGCTCTGTTCTGGCTCTGCAAAATTATGGTCAAAAATGTAAATTGTTATAAGGAAAATGTAAAAAAAAAAAATACCACATCTGTTTCAAATTCATTTAAAAAAAAAACTGTCATTTTATTTTATACAAACAGACAAACGTTAGCCATAAAATAATCCACAAATTTATAATAAAGTCTCAAATGTACAAAAAAAAAAGTCAATTTTACAAGAGGAAATTACAAATTTGAAGAAAATGGTTTCAAATTTAGATAAATTTACAGACAAAAGTAGAAAACTATAAAAAAAATTGTTATAAATTTTTGAGAAAATCCTCAGACCTTCAAGACTGAAGTCATTACTCAAGTTTTTAAGTGGGTGCTCTTTGTACCCTTAACTCAACTAGAAATTTTTAGTTGTCTACTTTTAATTATTAATTTCAAAGCACTGCTTTTACATGGGTAAAATTTCTGGTTATTATGCCCACTTGATCATATAATTTCAGTATGCATGAGTAAATTACTATTATGAATGTTTTTTCCCTTCCCTACTCTTTCAATGGAAAAAAAGAAACACGAGAATAAAAATACAAAAAAATACACATTTTTTTGTCATTTATGTAAACCATGACAAAAAAAAGTCCTGCAGGACAAAACATGACGTTATATTTTCTAACCTGTTTGTATACCACCATAGACAGAGAGAGAACCCGAATTAGACAAGGCTCAGAGAGGGCAAGATGAGACAGAAGAGAGGAGCCAAGGAGAGGAAAGTGTTCAGGCAGAGGGTCCAGGAGAGGTGAGAGCAGAGGAAGGAGAGAAGGATAACACCACTAAAAAGTCTAAACACAGGATGTTTGGGTGGGACCCCAACTGGCCCAATATTCCAATATTCAAGCCTCTGTTGTACAATACTTCAAATGGTAATTTGTATATGCAAAGTTACTGTGTAAAATTTTAAAAATAGAAATAAATAGTATAAAATTAACATATTCCAGTAACAACAGTGTCATGTGTCCCCCCCCCCCCAGAAAAATATGTTGCCACCGCACCAAGGTCTTTAAGCCAGAGGAAACACTATGCGGTGATTGGACAAAGTTGGCGCTGATAGGTGGAATGGACTCATACAGATGGAGGAAGACTGAGACGGACAGAAGAGGGGTTAACAATTTCAACAATAGGAAATGGACCCACAAACTGAGGTGCCAACTTCCTGGACTCAGGCTTTAATGGAACATTCTTGGTGGATAACCATACCTTCTGCCCCACGGTATACTTGGGAGCCATGCTCCTCTGCCGATTGGCCCACCTGGAGTTCTCAGCTGCTGTGCGAAGGAATGCATCTTTGGTGGTTTCCAGATGCGTCGGTACCTCAAGATGTGATCAGCCACCGATGGACTGGAGAGCTCCTCCTCCGAGATGGAGAGGAGGCGGGAATTACAACCAGTTGATGCCTCAAAGGGAGAGACCTGGTGACAGTAGAAGTGGCCGTACTATGGGCATATTCCACCCATGGAAGGTAGGTGCTCCATGCTGTGGGGTCAGAGGCCATGGCGCACTGCAGGATGGCCTTCAGCTCATGGTTAGTCTGCTTGCATTGCCCATTGCTTTGTGGATGGTAGCTGGAGGTGAGACTGACCGTGGCCCCAATAGCCTTGCAGAAGGCATGCCAGACCTGAGATGTAAAACCTGTAAAACCTGTCAAAATCCCAGAAGTTCTGGTCGTGGAGGAGGAGTAGCAACAATTTACCATTCCAAACTATTAGTTAATGTAAAGCAAAAAACATGTTATAATTCCTTTGAGGGCCAGGTCCTCAGTGTTGGGCACTAGCAATTTTAGGCTAAACCCAATTTTATTTGCCATAGTTTATCATCCGCCATCAACCTACTCAGAATTTTTATCCGAATTTGCCGAATCCTTAGCTGATTTAGTGCTGAAATCAGATAGAATAATTATAGTAGGGGACTTTAATATACATTTAGATGTAGATAGTGATTGCCTTAATGTGGCATTTAATTCAATATTAGACTCGATGGGGTTTTCTCAGAAAGTAGGAAATTCTACTCATTATCTCCACCATATGTTGGACCTTGTTCTGACATATGGCATAGAAATAGAAAATCTGGTAGAGTCTCCTCATAACCCTGTACTGTCAGACCATTGTCTGTTAACCTTTGATTTTACTATTTCTGACTATTTGGCTCCTAAAGAAAAATATTACTACAGTAGATGCCTCTCAGATGATGTTGTTAACAAATTTATGCAGATTGTTTCCTCTATGCCATGTGTCAATACAACAGAAATAAGCTATAGACAGCTTGCTCCTTCTGTAATTGAGAGCTTGGTAGATAGTGTTACAGCTTCTCTGCATCAGACTCTAGATTTCGTAGCCCCTTTAAAAAAGAAAAAGACTAATCAGAGATTTCTAACTCCTTGGTTCAACACAGAAACTCGTAGCTTAAAACAGAAGACTCGTCAATTAGAAAGAAAATGGCACTCCACTAATTTAGATGAAATCTATTTAGCTTGGAGAAATCATCTTTTAATTTATAAAAAATCTCTTAGAAAAGCTAGAACGAGTTATTATTCTGCATTAATAGAAGAGAACAAGAATAATCCCAGGTTTCTTTTCAGCACTGTAGCCAGGTTGACAAAGAGTCAGGACTCTGTCAATCCTAGCATCCCCTTAGAGCTTACTAGTCAGGACTTTATGAACTTTCTCAATAATAAAATTTCATCCATCAGAGATAAAATCAATCAGATTTTTCCACCGTTAACTTAAATACAGTAACTACTACAACTCCTTCAATTGATATCTGTCTTGATGAGTTTACTCCAATTGACCTTTTAGAGTTAGACAAAATAGTTTCCTCATCCAAACCTTCAACTTGTCTTTTAGACCCTATTCCTACCAGGTTATTTAAAGAAGGCTTCCCACTTATTGGTAGCTTTATTCTTCATATAATCAATTCTTCATTAACTTTAGGCCATGTACTGCAGGCTTTTAAAACGGCTGTAATTAAACTCTTACTCAAAAAGCCAACGCTGGATCCAGGAGCTTTAGCTAACTATAGACCAAGCTCTAATTTCCCTTTCATTTCAAAAATCTTAGAAAGAGCTGTTGCTACGCAATTATTTGACCACCTGCAGGGAAATGGTTTACTTGAAGAGTTTCAATCTGGGTTTAGAATCCATCATAGTACTGAAACAGCCTTAGCGAAGGTCACTAACAACCTCCTCATCGCATCTGATAATGGACTAGTTTCTGTACTTGTCCTTTTAGACCTTAGTGCAGCTTTTGATACTATCAATCATAACATTCTACTTGATAGATTAGAACACTATGTTGGACTTAATGGAACTTCGTTGCAGTGGTTTAGATCTTATTTATCTGATAGGTTCCAGTTTGTTCATGTCAATAATGAGTTTTCTTTCAACTCAAAGCTTAGTCATGGAGTTCCACAGGGATCTGTGCTAGGCCCTGCTCTTTTTAGCTTATATATGCTTCCATTAGGCAACATTATTAGAAAGCACTGTATACATTTTCATTGTTATGCAGATGACACACAATTATACCTGTCAATGAAGCCAGATAATAGTAATCAGTTAGCCAAGGTGGAAGCCTGTCTTAAGGAAATCAATTCAATTCAATTCAATTCAGCTTTATTTATAATGCGCCACATCACAACAAAAGCTGTCTCGTGGCGCCACAGTGCAGAAAAAAAACCACACAGTCACAGAAAGACCCAGCAATCAGACGATCCCCTATGAGCAAGCACTAAGCAACAGTGGAGAGGAAAAACTCCCATTTGAAAGGAAGAAACCTCTAGCAGAACCAGGCTCAGGGAGGGGCAGTCGTCTGCTGCGACTGGCTGGGGATGAGGGGATAGGGAGGATGGAAAGGACAGACATAAAGAACATAGCAGTAAGATGCCAAGTACAATACTGGAGGTCAACCAGCAGTATGGATCAGATAACAATAGAACAAGAGTGGGGTTAAAAGACACAAAAACCCTCCTTAAACGAAAGCTATATTAAAAAGGAAGGATTTTACCCTGTTCTTAAAAACAGAGACCGAGTCTGACTCCAGGACCCAGAGTGGTAACTGGTTCCAGAGAGAAGGGGCTTGGTAGCAGAAGGCTCTGCCTCCCACCATACTTTTGGAGATTCTGGGCACCACAAGTAAGCCAGCATTTTGGGAGCGTAATGCTATATTAGGATGGTAAGGTAATATCAGATCTTTTATATATGGGGGGGGGCAGATTGTTAAGAGCTTTGAAAGTAAGAAGAAGGATTTTAAACTTGATTCTGAATTCTATGGGAAGCCAATGGAGGGAGGACAGAACCGGGGAAATATGATCTCTTTTTCTAGAACCAGTTAAAACTCTAGCAGCAGCATTTTGAATCAAGTGAAGATTTTTTAAAGATACTTTAGGACAACCAGATAATAGCGAATTACAATAATCTAATCGAGAACTGACAAAGGCGTGAATCAGTTTCTCAGCATCACCCAGAGGCAAGATGCTCCTGATCTTGGCAATATTGCGCAGATGATAAAAGGCAGTCCTAGAAACAGTTTTAATATATGAATTAAAGGACAAATCCTGATCAAAAATCACTCCAAGGTTCCTCACACAGCTGTTCAGAGTGAGAGTGGCAGCATCTAAATTAAGGGCATAATCTGAAAAGGAATTTCTAAGATGTTTTGGGCCAACAACAATGACTTCAGTCTTATCAGAGTTCAATTGTAAAAAATTACAAGTCATCCAAGCTTTGATGTCCTTAAGACAGGCATCTAACTTGGCCAACTGATCACAATCATCGGGCTTCATTGACAGGTAAAGTTGTGTGTCATCTGCGTAACAGTGAAAATGTATACAGTGCTTTCTGATGATATTGCCCAACGGGAGCATATATAGACTAAAAAGAGTGGGGCCCAACACAGATCCCTGTGGAACTCCGTGACTGAGCTTAGAGCTGGAAGAAAATCCATCACTGACATGGACAAACTGAAATCTATCAGACAAATAAGATCTAAACCACTGCAACGGAGTTCCACTGAGTCCAACAAAGTGTTCCAATCTATCAAGTAGAATGGCATGATTGATATGTCGATAGAGGCTGCACTGAGATCTAAAAGAACAAGAACAGAGACAAGTCCATTATCAGATGCAGTCAGGAGGTCATTAGAGACCTTCACTAAGGCAGTTTCAGTGCTGTGATGAGCTCTGAACCCAGATTGAAACACCTCAAACAAACCAACTCCCTGCAAATGGTCAGATAATTGCACAGCAACAACTCTTTCCAAGATTTTTGAAATGAAAGGCAAATTAGAGATTGGTCGATAATTGGCAAAAACTCCAGGATCGAGCGTCGGTTTTTTAAGTAAGGGTTTAATTACAGCAGTTTTAAAAGCCAGTGGAACATAACCCAGAGTTAAAGAAGAATTAATGATAAGAAGAATACGGCTACCAATAATTGGGAAAATAATTTTAAATAACCTGTAAGGAATAGGGTCCAGAAGGCAAGATGAAGGCTTAGAAGAGGAAATTATTTTATCCAACTCTAAGAGGTCGATTGGAGTAAACTTATCTAAGCAGATATCAATTGAGGGAGTTGCAGTAGTTAATGTACTAGAGTTAATGGTAGGAAGAATCTGACTGATTTTTATCTCTAATAGATAAAATTTTAAGATTGAAATAGTTCAGAAAGTCCTGACTAGAAAGCTCAGGGGGGATGCAAGGATTGACCGAGTCATGACTCTTTGTAAGCCTGGCTATAGTGTTGAAGAGAAACCTGGGGTTATTCTTGTTTGCTTCTATTAATGCAGAATAATAGCTTGATCTAGCTTTTCTAAGAGATTTTTTATAGATTAAGAGATGATTTCTCCACGCCAAGTAGAATTCATCTGAATTAGTTGAATGCCATTTCCTTTCCAATTGACGAGTTTTCTGTTTTAAGCCACGAGTTTCTGAATTAAACCAAGGGGTAAGAAATCTCTGGTTAGACTTTTTCTTTTTTAAAGGGGCTACCAAATCTAGAGTCCGACGCAGAGAGGCAGTAATACCATCAAC
Source organism: Pholidichthys leucotaenia (assembly GCA_020510985.1). NCBI lineage: Eukaryota > Metazoa > Chordata > Actinopteri > Cichliformes > Pholidichthyidae > Pholidichthys > Pholidichthys leucotaenia. The sequence continues at coordinate 164,269,279 of CM035838.1, read as the reverse complement.
CATGCTATCAATCACGAATGGAGCAGACTCTAAGAAAAAAAAACTCTAAAGAACATTTATCCAGCCATCCAACAAGAAACCCAATTTGAAAAACACTTGTTCAATGAGTCATGGACAACAACTAGAGGATTAATATCCTCAATATACTGTATGTATAATGTCATCAATGACAATTTGCCAGATTATGACAAAAAAATCCATCCATCCATCCATCCATCCATCTTCTACTACTTAATCCTTAATCCGGTAATGAATTTCAACATTGCAGTAGTGTACAACCCACCGTCACACAACTCTTCCTTTTATAATGAATTAAGTGTTCTGGTTAAACAACTTGAGAAGAACAGAGAAACAATAATTCATGGTGACTTTAATATCAACTGGTCTGATAAAAAAGACAAACAAAAACTGAAAAGCCTCATGACTAAATTTAATTACCAGCAAATCATCAAAGGACCCACCAGGATAACCAAACAATCGAGAACACTTATTGACATGGTATTTACTAATAAACCAGAACGAATAACCAGAACCTATAATCTTGTAACTGGTCTCTCAGATCATAACATGGTTCTTGCTGTCAGGAAACTTACTAAAAAGCGACTACAGTATTTTGGGGGAGTCGATATTGACAAATCAAATTTTATTATCCCCAAATCAAAAAATGAGGAGTTTGAACATTACTTAGAGAATCAAAATTGGGAGCAGCTCATGTCAACATGTGAAGTAGATGATTGTTGTAATTTTATAACTGCAACAATCACAAAGTCTATAGAAAAATTTTCAAAGCAAATTAAAAGTAGACAACAGAAGATTAGCCTACCATGGTTAAATAATGAAATAAGAAAACTTATGAAGAGGCAAGACTATGCACTGAAAACATCACTAACCTCCAAACTACAAAATGATCACCTTGTGTACAAAAGTTTAAGAAATAAAGTGGTACATGAGCTGCGAAAATCAAAAATATCTTATTACAATAAACTGATAGATCATGCAAAGGGTAACAACAGTTCCCTATGGAGGCATTTAAATAACTTAACTAATAAAAAAAACGATCAGAAGGGGGTAAAGGAACTTAGAATCAATGGCAAGACCGTCAGTGACAAGGCTACTTTGGCAAATGAATTTAATTCACACTTTGTGGGCTCTGTGGAAGACTTAACAAAAATTTTTGTGCTGCCAAATGTGCTCAACAACACAAATTCCATACTTCCAACAGATACTTTTCACATCGATGAGGTAAATGAGAAGTTAATTGCTGGTATTGTTAAAACACTGTCAAACTCAAAAACTAATGATATCTACAATATGAGCACCTCCTTTCTCAAAATGCACAGCAAAATATTAATCAAACCACTGACTCATCTCATTAATCTCTCCATTAGGTCTAGTACATTTCCATCTGGCTGGAAAAAAGCTGTCGTCATACCAGTTCATAAATCAGGCAGTAAAGACGATATATGCAATTACCGCCCAATCTCTATCTTACCAGTCCTATCTAAGGTTCTTGAAAAAGTTGTAGCTACACAGCTGATAGACTACTTACAAGACAGTCAACTTCTTCATCCACATCAATTTGGTTTTAGACCAGGATACTCAACAGAAACAGCAAATTGTTGCCTTATTGAAAACGTCAAACAGTCCTTGGACAGGGGTAATGTGGTAGGAGCTGTTTTTCTAGATCTCAAAAAGGCTTTCGATACTGTAAACCACAGTTTGCTTTTATCCAAAATGGTATCTTTTAACTTCTCCCCAAATACATTAGAATGGTTTGCATCTTATCTCCAGAATAGAGAACAGTGTGTAAAAGTTCACCAGGATAAATCCTCATTTTTAAACAACCGCATGGGTATCCCACAAGGGTCCATTCTTGGTCCTTTACTTTTCAGCATTTTTATTAATGACTTGCCGTTACACTGCTCAGCTGCAACATGCCAACTTTATGCAGATGATGCAGTTATTTACACAGCTGCCAAGACTCCAGCACAGGCTGCAGATGTACTGTCTACAAGTATGGTTGATGTTCAAGAGTGGCTCCTCAAGAACCATCTATTGCTGAACCTTCAGAAAACAGTCTCAATGTGCTTTTCAATCAAAAAATGTAACCTGCAACATTTTAAAGTTAATATACATGATCATGACATCAGTTTAGCTACAGAATTCAAATACCTTGGCATTGTACTAGATCCTCAACTCAAATTTAATCTTCATATAAAGAAAATTTCAAAAACAGTAAAAAAAAATCTGAACTGCTTTAAATTAATTAGATATTACATACCTTACGAAGCAGCTGCACTGTATATGCATTCTATGGTTTTTTCTCATATATCATACTGTTTGACAGTCTGGGCTCAAGCAGCCCCTTCCACAATAAGACATATAGGTTCATTATATAATCAAACCCTAAAAATCTTGGACAAAAAGCCCATTAGGTGGCATCACTGTAATGTTTTAAAAAAATACAACCTATTGAGTTTTGAGAACTTCATTGACCTCTGTCTTCTGAAATTAACGTTCAAATGTTTCCATAAATCAGCACCCGAGCCACTTGCTGGTTTCGTCCAAAGACAGGACAGCAACAGAGCCACCAGGAGTTCTGTTAACAATAACTGTAAAATATTCCACCGCAGAACCACATTTGGACAAACAGCTTTCTCTATAAAGGGCAGTCACATCTGGAACACAATGCCAAATGAAATTAAAATAATAACGGACTTTAAAACATTCACTAAAAATGTTAAAAACTGGCTGAAAAATAAACAAGAATGTACTCATGTATGAATTAATTGTCTGCAAAGTGAGAGTGAATGAAGGGAAGGAATAAATGTGTTTGTTTATAGTGAGTGACGGAGGGAGGAAGGCCTGAAATAGGCAAATGTGAGTTATGTTATATGTGTTAAATGTGAGTCAGGCTGTTATATTTGTGTATTTATAATATTTATAATATTTATAATTGTGTATTTATAATTTTTCTGCATTGATGTGTGTGGTTATTGTGTATATTTTTTATATCTTGATTCTTTTTTCTAAAGCCCATCCAGGGACAAGAGTTGCAAATTAGCTAATAGCTATACACTCTACGTGCAACACATCAGATTGATTGTCTTTGATTAATTGTCTATGTTTATTGCACTGTCCCTGTCAAATAAACTAATCTACTACTATTTTCCGGTTACAGGGGGAGGGGGGGGGCTGGAGCCTATCCCAGCATCTTTGGGCGAGAGGCAGGGTACATCCTGGATAGATTGCCAGTCCATTGCAGTGACAAAAAAATCCATTAAAAGAAAATAGGAATCAGAATCGGATTGCTGTTATAATGAGGAGGACTGGCATTATCTGCTGGAACAGGCTCAGACACTTTTAATATCTACAAAACAGATACATTTAATTCAGTTTATATCACAGAATATAGCACACACTCTTGAGACTACATAAAATAGACAAAAGTATCCCCCCCCCCTTTGTCAAAGATGTAAAACAACAGAAGGTGATCTGCTACATGGAACTGCCCAATTATAGATGAATTCTGGAAACAAATTATTGCAATAACTTCAAAAATTACAGGATTACAATTTAAACAGGATCCAAAACTATTGTTATTGTGTGATATGAGCTTCCTAAAAGTAGACAAGCACAAGAAATACTTTATTCTGCACAGCGATGAAGAAATGCATTCTGACTAACTGGAAATCCGAACACTCATCATCACCAAGACATTGGATCAATGAACTAGCAACCTACTTCACACCAGAAAAGATATTGTATAATGTCAGAAAGAAACCCAAAATATTAAAAAAAAAAAATCTGGGGACCTTTTATCAACATTTTACCCTCTTTGAAATTAGCTGACCCTTCACAATCGACTCCTGTTGGGCCAAATCCAAATTAATTCATTACAATCTGCATTCTCATTTATGTGCATGTATCTGATAGAGTCACAGCCAAAGGTGTTTGTATGCAGAATAAATGCAGGCTTGAATACAGTATATGTATAAAATGAACATGAGACCCATACAAGAGAAATGGTTGGAAGTGTAGGGAGTTTGAAATGAAGAAGCGATGTGATTTTATAAATCAAAGTTTAATATCAGCTTCACCTCCCTAACATGTCTCATCTCAGTGCAGAAGCAGAATAAGAGGTCGAGCGCAGTCAGACCTTCATACTTATACCCACACTCAACAAAAGACATTGCATATCAAAGACGACATCCCGCATTAACATAATCCCCCCTCCATTGTCCTCCGTCTCCTCCACCTGACCCTGGGTGGTCAGGGAGTTCGATCCGGTCTCCACCGCTGCGACTCCGTCTGTTCTTTGATCCTCGCTGGCGGTTGAGACCTCTTGTCCTGTTCTGAGGCGTGATGTCATTCCACATAGGTAATCACTAAACATTCTAATATGTCTATGCATATGTAGGTATGGAATATATGATTAATATAAGCCACAGGAAGTGGGGGGTGGGGGTTTGAGGGAGATGGATGTTGATGTTTACCTCAATGTGTTTTCATTACATCTTTTTTATACTGTAGATTTTTTCTTTACTAAAATTTTATCTCAATATTTCTTTTTATTTTTTTAATCTTAATTTTCTTTTATTTTTACTTTTTGTTATTTACTTTTAACCATTTGAATAGTGGTACTTTTAGGGGTCATAACTTTTTCAGTTATACACAGTGATTATTTTGTTCTCAATCACATTTATTTGCCATTGTCATATTTCTGAGCTGTGCTCAGACTTTTTATGTTATTTTGTGTATTTTCTGTCGTCATTTTTTCTGTCAGGTTATTTTGGTTATTTCTTTCAGAGCCTCCTTCCTCATTGCCCAGTCACTCACCTTTCACCCACAGTCTGCTCCCTTGTTCTCAGCTGTGGGTGATTGTCTAATTACGTCATTTTCCCCTGCTCAGGTGCTCACATCTGTGTTGTAATGTGTTGATTGTGCTGCTGCCTATTTGAAGGAGGCTGCACCATTGTCTGGTGTAGCCTCCTACGGTCAAGTCCACTTTCACTGGGCTCTCCACTTACTCTCATGCTGTTGTCCTACATGTAAGTGCTCAGTTTTTCACTGTATGTATTTCTGGTATTTTGCAGGTTGGCTCAGGTTCCTTTGTTTGTACCCGTAGGTAGATTTGTTTTGCAGTCAAGTGACATCCTTTTAGACACATATTTACAAACCACAATTACATTCAACATGAACACAAACACAGGCACACATGAAGTTGACTATAAACACGATAAAAGTACTTAAGGCGACTTCCGGTTATGGCTGCCACGTAGGACGGACGTGTCTCGCTCTGCTCTGCTCCTGGAAAAAAAAAAATCGGCAAATAACTCTCTCATTTGGGACAGAACGTATCCCAGCATTTGGGCGAGGATATGTCGGCGAAGCCTAAGGCTGGAAAACCAGGTAGAGGAAAAAGCGAGCCGCCGAAACAGTCCAAATTAACGGACTTTCAGGTCTGTGACGCAGTAAACAAAACTCCATATATGGCGGAGGAGGCTGGCAACGGTGCGATGTCTGCGCGGGGAGGCGCAGATGCGCTGATGGCTGCCATGAGTTCAATGAGAGCGGACTTTTCCTCTAGATTTGATGGGATTATGACAGCGTTGGAAGGAATAAGAAAGGAATTGGGTGACTGTGTAGAACGAACGGCGCAGATGGAGCTCCGTCTCGCTAGTGCTGAAGATGACGTCACCCGTCTTCAATTAAAGGTGCGCACTTTGGAAAAAAAAATAAATCTCTGGAAGATAATATTTTGGATTTGGAATCTCGGTCGAGACAGAATAATTTGAGGCTGGTGGGTCTTCCAGAGGAATCAGAAGGTCGGGACGTATGTTCCTTTCTGGAAAAGTGGATTCCGGAGGTGCTGGGCAGCGAGGAGTTGCAATCAGCAGTGGTTCTGGAAAAAGCACATCGTATTGGCCCACGGAGAGATAAGGGACCGCCGAGGACCTTAATTATGAAGTTTCTTAGCAACAGAGACAGGATGAAGATCTTCAACGCTGCACGAGCTAAAAAAGGAGAGATTAAACACCAGGACCAGCAGGTGCGGTTCTACCCAGATTTGGCCACAGGAATCCAGCAATTGAGGAAGCAGTCTGATCCCGTACGTAAGGAGCTGCGCAACCTTGGGATTCGTCATGGTGTAATCTATCCTGCAAGACTGCTGACCACGTATGAGGGCAGAACCCACATCTTCAAGACCCCAGAGGAGGCGCAGGAGTTCATCAAGAAGATCAAAGAAGAAGAAGAGACTGGTGGGAGCTAAGCATGAACAAAATATAAGGTAGAATAATTAAGCATTTGCACAGGCATCTGACTGACTTGAAGTAAATAGTAAGTTTACAAAATATAGATTGTATTATATATTAAAAAAACAAAACAAAAACAAAACAAATAAAAAAAAAAAAAAAACTATGATGTACAAAGTTGTTAAAAATTTTGGAGTTAAGTTGGAAAACTACAGAGGAGAGTTAATGTTACGTCATTAAAAGCAGTAGAGTTAGGGTGATTGGGAGGATGAAGAAGGAGTGGCTTAGGCTGTTCCCCGTGGGTGTGGAACGGTCGATGGCTATATCGGGAGACAGAATTTTTCTTTTGATTTTGGGGGGTTTGCCACAAGTGTGGGAAGGGGAAATTTGTTTGTGTGTAGTTTGTAGGATGAATGTTCAACCACTCATGTTTTTGCTTCTCTGTATGAGCATGTTTACACTGCAAGGTAATCCCAAACTCTCTATTGATCATGGACCAAAGTGTTAATCTTAATTTAACTTCATGGAATTGCAGAGGTCTACAAAATTTAAAAAAACTTAAACAAGTTATGAATAAAATAAAGGACATGGGTTCAAGAATTGTGTTTTTACAAGAAACTCATCTGATAGAGGAGGATGTTAAAAGAATTAGGAGTAGATGGCAGGGAAGTGTATTCACCTCTTCATTTTCATCCCGAGCCAGGGGAGTTATGACTCTCATACATAAATCAGTTCCTTTTCAAGTGAAAAATGTAATTGGAGACAAATTTGGAAGATATGTAATCATTCAAGGTTCTTTGCTATTAGAAAATATAAATCTTGTGAACTTATATGGTCCCAATATAGATGATCAGAAGTTCTTTGCTAATTTATTTCTCATCTTATCATCACTTACAGGGCAACATATAATAGCAGGGGATTTTAATTGTACATTGAATCCAGGTGTGGATAGATCAACAGGACTGGATTGTACGCACATTGGATGTAGGATGACTATTAATCATTTTATGAAAGAATTGAGATTGTTAGATATATGGAGAGAAATGAAACCACAAGTTAAAGCCTATTCTTGTTATTCCAGTACCTACAAGACATTCTCACGTATTGATTATTTTTTGATTTCCACAGAATTAAGGTCCAAGATTCAAAACTGCTTTTATGATAACATCGTGATCTCTGATCATGCACCCTGTTGTCTAATATATGTAGATAAAAAATTGACAAAGGAATCAGGTAGATGGCAATTTCAGCATAAATGGCTTCAGGATGAGGAATTTGTCAAGTATATAGAAAAACAGATAGACGAGTTCTTTGACATCAATACTACACAAACATCAGCATGTGTAAAGTGGGAGGCTTTCAAAGCTTTTATTAGGGGACATATTATTAGTTATACAGGATCAAAATCTAAGAAGACTCGAGAGGAGAGAGCTAAATTGGAACATAAAATAAAAAGTCTTCAGGAAAAAGTGTATGCAGGAAGTGACCCAAGGTTGGAGAATGAATTACTGATTTTGAGAGCTGAATACGACAAAAAATCAGCGAATAGAGCTGCCTCGAGTCTTCTAAGATTGAAACAATCTTTTTATGAACAAGGTGAAAAATCAGGAAAATTATTAGCATGGCAGATTAAACAATTGGAAATTAAAACACCAATTACCAGTATTATAAGTAATGGACAGGTAGTTATAGATCCTTTAGAAATTAATAGAGCCTTTAGAGATTACTATGAAAAATTATATGATACCAAAAATGAACCTGATTTAACAAAACTAAATGGGTTTTTGAACGAACTATCTATACCGTGTATACCAAATGAAAACAGGGAGATATTGGAGTCTAAAATTAGTCAAGAAGAAGTTGGGCTAGCCATTGATAATATGAAATCAGGAAAAAGTGCAGGACCAGATGGTCTTCCAGTTGACCTTTATAAAAAATTTAAGAATAAATTAATAAAACCTTTTTTGGAAATGGTTTTAGAAGCATTTCAAAATAATAATTTACCATCATACATAAATAATGCCTTAATTATACTGCTGCCAAAACCAGGTAAGCCCTCTAATAAATGTGAAAATATGAGACCAATAAGCCTATTAAACGCCGACCTTAAGATAATCTGTAAAATTTTAGCAAGACGAATACAAGAAATTTTACCAAATATTATTAATCGAGATCAGAATGGCTTTATAAAGGGTAGACAAGGCTTCCATAATGTAAGAAGACTATTTAATATTATTTATTTTAATAAAGAAGCACCGGATACAGCTCTCCTATCATTGGACGCCGAAAAGGCCTTTGATAGAGTTGAATGGCCCTTTCTTTTTGAAGTCCTACAAAGGTTTGGACTTGGAAATAATTTCATAAAATGGGTTCAAATAATATACAATAATGCTACAGCAGAAATCCTAACAAATAACAATATTTCAAAACCAATAAAAATCAATAGAGGATGTCGACAAGGCTGTCCACTTTCACCTTTACTGTTTACTATGGCAATTGAACCTTTAGCGATAGCGATACGTTTACATTCACAAATATATGGAATTAAAGTTGGGCCAACAGAACATAAAATCTCCCTGTACGCCGATGATATAATTTTGTTTATGTCGAATCTAAAAAAATCAATTCCAACCTTGTTGAATTTAATAAAGAATTTTGGGGAAATATCAGGATATAAAATAAATAAAACTAAATCTTCAATATTAATGCTAAATGAGACCCAGAGAAATTACCCAGCCCCTGAGGCAAATCAATTCAATGTTGTAAATCAGTTTAAATATTTAGGAATCCAAATTATGCCTAAGCTAGAATCAGTCGCCAGCGTCAACTATGAAGCCTTAATGTCAGATATCAATGAGTTAACTCAGAGATGGATGTCACTACCAATGTCGATGATCGGGAGAATCAATATACTTAAAAGTAATATTTTACCTAAAATACTTTATTTATTTCAATACATTCCCTTATCACCACCTTTAGATCTATTCTCAAGAATAAAAAAAAGTTAGTGGAATTTATATGGAACAACAGGAGGGCTAGATTACGTCTGTCTTTATTATATTTACCATTTGATCGTGGAGGTCTGAAATGTCCAAATTTTATGTTGTATTATTGGTCGGCACAACTGAGGTCTATGACATATTATTTTTCATCAAATGATCTCCCTCACTGGACTGAAATGGAATCATACAATTTACCTTTACCTCTTCCCATATTCATATACTCAGATTCGGCAAAAAAATTACAAAAACAAGTTAAAAATCCATTTGTAAAGCATATGATCAAAATATGGTGTGAAGCTAAAAACTATTTAAAAGAACCACAGTTATTGTCACAATTTAGTCCAATATGGGGTAATCAATATTTTAAACCAGGGAGAGCGGACGCTGTATTTAAAGTATGGAATTTAAAAGGGATACAAAAGATTCAGGATTTATATTTGCCATGTGCAGACAACATAATGTCTTTTGAAGAGCTGAGGATCAAATTTAATCTCAATAGAACACATTTTTTTTAAATATCTTCAACTTAGAAACTTTATTCGATCAAATCAAAATAAAGCTCTCACTCGACCTATTTATTCATCCTTGGAAAAAATGATGATGAAAGATAGTAAAAGAAAGGGTATTATTTCAGAGTTTTATAACTCATTGACACTATCTTCAAGTGAAAATTCACTGAAAAGATTAAACTACTGGAAAGAAGATCTGCAAATTGAAATTTCGGAGGAACAATGGGAATTGGCTTGTACAGAAGCTCAAACCAAATCAATAAATGCACGCCTTAAATTGATACATTTCAAATGGTTAATGCGGATGTATGTTACACCGGAGGAGTTAAATAGATATAACAAAAATATACCAGATACATGCACAAAATGCATGGAAAGTAAAGGAACCCTATTTCATTGTTTATGGGAATGTAGATTAATAAGAATGTTTTGGGAAGAGGTGAGGGTAACAATTGAAAAAATAATCTCAAAACAAATCATACTGAATCCTAAACTGTTTTTGTTGGGTCTGTACCCAGAAAAGCATAATTTTAATAAAAGTGAAAGAACATTCATAGACCTCAGTTTGCTTAATGCCAAAAAATGTATTGCACTATTATGGAAAAAGACTCATAGACCAGATGTGACTCAGTGGTTAAGACAGATGTTAACAAACCTTCCATTAGAAAGAATAACATATATACTGAAATCAAAGGAAATTGTGTTTGAGAATATATGGAGACCTTTTATTGATTATGTAAAAAATTTAAACATAACTCTTGAAGAAGAAGGTGAATGATGTGTGTGGACCTTGTAAATTCCAAACTGGTGAACATAATATGTATACTTATGTATTGGATTGTCTAGACTAAACAGAGGAGCATTGTTGAAGACTTGATTTTGTTGGTGGTTGTTGGTGTTTTTAGTGCTTTTTTTTTTTTTTTGTAGTACTTTAGTGTTAGTGTTTGATTGTTTGTATCATGTTTGTTAAAAAAAAAAAAAAGGTTCAATAAAGATATTGTGGAAAAAAAAAAGTACTTAAGGCTCCACCAATCAGGACATAAGACAAAGAGATAAGAGAGAAGGGTCATATTAAAAAAGTTAAAAGCTAAGTCAAAGAGATTAAAGACTCAAAAGTCTGAAGTCTAAAACCCAATAAAAGATTTAAAACTCAAATTAAAAAAACCTACAAAAATAAACAAATATACAATAAAAATTAATAAATAGGTAACTAAATTATGTGCAATATATTGCTACATCTTGTTCAACTCTCTGACAGCAGCAGGAACAAAGCTGTTTTTGTAGCACTGGGTTTTACATTTTGGGACAACAAACCTCCGTCTGGAGGGGAGAAGCTGAAAGTGGCAGTGCAAAGGGTGGGAGTCATTTAAAATGGAGGAAGCAATCCTCTGTACTTGTCTGGTGTACAGGGATGTCGGCTCAGCTGTGACTCACCAAGCAAACAACTGGACCATCTAACTACCTGGTCTAAGGATTTCCTCTGTTTCAGTTTTATCTGGCCAAACCATGACACTAAAGAAAAGGATAAAACAGATTCAATAAACGCCCAATAAAACATTGTCAATATGGTTTGGTCAATTTGGGAAGTGTGCGAGTTTCTTTAAACAATGCAAATGTTGCTGACCCTTTTTGCACACCCTTTCACAGTTCTCTTCAAAGTTTAAATTACTATCAATAATCGTCCCAAGATATTTGTAAGATTGCACACATTCAATGGTCTGGCCTTTTAGTACAGTGACTTCATGCCTGGGAGTTTTCCTCCTAAAGTCAGTAATCATGTCTTTAGTTTTTGTCGTATTCAGCTGCAGGTAGGAATCCTCACACCAGTGAACAAAATCAACTATTGGGCCATGGCCACTCTCACCATCCTGAAGGAGACTGACAATAACTGAATCATCAGCATACTTTATAATGCGTCTGTTGTCATGTCTGCTCTGACACATGTTTGTGTACAGGATGAAGAGTAGTGGTGACAACACACACCCCTGAGGAGAGCCAATAGAAGAACACTTTTGGTCAGACAATGTACCATTGACCCTTACTCTCTGTGTCCTGTTGGTTAAAAAACCCAGAATCCAACCCACCAGATTATTACTCAAATCAAATTGTTGCAGGAGCCTTTCAACTAAAATATGAGGTTGGATTGTATTGAAAGCAGAAGAAAAGTCCACAAATAAAAGCCTGGCGTGTGTCCCATTGAAATCCAGATGTTTAAAAAGCATGTTAAACAGAGAGACAGTGGCACCCTCCACTCCTCTGTGAGGCCTATAGGCAAACTGCAGAGGATCCAATGCATGCTCAGTCTGCTTTAGGACCTCAAATCTGACCAGTTTTTCAAAAATTTTCATTAAAATTGAAGTCAAGCCAACTGGTCTAAAATCATTTACCGTTTTAGGACAGCTGGATTTTGGAACAGGGACAATCACAGCATCTTTCCAGACCTTAGGCACATGTTGTGTCTGTAAGGACTTATTGAAAATGTAGTGAAACACAGGACTCAGTTCATGTGCACAGGACTTTATCAAGTGTCCACATATATTATCAGGGCCCTGGCTTTTGTTCACTTTTACACCACAGAATGCCCTTTTAACATCCTGCACCTCAATATTAAAGTGCTGATTGTCTTTGAGTTTCTGTTTGAAATCTTGGGTTTCTGTGCTAAAATCAAAGGAATCAAAACGACCATAAAAACAATTAACAGCATTAGCCAGCTCTGTGTCTGAATTAAAACCATCTAAAAACACACGATTACTGCGCTCTGTGCTCTGAAGGCCTGCAATAGTTTTCATACTGGCCCAGGCTGAACCAAGCTTCTTTGCTGCCATCTTGCTTTCAAATTCTAATTTATAATTCTGTTTTGCTCTTAAAATTTCGGTCTGCAGCTCTTTTGTGGCAACCTGCAGCTCAGAAACATCCCCGTTTAAAGGCAAGTGCTTTCCTCTGCAAGCAGGATTTAACTGATTTAGTAACCCATGGCTTATTGTTGGGATATACAGTATTTTGACACGTTTACGTGGAACGATCATATCCCTGCAGAAAGCCATGTAAGAGCATGTCACATCCACCAAAGGGTCCAAATCATCTCCGCAGGACAGTGTGAACACCTCCCAGTCCGTACAGTTAAAACATTCCTGGAGGCAGAGCACTGAATCATCTGTCCAGACCATTATGTCCCTGGTCTTTGTCTTTTCTCTTCTGAGAGCAGTTTTATATGTGGGTAGCAAATGTACACAGTTGTGATCTGAGGATCCTAAAGGAGGAAGGGGAAGTGATTTAAAGGCCGCCTCTATAGATCCATAGCGTAGGTCCAATGTCTTTTCTCGCCTGGTTGGGCAGGAGACGGACTGATAAAAGTTTTTAAGTGTCTTCTTTAGAGACACATGGTTAAAATCCCCAAGGATAAAATTTGGAGCCTCTGGGGAAATCGACTGCAACTGCTGTATCACATCAAAGACGGTGCTGGAGGCGGAGACAGCATCTGCCCTCGGGTGAATGTACACAGTCGCTATGAAAAGTTGGAGGAACTCGCGAGGCAGATAAAAGGGGCATAGCGATATGGACAGAAGCTCCACATGGCGAACAGATGCGCTCTCTGACCATGACAGATGTACAGTACTGTTTATTAATATACAAACATATGTGGCCCCCCCCGACGTTTCCCCGTTACCTCTTCCTGCCGATCCAAGCGAAGTGGCACTCCAAAACCGTCAATACAAAGGTCAGGGTCCCGGTCACGATCCGTAAGCCACGTCTCTGTGTAAGCCATGACACAGCAGTTCTTGAAATCCTTCTGATATCGTACATTTCCTTGAATTTCATCCACTTTGTTTCTCAGGGATTGTACGTTCCCCATAATAATGGAAGGAAGAAGAATGTGGTTAAGCTGATGCCTCCTAAGGTATAATCTTACGTCTCCACGCTTTCCGCGTTTCCTTCTCTTGTTCCTCTTTTCATCGCTGTGTCCATGAAAGTCTCTTAAAATAAAGTCTGGCAGTTGCGGCCCAGACTCAAACACAGATGCTGGATTATCCATGTTTAGTTGCAGTAATATGTCTCTGGAGTACTGCATTCTCACCGGCGTGACCGCGCTGACATCCCAGACAAAGAGCCGGCAAGAAAGAAGCCACAGTGCGAAAACAAAAAGAAAATCCATACTGATGGAACCAATGAGCTCTTTGTTATATAGTCCACAAACATTCAAGGACAAAAACGGCACAGAGAATTATGTTAAAACACATTAAAGTGCATAAAAACAGAGACTAAGATGCCAAACTTTTTCACCCACTGCTAGTCACTGCATGCGCATGCGCCCTCAGGCTGGCGATTATGCTCGCCTTAGTTTGGCTATTTTTTGCTGCCTGTTCCCTTATGTTTGCCCCAGGTTAGTCCGTGATTACGCTCACCTTAGCTGTAACTATTTTTTGCCGACCTGCAATTTTTTTTCATTAACATTGTGTATGTCTTTATGTTGTCCAATAAATGTGCAAGCTCACAGCTGGTGTTTGGTGTCTTTCTCTCTCTGTCCCGAAGGGGTGATTCATGACAGCCATTCTGCATGTACTTTCTTTTGGCATGTATATAGGCCCTTTTCCACTAGCCTCACTTGGCCCTACACCGCACCACTCAGCCCGCTTTAGGCGCTTTTCTACTAGCCCCAGCACCGGTTAGCAGGTACTTTTTTCGTACCTGATCCAGGGCAGGGTCTAACCGGGCTGAGTAGGGCTGTGATATGACTTTAAGAGACTGGTCGCCGCTGATTGGTCAGGTTGTAACGTCATGAAAGCGACTTTTTCTGCTGAATTTACTCCACGACCGCCATTTGTAATTGTTCAGCAGTGAACACAGTGCGCCCCTTTAATACAGTATATTATATTAATATACTGTATAATATACTTTTATAATAATATACTCCTAATATTATATATTAGGAGGTGCGCAATTTTCTTTCTATATTAGGCAACGATCGCATCCAGCGCGAGTTGGACGGATCTACTCGAAATGCAGGTGTCCGAGCAGATGGCTTCTCAAGGGCACATCCGTACTGCCAAACAGTGTCGGGAGAAGCTGAAAAAGCTGAAAAGCGATTACCAAGCAGTGAAGGGCCACATTGCTCGAAGTTCAGCGGATGGAAGGAGTGGAAGTGGTTCGCTGAGAGACATTGGGCTCCACACGGTCACAGTCACGGTCACGGCCCTTGGAAACCGTGGATGGTGAGTGTTTATTTGATATTGCGCATCTGTTCGCCACTTGATCCTTTCTGTGCCAAGCTCACTGTTTTTAAGAAATAGGAAGGTTGTTAGATTGTGGGTAATGGTTGTTACTGAGGCTTGCGTATTGTTTTGCAGCCAACTGCAGATTCACGCTTGCTTTGTGTTAAGTATTAGCGCGAACAAAACGCTGAATTACGCTTATTGTATTCCGGTTAAAAACTTTAGAGTGTTGTGTACATGTTGCACTTTGGTGTTAAGTTTTAAATTGCATGCATTTTCTTTCTAGAATCGCAGTTCATATCACAGGGGTCCACCTCAGTGGACAGACACAGCGGACTCTCCTGGCGCTGCGTCTGCGTGTGCGTCTGGCTGAGCGCCAGCTGAATCGACTCCCATGTCAGCCACATCACCAGCTCCATCTGGATCACGTTCAAGTGCCGGTAAGGCACAATAACCACAATTTTTTTTTTTTTTGGTTGAAACAGGTCCAGCAGCGGAAACCAGGGTCGAAAATCCATCCATCCATCCAGCCATCCATCTTCTACCGCTTAATCCTTTACAGGTCGCGGGGGGGCTGGAGCCTAACAAGTTATGTACCAAATTGATTAATGCAATTTCCTGTAGCTGCATATTAATTAATTGAAAATGTCTTTTTAAATGTACAAAAAGGTTATTCTTTGGTCTTCACTTATCGGTGTTCCACAACCATTTTTAGGTGTGGTGATTGGTGCTGTTGTAACTCCTGTTTTAGACAAAGTGCACGAACTGCCGTTGAAATCAACATGCTTCATTGAAATGCTTCGCGTCAGCTGACTGTATTAACCCATTCAGATTTCTGCGGCCACCCTACAAGCAGCTAGTTTAAACATTACCCATCCATCCATCCATATTCTTAATCTTAATCCTTTTTAGTTTTGCAGGGGGGCTGCAGCCGAAGACAGCACCCTGCGTGTTGCAAAATCTGCTCTACTGAGGGGCAGCAACATGACAGTTCAGCTTATATACAGCAATGAAGCATAATATAATAGTGACATTCCACCACAGACTTTCACCTGTGTAATTCCATAATATATGTAGTGATCCAGCTTTAACGACCATGCCTTTCTGTCTTTCCATCTAGGCAAGACGAAAACAGACAACTCCCATCGCTGACGTTACATTAGCGATGGTCAACATCCATGACAAAGAGATGCAGCTCTTGGAACGGCAACATGACCAGCGGCAAGAATCAGGAGTACATGCAGCATTTGCGACAGGTGGCTGCAGATGTGCGGGCAGATGCGCGTGAAGCCCTGGAGCAGGACGCTGCGTTACGAAGGGAAGAGCTCCCAGAGATGTCATCGCCCAGTCTGTTTTTTTGTTTGTAAATTTTGCTTCTGGAATAAAATTGTATTGTTTGCATCAAAAGTCTGGTTTATCTGTTATGACACCATATGAGAAAAGCCAATAATTACATACACATTCCATTCTCTGTTCACTCCACATGCTGCTGTTCATCAGGTCAGGTGTATAGCCTTCTAATGGTAATTTAATTTTTAACAACACAACGAAACGTAATGTCTTGGTAGGTTTTTTTTTTTAAAATTTTAAACAAATTTGCAATGCCGAATCCATTTCTCTTGAATGGGTACATTTTTTAGGTTATAAGCAGTTGTACAGGTGTGCTTGAACTTGTAGACACTGCTAAAGGTAAGTACGTGTAAGTTGAATGTTGCATCACCTGTCAAAATTTAATAAATTAAGAAGGAATCTAGCAAAAATTTGGCACTAATAACAGTAGACAAATCGGACAAGGATACACAACTGTGTTTTTGTTGCACACAACTGTTGTTACCAACAAGTGCAAAATTTATATTCCCTTTTCCCAAAAATTAAAAATCAATTTGTAAGTAAAAGTGGGAGACCTTTACATGGGAAAATATGACATGTATCAGCACATGATTTATAGTTCAATTTGCATTTCCACCTAAGCAAAAGTGGCTTGTCGAGCTGGATTTTTGTGAAGATGGCCTGTGCGGTGTTTCTGCATGTAATTACATACCTGTCAAGTGATACAGTTTCGCCGTATTTTAATACAGGGAAAATGCAATTTTAGCAAATACAGGCCTATTGCCATTTCTGTACGCCAAAGAGAAAAATATACGGGAAAAAAAATTGAGAGTGTGGGGAGGAACACGTCGTGTGTGACCCCCACAGCGTATGGGGCTGTCAGAGCGCTCAGCGTGAGCAATTATCACAACAGAAGTGTGGACTCATCATTAGGCTGATGGCTTCACACCTTCTTAACAGATAAGCGTTATGAACAAGAGGACAGGTAGCTGGACCATGCACAACATTTTATTTACAAAAAACATTTTTGAAATATGTATGCACATAAATGTGGACAAAATAGACAAGTATTGCATCACAGCATCTCGTGTTATATTGTAACGTGCAGCTCGACATGGCGACGTCCCACCGGGAGGTTTGAACTCACGCCTCCCGCTCCAGAGTCCCGCACTCTACCTGTGTCACCAATAGGGTCAACCCACTTGTCAAGCCAAGTAGGGTGCTTATATTGAGTTCGCTACAATATCACCACCCTGCTCCTCTGCTCTCTGTGCCGCTGCCACCACTGGTTCATCTACTGCATCATCCAATGTAGTGTCAAACGTCTCTCCATGACTCTCACACAGATTGTGCAGAGCACAACAAGTCAGCACCATAGATTTAACCAGTTTCATGTCACAGTCATTCCTCTCTCCTTCCTTCTCTCCTCGTCATCAGCCATTTTGTTTGTTGTGGAGGATTCGGTCGCGTGTTTCACGTCACGAGGGTGTGGCGCCGCCTGCTGTTCAATAAATCCCACCCACAGCAGGTGTGCCAGCAGGTGCGCCAGCAGTAGTTGAAAAGCAACTGAGGCTGAACCAAACCGAAGTGAGTAGAGCCGGGTTTTCAATCGGGGCTGAGCGGGGCTAGTGGAAAAGCGCCTTAATAGAATGAAGAAAGAGAAGAGGGCTCTGAGGCCACGCCTGATTCCTGTTTATCAGATTGTGATTGCTTAACACTTTTTGTAGTTTAACACTTTTAACATATTTGTTCATAAGAATGCAAACAAAATATGTGTAGAGCATAATGGGAGATTACCTACAAAATTATTATTTTGGCACTCTAACTTTTCATGACCCTTTCATTACCCTTGGGGCCATCTAGTATCCGACCCTTGAGAGGGGGCTACTGTTAAGGTTTGTATGTTCATTTGTGATCCTTCTGTTATTCTCAGGGCATGAGTTTAGCCATGAAGACAGTGGCTGGCTTCAGCTATGATGTATATAGGCTTTTATAGTAGCGTTAGTTTTACTTTCCATAGGTAATCCCTTTGTGTGTCATGCATGTGTTTCTGTCGTTTGGATGTCTACTGTCATGCTGCTGTTGCACTGTAATTTCCCAGTCTGGGATCAATAAAGTACATATATCTATCTTACCAAGCTGACACGTATGACAGGTTCATGATATGATCAACATTTACATCTATGAATGTAACAGCACATACTAATTGTGCAGCAGTCATGTTTTACATATTTTTTTTTAAATTACCAGCTTTCACGTGCAGCTGCTCAGTCTTATAATTTGGTGAACGGCGAAAAAAAGTTAGTTATTTATTATTACAGTTTAAGATAATAATGTAAAACTTTATTGATCACAATGGTGGAAATTGAGGTTAAAAAAATAGTTTAAGTTCTAATAGTAGAATAAGCAGGTCTTAATTTATTTTCTTACTAACTAATGTAAGGACTTCCTCCATCATGAGGCGAATAAGCAAAGATGGGTGTCTGGACAATGCCATCATGATGCAGCAGAGAAGAGCTCCACCAAACCATGACTGGAGAGAGGTTCAACAGCTTCTGAAGCCCTCACTGACATGATGGACAAGTGGGAGTTAAGAACAGAACATCAATATCTGATCTTTAGGTGAGATGAGATGAGAGATACTTTATTTCGAACAAAAAAGCAAAAAACAAAACAAATGACAAGTGTAATAAAAGTGACCGTGTACAGTGCTCGGAAGGAAGAAGGAAGAAGTTAACACTTATTTATTCCAACTCCTCTTTTCTCTAAATACAACTCATGTGAAATATATACATATTACCTCAATTAAAAAACCCAAGCAGACAATTAACTATATTTTATACATATCAACATTGACACCCCATCCATGCCTACATACATACAGTCCATACATCTATACCCAGCCCCAAACAACACAGAGATACACAGTACCGTCCCACCTACCATACCATAGTGTCCCAGAGTGAGTTTAGTGCATCTTACATATTAATACTACACCTCTAACATATATCCTTTTAGCAAATAATGTTTATACCTCTTTTTGAATTGATTTCTGTTTGTACATAGTTTCAGTTCCAGCTCCAGATTGTTCCACAAATCCACCCCACAGACAGATATGCACATACTTTTTTGTTGTTCGTACCTTAGGTTTTGTAAAGTTTAGGTCTCCTCTCAAATTATAATCATTGTCTCTTTTTTTGAATACTTTTAGATATTAGTTGTCAGAAATAAAATTTAGTTGGTTACATAGAGTTTAGACTGCTGCCCCCACCCCTCGAAACTAACCACCAGATTAACAGTAGAAGATGAATGGCGCTAGTTAGCATCATAGCTAGCACTGGTTACCTTACCTGTCAGAAGAAAAGTGGTGACCGCTGCGTGACTTTTCAGCCCTTTGAGGCTCTTCAGCAGACATCAGCCATCAAAAGAAGAACCAATGTATATCCTGCTCGTTTGTTTTGTCGTGTCATACTTGAGAACGATTGGGAAACTGAAGTCTGCCTTCAGACTCAGGTATTTAGCCAAATAATTCACTACCTGGCAACCCAACAACCCCAAAACGAGATGATGGTATGGTGTAGGAGAACCACAAGTTTGGTTGGCATCGGCCTGGTGACACTGCCGCTTGGTGACGTCATCACGTCAAGCACATAAAAGGTAAGAGACGGCCATTTTAGCTCTCTCTTTACAGCCCTCTTCGGTTCCGCCTCCCAATCAACACACTGCTGTATCACCATAATAGTGTTTTATGTAATAAAGTTAATGTTCCCAGCAAACGCCACTCTCTGTCGGTCCTTCCAGTTTTCCAGACATACGTATTTGGTGATGAAAGTAAACCATGGAAGCATGTTTGAGGCCACTACAGCCGTTTCTGGAGACCCCAGGTGAGCTGCCCATACTATGCTCATGGTGGTTCAATGCTTTCACCACCTATATATCGGCGTTGGACCTGAGCCGGCTAGACAAGGTATGGATGCGACCTCTACTGGTTCACAATCTGGGCATAGATGGCCAATGTATTTTCTACACGTTAGGACCGACAAACATTTACTGAGTCAGTCGAGCTGGTAGCTAGCTACTTCACTACACCCGACAACGTGTTGGTACAGAGACAACACAGCAATTCATCTCACATCTTTGCCACCTACCTAGCATGTGCAGATTCAGTTTGTTGGAGGATGAAATGGTGCGGGACCAGTTGGCCAAGGACACTAGCAACCCGTGGCTGCGGGTGAGATACTAACGGTGCTAAACGACATGATGCTAGCCAAGACCACCAAGCTAGCATTCCAACTAGAGTCCACCAACAGGTTAGCATCAGAGCTAGGTGTGCAGCAGCAACAACAGCAGCCAAGCCACATACCAGTAGCACACGTGGTAACCACAGAAGGGTCCGGTGATACAGCAAAAGAGGCCAAAGTAAACACTGTGGATCAGAAGAACGCTACGAGGCACTTCTCATGTGGCAACTGCAGCTCCCCGGCGCACCGAGAGAGAACACGTTCCCGCACGGCAAGGGGGCAACGATGTAAGTGATGTGGAAAATTCAACCACAAGGTTTGCCGGTCAGCACCACTGCCGAGCCCGCTGGTCAGTTCAAGTCACTCACCTGTGACTATCCACACGCTGAGTTCCGGAGGTGAGGCGTAAGCATTTTTTTCATGGTAGGGCTAGACGACGTCAGCTTACCACTCCTGCTTGACACCGTTGCAGTGAGATCGATGTTGAACTGGGTCACTGTGAAGAAGTTCTTCCCCAACCATCCGATCAGGAAAAACCCAGCGGAGGTATGGTGGCTACCGTGTCAGCAATGTAGGGACTGTGGCGTAACATTATGTAGCTCACATATTCCTTGGCAGAGACCCAGACATGAGGGAACTTTGAGCTTACAGTGTATATTGACATCACGCCCCAGATGGACATTGAGTCTGGACCCCCTGCGGACTAGAGGAGAAGTGAGAAGATCTGAGAGTGAACCTGAAGAGACTGCCTGACTCCTAGGGTCAGACAGAGAAGCCGAGAGGACAATGGGGGGATTAGTTATGAATGGAATTCTGTGTTTGATGTGAATGTGATTTGTGTCTGTTGTAACAGTATAAAGGTATGTGGTTTATCTCAGCTCACTCTCTTCATTCCCTGACTGAGAGAGGAGCTGTAGGACTTGAGATGGAATAAACCTATACTGAAAAATCATTCAGTCTCTTCATTTCGAGTTTCCTACATTGGTGACCCACACGTGAGAAATATGGAAAGGCTTGGAGGTCGTCTCTCCGACTCCGACTCCGAACCTGATTCACCGGAGACCGCCCACACCGGCGTAAACTCCATTAGACTCCCCGAGTTCTGGCAAGAGGACCCGCACTCGTGGTTCCAGCACGTGGAATCACGGTTCGTGCTTAACGGGGTATTAGAGGATGACATTAAGTTCCACAATGTCATCGCAAGACTCGACAGCCGCACAGCCCGGTGTGTGCGGAGCCTGGTGCAGCAGCCGCCCGCTGCTGGCAAATATGACGCCCTGAAAGCCGCCCTCATTCGGAGCTTTGTGCCATCGGCCGAGGTGAGGGCCAGAACACTCCTGGACCTGCGCGACAAAGGAGGACGTAGGCCGACCGTCCTCATGGAGGACATGCTGCAAATGATCGGGGCAGACAACAATGCATTTTTATTCAAGCACATCTTTTTGAGGACCCTTCCAGCGCACATGAGAGGCTCCCTGTCCAGCATGAGGTGTTTGGACCGGCAGGACTTCCGCGCGCTGGCTTTGGAAGCGGAGCGGCTCCTGGACGCATGCGGCGAGCAGGAGATGGCAGCGGCAGCAGCTGACCTCGGCGCAGCGGCCCGGGGCGACAGAGAGCCGGTGGCAGCAGAGCCGACCCCAGCGACAACAGCGGCAGCGCGGTCCCGGAGCAGAGGAGAGGACGAGATGTGCTTCTACCATCGACGATTCGCCCACAAGGCTCACAGATGCGTCCCGCCATGCAACTTCAGGAAGCAGGGAAACGCAAGAGCCGGAGGTCGTTAGCAGCTTCGACCCTTGGCGAACGGAACAAGCTGCTCTACCTGACGGACGCGAGCTCCGGACGGAAATTCCTCGTTGACACCGGAGCACAGAGGAGCTTCATCACCGCAACCTACGCGGACCGGGCAGCCGGTCCCCACGGAGATGGAGCAACAGCCGCAAACGGCTCGTCGATCAAGACGTTTGGCGAAAGGACTCTGCGCCTGTCCTTGCACGGCCGCAGCTATGAATGGACCTTCATAGTAGCGGCGGTGAGTTTCAACATGTTGGGCACCGACTTTTTGTGTTCACATGGCTTGTTGGTGGATCTGGCTAATAGACGCTTGGTTAATGCACTCTCTTTTTGTTCTATTCCCTGTGCAGCGCGAGTGTCCCCGCCGTCAGTACAGGCCAACGCCGCCGCAGCAGGAGGTAAGTTCCACACTCTCCTAAACCAGTTCCCAGCACTCACAGTTCCCACGTTTTCAGCTAAGGTGGCGAAGCATGGGGTGGAGCACTTTATAACCACAAGTGGCCCACCAGTTTTTGCTAAGGCTCGGCGCTTGGATGCAGCTAAGCTCTCCATTGCGCGTGAGGAGTTCGCCAACCTGGAAAGGTTGGGCATAATTCGCCGCTCAAAGTCCGCTTGGGCTTCCCCCCTTCACATGGTCCCTAAGGCGGATGGCTCGTGGAGACCGTGCGGCGATTATCGCAGGTTAAACAATGCCACAGCGCAGAACCGCTACCCAATTCCGCATATCCAAGATTTTTCGGTGCATTTGGCCAAGGCACGAATTTTTTCTAAAATAGACCTGGTCCGCGGTTATCACCAGGTCCTGGTCCGATCAGAGGACATTCCCAAGTCAGCGGTAATAACCCCTTTCGGGCTTTTTGAATTTTTACGCATGCCTTTTGGCCTTAAAGGCGCTGCGCAAACCTTCCAACGCATGATGGATGCCGTTTTGCGCGACCTCTCTTGTGTTTTTGTCTACTTAGACGATATTTTGGTCACCAGCGCCTCTGAGGAAGAACACGAAAGTCACCTCAGAACTGTTTTTCAGAGGTTGGGAGCGCACGGGTTGATAATCAACCCAGCCAAGTGCCATTTTGGCGCAGCACAGATCGATTTTTTTAGGGCACCGCGTCTCCCCAGAGGGTGCGGTTCCGCTGCCCTCCAAAGTACGCACAAACGGTCAAAGCGTTGCAAGAATTCTTAGGTATGGTAAATTTTTACAACCGTTTCATATCTCACGCAGCGCAGCTCATGCAACCGTTGTACGTTGCGCTAAAAAAACAGAAGCCCTCCAATGCGATTGAGTGGTCCCCGGAGCGGGAGCGCGCATTTACTGAGGTTAAGAAAGCACTAGCGAATGCAGCACTGCTGGCTCACCCAGACCCAGCAGCCCAAATAGCGCTAACCACAGACGCGTCAGATGTGGCCATAGGAGCCGTGGTAGAACAGCAAGTCGCCGGGGCTTGGCAGCCACTCGCTTTTTTTAGCAGGTCCCTACGCGATGCTGAGCGAAAATATAGCGCGTTTGACAGGGAACTACTAGCGCTCCACCTGGCCATTCGCCATTTTCAGTTCTGGTTGGAAGGGCGGCGTTTCACCGCTTTTGTCGACCACAAACCGTTAACTTTTGCAATGTCCAAAGTCTCTGAACCATGGTCAGGCCGACAGCAGAGGCAGCTGGCCGCAATTTCAGAATTCACCACCGATATACAGTACGTAGCCGGTAAATTTAATGTGGTGGCGGACTGCCTCTCGCGAGCGGTAACAGCACCTGTCCTCGCGGATGGGGGCGGTAGCACCGCAGATGCGGAGCGCGGTAACAGCGCGGACGCGCACGCGGCTCCGGTGCACGTAGGGATAGATTACGCGGCCATGGCAGCAGAGCAGGGTGAGGACACAGACGTGCACGCGCTCCTGTCTGGACCAACAGGGTTAAGGCTGGAGAACGTAAGTTTACAAACCGGTTCACCCCCGCTTATTTGCGATGTATCCACCGGGCGACCTCGCCCAGTGGTGCCGGCCACGTGGCGCTGTCGTGTTTTTGACGCGGTGCACTCCCTGGCACACCCGGGAGTACGCGCTTCGGTGAAAATGGTAGCAGAGAAGTTTGTTAGGCCGAGCCTGCGCAAGCACGTGAAGGAGTGGGCGCGAGCCTGCATGTCCTGCCAGCGGGCCAAAGTTCACAGACACACAAAAGCCCCTTTAGAACCTTTCCACATCCCGGCTAAGAGGTTTGATCATGTGCACGTTGATCTAGTGGGACCCCTGCCGCCCTCGCAGGGGTTCACACATCTCCTGACAATGGTGGACCGGACCACGCGTTGGCCGGAAGTGGTCCCATTGCAGTCTACCACAGCGGCAGAGGTAACTCGCGTTTTTTTAACAGCCTGGGTAGTGCGGTTCGGAGTCCCGTCGGACATTACGTCCGATAGGGGTCCGCAGTTCGTTTCAGAGCTATGGTCAGCCATGGCCAGCGGCTTAGGAGCAACAGCTCATCGCACCACCGCTTATCACCCACAGGCCAACGGTTTATGCGAGCGTTTTCACAGGTCGTTGAAGGCAGCCCTCAGAGCGTCGCTCACGGATACAAATTGGGTAAACAAACTACCATGGGTTTTATTGGGGTTGCGTTCGGCACCCAAGGAGGATTTAGATGCCTCACCTGCTGAATTAGTGTTTACTCAACCTCTCAGGCTGCCAGGAGAGTTCCTGCCAGCCCATGCAGCACCCGAGCGCCCCCCGGTGTGGGGACCTCTAAAGGGCACGGGGGCAGAAATGCTCCCGGGCCCCGCTCATCACACGTTTCCGCGGGTTTTTGTTCCCAAGGCTTTGCAAAACGCAGAGTTTGTTTTTGTCAGGCACAACGCCCAGCGTCACAGTCTCCGCCCACCTTACGATGGTCCGTTCCGAGTGCTGGAAACCAGGGAGAAATATTTTGTACTGGACTTGGGGGGCAGGAAAGAGACAATCAGTGTTGACAGATTAAAGCCTGCTTTTGTGTTACGTGACGAACCTGTACGGCCGGCGGGGGCGCCTCGACGCGGCAGGCCTCCCAAGGGACAGCCCCTAGTTCCCCAGCAGGGGGCAAGTAATCCTTCTCCCCCTCATTCCACAGGCGCACCGCAGGACGGCACAACACAGGCTGCGAAGCCTGCATTCAGCAGATTCGGGAGAAGATTGAAGCCTAAGCAACGGGCAGAGTGATGTGTATTTTGATCAACCCGTGTAAATTGTGCTGTAGATCCTGCAAAGGGGGGGGGGCTGTAAGGGTGTAATGTGTATGACTGCCCATTATGGACATGAGGGCGGTGTGTGTGTGGCCTTTCTTGACATAGTGTGTATGACTGTCCATTATTGACTTAAGGTTGGTGTATGTCCGTTCTTGGGCGTTTCAGGGGGAGTGATGTGGCGTAACATTATGTAGCTCACATATTCCTTGGCAGAGACCCAGACATGAGGGAACTTTGAGCTTACAGTGTATATTGACATCACGCCCCAGATGGACATTGAGTCTGGACCCCCTGCGGACTAGAGGAGAAGTGAGAAGATCTGAGAGTGAACCTGAAGAGACTGCCTGACTCCTAGGGTCAGACAGAGAAGCTGAGAGGACAATGGGGGGATTAGTTATAAATGGAATTCTGTGTTTGATGTGAATGTGATTTGTGTCTGTTGTAACAGTATAAAGGTATGTGGTTTATCTCAGCTCACTCTCTTCATTCCCTGACTGAGAGAGGAGCTGTAGGACTTGAGATGGAATAAACCTATACTGAAAAATCATTCAGTCTCTTCATTTCGAGTTTCCTACAGGACCATCACACTAACGGTCTGCTATGTGTCAAGAGTCATTACTGATTTTGTTTTCCAAGTGGCTATGCTTGGAGACAACATACTAGGATGTGACCTGTTTTATCAACTGGGCTTCTCCATCCGCGACAGTAATGGACTGTGTTTAACCGACGATGAGTGGGACGCAACACACCTAGATGATGATGACGAGAGTACAGCTGTCCTGTGCTCGCAGGAAGAGCACTGCCCAGAGAAGGGGCAGCGACTGGACTCCCCTCACATCCTCGCCCAGTATAAACCTCAGGGAGCTGCTGCAGAGCTGCAGGGGAGGGAGCCCGCGTCTATCGGGGCCTATAAGTAGCAGCAGGCAGGAGGGGCAGGTCTCATCCCCATCACCTCTGCCTGGCGGTTGTAGTGTGGTGTGTGAGATATTTAATAAATGCAAGTTCAGTCATGCACCTGGCCTCGTCATTTCAAGTCTACTTTCAGACGCAACATTTAGCAACGAGGATAAAAAAGGTATGGAAGCGTGTGGGTCTCCAATTCGGCCTTTTCTGGTGCTCCCAGGCGAGCCACCTGTCCCTTGGCTGAGATGGTACACCACCTTCCAGACATATATGGTGGCACTGAATCTGGGCAAAATGGACATGTTGAGGGCACATGCACTGCTTTTGCACAACTTGGAAATTGAGGGCCAGCAAATTTTGAGCACGCTTGGCAGTTCGGACAGCTTTGAGGACGTGGTCGAGCTGATGGTGCGCCAATTTCGGGCCCCAGACAATGTCATCATCCGGAGAATCAAGTTTTGGCAGCACCGCCAACAGGTGGGCAAGCCTATTCAGCGGTTCGTAGCCGACTTGAGGCTACTGGCTACTGAGTGTCGGTTTGGACCGTTAGAGGAGATGGTTTGCGACCAGCTGGCGGAGCATACCAACAGCACTGCAATAAGGACGAAGCTGCTCACTTTGCCGGGTGACAATGCTAACCAGGGCCATCGAGTTAGCTCTTCAGCTGGAGGTAGCGGATAGGCTGATGCTTTAGCTGAGTGAGCGTTTGCCATGTCAACAGCTGGAGTTTTCCGTTGCCACACAAGTAACGGACCAGACAGCGATGGGAGCATGAAAGAGCACTGTGAGATTGAGGTCTGCCCCGGGGAAACCCATGTGTTTGAGTTGCGGGTCCATGAAGCACCGCTTCAAGGCCAGGGACTGTCCGGTGAGAGGGAACCGCTGTAGCATGTGTGGCCGCTTGAACCACTATGCCAGGGTGTGCCGTATGTCCGAGCAGGGGACCCCACTCCCCCCGCCCTGACAGTTGTCCACACAGTGTCCCCGAACACCAACGGATACATGTTTTGCACGGTGGAGCTGGATGGTGTGGAGGCACCGTTGCTGATCAACACGGGGGCAGAGGGCTCCCTGCTGAATTGGGCTACAGAGAGAAAATTCCTCCCACACTACAGGATTGAAGGTGACCCAACACCACTCTATGGCTATGGAGGTGGACAGCTGTGCATGATGGGAACGCTGAGACTGACGGCCCGGTACAAGTCGGCGGAGATGTCCAACCTTGAGTTTACCGTGATGGCTTGTTGCGACAACATCATGGGCTGTGACCTTTTTTATGGTCTTGGTTTTGCCATCAAGAGCGGCGCTGGGGAAGAGTGGTCGGGGTGTGGACTGTGGGACCAGCCAGTTCCGAGAGTGGAGGACAATGTGGTGTGGGATGAAGGATTGGCATGCACCCCGGAAGGCGAGCAGGACCAGCCTTGCTCAGAGTTGTTGCAGGAGGGTCTCAGTGCCGGAGCTCAAGTCGCCCTGGACAAGAGTACTGGGCATCACGGCAAGGCGCCTGCAACGACTGGCGACGCAGAGGAGCTGGCTACAGTTGTTCCCGGAGCTTGGCTAAAGTGTGCCTGTGAACATGGGGCTACAATAGTGACAGCTGCAGCAGAGTTAAAAGAGGTTGGGGCCAGACCGTCAGGCATGGAGGGATGGCGTGCCAGCCAGAAACACTGTAAGCCGAGCAGAACCCCTCTGGGAGTCGCGGACCTGGTTCGGGCTCGGGAGGAGGGACAACCACGGCAAGTACGAGCCAAGCGACAGTCTGAGGAGTGCCAGGGGTAACTGTACATCATGGCCAAGCGAGGTGATGCCTATCTTCAGCGGTTGGACGGTTCATGGAGGCACCCAAATGAGCTGCAGTGTGCCCAGGAGGAGACCTCGAGTGGCAGGCCTAGACGAGAAGGACGCCTGACGGTGAAGAAGAGGAGACGCACCTGTGTCGACGCAACCTGCTGCGGTCTGGGAGGCAGGCCACCTCCAGGGGCAGACTTATGATGAGACAATCCGGTGGGGGGGGGGGAGCCGCAGGCTAGTTTCCTCCCGTTTCCTAGCCATGTGTACTGTGTGTTGAATCATATGTTCGAGTGGAGGAAGTTATGGTAGTTTTCTGCTCTGATGATGGCTTTGAAACTGTTCTGGGTTTATTTGTGTGCATGTGTGTAAGACTTACAGAAAGTGTCAGTATTTTGTTGTACATATATATTGTATGTAGTTCTGGGGATTGTTTTATGTTTTGTATAGTTTAGGAACGCAACAATGTTTGAGTATAATGGACTATAATTTTAAAGGTGGCAGAATAATCCACATCGCCTTGTGGGGGCTGGACGGTAGTCACCCGTTCCCCCTAGCTTTTAGTTGTTTTGGTGTGAATGTGTTTGGCTAATGATAGTACATTGTTTTCCATTATTTTAGTGTGTGATTCGGGTCCTAAATTGGAGAGGGTTTCAATTGTGTGTGTGTTTTGGACTTTTCTATGGGGGGGAGGGGTGGTGTTATATAGTTCTTTATACAGTTCTTATGCTCTTATTTGTGAGGCACGGTGTGGTGGCACTCACTTCCGTTTTCCGCCACCACCCCATGCCTACAAGTAGCAGCGGGCAGGAGGGGCGGGTCTCTTCGCTATCATCCTGCCTGGCGGTCGTAGTGTGGTGTGAGATATTTAATAAATGCAAGTTCAGTCGTGCACCTGGCCTCATCATTTCGACTGTACCTTCAGACACAACAATGGCCAATATGTGTGTTATTCTGTTTTTCCGGGGGGGGGGGGGCGGTATGTGATGTAAAAGAACCACAAGTTTGGTTGGCATCGGCGTGGTGACACGGCCACTTGGTGACATCATCACGGCGCGCACATAAAAGGTAAGGGACGGCCATTTTAGCTCTCTTTATGGCTGTCTTGGGTTCAGCCTCCCAACCAACACACCATAATAGTGTTTTATGTAATAAAGTTCGTGTTCCCAGCAAACACCACTCTCTGTCAGTCCTTCCAGTTTTCCAGACATAACAGATGGCACATAACCGCTGATCTGTATAGAAAACACTAGATTGCACACTGGCTGGAAGAAATAAAGCCACCGGAAACTCTGTGGCCGCCATCTTAGGCCACCCAAAACACTCAGCGAGTCAATGCAGAATGAATGGGTTTAGTAGTAAACTGTGTCACTTTTACCTAAATAACTTCCCAAAAACTTAACAGATTTTGAACTTCTTGGTATGGAGACACAGCTTATTGTCATGATTTAAACTGACAGCTCACGTGCGCAATGTTAGCACAGGAAATAACCACTCAAGGAGGAATGCTTGACAGTTTATTAAATATAGAAAGTGAGTGCACAGCTAAAGAAACAGCCACTCGCCAGAGGAATCAATCCACCTGTGGAGAGAAGACGAGAGCTGTCAGTGGAGGAATGGAGTAAGGGGAAATGGGCGAGCCAAATTGCCACTTACTTGGGGTTCCAAGGAAGGACCGGCAGGACTCCAGCAGGGAATAGATGAACCAGTAGGGTAGGGGGGATGAGCTGGTGGTGCCTGACCAGGTGGAGATTTGTTGCTGGGAAATGTGGTGATGTGGCAGGAGAGCGCACGCAGACCTGAGGCACGCCCGCAAAATGGCAGCAACCTGAAAGGGAGAAGAGAGCTAAGTTAGACAGCGTGTCTAAACTTTGCAAAAACGACTTGCTTGCCTGAATTCAGGGCAGTATACCCAGACGAGCCAGCGTTGACTGTGTGGAGAGAGCCTCCTTAAGTATGCTGACTGATGAGCGGGCGCAGGTGTGTCTTCTGCCTCGGGTGCAGTGATGAGTTGGTGAATACCAGGCAGGACGGGAGGGGCGTGCTCTCACTGCCCATGACAGGGCCCCCTCTTCTCGGAGCGCCTCCTGGCGGTCTGGAGAGCTTCTCCGGGTGAGCACGGTGATAGGCCCGGAGCATCTACTTGTCCAGAACCCGCGAAGAAGGGGTCCAGAACCGTTCTTCTGGCCTGTAGCCCTCCAAGTCCACCAAATACTGCAGTCCCCGGCCCCGACGGTGAATGTTCAGAATGCGGCGTACCGTGTAGGTGGGGCGGTCGTCGATGATCCGAGGAGGAGGAGGCTTCCAGGGGAGGCAGAGAGGACTGACCGAGAGGGGTTTAATGTGTGCGACGTGGAAAGTGGGGTTCAACCATAGAGTAGGAGGCAGTTTCAGTTGGACCGACGCGTCATTTATCACCCGGGAGATGGGAAACGGCCCCAGGAAGCGGGGGGACAGCTTCTTGGACTTCTCCTTCAGGGGAATCTGACTCGTTGCCAGACAGACCTGCTGTCCAACAGTGTATTTAGGAGCCGGGATCCACTTCCAGTCAGCAGCGGCCCGGGTGCATTCTGTGGTGCGGGCCAGGGTGGCCCGGTAGTCCTCCAGATGTGCTGGCATCGACGAGCATGTGCCTCTACGGATGAAACCGCCACCTCCCTCTCTTCCATGAGAAGAAGAGGCGGGTTGTATCCCAGTGACGCCTCGAATGGAATGAGTCCGGTGGCCTTGGAGACAGCTGAGTTGAGGGAATACTCCACCCAGGTCAGGTGTGAGTTCCATGAAGCCGGGTTCTCGGCTGCTACACACCGCAGGGTGGCCTCCAAGGACTGATTGGCGCGCTCTGCCTGCCCGTTGCTTTAAGGATGATTCCCAGACAAAAGACTCACTGTAGTGCCCAGTGTCGGTAAAAGGTCCTCCAGACCTGGGACGTAAATTGTGGACCCCGGTCAGACACGATATCAACAGGGATGCCGTGGACCTTGAATACGTGGTCTGTCAGCAGGACCGCGATATCCAAGGCTGAGGGGAGCTTCGGGAGGGCTACCAAATGCACCGCCTTGGAGAAGCAATCCACAATAGTAAGAATAACAGTCTTCCCACGGGAGGGAGGGAGTCCGGTGACAAAGTCCACGGCGATGTGTGACCAGGGATGACCCGGGGTGGGAAGGGGATGGAGGAGCCCTGACAGGGGAGAGGAGTCTGATTTCCCCCGGACGCAGGTCTGGCAGGCCCTGACGTAGTCCCGTGTGTCCCGCCGGATGAAGTCCACCGTGCAGGCAATGCCGGGATGACAAGCGAAGCGGCTGGTATGGGCCCACCGGAGAACGTCACTGCAGAGGGCGGCCAGGATGTACAGACATTTCCCGGGGCACCCTACTGGCACAGGCTCCCGGGACTGGGCCTGGCGGACCCTCTGCTCGATATAGCTTGAATAAGATGGCGGCAGCGCGCTCGGACGCAGCGGCCCCTCTTGGCATCAGCGAGTGTGAGAGTTTTGAGTGTTGTGATCATCCCAGACGTACATTCTGTAAAACTTACAACCGTGAGACCTTATTAAACATCAAGGTACTGCACGCTGCAAGAATCACGGCGATCGGTTGTGATTTGGACATTCTACGCCAGCATGGAATTCTGGCGGAGTCCCCGCTGGAAGCTACACGTGAGAGGAGGAAGCGGAAGCAGAGGGAACGCAGGCAAAAGCGAGGAAAAAGGGCCGGGATCCATGCTAGGCTAAAGGCTAACCCCTCCAGACCAGTGGTACCGTCGCTTCTTCTCTCAAACGTCCGGGCCCTCGAAAACAAGGTGGACGAATTGCGTCTGCTGAGAGAAACCCGGAGAGAGTGGAGGGACTGCTGTGTGTTTGTTTTTACCGAGACATGGCTCCACGACAACATTCCTGACGAGGCCATTCAACTGGAAGATATAGCGATGTTCCGTGCCGACAGGGAAATGGCGAGCTCCGGTAAGAGCCGGGGGGGTGGGCTATGCATCTATGTTAACAAGAACTGGTGCGTTAATGCCACGTTAGTGTCTAAACACTGCTCTCCGTTGGCGGAGTTCCTTATTGTAAATTGTCGGCCTTATTATCTGCCGAGGGAATTCAGCAACGTGTTTGTAGTTGGTGTTTACATAGCGCCGAGTGCTCACGCTAAAGCTAATGCTAAGAAGGCACTCGGGGAACTGCATAATGCAATTAGTGAAATCCAAACTTCACACCCGGACAGTTTTGTGGTGGTTGCGGGGGATTTTAACCACACCAGCCTAAAGACTGTGCTCCCCAAGTTTAAACAATGTGTAGACTTTAAGACCAGAGGAAAGAATATGTTGGACTTAGTGTACACAAACACAGATGCATATAAGGCGATACCCCGCCCCCATCTCGGCCGTTCTGATCACATGTCCGTGATGCTGCTGCCTGCCTACAAACCTTTATTGAAGCGCAGCAGGCCAGCAGTGAAACAAATCAGGATTTGGCCAAAGAGTGCAACCCCTACACTGAAAGACTGTTTTCAGCACACAGAATGGAAGGTCTTCAAAATAGCAGCCTCCCAGGAAGACAGGACAGATGTGGAGGAGTATGCTGATGCAGTCACCAGCAACATCGCGAAGTGCACAGAGGATTTCACTACAGTGAAGACCATCACTATGCGGGGTAATCATAAGCCCTGGATGACTGCAGAGGTGCGCTCGCTGCTCACAGCCAGAGATGCAGCCTTCAGAGCGAAGGACAGGATCGCCCTCCGCTCAGCCAGGTCTGCGCTTTCAAAGGGAATTAAGGCGGCAAAGCGCACCTATGCGGAGAAAATCCAGGGACACCTCTGTGACACTAGGAACACCAAGCAGATGTGGCAGGGAGTTCGGACACTGACGGGCTTTAAGCCTAGGCAGGGGGTCGATGATGACGACGCTTCGCTTCCAGACAGGCTTAATGACTTATTTGCACGTTTTGAAGCATCAAACTCGACAATCAGAGGGAGGGCTGGCCCTCCCCCACCATCGGTCGGACCAGCTTTTACCATCAACACAGCGGACACACGGAGGACTCTAACCAGAGTCAACCCACGCAAAGCTGCAGGTCCAGACAACATTCTGGGACGTGTGCTCCGAGACTGCGCGAGCGAGTTGGTGGATGTCCTGACTGACATTTATAACATCTCCCTGAGTCAGGCCATCGTTCCCAGATGCTTCAAGACCTCTATCATTGTACCGGTGGCAAAGAAACCAGTGGTGTCCTGTTTGAATGACTATCGTCCTGTTGCCCTGACACCAATTGTGATGAAGTGTTTTGAGCGGCTTGTCAAACCACACATTACAGCCTGCCTCCCTGCATCACACGACCCGCTCCAGTTTGCATATCGTTCAAACCGCTCCACGGAGGATGCTATAGTCACCACCCTACACTCTGTCATCACCCACCTGGACCAGAAAGACACCTACGCCAGACTCCTGTACATTGATTTCAGTTCAGCATTCAACACCATTATTCCCCAGAGACTGATGGAGAAATTACTCCTTCTCGGTCTGAACACCGCCACATGTCTCTGGATCCTGGATTTCCTGACTGAGAGACCTCAGTCTGTCCGGGTTGGAAACAACATCTCCAAGTCTGTCACGCTGAGTACCGGATCCCCTCAAGGCTGTGTACTCAGTCCACTGTTGTTTACACTTCTAACACATGACTGTGTATCCAGACACGAGGGGAACCAGATTATTAAGTTTGCAGATGACACCACGGTGGTGGGACTTATCCAGAGGGATGAGGAATCAATGTACAGGGAAGAAGTGAGAGACCTGGAGGGCTGGTGCAGGGAGAACAATCTGGTGCTCAACGTGGACAAAACGAAGGAGATGATTATCGACTTCCGGCGGTCACAGCCTGAGCACGCCCCCCTCAGCATCGGCGGCCGTTTAGTGGAGAAAGTAGAGAACATCAAGTTCCTTGGAGTGCAGATCTCGCAGGACCTGACCTGGAGCAAGAATTCCTTGGAGATCAGGAAGCGGGCTCAGCAGAGACTGCACTTCTTGAGGAAACTCAAGCAGGCCTCTCTCCCCATCTGCATCCTCAGGACCTTCTACAGAGGTGTGGTGGAGAGTGTTCTGACGTACTGCATTGCTACATGGTACTCCAGCTGCAGTATGTCAGACAAAAAAGCCCTGCAGAGGATAGTCAAGGGGGCGGAGAGGGTAATTGGAGTCTCCCTCCCCTCTGTCCAAGAACTTTTTCAGAACCGTGGTAGGAGCAGGGCACTGAACATTGTCAAGGACCGTTCTCACCCTCTGCATAAACACTTTGAACTTCTTCCATCTGGTAAACGATTCCGGAGCATCAGAGGCAGAACCACCAGACTGATCAACAGCTTCCTTCCACAAGCTGTCAGGATGCTGAACAGTTGACCCGGAATCTCTCATACACACTACTGCACCTACGGACATTTTGTATATTATAGTTAGTTATTCTTTTTTTCCCCCCAAGTATGTCTCAGGGATGTGTGAATGGATGGGGGGGTGGGGGTGGGGGGGAGCTATGTGGAAATGTCTTAAATCATGCTGCTTCTTATATGGATGCCGAGAGAAACGCAGTTTCATCTTGCCTGCACTACAGTTGTATGTACAGCAATATGACAATAAAGTTTGATTTGATTTGATATCCCAAGTAAGGGCTCCAAGGACGCACGAAGGCAGGGTGATGGTTTTTTTTGGGGGGGAGGGGGTCTACCTCCCCGGAATCAAACTGGCGTGATAGTGCATCCGATTTGACATTCCGGGCGCCAGGCTGATAGGTGATGGTGAAATTAAACTTCTGGAAAAATAAAGCCCAGCGAGCCTGCCTGGTGTTAAGTCAGCGGGCCGACCGCAAGTACTCCAGGTTCTTGTGGTCAGTCCACACGACGATGGGGTGAATGGCACCCTCCAACCAATGTCTCCACTCCTTCAGTGCCAGCTTAATGGCAAGCAGCTCTCTGTCCCCCATGTCATAATTCCTTTCGGCCGGCGTAAGCCGACGAGAGAAATATGCGCATGGGTGGAGCTTTTGATCGGAGGGTGTGTGCTGTGACAGCACAGCGCCAACCCCCAAAACAGATGTGTCCACCTCGAGGACGAACTGGAGCTGCGTGTCGACCTGTGCCAAGATTGGTGTGTCCGTGAACAGGCGCCTCAGTTCGATAAACGCCTGCTCCGCTGCCTTGGTCCAGCAAAAGGGGACCTTAATGGAGGTCAGCTGAGTCAAAGGCATTGCCACCCCACTATAGTTCCTTATGAACCTGTGGTAAAAGTTTGCAAACCCGAGGAAGCGTTGGAGCTCCCTACGGGAGTGGGGAGTTGGCCAATCCAGCACTGCCTTCACCTTGGCTGGGTCGGCAATCAGTCTCCCCTCCGCTACTATGAAGCCCAAGAAGGTGATAGATGTTGTGGAGAACTCACACTTCTCTGCTTTGCTGTAGAGCCGGTTCTCCAAGAGCTGTTGTAAAGTGGCCCTGACATGGGCTTCAGGCTCCTCTGGCGATTGAGAGAAAATCAAAATGTCATCTAGATATACAAACACGAATTGATAAAGCATATTGCAAAGGATGTCATTTATTAACCGCTGGAAGATGGCGGGGGCATTAGTGAGCCCAAAGGGCATCACGAGGTATTCAAATTGCCCCTGGTGAGTCTTAAAAGCCATCTTCCATTCATCGCCCTCGCGAATGTGGATCAAATGATACACATTCCTGAGATCTAGCTTAATGAACACCCGTGAACGCTGAAGGAGCTCAAATGCTGAATTGATCAAAGGCAGAGGGTATTTGTCCTTGATGGTAATAGCATTGAGCTCCCGGTAGTCGCTACACGGGCGCAGTGAGCCATCTTTCTTTCCGACGAAGAAGAACCCGGCTCCGAGTGGAGCCGAAGATGACCGAATAAGGCTGGCGTTCAGGGACTCCTTTATATACTTCTCTTTGGCCTCCCTCTCTGGGCCAGAAATGCTGTACAGCCGACTGGTCGGCAGCCTCGCCCCCGGGATGAGGTCAATAGCGCAATCATAAGAGTGGTGAGGTGGCAGCGACAATGCTCTTGATTTGCTAAAGACCTCTCCAAGATTGTGATAAGCGCGGGGGATGAGGCTGAAGTCCGGTGGCTCGACTGGGGAGAGGGAGACAGATAGAGAAGGGGAGCATTCCGCTGAGCGTATACAATGGGCTATGCAAAAGGGGCTCCAGGAGGAGATGGTGTTTTGATCCCATTTTATAATTGGGTTATGCCTCCAGAGCCATGGGTACCCAAGGACCACAGGGGAAGAAGAAATGGGAAGAACTAAGAATGTGAGTTCCTCCCAGTGGTTCCCAGAAAGGAGGATGGAGATTGGCACCGCACTACGGGTGACTATCACGACCTCCTGGCCAGATATGGTTGTGATCCTCTGATCATGGGGCAATTTACGTGTGGGAATACCCACCTGCTTAACGAACTCAGCAGAAACAAAATTACCCTCCGACCCTGAGTCAACCAGCGCCTTAGTCCTCCTCACGACCCCCGGCAACTGGACAAAGGCCGAAAATAGAAAAGTTACTGGGGGGAGTGAATTTAGTCCCGCCCGCCAGACCCCCCATGGTTACTGACGGGCCACGTCTTTTAGGCCACTGGCAGCATTCATCCCAGCTGTGGTTCAGTGAAACACAGTACGCGCCAGCCTCTCGCCTTCACCGGCGCTCATCGTAGGTCAAATGCCGAGAGAGCTCCACCGGCTTAGGTGAAGAGCCGGCGCCGCCAGTGTCAAGCACGGTGGGCACCTGTGCGGCACGCAGGCAAGGGGAGGACTCGTGCTCCTTCGCTCGCTCACGGTACTGGTTATCCAACCGACGGCCTGATCTTTGAGACCGTTGAGAATGAACCGCCAGATCGTCACGGAGTTGCTCATCTAACCCGTGGAGGAATGCGCTGCGTAGCGCAATCTCATTCCACCCCGAATCAGCTGCTGCAACCCGGAACTCCACCAAGTACTTGGCCGCTGACTGAGTGTCCTGGTGGAGCGTCATCAGGCGGCTCATGACGTTGCCCTGACTCTCGGTATGGCCAAATGCACAAGAGAAGGCATCCACAAATTGGTCAAACGTATAACGGCGCCCCTTGAGGTTATGTAACGTGGACTGTGCCCAATTGAGGGCTCAGACCCTAAGCAACAGTGTAAAAAAACTGATATTTGGCTGTATCCCCCAGGTACTCCCCCCCCAACCTGCTCCAAGTACATATGAACTTGAATAATAAACCCTTACATCCCCCCCCACCTCCCACCGCGTACGGGGTTGGTGTGGAGGAGGCTGAGGAGGAGGAGCCAGGGAAGACGCATTCGGCAATAGCTGTATCAAGTTAATCACCTGCTGTGTCAACACAGTGAGGTGGCATTTGGTTGCTGACAAGCGATCCAGAACAGACAGCTCCCATGGCAAAGCACCGGCTGATCTACGGTCCTGGCTGGCTCGTTCTGTCATGATTTAAACTGACAGCTCACGTGCACGGTGCTAGCACAGGAAATAACCACTCAAGAAGGAACGTTCGACAGTTTATTAAATATAGAAAGTGAGCGCACAGCTAAAGAAACAGCCACTCGCCAGAGGAATCAATCCACCTGTGGAGAGAAGACGAGAGCTGTCAGTGGAGGGATGGAGTAAGGGGAAATGGGCGAGCCAAATTGCCACTTACTTGAGGTTCCGAGGAAGGACCGGCAGGACTCCAGCAGGGAATAGACGAACCAGTAGGGTAGGGGGGATGAGCCGGTGGTGCCTGACCGGGTGGAGATTTGTTGCTGGGAAATGTGGTGATGTGGCAGGAGAGCGCACGCAGACCTGAGGCACGCCCGCAAAATGGCAGCAACCTGAAAGGGAGAAGAGGGCTAAGTTAGACAACGTGTCTAAACTTTGCAAAAACGACTTGCTTGCCTGAATTCAGGGCAGTATACCCAGACGAGCCAGCGTTGACTGCGCGGAGAGAGCCTCCTTAAGTATGCTGACTGATGAGTGGGCGCAGGTGTGTCTTCTGCCTCAGGTGCAGTGATGAGTTGGTGAATACCAGGCAGAACTGGAGGGATGCGCTTTCACTGCCCATGACAGCTTATAATCTTGCGCAACCGGTGAACTATAAAAACTGAGTTGACATTATGCTTAGTGGCTGTGGGAAAGCTGGATAATCAAGCCAAGGCGAGTAGTTCTGTGAGTAATACATGCAGTAAGTGTGTTTACGCATGTCATCATAATAGTCCTAATGATTGTCCTATATGAGTCAATTAAAATATAATGCACTGCTTTATTCTTGCTATTAAGTGCCTAGGCCTAATCTAATTAGAAAAATGTGGGTTAACAGCAGTTTTCACAAAGGTCCTATTTAAATTGAGGTAAAAATTTGAGAGAAAAAGGCCTCACATATTTTCTGTGATGATGTAGCTCTAGGCCTTGCTATACATAGCCTATTTAAGTAGTATAGACTAACTATATATTGAAATAATTTGTCACACTGCGATGAGTAGGCCCAAATGGAATAGAAGTTAAGGCCTAATGCTAATTCTTATATAATTATCTTAATCAATTTTAGGATTCTGATAGAAAACATGACACCTTCCCTCCTGCTTACACATCCTAGACTTGGGACCAGGCAAAGGTACAATTAAAGGTGATTGGTAATCAACAAAAATCAGCGTGTAGAATTGATCCAGTGTTGATTGGTAATCAGTAGTTGACGACCAGCATCAGGAAAAATTTAGCACAGATATAAACAGTCAGACGATCAAGAATCAGAAGTCCTCCTTAAGTGTCCTTGGTGATCACTGCTCCTGGTAAGTATATTATAAATAATTCAATCATCATATGTGTATGACCATTATGCACTGATGACCAGCATCACAAATAAATTAAGAGTTCACAGCTATTTACACTGTATGATGACCAGCATGGCGAATAAATTAATATATTCAGCATGCTGGTCATCATATTTTGTAAATTAGATTAGGCCTAGGCACTTAATAGCAAGATTAAAGCACTGCATGATATTTTAATTTACTCATATAGGACTATCATTAGAACTACTATTATGATGACGTGCCTAAACACACTTACTGCATGTATTACTCACAGAACTACTCTCCTTGGCTTCACTTTTCCGATTATCCAGCCATCCCACGGCCGCCAAACATAATTTCAACTCGACTTCTATAGTTCATCGGTTGCGCAAAATTAAGCTGTGTCTCCATATCAAGAAGTTCAAAATCTGTTAATTGTTTGGGAAGTTATTGAGGTAAAAGTGGAACCATTTACTACTAAACCCATTCATTCTCCATTGACTTGTTGAGTGTTTTGGGTGTACCAAGATGGAAGCGTAAAAATAAAGAAGCTATACATATTCATATAGATAATGTAATTATTGAAAATGTTAAGGAGATCAAATTTTTGGGTGTAATACTAGATGATAAAATTAGTTGGAAACCACACGTCAGATACATACAAAACAAAGCGGCAAACAATATTGCAATTACAAATAAAATTAAGCAAGTTCTAGATTACAAATCGCTTCATATCTTGTATTGCTTATTAGTACTTCCATACTTGACCTATTGTATAGCGGTCTGGGGTAACAATTATAAAAGTACACTTAATTCATTGCTAATATTACAAAAAAAAGGCAGTCCATGTTATACACAAAGTCGGGTATGTTGAGCATACTAATTTATTGTTTTTACATTCAAAATGATTGAAATTACAGGATCTGGTTGATTATTATACAGCACAGTTAATGTTTA
This sequence comes from Pholidichthys leucotaenia, assembly GCA_020510985.1. Classification (NCBI taxonomy): domain Eukaryota; kingdom Metazoa; phylum Chordata; class Actinopteri; order Cichliformes; family Pholidichthyidae; genus Pholidichthys; species Pholidichthys leucotaenia. The sequence goes on along the minus strand of CM035838.1, from coordinate 164,229,267 downwards.
AAGTCAGTAAAAACTTTTTGCCACACAATATACAAAATCTTATCAGTGAGAGAGAAGGGAAATATAATTTACAGGGGAACACAAAATTTAAAATACACCTAGTAAGATTTACTAGGAAGGGTTTTTGTGTGTCTGTGTGTGGGGTAAAATTGTGGAATGAGTTGGGGGAGAAACACAGGCAATGTCCAAACATCCATATATTTAAATCAACATATAAACAAATTATTTTTGAACAATATAAAAATAAAGGACAGTAATATTTCAATGTGTTTTCAATGAAGAAAGGTTATTATTGTTGAATATATATGCTGAGTTACTGTTGAATATATATGCTGAGTACTATTTTTATCGATATCATTATTACTAGAATATAACAACAGTAGTATAGTATTATGATTGTTGTCTAGGATGGAATTATTTAAAGTATTATATAGGCCAGGTGGTATTATTATTGTTGTTATTGTAACTGCTATATGACTACCTATTATTATGGTTATTATTATTATATGGTTACTTATTGCGCCTAGGTATTGTAAGCCATGTGAGGGTATATGGTGGTATATATGGTGATTATGGTGATGACAATATTGTCTATAATTATATTAAACATACCAGAAGTATTTACTTATTATTATTACAATTATTATTAGATGTTGGTATTATTGTCATCATAAACTATCATTGTTGTATTATTTCTATTGCACAATTTAATTATAAGATGCATTATATATTATGGTATTGTATAATGAATGTAATTATGGGTTGGATAATGACTAGAATGATTTAATTTATTGGTATGGTGAAGAGGTGGGACTATATAGGTGCTGGTGTCTTCCCACTCCTTTTGAACAAGGACATTTTTTATGTTTATTTTTTTGGTTTTGATTCCTTGTTCTTAATTGTTTTTGACTTGATGTTCAAATCAATCAAAATATATATATATGTGTGTGTGTGTATCTGTATGTGTGTGTGTGTATGTATGGCTCTGCAGGAGGCCAGCAAGGCCTACCTGGTGGGCCTCTTCGAGGACACCAACCTGTGCGCCATCCACGCCAAGAGGGTCACCATCATGCCCAAAGACATCCAGCTGGCCCGCCGCATCCGTGGAGAGAGAGCTTAGACTTTCTGCTGCACATCCACCAACCACAATGCTCCGCACTGTGTGTCTATATATATATATTTTAATATGTACATATATATGCAGCTTGTACATACATTAATATGTACTAGCTGCTCTTGTTTTTTCTTGCCTTCTTATTGTTGCTCTGAGTGTTGCTATCCCTGTGCTGTTGCAATCCTGGAATTTCCCCATTGTGGGACTAATAAAGGCTTATCTTATCTTATACTGTATATATGTATAGATGTGTGTGTGTCTTGTGACGTTGCAAGGGTTCACACAAAGAATGAGAGAGGATTGTGATGTATCAGGCTTTATTCTTCACACACTCGCTACACAGAACAGAAGGGAGGTCATTTACACAGACCCTCATCTCACTCAGAGTGATACAGGCACATGATCCGGGTTGGAGCAGGGAGATTGTAGAACCGGTGTCGATCAGGGCCTGGATTGGCGTGCTGTCCAGGCTGCACTGCAAGTACATCCCTAGTGAGTGTCCAATTCGGTGCCTACATGGTGATAGTCCATCAGGGAAAATGTCTGTGAGAGGCGGCAGGTCCCCGTCCATGCCACCTCGCTCTAGTTTAACGCTGGCGAGGGATTGGGTTGTCGCGGGGTGGGTGCTGGGCAGTGACGCGCGATGTGTCCTGGCTCCCCGCAGCAGAAGCATCTCCCCTCGCACTGCTGTTGTTGTCCTCTTGCTGGCCGCGCAGCTGTGGTCTGGCGCAGTTCCTCCTCCTCACTCTCAGCTGTGGCCTGGAAAGCTCTCTGCCTCGGTGATGAAACATCAGCTGCATAATCCATCATCAGCCCCACCCACTCCGCTTCTGCCACAGCCGTCTCCCAACTGCTCACGGTGTGAATCCGGGTGTGTTCCTGGAGCTGGGCCGGGCGGAGCTCCTGGATGAAGTTCTATAGGGTGAGCTTCTCCACTGCCCCTGGCTCGAAATCCAGGTAGCCACGCTGTGTCAGCTGCCGTATGTCCACTGCATAGGCTCCCAGGCTCTCTCGGCTGCCTCGCCGGCGGCTGGCCAGCTGTTCCCAGGTGTGATCAGCGTGGGTCGCTCTCCTGAACCACCTCCAGAGCACTCCATGTAGCACTGGCCAGCTGTGGCGTTCCTCAGGCCAAAGGTCAGACAGCATGCAGAGAACTCTGCTCTCCAGAGCCAGCGTGACCTGCACAGTGGTCTTTTCAGATGTCCAGCCATTCAGCGCAGCAGCCAGTTCAACCTGGTCCAGGCAATCGTCCAGCAGGGAAGTCTGGCCTGTTGGCAGGTCAGTGGGACAGTTGCCTTCCAATCGATCACTGCCCCCAGTCACAGTTGAATCGCCGGCCTGCCCTGCCTTGAAAAAGGCGGGAAACGGGGCAGACTTGCTCTGTTCGGCCTGCTCTGCCTTGACAAAGGCAGAATGCAGGGTACGCTGGCTCCGTCTGGTCCACTGCTCCATTCGTCATGGCGAGCAACTCCAGGGACCGGCGTGTCGGCTGTGTCGTCTATCTCTATTTGAGCGATGAGCCGCTCGAGCTGCTGAATCTCCGCCTTGATTCTTGCTTCCATCTCTCAATTATCCCACTTCTGACACCAGTGTGATGTTGCAAGGGTTTACACAAATAATGAGAGAGGATTGTGACACAACTGTCATAGCCGCCAATCATTGCACCTGTGCGCGCACCTGCCTGCCATCTCCAGCGGCCTATTTATTCCATCAGGACCAGTGTTCGGTGCAGAGTCGTCTGGTTCCTTTCCCAGAATCCTGCTATGCCAGCCTTCGAGCTTCCCAGCTCATCGTGCATCTACACGTCGGCTTCCAAGCCATTGCTGTTCCCTGTCCAGGCCTGCGCCTCCCGGACCATCCTACAACAAGTAAGCCACCACGCTTTCCTTTCACCCTGTCTGCTTCCCCTGTGCACAGGCGGAGATCCGTGGCGGCTGACCATTCCCTTCCCGGCGGTGGATAATCAACCTCCTTCGCCAACTCCCAGCTCACCGGCCGCCTGTGGGCATTGTCTTCCTGGCTGCAGCTTCGGCGCTACCTGAGCTACATCCTACCACCTTGACAGTAAGCACAATTGCATCCAAAGTGCCCAACGGGCTAAGCTGTCACTAACTGCCTCTGTCTCTTCCCAGGGTTGCCAGGTCGTACGGTGCTCTGCCGGCCCCAGCTGGAAATCCAGATTACACTACACAACCCTGCATGCACGCGTCCACTCACGTACATTTATTCAATAAAACGGTTAATTGTATCTACCTGGAGTCGTGTCTGCTCTGTGGGTCACAAATACCATGTCAACAACAAGCTTTATTCTTCACACACTCACTACACAGAATGGAGGGGAGGTCATTTACACAGCCCCTCATCTCACTCAGGGTGACACAGACACATGATCAATCACACACAGGGAAAACAACGCTATCACAACTGGTCTAATAACAGTTATAATGGCACAGTAATAACACTTAGAACACACGGATAATAAAAGTCTTTGAATCCTCCATGGCACAAAGCATGCCGGGGAGGATCCCCGCCCCTTCCTCACAGCCCTGATGTTACAATATATATACTAGGGCTGCAGCTAACGACTATTTTACGGCTCGGGTAATTACCCACTGTAATTAAAGATTACTTGAGTAATCTGATACCTTTTTTTAAAGAAACTTGTATTGACCAACATTTGGGGAACTTTATTTCCTGAAGAGCAGTAGTAATTGTACCAAACACTCAATAAAACAGGTACACATTTATTGCAATGTTTATTGCATAGAACGTAACTTTAAATGGTACGTTACACCATAAAGTTCCTTTTGCAAGCCGTTAGCATGTGTTAGCATTCACGAGCAGACGCTGTTAGCATCCGGATGCTAACAGTGGTGGCTATGTGTTCTTTGTTCATATAAGTATAATTAGCGTAGCTGACTACATTCTATTCATCTTAATTTTAAATCTCAATTTCTTTCTTTGTTGGCCCGTCGCTATGCCACTCTGCCATGGCGCCGTTAAACAAATCTGCGTTTTGTTTAGGTAGTGTGACCAGAAGAAGGTCATATAGACCGAAAGTGCTACATTAAACGACATGTCGACGCCTAAATTTTGGATCGAGAATTTTTTTGTAACCAAATTATTCGAGTAATCGTTGCAGCCGTAATATATATATACAGTATATATAATACATATAAGGGGTCTCCAACCTGGTGCTCCTGGAACGTTCAGGTTTCTGTGGGAAATTTTCTAATTTCACTTCATAATTGGTCCAAAGATTTGCAAATAATTTGTCGTTGTTGTGCATGTGTTCTGTAGACACCCTTGCACCCATGCATAACAACAGCAAATTATTTGCAAATCTTTGGACCAATTAAGAAGCGAAATTAAAAAATTTCCCACAGAAATCTCAACGTTCCAGGAGCCCCAGGTTGGCGACCCCTGAATACATAATATACAGTATATATGTGTGTGTGTGTGTGTGTGTAAGAGAATATAAAAAAGCAAGTATAAAACAGAGCATGAAACAGAATACACTATAACCTTGCAAACTTTCTTTGCATCAGAAACTCACTTACTCTAAAAGCATCAAAAACCTTTCTGAATGCCATGATTTTGAATCATTTCTCCTATTGCATCTCTTGCTGGTCACAAGCCAATAGCACGACTCTGAAACCCTTAGAATCCCTGTATAAACAATCCATTGTAGGACACATATGCACAGATGTATATTACTTTATGCTTCATATGTATACCACTTTAGACTTCACATCTTAGATTGAACAAAGGACTGAGTCTCTTTGGAGATGACAAGAGGATGTGAAACTTTAGGCTTTGGTATGCAGAGAGGCGGCCTTGGGGGATTTTCCTGGCTGCCAGAGATTATGGGTGGAGGTGTTAAGATCCGGAAGAAGATGCATTGTTACTTTGGATTAAATACAATGTGACTGTGAGCTTTGATGTCCTGGGGTATAAAAAGGACGAATGTCTGGAATTCTTTCTCTTTCTGTTTTTGCTGATGTTGGAGAATGTGAATAAACCTGACTCGTGAGATAAACTCTGATTCGTCACTTTCACATTTCCACACTGGTGACCCTAAGACGTATCATGAGTGAAAGAAATTCCCCCGAGCCAGACTCGTCAGGAGCCACCCAAGCGAATGCAGCCACAGTCCAGCTACCGGACTTCTGGCAGAACAATCCGCGCTCCTGGTTTAATGCGGTTGAAGCGCAGTTCAACCTCCGGGGGATTTCGGTAGACGCCACAAAGTTCTACCATGTGGTTGCAAAACTGGACAACCACACAGCCCAGCATGTGGAGAGCCTGATCGACCAGCCACCGGACAGCGACAAGTACGGCGCGTTGAAGGCTGCACTTATCCGGTACTTCACCCCCTCGGCAGAGGAGCGAGCAGAGGGGCTCCTGGCGCTGACTGAATTTGAAAGCGACAGGCCCGCGGACCTGATGCAGAAGCTGTTGAGGTTGAAGGACTCTGACGATGATCACTTCATCTTCACCCACCTCTTCCTCAGGACCCTACCGTCAGCGGTGAGAGCGACCCTGGCCAGTTCGCCACTGTTGGCCCAACGAGACTACCACGCGCTGGGCCAGGAGGCGCAACGAATCGTCAACGCCACCAAACGGTGCGCGGCCACGGCCGCTGCAGCAGAGCTCGGTGCGGCATCCAGAGATGGCAGGGGGCCAGAGACAGCAGTACCAGACTCACCGACGATGGCGGCGGCAGGGGCCAAGAAACACGGATCAGATGACGTCCTTTGTTTCTACCATCGCTGCTTCGCAGAGAGGGCACGCAAATGTGTACCACCGTGCCAGTTCGGGCGTTCGGGAAACGCCAAGACCGGGGGTCAGTAGCAGCTGCGGCCCTCGGGGAGGAGAACAAGCTGCTTTATTTGTTGGATGCCCGCTCGGGGAGGCATTTCCTCGTGGACACAGGCTCCCAGCTGAGTTTCATCACACCTTCCTACGCAGACAGGCTAACAGGTTCCAAAGGTCCCCGGGTGGTAGCAGCGAACAGCTCGGAGATTAAGACCTTTGGTGAGAAGACTCTGTTTCTGTCTCTGCAGGGCCGTACATTTGAGTGGACTTTTATCATAGCAGCAGTGAATTTCAATATGTTGGGGGCTGATTTTCTGTGCTCACATGGTTTGTTGGTTGATCTTGCTAACAGGCGCCTGGTTAATGCACTTTCTTTTTATTCTATTCCCTGTGCAGCCCGAGTGACCCCGCCCACAGCACAAGCCAACGTCGCAACGGCAAGCGGTAAGTTCCACACACTGCTCACTCAGTTCCCAGCACTCACGGTTCCCACATTTTCAGCAGCCGTCGCTAAATACGGAGTGGAACATTTTATTACTACCACCGGACCGCCCGTTTTTGCAAAAGCTCGGCACTTGGATTCAGCTAAACTGACCATAGCGCGCGAGGAGTTCACCAACCTAGAAAAGTTGGGCATCATCAGGCGTTCGAATAGCCCATGGGCTTCCCCGCTTCACGTGGTCCCTAAAGCTGATGGCTCGTGGTGACCTTGCGGAGATTTCCGCAGGTTGAACAACGCTATAGCGCACGACCGCTACCCAATCCCGCATATCCAAGATTTTTCCGTTCATTTGGCGGGGGCGCGCGTTTTTTCTAAGATAGACTTGGTCCGCGGTTACCACCAAGTCCCAGTGCGCGCTGAGGACATACCCAAAACAGCGGTACTAACTCTGTTTGGCCTCTTCGAGTTTTTGCACATGCCGTTTAGGCTTAAAGGCGCTGCGCAGACGTTCCAACGCATGATGGACGTGGTGTTGCGTGATCTCCCCTTCGTGTTCGTCTACCTGGACGACATCTTAGTAGCCAGCGCGTCCGAAGACGAACACGAAAACCACCTCACGGCAGTTTTCCGGAGGTTGGGAGAGCACGGGTTAATAATCAACCCAGCGAAGTGTCAGTTCGGGGTGACGCAGATTGATTTTTGGGGGCATCGCGTCTCCCCAGAAGGAGCGGTTCTGCTGCCTGACAAAGTGCGCGCGGTAACAAATTTTCCCCAGCCACAAACAGTCAAGGCATTACAGGAGTTTTTGGGAATGGTGAATTTTTATAACCGTTTCCTCCCCCGCGCACCGCAGCTCATGCAACCATTGTATGCCACACTAAAAAAACAAAAACCCGCAAATAAGATCGAATGGTCTCCGGAGCAAGAGCGAGCATTCTCGGAGGTCAAAACAGCCCTGGCAAACGCTGCGTTGTTAGCACATCCAGACCCAACGGCCCGCATAGCGCTCACTACTGACGCGTCAGATGTGGCCATAGGGGCGGTCGTGGAGCAGCATGTAGCCAGGGCTTGGCAACCACTCGCCTTTTTCAGCAGGACTTTACGCGATAGTGAGCGAAAATACAGCGCATTCGACAGGGAGTTGTTAGCTCTCCACTTGGCCATTCGCCACTTTCAGTTCTGGCTGGAGGGATGCAGTTTCACTGTGTTCGTTGACCACAAGCCGCTGACATTCGCGATGGCCAAGGTTTCAGAACTGTGGTCAGGCCGGCAGCAGAGGCAGCTGGCCGCAATCTCAGAGTTTACTACCGATATTCAGCACGTGGCGGGTAAACTGAATGTAGTGGCAGACTGTCTCTTGCGCGCCGTGGCGGCCCCAGTCCGCGTAGGGATAGATCATGCAGCCATAGCCGCGGATCAGGGTAGCGATGCGGACGTGCGCGCGCTCCAGTCTGGACCAACAGGGTTAAGGCTGGAGAACAGGGTGCTGCAAGACGGTATGCCCCCCCTAATCTGCGATGTCTCCACGGGGCGACCGCATCTTGTGGTACCGGCCGCGTGGCACCGCCGCGTTTTTGACTCGATTCATTCTCTGGCGCACCCGGGAGCGCGCGTGTCGGTCAAAATGGTGGGAGAGAAATTTGTATGGCCGAGCCTGCGCAAACAAGTTAGAGAGTGGGCAGCAGCCTGCATGGCTTGTCAACGAGCCAAAGTACACAGACACACGAGAGCTCCCTTGGAGCCGTTTCACATCCCGGCTAAGAGGTTTGATCATGTTCACGTGGACCTCGTAGGCCCCCTCCCGCCGTCACAGGGGTGCACACACCTTCTGACAATGGTAGACCGCACCACGCGCTGGCCGGAAGTGGTCCCACTGTCGTCAACCACAGCCGAGGAGGTGGCGCGCGCGTTTTTAACAGCATGGGTAGCGCGCTTTGGAGTCCCGTCGGACATTACGTCCGACAGAGGTCCTCAATTTGTTTCCGAACTTTTGTCAGCAATGGCCCGCAGCCTGGGGGTAACAATCCACCGAACAACCGCGTACAATCCACAGGCTAATGGGTTATGCAAGCGTTTTCATAGGTCATTGAAAGCGGCCCTCAGAGCGTCGCTTACGGATGCAAATTGGGTGGACAGGCTACCGTGGGTTTTATTGGGGTTGCGTTCTGCACCTAAAGAGGATTTGGAAGCCTCCCCGGCTGAGCTAGTTTTTGAGCAGCCACTTCGGCTGCCTGGGGAATTTCTCCCAGATAATCCTGCGCCGGATTGCTCTCCAGCTCAGCGGTTGCAGAGTGGCACGGAATCGGGCACGCTGCCTGGCCCCGTTCACCACAGTTTTCCGCGCGTTTTTGTGCCTAAGGCTTTAAAAAATGCGGAGTTTGTTTTTGTCAGACACGATGCACATCGCCCACCATTGTGACCACCTTATGATGGACCATTTAGAGTGCTGGAAACAGGGGATAAGCATTTTTTGCTAGATTTGGGGGGCAGGAAAGAAAAGATTGGCATAAACAGGCTCAAACCCGCCTTTGTGCTGGCAGATGAGAATGTGCTGTTGGCCAGGGCTCCTTGGCGCGGCAGACCCCCTAAGGAACATTCCCCAGAACACCCACAGGGATTGACTAACAGTTCTCATCCCCAGACAGCAGCTCCCCAGCAGGATGGCGCCGCAGAAGTGGCAAAGCCCGCTTACAGCAGATACAGGAGGAGACTGAGGCCCAAGCAGCACGTGGGCTGATGTGTAATGATGTTATCATGACATGCAGACTGTTATTCCGTTGTTCCATCTTAGACGTTTGGGGGGGTCATGTGGGACACATATGCACAGATGTATATTACTTTATGCTTCATATGTATACCACTTTAGGCTTCACATCTTAGATTGAACAAAGGACTGAGTCTCTTTGGAGATGACAGGAGGATGTGAAAGTTTAGGCTTTGGTATGCAGAGAGACGGCCTTGGGGGATTTTCCTGGCTGCCAGAGATTATGGGTGGAGGTGTTAAGATCCGGAAGAAGATGCATTGTTACTTGGGATTAAATACAATGTGACAGTGAGCTTTGATGTCCTGGGGTATAATAAGGACGAATGTCTGGAATTCTTTCTCTTTCTGTTTTTGCTGATGTTGGAGAATGTGAATAAACCTGACTCGTGAGATAAACTCTGCCTCGTCACTTTCACATTTCCACACCATCAAAATTCTAGATAAGAAGACACGACAGTATCACCATTGTGGTATACTTGCCAGACACAAGATGTTAAGCTTTAAGAATATGATCATGTATGCAAATACACGTTTTTTTTTAAAAATTATCCATGGTTCTGCACCCCCGCCCCTTAAAGGGCCTATATCATGCTATTTTAAGCCTTTCAGAGTAAACTATATGCATGTATCTGATAGTATATTACCTTTGGTACACTGGAGAATGAATTTCTTATGAAATGAGTTATTTTTGCGAGCCCGGAAGTAAGATGCCTCGATCTCTGAGGCTCTGCCTCTCCTTCTTGTGGCTGCCGCCCATTTCATGACGTAACCCCTGAGCCGGCTGCTGCAGCGTGTCGCTGGGTTCCGCCCATGAAAACAACATCTACAGTAAACTTTAGAAGAGATGGATGAGCATGTTGAACTCTTTAGCCTCCTGTTATTTATTTTCCGGTTCCGCCGGACCGGTGGCGCCACACGAGTTGGCTGCCCGTTGCAACAGCCTTTTTTTTAATCTTTCTTCTTCTTTCTACACCTTTCACTCTATATATATATCACGGACACACAGATCGCCCCAAAGGTCTCCCGAGTCGGCGGACGGAGCCACTGTTTACAGCAGGAGACGTTACAGCAGGAAGAGCTAGTGCTAGCTAGCACTCAACCGCCACCCGGTGCTAACGGTGAAACTCGACATACCGGGAACTGTAGCGAAAACGACACGGGTGCCGGGCTGGAGTTTAGGTGGCGTGCAAGAAATATAAGACAGAATAATAAAGAGCGATGGCAAGAACCAAGCAGACCGCCCGTAAAATCTACTGGAGGAAAAAGCCCCCCAGGAAGCAGCTGGCCACCAAGGCTGCTCGGAAAAGCGCTCCGGCCACCGGCGGAGTGAAGAAGCCTCACCGTTACAGACCCGTGGCTCTGAGAGAGATCCGTCGCTACCAGAAATCCACGGAGCCGCTCATCCGTAAGCTGCCCATCCAGCGCCTGGTGAGGGAGATCGCTCAGGACTTCAAGACCGACCTGCGCTTCCTGAGCTTCGCTGTCATGGCTCGGCAGGAGGCCAGCGAGGCCTACTTGGTGGGTCTCTTCTTCGCTAAGAGGGTCACCATAATGCCCAAAGACTTCCAGCTGGCCTGCCGCATCCGCGGAGAGAGAGCTTAGACTTTCTGCTGCACATTCACCAACGATAATGCTCCGCACTGTGTGTCTCTCTCTCTCTCTCTCTCTCTCTCTCTCTATATATATATATATATATATATATATATATACATATATATTTATAGTAATATGTACATATGTTTACTAGCTGTTCTGGTTTTTTCTTGCCTTCTGATTGTTGCTCTGAGTGTTGCTATCCCTGTGCTGTTGCAATCCTGGAATTTCCCCATTGTGGGACTAATAAAGGCTTATCTTATCTTATCTTATTTTAGCCTATAATATTATTCTTATGTAGTGTATGGTTAATCACGTTTAATATTATGATTTTAGCCTCTGCATTCTGGTCTATTTTGACCATTTCTGACAAGTAGGCTCTACTTTAGGAAGGCTGAACAAACTCCTAAATCTCTCACAGCCAAAGACACATTTACGCCACTTAGAAGACATTGTCTTACGTAAAAAAGCAAACAGTTGTTGTCACTGAGCAGATTAGGTGCGAGAGGAACTACTTCGTCACAGCATCAATGCTAAAGTGAAAGAGTTTTGCCGATCACCGCTCCGTTTGCTGCGCGGAGAAAGTGGGTGTGTGCATTAGCCTGGGGGTGGTGCTGGCAGCACAGGCACTTCCTGGAGTGGGCGGCTCACCCACGTTCATACGTATGAACGTGGGGACCCAGTCATGATCAGGGACAGGGCGGAGCAGCAGCTCAGAGAGCAGGGTTGAGTAGGAATACTCAGAGATGCATGAATGGAGCAAAATACCACTTTGGGGGTGTTTTTGGTGAGAAATTAGCATTATAACATGCTTAAAAGCTCAAAGTCGATTTTGCATGATATAGGCCCTTTAAGACTTTTGTGTACCTAACTTCTGAACAAAAACAGGGTAACAAGGACTTCCTCTAGGTGGCATTGTTGCATCCCCCTAAGTAAAACTGCTTTTGGACAATCAGCATTCTCATACAAAGCTAGTATAACGGAATGGAACAAGCTCCCCACTGCTTTGAAGACCAGAACAAATCAGAGATTTTACCACAGAGACTAAAAAATGGATTTTAAGTCATCAAGCCTGCCAGCATTGACTCTCTCCCTTAAATGGGATTTGAAATTGTACTCTTAAATTGTTTTTAATGCGTGCTGTTTTCTTATCTTTTCACCTTTTATACTTACTCCCTGCTTGTTTCAGGGTCAACTGTTTCTGAAACTCGACCTGAATAGCTTTTTATATGTGCTGTTTTTCTTTTAATATCTTCCTGCCTGTCCCAGGGACTACAGATGGAAATCAGTGAGAACGCTATAATCTGGTACAGAGCATCTTTACTCTGTGTTTATTTTTTTTTTCTGTACATAGTCCCTGACATCATCATCATCATAGCAGTCTGTCAGGGGCGACAATGATTGTTTCATTTAGGTCTGATCAGATTCCTCCACACAGCTCTGTCCTTTGCCTTCCGCTGCCAGGAACCCCTGACCTTGTTAACCCGGGTGACGTCCGACCCGGTATGAGTTGCTTTCTGACTGAACATAAGTTCTTGGTTGTAGGTAATCAGAAATGGTACTTAATCACTTTTAACAAAGGGCTAACCTTCTATCTCACGACCCTCAGGCAACCTGGCAACCCTGGACAAATAAAGCAATAAATTAACATCACGCTGTTGCATGCATGCGCAGCAGGGGGCGCCATGATCTCTTAGCGTCCCTTTCATCCCCACGGGGAAAACCACAGAAGAAGACGACGACGAAGAAGAAGATGGCAGAAGTAAGCTGTCATTTTAAAGATAATTTGCTTTGATGTCAGCGCCGTGTGAAATATTTTCTCTGTAATGAGGTGTGTCGGGGTGTTTTTTGGCTTTGTGTGGGGTATGAGAACAGGAACATTTGTCCGTTTAGTTCACGATTTACTGCCTGATAATAGTTTAGTAGCGTTAGCTGCGTGCTGCTAATTAACGCGTAAAGGTGTTTTTGTGTCTCTTAACGGGTAGTGAAGCCGTGTTTGTCAGCCGATGTGAGCTGTTTGGGATACTCGTTCATGTTCGGTCTTAAATTTTGTATGACGACGGGTAGTTCAGCTTTCATTGAATGAGGTGTCGTTAGCCGCTTCGAGGGCTAACATGGTTTGGTCTGACGGTGAAGGAAACGGGTCAAGTGGATCCCTGGCTCCAATCTGAACATGTACAAGTACGTTCTCAATCCAGTGATTTGTAAACGCGAAGAAGGAGAACAGCATCAAGAATTTGTGTAAAGCTGTTGGAAAGGCTTTTCCCGGTCACCAAGAAGTGTAATATATATATATATGTAGGATAACTAAGCTGACTCAGAGGAGGTTTTGGCTCTTGTTTCTGCTTTCAAAAGACTTTGCTCCCCCACTGCTGCTGTCACCGCTTACTTCCGCCAGCTGAAACTCCACAGAATGGACAACAATGCAGTGTCGTCACTTCCGGTCGACCTACTTGGCCACTAGGTGAAAACAAAACCATGTGGCATTATGTCATCCGAAGTTTAGGCAATGCGTGACGTTTGAATTGCGCAGTGGTTTGGAGTTAGCGTCTTTCCGATCTGTGCTGTTTTCAGTGAATTAATCCAGGATGTCTTTTGAGTATTATGACCAGCTGGAGTATTATGACCAGCTGGACCATCCCGGTAAACCACAAGTTTACTGGTATGGTCCCCTAATCATTATTATAAGCTTCCTTTGATAACAGGTAACACTATGCTTTCCTAGTACTGGGCTACCAGTTTACCATGTTATATAAAGATACCAGGACAGGTGGATTTTTCAACTGGATTCTCCACCCAAATGTCCAAATGCAAAGTAAAGCATATGAATATAAATACACAATTATAATATATCTTAAAATATTATTTTATCTTGTGGTAAAAATAATAGAATAACCAATATTGTTGTTAGAACTAAAGTCTCAATGGATACTTTGTGAACATGATACATTTTAAAAACACAGTGCATGTTTTCAAAAAACATTTTATTATGAATATCAATATTGCATATCTAACTAACTAACTAACTAACTTGCACTTATATAGCGCTTTTATAGTCACAAAGACCACTCAAAGCGCTTTCATTAATACTAACCCTCTATTCTAAGGGCCTATAGGAAACAGATATCTAGGGACAATTTAGAACAGCCAATTAACCTAACATGCATGTTTTTGGCATGTGGGAGGAAACCGGAGAAATCCCGGAGTAAACCCACGCAACACGGGGAGAACATGCAAACTCCACACAGATCACTGTTGGTCGGGGGCTGGGATCGAACCCACGATAATCACCATATAATCACACATGTACATCATTAACATTGCCACACCTGTACATCATCATCATTATACACGTATACATCAACATTTAGAAAATACAGGGTCAGATACTCATTATACAGTAGGCCTACTGGAACATCAATGTCCATCAGAGTCCGGACTGCATTCACTGCTTACATCAGCCTGTTTTGTTTGGCTCTTCACAGTTCTTGCAAATGATGCCATCACCCAAGTTCACCAGACAGGCACACTTATTATAGGTGATTAATTAATCATTAATAGGTGATTGTTAGTGAAACTTTTTGGTATGTTTATCCAGGTCTGTTTAGGCTGCAGCTCCACAGCCCACATAATGTACAATGTATATCATTCATTCATTCATTCATTCATTCATCTTCTTCCGCTTAATCCTTTTCAGGTCGTGGGGGGGCTGGAGCCTATCCCAACATCTTTTGGGCAAGAGGCAGGGTACACCCTGGATAGATCGCCAGTCCATCACAGGGCCAACACAGAGAGACAGACAACCATTCACTCTCACAGTCATACCTAAGGACAATTTAGAATCCCCAGTTTGATGCCAATTAACCTAACTTGCATGTTTTTGGCATGTGGGAGGAAACGGGAGAAATCCCGGAGTAAACCCACGCAGACACGGGGAGAACATGCAAACTCCACTCATATCACTGTTGGTCGGGGGCTGGGATCGAACCCAGGATCCCCCGGTCAAGGGTGAATTGCTGTGCTGCCATATACAGATTAAATCTACAGTGGGTCCGATCCTCTCATATGAGTGATTGTATGTCACAGGTCACTTTAACCAATAAATATTTCACAACAGCAATATATGCTGGTCCCAACTTTTATATACAGTATGAATTGTGGATCAGACCCAGAAGTGTTCCAGATCATTCCATGTGAGAGGTGAGGTATGATAGTAACCAATACTGTGTAGAAATTACAAACCCATGGGATTGCTAATCCCTGGACATTCCTGTAAACCACTGCCATATGGCTGGCATGAATTTCTATACATATCACAGTATCATTATGTACCCATTGATGTGGGTCATATACAGTGCATACAGTAATATATGGGGGGCATATGATCGTCATTTGTACCCCCAATGAAGTGCTGTCCACACAGAACTGCGTGGGCAGACGGCTCCCACTTTGATCCATCTTCATTTTGCCTATGAATGGCACTAACCCATCGTTCCCGACGCTCTTTATCTCTTGGAACTACGTGAAAACTAATCTTTTCACTTTTCATGTTGTGGTTGGAACAACCAACGGCCACACATGATTTTTGCATGTTTTTGCCGTCTTTCCCGCCGCCCGGGCCACAGACACAAATACGCACACCTACGTCGCAAAGCAGACCATGTTCTTTTGTTTTCACCGAGCTCGGCCGTACCGGAAGTAGCTGCGTTGTTGTCCATAGGTACTGTACGTATGTGGGACTAGAATGTTCTAAATGAGGCTTTAGAAAGCTCTGAATCAGTTTATAAATCAAGTTGATTGAAAATGCACTTGTGCATGTACAGATTGGATCCTGGGGTGTACTCACTTGGTCAGGGGTCCACTTGACCTGTTCCCCTGTGAACAAATTAAAGATTAAGGCTCTGCTTGACTTTTTATGGACCCGTAGACAGTCTTTATTTATACCAGCACATACTGACGCAGGGGTGTCCAACCATGTGCCATGGAGAGCCAAGACCCTGCAGGTTTTCTCTTCTACCCAGTCTCTTCAGCAGGTGTTTTCACTTATCAGCAATCAGTGGGAAGAAGTTCTCTGAAATCTGCTGTTGAAGACACTGGTTGGAGGTAAAACCTGCAGGGTCTTGGCTCTCCATGGCACATGGTTGGACACCCCTGGACTAGAGTAATATTATTTATCTTTTATATCCAGGTTGTTTTAAAGTTTGTTTTTTAGTACAGAGCAACAGTAGTCCATTACTGCTGCTATTTACTATGGGAACAGGTCAAGTGGGACTGGGGTTCAAGTCTCGGCCGGGTCATGCCAAAGACCATATAAAAATGGATCGGAGGAGGAAAATGTGGGCAGTACTGGCTCAGGAGGTAGAGCAGGTTGTCCAGTAACTAGAGGGTTGGCGGTTTGAATTCCACTCTCCCCAGCCATCCTGCCGTTGTGTCCCTGGGCAAGACACTTTACCCACCTCGCCTCCAGTGTCCATGACACTGGGTGTGAATGTGTGTAAATGTTTGGTAGCTGTTGGTGTGGATTGGCAGCCAGGTTTCCATCAGTCTGCCCCAGGGCAGCTGTGACTACAGCAGTAGCTTACCACTGTCAATGCCTGTCTGGAGTGAATGAATAATGGACTCACTGTAAGCGCTTTGAGATGTCACTTGACATGTAAAGCGCCACATAAATCTAATCCATTATTATTATTGTTATTAGATGTGAACATGATAGTTTGCCAGCAGTTATCTTTCAGCCCGGGCTCAACAGGCTCATTCTGCACAAGATATTCTATGATAACGTTTCTATATTGTTTTCAGTGTTTTAATGACTGACAAAGGTGACATGTATAGTCCACACTGCATAAAAAGATGATGGTGATTCAGATGTCACAGTGTCTGAGTCATTAATTTTTTAAAAAATATAGAATTAAATTTTAAAAAGCATTAAAAGTTTTAGTCACATCTTATTATTTTGGCTGCTCCCTTTAGGGGTAGCCACAGCTGATCATCTGCTTCCATCTGAGGTTCGTGATGATCCACATATTTGATTTGGCAAGGATTTTACATCGGATGCCCTTCGTGACACAACTCTCCCCATTTACCTGGGCTTGGCACAGGGAGTACACCAGCTTGTGCTGCCCTCCCCATACATGACTGCCCTAATTCAGTCATTCATATATTCAAAAAGGCCATCTTATAGTGTCATACAGAGGGGTTGCACATGATGTCAGTGCTCACGTGCCACATTGTTTGTCTGCCATATTGGACGGCTTCTGGGACGGCACATTGCGTGGGCCCTGTCCATCCATCCATCCATCTTCTACCGCTTTTCCGGAGGTCCGGGTCGCAGAGGCAGCAGTTCAAGCAGAGAAGCCCAGACTTCCCTCTCCCCAGCCACCTGCTCCAGCTCTTCAGAGGGGATACCAAGGCGTTCCCAGACCAGCTGGGAGACATAGTCTCTCCACCGAGTCCTGAGTCTGCCCCGGGGTCTCCTCCCAGTGGGACGTGCCAGAAACACCTCAAGTGGGAGGCGTCCAGGAGGCATCCTAATCAGATGCCCATACCACCTCAACTGACTCCTTTCAATGTGGAGGAGCAGCGGTTCTACTCTGAGCCTCTCCCGGATGACTGAGCTCCTCACCCTATCTCTCAGGGTGAGTCCAGCAATCCTACGGAGAAAGCTCATTTCAGCCGCTTGTATCCGCGATCTCGTTCTTTCGGTCATTACCCAAAGCTCGTGACCATAGGTGAGAGTAGGAACGTAGATTGACTGGTAAATCGACAGCTTTGCCTTAGAACTAAGCTCCCTCTTCACCACAACAGACCGGTACAATGTCCGCATCACTGCAGATGCTGCTCCAATCCGTCTGTCGATCTCTCGCTCCATTTTCCCCTCACTCGTGAACAAGACCCCAAGATACTTAAACTCCTCCACTTGGGGCAGGAGCCTGTCCCCAACCCGGAGAGGACAATCCACCTTTTTCCGGCTGAGGACCATGGACTCGGACTTGGAGGTGCTGATTCTCATCCCAGCCGCTTCACACTCAGCGGCAAACCGTCCCAGCAAGAGCTGTAGGTCATTGCTGGATGAAGCCAACAGGACAACATCATCTGCAAACAACAGAGATGAGATCCTGTGGTCACCAAGCATGACACCCTCCATTCCCTGGCTGCGCCTAGAAATCCTGTCCATAAAAATTATGAACAGGATCGGTGACAAAGGGCAGCCCTGGCGGAGTCCAACTCTCACTGGGAATGACTCCGACCGAGTGTTGGCAATACGAACCAAACTCTCACAACGGTCGAACAGAGACCGAATAGCTCGTAACAACAAGCCCGATACCCCATACTCCCGAAGCACCCCCCACAAAAATCTACGAGGGACGCGGTCAAATGCCTTCTCCAAGTCCACAAAACACATGTAAACTGGTTGGGCAAACTCCCATGAACCCTCAAGAATTCTCGAGAGGTTAAAGAGCTGGTCCGATGTGCCACGGCCAGGACGAAAACCACATTGCTCCTCCTGAATCCGAGGTTCGACCAACGGCCGGACTCTCCTCTCCAGTACCTTGGCATAGACCTTCCCAGGGAGGCTGAGGAGTGTGATCCCTCTAAAGTTGGAGCACACCCTCCGGTCCCCTTTTTTGAAGAGAGGAACCACCACCCCGGTTTGCCATGCCAAAGGCACTGCCCCCGACCTCCACGCAATGTTGCAGAGGCGTGTCAACCATGACAACCCAACAACATCCAGGGCCTTGAGGTACTCGGGGCGAAGCTCGTCCACCCCCGGGGCCCGGCCACCAAGGAGATTTTTAACCACCTTAGCGACCTCAGCCCCTGTGATAGGCGAGTCATCCCCCTCGTCCCCAAACCCTGCTTCTTCTGTGGAAGGCGTATCAGTGGGATTGAGGAGATCCTCGAAGTATTCCTTCCACCGCCCGACGATATCCCCAGTTGAAGTCAACAGTGTCCCATCCGCACCATACACAGTGTGGACGGGGAGCTGCTTTCCCCTCCTGAGCCGCCGAACAGTTTGCCAGAATCTCTTTGAAGCCGACCGAAAGTCTTGTTCCATGGCCTCACCGAACTCCTCCCATACCCGCGTTTTTGCTTCAGCAACCACCCGAGCTGCACTCCGCTTGGCCTGCCGGTACACCTCAGCTGCTTCGGGAGTCCCACAAGCCAACCAAGCTGTGGGACCTGTGGGACCGTGGGCCCTGTGTTGAGAACAAAATATCCGAAATGGTGTTGCACTGCTGTGCAGTTGGTTGTACTAATAGACAGGGCAAGGTGGAGGGCATATAGCCTTATTCATGCTGCATTTCACCTCTAGTCCGCTTTGGGCCGCGTGTGCTTTGGACAAGCCTGGCAGGCACGCGGCACTGTTCATGTAGTGATGTTAAAACCGAGGCCTCATGAAACAGTGAGCAACTTTGAGACAATTGCTTCATGAGTGACACAGTGTTATGAAACATCTAACGAAGACTGTCTGGTGACTGACTGTCAGAACTGCATCTGAGTTTATTGAAAAAGGGCAATGCTCTATATCACAGGTTGCACTACACTTTGTCATTTTCTCAGACAGGCTTGTAAAAAATTCTGTCGGTTATCATTTTAATTGACTTTAATTAGATCACCCTCCGTATAATCTGTCAAATGAAAGACAGCTTTCAGAATTCGTCAAACAGGTTCATTTTGTCTTCTTTTAATTATTTATCCTTTTTTTTTCCTTTGAAAGACAAAAGTAAAATAGAAAGATGTCTTTACCTTCTTTACATGTTTCAACTGCACTGCAGCCTTCATCAGAAGAGTCAGCTGATTGCTGCCAGGTGACATTTATCAGCTGATTTTCGTAGGCGGGGCCAGCTCAGCAGATCTGTCAGATCCACCGAGCCGGCCCCGCCTCCCGTTGGGAGGCGGGGCCGGCCTTCCTGCGACTCCGGAACGCAGTCGCAGGAATCCTCAAAACGGCCAAATTACCACAAAGCAACGTTACAAGAAAAGAAGAAAAAGCATTAAACTCACTCAAGACAGATAAAACGATCACAATACTCCCAGCAGATAAAGGCAGAACAACAGTAATTTTGGACACGGAAACATACGAAAAACAGATGGAAACCATGTTGGCAGACAGTAACACATACGAAATCATTAAAACAAACCCGACAGAAGAAAAGAAAAAAATGCTCAAAGCCCTTCTAAAACCTCTATTAGAAAGCAATAAAATCACAAAGGACGCATATGATCACCTGATCCTCACAGCCAGCATCACCCCTCGGATTTATGGAACACCGAAAATACATAAAAAGGATATCCCACTGCGGCCAATAATAGACAGCATTGGATCAGTCACATACAACTTATCAAAAGCCCTAGTTGAAATCATCAAACCCCTCCTTGGACTATCAGACTTTCACTGTAAAAATTCAAAAGAGCTGGCACAAGAACTCAAAGACATAAAAATAGAATCAGACGAGATCCTCATCTCACATGACGTCATCTCTTTATTCACAAAGACTCCTATTGACGTCACACTACATATAGTGCAAGAACGCCTCAACAAGGACAGTACCCTAAAAAGACGCACCAACCTCACAGTCCATGACATATCCAAATTACTACAGTTTGTTGCAAAATCCACGTATTTTCAATTCAGAGGAAAAATCTACAAACAAAAAGAAGGATTTGCAATGGGAGACCCACTATCAGCCATCATGAGCAGTTTTTTTATGGAGGATCTGGAAAATAAAGCCATCAACACAGCACCCACAATATGCAAACCCACCCTTTGGAAGAGATACGTAGATGACATTCTGGAAAAAATAAGGAAAGGACATACACAAGAACTCACTGACCATCTGAACAGTACAGACAGTACGGGGAACATAAAATTCACACACGAAGAGGAGGAAAATGGCACCATAGCCTTTCTGGACATGAAAATCCACCACAACGAGGACGGCAGCATAAAGATCACAGTCTACAGGAAACCAACCCACACAGATCAATACCTACTTTGGACATCGGAACACACAAGCTATCAGTCGTCAGGACATTATATGAACGAGCCACCATCATCACGGAACAAGAAGACAGACAGGAAGAGGAAAACCACATAAAACATGCACTTATACGCTGCCAATATCCAGTATGGGCCATAAACAAAGGGAAACAGCAAGTCAAAAACAAAGAAAATAAACAGGACACAAGACATAGAACAAAAGCTGAAATCAAAAACAAGGACACCATAACTATACCATACATACGAGGGATCACGGAACCAATTCAAAGGATCATGAAAAAATACAAAATAAACACAGCAGTCAAACCACACAAAAAATTAAGACAGTTATTAGTACACCCCAAGGACAGAATAGAACAAGACAATAAATGCAATGTATTATATGAAATATCATGCAGATGATGCAACAAAACCTACATTGGAGAAACCGGAAGGTTATTCACCACAAGAAAAAAAGAACACCAAAAGGAATGTGAGAAGGAAACGCAAGGACGACTCACAAGATCACAAAAAGAAAAAGCAGAACAAGAAACATTAAAATCAGCTATATCGGACCACTGCAAAAGAAATAATCACATCATGGACTGGGACAACACAAAAATTATTGGATCGGAGAGCAACAGACACAAACGTTGGATCAAGGAGGCAATAGAGATCAGAAAGCGGGGAAAAGACACCATGAACCGAGATGAGGGGACCTTTATGCTTTCTCACACCTGGGACCACATTCTCCAGAGACCATCTGACGGCGGGAGGCGGGGCCGGCTCGGTGGATCTGACAGATCTGCTGAGCTGGCCCCGCCTACGAAAATCAGCTGATAAATGTCACCTGGCAGCAATCAGCTGACTCTTCTGATGAAGGCTGCAGTGCAGTTGAAACATGTAAAGAAGGTAAAGACATCTTTCTATTTTACTTTTGTCTTTCAAAGGAAAAAAAAAAAAAAAAGGATAAAGCTTTCAGAATTTGTAGTCATTGCTGGAAAAATTCTGTGGAAGGACAATTTTCAGTGAATGAAACCTCTGTGAGAGAGAGAGAGAGAGAGAGAGAGAGAGAATGCAGGGCTTGACATTAACACTGGCCAATGGCTGGTGAATTTCAGCAGTGGCCAGTAAGGCAGCTACAGGCTCGTCACCGGAGTCACACAATATAAAGCGGAAGTGTCATGAACGTGTTTTTTTTTTTTTTTAATTTAATAGAGTAAAATACAACATGCAAACTCTTGATGAGGATAAAGATTACCGAGTTGCAAAATCAGAACTTTAACAAAAAATATACAATCAAACTTCACATTCCAATTAACAAGAATAAAAGGGTATATTAAAAGAGAGAGAGTAAAGAGCACAACAATTCTCTGATAGTCTTTTTTGTTTATAGTAATAGGAGCTGTCCAATGTCTTTTAATTTTTTATTTTTTTTTTGCATGATAAGCAGTGCATCGAGCGCTGTTTCAGCATGCCCACCGTCACGTGACCGTAGCAAGCCAGGTCTTATGTCGGACACATCATTTGACTTGAGGCCTCGCGGGAACGTATGCAATGCCCAGCCCTCTCAAATTTCTCACCAGGTCTCAAATCATGTGATGTGACAATGAGGCCTTGTTCGCTACGGTCACGTGACTGTGGGCACATTGACACAGCGCTCGACACTCTGCTCGTGACACTTCCGTGTTATATTGCTTGAGTCAGTCTCAAGTGGGCGGTATCGAGCGTAACATCACTATGTTCATGCTCACTTTTTTCATCTACCCAGGCCAAGCGGTTGACGCATGCGCACAACAATCATTTGTAGTTTCACTCCTGCCCGATAGGTAGCGCCAGTGCACTGATGCACCAAGATTTTCACCAACGAAGAAACGCTGCTTGCTTTCTGCTGCTTGACTCTCCGGTTTTCACTCCTTTTCCACGAAGATGCTGCTGAGGTATGTATGTATGATTCATGTATGTTTATTCTCATCTTCCGCTTCCTCGTCGTCTTCTTCATCTACTTTGTCTTGGTATGCTGTGCCGATATCGCCACCTCATGAATGGGACTTTCAGTCTTGCGCATGCGCTTTTCTCCGCGGTTGAGCACTGCGGACACTAGCAGAGTGGAGACGATGACTTAAATTTCGTCACACAAGGTTTCCGGTTACACGTACGCGGACAGCAGAGGTGCAGCATGAATCCACCTTATCTTTCTACTGTGTCCCATCAGATGAAGAGTGAAGACAACAGTGGGTGATGGCTGTCAGCCGCAAAGATTGGAAGCCCACAGCCAACACCAGACTGTGTAGTGCACATTTCATATGAGGTGGGGTTTGTCAGATTCCCACGTATGCTTTTTGAAAGTGACATTTGTCACTATCCAGATTTATGATTTTTTTTTTCTTTTTAGAAATTTTGGCCTGTCCTGTTACTTATTTTATCCATACACCATGGACCTTTTTGCAAATGCATGATGGCAGCTGCTCGTGACGCGTTCGGCAAAGTATCCTTTAATTGTTTGGGGGCAAAGCTGGGCCACATCAATGCGCTGGCTATATATTTCTAGAATTTTTAAAATTTTAATATGTAAATTCTGATGGGAGGTTAAAGATTATTGTATTGTACAGTATACTAGTATCCACTGGCACTTAACCTGAGTGGACAATATACTCAGCTATGTATTACCATAAATATAGATTTATAAGAAAAAAATGGTCTTACACCAATTCAATGCAAAGTTTGGTATTTATCAGTCTGAACAGGATCATGCTGCTCAAATCTCAAGACAGATCTGATGCAGTGCAAAATTATTTGATCATATCAGATTATGTTGAGCAGTGCATCCTTATATTAAGGTTATATTGAGCAATATATCTTCAGGTTATATTGAGCAGTGATCCGTTTGCCTTGGGTTAGATTTAGATGAGTGGTTTAACAATTTAGTCTAAAGGTTAGAGGCAACTTTTAGTAGTGATAAATGTTCTGTTGTGGTATAGTATATTACTCATATATTCCATACCTGCATACGTTAGAGCATGTGGAAATGTGTGGGGCAACATATGCAAAGGAATTTCACACCTCTGAAAGGACAAAGGAATCTCACCGCCATGTGAAGACCAATGACGTCACAGGACGCCATGGCAACAGACTTGACACCTTCACCCCCTTAGGCGAGGAGAGGTTTTCCCATCACCTCCCAAGACGGAGGGAGGAGTTAACAGGACTAATGGGGATTTAGATAACGGGGGATTTCAGCTTGTGTTTTGCATGTCTTGGATGTGTGCCTGTATTTAACCAGCGAGCTGGGCAGAATTCTTGCTCTTTGCCTTCTGCCAAGCTCTGCACCATGATGAGACAAGATAGAAGAGTTGTTCATTAAAGACTCTGCTTTTGTGATACAAAACCGCCTCGTTATTTCCAGCTCTTCTACACTGGTGACCTTGACGCGAGTATGGACCTGAGGCGTTCTTCAAGCGACTCATCCGCGGCGAATCTGACTTACGCCAGCGACAACGCAGACGAGGGAACAAGCAGACAGCTGTTCCCCCCGGCAGAGGGTACCGAGAGAGCTCAAACGAGCTCCAGCACCGCCGTGAGAGCCGAGGCAAGGCACTCTCACCCGGCGGGCACAACAGTGACGATGTGCACAAATGCCGTCGCTGTTAAACTGCCAGATTTCTGGCGAGAAGACCCGGCCTCTTGGTTTCTCCAAGCCGAAGCCCAGTTCATACTGGCGGGCATCACGGCAGACGATACTAAGTTCTACCATATCGTCTCCAAACTCGACTCCGCCACTTCGAGGTGTGTGCGAAGCTTGATCCAGTGACCACCGGCCCGGGACAAGTATGAGACACTCAAGGCGACCATCGTGGCGAATTACGTCCCGTCGGCGGAAGAAAGAGCCGAAAAAATCCTGGCAGTCTACGGCCACAGAGGGGGCAATCCAAAGACCCTCATGGAGGATTTACTGCAGCTCAAGGAGGAGGACAATGATAATTTCCTCTTTCAATTTATTTTCCTCAGCACGCTACCACCACACATGAGAGGGACACTCGCCAGTATGAAGTGCAACAATCATCAGGACTTCCGCACGCTGGCCAACGAGGCTTATCGACTCGTCAACGCCTGCAGAGATTGGACACCCACAGCGGCATCCGCAGACCTCAAAACTGACGCCCCGAACCTTGGAGAGTCACAAACCACGGAGCAGGCTCAACCCACGGTGACAGCAGCGCGGCCCAAGTGCAACAAACAGAATGACGTCTGTTATTATCATCACCGCTTCGCCGAGAAAGCCCGGAAATGTGTTCCCCCCCTGCAAGTTTACGATGTTGGGAAATGCCAAAGCCGAGGGCCGTTAACGGCAGCGGTTCTCGGCGAGAAAAATAAGCTGTTATACGTGACGGATGGACACACAGGCAAGCAGTTCCTCATCGACACAGGAGCCCAGCTGAGTTTCGTCATGCCCTCCCACGCAGATCGAGCCATGGGCACCCGGGGCAATGGAGCAGTGGCAGCCAACAGCTCGGACATCGACACGTTCAGGGAAAAGAGCCTGCATCTCCTCATTCACGGCCGCAGCTACAGATGGACATTTGTTGTAGCGGCGGTGAGTTTTAACTTGTTAGGCGCAGATTTTCTGTGTGCACACGGGTTATTAGTTGATCTAGCAAATAGGCGCCTGGTTAATGCACTGTCTTTTGCTTCTATTCCTTGCTCAGCTCGAGTCTCTCCACCACCTGTGCAGGCCAACATCACTACGGCAGGAGGTAAGTTTGAGCAACTCCTCACCCAATTTCCAGCACTCACAACCCCCAAATTCTCAGCCACTGTAGCCAAACACGGGGTTAAACACTTCATTCCAACAACGGGACCTCCCGTTTTTGCCAAAGCTCGCCGCTTAGACGCGGCCAAGCTCAACATAGCAAGGGACGAATTTGCAGCTCTTGAAAAATTAGGCATTGTCCGACGTTCAAAGAGCCCTTGGGCTTCACCACTTCACATGGTTCCGAAATCCGACGGTTCTTGGAGACCGTGCAGAGATTACCGCAGATTAAACAACGCTACAGCGCATGACCGCTACCCCATTCCTCACATACAGGACTTTTCACTACATTTAGCTGGTGCGCGCATTTTTTCAAAAATAGACTTAGTCCGCGGTTATCACCAAGTTCCAGTCCGAGCTGAAGACATTCCTAAAACAGCGGTTATAACCCCTTTCGGCCTTTTTGAATTCCTGCGAATGCCTTTCGGCCTCAAAGGTGCTGCTCAGACTTTTCAGCGTATGATGGACGCAGTCTTACGCGACCTCCCCTTTGTTTTCGTCTACCTCGACGACATGCTGGTAGCCAGCTCATCGGAGGAAGAGCACGAGCAGCATCTCACTGCCATTTTTCAGAGGCTAGAAGAGCACGGATTAATAATTAATCCAACCAAATGCAAATTCGGCGTATCGCAAATTGATTTTTTGGGACACAGAGTCTCCCCGAAAGGGGCAGTTCCACTTCCAGACAAAATTCATGCAATAGAAGGTTTTCCACGGCCCCAAACGGTCAAATCGCTACAGGAATTTTTGGGGATGGTTAATTTTTACAACCGTTTCCTCCCTCATGCAGCTCAGCTCATGCAGCCCCTGTATGACGCGCTCAAAAAAAAGAGAGCTTCCAACGCGGTCGAATGGACCCCGGAACGCGAACGCGCTTTTGCGGAAGTTAAAAACGCCCTAGCTAACGCCACAATGTTAGTCCATCCAGATCCCTCGGCCTGCATTGCTCTAACCACAGATGCTTCAGACTTGGCCATAGGGGCAGTTGTAGAACAACTTGTCAAGGGGGTCTGGCAACCTTTAGCATTTTTTAGCAAATCGCTAAACCCGACGGAACGCAAGTACAGCACTTTTGACAGGGAGCTGCTGGCGCTCCATTTATCCATCCGCCACTTCCAGTTTTGGTTAGAAGGGCGGAGTTTCACGGCTTTTGTGGACCATAAACCGCTCACTTTTGCTATGGCTAAAATTTCAGAACCTTGGTCGGGCAGACAACAAAGACAGCTAGCTGCGATTTCAGAGTTCACCACAGACATTCGACATGTAGCGGGCAAACTTAACGTAGTAGCGGACTGTCTCTCTCGCGCTGTGGCACCGCCAGAGCACGAGGAGACAGATTACACTGCTTCAGCAGCTGAGCTTTTCTCTAACGCAAACACATATGCAGCACCTATCCATGAAGGGATAGATTATGCAGCCATGGCGGAAGAACAAGGTAGTGATGCGGACGTGCGCGCGCTCCTGTCTGGACCAACAGGGTTAAGGCTGGAGGAAAAAGGGTTGCGCGACGGCGTGCCCCCCCCTAATATGCGATGTTTCAACCGGCCGACCTCGCCCGTTAGTACCGGCTGCTTGGCGCCGCCGTATTTTCGACGCAATTCACTCCCTCGCGCACGGTCAAAATGGTTGCCGAAAAGTTTGTGTGGCCAGGCCTACGCAAAAACGTAAAAGAATGGGCAAAAACTTGCATTCCTTGTCAGCGCGCCAAAGTACACAAACACACAAAAGCCCCTCTGGAGCCTTTTCCCATCCCTGCTAGAAGGTTCGACCACATTCCTGTCGACCTCGTGGGGCCGTTGCCTTCCTCCCAGGGTTTCACACACCTGCTAACAATGATAGACCGCACCACGCGCTGGCCAGAGGCAGTCCCTCTAGCGGCAACTACAGCGGAGGAAGTCGCTCGCGTTTTTCTAACAAATTGGGTGGCACGTTTCGGCGTCCCATCAGACATCACGTCAGATAGGGGGCCTCAATTTGTCTCAGAGCTCTGGTCAGCCATGTCCAACAGTTTAGGGGCAACAATTCACCGTACCACCGCTTATCACCCTCAGGCTATTGGGTTATGCGAGCGTTTTCACAGGTCCTTAAAGGCCGCCCTCAGAGCCTCATTAACGGACACAAATTGGGTAAATAAACTTCCCTGGGTTTTATTGGGGTTGTGTGCGGCACCTAAAGAGGATTTAGACGCTTCCCCTGCAGAATTAGTCTTTGCTCAGCCTATCAGACTACCAGGTGAATTTTTACCAGAAAACCCGGAACCAGGGCACCTCCCAGTCCCAAGGTTTTTAGGCAGTAACGGACCAGACTCTCTACACGGTCCAGCTCATCACTCCTTTCCACGAGTTTTTGTTCCTCAAACTTTAAAAAACGCCGAGTTTGTTTTTGTTAAGCATGAAGCCCTTAAACCAACGTTACGCCCAGTATACGATGGCCCGTTCAGAGTGCTGGAAAATGGTGACAAACACTTTGTGCTTGATTATGGGGATAGAAATGAAATGGTCAGCATTGACAGACTCACACCTGCCTTCTTGTTGAGAGACCAACCTGCACAGTTGGCGCGAGCACCTCGGCGAGGTAGACCCCCCCAAGGAAAAAGTCTCAGCCTCCAGGCAGGGAACAGATAATCTCTCTCCTTCCCACACTGCAGATTCCTCACAACAAGGTCCCAGCAGGACGCCTAAACCAGCCTACAGCAGCTTTGGGAGAAGATTGAAACCCAGACTGCACAAGGACTGATTACACCACTCTGCAATTTTTCGCTAATTGTGCCGCAACAGTTTAGGACTGACTTATGATTATACTATGCTGTTATATTTTCACTGAACTCTCTTAGGAATATGGCTGCTTGGAAGTTTCTTCTGTGACAACAGCTGTAACACGTAGTATGTCTTAGTAATTACCCTAGACTGTGAATCTTTCTGTGTCCTTTCCTAGTTGTTTGGGGGGCCTGTGGTATATATTACTCATATATTCCATACCTGCATACGTTAGAGCATGTGGAAATGTGTGGGGCAACATATGCAAAGGAATTTCACACCTCTGAAAGGACAAAGGAATCTCACCTCTGTGTGAAGACCAATGACGTCACAGGACGCCATGGCAACAGATTTGACACCTTCACCCCCTTAGGCGAGGAGAGGTTTTCCCATCACCTCCCAAGACGGAGGGAGGAGTTAACAGGACTAATGGGGATTTAGATAATGGGGGATTTCAGCTTGTGTTTTGCATGTCTTGGATGTGTGCCTGTATTTAACCAGCGAGCTGGGCAGAATTCTTGCTCTTTGCCTTCTGCCAAGCTCTGCACCATGATGAGACAAGATAGAAGAGTTGTTCATTAAAGACTCTGCTTTTGTGATACAAAACCGCCTCGTTATTTCCAGCTCTTCTACACCGTACGCATTTATGTCACTGCAGCCAAAACAGCGGATTTAAGCAGAAAATCTAAAATCTTATTGATCAGATGCAGAAACTTGAATTACACTTAGAGCTTCTGAAATTTTTAATATTTTTCATAGAGTTGTGATTGGGCTCAGAGCTTTTAAAGAATGTCATTTTCATCGTTTTTTGTTTTTTGGGGGGTTTTTTTGGTGGGGGGGCACCAGAGTGCAGAGTGTCGCCATATCCACTGTCAGTACTGTGGTAAATTAATTCTACAAAGACAAATTGTGCTAAATTAGCCTATTCTAAGAAGATATTTCTTTGACTAAGTCTGGTGTTACTAATTAATAACCAGTATCCATCATGGATTTTCTGCATCATGGATTTTCCACTGGTAAACTAATGCATCAGGCTCAGCGGCACAGCGCTCACAGCACAGCTGCAGTGACTGTATACAGTCACCATATCAGGTTAAATAAATAGCTTTACCTGTATGAACGCTGTACAGCAGAGCAAGTCATGGGAGTATTTTCACTCCCATGACTTGACTTGACTCCCACTAAAACTGTATCGTTTATAGGTGTGGGTTCAAAAGATCTGGCTCAATCCACTTTTGACTCAACCGATATTGACCCACAAAATCCACGGCTCGATCTTTTAATGTAATGCTTTTTATGTCTGAACGTCTGCTGAGTCTGATTGGGTCGAAACTGGGTCAGTGAGCCAGGAACAGCGGCGAAGAAACAGAAACACCCGGAGCGCTAACGGGGCTAACAAGCTAATGGATATGCTGGTTCTTCTGTGGTGTTAAAACAGTTCTCATCTGGCAAGAGTTCCCTGTGGCGCACGCTCACGTCTTTACTTTCGTGTTTGGATGAGCAGAGTTGTTGACATGCGTATCTCTTAATTTATCAACAAAAGTCACCATAAAGACTGTCCTTAACAGTTAACAAATATTTTTCATGAAGTGAGGATAAACAGTTTTGTATTACGTGCAGCAGAACATAAAGATGACGATTGATAAGCACATCAAACAGAAAACGCACAGAGCCTGGCTGAAACTCATGAACAGCGAGGGAGACTTGGAGCTGCTGAGATTGTAAGTAAAATATCATTTGTTTGTTTTAACATTTATGTTGTAAATTAATAATTTATCCAGCATGATGGTGTTTTCTTTTCCAAACTATGGATACAGTAGTTAACTGTTGGTTAAGCGCTGTGAATAAATGCAGAATAAAGGTATATTTTATGAGATTATGGACTTCTAGCATTTAAGTGAGAGATTTGAAGATAATAATAAAAATCACAATAAAATGAAAATGGTAGAATTAATAAAGGCTGCAGTACGAGCCATTTTTACTCAATAGAACTAAACTGAAATGAACAAATCTTCCCAGGAAATGAATTGAAACCCTTTTCAATAATTGAAAGTTAATTTGTTGTTAAAATATACACAATAAAGAAACTAAATTATTAAACCCTACTGTGGTGTGGGGGTTTAAAAATATGATTAATTTTACTTTGAAATCTATTCTCCTTTTCATCTCCCCTTCAGATGTGTGAAGACTGGGTTTCCACTCCAAGGTCCATCCTGCACTGAGACCTTCTGAAGGGGAGAGGCTGTCAGTGGAGGACCATCCCTGCTTCGTGTGGATTTCAGCACAGAAGACCTCAAATTTTTCAGGGGTCTTAGTTTGTAAATTCAAGATTCAAGAAGGTGCTGCCATAATTTTCCCCATACTGTAACATGCATTCATTGCAATTTAGTTGTTGTAATGACTAATTCTTTTATTTCTTTATTTTAATTTAAGTTCTCAGCAAGAATACAATGTTGGTTATTTTTTGACAACTTTCCTGAGCATTTAATTCTACATAAATCACTGTTAAATAGTAAATTTTTGGTAATCCTGTGCTTTTCTGGTGGTGTTACATAGAATAGCATCACTGTAAACTATGGAAAAAGCAGCTACTTTAAAATCTGCCTCACACAACTTTCAGTGCAAAAAATCCCTAAAAATGTCAACTTTTTTTTTTTTTTTAGAAAAGCTCCCACAAATTCAGGCTTTTTGGGCCACAACAATCACAAAAACGGCTGACGAAATCCTGGAGGGACTGAAATATAGTGAGATTTTGTATACATGCTTCATGCATTGACGTTGTTTACTTACTCTGGGTTGTTAACTTGACACTACACACCCTTTGCACTAAAGAAAGCACTTGTGAGCACTTTGTGAAATCATAAGTTAAATAATAAAAAGTTCATTATTGTAACTGATTGTGGGTCAGTTCTTTGTGTGATAATTTATGTATTAACAAAGCTGGAGTATTCCTGGTATTTTTAATTAGTCAACTAGTGATAATGAATACAGTTTAAGTCATCTCAAATGCACATTAAAAACAATTTTATAACACTGCAAAATTAAGGGGAAAAAGGTGCGTAAAATTAATGACAGATGAATTTGCACAGTTGATTTTTTTCAGTATGTGATTTAGAATGTATAAAAAAGATGGTCCTTTTTAGTGGCTATTATAAACTATAGAATTTACAGAAAATATATTTTCAGTGGCATGAAAAAGTGTTTGCCCCCTTCCTGATTTCTCATTTTTTTGTATGTTTGTCACACTTAAATGTTTCAGATCATCAAATTTAAATATTAGACAAAGATAACACAAGTAAACACAAAATGCAGTTTTTAAGTAAATGTATTTATTATTAAGGGGAGAAAAAAATCCAAACCTACATGGCCCTGTGTGAAAAAGTGACCCCCCCCCCCCGTTGAAACATAAATTAATCATGCACAGTAGAACAAAATTACGTTTCTCTTATCTACAGTGTTAATCACATCTAGAATCAGAGGGGTCGCGCCATGCAAGGCACCGCCACAAATTTCCCTCCTCTGTTCCATTATTGCTGAGCACCAAGCTGGATGGCAGGAAATTCCACTTTTATATGGTCTTTGGCATGACCTGGCCAGGATTTGAACCCCGGCCTCCCAGGTGTGGGGCAGATGCTCTGCCAACTGAGCCACCGCTCCGGTAGAGTGGTGGCTCTGTTGTCTCAGTGTCAAAAGATCCTCAAAAGCTAACATCATCCAAAGAAATTCAGGAACAAATGAGAAACAAAGTAATTGAGATCTATCAGTCTGGAAAAGGTTATAAAGCCATTTCTAAAGCTTTGGGACTCCAGTGAACCACAGTAAGAGCCATTATCCACAAATGGTGAAAATATGCAACAGTGGTGAACCTTTCCAGGAATGGGCAGCTGACCAAAATTACCCTAAGAGCGCAGTGACGACTCATCCAAGAGGTCACAAAAAATCCCACAATAACATCCAAAGAACTGCAGGCCTCACTTGCAGTAAGTGTTTATGTCTCCACCATAAGAAAGAGACTGGGCAAAAATGGCCTGCATGGCAGAGTTCCAAGATGAAAACCACTGCTGAGCAAAAAAGAACATAAAGGCTTGTTTCAGTTTTGCCAGAAAACATCTTGATGATCAAGACTTTTAGGAAAATATTCTGTAGGCTGACGAGACAAAAGTTGAACTTTTTGGAAGGTGTGTGTCCCATTACATCCGGAGTATTTGGTAGACAGCAGAATTCATGGTTCCATTTACCACAGCAAGTCTTCCAGGTCCTGAAGCAGCAAAGCAGCCCCACACCATCACACTACCACCACCATATTTTACTGTTGGTATGATGTTCCTTTTCTGAAATGCTGTGTTACTTTTTTAAATCCTGAAGGAGAATGTCTGGCCATCTGTTTGTGACCTCAAGCTGAAGCGCACTTGGGTACTGCAGCAGGACAATAATCCAAAACACACTAGCAAGTGCACCTCTGAATGGCTTAAGATAAACAAAATGAAGACTTTGGAGTAGCCTAATCAAAGTCCTGACCTGAATCTGATTGAAATGCTGTGGCATGACCTTAAAAAGGCGGTTTATGCTCGAAAACCCTCCAATGTGGCTGAATTACAACAATTCTGCAAAGATGTTTGGGCCAAAATTCCTCCACAGTGCTGTAAAAGACTCATTGCCAGTTATTGCAAAGGCTTGATTGCAGTTGTTGCTGCTAAGAGTGGCTCATCCAGTTATTAGGTTTAGGGGGCAATCACTTTTTCACACAGGGCCATATAGGTTTAGATTTTATTTTTTTTTTTACCTTAATCATAAGCACCTTCATTTAAAAACTGCATTTTGTTTGCTTGTGTTATATTTGTCTAATACTTTGTTTGATCTAAAATATTTAAGTGTGACAAACATACAAAACAATGAGAAATTAGGAAGGGGGCAAACACTTTTTCACACCACTGTATACACACTGTCAAAAAGTTAGGGATATTTGGCTTTCAAATTAAATTTATTGAAAATATAAAAAGTTTGTGCTACAGTGATTTTGATATCACTGTTCACAGTCAAGTGGTCATCAACATGGGATTTGGCCAAAGGACGTCCACTTCCGTGACTTTACCAGTCTATCTGTATCTCTGTTGCAACCTGCTGATGACACTCTGTGACACTCTAAGCTCAGTGGCCACTTCTCTCTGAGAACATCCTGTTTGAAGCCTCGCAATGGCAAGGTACTGTTGATCAGTTGTTAGGTGTCGTCTTGGTCTCATCACTCTATAAATCATCATCATCACTCTATAAATTTAATTAACCTCTGTGTGTCTGTCTGTCACAATCATAGGACGGCCTATGATGTCTGCCTGATGTCCTATGATGATCCTATGATCTCAGGCTACACAGGACTCACGATGATGTCATATAGGCGATGCCGTCATATAGGCAATATGACTGGCTACCTATGATGTAATGTCCTATGATGCCTGCCTATGATGTCTGCATGGTGTCCTATGATGATGCTATGATCTCAGGCTACATAGGACTCTCGATGCCATCATGTAGGCGATGCCGTCACACAGGCAATAGGACTGCCTGCCTATGATGCAGCGTCGTATGATGCCTGCCTCGATGTCTTTATGTCATATAGACCAACCATCCATCTATCCATCCATCTTCTTCCGCTTAATCCTTTTCGGGTCACGGGGGGGCTGGAGCCTATCCCAGCATCTCTGGGCGAGCGGCAGGGTACACCCTGGACAGCCAACACAGAGAGACAGACAACCACTCTCACATCCATACCTAAGGACAATTTAGAATCCCCAGACGCTACATAAATGGAGAGCAATAGAGTGAGAACTGCTGCACGTCAGGAAAGATCCCGTGAAGATGACACAGCTGAGGTTCGAGCAGTACCTCCCAGGCATGACTGTGTTGCACGTCACAAAACATGCCATGAAGATGAAACACCTGAGTTTCGAGCATGTCATAAGGTACGACAGACAAGGGATGCACAGACAGACAGGAAATGTGTGGCAGCGCGCCATGCACATGCTGAGTCACTTGAAGCCCGAAATGCCCACAAAGCGAGCAACGCTGCACACCAGGCAAGGCACAGACAAGCTGAGACTGAGGAGATACGTAATACTTGGCTGGCCGCCAACGCTGCATGCCAGGCAAGGCACAGAGAAGCTGAGACCGAATAGGACACACTACTTTAAACCACACCCATTCAAAGCAGTAAATCAGGAAATCTCACTCAATAAGGCAGAAAGCATTCTATAAATTCAAGAAATCTGTCAGTCTGTCACCCCATTAACAATGCGACTCACTACTTTAAACCACACCCATTCGAAGCAGTACCCATGAAGAATGGCAGTCTACACTACAAATGTGGAAAATGCCAAGCAAAGTGCTGATTTTCTCAGAGTGCTCCGGTTTCTGGGTTTCCACGGGCATGCACAGGTCTTCCTAAACAGAGTCGAAAGCCACTTTTTGCTCAGATCTATTTTCATGATCCTGTCCATGAACTGGAATTAAAACGCACCTATCCGTCAACCAGTGGTCTGAACGAAGAAGAACGATAAGACCCACCAGATGGAGAGCAATAGAGTGAGGAGAACTGCTGCACGTCAGAAAAGATACTGTGAAGATGAAACACCTCAGGTTTGAGCAGTATGCCGCAAGCATGACTGAACAACACAGCTGTCTCAGACAGGAAGAGACCCTTCAGCAATGGCCATGCAGAAATATTTGCTTATACTTGGTTTTTACGGGCATGGACGGGTATGCACGGGTATGTACTAGTGATGTCAAAATGTGAACAGCATGATGAAGAGGGCTGTTTAAATACCAATTCTAATTGAACCGGAAAATTTATTGGATGCATGGATCAAATACTTGTGAATTTTCCCATTAAGCACCTTGTTGGAGAACAGCAAGTTATGCAGAAAGTACTGAAACATTGAACACTTGGACATGTGCATTCAAAAGGCTAGAGAAGGTCAAATTAAATTTGCCTGCAAAAGTTATAGTGCATTTTAGGTGCGTCCTGAAATTTCACCCGAAAGCCGAATATTCCTAACGTTTTATAAGGTGTTTGTGTGTTTATATAATATAATATCGTGATATGAAATTTTGGTTATATCGCACAGCCCTAGGTGGCAGTCATGCACCTATTTTGCAGGTTGCCAACTGCTGTTAAAACACAAGAAGAAGAGAAGAGAAAGGCTGATGATGATCAACACATCCATTGTCAAAGCTGTCTCTGATTGCTGGAAATAGCAGGTTATAGACAACAACCTTTCAAATAAGAGTGAGGTGATTTTTCGTGATATAGTGTATGTTGAGGCTGTTGATACACATGGCTGGCCCGTCCATGTGGAAAACACTGCATGTTCTTTTGGAAAGTGTAAGTAAATCAATCAAAATTTATTTGTATAGCACTTTTAAAACATTAGATGTTGTGCAAAGTGCTTTACATAGATAAAAACAGTAGACCCATTTAGTTACATATTTTACATGATACATCCCCACCCCTTCCAATCCTCCCATAAACATACCCACAAACACAACACACACAGGCACATACATCACCCCCTACTTCTCTTACACACACACACATGAAATAAGAGACATTGCTCGGCACTGAGGCACCACATGAAGGAGCAACCATCCTGTGGAGCCCCCTATGCTGGGATACCACAGAGCCAGTAACCACAGAAGGCGCCACAAGGGATGCCCCAACCAGGACAGGCCAGGGCCCGCACCACAGCTGTAGGCAGTGGCATAAAGCCCCCACCCACCCAAGCTAGAATGACCCACGAGACCAACACCCCTGCAGATGGGCCAGGCAGCATCCGGCATGAGGGGCCTCTCTGAGGAATCACTGGAGCTAAAACACATAAATACAAAATGAAACTAATGTGGTCTATATTAATCATATATCCCATAACCTACATATGTATAAGCATGTGAGAATGTTTGGTGATTACATATGTAAAGCGACTTCACACCTCAGAACAGGACAAAGAGGTCTCAACCGCCAGTGAAGATCAAAGAGCATCCGAGGCACTGCAGTGGAGACCGGATAGGTCGCCCTGACCCCCCAGGGCCAGATGGAGGGGTACGGAGACAAAAGAGGGGATTAAGATAGTGAGGGATGTCAGCTTTTGATATGCATGTCTTTTGTTATGTGCGAGTATAAGTTGGTAGAGCCGAAGGTGTTCGCTCTCTTACTTCTTCTGCTGCTGCACCTAGATGAGACTTGTTGGAGGAGCTGATAATAAACTTTGGTTTTTGAATCACATCGCCTCGTTATTTCAAGCTCCTCTACAACTAAGAACACACAGAGCAAAGGGAACTAAAGACCCAAACTTAGAAACTGAGCTAAGAACATGTATTTTAATGCCAAAGCTAAGCTATCCTTTTGCCCATAAAAATTATGTTACATTTCACTGTCGTATCACACATCGTGTGATATCTGCTGACCCAGTGTCAATCTAATTTCCTGGTTGCAGATTCATGGCTTGGAGTACTTGTTCTGTGGCTTTTCACCTTCACTGAGAAGGTTGTTTTTGTCTGTTCTCGTTTCTGTCTGTTAGCAAGATTACTCAAAAATTTAAAAACAGATTCCAATGAAATTTTTGGGTGGAAACAAAGAACAACCCTATGCAATTTATTGGTGATCTGGATCACGTTCTGGATCTAAGACTTTTTTTAAGGATTTTAAAGAGAGGCTTTGAGAATTATGAGTTTCATTAAACACACACACACACACGACGCATACAGTGCTGTGAAAAAGTATTTGCCCCCCTCCTGATTTCTTATATTTTTGCATATTTGTCACACTTCAGTGGTTCAGATCATCAAGCAAATTTTAATATCAGGCAAAGATAACCTGAATAAATACAAAATGCAGTTTTCAAATGATGATTTCATTCATTAAAGGGGAAAAAAAAACTATCCAAACCAACCTGGCCCTATGTGGAAAAGTAATTGCCCCCCGTGTTACATCATGAATGAACTGTGATTAACCACATTTTTTGGAAAGTTGAGTTCAATTTCAGTAGCTACACCCAAGCCTGATTACTGCCAGACTTGTTGAATCAAGAAATCACTTGAATAGAACCTGTCTGACAACCTGAAGTAGGCTAAAAGATCCAAAAAGCAAAGCATCTCACTGTGATCTAAAGAAATTCAAGAACAGATGAGAAACAAAAACCCAGAGCAACATCTAACGAACTGCAGGCCTCACTTGCCTCAGTTTAGACACTGGTCCACGATGGAACAGTAAGAAAGAGACTGGGCACAAATGGCATCCATGGGAGAGTTCCAAGACAAAAAATGCTGCTGGACAAAAAGAGCACAAAGACTCGTCTCACATTTGCCAGAAAACATCTAGATGATCCTCAAGACTTCTGGGAAAATATTCTGGGGACTGACGAGACAAAAGTTGAACCTTTCGGAAGACATGTGTTCTGTTTTATCTGGCGTAAAGCTAACACAGAATTTCATAAAAACATCGTATCAACAGTCAAATATGGTGGTGGTAGTGTCATGGTCTGGGGCTGCTTTGCTGCTTCACAACCTGGACAACTTGCCCTAATTGACAGAACTATGAATTCTGCTCTCTACCAAAAAATCCTGAAGGAGAATGTCTGGCCATCAGTTCTTGAAGCCCTCCAATGTGACTGAATTTAAACAATTCTGCACAGAAGAGTGAGTCAAAATTCCTCAACAGCGATGTAAAAGACTCATTGCCAGTTGTTGGCACCAGTGGTGGCACAACCAGCTATTAGGTTTAGGGGGCAATTACTTTTTCACATAGGGCCAGGTAGGTTTGGATAGCTTTTTTCCCTTAATAAATGAAGTCATCATCTAAAAACTGTATTTTGTATTAACTCAGGTTATCTTTGTCAAATATTAAAATTTGTTTGATGATCTGAAACATTTAGGTGTAACAAATTTGCAAAAATATAAGAAATCAGGAAGGGGCAAATACTTTTTCACAGCACTGTAACTAGCACTGCAATGATTAGTTGATCAACGGAAAATTAATCAACAACTAATTTGATCACTGACTAATCGCCTGGTCTATGTTCCCTTTCCCAGGAAAAATTCTAAAAAAATACGATTGTTTCAGGACCTCAAGCATGAAAATTTGCCGCTTTTCTTGTTTTTTCATTATAAGTTGAATAATTTTTAGTTTTCTACTGTTTGTTTGACAATCCAAGACATTTGATGAGGTCACCCTGAGCTCTGAGATATTGTGATGGACAATGTTGACAGTTTTTAAAATATTTTATAGATCACATAATTAGTTGACTAATTGAAAAAAAGTCTGGCAGATTAATTGATAACAAAAATGATCATTAATTCCAGCCCAACACATAACCTTGGCAGAGCTAATAAAAAATGGCATATTTATCAGAAAACCAGTAAATTTATGAGAAAAAAAGGCTCAAATTTACAAGAAAAGCAGCAAATTTATGAAAAAGTTTCAAATGTATATAAAAAAAATTAACATTTATAAGAAACACATATTTCTGCTACGACATTGATACTGATAAAGTTCACTGTAGGAGAAAAAACTGAACAGGGAGCAAGCCTGTAATTACCACAAAATTCAGTTTGCTCCGGCAGAGGTGAAGAACCTCTGACAAGAGTAACCTGTGATGGGGAAATGGCAGATATGGGATGAAGTTCACTCTCAGCAGTAACTTAATTGTATCAAGTTTCTGTGTAGTCATGTCTTAACTGCTACCACTCTTCTTGTTTCCACAGACTCACAGTTTGCAAGACATGAGGCAGCAGGCAGCCATTGCTACTAAAGTCTTCATTCAGAGAGATTACACCAATGGCACCTTGTGCCAGTTCCAAACCAAGTTCCCCTCTGAGCTAGAGACCAGGGTAGGTCTCACCTCTTTGTTTCAGCGACCTTACTGCTGAAATTGTTTCCTTGTTGTTCCATGACCCTGTGTTAGTCTCATTTCATGTGAAAACCTAGGAATAAAACACTGTGGCCTGTGTGATCTACAAGAAGACATCTGCGATAAAGTGGAGGAGGAGGAACAGGTTGCTGAGACTGAGCAGGCCTCACGCCACATTAAAGCTGGTAGCAAGCAAACAGTTCATAGTTCGGAGGACAGGGAACTGTGTTTTTAAAATCTCCGTACCACATGAAGAAAGCAGCTTCACTTACTGGTGGTTTATTGGCACTTCCCTCTTGGCCTGGTGGCCTACCATATTTTTCCGGTAATATTCAGTTCACACACAGGCATCGAACAGCTGGGAAAATTTACTGTGGGTTTCCTCTGGAAGGTAAAAAAAAAAATTCCCACTTAACTATATATTTTATTGTTGATCTTCTGCCATCCCAGTTGAGAAACTATGCAGTTCAGTGTGAAGCCCCTTTGCCGCTTAAAATCAACAAAACAAAACCAAAAAAGACCAAAGTATTACTAAACAAAATCGACCTTCAGCTTTGTACCTAAATTTGAAGTTATTTTTGCTGATCTGGTTTCTAGCAGTGATACACATCAAGAGATGTTGGGGAAAAATGTACAGCCTGTTGGTGTTGTAGTGGAGCGTCACCCACATATGTGATTATCCAGATATTTGTTTGCTTTGGTATACAGCTTTTATTCAAATCCCAAAATTTGAAGAAAAAAAATTCTCACATATTTACAAGGAAAAAATAGGAAATTCACAAATAAATTACCAAATTGATATTAAAAAGTCAAAGAATTACATGATTACATTAGCAGCTATACAGAAAAAATTACCTGAAGAAATATAGAACATTTTAGACTTAAAAGAAAAGCTGTAAATATAAGAAAAACATGGTACATTTATAATTCGAAGTTAAAGATGTATAAAAAGTCTTATTTTTTGAGACAAGAAAAAGTGACCCCCCCCCCAAAAAAAAAGCCACAAATATTTAGAACAAACATTGATACTAATGCAGTTCATTGGGCAGAAGAAAGCTGGTAATGCACTTTCATAAGCTACCAACACAGTGGCTTTGCACCCAGCCACACCCCTTTTTAAAGACACCACTCTTATGAATACAAATTAATTTATTTGGATGGCAAGGGCACAAAGCATGAAAATGGACAATGTGGTGCAAGAAATGATCAAAACCACTGGTGGTAGGTGCAAAGTGTAATGAAAATTTGTGCTTTAGATCATAATGGGGGCTATAAGTTTTGAGTACTGATGTAAAATGCTTGGAAATTGTCACATTCAGGTTACAGTGTATAGCATGGTGTCACCATGCAGATTAAAGAATTGTTCAGAGTCAGAAACTCCAAGCAAAGTAATCAGTGTCAGAGCCAGACCCCCTGGACTGTTGAATCCCTTAATGATGGTTTGACTGAAACTCAATGTCAGTATTTTATTTATTCAGTCTTTATATTCTATCTACAGTCATGGCTAAAAATATCAGCAGCTTTGCATTTCTTTTAGATAACCAGTCCCTCCAGGATTTTGCAATGTTTCAATTGTGTCAGTTCACGCTAAATCAGCCAATCGGCGCGACTATTGCACAACCTTGCAACTTTGTCCAATCACCACAACTTTCCCCCAATTTTGGCCAATCCTTGTCAACTTCAACCAATTTCACCAATCAGATTTATCCCCGAGTGGCGCTCAAACGCTCAGTCTAACCAATCAAATGTGTTGTTGCACCGTGTTCACTTCCGTGTTTACAGTGAGTATTAATGGAACACATCAGCAAAAACAGTGTGTGATTTAAAAAAAAAAAAAAAAAACACTCACCCACGAGGTTTCCAACACCGTCCCTTCCTCCGTCAACCCCAGCCTGCCGGTGGACGTCTTGCCACGTCTCCGTCCTGACCGTGTGTACGAAGTGCTGGGTTTGTGTTGAAAAACATCCGCCTGCCCCAAAAGCACCCCATTGCAGGAGCGCATAAGAGGAGAGATGCCGTAAAACCACAAACAAACGAGCAAATCTAACACTACAGCCAGCGTTTGATCATTTTATACATCTTTAGACGTAAAATCATTACTACAGCTTGTCAGTGAGTTTTAAAACTGTGAATCTCTGGTCTGGACACGGACAACCCTTCCCCCCAATATAAATGAAAGATGAGTTTCTGATGAGACAGGTGTGTGTCAACACATGCAGCAGATAGACAGGTAGGAGTTGGGCACGGAAAGAGAGAGAATATTGTCTGTAATTTTTTTTTTCTTTCAGAAAAACACAGACTCCAATAGACAATACAGAGCAACAGAATAAATGATTTATTTTTTCCTCTCCGCTCTGTACCGAGTGGTTGAGGACCGTAGGGAGTTTTCAAATGAAGGTGCTGCCAATAATTTCCAAATCTATACTCTCTAATATGCATTCAATGCAATTTAGCTTTTTGTAATGGATATTGTGTTAAAGTCTGCATTTGCTGTTGCACAAAAGAGTTTTTCTGTATAGCAGACGTTTCTGCTTAATTTACAAATCACCGTTTAATAAGATATTTTTGACAATCCTGTGCTTTTCTTGCATTGTCACATAGAATATCACTGCAGTAAACTGTGGAAAATAAGGCATCTGCTTTAAAATTTGTAACTCTTCCCACAACTTTTAGTGCAGAAAGATCTCTCAAAACATCACAGCATTTATCGCAACTTTTAAAAAAGCTCCTGCGAGTACAGGCTTTTTGGGCTGCAACAATCATAAAAACATCCTACAAAATCCTGGAGGGACTGGATAATGTACCACTTCTGCACCCAGAGAAGGAGAATACCAATGCATTTTTAATTGTAGCAGTTCTTTGAGGGAAATTTTGCATTGTCTGACAGAAATCCAGAGGTGCCATCATTTTTACATGTAACCTTTTCTTTTCATGGCCCGTATTGCATTTCCAGACCATATCAAGCTTTACATCGCTGTATCCTAAGCCGTGAAGTTTGGTAAGGCAGAAAAATGTGGTAAACTGTTGTAGCTGAAATGAAATTCGAACACCTCAGGGTGGTGATGTGTTGGTCCTTGTTGGTGCATTCCTCATGCACAAGAGAGCAGAACCTTGGAGAGTAGTCAGAGATTTAGTAGGCCATTGGCTGAATCCTCATTGGCTCTGGTGGGCCCCATTATCTGTTTCCATCAGTATTACACAGACATTGTGAACCAATGCAGTCACTGGGATGGGGCAAATGTCAGCACCTTAGTCAAACCACCCCTACAAGCTCCATCAGTGTCCTCTGCCACAAGATTACTTTTAATAATTTCTTGATCGCCCTCTCTCTGAAAAGCCCTCTGTAGTCTACACCGCAGCTGAGATGAGTCTTTATCTCACCCTGACTCTGGAGAAAACTCCAAGACTTCTCCCTGGATCATTGCCGCATGTGTCCTGGTTTCACCATGCTTTTTTCCTCCTGTCAGCTATTAAGTGGAAACATTGACCAAGGCCAGGCATCCTAATCATTTCAGGAGGTGTTTCTAAATCAGGAAGAAAGCCCAGCATTCCCCTGATGTAGGACCAGTCCAAGAAAGTTC
This sequence comes from Pholidichthys leucotaenia, assembly GCA_020510985.1. NCBI lineage: Eukaryota > Metazoa > Chordata > Actinopteri > Cichliformes > Pholidichthyidae > Pholidichthys > Pholidichthys leucotaenia. The sequence continues at coordinate 164,186,512 of CM035838.1, read as the reverse complement.
AGCTCCTCATTTATCTAGAGGTGGAAAGAACGAGAGAAAATAATCTGATGCAAAGAAGATGCCATCTCCGCTCGGATATCTGGAGTGTTCTTGGCTCACATTGTTGAGGTTAACCCATAAACTACCTTTTATGTTTTCGTGTATTTCAGATTGACAAACAGCAGTTTGAGGAGACTGTGCGCTCACTGAACAGCATGTACGCTGAGGCAGAGAAGCTGGGAAGCCAGTCGTATATCGAGGGCTGCCTGGCCTGTCTCACAGCCTACACCGTCTTCCTGTGTATGGAGACTCACTACGAGAAGGTGGACACATTTTTACCTCTGTAAATTCGCACAGGATATTATAAAATGTCTCAGTTCTTAACAGGGAAATAAGCTATCACCTAAAGTTTACAATCTTGGTTAACAAGCTGGATCGACAAACGGTTTGGAAAAGCTGAATGTAGCCCCATTAGAGTTGAAATAAAAGATACTGTATTCTGAATGGCTGAGAAATGAATGTTTACCAGAGGTGGGCAGAGTAACCAGGGACTGTAATCAAGTAAAAGTAGTGATACTGTATATTAACTCCTCAAGTATAAGTGAGAATAGTCACGAAAACAGTTCCTTCAGTAATAAAATGTCCACTAAAATGTTTCACCTCCAACAGATGAGTTGGTGCACAATTTATTTCATGTTAAAGCAGCCTATATATTTTATTCAATTTTCTTTGCAGACTTTTTTAATATTACAAAAAATACCATTGTCTGTACTGTATCCCAAATTGTATAATAAACCATTAATAAGGAATATGAGTTGCATTTTTTTATTAAGTATATTGTAAGCAGTATTTAGCGTTTGATGTTACTGAGGAAAATTCAGATTCTCAAGAAAATTGCTGTTGATCAGTTAATCGTTAATCAACCGATTAACTGAATCAACGAAGAATTCCACATTGAAAGGAGCCAGTTGAGGTGGTTTGGGCATCTGATCAGGATGCCTCCTGGATGCCTCCCACTTGTGGTATTTTGGGCACGTCCTACTGGGAGAAGACCCCGGGGCAGACTCAGGACTCCCTGGAGAGACTATGTCTCCCAGCTGGTCTGGGAACGCCTTGGTGTCCCCTCTGAAGAGCTGGAGCAGGTGGCTGGGGAGAGGGAAGTCTGGGCTTCTCTGCTTGAATTGCTGCCTCCACGTCCCAGCCCTCTGGAAAAGCGGTAGAAGATGAATGGATGGATGGAACTAAGAATTGATGAATAAGCTGATAATTTGTATCCTGGGTTCCATACAAAAATCTTGGAGTGAATTCAGTTTTCCGTGAACTTCACTGCTGAACTATATTCTTCTTTCGGCTGCTCCCTTTAGGGGTCGCCACAGCTGATCATCTGCCTCCATCTCCCCCTATTCCTATTCTCTCACACCACCTCCTTCACTACATCCATGAATCTTCTCTGTGGTCTTCTTCCTTTTCCTCCTGCCTGACAGCTCCATCTTCAATGTCCTTTGTCCAATATATTCACTGTTCCTCCTCTGCACATGTCCAAACCATCTCAGCCTTGACTCTCTTACTTTGTCTCCAAACCTGGCTGCACGGTGGCGCAGTGGTTTAGCACTGTGGCAGCACAGTTTTACCCTCGGCCGGGGGATCGCGGGGATCATGAGATCGTGGGTTCGATCCCAGCCCCCGACCAACAGTGAGCTGTGTGGAGTTTGCATGTTCTCCCCGTGTTGCGCGGGTTTACTCCGGGATTTCTCCGGTTTCCTCCCGCACACCAAAAACATGTAGGTTTAGGGCGCTCGCGCACGCAGCGACCAGCAGCCGGTGGCTTGTCACCAGACTGCAAACCAAGTCTACCTACGGGTACAAATAAGTAACAAAAAAAAAAAACGCTCAACCTGAGTTGTCCCTCTTATATACTCACTTCTAATCCCGCTTAGTCCCTCTCAGTGAGAATCTTGGCATGTTCAACTCTGCTACCTCCCACTCTGCCTCCTGTCTTTTTGTCAGTGCCTCTGTCTCCAAACCATACATCATAGCAGGTTGCACTACCGTCTTGTAAATCTTCCCTTTCACTCTAGCTGCTATTCTTCTGTCACAAATCACCTCTGACACTCATCTTCACCCACTCCACCCTCCCTGCATGCTCTTCTTCACCTCTGTTGTGCACTGTCCATTGCTTTGGATGGTTGACCCCAGGTATTTAAACTCATCTACCTTCACTACCTCTACTCATTGCATCTTTACCATTATACCTGCCTCCCTCTCATTCACACACATGTATTCTGTCTTGCTTCTACTGACTTACATCCCTCTACTCTCCAGAGCATACCTCCACCTTTCCAGGTTCTCTTCCATCTGCTCCCTACTAGGGGTGGGAATCACAAGAGCGAGAGACCTTGCGATTCGATTCAGATCACAATTCTTGGGTCACGATTTGATCCTATCACTATTCACACCTTTAAGTACATCCGCAAGAAATACGATACAGATCCCTGTTTACTAGACCTACTGACAGATACAAGGACCCAAGCTCATAATTTGCAGCTTCAAAAGAACAGTATCAGGTCGAACCGCAGGTTGGTTTTTTCCCAGCAATAGAGTGGTTTCATGGTAGAACAGCTTATCAGAGGATGTGGTGAATGCCCTGAATGTGGATGCCTTTAAGGCCAGAATAGATAAGCATTTTGAGGACCATACAGTCCTCTATAATTATAGAGCAGTGGACAATCCACTCTCGCCCATGATGACTGTGAAATAGTGACACTGAAACAGCGGCTCAAATTTGGAATAAATATTCCTACCGAGCTGACATTTTTCCATTCTATTCAGTGATAATCACGATATTGCGATATCAATGATAAAAAAGCAGCTGAAAACTTTTTTTGTTTAAGGAGGCTTTCCATTGAGTTTCAATTCAATTGCTTTTTAATGGTAAGCCTGATATTTTTAAATTATTTTAATCTTGTTACCTTGTTTTTGTATTTTTTTAAAAATATTTTTATCTTATCACATTCCTTTTATTCTATTTTATTGTACAGTGCTTTGAGTATATGTCTCTAAAAAGCACTTCACAAATAAACATTACTTAATTTTTCTCCGAGCACTGCTCGGAATCTCCATGCCAATGTGCTTTTAGCTTAGCCGTTGCTAACGCTGCTCCAAGACGCATGCTGGCCCACATGTTTTTGAGGTTTTTTTTTTCATGCACGTCTTGCGAGTTGTGTGTCATGTCAAGGTCTTCCATTTTTGTTAATCTAAAATAAGCCAGACATTTGAGCTAACTGCTTCCTAACTTTCAAAGCTGGCTGCAAATCTCACACAAGATATGTCTTTCACCGACAATGGGTGCTTTTGCGCCATCTGGCTGCAAATCTCGCGAGACAAGCAATGACTTCACTTGACTGGGTGCTTGCTTTGTGCCATCTAGTAGACTGAAAACGCAATTGATTGAATACCTAAGAGAGTATGCAACGTTGACATGGATATACATAAATAAAAGATCGATCCATGCGTTTAGGGATCGGTGCATCGTCGTTTGTGTTAAGTATTGCAATCCATCATTGAATCGATCTTTCGTCCTACCCCTGGTCCCTACTTCCACTACAGATCACAATATCGTCTGCAAACATCATAATCCACGGAGACTCCTGCCTGACTTCATCTGTTAGCTTGTTCATAATGTCCAGTTATTATGCTTTTAATTAGTAATTTTTAATTGTTCAATTTATTGATGGGTGCCTAAATTAATCTAAGTTTTTCAACACAAATGCTTTCATATAACCAATGGAATGTATATACAGTGGTGTGAAAAAGTGTTTGCCCCATTCATGATTTCTCATTTTTTTGTATGTTTGTCACACTTAAATGTTTCAGATCATCTAACAGATTTAAATATTACACAAAGATAACACAAGCAAGCACAAAATGCAGTTTCTAAATGAAGGTGTTTATTATTAAGGGTAAAAAAAATCCAAACCTACATGGCCCTGTGTGAAAAAGTGATTGCCCCCTAAACCTAATAACTGGTTGGGCCACCCTTAGCAGCAACAACTGCAATCAAGCGTTTGCGATAACTGGCAATGAGTCTTTTACAGTGCTGTGGAGGAATTTTGGCCCACTCATCTTTGCAAAATTGTTGTAATTCAGCCACATTGGAGGGTTTTCGAGCATAAACCGCCTTTTTAAGGTCATACCACAGCATCTCAAACAGATTCAGGTCAGGACTTTAACTAGGCCACTCCAAAGTCTTGATTTTGTTTTCTTAAGCCATTCAAAGGTGGACTTGCTAGTGTGTTTTGGATCATTGTCCTGCTACAGAACCCAAGTGCGCTTCAGGTTGAGGACACAAACAGATGGCCAGACATTCTCCTTCAGGATTTTTTGGTAGACAGCAGAATTCATGGTTCCATTTACCACAGCAAGTCTTCCAGGTCCTGAAGCAGCAAAACAGCCCCAGACCATCACACTACCACCACCATATTTTACTGTTGGTATGATGTTCCTTTTCTGAAAGGCTGTTACTTTTACGCCAGGTGTAATGGGGGACACACCTTCCAAAAAGTTCAACTTTTGTCTCGTCTGTCCACAGAGTATTTTCCCAAAAGTCTTAGGGATCATCAAGATATTTTTCTGGCAAATCTGAAACAAGCCTTTATGTTCATTTTGCTCAACAGTGGTTTTCATCTTGGAACTCTGCCATGCAGGCCATTTTTGCCCAGTCTCTTTCTTATGGTGGAGTCATGAACACTGACCTTAACTGAGGCAATTGAGGTCTGCGGTTCTTTGGATATTATTATGGGGTCTTTTGTGATCTCTTGGATGAGTCATCACTGTGCTCTTGGGGTAATTTTGGTCGGCCGGCCACTCCTGGGAAGGTTCACCACTGTTCCATGTTTTCCATTTGTGGATAATGCTCTCACTGTGGTTTGCTGGAGTCCCAAAGCTTTAGAAATGGCTTTATAACCTTTTCCAGACTGACAGATCTCGGTTACTTTGTTTCTCATTTGTATCTGAACTTCTTTGGATCACAGCATGATGTCTAGCTTTTGAGGATCTTTTGGTCTACTTCACTTTGTCAGGCAGGTCCTATTCAAGTGATTTCTTGATTGAGAACAGGTGTGGCAGTAATCAGGCCTGGGTGTGGCTAGAGAAATTGAACTCAGCTTTCCAAAGATGTGATAAACCACAGTTAATTTATGTTTTAACAGGAGGAGGCAATCACTTTTTCACACAAGGCCATGTAGGTTTGTTTGTTTGTTTTCCCCCTTAATAATAAACACCTTCATTTAAAAACTGCATTTTGTGTTTACTTGTGTTATCTTTGTCTAATATTTAAATTTGTTTAACGATACGAAACATTTAAGTGTGACAAACATACAAAAAAATAAGAAATCAGGAAGGGGGCAAACACTTTTTCACCCCACTGTATGTGTGTGTGTGTGTGTTTCATTCTATTCTAACCGTATGTTCAATACTGACATTTGATCCATGAGTCTCTGTAAGTGATCTTGGCATTAAATCACCCTCTCATTCTTGCTGCTTTTTTTAAAGGTTTTGAAGAAGATTGCAAAATACATTCAGGAGCAGAATGACAAGATCTATGCACCACGAGGCCTCCTGCTCATCGACCCCATTGAGAGAGGCCTGCGAGTTGTATCCTTAAATGTGCTGCACATACAGCGCATTCCAAGCTTTTATCCAACTCAGTTCCTAGTGGTGTGCAGAATAAATGAAGTAGAGCAACATTATACACGGAACAGTCATTTGTGAAAGCCACTAAAACCCAGATTTTTGTGCTGAATATTTTGGTCAGTTTTAACTCAAAAGTTAAATATACCTTGAGACTAGTAAACATGAATATAATTGGAGCACAGCTTGAAGCAGAACAGGGAGCTTTTACAATGACCTAATAGAAATGGTGATTTACTGGCTTTCTACCCGCACCAACTGCTGGATGAAAATGGAAAGCAGCAGTCTGGGCAGTTTACAGGAAATCTAGTGCTTTGTAGGGATACACTTTAAAACAGTTAGATAAAAGTCGCCATGTAATCTATAGCATCTGTGCACCAACATCCTGGATGTCCCGTGGTACGCCAGCACTGAGTGACTCACATCCCAATTAATTGCAACTGAGCGGCAATAGGAGATTAGCCATGACAAAATATGAGTGAAATTGTTAACAGCTGAGCTCTTTTGCACTCTTGCCTATTATTTGATGGGGGTTGACGGTGATCTGGATTATTTCTCCAACACTGGCAGACTGTTGTGCTGACTTTGGCATGAAACTCTGGGAGACTGACAGGAATATATCACCTGAACTGTGGTTTTAATGCTTGAACCAATGAAACATGATCGTATGTGTAATTTTCTTATTATGTGGCTGCCTAGTTGTATCATCTGCATGCTGAAAATCTACCAAACTCTCCCCAATTTATTTAAAAGCAGTGGACATGGTTTTTTTTTCCCAACATGTTCTTCCTTAGGTTGCAACAAAGCTGCTACAGTTTTTTTTATTATACTGTTTACAAGGTGTGAGAATGTGACTGACCAGACTCATTTGTTGTCGACGAATTACAATAGCTATTGCTTGCTAAACCACCCAGCAGGAACACAACTCTGTGTGGGACCTGCTAGTGTTATATTAGCTAAGAACGTCACCCAATAGGAATCTGTTTTGGATCCACCATGCTGCCACAGCAGCTTCTACAGCATGTGTCTTAGCTTGAATATTAGGTCCACCAAGGAGGTAATGTAATCGGGGTGGTTTGTCTGTCTGTCCATCCGTCTGTTAGCAGGATTACGCAAAAACTACTGGACAGATTTTGATGAAAATTTTCACCAGAGGTAGCCCTTGGGCCAAGGATGAACCCATTAAATTTGGGTGAGGAACTGAGAACAAGAGAACGAGAACAAGGATTCAGTGTACCCCGCCCGGTATGGGGTAACCGGGGCCCCACCCTGGAGCCAGGCCTGGGGGAGGGGTTTGATGGCTAGTGTCTGGTGGCTGAGTTTCCACCCATGGGACTCGGCCAGGCTCAGCGCGAAGGAGTTACATGGGTCCACCCTCCAGTGGGTTCACCACCTGCAGGAGGGATCATGGGGGTCCGGTGCTATGTGGATCAGGTGGCGGTCAAAGGCGGAGACCTTGGCGAACTGATCCCAAGCTTCCTAAACTGTCTTTTGGTACGTGGAATGTCACCTCTCTGGTGGGGAAGGAGCCTGAGCTGGTGCATGAGGTTGAGAGATACTGGCTAGATATACAGACGTGGACAAAATTGTTGGTACCCCTCTGTTAATGAAAGAAAAACCCACAATGGTCACAGAAATAACTTGAATCTCACAAAAGTGGTAATAAATAAAAATTCTATGAAAATTAACCAATGCAAATCAGAGTGCTTTTGAGTTGTGGTTCAACAGAATTATTTTAAAAAAACAAACTCATGAAACAGGCCTGGACAAAAATGATGGTACCCTTAACTTAATATTTTGTTGCACAACCTTTGGAGGCAATCACTGCAATCAAATGATTTCTGTAACTGTCAATGAGACTTCTGCACCTCTCAGCAGGTATTTTGGCCCACTCCTCATGAGCAAACTGCTCCAGTTGTCTCAGGTTTGAAGGGTGCCTTCTCCAGACGGCATGTTTCAGCTCCTTCCACAGATGTTCAATAGGATTTAGATCAGGGCTCATAGAAGGCCACTTTAGAATAGTCCTATGTTTCGCTCTTAGCCACTCTTGGGTGTTTTTAGCTGTGTGTTTTGGGTCATTATCCTGTTGCAAGACCCATGACCTGCGACTGAGACCAAGCTGTCTGACACTGGGCAGCACATTTCTCTCTAGAATACCTTGATAGTCTTGAGATTTCATTGTACCCTGCACAGATTCAAGACACCCTGTGCCAGATGCAGCAAAGCAGCCCCAGAACATAACAGAACCTCCTCCATGTTTCACAGTAGGGACAGTGTTCTTTTTTTGGTATGCTTCATTTTTGCGTCTGTGAACATAGAGCTGATGTGCCTTGCCAGAAAGTTCCAGTTTTGTCTCGTCTGTCCATAGGACATTCTCCCAGAAGCTTTGTGGCTTGTCAACATGCAGTTTGGCAAATTCCAGTCTGGCTTTTTTAGGATTTGTTTTCAACAGTGGTGTCCTCCTTGGTCGTCTCCCATGAAGTCCACTTTGGCTCAAACAATGACAGATGGTGCAATCTGTGCAATCTGACACTGATGTACCTTGACCTTGAAGTTCACCATGAATGTGTTTAGAGGTTGTTCTGGGCTCTTTTGTTACCATTCGTATTATCCGCCTCCTCCTGCGGCCACGTCCAGGGAGGTTAGCTACAGTCCCGTGGATCTTAAATTTCTGAATAATCTGTGCAACTGTAGTGACAGGAACATCAAGTTGCTTGGAGATGGTCTTATAGCCTTTACCTTTAACATGCTTGTCTATAATTTTCTTTCTAATCTCCTGAGACAACTCTCTCCTTTGCTTCCTCTGGTCCATGTTTAGTGCGGTACACACCATGTCAACAAACAGCACAGTGACTACTTGTCACCCTTTAAATAGGCCGACTGACTGATTACAAGTTTGTAGACACCTGTGATGTTAATTAGAGGACACATCTTGGTTGAACATGTCCCTATGGTCACATTATTTTCAATCTTTTCTAGGAGTACCATCATTTTTGTCCAGGCCTGTTTCATGAGTTTGTTTTTTAAAATAATTCTGTTGAACCACAATTCAAAAGCATTGCCTGATTTGCATTGGTTAATTTTCATAGAATTTTTATTTATTACCACTTTTGTGAGATTCAAGTTATTTCTGTGACCATTGTGGGTTTTTCTTTCATTAACAGAGGGGTACCAACAATTTTGTCCACGTCTGTAGTTGGCCTCACCTCAATGCACAGCTCCGGTTTCGGAACCAGTCTCCTGGAGAGGGGCTGGAGCTTGGCCTACTCTGGAGTTGCCCCGGGCAAGAGGTGACGAGCAGGTGTGGGTATTCTTGTATCCCCCCACCTTGCTGCCTCTATATTGGAGTTTTCCCCGGTGGACGAAAGGGTTGCTTCCCTGTGCCTTGGGGTTGGGAAATGGGTCCTGACCATCATTTGTGCCTATGCACCAAATGATGGTTCAGAGTACCCACCCTTTTTGGAGTCTCTGACTGGGGTGCTGAAGAGTGGTCCTCTTGGAGACTCCATTGTCCTACTGGGGGACTTCAATGCGCATGTGGGCAATGACAGTGAAACCTGGAGGGGGGTAATTGGGAGTAATGGTCTGCCCGATCTGAACCGGAGTGGTGTTCAGTTATTGGACTTCTGTGCTAACCACAGTTTGTCCATAACGCTGAACACCATGTTCAAGCATAAGGGTGTCCATATGTGCATCTGGCACCAGGACACCCTAGGTCGCAGGTCGATGATCGATTTGTTATCATGTCATCAGACCTGCGACCTTATGTCTTGGACACTCGGGTAAAGAGAGGTGCAGAGCTGTCAACTGATCACCACCTGGTGGTGAGTTGGATCCGATGGCAGGGGAGGTTGCCATTCAGACCTGGTAGACCCAAACGTACAGTGAGGGTGTGCTGGGAACGTCTGGTTGAGGCCCCTGTCTGAGAGGTCTTCAACTCCCACATCCGGAAGAACTTCAACCACATTCCGAGGGAGTTTGGAGACATGGAGTCGAAATGGGCCATGTTCTCCACCTCCATTGTTGAAGCAGCGGCCCAGAGCTGCGGCCACAAGGTCGTCGGGGCATCTTGTGGTGGCGACCCCCAAACCAAGTGGTGGGCACCAGTGGTGAGGGGGGCCATTAAGCTGAAGGAGTCCTATCAAGCTTGATTGGCTTGTGGGACTCCCGAAGCAGCTGAGGTGTACCGGCAGGCCAAGCGGAGTGCAGCTCGGGTGGTTGCTAAAGCAAAAACCCAGGTATGGGAGGAGTTTGGTGAGGCCATGGAACAAGACTTTTGGTCGGCCTTGAAGAGATTCTGACAAACTGTCCAGCGGCTCAGGAGGGGGAAGCAGCTCCCTGTCTACACTGTGTATGGTGCGGATGGGGCGCCGTTGACTTCGACTGGGGATATCGTCGGGCGGTGGAAGGACTACTTTGAGGATCTTCTCAATCCTACTGATACGCCTTCCACAGAGGAAGCAGGGCTTGTGGACGAGGGGGACGACTCGCCTATCACAGGGGCTGAGGTCGCCAAGGTGGTTAAAAATCTCCTTGGTGGCCGGGCTCCAGGGGTGGACGAGATTCACCCTGAGTACCTCAAAGCCCTGGATGTTGTAGGGCTGTCATGGTTGACATGCCTCTGCAACATTGTGTGGAGGTCGGGGACAGTGCCTTTGGCATGGCAAACCAGGGTGGTGGTTCCTCTCTTCATAAAAGGGGACCAGAGGGTGTGCTCCAGCTTTAGAGGGATCACATTCCTCAGCCTCCCTGGGAAGGTCTATGCCAAGGTACTGGAGAGGAGAGTCCGGCCGTTGGTCGAACCTCAGATTCAGGAGGAGCAATGTGGTTTTTATCTCGGCCGTGGCGCATCGGACCAGCTCTTTACCCTCTCAAGAATCCTCGAGGGTTCGTGGGAGTTTGCCCAACCAGTTTACATGTGTTTTATGGACTTGGAGAAGGCGTTCAACTGCGTTCTTTGTGGTTTTTTGTGGGGATGCTTCGGGAGTATGGGGTATCGGGCTTGTTGTTACGAGCTATTCGGTCTCTGTACGACCTTTGTGAGAGTTTGGTTCGTATTGCCAACACCCGATCGGACTCATTCCCAGTGAGAGTTGGACTCCACCAGGGCAGCCCTTTGTCACCAGTCCTGTTCATAATTTTTATGGACAGGATTTCTAGGCGCAGCCAGGGAACAGAGGGTGTCATGCTTGGTGACCACAGGATCTCATCTCTGTTGTTTGCAGATGATGTTGTCCTGCTGGCTTCATCCAGCAATGACCTACAGTTCCTGCTGAGTGTGAAGCAGCTGGGATGAGAATCAACACCTCCAAGTCCAAGTCCATGGTCCTCAGCTGGAAAAAGGTGGATTGTGTTCTCTGGGTTGGGGACAGGCTCCTGCTCCAAGTGGAGGAGTTTTAAGTATCTTGGGGTCTTATTCACGAGTGAGGGGAGAATGGAGTGAGAGATTGACAGACGGATCAGAGCAGCAGCTGCAGTGATGCGGACATTGTACCGGTCTGTTGTGGTGAAGAGGGAGCCGAGTTCTAAGGCAAAGCTGTCGATTTACCAGTCAATCTACGTTCCTACTCTCACCTATGGTCACGAGCTTTGGGTAATGACCAAAAGAACGAGATTGCAGATACAAGTGGCTGAAATGAGCTCTGTCTGTAGGATCGCTGGACTCACCCTCAGAGATAGGGTGAGGAGCTCAGCCATCCGGGAGAGGCTCAGAGTAGAACCGCTGCTCCTCCACATTGAAAGGAGCCAGTTGAGGTGGTATGGGCGTCTGATCAGGATGCCTCCTGGACGCCTCCCACTTGAGGTGTTTCGGGAACGTCCCACTGGGAGGAGAGCCCAGGGCAGTCCCAGGACTTGATGGAGAGATTATGTCTCCCAGCTGGTCTGGGAATGTCTTGGTGTCCTCTATGAAGAGCTGGAGCAGGTGGCTGGGTAGAGGGAAGTCTGGGCTTCTCTGCTTGAACTGCTGCCTCCGCGACCCGGATCTCCGGAAAAGCGGTAGAAGATGGATGGATGGATGGATGGATGGATGGATGGATGGATGGATGGATGGATGGATAGATAGATCTGAGTGTGCATACCTCCACCAAGGACCTTGTGTGAATTTGTGCAGCAGGATTACACAAAAACTACTGGATGGATTTGGATGAAATTTTTACCAGAGGTGGTCCTTGGCCTAGAAAGGAACCAATAACATTTTGGTGATGATCCGAGAATGCATACTTCCGCCAAGGCTCTTATCTTCTCACAGTGTGTTCGCAAGAATCCTCCAAAACTACTGGATTGACTTTGCTGCAATTTTTACCAGAATTGGCTAGTTGCCTACACAGGAACCCCTTACATTTTGGAGGTGATCCATGACGGACTGAAGGAGCCTTGGCGGAGGTATGCGCTCTGAGTGCTTTTCTAGTTATTTCTGCAATCACCCATTAGCAACAAATTAAAATAATGCAGTTATCCTGTATTGGGACAATTCAGCAATAATCTTGGACCATGTTTCATAACATGAGAATTTCAGATGTATTTTATAGTTGAATGTGTAGTCAGAATCATACAGTTTTCAAACACAGGGAGATTGCCTTTATGGCGGTGGGAAACTTAAAAACACGCACCCAAGCATGTGCGGACATGGCTTTCGTCTTCATGATACGTTACCAGTAGTTTTTGAAATTGAGTGCTTGGATTTATTTGCACAACAGATGGAACACAGAAACAGCAAAAAAACAAAGTAAAATTAACGATAATCACATAAGCGCTGATCATCTCAAAGTAAAGAGAATAATGTAAATTAATCATATAAACAAAAGAGCACTGTTTGTAAAAGTATGTGGGTATGATAATGTTATATTAATTGCTCCAGTATAAGTAGCAACCAAAAAAGTTGTAACTAAGAAGGCACAAAAAAAAGTTACTTGAGCAGCAACAACTTTTTTTTCTTTGGCATTTTAGAGCTTTCTCTCTCATTTGTGTCTGTTCTCATAAATTTGCTTTTTTTTAATTTTGGTATTTTTTTCCTACTAAATTTGCTGCCGTCTTCATATAAATTTGGAACTTTTTTCTGATAAATTATGAATTTTCTCTTCAGTTTTTTTTTTTTTCTTGTAAACTTGAGATTTTTTTCTTGAACATTTACATCTTTTTTTGGCATATATATTGACAACTTTTGGGCCATTCCAGCATCTTTATTTTCCTTCTCTGGAGCCATTTGAGAGTTTTCTTGGCTGTGTGTTTAGGATCATTGTCTTGCTGAAATGTCCATCCTTGTTTCATCTTCAGCATCGCAACAGAGGGCAACAGGTTCTTATCAAGGATGTCTGTCTTTACATTTGTCCATTCATCTTTCCTTCTATTATATGAAGTCTGCCTGTACCATGTGCTGAAAAACACCCCCACGCCATGATGCTCCCACCTCCAAACTTTACTGTTGGTATGGTGTTTTTGGGCTGATGTGCAGTGCCATTTCTCCTCCAAACATGCTGTGTGTTGTGACATCCAAAAAGTTCAATTTTGGTCTCATCTGACCAGACTATATTCTCCCACTATTTTACTGGCTTGCCCAAATGTTGTGCAGCAAACTTTAAACGAGCTTCAGCATGCCTTTTCTTCGGCAGTAGAGTCTTGCAGAGTGAACGGGCATAGAGCCCATGTCAGTTGAGTGGATTATTATTATTGTTATTGTCTTATTATTATTGTTATTATTGTAATCTTATTGTTCTCTTTGAAACAGCAGTACCTGCTAACTCCAGGTTTTTCTGGAGCTCTCCACGAGTGGTCTTTGGCTCTACGATAACTCTATGATAATTGTTTTTGACTCCTCTGTCAGAAATCTTGCAAGGAGCTCCTGGTCGTGGCTGGTTTATGGTAAAACGATGTTCTCTCCACTTCCAAATGATGGCTTCAACAGTGCTCACTGGAACATTCAGCAGTTTAGAAATGCACCTCTAACCAATACCATCATTATGTTTTCAATTCAATTCAATTCAACTTTATTTATATAGTGCCATTTCACAACAACAGTCATCTCATAGCACTTTCAACTGTAGGGGAAACCCCCACAGTTTCAGGAAAACCCCAGCAATCAGACGATCCCCCTGTGAGCAATCGCTTGGTGACGGTGGAGAGGAAAAACTCCCTTTTAACAGGAAGAAACCTCCTGCAGAACCAGGCTCAGGGAGGGGCAGTCATCTGCTGCGACTGGCTGGGGGGTGAGGGGATAGAGAAGATGAAAAGAACAGGCATGTAGAGAGCAAACAGCACGATGGGGACTCAATCTATGGGAGAGAATAAACAGATGTTAATGACCAGCAAAAAAAAATTTCATTGAGAGTGAAGAAAGGAGTGAAGCCCAGTGCACAATAAGGTTGCGAAGGTCTAGAGAGAGCGCTTTGCTTCTACCCATCATGAGTTCTGTGTGGTGTGATAATCTGATATTCACAAACCTTTTTAAAGACTATCAGTCAGGACTTATCCCTTCTTGTGTCCGGGTTTCATGGACATAGACAGCGCCCTCCCTGTCTGTGTCACAGTTCTGTGCCTGTCATGTGATGTGACCATAAACCATAAAAATCCCCAGTTGTGCTAAGTATTCCACCTCACAAGGTGGCAGACACAAATAACTTGCTGCTCTTGCCTAGGAGGACTGATGTCTTCCAAAGAACGTCCCAAAAACCTCACTTCTGGGGCACCAAAGAAGAAGAGTTTGTAAACAAATGTTGATTTGCTCCATCGCAACACAGAGGAGATATTTGCTCCCAAATTTGCCAACTATGCTTCTAAAAAGAGATTATTTAGCTTATGAAGGTAAATATCTACATTTTGTTATAACAGAGGGTGGCCGAAGCTGGTTAATATTCACCTGCCATCGACCCCAGCTCCATGTGACTGGACAGAACAATCACGCTGGTTCCGTGTCGTCATATAAGATAAATTGCGGCGGAATAAAAGTGAAATTGAGGTGGAATATTCATAAGAGTTTCTGGATGTGGGAGAGAAAACAAAAATGACCGACGGAAGACAACATAACAACCAGGATGACGAAAATGGACGAAATGAGCCACCTGGCCAGCAGTAAGTCTGACAAATTTTTGTTGTTTACGTTGTACTGATTTTCTGGTCCATATATTTTGAAGATAAGATAACAAAACCCCAAAATAAAAAACGGTGACAAAAAACAAATCCATCCTTTGTGTAAATATGTCCAAAGTCCACTTTTGACTGAAAGTTATGTAATTTGATATGGCTGCCGTGACATTATGCAAATTAGATGCATACATTTACTTCTGTCTCAAACTTTGGATCATATTCTACATCTTTCTAATAGACAGTAAGCCATTATCTCTTACCACTTTCAAGTTATAGCCTTGGAAATCTCTGACATCTAAACTGAATATTTTCTTGAAAAAAATCTTGACCCCACCAATAACAGTTTTCACAGGAAAACAGCTGAAAAGCTTAATAAAAAGTGATAGAAAAGACTGGATTTAACAAAATGAAGGTAAACAGTTCTAAATAAGAACTGAATAATGAGAAAATTACTTCAGTGATTGCATTAGTGTGAAGCTACAGGTGCATATGTGTAGAGGTAGAACAGCTTTTATTGTGCATAAATTTACTCCTATCTCAAACTTTGGATCATATTCTACATCCTTCAAACTGTCAGTCAGCCATTATCTCTTACCACTTTCAAGTTATAGCCTTGGAAATCTCTTGACATCTAAACTGAATATTTTTTTAAAACATTCTCGACCCCTGGGGAGGGAGGGGGGGACTGCCAGGTGCAAAAATGCACCACAGACAGTCAAGAGGCTGAAATTAAGTTGCACTGATGGGGTATGGGATGGCTTCCTAAATTCTGATGGATCTGGTTTCTTGGCTTTCTATGCCTTTTGCACCGCTTTTTCTTCGTGTTCAATACTTATTCCCTGTGTCATTCCACTTTATTAAATATAGCTTTTGTGAACACAGTTGCCTTTATTTTTTTTGTATGTATGGATTACTTGGGTTGTTACTGATATCTGGTGAAAATCTCAGGTCAATGGCCCCATCAGAAATATGTTTAATGTGAAAATTGTTGACGTGTTCAATACTTAGTTTCCCCGCTGTTTAAATGTCAGTTTGAGGGGGGGAAATCATTGTATTATATGAATGAATGAATCTTTATTTTGGATAGATTAAAAGTAAAGATTAAAAAGAAACAGAATAATATAATAAAGGGGAAAAATCCAACAAGGTCAAATTAAACAATAACTCCTCTGATTATAATTGTATTATTTTAATTCATATTCTGTTTTAAGCTGCTTTTCTTTGACTGAATTCTGTCAAGATTGAGCTCACCGTCTTTGAAGACAGAAGCCTGAGCAGATAAAAGCCACATGGTGAGTCTCTTCATCAATATTTCAAACATGCTGAAGTATGTCACTAAATATTGCTGCTGGTTCAATTGTAACTTTGGGATGGTAGGTGCAGCCATAATACAGATTTATAAAGTTATGTGGCATACAGGGATGTTGTTGAGAGCCTCATCTGTGACTAATGTAGTGTAAATGGACTAATGTAGTGTAAATGAAACTGCTTTTCCACCCAGGAGGGCTGTTAGAGAGAGAATCATGTTTTATCATGTGTTTGCTAAAGGCATTATGTATATCCAGAGCAAATAAAAGTCAACCCCTGCAGCTGCACCCACAAAGTGATGAAATGTCCTTTAAGCCAATCTCAGCAGTCATGTGTCTTTAAGCAGCTGCACTCAAACAATTATCACATTTTAGCTAAAATAGCCCATTTCCTTGTTTACTTTGCTGGTCAAACCACACTCATGTTACAAGAAATAGAAGAGTGCAGGGCTTCGTGAAGCTATTTTGATTTTAGACTGCAGCCTGACTCAGACTGAAGTTGAAATTATAAATAAGAAAGCAAAAATTAACTGTAATGCCATAACATTCACTGACTACATTTAGATGCACACCATTACTCCAGTATTAACCAAAATAAGATCATATTATGAAAAACGCAATAGAGAGCTCAAGTCATGCCCCCGCTACTTCTGTATATGGTACTTTAGTTTGGAAAAGATCTCCGTTAGCGTGAAAGGCAAGAGAGAAATTATCTTTTTATCCCCATTGAATTTTGCCACGAGTTACACATGTGATGTTTGTAACTTTAAAAGGTAATTTTCTACATAAATAGCATGATAGGTTGTCATCTAACTGTTAAAGTATGAGGTTGTGAAAACGCGTAAATTAAAAGACTACAAACAGACTCACACAAGTTACGTCATTGTTTTCAAAGCACAGCCAGGGGGCCATAACTAACAATCGTGTGGATCAGCTGTAGCTCTTAAAACACAATAAAATACATTTGTGATGTTTTTTTCCCCTCTTTGGATGCTTCTTTCATTGGTCAGAAAACAGGAGGTGATGAGCTTTGAGAAGGGAACTGCCGTAATTGTGTTTGGTGGCATGTAGAGTCCGAGACAAGGAGATGTGGTCCATTAAACCATTTAAAAAAATTTATTACAAGTTTAATTTTTGCTATTTGGTCCGGACTATGGTTCAGAGGAGGTTTCACACCTAACGTTTTGGTCTGAATCAAAATGAAGAGTCTGAAAGTCCGGACCAAACAGGTTAGGTGTGACAGGACCCTAAAAGGTCTTAAAAAGAACTTGCTTAAACATCCAGAATACCCCGAGAGTGGAGGTACCATGAAGTTTCTGGAACGTGTGTTTTGACAAACAAAATATTTTGTTCTTCTTTTACATAGTCATAAAATGGGTTTCATTAAGAGTAATTTTCATGTCATAGCACTTATTTACCATCCCACAATTGCGGAATCCTGAAACCAGCTGCAGATGGTTTTTACATATCTGTTGATCTTCTTCTGGCACGAGCTTTGAGAGCTGCTCTCATACCATAAATTATTTCATTGACTGAGTAAATCCCTTCTGCTGCTCCTCTGTGTGGACTTTGATGAGGCAGACATGCTTATTTGGGATGCGCGGGGCCCAAATCAGACTGAAAAGTACTTTGTGTAGAGACTCAACATGACCCAGACCTCATGGGGCGGAATAAGGCGCACGCCAGAAATATTTTACCCACCCCAGTGTTGTGTTTGGCCACGCGTTTGATACCATAGACCCCTGCGGATGGATGAACCATCATTCCACCACTGTGCCAATGCATATAGGGATTAATCTTCTCATTTGGAAGTCCTGCTGATCTCCGCCATACATATGCACGTCTCGGTGATGAATGAAGACCCTAGACTTAATAAGTAGCTGTTGATAGAAGAGTGGAGCTTTGGCAGTCACAGAGAAGAAGCCACAGACGCGAAGCAGGCCGAGACCACATGTACTGTATCGATCCATTCATCCAAGTTTTTAAGCTTCTTCATCCAGCAGCAGTCTCCTCTCTGACTCTTTCAGACTTAGTTTCTAGTTTATAGTATGAGTCTTTGAGTTTGGGCAAGAAACTGCAGGTAAAGAACCTGGGCGTGATACTAGACCAAGCAGTCTCATTTGACAAATTAACAGAGCTTCATCAGAGCTGGTTTCTTTCATCTCAGAATCCTTATGGAAATTAAGCCTTTTCTTTCATTTTCAGAGTTGGGAAAAAAAATGGTTCATGCTTTTGTGTCTTCTAGGCTTGATTACTGCAGTAGTCTTTATTCAGATGTGAGGCAGCTGTTAATGGCTCACATTGCAAGTTGTGCAAAGCACTGTTACTTGGCTCCTTGCATGCACTTCTATTTTAGCTTCTTTACACTGTTTGAGCAGCTCTAAGCAAGGAGTTGCTCAAGTGACAAGAAAAACTGTTATGAAACTGTTTGGCAACCTTTTAAGAACACTGGCAAGCTCTATGAAACCCCAAAGTGTTTGAACGTTACTCAGCATTTGCCGTTATGTGAGATACGGGGGTGATCGATCAAAAATTGGGCCAGTCTCTCAATGATCCCCTAAAACCTCAAAAAGGCAGTTTCTGTGTAAATGTTGGGGAGATCCTTGTGTATTTTGGACTCCCTCAAAACTGAGGAGATCATTGAGAGATCGTAGCAATTGTTGGACGCTCATTGAAAGATCGTTGAGGGATCTGGCCACTTTTTTCATCGTTCAACAATCTCCACCCCTGTGTAAAGGGAGTATAAGTTAGCTGCTTTAACTGTCATGTCACTTTTTTCTCTCTTCTTCCCTTTTTTCTTTTTCCTTTTTTTCTCAAAAGAAAAAATAGCTGTCATGTCACTAATAATAATAATAATAATAATAATCTTGCCATTTCTCCATCAGCTGTTTGGCTGAACAAACTTGCAGGTTTTGAAGAAGAGCATCAGCTGAGCAAGAGGAAAACCTAGACCTACACCGTTAATACTGCGACTCTACAATCTACCCTCACTACTGTGTATCACGTGCATGTTCCAGTCCCAAGTCTTGAGATTTCTAATCCCAACATTTAAGGAAGTAAAAGTTTGGCCTTATGGTTGAAGTCTGCTAATTTGTTTGTATTTGGCGCATAGCTCTATTGCTGAAAATATATATATTCCTGTACAACTAAAATGCATTCTCAAATAGGCATTTTTTTGTCTGTCAGTAAAAGCTGCTCCTCCATGTCTTATCAAATCTAAAGTCACACATCAGAAAAGTTAAGCTTATGAAGTGCCTTAAACTTGCATTTATTCTGATGTCCATCAGAGGGCGGTGTTTCTGCTGGTAGAATTGAGTAGAAAACTGAGTGAATGAGTCCAGTGATCATCTGTGAGCTCTGTAAACACTTTCCTGATTAGTTTGTGGGCTCAGTCAGTGTTTTATTAAATGCAGCACATTAAGGCTCCATTTACAGTTGGGAAGAGCATTTTTTTTTTTTCTCAAATGCCATTTTCTTGTACCTTTTGAAAAGTTGAGCCTTCCACACATGATTGGATGGAACTTTAGTTGTATGGGAATGTAATTTTTTAGGAGATGGCGCCTCTGGACAAACGTGAAGTCCAGTATGTCTTTCATAAACTAAACTGACGTATTCAGCCATTTTATTTTGGAGGAGCAAATTTTTAATATTTGTGTAATTGTGACTTTTATATCTTTCTTTCCAGATCCTCCTTTTTGAATACTGAAGCTGAACCACAGGGTAACTTATTTTTGTAAAGGTGCAAATTGATTGATGTGGTTATTTCAGAAGGGAGGAGGTATTTACAACTCAAATACATTTAGAGTGAAACACAAGTAATGAAATTCATTGTTAACAAAATGCGTAGGATGCTTTCATTAGAAAATGAATTAATTCATTGCGAAAGATTACCATAGCAGAATATGTAGACAGTGCTGTGATGGTTGTAACGACGGTCTTTTTTCCTTTAACTATCAGCCTGTCTGGGACTACACATATAAATAAGTCTATATGGATAAACATGAAGGACCTACGTAATTACTGTACACTGTCCCTTCTTAAAGAGCCAAAGTAGTGCATCTTGAATTAAATTATTGGTTTTAAGACTCATAAATAGTGAATTATCTTGACCAATCTTGAATCTCTCCAGCTTATCTAGCTTTTAAATTTGTCATTTTACTTGCATGTACTATGCTGCTTTATTCATACATTCAAATTCATATGCATTTATGTAATAGGTGGTGGTTTGTTCTGTGCATAGTGATATGTATTTATTATTTACAGCTCCTCTAACATTCCAGTCAGACTCTCTCAGATTGTAGTGTTGATGAGCTCCTCCAGTTGTTAGCTGTTTTTCTACATCAGGAAACTGTACTGTCATTGTTCATAAGCTCATAATGTATGCATATAGGGTGAGTTTGCCTTCGACTGAAGTGTTAAAAGTGCTCTTGTTGGTAGAGAGTGCCTACAGTGGCTTTGAATGTTGCCTTTTTATATAAAGTCCAGAAGAGGCCACTGACGCCAGGATGTTGATTCTTAAAGGTTCCATTCACTCAAAGATGGTGGGTTTGTGGGTTTCTTGGGTCATGTGACTACAGTAAAAATGTTGAAATCTCTCTACACTTCAAAATAATTATATTTTAACATTTTGGCAGAAGGCAGTCGTGGTGATCCAGTCTTCCCCCAGATGAGCAGGGTGCCCAAGGCTAACACTGCTACTAGGGAGTTAGCTTACCAAGTGTGGTTTATATTGTTATTTTTCTTTAAAATTCAGTCACTGTAATAGACATCCCTGTATCCACCTGGTTCACTAATCCCCAGTCGATAATATACACTACTCACAAAAAGTTAGGGATATTCAGCTTTCAGGTGAAATTTCAGGATGCACCTGAAATGCACTATAACCTTTGCAGGTGAACTTAATTTGACCGTCTCTAACCTTTTGAATACAACATGTCCAACTGTTCAATGTTCCAGTACTTTTTGTGTAACTTGCTGTTGTCTAACAAGGTGCTTAACGGCAAAATTCCCAACAGGTGTTTGATCGATGAATTGACCAATAAATTTTCTGGTTGAATTAGAATTGGTATTTGAACAGTCCTCTTCATCATGCTGTTCACATTTTGACATCATGAGACCAAGACGACACCTAACAATTGATCAACAGTACCTCACCAATGCGAGGCTTCAAACAGGATGTTCTCAGAGGGAAGTGGCCACTGAGCTTAGTGTCACAGAGTGTCATCAGCAGGTTGCAAGAGAAATACAGAAAGACTGGAAGAGTCACAGAAAGGCATAGAAGTGGACGTCCTTTGGCCGCATCCCATGCAGATGACTGCTTCATTGTGAACAGTGCCCTGCGGAACCAGATGATGAAAGCCACTCAACTCCAGGCACATTTAAGGGAGGTGAGAGGCACCCAAGTGTCACGTCAGACCATTTGAAACTGTTTACATCAGCGTGGTCTACTGACCACACCACCAGGCACAGGCGTCATCATCTTGTATGGACTAGGGAGCATTTGCGCTGGACAAGGGACCAGTGGGCCTCAGTGCTGTTCTCTGATGAAAGTCAACTCACATTAAGCAGAAATGATGGCTGCCAACGATGTTGGAGAGGCTCGTAACCCTGCATCCCACAATCTCAATGACCTGAGACCTGAGGGCCGCCTTTCAAGAAGAGTGGAATGCCATGCCTCAGCAGACAATAAGTCGACTTGTGAACAGCATGAGACATCGTTGTCAAGCTGTAATTGATGCTCAGGGGCACATGACAAGTTATTGAGACACAGGCATTTTTTGTTGTGTTATACCCACCACTGTTGTTGGCTTTTGTTTCAATAAATTGCTTGAGATGAGGGAATCACCATTGCATGCTTCTACTTAAATGCCCTACTTTCATGATATAATATCACTGTAGCGTGAACTTTTTACATTTTCCATAAATTTCACCTGAAAGCTAAATGTCCCTAACTTTTTGAGTAGTGTATCTCACATCATTCTGGATTATGTAGTTATATTTTCACTGTGATGCTACATCCATCCGTTAGCATTAGCTTGGCTAGCCAGTGGGGTTAGCATAACTGTCGATCAGGCTGGTTTTGAATGCTGCTGCTTCTTTCGGCTGCTCCCTTTTGGGGTCACCACAGCCACACCTTATATGGTGATGAACCGCATGTCAGTTTGGCAGTGATTTTATGCTGGATGCCCTTTCTGACACAGCCGTCCCATTTATCCAGGCTTGGGACTAGCACAGGTAGTACACTGGCTTGTGCAACCCCCCTGTGGCTGAGTAACCAACCAACCTTCCCCTATTCTATTATGCTGAGCACCAAGCTAGAAGTCAGGATGTATCATATTTATATGGCCTTTGGTGTGACACAGCTGGGACTTGACTCCACAACCTCCTGGATGTGGGGCGGCTGTTCTTCCTCTAGCCCTTGAAAGCTGTTTTCTATAAATTCTGGAATCCTTGTTTATCTACCAACCCTTGAGCAGATATGTCATTCTTAGATGTTATTTTAGCTTAGTTTACTATAGTTTATTTAACTGAGACCCAAGGTGGCTAACTAGCTTCGTTGGGCCGCCATTTGCAAATGTTTCTGGCTTGCTGTACTCCAGGGACCGGTCGTGTCCTATTGACCACTGTAACCACACACTCCTGTCCACCACTGATGCTTTATTTCATTCATTCATGAAGATGAATTTACATTAGCTGGCTCAGGCTCCCTACCTGAGCTAGGAACTAGCCAGCTAAGATTAGCAATAGTGATAAAAGAGGGAGGGTGGACTTACCTGCGCCATTTAAAGAGACATGCACTTAAATTAGTTGTTCGGAGGTAGACTGCAAAAGTTGATTCACAATGATAACTATAACACTAATTAAAGGAATTTGGCCAAAGTAAGTCACAATTCATTAAGATGTGTGTCAGTATATAAATAGTATATAAATTGTATATCAAGGATTCAGTGTACCCCGCCCGGTATGGGGTTACCGGGGCCCCACCCTGGAGCCAGGCCTGGGGGAGGGGCTCGAAGGCTAGCGTCTGGTGGCCGGGTTTCCACCCATGGGACCCGGCCGGGCTCAGCCCGAAGGAGTTACATGGGTCCGCCCTCCGGTAGGTTCACCACCTGCAGGAGGGATCATGGAAGTCCGGTGCTATGTGGATTAGGTGGCAGTCAAAGGCGGAGACCTTGGCGGACTGATCCCAAGCTTTCTAAACTGGCTTTTGGTACGTGGAATGTCACCTCTCTGGTGGGGAAGGAGCCTGAGCTGGTGTACGAGATTGAGCGATACCGGCTAGATATAGTCGGCCTCACCTCAACACACAGCTCCGGTTCCGGAACCAGTCTCCTGGAGAGGGGCTGGAGCTTGGCCTTTTCTGGAGTTGCCCCGGGCGAGAGGCGACGAGCAGGGGTAGGTATTCTTGTATCGCCCCACCTTGCTGCCTCTATATTGGAGTTTTCCCCGGTGGACGAAAGGGTTGCTTCCCTGCGCCTTCGGGTTGGGAAACGGGTCCTGACCATCATTTGTGCCTATGCACCAAATGATGTTTCAGAGTACCCACCCTTTTTGGAGTCTGTGACTGGGGTGCTGGAGGGTGCTCCTCCTGGAGACTCCATTGTCCTACTGGGGGACTTCAATGCGCACGTGGGCAACGACAGTGAAACCTGGAGGGGGGTGATTGGGAGGAACGGCCTGCCCGATCTGAACCCGAGTGGTGTTCAGTTATTGGACTTCTGTGCTAACCACAGTCTGTCTATAACGAACACCATGTTCAAGCATAAGGGTGTCCATATGTGCACCTGGCACCAGGACACCCTAGGCCGCAGGTCGATGATCGATTTTGTTATCGTATCATCAGACCTGCGACCGTATGTCTTGGACACCCGAGTAAAGAGAGGTGCAGAGCTGTCAACTGATCACCACCTGGTGGTGAGTTGGATCCGATGGCAGGGGAGGAAGCCATTCAGACCTGGTAGACCCAAACGTATAGTGAGGGTGTGCTGGGAGCGTCTGGCTGAGGCCCCTGTCCGGGAGGTCTTCAACTCCCACCTCCGGAAGAACTTCAACCACATTCCGAGGGAGTCTGGAGACATGGAGTCTGAATGGGCCATGTTCTCCACCTCCGTTGTTGAAGCGGCAGCCCAGAGCTGCGGCCGCAAGGTGGTCGGTGCATCTCGTGGTGGCAACCCCCGAACCAAGTGGTGGACACCAGTGGTGAGGGGGGCCATTAAGCTGAAGAAGGAGTCCTATCAAGCTTGGTTGGCTTGTGGGACTCCCGAAGCAGCTGAGGTGTACCGGCAGGCCAAGCGGAGTGCAGCTCGGGTGGTTGCTGAAGCAAAAACCCGGGTATGGGAGGAGTTCGGTGAGGCCATGGAACAAGACTTTCGGTCGGCTTCAAAGAGATTCTGGCAAACTGTTCGGCGGCTCAGGAGGGGAAAGCAGCTCCCCGTCCACACTGTGTATGGTGCGGATGGGACACTGTTGACTTCAACTGGGGATATCGTCGGGCGGTGGAAGGAATACTTCGAGGATCTCCTCAATCCCACTGATACGCCTTCCACAGAGGAAGCAGGGTTTGGGGACGAGGGGGATGACTCGCCTATCACAGGGGCTGAGGTCGCCAAGGTGGTTAAAAATCTCCTTGGTGGCCGGGCCCCGGGGGTGGACGAGATTCGCCCCGAGTACCTCAAGGCCCTGGATGTTGTTGGGTTGTCATGGTTGACACGCCTCTGCAACATTGCGTGGAGGTCGGGGGCAGTGCCTTTGGCATGGCAAACCGGGGTGGTGGTTCCTCTCTTCAAAAAAGGGGACCGGAGGGTGTGCTCCAACTTTAGAGGGATCACACTCCTCAGCCTCCCTGGGAAGGTCTATGCCAAGGTACTGGAGAGGAGAGTCCAGCCGTTGGTCGAACCTCGGATTCAGGAGGAGCAATGTGGTTTTCGTCCTGGCCGTGGCACATCGGACCAGCTCTTTACCCTCTCGAGAATTCTTGAGGGTTCGTGGGAGTTTGCCCAACCAGTTTACATGTGTTTTGTGGACTTGGAGAAGGCATTTGACCGCGTCCCTCGTGGATTTTTGTGGGGGGTGCTTCGGGAGTATGGGGTATCGGGCTTGTTGTTACGAGCTATTCGGTCTCTGTACGACCGTTGTGAGAGTTTAGTTCGCATTGCCAACACTCGGTCGGAGTCATTCCCAGTGAGAGTTGGACTCCGCCAGGGCTGCCCTTTGTCACCGGTCCTGTTCATAATTTTTATGGACAGGATTTCTAGGCGCAGCCAGGGAATGGAGGGTGTCATGCTTGGTGACCACAGGATCTCATCTCTGTTGTTTGCAGATGATGTTGTCCTGTTGGCTTCATCCAGCAATGACCTACAGCTCTTGCTGGGACGGTTTGCCGCTGAGTGTGAAGCGGCTGGGATGAGAATCAGCACCTCCAAGTCCGAGTCCATGGTCCTCAGCCGGAAAAAGGTGGATTGTCCTCTCCGGGTTGGGGACAGGCTCCTGCCCCAAGTGGAGGAGTTTAAGTATCTTGGGGTCTTGTTCACGAGTGAGGGGAAAATGGAGCGAGAGATCGACAGACGGATTGGAGCAGCATCTGCAGTGATGCGGACGTTGTACCGGTCTGTTGTGGTGAAGAGGGAGCTTAGTTCTAAGGCAAAGCTGTCGATTTACCAGTCAATCTACGTTCCTACTCTCACCTATGGTCACGAGCTTTGGGTAATGACCGAAAGAACGAGATCGCGGATACAAGCGGCTGAAATGAGCTTTCTCCGTAGGATTGCTGGACTCACCCTCAGAGATAGGGTGAGGAGCTCAGTCATCCGGGAGAGGCTCAGAGTAGAACCGCTGCTCCTCCACATTGAAAGGAGTCAGTTGAGGTGGTATGGGCATCTGATTAGGATGCCTCCTGGACGCCTCCCACTTGAGGTGTTTCAGGCACGTCCCACTGGGAGGAGACCCCGGGGCAGACCCAGGACTCGGTGGAGAGACTATGTCTCCCAGCTAGTCTGGGAACGCCTTGGTATCCCCTCTGAAGAGCTGGAGCAGGTGGCTGGGGAGAGGGAAGTCTGGGCTTCTCTGCTTGAACTGCTGCCTCCGCGACCCGGACCTCCGGAAAAGCGGTAGAAGATGGATGGATGGATGGATGGTGTGTCAGTATATGGGGGAAATGCAGTAAATGGGACCTTTAACATCCACCAAAATGTTTTTACCCACTGAATAAGCACATTTTGTCTGAAACTTGTGGTGTTCTTTTTACAAATGGCGTTTTAAAAAGTGGTGGATGTTAACTTGCTACTAACCCTATCCCTAAACCTGAAAACCCCAATACAGTGGCATCATTACAGTCACTTCATTCACTGACTGTGGCCTGTTAATATTTAACAGTTCTCTAGTTTGACAAAAGCATACACAGTCAAGTGAAACCATAAGAAATTCTGCTGTCTTTCAAAGCGGTTCCTAATGGGACTTTCTTTAACTCTCTGTAAGAACAAGTGTATATTCACTTTTAAAGCTCAAGGCTGAATATGATTGACACATCGGTTGTTATGACTATAGTGCTGTAATTTCTAAAATCCAAGATTGTGATTTGTGTTCTGTGAATGGTCATAAAGTGGACCTGTTGTGTTCAAATACCAGAGTAGCTTTGTATGATTCACGGTTGAAAGTCATATCTGGAATCAGCCATTTTTGTTTCTTTCGTTCTGATTGGCTTCCCTTGGCAAATGGGAAGTTTGAATAGCGTGAGGGGGGAGCTGCTGTTCAATGACCATGTTAAGGATGTCCTTTGCAATCATGATTTAAACTTCTGTTGTAACAGAAAATGTATGTTATTACATGTTGGAGCTTAAAAAAAAAATCAACTCATAATGGGGTCACTTTAAAGGAGCAGATTGTTTCTTCATGTGTGTTCCAATAGTGAACTGCTGTACATGTGGTCGTGAAAAAATTTGGACACCCCTTTAAATATTCAGTTCTTTATTAATAAATGTTCGCATATCTATGTCTAACCTTGTTTTTGTTTTAATTTGCATTTTTTAACCTTTATTTTAGCCATTTTAAGTGGGAATGAATGTGGGGGTGTCCTAATTTATTCCTCACTTTGTTTAGAATTGCATTTTACAGAAAATTTGAAAAAAGTCTTTAATTCATCTTTAATTGTTTAGTTGTATTACATGAGTCTTCCAGTATTTTTAACATTGATATTAAATATCCATATGTCCAAATGTTTAAAAAACACACAGGTTTATACAGGGTGTCATAATTTTTTCACATGACTGTACATGTGAGGACTTTGGAATGCCATCATTAACAGATCAATAATCATGTTGATTTATAATCATGTAAATAGAGTTTAGTTAACTTTTTAATTTTATGATGTCACGTATTTATATTGTATCTGAATTCAGCTGATTGTACTGTGCGCTGCCTTTTTCAGTTGACTTTCAGATGTTATATTGAGCTAAAAGTATGTATGCCAAACAATAAAACATGAGTATTTTACACCTGTGTTCTACAATTATTTTTCTCCGAGGGCTAAATTTTATAAAGCATACCTAACTGAGGGATTCATTTAGTCGCAATCAAAATTATTCAACCCGTCTGTAAATTACGTTTATTGGCAAAATGTACAAATTAGCAGCATTTTGCAATAAATGGATCAGACGAACAATTCAAATAGCTCAACACAACTGATATTACAAGTGTTTTCTGCAAATTCAACACAAAATGCTACTTTTAATGACTACTGCAGTCTCAGATTTATTCAACCCCTTCATGACAAGCATCTTTAGTGCCGTTACGACCTGCTGCAAACGTGATGCATGACATTTTCTCCCAGGATTTCCTGATACCTGATTGAATCCATCTTACGCGCCACACGCTGCAGGTTTTCAATGCCAGAGGAAGCGAAGCAGCCCCAGAGCATCACCGAGCCACTGCCATGCTTCACTGTAGGCAGGGTGGTCTCTTCAGCGTTTGCTTCATTCTCCCTCCTGGGGTTGCCAACTTTCTCACAGCCAAATAAGGGACAGAGGGTTTTTACTATTGCTTGGTGCCACAATGTTGTGGACATTAGTGTTGTCATAATACTGGGATTTTTTTTTTTACCTTGATAATACCTTAAAAATATTAATATTCAATGTCATGTTTAATACCACAAGGAAAAAAAACACACCATATACATAAAAATTTCAGATTTTACAGAATGTTTAAAAATGTCTAATAGCTATGTTTATAATAATGGATTGCATTTATATAGCACTTTTCATGACACCCAAAGACACCCTACAATGAGTCCATTATTCATTCACTCCACAGTGATAGTGGTAAGCTACCTCTGTAGCCACAGCTGCCCTGGGGCAGACTGATGGAAACATGGTTGCCAAACCACGCCAACGGCCTCTCCAACCACCACCAAACATTTACTCACATTCATGCATCAGTGTCATGAACCATGAACACACTGGAGGCAAGGTGGATAAAGTGTTTTGCCTAAGGACACAACAACAAGGTGGGGGGAGTGGGATTCGAACCCCCAACCCTCCATTTATTGGGCGACCTGCTCTACCTCCTGAGCCACTATTGCCTCATTTTTGTTTCTCTTTGAGAAATAATGCAACTGTGAGCTAGAAAACATAACTACACTGCAAAAAGTCAAATATAAGTAAAATGAAATAAACTAAGGCTGTTTATGCTCGTCTTTTCTGTCTGACAAGATATTTATTCTTGCTGTGCAATTTATGTGTAAGAAATTTTTACATGCTTTCCAATAATATACACAATTTGATGTCACATTTTCTTGCTCTGTTGGCAGATAATTTTACTTAAAAAAATAAAATATAAAAAGTTAAAATAATATAAACGGCTGTGGCGCAGGTGTAGTGTGGCCGACTACTAATCAGAGGGTCAGTGGTTCGATCCCAGCGCTCTCTGCAATCTGCATGTCGAGGTGTCCTTGAGCAAGACACTGAACCCCCAGTTGCTCCTGGTGGGTCAGGCCAGTGCCTTGCATAGCTGCTCTTCCACCATCAATGTGTGAATGTGTGCATGGATGGGTGAATAGCATGATCTGTAAAGGGCATGGGTCATCCAGAGATGAGTAAAAGAAGGAGTGCTATATAAGTGAATGTGATTCACCATGCATGGTAAGCTGTTTGCTCACTGTTGTCCACATGATTGACAGCTTGGCTGCCAGTAATAGCCTAAGTCACGCCCCCATACTTCTGATTATGGGACTTTTATTTTGGAGAAAAAAAAATCTCCACTGACGTGAACAACAAGAAAGAAATTTTGATCCCGATCGAATTTTTCCACGAGTTACACATATGATTGTCAAGTTAAAAGATAATTTTCCATGTAAATAATGGTGTAGGCTGTTGTCTAGCTGTTAAGGTTGAAAGTTGTGAAAATACATAAACTGAAAGACTGCAAACACAGACTCACGCAAGTTATGTCATTGTTTTCAAAGAACGCCCGGGGGAAACAGTCTTGTGGATCAGCTCCAGCTCTAAAAATATAGAACACATTTGTGTTGTTTTTCTCGTCTTTGGATCCTTCTTTCATTTCATTGGTTAGAAAACAGGAGACGAGCTTTGAGCGGGGAACTGCCGCAGTTGTGTTTGGTAACGTGTACAGTCCGAGACAAGGAGGTGTAGTCCATTAAGCGGTTTCACGAAAACGAAATATTACTCTTTTATTATACAACAACCAACAACTTTAATTATGTGGAAAATTAGCTCTTAAACTGACAAACATATGTGTAACTCATGGCAAAATTTGATCGGGATCAAAAGATAATTTCTCTCTTGCCATTCACGTCACTGGAAATTTTTTTCCGATTCAAGGTCCTCTATGCTGAAATAGAGAGGGCATGGCTTGGCTCTCTATAGAGCAGTGTGTATCAGGAATGCACTGGGCTGGCTTTGATATGTAACTGATGTGGCAAATCTGGACCAGTCAGTTTTGCTTTTTTGAGTAAAAAAAAGGCTATTTTTTTAAAGAAAGAAGGCTAAAACCTACAAAAACACAATTTTTCAGCCAAGGACCCCTTTAAAGACTTGGACTTTTAAGCTCCTGGGTGAAGCCATGTAGACAGACGACAGAGGTGTACTGAAGTAGAAACTGAATACAGTTCAAAACCACAAGTAAAAAGTACAACTTTTACTTCAAAATTCAGCTTAGAAGAGTGAAACGTGTCTCACAATAGAACTACTTAGTAAACTACCCACCTCTGACTGTTCAGTTGGCTCATTCCTGGCTTCACCCCCCTGCAGAAAAAGCAGCTCTAATATAAAGGCTGGAGGCAGTTCACCGCCTCACTGTGTCATGGCTGCAGTTATGACAGCTGTGATTCATTGCATTTATGGGATTGCTCTGGCAGAAACGGCCTAATTGGACTTTCCTGTAAACATCCCTCCCTTCTGGCAGTGGGCTTTGACCTTTGGTGTGTTTGTGGCAAATGAAGAAACACAATGAATGTCGAAGCGACTCGATGAGAAACATTGAAAAAGTGTTAGAAATGACCTGTTAACAGTTTGCGGCTGTCTGGATGACGTCACTGTTCTCCATTATTGACCACACACTTCTTGAAAAGCTTGCATGCGCTTCTGTTTTTACACATTTTTTTTTAATTATTTCATGTAGTGGTGATGGGGGGGGGTGTGTGTGTGTGCTATCCTTCTTGTTAGCAAACTGACCCAAAAGCAGCTGCCTTGTTAACCTGCCATCCTCATTATTAGATGTAAGTCAAGGGGGAACAACCCGGGAAAGGAGACAATTGTCCCTCGAATATCATCATAAACCTTTCTATATCACGTTGCATAACTGAATAAAATGACTTTGAACCACCAATTCTAAGCAGAAATGCAAAAAAAAACCTATCTTTTTTATAGATTTGAAACATTTCTTAAAAATGTCTGACTTTCTCAAAAATTTTGAACTTCTCATAAATTTGCAAAAAAAAAAAAATTGTAGATTTGTATTTTTTTCCCTGTGGATTTAAACTTTTTTCTTGTAGATTTGCAACTTTTTTCCTCAAAAATTGGAGACTTTTTTTCACCCAAAATTGTAACTTTTTCTCAAATTTGTGACTTTTTTCTTGTAAATTAGCATTTTTTTTTTCTATAAATTGTCAATGAGTTTCTCATAAATTGGCAAACTTTTTCTCAAAAATCTGCATTTTATTTCCCTCATGGATCATCACCTTATCGTGGTGGGGGGGTTTGCGTGCCCCAGTGATCCCAGGAGCTATGTTGTCCGGGGCAATTTGCCTCTGATAGGGTCACCCAAGACAAACTGGTCCTGGGTGAAGGGCCAGACTAAGAACGATCCAACAGACTCTCATGATAAATTCTATATCAAGGATTCAGTGTACCCCGCCTGGTATGGGGTTACCGGGGCCCCACCCTGGAGCCAGGCCTGGGGGAGGGGCTCAATGGCTAGCGTCTGGTGGCCGGGTTTCCACCCATGGGACCCGGCCGGGCTCAGCCTGATGGAGTTACATGGGTCCGCCCTCCAGCGGGCTCACCACCTACAGGAGGGATCATGGGGGGTCCGGTGCTATGTGGATTAGGTGGCGGTCAAAGGCGGAGACCTTGGCGGACTGATCCCAAGCTTTCTAAACTGGCTTTTGGTACGTGGAATGTCACCTCTCTGGTGGGGAAGGAGCCTGAGCTGGTGTACGAGGTTGAGAGATACCGGCTAGATATAGTCGGCCTCACCTCAACACACAGCTCCGGTTCCAGAACCAGTCTCCTGGAGAGGGGCTGGAGCTTGGCCTTTTCTGGAGTTGCCCCGGGCGAGAGGCGACGAGCAGGGGTGGGTATTCTTGTATCCCCCCACCTTGCTGCCTCTATATTGGAGTTTTCCCCGGTGGATGAAAGGGTTGCTTGCCTGCGCCTTCGGGTTGGGAAACGGGTCCTGACTATCA
The DNA here is from genome assembly GCA_020510985.1 of Pholidichthys leucotaenia. Lineage (NCBI taxonomy): Eukaryota > Metazoa > Chordata > Actinopteri > Cichliformes > Pholidichthyidae > Pholidichthys > Pholidichthys leucotaenia. The sequence continues at coordinate 164,154,544 of CM035838.1, read as the reverse complement.
TTTGTGACTATGCACCAAACGATGTTTCAGAGTACCCACCCTTTTTGGAGTCTGTGACTGGGTTGCTGGAGGGTGCTTCTCTTGGAGACGCCATTGTCCTACTGGGGGACTTCAATGTGCACGTGGGCAATGACAGTGAAACCTGGAGTGGGGCAATTGGGAGGAACGGCCTGCCCGATCTGAACCGGAGTGGTGTTCAGTTATTGGACTTCTGTGCTAACCACAGTTTGTCCATAACGAACACCATGTTCAAGCATAAGGGTGTCCATATGTGCACCTGGCACCAGGACACCCTAGGTCGCAGGTCGATGATCGATTATGTTATTGTGTCATCAGACTTGCGACCGTATGTCTTGGACACTCGGGTAAAGAGAGGTGCAGAGCTGTTAACTGAATACCACCTGGTGGTGAGTTGGATCCGACGGCAGGGGAGGAAGCTATTCAGACCTGGTAGACCCAAACATATAGTGAGGGTATGCTGGGAACGTCTGGCTGAGGCCCCTGTCCGGGAGGTCTTCAACTCCCACATCCGGAAGAACTTCAACCACATTCCGAGGGAATCTGGAGACATGGAGTCTGAATGGGCCATGTTCTCCACCTCTGTTGTTGAAGCGGCGGCCCAGAGCTGCGGCCGCAAGGTGGTCAGTGCATCTCGTGGTGGCAACCCCCGAACAAAGTGGTGGACACCGGTGGTGAGGGGGGCCATTAGGCTGAAGAAGGAGTCCTATCAAGCTTGGTTGGCTTGTGGGACTCCCGAAGCAGCTGAGGTGTACCGGCAGGCCAAGTGGAGTGCAGCTCGGGTGGTTGCTGAAGCAAAAACCTAGGTATGGGAGGAGTTCGGTGAGGCCATGGAACAAGACTTTCGGTCGGCCTGGAAGAGATTCTGGCAAACTGTCCGGCGGCTCAGGAGGGGAAAGCAGCTCCCTGTCCACACTGTGTATGGTGCGGATGGGACACTGTTGACTTCGACTGGGGATATCGTCGGGCGGTGGAAGGAATACTTCGAGGATCTCCTCAATCTCACTTTCCACAGAGGAAGCAGGGTTTGTGGACGAGGGGGATGACTCGCCTATCACAGGGGCTGAGGTCGCCAAGGTGGTTAAAAATCTCCTTGGTGGCCGGGCCCCGGGGGTGGACGAGATTCGCCCTGAGTACCTCAAGGCCCTGGATGTTGTTGGGCTGTCATGGTTGACACGCCTCTGCAACATTGCGTGGAGGTCGGGGGCAGTGCCTTTGGCATGGCAAACAGGGGTGGTGTTTCCTTTTTTCAAAAAAGGGGACCGGAGGGTGTGCTCCAACTTTAGAGGGATCACACTCCTCAGCCTCCCTGGGAAGGTCTATGCCAAGGTACTGGAGAGGAGAGTCCAGCCGTTGGTCGAACCTCGGATTCAGGAGGAGCAATGTGGTTTTCGTCCTGGCCGTGGCACATCGGACCAGCTCTTTACCCTCTTGAGAATTCTCGAGGGTTCGTGGGAGTTTGCCCAACCAGTTTACATGTTTTGTGGACTTGGAGAAGGCATTTGACTGCGTCCCTTGTGGTTTTTTTGTCGGGGGGTGCTTCGGGAGTATGGAGTATCGGGCTTGTTGTTACGAGCTATTCAGTCTCTGTACGACCGTTGTGAGAGTTTGGTTCATATTGCCAACACTCGGTCAGACTCATTCCCAGTGAGAGTTGGACTCCACCAGGGCTGCCCTTTGTCACCGATCCTGTTCATAATTTTTATGGACAGGATTTCTAGGCACAGCCAGGGAATGGAGGGTGTCATGCTTGGTGACCACAGGATCTTATCTCTGTTGTTTGCAGATGATGTTGTCCTGTTGGCTTCATCCAGCAATGACCTACAGCTCTTGCTGGGACAGTTTGCCGCTGAGTGTGAAACGGCTGGGCTGAGAATCAGGACCTCAAAGTCCGAGTCCATGGTCCTCAGCCGGAAAAAGGTGGATTGTCTTCTCTGGGTTGGGGACAGGCTCCTACCCCAAGTAGAGGAGTTTAAGTATCTTGGGGTCTTATTCACAAGTGAGGGGAAAATGGAGCGAGAGATTGACAGACGGATTGGAGCAGCATCTGCACTGATGCAGACGTTGTACCGGTCTGTTGTGGTGAAGAGGGAGCTTAGTTCTAAGGCAAAGCTGTCGATTTACCAGTCAATCTACGTTCCTACTCTCACCTATGGTCACGAGCTTTGGGTAATGACCGAAAGAACAAGATCGCAGATACAAGCGGCTGAAATGAGCTTTCTCTGTAGGATTGCTGGACTCACCCTCAGAGATAGGGTGAGGAGCTCAGTCATCCGGGAGAGGCTCAGAGTAGAACCGCTGCTCCTCCACATTGAAAGGAGTCAGTTGAAGTGGTAGGGGCATCTGATTAGGATGCCTCCTGGACGCCTCCCACTTCAGGTGTTTCGGGCACGTCCCACTGGGAGGAGACCCCGGGGCAGACCCAGGACTCGGTGGAGAGACTATGTCTCCCAGCTGGTCTGGGAACACCTTGGTATCCTCTCTGAAGAGCTGGAGCAGGTGGCTGGGGAGAGGGAAGTCTGGGTTTCTCTGCTAGAACTGCTGCCTCCATGACCCGGACCTCTGGAAAAGTGGTAGAAGATGGATGGATGGATGGATAAATGTTCAACTTTTTTCTTGTAAATTTGCAACCTTTTTCTCAAAAATTAGCTATTTTTCCTGCATATATTGTCAAATTTTTTCATATAAATTTGCAACGCTCATCTGGATGCTGGCTAAAATTTTATTCTGTGTAATTAAATTGTAATTTGTGAGGTGTTTTTTATTTTTAAGTTGACATGTTTCATCATTATTCTTGAAAATTTGTACCTAATTTACATTTATACATTTGTGCTTTATGCTAAGTTGGTGACTACCCCATCCCCTTTAAAAAAAAAAAAAAAAATGGCTGACTGGGTGCTGGGGTAAAACATACTCATACTGAAACTGGGCTTCATTAAGAACAAGGGTTCCAAGGGTTGTGGAATGTACCTAATACAATATGGTTCTATTAAAAAAATTATGGCTGAGGTAAGATCATTAAGAAATGTACTTCACATATAGATGCTTGTTTCAGCCACCACGGACTGTCCATCCCTTTATTTCTCTTCCCTTAGATGCTTCAATTGTAGATATCCACCCTATAAATCACTCCCCCTTCCTCCTTTAGGATCCTCAGATCACAACTGTGTACATTTGCTGCCCACATATAAAACTGCTCTCAGAAGAGGCAAGGTGGAGACGAGAGACATTGATGTGTGGACAGAAGATTCAGTGCACAGCCTCCAGGAATGCTTTGACTGTACAGACTGGGATATGTTCACACTATCCTGCGGGGATGATTTGGACTCTTTGGTGGACGTCACATGCTCATACATGGCTTTCTGTAAAAATAAGATTGTTCCACGTAAACGTGTCAAAATATATCCCAACAACAAACCATGGGTTACAAAATCAGTTAAATCCTGCTTACAGAGGAAAGCACTTGCCTTTAAACAGGGGTCTGTTTCTGAGCTACAGGTTGCCACAAAGGAGCTGAAGGCCGAAATTTTAAGAGCAAAACAGAATTATAAATCAGAGTTGGAAAGCAAGATGGCAGCAAAGAAACTTGGTTCAGCCTGGGCCAGTATGAAAACTATTGCAGGCCTTCAGAGCACAGAGCGCAGTAATCGTGTGTTTTTAGATGGTTTTAATTCAGACACAGAGCTGGCTAATGCTCTTGTTTTTATGGTCGTTTTGACTCCTTTGATTTTAGCACTGAAACCCAAGATTTGAAACAGAAACTTAAAGACAATCAGCACTTTAATATTGAGGTGCAGGATGTTAAAAGGGAGTTCTGCGCTGTAAAAGTGAACAAAAGTCAGGGCCCTGATAATATATGTGAGCGCTTGGTAAAGTCCTGTGCACATGAACTGAGTCCTATATTTCATTACATTTTCAATAAGTCCTTACAGACACAACATGTGCCTAAGATCTGGAAAGAAGCTGTGGTTGTTCCCGTTCCAAAATCCAGCTGTCCTAAAACGGTAAATGACTTTAGACCAGTTGCTTTGACTTCAATTTTAATGAAAATTTTTGAAAAACTGGTCAGATGTGAGGTCCTAAAGCAGACTGAGCATGCATTGGATCCTCTGCAGTTTGCCTACAGGCCTCACAGAGGAGTGGAGGATGCCACTGTCACTCTGTTTAACATGCTTTTTAAACATCTGGAGTTTAATGGGACACATGCCAGACTTTTATTTGTGGACTTTTCCTCTGCCTTCAATACAATCCAACCTCATATCTTAGTTGAAAGGCTCCTGCAGCAATTTGATTTGAGCAATAATCTGGTGGGTTGGATTCTGGATTTCTTAACCAACAGGACGCAGAGAGTAAGGGTCAATGGTACATTGTCGGACCTAAAGTGCTCTTCTACTGGCTCTCCTCAGGGGTGTGTGTTGTCACCACTACTCTTCATCCTGTACTCAAGCATGTGTCGGAGCAGACATGACAACAGACACATTATAAAGTATGCTGATGACTCAGTTATTGTCAGTCTCCTCCAGGATGGTGAGAGTGGCCACGGCCCAGTAGCTGATGATTTTGTTCACTGGTGTGAGGATTCCTACCTGCAGCTGAATACCACAAAAACAAAAGACATGATTATTGACTTTAGGAGGAAAAATCCCAGGCACAAAGTCACCGTACTAAAAGGCCAGACCACCGAATGTGTACAATCCTACAAATATATTGGGACGATTACTGATAGTAATTTAAAGTTTGAAGAGAACTGTGAAAGGGTGTGCAAAAAGGGTCAGCAACATTTGCATTGCTTGAGAAAACTTGCACGCTTCCAAATTGACCGAACCATAATGACCATGTTTTATCGGGCTTTTATTGAATCTGTTTTATCCTTTTCTTTAGTGTCATGGTTTGGTCAGATAAAACTGAAACAGAGGAAATCCTTGGATCAGGTAGTTAGATGGTCCAGTTGTTTTGCTTGGTGAGTCACAGCTGAGTCTGACATCCCTGTACACCAGACAAGTACAGAGGATTGCTACCTCCATTTTAAATGATGACTCCCACCCTTTGCACTGCCACTTTCAGCTTCTTCCCTCAAGACGGAGGTTTGCTGTCCCAAAAAGTAGAACCCAGCGCTACAAAAACAGCTTTGTTCCTGCTGCTGTCAAAGAGTTGAACAAGCTGTAAAAATATATTGCACATAATTTAGGTACCTATTTATTAACTCCATTTTATATTTACTTTTTTTTGTAGGATGTCACTTCGGTTCTAAATATTTTATTGGGTTTTAGACCTTTGAGTTTTTAACCTCTTTGACTAGTTTTTAACTTTTAATATGACCCTTCTCTCTTACCTCTGGTTTTTCTCCCATCTCTTTGTCTTTTTATACCCTGATTGATGGAGCCTTGAGTATTTTTATCATGTTTATAGTCAGCTTCATATGTGCCTGTGTCTGTGTCTATGTTGAATGTAATTTGTGGCTTGTATATATGGATGTCACCAGACTGCAAAACAAATCTACCTACGGGTACAAATAAAGCCACCTGAACCTGAACCTGAACCTATAATTATAGAAACTGTAATATATGGTTTCGGCCACAAGGGGTCAGTGTCACTCCATCGCTCAGGCTCCAGTTCAGACCACTGTAAGAAGTTATGAGTTTCGTTTATTGTACAGCTTCTCTTTTAATCTACAAATATAGCAGTAATGATGATTTATGATTTTTTTATGCCAATTCTTTCAGCTGCTCCTTTTAGGTGTTCCGACAGTGGATCATTTGTCTCCATCTCACCCTGTCCCTTTCATCTTCCTCTGTCACACCAGCCCTCTCAATGTCCTCCTTCACTCCATCCATGAATCTTCTCTGTGGTCTTCCTCTGTTCCTCCTGCCTGGCAGCTCCATCTTCAACATATTTTCTTCATTATATCCACCGTCCCTCCTCTGCACATGCCCAAACCATCTCAGCCTTGCCTCTCTTACTTTGTCTCCAAACCGCTCAACCTGAGCTGTCCCTCTCATGTACTCATTTCTAATCCTGTCCCTCCTAGTCACTTCCAGTGAGAATCTTAACATCTTCAACTCTGCCACCTCCAGCTCTACCTCATGTCTTTTTGTCAGTGCCACCATCTCCAAATCATACATCAGAGCAGATCTCAATACCATCGTGTAAATCTTCACTTTCACTCTGGCTGCCATCCTTCTGTCACAAATCACCCCTGACACTTGTCTCCACCCTGCCTGCACTCTCCTCTTCACCTCTCTTGTGCATTTTCCATTGCATTGGATGGCTGACCCCAGGTACTTGAACTCACCTTCCTTCACTACCTCTATTCTTTGCATCATATAAAATGTCACTGTGAATGGAATCAGTACAGAGAGGTGCAGGAAACTTCAGTACATCCGTGAAGAAAAACCTGTACTTTTATTCAAGCACATTTGGTCATGCTCTGAGTTACTTTGATACTTCAGCAGAATTAATCTCTTACGGTTAACATGGATCTTCATAAAAAATGCTGCATATACTATAAATATTCATTTTAGTGTAAGTTATCAAAGAATGATTACCTTTTTTAATTTATCATTTTTGATCTAATTGAAATCAGTCTTGCATTCATTGTTCCTCCAATCTTGCTGTTCAAATAAAAAACTGAAGAGAAAAATCTAACTAAATGGTGCAAAATGGCTCGTAAAAAGTTCCAAATATACAAGAAAAAAACAGAAATGTATAGTTGAATGTTTGCTTGAAAAAAAATCACACATTTTCAAAGTTTAAAAAAAAAGACAAAAGCAGTTTAAAAATTTACAAAAAAAGTCCCAAATTCATGAGGAAAAAATGCATTTTTTTTCAAGAACAATGTTACTAATTTATGAGGACAGACCTACAAGCTGGTGACACGATGGGAAATTTGATAGGAAAAAAGTCCCTCATTTATAAGATCGAAGCTTCAAAATCATGAGTAAAAAGTTCCAAATTTATGTGAAATAAAACCTGCAAACTCATGACTAAGTTTTGCAAATTTGCAAGAAAAAAGCCACACAGCTATGCAAACAAAAAACAAATTTATCTCAAAAAGCTGCAAAGGTATGAGGAAAATGTAAATCAGAAGAAGTTATGGGAGTAAGTTTATGGGGGAAAAAAAATTATGGTGGAAAACAATGCTGTAAATTTACATGAAAATATAACAAATTTGTAAGACTGGTGGAAAAAGTGACAAACGTATGAGTAAAAAGTCCCAAATTTAAGAGGAAAACAACAAACTGGTGGGAGAAAAGTTGCAACTCACAACACAAATCAGCAGGACGTTGATTTGCAAAAAGAAAAACAGACACATTTCGTATGTTCATGTCAATTATATTGTTAGTATACATATTGTAGCTGTTCAACATGTGCTGCAGCCTCAGAAAACAGAGGAGCAGTTTTATAGCACCAGTACAAATCATACAGAATTCACACAAGAATGACATGAAGACCAAAACTGCAGGCAAAGAAATGCTACTGAGGAGGCGGTTTCTGAATGAGATATTTAAAAAAATACAGCACATCTAAAAAAATCAACAGGAGAAAATTGACGTGTGAGCTGTGAGAGGACGTTCCACGGCGGGATGAAAACTGGCTCATCTGAGTCCCCGTGAAAGAAGCACGCTGGTGTAGAGCTGGAGACACGCTGGCGTTACCAGTTACTCAAGTGTCAGTAAGTTTTACATTTGTGCGTGATGTTCATGTCATCAAAAGAAGAAAAAAAGATGTTGGACAAACATATAGTAGCAGTGGGTGATTTGTTATTTTTTAACAAGGGGGATGGGAGGTGTTCACAAATTTAGCAAAAGGTACAAATGTATAAATATAAATTAGGCACAAATTTGCGAGGATAAAGGCGCAAAAATATGACAAAAGACGGCAATTTAAAAATGAAAAAAGTTGCAAATTATAATTGAATTACATAAAATAAAAATTTAACCAAGGTGCAAATTTATGAGAAAAAAAGCTACAAATTTATTAGGAAAAAATGATAAATTTACAATAAAAAAGTTATGAGGAAAAAAAGTGCAAATTTACAACAAAGTTGGAAATCTATGAGAAAAAGTTGTAAACTTATGAGAAAAAAAAAGTTGCAAATCTAGAAGAAAAAGTTGCAAATTTATGCAAGAAACATCGCAGATTTATAAGATTTTATTTATTTTTGCATTTCTGCTTAGAATTGGTGCTATTCAGTTCTATAATATGGTGAAAGGTGTCTAATGATATTGGGAGGGACTTTTCTTCCAGTTTGGGGGAAAATGACCCCCCATTCCCACCTTGATTTACGCTTATAAACTGGGATGGATTAATGGCATGTTAACAAAGTGGATGATTTGGGGTCATTTTGCTAACAAGTGGGCTGGCATCCCCCCCCCCCCATCCCCCTTCAAATCACCCGCTGTATAGTAAGTAGGTGGATGTTACCTGCAGTTTGTATTTTAGTTAAACTTCTTTAGATTAAGACAGAACAGAATAAGACAATACAGATTTAATACTGTGCTTCAATCATATTACATAAAAGATTAACATAACCGGACCTGAAGTGTTAAGGCAATGCAGGAGTGTCTTCAACCTGCTTTCTAGCTGGCAACCACCAGGGGGCGATTCATGCAAAAGAAAGTTTGGTACCGTGGTGATCTATTAGAAAAAACGTGACATATTTCGTGCACTGTGACACTCTCCTGACGATTTTATATCCACAGTCTCTTCTTGTTGTTGTTTTTTTTTTTAATCATTGACTCAAACAAATATTAGATGTTTGATATTGTGATAATTGTTAGAGTGCAGGATTTTAAAAAAAAAAGCTTCATTAGCTCCAACTGTGTGATTGAGAAGTCATTAGAGCGCCAACACTCCAGCACTTCATAAACCAAGTGGCCACTTCAAAGTGCACCCATATCTTACAGTATATTCTCTGTTTTAGATCGTAATTTTTCAGCTGTTATAACATGACTACCACCACATGGTTGGCTAACTAAAGATTGTTCCAAATAGCTAATCAGTCATGCTAGCTTCCTTACTTTTAAAGTGTTCAGTTCTTCTTGAGCTCACACGTCAACTCAATTGAGATGGCTCCACCATCCTATATCTAGGCTTTGAAGTGCACTGTGATTCTTTTATTATGCACATTATTAGTTTACTTTCAGTCGACTCTGTGTCAATTGAGCGCACAGACAGATGGGCAAAATTTAGCTCTCATGGTTATTCAAAAGTTTTAAAATAAACCCTAAAAAACCACAAGTGACAACAATTACAATTTAATTACAGTGTTAGAACAAAAAGAAAACCTGTTTTAACTCTCTTTACCATTTCGCCGATATCCAAATTTTTGCCTACTGGAACTTTACGTGTGTGAATGAGAAGGAGGCAGCTGTAACCGTAAAGATACAAGGATTAGAGGTTAAATGGGGTCAACCATCCAAAGCAATGGAAAATGCACAAGAGAGGTGAAGAAGAGAGTGCAGGCATGGTGGAGTGGGTGTTGACAAGTGTCACGGGCGATTTGTGACAGAAGGGTAGTAGCTAGAGTCACAGGGAAAATTTGCAAGACGGTAGTGGGACCTGCTGTGATGTACGGTTTGGAGACGGTGGCAGTGATGAAAAGACAGGAGGTGGAGCTGGAGGAGGCAGCGATGAAGATGCTAAGATTCTCACTGGGACTGACCAGGAGGGACAGGAATAGAAATGAGTATATCAGAGGGACAGCTCGGGTTGAGCGGTTTGGAGACAAAGTAAGAGAGGCGAGGGTAAGAGGAAACCTATACAGACGCACAAATGTGCACACCCACAAAAACAGGACTTCTTCATAAGGAAGAAGAGCGAAAACGACCACAGATAGGGTTGCCACCTTCAATGCAGAAAAATAAAGGACCCCCCCCCCCCCCCGCGGTGATGTGTGGAGTGTTAGTTCTGGTTTATCATAACTAAAACATTGTTTAAATAAAGTATTAACATAGTATTCATAGGCCAAAATTTGAAGTGCTTCTTTGACAATGTTTATAACTTTCAGGTTCAAAAGTCAAAATGTCCCTGTTTACTACAAATGAAAGAACCCCCTCAAAAATCTGGGTGTGCAAATATCAGTTTACTTAACATTGCAACTGTACAACTTGTTTACCAACATTATTTTTCTAGTTGTGTAGCGTACAACTCTGCAGTTTGCCTTGTACTCGTCTTTAACGCTGTCAGGCCAATCACTGAGTTCTTCCCACTCACGTCGGTACTTTTGCAAACGTTTACGTCTGACGGATGCACGGGGCGGCCTGTTGGGACACGGTGCAGCTGTAGACATGTTGGTCTGTGAGAAGCCAGCAAGCTGCTGCAGCTTCGTGCGTAAAAGTAAGCAAATCAACCGACGACTACTGAGTAGGAGGGCAACATGCAGAATGCGGATGAGATGACGCTGCGTTAAAGAAACCTATAAATACAGGACAAACCGCGTCCTGTATTGATTCAATACAGGACACATTATTTTAGTGTAAAAAAAACAGGTCAATACTGCATTTTACAGGACAGGTAACAACCCTAGACACAGATAGCAGAAGAGAGACAAATGTATTTTGTATACTTTATTAATCCCCAGAGGGAAATTACAGAGTATCCACCTGGATGGATGAGGCAGTCACGGTACAGCGCCAATCCCTTCACCATTCACACCTAGGGCCACTTCAGAGTCTCCAATTAACCTAACTTGCATGTTTTTGGCCTGTGGGAGGAAACCAGAGTACCCAGGGTAAACCCACACAGACACGGGGAGAACATGCAAACTCCACACTGAAGGGTCACCGCTGGTCAGGGGGTGGGATCGATCCCGTGACCTTCTTACTGTGCTGCCACAGTGCTAACCACTGCACCACTGAGTTGCCCCAAATGATGACAAGAACCAACATTTGCTGGAACGTTCACCTGATCTAGACTGTTTGCTGAGGGAACAGAAACCAAGCACAAACCACTGAAGTGCTTCCTATTGACAGTTATTTGACAGTGCCTCCTAGTGGTAATACGCCAGTATAACAAGTATAAAACTGCATGAGCACCCAGTGCTGAACCTCGAACGTGCCTGTAAGGGGACATATTATGAAATTTTTACTTTTTCACCACTTTTGTGCATGAGTTTGGGTATTTGGAATGGCTACCAATGCAAAAACCCAGAAAAAAACAGAACCCTGTGATTTTCATAGAGCCGTCCTCAGTAGGTGTGATTCATCAGAGTGATGAACGCTCAATGTGCCTCCAGCTCTAACGTCCCAGCTGGAGCCCATTGGAATGATACCACCCCTATTTTATCGCCACCCATTTCAATGATGATGGGAGTACAAGTGTCCCTGTTAGTTTCCAACATGACACACCTACGGCGTAGCTATTCTAGTTATGCCTCGGTGAAACAGAGGCATACAGTAATCGGTTAGTGCGTCTGTTTGTGGCTGTGTGTATCTGTCTGTCTGTCCGTCTGTCCGCCTCTCTGTTTCAGCTCGCCCGGTCAAAATTAAGTGGAACTAAAGGCTTGTATCATTGTATCACCATATTTTCTCGACTTTTAATTTGCCAGAATTTCGAAATAACACTTTGTTTTTGAAACAAACACAAATTTAACTCACCATTTCTGTCAATGCCACAGCAAAAAAAGGTATTGTAATAACTATCCCGGGCCAGTAGAGGTTGGAGTGCCACTTTTTTACAGCCGCCCATGCTACCATGCCACAGGCACCGAGGAACAGCACCTTGGTGCTTTCATTAGTTTAGCGCAGTGACCGTGGTTTTTATGGTTACTGTTTTTCCAGCTGGCTTATTAATCCACAGTCATTTATATATCTTGTTTCCAAACATTATTCTGACTTATTTCAATATATTTTGGCTGGGGTGGCCCTGTAATGACACAGAAAATCACTCTAGCAGAGTTAACCTAGCTTAGCGACCACTTGTGGCTCCCATTAGCATAACTAAGGGGAACACTGATGATCCCGGTCAGATCACCTACCACCACTTGTCCATATATCTCACTCCTAGATGATACATTAGCTTATTTAACAGTAGTTTACTAAATTCTAGCCAAGAAGCTGTTAGCTAGCCACAGCTAGCAGAGCATTCAGGTTCATCTCTGTGCTTATTAGACCCCAGGGAGGGACGGGTCCTATTGACCACTCAAACCACATGCCCCTGTCCTCAATAGGCTTCTTTTATTTGGGCTTTTTCATTTCACAAAAGGTGCTGTATCATTTAATAGGTGTGGTATTTTCATGAAAGCACGTCACATGTGGTAAAATGACATACAGTGCATCCAGAAAGTATTCACAGCGCTTCACTTTTTCCACATTTTGTTATGTTACAGCCTTATTCCAAAAGGGAATAAATTCATTTTTGTCCTCAACATTCTACACACAATACCCCATAATGCCAGTGTGAAAAAAGTTTGTTTTTTTTTTGAGATTGCTGCAAATTTATTAAAAATAAAAAACTAAGAAATCATATGTACATAAGTATTCACAGCCTTTGTCATGAAGCTCAAAATTGAGCTCAGGTGCATCCTGTTTCCACTGATCATCTTTGAGATGTTCCTACAGTTTAACTGGAGTCCACCTGTGGTACATTTAGTTGATTGGACATGATTTGGAAAGGCACACATCTGTCTATATATGGTCCCACAGTTGACAGTGCATGTCAGAGCACAAACCAAGCATGAAGTCAAACAAATTGTCTGTAGACCTCTGAGACAGGACTGTCTCGAGGCACAGATCTGGGGAAGGGTACAGAAAAATATCTGCTGCTTTGAAGGTCCCAATGAGCACAGTAGCCTCCATCATCCATAAATGGAAGAAGTTCAGAACCACCAGGACTCTTCCTAGAGCTGCCCAGCTAAACTGTCTAAACTGAGTGACCGGGGAAGAAAGGTCTTAGTCAGGGAGGTGACCGGGAAACCGATGGTCACTCTGTCAGAGCTCCAGCATTCCTCTGTGGAGAGAGGAGAACCTTCCAGAAGGACAACCATCTCTGCAGCAATCCACCAATCAGGCCTGTATGGTAAAGTGGCCAGATGGAAGCCACTCCTTAGTAAAAGGCACATGGCAGCCCCCCTGGAGTTTGCCAAAAGGCAACTGAAGGACTCTCAGACCATGAGAAACAAAATTCTGTGGTCTGATGAGACAATGATTGAACTCTTTGGCATGAATGCCAGGCATCACGTTTGGAGCAAACCAGACACCGCTCATCACCAGGCCAGTACCATCCCTACAGTGAAGCATAGTGGTGGCAGTATCATGCTGTGGGGATGTTTTTCAGTGGCAGGAACTGGGAGACTAGTCAGGATAGAGGGAAAGATGAATGCAGCAATGTACAGAGACATCCTGGATGAAAACCTGCTCCAGAGCGCTCTTGACCTCAGACTGGGGCGATGGTTCATCTTTCAGCAGGACAATGACCCTAAGCACACAGCCAAGATATCAAAGGAGTGGCTTCAGGACAACTCTGTGAATGTCCTTGAGTGGCCCAGCCAGAGCCTAGACTTGAATCCAATTGAACATCTCTGGAGAGATCTGAAAATGGCTGTGCTCCAACGCTTCCCATCCAGCCTGATGAAGTTTGAGAGGTGCTGCAAAGAGGAATGGGTGAAACTGCCCAAAGATAGGTGTGCCAAGCTCGTGGCATCATATTCAAAAAGACTTGAGGCTGTAATTGCTGCCAAAGGTACATCAACAAAGTATTGAGCAAAGGCTGTGAATACTTATGTACATGTGATTTCTTAGTTTTTTATTTTTAATAAATTTGCAAAAATCTAAAAAAAAAAAACTTTTTTCCTGTTGTCATTATGGGGTATTGTATGTAGAATTTTGAAGATAAAATGAATTTAATCCATTTTGGAATAAGGCTGTAACGTAACAAAATGTGGAAAAAGTGAAGCGCTGTGAATACTTTCTGGATGCACTGTAATATGTCCCCTTTAAAGGTTGCACAGTAATAAAAGTAAAGACAGAACATGTTATACCATATTAGCTTCAGATGGAAATGTAATCCGTAATTAACATTAGAAATGTATTTTTTAATCATATGGGTTTTCTTTTAAGGCACTTTCACCACACTAGCTTTCTCAGAGGACTATAGAGCAAAATCTCCTTTGAAACTTCAGCTGATCAGAATGCTCAGATTTTTTTTGTTTTTAAAGGCCTCTGGTAAGTCACGTCTCAGCCATGCTCGATTAGTCTCACAGCTGAACCAGGCAGTTAGCACTTGTAATTAGTGATGAACGCCATGTTTTTCCTTCTGCTCCATTGGCATCCACTCCTCGGTGAAGATGCGGAGTGCTTGCTCTCAGCTCCACATGCCTCAGGAGTGCCTGTGGAATGTACCCTCGGTGTGTCTGGACTTCAGGGTGTTTAGGGGCTTTTGATGAAACTGCTAAAAAGTGGAAGAAAGTCTCTTTATATTTCTACACACAGGCGGCAGAGGCTGCTGTTATCGACGCTTCCTCTCCTCTGCACAGACATACAAACTCTCCAGAGAGAACTTGAAAAAATATCAAATAAAATAAAAACTATAGATGGTTTCTGCTTTTAAAAACAATCAACATAGCTAATGATGTTCCCCTGATGCTGTACCTGTGTAACATACCTGCCCCATAGGCAGGCGTAGTCCATCGCTGATTAAAAGAAGTCACATATAATGCAGAGCTTCATCATTCTCTCCGTCTAAACCAATGAGCTTGGAGGGGCTGATAAAGCCATAGCTGCTTCTGTGTGGACCGTGAGGGGAATCAGATATTCTCTGAGAGGAGGGTGGAGGCTTTAAAAGAAAGCCTCATGGATGAGGGGAGCATGAAAAAAGAGATAGTTTTTAACCAGGGCAGGGTTCCAGGAAGGATCCAGCACAGATGGGGGGTGTGAAGTGGTCGGTGGTCTTCAAAGAATCTCTCCATGCCGGACTCCACTCCTTCGCTCTCTCTCTCTTTACCTGTGGGTCACCTGGTTGCTGAGGAGGCCCGGGAACGTTTCCTCTGTTTCACTGCTTAATGAGCCACCTGTGCAGTGGAGCAGCAAACACACAGTTAGAGGCATAGAGGGTAGAGTTATTTTCTGTTACCACCTGGTTCACTAATCCACAGTCGATAATATATCTTGCATCATTCTGGCTTTTTTTTTTGTTTGTTTGTTTGTTTGTTTGTTTTTTGTTACTTATTTGTACCCGTAGGTAGACTTGGTTTGCAGTCTGGTGACAAGCCACCGGCTGCCGGTCGCTGCGTGCGCGAGCGCCCTAAACCTACATGTTTTTGGTATGCGGGAGGAAACCGGAGAAATCCCGGAGTAAACCCACGCAACACGGGGAGAACATGCAAACTCCACACAGCTCACTGTTGGTCGGGGGCTGGGATCGAACCCACGACCTCATGATCCCCGCGATCCCCCGGCCGAGGGTAAAACTGTGCTGCCACAGTGCTAAACCATTTTGTTATATTTTCACTGTGATTCTACATCAAACCATTAAAAATAGCTTAGATAGATGGTTGGAGTCAGTCATTGTAACTGCACTAGCGCTCGCCTCAGTGGGGAGATGTAAACAGGCATTAGCTTAGCTGTCGATGCGGCTGGATATGGTCACTGTTTTCTATAAATTCCATTAACCACCACTGGAATCCGTGTTTATCTACCAACACTTGACCACATACAGGTCATTCCATACAAGTTCAACAAGTGGCTCCCGCACAACCGCTTCTGATTCAGCTGAATTATTTTGCACAGTAATTATATTTTTAATGAACCCATACCAAATTTTTCTTTAATTGGGCAAAAAAAAATTTGAGCTCTAGACTTTTGAAGTAGACAGGGGTAGGTCAAAATTCAGGGCTTCAAATTTGCATCTTTTTGTCATTTGAGCCCTCATAACTTTGTATGTGATATGCAGTAGGTAGATGAATGAAAATTTCAGGGTTGAAAGACACATACCAGTTCTGTTGAAAACATTAATCATAATACTGCCATGTGCATTTGTGTTCTCACAACATGAAGTCAAACTTATTGTGATTTTCTTCAGGTAACTATATCTTTCCAAATATGGAAGTTTGATAAACAGCACTATGAGAGAGAACTGAAAATAAGTATGACTACCCTGCATTAAACATTTGTTTTTATATAGGAAGATGAAAACTTGAAAAGCTAATTCTGGAAAGTGTTGGGCAAGTTACTAAAAAATAGTAACTAGTTACAGTTACTAGTTACTTTTGAGTTACTGCATGATTAAAGTAACTAGTTACTTGGAAAAGTAACTTTCATGTTACTTTTAAATGCATACTTAAATCATCTTGCACACACAGCAAGATCAAGGGCCCCTTGTTCTCATCAGAAAAACAAAAAAGAAAACTGATGAGAAAAAAAAGTCTCATCTTACAGAGAAAAAAATGTCTCAGATTTACACAAACTATTGTAATCAGTAGAAAGTCAGAAATTTACTAGAAATAAAGCTGTGAATTCACAGAGAAAATTTGGTACCCCTGGTGGGCCAGGTTGCATATCACAACAGCATGTAAATTAATAAGGTAAAATAAAACAGAAAGCACAGATAAATGAAAGTTCACCGCTTAGAAGAAGCTGTTCTTTACTGCACCAAATCACAGTCACTTTTTCTGTGTGCGTAAGAAAACTTTAAATTAATTTAATGTGGACATTAAATGCGAGCTTCTTGCTCAAAAAATACTCATGTTTAACCACTGAAGTAGGAGCTGTTGGGGGCTACTCAACACTCGGACAACAGGCGATTAGGACTCGATATGAGAAGTCGCCACCGCCACGGCATTTCTTCCTACCGGACTGCAGCGTGAACTGGGGCAGGACAGGAAACTGACCCGTGGAGCAGACTGACAGCTGCGCCAGCTATGGTAGGGTCAGTTTATTTGCACTAAAAATATCTATCCATATTAATAAAAAGAGTAACGCGAGTAACGCATCTGATCAAATTTCAGTAACTGTAGCTTATTACTGAATTTTTAAACAGTAATTTCATTACACAGCATGTTAGTGCAAAAGTAGTGGCGTTACAGTAACGCGTTACACCCAACACTGATTCTGGACAATCTTTGACCACTCATAATGCAACGTGGGATAGCTTATTGGTCAATGAAAGCTTGGTGATTTGAAAGAACTCATCTTTATCTACATCAGGGGTGTCCAATCATGTGCCACGGAGGGCCAAGACCCTGCAGGTTTTTTCTTCTACCCAGTCTCTTCAGCAGGTATTTTCACTGATCAGCAATGAGTGGGAAGAAATTCAGTAAAATCTGCTGTGGAAGACACTGATTGGCGGTAAAGCCTGCAGGGTCTTGGCCCTCCATGGCACATGATTGGACAACCCAATCTCAGTGATGGCCCCTCAGGGCCAGCAAAGCCTTCTCTGCTGGCCTAAACACTATCAGAGTTACATTTATAACCTTTACATCATATTTGTTCCATGAGGACGTATTAAATTATTCCCAATAGTCTGTTCTCTTCATGTTGTAGCTTTTCTCTTGGTTGCACTCCTTCCAGTAGTGTAATGCATCTTAGAGTTTTTTGTCCAATCATATTTCAGCCATCTGTCTTGCCAGGGTCAAGCAAATCTGCCTTGGGCCTTCAGGAATTAACAGTGCAGATCTGTAGGTTAAATTAACTGTTAAACTTATCCTGTTGCTTTAACCAATCAGATGTCTTCTGCACGTCCAGGGGTACGCATAGAAGGCATCCGAGAACGTCAGCATTTTCACGTCTTTTGATTAGATGGTTAGACTCCATCCAAAATGCAGAGGATCCTAGCTAGCAAAATACCAGTACAAGGACTTGCTTAAGCAGCTACAATATACTGTATCTGTTTAAATATAATAGCTGTTTTTCCACCGACAATGGCTGACAGGGGAGAGGAAAATGATTTGGTCGCTGATATTTAAAAAAAAAAAATCAATTTTCCCGACAGACTTTTCAAGAAAAGCTGATCATTGTGAATGAAGAGAGGTCGGCCAACCCCGAAGCTAGCAGGCCCGACTCAGCCGGGGAAGGATTTGTCCATCACTTCCATATTAGCAACGAGCAGTATCCTTGGATTACAGGCTCCGAGGAGTGCTGCAAATTATCTTGCTGGGAATGCCTGTTGTTTGCAAGTGATCGAGTAGATACTTGGAGCCAGACAGGGTTTGCAAACTTGAGCTGTCTGTCACACCATGACGATTTAGGCAACATTCGCTAAACGTATAAAAATTGGTCTAAAACGCTGGGATACGCTGAACTTTTCACTTTTGGCCATATGTATCACGTATCCATAATGACTTGGACATATAATTAAGCAATAGTAACTTAAACCAACTAATGCTTAGCGTGTTGCCGACATTCACAACTTATGTGCAACAATAGTCTAAAGGTGCGTTCACACCAAACGCGAACGGGCAAATTTTTCAGGCAGCGCGATCACGTTATAACTCAATGTAAATACGTGAATAAACATGAATTCAGCATCTGAGTGAGATGCAGACAGGCAAAGTTGCTTTTATAACTTCTGCAGCAGTGTTCAGCCTATTGTGGAAATCCCCAAAATAACGTCATGCTTTAGGTTTACATTATCCGACGGAGGGCTCACCTGAAAAAGTTGTACCTGTCTCCAAAACTTTATAAGATGATGAATGTTTCCGTTGCTAGCTTGCTAGCACATCCGTGGCAGGAAACTGTGGGTAAATAACTCCAAAATCCCGATTCAGCTGAAGAGCTCCCAGTCCTCCTGTCTCCAGGTGAGTGAGTCTCATTTTCAAACTAGTTTACTCTGCAATGGTGATACTTTTACTCCGGTGACGGCAGAATCTCAAAGCTAGCATATTACCTCGGACTTAAACGCGCGAATGCGCAATTTTGCATGTACTCGCCTCTTTCCATTCACGTTGTATGGATTCGCGCTGCCCATTTGCATTTGGTCTGAACACACCTTAACTTCTGCATAGCGCAGTCATGCCAAACTCCCGATCCATGAATTCTAATTTTGAGACAGATCATCTCTGTTCAACCCAGATGATTCTCCCATCCAAACACCATGGTGGGGGGTGTGACTGACCTGGCAGAACTGTCAAATCTGTCAGGTCAGTCAAGTCTGAAACAGCTGATGTGACACGTCAGGAACATCGGATAACACAGCCTGGCTCAAACACATGCAAACTGATGGTGATAAAAAAGTTTATTTTTAATAAAGTGAAAAAAATAAAACCAAGCTAATACAGGCAGTGTGCTTTTGCTGGGAGGCACAGCCAACAGCAAAGTAAACAGCTGCACTCTGCGCTTCAGGCGATCAGCTGATTGAATCCACCTCCTCCGGTGTTCTGACATTTTGACATATCTATCACAACAATGCTGGACAGATGATCGTATAGACTTCAGCTAAATGTAAAAAAAAAAACTCTGACAGGTCCCATGTGTTTAGCTCTCTGTGTGTGTGTGTGTGTGTGTGTGTGTGTGTGTGTGTGTGTGTGTGTGTGTGTGTGTGTGTGTGTGTGTGTGTGTGTGTGTGTGTCTGTGTGTCTGTGTATGCACTGCAGGCAGAGAGCTCTGTATGGGTTATAGGCTGAATTACATGCGGGACATTATCAGCCATAGGCTGGATACGTCGGAAAATTTTCAGCATGCTGAAAATTAATTTTCAGAGGAGCTCGGCAAACAATGTTGTGTACCAGCGTGCTCTTAACTTAGACAAAACTTAGCATAACTGATTCACGTACCCCAGCATATTCTCCAAATTTTTCATACATTTTGCAAACACTGCCTAAATCATCTAGGTGTGACAGAGCCTTAACCAAGGCAGCAGTGAAGCACCAAAGCACAGCTGCCAGCTGGACAAGCAACAGTACTTTTAAACCTTTTGGGAAACAAGAGTGGATCTGCAGCTCAACGAACAAATGCACAAGGAAACAGAGCTCTACAATGAAAAAGTAAAGATTTTTAAAACTATAATTTTATAGTTAAAGTTATCTTTAACATGCTTTGTGTGGACGGCCCTACAGGCTATTTTTATGGTGTTTGGTATGCACTTAAATCAGGTAGTTCACCACTGAAGGCCTAGTTGTAAAATACACAGTCCGCCACTGCCTGATCTACATTTTGATACTAAAATAAACTTCTAGCCACAAATCCTTCTGTGTCCAAAAAAAAAAATAATATAAAAATGGCTGATTATCATATTCTCTGTGGTGTTTTCATGTACAGTGAAAGAGAAAGCAACAGGAAGTTAACATTTTTAGTTACATACATATTTATATACAATACATATTTTTTATTTACAGTGCATGAGTCACAATGTATGTATTGTGAATCAAAACACTAAACCAAAAAAAGTTGAAATTTAAGATAAATGGGGACTTTAAATGACAGCGAATTTGAAATACTGAATGCCAAAGCCAGTGTTTGAATGTGAATTGTGAATCAAAATGATCACATTGAATGCTGAAAAAGAAAACTTTGGAATGGGTTCATTAAATATGTTGTAGTTACTGTGCAGAAAATTTCAGCTGAATCAGAAGAGGTTGCCAGCTAAGATTAGCAACAGCGACAAAGAGGGAGGGCCAAGTTTCCTGTGGCTCTTGGGAATTTAAAGAGACACGCACTGAAACGAGCCGTTCTGAGGAAGGCTGCATACGATAATTCACAATGATGCTGCAGTAACGAAATCATTAAAGACAATTTGGTCAAAGTATGTCACAGGCATTTTATTAGAACCTGTGGGAGCAGTCAGAATGTAGAGAAAAAAAACAGCAAATGTCAGCTTTAACCTTACTTAAAAAATTGTGTTCTGTAACTCTGTTTTATCTAATTCTTCTCTCTTACTTTATTGTGCAGTAGCCTGGTGGAGCACCCACAATTTTGTTGTGCTGTACAACTGTACAATGACAATAAAGCTTATTCAAATCTACTTGAAAAATTTCACTCTTTAGAGTTAACACAAGCTTATAAGCACACAGTATATTATTGTCAAACAACCAACTGTTATAGAGCTGTTATCAAGTCTCTTTGAGAAAATAGTTAAATCTTGCATTAATATATCTTACAACGTCTCTTTTTCAAGGACACCCTGTTCCTATTCACACATTCACACCTGGAAGCTGCCCAGTACAACCACAGACTGACGTGTGGCCACTGAGCAGCTCCACTGGAGCAGTTAGGGTTGAGGGCCTTGCTTAAGGGCACCACAGTGGGGTTAATGAGGGTGGGGCAAACACTGCTATGTCATCTGTCCCACCAAGATCTACAGTATCTCACAAAAGTGAGTACACCCCTCACATTTTTGTAAATATTTTACTATATCTTTTCATGGGACAACACTGAAGATATGACACTTTTTACAATGTGAAGTAGTCAGTGTCCAACTTGTATAACAGTGTAAATTCGCTGTCCCCTCAAAGTAACTCAACACACAGCCATTAATGTCTAAACTGCTGGCAACAAAAGTGAGTACGCCCCTAAGTGAAAATGTCCAAATTGTGCCCAAAGTGTCAATATTTTGTGTGGCCACCATTATTTTCCAGCACTGCCTTAACTCTCTTGGACATGGAGTTCACCAGAGCTTCACAGGTTGCAACTGGAATCCTCTTCCACTCCTCCATGATGACATCATGGTGTTAGAGACCTTGCACTCCTCCTCCTTCCCTCTGAGGATGCCCCACAGATGCTCAATAGGGTTTAGGTCTGGAGACATGCTTGGCCAGTCCATCACCTTTACCCTCAGTTTCTTTACCAAGGCAGTGGTCATCTTGGAGGTGTGTTTGGGGTTGTTATCATGTTGGAATACTGCCCTTCGGCCCAGTTTCCAAAGGGAAGGACTCATGCTCTGCTTCAGTATGTCACAGTACATGTTGGCATTCATGGTTCCCTCAATGAACTGTAGCTCCCCAGTGCTGGCAGCACTCATGCAGCCCCAAACCATGACACTCCCACCACCATGCTTGACTGTAGGCAAGACACACTTGTCTTTGTACTCCTCACCTGGCTGCTGCCACACACGCCTGACACCATCTGAACCAAATAAGTTTATCTTGGTCTCATCAGACCACAGGACATGGTTCCAGTAATCCATGTCCTTAGTCTGCTTGTCTTCAGCACACTGTTTGTGGGATTTCTTGTGCATCATCTTTAAAAGGGGATTCCTTCTAGGATGACAGCCATGCAGACCAATTTGATGCAGTGTCCGGCGTATGGTCTGAGCACTGACAGGCTGACCCCCCCACCCCTTCAACCTCTGCAGCAATGCTGGCAGCACTCATACGTCTATTTTCAAAAGACAACCTCTGGATATGGCGCTGAGCACGTGCACTGAACTTCTTTGGTCGACAATGGCGAGGCCTGTTCTGAGTGGAACCTGTCCTGTTAAACCGCTGCATGGTCTTGACCACCATGCTGCAGCTCAGTTTCAGGGTGTTGGCAATCTTCTTATAGCCTAGGCCATCTTTATGTAGAGCAACAATTCTTTTTTTCACATCCTCAGAGAGTTCTTTGTCATGAGGTGCCATGTTGAACTTCCAGTGACCAGTATGAGAGAGGGTGAGAGTGATAACACCAAATTTAAAATACCTGCTCCCCATTCACACCTGAGACCTTGTAACACTAACGAGTTACATGACACCGAGAAGGGAAAATGGTTAAGTGGCCACAATTTGGACATTTTCACTTAGAGGTGTACTCACTTTTGTTGCCAGCGGTTTAGACATTAATGGCTGTGTGTTGAGTTATTTTGAGTGGACAGCAAATTTACACTGTTACACAAGCTGTACACTGACTACTTTGCATTGTATCAAAATGTCATATCTTCAGTGTTGTCCCATGAAAAGATATAATAAAATATTTACAAAAACGTGAGGGGTGTACTCACTTTTGTGAGATACTGTATATTGTTACAGACAGAAAATGTTGGTAATATTTATGCAGTCCTACCATTGTGACAGCTGTACATCCACACCCGGAAGCCATCAAATCGACACCTGCATTTCAAGATGTTATTGGTGTAGTCCGTCTCTGGCACTTCGTAGTTTGGATTAATTATAATCTGTAAAAGGACGAGACGTGGATGAGCCAGAGAGGATGGTGGCAGTGGGACAAGTTAGGAAAGATAGGAGATGGACTGAAGTGAAAAGAAAGAAACCTCACCTGGAAGATGTAATCTCCAGGTTTGACATCAGTGATATCAATCCACTGGCAGTCGATGTCGTGCCTGTAGGTATCCCAGCAGCCCACAGTGATACCCTGGTCTCCAAAGTTTTCACATTCATACCTCTTTTCAATACCTGCAATAAAAAAATAACACAAGGTGCACTCAGACCAAATGCAAAGTGCAAATATTTACATGTAAAGTCAATGTAAAGTCAATGTAAAGTCGTGAATTCGCAGAGGGGTGGGGTTGCCTTCATAACTTCTGTGGCTGCTTTCTACCTTCTGTGGAAATCCCATGTCGTGTTTAGGTTTACAACGTTACCCGGCAGGGCTCACAGCTGGGAAAATCTCACTGCCTTCTCCAGAAACTGCACCTGGATGATGTTTGTTTACAGTTCTAGCCTTCGTTAGCACATCAGCAGCAGTGTTCTGCAGTGTTGTGCGTATATGCCAGGGGTGTCCAATCATGTGCCATGGAGGGCCAAGACCCTGCAGGTTTTCTCTTCTACCCAGTCTCTTCAGCAGGTGTTTTCACTGATCAGCAATCAGTGGGAAGAAGTTCAGTGAAATCTGCTGTTGAAGACACTGGTTAGAGGTAAAGCCCATAGGGTCTTGGCTCTCCATGGCACATGATTGGACACCCCTGGTATACACCAACAGGAACCAGTCAAATCTGTTCAAAATTATTTTTGTGCTTTTTCTTTTTTGGGGCATAAAAATCCATGCTTGATATAAAAGAACTATATTTTCCAAGCAGCTATTCCATCAGAAACACAATATGGCATAAATGATAAAGTGTTTTTTTAATAGGATACTGCTCTCTGCTCTCAACCAAAGGAATATTCGCATGCATGTCACCACGAGCAGATATTGTAGATGGGTTTTGTAATTAACTTAATCAACATACAGGTCACGGTGTGCAAAAATATTTTGGAATATTTAATACTTTCGGTGTCCTTTAACAGCCTTATATCACTTAATGTCTGTGGTTCTTACCTTCATCACACTCCGAGTCCTCCAGGCAGAAACTAGCTTTGTGTCCCTCTGCCACTTTGGTTCCATTGAGGCTGAGCAGGTCGTAGATGGTGAACACCTCCATGCTGTGATAATGTCTGCACACACATAAACAGGTTATTTTACAGACATACAAAGCAAGGCATTACTGAGGTGCTGGTGGGATAGGTAGTTAATGTAGAAGTGTTAAAAACTGTAGTACCTTTCACAGCCACTTGGGGCTGCTTTCAAAAGTGAGACGAATCCATATAAACCCCATATTAAAAATGTACAGCTTTAGCGATTAATGTTTTAACTGCCTGCTCTATTATTGCCCAGCCTAGCTGTCAATCATGTGAACAACAGTAAGCTAACAAGTTAGCTTACCAAGCATCAATCAATCAAAGCTTTATTTTTATTGTACTTTTCATACAAAAATTTGTAGCACAAAGTGCTTCACACATTGAAATAAAACACAATACACATAATTAACATGCTTACAAAGCATGGTTTATATTATTATTTTCTTTAGATTTCAATCACCCTAATAGACATCACTGTTTCCACCTGGTTCACTAATCCACAGTCCATAATACTGTATATCTTGTGCCATTCTGGCTGATGGCTTGTTGTGAAATGGTGCTATATAAATAAAGTTGAGCTGAATTGAATTTTGTTATATTTTCACCATGCTATATTGAGCTCTGTTAGCATAAAGGTTTTGCTAGGTGGTCAATCGGCATTGGCCATGTGACGACAGGCTACCTAGTGTTAGCTTAACTGTTGATCCAGTCAGTTTGGATCACTATTTTCTATAAAATACATTCACCCCCACTGGAGTAATTATTAATTATTTATAAAGCACATTTAAAAAGAACAAAGTTGACAAAAGTGCTGCACAGTAATAAACTACAAATAGATAAAAGACAAGTAAAAGACAGTAAAAACATAACATGCAGCAGAAAAAGAAGCAACTCACAAGTGTAAAAACAAAATGCCAAATACAGCAGACAATAAAATTAAGGTGAGTTAAAAGCCAAGGAAAACAGATGTGCTTTTAAATGAGATTTAAAACAAAGTGAGAAGGCCTGCCTAACATGTAATGGCAACTCGTTCCATAGCCTAGGGGCTGCAGCAGCAAAGGCCCAATCCCCTCTGAGCTTCAGCCTTGTTTTAGGGATCGCCAAGAGCAGCTGATCAGCTGATCTTGGGGATCGTGGTGAAATATAAGGCTGAAGTAAGTCAGAGAGGTAGGGTGGAGCAAGACTGTTGAGACATTTAAAAACATAAGGAGAATTTAAAAAATCGATTCTGTAATGCACAGGGATCCAGTGAAGGGAAGCAGGAATAGGTGAAATGTGCTCACGCCTGTGGGCTTTTATTAAAAGGCGGGTGGCAGCATTTTGTACAAGTTAAAGACAAGCGATAGAAGCCTGGCTGATCCCAACAAAAAGTGCATTACAGTAATCCAAACAAGTCGTGATAAAAGCATGCAATAGTTTTTTAAGATCTTTCCTTGACACAATGGATTTGACTTTGGCTATTTGTCTTAACTGATAAAACTTTTCTTAAGGACATAGCTGATGTGCTTGTCAAATTTAAAATCAGAATCCAGTTTGACCCCCAGATTAATAACGGATTATTGTGTTATTGTGTCAAACAGCCAAGGTCCACATTAGTGGGGAGAGAACATGTACTTGAACCAAACATCATTACTTCAGTTTTGTTCTCATTAAAGCTCAAAACATTTAATGACATCCATGCTTTGATGTCGGAAAGACAGTCCAAGGGTAGCTGGACAGAACCAGAGTCATTTTGTGCCAAGGAAACATAAATCTGACAGTCACCAGCATAGCTAACTAACTAACTAACTAACTAACCTGCACTTATATAGCGCTTTTCTAGTCACAAAGACCACTCAAAGCGCTTTCATTAATACTAACCCTCTATTCTAAGGGCCTATAGGAAACAGATATCTAGGGACAATTTAGAACAGCCAATTAACCTAACATACATGTCTTTACCTAGGGCCACTTTAGAGTCTCCAATTAACCTAACCTATAGCAATGGCATAGGTTAGGTAATTGCTATGCCATTGCTATGCCATTGCTATGCCATAGCAATGGCATAGCAATGGAATGAGATGCCATGTTTCCTTAAAATAGAACCCAAAGGGAGCAGATACAGGGAAAATAAAAGAGGTCCAAGGATTCAGCCCTGTGGAACCCCATAGGGAAATGGAGCAGATGAGGACATAAAGTCATCCAATTTGATGCAGAAACTTCACTCGTCTAAATAGGAACGAAACCAATTTAGGGCAGCACCTTTTATGCCCACCCAGTGTTCAAGACAAGAGATGAAAATGCTGTGGTCAGCGGTATCAAATGCAGCAGTCAGATCCAACAGCATCTGAACAACAAATCTCCCTGAGTCAGTAGCTAAAAGAATGTCATTTTAAACCCTCGAAAGTGTAGATTTAAACCCAGACTGATACACCTCAAAAATACCATGAGTTTCTGAAAATGGCATTAACTGTGTTAAAATGATTTTCTGCGGGATTTTTGAAAGAAATGGTCATTTGGAGATAGGCCTGAAATTTGAACAATGGGAAGGGTCAAGCCCTGTTTTTTTTTAAGCAACGGCTGCACTAATGCATGTTTAAAAACCCCAGGTACCATACTAGAGGTGAGACTGCTTTTCACAATAGCAAGGACAGAAGGTTCAATAGTAGAAAAAACTTGTTTAAACAAGCGAGGGGGGATAGCATCTGCCGGGGAGCCAGACGGCTTCATATGACTAATAATGTCCTTTAAAAATGAAAGAGACACTGGCTCAAACTGATTAAAAACAGCTGAGCAGGGAAGAAAAATGGATAGGTCATATGAAGGCGGAGAGATGCAGGCTCGAGTTAATACAACTTTGTCAATAAAAAAGTCAAGAAATATTTTACAGACTGTAGGTGAGGCTACTGAACCAGTGGATTGGGGAATATTAAGAATAGATTTGATAGTACTAAAAAGAACACGGGGCCTATGACATTTGGATGCAATCATTTCTGAGAAATATTTGTTTTTTCTGCTTTTACAATACTCTGATAACATTTCAAGCTATCTCTAAAAATATTAAGAGAAACCTGCAGCCTGTCATTCCACCTGCGCTCCGCTCTCCTGCACTCCCACCTGACATCACAAGTGACGTCTTTCAGCCAGGGCTGAGGTGCAGGTTTGGGGTGCCTGGTCTTCAGTGGAGCTATCAAGTCCAGAGTTTTTGTACAGGTGGAATGAAAACTCAAAGCTAACACCTCAGTATTAGGATCCATGGAAGATGTCGGATTAGCGTCAGTTACTAATAAAAGAAGAGAACAACGCAGCAGAGGAAGGGTTAAACATGTGACAGCACCATGGAGGAGCGCACAGTTTAACAGGACAGAGAGCAAGGATGTTAAATAAGACAGGCATATGATCAGAGAAAATGGCATCACAAATTTCCATGTTAAAAACAGGCAGACCATACGATAAAACCAAATCAGGTGAATGTCCATGAACATGCGAGGGTGCAGACACAAAATTTAAGGTTAAAACGATGAATTAAGTTTAAAAAGTCTCGGGTTTTGGCTCATCAAGACAGCAGATATGAACATTAAAACCCCCAGCAATAAGGATGCAATCATATTTAAGCGTGATTTCAGCCAAAAACTCAGAAAAGTCACTTACGAACTAACTCTAACTATGGGTAGCACTAATGTACATAGACTAGTGTTGTTTTTTCATCCTTATTCTTTCTTTTCTTATACACTGCACACAGCACTGAGAGAGAGAAATGGCTTTTCAATTCTCCTGTACTGTATGTCCTGTACGCATAGAAGTACTGACAAATAAAAATCTTTGAATCTTGAAAATCAGTCTGAAGATTTAAAGGTATGCACAGTTGCAATCAAAATCATTCAACCCCCACTGCAAATTAGGTTTACTGACAAAATGTACAAACTAGCAGCTGTTTGCAACAAATAAATCAAGCAATGTAAATAGCTCAACACAACTAATATTACAAGTGGTTCCTCCAAATTCAACACAAAATTCCACTTTTAATGACTACTGCAGTTTCAAAATTATTCGACCCCTTCACGACAGGTATCTTTAGAGCATAGTAGAGCAGCCTTTTGCTGTTATGACCTGTTGCAGATGTGATGCATAGCCATACATGAGCTTCTGGCAGCCTTCTGAGGAATCTTAGCCCATTCCTCATGGGCAAAGACCTCCATTTCACTAATATTCTTGAGTTTGCATGCTGCAACTGCCTTTTTAAAATCCCACCAGAGATTTTCAGTGAGGTTCAAGTCAGCTGGCTGTGATGGCCTTCTTCTGAAACCAAGCCTTGGTGAACTTTGAGGTATGCTTGGAATCACTGTCCTGTTAGAGGGTCCAATGACACCCAAACTTCAGCTTCATCACAGATGGCATGACATTTTCTCCCAGGATTTCCTGATACTTGATTGAATCCATCTTGCCCTCCACACGCTGCAGGTTTCCAGTGCCAGAGGAAGTGACACAGCCCCAGACCATCACTAAGCCACTACCATGCTTCACTGTAGGCAGGGTGTTCTTTTAAGTGAACGCTTCATTCTTCCTCCTTCAGACACACCGCTGATCCATAAGCCTGAAAAGTTCCAGTTTTGTGTCATCACTCCACAGAAGAGAATCCCAAAACTTCTTTTGCTTATTTATACAGTTTTGAGCAAATTGGAGCCCACTTTTTGGGCCTGTGGATCAGCAGTATGTTTGGTGGAGGAAGAATGAAGCATATGCTGAAAAGAACACCATGCCTAAAGTGAAGCATGGTGGTGGCCAGTGATGGTCTTGGGCTGCTTCATTTCCTCTGGCACTGAAAACCTACAGCATGTGGTGGGTAAGATGGATTCAATCAAGTGTCAGGAAATCCTGGGAGAAAATTTCATGCCATCTGTGAGGAAACTGAAACTTGGGTGTCACTGGACCTTCCAACAGGACAATAATCCCAGGCATACCTCAAAGTCCACCAATGCATTGTTTCAGAAGAAGTTCTGGAAGACACTAGAGTGGCCATCACAGATGAATCTCATTGACCTGAACCTCATTGAAAATCTCTGGTGAGATTTAAAAAAGGCGATTGCAGCACACAAACCCAAGCGTAATAGTGAACTGGAGGTCTTTGTCAGTGAGGAATGGGCTAAGATTCCTCAGAAATGCTGCCAGAAGCTGGTGTCTGGCTATGCATCACATTTGTAGCAGGTCATAACAGCAAAAGGGTGCTCTACTAAGCACTAAAGATGCTTATCATGAAGGGGTTGAAGAAGTTTAAAAGCTGCGGTAGTCACTAAAAGTGGCATTTTCTGTTGAATTTGGAGAAACAACTTGTAATATTAGTTGTGTTGAGCTATTTAAATTGTTCTTGTTTAATTTGTTTATTGCAAACAGCTGCTAGTTTCTACATTTTGCCAATAAAACTAATTTGCAGTGGGGAGTTGAATGATTTTGATTGCAACTGTATACGCAAACGGGTCATTTTCAGAAAGGCTGGGAATTTTTTTTATGTATATATATATATATATATATATATATATATATATATATATATATATATATACTGTATATAAAAAAAAATTGCTGCAAAAATTAAAAAAAAATTAAAGATTAAAAAATTAAAGAAAATTTGATCAAAATATGCCACAAACATTTCATTAATATATGTGTGAGCTGTTAAAAATAGAAAAAAGTGCAATCAGTGACCCCTTTAAGAAACATTTCCCAACTGTTTTGTTGAGCAGCTTTAAATTTAGGGACTTTGCTTTATTCACGACAGCCAACTTATTGTCTGGACTTTTCCGGTTACTTAAAAGGATTTCTTCACCATGATTATAGTGCAGTTTGGATCATCTGAAAAAAAAATGTATGCTCTTGGATAAAACACTGTTGTAATGTTTAGAAATGTGCTCATACTCAGTGACACTGACCTGTGGCAGTCATGCCACACCCAGGCGTGCCTCCCAAGTTTAGGCCTGAAGTCGGACTGGCCGTTGTTGTGGATCTGCGAGGAGAAGCGCAGCAGGCGGCGGTAGGAGTTGGCAGGTGTCTGGGCGGAGTTAGAGGACAGGCAGTTCTCCTCGTATGCACACTGCAGCATGAACATGGGCCGGTCCTCTATGTAGGTGGTCTGCTCCACCACCTGAGGGTTCAGAACCAGATCAGGAGCAGCTGCGGATATGGAAAAAAGAAAGAGAGATGAAGCCTAGCTGGAAAAATGATATTTACGAACACCTAGAGCAGAGCACCCCCAATGGCAGGAATCATTGTAATTGCAGAATTAATATTCTGTATGCAGAAAAAAGGGCAAAAGCTCTTTGCTGTGAACACAAGACTTGAAAAACTTTTTAAAAATATAAATGTGACTCTTCTTTTCTGCACACTGCAGTGACAAATCTCAGCCGCTTACTCTCAGAGCAGGAGACTCCGGCGGCGTTGCGTCCGCCCCCTCTGGGGCAGCTCAGGTGGTCTCCATGGTGAAGGCAGTGAGATAGAGACATCTCAGTACCAGAGCAGCGAACGCCACTCATGACCACAGGATCTGCGCTCACCTCCCCGGGCCAATGCCACGTCTCCTGGGGACACAAAAACACAGAAAACCATGTCACTGAATTATACACAGAAGGTCCTATTTGGCAGCTACACAGGTTATATCAGTAGAATAAGTTAAAGTTAAGTTCATATATATTTGGACAGTGACACAAGTTTTGTTATTTTAACTATTTATCAAAACATATTCAAGATACAGTTATAGAATCAATATGGGCTTTAAGTGCAGACTCCCAGCTTTAATTTGAGTGTATTCACATCCAAATTGGAGTTACGGTTTAGGAATTACAACCGTTTGTATATAAAATCTCCTCATTTCAGGGGCTCAATAGTAACTGAACAAATTAACATTACCATAAATAAAATGGTCATTACCTCCGCCAGGAGGTAATGTTTTTGCCGGGGTTTGTCTGTTTGTTTGTCTGTCTGTCTGTTGGTTAGCAAGATAACTCAAAAAGTTTTGGATGGATTTTGATGAAACTTTCAGGCGTTGTTGGAAATGGTACAAGGAAGAACTGATTAAATTTTGGGGATGATCTGGATCACCATCTGGATCCAGGAATTTTTTAAAGGATTCTTTAACATTGTGAGATACAGCCATTTTCAACATGTGTGCAGGCGCAATGGAGGGCGGTGGTCGTCGTGTCTGACGAACACGAACTCCGCGTTCTTCAAAGTTTTAGGCACAAAAGCACGCGGAAAACAGTGGTGGGCCGGGCCCGGCAGCGTGCCTGTGTTTGCGCTACGCTGCAAAAGCTGAGACGGGCAGCTGTCCGGCGCGGGATTATTTGGCAGAAATTCCCCGGGCAGCCATAGGGGCTGCGCAAAAACAAGCTCTCTGCCGGGGAAGCTTCCAAATCCTCTTTTGCCGCGGAGCGCAACCCCAATAAAACCCACGGCAACCTGTCTACCCAATTTGCATCCCTCAGTGAACCCCTGAGTGCTGCTTTCAGTGATCTATGAAAATGCTCGCATAACCCACTGGCCTGTGGGTTGTACGCAGTTGTGCGATGAATTGCAACGCCCGCAGCCTGGGAGTTTGGAGATGGAGAAGATGGACACAACAGCAACACTTGAGTTTATTACCTCCGCCAAGGAGGTAATGCTTTTACTGGCATTTGTCTGTCTGTCTGTCTGTTACCAACATAACTCAAAAAGTTATGAACGGATTTTGACGAAATTTTCAGGAAAGGTGTGTAATGGCACAGGAAACAGATGATTAGATTTTGGTGATGATCTGACAGTGCATACCTCCACCAAGGGCTTTGTTTGTATTTGTGCAGCAGGATTAGGATTAGGATGGGCTGCACGGTGGCGCAGTGGTTAGCACTGCAGCAGCACAGTTTGCCCTTGGCCGGGGGATCGTGGGGATCCTGGGATCGTGGGTTCGATCCCAGCCCCCGACCAAAAGTGATCTGTGTGGAGTTTGCATGTTCTCCCCGTGTATGCGTGGGTTTACCCCAGGATTTCTCCGGTTTCCTCCCACATGCCAAAAACATGCAGGTTAGGTTAACTGGAGACTCTAAAGTGGCCCTAGGTGTGAATGTGTGTGTGAATGGTTAAGGGATAGCGCCGTATCGTGGCTGCTTCATCCATCCAGGTGGTGGATGACCCTCAATTTCCCCTCTGGGGATCAATAAAGTATACTAAATCTAAAAAAAAAAAATCTAAAAAATTACACAAAAACTACTGGATGGATTTGGATGAAATTTTCACCAGAGGTGGTTCTTGGCCTAGAGAGGAACCCATTACATTTTGGGGATGATCTGGGAATGCGTACCTCAGCCAAGGCTCTTCTCACAGTGTGTCAGCCACAAAACTCCAAAACTAATGGACAGACTTGGAAGCAATTTTAACCACAAGTGGCGATAGGCCTACACACAAGCCCATTACATTTTGGAGGTGATCCATGAGAAACGGAAGGAGCCTTGGCGGAGGTATGCGCTCTATGAGTGCTTTTCTAGTTTTTAATACTTTGTTGAGAATCCTTTGCAGGCAATGACTGCCTGGAGTCTGGAACCCATGGACATCACCAAACGCTGGGTTTCCTCCTTTGTGATGCTTTGCCAGGCGTTTACTGCAGCTGTCTTCAGTTGTTGCTTGTTTGTGGGTCTTTCTACCTTATGTTTTGTCTTAAGCAAGTGAAATGCATGTTTGATCGAGTTGAGATCTGGTGACTGACTCGGCCATTGCAGAATATTCCACTTCTTTGCCTTAAAAAACTCCTGGGTTGATTTCGCAGTATGTTTTGGACCACTGGCCATCTGTACTGTGAAGTGCTGTCCAATCTGAGCAGATAGTACATCCCTATACACTTCAGAGTTCATCCGGCTGCTTCTGTCTTCTGTCACATCATCAATAAACACTAGATTAGACGCCGCGGTGCACACAGAAACCTAGGGCATGAGCCCGGGCAGAGCTGCTGCAGGTGCAGATCTTGGTGGTAGTAGCAAATATGCCATTGGAAGCCATGCATGCCCATGCATCACACTGCCTCCACCATGTTTTACCGAAGATGTGGTGTGCTTTGGATCATGAGCCATTCCAAGACTTCTCCATACTTTCTTCTGCCCATCATTCTGGTACAGGTTGATCTTGATTTCATCTACCCAGAGACTGCTGTTCCAGAACTTTGCTGGCTTCTTTCAATGTTTTTTTGGCAAAGCCTAATCTGGCCTTTCTGTGTTTAAGGCCAATTAGTGGTTTGCACCTTGTGATGAACCCTCTGTATTTGCGCTCATGAAATTTTGTCTTTATGGTAGACTTAGATACTGATACACCTACTTCCTGGAGAGTGTTCTTAACTTGAGTGGATGTTGTGATGAAGTTTTTCTTCACAATGGAAAGGATCCTGTGATCACCACCATTGTTGCCTTCCATGGATAAGATAAGATAAGATAAGCCTTTATTAGTCCCACAATGGGGAAATTCCAGGATTGCAACAGCACAGGGATAGCAACACTCAGAGCAATAATTTAGAAGATAAGAAAATAAGAGCAGTGAATATACATACAGTATGTACACATAAATATATAAATATATATACACAGTGCGGAGCATTGTAGCTAGACGGAATAAACAGCATAACCGTCTATTTAGTTACCCTACATAGTACGAATATGTACCCATACATACTGTCACCCTCCATAGCGACTGATATTGTCCTAGTTGTATACTGGAGGGGACCATTTGTCTAAGTCTGTTGTGTCTTTTGCATTCAATACTATTAGGTCGTCACGTTTTTTTGCTATCTCTGCGAGCAGCCCTGCTTAGGTTATACAGTCTGACAGCCGTAGGTAGGAAGGACCTGCGAAACTTCTCGGTTGCGCACCAAGGATGTCTACTGCTAAATGAGCTCCTCAGTGTGTTCAGTATGTCCTGCATAGGGTGGGACTCGAACTCCAGCAGAGATGACAGTTTAGCCACCATCCTTCTCTTTCCTATCTCCTCCACTGGGTCAAGGCGCTGCCCCAGGACAGAGTTAGCTTTCTTGATCAGTTTGTTCAGTCTCTTCCTATCGGCTGCTGTAATGCCATTGCCCCAGCAGACCACTCCAAAAGTGATGGCTGATGCCACCACCATGTCGTAGAATGTCTTCAAGAGCACCCCTTGTACACCAAAAGACCTGAGCCTCCTCAGTAGGAACAGCCTATGCTGTCCCTTCTTGTAGAGTGCGTTGGTATTGTGTGACCAGTCTAGTTTATTGTTCAGATGAACACCCAGGTACTTGTAGGATGTCACCATCTCAGTGTCTGTTCCCTGGATGTTTACTGGTGCTGTGAAGGGTTGTCCTTGCCTGCGGCAGTCCACCACCAGCTCCTTAGTTTTCCTCGTGTTGATCTGGAGGCAGTTCCGATGGCACCAGTCCACAAAGTCCTGGATAAGTCCTCTGTACTCAGCTTCATCTCCGTTGGAGATGAGGCCGACAATCGCAGAGTCATCAGAGAACTTCTGTAGATGGCAGTGTGTTGTGTTGTGTGAGAAGTCCACAGTATAAAGGGTGAACAGGAAGGGAGCCAAAAACCGTTCCCTGGGGGGCCCCCGTGCTGCCGATGATCGTGTCCGACACACAATTCCGGGTTCTCACAAACTGTGGCCGGTTAGTGAGGTAGTCCAGGATCCATGATGACAGGTGCTGGTCCACCCCTGCGCACAGCAGCTTGTCCTTCAGGATCATTGGTTGGATGGTGTTGAAAGCACTGGAGAAGTCAAAGAACATGATCCTCACCGCATTCACGGGCTTCTCCAGGTGGGACAGGGAACAGTGAAGGAGGAAGATCACTGCATCCTCCACCCCAATGCCATGCTGGTAGGTGAACTGGAGTGGATCCATCGCTGGTCCCACCAGGGGGCGGAGGTGAGCAAGGAGCAGTCTCTCCAGGGTCTTCATCATGTGAGACGTCAGGGCCACTGGTTTGTAGCTGTTCAGGTCTTTGGGGTGGGAAGTCTTTGGTACAGGTACCACACAAGATGTTTTCCACAACTGTGGTACCCTCCCCAGCCTCAGGCTCAGGTTGAAGATGTGCTCCACAATCCCACACAGCTGGTCTGCGCAGGACTTGAGGAGCTTCGTGCTGATGCCGTCCGGTCCCAAGGCTTTCCTCGTCTTGATCTTCCTCAACTACGTCTTCACCTGGGTCTTAGTGAGGATCAGGTTGGGGGGGCTGTGTGCTGGGAGTGGGGGGGGTGTTGGTGGGGTGGGGTGTGGACAGCAGGTCTCGATGACGGTAGAGGCAGCAGTGGTTGTTGTGCAGTCGGGGGGAGGGCGGTTGGTCAAACCTATTAAAAAACAGGTTCAGATTGTTCGCCCACTCCCTGCCCCCCGTGGCCTGGGAGGAGGTAATTCTGGAGCCCAGAGATGGTTTTAAGGATTCTCCAGACCCCGCCGATGTCGCTCCGTTGCAGCTTGTCCTCTATCTTCTTCCTGAAGCTGTCCTTGCCTTCTCTGATCTTCCTCCTCAGCTCCCTCTGTACGGACTTTAGCATCTCCCTGTTCCCCGACCTGAAGATTCTCTTCTTCTCTCTCAGAAGTGTTTTTATCTCAGGGTTGATCCAGGGTTTGTTGTTCGAGCAACACCGTATGGTCTTGGTGGGTACGGTGTTGTCCACACAGAAGTTGATGTAGTCCGTGATGGTGTGAGTGAGGCCATCTATGTCCTCACCATGTGGATCACAGAGCTGCTCCCAGGCAGTGGTTTCAAAACAGTCCTTAAGAGCATCCATTGCCTCCTCAGACCATATCTTCACCGTGTGCATGACCGGAGGTTGTCTGTGTACTAGGGTTTTCTACACCAGCAGGAGATGAACCAAGTTGTGATCCGATCTCCCGAGTGGGGGGGTGGTGATGAGGTGTACGCCTCCTTAGTGTTTGCATAGAATAAGTCCAGTGTTTTATTGTCTCTGGTGTGGCATGTGACATACTGGGTGAACGTGGGCAGAATGGGGGACAGTGAAACATAGTTGAAATCACCTGAGATGAGGAGAAGAGCATCTGGGTGTTCTATCAGCAGCCTGCCAGTTACTGAGTGAATGGTGTCACGCGCTGTCCCCGCGTTCGCCGTCGGATTTGCATAAATTACAATACAGATCACGTGTGAGTATTCTCTCGGGAGATAGGTAGGCCGCATGCTAACAGCTAGCAACTCAATGTCTTTGCCGCAGTGTTGTTGTTTAACCGTGATATGTCCCGGTCTGCACCAGCTGTTATTGACATACATTATCACTCCTCCGCCCCTTGCCTTCCCACTGTCTGGTGTCCGGTTTGCCCGTATTGCGTGGAAACCCTCCAGTTCGATGTTAGCATCTGTTGCTAGTTCTGTTAGCCACGTCTCAGTAATCAACATCACGCTAATCTCTCTGAAGACGCTCTGGTAACGAGCCATAGCCGCTAGCTCATCTGTCTTATTGAGTAGCGATCGTACATTCCCCATAATAACAGATGGAAGGACGGGTCTGTACCTTATATATCTCACCTACCGTCTTGCTCCAGCACGGCATCCACGTCGTTTCTGTCTTATTTCACCCGGTATGTCGAAGTATTGCGCTAGCATCTTAGTCTGGTTAAGTGCTAACTGCTGGTCTCTGCTGTAACGTATCCTGCTAAAAACAGTGGATCCGTCTGCCGGCTCAGGAGACATTTGGGCGATCCGTGTGTCCATCCGTCCGTGATGGATAAGGTGTCGCTGGATCAGAAAGATTAGCAAGAGAAGCCAGATAGTAAATAGAAATAGGAAGAAATCGATCCGCTGTTGCAAAAAGGCAGCCTACTTGTGTGGCGCCGGAAGTACGTCCAGACCTTTTTGCGTTCCAAAGCTCACCAGTGTGATTTGGCCCCACCTAACATTTCTGCTATCTCTCTGATGGACTTCTTCTTTTTTATCAGCCTATGGATGGTCTCTTTCATTTCCATTGACAGCTCTGTTGACTGCATACCACACCTGGAATCAACTCCAGACCTTTTACCTGCTTGCTTGATGATTGATTAAATAGCCCATGCAGCTCATGAAATACCTTTTAAGTCAATTGTCCAATTACTTTTGAGCCCTTGAAATAAGGAGATTTTGTATAAAAAAAAAAGGTTGTAATTCCTAAACCGTAACTCCAATTTGGATGCAAATACCCTCAAATTAAAGCTAAGAGTCTACACTTTAAGCCCATATTATATAAACAGTATCTTGAATATGTTTTGGTAAACAGCTACAATAACAAAACTTGTGTCAGTGTCCAAATATATATGGACCTAATTGTAAATAATGGCGTAAATACCTAATTTTTTTTCTACGAAGGGCCTTTAATAAATTCAGATAGGAGGCCGGGGACAGAAACACAAAAGCTGTTTTACTGCTCGACCACATAGAGACAGCAAGAGTAACTGAATATAGCATTTCTTGGTAACAAAAAAAGGAACACAAAAAAGCTTAACAATGCCTCATATAAAAGCAAGTGGAACAGAGATTAAAGGAAACCTGTACTGGTCATTATAACAACATTAATCCTGCTTTAGGTATTACTTATAAACCAAAAATGTGTTTATTCAGTAAAACTAACCCCCTAGAATCAGTATACTGAATAATTTTATCCCATGAAAACCACTCGGTCAAAACCAATGGGGAGCAGCCATCGCTGGCCAGAAGTGGCGTACAATTGTTGTTTCCGGCTTTACCGCAGAAGAGTAACATGTTTACCACGAAGGAGTAAACGTGTTCAGCAGATGCTCAGTGGGTCGAGATCCGGGTTGAAAACGGCGCAAAATCTACACAGATATATACTGCACAAGCCGTCCTTGGAACCGGCCTTTATTGATAGCATGATCCGCAGTTACCTCCGGGGACCAGCAGCTGAAGGGGACCTGACCAACAGGCAAGTTCCCAGTCAAGTAACTTCAGAACATATTGAACTAGAAAAGCACTCGGAGAGCGCAGACCTCCGCCAAGCGCCACAGTTCCCCCCATACAGTGTTTGTGTGTACGTTTTCAGATTCCTTGACCATGAAAACATATGACTAGCAATTGGATTGACAATGATAGGATTAGTGGTTCAGTAGTTATTCACGAAAATGACATTTTCCATAATGGCGGCCACAGTTCCCCCCATACAGTGTTTGTGTGTACGTTTTCAGATTCCTTGACCACGAAAACATATGACTAGCAATTGGATTGACAATGATAAGATTAGTGGTTCAGTAGTTATTCACGAAAATGGCATTTTCCGTAATGGCGGTTTTCTTCTGGATGGTGATCCGGATCACCACCAAAATGTAATCATCTGTAAGATACCCCATTTCTGACAATCTGTGAAAATTTCATGAAAATCCGTCCATAAGTTTTTGAGTTATCTTGCTAACAAACAAACAGACAGACAGACAAACCAACGCCGATGATCACATAACCTCCTTGGAGGAGGTAATAAATCTTGATATACTAGAATTTTATTTCATTAAATTATATGTGGGTAGATTTGCTTGTACGTGGTTGTAAAAAATTAATAAAATTCTGTTGAAATTTTCTTGACTGCTATACTGCAGCCCAGTCAATCACACAAAGCAACGACTGTGTGTCACTACGGGTGATGCAACAGCCCATGGAGGAGGCAAGATATCGCTAACCATGACTGAGAGAGCAGTGACTTGAAACTCGCGCGTATCTGAGAAGGAATCATGACCAAAATTACTGGACGGAACCACTAGTATTACATTTGATCCTTTGAAATAGCTTTTGATTAAAATTCAATTCAGGTACCCTTTAATATCAAATTAAGAAGACGCTTATCCAATCACGATGGTCCACACTAAAGGCAGTGAGTGGGACACAGGACACTGACCTGACTGAGTAGATTTTTGAAAAACCCTTCTTTAAACACTAGAAAATTCCTTATTCTATCTCTTTACTGCTATATTAGCCCAAACAAGGACGTGCACAGATTTAGGCCATTGTTGCCCGGGCAACAGTCCATTTGTTACAGTATCTTTGTCTGAGCTGCCCCTTCGGAGGAGACTGAAAAAAGAAAAAAACTGGACTGTCAACATTAGAAACAGTTTTTTTTTTATTCCCTTTCAGATATGCAAGATTTCTTTAAATTATTTTTCAGGTTGCAGCTTTTTCTTTTAAAATTTGGGGTGTTTTCTAAAATATGTGACATTTTCCCTGTAAATGTGTCACTTTATCATTGGCAGTCCATCGTTTTCGATGAGGATGAGAGAAAGAGAGAGAGAGAGAGAGAGAGAGAGAGAGAGAGCGAGAGAGAGAGAGAGAGCAAGAGAGGAGGTAGAGTAAGCTATGTAGGTTTGTTCTTGCAGGCTCGCAGATGAGCTGCTCGACCGGCTTTGGATCTATGTGGCCGTTTGCATTTGCTACAAGTGAAGTCACTAACACTAGGGATGGAGTGGCGCCAATCATGAGCTGACATATAGTCGGCTGCCCGCTTCTCCTCAACTCTTTTGGTTACCTTGTGTAATACACCACACCATGTTGGTCTGGATGAGGCTTGCTGTTCCCAGGTATCAGGGTCAATCTCCGCGCGCTTCATATGGTGTTTCAGGACATCTTTATAACTTAATTTCTGGCCACCACACTTCCGTTTCCCATGCAGAAATTCACTGTAGAGCACTTGCTTAGGAAGGTGGTTATCAGACATGCGAAAGACATGTCCAGCCCATCAAAGCTGAGCTGCAGTAATCAAGGTTTCTACACTCACAGCTCCTGCTCGTTCCAGGACAGTCACGTCTGGAACTCTGTCTTGCCACTTGATGTTCATGATCTGATGCATGTGGCAGAGTTGGATTTGAGTCAGCTGTTTGATATGTCTACAGTAAAGGATCATATCTTCAGTGGAGTATAGAAGCATTGGCAACACTGCTGTATCGTAGATCTTGATCTTAGTACCGAGTTTGATGTCATGTCGTGCCCAGAGATGCTGCTGACCCGAAGGCCTTGCAGGCTGTCTGGATTCTCCAGTCAATCTCAACATCGGATGAGTTCTTTTTGGTGACAGTGTTGCCCAGGTAGGTGAAGGTGGCAGTAGTCGTCAATGCCTCACCGTGCACTTCTACAGCAGGTTGCTCAAGCTCTTGCTGCTGCAATGATGGTTGGTACAGAAGTTCAGTTTTGGTGGCATTTATTTGCATCCCAAAACAAGTTGCAGCTTCAAGAAACAGATTGGTAAGCTCCTGTATGTTCTGCAGGCTTGTAGCTACTAGTGCTGAGTCATCTGCATAAAGCAGCTCACTCACACAGATCAGTTTTGTCTTCAAAGCAGCTCAGAGCTGAGCATCGTTGAAGAGACTTCCATCTGATCAGGTTCAAATGTACACACCTTTTGTAGTTCTGCTACCCACATATTCTAGCATTGCAGCAAGGTAGAGTGCAAACAAAGTTGGTGCCAACACACACCCCTGTTTGACTCCATGGCAAACTGAAAAGGGAGCACTAGTGCCACCTCCAACAGAAACCACAGCAGACATGTTGTTGTGAAACTGTTGGACCATGTTTATAAACTTGCCAGGGCAACCATACACTTTGACCACTTCCCACCGTGTGGTTCAGTCAATCATGTCAAAAGCTTTTGAGAAATTGACAAATACCACGTACAGAGGTTGTTGCTGTTCAATAGCCTTCTCTTGTAGTTGATGGAGTGTAAATATCATGTCAGATGTTGACCTTCCATCCCTGAAACCACATTGGCTTTCAGGGAGAACACTTTCTGACACTTGTTTGTCTGTTTAAAAGAACCATTGCAAACACTTTTCCTGCAACAGATAGAAGGGAGATCCCACGATGGTTACCGCAGTCACTCCTTTCCCCCCTTCTTCTTGTAGATGGTGACTATTTGAGAGTTCTTGAAGTACTTGAGGTACTTGTTCCTGGGCCCAGCAGAGATTGTATAGGTGAAGCAGGTGGTCTACAACCTGTTGACCTCCATGCTTCAGGACATCTGAGGGGATACCGTCTGGGCCTGGGGACTTGCCAGTTCGTGTTTGCTTCAGAGCCTTTTTCACTTCATTTTAAGTGATTGGTTCATCAAGTTCATGCCTAGTTGGGTGAACTACCAGTGTGGATGTGGCATCTCCTCTAGCTGAGCCTTGTTGGTTTAATAGCTTGTGAAAGTGTTCCCTCGATTGGTCTGTTATATCTGACAAGTCCATTAGGAGGCAGCTCCCATCTGTTGATTTCACAGGGGTAAGAGTGTTTGTTCGCGGACCATACACAGGCTTGAGAGCTGTGAACAAGCCACGGGAGTCGACAGCATATGCAAACGTTTGCAGCTCATTGGCCTTCTTGTCCCACCAGGCGTTCTTCATTCTCCTTACTTCCCGTTGGAGGTTTGACTTTGCATTGGTCAGCAGCTGTTTGCTCCTTTCAGAATTGTCACACAGGTATCTGCTTTCTGCTTTTCCATAAGGAGGGGTTGGATTTCATCCTGATTGTCACTAAACCAGTCTGGTGTCTTTCGGTTGGGATGACCAAGAACTGTCACGGTGCTCAGGATGGTGTCCTTCAGAGTGCTCCATGAAGAGTCCACATCCACTAACGGTGTCGCATGCAACTCCTGCAGAGGCGTATGTAGAGAGCGGTTCAAGGCATCATGGAAATGAGCCAAATTCAGCTTTTTCACATCCAGCTTTTTTGGGGTGGCAGCAGATGACTTTCTTCTAGGAGTCTGCAACTGGAGCTCTACTTTTGCTCTTATCAGGTAGTGATCAGTAGAGCATTCTGCACCCCTCATAGCCCTCGTGACAAACACTTCCTTCAGATGTTGTTTTTTAACAAGTATGTAGTCAAACAGATGGAAATGTTTAGACCTAGGATGCATCCAAGAGTAGAAATGGTCAGGTTGGTTGAAATATGTGTTGGTGATACCCAAGTCCTGTTGAGCACAGAAGTTGAGCAGAAGAACACCATTGGAGTTAACTCCACCTTTGCCAAACTTTCAGACCACGCCATTATACGTTTTATGATCACTTCCCACTCTCGCACTGAAGTCAACCAGTCTGCTTTAGGAACAGCGTCCACAGCCCTACCAAGCTCCTCACAAAAGGCTTCTTTGTCCTGCTCAGAGTAGATCATGGTTGGTGCATAGACACAGATTAGGGTGAGAAAGTTCTTGTTGGCCAGGGGCACATGCAAACTCAACCTTTCTGACAGTCCTTTCGGTAGAGATGGCAGCTCAACAAGAAGTCTGTTGGAAATTGCAAGTGCAATGCCAGCCTCTCTTCTCGCTCCATTTTTTCCATGCCAGAAGACGGTAAGAGTCTCCTCTCACACTTAAGCCTGGCCCTCGATTCTTGTCTCCTGCAGTGGCCGCTATATTGATCTCGTATCTGTGCAGCTCCTTGCAGATCAGGGCAGAACATCTCTCAGGTTTGTCCAGCATGATACGGATGTTCCAAGTACCAATGGACAGCTTCATCTTTTTGTTCTGTCACCTCAGGGTGTGACGACCTGATGTCACTCCCTGTGACAAAACCACGTGCTTTGTCACTTTATAAAAGTTAATTTGCAGGGTTTTTTTCTTGCTTCTCTCATAACTTTTTTAATGTAATTTTGAGACTTTAGTCTTCACTTTTTAATCATGAATTTGTGACTTTTATTTCTTTGAAATGTGCACGTTTTTGTGAATTAGAGTTTTTGTTCATGTAAATTTGGAATCTTTATACGTGTCTCATAAATTAGTAATTTTTCTACTTTCATTTTGGGATTATTATTTTTTTTTTTTTTTGCTTTTCTACTTTTTTTCTTGTAATTAGAGAATTTTTCACAAAATTTTTAAACTGTATGAAAATTTGAAGCTTTTTTGAATTAGTGACATTCATGTCATGAATTCACATATATTTTTCTTCTAACTTCACGATTTTTTTGTCCATATTTTTAGCCCTCATGTAATTCTGTTGATTTTTTCCTAAAAAGAGACTTTTTCTTGTAAATGTGTTATTTTTCTCTTGTAATCTTTTTTATGTTTTGTCAAAAATGTAGCACCATTTTCTGACAAAATTGCTGCTTTTTTAAAAAAAAATTCTGTGTTTTTGTAAAGTTTGCGGTGGCTTTTTCCTCATAAACCTGCAACTTTTCTCAGGAATTTGTGACTTTTGTCTTATATGTTTTGTTTTTCTTGTAGTTTTGCCCTGGTTTCAGGTTAGAGCAATAGTCCCTCAACATGTCTGTGCACGTCCATGTTCCCAAATACACGTTTTATCCTCCTTCACTTCACTTCACTTCACTTGATTTCAATAATTAGCACTACAGTTTTTTTTAAATTTATTTTTAAGTGCTTAATTTAATACAGTGTGATTATTTTTTGAGTGATTATGATGAACATCAATCAGTACATTTTGAAAAGAGGGCTATTTACTAGTTTGGCCACTAGAGGGAGCGCCTCACCCATGTACAATACTGTGAATGGTCCATTTCTAATCTATTCAATATGAAGTATCAAACACAATTAAATATGACTTGTATTTATGCCTGGTATATATTTAATCACAACTCAAACAGGTGAAGTTTCTTGATATTATACAAACTGGAGTGGCCTGCACATCTTCTCAAAAGTGAATGGAACAAACAGAGATGCAGTTCTTTTGTGACCATATGATGTCACTAAAACCAAACTTTCCATAACCTTCGATAGACGTGTCACTGCAGGGTTTTTGGTTTTTTTTTTACCCAGCTGACAACCCTTCTGATATTTGCCTGAAGGTAAACATCTTGTAATCATACAGCTCTTCATGCCACAGCTCTGCAAACACTTTCTTGTGTCGGGTGTCGGCACCCACCACATCTGATACTACTATTACCTCTGTAAACAGTGTTTAAGGACATCAAGCTCACACCAAGGGCTCTGACTCCTAACATTTTATACACATCAGAAGCTAACAGCAATAGCAGAAACCACATCTATACTATATAAGCAAGTACATACAGTGGGGCAAAAAAGTATTTAGTCAGCCACCAATTGTGCAAGTTCTCCCACTTAAAAGATGAGAGGTCTCCAATTTTCATCATAGGTATACCTCAACTATGAGAGACAAAATGAGAAAAAAAAAATCCAGAAAATCACATTGAATGATTTTTAATGAATTAATTGGTAAATTCCTCTGTAAAATAAGTATTTGGTCAGTAACAAAAGTTCATCTCAATACTTTGTTATATACCCTTTGTTGGCAATGACAGAGGTTAAACGTTTTCTGTAAGTCTTCACAAGGTTTTCACACACTGTTGCTGGTATTTTGGCCCATTCCTCCATGCAGATCTCCTCTAGAGCAGTGATGTTTTGGGGCTGTCGCTGGGCAACACGGACTTTCAACTCCCTCCAAAGATTTTCTATGGGGTTGAGATCTGGAGACTGGCTAGGCCACTCCAGGACCTTGAAATGCTTCTTACGAAGCCACTCCTTCATTGCCCGGGCGGTGTGTTTGGGATCATTGTCATGCTGAAAGACCCAGCCAC
Organism: Pholidichthys leucotaenia; assembly: GCA_020510985.1. Taxonomy (NCBI): domain Eukaryota; kingdom Metazoa; phylum Chordata; class Actinopteri; order Cichliformes; family Pholidichthyidae; genus Pholidichthys; species Pholidichthys leucotaenia. Next base: position 164,109,865 of record CM035838.1, on the reverse strand, counting down.
GTTTCATCTTCAATGCCCTTGCTGATGGAAGAAGGTTTTCACTCAAAATCTCACGATACATGGCCCCATTCCTTCTTTCCTTTACACGGATCAGTCGTCCTGGTCCCTTTGCAGAAAAACAGCCCCAAAGCATGATGTTTCCACCCCCATGCTTCACAGTAGGTATGGTGTTCTTTCTCCTCCAAACACGACAAGTTGAGTTTTTACCAAAAAGTTCTATTTTGGTTTCACCTGACCATATGACATTCTCCCAATCCTCTTCTGGATCATCCAAATGCTCTCTAGCAAACTTCAGACGGGCCTGGACATGTACTGGCTTAAGCAGGAGGACACGTCTGGCACTGCAGGATTTGAGTCCCTGGCGGCGTAATGTGTTACTGATGGTAGCCTTTGTTACTTTGGTCCCAGCTCTCTGCAGGTCATTCACTAGGTCCCCCCGTGTGGTTCTGGGAATTTTGCTCAGCGTTCTCATGATCACTTTGACCCTACAGGGTGAGATCTTACGTGGAGCCCCAGATCGAGGGAGATTATCAGTGGTCTTGTATGTCTTCCATTTTCTAATAATTGCTCCCACAGTTGATTTCTTCACACCAAGCTGCTTACTAACTAACTAACTAACTAACCTGCACTTATATAGCGCTTTTCTAGTCACAAAGACCACTCAAAGCGCTTTCATTAATACTAACCCTCTATTCTAAGGGCCTATAGGAAACAGATATCTAGGGACAATTTAGAACAGCCAATTAACCTAACATGCATGTTTTTGGCATGTGGGAGGAAACCGGAGAAATCCCGGAGTAAACCCACGCAACACGGGGAGAACATGCAAACTCCACACAGATCACTGTTGGTCGGGGGCTGGGATCGAACCCACGATCCCACGATCCCCACAATCCCCCGGCCAAGGGTAAACTGTGCTGCCGCAGTGCTAACCACTGCGCCACCGTGCAGCCCTTACCTATTGCAGATTCAGTCTTCCCAGCCTGGTGCAGGTCTACAATTTTGTTTCTGGTGTCCTTTGACAGCTCTTTGGACTTGGCCATAGTGGAGTTTGGAGTCTGACTGTTTGAGGTTGTGGACAGGTGTCTTTTATACTGATAATAAGTTCAAACAGGTGCCATTAATACAGGTAACGAGTGGAGGACAGAGGAGCCTCTTAAAGAAGAAGTTACAGGTCTGTGAGAGCCAGAAATCTTGCTTGTTTGTAGGTGACCAAATACTTATTTTACTGAGGAATTTACCAATTAATTCATTAAAAATCCTTCAATGTGATTTTCTGGATTTTTTTTTCTCATTTTGTCTCTCATAGTTGAGGTATACCTATGATGAAAATTGAAGACCTCTCTCATCTTTAAAGTGGGAGAACTTGCACAATTGGTGGCTGACTAAATACTTTTTTTCCCCACTGTATATAGTATACTGCTGCTGTGAGCAGGGGTGGACCAGCACCTGTCATCGTGGATCCTGGACTACCTCACAGACCGACCACAGTTTGTGAGAAAACAGGACTGTGTGTCTGACACCATCATCTGCAGTACAGGAGCCCCCCAGGGAACAGTTCTGGCTCCCTTTCTGTTCACCTTCTACACTGATGACTTTTCACACAACACACCACACTGCCATCTACAGAAGTTCTCTGATGACTCTGTGATTGTTGGCCTCATCTCTGATGGAGATGATGCAGAGTACAGAGGACTTATCCAGGACTCTGTGGACTGGTGCCTGCAGAACTGCCTCCAAATCAATGCAAGGAAAACCAAGGAACTGGTGGTGGACTGCCATAGACATGGACAACCCCCCACAGCACCGGTAAACATCCAGAGAACAGACACTGAGATGGTGGCATCTTACAAGTACCTGAGTGTTCACCTGAACAATAAACTGGACTGGTCACACAACACCAATGTGCTCTACAAGAAGGGGCAGTGCAGGTTGTTCCTCCTGAGGAGACTCAGGTCTTTTGGAGTCCAAGGGGCACTCCTGAAGACCTTCTATGATTTGGGGTTGGCATCAGCCATCACATTTGGAGTGGTCTGCTGGGGCAGCGGCATCACGGCAGCCGACAGGAAGAGAGTGAACAGGCTGATCAAAAAAGCTAGCTCTGTTCTGGGGCAACGCCTCGACACAGTGGAGGAGATAGGAGAGAGGAGGATGGTGGCTAAGCTGTCATCTCTGCTGCAATCCGAGTCTCACCCCATGCGGGACACGCTGAACGCATTGAGGAGCTCATTTAGTGATAGTCTCTGCCATTCTAGGTGCTCGCTGGAAAGATTCAGCAGGTCCTTCCTACCTTCGGCTGTCAGACTTTATAATCTAACCAGTGCTGCTCATAGAGGCTGTTTTAAACGGCACAACTCTGCACAATAGAGACCGTCCCCTCCAATACACAGCTAAGACTATTACAATTATTATCGAGGGCAGCAACAACACTGTTCATTCAAATGTGAAATATACTGTCTGGGTACATATTTATATTCTGCAGGGTAATTTAACTAACTGTAATGCTGTTGATACCATCTAGCTGCAATGCTCCTGCACTGTGTATATAACTGTGTACATATGTATATTTATTTACTGCTTTGGCTAACCAGTTCTTAACTTATTTACTGTTGCTCTGAGTGCTGCTATCCCTGTGCTGCTGCAGTCCTGGAATTTCCCCATTGTGGGACTAATAAAGGCTTAGCTTATCTTATAATGTACAGTTTATCTCAAAAAAAGGCATATACTGTAAGTACTTTTAGGTAACTTTTAGGACAGGACACAATTAGTCCCTCAGTTGGGGTTGAAGCTAAGTTTTTATGCCGGATACCCTTCGTTATGCAACCCTGCCCATTTTATCCAGGCTTGGGACCGGCGCAGGGAGTACACTTGATTTGTGCACTCACTGTGACTGGGTAACCAACATTTCCTCCCTCCATTCCATTATTGCTGATCACCAAGCTGGATGTCAGGAAGTTCAACTTTTACATGGTCGTTGGTATGACCCAGCCGGGATTTGAACCCCGGCCTCCCGGTTACGGGGCGGATGCTCTACCTCTTGGCCACAATGTGAATAAGCAAAAGAGCGCTGGCTAAAAAAGGAAAGAAAAGGTGAACATTACCTCTTTAATCTACTTCCAAACACCCTCACGTCACTTCCTGTTATTTTTCCTGCATTATCTCCTGTCCACACTCCAGCCCAGTTGGCGGTACTAATGCACCTTGAAGCTGGCTTGCGATCAAAAGCACTGCTTCCTGTGGCAACATTCAAGCTAGTATCTCACGGAGTGATGAATGCAGACAGGCATTGTGATTTTTGAGTTTCGTCAGGGTTTGTAAAAGTTTGTAAAACAGTTCGCAAACAGTTTTTTACGATTGCCAATGATTTTTCCAAAATCAGTTGTTCCACAAATAGTTGCAAACGTTTGCAAAATAGTTGTAAGTGTTTGCAAATAGGTGTAACTCATGTTGTTAAAGTTCTTTTCATTTGCCAAATAGTGAACACTAGCAGCTGTTTAAGAACCTTTACGAACCCTTGAAATCTGAATGCTGAGGAGGGTTTGCTCACCCTTTTAACCTCTGGCACTCCGGGATACGGCGGGCGGTCATGTCTCTGCGTCCTAGCGTGCCCTCGTGCGCACTAGGACGCACACTGTGCGTCTCAGAGCGCGCTGAAAAAAAAAAAAAGCTGCATTTCCGTTCTTCCACTACAGACACAGCCGCGAACAGAAAGCTAAAGGAGTGCTTTGATTGGTTTAGATTTGATTGACCTCTCATTCGACTAATAAGAGCCTTGAATTGGGTTTCTGAAACCTTGAAGAACCAATGACTGAAAACCTAGCAAGAAGGACCCGCCTACCAACGGCTGCGAATACAGCAAGCCAATTGAAGCAGAGAAGTTCGACGATTGAAAGCGTGCGTCCCGTGCGTAAAATCTGTTTTGTGTAAGCCGCTGGGTGACACACACGTGTTCGCCAGTCTTTTTTTCTTACTACTGTTCTTATTTGTTTTGAGAAATTGTTCGCCAAAACCGCAATCATTGAAGCGCAAAACCGCAATAATGGAATCATGGTTTGACCGGGTCGCATGACCAGAACCACGAGTCGTAACAAGCGGACCAGCGTCATGTTCATCTGACAATGAGGAAGAGATGTTCGCCAGCGACACTGCTGTTGTGGACAGGTAAGTGTTATAAGCTAAATTATTCTTTATCCCTGAAAATTGTAATCAAAATGACTTTTGACCGATCGGTAAATTACAACTGTGCGTCATTGCCACATGACGGACGCGGCGCACCGTGAACGGTTCCCCCGCCCCCCGCTACTCCTCTGTAACGGATTACAGATATTTTAGTACAACTGTGCGTAGTAGACCGCGGTCCGTCATGTGGCAATGGACGATGTCCGTCCTCTGTAGCGCGGGGGGGGGGTGGTTGTTATCCTCTACATTACAGATATTTTAGTAGAATTTTTATTGCACTGTAGGTTATTTTTTTCTTGTAAAAAAAGGCCACACATTTTTTACGTGGCATGCTTCTTTGTGTGTGGGGGGCTTGTTTGTTCATTCATTCATTCATGAATGAATAAACAACCCCCCACACACATACACAGCCCTGAGTGTCACCTTTCATTAGAGCCCAAGATCAAGCTTCTATATTGAATCATTCAAAAGTTACAGACGTTTTTCCAAACTGTGCCATTTGGCACAATTTGGCACAGTTCAAAAACGCCTGGGAACAACCTGAGGAAAAAGCTGTGTAATATATTCATTTTTTGTGGTAGTGTTACAAAATTTTGACCTCAGCTGGATAACACTTGGTTCTACATTTCTGTTGCATTTTCCAGCCCGGATCTGACAGCTGTGTGTTATTTGCAAGCATTTGTATCCAAAAAAACACCCAGGCGAAGTTTATTTTCTTCAAGTTCAGTATGTTTAGATGACTGTTACTCAGTGGCAGGAGCACTTAGAGAGATTATGACTGTTTTGCCAAAAAATTCGAAGTGTTTTCTTTTAAATGAGACCAACCCCATGAAGATGCTGCAAAGGGTTGAAGAACAGCTTTTGATTTACTTTGGGTACGTTATTTTTAGGCGTTTTTAGGGAAATTGACCAGAGTGCAAGGGGTTAATAGGGTTGGGTCCAAGATTTGCCTGACATTTGCTTGGTATTTTAACCGGAGTTGGCAAAAGGTCCCAAACATTCAACAACAACCAAGAAAAGTATGTGCATATCTGTCTGTGGGGTGGATTTGTGGAACAGTCTGGAGCCGGAACTGAAACTATGTACAAATAGAAATCAATTCAAAAAGAGGTATAAACGGTGACTTCCGGTCTGGACGCCATGGCGACTGCAGCTTAACACTGAAGTTCTCAGACCCAATTCAGGATAACACCTTGAAAATCAAACTTAACGGATTTTTGGAGGAGTGAAAATCAAAAGACAAAATCATCATGTCTAAAGGAAAACAGAAGAAACTGAAATTCTCCAGGCCAGGACACGTATCGGCCGGAGAATCCGAACTGGAAGATCTCCGTTCAGAAGACGAGGAACTGGTGATAGCTAACAAAAGGGTTAGCCTGAAATCACTATTTGAGGAGCTACGACGATTTCGCCGAGATGTTACGGCCGAATTTCGGGAATTCAGAGAAGAATTGAAAAGGACAAACAGCAGAGTGGACCAGGCCGAGAACCGAATCTTGGAAACAGAGGATCGAATAAAAGTGCTCGAAGATTCTGTGCTAGACCTACGCAAAAGACAAGCAGCTATAGAGGCTAAGCTAACCGACCAAGAAGGAAAACAAAGAAGAGACAACATAAGAATTCATGGTCTGATAGAAGGAACCGAAAATGGTTTTAACTCAATGGCAGAATGCGTGGAATCCTTACTAAGAGAGAAATTGGATATTCCACAAACCACCGACTTGAAGATAGAAAAGGCACATCGTTCATTAGCCGCTAGGCCGGCGGCGGAAGCGCCCCCACGTTCGGTGTTGGTAAGATTTTCCAATTTCAAAATAAAACAAGAGGTTGTAAGACTGGCCTGGCAGAAAAAAGGATTTATGCACCAGGAGAGAAAAGTCTACGTGGAACACGATTACGCCCCGGAGGTCCTTAAAAAGCGCAGGGAATACAATGACGCGAAAAAGGTGTTAAGAGAGAAGAAATTGCGCTTTCAGACACCATTTCCTGCGAAGTTAAGGGTCTTCTACGGCGATGAAACGTGTCTCTATAATTCGGTGGAAGAAGCAACAGCTGACATGGCGAAAAGAGGCCTCCCGGTAACGGTATTTAAACCCCCAGCAGACCCGAGTGCGAAGATCAGAGCTCAAACATGGACAACACAAAGACCTTCAAAATCCACGGACCAGCAGCGGGAAACCCAGCACCAGAGCGTCGCGGATAAACTATCCGTTTTCAGGTTGGAATAGCGACCTTTTTTTTTTTTTTTTTTTTTTTTTTCCTTTCTCTTGAATCAATCCGCACATCCAACCCCCCTCATACAAGGTAACAAACATTAAAGGAGATGCATATTCAGCATGTGGTAAAACATTTCATGGAACAATCATATTATTTGAAACAAATAAGTCTTTGTAATAAAAAAAAAACAAACTTGTTAAAATAGAAATGTGACAATAATCCACATGTTCTCCTCATACTAACAAATACTGTTTTTGCGTGAATGTTTGATGTGATGGGGGTGGGAGGGTGCACACAATTTCACAGGGTTTAGGCATAAAAGGAAAAAAAAAAAATCATTACAAGTTTGGATTGGGTTCTGAAACTCATGTTAAAAGCATGGGACTACTTTCAGTGGTAAGAGAGGGCCCTCAACACGTAACAGAGTTTCAGGAATTTCCCTCAGAGCCTTCACTCCATCAAGGCTCTTACAGGGTCTTTAAAAAGACCTCAGCTCAGGAAGTTCTTATGACAGCTTTTTGTTTTAAAGTTTTTTACACTATGTTCTTAATGTTTTTCTTGTTTTTAATGTTCTTTCAGTTTCTGAGTAGCACAAAAGAGGGCCACCACACAGTTATACTAAACAAAACAACACAATGGAGAAACAGGGTGTAACCAAAATAATTTCATATAATGTAAAAGGAATCCTGAATCCAGTTAAAAGATCCAAGATTCTAGGCAAAATGAAAAAAGACAAAGCAGGAATAATACTTTTACAAGAAACCCACCTAACAGACGTGGAACACAATAAACTCAGTAGACAAGGGTTTAAAATGATCTCTTCATCTTCATATAAATCAGGGAGGAGGAGGGGAGTAGCGACATTGATATCAACCAAAATTACATTTGAAAAAAAATCAGAACACAAAGATAAAGAAGGGAGATACAGTTTGGTAACTGGGCGGCTAGAGGGAGAAGATATCACCCTGCTGAATGTGTATGCTCCCCCAGGGGCTAACTGGAAATTTTATAAAAATGTATTCGACCTAATGATAACTAAAGCTCAAGGTTTAGTGATATGTGGTGGGGACTTCAATCTTAGACTGAATCCATACTGGGACGCTTCTGGTAATTCCCCACATCAAAATAACACCCAAAACAGGAAGACTCGGATGCTACTAAAAGAATTGGGAATCTGTGACGTGTGGAGGGAACTCAACCCCAGTGTAAAAGACTATACATTTTACTCAACTCCACATTCATCTTACTCAAGGATTGACTATTTTTTTATGTTTAATAGAGACATTGGAAGAGTAAAAACATGTAAAATAGGACTGATGGATCTCTCCGACCACAGTCCGATCTACATGGACTTAAATATCCAAAAATACACAAATAATACATTTTCTTGGAGGTTAAATTCAAATGTCCTGAAAGGACCATTGAAAGATGAATTGGAATCAGATATTCTCAGATATTTGGAAGATAACGATAATGGAGAAGTATCCCCTTTAATACTGTGGGATGCATGTAAAGCTGTAATAAGAGGAAAGATTATTGCAAAACTGGCAACCCAAAAGAAACTAAGACAAGAAAAACTATCCACATTAGAGTCAGAACTTAGGAACCTAGAAAAAGAACACAAAGGCAACACTCATTCTACTGACTCGCTCAAGATTAAGGAAATTAAAAACCAAATAAATGAGATCTACACAATAGAAATCCAGAAGAAACTTACATTTCTGAAACAAAAATACTATGAAGCAGGCAGTAAATCGGCAAAATTGCTAGCCTATAAATTGAGGAAACATCAAACAGAAAGAGCAATCTACAAAATCAGAGACCCAGTATCAAAGGAAATAAAATTCAGAATTCAGGATATTCTTAAAAACTTCGAGAATTACTATAAGAACTTATACTCCCACAAAAAACATAAAAACGCATCCGAGGCATTCCTAAACACATTAAACCTTCCCCAACTTACGGAGTCACAAAATAAAACACTACTGTCAGAAATACATCCTAAAGAATTGGAAAAAGCAATTATGAAACTTAAAGCTAACAAATCCCCAGGAGCTGATGGCTATACAGCAGAGTGGTACAAAACCTTTAAACAGCAACTATCTCCTCTCCTCCTGAAAACATTTAATTATGTCCTCCACACAGGGGAAATCCCCCCCTCCTGGAGAGAAGGGGTCATTGCAGTTATACCTAAACCTGAAAAGGATAAACTAGAGTGCTCCAACTACAGACCAATCAGTGTACTAAATCAGGACTATAAGCTTTTTACCATTATCCTTGCCAAAAGGTTAGAAAATATACTGACAGACCTAATTCATTTAGACCAAACAGGTTTTATAAGACAAAGACAGACACAAGACAACATTCGACGCACTTTACACATAATTCATCATATAAAAAAATATAACTTAAATGCAGTCATATTGGGATTAGATGCTGAAAAAGCATTCGATTCGGTTGACTGGTCTTTTCTATATAGAATCTTATCCAGTTTCAATTTTCATAACAACTTCATTAGAACTATACAGGCATTATATAAAAAACCAACAGCTAAAATAAGGATTAACGGTAATTTATCATCATCTTTTGAACTGGAAAGAGGATGTCGTCAGGGCTGCCCCCTGTCTCCACTGCTCTTTGCAATCTTCATAGAACCTCTGAGCCAATGGATAAGACAAAACCAAAAAATTCAAGGTATTACACTTGGTCAGAAGGAACATAAAATAGCACTCTTTGCTGATGACATTTTAATATACCTAGGGCAGCCGGACACTTCTTTACCAGAACTAACCTCAGTTTTTTCAGAGTATGGAGATTTATCGGGGTACAAATTAAATATGCATAAAACCCAAGTTTTAACATTCAACTATGACCCAAATCATTATTCACTAAGCAAACTCAAAACTAACTGGGAGTCGGAATCTATGAAATATCTGGGGGTCAATATCCCGAAACAACTCAACAAAATTATATCACTAAACTATGATCCACTGGTGACAAAAATAAAATCTGACCTAGCAAGATGGAATATGATACCATTCTTGGGTACTGCACAAAGAATTGAAGCAGTCAAAATGAATATACTTCCACGTCTTCTATACCTTTTCCAAACAATACCAGTAGAACCTCCCAAAAAAACATGGCAGGAGCTGGACAGAAGGATCTCAAGATTCATATGGCAGGGCAAGAGACCTAGAATCAGATATAGAACCCTACAGCTAAACAAAGACAAAGGTGGGCTCGCGCTGCCAAATATCAGGGACTACTTTAAAGCCGCACAAATTAAAACTTTAGTAGAGATATGTAACCCAGTCTACACTGCACAATGGAAGGAGATCGAATGCCAAATAACAAGTGACATCCCCCTACAGGCGATAATAGGGAACAATGTCTTACCTAAGCTTTTGAATAACACTAACCCGTGGATAGAGACCCCGCTAAAAATTTGGTTTAAGATAGTCAGAGAGAATCAAACTAAAGAGCCCTATCGACTTCTGCAATGGATCGCCTATGATCAGGACTTTACTCCTAATAAAACAGACACCAGATTTAAAAAGTGGAAGGAGAAAGGGCTGATAAAATATTACGATTTTTTTAAAGGGCAAATCTTAAGAAGTTTTGAAGATTTGAAAAAACAAGGCCTAATAAATCAAGACCTTTACAGGTTCTTCCAGCTTAGACACCACATAAACAATATACTTAAAAAGGAGGTTTTGGAAAGGGCCCAGTCAGGTGTTCTGAAGGTCTTCTTAATGGCATATAAAGGGATCCCAGGGATCAGATACATTTCTAAAATATACCAAGGTCTTCAAGACTTAAAAGGAGACAACACATCTTATATAAAAGAGAGATGGGAAAAAGAGGGGAATTTCACTTTACAACTGGAAATATGGGAAAAGCTAAATAAACAGCAATGGAAAAGTACCTCATCCCTGCAGTGGAGAGAATTTGGATGGAAAAACTTGGCAAGATTTTTCAGAACACCTGCACAAAACAAATTTACCCATAAGGGATTGAACTGTTGGCGCTTGTGTGGTGAAAAGACTGCAAATCATTTTCATGTGTTTTGGTCATGCCCAGTTATCCACCAATATTGGACCAAGGTACAGACAATATTGGGGAAAATATTCAAAATTACAGTTCCCTTTTCTTTTGTAACTTTGTATTTGGGTTTACTACCGGACTCACTGGAAAGACGAGGAGAAAAATACTTATTCAGTGTTTTAATATTGGCAAGCAAAAAAGCTCTAACTAAAAAATGGATGTTGAAGGACTGTCCTACACCTGAAGATTGGACTAACGTGATCCAAGACATTTACTCGATGGAAAAGTTGACATTCGCACTGAGACAGGACATGGATGTGTTCATGAACTTTTGGCAACCCTGGACCGCATATGTGTCTTCCATTAGATCTAATCTTTGACAAATACCATTTCAATAATGGTTCCGCTCTTTGTTCCAAAGCTACTCAGATGCTCTTTTATCTTTATTTACTTACTTTTTCTTTTTGTTTGTTTTTTACTGGTTTGTTTGTTTGTTTTTTTTTGTTATGTTTCTTGGTTTTTTTTCTCTTTAATTTCACTTTTTCTTTCACTTTAAAAAAAAAAAAAAAAAGGGGTGTTGTAAGAATTAATCTTCCAATGTTGTCAGATATCAGAAAATAAGGGAACATGTGATGAAAATGTAAACACTGCATTGCTGTAACGACCTGTATACCCTTTACAAAAACTTAAATTAAAAAAAAAAAAAAAAAAAAAAAAAAAAAGAGGTATAAACATTATTTGCTGAAAGGATATACACTACCGTTCAAAAGTTTGGGGTCACTTAGAAATTTCCTTATTTTTGAAAGAAAAGCACTTTTTTTCAATGAAGATAACTTTAAACTAATCAGAAATACACTCTATGCATTGCTAATGTGGTAAATGACTATTCTAGCTGCAAATGTCTGGTTTTTGGTGCAATATCTACATAGGTGTATAGAGGCCCATTTCCAGCAACTATCACTCCAGTGTTCTAATGGTACAATGTGTTTGCTCATTGTGTCAGAAGGCTAATGGATGATTAGAAAACCCTTGTGCAATCATGTTAGGTCTGCAATGCTGTAATTGCTGCAAATGGAGGATTCTTTGACGCAAACAAAGTTTGAAGGAAAAAATTATTATTTCAAATACAAATCATTATTTCTAACCTTGTCAATGTCTTGACTATATTTTCTATTCATTTTACAACTCATGGTGGTAAATAAGTGTGACTTTTCATGGAAAACACAAAATAATTGTCTGGGTGACCCCAAACTTTTGAACGGTAGTGTATGTTAGAAGGGTAGTATTTATATGTACGATTCACTATGCTCACTCTGGGACACTATGGGACACTATGGAATGGTGGGTGGGACAGCACTGTGCATATCTGTGTTGTTTGAGGCTGGTTTTCATGTATGGACATCAATGTATGTTAGGATGGATGGGTGTTAATGTTGATATGTACAAAATACAGTTAATTGTTTACTTGGGGTCTTAAATGTGGTAATTTGTATATAATTCACATGGGTGTATTTATGGAAAAGAGGAGATGGAATTAATAAGTGTTCACTTCTTCCTTCTCCCTTTCGAACACTGTATACTGTTACTTTATTGCATATGTCATTTGTTTTGTTTTTGTTATACTTTTTTGTTTGAAATAAAGTATCTGTCTATCTATCTAACATTCTCAGAACAGTGGCAGAGTGTCAAATTGTTGTTAATCATCACAAAACACAGTTGCTAACCTTTGCTAATGTTCACCAGCTGTCTTTTGCAAACTCTTGCACAAACATTCATGTGAATGTTGCTAACTGTTGCTAAACTTTGCTTTAATGATGCTAATGACAGCATTTATCAGAAAAGTTGGCAAATCCAAAAATGGCAATATTTGTCAGCATTCCCCGCTCTGTGAGATACTAGCTTAATTGCTAATGATGGAGGAGGAAAAACAAAACACTTTTAGATGAAATTTTCTCTTTCAAAAGGTTACCAGATGGCTCTATGGACAAGTTATATGCATGTTCTGCAAAGCTGACTTTCATTATCATTGAAGCAATACATCTCTATCACTCTCTCAGACAGACTACCTTATTTCAGTGCAGTAGTCGAGGTGGGTCATTAAAAACAAACCTACATTGTCTAAAATGGTATCTTACGCCCTTTGTCCACAAAAAACTTTCATTGTTTTACAGTTGCTTGTGAAAATTTTGTGCTTTTTTCCTCCTTTTTAAAACACCAGGATCTCCTTAGGCTCACCCACATCCTGCCCACGAGGACGCTGACACACTGCCTCTCCTCCAAGACCACAATACACAGAAGTCTGCAAGCTGGCAAATTTGAACAGCCAGTGCTTAGTCCTCAGTGGCTCACCTGTTATAGTGACATTGTGGGCCACATATGTATGACTTTAAGCTTCACGTCTCAGAGTAGAACAAAAGACTGGGCCTCCTGTGAGATAACAGGAGGATGTGAAATTTAGTCTTTGGTATGCAAGACTGGTATGGGCTGCACGGTGGCGCAGTGGTTTAGCACTGTGGCAGCACAGTTTTACCCTCAGCCGGGGGATCGTGGGGATCATGAGATCGTGGGTTCGATCCCAGCCCCCGACCAACAGTGATCTGTGTGGAGTTTGCATGTTCTCCCCGTGTTGCGTGGGTTTACTCCGGGATTTCTCCGGTTTCCTCCCGCATACCAAAAACATGTAGGTTTAGGGCGCTTGCGCACACAGCGACCGGCAGCCGGTGGCTTGTCACCAGACTGCAAACCAAATCTACCTACGGGTACAAATAAGTAACAAAAAAAAAAAAAAAAAAAAAAAAGAGACGGCCTTGGGGGATTTCCTGGTCTGCCAGAGGCTATGAGGAGGATGTGATAGGATTTAAGAAAAGATGCATTGTTACTTGTGATTAAATTCAATGTGACTGTGAGCTTTGAAGGTCCTGGATATTTAAAGGACGAATGTCTGTGTTTGATCTCCCTTTTCTGCTTTGCTGAAGTTGGAAGATGTGAATAAACCTGACACGTGAGATAAACTCTGCCTTGTCATTTTCACATTTCCACAACATCACAAAAACGCTTCATATAAACTTGCCTTTTTCCAAAGGGAGGAGCTTAACTGAACTTTCACTGCAGAAAAATATAGACGACACAAGGGTGATTTCACTCTTGATATGTCTTGTAAGTTATAAAAACATGTTACAGCATGTTAAGAAAAAAAACTTGATTTTAACCAGTGTATCACTTTAAAAAAGTTTAACTATTTAACTAGCCATTTTTTCTATAATTTACTGTGATTAATCACTAAAATTACAATGAAGAAACAATGAAAAAGAAGTATTTGAAACAACTTTTAATTGCATTTTTCCGTGAAGTATACCTGTGACCTTCATATTCAGCAAAACTACAGTTAGAATATCTGAATTTGAGACAGAGGTACAATAAAGTTCTGTCTGAGTTTGTTTGCTTAAGGGGATTTATATCCAGTGCAGGGCATCTTAAATCAATGCACAGCTCTAGTCATTATTTTAAAAATGTATAAAGAAACCATATAATGTACAGTGGGGAAAAAAGTATTTAGTCAGCCACCAATTGTGCAAGTTCTCCCACTTAAAAGATGAGAGAGGTCTTCAATTTTCATCATAGGTATACCTCAACTATGAGAGACAAAATGAGAAAAAAAAATCCAGAAAATCACATTGAAGGATTTTTAATGAATTAATTGGTAAATTCCTCAGTAAATTAAGTATTTGGTCACCTACAAACAAGCAAGATTTCTGGCTCTCACAGACCTGTAACTTCTTCTTTAAGAGGATCCTCTGTCCTCCACTCGTTACCTGTATTAATGGCACTTGTTTTAATGGCACCTGTATTAATGGCACTTGTATTAATGGCACTTGTTTATACTGATAACTTGTTATCAGTATAAAAGACACCTGTCCACAACCTCAGTCAGACTCCAAACTCCACTATGGCCAAGTCCAAAGAGCTGTCAAAGGACACCAGAAACAAAATTGTAGACCTGCACCAGGCTGGGAAGACTGAATCTGCAAGAGGTAAGCAGCTTGGTGTGAAGAAATCAACTGTGGGAGCAATTATTAGAAAATGAAAGACATACAAGACCACTGATACTCTCCCTCGATCTGGGGCTCCACGTAAGATCTCACCCTGTAGGGTCAAAATGATCATGAGAACGCTGAGCAAAAACCCCAGAACCACATGGGGGGACATAGTGAATGACCTGCAGAGAGCTGGGACCAAAGTAACAAAGGCTACCATCAGTAACACATTACGCCGCCAGGGACTCAAATCCTGCAGTGCCAGACATGTCCCCCTGCTTAAGCCAGTACATGTCCAGGCCCGTCTGAAGTTTGCTAGAGAGCATTTGGATGATCCAGAAGAGGACTGGGAGAATGTCATATGGTCAGATGAAACCATAATAGAACTTTTTGGTAAAAACTCAACTTGTCGTGTTTGGAGGAGAAAGAACACCATACCTACTGTGAAGCATGGGGGTGGAAACATCATGCTTTGGGGCTGTTTTTCTGCAAAGGGACCAGGACGACTGATCCGTGTAAAGGAAAGAAGGAATGGGGCCATGTATCGTGAGATTTTGAGTGAAAACCTCCTTCCATCAGCAAGGGCATTGAAGATGAAATGTGGCTGGGTCTTTCAGCATGACAATGATCCCAAATACACTGCTCGGGCAATGAAGGAGTGGCTTCGTAAGAAGCATTTCAAGGTCCTGGAGTGGCCTAGCCAGTCTCCAGATCTCAACCCCATAGAAAATCTTTGGAGGGAGTTGAAAGTCCGTGTTGCCCAGTGACAGCCCCAAAACATCACTGCTCTAGAGGAGATCTGCATGGAGGAATGGACCAAAATACCAGCAACAGTGTGTGAAAACCTTGTGAAGACTTACAGAAAACGTTTGACCTCTGTCATTGCCAGCGAAGGGTATATAACAAAGTACTGAGATGAACTTTTGTTATTGACCAAATACTTATTTTACTGAGGAATTTACCAATTAATTCATTAAAAATCATTCACTGTGATTTTCTGGATTTTTTTTTTCTCATTTTGTCTCTCATAGTTGAGGTATACCTATGATGAAAATTGGAGACCTCTCTCATCTTTTAAGTGGGAGAACTTGCACAATTGGTGGCTGACTAAATACTTTTTTGCCCCACTGTGTGTGTGTATATATATATATATATATATATATATATATATATATATATATATATATATATATATATATATATATATATAGATAGATAAGATAAGATAAGATAAGATAAGCCTTTATTAGTCCCACAACGGGGAAATTCCAGGATTGCAACAGCACAGGGATAGCAACACTCAGAGCAACAATCAGAAGGCAAGAAAAAACAAGCAAGCAAGAGCAGCTAATATACATATGTACATATTACTATAAAATATATATATACACACACACACACACAGACACACAGTGCAGAGCATTGTAGCTGGATGGAATAAATATATGAATATATGAACACACAGTGCAGAGCATTGTAGCTAGATGGAATAAATATGTAAATATATAAACACCCACAGTATGGAGCATTGCAGCTAGGTGGAATAAATATGCAAGTATATAAACACACACAGTGCGGAGCAATGTAGCTAGATGGAATAATATGTAGATATATAAAAACACAGTGCGGAGCATTGTAGCTAGATGGAATAAATATATAGATATATAAATATAAACACACCCAGTGCAGAGCATTGTAGCTAGATGGAATAAATATGTAAATATATAAACACACACAGTGCAGAGCATTGTTGCTAGATGGGATGAAACAGCATAACCATCTACTTAGTTATCCTACATGGTATGATTATGTGCCCATACATATTCTCACCCTCCATAGCGACCGGTATGTTCCTAGTTGTATGCCGGAGAGGACCATTGTGTAAGTCTATTGCATCTTTTGCATTCAAAAAAAAAACAAAAAAAACAAAAAACTATTAGTTTGTTACGTCTTTTTGCTATCTCTGCGAGCAGCCCTGCTTAGGTTGTACAGTCTGACAGCCGTTGGTAGGAAGGACCTACGAAACCTCTCGGTTGTGCACCTGGGATGATGTAGTCTGCTGCTAAATGAGCTCCTCAGTGCATCCAGTATGTCCTGCATAGGGTGGAACTCGGACTCCAGCAGAGATGACAGTTTAGCAGTTTACAGTTTAACAGTTTATATATATATATATATATATATATATATATATATATATATATATATATATATATATATATATATACACTACCGTTCAAAAGTTTGGGGTCACCCAGACAATTATTTTGTGTTTTCCATGAAAAGTCACACTTATTTACCACCATGAGTTGTAAAATGAATAGAAAATATAGTCAAGACATTGACAACGTTAGAAATAATGATTTGTATTTGAAATAATAATTTTTTCCTTCAAACTTTGCTTTCGTCAAAGAATCCTCCATTTGCAGCAATTACAGCATTGCAGACCTAACATGATTGCACAAGGGTTTTCTAATCATCCATTAGCCTTCTGACGCAATGAGCAAACACATTGTACCATTAGAACACTGGAGTGATAGTTGCTGGAAATGGGCCTCTATACACCTATGTAGATATTGCACCAAAAACCAGACATTTGCAGCTAGAATAGTCATTTACCACATTAGTAATGTATAGAGTGTATTTCTGATTAGTTTAAAGTTATCTTCATTGAAAAAAAATGCTTTTCTTTCAAAAATAAGGAAATTTCTAAGTGACCCCAAACTTTTGAATGGTAGTGTATATTTTTTATTTTATTTTTTTTTTTTTTTAATTTCAAAAAAGGTGATCCAGAATATAGACAATCCAGATCTGTCTGAAATTGTAGCGGCTTCATCTTTGGTCTAAGCACCACCTCTGATCTGAAATCTTTCTAGTAGTTTTTGTGTAATCCTGCCAACAGTCAGATAAACAGTAATGATCACAAAACCTCCCTGGTGGAATGACTAATAATAAAAGAATTGCATTTATTTCAGATTTTTCTGTTGGAATTTATTTGGAAAAAACTCATCCTAAGTTGTGTCAAATTAAGTTATTTTGATCCGTTTATACCACCACTCTCATTCTGATCAAAAGTTTTCAATGATTAGACCAGTCTCTTCTCACTGAGGCATTTTTATTCTGACTGGGCAGGTATTCCAATTATAAGTGGAATATTTAGGGTCCATGCAATCCCAATCAGTGACTGTGTGGATGAAAAACGGCGGTTCTTTTATCCTACCCACAATACCGCACGGACAACTGCAGCCCGTAGACCACTGACACTGTCATAGTTAGCAGCCAAATTTCTTTTTGCCTTTTTTTTAAAGCACATAAAAATCCTTTAATAAAGTGCTTCTGCGAAAATAAAAACAACCTTCTGATCAATGTATTTTTTTTTTCATCATTTTTTTTTAACAATAATGAATTCTATGCCCTATTTTACCCTGCTGGTATGAGCTGCTCCTATTACTCCATCGTGGGCCTTATTGCTGAGTCAGCACTACTCAGTGAAGGTATATTCATGCATGAAGTCAGTGCTTTATTTCTCATAAGCCCCCACGGAGCAGTTTGCTCCCATTTCCAACAAATAAACCGATATATAACTGTAAATTCATGGCATAATGTAATTTGGTGTTCATTATTAGAAAAGCCGAGATGGTGCTACATTTCTATTCCACCCGCTTCCTCACACCAATTAAGTGCAAGGAAAAAGCCAGAGTGATTTTCAGCTGCTGGTAACCAGGTGAGCAGAATGGGGGAAAGGAAAAAGGAAAGTTTGACAGAGAATAGAGGTGATAAATACCAAAAGAGTTAAAGTATATTGGTGCGTGTTTGAATAAAAATCATTTAATAGAAAACATGAACTTTTTATTAGGTCGATAATGCAAACTCACAAATGTCACAAGCTGGGTCCGATGTTCTGCCAGACTCAGCCTCATGGCTCTTTTGTTATATCCATACATATTTATCTGTTGTATTTTTGGTACCCTTTTGAGTTATCACTGCCTTCTAGTTTGTCTGTTTATGTTTCAGTTTGGACGGACTCGTGCGCCGCGTCTGGACCGTGAACACCCCCCCCCCCGCTACTCTTCTGTAGCGGATTGCAGATATATTGCAGATATTTTAGTACAACTGTGCGTAGTAGACCGCGGCGCACCATCACCACGGACCATCATGTAGCGATGGGCGATGTCCGTCCTCTGTAGTGGTGGTGGGGGGGGGAGTTGTTATCTTCTACATTACAGATATTTTAGTATAATTTTTAGTGCGCTGTAGGTTATTTTTTCTTGTAAAAAAAAAAGCCACACATTTTTTACGTAGCATGCTTCTTTGTGTGTGGGGGCTTGTTTGTTCATTCATTCATTCATGAATGAATAAACAACCCCCCCCACACACACACACAGCCCTGAGTGTCACCTTTCATTAGAGCCCAAGATCAAGCTTCTATATTGAATCATTCAAAAGTTACAGACGTTTTTCCAAACTGTGCCATTTGGCACAATTTGGCACAGTTCAAAAACGCCTGGGAACAACCTGAGGAAAAAGCTGTGTAATATATTCATTTTTTGTGATAGTGTTACAAAATTTTCACCTCAGCTGGATAACACTTGGTTCTACATTTCTGTTGCATTTTCCAGCCCGGATCTGACAGTTGTGTGTTATTTGCAAGCATTTGTATCCAAAAAAACACCCAGGCGAAATTTATTTTCTTCAAGTTCAGTATGTTTAGATGACTGTTACTCAGTGGCAGGAGCACTTAGAGAGATTATGACTGTTTTGCCAAAAAATTCAAAGTGTTTTCTTTTAAATGAGACCAACCCCATGAAGATGCTGCAAAGGGTTGAAGAACAGCTTTTGATTTGCTTTGGGTACATTATTTTTAGGCGTTCTTAGGGAAATTGACCAGAATGCAAGGGGTTAAAAGGGTTTAGGTTTGACAGTACGGCATTGGTTTGCAGTTTCATTTTGTCATGAAAATATCCATCACAACCCACTGATAACTGATTATATTATTTCAAAGTACTGTGTCTTTTAAGTTTAATTCTTATAGTTTTTTTATGCCAATTTCCATGGTAACAAGATGATTGTAGCATCTCCTTTAATTGTAATTAAATTGCTTTATTCCATCCAAGCCTGTTCATTGTCAGCAAATGAACTTAGCAGGATTGAAACAATATGGCATGGCTTCTTGAGGAAGATGGTCAAAATTGAGTATAAGCAAAAGAATGCTCCCATGCACAAACCTAAGAACAATAGTGTGCAGCTGGACACAGCGAGCAAACTGGATTGAAGTTTTATGCCATCGAATGAGGATCTTAGGAAAATCACGAACGCTCTACCCATCTCAGATTTCTGTATCACACCTGCTGAAGTATATTACTAATGTCACTAGACTGGAGAACACAGGCCTACAGAAACAACTTCTGTTTAGAACAGACGTCAAGAAATACTATCGTGATGTGTGGAAAAAGTGCAAGACAGTTACTGGTTTGTCTGCTCGTCAAGTACACTGTGAAATGCAAGACAAACAGGTTCCACACCCTTATGTCCCACATACAGTGGGGTAAAAAAGTATTTAGTCAGCCACCAATTGTGCAAGTTCTCCCACTTAAAAGATGAGAGAGGTCTCCAATTTTCATCATAGGTATACCTCAACTATGAGAGACAAAATGAGAAAAAAAAATCCAGAAAATCACACTGAAGGATTTTTAATGAATTAATTGGTAAATTCCTCTGTAAAATAAGTATTTGGTCAATAACAAAAGTTCATCTCAATACTTTGTTATATACCCTTTGTTGGCAATGACAGAGGTCAAACGTTTTCTGAAATGTTTTCACAAGGTTTTCACACACTGTTGCTGGTATTTTGGCCCATTCCTCCATGCAGATCTCCTCTAGAGCAGTGATGTTTTGGGGCTGTCGCTAGGCAACACAGACTTTCAACTCCCTCCAAAGATTTTCTATGGGGTTGAGATCTGGAGACTGGCTAGGCCACTCCAGGACCTTGAAATGCTTCTTACGAAGCCCCTCCTTCGTTGCCCGGGCAGTGTGTTTGGGATCATTGTCATGCTGAAAGACCCAGCCACGTTTCATCTTCAATGCCCTTGCTGGTGGAAGGAGGTTTTCACTCAAAATCTCACGATACATGGCCCCATTCATTCTTTCCTTTACACAGATCAGTCGTCCTGGTCCCTTTGCAGAAAAACAGCCCCAAAGTATGATGTTTCCACCCCCATGCTTCACAGTAGGTATGATGAAAAAAAAAAAAAAAAATCCAAGATGGCGCCGCGGATGGCAGTTACTGGCTTCTGCTCTCTGATGTTTTTGATAATTTTGTGTGTTTTTTTGGACTTCTGCTCTTCTGTCCGAATCACCTATTCAAGGGAGGAACTACTTTCACTCAGACTACCTCCCAATGCAACTTCTCCGCCAGTTGCTGCTGCTGATCTGAAGTTTTTTCAGTCAATCTTAGCTGTGGGAGCAGCGGCTATTGGCGCTAGCCGAAAACGAAGGCGGCGTGGTAAACGTGCCGGTGCGCTAGTCAGGCTGAAGAAACGAGGATTTCGCACGCCGCTCCCATCGATCCATCTGGCAAATATCCGCAGTTTGGCGAACAAAATGGATGAACTGCTGCTCCTGACTCACAAAAACCGGGATTTTAGCAGATCTGGCGCCCTTTGTTTCACGGAGTCCTGGCTGAGTGAACACATCCCGGACAGCGCGGTGCGTCTGGACGGATTCCAACTGTTTCGCGCTGATCGCAGCCGAGAATTCTCTGGAAAGACTAAAGGTGGTGGAATCTGCTTCTACATAAACGAAGGTTGGTGTACTGATGTCACAGTGTTGAAGAAGTTTTGTAGCCCTAACCTAGAGTCACTGTTCATAAACTGTAAACCCTTTTATTCACCGCGAGAGTTCTCCTCCTTTATTCTGGTCGGAATTTATATCCCGCCTGCTGCTTCTACAACGGAGGCACTGCAGCACCTCGCTGACCAGATAGCAGAGGTGGAGGAAAAACATCCAGACTCTCTGCTTATCATTCTGGGTGATTTCAATAGAGCTAATCTCACAAATGAGCTTCCTAAATACAGACAGCATATTAAATGTCCCACCAGGGACACAAATACACTCGACCACTGTTACACAGTTTTAAGAAACGCCTATCATGCCGTCCCCCGTGCAGCTCTGGGTTTTTCTGACCACTGTCTGCTCCATCTTATTCCAACATACAGACAGAAACTAAAAACTTCCAAGTCTGTTGTAAGGACTGTGAAGAAATGGACTGAGGAATCAAAGCTGAAGTTACAAGCCTGCTTTGACTGCACAGATTGGAGTGTTTTTGAAGCTGCAGCCATTAACTTAAATGAACTCACTGACACCGTGACGTCATACATCTGTTTCTGCGAGGACATGTGTGTGCAGACCAAGACCTTCTGCACATACAACAACAATAAACCCTGGTTCATTCCTAAACTGAAGCAGCTACGTCAGACCAAGGAGGAGGCCTACAGGACTGGTGACTGGACTCTGTACAAGCGGGCCAGAAACATGCTGACGAAGGAGATCAGGCTTGCTAAGAGGAGCTACAGTGTGAAGTTACAAAAAAACTTCTCAGCCAACAACTCTGCTTCTGTCTGGAGAGGCCTGCAGAATATCACCAACTACAGGAGACCATCCCCCCACCCTGTGGAAAACCTCCAGCTGGCTAACGACCTAAACAGCTTTTACTGCAGGTTTGAAAAGAACCTACAGTTCTCACCTCCCACCCACACAAAAGGATTATCTGCAGCCCCAGGAACTCCATCCCTCCTCCACTCTGACCTCCCACCAGCACTAACAATCTGTGAAGAGGAGGTGCGCCGGGTCTTTCAGAGACAAAAGATCAAGAAGGCTGCAGGACCTGATGGTGTGTCTCCGTCCTGCCTGAGAGTCTGCTCCAACGAGTTGGCCCCCATCTTCACCCGGATCTTTAACAGATCACTGGAGCTGCGTGAAGTGCCTTCCTGCTTCAAACGCTCCATCATCATTCCAGTTCCCAAGAAACCCTCTGTTACAGGATTAAACGACTACAGACCTGTTGCCCTGACCTCTGTGGTCATGAAATCCTTGGAGAGATTGGTGCTGAACCACCTGAAGGTCATCACAGGCCCCCTGATGGACCCACTGCAGTTTGCCTACCGGTCAAACAGGTCAGTGGATGATGCAGTGAATATGGGACTACATTACATCCTGCAACACCTCGACTCCCCAGGGACGTACGCCAGGATCCTGTTTGTCGACTTCAGCTCAGCGTTCAACACCATCATCCCAGGCATTCTTCATCAGAAACTCCTCCAGCTCAAGGTGCCCCCCTCCACCTGCCAGTGGATCTCCAGCTTTCTGACTGACAGGTGGCAACAGGTGAAGCTAGGGAGATTTACATCCAGCTCCCGAAAAATTAGTACTGGCACCCCCCAAGGATGTGTCCTTTCCCCACTGCTCTTCTCCCTCTACTCCAATGACTGCACCTCAGAGGACCCTTCGGTGAAGCTCCTGAAGTTTGCGGACGACACCACAGTCATCGGTTTGATCCGGGATGATGATGAGTCTGCATACAGGCGGGAGGTGGAGCAGCTGATCCTCTGGTGCAGCCAGAACCATCTTGAACTTAACCCAGCCAAAACGGTGGAGATGACTGTGGATTTCAGGCGACACCCCCCTTCATTCCCCCCACTCACCATCCTCAACAGCACAGTGTCCACTGTGGACTCCTTCAAGTTTCTGGGAACCACAATCTCCCGGAACCTGAAGTGGTCCTCCCATATAGACACTGTCCGGAAAAAGGCCCAGCAGAGGTTGTTTTTTCTGCGTCAGCTCAAGAAGTTTGATTTGCCTCAGGAGCTGCTGGTTGTCTTCTACACCGCCATCATCCAATCTGTCCTCTGCTTTTCCATCACTGTCTGGTTTGGATCTGCCACTAAACAGGACAAGACCAGACTGCAGCGGATCATTAAGTCTGCGGAGAGGATCATTGGTACTGACCTACCCTCCATTGAGAACTTATATCGGTCCATAACCAGGAAACGGGCGGGAAACATCTGTGCTGACCCATCACACCCCGGCCACAAACTGTTTGAACTTCTATCTTCTGGTCGTCGTTACAGATCACTGTAGGTCAAAACCACCCGTCACAGGAACAGTTTCTTTCCTCAAGCCATCACTCTGATGAACTCCTAACATTCACCTAGTCCTACCTGTTGCTGTACTCATGACTTTTCATCCATTATTACATTGCACATAACTCTCACACTGCTTTTTACTTCATTCACATTATATCACTGAATCTGAGTTCACATTGAAATACTGTGTGACTGTATATTTTTTCATATATTTCTGCAAAGTGTGGTTAGTCTGAGTAAATAACTGCATATATTCCTGTATATATTTGCATCCTTTTATAGAAACGTGGACAGACTGTAATTTACTGTACATACTCTGTTGTCATTGAATCCTTATTTAAATCCTCCACCTGAACAATGAGAGCAAGTTTTTAGCCAAAGTCAAATTCCTTGTATGTGTTGTGCATACTTGGCCAATAAAGCTGATTCTGATTCTGATTCTGATGTTCTTTCTCCTCCAAACACGACAAGTTAAGTTTTTACCAAAAAGTTCTATTTTGGTTTCATCTGACCATATGGCATTCTCCCAATCCTCTTCTGGATCATCCAAATGCTCTCTAGCAAACTTCAGACGGGCCTGGACATGTACTGGCTTAAGCAGGGGGACACGTCTGGCACTGCAGGATTTGAGTCCCTGGCGGCGTAGTGTGTTTCTGATGGTAGCCTTTGTTACTTTGGTCCCAGCTCTCTGCAGGTCATTCACTAGGTCCCCCCGTGTGGTTCTGGGATTTTTACTCACTGTTCTCGTGATCATTTTGACCCCACGGGGTGAGATCTTGCTTGGAGCCCCAGATCAAGGGAGATTATCAGTGGTCTTGTATGTCTTCCATTTTCTAATAATTGCTCCCACAGTTGATTTCTTCACACCAAGCAGCTTACCTATTGCAGATTCAGTCTTCCCAGCCTGGTGCAGGTCTACAATTTTGTTTCTGGTGTCCTTTGACAGCTCTTTGGTCTGGGCCATAGTGGAGTTTGGAGTCTGACTGTTTGAGGTTGTGGACAGGTGTCTTTTATACTGATAACGAGTTCAAACAGGTGCCATTAATACAGGTAATGAGTGGAGGACAGAGGAGCCTCTTAAAGAAGAAGTTACAGGTCTGTGAGAGCCAGAAATCTTGCTTGTTTGTAGGTGACCAAATACTTATTTTACTGAGGAATTTACCAATTAATTCATTAAAAAACCTTCAATGTGATTTTCTGGATTTTTTTTTCTCATTTTGTCTCTCATAGTTGAGGTATACTTATGATGAAAATTGGAGACCTCTCTCATCTTTTAAGTGGGAGAACTTGCACAATTGGTGGCTGACTAAATACTTTTTTGCCCCACTGTATTTGGAACATAGATGGGCACTCGAGAGAGTTCAGAACTCTTCTGAGGATCGATGATGATGAAACCATGACATTTCTACCTCCATGCTTCACAGATGGTATGACGTTCTTTTCCTGGAATGCTGTATTTGGTCTACGCCAAACAGTCCTCTGTTCTGGTGTCCAAATAATTCAATTTTAGACTCATCTGTCCAAAAAACATTATTCCAGAAGTCCTGGTCTTTGTCTATTTTCTCTCTGGCAAACTTCAGTCTGGCCTTCATGTTTCTCTTAGAGAGCAAAGGTTTCCTCCTTGCACGCCTCCCATGCAAGTTAAACTTGTGCAGTCTCCTTCTGATTGCAGAGGCATGCACTTTCCCAACAGCAGTAGCAAGAGCCTGCTTTAGGTCCCGTGATAACATTTTAAGGTTTTTGGAGACTTCTTTTAGCATCTGGCGGTCTGCTCTCAGGGCGAACTTGCTTGGATGGCCAGACCTGAGCGTGTTGGCAGTTGTTTTGAATGTCCTCCACTTGTAGACTATTTTCCGGACAGTGAAATGGCTGATTTCAAATTCTTTTGAGATCTTTTTAAATCCCTTATCAGACTCATAAGCTGCTACAGTCTTTTTTCTGAAGGCCTCAGACAGCTCTTTCGATCTCACCATGGTGTTCACTCTCACTTCAACAGTCAGGAGCACACCAAACTAAATGTCTGAGGTTTAAATAGGACAAGCCTCCTTCAGAATGCTGAGTAACGATGTTCTACTCATGTGTACCTGATGTGCTACACCTATGTGTGATTTTAGCCACTTTAAGTGGGAATAAAAGTGGAGGTGTCCAAATTTATTCCTTACCAGAAATTGCATGTTTTTAGAATTATATTTTACAGAAGATTTCAAAAGTCTTTTCCTCAGTTTTAATTGTTTAGTTATATTACTTGAATCTCCCAGTATTGTTAAAATTGATATTAAATAGCCATATGTCCAAATATGTTTTAAAAAAAAGCAGTCTTTCATAGGGTGTCCTAATTTTTTCACATGATTGTATATTGTATATGTGCACATGCGCGTGCACACACACACACACACACACACACACACACACACACACACATATATATATAGTAGCACTGCCACATATTTTATTGCATCGCCCCTTTTATGGAGAAAATGGTGAATGCATAAAGGGTGAGTCTGGGTATCCTAAATGATAAGATGCAATATTTAAAATGCTCCAGCCATTGTTTGTGCCTCTTTAGTAGTCAAGTTCCACTATCAAACTGCATGTACAGTGGGGCAAAAAAGTATTTAGTCAGCCACCAATTGTGCAAGTTCTCCCACTTAAAAGATGAGAGAGGTCTCCAATTTTCATCATAGGTATACCTCAACTATGAGAGACAAAATGAGAAAAAAAAAAATCCAGAAAATCACATTGAAGGATTTTTAATGAATTAATTGGTAAATTCCTCGGTAAAATAAGTATTTGGTCACCTACAAACAAGCAAGATTTCTGGCTCTCACAGACCTGTAACTTCTTCTTTAAGAGGCTCCTCTGTCCTCCACTCGTTACCTGTATTAATGGCACCTGTTTGAACTCGTTATCAGTATAAAAGACACCTGTCCACAACCTCAAACAGTCAGACTCCAAACTCCACTATGGCCAAGACCAAAGAGCTGTCAAAGGACACCAGAAACAAAATTGTAGACCTGCACCAGGCTGGGAAGACTGAATCTGCAATAGGTAAGCTGCTTGGTGTGAAGAAATCAACTGTGGGAGCAATTATTAGAAAATGGAAGACATACAAGACCACTGATAATCTCCCTCGATCTGGGACTCCATGCAAGATCTCACCCCGTGGGGTCAAAATGATCACGAGAACGGTGAGCAAAAATCCCAGAACCACATGGGGGGACCTAGTGAATGACCTGCAGAGAGCTGGGACCAAAGTAACAAAGGCTACCATCAGAAACACACTACGCTGCCAGGGACTCAAATCCTGCAGTGCCAGACATGTCCCCCTGCTTAAGCCAGTACATGTCCAGGCCCGTCTGAAGTTTGCTAGAGAGCATTTGGATGATCCAGAAGAGGACTGGGAGAATGTCATATGGTCAGATGAAACCAAAATAGAACTTTTTGGTAAAAACTCAACTTGTGTTTGGAGGAGAAAGAACACCATACCTACTGTGAAGCATGGGGGTGGAAACATCATGCTTTGGGGCTGTTTTTCTGCAAAGGGACCAGGACGACTGATCCGTGTAAAGGAAAGAATGAATGGGGCCATGTATTGTGAGATTTTGAGTGAAAAACTCCTTCCATCAGCAAGGACATTGAAGATGAAATGTGGCTGGATCTTTCAGCATGACAATGATCCCAAACACACCGCCCAGGCAATGAAGGAGTGGCTTCGTAAGAAGCATTTCAAGGTCCTGGAGTGGCCAACCTAGTCTCCAGATCTCAATCTTTGATTGATGACAATAGAAAATCTTTGGAGGCAGTTGAAAGTCCGTGTTGCCCAGCGACAGCCCCAAAACATCACTGCTCTAGAGGAGATCTGCATGGAGGAATGGGCCAAAATACCAGCAACAGTGTGTGAAAACCTTGTGAAGACTTAGAGAAAACATTTGACCTCTGTCATTGCCAACGAAGGGTACATAACAAAGTATTGAGATGAACTTTTGTTATTGACCAAATACTTATTTTACCGAGGAATTTACCAATTAATTCATTAAAAATCATTCAATGTGATTTTCTGGATTTTTTTTTTCTCATTTTGTCTCTCATAGTTGAGGTATACCTATGATGAAAACTGGAGACCTCTCTCATCTTTTAAGTGGGAGAACTTGCACAATTGGTGGCTGACTGAATACTTTTTTGCCCCACTGTATGTATGATGAAAAAATAATCAACCTGTCACAGCGTCAGCTGGTCATGGGAGGGGTAATCAGCTGATTTCCAGCAGCTGGCAGCAGTTAAGAGGAAGGTGGAAGTCGCTGTGACACAGAAGACACACAGACACAGAACACAGAGGAAAGATCTTTCTTAGACGACTGGAGCAACCAAAGAAGCGTGGGACCGCAGGAAGGCTACGAGAAACCTGCAGGTGTTGGCGCATCCACTCTGAGGAATGGGAAGTGGTTTGGCTCAGAAAGTAGGATGCCTGGTTGTGGTGAATCCACTGCGCACCCGGAGTGAGGGGCGACGGGACCTTTGGCCAGTGAGAGCGTTCCCTACATGTCTGTCTCCTCATTTTTACCATCTGCACTTTAACTGAGCTCAGGGGGTTTTTTTGTTGTTTTTTTTGTGACTAAACGAACAGTGATGTCCTGTTAATTTTTGGGTGACATTATTTGAACACTTCATTTTTTTCTTCTTTTTTTGGTGCCGGCGAAGATTTGGGACTTGGTCATGGACAATTTGATGCCGAGATTGGGTTATAAAAATAAGGACTACAGGTTGTAAATAAAACGAGTGTGTGGGGGATAAGGTTTAAGGAAATTATTTGTTGTGCAATTATTATTTTGTTCACCTTGAGTTTCAATAATAACCCACAAAACCATGCAAGCTTGAACAGAGTGGAATCATTTCAACCCCGTGTTTTTAGTAATATAATATTCTCTATTTAATAGCAGAGTGTTACAATATATTATACAGCGGATATAAAAAGTCTAAACACCCCTGTTCAATTGCCAGGTTTTTGTGATGTAATAAATAAGACCAAGATAAATCATTTCAAAACTTTTTCCACCATTAATGCGACCTATAACCTGTACAACCCAATTGAAAAACAAACTGAAACCTTTTAAGGGGAAAAATAAAAAAATAAAAAAACATACAATAAAATGGTTGCATAAATATGCACACCCTGTTATAACTGGGGATGTGGCTGTGTTCAGAATAAACCATTCATATTCAAACTCATGTTAAATGGGAGTCAGCACAGTCATGCCATCATTTAAAGTGCCTCTGATTAACCCCAAATAAAGTTGAGTTGTTCTAGTAGGCGGCAGCGGCTCAGGAGGTAGAGCAGGTCGTCCAATAACCACATGGTTGGCGGTTTGAATCCCGCTCTCCACAGATATCCTGCCATTGTGTCCCTGGGCAAGACACTTCACCCCCAATTGCTCCTGGTGGGCCTGGAAGCGCCATGTTAGGTAGCATGCCACCATCGGTGTGTGAATGGGTGCGATAGATAGATAGATAGATACTTTATTTCAAACAAAAACAAAACAAATGCAATAAAGTAACAGTATACAGTGTTCGAAAGGGAGAAGGAAGAAGTGAATACTTATTAATTCCATCTCATCTCTTCCATAAATACACCCATGTGAATTATATACAAATTACCACATTTAAGACTCCAAGTAAACAATTAACTGTATTTTGTACATATCAACATTAACACCCATCCATCCTAGCATACATTGATGTCCATACATCAAAACCAGCCTCAAACAACACAGATATACACAGTGCTGTCCCACCCACCATTCCATAGTGTCCCATAGTGTCCCAGAGTGACATAGTGAATCGTACATATAAATACTTCCCTTCTAACATATATCCTTTCAGCAAATAATGTTTATACCTCTTTTTGAATTGATTTCTGTTTGTACATAGTTTCAGTTCCGGCTCCAGACTGTTCCACAAATCCACCCCACAGACAGATATGCACATACTTTTCTTGGTTGTTCGTATCTTGGGTTTTGTAAAGTTTAAGTCTCCTCTCAAATTATGATCATTGTCTCTTTTTTTAAATATTTTTTGTATATTAGTTGGGAGTTGATTATTAATTGCCCTGTACATTACTTGTGCTGTCTTAAATTTAACTAAATCGATGAACTTTATGACATGTAACTTTAAAAACAACGAATTGATATGGTCTCTATATCCTACATTATTTATTATCCTTATAGCTCTTTTTTGTAATGTGCATATTGACTGTAGGTTGGTCTTGTAGGTGTTTCCCCAGACTTCTACACAGTAGTTAAGGTAGAAACAGTGAATTGTACAGTAAGACCAATGATTTATAGTCCAAGATGTGTCTTGTCTTCCCCAGTATGCCTATACATTTTGCCAACTTGGCCCGGATTGATGTGAGGTTTCCAGCAGATTTTATTGTCTAGCGTCACCCCCAGAAACTTATTTTCCTGTACTGTTTCTATTCTGGTATCATCTATCGTTACCATTATTTCATGATTTATTTTATAATTTCCAAACAACATAATCTTTGTTTTTTTTTAGATTTAGAGATAATTTATTTTTGTTGAACCACTGCGTTAACTTTTTCATTTCAGTTGTGACCACCTCTAAAACCAGTGCAATGTTCTGTAGGGCCGACAGAACACATGCACAACAATGGCAAAGTATTTGCATTTCTTGTACCAATTAAGAAGTGAAATTAGATAATTTCTCACAAAAACCTGAACGCACCAGGGCACACTGGTTGAAAAACACATTACAACCGGGCTACTCGTGCTGAAAGGCAGGCAACCGACAAACTAGCCCCATTCCGGGATTTTTGGATCATGTTTCAAGCACAACTCTTTGTTTTAACCAAATAAAACATTTTAAGTGAAAAAAAATACTTTGGTATTGCTTAATAATCCAATTAACAGTTAAATTTTGTGTGGGGTCCAAATGGACCCCAGTTGGTACTATTTGTATGTAAAATATGTTGGTAGGATGAGGGTTAATGAATTGTTTATATAATGTATTCTTCTTTTTACATGCATTTATTAACCCCTTGGTGACCCAAGGAATATTATTTTTTTGTTGTCTGTCACTGTATTGTTTTATAGGACAGTTTTTATTGTACAATGATTGAAATATTTGTAAAAAATTATCATATGCTTTATTTATATCATTTTCATCATAAACTATCTTCCAATCTTGTATTAATAATTCCTTTGTCAGTAAATACATAGATTCTTCGGTTCTTATTCTTTTATATTTAATATTTTTGGTATACTTTTTCTTCCTATAATCACATTGATAGACAACAAAAATCGGCAGGTGGTCACTGATATCATTCAATAAAAGCCCACTCCTGATATTATTATCCATAATGTTTGTGAATATGTTGTCTATTAGTGTGGCACTGTGTGACGTGATTCTGCTAGGTCCGGTAATTGTTGGATGTAAGCCCATACTGTACATTGTGTTGGTAAATTCTTCTGTCAAACTATGTTGTTTTGAATTCATCAGATCTATATTGAAATCCCCACAGATGAACATAACTTTATGAGTTAGTTTTGCATACATTTTTTCCATCCAGTCCTTAAATAAGTCAATGTTTGATCCAGGTGTTCTATATACACAGCTCACTACTGTATTCTTCACATTGTCCAGACAGATTTCTATTGTAATAGCTACAATGCTCCGCACTGTGTGTTTATTACCTCCGCCAGGCCGCAGGCCGAGGAGGTTATGTTTTTGCCGGGGTTTGTCTGTCTGTTTGTCTGTCTGTCTGTTGGTTAGCAAGATAACTCAAAAAGTTTGGGACGGATTTCGATGAAACTTTCAGGCGTTGTTGGAAATGGTACAAGGAAGAACTGATTAAATTTTGGGGATGATCCGGATCACCGTCTGGATACAGGAATTTTTTAAAGGATTCTTTAACATTGTGAGATACGGCCATTTTCAACATGTGTGCAGGCGCAATGGAGGGCGGTGGTCGTCGTGTCTGACGAACACGAACTCTACGTTCTTCAAAGTTTTAGGCACAAAAGCGCGCGGAAAACAGTGGTGGGCCAGGCCCGGCAGCGTGCCTGTGTTTGCGCTACGCTGCAAAAGCTGAGACGGGCAGCTGTCCAGCGCGGGATTATTTGGCAGAAATTCCCCGGGCAGCCATAGGGGCTGCGCAAAAACAAGCTCTCTGCCGGGGAAGCTTCCAAATCCTCTTTTGCCGCGGAGCGCAACCCCAATATAAAACCCACGGCAACCTGTCTACCCAATTTGCATCCGTCAGTGAAGCCCTGAGTGCTCCTTTCAGTGATCTATGAAAACACTTGCATAACCCATTGGCCTGTGGGTTGTACGCAGTTGTGCGATGAATTGCAACGCCCGCAGCCTGGGAGTTTGCAGATGGAGGAGATGGACACAACACCAACACTTCAGTTTATTACCTCCGCCAAGGAGGTAATGCTTTTACTACTGAACCACTAATCCTATCATTGTGAATCCAATTGCTAGTCATATGTTTTCATGGTCAAGGAATCTGAAAATGTACACACAAACACTGTATGGGGGGGAACTGTGGCACTTGGCGGAGGTCTGCGCTCTCCGAGTGCTTTTCTAGTATATCTATATATTTATTCCATCTAGCTGCAATGCTCCGCATCGTGTGTCTATATATTTATGTTTATATGTACATATGTATACTCGCTGCTCTTGTTTTTTTTCTTGCCGTCTGATTGTTGCTCTGAGTGTTGCTATCCCTGTGCTGTTGCAATCCTGGAATTTCCCCATTGTGGGACTAATAAAGGCTTATCTTATCTTATCTTATCTTAATACATTCAAATAAATCATCCACAGTTACTGACAGATTTTCAACAACCTTGTATTTCAAGCTCTTGTCAACATAAATTGCAACTCCTCCTCCTTTTTTCACTCTTCTATTTATATAATTTAATTCATAGCCATCCATGGTAAAGTCCACTCCTTTCTCTTCACTGAGCCACGTCTCTGATATTGCCACAATATTGAATGGCTCTTTAAACTGATGTAAATAATCTTTAATGTTATTAAAGTTGGCATAGAGACTTCTGCTGTTGAAGTGGATCATAGAAATATTGAAATCAGATGTGACCATTGTGTTAAACTGATCATCTGTGTAGTAACTACAGTCATTATTGATGGAGCTAAATAAATTATTGTCAGGGTCTATGTTATATTCTACGTCCTGTGGGTTGTGATCTGTATATTCAAAAACTTTCAGTTCCTGTTGTTCCTGTTTGTTGATCTTTTGTTTCATGTTGTTAAATGTCTTGTAGCAGATGAGTATGTCCCTTCAGTGTCCTACAATTGTCTCTTGTTGCTGTGACTCCAGTTCATAATATTCATCGATATTTGTCCAGTTCCATAACATTACGGATGTTAATGACCTTGGCTTCTTCAGGTGATCCATTTAATTTGATGTATATTTTACAGTTTGATGTCCAGGTGTTTTGAATCTTTTTCTGCTTTCTCAGGTATCTTGCTTTTCTGGCTATTTCTGCGTTTTCTTTTGTGAGGTGCTCGTTTATGTAAATGTTCGTTCCTTTCAGTTTCCTACCTTGTTTTAACAGCGCAGTCTTGTGTTTTCTGTTGACAGACCTCTTGATCACAGCCGGTTTGTCGCCGTTTTTCCTGGGCAGAGGGTGGCAGGTCTCAATGGTGTTACAGTCCAGCTGGAATCTTTTGGACTGCATGAAGGCCGCCACTTGTTGCTCCGTGGATTCATCTTCCAGCGCGTCGAGCCTCCCTCCACTGTCTGCAGCTACTGCTCGCGCGTACGATCGGGGTTTAATGTGGAGCCCCGTGATGATCACGTCGTTCACCTGGGTGTTCTGCTCCAGTTCCGACACTCTGCTCTCCAGATATGCCAGCCTCTTGTCCTTCTCGGCGTTCTGGATCTGCAGCACTTTCACCTCCTCGACCAGGTCCAGAATGTTTTTTTGCTGCAGCTTAACAGCAGAAATCTCTTCAGCCAAGAAGTCCAGCGCTCTTTTGATGTCGTCCACCTCCTCAGTCTGCTGAGCTTTCTTGGGACCCATGATCCCGGCCGATGTTCGTTGATTGTGATCGTAAAAAAACAAAAAAACACGTGGGAGAAATCCCTTTGTTCTCCCGGAGTGTGAGGGAACTGATTGCTTCACCAGCCACTACAATATTAAGTTATGAGACTGGCAATTTCTCTTTTTTCGCACAAGCAGGTTTATTCTCCAGCGGCAGTGACAAAGCAACAGCTCAAAACGCTAGCTCTAAACTGAGTTTTAAGCAAGAAACGAACTGGGAGCCTTTACCTGTGCGTCCTCACCTTACATGCCACAACCGGAAGTGATCATCAAGAGATGAGAATAAAAGCACCATATAAGTGAATGCCATTTACCATTTTTGTAGTTACATCTTATAGCACAAGCCATGGTCTGCAGAGAGCTTCCAAAGCATCGGTGTGTGTGGGGGGGGTGTCTCACTGTTCAAAGGTATCAGTCGGAAGAAGGGTACAAAAGAATTTCCAAGGCATTAAATACTGTATACCATGGAACACAGTGAAGACAGTCATTATCAAGCAGAGAAAATATGGCACAACAGTGACATCATCAAGAACTAGATGCCCCTCCAAAATTGATGAAAAGACAAGAAGAAAACTGGTCAGGGAGGCTGCCAAGAGGCCAACAGCAACACTGAAGGAGCTGCAGGCATTTCTGGGAAGTACTGGCTGTTTAGTACATGTGACAACAATCTCCCGTCTAGGGTGGCAAGACAGAAGCCTTATCTTACAAAAAAAAACATCCAAGCCCGGCTACATTTTGCAAAAACACATTTGAAATCTCCCAAACACATGTGGGAAAATGTGTTATGGTCCGATGAAACCAAGGCTGAACTTTGTGGCCATAATTCCAAAAGGTATATTTGGTGCAAACACAACACTGCTCATCACCAGAAGAACACCATACCTACAGTGAAGCATGGTGGTGGCAGTATCATGTTTTGGGGCTGTTTTTTTTCAGCTGGAACTGGGGCCTTAGTCTAGGTGGAGGGAATTGTGAACAGTTCCAAATTAGATTAGATGATTAGATTCAACTTTATTGTCATTACACATGTATGAATACAAGGTAACGAAACACAGTTTAGCATCCAATCAGAAGTGCAAAGGACAGCAGTGCAGTATATACGGTAATTAACAGTAAGTGCAATTTAAGCAAATATATGCAAATATATGCAGCAGTGCAGAAAGTTAAAAGTACTGTTATGTGCAAATAATGTGCAATAAGTTAGATGTAGTTATGTAGTTATGCAGTTATGTACAGGTGAGGATGGTAAAAGATGATTGTAAGAGAGTCAGCGGGGAACTAAGTTCAATAACGTGACAGCTGTTGGAAAGAAACTGTTCCTAAACCTGCTGGTTCTAGTCCGAAGGCTTCTGAAACGTCTTCTGGAGGGGAGAAGCTGCAACAGTCCATGAGCAGGATGGTTGGAGTCCCTAAGAATGCTGCGTGCCCGGTGCAGACATCTTTTCCTGTAGACGTCCTCTATAGCTGGAAGTGGAGTCCCTGTGATGCGTTGGGCGGTTTTCACCATCCGCTGCAGCGCCTTGCGGTCAGCTACAGAGCAGCTCCCATACCAGAGTGTGATACAGTTGGTCAGGGTGCTCTCTATCACGCAGCGGTAGAAGTTGCCCAGGATGTCAGTTGACAGATGGTTCTTCTTCAATGTCCTCAAGAAGAAGAGGCGCTGATGGGCCTTCTTGATCAGGCTGGTGGTGTTAACTGACCAGGACAGGTCCTCCGAGATGTGGGTCCCCAGGAATTTGAAGCTGGGGACACGTTCAACAGCTATGCCAGTCAGTGTTGGCACAAAACCTTCAGGCTTCTGCTAGAAAGATGAAGATGAAGAGGAACTTCATCTTTCAGCACAATACGACCCAAAGCACACATCCAAATCAACAAAAGAATGGCTTTACCAGAAGAGGATTAAGGTTTTAAAATGGCCCAGCCAGAGTCCAGACGTAAATCCAATCAAACATCTGTGGGGTGATCTGCAGAGGACTGTGCACAGGAGATGCTCTCGCAATCTAACAGATTTGAAGTGTTTTTGCAAAGAAGAGTGGGCAAATACTGTCACATCAAGATGTGCCACACTGATAGACTCCTACCCAAAAAGGCTGAGTGCTCTAATAAAAGCCAAAGTGTCATAAGTCTGAGCTCATGTTTCCTCAGAGCTCAGACTCTCAATTTATTTCTAGTTTTGTATGTCTGTTAGTTTGATTTTGTTAATTTCTGCAGATGTATTTTGATTTGTTTACTTTTGTGCCTCCTCTTCCCAGACACTCCCACTAGCTGCTCACAGTATACTCCCCTGTCATCTCAGCTGTGTGCAGTTAATTATTCAGGTCACCTGCTCGCTCAGTGACTTACACCTGCGACTCATTTCTCTCCCATGTATATAAGCACTGCCTGTTCTTAATTTCATGGCAGCTATATTGTTGTATTCTCTGATGTTTCTGGACCTCATCCGTCAGTAAGTTTTCTCCTTTTTTTCCTCCACAGCTTTCCCAGCTCTGGAGTGCCTTCCGTGTATGTTTACCTTGGTTGTTTTTTGTCTGGTCTGCACAGTTTCTTGGATTTTTGTTCTTTTGTTTAATAAATGTCACAATTACAGTTCAGCACCTGGGTTGTTTTCTCTGCACCGAAGGGGCAAACATGACAGAATATAGCTACCAGAATCAAATCCAGCTGTGGTAATTGTGCGTTTTTTTGTCCTTTTGAGTCTTTTTTTACTCACCTGCTTGTTGAAGCTTGTTATGGATTCAGCAGGCAAATCAGTCAGGAGAAGGAAAAAGTGGAGTCGGGACGAGCTGAAGTATGTGGCCATGACTGAGGACATGGCAGCCAATGCTCGGAGCTGCAGATCCCGAAGGGACAAGATGTTGTGTTGGGGTGGAGTGGCTAATCTACTGGAGGTCAGATCCTGCGTGCGCTTTCATCCCCAGGTGCTCGGTCTCTCCCTACCTCCATTACCACCTATGCCTTCAGCCTCCTCTTCGCCTCGTCCATCAGCTCCACGGTGACAGCGTCGTTCCACTCCGGACTGCTGGAAGAAAGCCTCCACTTCCTCATTTGCAGCCCCTCCCTCGCCGAGGCAAGAAACTCCGACAGCAGTTTCCTTTTTTGACTTTTTCTCTCCAGCTGTTCTGCCAGCCAACCTCTCTGCTGCTATTCTCTCTCCCTCCTCCTCGGCAATTCCTCCCGCTGCAGAAGAACTGGTCGCCTCCCTCTCGGTCCCATCCCTCTCAGTGACTACAGGGGCGGCTCCTCCACAATCCACAGAGGGGCCCAAATTCACTATAGCCACAGAGAGGGACGACTCCCCACACACAGCAGCAGGCAACATCCAACCCAGGTTTTATTTCATTCTACTTCAGTTTATGGTGATATGCCTTGCCTGATTCCCTGTAGGGAGGCTCAGGAAAAGCAGTCCCCTGAGCTCTTCCCACCAGCTGTTATTACAAATTGCTCACCAGCCCTCTCTGTGTCCTCTCCTGTGGCCCCTGAGTGTGTACCGACCCTGGAACTCAGAACTCAGAACTCAGAAAAGATTTATTGCCAAGTACATTAACAGATAATCACTGGTAACATACGAGGGATTTGACTTGACACAGAAAACGACCTGCATTTCCGGTGACACGGCTGCATCTGTGAACGCGCCTGTCAACAGAAGGGTACAGGAAGCATGGGAAGAAAGGATAATACAATAGGAAGGAGCAAAAAAATCATTGATTGTCAGAATAGTGGTCATATATGATCAATATTATGATTACAAGAAAAAAAAGCCCTCAATGCACAGTCAGCAGACAAAAAAAGTTCACAAGGACACAGAGAGAGCAGTGAGTGAATCATCTTTATCATCAGTTTTGTGAATCAGTATGAGTGTAATGTTGAATGTAGGTGTTTGTATCAGTTAAGAACAACAGGGACTCTTTGGCAGGAGATGTTTTGTCTGGCTGCTGGCATTGTCCTTGAGCCATGCAGCTGCCTGTCCGAAGGCCGTGAGCTCAATGTTTTGAAAACAAAAAGCTGCAGATGATCAGGAGGATTTTTGTGAGGGAGTCAGATTTCGTCGAATAGTACTGATCACAGAGAGAAAAAACTTTATATTCTCTTACAAATTCAGTACTTAATCCTTCATTGCTGGACGTTGAATCCTTCATGGATGGCTCTAAGCGTAATCATGATGTAATCCACCTTCCGAGACAGTTCTCCATTTGCCGCTATCAGAGTCCTCTCCATTTTTTCAATTTGATGGTTGAACCTCGCCTGGCCAGCATTTTGATAGGTTGTGTCCATCTTCATCAATTTGCGGTGCACCAGGACAATCCCAGATCCAATCAGAACGATCCCAATCACCATTACTACGAAGACGTACAAATCTTCTACATCTTCGATGGAAAGATCAGTCAGGCACAAGAGTTTCCAATTACTTGTTTCCCGTAAATAGCCCGCAGCAGCCGTTCCTGCGGGGCAAACAACCTCCCCCGGGGCACTTTTCCTCGTTGAAAAGATAGTGTCAATTGCGTTCAAAGCCCAGCTTATTAATTCCATAATTTCTTTCAATAATCAGCAGTAAAGACGCAGACAGACGACAGCAAGCTGGGATCCAGTTAGTTAGGGGAGGAGGAGATAAGTCAGAGCAGGAGAGAAGAAAAAGGCGTCTGCTCTCTTTGGAGAAAAAGGCGTCTGCTCTCCCTCTGCATCCTGGGATTGAGTCCCTGGATGCAGAGGGAGCCTGTGGCCCTGAAGGAACCAGTTCCAGCACCAGCGGTGAGCCAACCCCCAGCTGTCATGCCGGACGAGCCACCAGCGTGGGCCACTTGGCCTGGGGACCCCCGGACTGCAACCACCATCATGCCTGCTGTGGACACCACCTCAGCAGAGTTGGGACCGGAGCTGGACCTCCAAGAGACCAGGCCCAAGATGTCGTTGTCTGGATTGATGGAGTCCTCAACAGTGATGGAGCTCGAGCTCAGGCAAGTGCTCTTCATTTTTCCCTTATCTGTCTTAGCGCAATCTTGCATGGCTCTTGGCAAGGAGAACCAGGTGCAGCCACCCGCTGCACCTGAGTTCACCTTGCCAGGCTCCGCTGCTGCCGGTGACCATGACCCTGTATCTCTCCCTGTCTGTTCTGAGCCTTCTTCCAGGGTTGCCGGGGAAGATCCAACCTTGCCAGATGTCTCCGTCAGTCCATCCTTCACATGCTTGTTACTGTATGCTTATTGTTTACTGCACGTCTCAGAGGAACAAAAGCTCTGAACCTCCTTGGGGTAGCAGGAGGATGCGAAGTCTGGCCTTTTGTATGCAGAGAGACGGCCATGAAGGATTTCCTGACCACCAGGACTGCAACTGGAGACAGAAGACCTGAAGGGGGGTGCGTTGTGACTGGGGATGTAAAAGACAATGCGACTGTTTGCTTTGATGTCCTGGGGTATAAAAGGACAGCTGTGGGGGCATGCCTTCCTCTTGTTTCTGTTTTGGATGTTGGAGAATGTGGTGGTGAATAAAACTGATTTTGAGTAATAAACTCAGCCTCGTCTTTCCACACATCTCCACACTGGTGACTCTACGACGTATCATGAGCGGAGACGAATCTCACGAGCTAGACTCGCCAGGAGCCAGCCAAACGAGTGCAGCCACAGTCCACCTACCGGACTTCTGGCCGAACAATCCGCGCTCCTGGTTTAGCGCAGTCGAGGCACAGTTCCACCTCCGGAGGATTTCGGTGGACGACACAAAGTTCTACCATGTGGTTGCAAAGCTGGACAACCACACAGCCCAGCGGATGGCGAACCTGATCAACCACCCGCCAGACAGCGACAGTACAGCACGTTGAAGGCTGCACTCATTCGTTACTTCACCCCCTCGATGCAGGAGCGAGCAGAGAGGCTCCTGGCGCTGACTGAATTTGAGGGCGACAGACCTGCAGACCTCATGGGGAAGATGTTGAGTTTGAGAGACTCTGAAGATGATAACTTCATCTTCACCCACCTCTTCCTCAGGACCCTACCGCCAGAGGTGAGAGTGACCCTGGCCAGTTCACCACTGCTGGCCCGACAGGACTACCACGAGCTGGGCCAGGAGACGCAGCGACTCGTCGACGCCACGGCAGCAGGGCCAGGCGCAATGTCCAGAGACGGCAGGGGGCCAGAGGCTGCAGCACCAGATGCACTGATGACGGCGGCGGCAGGGGCTGCGAAACACGGAGCAGACGACATCCTTTGCTTCTATCATCGCCGTTTCGCAGAGAGGGCATGCAAGTGCATTCCACCGTGCCACTTTAAGCGCTCGGGAAACGCCAAGACCGGGGGTCGTAGCAGCTGCGGCCCTCGGAGAGGAGAACAAGCTGCTCTACTTGAAGGATGCGCACTTGGGGAGGCATTTCCTCGTGGACACAGGCTCCCAGCTGAGTTTCATCACACCTTCCTACGCTGACAGGGCGGCGCCTTCCAATGGTCCCCGGGTGTCAGCAGCAAACGGCCTGGCGATTAAGACCTTCGGTGAGAAGACTCTGCTTCTGTCTTTACACGGCCGTACATTCGAGTGGACTTTCGTCATAGTGGCAGTCAATTTCAACATGTTAAGGGCTGACTTTTTGTGCTCACATAGTTTGTTGGT
Source organism: Pholidichthys leucotaenia (assembly GCA_020510985.1). Classification (NCBI taxonomy): domain Eukaryota; kingdom Metazoa; phylum Chordata; class Actinopteri; order Cichliformes; family Pholidichthyidae; genus Pholidichthys; species Pholidichthys leucotaenia. The sequence goes on along the minus strand of CM035838.1, from coordinate 164,069,578 downwards.
TGATCTTGCTAACAGACGCCTGGTTAATGCACTCTCTTTTTCTTCTATCCCCTGTACAGCTCGAGTGGCCCCGCCAACAGCACAAGCCAACATCACAGCTGCAGGTGGTAAGTTCCACACACTTCCTCACTCAGTTCCCAGCACTCATGGTCCCAACATTTTCGGCGACAGTGGCTAAACACGGGGTGGAACATTTTATTACTACCACCGGACCGCCTGTTTTCGCAAAAGCTCGGCGCTTGGATTCAGCTAAACTGACCATAGCGCGCGAGGAGTTCGCCAACCTGGAGAGGTTGGGCATCATCAGACGTTCGAAGAGCCCTTGGGCTTCACCGCTTCACATGGTCCCGAAAGCTGATGGCTCGTGGCGGCCTTGCGGTGATTTCCGCAGGCTGAACAGCGCTACAGCACACGACCGCTACCCGATCCCGCACATCCAGGATTTTTCCGTTCATTTGGCGGGGGCGCGCGTTTTTTCTAAAATAGACTTGGTACGCGGTTACCACCAGGTCCCAGTGCACACTGAGGACATACCCAAAACAGCAGTAATAACTCCCTTCGGGCTTTTCGAGTTTTTGCGCATGCCGTTTGGGCTTAAGGGCGCTGCGCAGATGTTCCAACGCATGATGGACGCGGTTCTGCGCGATCTCCCTTTCGTGTTCGTCTACCTGGACGACATATTGGTAGCCAGCGCATCCGAAGACGAACACGGAAACCACCTCACAGCAGTTTTCCGGAGGTTGGCAGAGCATGGGTTAATAATTAACCCGGCGAAGTGTCAGTTCGGTGTGACGCAGATTGATTTTTTGGGCCATCGCATCTCCCCAGAGGGAGCAGTCCCTCTGCCTGACAAAGTGCGCGCAGTCACAAATTTTCCCCAGCCACAAACGGTCAAAGCGTTACAGGAATTTTTAGGAATGGTAAATTTTTATAACCGTTTCCTCCCCCGCGCAGTGCAGCTCATGCAACCATTGTATGCAGCGGGTGGCTGCACCTGGTTCTCCTTGCCAGGCTCCGCTGCTGCCGGTGACCATGACCCTGTATCTCTCCCTGTCTGTTCTGAGCCTTCTTCCAGGGTTGCCGGGGAAGATCCAACCTTGCCAGATGTCTCCGTGGGACCGGGTTCGCCACTTGAGGATGTCGTGGGTCCAGCTTCCCCCGCTGAGGTCGTCGCAGACGCTCCGTCCCAGTCCGGGACCTCCGTGGGTGCAGCTTCGGCCCAGGCCAGGTCCTCTGTGGGTGCAGATTCCCCTCTGCCCAAGGCCATCATCTGGGTTCCTCCTCCTCGGTCCGAGTCTCCGTTGGTGCTGCGTCCTGGTCGGGGACCTTCGTGGGTGCTACGCCCCAGTTTCAGCCCGACGTGGGTGCTACGCTCCAGTATGGGCCCGCCATGGGCGCTATGCCCCAGCCCGGGGTCCACCAAGGGTACAGCGTTGGCCCAGTCCAGGGTCCACCAAGGGTGCTGCAGTGCTCCAGCCCAGAGCCACCGAGGGTGCTGCAGTGCTCCAACCCGGAGCCACCAAGGGTGCTGCAGTGCTCCAGCCCAGAGCCGCCACGGGTGCAGCTATATCCCAGTCTGGGACCCCTGTGGATGCAACCATTCCTCAGCCCAAGACCACCGAGGCCGTCGGGGTCCCCCTTCTTCCTCTGCCAGATGCCGTCATGGTCCCCCTTCCTCCTCAGCCAGATGCCGTCATGGTCCCCCATCCTCCTCCGCCACCTGACATCATTGTGGTTCCCTTCCTCCAGCCTTGCTTCCCACTATTGAGTCTTCCCGCCGTGGAGGAGCCTCCTCCTGGGTCACTCCTCCGGTCCTGGTGGCTTAAAGACTCTGGCCAGCCGCCCGAAAGACTGTTCCACTGGGTCGGGTGGTCCACATTCTCTGTAAGGCCACCCGACTCATTCCACCTGGCCGTCCGGCTGGCCTGGGACTTCGGCCAGCCACCTGAACTTTGTAGTTCTGTGGCCTGGGGGCCCAGGGGTCTAACTTTGCACAGGTGCGGGTCATGAGGGGGTTTGTGTTTTCCCTCCTAAGCCTGTTTCCCCCACCTCCCACCCGGGGTAGTTTTGTCTGGAATCCACCCCTTAAAGTGGGGACTCTGTCATAAGTCTGAGCTCATGTTTCGTCAGAGCTCAGACTCTCAATTTATTTCTAGTTTTGTATGTCTGTTAGTTTGATTTTATTAATTTCTGCAGATGTATTTTGGTTTGTTTACTTTTGTGCCTCCTCTTCCCAGACACTCTCACTAACTGCTCACAGTATACTCCCCTGTCATCTTAGCTGTGAGCAGTTAATTATTCAGGTCACCTGCTCACTCAGCGACTCACACCTGCGACTCATTTCTATAAGCACTGCCTGTTCTTGATTTCATGGCGACTCTATTGCTGTATTCTCTGATGTTTCTGGACCTCATCTGTCAGTAAGTTTTCTCCTTTTTTCCTCCAGAGCTTTCCCAGCTCTGGAGTGCCTTCCGTGTATGTTTACCTTGGTTGTTTTTTGTCTGGTCTGCACAGTTTCTTGGATTTTTGTTCTTTTGTTTAATAAATGTCACAATTACAGTTCAGTGCCTGGGTTGTTTTCTCTGCACCGAAGGGGCGAACATGACACAAAGGTGCTGCAACAAAGTATTAGTTTAAGGGTGTGCATATTTATGCAAACAGGTTATTGTAAGCTTTTTATTTTTCCTCTTATAAGATTTCAGTTTGTTTTTCAGTTGGGTTGTACAGGTTATAGGTCACATTAATGGTGGAAAAAGTTTTGAAATGATTTACCTTGGTCTCATTTTTTTACATCACAAAAACCTGGCATTTGAACAGGGGTATGTGGACTTTTTATATCCACTGTATGTATGTGCATGTGTATGTGTATATATATAAAGATTGTTTAACACAATCTTAGAGAGTGAGAGGATGCCTGAGGAGTGGAGAAGAAGTGCTTTGTTACCAATTTTCAAGAACAAGGGTGATGCTCAGAGCTGTAGTAACTAGAGGCATAAGATAAGATAAGGTAAGATAAGCCTTTATTAGTCCCACTATGGGGAAATTCCAGGATTGCAACAGCACAGGGATAGCAACACTCAGAGCAACAATTAGAAGGCAAGAAAAAACAAGAGCAGCTAGTATACATATGTAAAGTTGATCAGCCACAGTTGATCAGTTGATCAGTTGATCATAAAGTTGATCAGCCACACTATGAAGATATGGGAAAGAGTTGTTGAAGCCAGTTTAAAAGGAGAAGTGACAATCAGTGAGCAGCAGTACGGTTTCATGCCAAGAAAGAGTACTACAGATACAATGTTTGCTTTAAGAGGTGCTGATGAAGAAGTATAGAGAAGGTCAAAAGGAGTTCCACTATGTCTTTGTAGATCTAGAGAAAGCATATGATACAGTGCCAAAAGAGGACGTGTGGTACTGTATGAGAAAGTCAGGAGTGGCAGAGAAGTATGTGAGGGTGGTGCAGGACATGTATGAGGACACTGAGACGGTGGCGAGGTGTGCTGAAGGAGTAACCAGTGGGTTGAAGATGGAGGTGGTATTACATCAGGGATTGGCTCTGAGCCCCTTCTTGTTTGCCATGGTAATGGACAGGCTGACAGACGAGGTCAGAAAGGAGTCTCCGTGGACCATGAAGTTTGCAGACGACATTGTGATCTGCAGTGAGAGTAGGAAGCAGGTGGAAAAGAACCTGGAGAGGTGGAGGTATGCTCTGGAGAGAAGAGGAAGGAAAGTCAGTCGAAGCAAGACAATACATGATTGTGAATGAGAGGGAGGCAGGTGTAACAATGAAGATGGAAGGAGTAGAGGTAGTGAAAGATGAGTTTAAATACCTGGGGCAACCATCCAAAGCAATGGAAAATGCACAAGAGAGGTGAAGAAGAGAGTGCAGGCAGGCAGAGTGTGGAGTGGGTAGAGATGAGTGTCAGGGCTGATTTGTGACAGAAGGGTAGCAGCAAGCCCCCTCATGGATCGTCACCTTATCGTGGTGGGGGGGTTTGCGTGCCCCAGTGATCCCAGGAGCTATGTTGTCCGGGGCAATTTGCCTCTGATAGGGTCTCCCAAGACAAACTGGTCCTGGGTGAAGGGCCAGACGAAGAACGATCCAACAGACTCTCATGATAAATTGTATATCAAGGATTCAGTGTACCCCGCCCGGTATGGGGTTACCGGGGCCCCACCCTGGAGCCAGGCCTGGGGGAGGGGCTCGAAGGCTAGCGTCTGGTGGCCGGGTTTCCACCCATGGGACCCGGCCGGGCTCAGCCCGAAGGAGTTACATGGGTCCGCCCTCCAGTAGGTTCACCACCTGCAGGAGGGATCATGGAAGTCCGGTGCTATGTGGATTAGGTGGCAGTCAAAGGCGGAGACCTTGGCGGACTGATCCCAAGCTTTCTAAACTGGCTTTAGGTACGTGGAATGTCACCTCTCTGGTGGGGAAGGAGCCTGAGCTGGTGTACGAGATTGAGCGATACCGGCTAGATATAGTCGGCCTCACCTCAACACACAGCTCCGGTTCCGGAACCAGTCTCCTGGAGAGGGGCTGGAGCTTGGCCTTTTCTGGAGTTGCCCCGGGCGAGAGGCGACGAGCAGGGGTAGGTATTCTTGTATCGCCCCACCTTGCTGCCTCTATATTGGAGTTTTCCCCGGTGGACGAAAGGGTTGCTTCCCTGCGCCTTCGGGTTGGGAAACGGGTCCTGACCATCATTTGTGCTTATGCACCAAATGATGTTTCAGAGTACCCACCCTTTTTGGAGTCTGTGACTGGGGTGCTGGAGGGTGCTCCTCCTGGAGACTCCATTGTCCTACTGGGGGACTTCAATGCGCACGTGGGCAACGACAGTGAAACCTGGAGGGGGGTGATTGGGAGGAACGGCCTGCCCGATCTGAACCCGAGTGGTGTTCAGTTATTGGACTTCTGTGCTAACCACAGTCTGTCTATAACGAACACCATGTTCAAGCATAAGGGTGTCCATATGTGCACCTGGCACCAGGACACCCTAGGCCGCAGGTCGATGATCGATTTTGTTATCGTATCATCAGACCTGCGACCGTATGTCTTGGACACCCGAGTAAAGAGAGGTGCAGAGCTGTCAACTGATCACCACCTGGTGGTGAGTTGGATCCGATGGCAGGGGAGGAAGCCATTCAGACCTGGTAGACCCAAACGTATAGTGAGGGTGTGCTGGGAGCGTCTGGCTGAGGCCCCTGTCCGGGAGGTCTTCAACTCCCACCTCCGGAAGAACTTCAACCACATTCCGAGGGAGTCTGGAGACATGGAGTCTGAATGGGCCATGTTCTCCACCTCTGTTGTTGAAGCGGCAGCCCAGAGCTGCGGCCGCAAGGTGGTCGGTGCATCTCGTGGTGGCAACCCCCGAACCAAGTGGTGGACACCAGTGGTGAGGGGGGCCATTAAGCTGAAGAAGGAGTCCTATCAAGCTTGGTTGGCTTGTGGGACTCCCGAAGCAGCTGAGGTGTACCGGCAGGCCAAGCGGAGTGCAGCTCGGGTGGTTGCTGAAGCAAAAACCCGGGTATGGGAGGAGTTCGGTGAGGCCATGGAACAAGACTTTCGGTCGGCTTCAAAGAGATTCTGGCAAACTGTTCGGCGGCTCAGGAGGGGAAAGCAGCTCCCCGTCCACACTGTGTATGGTGCGGATGGGACACTGTTGACTTCAACTGGGGATATCGTCGGGCGGTGGAAGGAATACTTCGAGGATCTCCTCAATCCCACTGATACGCCTTCCACAGAGGAAGCAGGGTTTGGGGACGAGGGGGATGACTCGCCTATCACAGGGGCTGAGGTCGCCAAGGTGGTTAAAAATCTCCTTGGTGGCCGGGCCCCGGGGGTGGACGAGATTCGCCCCGAGTACCTCAAGGCCCTGGATGTTGTTGGGTTGTCATGGTTGACACGCCTCTGCAACATTGCGTGGAGGTCGGGGGCAGTGCCTTTGGCATGGCAAACCGGGGTGGTGGTTCCTCTCTTCAAAAAAGGGGACCGGAGGGTGTGCTCCAACTTTAGAGGGATCACACTCCTCAGCCTCCCTGGGAAGGTCTATGCCAAGGTACTGGAGAGGAGAGTCCGGCCGTTGGTCGAACCTCGGATTCAGGAGGAGCAATGTGGTTTTCGTCCTGGCCGTGGCACATCGGACCAGCTCTTTACCCTCTCGAGAATTCTTGAGGGTTTGTGGGAGTTTGCCCAACCAGTTTACATGTGTTTTGTGGACTTGGAGAAGGCATTTGACCGCGTCCCTCGTGGATTTTTGTGGGGGGTGCTTCGGGAGTATGGGGTATCGGGCTTGTTGTTACGAGCTATTCGGTCTCTGTACGACCGTTGTGAGAGTTTAGTTCGCATTGCCAACACTCGGTCGGAGTCATTCCCAGTGAGAGTTGGACTCCGCCAGGGCTGCCCTTTGTCACCGGTCCTGTTCATAATTTTTATGGACAGGATTTCTAGGCGCAGCCAGGGAATGGAGGGTGTCATGCTTGGTGACCACAGGATCTCATCTCTGTTGTTTGCAGATGATGTTGTCCTGTTGGCTTCATCCAGCAATGACCTACAGCTCTTGCTGGGACGGTTTGCCGCTGAGTGTGAAGCGGCTGGGATGAGAATCAGCACCTCCAAGTCCGAGTCCATGGTCCTCAGCCGGAAAAAGGTGGATTGTCCTCTCCGGGTTGGGGACAGGCTCCTGCCCCAAGTGGAGGAGTTTAAGTATCTTGGGGTCTTGTTCACGAGTGAGGGGAAAATGGAGCGAGAGATCGACAGACGGATTGGAGCAGCATCTGCAGTGATGCGGACGTTGTACCGGTCTGATGTGGTGAAGAGGGAGCTTAGTTCTAAGGCAAAGCTGTCGATTTACCAGTCAATCTACGTTCCTACTCTCACCTATGGTCACGAGCTTTGGGTAATGACCGAAAGAACGAGATCGCGGATACAAGCGGCTGAAATGAGCTTTCTCCGTAGGATTGCTGGACTCACCCTCAGAGATAGGGTGAGGAGCTCAGTCATCCGGGAGAGGCTCAGAGTAGAACCGCTGCTCCTCCACATTGAAAGGAGTCAGTTGAGGTGGTATGGGCATCTGATTAGGATGCCTCCTGGACGCCTCCCACTTGAGGTGTTTCAGGCACGTCCCACTGGGAGGAGACCCCGGGGCAGACCCAGGACTCGGTGGAGAGACTATGTCTCCCAGCTAGTCTGGGAACGCCTTGGTATCCCCTCTGAAGAGCTGGAGCAGGTGGCTGGGGAGAGGGAAGTCTGGGTTTCTCTGCTTGAACTGCTGCCTCCGCGACCCGGACCTCCGGAAAAGCGGTAGAAGATGGATGGATGGATGGATGGGTAGCAGCAAGAGTGAAAGGGAAGATTTACAAGACGGCAGTGAGACCTGCTATGATGTATGGTTTGGAGATGGTAATGCTGACAAAAAGACAGTCAATGGCGCTGGAGGTGGAAGAGTTGAAGATGCTAAGTTTTTCATTAGGAGTGACTAGGAGGGACAAGATTAAAAATGAGTATATCAGAGGGACAGCTCAGGTTGAGCGGTTTGGAGACAAAGTAAGAGAAGCAAGGCTGAGATGGTCTGGACATGTGCAGAGGAGGGACAGTGGATATATTGGACAAAAGATGTTGAAGATGGAGCTGCCAGGCAGGAGGAAAAGAGGAAGACCACAGAGAAGATTCATGGATGTAGTGAAAGAGGACATGGAGAGGGTTGGTGTTACAGAGGAAGATGGAATATAGGGTGAGATGGAGGAAGATGATCCGCTGTGGCAACCCCTAAAGGAAGCAGCTGAAAGAAGAAGAAGAAGAAGAAGAAGAAGAAGAAGAAGAAGAAGAAGAAGAAGAAGAAGAAGAAGAAGAAGAAGAAGAAGAAGAAGAAGAAGAAGAAGAAGAAGAAGCAGATATAAATTTAATAATAATGGATTAGATTTATATGGCATTTACATGTCAAGTGACATCTCAAAGCGCTTACAGAGAGTCCATTCTTCATTCACTCCAGACAGACATTGATCATGGTAAGCTACTGCTGTAGCCACAACTGCCCTGCGGCAGACTGACGAAAATGTGGCTGCCAATCTGCACCAACAGCCTCTCCGACCACTACTGTACATCTGTACACATTCATACCCAGTGTCATGGACACTGGAGACAAGGTGGGTAAAGTGTCTTGCCCAGGGACACAACGGCAAGATGACTGGGGAGAGTGGATTCAAACCGCCAACTCTCAGGTTATTGGACAACCTGCTTTACCTCCTGAGCCACTGTCACCCTATACAGTAGGTGATGTGTGTGTGTGTGTGTGGGGGGGGGGGGGGGGGGGTGCTATCCCTCTTGTTAGCAAAATGACCCAAAGTCTTCCCGCTTGTTAACCTGTCATCTCCCCATCCCCCTTCATAGGTGTAAATCAAGGGGGCAACAGGGGAGACATTATCTCTCCCAACCTGGAAAAAAGATCCAACTGTCCCCCCAACATCAAATCATGTTACATAACTGAATAACAGACTTTGAAGGACCAATTCTAAGCAGAAATGCGGAAAAAAACTTAACATTTTTTATCTTTTTCTCATAGATTTTCAACTTTTTTCTCAAAAAATTTCAACTTTTTTCTCATAAATTTGCATTTTTCGGTAAATTTACAGTTTTTTTTTCTTTTAAATTTTCCTCTTTTTTTCCTCTTAACTGAAAAGTTAAGAAAAAAAAACTGAAAAGTTTTTTTTCTAATAAATATGCAATTTTTTTCTCATAAATTTGTGACTCTTCCTCAAAAATTTGCAATTTTTTTCTCATAAATCTGCAATTTTTTTTCTCTTAAATTTGTGACTTTTCTCATAATCTGCATTTTTTCCTCATAAATTTGCAACTTTTTGCTCATAAATTTTTTCCTGTAATCTTTCAACTTTTTCTCAAAAATCTGTGACTTTTTTCTTATAAATTTGCAAATTTTTCTCATAAATTTGTCACTTTTTCTAAAAAAATGCAGTTTTTTTCCTGTAAATTTTCAACTTTTTTCTCATAAATTTCCTACTTTTTTCTTGAAAATGTTTAACTTTTTTCTCATAAATTTGCATTTTTTTTCATAAATGTGACTTAAAGAAAATGTGACTTTTTTCTCATAAGTTTCCATTTTTTCTTGTGAATTTGCAATTTTTTACTGTACATATGTAACTTTGTCCTCAAAAATTTGTGACTTTGTGATGATGGGATGTCACCATTGTATGTCTTGTTATATTGTGATTGTGTTGTATCTGTATTGTTGTATTGTTGTATGATTGTTGGTTAAGATGCACACAATGGTTTAGGATTTGTCTTGGTTAATTTGAATGCCCTGGGAGATGATTAGCATGATTAAGAGTCTGGTAAAATAGTTAAAAGATTTATTGCACATACCTTTGCCAACATGCTTCCTGTGGGTGTCCAGGCAAAAGACTCCATTAGGAGTTGAAGGCCTTATATAGGACACCAGCAGGGAGCAAATATGTATGGTTAGTCATAGGGGTGGTTTAATATTTGTAAATAGGGATTAATGTTATTTATGGAACTATTTATATGATTATTTATTGTGTGTTATTTATATATTTATATTGTGTATGTCTGGGGAAAGTTATTTATGTATTTTTATATATTAGTGGGAATGTGTTTAGTATAAGGAATGAAGTGTTTTACCTGGGATTATGGTAGGGGCTAATTACCTCTAATTGATCTGTCCTTTATATAACAGGTGTGAGATATCAGGTTGTGGCAGATATTGATGAAAGGTGATTTGATGAAACGTTTATTGAGGAATATCTATTACTTCTATCTATCACCTCTATCTATCTACCTATCACCTCTGTAGTCATGAAGTCCTTTGAGCGCCTGGTCCTGCCCCACCTCAAGACCATCACCACTCCCCTCCTGGACCCGCTGCAGTTTGCCTACAGAGCCAACAGGTCTGTGGACGACGCAGTCAACCTGGCCCTCCACTCCATCCTGCAGCACCTGGACTCCCCGGGAACCTACGTCAGGATCCTGTTTGTGGACTTCAGCTCTGCATTCAATACCATCCGCCCCGCTCTGCTCCAGGACAAGCTGTCCCTGCTCAACGTGCCTGACTCCCTCTGCAGGTGGATCACCGACTTCCTGACGGACCGGAGGCAGCATGTGCGGCTGGGAAAGACTGTCTCAGACTCTGTTAGCATCAGCACCGGATCACCCCAGGGCTGTGTACTTTCCCCCCTGCTCTTCTCCCTGTACACCAACTCCTGCACCTCCAGCCACCAGTCTGTCAAGCTGATCAAGTTTGCAGACGACACCACCCTCATCGGGCTCATCTCCAACGGCGACGAGTCCGTCTACAGGAGAGAGGTGGCCCAGCTGGCGTCCTGGTGCAGCCACAACAACCTACAGCTGAACGCTCTGAAGACAGTGGAGATGATCGTGGACTTCAGAAAAGTCACAGCCCCTCTGCCCCCCCTTACCCTCACAGACTCTCCCATCACCACTGCGGATTCCTTCCGCTTCCTGGGCACCACCATCACCCGGGACCTCAAGTGGGAGCCGACCATCAGCTCCCTCATCAAAAAAGCCCAGCAGAGGATGTTCTTCCTGCGGCAGCTGAGGAAGCTCAAGCTACCCACCAAGATGTTGGTGCAGTTCTACACGGCCATCATCGAGTCCATCCTCACCACCTCCATCACCGTGTGGTACACAGGATCCACCGCCAGGGACAGACTAAGACTGCAGCGCGTTGTGCGCGGTGCTGAGAAGGTGATCGGCTGCAAGCTCCCATCCCTCCAGGACCTGTACATCTCCAGGACCTGGAGGCGTGCAGGTCGGATCATAGCCGACCCTTCACACCCTGGACACGCACTGTTTGCCCCCCTCCCCTCAGGCAGAAGACTTCGGTCCATTCAGACTAAAACCTCCCGCTACATGAACAGCTTCTTCCCCTCTGCCATCAGACTGCTGAACACTAAGTGACTTATTAGACTCTCGTGCACTACGTACAGCAGCTCAACCGGACCCATGATAATTATCACTGTTTTCTTTTGCACTACCGACTGCACTATGTGGAACTCCACAATATCGGCTGCTTGTTAATATATTTAAAAATTGCATAGATTAGTATTACTCACTCATATTCTACATTTTATTGCATGCATAGTTTTTTATTTTTATCTTTAGTGCTACTCCATGTTTAATGTTGCAGCATTGCACCGAGACAAATTCCTAGTTTGTGTACTACATGAACAATGGCAATAAATCTCATTCTGATTCTGATTCTGATTCTGACTTGATATGCTTCTTTGAGAAAGTTGTGGGCACATATGCGGTTTCCATATGCTTCACATGCTTGTTACTGTATGCTCATTGTTTACTGCACGTCTCAGAGGAACAAAAGCTCTGAACCTCCTTGGGGTAGCAGGAGGATGCGAAGTCTGGCCTTTTGTATGCAGAGAGACGGCCATGAAGGATTTCCTGACCACCAGGACTGCAACTGGAGACAGAAGACCTGAAGGGGGGTGCGTTGTGACTGGGGATGTAAAAGACAATGCGACTGTTTGCTTTGATGTCCTGGGGTATAAAAGGACAGCTGTGGGGGCATGCCTTCCTCTTGTTTCTGTTTTGGATGTTGGAGAATGTGGTGGTGAATAAAACTGATTTTGAGTAATAAACTCAGCCTCGTCTTTCCACACATCTCCACACTGGTGACTCTACGACGTATCATGAGCGGAGACGAATCTCACGAGCTAGACTCGCCAGGAGCCAGCCAAACGAGTGCAGCCACAGTCCACCTACCGGACTTCTGGCCGAACAATCCGCGCTCCTGGTTTAGCGCAGTCGAGGCACAGTTCCACCTCCGGAGGATTTCGGTGGACAACACAAAGTTCTACCATGTGGTTGCAAAGCTGGACAACCACACAGCCCAGCGGATGGCGAACCTGATCAACCACCCGCCAGACAGCGACAGTACAGCACGTTGAAGGCTGCACTCATTCGTTACTTCACCCCCTCGATGCAGGAGCGAGCAGAGAGGCTCCTGGCGCTGACTGAATTTGAGGGCGACAGACCTGCAGACCTCATGGGGAAGATGTTGAGTTTGAGAGACTCTGAAGATGATAACTTCATCTTCACCCACCTCTTCCTCAGGACCCTACCGCCAGAGGTGAGAGTGACCCTGGCCAGTTCACCACTGCTGGCCCGACAGGACTACCACGAGCTGGGCCAGGAGACGCAGCGACTCGTCGACGCCACGGCAGCAGGGCCAGGCGCAATGTCCAGAGACGGCAGGGGGCCAGAGGCTGCAGCACCAGATGCACTGATGACGGCGGCGGCAGGGGCCGCGAAACACGGAGCAGACGACATCCTTTGCTTCTATCATCGCCGTTTCGCAGAGAGGGCATGCAAGTGCATTCCACCGTGCCACTTTAAGCGCTCGGGAAACGCCAAGACCGGGGGTCGGTAGCAGCTGCGGCCCTCGGAGAGGAGAACAAGCTGCTCTACTTGAAGGATGCGCACTTGGGGAGGCATTTCCTTGTGGACACAGGCTCCCAGCTGAGTTTCATCACACCTTCCTACGCTGACAGGGCGGCGCCTTCCAATGGTCCCCGGGTGTCAGCAGCAAACGGCCTGGCGATTAAGACCTTCGGTGAGAAGACTCTGCTTCTGTCTTTACACGGCCGTACATTCGAGTGGACTTTCGTCATAGCGGCAGTCAATTTCAACATGTTAAGGGCTGACTTTTTGTGCTCACATAGTTTGTTGGTTGATCTTGCTAACAGACGCCTGGTTAATGCACTCTCTTTTTCTTCTATCCCCTGTACAGCTCGAGTGGCCCCGCCAACAGCACAAGCCAACGTCACAGCTGCAGGTGGTAAGTTCCACACACTTCCTCACTCAGTTCCCAGCACTCATGGTCCCAACATTTTCGGCGACAGTGGCTAAACACGGGGTGGAACATTTTATTACTACCACCGGACCGCCTGTTTTCGCAAAAGCTCGGCGCTTGGATTCAGCTAAACTGACCATAGCGCGCGAGGAGTTCGCCAACCTGGAGAGGTTGGGCATCATCAGACGTTCGAAGAGCCCTTGGGCTTCACCGCTTCACATGGTCCCGAAAGCTGATGGCTCATGGCGGCCTTGCGGTGATTTCCGCAGGCTGAACAACGCTACAGCACACGACCGCTACCCGATCCCGCACATCCAGGATTTCTCCGTTCATTTGGCGGGGGCGCGCGTTTTTTCTAAAATAGACTTGGTACGCGGTTACCACCAGGTCCCAGTGCACACTGAGGACATACCCAAAACAGCAGTAATAACTCCCTTCGGGCTTTTCGAGTTTTTGCGCATGCCGTTTGGGCTTAAGGGCGCTGCGCAGATGTTCCAACGCATGATGGACGCGGTTCTGCGCGATCTCCCTTTCGTGTTCGTCTACCTGGACGACATATTGGTAGCCAGCGCATCCGAAGACGAACACGGAAACCACCTCACAGCAGTTTTCCGGAGGTTGGCAGAGCATGGGTTAATAATTAACCCGGCGAAGTGTCAGTTTGGTGTGACGCAGATTGATTTTTTGGGCCATCGCATCTCCCCAGAGGGAGCAGTCCCTCTGCCTGACAAAGTGCGCGCAGTCACAAATTTTCCCCAGCCACAAACGGTCAAAGCGTTACAGGAATTTTTAGGAATGGTAAATTTTTATAACCGTTTCCTCCCCCGCGCAGCGCAGCTCATGCAACCATTGTATGCTGCACTAAAAAAACAAAAACCCACAAATAAAGTCGAATGGTCTCCGGAGCGAGAGCACGCATTTTCCGAAGTCAAAACAGCCCTGGCGAACGCTGCGTTGTTGGCACATCCAGTCCCAGCGGCCCGCATGGCGCTCACTACTGACGCGTCAGATGTGGCCATAGGGGCGGTCGTGGAACAGTTTGTAGCTGGAGCCTGGCAACAGCTCGCCTTTTTCAGTAAGACCCTGCGCGACAGCGAACGAAAATACAGCGCATTCGACAGGGAGTTGTTAGCTCTCCACTTGGCCATTCGCCACTTCCAGTTCTGGCTGGAAGGACGCTGTTTCACCGCGTTCATTGACCACAAGCCGCTGACTTTTGCGATGGCCAAGATTTCAGAACCTTGGTCGGGCCAGCAGCAGAGACAGCTGGCCGCGATTTCGGAGTTTACTACCGATATCCAGCATGTGGCGGGTAAACTTAATGTAGTGGCAGATTGCCTCTTGCGCGCCGTGGGGGCTCCCGCCCACGCGGAGGTAGATCTTGCAGCCATGGCCGCGGAGCAGGTTAGCGACGCGGAAGTGCGCGCGGCCCCAGTCCGCGTGGGGATAGATTATGCAGCCATGGCCACAGAGCAGGGTAGCGACGCGGATGTGCGCGCGCTCCAGTCTGGACCAACAGGGTTAAGGCTGGAGAGCAGGGTGCTGCAAGATGGTATGCCCCCCCTAATCTGCGATGTCTCCACTGGACGGCCGCGTCCGGTGGTTCCAGCCGCGTGGCGCCGCCGTGTTTTTGACTCGATCCATTCTCTGGCGCACCCGGGAACGCGCACATTGGTCAAAATGGTAGGAGAGAAATTTGTGTGGCCGAGCCTGCGCAAACGAGTTAGAGAGTGGGCGGCAGCCTGCACAGCCTGCCAGCGGGCCAAGGTTCATAGACACACGAGAGCTCCCTTGGAGCCGTTTCACATCCCGGCTAAAAGGTTTGATCATGTCCACGTGGACCTCGTAGGCCCCCTCCCGCCCTCACAAGGGTGCACACATCTTCTGACAATGGTTGATCGCACCACGCGCTGGACAGAAGTGGTCCCGCTGTCGTCAACCACAGCTGAGGAAGTAGCGCGCGCGTTTTTAACGGCATGGGTAGCGCGTTTTGGAGTTCCGTCGGACATTACGTCTGACAGAGGCCCGCAATTTGTTTCCGAACTTTGGTCAGCGATGTCCCGCAGCCTGGGGGCAACGATCCACCGCACGACCGTGTACAACCCGCAGGCTAACGGGTTGTGCAAGAGCGTCGCTTACGGATACAAACTGGGTGGACAGGCTACCATGGGTTTTATTGGGGTTGCGTTCTGCACCTAAAGAGGATTTAGAAGCCTCCCCAGCTGAGCTAGTTTTCACACAGCCACTTCGGCTGCCCGGAGAATTTCTCCCAGATAATCCTGCGCCAGAGCGCTCCCCGGTTCAGCGGTTACAGAATAGCATGGGCCCGAGCACGCTACCTGGTCCCGTTCACCACAGTTTTCCGTGTGTTTTTGTGCCTAAGGCTTTAAAAAATGCGGAGTTTGTTTTTGTCAGACATGATGCTCATCGTCCGCCCTTGCGCCCACCTTATGACGGACCATATAGAGTGTTGGAAACAGGGGATAAGCATTTTTTGCTAGATTTGGGGGGCAGAAAAGAAAGGATTGGCATTAACAGGCTCAAACCCGCTTTTGTGTTAGCTGACAAAGTTGTGCAGTTGGCGAAGGCTCCTCGGCATGGCAGACCCCCTAGAGAGCATTCCCCAGAACACCCACAGAGGTTGACTAACAGTTCTCATCCCCAGGCAGCAGATCCACAGCTAGACGACGCAGTGGAAGTGGTGCAGCCTGCTTACAGCAGATATGGGAGGAGGTTGAGACCTAAGCGGCATTTGGACTGATATATAGTGATTTTATTATGACATGCAATCTGTGGTAATGTTGTTCCATCTTAGACGTTTGGGGAGGGGTCTTGTGGGCACATATGCGGTTTCCATATGCTTCACATGCTTGTTACTGTATGCTTATTGTTTACTGCACGTCTCAGAGGAACAAAAGCTCTGAACCTCCTTGGGGTAGCAGGAGGATGCGAAGTCTGGCCTTTTGTATGCAGAGAGATGGCCATGAAGGATTTCCTGACCACCAGGACTGCAACTGGAGACAGAAGACCTGAAGGGGGGTGCATTGTGATTGGGGATGTAAAAGACAATGTGACTGTTTGCTTTGATGTCCTGGGGTATAAAAGGACAGCTGTGGGGGCATGCCTTCCTCTTGTTTCTGTTTTGGATGTTGGAGAATGTGGTGGTGAATAAAACTGATTTTGAGTAATAAACTCAGCCTCGTCTTTCCACACATCTCCACAAAGTACATTTTGTTTTGAAACTGTGTCAGAAGATTTATCCTGAGAAACTGGAGATTACCTGAACTGGAGAACATCATTTGTGAGTAAAAAATAAAAAGGACTAATTGACAAATAGAAACCTGCCTCGCTTCCTGCACCATATTTTCACATTTAGTGGCAGCGGTGGTCCGTTACATCGATGTCATAACGTTTGGTGGACGGAAGGACTTATGGCCAGAAGAAAAGTGAGGCAGGAGGAGCGGTCTGATCTGGATACAGGCATGACGGAGGAGGAGCAGGGAGTCAGCGGACTGGGCGAGCTCGAAGAGCTAACGAGCCTAGTAAAATCGGTGGTACGTTCGCTGACGCTCCGAGATCGGCAAATGGAGGAGGAAGCCGCTCTCCATGACCAAAGGTGGCAGGCTGTGACTGAGCAAATTCGTCGGGTACAGTCGCAGGTTGCGGAGCTGAGAGAGGAGTACGGGAGCCGGGCGGAGCATGGCGGTGACGACGGTGCTCCGGGGGAGGACCCCAGGGTGACGGCCAGTCGGGTCGGCCCGCAGGAGGAAGATTTGCCGCTGCAGGTGCAGCCGAGGAGTACATCAATGCACCATGAGCCCAGGCTGAATCCTCTCTCACCCGAGGACGACGTAGAACAGTACCTGACGACATTCGAGAGGATCGCTACAGTCTGCCGCTGGAGGGAAGAAGAGTGGGCTATCCATCTCGCTCCTTTACTCACAGGTAAAGCGCGGAGCGCGTATGTTTTGATGGATATGGCTGACACAGACAATTATGCAAAAGTTAAAGAAGCTATCCTGAGTAAATATGAAATAACTTCTGATACTTATAGGCGGAGGTTTCGTTCCTTGGACATTTTTCAGGACGAAACCCCTCGCGAACTGTATGTACGATTGAAAGACCTGTTACATAAATGGATTAAGCCAGACACTCTATCGTTAAAAGACATTTTGGAACAGTTTATCTTGGAACAGTTTTTGCGCATGGTGAACCCAGAGCTGGGAGTCTGGATACAAGAGCGGGACCCGAAGACTGCAGAGAACGCTGCTCGTCTGGCAGAGGTTTTTCTGTCAGCCAGGTCTGGGAGCAGGAGACCTACTCTCGGCCGTGACAGATTTTTCACTACTCGGAGTGAGTTTAATGAGGGTGAAAGGGGCGGCCCAGCTCGAAATAGGTTATATTCCAGGCCCAGTCAGAATGCAAACAGTAGATATGATAAAGTCACGTGTGGTTACAAATAGAGATATACGCTGTTATCATTGCAACAAAATCGGTCACACCCAATATGCATGTCCTGCCATAAGAAATCAGAAACCGTCACTCTTATGTTCAGTTCCTAGACCCACGTGTTCAGCCTCAGTGCATAGTGGAGTTTATAAAACAAAAGTGTTGCTTAATGGTCAGTGTGAAGAGGCCCTGTTAGATTCAGGCTGTTTTCAAACAGTTGTGCTACCTAGTTTGGTCCCTGCTACCCGACCGCTGAGGTTTATTTAACAGTAGGGGGTCAAACTTATCTCCATCCTGTAGCTCTTGTGCCTGATTTGCCTTACCCTGTTATTCTTGGCAATGATGTTCCAACCCTGTTAGACATCATACAACAGGTTAGAGAGGAACAAACGGAGGAGAGACAGGCAGGTGGCGCTGTTGAACAGAGAGTAAATATACCTTTGGTGAAAAATTGTAATATGGTGTCAACTAGGGCACAGAGGGCACAGAGAGTTGCCAATGCTCTTCAGGAATTACCTTTTTATGATTCAGAGATAGAGGTAGGCCCTGTTAAGCAACACAAATCCAAGGCTCAGAAGAGAAGAGATAAGGTGTTAGTGTCAGCAAAGAATTTGGTTGAAGAAACACCACAATTAAGCCAGTCAGTAGAGTTTGACATCCCTCCTGACATAGCTAGATTGCAGAAAGCTGACCCAACACTTACCATATTTTTTGGACTATAAGGCGCACTTAAAATCCTTTAATTTTCTCAAAAATCGACAGCGCGCTTTATAATCCGGTGCGCCTTATGTATTAATTCTGGTTGTGCTTACTGACCTCGAACCGATTTTATGTGGTACACGGCGCTCAAAAATCTGTCAAAAATGTTTTAGTACGACTTTGGTAAGTTACGAAGCCGAACCGCTTGAGGGATTTTCGGAGCATTACGGTAGTCAGGAGCCTCGCGGAGTAATATGTGCCTCAACATAATGGCTGGATGGCTTTTTCCACAAATCTCCATCCCAATTGATCTGCCACTCCATGCGCGCCCACCTCACCGATACTGTCAAAACCCAAGTGAAGCAAACTAATTCGGAGCTTGCCATCATTCCGGGTGGATTAACCAAAGAACTCCAACCGCTATATTGGTGTCAACAGGTCGTTCAAAGTTAAATTGCTAGCGAGTTACGCCACTATCTGCCAATGGATCGTGGATCGAAACTGCTCCTGTTTAGCTGTAATTAATATTCAAAAATGATATTTTCGGGACGAAAGAATTCAAGCGTCCCGGCATTTGTTTGCATTGTTTACTTCTTGGGGCTGCCGCCGGAAAGCGAGCCGTATCGATTACTGAGCGAGTATCCTGGCGATGTAAACAGCCACGGACCAAAAACGTACATTTGCTCATGGAACAGGTCATTCACACTGGCAGACAATCGCGCTATATGTGTCTATAATGACTATAGATAGGATTTTCTTTCCATGCACGCAAAAAAAAATAAAATAAAATTCCCAGATCCGACTACCTCACGAGGTAGTCGATACCCAGAAGCCGATGGTGTATAGAACACGTATATTAGGATTTGTATGTGAAATTTCGGCATCGAAACTGCTCCCGTTTAGCTGTAAATGGGAGCAGTAAATACGGCTATAAATACGTATTTACGGCTGTAAATACGGCTCGCTCTCCGGCAGAGAGCGAGCCGTATCGGTATCATACTCGGTATCGAGTGCCGAGCGATATTCTGGCCAATATTTTTTTTTTTTTTTTTTTTGTTACTTATTTGTACCCGTAGGTAGACTTGGTTTGCAGTCTGGTGACAAGCCACCGGCTGCTGGTCGCTGCGTGCGCGAGCGCCCTAAACCTACATGTTTTTGGTATGCGGGAGGAAACCGGAGAAATCCCGGAGTAAACCCGCGCAACACGGGGAGAACATGCAAACTCCACACAGCTCACTGTTGGTCGGGGGCTGGGATCGAACCCACGATCTCATGATCCCCGCGGTCCCCCGGCCGAGGGTAAACTGTGCTGCCACAGTGCGATGTAAACAGCCACTGGACTAAAAACATTCCGCCTGCTCATGGAGCAGGTCATTCAACACTTGCAGACAATCACGCTATATGTGTCTATAATGACTATAGAGAGGATTTTCTTTCCATGCACGCAAAACGACTACCTCGTTTTAATGCGCCTTATAATCCGGTGCACCTTATGTATGAAATTAGACCATCAAATAGACTGTTCATTGATAGTGCGCCTTATAATCCAGTGTGCCTTATAGTCCCAAAAATACGGCAAGCCCTGGTTTGATAAAGTCTCGGAGATTGAGGGTGTGAAACAGGGAAAAACTGATTGTTTGGCTGAGGCCTTGTATGTCATTAAAAAGGGCATTCTATGTCAACAGCATGGTGGAGTTATAGCCATAGCTTTACCACAGGACCTCACACCAAAAAATCATGGAACTAGGACATGTTATCCCTTGGGCAGGTCATCTAGCATTCCAAAAATCTTTGCAAAGAATTGCTAGAAGGTTTGTGTGGCCAGGAATGTATGCCCAGGTAAAGGACTTTTGCACGACATGCTCAGTATGTCAGATTACAGCATCTAGGGGAGTAGCACGTGCCCAACTACAACCATTACCCATTATTGGAACACCATTTGACAGAATAGGGATGGATATAGTGGGCCCTCTAGAAAGAAGCTCCTCGGATAATAAATACATTCTGGTGATTTGTGACTATGCAACCCGGTACCCAGAAGCTTTTCCCTTGAAATCTATCAAGGCTAGGCGGGTTGCCAACTGCCTGATCCAGTTGTTTTCAAGGGTAGGCATACCTAAAGAAGTTCTGACAGACTGTGGAACAAATTTCTTGTCTAAATTGTTGCAGCAAGTGTATAAGCTGTTGGGGATTAAGGGCATTAAGACTACCCCTTATCACCCGCAGACTGATGGACTAGTGGAGCGTTTCAATCAGACTCTTAAAAACATGCTGCGGAAATTTGTTTCTGAAACGGGCTCAGATTGGGATCAATGGGTACCCTATTTACTGTTTGCTTACCGGGAAGTGCCCCAGGCTTCAACAGGGTTCTCACCTTTTGAACTACTCTATGGTCGTCAGGTGAGGGGCCCACTGGACTTATTAAAGGAGCACTGGGAGAGTCCACCGAGTGATCAGGACAATGTGGTCTCTTACGTCATTAAAATGAGAGAAAAACTGGATCGAATGACTGCTCTGGCTCAGGAGCACATGAGGACGGTGCAGGCCAAACAAAAAACCTGGTATGACTAGAAGACCAGGAAAAGGGTTTTTCACCCAGGACAACAAGTTTTGTTATTGCTGCCCTCGTGTGACAGTAAGCTGTTGACTCGATGGCAGGGGCCATATGAAATTTCTAAAAAACTAAGTTCAGTGACATATGAACTATATATGCCTGACAGGAAGGTGAAATATCAGACCTTCCATATTAATTTATTGAAAGAGTTTCAGCAGCCTGGTCATCAGCAGCAGCAACCTGTTCTTCAGGAGACACAGCAGCTCTTAATCTGTGCGACGGAAGTGGATGAGGAGAAGGAACAGTCCTTTCCCACAGGTGTGCCAGAGCCGTGTTTATTTCAACTGTCTCATTTGCAGGTGGATCAGCGGAGAGAGTTAGAGACATTATTGGATCCAGATTTGTTTCAGGAGAGACCTGGTTTCACGACATTGGTACGTCATAAGATTTATTTGAAAGAGGAAACTGTTCCACGTAGAAAATCTTATAGGATCCCGGAACGATTGGTCCCCAAAATGAAAACTGAAATTGATTTGATGTTACAGCTGGGAGTGATCGAGGAGTCGGTCAGTGAGTGGTGTAGCCCGATTGTGCTGGTTCCAAAGAAGGATGGCTCATTAAGATTTTGTATTGACTTCAGATACCTTAACTCAGTATCTAAATTTGAGTCATACCCCATGCCCCGGATTGATGAATTATTAGAGAAAGTGGGCAAGGCTAGATTTATTTCTACTTTGGACCTATGTAAGGGGTATTGGCAAGTGGCATTGGCACCAGAAATAAAGAAACTTACGGCCTTTAAAACACCGTATGGCAGTTTCCAATTTAGGGTCATGCCATTTGGCCTTCAGGGGGCACCTGCAACATTTCAGCGGCTGATGGACCAAATTTTAAGGGGAGTATCGAACTTTGCGGCTGCCTATTTGGATGACGTGGTCATTTATAGTCAGACCTGGGAAGAACACCTGATACACCTTAGGCAGGTCCTTCAGCTAATTAAGAGGGCAGGACTGACAATTAAACCCACACAAATGTGCATTTGGACAACAGCAGGTGGAGTACCTGGGACATGTGGTTGGTCAGGGGGTCATTAGACCACGAATAGGTAAAGTGGATGCCATTCGGACCTACCCTGTACCCACTACTAAGAAGAGAGTGTGATCATTTATGGGAATGGTGGGATGGTATAGTAAGTTCATCCCCCACTTTGCTGAAAGAGCCGCAGTATTGACTGACCTCACTAAAGCTGCAGCACCGAATAAGGTAAAATGGACAGAGGAGTGTGATAGGGCGTTTGAGGATCTGAAGAGGGCTATTTCTGGGGAGAAGGTCCTCTTCAGTCCAGACTTTGCTCGCCCATTCATTTTACAGACTGATGCTTCAGGGGTTGGCATTGGAGCAGTACTTCTCCAGGAGGAGAAGGGAGAGAGACATCCAGTACTGTTCCTGAGCCGTAAATTGTTGGACCGGGAGAAAAGATATTCTACGGTTGAAAAAGAATGTCTTGCCATAAAATGGGCAATAGGGTCTTTGAAATATTATTTGTTAGGGCGTCATTTTTTGTTAGAGACAGATCACCGAGCTTTACAATGGCTAGGCAGAATGAAGGATGTGAACAGTCGTCTTACAGGGTGGTATGTGTCCCTCCAACCATATAATTTTACTATTCGGTATGTGGCAGGGAAAACCAACCTTGTGGCTGATAGCCTCTCTAGAATACATGACTCATAAGAGTACTGTATTCTCGGGAAAGGGGGGAGGAAATGTGACAATGGGATGTCACCATTGTATGTCTTGTTATATTGTGATTGTGTTGTATCTGTATTGTTGTATTGTTGTATGATTGTTGGTTAAGATGCACATAATGGTTTAGGATTTGTCTTGGTTAATTTGAATGCCCTGGGAGATGATTAGCATGATTAAGAATCTGGTAAAATAGTTAAAAGATTTATTGCACATACCTTTGCCAACATGCTTCCTGTGGGTGTCCAGGCAAAAGACTCATGGTAGGGGCTAATTACCTCTAATTGATCTGTCCTTTATATAACAGGTGTGAGATATCAGGTTGTGGCAGATATTGATGAAAGGTGATTTGATGAAACGTTTATTGAGGAATATCTATTACTTGATATGCTTCTTTGAGAAAGTACATTTTGTTTTGAAACTGTGTCAGAAGATTTATCCTGAGAAACTGGAGATTACCTGAACTGGAGAACATTATTTGTGAGTAAAAAATAAAAAGGACTAATTGACAAATAGAAACCTGCCTCGCTTCCTGCACCAAATTCTTCACAGACATTTTTCCCATAAATTTGCAACTTTTTTCCTGTAATTTTTTAAAATCTTTTTTCCCATAAATTCTCATCTGGAAGCTGCTTAAATTATTGTTCTGTGCAATTCAATTGTAATTGTGACTTTTGAATTGGTATCTTTTGTCATATGTTTGCTCCTTCATTCTTGCAAATTTATACCTTTTCATTTATACAGTTTTTCCCCTCTTGGCCTTTCCTTTTAGTATAAAGTCATTCTTCTGGTCAGCCTTTATGTATTTGTATATGTTTTTTTTTACTAATATCAAACCAACAATACGCATTAGAAAAGCCATGTAAATAAATCTCCTAACTGCTCAGTCATCCAGGATTTTTCTCATCCTGAAAAATGTCTGTTTTGGAGGTATGACAATAACAATATACATATCACTGAAGCTGTCAAAACCTTAAATTAACCCTTGGAAATAGAAATGGAACTTTAAAGGTAGGAAAAGGCATAAAGAGAAAAACGAATCCCCAGGCGGGCTTGTTTCCACCACCCCCAGGCGGCGGTGGCTTGTACCTGGAAAGCGTTGCTGGCAAAGCCCAGGCCCAGCTGTCTGCAGACCACCATGGCCTCCATGGTCCCCCATCCCTCACTGCACACAGTGCCCCACACCAGGGAGCCATTTCTCTCCACCAGCACCTCCACTCGGCCCTCATAGGGGTTCCTGCCTCCACTCAGACGCAGCTGTGCATGTGAAAACACAGGTAATTAAAAATGTAGATCAAATTATATAGAGTTGCTCAGATTATGAGATATTGAAAGAACCAGAAAAACTTCGACGCAGATATAAGGTGAAAAGAAAAGCTGTTTTGTGTAACTATGTGAACTATGTAGCACAGTGAATATGACTGACCCTCTCCTGGAAGCCCATCGCTGGGACGTTACATCTGACGGCCGCATCCTCCTCATGGCTGCAACCCACATTTTCTTTGTTGAAGTAACACTCAGTTATGGACTTCTCAAATCCCGAGCACTGCACCTCGTTCAAATGCACTGGACCCATACCTGAAAAAACACAGACACAAAAAAAAAAAAAACAACCAGATTCTAAAAACTGAAGTAAATAAAAAGCACCAAGGCACTGTGCCTCGGTGCCTGTGGCACGGTAGCATGGGTGGCTGTAAAAAAGTGGCACTCCAACCTCTACTGGCCCAGGATAGTTATTGCAATACCTTTTTTCGCTGCGGCATTGACAGAAATGGTGAGTTAAATTTGTGTTTAATTTCAAAAACAAACCATTATTTCGAAATTCTGTCAAATTAAAAGCCGAGTAAATATGGTGATACAATGATACAAGCCTTTAGTTCCACTTAATTTTGACCAGGCGAGCTGAAACAGAGGCGGACAGACAGACAGACGGACAGATACACACAGCCACAAACAGACGCATTAACCGATTACTGTATGCCTCTGTTTCACCGAGGCATAAAAATGCATCTATGACTGCACAACATGGGATATTTCTGTGTGAAATATTAGAAACTGAGCATTTGGTAAACTCAAGGTGAAAAAAATAGCACGTTTCCATAGGTTGTTGTCCAGTTAAATTGAACTTGAGTCTGACCCCATAGAGTCCCATTTCAAACTTTAGTTGTTTAGCTATTTTGATGCCTCCAAATATGTATACTGTATTTCCTGCATGCAGATTATAAGGCTGAACATATTTGTTAAACACCATTTTTAGATTTTTAGTGTACACTGTGTTTTTAGTGTACACTCTGTCACCCTGTTGAACTGCAACTTTTTTACACCATAAATTTGACTTTGTTGTCAGATTTGTAAATTTGCAATTTTTTTGGCCCCCAGTCTTGTATACAGTGCTGTGAAAATGGATTTGCCCCCGTTCCCAGACACACTTACGCCCCTACTGGTTGGTAGAAATACGTGACAACAACCCAGTGGCCATATAGATCAACACGAGACAGGACATGGCTGGGTCAAGGCTAGCCATGTTTGTTCCCTGTTACCATAGTGCTGCTGGTGCTGTCAACCATTATAATTACTTACTGAACATGGCGCCTCAGCTTGCAATGAAAATGAAAGCCATGTCCTATCTAGTGTTTATATACTGTATGTCTATGTTACCATTTTGTCAAATTGCTCAGATGCAAATATTATGATTATTTTGGACCTTAAAAAATGTTTAAAAGTGTTTTTTTTTCAACAATTTTTTTAGACTATAAAGACTTTAATTTGGTTTGTTTCTAAAGATTTTGTAGATGTATTATTTAAAAATAAAAATCTGTTTCCATGATGATATTGTCTAGTTCACCTTTAAGTGTTTCAGATCATCAAACAATTTTCATACACCTGTCTGGGCGTATTAGGGTATGATAATGTCTGTCCATAGAACTTGTCCAGCTCACTCCTCCTACAGTTTTCAAGCTGAGACATTTTCATTTCATACAGTGTTTGTACAGTGGTGTGAAAAAGTGTTTGCCCCCTTCCTGAGTTCTCATTTTTTGTATGTTTGTCACATTTAAACGTTTCAGATCATCAAACAAATTTAAATATTAGACAAAGATAACACAAGTAAACACAAAATGCAGTTTTTAAGTGAAGGTGTTTATTATTAAGAATGAAAAAAATCCAAACCTGCATGGCCCTGTGTGAAAAAGTGACACCCCCCCCCCCCGTTAAAACATAAATTTACTGTGGTTTATCACATCTTTGGAAAGCTGAGTTCAATTTCTCAAGCCACATCCAGGCCTTATTACTGCCACACCTGTTCTCAATCAAGAAATCACTTAAATAGGACCTGCCTGACAAAGTGAAGTAGACCAAAAGATCCTCAAAAGCTGTGATCCAAAAAAATTCAGGAACAAATGAGAAACAAAGTAATTGAGATCTATCAGTCTGGAAAAGGTTATCAAGCCATTTCTAAAGCTTTGGGACTCCAGCGAACCACAGTGAGAACCATTATCCACAAATGGCAAAAACATGGAACAGTGGTGAACCTTCCCAGGAATGGCTGGCCGACCAAAATTACCCCAAGACCGCAGCGACAACTCATACAAGAGGTCACAAAAGACCCCATAACAACATCCAAAGAACCGCAGGCTTCACTTGCATCAGTGAAGCTCAGGGTTCATGACTCCACCATAAGAAAGAGACTGGGCAAAAATGGCCTGCATGGTAGAGTTCCAAGACGAAAACCACTGCTGAGCAAAAAGAACATAAAGGCTCCTCTCAGTTTTGCCAGAAAACATCTTGATGAGCCCCAAGACTTTTGGGAAAATACTCTGTGGACTGACGAGACAAAAGTTGAACTTTTTGGAAGGTGTGTGTCCCATTATATCAGGCATAAAAGTAACAGAGCATTTCAGAAAAGGAACATCATACCAACAGTAAAATATGGTGGTGGTAGTGTGATGGTCTGGGGCTGTTTTGCTGCTTCAGGACCTGGAGGACTTGCTGTGGGAAATGGAACCATGAATTCTGCTGTCTACCAAAAAATCCTGAAGGAGAATGTCCGGCCATCTGTTCGTGACCTCAAGCTGAAGCACACTTGGGTTCTGCAACAGGACAATGATCCAAAACACACCAGCAAGTCCACCTCTGAATGGCTTAAGAAAAACAAAATCAAGACTTTGGAGTGGCCTAGTCAAAGTCCTGACCTGAATCTGATTGAGATGCTGTTGCATGACCTTAAAAAGGCGGTTCATGCTCAAACCCTCCAATGTGGCAGAATTACAACAATTCTCCAAAGACACGTGGGCCAAAATTCCTCCACAGTGCTGTAAAAGACTCATTGCCAGTTATCACAAACACTTGATTGCAGTTGTTGCTGCTAAGGGTGGCCCGACCAGTTATTAGGTTTAGGGGCAATCACTTTTTCACATAGGACCATGTAGGTTTGGATTTTTTTTTTCCCTTAATAATAAACACCTTCATTTAAAAACTGCATTTTGTGTTTACTTGTGTTATCTTTGCCTAATATTTAAATTTGTTTAATGATATGAAACATTTAAGTATGACAAACATACAAAAAAATGAGAAATCATGAAGGGGGCAAACACTTTTTCACACCACTGTACATGTACTGAAGATGTGCATATTTGGGAGGGGGGTTAGATGATTTTCTGATATTTTTTTCATTTGTTCCACTTTAAATTGCATCTTTTTTTCTTTGCTACAACTCCTTGCAATTACATGGTTATTAGTTTTATTACAGGTCTACGCTATATTGAATTGTGAATTTGTAATCGTTTTTCTGGTTGCTGGTGTGCTAGCTGTGCACAATTGATCTGTTTGTTGGTGTTAGATGAAGATAACCCGAGTAAATATGAAACGCAATTTTTGATGATTTTATTTAGTAAAGGAAAAAAGCTATCCAAACCTACCTGACCCTACCTGAATTAACTATGATTAACCACATTTTTTGGAAAGCTAAGTTCAATTTCAGTAGCCACACCCATGCCTGATTACTGTCAGACCTGCTGAATCAAGAAATCACTTAAGTAGAACCTATCTGACAAAGTGAAGTAGGCTAAAAGATCTCAAAAAGTAACACATCATGCTGCCATCTAAAGAAATTAAAGAACAGATGAGAAACAAAAACCCACAACAACATCTAAGGCTCGTCTCACATTTGCCAAAAAAAAGCATCTTGATGATCCCCGGGACTTCTGGGAAAATGCTAAGTAACAAGGTTGAGAGGAAAAGTTGCAAGTTTACGAGATGCTAGGAAAAGCATTCCAAATTATTGAGAGGACTGAAAAGATGGAAATTTAGGGAAGCAGTTGCGAATTTATTAGCAGGCCAGGCCTTGATACCGACATCAATAATTTAGAAGGTAATTATCAGGCAGAACAAAAAGCCAACATTATAACCAAGAAGGTCATCATAGTCATGGGTGGGTAAGAGGAGAGCACTTAACAGTCAGTTAAACACGCAAATAGAAGCCCTTACTTACATAAAAAAATCAATCAATAGTGATGTGGCAAAATCACCACCTATATCAAATGTCCTGATGACTTGGAAGCCTGCTCCATGCAGCCTCTCTGTGTTCTCATGCCTCCATCATCTCCACATGACTTCGGATTTTCACATAGCGCTCCTGTTGAGAAATCATGATGGAAAAAACATCTGCTCTATTTTCCACGTGTAATACAAGCTGAAACTGCAGCCACGTACAGCACGTCTCTGTTTATTCAGAAAACTCTCTTCTTTCTTCTCCTGCAGTAAAAACCTCAACCAAGTGACATAACCACCACTGTGATTAAGCGGCTTTTACTTCTTTTCTTTTGGAAATGAGTTCAAAAATAAATAAGTCGATCAAAGTTACAGTAAATCAACTGTATTTTAATGTCCTTCGTAATAATGCACCATGAAGCACATGACAGCAAGTTTGAAAGAAGAAATTTTAATGAATAAATTAAATACTGGTACTCTTTCTTTCTGGCCTTTACAAATTTGCCACTCCACTGATCTATAACTGGTGTTGCAGAATAAAATTATGAATGAAATTGAGGAACCCAGGCTAAATTTAAACAGCACACAGTGATTAAAGTAAACTGTGCAAACAATGCTGCACATATGCTGCACAAACAATCATGATTCCTACATTAAACTGGCCTACAGATGCAGAGATAGATGGATAGATAGATAGTTTATTTTGAACACAAAAATATAACAAAAAACAAGCAAATGGCAAATGCAATAAAGTTACAGTATACACTGTTCGAAAGGGAGAAGGAAGAAGTGAACACTTATTAATTCCAACTCCTCTTTTCCATCGATACACCCATGTGAATTTTATACAAATTACCACCTTTAAGACCCCAAGTAAACAATTTACTGCATTTTTGACAAATCAACATTAACACCCATCCATCCTAACATACATCGATGTCCATACATCAAAACCAGCCTCAAACAACACAGATATACACAGTGCTGTCCCACCCACCATTCCATAGTGTCCCATAATGACCCAGAGTGAACATAATGAATCGTACATACCCTCCTACCCTTCTAACATATATCCTTTCAGCAAATGGTGCTTATACCTCTTTTTGAAATGATTTCTGTTTGTACATAGTTTCAGTTCCGGCTCCAGACTGTTCCACAAATCCACCCCACAGACAGATATGCACATACTTTTCTTGGTTGTACGTATCTTGGGTTTTGTAAAGTTTAAGTCTCCTCTCAAATTATGATCATTGTCTCTTTTTTTAAATATTATTTGTATATTAGTTGGGAGTTGATTGTTAATTGCCCTGTACATTACTTGTGCTGTCTTAAATTTAACTAAATCGATGAACTTTATGACATGTGACTTTAAGGACAACAAATTGGTATGGTCTCTATATCCTGCATTGTTTATTATCCTTATAGCTCTTTTTTGTAATGTGCATATTGCCTGTAGGTTGGTCTTGTAGGTGTTTCCCCAGACTTCTACACAGTAGTTAAGATAAGGTAAAAACAGTGAATTGTACAATAAGACCAATGGTTTATAGTCCAAGATGTGTCTTGTCTTCCCCAGTATGCCTATACATTTTGCTAATTTAGCCCGGATGTGACTGATGTGAGGTTTCCAGCAGATTTTATTGTCTAGCGTCACCCCCAGAAACTTATTTTCCCGTACTGTTTCTATTCTGGTATCATCTATCGTTACCATTATTTCATGATTTATTTTATAATTTCCAAACACCATAATCTTTGGTTTTTTTGGATTTAGAGATAATTTATTTTTGTTTTATTTTTGTTTTCAAACAGGTGTCATTAATACAGGTAACGAGTGGAGGACAGAGGAGCCTCTTAAAGAAGAAGTTACAGGTCTGTGAGAGCCAGAAATCTTGCTTGTTTGTAGGTGACCAAATACTTATTTTACCGAGGAATTTACCAATTAATTCATTAAAAATCCTTCAATGTGATTTTCTGGATTTTTTTTTTCTCATTTTGTCTCTCATAGTTGAGGTATACCTATGATGAAAATTGGAGACCTCTCTCATCTTTTAAGTGGGAGAACTTGCACAATTGGTGGCTGACTAAATACTTTTTTACCCCACTGTACCTTTCCAAATCAAACTTTCAGTTTGGATGCAGTTACTCTTTCTCTTAATAGCTCTGTGAGGAACCTTGAAATTATTTTTGATCAAGATCTGTCCTTCAATTCACATATTAAATTTGTTTCTAAGACTGCCTTCTATCATTTGCGTAATATTGCCAAGATTAGGAGCATCTTGTCTCAGAGTGATGCTGAGAAACTGATCCACGCTTTTGTTAGCTCGAGATTAGATTATTGTAATTCTTTATTATCAGGCTGTCCTAAAACATCTTGAAAAAGTCTTCAGCTGATCCAAAATGCTGCAGCAAGAGTTTTAACAGGAACTAGAAAGAGAGATCATATCTCTCCGGCTCTGGCCTCCCTTCATTGGCTTCCCATAGAGTTTAGAATTAAGTTTAAAATCCTTCTTCTTACTTACAAAGCTCTAAATAAACAGGCCCCTTTTTATTTAAAAGATCTGATTCTACCCTATTATTCAAACAGAGCACTATGCTCCCAAAATGCTGGATTACTTGTAATACCTAGAATCTCCAAAAGTACAATCGGAGGCAGAGCCTTCAGTTATCAAGCTCCTCTCCTGTGGAACCAGCTGCCAATCTGGATTCGGGAGTCAGACTCGATCTCTGTTTTTAAGAATAGGGCTAAAACCTACCTTTTTGATATAGCCTACAATTAGGGAGGGATCATGTGTTTCTGAACCCTCCTTTAGTTATGCTGCTAATAGGTTTAGTCAGCTGGGGGACCTCCAATAATGCACTGGGCCTCACTCCTTTCTTCACTCTCAATGAAATATTTTTTTTTTGCTGGTCATTAACATCTGTTTGTTCTCTCCCATAGATTGAGTCCCCATCGTGCTGTTTGCGCTCTACATGTCTGTTCTTTTAATCTTCTCTGTCCCCTCACCCCCCAGCCAGTCGCAGCTGATGACTGCCCCTCCCTGAGCCTGGTTCTGCTGGAGGTTTCTTCCTGTTAAAAGGGAGTTTTTCCTCTCCACCGTCGCCAAGTGCTTGCTCACAGGGGATCGCCTGATTGCTGGGGTCTTTCTGCAACTGTGGGGGTTCCCCCTACAGTTGATAGTGCTATGAGATGACTGTTGTTGTGAAATGGAGCTATATAAATAAAGTTGAATTGAATTGAAAAAGTGAAACTACTTGAAAAAAGTTACAAACTTACAAGAAAAATTTAGCAAATTTACAAGAAAAAAGTCAGAAATTTATGAGAAAAAAGTCACAAATTTATGAGAAAAAAAGTGAAACTTTAGGAGAAAAATGTTGTGAATTACAGGAAAAATTGAAATTACTTGAAAAAAGTTACAAACTTAAAAGAAAAATTTAGTAAATTTACAAGAAAAAAAGTCAGAAATTTAGGAGAAAAAAGTTGCAAATTACAGGAAAAAGTGAAATTACTTGAAAAAAGTTACAAACTTACAAGAAAAATTTAGCAAATTTACAAGAAAAAAGTCTTAGATTTATGAGAAAAAAGTCAAATTTATGAGAAAAAAAAGTGAAAATTTAGGAGAAAAAAGTTGCGAATTACAGGAAAAAGTGAAATTACTTGAAAAAAGTCACAAACTTACAAGAAAAATTATGCAAATTTACAAGAAAAAAGTGATAAATTTATGAGAAAAAGGTGAAAATTTAGGAGTACAAAGTTCCAAATTTCAAGGAAAAAATGAAATTACTTGAAAAAAGTTACAAACTTAAAAGGTAAAATTTTGCAAATTTACAAGAAAAGTCACAACTTTACAAAGAAAAAAAAAACTGAAAAAGTTGAAAATTAACAAAATTAGCAAATATATGAGTAAATAAATTGAAGATTTACAAGAAATAAAGTTACAAATTTACGAGAAAAAAGTCACAAATTTATGATAAAAAGTGCAAGTTTACAGTAAAAAAGGTTGCACAGGTAACGTTTCTTCCATATTCTGTATTGAAAGACCTTCAAAATGATACTTAATTTGTAGGAAGTGTGCAAAAACGGACCCACAAAAAGCAGATTTGTTTATATTTTGGCTAGGTTTAAAACTCGCGTTTGATCGCTCAGGAGTTAACGTCTTTTGCCAAAACATATGTAGTTTTAGAAAGTATGATTTCTAAGCTTTCCAGTGATACCAGGCACTCACGCGGGTTTTCCTGGGACTTGCCGCTAGCAAACAAAGAGTCAGGATTTATGACTTCTCCTGTCTGTAGCTCGTAATGACGCGGTGCGCATTCCGACTCATTTTGCCAGCACGGGCCACAAATAGCAAATTTACAAGCAAAAAAGTAACAACTTTACAAAAAATAGCAAATTTATGAGAAAAAAGTCACAAATTTATAGGAAAATAGCAAATTTATGAGAAAATAAGTTGAAAATAGGTAAATGGGTAAAAACAGACGGGGCCAACATGGAACCCACAGACAAACCCACATGGCACCCATAAGACAGGCTGGGTCCTGACTGTTGCAGCTGGACATTGTTACCCCCACGAGTAAAGCAAGACGAGTGAGAAAGAGTAGAGAAGACTTATCTACTGTCCAGAATAGGTTGGCAGAAAGTCCCCTGAGTCACAATCTAGTGCACAGTTGTGAGAAAAAACTGATTAAAGACCACAGACATTCAAAGTAAAAGTAAGGTAATGGATGCGTGGTTTCTCCTCCGTCTTATAATCTGTCTACAAAAGCGGCTGCCCAGACGCCAGTGTTCAGTCCTCCCTTCCCAGGCGGGGAACTTGGTGCCTTTTGTTTTGCATTTGACTGGCACAATACTTAATAAATTCATGTTTGCAAGGAATTCTACTGCCTCGGGTTATTCTTCAAGATGTTTTTGGGAGTCTTATCTGAAGACCTGTGGAATTATGAGTCATGTGTGGATATTGTTCTTCTGGCCCAAACTTTTCTAGAGTGTCTGCTGCAGAACAGACTTGCTCTAGTCCACAGTTTCCATGAGTTCAAATGAGCAAGACAGCAATACACTAGCAGCAATGCAGCTGTTTTAAAGTTTTGAAATTGGTGGAAGAGGGTAATACAGTGGTGGGAAAAAGTGTTTGCCCCCACTTGATTTCTTATTTTTTGCATGTTTGTCACACTTAAATGTTTCAGATCATCAAACAAATTTAAATATTAGACAAAGATAACACAAGTAAACACAAAATGCAGTTTCTAATTGAAGATGTTTATTATTAAGGGTGAAATTAAAATCCAAACCTACATGGCTCTGTGTGAAAAAGTGATTGCCCCCCTGTTTAAAACATAAATTAACTGTGGTTTATCACATCTTTGGAAAGCTGAGTTCAATTTTCTAGCCATTTCTAAAGCTTTGGGACTCCAGCGAACCAGTGAGAGCCATTATCCACAAATGGCGAAAACATGGAACAGTGGTGAACCTTCCCAGGTGTGGCCGACCGACCAAAATTACCCCAAGAGCGCAGTGACGACTCATCCAAGAAGTCACAAAAGACCCCATAACAACATCCAAAGAACTGCAGGCTTCACCTGCCTCAGTTAAGGTCAGTGTTCATGACTCCACCATAAGAAAAAGACTGGGCAAAAATGGCCTGCATGGCAGAGTTCCAAGACGAAAACCACTGCTGAGCAAAAAGAACATAAAGGCTCCTCTCAGTTTTGCCAGAAAACATCTTGATGATCCCCAGGACTTTTGGGAAAATACTCTGTGGATTGACGAGACAAAAGTTGAACTTTCTGGAAGGTGTGTGTCCCATTACATCCAGCGTAAAAGTAACACAGCATTTCAGAAAAGGAAAATCATACCAACAGTAAAATATGGTGGTGGTAGTGTGATGGTCTGGGGCTGTTTTGCTGCTTCAGGACCTGGAAGACTTGCTGTGGTAAATGGAACCATGAATTCTGCTGTCTACCAAAAAATCCTGAAGGAGAATGTCCGGCCATCTGTTCGTGACCTCAAGCTGAAGCATACTTGGGTTCTGTAGGAGGACAATAATCCAAAACACACCAGCAAGTCCACTTCTGAATGGCTTAAGAAAAACAAAATCAAGACTTTGGAGTGGCCTAGTCAAAGTCCTGACCTGAATCCGATTGAGATGCTGTGGCATGACCTTAAAAAGGCGACTCATGCTCGAAAACCCTCCAATGTGGCTGAATTACAACAATTCTGCAAAGATGAGTGGGACAAAATTCCTCCACAGTGCTATAAAAGACTCATTGCCAGTTATCACAAATGCTTGATTGAAGTTGTTGCTGCTCAGGGCGGCCCAACCAGTTATTAGGTTTAGGGGCAATCACTTTTTCACACAGGGCCATGTAGGTTTGGATTTTTTTTCCCCTTTAATCATAAACACCTTCATTTAAAAACTGCATTTTGCGTTTACTTGTGTTATCTTTGTCTAATATTTAAATTTGTTTGATGATCTGAAACATTTAAGTATGACAAACATACAAAAAAAACGAGAAGGGGGCAAACACTTTTTCACACCACTGTATATATAGTAGTGAGTACAGGGTGAGGGAGAAAGAGAGGAGTCAGGAAATGGAATAATGAAGAAAAACGGAGAAGCTGAGAAAGTGGTTTTCCACTCCACTCCTTAATGACAAAAAATGGGAGTTGAAATGGAGGAGAAAAAAGTTGGCGAGGAGGTAAGAATAAAGAAGAAATGCTGATATTTCATTCTACTGTTGGCAGGGACAACAAACAATGTAACTAGAGGGCACTCAGAGAGTGCACATGTCCACCAAGGCTGTGTATAAGAAAAAGTGATCCAGAATAGACATCCTGACCCAGTTCACCTCCAAAATCTAATGGGTTCATCCTTAGTCCAAGAGTCACCTCTGATGAACATTTCATCAAAATCCATCCAGTAGTTTTTACGTAATCCTGCTAACAGACAAACAAACCACCATGAAAACATTACCACCTTGAAGGAGGTAAATATTGAGGGGAACATTGTAAGCATTATTATAGTCAGGGCCGTTTCTAGCTTTGTGCAAGGATGTGTTTGAGAGCCCATGTCTACCTCACCAAGGAGGAAATATTTTCATGTTTGTCTGTTTGTTAGCAGGATTACGCAAAAACCACTGGACGGAGTTTGATGAAATGTTCACCAAAGGTGGCCCTCGGGAAATGAAAGAAAAGTGATCCAGAATCTGCATATTGACCCGGATCAATATGCAGATTCTGGATCACTTTTTCATTTTCTTTAATATTGCAAGACAGGGTCTTGGTGGAGGTATGAGCTCTCCGAGTGCCCTCTAGTTTTGTAATGGGGAAGCATTTAAACATTTTAAACTGGGGCAAAATATGTACTATACAGTGCATCCGGAAAGTATTCACAGCGCTTCACTTTTTCCACATTTTGTTATGTTACAGCCTTATTCCAAAAGGGATTAAAATTCATTTTTTCCTCAAAATTCTACACACAATACCCCGTAATGACAATGTGATTTTTTTTTTTTTTTTTGAGATTTTTGCAAATTTATTAAAGATAAAAGACTAAGAAATCACATGTACATAAGTATTCACAGCCTTTGCTATGAAGCTCAAAATTGAGCTCAGGTGTATTCTGTTTCCACTGATCATCCTTGAGATGTTTCTGTAGCTTAATTGGAGTCCACCTGTGGTAAATTCAAAGTGCCTTTATTGTCATTCCATTGTTAATGAACAATGCAACGAAATTGAGATGCTGCTCCCTAAGAACAAACTATAAACAAACTATCACACTCACAGTTCACTCATGCATTTAACATTCTTATAATTACAACAATAAATAATGCTTGAAACAAAATTACCTAAAAGTTGAATACAATATGTACGTAGCAATAATAAAAACATACTGAGCGATAAATACAAAAGACCAGCTTATACACACAGGGTTATTGCCACAAAATAACCTAAAATAACAAAATAATATCAGCAGTCTGTGCGTGTTACATAAATCCGTTCAAAATACGTACTGCTGCTGGGAAAAAACTATGATTAAACCTGGTAGTCCGGGTTTTATGGGATCTGTACCGCTTTCCCGAGGGGAGCAAGTGAAAGAAATCATGGCCTGGATGAGTGCAGTCTTTAATGATGGCAGTAGCTCTGTTGAGGTACCGAGACCTGGAAATCTCTTCCAGAGAAGGGAGAGAACAGCCAGTGATTTTTTGCGCAGTCTCGATCACTCTCTGGAAGGCTTTGCGGTCTGCAGCTGAACAGCCCTTATACCAAACCGTGATGCCATATGACAGAATGCTCTCAATAGCAGAGCGATAAAATAAAACCGGCAACTGTGCATTCAGGCCATTCTTCTTGAGGAGCCTCAGAAAGTGTAGACGTTGTGGAGCCTTTTTTTTTTATCGTAGCTATGGTGTTAACTGCCCAGGTAAGGTTGTGAGAAATATGAACACCCAAAAACTTAAAAGCCTCCACCCTCTCCACACGCTCCTTGCCTATATATAGAGGAGGCGGTTCACTGCTATGCTTCCTAAAATCAATAATGAGTTCTTTTGGGTTTTTTTGTATTCAATAGCAGATTATTATCTGAGCACCATCTCACCAGTTTCTGGACCTCATCTCTGTATGCAGACTCATCTCCTCCTGATATGAGCCCCACTACTGTTGTGTCATCTGCAAACTTCACTATAACGTTTGTGGGATGAACAGGTATGCAGTCATATGTGTACAATGAATACAAAGTGGGGCTCAACACACAGCCCTGTGGCAAGCCTGTGTTAAGCATGACTGTAGAGGAGGAATGGGGTCCGAGTCTAACAGTCTGTGTTCTGTTTGTTAGGAAGTCCTTAATCCAGCTGCAAGTGTGAGTAGGCAGACCAAGCTGAAGCAATTTGGTGATGAGAATGTTGGGAATAATTGTATTAAATGCCGAGCTATAGTCAACAAACAACATTCTTACATAGCTCCCCTTGTCTTCTAAATGGCTGAATGCCGAGTGGAGAGCTATAGCAATAGCATCTTCAGTGGATCTGCCCCACCTGTAGGCAAACTGGTACCGATCAAAGTCTGGGGGGAGACTAGGCAAAAGATGTTTCAATACCATTTTCTCAAAGCACTTCATAACAATGGGTGTTAATGCTACAAAAGCATTAACAAAGCGTTCAGCTGATTGGACATGATTTGGAAAGGCACACACCTGTCTATATAAGGTCCCACAGTTGACAGTGCATGTCAGAGCACAAACCAAGCAGGAAGTCAAAGGAATTGTCTGTAGACCTCTGAGACAGAATTGTCCCAATGCACAAATCTGGGGAAGGGTACAGAAAAATTTCTGCTGCTTTGAAGGTCCCAATGAGCACAGTGGCCTCCATCATCCTTAAATGGAAGAAGTTCGGAACCACCAGGACTCTTCCTAGAGCTGCCCGGCCGTCTAAACTGAGTGATTGGGAGAGACGAGCCTTAGTCAGGGAGGTGACCAAGAACCTGATGGTCACTCTGTCAGAGCTCCAGCATTCCTCTGTGGAGAGAGGAGAACCTTCCAGAAGGACAACCATCCCTGCAGCAATCCACCAATCAGGCCTGTATGGTAGAGTGGCCAAACGGAAGCCACTTCTTAGTAAAAGGCACATGATAGCCCGCCTGGAGTTTGTCAAAAGGCACCTGAAGGACTCTCAGACCATGAGAAACATAATTCACTGGTCTGATGAGACAAAGATTGAACTCTCTGGCGTGAATGCCAGGCATCATGTTTGGAGGAAACTAGGCACCACTCATAACCATGCTAATGGTGGTGGCAGCATCAAGTTGTGGGGATGTTTTTCCGTGCCAGGAACTGGGAGACTAGTCAGGATAGAGGGAAAGATGAATGCAGCAATGTACAGAGACATCCTGGATGAAAACCTGCTCCAGAGCGCTCTTGACCTCAAACTGGGGTGACAGTTCATCTTTCAGCAGGACAACAACCCTAATCACACAGCCAAGATATCAAAGGAGTGGTTTCAGGACAACTCTGTGAATGTCCTTGAGTGGCCCAGCCAGAGCCCACACTTGAATCTAATTGAACATCTCTGGAGAGATCTGAAAATGGCTGTGCACCGACGCTTCCCATCCAACCTGATGGAGCTTGAGAGGTGCTGCAAAGAGGAATGGGCAAAACTGCCCAAAGATAGGTGTGCCAAGCTTGTGGCATCATATTCAAAAAGACTTGAGGCTGAAATTGCTGCCAAAGGTGCATCAACAAAGTACTGAGCAAAGGCTGTGAATACTTATGTACATGTGATTTCTTAGTTTTTTATTTTTAACAAATTTACAAAAATCTCAGAAAAACTTTTTTCATGTTGTCATTTTGGGGTATTGTGTGTAGAATTTTGAGGGGAAAAATGAATTTAATCCATTTTGGAATAAGGCTGTAACATAACAAAATGTGGAAAAAGTGAAGCGCTGTGAATACTTTCCGGATGCACTGTATATGTACTATATCTGCCCTCCCTACAAAAACACTGTAAAATAAAACTGGCTCAGTGTCTAGATGATCAGAAAAAAATGAAACCTTTACATAGAATAAAAATGTAGCCAGCATCCATATGAATGGTGCAAATTTACAAGAAAAAAGTTCAAATTCACAAGCAAAGAGGTGGAATTTTATGAGGAAATAAGTTGCAAGCTTAAAGAAAAAAATGCATTTTCAAAAAAGGTTGCAAATTAATAAGAAAAAAGTTGCAAAGTTACAAGGAAAAAGTTACAAATTTAAAAGAAAACCGTTGCAAATTTATTAAAAAAGTCACAACTTACCAGGAAAGTTGCAAATTGAAAATTATGCTTCGCACTGGTGCTTCAAATACATTTTATTTATTTATATAGCATGACAAAAATAATAAGAAAAGAAGGAAGAGAAAGCTCAGTATGGAAGAGGGTGTTGGAAGTGGAGCGCAGAGAAAGAGACGGGAAGAGGAAAGACAACAACAAAGACGAGGAAGTAGAAAAAGACGATGAAGAGGAAGAGGAAAATGAAGAAAAAGATGATGATAAGGAGCAGGATATAGATGAGGAGGAAGAACTGGGAGAGGAGGAGAAAAGAGAGGAGAAAAGGGGGAGAAAAGGGAAGATGAGGAAACTTGAGAAACTGCTTCGAGTGTGCTGTAACACGAGAAATCTTATTTATCCTTTATTTATACAGGGTAGTTCCACTGAGAAGACAAGCTCCCTTTATCAAGGACGGCCTGTTCACACTCACACAGTTCCACAGTCACACCTGGAAGCTGCCCAGTCCAACCACAGACTGACCTGTGGCCGCTGAGCAGCTCCACTGGAGCGGCCGGGGTTGAGGGCCTTGCTCAAGGGCACCACAGTGGAGTTAAAATGTGCAGTTCACACAAAAAAATGGCCCCATATTCCTGAAAGCCTTGTGTCATATCCAGTCTGTGGAAACAGTTTACTCCATCTGTTCCCAAAAGACAGAAACGGCAGATCTGATGCTACATCACACCGTCAGACCGCCGCTGACCCCCAACCATCAGGTCTGAGAGTTCACGGCAGCACAAATCTGATACGTGAAGGGAGACTGTTGCGGCTACAATTACTGTCTGAAGCGTTTGGTCTGAGTGTTTTGGGTTTTTTTGCTGGGAGTCGTGTGGCATGTAGGAGACGGTACCCGTGAACATTTGTTCCAGCAGTTAAGCCTGTCATTCTGCGATGGCTGGCGCGGGACGGTTGTCTTTCTTTTCAAGCTTCTCATATTTCGTCTTTCGGAGGCGTAACAGAGCGTGATGGGCTCAGCTTTAAATGCTCATCAGTGAGCAGCACTGGTGTGGTTATAGTCTGGGCATTCAGTGGGGCGCGTGATGAACACTACAACCAGAAGTGGGGCGTTACCACAGGTGAGGGGGGGCCATGAGCACATGTCCCCCAACCTGGAAAAAACAGAGAATTCCCCCCCCCCCGTTCGTCAAAACCCTTTTTACATCATGTTACATAACAGAATAAATGCATCAGAAGCACCCATTTCAAATCTGCAACTTTTTTTTTTTTAATTTAAGTTTTTGTAAAGGGTATACAGGTCGTTACAGCAGTGCATTGTTTACATTTTCATCACATGTTCCCTTATTTTCTGATATCTGACAACATTGGAAGATTAATTCTTACAACACCCCCCTTTTTTTTTTTAAGTGAAAGAAAAAGTGAAATTAAAGAGAAAAAAAACAACAACAAAAAACAAAAAAAACAAACAAACCAGCAAAAAACAAACAAAAAGAAAAAGTAAGTAAATAAAGGTAAAAGAGCATCTGAGTAGCATTGGAACAAAGAGCGGAACCATTATTGAAATAGTATTTGTCAAAGATTAGATCTAATGGAAGACACATATGCGATCCAGGGTTGCCAAAAGTTCATGAACCCATCCATGTCCTGTCTCAGTGCGAATGTCAACTTTTCCATCGTGTAAATGTCTTGGATCACGTTAATCCAATCTTCAGGTGTAGGACAGTCCTTCAACATCCATTTTTTAGTTAGAGCTTTTTTGCTTGCCAATATTAAAACATTGAATAAGTATTTTTCTCCTCGTCTTTCCAGTGAGTCCGGTAGTAAACCCAAATACAAAGTTACAAAAGAAAAGGGAACTGTTATTTTGAATATTTTCCCCAATATTGTCTGTACGTTGGACCAATATTGGTGGATAACTGGGCATGACCAAAACACATGAAAATGATTTGCAGTCTTTTCACCACACAAGCGCCAACAGTTCAACCCCTTATGGGTAAATTTGTTTTGTGCAGGTGTTCTGAAAAATCTTACCAAGTTTTTCCATCCAAATTCTCTCCACTGCAGGGATGAGGTACTTTTCCATTGCTGTTTATTTAGCTTTTCCCATATTTCCAGTTGTAAAGTGAAATTCCCCTCTTTTTCCCATCTCTCTTTTATATAAGATGTGTTGTCTCCTTTTAAGTCTTGAAGACCTTGGTATATTTTAGAAATGTATCTGATCCCTGGGATCCCTTTATATGCCATTAAGAAGACCTTCAGAACACCTGACTGGGCCCTTTCCAAATCCTCCTTTTTAAGTATATTGTTTATGTGGTGTCTAAGCTGGAAGAACCTGTAAAGGTCTTGATTTATTAGGCCTTGTTTTTTCAAATCTTCAAAACTTCTTAAGATTTGCCCTTTAAAAAAATCGTAATATTTTATCAGCCCTTTCTCCTTCCACTTTTTAAATCTGGAGTCTGTTTTATTAGGAGTAAAGTCTTGATCATAGGCAATCCATTGCAGAAGTCGATAGGGCTCTTTAGTTTGATTCTCTCTGACTATCTTAAACCAAATTTTTAGCGGGGTCTCTATCCACGGGTTAGTGTTATTCAAAAGCTTAGGTAAGGCATTGTTCCCTATTATCGCCTGTAGGGGGATGTCACTTGTTATTTGGCATTCGATCTCCTTCCATTGTGCAGTGTAGACTGGGTTACATATCTCTACTAAAGTTTTAATTTGTGCGGCTTTAAAGTAGTCCCTGATATTTGGCAGCGCGAGCCCACCTTTGTCTTTGTTTAGCTGTAGGGTTCTATATCTGATTCTAGGTCTCTTGCCCTGCCATATGAATCTTGAGATCCTTCTGTCCAGTTCCTGCCATGTTTTTTTGGGAGGTTCTACCGGTATTGTTTGGAAAAGGTATAGAAGACGTGGAAGTATATTCATTTTGACTGCTTCAATTCTTTGTGCAGTACCCAAGAATGGTATCATATTCCATCTTGTTAGGTCAGATTTTATTTTTGTCACCAGTGGATCATAGTTTAGTGATATAATTTTGTTGAGTTGTTTCGGGATATTGACCCCCAGATATTTCATAGATTCCGACTCCCAGTTAGTTTTGAGTTTGCTTAGTGAATAATGATTTGGGTCATAGTTGAATGTTAAAATTTGGGTTTTATGCATGTTTAATTTGTACCCCGATAAATCTCCATACTTTGAAAAAATTGAGGTTAGTTCTGGTAAAGAAGTGTCCGGCTGCCCTAGGTATATTAAAATGTCACCAGCAAAGAGTGCTATTTTATGTTCCTTCTGACCAAGTGTAATACCTTGAATTTTTTGATTTTGTCTTATCCATTGGCTCAGAGGTTCTATGAAGATTGCAAAGAGCAGTGGAGACAGGGGGCAGCCCTGACGACATCCTCTTTCCAGTTCAAAAGATGATGATAAATTACCGTTAATCCTTATTTTAGCTGTTGGTTTTTTATATAATGCCTGTATAGTTCTAATGAAGTTGTTATGAAAATTGAAACTGGATAAGATTCTATATAGAAAAGACCAGTCAACCGAATCGAATGCTTTTTCAGCATCTAATCCCAATATGACTGCATTTAAGTTATATTTTTTTATATGATGAATTATGTGTAAAGTGCGTCGAATGTTGTCTTGTGTCTGTCTTTGTCTTATAAAACCTGTTTGGTCTAAATGAATTAGGTCTGTCAGTATATTTTCTAACCTTTTGGCAAGGATAATGGTAAAAAGCTTATAGTCCTGATTTAGTACACTGATTGGTCTGTAGTTGGAGCACTCTAGTTTATCCTTTTCAGGTTTAGGTATAACTGCAATGACCCCTTCTCTCCAGGAGGGGGGGATTTCCCCTGTGTGGAGGACATAATTAAATGTTTTCAGGAGGAGAGGAGATAGTTGCTGTTTAAAGGTTTTGTACCACTCTGCTGTATAGCCATCAGCTCCTGGGGATTTGTTAGCTTTAAGTTTCATAATTGCTTTTTCCAATTCTTTAGGATATTTCTGACAGTAGTGTTTTATTTTGTGACTCCGTAAGTTGGGGAAGGTTTAATGTGTTTAGGAATGCCTCGGATGCGTTTTTATGTTTTTTGTGGGAGTATACAGTAAGTTCTTATAGTAATTCTCGAAGCTTTTAAGAATATCCTGAATTCTGAATTTTATTTCCTTTGATACTGGGTCTCTGATTTTGTAGACTGCTCTTTCTGTTTGATGTTTCCTCAATTTATAGGCTAGCAATTTTGCCGATTTACTGCCTGCTTCATAGTATTTTTGTTTCAAAAATGTAAGTTTCTTCTGGATTTCTATTGTGTAGATCTCATTTATTTGGTTTTTAATTTCCTTAATCTTGAGCGAGTCAGTAGAATGAGTGTTGCCTTTGTGTTCTTTTTCTAGGTTCCTAAGTTCTGACTCTAATGTGGATAGTTTTTCTTGTCTTAGTTTCTTTTGGGTTGCCAGTTTTGCAATAATCTTTCCTCTTATTACAGCTTTGCATGCATCCCACAGTATTAAAGGGGATACTTCTCCATTATCGTTTTCTTCCAAATATCTGAGAATATCTGATTCCAATTCATCTTTCAATGGTCCTTTCAGGACATTTGAATTTAACTTCCAAGAAAATGTATTATTTGTGTATTTTTGGATATTTAAGTCCATGTAGATCGGACTGTGGTCAGAGAGATCCATCAGTCCTATTTTACATGTTTTTACTCTTCCAATGTCTCTATTAAACATAAAAAAATAGTCAATCCTTGAGTAAGATGAATGTGGAGTTGAGTAAAATGTATAGTCTTTTACACTGGGGTTGAGTTCCCTCCACACGTCACAGATTCCCATTTCTTTTAGTAGCATCCGAGTCTTCCTGTTTTGGGTGTTATTTTGATGTGGAGAATTACCAGAAGCATCCCAGTATGGATTCAGTCTAAGATTGAAGTCCCCACCACATATCACTAAACCTTGAGCTTTAGTTATCATTAGGTCAAATACATTTTTATAAAATTTCCAGTTAGCCCCTGGGGGAGCATACACATTCAGCAGGGTGATATCTTCTCCCTCTAGCCGCCCAGTTACCAAACTGTATCTCCCTTCTTTATCTTTGTGTTCTGATTTTTTTTCAAATGTAATTTTGGTTGATATCAATGTCGCTACTCCCCTCCTCCTCCCTGACTTATATGAAGATGAAGAGATCATTTTAAACCCTTGTCTACTGAGTTTATTGTGTTCCACGTCTGTTAGGTGGGTTTCTTGTAAAAATATTATTCCTGCTTTGTCTTTTTTCATTTTGCCTAGAATCTTGGATCTTTTAACTGGATTCAGGATTCCTTTTACATTATATGAAATTATTTTGGTTACACCCTGTTTCTCCATTGTGTTGTTTTGTTTAGTATAACTGTGTGGTGGCCGTCTTTTGTGCTACTCAGAAACTGAAAGAACATTAAAAACAAGAAAAACATTAAGAACATAGTGTATAAAACTTTAAAACAAAAAGCTGTCAGAAGAACTTCCTGAGCTGAGGTCTTTTTAAAGACCCTGGAAGAGCCTTGATGGAGTGAAGGCCCTGAGGGAAATTCCTCAAACTCTGTTACGTGTTGAGGGCCCTCTCTTACCCCTGTAAGTTGTCCCATGCTTTTAACGTGAGTTTCAGAACCCAATCCAAACTTGTAATGATTTTTTTTTTCCTTTTATGCCTAAACCCTGTGAAATTGTGTGCACCCTCCCACCCCCATCACATCAAACATTCACGCAAAAACAGTATTTGTTAGTATGAGGAGAACATGTGGATTATTGTCACATTTCTATTTTAACAAGTTTTTTGTTGTTTTTTTTTTATTAAAAAGACTTATTTGTTTCAAATATTATGACTGTTCCATGAAATGTTTTACCACATGCTGAATACGCATCTCCTTTAATGTTTCTTACCTTGTATGAGGGGGGTTGGATGTGCGGATTGATTCAAGAGAAAAAAAAAAAGGTCGCTATTCCAACCTGAAAACGGACAGTTTATCCG
The DNA here is from genome assembly GCA_020510985.1 of Pholidichthys leucotaenia. Lineage (NCBI taxonomy): Eukaryota > Metazoa > Chordata > Actinopteri > Cichliformes > Pholidichthyidae > Pholidichthys > Pholidichthys leucotaenia. The sequence goes on along the minus strand of CM035838.1, from coordinate 164,025,044 downwards.
CGACGCTCTGGCGCTGGGTTTCCCGCTGCTGGTCTGTGGATTTTGAAGGTCTTTGTGTTGTCCATGTTTGCGCTTTGATCTTCTCACTCGGGTCTGCTGCGGGTTTAAATACCGTTACCGGGAGCCCTCTTCTCGCCATGTCAACTGTTGCTTCTTCCGCAGAATTATAGAGACATGTTTCTTCGCCGTAGAAGACCCTTAACTTCGCAGGAAATGGAGTCTGAAAGCGCAATTTCTTCTCTCTTAACACCTTTTTCGAGTCATTGTATTCCCTGCGCTTTTTAAGGACCTCCGGGGCGTAATCGTGTTCCACGAAGACTTTTCTCTCCTGGTGCATAAATCCTTTTTTCTGCCAGGCCAGTCTTACAACCTCTTGTTTTATTTTGAAATTGGAAAATCTTACCAACACCGAACGTGGGGGCGCTTCCGCCGCCGGCCTAGCGGCTAATGAACGATGTGCCTTTTCTATCTTCAAGTCGGTGGTTTGTGGAATATCCAATTTCTCTCTTAGTAAGGATTCCACGCATTCTGCCATTGAGTTAAAACCGTTTTCGGCTCCTTCTATCAGACCATGAATTCTTATGTTGTCTCTTCTTTGTCTTCCTTCTTGGTTGGCTAGCTTAGCCTCTATAGATGCTTGTCTTTTGCGTAGGTCCAGCACAGAATCTTCGAGCACTTTTATTCGTTCCTCTGTTTCCAAGATTCGGTTCTCGGCCTGGTCCACTCTGCTGTTTGTCCTTTTCAATTCTTCTCTGAATTCCCGAAATTCGGCCGTAACCTCTCGGCGAAATCGTCGTAGCTCTTCAAATAGTGATTTCAGGCTAACCTTTTTGTTAGCTACCACCAGTTCCTCGTCTTCTGAACGGAGATCTTCCAGTTCAGATTCTCCGGCCGATACGTGTTCTGGCCTGGAGAATTTCAGTTTCTTCTGTTTTCCTTTAGACATGATGATTTTGTCTTTTGATTTTCACTCCTCCAAAAATCCGTTAAGTTTGATTTTCAAGGTGTTATCTTGGATTGGGTCTGAGAGCTTCAGTGTTAAGCTGCAGTCGCCATGGCGTCCAGACCGGAAGTCAAATCTGCAACTTTTTAAACTTTAAATCTACAACAATCTTCTTGTAAATCTGCAGTTTTTTCCTCATAAATTTGCAACTTTTCCCTTTAATTCCACAACCCTTTTCTTGTAAATTTGCCACTTTTTTCCTCATAAACTTGCAGCTTTATTTATTGTAAATTTGCAGGTTTTTTTCTCATAAATTTGGAGCTTTTTACTTGTAAATTTGCAACTTTTGTCATACATTTAAAACTTTTTACATAAATTTTCAGTTTTAATTGTAAATTTGCAACTTTTTTCTCATATTTGCAACTTTTTTCTGTTAAAGTTGCAACTTTTTTCTCAGAATTTTTTTCATTTTTTTCTTGTAAATTTACAAATTTTAATACATTTAAAAAAAATTTAAATCTGTAACTTTATCTTGTAAATTTGCAACTTTTTCTCCTCATGAATTTGCTGTTTTGTCTTCATAAATTCACTAATTTTTGGCCATAAATCTGCAACTTTTTTCTTTTAAATCTGTGATTTTTTTTCTTCTAAATTTGCAACAGTCAAATGGATGGTGTGTGTTTGTTTTTTTTTATTCTGTGCACTTGATTAAATTTTCTTTGTTCATCTAGATCAGGGGTCGGGAACCTTTTTAGCTGAGAGAGCCATGAACACCACATATTTTTAAATGTAATTCCGTGAGAGCCATACAATATGTTTAAAACTAAAAATACAAATAAATGTGTGCATTTTATGTAATTTCAACACTTTTAAAGTACAATAAGTCTCTGAATTCTTTTTAATAACATTGTTATGCTGTTGCTAATCAATGATGAGTATTTCTTACCATTAATGCGACTTCTGGTGCTCAATATTGGCTGAGCCTAGAGTACCCGGATGTGCAGCGGCTTTTGGGATATTCAAATTCAAACATTTATTTCAAACTCAGGGTTCATATTAAATGCAGAACTGAAACGAGTAGAAAATAAATAAATAAATGCTTAAATTCAGCGGGCCGTCTCGTGTGATCTGAGCTCGTAATGGCCGCAACACGGAAGATGATTCTAAAACTATATACAGAGCAGCAGACACTCGGCGCTCTTGTAAAAATAAAATCTTTAAAGTTTAAAGATTTGTCTGCGAGCCAGATGCAGCCATCAAAAGAGCCACATCTGGCTCGCGAGCCATAGGTTCCCGACCCCTGATCTAGATAATGGCTCAAGTTTTTATAAATGTTTTTGTTTTTAAGGGTTTGAACTTTGAAACACAGGGGCCCCTAAACACAATGCTGCACAGGTGCCCGACTGCAGTAACAACTACAGGGTCCCCATCAGCCTTTACTCTTGAGAAGATGCTCTGCTTATTGCCCCCCCCCCCCCATTTACTCAAATATACTTTCACAAATCTGTATTGTTGGGAGCAGTTTTACTGCTAGAAAATAAGTAGTTTTAAAGACCAAAAAAGTGTTTAAATATCTGTTTTATTGCTCCTCAAAAGAGCCTGTCTATAAAACTCTGTCTGAAACAGTCAGTTTTCAGCCTGTGCATTAATATTAATGAGCTTCTCATCTGTTTGGGTAATTTTTTTAAAGGGGTCATCGCCTGAAAAATGGTGTGTTTTGTAGGTTTTAACTGTCTGAAATGAGTCTACTGGTCACCTAATTATCAAAAAATTTTCAAAACAGTCAATTCTCTTAAAAAATCACACAGTCTTTATCTCGTTTTTCTCTCCCAGAAACGTTTTTGACTTTTCTGTGGAAATCGTATACGTCACGTTTTGAAAAAGCCGACCCACCATCATCCTTGAGACCAGCCCACTGCTCTATTATTGGCCTGTCTAGCTGTCTGTCATGTACTATATGGAAGTGGTGCTAAAGCTAGCCTATTAGCCCCTTAGCTATTAGCCCTCAAGCTAACACTGGTACCAGGAAGCTCGAACCGAGCGCAGCTTATATTGTTTTTTTCTTCAGCTCTTTGTCACCCTAATAACCACCCCTGTTATCACCTGGTTCACTGGTCCGCGGTTCACAATGTGGCTCGTGTCGCTCTGGCCCGTCTCCCGGTGGTTTCGTGGTGGATCACTGGCATGCAAGTCATGGGAAGCTGAGAGCCAGCAGTCCGGAAATGCTGCCTGCAGCTGTTGGCTCAACTCCCTCAGAATCCTCCGGGCATACTGTCATGGGTAGCCCCTTTGTGACACCCCCCCCCCCCGCACCCCCCGGTTGCCCGTGGGAGAAGAGCGGCGTACTGCAGAGCAAGACATTGCCATTTGAGATCCCGTGGTTCAGCCACCGGCCTCAGTTTACAGCGATCAGTGGAATGTGCAGTGCTGGCGATTTAATGTGGCGTTTCTGCAGGGTTGTTGGGTGGGCTGGGATGATGCGAGATGCACAAACGACTGCAGATCGGTGAACCAGCAATGCTCATCCAAGCTGGAAGGAGCTGGTGGCAGAACAGCGGCTAGAAGCTACTCAGCTAATGGCTAACTGACAAAAGAGGGAGGGCAGAGTTGAACAGCTGAAGTCTGTTTCTTAAAGTGACAGGCTTTAAATCTGAACGTTTGAAGAAAGCCAAGAAAAATAAAACAAGTTTGCTTCAATAATTAAAAAATTAAAGAAAACGTGAACAAAATATGTCACAAGCACTTTATTAAGACATGAGTGAGCTGTTAAAATTGCAGTCAATGAGCTCTTTAAGTGGACCAGTCACAAGAAATGCGACAGCATGAGTACATTTGTTTTGCTAACTTAGCAAAGTGAAGAGCTTGTTGGAATATGATGTCATGTCACTCAGGAAGTGCAATCAGCTCATTTACGAACTAACTAAATATACATCAGCCTTTAAATATTTCAGCACCATTTACATGAGCCCCAGTTCGCCCCACCTTCCCATCTTCCGTCACTTCCAGAAGCTTGGTCGAAGCGGGACAGGTGCCACTTTGAGGCTAATGTTAGCTGGTTAGTCACACTTTCACATTTCTGTAGTTCTGAGTTTGCTTTTTATAATATATATTTTCACATTTCTGAATCAAGAATTCAAGAATACAAAAAAAGAGAGAATTACATTATTATGTCAACTGAGGTCATTTCCAGTGTACAAAATGGGGAAAAAAAGGCAAATTATAAAAAAAGGAGAAGATAAGGATGTTCTACCTTGTCCCAGGCGACCTCCAGACAGGGCCTCCTTCGCTGTACCAAAGCCCAGCTCTCGACACACCACGGTGGCAGACAGCAGGTTCCAGTTGTCGTCACATATGGTGCCCCACTCTCCATTCCGTAACACCTCCACCCGACCCTCGCCAACACTGGCCCCCCCGCGGAGACGCACCAACGGTTGCTGGGAAGGACAAAGAGGGCAGACACTGTCAGGAGAAGTCACCATGAAAGCTGCCATGCCCAAACTCTCAAAGGAGAAAAACCACTTAGTTATTCTGGGACGATTCAAAACTGAAGAGTCAGCTTTTCCTCGAGTATGATGGGGGGGGGGGCAGACTGGGCGGCTTCGTGTTTATGGAAGATGCAATAAATGTGGCTCTCCCATTAACTATTTACATAAACTGGAAGTGTTTAATGTTACAACTAAAGACAGCACAGTTTAATCTGGTTTACTGCTATTTATACTCACAAAATAAAGATCAAACGTCTTAATGTGTGGGCCACAGGTCTGTAGGGTGTGCAAACTTCACCACAGGGAGTAGAGGGGGAAAAAGTCTTCACGGAGCCACTAGAGAGGTGAGCAGAGCAGCCAGAAACTAGTTGGAAAAGTAAATACGAGGGGGGCTGAAAAGTTCGCAGTGGTCAAATATGGCCAAATCTGGTTTATTTTTCATCACAGTCTCCCCTTCGGTCCACACACTTCTTCCATCGGTGTTGCAGCGCATGGATCCCTGCGGTTGAAAAATAAACCAGATTTGGTCAAATTTGATCACTACATGAACTCCACCCCCCCGCCCCCGTACTCAAGAGTAGTCACCAAAAACGTTACTGAGTAGGAGAAAGAAAGCGTCAGTTTCTTACTGGTTAGCAGTGACTTTACTCTTGCTAATTTGTGAGATTTTTCTCCTAAATTTGTGCGGAGTTTTTTTTCTTGCAAAATTACAAATTTATTTTCACAATTTAAAACTGATTTTTTTCATGCATTTTCATCTTTTTTCTCCATGCACATTTGCATTTTAAAATCATAAATTTGAGACCATTTTCAAGATTTTGTTATGTTTTTCTCATAAATATGACTTTTTTCCTTTAAATTTATGAATTATTGCTTATAAATGGACCAACTTTTTGTGATAAATTTGTGACTTTTTTCATGGAAATTTATAAGTATAAACAAGCATATTTCTATTGGGACTCAAGACCAATTCATGCTCCTGTGGCAAAATGGAGCCATAGTGATGACATGGCCATGGACCCAATGTAGTAGCTACGCCGTACCCCACTGCGTAGCCTGATCTGTTCCTCTCCAGAAATGTAACCAAACGTCCTGGCGGCGTAGCTTGTCAGACCTGTGATTGGTTCACTTTGTCTCCTCCTACATATTTCCTGGTTCTTGTCTCTGCTCATTCACAGCGGCGCCACTTCAAGCAACAGTTCAAATTCAAAAGAACACAGGAAGTTAACAGAGACAGAACTCATATGACTCGTCCTAACCCCCTTAATTACATAGATTGTCAAACGATGGCGGAGGTGGTGGTCATATATACCGTTTTCTCTGTTGTCCATCGCTATTTAATAAAAACACATGACGAACACAAACCAATACACATCACCAGAAACCAGTTTTGGAGGCACAACAACGCGTTCAAACCAGCGCACAAGTAGAAATGGCTGACAGCTGCGAAGGGTACGCTGTGAATTTCATATAGGGTTGTAAAATGTGCCAGCTGTAGTCTTTTCAGTGTTTCTATCAGGAATACAAAGATCACATGGTGCTGTTGTAGTTGTTGCATAAATCAGGCTCTGCTGGAAGTGACGTTCCCCCAATAAAAGGTTGACGTACCATCAAAATGGCGTTGGAAACTGTTACGCACCCCATCCATCCATCCATCTTCTTCCACTTAATCCTTTTTCGGGTCGCTGGACCCTATCCCAGCATCTTTGGGCGAGAGGCAGGGTACACCCTGGACAGATCGCCGGTCCATCGCAGGGCCAACGCAGACAGACAGACAACCATTCACTCTCACAGTCACACCTAATGACAATTATAGCGGTGGCAGAGTGGTTAGCATAGCAACTCACCCTTGGCCGGGGGATCCTGGGTTCAATCCCAGCCCCCGACCAACAGTGATCTGTGTGGAGTTTACATGTTCTCTGCATGTGATTTCTCCGGTTTCCTCCCACATGCCAAAAACATGCAAGTTAGGTTAACTGGCATCAACTGCTACGCACCCCTCCATGGGGAATTAGTCAGTGGTGCAGTTCATGCCACCGTCACAGTACACCTCCGATACTTGCTGAGAGCTAGTAAGGAATTCCTCTTTGGATCAGTGGTAAGAGTGAGAGGATTTAGATCATGGTGTCATGAGTTCACATCCCAGCCTGAGATGTAGGTCTGCCTGCTGTGAGCAAAGAGACCACGTAAGTGTTAGTCTCCCTTGACTGGGAGGTCAAAACGGACTTGGTAATTTTTGATCCCAGGCTGAAGTAGGCAATTCTGGCCTTGGCCCAGAAAGTGGGTTGTAACAGAAAGATTATTTTAAGGTGAAATCTTACATAGTGTTGTTTTAAAGGGGTGAAAAATGGTGTGTTTGTAGGTTTTAACTTTCTGCAATGAGTCTACTGGTTACCTAATTATCAAAAAAAAAATTTAAAACAGTCAATTCTCTTAAGAAAGCACACAGCCTTTATCTCATTTTTCTCTCCCAGAAATGGCAGAAACGTTTCTGACTATTCCATCTAAATCATATACGTCACGTTTAGAAAATAACTAACCCACCGCCGTCCTTGAGACCCGCCCACTGCTTTATTATTGGCCCACCTAGCTGTCTGTCATGTAAATGGAAGGGGTGCTAAAGGTAGCCTATTAGCCTTATCAAACCAAGTGTGGCTTTTATTGTCATTTTCTTCAGGTCTTAGTCACCCCAATAACCATCCCTGTTACCACCTGGTTCACTAGTCCACAGTCCACAATATACCCCATATCGTTCCAGCCCATCTCCCAGTGGTTTCGCCATGATTCTGCAGCAGGTCGCCGTGCACCGGCAACCACCTATGCCATGACCTGAGGCTGCTGCCTGCAGCTGCTGGCTCTCACGGCCAGCTCCCCCACCATCCACCGGGGCTGCACGCGACTCCGCTCTACTCTCACAAGCAACACAGGGGAGCCGCTTCGTGACGGGGTATCCCCCAGTTGGCCGTGGGAGAGAAGTGGAGTACAGCGGAGTGAGACATTGCCCTTTGAGATCCTGTGGCTTGGCAGCTCGGCTCGGCCAGCAGTCTCAGGTTGCGGCGATAGGTGGGTTGCCCGGCACGCAGTGCTGGCGATTTGTTGTTGCATCCCAGCGAGATTGTTGGGAGATGGGCCGGAGTGACGTGAGCTACACAAACGACTGTGGATCAGTGAACCAGCACTGCTCATCCAAGCTAGAATTAGGCTAGAAGCTAGTCAGCTAATGGCTAACTGATGTAAGAGGGAAGGCAGAGTTGAATAGTTGAAAGATGTTTCTTAAAAGTGACAGGCTTTAAATCTGAGCATTTAAAGAAAGCCAGGAAAAATTGAAAAAAAAAACTAATTTGCATCAATAATTTAAAAATCAAAGAAAATGCGAACAAAATATGTCAAAAAACTTTATTAAGACACGAGTGAGCTGTTAAAATGTGGAAAAAGTGCAGTCAGTGACCCCTTTAAATGTTAGTAATAGGCCGGTTTTTCCTCTAAAACATGCAACTTGTCTCTCAGAAATGTCCAACTTTATTTTTAAACAAAAGTTTTTCTGGAAAATCTGCATCACTTCGGCATGTTGCCACACTTGCTATGTGATTACGTTATCAAACATCTCTCCATCTCTAGGAGAAGAGGAGAAGGGAAAAGCCCCCAGAACACACCATTATTCCATCCATCCATCCATCCATCTTCTACCGCTTTTCCGGAGGTCCGGGTCGCGGAGGCAGCAGTTCAAGCAGAGAAGCCCAGACTTCCCTCTCCCCAGCCACCTGCTCCAGCTCTTCAGAGGGGATACCAAGGCGTTCCCAGACTAGCTGGGAGACATAGTCTCTCCACCGAGTCCTGGGTCTGCCCCGGGGTCTCCTCCCAGTGGGACGTGCCTGAAACACCTCAAGTGGGAGGCGTCCAGGAGGCATCCTAATCAGATGCCCATACCACCTCAACTGACTCCTTTCAATGTGGAGGAGCAGCGGTTCTACTCTGAGCCTCTCCCGGATGACTGAGCTCCTCACCCTATCTCTGAGGGTGAGTCCAGCAATCCTACGGAGAAAGCTCATTTCAGCCGCTTGTATCCGCGATCTCGTTCTTTCGGTCATTACCCAAAGCTCGTGACCATAGGTGAGAGTAGGAACGTAGATTGACTGGTAAATCGACAGCTTTGCCTTAGAACTCAGCTCCCTCTTCACCACAACAGACCGGTACAACGTCCGCATCACTGCAGATGCTGCTCCAATCCGTCTGTCGATCTCTCGCTCCATTTTCCCCTCACTCGTGAACAAGACCCCAAGATACTTAAACTCCTCCACTTGGGGCAGGAGCCTGTCCCCAACCCGGAGAGGACAATCCACCTTTTTCCGGCTGAGGACCATGGACTCGGACTTGGAGGTGCTGATTCTCATCCCAGCCGCTTCACACTCAGCGGCAAACCGTCCCAGCAAGAGCTGTAGGTCATTGCTGGATGAAGCCAACAGGACAACATCATCTGCAAACAACAGAGATGAGATCCTGTGGTCACCAAGCATGACACCCTCCATTCCCTGGCTGCGCCTAGAAATCCTGTCCATAAAAATTATGAACAGGACCGGTGACAAAGGGCAGCCCTGGCGGAGTCCAACTCTCACTGGGAATGACTCCGACCGAGTGTTGGCAATGCGAACTAAACTCTCACAACGGTCGTACAGAGACCGAATAGCTCGTAACAACAAGCCTGATACCCCATACTCCCGAAGCACCCCCCACAAAAATCCACGAGGGACGCGGTCAAATGCCTTCTCCAAGTCCACAAAACACATGTAAACTGGTTGGGCAAACTCCCACGAACCCTCCAGAATTCTCGAGAGGGTAAAGAGCTGGTCCGATGTGCCACGGCCAGGACGAAAACCACATTGCTCCTCCTGAATCCGAGGTTTGACCAACGGCCGGACTCTCCTCTCCAGTACCTTGGCATAGACCTTCCCAGGGAGGCTGAGGAGTGTGATCCCTCTAAAGTTGGAGCACACCCTCCGGTCCCCTTTTTTGAAGAGAGGAACCACCACCCCGGTTTGCCATGCCAAAGGCACTGCCCCCGACCTCCACGCAATGTTGCAGAGGCGTGTCAACCATGACAACCCAACAACATCCAGGGCCTTGAGGTACTCGGGGCGAATCTCGTCCACCCCCGGGGCCCGGCCACCAAGGAGATTTTTAACCACCTTGGCGACCTCAGCCCCTGTGATAGGCGAGTCATCCCCCTCGTCCCCAAACCCTGCTTCCTCTGTGGAAGGCGTATCAGTGGGATTGAGGAGATCCTCGAAGTATTCCTTCCACCGCCCGACGATATCCCCAGTTGAAGTCAACAGTGTCCCATCCGCACCATACACAGTGTGGACGGGGAGCTGCTTTCCCCTCCTGAGCCGCCGAACAGTTTGCCAGAATCTCTTTGAAGCCGACCGAAAGTCTTGTTCCATGGCCTCACCGAACTCCTCCCATACCCAGGTTTTTGCTTCAGCAACCACCCGAGCTGCACTCCGCTTGGCCTGCCGGTACACCTCAGCTGCTTCGGGAGTCCCACAAGCCAACCAAGCTTGATAGGACTCCTTCTTCAGCTTAATGGCCCCCCTCACCACTGGTGTCCACCACTTGGTTCGGGGGTTGCCACCACGAGATGCACCGACCACCTTGCGGCCGCAGCTCTGGGCTGCCGCTTCAACAACAGAGGTGGAGAACATGGCCCATTCAGACTCCATGTCTCCAGACTCCCTCGGAATGTGGTTGAAGTTCTTCCGGAGGTGGGAGTTGAAGACCTCCCGGACAGGGGCCTCAGCCAGACGCTCCCAGCACACCCTCACTATACGTTTGGGTCTACCAGGTCTGAATGGCTTCCTCCCCTGCCATCGGATCCAACTCACCACCAGGTGGTGATCAACTGAACTGATCACCATTATTCCTTCTTTGATAATTATACTAAAAAAGGTTGCAGCACTTTGATCTCAGCAGGACATCTCTGAAGCCTTGTGAGCTGCTGACAGAGCTGCTGCGTATCAGTCTCATCCAACTACACACTGAACTATCACTGTTCTATAGAGACCAAGCCCCCCCCCCCCCAAAAAAAAGCCTCTGCAATTTTGTATAAAAGTGAGTCAGACCTGCTGAGTGTGTTGGAAGGCTCACAACGATGTGATGTCAGGCGCAGCGCTCCCACGCTGGCACTCAGCCGTGGAACGTGACAGGGAGCATGCACGGTCCAACCTCAGTGAAACACAAATGAAGTCCCACAGGCAAAAAAAAAAAAAATTCACATCACGGCGAGTGAGTTTCATGACCCCTAACTCCTCACGAGGGAGTGAGACCATTTGTGTTTAACTTGCGGGTTAGAGGTCAGAGGAAGGAAAAGAGCCACCACTGTCAGGCTGGCACGCTTCAAGTGAAAACTTGGAGGGAAAAAAAAAGTCTGTACTGTTTCCTGTGGACAAAATGCAAACAATTGCAAAAATAGTTGTAAGCATGTGCATACAATTGTAACACGTGCCGCTAAAGCACGTGTTTACCCCGGGATTTCTCCGGTTTCCTCCCACATGCCAAAAACATGCAGGTTAGGTTAATTGGAGATTGTAAAGTGGCCCTAGGTGTGAATGTGTGTGTGAATGGTTAAGGGATAGCGCCATATCGTGGCTGCTTCATCCATCCAGGTGGTGGATGACCCTCAATTTCCCCTCTGGGGATCAATAAAGTATACTGAATCTAAAAAAAAAAAAAAATCTAAAGTTCTTTTGCCGACACAGGCAACCAGTCTTCAACAAGTCAGCAGTTGAGAAAAGACAAAGAACTACTGACTCTATTGACATAGTGACAGATCCTATTCCTCCTCATGAGTATAAATCAGAAGAAGATCCAAGGCTTTACAAGTCAGTGAAGACCCAGAGGGGTCCTCTTCCAGATGACTGGATAGAGGAGTACAACAACAATCCGCCTATTAGTGAACTCTAGCAACACTAGCAAATCTTTAAGAACCATTACAATCCCTTGAAATCTGAATGCTGGGGAGTGTTTGCTCACCCTTTTTATAGGATTGGGCCCAGGATTCGCCTGACATTCATCTGGTATTTTATCTGGAGATGGCAAAAGGTTTTAAACGTTCCCAAACAGTGGTAAAAGAGTGGCAAATAGTTGTTAATCATGGCAAACACTTTCCAAAAGTTGCTAATGTTCGCCAACTCTCTTTTTTTTTTTTTTTTTTGATTTAGTATACTTTATTGATCCCCAGAGGGGAAATTGAGGGCATCCACCACCTGGATGGATGAAGCAGCCACGATACGATTTTGCAAACACTTTCACAAATACTTTCACAAGCTTTCACGCAAATGTTACTAAATGTCACTATGACAGAGGGGAACCCTGATTTTTGTGAACATTCATCAGAAAAGGCCAAAATCGAAAAATTGCAGGGTTTATTAGCATTATGCTAGTTAGCTCAGTCTGCATTCACCATTAGGAGCTAACAGCTAACCAGCTAACATCTGCCCCACCTCACCCAAACTTCTGGTGGTAACAAAACAGGGAGGGTGGGGTGAACTGAGGTTCATGAGGATTTAAAGAAACATGCACTGAAATGAGTCGTTCCGAGGAAGCCTGATTAAAAAGGGTTGAAAACCGTGCTGAAGCAATTATAGGTGATCGAGACAACACTCTGACCTCCTGGCCAGTAGGTGTCATATTTACTCTTGTCCCAACTGGTTGGTTGAGACACGTGACATCAACTCAGTTATGCTATTGGCTGTGATCTTTACTGGCCATAGATGTATATAAAGACTAGATAGGACATGGCTAGCTGCCAGGCTAGTCACATTCCATATAATACACATAGCTTACTTATGTGTTACAGTAAATACAAGAAAAAAGTGTTTGTGTTATTATCGCAACGCTGCATTTGCTGTCAACCATTATACGGTAATTACCTACAGAATATGATGCCTCTGTTTACCAAGAAAATGTTAGCCATGTCCAATCTAGTGTTTCGGAGATTGACTTCTCACATGGAGCAGGGCACGGGGTGAGCACATGTTCAGAGTTCCCCTAGTCATTGTTGCGGACTTTTCTTAGGTGGTTGGCATGGACTGGTGTGAAGCTGGGTTAGGGAGGAGGAGCAGGGTATGGATGGGAAGGATGATGTGGATGTCGGTGGCTGGAAGACAGTTGAGAAAAAAGAAGGTCAAGGCAGAACTACTGGGAGGCACGGGGAAGAAATATCCATCTCACACAGTGCTAGCCAAAATAATAAAAGATGTAAGTGTGGATAAACTAATTTTGTGCACTGCTTATGTCATTAATGGTATGGATCAAGTGAGACAAAAAGCAGAAAAAAATCAAAATAATTGTGAAAGGGGCTGAGAAATTCTTGGGTGTGAAACATATAACTTGGGAACAAACCAATGAAAGACTTGAGGCAGATGGGAAACTGGGAACCACTGAGGGAGGGACCTAGTGCTCCTTCTTCAGTGGAAGGTAAGGAATCGTGTGGAAATGGATAGGAGCTTCAGGGGTTAATTAAACATCTTGAGGAACGCCCAATAGTTTATGAAACTTCTTAGGAACATGAAGGTAAACTTGGATTTGAAAGACATATTGTAAAGATACTCGGGGGGGGGGGGGGGTTACAAAGCCGTGTTGCATTTTCTTATAGGAGAATAAACTTGATAAAGAGGATATATTGTAATTTTTTTTTTATGAAGTAGAGAATTTGTATCCCAGCCCAGGTTTCACACCAGCTGGTGGCAGTAATGCACCCAAATACTACATGTCAACTGCAATAAAACACTAAAAGAAGAAGAAGAAGAATCTAGTGTTTCCATATCATATCTATGTTCCCGGCCATCGTGGTCTTGTCCTCCAACTACTCAGATGTACATATTATGATTATTTCAGTCCCGTAAGTATTTTTTTCATCAACATATTTTTTGAAGAATATTTAATTCTGCACCTTTCTAAACATTTTGTTGATGTGTTTCATGTGTTACTTTTTTAAATGTTCGTTTTCATAAAAGTACTGTCCTGTTCACCTTTAAAGTCTGACATATTTTGACCAAAACATGTCACAGACATTTCATTTAGACCTCCGAGAACTGTGTCAACATGTGGAAAAAGTACACAACATGTCCCTCTTTAAGGTTTGATATGTGTTGCTGTTCCATGCAGACTTCTGTGACCAATGAGATGCCTCTGTCCTGGGGCTACAAACATGAAGCCATCGACATTATGTCACTGGTGTCTGAACGTGCATTTTCGGAAGAAATCTCCAAATGACTGCATGAGCTTTGTGAGGGCCAAAAAAAAAAAAAAAGAGGAACACTGAAAGTTGGTGAAAAAAATGTTTTACAAATGTCTGAGAAGCAGAAGAAATTCAACATGCTTGTTTGACTTCAAGGAGTTTTGCAGACTAACAGTGAATGTAAAGCTTTTTTTTTTTTCTTAGTTTGTTTACAAGAAAACTCCACAGGGCATCTTTAAGTCTGGGAGGAGACCACGTCTGCTGCTGGAGACAAAGGAGTTGGGATAAAACAGATTAGATTTTCCATCTTGAATTCTCAGATGTGAGCCGAGAATGAATCACACCTCCAGGAAAAAGCAATTCAGCCTCTGTGGATTACATTTACACTCAAGTACTCAGCCCGAGCGCTCTGGTTTGAACTGTGCAGCCTAGCTGTTTTCTGGAATTTCTTGGTGAATACAAAAACAACCAGATGGCAGTAGAAAAGTGTCCTAATGATGCAGCTGTGTCGGACCAGGACTTTACCGCTGATGACATTTGAAAGAACAAAAGTCAGCTGACACTGGCTTTCCTGTCTCTGCCCTGAGTATTTTTCAACATCATGTCTGAAATATTGATCATTTAGTTTGACAGAGGCCCAGTGTCACCGCTGGCTTAGCGTCCAACCCAAACATTTCATGCACCCGCCCTCTGCATCAGAGCGTGAACTGAGATGAACCCGTGCAGCTATTTCCTCTGTCAGCTCTGTTTACCATTTCGGTTTGTTCACACCATTCTTGCGGCGCCTACATATTCTTACAGTGTGAATTCTACTGAGACAATGTGTGTGTGTGCAAGTTTGGTGGGGTTACCTCTTGCCGGAAGGCCTTCCTGAATCCCGTCATGGGTGTTGGGGCGAAGGCTCGACCGGGAATGCAACTCACGACTGCGGGCAGCCCTCCGGCACACGTCTGATTGGACTTCAGCGCTACCGCCTTGCCCAGCTTACAGTTGGACAGGTGAGCTTCAGTGCCGGTGCAGTTGACGGAGAAGTCCCAGTATGTCGGCTTTCTCCTGCGAGCAAACATTCTGGGAAAGTGGAGGGGATGGAAATGTGATCAAGATTAGAAGCTATTAGAATAATAAACAAAGCTGCTTGCAGGGAACCAACAGACCCACTTTTTCTTAAATTAAAAGCTCTCAAGTTGAAAGATCTGGTTGACTTTAAAACTGCAGTAATAATGTTTAAAGTGAAGAATCTATCACTGCCCGCAAATATCCAAAAGTTGTTCCAAATAAGGGAGAAACAATACCATTTCAGAGGAACATGTATATTTCAAAAACCTTCAGTGAGAACTACCACCAAGCAACACTGTGTCTCAGTGCAAGGAGTCAGATTATGGAACGATTTTGGACCTGAATTAAAATCATGTACAACGCTTGGACAATTTAAACAAAAACTAAAGGAAGAAATACTCCAAACATATATACAAGATGACATGTAAAATCACATAAGGACTGTCATATCCAGTCTGTGTTGTGTTGTTGCTTAGTTTTTTTTGTCACGTTTTGTCTTAGCTTTGTTCCGAATTGTAATCGCTCTTGTGTTGTTTTTCTTTTGAATTCTTGGATGGAATATGGGTGGGCAATATAAGCTGCGGCTTCAGCCATCACCCATTTCAGATAACTTATGTTGAACTGTATAATCAGAGGAGTTCTTGTTTAATTTGACCTTGTTGGATTTTTTTCCCCTTTGTTATATTATTCTGTTTCTTTTTAATCTTTACTTTTAATCTATCCGAAATAAAGATTCTTTCATTCATTCATTCAAAAAAGATAGAGTAGCCAGAAATTGTACTCAGGTAAAAGTAAGAATATTCACCAAAGAACTTACTCGAGTGAGAAAGTTTCTACTAAAAATAAGTTGCTTGAGTAGTGTGTGTATTGACTTCAGTTTGTGAGTTTCTACCCAATTTCTTCTGGTTTTCTTCTAAATTTATCATTTTTCTTCTTTTCATAATTTAGCATTTTCTTTCCTCATAAATTTGTAACTTTCTAACATTTTTTTCCTTCAACATTTTTCTTGTACACTTTTCCTCTGAATTTGCACCATCTAGTGTCTTTCTGTTAGATATGATCATCTGAGAAAACTAAACTATTTATAAATGCAACAAATCTCTGTGTGTCTGTCTGTCTGTGTGTCTGTGTGTGTTCCTCACATATCTCTCAAACCGTTTGTCAGACTGGCCTAAGATTTTAAACGTGTTTCCTGAGGTTACGAGGGTGTGTATCTCCGAATATGGAGTCGCTCAGTCAAAATATGTAATTTTTATCAATAAAAGTTTAGCCACGCTCTGTGATCGCTCTGTGTCTTCATGTCCTGGCTTCAACAAGTGTGGGCGGGGTTTCAGATTGACTCCATGCTCATTGGATAATACGCCGCATCCCGGCCATGCTGACTGGACAATACGCGGCATCACGACCACGCTGATTGGATAACACACAGCATCACAACCTGTCATGACTGTGGTGATCTGACAGTCAGGACGCTGTGGTGACCCATCAGTCACCACAGTGTGACAAGACCTGTGGTGTCACAAAGGACATCACTGGCACACAGGTAAAGCAGCAGCCGAGACTCCCGTTAACCACCGTCCGACCAGGCGCTCCACGATCATTCACGTGGAGGCACGCTCAGCCTGCCCGGTCAGTGGTAGATGACAGTCCCGACTGCTGCTTCATTGTGGAGCAGAATGACCAGATCAACTGCATATTGCATGTGGACACATATGCATGCTTTGACTAAATGACAACAAGACACAAAAATGCCCAAATAACAAAATAAATATTTTTTTTAAAAACCATTTACAGACAAATGGGCAACACTGATGCATAAGTTGCAGCCAAACGGCTCATTCTCCTCTGTGTGTGTGTGTGTGTGTGTGTGTGTGTGGTGAAGGCATTGGCACCATACGTGGATGCCCTGAATTTCCCTCTGGGGATGAATAAAGTATACAAGATACAAATACAAAAAATAAATAAATAAATAATGTTTGGTGTTTTGTACTTATAATATTGCTAAAACATAAAAGGATGCACTACAGTGGGTCTCAAATATTTGTAAACGTGTCCTGTTATAGTACTGCATGAGTTTATTGACTGTTATTATTATTATATTATTATTGATGACTATAAATTACACATAGGAACTAAATTATAATGGTTACAGAACAACTCCCATTCCCCAAAGTGCAAGATACAACATTTATGAATATAACTCATAAAAGATCACACAAATAAGTGATCTGACAAAGAAATAAACAAGTGGTTCTTAAACAGTGGCTAATATTGGATGTCCCATTCATTTTCAATTATTCTGTAATTAATATTCACACAATCAAATAAATCTCAGTTCAGTCTGTTTCATATTTGTCAAAGTCTAACATGTGATTGCCTACATATAGGCTACACTTCTATATTCCACTTTCAAATACAGCCTACATTTGGGCCTGGAAAGCCTGATTGGGATACCTGTTCCAGACAGGAATATTTGCTTTCTACGGGCAATGCACTAGTTATATGTGAAAAACAAAATGATCCACATCAGATCTCATAAAAAAATCCCATATTAAGACACGCTACTGTTGTGTCTGTGAATGAAGGACAGCAGAGACGGTGGCTGTGCTGAACGGGGACTTTATTAGCCAAACTGGTAGCACATGGAATAGTACAAACAAGCTAATGGTATAGAGGTACAGGTTGTGTGTAGGCTAGGGGCAGAGCGCCAAAGACCCAGGCTGCCGCCGTCAGTCTCTTATTATAGGCACGGTGTGATGACGTCACCCGTGACTGCGCCATCACGTCTGTGCCGTGCATAGTGTTATGGCAGCACATAACATTCACCTCCCCCCTGGGAAAAACCAAAACCATTATTAACATTATAAAACAGACATGAACCTGGGCAACTGGGTGGACTACGGGTAGGCCCTGCATGGTTGAGTGAGCTATTCTATCACTGTGTTCCAACCATGCTCTGTTAAAAAATTCAAAACATAGTTATTTTCAGTTCAACTTCAGGGGCCTCTGGCGAGCCCGTGGTGGGCGGACCTGGGTGCACTCTTCCGTCAGCAAACTCCCAGTCCAGGTCCCACACTGGCTGGGTCTGCTCCAGCGTCGCAGGTTGGTCTGGGGAAGCTGCTCTTACCTTTCGCAGACGGCCGGCGTGCCATCTCGAACCATCGGCTATCTGGAAGGTGGCTGGCCCCAGCTGCATGGTGATCATCATCGGAGGTGACTGGAGTGTCTGCAGGTCCAGGCGTTCGGATTGGCGTACCCAAATCCAATTGAATACAGCAAGTGGCGATCTGCTCAGCTGCACTTGGCGCTGCTGCTCTCTCGTGCCCCATGTTGGTTGCTGTTCTGGTGACGTGCCATTCATGCTGGTGGCAGGACGCGCTCTGGATTGGCATTGCTCTGCTGGGTCCTGCTCGGCCATGAACTCTCTCTTCTGCAGGGCTGCGGTGGCTCCCTGAGGCTTATGCAAGGTGAGATGTGTCTGATTTACGCCCTCTCTCTCCTGGTGCTGGTTATGGTCGCAGCGGTGTGTTGCTCTTGCCGGCGACAGGATGCGCGCCAGGTTATCGTCGTTCACCGGGGTCCTGCTTAGCTACAAACTCTCTCTCCTGCAGCGCAGCGGCGGCTCCCTGAGGCTTATGCCAGGTGAGCATTAGAGACAAGTCCAGTTTATGCCCTCTCTCTGTGTGCTGGCATCGCTGACCCATGGCCGGGCAGGAGTGTGTGTGCATTCAGTGCACGGGGAAACCAGTTACCACACATTCGGCATCTCATGATGTCCTGTTGTCCAGTAGTGTTCACCTCGGCGTCCTCCAAGCAGATCGGGGTTTGTTGTTGTGAAGCACCTAGCTGTGATGTTAGCTGGGCGGCGGCCTCCAGCTAGAACGCTAACTCCACCTCCTTCGCCACCGGCAGGAGTTTATCGTCCTCTCTCATCCTACTCAGAGTTTTTATATGAATTTGCCAAATTCTTAGAGATATAGTGCTGAAATCAGATAGAATAATTATAGTAGGGGACTTTAATATACATGTAGATGTAGATAGTGATTGCCTTAATATGGCATTTAATTCAATATTAGACTGGGTGGGGTTTTCTCAGAAAGTAGGAAATTCTACCTATTATCTCCACAACATGTTGGACCTTGTTCTGACATATGGCATAGAAATAGAAAGTCTGGTAGTGTCTCTTCATAACCCTGTACTGTCAGACCATTGTCTGTTAGCCTTTGATTTTACTATTTCTGACTATTTGGCTCCTAAAGAAAAATATTACTACAGTAGATGCCTCTCAGATGATGCTGTTACCAAATTTATGCTGATTGTTTCCTCTATACCATGTGTCAACACAACAGAGATAAGCTATGGAGATCTTGCTCCTTCTGTAATTGATAACATGGTAGATAGTGTTACAGCTTCCCTGCATCAGACTCTAGACATGGTGGCCCCTTAAAAACTCGTAGCTTCAAACAGAAGACTCGTCACTTAGAAAGAAAATGGAGCTCCATTAAATTAGATGAAATCTATTTAGCTTGGAGAAATCATCTTCTAATTTACAAAAAATCTCTAAGGAAAGCTAGAACAAGTTATTATTCCGCATTAATAGAAGAGAACAAGAATAATCCCAGGTTTCTTTTAAGCACTATAGCCAGGCTGACAAAGAGTCAGGACTCTGTCAATCCGAGCATTCCCTTAGAGCTTTCTAGTCAGGACTTTATGAACTTTTTCAATAATAAAATTTCATCTATCAGATAAAATCACTGATTCTTCCTACCTTTAACTTAAATACAGTAACTACTACAATTCCTTCAATTGATACCAGTTTGGATGAGTTTATTCCTCTTGACCTTTTGGAGTTAGATAAAATAATTTCCTCATCCAAGCCTTCAACTTGTCTTTTACACCCTATTCCTACCAGGTTATTTAAAGAAGTTTTCCCATTTATTGGTAGCTCTATTCTTCAAATAATCAATTCTTCATTAACACTAAGCCATGTACCGCAGGCTTTTAAAACTGCTCTAATTAAATCCTTACTCAAAATGCCAACGCTGGATCCAGGAGTTTTAGCTAACTATAGACCAATCTCTAATCTGCCTTTCATTTCAAAGATCTTAGAAAGAGTTGTTGCTATGCAATTATTTGACCACTTGCCAGGAAATGGTTTATTTGAAGAGTTTCAATCTGGGTTTAGAATCCATCATAGTACTGAAACAGCTTTAGTGAAGGTCACTAATGACCTTATCGCATCTGATAATGGACTTGTTTCTGTTCTTGATCTTTTAGACCTTAGTGCAGCTTTTGATACCATACCTGTCAAGTGATACGGTTTTGCCGTATTTTAATATGGGGAAAATGCAATTTTAGCAAATACGGGCGTATTGCCATTTCTGTACGCCAAAAAGAAAAATATACGGGAAAAAAAATTATTGAGAGTGTGGAGGAATACGTTGTGTGTGACCCCCACAGCGTACGGGGCTGGCAGAGCACTCAGCGTGAGCAATTATCACAACAGTGAGAGGTGTGGACTGATCATTATGCAGATGCGCCTCACACCTTCTGTTGTCCTGCAGCTCCGGAACAGAGAGGAATCGCTGGATGGATAAAGGTTTCTCCAGAGGGCCCTACACACTCCTTCTGTGTTCCATGTAGGAGGAGCATAAAAGTGACTGCATCGGGGATTTTCGACCTGAAGTCGCATTTCGCTACACAGGGCCACAAAAACTGTGTAGCCAAATCGAAAACGTATCGATCGATGGATGAACATTTTCAGCCAGTGAGAGAACCGACGCCTTCCAAATCCAATGCATCACTAGCAGAAGTGATGTTTTGTCATTTTGTGGCAGAGCACAATCTGCCACCAGAAGTGATCAGAAGTGGCAGATCACTTCTGATCTGCCACCTGATCTGATCTGCCACTTCAGAAATGCTAGTCAGCAAAGGCTGCTACTTGGAACTATAACAAGCAGCATCAGTGAACATTTTCTTGTTTCAAGTTCATCCAAGTGCATTAGTGTAACAAAGCTGACAATTAAAAACTCTTTAATTCCAAGTGTATATACAGTATCTAGCTGACAATTAAGAACTATATTCAGAATAATTCTTATTGTGTACTTTCAAATTAAGCAATCTACCTTGTGCTAATGTAAATTTGAAAAATATTTTTTTATTTATTTTTATTTATTTATTATTAATATCATTTATTTTTTATTTATTTATTTTTTATTTTATTTATTTTTTTGTGCTACTTGGCTTATTATTTTCACATTACCAAAACGTTATGGCTCAAGATTGTGTCCATATAAGTGTACATTTGAATAAATATGTTTGAAATAGTTCATGTTGCAGTTGCTGTTTGTTTAGTTTGTTTTTGTTTTTTGTTTTTTTTGCTTCAGTTTTCTTTCATCTGCCGATAAATACAGTTTTTAAGTACTCAGTACAGGTGTGAAAGCCCCCCCAATAAGGGAGGCATGAGGTATGCCTTGACAGGTATGTGATACTATCGATCATAATATTTTATTTGATAGATTAGAACACCATGTTGGACTTAATGGAACTTCGTTGCAGTGGTTTAGATCTTATTTATCTGATAGGTTCCAGTTTGTTCATGTCAGTAATGAGTTTTCTTCCAACTCTAAGCTCAGTCACGGAGTTCCACAGGGATCTGTGCTAGGCCCTATTCTTTTTAGTTTATATATGCTTCCGCTAGGGAACATTATTAGAAAGCACTGTATACATTTTCATTGTTATGAAGATGACACACAATTATACCTATCAATGAAGCCAGATGATAGTAATCAATTAGCCAAGTTAGAGGCCTGTCTTGAGGAAATCAAAGCTTGGATGACTTGTAATTTCCTGCTATTAATTTCAGATAAGACTGAAGTCATTCTAGTTGGTCCAAAAAACCTTAGAAATACCTTTCCAAATCAAACTGTTAGTTTGGATGTGGTTACTCTTTCTCTTAATAGTTCTGTGAGGAACCTTGGGGTTATTTTTGATCAAGATCTGTTTTTTTAATTCACATATTAAACTTGTTTCTAAGACTGCCTTCTATCATTTGCATAATATTGCCAAGATTAGCGTGGAGGAATCTGATCACACCTAAATGAAACAGTCATTATCGCCCTCGACAGACTGCTATGATGATGAGGAGGAGGAAGAGGAGCATCTTGTCTCACTGTGATGCTGAGAAACTAATCCACGCTTTTGTTAGCTCTAGATTAGATTATTGTAACTCTTTATTATCAGGCTGTCCTAAAACATCTTTAAAAAGTCTTCAGCTGATCCAAAATGCTGCAGCAAGAGTTTTAACAGGTGCTAGAAAGAGAGATCATATCTCTCCAGTTCTGGGCTCCCTTCACTGGCTTCCCATAGAGTTTAGAATTAAGTTTAAAATCCTTCTTCTGGCTTACAAAGCTCTAAATAAACAGGCCCCTTTTTATTTAAAAGATCTGATTCTACCCTATTATTCAAACAGAGCACTATGCTCCCAAAATGCAGGATTACTTGTAATACCTAGAATCTCCAAAAGTACAATGGGAGGCAGAGCCTTCAGTTATCAGGCTCCTCTCCTGTGGAACCAGCTGCCAATCTGGATTCGGGAGTCAGACTCGATCTCTGTTTTTAAGAATAGGATTAAACCCCTCCTTTTTGATATAGCCTATAATTAGGGTGGGATCATGTGCCCCTGAACCCTCCCTTAGTTATGCTGCTAATAGGTTTAGACAGCTGAGGGACCTCCAACAATGCATTGGGCTTCACTCTTTTCTTCACTGTCAATGAAATATTTTTGCTGGTCATTAACATCTGTTTGTTCTCTCCCATAGATTGAGTCCTCGTCGTGCTGTTTGCGCTCTACATGTCTGTTCTTTTCTTCTTCGTCTCTATCCCCTCACCCCCCAGCCAGTCGCAGCAGATGACTGCCCCTCCCTGAGCCTGGTTCTGCTGGAGGTTTCTTTCTGCTAAAAGGGAGTTTTTCCTCTCCACCATCGCCAAGTGCTTGCTCACAGGGGATCACCTGATTGCTGGGGTCTTTCTGCAATTGTGGGGGTTATCCCTACAGTTGAAAGTGCTATGAGATGACTGTTGTTAAATGGCGCTATATAAATAAAGTTGAATTGAATTGAATTAACAGCTTCACCCGCAGCCTCGGGTTGTAGGTGTGCTCCACTAGCTGGTCCTGCACCTCTAGCTGCTCAAACCTGCACATGCTCGCTAGACAGCAGAGGTCCGCGACATACTGCTGGGTCGTCTCTCCCGCTCCCTGTCGGAATTGGCAGAGCTTGATTCAGCAAAATGCAGCAGCTCAGTCTCCATTATGCTCAGTGTTGCGGGGATCATCCTCGTTGCCATTGTTGTGTCTGTAAATGAGGGACAGCGGAGACAATGGCTGTGCTGAACGGTGACTTTATTAGCCAAACTGGTAGCACGTGGAACAGTTCAAACAAGCTAACGGTATAGAGATACAGGCTATGTGTAGGCTAGAGGCGGAGTGCCAAAGATCCAGGCTGCTGCCGTCAGTCTCTTATTATAAGCATGGCGTGATGACGTCACCCATGCCTGCACCATCATGTCCATGCCATGCATAGTGTTATGACAGCACACAACAGCTAACAAGTCATCATGTTACACATCCACAGAATGGGAAGAGCTTTGACAATAAAGTTAAAACAACAACTTCGATCTACACAAAACACAACCACAACATGAAGCAATTACATCTTAAAACCACAAAATTCCAGTAACACTCATGTCCACACAGTTTGCAATGGCATAATAACTTGCACTGCTGCAGTGGCAACCACACAAATAAATTAGAGACCTATCACTGTACAACCAAAATTCACTGAGCCAGCAGCCAAAGAAGAGCAAAAACAAACTTCACTTTATACAGCCACCACAATAAATTTTGTCCTGCCTTTGCTGTTTTGTCATTTTAAACCATATTCGGATCAATAACTTCACTCTGGGCGGACTTTCTAAAGTCTGTGTTCTTGATGTGTCATTAGCCGGAGAGTTAAGTCCACACGTTGACCAGCTGGAGGTGGAATCACCACTGTTTATGCTGTTTAATCAGTCAGTTCAGTTAAAGCAGCAGTCACCTGACGTGTAGAGGAATAAGCAAAGCTGGACCCCCTTCTGGCCTGGCTCAGGCCCCAAGCATTTGTCTGCTTGGTGTGCTGGCAAAGCGCCTTTGACTATTATGAATTTTATTTTTAAAATTGGAAGTGATTTATAGTGGTTTTACATCACAGAAACCTGGCAATTTAATAGGGATCTGTACACTTTTTATATCTACTATAGCCTTGAGAAAACGAAGATCTGCTGGTGGATGCATTACTAATTAGCTCATGCTTATCAGTTTGTGAGCCTCATTTTTTCCAGTCCTTGCCTCCCCAGTCTGATGTGTGATTGAGAAACAGAAACGTCAGAATTTGGCATCTGTGTTGCAGCTGGACTGATGAAAGCTGCAGACATAAAAAAAAACCATTCAAAGTAAGACCTCAAAAACCCTGAAAAAAAGCCACAGGATGTACTCCACTCAAATGTAATTTGACTGCAGTCTTGGTGGATACCAGTGCTGTCCAAATGGAGTGGTGATTTAATAAAGCTGTGGCCCCAAGGCTGTGGAAGCTGACTTGAACCAAAATCATATCACAAATGCACCCTTCCTAAGTGGTGTTTTTTTCTAATTACGGTAACATAACTTTCAAATCCCATTTAATTGGTGATCTTTATCATTAAAAAAAGCTAAGTTTATTTCTATTTGTGAAGAATGAACTGTAGGCCATCCCATGGCTTAATGGTAATGACCAGTCGCTAATTTGAAGAGGGATGAGGGGGAAAGCCATCTCCCTTGTTAGCAAAATGACACCAAGTCATCCCCCTTGTTAACATGCCCCCCACCCCCCATTCACAGGTGTAAATCAAACCTTTCTATATCATGTTACAAAATTGGATAAAACTACTTTGAAGTACCAATGCTAAGCAGAAATGTTTTAATTTTATACATTTGCAGTGTTTTTGTCATAGATTTGGAACTTTTTTTCATCATAAATTTTCCTGTTTTTCTCAAAAATTTGCAACTTTTTCCTCATAAATTTGCAACTTTTTTCCTGTAACTTTTCAACTTTTCTCTTGTAAATTTGCAACATTTTCATCATAAATTTGTAACTTTTTTCTCATAATTTTCTTTTTTTTTCCTGTAAATGTTCCACTTTTTTCTTGTAAATTTTCAAATTCTTTTCTTGTAAACTTGTTCCTTTTTTCCTCATCAATTGTCAACTTTTTTCCCTGTAAATTTTCAACTTTTTTGCATAAATTTTCAACTATTTGTCTTGTCAACTTGCAATATTCATCTGGATGTTGGTTAGATTTTTATTCTATGTAATTAAATTGTAACTTGTGACTTTTTTAAATTTAGCAACTTTTACCATATTTTTGCACCTTTATACTTTCAAATTTGTACCTAATTTGCATTTCATCACAAAGCACCGATCTCAGTCCCATAGAAAATTTGTCAGCAGAGCTGAAAAGACATGCAAGCAAGGAAGCCTACAAACCTGACTTAATTACACCAGTTCTGTCAGGAGAAATGGGCCAAAATTCCAGCAAACTATTGTGAGAAGCTTGTGGAAGAATACCCAAAATGTTTGACCCAAGTCATACAGTTTAAAGGCAATGCTATCAAATACAAAGGAAATGTAACTTCTGACTTTGAAGAAAGTAATAAAAAAAATCTTTAAAAAAATGATCAAATATATGAATTATTTAGCAAATAGAAATAATTTTGGTAATCCTAACTGACCTAAAACAGGAAAAGTTTCATCTGATTTAATGTCAGTGAGGAAAAAAGGCCATGTATCTTTTTATACAGTGTATGCAAATGTCTGGTTTCAACTGTATATTCATCAGTATGGTTTTTTGATAGAATAGTCCTATAAGGACCACATCTTATAAGAAAGAAAACATCAGATAAATCAAATCAGGTACTATTATGTCTTCACATTTAAAATTTGACATGACTGCAGATGAAGCTGAACACAGATCTACAGAGGAGATCCTCACAGCAGATAAAATCACTGAACTCTGAGGCTGTGGCAGCTCCTGGCTCAGCGTCCATTCCATCTTATAGCGACGTGCAGCGCGCACGTTTCAGGGGGTAGAAGCCAGAGCGGATTGACACGTAGATGGAAACTCAGACTCTGCTGTGGTTACCTAAAACAGAGGCAATGTCTGGCCCAGCCAGACTGTATATTCAGAGATAAATTGAGCGCTGGAAGTTTTACGGTACACCGTGATTAAGATGTCGGTTTTTGGCCTGATGTAAGATGCCTCAGCAGTTCCATGTATGTTATGCCATCTTTGTGGAATGCACAGATGTTGGAAACACAGAAGTCAGGTGCAGTATGTGTTTATTACAGCTAAAAAAGAAAGTAATTTACAGATTATAAGATTAAGGCTAATTGTGACATATTTAAACTTGAATTATCATTTCCTTTGGAGGGTTCTTTCTGAGTAAAGCTATAGAAGTGGGAGACTTTATCATATCTCCTCAAACCTGTACAAGTATGTCCACAAATCAGCAGCCAGTTATGTTTCCCCCTGCTGATTGGTTGGGAGCTAAGGCTGGCCATGAGCACAGTATGTATCAGATTCAGGTATGCATGTATAGAAAACAAATGTAAACTCTGAGCGAAGTAAACTCTGAAGAGCTTTTTTTGACTAATGTTTTGACTCTGTCCTTGGGACCAGTGTATTCTGGAGGTGAAGATTTACAATATAATACAACAAGGTATGAGGTATTTTAAATATTTCAAATATACCGATGAGGCGCTCAAGAATGTCCTGGCCGACATCTTCAGCATCTCCTAGACTCAAGCTGTTGTCCCCACTTGTTTCAAAACTACCACCATAATACCAGTCCCAAAGAAGCCCGTCCCATCCAGCTACAAGGATTACCAGCCCATAGCACTGACCCCCATCATAATGAAGTGCTTCAAGCGGCTGGTCATGCAGAACATTGAGCCCATCCTCCCTCTCTCCCACAACTCATCTCAGTTTGCATACAGGTCAAACAGATCCCACAAAAGATGTCATCGCTGCTGCTCTCCATCAAGCCCTCACCCACGTGGACTCAAAGAACTCCTACAACAACTCCTACATACACTCCTACGAATGCTGTTCTTGAACTTCAGTTCAGCATTCAACACAATCATCCCCTAGCACCTAATAGAAAAACTCATAAACTTTTGGACTCAAAACCTCTCTCTGTAACTGGTTGGCAGCAACACATCCAAGACCATTGCACTTAGCACAGGGTCCCCACAAGGGTGTGTGCTCAGCTCACTGCTCTTCACCCTGCTGACCCATGACTGTGTACCAGTCTACAACACCAACCACATTATCAAGTTTGCGGATGACACGATGGTGGTGGGCCTGATCACCAACAACGAGAAGACCAACTACAGAAATGAGGTGAGCCAACTGGTCCAGTGGTGTAAAGACAATGAGCTCTGCCTGAATGTGGGAAAAACCAAGGAGATTGTGGTTGACTTCAGGAGGGGACACACACAGCATCCCCCTCTGATCATCAATGGTGCAGCTGTGGAGAGGGTGAGCAGCACCAAGTTCCTGGGGGTGCACATCTCCTGGTCCAACAACACCACATCACTGGCCAAGAAGGCTCAAACTCGCCTCCATTTCCTCCACAAACTAAAAAGAGCACGAGTCCCACCCCCCATCATGGGCTCATTCTACCGGAGCACCATTGAGAGCATCCTCACCAGCTGCATCACAGTGTGGTATGGAAGCTGCACCACCTCCTGCTGGAAGACACTACAACGCACAGTGAAAACAGCCAGCAAGATCATCGGTGCCCCTCTGCCCCCACCCCCCCCGGACATCTACCTCACCTGCAGAGCCATCAACATTGCAGACAACACCTCCCACTCCTCCCACTCTCTCTTTAGCCCCCTGCCCTCAGGGAAAAGGTAACGGAGCCTCCGGGCCTGCTCCACAAGACTGCTAAACAGCTTTGTTCATCAGGCCATCAGGACCTTGAACTCTGTCCACCCCCCCACCCCACCCCCAGACCGTAATGCACTCACCCGCACAATAACTACCTCAGCTGTTGACACAGAAAGACTGGCACGCCAACAGTAATACATTTGCTGCTGTATGTCTCTGCACTTTAATGCAACCATTTGCACAAAGGCCATATCCGCTGCTGCCTGTCATTGCAATACTGATCATGTGCAATCCTATCTGTAACTGTCCTGCACCTACACTACTGCATTGAACTTGCAACTACGAGTATTACTGCTCTACTTTGTTGTATATAAGATTGCTGGGTTTTTAATCGTCTATCATTTATCTTTATTTGGACTATGGGAGGTCTGGGTCTATCTTTTGTTGGCATTTGCACTATGGGTAGCATTACTGTACACAGACTGCTGTTCTTGTTTTTCCAGTCTTATTCGTTTTCTTTTTTATATTGTGCACACCACTGAAGAGAGGGAGAAACACCATTTCAATTCTCCTGTATGTCCTGTACGTATAGTAGTACTGACAAATAAAATCTTTGAATCTTGAAATCTTGAATCTTGAGGATAATAGTACTAGTGTATGTAGCTGTAAGGTCAACTTAACTTGTGTTTAGTTAAAGTGTAAAAGTGCATCATAGGACAGACACAGTATACAGTATTATTGCAAGTTTGGAAAACGCTCAATGATATTTTGAACTATTTGAGATTCATAGCAGTCTGTCGTGGGCGACAATGACTGTTTCATTTAGGTCTGATCAGATTCCTCCACACAGCTCTGTCCTTAGCCTTCTGCTGCCAGGAGCTCCTGTCTATGTCCAACTTCTTCAAGTTTCTTTTTACAGTGTCTTTAAATCTGAGCCTTGGTCTACCCTGATTGCGTTTGCCCTCGCATAATTGTGAGTAGAGTAACTGCTGAGGGAGACGCTGGTGGTCCATCCTCTCAACATGTCCGAGCCATCTCAGGTTCATCTGTATTAGCATGTCCTCCATTGATGGTAGACCAGCTCGTTTCAACACTTCTATGTTGGTTATGTTGTCTTTCCCATGAGACGTTCATTATGGCTCGAAGGTGTCTCATCATGTACGCGTGGAGTTTCTTCACCTGCACTCTGTAGACAGTCCAAGTTTCAGCACCGTACAATAGAGTAGCCAGTACTGTCACTCTGTACACTTTGCATTTCACACGGATTGACACATGTCGATTGTTCCACAGTCTCTCCCTCAAGTTTCCAAACACAGCGCTTGCTCTTCCCATTCTGAGAGATAGTTCATCCTCCAGCCTAGCATTCTCTGAAACAGTACTCCCTAGGTACTTGAAAGTCTTGCACTTGACTAGTGGCTCTGTATTTGAGATTAGATAGCCAATAATACAATATAATAATACAATAGCTAGCTAATAATATTTAGCCTCTCCATATATAGGGGAGGCTCAATATCTTGTTTAGCCAGCCAGGCTCCCTACAGGGATGACAACCCTATCTTGCATTCATACGCGCTGGGAAGGGGAAAACCCTGTTTCAGTCCCAGAAGCAAGTGGCTTTGGCCCCTGGTTATATTTGGTTTGGGTTGACTGCCCAAACCATCTTTAACTGTTGTCACATAAAAAACTAGAAAAGCACTCGGAGAGCGCAGACCTCCGCCAAGCGCCACAGTTCCCCCCATACAGTGTTTGTGTGTACGTTTTCAGATTCCTTGACCATGAAAACATATGACTAGCAATTGGATTCACAATGATAGGATTAGTGGTTCAGTAGTTATTCACGAAAATCGCATTTTCCGTAATGGCGGTTTTCTTCTGGACGGTGATCTGGATCACCACCAAAATCTAATCATCTGTAGGATACCCCATTTCTGACAATCTGTGAAAATTTCATGAAAATCCGTCCATAACTTTTTGAGTTATGTTGCTAGCAGACAGACAGACAGACAGACAAACCAACGCCGATGAAAACATAACCTCCTTGGTGGAGGTAAAAAGTAAAGCCTCAAAATGGACTGATTTTTTAATGACGATTTTGGAAAGGACTGACCAAGATTATGGAATTGTGATTCAACTCTCACTACCTCTGATGCTTATGTTATTAATTTGTTGTGACATCCAATCTAACCTGGGACCACTTCAGAACAAGTTCAATGCTTGCTTCACAAATATAAGAGGTCTTCATACCACCTGGGACTACCTTGAGCATTATCTTGTTAAAACTCATCGTCACATTTTTTGTTTATCAGAAACTTTTTTAACAGCAAGATAGATGATGAGATGTTTACAGCACCTGGATACTCCTTCAGACAAGACCGTCCAGGTGACTCAGGCTGGGACTGGTGGTCTTCTACAGTGACGCTATAACTGCCACCAGAGTGCCTGAATTTAAACACCCACAGCATGAAATGATTTGCCTGAAACTAGTGCTTCCAGGTCGCCTGGTATTCATGTTTTGTGTCTACAGACCTCCATCGGCTGATGACTGTATACGAGGTAGTAAAACAGAAAACTGATACCATCCAAGATTTACACCCGAGGTCTGAAATCATTGCTCCTGGGAATCTGAATTCTCACCATCAAGAATGGCTGGGTAGCCAAAAAACTGACAATCATGGAGAAGCTGCTTGTCATAAACTCCCCGTGCGCTTTTCCACAGCGCACGGAGGAGGAGAAGGATGGATGGATTTAAACGAAGGGAAGTCACCAAACACACATTTATTGACAAGACACAGTTCAAAAATAAAGACTTACAGGTGAGGACAGATGTACACAACAGGCTGACGCAGCGGGCAGACCACTGTTGTACCGTGGCCACAGGAAAATAATGCAAAATAGCACACATGCACTCGGGAGAGCGAGGAAGACTTTGGGAAGCTCAACTGACACAGGGAAGCAAACTGGGCAACAGCCTAAGCGTAGCAGTTAAGCTGCAGGGAGAAACACTACCAGATAAGTGTAGCAGCTAACCGCACAGAGAAA
Source organism: Pholidichthys leucotaenia (assembly GCA_020510985.1). Taxonomy (NCBI): domain Eukaryota; kingdom Metazoa; phylum Chordata; class Actinopteri; order Cichliformes; family Pholidichthyidae; genus Pholidichthys; species Pholidichthys leucotaenia. The sequence goes on along the minus strand of CM035838.1, from coordinate 163,994,323 downwards.
CGCTAAACAATTTACTCACGGGCAGGAGCAGTCCAAAAAGTCCAATTCTCTCATGGAGCATGGATAACCAATCCTTCGGAACGTGATCATCACACGATGGGAAACAACCGTTTGACTCATATAATGGTCCAGTGGTGTTTGACTAGCAAAGAGCTGCTAATGTAAAAACACCGCTGGCCTAACAAATTGGGAACACCTGGGCGAGGCGTGGGAAAGATAATCACCGGGGCAAACAGCTGACTGTCAGAGAGAGGAGGGCGTGGTCGGACCGGCAAATGTTAGGCAGCACCCACCCGAAAGTGGGTCAAACAGCTGCCTAACGATCGCCGGCCAGAGCAGCAGCCAAGCACAGAAATAAACACATAGGTGGGGAAACAAAACACAACGGTCAGAACCGAGCCTGTGTTCGTGACACTGCTCATGAGTTTGCTATTCTCAACAACCTCCAACAACTTGTTGATGACCCTACTAAGATTGGAAAAGATGGAAATTGCTCCAAGCTAGCTCTCTTCCTTACATCTTCACCAAACAATCATGATGTCACAGTCAACACACCTCTTGGTTCATCTGGCCACTGTGTTGTGTCAACTGCTGCTAACTACAGACTTCCAACACAGAGTAAATCTGCCAAACATAAGATCTGGGTCTATGAAAAAGCTGACTGGGATGGCATGCGTACATATTTGGCTGATGCAAAATGGGAATCTCTCTCAAAAAGGCCTGATGTTAATGCAGCATGGTCCTGCATAAGGGACAACATTACTGATGCCATGGACTACTTTATACCTTCAAAGTCAACTAAGCACCGATAGTCTGATAAACCTCGGTTTAATGAAGAGTGCCATAAAGCTATACAAGACAAACAGAAGGTCTACAAAAAGTGACAGAAGGATCGTACAAAGGACTCCTGGATTTTGTATTGATCGTACAAAGGACTCCTGGATTTTGTATTTGAACTCCAAATCTGAATGCCAGAGTACTGTACGACGTGCTCGCAGGCAGTTTTCACACCAACTACAGCAGAAACTGAAATGTGCAGATAATAAATAGTGGTGGAACTTGTTAAAGCTGTTACTGACAACAAGACTGTTGCTGTTCCCCTGCTAAGTAGTAATGGTCAAACCTTGAATAAAGCGAAAGACAAAACTGAGCTGCTAAATAACACATGTGGAGCTAATGCTCAACTTGATGATGGTGGTAAAAGTCCTCCAAAATTACCACCAAAAACAAGCAAAGTGCTGTCCACCATGAAATTCTGACCAAAAAATTTTTTTATAAAATTTTGCAGTCTGGACACATCCAAGGCCAATCATCCTGATGGGATTTCTGCATCTGTAATCAACTGTGCACCAGAGCTTGCACCAGTTCTGGCAAAGCTATTCCAGTTTTCTCTAGAAACCAAGACACTCCCTTCAGGCTGGAAATATGCCAGTGTGATTGCTGTACCTAAGAAGGGTAACAAGCAAGACCCATCTAACTACAGACCTACAGTATATCCCTACTGCCCATAATTTCCAAGGTCATGGAAAGCATCATCTGTGACCACATACACAAACATCTCGACAAGCACCAGCTTCTCTGCAACACCCAGTATGGATTTCAAGAAAAGAGATCTACAGTGGACATGCTCTTGTACATTACTCAGTGGTGGAACAATGCTCTTGACTCTCAACAGGAAATCCGAGTCATTGCCCTAGGCATCACAAAGGCTTTTGATCGAGTATGGCATTGCGGACTGATCACAAAGCTGACTGCATTCGGCATTCAAGGGGACTTACTTGACTGGATATCATCCTTCCTAGCTGATAGACAACAGTCCGTGGTCTTGGATGGGTTCACCTCTCCTCCACTACCCTTGACTGCTGGAGTGCCCCAAGGAAGCGTAACTTGCCCATTGCTATTGCTCATCTACATTGATGACTTGGCATCTCAGCTGGAGAATGATTTTCATCTATTTGCAAGTGACTCAACACTTCATTTCGTCATAAAAAATCCAGGTCCACGAGACATCTGTACCGAGAGTCTTCAGCATGACTTGGACACAGTTGAAAGGTGGGCTTCTGACTGATGCATCACATTTAATGCAAATAAGACTGAGGAAATGATCAGCAGCAGCAAGTGTGTCCAAAATCATCTTCCTCTTTACTTCATGAACAAGGATCTCACTCCAATACAGAGTATTACTCTCCTTGGCATCATCATCACCAATACTTTGTCCTGGACTCCTTACATCACAGGACTAGCCAAGAAGACTGCCAAAAGATTGTACATCCTGCAGCGCACCAAGAACCTTCTTCCTCTCAATGCCCGTACTACTATATACCAGGCCTACATCCGACCTCTCATGGAGTATGCCTCTCCAATATGGAGTGGAGCAGGAACCACGGCACTAAGTCTCTTAGACAGGCTGCAAAAAAAATCCCTTCGTCTACGCAAAATTGATGATCCTTACAAGGCAGGAATTTACCCATTAGAGCACAGGAGAAAGGTGGCATCTTTGTGCACATTCTACCACCATTTCTTCCTTCAACCATCAGCTGAGCTGACAAATACTGTATCTTGCCTTCTGGAGCTTCTAGCATGCGGGTAACAAGATCCAATACAAGCTGTTACCCATATCATGTAACTGTTCCAAAGTCCAACACCAATCTCCATGTATTTTCCTACATCCCTAGGACAAGTTGGCGATGGAACTCTCTTCCAGCATCTGTTTCCTGCTTCTCCAAACATAGACTCATTCATGTTATCTGTAAATGCATTTTTGGTTAATCAATTATAAACTTTTGCTAGCTGCCAATTTTTAAGATTTTGATTTGTATGATATGATGTGGTCAGTGGTTTAATACTTTGCTTAATGGCCAATTTTCATCTCTCAGATGGCAACACCAGGCCTGAAAACTTGATTACTAAAAAAAAAATAAATAAATAAACATGCGGTTTCTCTAACTTTCCCTTAAAAATTGAAAAATAGCATACAGGCAAGAGATGGGTTTTTTTAAGTTCAATATCCATGATGACCAATCCATATTAGTATATTACTGGGTTTTATACAACAGTTAGTTCCAACCCAGCAATCTAATTGGACAATAAGGATTCCAGGAGTTACTATACTCCCCAGATGTTTCACTGAATATGTATCACTCCACTTCAGCTGTGTTCTAATAATCTTTATACGACAGTTAGTCCCAACCGAGCAATTTGATTGGACAATAGGGATTCCAGGAGTTACTATGTTCCACGATAATTGCACTCCGATGTTTCACTGGACATGTATCACTCTGCTTCAAAGGTTTTCTGGTAACCGTTAATTACAAACTGTTATTTACTGTCAAGTCTGTCAGCTCCATCAGTGGCTGATGAGAATTGTTATACTGTGTTGGATACCTTAATTTCCACAGCAAGGCACTGTTTGCAAACAAATTATACCTCCATGACCCAGAAGTCCTACCCTTGTAAACATTCACAAGATATTTTACATCTTTTTTTAAAAAAAGAATAGGTAAGCTAGAGTTGGATTTATTGTCTTGATTAGCAAACCACAATACATTTGTGGTAATGGACTCTTTATTGCATCTGAAAATGCTCAGAAAAAGTGAACAAAATATGCCCAGGCCAAATTGCAATCATGCTAGCTAGCCACCTGCGTGATCTCATGGTGACCCACAAATCCTACTCAACAGGTGATGACCCATCACTGACTTTTGCACTGACTTTTGCACTGGGCATTGTCTAATTTGTTTACATGTGTGTGAAATGACAATAGACCTATTCCCTTCTATATTATGTACATTGAGGTGCTTAGCAACAGTTAACTGGCTACATTTAGAAGGGACTATTTTTCTCAGCGGAGCAAAATAACTGGTTAAACAAACAAATCATATTATTTTGTCCTGTATTGCTTTCATTTAATAAACTGCTTGTGGAACTGTTGTATAAAAACTATAATACACTGGAGGTCATGCGGTATCATAACTGCAACAATGTCTTTGGCCCTCCACTTCGCATCGGGCCTACGACAACTCACCACAGTTACTATACTCATTGATACCGCACTACCTCTTGTGAAACATTGGTTAATTTAATTATGTGGTGATCTGAGCGCTGATTCCACCCGCGCTCAGGTTGCTCAGTATTTCTCCTTTTCCACTATTGATTCCGGGGTTTACCATTAGGACCGCTCAGGGGCTTTTGTTGTGACAGTGTCACGGCTACACTTCCAGCTGTCAAAGCCGAACCGGCGCCGTGACAGCTGTTTGTCATTTTGTTTATCACTTTACGTCTTTTCTGATTTGTTTGTGCCCTGTACTTAAGGGAGCAGCTGAGGGTCACTCCTCTCTGCGACCTACACAATCGTACACCTTTGTGACGACGGACTGGAGCTCCTATTCCTGAATCCAGTCTTCCCCTGTGTCTTGGACTTTCATGTCTTAATAAGTGTTTTTGTACAGCGCAGGCTCCATCTTCGCTGTCTCTCCTAGTTTATCTCCAGAGTTTATTACTTTGTATCTTTGCCTTCTTGTAAATAAATGAGCAAACGTACTGTTTGGCATGTGGTGTCTCATTAATGCCCTGCAAGAGGCATTCATAACAAATTATAGTTATGATCAGTGGCTTTTTATAATATGTGATGATTGTAATTCTGTGTTGGAGACCTTGATTTCCACAGTGAGGCGCTGTTTGAAAACAGACGGTCTTTAAAATCCACACCTCTGTGACTGTCATGAATGCCCTTTTCAGGGTATGAATGAGGCACCAAACGCCAGCAGTGAGTTTGCTTATTTATTAACAAAAGTAACAAAATAATGTGCCTCGAGGGGCAAAACACATACACTAAACATGGCCTCACTGGGAGATAACGTGAGACACAAAGAATAACCACAAACACTTACATATGAATATAGCGAGGGCGAAACCTGACGCTGTAGAGAGACTGGAGCCGGGCGTAGGGACTCCAGCCTAAGTTGGGTGAGATTGCAGCAAGGACTGAGTCTCACTGGCGATCTTAAATAGGGAGCAAAACACAAACTACAAACAGGTGTGGAGACAAAAGTAATTCCTGAATACAGACAGCTGTGACAGGTCACGAGCAGGCTTGAGAGCAGGAAGTCCTGCCGTGACACTGTCAAAATAAAAGCACAATCATAACGACATAAACATGACTAAATGCATACACAGGAAAAGAGGATAATAATCAGGAGACCCGAGTACGGTACAGAACCACACTCGGGATCATGACAGTGACATGGACGAACCACCTTTGTAAACGTCCAGCTACGTATTTATCTTCGCCAAGAGGAGGAGGTAATGTTTTTGCCAGCGTTGGTTGGTTTGGTTGTTGGTTTGTCTGTTTAGCTTAGTTTAAGTTTAATGTTTATTTGAAAGCGACAATACATACGAATGAACAATAATACAAATGTAAGTATGCCAGATTTAGCAATACTGCTAATTTGCATCTGTAGTCACCCAGCGGGTCATAGAAACACACAAAAACATACAAACAAACAATCATACATGAGCAGAACAACTGCAATGAAACTGTACAAAGTGCAGAGTTGAGGTGTTACGAAACAAAGTATTCAAATGTCACACGCGTGAATTGCTGTGTATGCATACACACACATGCACTCAAGTACCTCACAGCAACAACAGACAGCAACAAACAAGAGGTGGGGCGTATGTGTGTGACGCACGGGCACATATATGTGTATGCTGCAGAGCAAACACTAGTTATGGGTACAGTTTTGGCTGTTTAAAAGCCAAATGTTACAATGAGTCTTTAAAGCAGGGGTGTCCAATCATGTGCCATGGAGGGCCAAGACCCTTCAGGCTTTACCTCCAACCAGTGTCTTCAACAGCAGACTCCACTGAATTTCTTCCCATTGATTGCTGATAAGTGAAAACACTTGCTAAAGAGACTGGGTAGGAGAGAAAACCTGCAGGGTTTTGGCCCTCCATGGCACATGATTGGACACCCCTGCTTTAAAGTGTTTAGTGTGTCTGTCTTTTAGCAACATAACTCAAAAAGTAATGAACGGATTCTGATGAAATTTTCAGGAAATGTCTGTAATGGCATGGGGACCAGATGATTAGATTTTGGTGATGATCTGAGAGTGCATACCTCCACCAAGGGCTTTGTTTGTATATGTGCAGTATTATGTCTGAAATCACCTTTACAATGACGAGGCCAGGTGCACAGTTGAACTCAGCTTTATTAAAGGTTGATCACACACAATACAGCCACCAGGCAGGGGCATCGGCAAAGAGGCCATAAAATGGATGCCCTTGGTATTTATAGGGTGGTGCAGTGGTGGAAGAGGAAGTGACCGCCGCTACACCACACTTCATAATAAAATACCACAATACATTTTTTCCCCCCTGTAGAAAGTCTAAGAGCACACATACAATTGAGATCCTCCCCAATTTAGGACCCGAATCATGCACTAAAAGCTAGAACTGAAAAGTACTAAATAGTCTAACACATTCACACAACAAACCTAAGCTAGGGGGACAGGTGGACTACCGTCCCACCCCACACAGCAAGGTGGGTTATTCTGCCACCTGTAAACTTAACCAAAAGTCCATCTATAACTGAGAACATTGCCGTGCTCCTAAAATAAAACACACCCAGAACAACAGTTTACTCTTTTTTTTTTTAACACATACAAACATATGAACATTAGAACTTATTATATTGGGGGGTTTTTTACAATACCACACTACTGCCCTTCTGGCAGAAAGGGGTAAACCAGCTTGTGGGGGGCGCAGGGCAGCCCCTCAATAGGTCCGCCCCTGGAATCGGCATGCCCCCAGAGTCACCGCTGACCTCATAGACGAGAGTGCCTCTTCTCTTCGCCATCGACCACCTCTCTTGTCCGGACCTGCCATCTGAAGCCTCCTCCCAGGCACGCCGCAGCTCATTGGCGTGCCTCCACAAGCCATCTGACAGCTGGAAGTAGGCTGTGCCCCGCTTAGCCACGATGCACAACCGCTCCTGGTGTTCCTCTGGCTGTCGTTTGGCCCACATCCACCATGGACGTCCCTCCCCTCGAGCCCGGACCAGGTCCGTAACTCTCAGAGGAGCTCTGCTCAGCCTGCAGCAGTACTGTCTGGCACGCGGTCCCTCCATGCCTGTCAGTCTGGCCCCGACCTTTTTTAAAGCAGCTGCAGCGGTTGCCATTGTAGCTGCAGACCCTCCAGCCCTCTGTGGCCAAGCTCCGGAGGAGTCTGGGGCTAGCTCGTCGGCGTCACTCGCTGACACAGGTGCCTCGCCGCCATGTTCGGTACCCTCTCCTACCATACCTCGAGCGCCGGCACTGAGACCCTCCTGCATCGAACCTGAGTGAGGCTGGTCCTGCTTGACTGCCGTGGTGCCCGGTAAATCTTCATCCCACACAGCGTCGTCCTCCACCACCAGAACCGGACGGTTCCACTTGCCACAACCAGACCATTCTTCCCCAACGTCGTCTTTAATGGCGAACCCCAGTCCATAAAACAGGTCGCAGCCCATGATGTTGTCGCCTCAGGCAGTTACGTGGAATGTGAAGTCAGCCATCACCGCCAACTTGTACAGAGCTGTCAACTCCAGTGTTCCAACCGTACACAGCCTGCCACTTCCATAACCATAGAGCGGCACTGGGTTATCTTTTATTCTGTAGTGGGGGAAAAATTTCCTCACCATGGACCAATTCAATAACGATCCCTCCGCCCCCATGTCGACCAGCAGCGGTACCTCCTCACCATCCAGCGTCACCTTGCAGAATGTGTACCCGCTGGTACTCGGGGACACCACATGGACAGTTGTCGGGGTGGGTGAAATTGTTTTTCTCCGTGGGCTCTCCAGCTCAGACATACGGCACATCCTGGCATAATGGTTTAAGCGTCCATACTTGCTACGGCGCTTCCCTCTAGCCGGGCATTCCCTAACCTTGTATTGGTGCTTTGCGAACCCACAACCCATGCACAGGGGTTTTCCCGGGGCAGACCTTCGGCTGACAATGTTGATGTCCGCATTGTCGTCAGTCAAGCTATCCTCACTATCAGGGTCCGCTACTAATGCTGCGGCGGTAGGCTCCAGCTGCCGTTGTGACTGGCGCCACTTTAGCTCCGAAGCTAGCTTGTCTGCGGTCTCCACTTGGAGAGCTAGCTCGACAGCCATGGCTAATGTTAGGTCACTTGGTGCCGTAAGGAGCCTAGCTCATAAGGCAGCGCTGGTTGTGTGCTCCACCAGCTGGTCACGTACCAGTTCCTCCTCCAATGGCCCAAAACAACACTCGTTAGCCAGCTGCCGCAGGTCGGCAACAAACTGGCGGACAGGCTCACCCATTCGCTGGTGTAGTCGGAACCTAATCCTCCGGACGGTCACGCTGTCCGGGGTGTGAAAATGGCACGCTAGCAACTTGACTACGTCCTCATACGAGTCCACAACCCCAAGTGTACGCAGGATATGCTGGCCCTCAATCCCCAAATTATGCACCAGGAGCCCATGTGCCCTCAATTTATCTAGTTCACCTAGGTCAAATGCGATGATGTAGTTTTGAAAGACCGCTAACCATCTTGGCCAGGGCACAAGCAGCTCACGCAGGAGCTCCAGGAAGGGCCGAAGCGGTGAAATACACACCTCCATGGTTTATTCTCGTCGCCAAAATGTTATGTCTGAAATTACCTTTACAATGAAGGGGCCAGGTGCACAGTTGAACTCAGCTTTATTAAAGGTTGATCACATACAATGCAGCCACCAGGCATGGGCATTGGCAAAGAGGCCGTCAAATGGATGCCCTTGGTATTTATAGGGCGGTGCAGTGGAGGAAGAGGAAGTGACCGCCGCTACACCGCACTTTATAATAAAATACCACATCACATGCAGCAGGATTACACAAAAACTACAGGATGGATTTGGATGAAATTTTCACCAGTGGTGGTCCTTGGGCTTGAGAAGAAGTCAGTACATTTTGGTGATAATCTGAGAATGCATACCTCAGCCAAGGCGCTTATCTTCTCACAGAGTGTTAGCAACCATACTCCAAAACTAATGGATAGACTTTGATGCAATTTTCACAAGAAGTGGCTCTAGGCCATTACATTTTGGAGGTGATCCATGAGGGACGGAAGAAGCCTTGGCAGAGGTATGCGCTCTCTGAGTACTTTTCTAGTTCATGTCTGTTTCCAACAAAATAGACAAGCTAGAATTGGGTTTATTGCTCAATTAGCCAACCATAACACCAATGTGGTGATGAACTCTTTATTTTATCTAAAGATGCTTAGAAAAAGAATGTGAGAAAACTAATGCAGAAATGGGCCAGAACTAATTTGTTGTTAGTTACCTTTTTGTTCTTATTAAAGACAAAAATAGAAAGGAGATGTTTCGTCAGAAGTGTCCTTCGTCAAGGACACTTCTGATGAAGGCTGCAATGAACAGTCGAAACATGAAAAGAAGGTAAAAACATCTCCTTTCTATTTTTGTCTTTAATAAAAACAAAAAGGTAAATAATTAAAAGAAGACAAAATGTACTTGAGCCAATTTGTTGTTATCCTGTAGTCGCTAACCGCATCAGCTTGACCACGTACAATGGTTAAGCCAATGACAAAATGGATGAGATGAGGTTGAATTTACCATCGTGATTAGAGACTAGCAATCCCTATGTGCCGATAACATAATCATGGATTCATAAAGGACTCCCTTGATGCATTTAATAAGCTAACTAGCTGCTGGCGCAAGTCCCACGAAACCTACTCAAGAGGAAGAGGGGTATATACTGTATGTATATGAACACTGACTTCTGCACTGCACAGTGTTTAACTTCATTGTATTGTACATGTATGTGAAATGATAATATGCCTCTTCTATACTATATTATGCTGTTTGAGGTGCTTAAGCTACTGTTAACTGGGTACATTGGGGAGGAACTATTTTTCTTGGTAAGCAAAATAACTGGTTAAACAAAGAAAAATTATATTTTCTTCTGTATTGCTGTCATTTAATAAATTGTGCTTGTGGAACCGTTGTATAAATGCTAAAATATTGCCTCTTCTGAGAGATCATTGATAACCAATCACTACAGGGAGAAAAACTATCTTAAGGGTACATTTTTATGTATTTTTTACTAGTACATGTATTTTGGAACAAAAGGAAGTTCTCCACCATAGCGAGCTCATGTAGGTCAGGACCCCAGGGAGAGCAAAGTAAGAACTGTCATATTTTCAGTGAGCCTGAGGTGGGAAAAGTAACCCACCACAGAGTGTGTCAGAGTCATTTCCACATGGGGTTCACATGCTAGTGAAATGTTCTGCTTCACTGAACTGGCATGAGATCTTAGCGGGACAAGGCTGACCAGGCAAAGCAGAAAACCACTGGAGCTCCAGACATCCGGCCCCTCGGGGGCCACTTGTATTACAAAAATACATTAGATTGTTAATTTGATTTTTACCTCCCACAGTGCATACAAGACAGTTAAAAGAAAGGGGAAAAAGTCATCCTGAACGAATCATTGTAGACTTGATTTTCCATAGCTTTTTTATCTATCTTTTTTTCTTTTGCTGGTGTAATTTTCAAACAAAACTAATGTTTTGGGGTTCTGTCAATGGTTACATTTAAGGGTACAACATTCATCTTTAACATACAGCCTATGGTTTGTATTTATAAATCAGAGCAGAGCTGCTGCTTGTTGTAATTACGTACAAGAGCTTGTAGGCATTTAAAGCCAAATTTCCACAAATGTAATTTTATATACTTGTATCCATGTGAAGCACTAGCGGTGTATGCTTACCATGTAATTACCAATTTGTGGAAGAGAAACATGAGAAACGAATCCACATTTGCCATCTGCCAACTGCAACACAGGCATCTTCTGATGTTACCACTGGAGTCACAGCATTCCAGCAGTGACTAAAATGTTCTGAAGTACCTTATAATTCCACAGTTTTTCTATATAAGTGACCATTTTACTCATTGAGCCAACTGGGACCACACATACTCACTTGTAGACTCTGGCATTGTACCGCCTCTCTCCGGGGAAGCCAAACATGCCACAGATGACTCTGCTGTTAAACTGGGTCCAATCTGTGTTACAGATCTGCTTCCATTTTCCGCCATCTTTGACCTCCACGTAGCCCTCGGTTACAGGAATCCGCTTACGGTACTGTGACAGGATGGCTCGGATGCGGACATCCTCCACGTGGATGTCAAGACTCTGTGGGCAAAAATATAGAGAAAGGTCAGGGAGCCGGTTTTAGTTACAGAAGGAGAAACAAACAAGAGCGCATGTGTGAGTAATTACCTCTGCCAAGGAGGTTAATTGGTTTGTTTGTTTGTTGATTTGTTACATACACAATCATACATGGGTGGATGTTTCGTGTCACTGTTGGGGAGGGCAATAAACAGAACATTCCACCACCCTGGTCTACAGTTCCACTGCTATGATGACAACACCCAGCTGCACCTTGGCACCTCACCATCCACTCAGCTCCCTCCACAGTCCCTTGTCAACTGCCTCAGTGAAATACAAATCTGGATGAGCTCTAACCTCCTCAAACTCAAAATTAGCAAGAGCACTCTGAGGCGAGTGCAATATCCCCCACCTCTGTTTTCTTTGAACATCTCAATACTTAGTGACGGAGAGCAGTTTTCAACTTTTTCAATATAATTACTGTGGCGGAATCAAATTATCATGAGCCCATCATCCACGAATACAGAACAAAGTATGCAACCCATAGTTGAAGGACAGGATCCCGAGGTGAACCTGTGTAGCAAGTCTGGTGAGCCTAGAGAGCTTTACACATTCTACAGTAAGAGGGCATTGGGAGTGCCAATGTTGACCTTTGACCTTTTGACCTCAAACCTGTAGTCAGAGGTCATGGTCTCAGAGTGAACCTGTGCACCAGGTTTGGTGACACCAGCTTTCTTTGTTGCTGAGATATAGTTTATGAGCCATTTTGACATTGACCTTTGACCTTGCAATCCCAAAACCATAGTCACGCTTCAGGGTCACAGGGTGAACCTGTGCACCAAGTTTGGTGACCCTAACTTTACTTGTTATACAGTAATAAGGTATAGGGAATGTTAACCTTGACCTTTGACCTTTTAACCCCAAACCCACAGTGTGAGGTCAGGATCCTAACGTGAACCTGTGTGCCAGGCTTGGTGACCCTAGCTTTCTTTTTTGTTAAGATATACTTTATAAGTCATCATGCCGCAGGCGTGGACGACCCCCCCCACAACACTGGTAAACATCCAGGGAACAGACACTGAGATGGTGGCATCTTACAAGTACCTGAGTGTTCACCTGAACAATAAACTGGGCTGGTCACACAACACCAATGCGCTCTACAAGAAGGGGCAGCGCAGGCTGTTACTCCTGAGGAGACTCGGGTCTTTTGAAGTGCAAGGGGCACTCCTGAAGACCTTCTCTGATTCAGTGGTGGCATCAGCCATCACATTTGGAGTGGTCTGCTGGGGCAGCGGCATCACCGCAGCCAACAAGAAGAGACTGAACAGGCTGATCAAAAAAGCCAGCTTTGTTCTGGGGCAACGCCTCAACCCAGTGGAGGAGACAGGAGAGCGGAGGATGGTGGCTAAGCTGTCATCTCTGCTGGAGTCTGAGTCCCACACCATCCGGGATACACTGAACATACTGAGGAGCTCATTTAGTGGTAGGCTATTCCATCCTAAGTGTTCGAGGGAGAGATTCCACGAGTCCTTCCTACCTACGGCTGTCAGACTTTCTAATCTAACCAGTGCTGCTCGTAGAGGTCGTATTAAACGTAATAACCGTAACAACTCTGCACAATAGAGACTGTCCCCTCCAATACACAACTAAGACTATTACAGTTATTATCGAGGGTGGCAACAACACTGTTCATTCAAATGTGAAATATACTGTCTGGGTACATATTTATATTTTGCCGCTTAATTTGACAAACCATAATGCTGTTAACACCATCTAGCTGCAGTGCTCCTGCACTGTGTATATACTGTAACTGTGTACATATGTATATTTATTTACTGCTTTAGCTAAACAGTTCTTATCTTATTATCTTATTTACTATTGCTCTGAGTGCTGCTATCCTTGTGCTGCTGCAATCCCGGAATTTCCCCATTGTGAGACTAATAAAGGCTTATCTGATCTTATGATGTTGACCTTTGACCTTGCGATCCAAAACCATAGTCATACTTCAGGGTGACAGGGTGAACCTGTGTACCAAGTTTGGTGTCCCTAGCTTTACTCATTGCACAATAATAAGGCATAGGAAATACTAATGTTTACCTTTGACCTTTTGACCCCAAACCCATAGTCAGAGGTCAGGATCCCTAGGTGAACCTGTATACCAGGTCTGGTAGCCCTAGCTTTACTCATTTTATAGTAATATTATAGTAGTTATAGTAATAGTAAATGTAGCTTTTACTTTGACCTTTGACCCCAAACACATAGTTAGGTCAGGATGTAAATAGTCCAAGATGTGTATTAGATACAACTACTGTATCAATTTAGTTGGTCAGGTCAGGCATTGGCTTGCTTGCTACTGGATAACCATGAAAACTGGTACTACCTGTCTCATGGGTCGGGCCGTCTGCGACTCAACTAGCATCTCCGCCCTTCCGAGGGCGTGGAGGGTGAAACAGGGCATCCGGGCAGAACTAAAAACAATATCTGTCACAGGTCTGTGGTGGACCACTCCCAGTTACACGGGGTGAGACTGGACATCCTGGCAGATAAACACATCTGTTGCAAGGTCTGTGATGGACTGTGCCAGTTGGTGCATCGTGACATGCACTACACAAAGAGCAGAAATAAACAAACCTATCATCTGGTCAGTCACTGCAACAGATACTGGAGTCAGTTTGTCTTGGCTTGTCCTTGCCACTGATAATAACTCTATCTGAAAAGAATGTTCTGGTAGTCCAGCAAAAGCTAGCAGTACTCAAACACTTTGCAAGCAGTTTCATGAAATGTATCGATTTGAAAGCTTACATCATCTCTTTCAGTAGTTACTGTGTTTAAAAGATTTAGGGAAACTCTGACCTCTGACCTTTGATGTCAAGGTCATCTGATGAGAGTGAAATTGCAATGTGTGCATCATCAGAGTGTATCAAACCATGGTACGGAGTTTCAAAACAATTGGGAAAAAAGCTGTTGATCTTACAAGACAGATACTGTCTACGAAGTGAGGTGAAATAAGAGGTCATAGGTCAGGGGCTACAACTCATGCAAAAATCATCCGATCAGAACCAAACTGTAATACGCGCATTAGCACTGTATATCAAATCTTGGCACCAAGTTTCAAAACAGTTGCAACGAAACTGTAGGAGGAGTTGATTTCACAAAAGTGGGACAAACGGACGGATGGACGGACTGACCCATAACATAATCCCCCTTCGGCCTTCGCCCAAAGGGCTCTTCAACCCCTTTGGGCTTCGACTGGCGAGGATATAAAAAAAAGTCACAAATTTACAACAAAAAAGTTAAAGATTTATGATGAAAAAAATAGTGAATTTATGAGGAAAAAATAGCAAATTCATGTGAAAAAGTCACAATTTGTTTTTTTAAAAAAGTTGCATGTTTACAGGAAAAAATTTAAAATTTATGAAAAAAGTTGCAAATTTATGAAAAAATTTGCAAATTCATGTGAAAAAGTAGCAATTTTACATGGAAAAAAGTCACAATTTGATTAAAAAAAAAAAGTTGTAACTTTATAACAAAAAAGTCACAAATGATGAGAAAAATGTTACAAATTTAGACGAAAAAGGTTAAAAATTTATGAGAAAAAAAGTCACAGATTTAAAAAAAAAGATACAAGTTTACAAGAAATGTTCTGAATGTGCAACCTTTTTTGTATTTAGCATTGGTACTTCAAAGTCTTATGTAACATGATATGATAGGTTTATGATAATATGGGGGGGGGCATAGCAATTCTCTGTCTTTTTCCAGGTTGGGAGGACACGTCCCTCCTGCCCCCCCCCAATTTACACCTATGCATTCATACAAAAAATTACAAAATCAAAGCATAAATACATTCTTTATATGCAAAAAAAATCACATCTGTTTGGAAAACGCATTTTCCGTCTTACATAACAGACTATCAAAGACCCCCCCACACACACCCCCACACACACACCCCTGCAGCTCTGTGTGAGCTGCTTGTAAATCTTTTCCAGGCTGCTGCAGCTTTTTTTATTATTTTACAGTGAATTATCTTATTAAATCTAAACGCCATGACCGGCTGCTGCCTTGCAACTGCTTCTGTTTTAAAGCCAAACGTATCGGAGGGTTTCCATGGTGAAACATGCTACACATTTCAGCCAGACGCTAATTAAACGCACAAACGCAGCGTGGCGAGTAAACATGCTGTAGGATGCAGCTAAGAAGTTGCAATTTTTTTTTTTTCCAGACGTTTCATGTCTGCATCGTCATGGGCCGCAGAGGTCGGGATGGTTTTAAACTGCTTAGACAGAAATCCTTCACAGCGTGTCAAAGGTTTTACTTTGGTTTCTGCTTTGGTTTAACATGTTTACAAAGGAGGTGTTGCAGAGTTGCATGCAACGTCTGTCAGCAGTGGAGGTTCAGAATTTTTCATGGCAGGAAAACATGCTAACACCACTGCACATTTAATAACCTCCTAGTCCACTGAACGCCAACTGGAGGCCCACAGGCTACATCTGGCCATTGGGGGGGGTGGGGGTGCATTCATGTGCCGTGCTCCCTCTAAATGAGTTACTGTGCCCAAAGCCCTAGACTAAAGGGCTGTCCACACCAAGCACGATAAAGATAACTATAAAATTCTAGTTTTATTCTCAGTGATGGGCAACAATGTTGCTCTGTAACAGTCGAATCAAACATGAGCTGCAGGCTCCAGACGCTGGCTTCACACCACACCAAACCTATAATCTCCTGCAGCAGGATGAGACTGTTTATGCCACTGCTGCAATCAATAACCTTAAAGGATTTTTTTTTTTTTTTTTTTTTTATTAGACCTGCACCTTGAGCAAAGAAAAAAAAAATTAAGAGGAAAAGCAAACAGAGTGTGAAATCATTCACCGGATCATCCTCTCTGCTCCAGAGCTTCCTCAGACTCGCACAGGTAGGATGAAGTGAGCGCATAGCCAAAGCTGAATCACATGGGTTTGCAAATAATTAATAATAATAATAATGTAATTTCAGCTTGGATGAGCTGTTTCAGAGGGCCTGTGCATCCAATTATTTCTCCTCCCCCTGCTGCTGCACTCAGATCCTGCGGAAAGCAGCGAGATAAACGTTCCAGTCTTTGTCATTTATTTCAGCACTGCTGTCAAAACAGGTGAAAATGATGGTCGGATGTTTTAAGGGATGAGTGCAAGGACCTGTACTTACAGTATGTCGTGCTTTTTCTAGTCTCAAAGACCACTCAAAGCACTTCACTAGGACTAACCCTCTATTCTGAGGTTTCTGATTGGCTGAAGTGTTTTCATCGTTCATAAAATCGGTCTGATATTGTCTGCCACTTCTGTTATGGTTATCGCTGTAGCGTGGACCCTGCCATTTTTAAAACTATAATTTTATAGTTATCTTTATCAGGCTTGGTGTGGACAACCCTTCAAACTTTGCTTTATTAATTAATAATGTATGTTTATGGAAAATCAGACTTCCGAGTGCAAGTGAACGCAGCCTCGCAGCGCTCATCCCGTACAGTGGGAAGAGAGCGGGGCCGGGCCGCCTGCAGCAGCTGACCGAGGCATGAATGTGGGCACCATAAAAATCATTATAATATTATATTACAACAGAAATGACTGCATCTTTGATCATTTGAAAGAATTTTATTGAATTAAACATCATTTTATTCATTATTAATTTTATTTCTTCAAAATCAGAGGTAAACACAACATATGCAAATTAACCTTTAGATATGTGTGAAGAAGTCACAATTTTACCAAAAAACTTTTCAGAAAAAAACATAATAAATTCATCATTAAGTGGAGATAAAATTAAGAGTTTAAAAAAACACAAATTGATGAGAAGAATATTACATTCACAAGAAAAATGTCAAAAACCTCACAAAGGCTAAAACAAACCCATAAATTTGGATGGAAAATTAATATATCAAATATTAATATATAGTTTAGGCTACAATATCTATTTTATTTTATATTATGAGAGCATCTGACCCTCAAAGTGTCTACCAAGAAAAATTCTGGGCCTTGGACAAAAGTCCTTATAACACACGTTAACTATAGCTATGGAGCTATTATAAGAAGATAATGGTTACTTAGTACTTAAATCCCAGTTGGTGCCTTTTATCATTATTATATGGTATGCACAGCCACTCACACAATGTTATTTATATGACTACCTGCAGTGTCTT
The DNA here is from genome assembly GCA_020510985.1 of Pholidichthys leucotaenia. Classification (NCBI taxonomy): domain Eukaryota; kingdom Metazoa; phylum Chordata; class Actinopteri; order Cichliformes; family Pholidichthyidae; genus Pholidichthys; species Pholidichthys leucotaenia. The sequence continues at coordinate 163,976,995 of CM035838.1, read as the reverse complement.
CGACGCTAACCTCCACTATAGTTATCCGTTGGTATGGAATGTGAGTGAGGGTTAGGTTTGGCACTGCATGGCAACTTTCAGTTTTCGCTCTTCAGGCTCGCACTTTCCTGCCGAACTCACTATTATTACTTCATGCAACAGAAGGGAGGAAAGCTCTGATTACTGTATGCTGCTCCTAGCAACAAACAGCTGACACACACCATTAGCAATTAGCTGGAAAACACAGTGTTTCCAGTTGCCAAGGAGCAGGACGTAGCTATCATGTGCCCGCAAGATGTGAATAATGATGATAAAAGATTCAAATATCAGAGGAATATAACCCTGTTAAAGCACCTATGTCATGCTTCTCCGGGTTTTCTGACTCTGTAATGTTCCAATGATGAATTATCATAAAAGTGCCTGAAGGCTCAAAATAAGAGGTCCTCTAATAATTCTGTTACAAATAAACTCGGGCTTGGTATTGATTAAAAAATGTAACTAATTAATTGCACATTTTTCTATAATTAATTGCAATTAATTCCCAAGCTTGCTTAAAAGAATCATTGAAAAAGATGTATACTTTAGCAACTTTTAACTGCCTTTTCATTCATTGAACATACCTTTCTGTGACGCTCATATTCAACAAAAATACTGTTAGAGCAACACAAAACGCTTGATAATCAGAAATGTATATTCAGTTAAGACATTTTACAATTTATGACAGCAATTTGTAATAGTCTTTTTCAGTTCATTATGAAGACGGAGTCAGTTTCCCTACAAAACTACCGTGCTTCTACTTAAGGTGACTTTTCTAATTATCTCAATCCTTAAAAGTAGAAACTTTTAAGTTAAGTATCCTTTAAAGTGGAAACTTTATTCATTTTACACCGGAGTGAGTTTTTCTCCGCTCATTCTGACATAAACTCTCCCTTTTTTCATACTTTTGAGCGAGCAGCCCCGATCAATGACACTAGGTCAGGTATGTATGTGCATATGTAAGATAAGATAAGCCTTTATTAGTCCCACAATGGGGAAATTCCAGGATTGCAACAGCACAGGGATAGCAACACTCAGAGCAACAATCAGAAGACAAGAAAAAAAAACAAGAGCAGCGAGTATACATATGTACATATAAATATATATATATATATATACTACCGTTCAAAAGTTTGGGGTCACCCAGACAATTATTTTGTGTTTTCCATGAAAAGTCACACTTATTTACCACCATGAGTTGTAAAATGAATAGAAAATATAGTCAAGACATTGACAAGGTTAGAAATAATGATTTGTATTTGAAATAATAATTTTTTCCTTCAAACTTTGCTTTCGTCAAAGAATCCTCCATTTGCAGCAATTACAGCATTGCAGACCTAACATGATTGCACAAGGGTTTTCTAATCATCCATTAGCCTTCTGACGCAATGAGCAAACACATTGTACCATTAGAACACTGGAGTGATAGTTGCTGGAAATGGGCCTCTATACACCTATGTAGATATTGCACCAAAAACCAGACATTTGCAGCTAGAATAGTCATTTACCACATTAGTAATGTATAGAGTGTATTTCTGATTAGTTTAAAGTTATCTTCATTGAAAAAAAAGTGCTTTTCTTTCAAAAATAAGGACATTTCTAAGTGACCCCAAACTTTTGAACGGTAGTGTATATATATATATATAGACACAGTGCGGAGCATTGTAGCTAGATGGGATAGGTATATAAATATATAAACACAGTGCAGAGTATTGTAGCTAGATGGAATGAATATGTGAATATATAAACACACAGTGCGGAGCATTGTAGCTAGATGGAATAAATATGTAACTATATAAACACACACACAGTGCGGAGCATTGTAGCTAGATGGAATAAATATGTTGATATATAAACACACACAGTGTGGAGCATTGTTGCTAGATGAAATAAATATATATATAAACACACAGTGCGGAGCATTGTAGCTAGATGGAATAAATATGTAAATATATAAACACACACAGCGTGGAACATTGTTGCTAGATGGAATAAATATATAAGTATATAAACACACACAGTGCGGAGCATTGTAGCTAGATGGAATGAAACAGCACAACCGTCTACTTAGTTATCCTACATGGTATGATTATGTACCCATACATATTCTCACCCTCCATAGCGACCGGTATTTTCCTAGTTGTATACCGGAGGGGACCATTGTGTAAGTCTATTGAGTCTTTTGCATTCAATACTATTAAGTTGTCACGTCTTTTTGCTATCTCTGCGAGCAGCCCTGCTTAGGTTGTACAGTCTGACAGCCGTAGGTAGGAAGGACCTGCGAAACCTCTCGGTTGCGCACCTGGGATGATGTAGTCTGCTGCTAAATGAGCTCCTCAGTGCATTCAGTATGTCCTGCATAGGGTGGAACTCGGACTCCAGCAGAGATGACAGTTTAGCCACCATCCTTCTCTCTCCTATCTCCTCCACTGGGTCAAGTCGCTGCCCCAGGACAGAGCTAGCTTTCTTGATCAGTTTGTTCAGTCTCTTCCTATCGGCTGCTGTAATGCCACTGCCCCAGCAGACCACTCCAAAAGTGACGGCTGATGCCACCACCGTGTCATAGAATGTCTTCAGCAGCGGTTGTACACCAAAAGACCTGAGTCTCCTCAGTAGGAACAGCCTGCGCTGTTCCTTCTTGTAGAGTGCGTCAGTATTGTGTGACCAGTCTAGTTTATTGTTCAGATGAACACCCAGGTGCTTATAGGATGTCACCATCTCGATGTCTGTTCCCTGTATATTTACTGGTGCTGTGAGAGGTTGTCCTTGCCTGCGGCAGTCCACCACCAGCTCCTTAGTTTTCCTCGCGTTGATCTGGAGGCAGTTCTGATGGCACCAGTCCACGAAGTCCTGGATAAGCCCTCTGTACTCAGCTTCATCTCCGTTGGAGATGAGGCCAACAATCGCAGAGTCGTCAGAGAACTTCTGTAGATGGCAGTGTGTTTTGTTGTGTGAGAAGTTCGCAGTATAAAGGGTGAACAGGAAGGGAGCCAAAATCGTTCCCTGGGGGGCCCCCGTGCTACCGATGATCATGTCGGACACACAGTCCCGGGTTCTCACAAACTGAGGCCAGTTTGTGAGGTAGTCCAGGATCCATGATGTGTGCATGATGTGTGCATTCTAGTCCATGTGTGCATTCTTTAAAGGTGCACTCCAGCTGCTCTAAAACCACCTCAAAAACAAATACTGTATGTATTGTCCAAAATAGTATATTGTGGCTTTTTACACACAAAAAACTTTGATTGCCTTAGAATTGCTTGGAAAGAGCTTTTAAATCTTGCACCTACTTAAGTATGCACAGATCTATGATTATTCTAATTAGCGGCCTGCAGGGCTTGCACCTGAATGGTCGCCACGACTCATGGTGGGTGGGCTGCTAGTCTGTTCAAGATGCTTTCGGACGTTAAAGTTTTGTCTATATCTTCAAAAGTAAAAAGTGAAGCATTTTTCTGAAAAAGGTCAAGGTGGGAGAAAAATGTGTAGTTGCCTAATACATGTTTACTTTTTACTAACAACCGGTCCCCTGTCTGTCAGCAACTAAGTGGGGAAGAGGGGCATTTTTTGGGGGGCGGGGGGGGGCATTTGAATGCGGCTGCTCTCAGCTCACAGTGCAGTGCCCCATCCGCTTGCCAAGTGAGCCAAGAACAGCTTGATTTGAATGTGGCTGTGCGACACCGCATTCAAATCACCCCCCACCTCTCTCCCTCTCTCCGCTCTCTCTCTCTGCTGCTACTCCATCCCACTGTGCCTCAGTCCTACTGCTCCTCGGCTCCTCCCTCTTCCCCCGAGGTAGCCAAGAGTATCCGTCAGATTGGTTAATGTTCAGTGTTGGGAGTAACGCCACTACTTTTACAGTAACATGTTTATGGCATATTGGAAAACCACAGTGCATGTCACGGACATGGGGACGCATGCACGCTGTGACTGTATTAGGGTTTTGATGGCAGGAGACTGTCTCTCTTTGGTGCTCCAACTTCAACCTGTAACCTGCCTGTACCTCACTCCATTAGCTTGTACCACGTGTTTGTAGCTAGTTCAGTAAAGCTAACCTTCAACACAGAGAACATGTCCACTGGTCTCTTCATCCACACATAACATTGGCGACAAGGATGGGATCTGGTCTTCTGGAGATGAATACGATGTTTCCCTGAAGATGGAAGCATGTTTGGTCAGACGACTCAAGTTTTGCCAGCGCCAACAACAAGCGGGAGAGTTGGTCCAGCAGGTCGTCGCCGAACTCCGCTGTGTGGCAAGTACATGCAGGTTTGCACATTTGGAAAACGAGATGGTGCAGGACCAGCTAGCGGAGCACACCACCAACCCACGACTGCAGGATAAGCTGTTAATGGGGCTGGATGACGTGCCGCTGGCAAAGGCTGTGGAGTTAGCATTACAGCTGGAGGCCGCCACCCAGCTAACATCGCAGCTAGGAGCTTAGAAACAACAAACCCTACTAGCTCATGCAGTTACCCCCAGCAGAAGAACCCGTTGACAATGCAACCTTTTCAGGGGACGCCAAGGTGAACAACACAGGACAACACGAGTCATGGGACCCCAAATGTGTGGTAACTGTGGTTCACCGAACTGTGGTTCACCAAACGCGCGCTTGCTCCTGCCCGGCCAGGAAGAAGAAATGTCAGCGCTGCGGTAAGCTTAACCATTTTGCCAATGTGTGCCGTTCAACACCACCCAGCTCAATTGGACTGCCTTCACCAACAACCATTCATGCAGTGGACTCTAGCAATTCAGCGTACAAGTGGTGCACAGTGAGGCTTGATGATATCAGCCTGCCGTTACTACTGGACACTGCCACTACGAGATTGCTGATGAACTGGGTCACAGTGAAGAGGTTCTTCCCTCAGCATCCAATCAAGTGGGATGCAGTGGAGTTCTACGGATATGGGCACACCAGAATCAGTCTCGTATGAACCATCATGCTAACGGTTCACTACGGGTCCAAAGTGTAGCGACGCATGGCGATGACATCCTGGGGTATGACCTCTTTTACGAATTGGGTTTCACCATCATTGACCCCCAAGGACTTTGACTGCTGATGACCAGAGCACGTTTCACCCAGACATGGGTACAGCCTCTCCAAGCTTCACACCGCACGGAGAGCAGAACACAGACTCAAATCAGATCCTCGCCTGGCATAAGCCTGATGGAGCCGCCGTTCAACTGCAGGAGATAGAGTTCATGGCCAAGCAGGACTCCGGTGAACGACGCCAACCAGGAGTTCGTCCTGCCGTCGGCGAGGACATCACACCACCACAACCACAACCAGCATTAGGGATGAGAAAGCAGAATCCGGACTCAACTCAGATCCTATCCCAGCATAAGCCTCATGGAGACGCTGCTCAGCAGCAGGAGATAGAGTCCATGGCCGAGCAGGACCCCAGTGAACAACGCCAACCCGGAGTTCATCCTCCCGTCGGCGAGAACGTCACACCGCCACAGCCACAACCAGCATCAGGGATGAGTAAGCAGCAGCAGCATTTGCCAATGCTGAATGCAACGCTAGCAAGTGCTAGCAAAAGTTCATAAAAGTTGGTGTGTGCCAGATTAAAAAAAAAAAACCTGCTCATGAACGTAATTTCACTGACAATAGGACAAATTTCTCTGATTTTTCAAAACGTCTGTAAAAGTCAGTCCAAACGCTATAGTGTGAACCCAGCTTAAGTGGGCTGTGTGTGCAGGATGAGATCGCCCTGAGTACCAAAAGATCAGTTTAGTGTGATGCACATTTAAATGCTGAAAAACAAGACCTGCCCTTGTTTTAAGCTGAGCCAGCTGCTGAGACAAACTAGTTACCACTGCCAACACCACCTCAAGCAGTGACCTGACAGTGTCAATTTTTCCTTAATGTGTTAATTGTATACATTAATCAAAAAAGTTAAAGCATTAATTATCCCAGCTCTAAAATAAACTAATTTTTGCTCAAGTCTCATGTACTCTAGCTCATGAGAATTTTCTTACAAGACTTGCAACTATGACTTGCTAATGGCTGATTTACAGTATCATCTCTCTGAGAGCATCTAAACCCACCAATCAATAGGACTACTATTGAGTTAGCTTAGTGGCCCACTGGTTTTTTCTTAATGTCTCTTCTTTGTAAAATCTATTCACTCTACCAGAAATCTTTATTCCTTGCTGGTTCATTAAATCACAGCTGACAATATATCTCATGTCATTCTGGCCTATTTTGATATTTTTTTTTTTTTTTTTGGCTAGTATGATTCAGGAAATTGTGCCATTTATGTAGTTAGGTCAGAATCATGAGTTGGTGGAACCGTTTAGTCCCCAACAGCCATCCCAACGGTTGGCATAAACCAGCAGATCAGGCCGCTAGCATTAGCTTAGCTGACCGATTATGGTCTTTTTGGATAATGCAAATTTATGAATTAGTTGCTATTTTTAATGATAACTAGAGACTTAATGTTGGCTAAACAAATGTAAGGCTTTTTAAGGATATGTGGAAACCCTGTATGGGATTGTTTGGGGTCAACAGATTAAACCCTACTTTTAAGTGTTAAGAAAAAGGAAAGCTGAAAGCCTAATCTCGGCAGTACGGAGGTGTCTATTCTCTGAATCTAAACTGGGAGCTGGTTCCACAGGAGAGCCGCCTGATAACTGAAATCTTCCTCATTCATTTTAGACTACAAGATGTGTCAGAAAAGTAACAGGACTTAGTGTGCTGTGTAAGCTGTAATTGGGGTAGGGATGAATGCGTTGCCACAGGGCCAGACGATCAACCAGTATGTGTACAAAGAGATCCTGTGGCATTTGTTCAGTGTGCAAGAAGAAGCAAGAGTTGTGGCAAAATAACTCATCGCTGCTTCACTACGACAACACCCTGAGCATCCGGCAGTTCCTGGCTGAGAAAAATATTGTGGTAAACAACCTCCCTACTCACCTGACCTGACGCCATGTGATTTTTTTCCTTTTCCCCAAGCTCAAAGGCAGGGGTGGTCAATCGTGCCACGGAGGGCCATTCCACTACAGATTTTCTGTTCCACCCGGTGTTTTCTGCAGGTGTTTGCTCTGATCAGCTTTAAGGATTGCCAATAACTGAAAACCTGCTGAAGGTACTGGGTGGAGCAGAAAACCTGCAGTGGAATGGCCCTCACTGCCCACCCCTGCTCAAAGGGGTCATCGAGTGGACACATTTTCTAGACGTGGAAGCCACCAAGAGGGCCGTGACGACAGCGCTGCAGAGAAACCCAAGAGAATCCTTCCAGGAGTGCATGGAGGCATGGCGGAGAAGGATAGGAAAGTGCGCTAGACTTGAAGGGGATTATTTTGAAGGGGAAAACTTGTAGTTTGTAGCTTACATTTGAAATAATTTTTTTGTGACCTCCAGTCCTGTTTCTTTTCTGACACACCTTGTATAAACCACTGGAAGGCCTGGACTTTTAGTGCATGAGGTCTTAAGATAACATGGGGTCTAGTCATTCAGGACTTGATCCATACAGAACATCACCATAAATCTACGTTGTGACAATGTAACCTACCTAATTCATCACTTTTCCAGCTTTGACAGACATTTAAGAGTTCTCCATCCATCAGCCTGATCAACTGCAGGCCAAGCGAGTCTGTCAGAAGTCAGCTCTGAAACTTAAAAAAAAAAAAACTGATACTAAATAAACATTTTCCCCAACTTAAACCAACATTCTTGTGCTACGTGACAGCAGAGGCTAAGGGGAGGGTGCTTAGTCTGGCGGGAGGGGGAATACATCACAACCATCGCTCAGCAGATGGGCCCGAAACAGACTCTCTCTCTCATACACAGCCAAGAAGAGCCCAGACATCAAATAATGAAAAGGGAGGCTTCCCCTTAATTAGCATTTGCCTCCAAGGAAGGGCAGATGCCACCAGAGTGAAAACTACAAATCATCCGTCTTCCTACCCTCTGCTATTTTCTCCCAAAGATAACCACATTAATCATTCTGGTCCGAGGCAGCGAGGTCTGGTCTGCAGCGGACATGAAAGTGCATAAAAAGGCTGAAATCATGGAACCAGATAATGACTGGAAACGCAGTAGGGCGACCTTGTCTGGATGTTGCTGGATATACAGTACATGACTGGCCTGTGGGCATGCAGATGGAAAAAAGAAAACAAATTACAGCTGAGGATCATGGAGAGATAGAGAGTCTGACAAAGATCGCTGTGAACAAAAATCTTGTTTTTCTGTTTTCAAACATGTGCATCTCGTTTCCTAAATCTCAGAGGAATCGGGCCTTTCCTACACTCTGACTGCTTCTCTGAGATGAATAGTTGCACACATGGAATCATCATTAGTGAGGGTGAGTTGCACAGGGAAATGTGAAGAGGTCTGAAACTTTTACTAGCATAGTTCTGCATAAAGGCCTTTCTTAGATTGTGCTACACTTTTTAATGTTGAAGGTCCCTCTTCTACAGTGAAACTCCTTGATTAGAAATGTACACTTTGAACTTCTATCTGTGAATCTTCATCAGCGCCACAGGACACCAAGGCTTCAACGTAGGTTAAACTGAGAAACCTAGCTGATGATTACTGATAGGATGAACTACTGCCACATTTCCACATTCTGCACAAGGTGTACTTTTGTGTCTGTTGCAAAGAATACCTGCAGGGACAGTCAAATGCTTGCCAGTGCATCTGAAAAGTATTCACAGCGCTTCACTTTTTCCACATTTTGTTATGTTACAGCCTTTATTCCAAAATGGATTAAATTCATTTATCTTCAAAATTCTACACACAATACCCCATAATGACAACAGGAAAAAAGTTTTTTTGAGATTTTTGCAAATTTATTAAAAATAAAAAACTAAGAAACCATATGTACATAAGTATTCACAGCCTTTGCTCCATACTTTGCTGATGCACCTTTGGCAGCAATTAAAGCCTCAAGTCTTTCTGAATATGATGCCACAAGCTTGGCACACCTATCTTTAGGCAGTTTCACCCATTCCTCTTTGCAGCACCTCTCAAACTTCATCAGGTTGGATGGGAAGCATTGGTGCACTGCCATTTTCAAATTTCTCCAGAGATGTTCAATTGGATTCAAGTCTGGACTCTGGCTGGGCCACTCAAGGACATTCGCACAGTTGCCCTCAAGCCATTCCTTTGATATCTTGGCTGTGTGCTTCGGGTCGTTGTCCTGCTGAAAGATGAACCATCGCCCCAGTCTGAGGTCAAGAGCGCTCTGGAGCAGGTTTTCATCCAGGATGTCTCTGTACATTGCTGCATTCATCTGTCCCTCTATCCTGACTAGTCTCCCAGTTCCTGCTGCTGAAAAACATCCCCCACAGCATGATCCTGCCACCACCACACTTCATTGTAGGGATGGTATTGGCCTGGTGATGAGCGGTGCCTGGTTTCCTCCAAACATGATACCTGGCATTCATGCCAAAGAGTTCGATCTTTGTCTCATCAGACCAGAAAATTTTGTTTCTCATGGTCTGAGAGTCCTTCATGTGCCTTTTGTCAAACTTCAGGCAAGCTGCTACGTGCCTTTTACTAAGGAGTGGCTTTGGTCTGGCCACTCTACCATACAGGCCTGATTGGTGGGTTGCTGCAGAGATGGTTGTCTTTCTGGAAGGTTCTCCTCTCTCCACAGAGGAACACTGGAGCTCTGATAGAATGACCAACGGGTTCTTGGTCACCTCCCTAACTAAGCCCCTTCTTCCTTGATCACTCAGTTTAGATGGTCGGCCGGCTCTAGGAAGAGTCCTGGTGGTTCCGAGCTTCTTCCATTTACGGATGATGGAGGCCACTGTGTTCACTGGGACCTTCAAAGCAGCAGAAATTTTTCTGTACCCTTCCCCAGATTTGTGCCTCGAGACAATCCTGTCTCAGAGGTCTACAGGCAATTCCTTTGACTTCATGCTTGGTTTGTGCTCTGACATGCACTCAAGAAATCTAAAAAAAAACAAAAAAAAAAAAAAAAACTTTTTTCATGTTGTCATTGTGGGGTATTGTGTGTAGAATTTTGAGGAAAAAATGAATTTAATCCATTTTGGAATAAGGCTGTAACATAACAAAATGTGAAAAAAGTGAAGCACTGTGAACACTTTCCGGATGCACTGTAAGTTCATCTAAAAGAAAAAGAAGAACATTCAGTCAGACATTAGATGGTCAAAAATCCAAAAACGTCCCATTCTGCTAATAAGAGTCAGTTTGATTCCCCTGGTCGGAAGGGACCTTTCTATATGGAGTCAGCATGTCCTTCCTGTGGCTGGAGAGGTTTTCTCCATTGGTTTACTAGTGATTGCAAATGTTCTATCTTTCAGTTAAAAACAAAATTCTGGCTGAAGGCAACAAGCATTTAAATATGTTTAATATGTCTACAATACAAGTAATCACTCTTACTCATAAAGAAACACAAATGGACTGACAATATGTTTGGGTGGCATCTGTTTTTCTTAGCTTTGTAACATTTAACCATGCTAAATGATGGGATACAATGGCAATGGAAAAAAGAAAGAAAGGAAGAAATTAAAAATGGATGTAATTTCCAATTTGACCTTAAAGCAAAGAAAAATCAAAGAAAAAGTGGGATAGTCAGGAAGACAAAGAAAGGCAGAACTATTTGTAATTGAGGCACATGGCAAAGAGAGATGTGGCAAAAGCAAAGGATAAGGCATATAGTGAGTTGTATGAGAGGCTGGACACTAAGGAAGAAGGACTTATATCGATTAGCTAGACAGAAAGATTGAGCTAGAAAGGATGTGCAGTGGGTTAGGTTGAATAAGGACTGAAATGGTAATGTACTAACAAGTGACAAGAGTGTGTTGAGAAGGTGGAAAGAGTATTTATTTTGAGGAGCTGATGAATGAAGAAAATAAGAGAGAGGAGAATGGATGAAGGAAAGATGGTGAACAAGGAAGTCCTGAGGATTAGCAAGGCGGAAGTGAGGGCAGCTTTGAAGAGGATGAAGAATGGAAAAGCAGTTGGTCGTCCTAAACATCCAGATGTTTAGGAGAGATGGCAGTGAACTTTTTAACCAGACTGTTTAACACAATCTTAGAGTGACAGGATGACTCAGGAGTGGAGAAGTGTTTTGGTACCAGTTTTCAAGAACAAAGGTGATGCTCAGAGCTGTAGTAACTACAGAGGCATAAAGTTGATCAGCTACACTATGAAGATATGGGAAAGAGTTGTTGAAGCCAAGTTAAAAGGAGAGGTCACACTCAGTGAGCAGCGGTATGGTTTCATGCCAAGAAAGCATTCTACATATGCAATATTTGCTTTAAGAGTGTTGATGGAGAAGTATAGAGAAGGTCAGAAGGAGTTGCACTGTCTTTGTGGCTCTAGAGAAAGTATATGATACGGTGCCAAAAGAGGACGTGTGGTACTGGATGAGAAAGTCAGAACTGGCAGAGAAGTATGTGAGGGTGGTGCTGGGCATGTATGAGAACAGTGAGACAGTGGTGAGGTGTGCTGTAGGAGTGACAGATGGATTCAAGGTGGGGGTGGGGTTACATCAGGGATTCGCTCTGAGTCCCTTCTTGCTTGCCATGGTGATGGACAGGCTGATAAGTGAGGTCAAGAAGGAGTCTCTGTGGACCATGATGTTTGCAGACAACAATGTGATCTGTAGTGAGAGTAGGGAGAAGGTGGAAGAGAACCTGGAGAGGTGGAGGAATGCACTGGAGAGAAGAGGAATGAAAGTCAGTGGAACCAAGACAGAATACATGAGTGTGAATGAGAGGGAGGCAGGTACAACGGTGAAAATGGAAGGAGTAGAGACAGTGAAGGTAGATGAGTTTAAATACCTGGGGTCAACCATCCAAAGCAATGGAAAATGCACAAGAGAGGTAAAGAAGAGAGTGCAGGCAGGGTTGAATGTGTGGAGACAAGTGTCAGTGGTGATTTGTGACAGAAAAGTAGCAGGAAGAGTGAAAGGGAAGATTTACAAGACGGCAGTGAGACCTGCTATGATATGGTTTGGAGACGGTGGCACTGACAAAAAGACAGGAGGCAGAGCTGGCAGAGTTGAAGATGCTCTCACTGGGAGTGACTAGGAGGGACAGGATTAGAAATGAGTATATCAGAGGGACAGCTCAGGTTGAGTGGTTTGGAGACAAAGTAAGGGAGTCAAGGCTGAGATGGTTTGGACATGTGCAGAGGAGGGACAGTGGATATCCTGGACAAAGGATGTTGAAGATGGAGCTGCCAGGCAGGAGGAAAAGAGGAAGACCACAGAGAAGATTCATAGTTGTAGTGAAGAAGGATGTGGAGAGGGTTGGTGTTACAGAGGAAGATGCAAGGGATAGGGTGAGATGGAGACAGATTATCGGCTGTGGCGACCCCTAAAGGGAACAGCCGAAAGAAGAAGAGGAAGAAGATTTCCAGTTTGACCTTAAAATCCCTTATAAGAGATATTTATAAGATCATTTATACTGGTTAAGCTGGAAAAACTGGATTCTCCAACAGCAACGTTACAGCCCAGATATTCCCATTTAAAAAGTACACAATCATCTGAGAAAGATTTGGTTAGCTGAAGCTGAAAGTAGTGAATGTCATCTGTCCGTCCACATTTCATCCGAATCATTACTCTTCCTAGGCATTTTCCCTGATGCTCACCAAACTCACTCACAGGTGTGTCTGCATCCAAGCTGTGCTCATTGTCAAAGGTCAGGAGATCCGACCACTTATGTGATTTCAGAAAAATCACTCAGTTCTCACAAAACTCACTCACAATCACCTCAGGTCGGTCTGCATCCAGGTTGAGGTCAAGGTTAAGGTCAGGCAAGCTGGGCATTTATGTTTCATGAAAGACGTTACTCCTACTAGGCCACTGATCTTGACTTTAAGCACATCCTAGATGGGTCTGTATCTAGGCTGTGCTTAAAGTCAAGGTCAACGGTCAGAAGATTTGAGTACTCCCGGGGTGATTTCGTCAGGCTGGAATGAGCTATTCCATCACTGACGGTCTGATTTTTATTTTGTGTTGGCTAAACTACTTCCTAGATTCAGAGCCAATCATGTTTTGACCCACTGTGTTGCCAGATAAGAGATGGGCAAACTTCTGTGGGAAAAAGCATGGTGTGCTGCAGTGAAAGGAGGAAAAAAAAAAACAAGAGAACGGGACCAGATGTAGGGAGCTTGAAATGAAGAAGCGATGTGATTTTATAAATCAAGTTTTATTATCAGCTTCCACTCCCTAACATGTCTCATCTCGATGCAGAAGCAGAATGAAGAGGCTGAGCGCAGTCAGACCTTCATACTTATACCCACACTCAACAAAAGACATTGCATATCAAAGCTGACATCCCGCATTAGCGTAATCCCTCTCCATTGTCCTCTCTCTCCTCCACCTGACCCTGGGGGGTCAGGAAGTTCGATCAGGTCTCCACCGCTGTGACTCCGTCTGCTCCTTGATCTTCGCCAGTGGTCGAGACCTCTTGTCCTGCTCTGAGACGTGAGGTCATTCCACATATGCAATCTCTAAACATTCCACTTATGTCTATACATATGTAGGTATGGATATATGAATAATATAAGCCACAGCCCCCCACCCAAAACGTGTAAGAAAAGGACAATCAAATTAAGTTTACAGCTTAAGATAACATCCATGACATATTATACCGTTATACATCTCAACAGGAAAAAGGAAAAATATCTTCAGCAGTCATGTTAACCTTCAAGTTATGCAGCATGATCCTGTTAAAAATTCAGTGGTAACAACAACAGTATAGTTAATGTCACAAGTCAGCCTTAAAACTGCAACGGCACCATCCGACAACATAGTTAACAACTCTTTGTCAATTTTACATCAGTCTATGTGTCATCTGGGTTTTAATCTTCTCCCGAATCTGCTGTAGGCCCGCTTTGGCGTCCTGGCGGGACCGTCCTGTAAGGGATCTGCAGCTTGGGGAGGAGAGTGGTTATTTGTTTCCTGCAGGGGGGCTGAGTCCTTTCTCTTGGGGGGTCTACCCCGCCGAGGTGCTCTCGCCACCCGTGCAGGCTCGTCGCTCAACAAGAAAGCAGGTTTTTTTTGTAACTTAGATTTTTATTCATTTTTCATCATATATAATGCATTCAGATCACATTCTACATTTAAAAAACAAAGGGGTTAGGGTAGGGAAAAAAATAAATAAATAAAAAATAAAAAATAAAAAAAAATAAAAAATAAAAGGGGGGGGGGCAAATGTTGGAGCATCAAGTTTTTAGTTTCCATCTCTTAATTCTTCTGGTTTTTTCAGTGTCTTTGGTTATTCTTTCAATTTCTGCCTCGTTGTTGCACTTTGTAGTGTGTCCATTTCCGCCATTTTTTCTCCCATATTCCTTCTTGCATTCTTCGTCGATATGTTAGTTTTTCCATCATACGTATGTCCTCAACAATGTCAGTCCATTGTTCTTGGTCAGGAAGAACTTCTGATCGCCATTTTTTTGTGATAGTTTTTTTACATGCAATCAACAAGATTTTAACTAGATATCTGTCCTCAGCCTGTATAACATTGTCTTTTTTAAGATCACATAAGTACATCAGGTTACAGTTCATTGGTATATTATATCCTAATATCCTCTGTATTGTCACATGCATAGATTTCCAAAATGATGATATTTTGTAGCATTTCCAAAACATATGTGAGTGGTCTGCATTTTGAGCCCCACATCCCCTCCAGCATAAAGATTGGGTATTTGTATATTTTCCTTGAATCTGTGGTGTAATGAAAAAGCGAATCAGGTTTTTCCATCCAAATTCCCTCCATGCCCTTGAATTTGTTGATGTGTGTTGTGTTTTCCATATTTCCTGCCAGCTTTCTTCTGTTATGTTTAAATTGAGCTCTTTCTCCCATTTCTCCTTTATATAGTTACTTGTATGATTGTTTGTCATAAGTTTCTGATATAGTTTTGAAATAATTCTTATTTTATTTCCTGCATATGAGCTTAAAATGAATTGTATAATCTCGTTCACATCTGTTTGGAGGTTATGCCTAATCTTCTTCATATAGTAATCTCTCATCTGCAGATATCTGAAAAATTCCGATCTTTCTAATTTAAATTTTCTCCTGATATTTACAAAGCTCCCGAGATCTTTTTTTCCGATATTGCCCCATGCTGTGATTCCCTTGTTCACCAGATTTTTGTATCCCCTATCTTGTTTTGCCGGTTCAAACTGACTGTCAAATGCTACCCATTTCAATAGTTTTATGTCTTCCCTTATATTATATTTTTGTACTATTTTATACCACAGTTCTAAAGTAAATTTAGTGATTGGGTCTATTTGTTTGATTTGCTTATATGCATCTTTATCTCCTATTATGCTTTGTACTGGGAGTCCCTCAATTTCCTTTTCCATTTCTTTCCATTTTGCCTCATATCCCTCGTCGCACCAACATATGATATATCTTATTTGTGCTGAGTAGTAATATTCCTTTAGACTCGGTAGGCCCATGCCTCCTTTCTCTTTTGGTAATTGGAGGGTTTTATATTTCACTCTTGGTTTTTTACCTCCCCAAACAAATCTCGATATCATCCTGTCCCACTTTGAGAATTGGGCATCTGGAATCTCTGTTGGTATAGCCTGGAAGAGGTAAAGTAATCTAGGTTGTATGCTGATTTTGACTGTCTCAATTTTTGAATTCAGATCCATATTTAAGATTGACCATCTATCAATATCTTTTTTTATTTCTTGTTCCAACCTATCATAGTTTGCTTTATATATTTTGCTTAGGTCTTTAGGTATGTTCACTCCAAGGTATTTTATTTCTTTTTGGTTCCAGTTTAGTTTGATCTTATCAGTTATCTGGTTTAGAGGGTTATAGTGGAATGTCAGTATTTGTGTTTTTGTTATGTTTATCTTGTATCCTGATAATTTTCCAAAATTTTCTATCAAGTTCATCATTTCCATTATTGATTTATCTGGTTGTTCAAGGTAAACTATAATATCGTCTGCAAATAGCCCAATCTTGTGTTCCGCCCCCTTTATTGTTACACCTTTTAATTTCTTATTTTGTCGTATCGCTTGAGCCAATGGTTCTATGAACAGAGCAAACAAGGTGGGCGATAAGCAGCATCCCTGCCTAGTTGATCTTTGTATATTTACTTTGTCTGTTAAGCTACCGTTTATCTTGATTCTTGCCACAGGTTCTTGATATAGCGTCCTTATGCATTGTACTGATTTTTCGTTAAATCCAAAGCGCTCCAGTACACTATATAGGAATTTCCAGTTAACCCTGTCAAATGCTTTTTCTGCGTCTAAACTCATTATTACTGCGCTTTTCTTTTCTTTATGTATTTGGTTAATTATATGTATTGTTCTCCTGATATTGTCATGTGTTTGGCGTCCCTCTATGAATCCAGTTTGATCATCTTCTATCAATTCCGTCAAGAATGTCTTTATTCGTTTACATATAATTGTTGTGTATATTTTATAATCTACATTTAATAAAGAGATTGGTCTATAGTTTCCGCATTGTTCTTTATCTTTCCCTGGTTTTAAAATAACTGAAATGATTGCTTCGTTCCATGATGGAGGTATTTTGTTGTTGTTCAGCGTCCAATTAAATGACTTTAGGAGTTGTGGCGTGAGTTCTTCTATAAACAGTTTATAAAACTCAGAGGGGTATCCATCACTACCTGGTGATTTACCGTTTTTAAGTGACTTAATCACATCTCTGATCTCTTGTGTTGTTATTTCTGCTGTTAGTTTTTCATTTTGTTGATTTCCTATTGATGGCAAGTCCAATGTGTCTAGAAATTTTTTGATATCTTTAGTATTTGTTTCTTCAGGTTGCGAGTATAGTTCTTGGTAGAAATTATGGAAAATTTCTTCGATGTTTTCTGGGTTAACTGTGGTTTTATTTGTGGTGGGGTCTTTAATCTTGTATACATTATTCATTGTTTGTTGTTTTCTTAACCGTTTTGCCAGCAGTTTTGTGGCTTTTGGTCCCGTTTCATAATATTTTTGCTTTAGATATCTATTTTTCCTTTCAATTTCATCCATTTGTGTTTCTTTTATCTTTGTTTTTTCTTCTTTAATTTCTTGATATATTTTTGGGTCATTTGTGCTTTGATGTTTACGTTCTAGTTCCCTCAGTCTCTCACATCTTTGTTCATACGCTTCCAGTTTAGTCTTATTTGCTTTTCCTGTTTCAACAATTAATTTACCCCTTAACACGGCTTTTAGTGTGTCCCATAGTATTGTTGGGTCCACTTCTTCATTGTCATTCTCTTGGATATATTCGTTTATGTTTATTTTTATTCTTTCTTTCATTTTCTCATCATTTAACAGTCCTACGTTAAGTTTCCATGTTGTTTGTCGTTTTCTATTGTTCAAATATATTTCCATGTATATAGGATTATGATCTGATATTTCTGCCCCTCCAATCCAACAATTTCTCACCCTGTGTCTGTCACCTTCATTCATAAGGAAGTAATCTATTCTAGAGTGTACTTTATGGACTGCTGAATAATGTGTATAGTCTTTTTCGAGTGGGTGCAGGTCCCTCCATATGTCTACCATACCCATTTCTGCCAGTGAGGTCCTTATGAACTTTGTTACATGTTTTTTTGTCTTCTTAACACTTGTTGTGTCAACTTCATGATCCATGACAGCATTTAAGTCTCCTCCACAAATTAGGACTCCTTCACTGTGTGTTGCTATGAGATCAAACAGATGTTGAAAAAAACCCTTGTCACTTTCTGGTGGGGCATAGATGTTCACTAATGTAATCTGCATACCATCTATTCTTCCCTTTATTATTACATACCTGCCTTCTTTATCCTGGATTTCCTGTTCACTTTCAAATTGTATTTTGTTTGAGATTAGTATCATAACCCCCCTTTTTGCTCCTCCCTTAAATGAACTGTAGTAGGAGTTCTTATAGCCAAATCTCTTTAGTTTCACATGTTCTGTCTTGCTCAAATGTGTCTCTTGCATAAATATAATTTCAGCTTTTTCCTTCTTGAATTTTCTTATTATTCTTTCCCTTTTAACAGGTGAGTTCAGACCATTCACGTTTAATGTCATTATCTTAAGATTTTTACCCATATTCATGTTTTTCCATTTTTTTAACTTGTGCTCCTAGCCCCTTTAACAACAAAAATAACACATATTTATATAAAAACACATTAAAAAATCTCGACCTCCGTACTTTGGGCCTTTCTTCTGCCCACTGGTCCCTGTTGGTGGGTGGGGGGATTGTCTTCACAGAGTGAAGGGCCCTCCCTAGACTTCTAATTACTATCAAAGTAATAGTCATAAGTCTAGAAATGTCCAACAAATATCACTTAAACCTCTCCTAGCCGTCTGTTTCTCTTTTACCTTGTCTTCTTGGCCTTCATTTCTTCTGTGCCTTTCTTAATCTTTGTTATGATCTAGGCTTTCAGTTGAAAGCCTTGTAGCTTGTCCTGGGCCCGCTGCTCTACGTCTCTCCCCCTTCTTCCGCCGTTCACTCGTCTCCACTCCGTCTGTCGTGGTGCATTCAGGGCCGCCGCTGCTCCAGCCGTCTCCTTCGGCACGCTCACCTCAAGGCCCCGCTCCATCATATCCCGCGCTGCCTCTTCGGCCGTGTTGTAGGTTCTTGTGCCTTCCTCCCAATGAATCCTCATTTTCGTTAGCGGCGTTTGGAATCTAATTTTTTTCTCTTTCAGCGTTTTTTTAATATTGGCATATTTCTTCCGCTGCTGCACGATTTCTGTCGGGTAGTCATGGTCAAAAAATACCTGTTTGTCGCCGATTCGTATCTTTTTTTTCCATGCTTGCGTCAGGATTCTTTCCTTTATGTCATATTTCACAAAGTTTACCACAACTGACCTGGGTGGAGAGTTTGTTTTCGGGTTCTGTGCCGGTGTTCTGTGCGCCCGTTGAATCTGCAGATCTGTTTCTCCGGGTATTTCCAGTTCTTTTTTTAAGAACTGATCCATGAATTTTGTCATCGAGTTGCCTTCAATGCCCTCCGGAATTCCAAAGATGCGCATATTGCTTCGTCGGGATCTGCTCTCCAAGTCGTTTATTTTCTCCTGCATCCTCTGCGTTTGCGTCGTCAGGGTCTGTAGTTGTTCGTTTGCCTCGCTTTTCCAATCTTCTAGTTCCGAAATTCGGGTCTGCGCTTCTGTCATACACGCCCGCTGGGAGCGCAGCTCCTCCATGTTTTCCGTTAATTTACGCTCCATTTCTCTTCGGAGGTCCATGATTTCCTCCTTAATTTCTTTTTTCAGTTCCTCCTTAAGAGCCGCTAAATCCTGTTGTAGCTGTCGCTTGAATTCTCTTAACTCTTCACCCAAACTGGCGATGCCAGCGTTCATGTTGTCGAGTCTGGTGTCTTCCATTTTCTCTGCTGTAGACACCTCGTTTTTTTGGGCTTTGCGTACAGCGGTTTTTCCTGCGTTGTTGGAGAGGAATTCTTCAATTTTACCCTGTTTTTGTCCTTGTGCCCGGTTCCTTCGTGTTTTCATCCCTTAGTTTATTGATTCGTTTATGTCGAGTTGGCCATTTACCGATGATTTTTAATCCGGCTAGGGAGAGCTCTTTGTTTAAGTGTTATGTCTCTCCGCCATCTTCCCGGAAGTCAACAAGAAAGCAGGTTTAAGTCTGTCAATGCTGACTGTTTCTTTTCTGTCCCCTAAATCAAGCACAAAGTGCTTATCACCAGGTTCCAGCACTCTGTATGGTCCATCGTATGGTGGGCGGAGGGTTGGTTTTAAAGCTTCGTGTCTAACAAAAACGAACTCGGCGTTTTTCAAAGCTTGGGGGACAAAAACCCGCGGAAAAGAGTGATGTACGGGTCCGGGGAGCGTGTCCGGTCCCGTGCTGCTTAGGGGCCTCAGGGCTGGTAGGTGCCCGGGCTCTGGATGTTCTGGTAAGAACTCACCTGGGAGCCTGAGAGGTTGTGCAAAAACTAATTCTGCCGGGGAGGCGTCTAGATCCTCCTTAGGCGCAGAACGCAACCCTAATAAAACCCAGGGAAGTTTATTCACCCAATCTGTATCTGTTAGTGAGGCCCTGAGGGCAGCCTTTAAAGACCTATGAAAACGCTCGCATAACCCATTAGCCTGAGGGTGATACGCGGTGGTGCGATGAATTGTCGCCCCTAAGCTGCTGGCCATGGCTGACCACAGCTCTGAGACAAATTGAGGCCCCCTATCGGACGTGATGTCCGATGGGACGCCGAAACGCGCCACCCAGTTTGTTAAAAAACGCGAGCGACTTCCGCGGCTGTGGTTGACGCCAGCGGGACCGCTTCCGGCCAGCACGTGGTACGGTCTACCATTGTTAACAGGTGTGTGAACCCTTGCGACGACGGTAGTGGGCCCATGAGGTCGACGTGTACGTGGTCAAACCTCCTGGCTGGAATTCGGAAGGGTTCTAGAGGAGCTTTTGTGTGTTTGTGTATTTTGGCACGTTGGCAAGACATGCAAGTCTTGCCCATTCCTTTACATTTTTACGCAGGCCTGGCCAAACAAACTTCTCCACAACCATTTTAACCAAGGCGCGCACCCCTGGGTGCGCGAGGGAGTGAACCGAGTCAAAAATGCGGCGGCGCCACGCAGCTGGAACTACCGGGCGAGGTCGGCCGGTTGACACGTCGCAGATTAGGGGGGAACACCGTCACGCAAACCCCTTTCCTCCAGTCTTAACCCTGTTGGTCCAGACTGGAGCGCGCGCACGTCCGCGTCACTGCTTTGTTCCGCTGCCATGGCCGCGTAATCTATCCCTACGTGGATTGGGGCCGTGTACGCGTCCGCGTTGGCCATGAGCTCTGTGGCTGTGGTAGTATAATCTGCTTCCTCGCGCTCTGACGATGTCACAGCGCGGGAGAGGCAGTCTGCTACCACATTAAGCTTGCCTGCCACATGTCGAATATCTGTGGTGAACATCTGAAATTGCAGCTAGTTGTCTTTGTTGCCTGCCTGACCATGGTTCATATCTGAATATCTGTGGTGAACTCTGAAATTGCAGCTAGTTGTCTTTGTTGCCTGCCTGACCATGGTTCTGAAATTTTAGCCATCGCAAAAGTGAGTGATTTGTGGTCTACGAAAGCCGTGAAACGCCGCCCTTCCAGCCAGAACTGGAAGTGGCGGATGGATAAATGAAGCGCTAGCAGCTCCCTGTCAAAAGTGCTGTATTTGCGCTCGGTTTGGTTTAAGGATTTGCTAAAAAATGCTAACGGTTGCCAGGTTCCGCCAACATGTTGTTCCACGACTGCCCCTATGGCCAGGTCTGAAGCGTCTGTGGTTAGCGCTATGCGGGCCGAGGGATCGGGGTGAACCAACAATGCGGCATTCGCTAGTGCACTTTTTACTTCAGCGAAGGCGCATTCCCGCTCCGGGGTCCATTCGACCGCGTTGGAGGGCTTGTGTTTTCTGAGCGTGGCATACAGGGGCTGCATGAGTTGAGCTGCGCGGGGGAGGAAACGGTTGTAAAAATTCACCATTCCTAAAAATTCTTGTAGCGATCTGACCGTTTGTGGCCGTGGGAAATTTGCTACCGCGCGCACTTTGTCCGGCAATGGAACTGCCCCCTCTGGTGAAACTCTGTGTCCCAAAAAATCAATTTGTGACACGCCGAATCGGCATTTGGCTGGGTTGATTATTAACCCGTGCTCTTCTAGTCTCTGAAAAACCATAGTGAGGTGTTGTTCGTGTTCTTCCTCTGACAAGCTGGCTACCAGAACATCGTCAAGGTAGACGAACACGAAGGGGAGGTCGCGTAATATCGTGTCCATCATACGCTGAAAAGTTTGAGCAGCGCCTTTGAGGCCAAACGGCATTCGCAAAAATTCAAAAAGACCAAAAGGGGTTATTACAGCCATTTTAGGGACGTCTTCAGGTCGAACCGGAACTTGGTGGTAGCCGCGGACCAGGTCTATTTTAGAAAAAATGCGCGCACCCGCCAGATGTAGTGAAAAATCTTGGATGTGAGGGATTGGGTAGCGGTCATGCGCTGTCGCATTGTTTAATCTGCGGTAATTGCCGCAAGGTCTCCAAGAACCGTCGGTTTTCGGGACCATATGTAGTGGCGATGCCCAAGGGCTTTTCGAGCGCTGAATAATGCCCAATTTTTCCAGGCTGGCAAACTCGTCGCGTGCTATGGCGAGCTTGGTCGCGTCTAAGCGCCGAGCTTTGGCAAAAACAGGTGGGCCTGTAGTGGGGATGAAGTGTTCAACCCCGTGTTTTGCTACTGTTGCTGAAAATTTAGGAACTGTGAGTGCTGGAAATTGGGTGAGGAGTTGGTCAAACTTAGCTCCTGCTGTGGTGACGCTGGCCTGCACGGGTGGTGGAGAGACTCGAGCTGAGCAGGGGATAGAAGAAAATGATAGTGCATTAACCAAGCGTCTGTTTGCAAGATCAACTAACAACCCATGTGCACATAAGAAATCAGCGCCCAACAAGTTAAAACTCACCTCCGCTATAATAAATGTCCACCTATAGTTGCGGCCGTGAATGGACAGAGGCAGGTTTCTTTCAACGAAAGTGTCGATGATCGAGCCGTTAGCTGCCATCGCTCCGTTTCCCCGGGGTCCTGTTGCCCGGTCTGCGTTGGACGGGGTGATGAAGCTCACCTGGGCTCCGGTGTCGATGAGGAACTGTCTCCCGGAGCGTCCATCAGTCACGTAGAGCAGCTTGTTAGTCTCGCCGAGAGCCGCAGCTGTTAACGGTTCCCGGCTCTTGAAACTGCAGGGGGGCAGGCATTTGTACGCTCTCTCGGCGAAACGTTGATGATAGTAGCAGAGGTCGTTCCGCTTGCTGCGCCTTGGTCGCATCGCTGCCATGGTGGGCGGGTTCTGCTCCATCGTCTGTGGCTCTCCGCTGCTCTGGGCTTCTGCGCCGAGATCTGCAGATGCTGCTGTGGCCATCTGTTCACCACAGGAGTTGATGAGCCGCTGCGCTTCTCGGGCCAGCGCGCGGAAGTCCTGCTGGGTGCTGCATTGCATGTTGGCCAGGGTCCCTCTCATGTGCGACGGCAGAGTGCTGAGGAAGATATGTTGGAAGAGGAAGTTGTCATTGTCTGCCTCCCTCAGCTGCAGCATGTCTTCCATGAGGGCCCTCGGTCTGCGTCCTCCGTGGCCGTAAATCGCCAGAATCCTCCCTGCTCTTTCCTCGGCCGAGGGGACGAAGCTCTCGATGAGGGTCACCTTCAGTTCTTGGTATTTGTCGTGGGCGGGCGGTTGTTGTATCACACTCCGCGCGCATCTTGATGTGGCGGCATCAAGTCTGGCAACGATGTGGTAAAATTTTGTTTCATCCGCCGTAATCCCCGCCAGTGCAAACTGAGCCTCAGCCTGCTGGAACCACGAGCTCGGGTCGTTTTGCCAGAACTCTGGGAGTTTGACGGTGACGGCGCTTGCCTGGGCCGCCTCTGATGTGTCTGCAGGGCGAGAACGCCTTTCTTCCGTTCTCGCGGCGGGGCTGGAGACGGTGCTCGGTTGAGCCATCTCTGACGATTCTGCTGTGGGGGAACGTCTTCCATCCGTTCCCCTGTCTGCATTGGCGACGGCGCTTGCCTGGGTCGCCTCTGATGAGCTTGTAGCGGGAGAACGTCTTTGGTCCATCCTCATGTCTGGTCACCAATGTAGGGAGCTTGAAATGAAGAAGCGATGTGATTTTATAAATCAAGTTTTATTATCAGCTTCCACTCCCTAACATGTCTCATCTCGATGCAGAAGCAGAATGAAGAGGCTGAGCGCAGTCAGACCTTCATACTTATACCCACACTCAACAAAAGACATTGCATATCAAAGCTGACATCCCGCATTAGCGTAATCCCTCTCCATTGTCCTCTCTCTCCTCCACCTGACCCTGGGGGGTCAGAAAGTTCGATCAGGTCTCCACCGCTGTGACTCCGTCTGCTCCTTGATCTTCACCGGTGGTCGAGACCTCTTGTCCTGCTCTGAGATGTGAGGTCATTCCACATATGCAATCTCTAAACATTCCACTTAGGTCTATACATATGTAGGTATGGATATATGAATAATATAAGCCACACCAGAGATCATTTCTACTCAACCTAAAACCAATGCAAAATATATATAAGCAGAACCCCTTACTGTGTCATCATAACCTTCCATCATGTGCTATAACTCCCTGTACATTCTCAGTCTTGTCCTCAACTTAGCAACTTGTGGGATTCCCTCCCTGGAGCACCCTGAATTTAGACCACAGTACTATTTTATGTACACTTTTATATTTTTTTTATTGTATAGTTCTACTTTTTCTTTTTTTTTTCCTATTTAGTACTTTGACAAACCATCTATGGATGCATGAGCATTTCACTGCACATTGTGCTATAATTCTGTCTGTGACAAATGAATTAAAATACTAGTTATTAGGATTACAGCACATTCTTTTAATCAGATACATGAACTGAGTATACAAATCCAGTTGACTGACTCAGCCGTTGTTGCTGTCTCGCGCTCCAGAAAACCACAATGGATGTTGACATCTTATTTTTCAAACCTGTCTGATAAAACGAGTAATGCCTGGATCCAGCTTGTCAGCATACAAGCCTTAAGTCTTCATTTTGCTTAGACTGTGGATGAGCTTGTTGAGGGAAATTCTAATCAATAGAATATTACACATCAGCATGTTTGCACCAAAGAAGATGTCAGTTTACAGCAACACATGGAGTCAGATGAGACTAGTTTACTCCGATGTAACCCACCGTGTTTAGTTTTGGTTGACCCAAGCATGCTGCCATGAGTTAAGGCTGCAATAAGGGTGCGCTGAAGTGACTTAATGCCAGCTCCTCTAAAGACCACAGTGCTAAAAACACAGCTGGAGAACAAGATTTGATTTAAATCAAAGCAGGAGTGCCTCAGCTAGGGCTTAAGGTTTTCACATGATGACGCAACTATTACTTGTAGATGAGAAATAAGTCAGTGGCTTCATCAAACATCTTTATGAGGTTTCCCTCATAAAACAGAGCCTTTCATCTACTCTTCTCTTATTATATTGTTAGAAAATGGAAATGTCAAAGGAGTTCAGTGATTCAGGAGTTAATCCACAGGTTATACAGTGCTGTGGAAAGGTATTTGCCCCCTTCCCGATTTCTTATATTTTTGCATATTTATCACACTTAAATGTTTCAGATCAACAAACAAATTTTAATATTAGACAAAGAACCCGAGTAAATACAAAATGCAATTTTTATTAAGGGAAAACAGCTATCCAAACCTACGTGGCCCTATGTGAAAAAGTAATTTCCCCCTAAACCTAATAACTGGTTGTGCCACCCTTGGCGACAACAACCGCAATCAAGTATTTGTAATAACTGGCAGTGAGTCTTTTACGTTGCTGTTGAGGAACTTTGGCCCACTGTTCTTTGCAGAATTGTTTTAATTCAGCCACATTGGAGGGCTTGAGCTTGAGGTCACAAACTGATGGCCAGATATTCTCCTTCAGGATTTTCTTGTAGACAGCAGAATTCATGGTTCCACCAATTAAGACAAGTTGTCCAGGTCCTGAAGCAGCAAAGTAGCCCCAGACCATTGCGCTACCACCACCATGTTTAACTGTTGGTATGATGTTTTGATGTTTTTGGCAAATGTGAGATGAGCCTTTTTGTTCTTTTTAGTCAGCAGTGGTTTTCTCCTTAGAACTCTCCCATGGATGCCATTTTTGCCCTGCCTCTTTCTTACTGTTGAATCATGGACCAGTGTCCAAACTGAGGCAGGTGCAGTTCTTTAGATGTTCTTCTGGGTTTTTGTTGCTCATCTGTTCTTGAATAGCTTTAGATTGCAGCATGATGTGTTGCTTTTTGAGATCTTTTAGCCTACTTCACTTTGTCAGACAGGTTCTATTTAAGTCATTTCTTGATTCAACAGGTCTGGCAGTAATCAGGCATGGGTGTGGCTAGTGAAATTTAACTTAGCTTCCCAAAAAATGTGGTGAAGAACAATCAATTCATGATGTAACAAGGATGGGGGGATGGGGGATTATTTTTTTTAATTGGGGTCAGGTAGGTTTGGATAGCTTTTTTCCCTTAATAAACGAAATCATTATTTAAAAACTGCATTTTTTTAATTACGCTGGTTATTGTTGTCTAATATTAAAATTTATTTGATCTGAAACATTTAAGTGTGAAAAATATACAAAAATATAAGAAATCAGTAAGGGGAGTACTGTACAGTACTACATTTTAGTCTTTAAATTTCATTTAAAGTTTTGGCCAATGTTTTTTGTTGCCTTAGTCACCAATTACTACTAGAAGCTTGGAAACTGTGAAAGAATTCTGCAGGATGTACATTTCTGTTACTGACCCTTGTTTATCCTGTTTATTTCCACATACCCTAACAACACCCAGATGATCTGTAATCCATACTGAACTGTTGAGCAAACCACCCGTGCTAGAAATGACCCAAACCGGTTAACCCTGTTGAATCTCCACCCTCACCCCTATCCCAGCTCTATGCTATAAATGTATGCTGATCCTCACGTCCTGCATCAGACTGAGGCAGACTCTCAGCTCTGCATCACTCGGGTCACTTTTGCAAAGATTAAAGGAATAAACAGCCTCGAGTGGCATTCCATTTTTTCATCTCTCTCTCTCTCCACGCACAAATTCATCTTTTTTTCCATGACAATAACAGAAGAAAGTTTTAGTCTTTATCGTGTGCAATTCCTCTACAGCCCCTCGTGAAGTAAAGACTACATCTGCTATGTACAGAACTAAAGAACATGTGGTTCCAATAGAGACCTTCAGCGACTCTCTGCCAGCAGAAATCACTTCACATCCACCACTAAATACCAACACCCTCGGTTCACTTGTGTGCAATTTTGTCCTACATCTACTACTGAGAATTGTTGTTATTTCTTTTCATTTTTTCTAAAAGACGCTATCTTCAAGAAATAAAAACATTTCTAATTAACAGCCATTTCCAGTTGAGAATCGATATTCCACCCACTGTAGCATGACACCAAGGATGATTTGTAGTTGGTGTTTACAGAATGCAGAGAACTTGACTCACAGTATGAAGTTCCTCTTTAAATGAAGAGAAAAAAAACACCCATTTGTAACCAAACTGGAAACAGATGTCTAACACAGTCACAACTCAGCTAAACAGCAACCTAAATTATAAAGACAATGATTGAATGGAAAATAGACCCTTTTACAGTGGCATTAAAACCAACTGACATTCAAATTTGGAACAAAAAAAAAAAACTACTTGGGTGTTTGTCTGAGTAGTGTTTCTTGATTTTTTTTTGTTTTTTGTTTTTTGTTTTTTTTTTAAAAGAGAAGTTCTTAGTATCGTGGTATTTTAACAACAGATGTGCTTTTAAAGTGGAGATGCTGAGACAAGCCATCAATATACATAAGGAAACATTTCTATGCATGCAAAACAGCTGCTGAGGTATAGAAACAAAGTGGTATATTTTTAAAAAATGGCGTGTAGATCATAAATTAGACTGGAGTCATGTAAGTAGCCGTCATGGTGGCCACCTGAGCCAGTTGTCCACCTACAACAGGTTCAGTTCTGGATGTCTTACAGGGGATTTAATGAGGTAGATGACAGTAGACTCCTTCTAAATTTGGGACTAAGATCTGGTCAGCCTAATCGCAGGGGAACCATAACATGAAAACTTCGACGGCTAGCTTTTTCCCATGCAATGAAATCCCCATTCACCTCATTCTGTCATGGATCTGGGGAAGCGCTGCACCATCTTGCAACTATGTTACTCTTTGTGTGGTTGCATAACTCTCTCTCATCAGGAGCCTGGGAGGTTTATTACAGGCAGGTGGGTGATCACCCTGAACTGCAGGTGATGGCAGGCCCACAGCTGTTTAAGCCTCAGTTTGAGAGTGGATCGTCGTGGGACCGTCATGTGGTGAACCTTTTCCTTGTGACCTTGTGCCCTCTCTGGCTCCGGTACACTCACCCAGCGGTGAAACCCAAGTAAGGAACTCTAATTCTTGTGTTCAATTGCTAACCCTCTTCACCTCAGGACCTTCAGCCACAGTTACCCTCCTGCAGGAAACCCCCACCTGGATCAAAGCATCCTCTGTAGACCAAGTAAGGACTTAGCTAACCCTGAATTATCCTCAAATGAACTCACGCCTCAGGGAACTCCCGGGTTGAAGACCGCCACCCTTATTACTTCATGACTCCTCAAGTAAGCAATTCCTTCTGCCAATACAATCAAGTCACCGTCATAGAACCTTTGCCACTTACTCCTCTCCCTTCACTCCCCCCACAGGAGTCACCCCCCACCAGGATCTGCCTCTAACTGTACTGTATATACACTGTACTGCCAGAAGTATTGGGACACCCCTACAAATGAATGGGCATCAATGCACAAAGCACGGCTCATCCATGTCTTCAAGGACCCTGCTTTGTCCATTGGTGCCCATTCATATGGAGGGGTGTCCTAATACTTTTGGCAATACAGTGTAGTTCAATAAAATCCTTCTCCTGCCTCAAATCCTGTCTCATGTGGGTGCATTCTGCCCTTGGGTCATCCCCTCGTTCAGCCATGACACATTCTCCTGATTGGTTTGAGAAAATTGGATTTTCATTGTTCAAAGTGATAATCCAGCAACACGCCTCGAGCAGCTATTTCCACTGATCAAATACTAGCTGCACACTGAAAACCAGAGCGGATGTGGAGAAAACTGCACCTCTTTAACAACAGCATGATACATCTGACACATCTGCTCTGCACACGAAACCCTTGAAACGCCTGCTAATGAAAGACATCACTTCCTGTGACATCAGCCTGAACAGGGCACAGCAAGTGTATTTCTTACTTTTCTGTGGGATCCTCTGATGCTAAAATCATAAACAGTGTTTAATTTGAATATCTCTAGAGGCTACACATCCCTCTGCGATGTGTTCTTTGCTCTGTGAGAATGCAGTGCCTTGAGGCGAAAAACTTTATGGAAACATCTACCAGCTGTGTGCGAGATTTAAAAAAAAAAGGAATAAAATAGTTCAAATCAATCTGAGGCAGCAACACAAAAGGGCAGCTATGAATTAATCTGCAGTGCAAATATGCTGAGGGCCTAACAAGGCAATTTATGGTGCCCTACCACAACATGGTTGGAGGTTTATAGGGAGGAAAGGGCAATGTTTGACTTCAAGGCCCCAAAAGGAAAAAAAAAATGACAAAAGAGAGGAAAATGAATGCTGTGAACTCTGCTTGGGGTGATTTCATGGCTGCTTGTAATCTCCTTATGAGAGAGCAAAGGCAGCAGGGGGCGGATGTGGCAGTAAGAAAAGAAACAGAAAAATGTCTGTGGCTTTATTAATCTCCAAATTCAGATTTCATCCCTATTTGGTGTAGCATAACACTTGCAGAAGAAATTTATTCATGGTGCCAACTAAACTGGTTATTACTGTGAATGCCTTCTCATTCCATACCAATGTCAAAATCCAAAAAGTCACTGCATAGTCAATGTATGACTTTAAGCATGACAGGGTGGTTTCTTTAACATGACAAAGACGTGCAAAAGGAAAAAGCATAACTGTGTGTCTGAAATGCATTTAAGAGGCAGATCGGAGTGGTGGCTCAGTTGGTAGAGCATCCGCCCCACACCCGGGAGGCAGGGGTTCAAATCCCGGCCAGGTCATGCCGAAGACCATATAAAAGTGGAACTTCCTGCCGTCCAGCATGGTGCTCAGCAATAATGGAATGGAGGAGGGAAATCTGTGGCGGCGCCTTGCATGGCAGCGGCCCTCTGATTCTACAGTTGGGGTGTGTGTGATTAACACTGTAGATAGGTGAAACACAATTTCGTTCTACTGTACATGATTGGTTGTACGGTTCAATGACAATAAAGGGTGATTTAAGATCAATTTATGCGTTAAGCAGAGGCTAGCTGCATCTCAAGCTTCATGTCATCATAAAAACTGAACTTATAGCCTTTATAGTGTGTTCAAGCTAAGGCTGGGAATTGATTCAAATGTTACTTAATTAATTGGACAGCTTTTATAATTAATAATGATTCATTATTAAAATTACATTGAAGAAACAATGAAAACAAAGCATTTTTGAGCAACCTTTGATTGCATTTTTTTTCATATTCCTACTACCCTCATATTCAACAAAAATAAACCTAGAGCAACATAAAGCACTTGACAGTCATGATAAACTGACTTTTTTTTAATTATTGTTGTTGTCACATTTCCTGTTTTATTTTGAAACAGTCTAAGAGGAAGTCAGCTCTTCTACTTATGGTAGCTTTCCTAATTATCTCAACCCTTAAAAGTACAAACAAATGGAGCAATTCTTAATTGATTTCCAGAGCTCCTGACATTAATGGTGAGTTTGAAGCTTTTATTCACTTTATACTGCAGTATTTATTTTTCTCTGATCAATCTGACTCTCCCTTTTTCTCACACTTTTGTACGAGCAACCCCAGTAAATAATGCAAGGTTCGGTGTATACAGTGGGGCAAAAAAGTATTTAGTCAGCCACCAATTGTGCAAGTTCTCCCACTTAAAAGATGAGAGAGGTCTCCAATTTTCATCATAGGTATACCTCAACTATGAGAGACAAAATGACAAAAAAAAAATTCCAGAAAATCTCATTGAAGGATTTTTAATGAATTAATTGGTAAATTCCTCGGTAAAATAAGTATTTGGACAATAACAAAAGTTCATCTCAATACTTTGTTATATACCCTTTGTTGGCAATGACAAAGGTCAAACGTTTTCTGTAAGTCTTCACATGGTTTTCACACACTGTTGCTGGTATTTTGGCCCATTCCTCCATGCAGATCTCCTCTAGAGCAGTGATGTTTTGGGGCTGTCGCTGGGCAACACAGACTTTCAACTCCCTCCGAAGATTTTCTATGGGGTTGAGATCTGGAGACTGGCTAGGCCACTCCAGGACCTTGAAATGCTTCTTACAAAGCCACTCCTTCGTTGCCCGGGCGGTGTGTTTGGGATCATTGTCATGCTGAAAGACCCAGCCACATTTCATCTTCAATGCCCTTGCTGATGGAAGGAGGTTTTCACTCAAAATCTCACGATACATGGCCCCATTCATTCTTTCCTTTACACGGATCAGTCGTCCTGGTCCCTTTGCAGAAAAACAGCCCCAAAGCATGATGTTTTCACCCCCATGCTTCACAGTAGGTATGGTGTTCTTTCTCCTCCAAACACAACAAGTTGAGTTTTTACCAAAAAGTTCTATTTTGGTTTCATCTGACCATATGACATTCTCCCAATCCTCTTCTGGATCATCCAAATGCTCTCCAGCAAACTTCAGACGGGCCTGGACATGTACTGGCTTAAGCAGGGGGACACGTCTGGCATTGCAGGATTTGAGTCCCTGGCGGCGTAGTGTGTTACTGATGTAGCCTTTGTTACTTTGGTCCCAGCTCTCTGCAGGTCATTCACGAGGTCCCCCCGTGTGGTTCTGGGATTTTTGCTCACCATTCTCGTGATCATTTTGACCCCACGGGGTGAGCTCTTGTGTGGAGCCCCAGATTGAGGGAGATTATCAGTGGTCTTGTATGTCTTCCATTTTCTAATAATTGCTCCCACAGTTGATTTCTTCACACCAAGCTGCTTACCTATTGCAGATTCAGTCTTCCCAGCCTGGTGCAGGTCTATAATTTTGTTTCTGGTGTCCTTTGACAGCTCTTTGGTCTTGGCCATAGTGGAGTTTGGAGTCTGACTGTTTGAGGTTGTGGACAGGTGTCTTTTATACTGATAACGAGATCAAACAGGTGCCATTAATACAGGTAACGAGTGGAGGACAGAGGAGCCTCTTAAAGAAGAAGTTACAGGTCTGTGAGAGCCAGAAATCTCGCTTGTTTGTAGGTGACCAAATACTTATTTTACCGAGGAATTTACCAATTAATTCATTAAAAATCCTTCAGTGTGATTTTCTGGATTTTTTTTTCTCATTTTGTCTCTCATAGTTGAGGTATACCTATGATGAAAATTGGAGACCTCTCTCATCTTTTAAGTGGGAGAACTTGCATAATTGGTGGCTGACTAAATACTTTTTTGCCCCACTGTATGTGTGTATGTGTGCATGCTTTAAGTGGAGTATGTGTACAGGATGAGGTCACCATGAGTACCGGAGGATCAGTTTAGTGTAGTGTAAATTTAAATGCTGAAAAATAAGACTTACTCTTCTTCTAAGCTGAACCAGCTGCTGAGACAAACCAGTCATCACTGCCAACACAACCCCAGCAACATTTTTTTAAAAGAAGAAGCCAGCTCTATTGTCATTCAGTCCATACAGCCAATCATATACAGTAGAACGAAATTATATTTCTCCGATCTATAATGTTAATCACATGTAGAGTCAGAGGGGTCACTGCCACAAACAACTTCTCCTTCCCCCATTCTATTACACTGAGCACCATGCTAGAAGGTGGGGAGTACCATTTCTATATGGTCTTTGGTATGACCCGGCCAGGACTTGAACCCCCAACCTCCCGGTTGAGGGGCAGATGCTCCATCAACTAGGCCACCACTCCAGTTTTGCATTAATTCTACCACAATAACTGAAAAAGTTAACACATTTTTTCCCAGTCCTATTTCAAACCAAGCATGAAACAAAAATGGCTATTGCAATCAAAGAGAACACAATAATAAGTTAACACACTGGTCATTTGATGACACTTTCTAAAATGCATGATTAATGGATTACCAGCATGTCTCACAAGATTTGCAGCCAGGTGTACAAGTTAGGAAGTAGTGGGATGCCCAAAAAAGTTAGCTCAAATGTCAGGCCTTTTTTTGTAGATTTTATAGCAAAGACTGAATGAAAGCCCTTGACATGACACCCTCAACACACAAGGACAAAAACAAAACACTTGGACCACGCAGGCCAGTACATTCCTCTCAGAGCTAAAAACACTCCAGCACGAATGGCGCAGACCCCGGTGAACAATCAACTCCGGACACCTCCCCTCACAACAAAGCCAGCTCCAAACTCGGAGTGAGCCAAGTAGACAACATAGTCCACGATATGGTATATATGGTATTGCAGTAATTAAGGAATCGTAGTATTATGATAGCATTGCATTGTGACCCAAGTATCGTGATGTGTATCGTATCGTGAGGTCCCTTGTGATTCCCATCCCTTATAATAGCAACAATTTTCTGAGAGAAGTGGTGCGTTATCTGACAAAGTTGCAGGGACGCCTATATATAGCGGGGAAAATAAGCGTTGAACATGTCAACATTTTTCTCATTAAACATATTTCTGATGGAGCCATTGACCTGAGATTTTCACCAGATATCAGGAACAACCCAAGTAATCCATACATACAAAGAAATCAAGGCAACTGTGTTCACAAAACAAGCTACATTTAATAAAGTGGATTGACACAGGGAATAAGTATTGAACACATGAAGAAAAAGCTGTGCAAAAAGGCATAGAAAACTAAGAAACCAGCTGAAATCCATCAAAATTTAGGAAGCCATCCCATCCGCCATCAGTGCAAATTAATTTCAGCTGGTTAAGTCCCGATTGATAGCCTTTAAAAAGGTATGTGAATATCAGACACATCACTGGTGATGATGAAGCATCCTACAGGAGGGAGGTGGCCAACCTGATGTCATGGTGTGGGGACAACAACCTCACCCTCAACATGGACAAGACAAAGGAAATGATACTGGACATGAGGAAAGGGAAGAGGAGACCCCATCGGCCGCTGTTCATCCAGAAGCTTGAAGTGGAGAGGGTGAGCAGCTTTAAATACCTGGGCATCCACATCAGTGAGGACCTTAAGTGGACACACAACACCACAGAGCTGGTTAAGAGAGCTCAACAGCGACTGTACTTTCTGAGGAGGCCGAAGAAGTTTGGCATGTCCTCCAGGATCCTCAGCAATTTCTACAGCTACATCATTAAGAGCATCCTGATCAACTGCATCACTGCGTGGTACAGCAGCACCACTGCCCTGCACCGCAAATGCCTGCAGAGAGTGGTGAAGACGATCATCATCATGGAGTGGAGGACGATCATCATCATCTCAAGAAGATCATTAGGACTCCACTCCCCTCTCTGCAGCGTATCTACCACTGCAGAGTCCAAAGAAGAGCTGACACCATCCTCCGGGACCCCCGCCCCCAGCACAGACTGTTCACACTTCTACCCTCAGGCCAGAGGTACAGGTGTGCGAAATGCAGGACAACCAGACTGAAGACCCCTTCTTTCCCACTGCCATCAGACTCCTGAACAGATAACAACTCCCAAAACTCCGTAACACAGCTTTGCATATTGGAACTCACACACCGGGTGCTAAATTTGCACACTGCTCACCTGTACAGTAGATATAGTCTCACCTGTCTGATCTCTGCTGCTAATTATCGTGTACAGTCTACTGGTACTACCGTTACAGAAATTAGCACCGGGTACAAATCTGTAATTTGTAATTATACACTGCTCGTTGCACAATGCTCATTTGCACACTGTACATAGGTCTATGCCATCTCAGGTTCACATCAGGTTGCACAATGCTTATTTGCACACTGTACATAGTGTTATTAGTACTTATTAGTTTTAGTATTTAGTATTAAGGTGTGCTTAAGGAGTCCTAACTGCCTAACTGTGTGTTGGTGTGTGTGTTATTAGCATCCATTAGTATTAGGACTGAGTTACTGTAAGTTACTGTGCCATGACCTAGAATTGTTGTGTGTCATGACCTTAGAATTGTTGTTTCTGTACCTATTACCTTGGCATTCGTTCAGAGAGCAAAGTAAGAATTTCATTGCTCAGGAAATGTAGCATTTCTTAACTGTGCACATGCTAATAAAGCCTTTGAATCTTGAATCTTGAAAATGTTGATGTGTTCAATACTTATTTTCCCCGCTGTATGTCCAGGCTTACTCTCATTTCATAACAAGGATCTAATATTGCTGATGACTTGCTCTAATGTGTCGTGACATCATACAGTATATTATGTTTACATCCCAGAAAAATGCAGGGAAAACCATATGACACCAAAAAAATGGGGGATTAAGTCTGTGTTTCTGTTGTCCCCCTCCCTTCTACTTTGATAAAGCACTTCTTTGCTGCTAATTAATCTTCTTCTTTGGCTGGTCCCTTTAAGGATTGCCACAGCGGCTCATCCTTCAACCATCTCACCCTATACCTTGCATCAACTTCTGTCACACCAGCCCTCTCCATGTCCTCCTTCACTACATCCATGAATCTTCTCTGTGGTCTTTCTCTTTTCCTCCTGCCTGGAAGCTCCATCTTCACCATCCTTTGTCCAATGTATCAATTAACTCTCCTCTGCACATGTCCAAACCATCTCAGCCTTTCTCTCTTACTTTGTCTCCAAACCGCTGAAACTGAGCTGTCACTCTGATATACTCATTTCTAATCCTGTCCCTCCTAGTCACTCCCAATGAGAATCTTAACATCTTCAACTCTGCCACCTCCAGCTCTGCCTCCTGTCTTTTTGTCAATGCCACCATCTCCAAATCATACATCATAGCAGGTCTCACTACCATCTTGTACGTAAATCTTCCCTTTCACACTTGCTGCTATCCTTCTGTCACAAATTACCCCTGATACTCATCTCCACCCACTCCATCCTGCCTGCACTCTTGTCTTCAACTCTTGTGATTTTCCATTGCTGACCCCAGATATTTCAACTCACCTACCTCCACTATCTACTCCTTGCATCTTCACTGTTACACCTGCCTGTCTCTCATGAAAATATTATGAACCAACCAATCCACTGTTCAGTAGCTTACAGACTTTAAAATTTTATGATTTGCACTACTCACAAAAACTTAGGGATATTTGGCTTTCAGGTGAAATTTACGGAAAATGTAAAAAGTACAGTGATATTATATCATGAAAGTAGGGCATTTAAATAGAAGCATGCAATGGTGATTTCCTCATCTCAAACAATTTATTGAAACAAAAGCCAACAACAGTGGTGGGCATACCACAACAAAAAATGTCAGTGTCTCAATAACTTGTCATGTACCCTTTAGCATTAATTACAGCTTGACAACATCATCTCATGCTGTTCACAAGTTGAATTATTGTCTGCTGAGGCATGGCATTCCATTCTTCTTGAAGGGTGGCCCTGAGGTCATTGAGGTTGTGAGGTGCAGGGTTACAAACCTCTGCACAGTGACTCAGCTGATCCCATAGGTTTTTTTTTATGGGATTCAGGTCTGGAGAAAGTGCAGGCCACTCCATTTGCGGTACCCCAGCCTCCAGCGGCCGTTTCCTAATGATGCGACCTCGATGAGCTGGAGCATTGTCATCGCACAATGACTGGATTAATGATGTTATTCAAGTAATATGGGTTTGTCACTGTACCATTCACAAGCTGTAGGGCAGTTCTGTATTAACTAGACACACCTGCCCAGACTGCAATGCCACCACAACAGTGGCTGATGCATAGCGCCCTCCTTGAGCGGTTCTCACTGAGGCCTCCCCACCAAATTTTAGTTCAGTTTTTTCCATAAGAAAGAGCAGGAAGGGTGGGGGTACTGCTTCTATTTTCTCTTCCTCACTTGCAGTAAAGCAAATTTTACCAATCAATATACTGCATTTGAGCAGCATGCTTTTGTCTTTAGCAGCCCCGCAATTTTATGCGTCACAGTTTACAGACCACCCAAACACTACCGTGTTTTTATTAATGAGTTCTCTGAGTTTTTATCAATAATCCACTCCTCATATAATTTTATTCTCATTTCCGGTGATTTTAATCTGGACACTGATAAGCAGGGCGACCATATGTCAGAAGATTTTAATGACCTGCTCACATCCATGAATTTTACTCAACATGTCATGCAGCCGCCTCACAATGGGGGACGCACTCTGGATCTTGTCATTAGCCATGGCCTGCCCACGAGTGTGTCCTCTGTTGTTGACTTGGCTGTATCTGACCATTACTGTGTGTTTTTTAACATCACTGGTTTTATGCAACAGGAGACCTTGGTGCGAACTGTGAGGAAGCGCCATCTGACACCTGAAGTGGCTGCTGATTTTATCAAACTCTATCAATCCCCCAGTTATTTCATCTGCATCGTGTGATTTTATTGTTGATAATTTTAACAGTAAATTAAGATCAACCATTGACAGAGTTGCCCCAATAGTCACAAGGACAGTTAGGAATAAACCAAAGCCTCCATGGAGAAATAACCAAATCCAAAAACTAAAAAGAGTGCAGGATGGCTGAGAGGAAATGGAGGAAAAACAAATCAATTACCAAATACTACAGAATAAATTAAAAATATACAATAATGCAGTCAAGACGTCGATAACAGAGTATTTTGTCAAAACAATTTCAACCCATAACAATAACCCTAAAGTCCTTTTTGCAACCACTGATCACTTAATCAACCCAGATTTTAATAAAAACACAAGCCTTCCATCCAACTCTCTCTGTGAGAGTTTTGCAGACCACTTCAGGTGCAAGGTTGATTCTATTAGATCCAACATTTTATCTGACCAGAAGACTGCTTTTAATGGAATCTTGGACTCACCTTTAGCTGAGGAAACACTGGACTGTTTTGCTCTGGTTGATGCTAAGATGCTTGGTAGAGTTTTTTTCCCAGGTAAACTTGACCTCCTGCCTTTTAGATCCGATTCCCACATCACTTTTTAAAACATTTTATGGATTCTTCAAACATGAGATTTTAAACATTGTAAATTGCTCTCTTCAGACTGGTGTTTTCCCCACTGCCTTTAAAACAGCTGTGATGAGGCCCATTTTGAAGAAGAGTAATTTAGATCCTGATATCCTCTAACTATCGACCTGTATCCAACTTACCGTTTTTATGTAAAGTTTTAGAAAAAAATGTTTTTATCCAGTTAAATAATTTTCTTATTGACCACAACATTTTTGAGAAATTTCAATCTGGTCTTAGCCACAGTACCGAGACAGCCCTTTTAAAAATTGTTAATGATATCAGGTGTAACATGGACTCCCACAAACTGTCAGTCCTGGTGCTGCTGCATCTCAGCGCTGCCTTTGATACAGTAGATCACCACATTTTATTAAGCAGATTCAAACACCTGGTGGGCCTCTCAGGTACTGTTCTTGAATGGTTTCATTCCTATCTCACAGATCATCGCTATTTTGTAAGTATGGATACATGTTCTTCGGCAATCCATAAAGTCAAGTGCGGGGTACCCCAAGGTTCAATTTTAGGACCAATACTTTTTAATCTTTATAATGTTACCACTTGGGGATGTTATCAGGAAACATGGCACCAATTTTCATAGCTGTGCTGATGATACACAACTGTACATTGCCATGTCTCCTGATGACACAAAACCAATTAATGCCCTTTTGAACTGTATTTTAGATATAAAGTTATGGATGGCAGATAACTTCCTACAGCTCAACCAGGGCAAAACAGAAGTCTTAATCATTGGTCCTGAAGACAAGAGAGAAAAACTTTTACCAAAATTGCTAGGTCTAAAACCTACACATTGTGTCAAGAACCTGGACGTTCTTTTAGACTCTGACTTTCATTTTATTTCACACATTACAAATGTAACAAAAATCGGATTTTACCATCTTAGGAATATAGCCAGAGTCTGCCCTTTTCTCTCTCTTGCTAGCACGGAGGTCTTGATGCATGCTTTTATTACTAGTCATATAGACTATTGTAATGCCCTGCTCTCTGGTCTTCCTCAAAAAAGAATATCACATCTCCAACTTCTCCAAAATTCAGCAGCACGAGTGTTAACAAAGACCAAGGGGTGGGTGCATATTACACTGGTTTTAGAATCACTGCATTGGCTCCCGTGCATTTTAGGATCGATTTTAAGGTTCTCTTAGTAGTTTTTAAATGCCTCAGTGGTCTTGGGCCTTCTTATCTATCTGAGTTGCTTTTATCTTATGAGCTCTCGCGGACCCTGAGGTCCTCTGGGACTGGCCTTTTAATGGTTCCCAAAGTCAAGACCAAGACCTTTGGTGAAGCTTCCTTTCACTACTATGGTCCTCGTCTGTGGAACAGCCTGCCAGAGAGCCTCAGGGCCCCAGAGTCAATAGGTGTTTTTAAAAACAGGCTCAAGACTATTACTGAAGTAGTCATTTATGTTCCATTATTTTATGTTCTTCTTGGCGCCATTTGTTCTTAGATTTTCTCATCTTCTTATTGATGTATTTAGTTCAGTTTTTAAGTATGGGTTTTTAGTTCCTGTTTTTATGTGTTCTTAGTTATTTTTTTTACCTTTTTAAATTTTGGCTTTTAACAAACCGTTTAACTATTATTGAAGTAGTCATTTATGTTCCACTGTTTTTACATTCTTCTGAGCTCCATTTGCTTTTAGATTTTCTTATTTTGATGTGTTTTCAGCTCAGTTTCTAAGTATGGGTCTTTAGTTCCCTTTGTTCTATGTGTTCTTAGTTTTATTTTGTATTTATGTGTT
This sequence comes from Pholidichthys leucotaenia, assembly GCA_020510985.1. Lineage (NCBI taxonomy): Eukaryota > Metazoa > Chordata > Actinopteri > Cichliformes > Pholidichthyidae > Pholidichthys > Pholidichthys leucotaenia. The sequence goes on along the minus strand of CM035838.1, from coordinate 163,937,727 downwards.
TTAGCTCCAGTGTTTCCTCAGTGGGGCCCCTCATACCGGATACTGCCTGGCCCATCTGCAGGGGTGTTGGTCTCATGGGTTGCTCTAGCTTGGTTGGTTGGGGCTTTATACCACTGCCTACAGCTGTGGTGCAGGTCCCGGCCTGTCCTGGTTGGGGCGGCCCTTGTGGTGCCTTCTGTGGTTACTGGCTGTGTGGTATCCCGGTGTGGGGTCTCCACAGGATGGTTGCTCCTTCACGTGGTGCCTCGGTGCCGAGCAATGTCTCTTTTATTTTATATGTATATAAGAGAAGTAAGGGGTGATGTATGTGCCTGTGTGTGTTGTGTTTGTGGGTATGTTTATGGGAGGGTTGGAAGGGGTGGGGATGTATCATATAAAATATGTAACTAAATGTATCTATTGTTTTTATCTATGTAAAGCACTTTGCGCAGCATCTAATATTTTAAAAGTGTTATACAAATAAAGTTTGAAGTTTGATTGACGTCACTAACATCGCTGGCAGCCATTATTTCTGCTCAACATGAATCGACTTTTATCAGAGAACATCACTGAAGCCCACTGGTCCCTTGTCCAGCATAAATGCTCCCTGGCCCACGCAAGACGATGACACCTGTGCCTGGTGGTATGGTCGGGTACCCTTGCAGATCGTCTAGCATGTAGACCATGCTGATGTAAACGGTTTTGAATGGTCTGACATGACACTTGGGTGCCTCTCACCTCACTTAAATGTGCCTGGAGTTGAGTGGCATTCATCATCCGGTTCCACAGGGCACTGTTCACAATGAAGCAGTCATCAGCATGGGATGTAGCCAAAGGGCATACATTTCTATGCCTTTCTGTGACTCTGACAGTCTCTCTGTTGCAACCTGCTGATGATGACATTCTAAGCTCAGTGGCCACTTCACTCTGAGAACATCCTGTTTGAAGCCTCGCAATGGCGAGGTACTGTTGATCAATTGTTAGGTGCCGTCTTGGTCTCATGAGGTCAAAATGTGAACAACATAATGAAGAGGACTGTTTAAATACCAATTCTAATTGAACCAGAAAATTTATTGGTCCATGAATTTATTGGTCAATTCATGGATCAAACAGCTGTTGTGAATTTTGCCATTAAGCACTTTGTGAGAGAAGAGCAAGTTATGCAAAAAGCACTGAAACACTGAACAGTTGGACATGTCCATTCAAAAGGTTAGAGAAGGTCAAATTAAGTTCGCCTGTAAAGGTTACAGTGCATTTTAAGTGTATCCTGAAATTTCCCCCAAAAGCTTAATATCACTAACTTTTTGTGAGTAGTTGTAATTGATTATAAAATTATACAAATAATGTATGTATAAAGCACATAATAGTTTGCTTCCCCACTGTATTCAGAATCTGTTTGTACTCAGAAAAAGTTGGTATGAACTTAGGGATACAGGTATATTCAAAAAATTTAGAGCGAGAACAAATATAAAAAAAAACAGACGTACTGTATATCTGTTCAGGGAGTAAATTTGTGGAATAATGGTAAGGAATTAAAAAGGTGTACTTCAGTTTCCTTATTTAAGTTTAAACGTTTAAAAGTAATATTACATTATGACCTGTCATACTTTGTATGACAAAGTTTAAAAGTATTACATTAATGAAACATATGACTCAAGTGTGAGTACTTTGTTTGATGAAGGGCTGGGAAAATTAAGTTTTTGTTTTCGTTCTGTTTTTGTATATCCAATTTTGCTACCTTTTCTTATGTATAAAGGTTATATAAAATAAGCTATAGCTTCAACCTACACCTTTTTGGACAGTTTTTTGCATACAACGTTATATGTACAGAATGTCAACACCGAGTTTTGTGACCAAAATAAACTAAAAATGAATGAATGAATTCACACACATGTTTTCTATCTTGCTTCTACTGACTTTCATTCCTCTTCTCTCCATAGCATACCTCCACCTCTCCAGGTTCTCTTCCACCTGCTCCCTACTTTCATTAGAGATCACAATGTCGTCCACAAATATCATAGTTCACGGAGAATCCTGCCTGACCTCATCTGTCAGCCTGTCCATTACCATGGCAAACAAGAAGGGGCTATGAAACATAATTGGAGAGACCCTAAATGCTATCCTGCAAACACATGGCTGGGGTGAAGAACACCAACCCCCCTGCCATTACTTGTTACTAGTAAGTAACATAACACCGGAGTGGTGGCTCAGTTGGTAGAGCATCCGCCCCACACCCGGGAGGCAGGGGTTCAAATCCCGGCCGGGTCATGCCGAAGACCATATAAAAGTGGAACTTCCTGCCATCCAGCTTGGTGCTCAGCAATAATGGAATGGAGGAGGGAAATTTGTGGTGGCGCCTTGCATGGCAGTGGCCCTCTGATTCTACACTTGGGGTGTGTGTGATTAACACAATAGATAGGTAAAGCACAATCTCGTTCTACTGTACATGATTGGTTGTACAGTTGAATGACAATAAAGAGTGATTTAATTTAATTCATTAGATCCTGATTGATCCAGACTCCAAATCCAGATAATTAATTATAAGCAAGAAATTAATTCATTGCCACTGTGCTGCACATCTGTATGCAATCAATTTTCTTAGTGGAGAATCTGATGAAGGATTCTGGTACAGGTGCTGAATGAACCTCCTCTTCAGCCCCTATTACATGAATCCCATCTGTCACATCTCTCTTTTGTTGCAGCATGTTATCATATTATCACTGTTTAAAGACTTCTCAAAGTCTTAAAAGTGACACAGAAATGCTGCTGAACAGAGACAGAGGGTAAATGAATGCAGCCAGCTATAGTGTCTGGGCTTGGCTTTCTGTTCTCGTGTATTCTTGGTTGTGATTATTATAATCTTTATTATCATCATTGTTATTATTATTACTATTACTGTCTCTGCTTAGTTATTCCTAGTTCCTGTGTTTTGGTTTTATTTTGTGTCATGAATTGCCCTTCGGGACAGAGAGGCGAGACACACGCACTGAACTGTGAGTTTGTGATATTTATTGAAAATAACAAAGCATAGGTTCAAACTGTGCTCTAACACAAAATACAAACAAAGAAAAGACTTACTAATGAAGCGCACCAGAGTGAGGCAGGGCTCTGGTGGAGAAGAGGAAAAACTCAACAAGACTTTGGCGACCAGAAATGAAGATAACTGTCCTTAAATAGGGTAAAAAAAAACAAACAACAATTTACATAATCCTCTCGCTTCTGGTGGGATTTACCTCTGGTCTGTGCTCGCCTGGGTTTTCCTGTCATTCATCCATCTCCCAGTGACCGGGATCCTCCAGTACTTGGAGGCAGAGGTCCTCCGACTCCGCTTCCTGCAGGCTGGACCGCCGCCATCTGTGCTTCATCTCCACCCGGACATCGTTGTCTTCCCCCGGCGAAGATGCATCCACCGGGGCTCTCGTCAGAATTACCACTCAGACAACTCCAACCAGATAAAGTCCATTTGGTCCGCATCTAGACGCCCTCATCGGAACACCGGTCGGACTGTTGATCACAGTGTGCTAGCTAGCCTGGCTAGGTCGGCTAGCCCTGCTGTCAACTCCAACACTGCCGTAAGTTTCGGCCTGCTGAATATCCGCTCACTGACTGGTAAGGGGCAACTTGTCCAGGATCTCCTCGTTGACCGTGAGTTGGATTTTTTATGTTTGACTGAAACATGGCAACAGCCAAATGACTACGTTTCTTTGAATGAAGCTAATCCGCCTGGGTTTGTTTACAATTGCAAACCACGTGACTCTGGCCGGGGAGGAGGTCTTGCGCTGTTCTTCCACGAGCAGTGGAGAGTCTTACCGGTGTCTGTCCCCGCCTCCTCCTCGTTTGAGTCTATGGTCTCAGTGCTGCCTGGTCCTGTTCCTACAATTGTAGCAGCAACTTACCGTCCACCAAAGCCTAACAAGGATTTCATAAATGAATTTTCAGCTTTTTTGGCTGAGCTTTCTTCATGCTCTCCCAATATAGTAATTCTTGGTGATTTTAACATACACATAGACAATGTAAATAATAACCTCTCCAGGGATTTTATATTCTGTCTTAACAGTTTTGGTTTTCAACAGTTTATCACTGTTCCAGCTCATTCAAAAGGACGCACCCTTGATTTAATTTGCTGTTTAGGTGTTATTCCTACTGGTTGCAAAACAGATGTGCTCCCCTTCTCTGATCATATGTTAATTTCTTTTGATGTTAATCTGGTTCTTTCAAAAAACAAGTCCTCCCATGACATTTCCTTCCGTAATATCAAGGACATTAATCTGGACGCTCTTTCAGCTGGTATTAATTCTCTACCCCACCCTGACAGTCTCTCCAGTCCTGATGAACTTGTCTCACACTATAATAACAGTCTCCAGAGTCTTCTCAATAACTTGGCCCCCCTGAAAACCAGATCAGTCACATTCACCCGTTCTTCACCCTGGTTCACTGCTGCTCTCAGACAACTTAAAGCCAAGGGACGCCAGTTGGAACCTCTCTTTAGGAAAACTGGTTTAACTGCTCATCAGGAAATGTACCAAAATCATATCACTCATTACAAGGACTGCTGCAAACACGCCAAATCCACCTACTACGCCAGTTTGATCAATTCATATGAAGGTGACACTAAGGCCCTATTCTCCTTACTGAAAACCATCACTCAACCGCCGGACTCCTTTCCCCCGCACATGGTCTCCCCTGCGTACTGTGATAATTTGATTTCATTTTTTACCTCCAAAATTCAGAATATTCATCAACAGCTCATCCCAATGATCGCTCACTATCCTTTATCAACATTTCCTCCTGTGCCTCCTACCTTCTCCTGCTCTGCATTTACTCTTCCCTCCATCACTGCTATTTCTAAACTGATAAGCAAATCCAAATCATCTACCTGTCATCTAGATCCCCTCCCAACCATTCTCGTCAAGGCATCTCTGTCCTCAATCGCACCTCTTATTACTCATATCATCCACTCCTCCCTCACTACTGGTCTAGTCCCCTCACCCCTAAAAACAGCTGCTATTACCCCTATAAGATAAGATAAGATAAGATAAGATAAGATAAGATAAGCCTTTATTAGTCCCACAATGGGGAAATTCCAGGATTGCAACAGCACAGGGACAGCAACACTCAGAGCAACAATCAGAAGGCAAGAAAAAACAACATCTAGTAAACATATGTACATATTACTATAAATGTATATATATAGACACACAGTGCAGAGCATTATGGTTGGTTGGTGAATGTGCAGCAGAAAGTCTAAGCTCTCTCTCCACGGATGCGGCGGGCCAGCTGAAAGTCTTTGGGCATGATGGTGACCCCCTTAGCGAAGAAGAGACCCACCAGGTGGGCCTCGCTGGTCTCCTGCAGAGCCATGACGGCGAAGCTCTGGAAACGCAGGACGGTCTTGAAGTCCTGAGCGATCTCCCTCACCAGGCGCTGGACGGGCAGCTTACGGATGAGCAGCTCCGTGGATTTCTGGTAGCGACGGATCTCTCTCAGAGCCACGGGCCTGTGACGGCGAGGCCTCTTCACTCTGCCGGTGGCCGGAGCGCCTCTCCGAGCAGCCCTGGTGGCTAGCTGTCTCCTGGGGGGCTTCTTCCTCCAGTAGATTTTACGGGCGGTCTGCTTGGTTCTTGCCATCGCTCTTTATTATTCTGTCTTATATTTCTTGCACGCCACCTAAACTCCAGCCCGGCACCCGTGTCGTTTTCGCTACAGCTTCCGGTATGTCGAGTTTCCCATTAGCACCGGGCGGCGGCCAAGTGCTAGCTAGCACTAGCTCCTCCCCGCTGTAACGTCTCCCGCTGCAAAGCGTGGCTCCGTCCGCCGACCCGGGAGACCCCTGGGGCGATCCGTGCGTCCGTGATATATATACAGAGTGAAAGGTGTAGAAAGAAGAAGGAAGATAAAAAAAAGGCTGTTGCAATGGGCAGCCTACTCGTGTGGCGCCACCGGTCCGGCGGAACCGGAACCGGAAAAAAAAACTATACTATATACTATACTCAAGAAACCTGGTCTGGATCCCAACAATCTAAACAACCTCCGTCCCATCTCCAACCTGCCATTTCTGTCTAAAATTTTGGAAAAATCAGTAGCAGCCCAAGTCCACTCCCACCTCTCCTCTAATAACATTTATGAAGAGTTCCAGTCCGGTTTCCGTCCCCACCACAGCACAGAAACGGCCCTTCTTAAAATCACAAATGACTTGTTAATGTCAGCAGACTCTGGACTCCTCTCCATCCTCATCCTTCTTGACCTGACTGCAGCCTTTGATACCATTTCTCACCCCATCCTCCTTCATAGACTGGCATCTCTCGGTTTTTCTGGTACTGTTTTAAACTGGTTCACATCCTACCTTTCTGACCGCTCCCAATTCATCCAGTTAAAATCATACACATCCCAGCCATCGTCCATCTCTTCTGGTGTCCCCCAAGGTTCAGTCCTTGGTCCAATTCTGTTCATCATTTATCTTCTCCCTATTGGTCATATTTTCCGTAAATTTAATATTCAATTCCATTGTTACGCTGATGACACCCAGCTGTATCTTTCCTCTAGACCTACCTCCAACCTCCCTCCCACCTCCCTCTGTGACTGCCTCATGAACTCACTTCCTGGTTTTCCTCTAACTTTCTTAAACTTAACAGTGATAAAACAGAAGTCCTCTTAGTCGGTTCAAAATCCACCTTTTCAAAGTCAAACAGTATCACCATCACCATTGACAACACTACTGTTTCCCCCTCCCCTCAAGTCAAAAACCTTGGGGTAATTTTGGACACCACCCTCTCCTACAAATCCCACATCAATAATGTCACCCGGTCAGCATTTTTCCATCTACGTAACATCAACCGTCTCCGTCCCTCCCTCACCCCTGCCAGCACCGCCATCCTGGTCCATTCTCTCGTTACCTCCCGCCTGGATTATTGTAACTCCCTTCTTTCTGGTCTCCCCCTCAAATCTCTTAAAAAACTTCAACTGGTTTAGAATGCTGCCGCCCAGATCATTACCAGAACTCCATTCACCCATCATACCACCCCGGTTCTGCAGCACCTCCATTGGTTCCCCATCAAACACCGCATTGACTATAAAATCAACCTCCTCACTTACAAAGCCCTCCATGGCCTCGCCCCCCCATACCTTGCTGCACTCCTCTCCGTCCATACACCATCCAGAATTTTCAGATCATCAACTACCATCAACCTCATTGTCCCTTCTGCACGCATGATCACCATGGACCTCCGATCATTCAGCTGCACCGCCCCCCCCCCCCTCTGGAACTCCCTCCCACCGGACCTCAGGAATTTAAACTCACTTTCCACCTTCAAATCCCACCTCAAGACTTTTCTGTTCACTAAGGCCTATTCTTTGTGATTCTTGTACTTGTGATGTGTTTTTAAATGTGTTTTATTGATTGTTTTATTCTTGTACGGCGTCCTTGAGTGCCTTGAAAGGTGCCTTAAATAAAATGTATTATTATTATCATTATTATTATTATTATTATTATTATTATTATAATCAATGACAGGTGTGGGTCACATGAGCAGGCAGGAGGAAACCATGATACATAATCAGGACCAGCTGGGAGCAGTGACGGGGAGCAAAGCCGAAGCTGACAGCTGACAGGGCAACACCCTCACGGAGCACCACGCCACTGACAACTGTCAACCAGCAAAAGAATAACAGTAAAGATATAAAGAATAAAATATCAACCAAAGCAGACTAAAATATAAATGTAAATTAATACAAAATAAAAGTCTAACAAAACTAAAACATAAACAGGAAAATAGCAAACAGTACACGAATGACAGAAACCCAAAAAGCACAAAATACAACAAATATATAAATATAAGGAAAAAGCAATGAGACCGAGCCTGACGGGAACCTCCAGTGCTCGGCTCATGACACAGCCCCCCTCTCAAGGGGTGTATACCAGACACCCCAGGGTAACATCAAAAGAAAAAGAAAGACCCCTCCCCCCCAATTGGAGCACAACAATAACCCACCCTGGGTGGGTGGTGGGGAAACAGGCTAGGAGGGAACGAAACAAAACCCCACTCAGGACTCACACCAGGAAAATCCCAACCATCTAAGCCCCCTGGACCGAAGAGCTGGACAGCTCAGGTGGGCGGCCAAAGTCCCAGGCCCGGCAGATGGCATGATGGAAAGAGTCGGGTGGCCTACCAGGGAATGTGGGCCACCCAACCCTGCGACACAGTCTGTCGGGTGGTCTACCAGAGTTTTTAGCCACCTGAACAGCAAGGGTGGTCCAGGAGGTGGCTGCCCAACAGGAAGAATCAATGGCGGGCAGGATGGAGGAGTCGGGAAAACCACAACGACAGGGTGGTTCCCTCTCCTCAGGGTGAGGAGAGGGAACCATGACGGCCTCGGGCAGAGGAGAGGGAACCACGATGGTCTCGGGCAGAGGAGGGGGAACCACGATGGCATCAGGCAGACAGGGGGGGAGCCGCGATGCCCTCGGACTGGCCTGTAGCACCCTCGGTGGTCCCGGACTGGGACATTACAGCACCCACAGTGGCGCTGGGCTGGAGCAAGGTTGTACCCACGGTGGGCCCGGACTGGGCCATAACTGCACCCACGGTGGGCCCATACCAGACCATAGCTGCACCCACGGTGAGCCCGTACTGGACCATAGCTGCACCCATGGTGGGCGCGGACTGGGCCATAGCTGCCCCCACGGTGGCCCCCAGGCTGGAGCATAACGCCCACGGCGGGCCCACAATGGAGCACAGCACCCAAGTTGGTTTGAGGCTGGGGCGTAGCACCCACGACGGTCCCCGACTAGAACACAGCACCCACGGAGACCCGGACTGGGATGGAGCACCCGCGATGACCTCAGCCAATGGGGAAGCAGCACCCTCGGAGGTCCCGAACTGGGACGGAGCACCCACGATGACCTCATCTGGAGGGGAAGTAGCACCCATGGAGGTCCCGGGCTGGGACGGAGTATCCACGATGACCTCAGCGGAAGGAGCTGCACCTATGGGGATCTCGGGCGGTGAGCCGGAGCCCACAGAGTCTTCTGGCTGAGCTGGACAATCCTCGGTGACCCTGGGGGAAAGCTCAGGCAAAAAGGACAGAGAAACAGGGTCAGGGTCACTGGCAGCAGTGGAGACCGGTGAGGTGAGCTCAGGTGCAGCTGATGGCTGCACTTGGGTCTCCCCACCAAGAGCCTGACAAGATCTCTCTAAAATTGAGACAATGAAAGCAAAAGGGAGCACATGCCTGAGCTCGAGCTCCACCACCATCCAGGACTCCGTCGATCCAGGCAACAATGTTTCGGGTCTGGTCCTCTGGAGATCCAGCTCGAACTCTGCTGTGGCGGCCCCAGCAGCAGGCATGATGGTCGATGCAGTCCCGAGACCCACGCAGGTGGCTCGCCCGGCATGGCAACAGGAGGTCCGTTCCCTGTAGGCTCTGGATCGGGCACAGCTGAGGCCCGGGGACGCTCCCTCATCTGCACAGACGTCAGCTCGGTACCAGCTTTTTCCCTCCGTCCAGACTGTGGCTGCGGGGCTGGGACTAGGTCCTCCAGGACTGCAGGCTTCTCCATCATCCAGCGGCTCAACCCTGTAGTCGGCGTACACTCGGGGAGAGTAGGAGGAGACACGGAGAGAGCAGGTGAGAAATTGATGGCTGCAGCAAGCGGTGAGGGCTCAGTGGACTGCAAACACTGAGCCTCACTACCGGGAATCAGGCAAGGCATATCATTATAAAATGAGAGAGAATGAAATGACACTTGCCTGTTTTCCCAGGGCTCAATGTTTCTTGCTGCAGCAGGTGAAGAGTCATGCCTCTCCGTGGCTACGGTGGATATGGGCCCCACAGAGGATAGTGGAGGAGCCGCCCCTGTGGGCACGGAGACGGGCAGAGTTGGAGGAAAAGGAAAAACAAACGACCTTTCAGCAGCGGGAGAGAGAGCATTGAGGAAAAGCAGGGAACAGCAGCTGCAGAGAGGGTTGAGGCTGACGATACAGCCGGAGAAGAAAAACACTGAGGGTGCACTGCTGAGGGAGGCTTCTGTCTCGGCGAAGGGGAGATTGCTGAGTGACAGCTGGGAGTTCCTCCGGTGGCCTGGAGCGGGATGAGGGTGTCGCCGTGGAGCTGATGGAGCGGGAGCAGGAATGGGCGAATTGGAGGCGGAGCAGGGCATCTGCCACAGAGTGTGCCTCGGCGTCGTCCTCAGACTCGCTGGAGGCGGTCCCCCTCTCAGCCCGGGGAAGGATTGCTGGTGGACGGAGAGCGTAGCCAACAAGTCTGCGAACTGGGCATGCTTCCACAACCCCGGATGTGCCTCGACAACAGCGGTCGCCAAATCCACCTTTTCCCAGATCTTCTTTGGGCTGCAGGAGGCGAGGGCTTCATCCACAAATCCCTGGATAAACTCGGCAGCCATTCCTCCTCCACACTTGGGAATCCCAGTGCTGATCTCCCTTTGACTGTCGGAGGTTGGCGTGCTGGGGACATGATAGCGCCACAGAAACAGGCAAGTGAAAACACAAAAATAACCAAAAATCCACAAACTCACAGCAGCTGGGTCTCTACTGGCCACAGTCTTCTGTCATGAATTGCCCTTTGGGGCTGAGAGGAGAGACCCATGTGCTGAACTGTGAGTTTGTGCTATTTCTTGAAAATAACAAAGCATAAGTTCAAACTGTGCTCTAACACAAAATACAAACAACGAAAAGACTTACTAATGAAGCGCACCAGAGCGAGGCAGGGCTCTGGTGGAGACGATGAAAAACTCAACAAGACTGCGGTGACCAGAAATGAACATAACTGCCCTTAAATAGGGTAGAAAACAACTTACATAATCAATGACAGGTGTGGGTCACATAAGCGGGCAGGAGGAAACAATGATACATAATCAGGACCAGCTGGGAGCAGTGACAGGGGAATGTAGCCAAAGCTGACAGGGCAACGCCCACACGGAGCACCATGCCACTGACAGCTGTCAACCAGCGAAACAACAACAGTAAAGATACAAAGAATAAAATATCTACCAAAGCAGACTAAAATATAAATGTAAATTAATACAAAATAAAAGTCTAACAAAACTAAAATATAAACAGGAAAATAGCAAACAGCAAATGAATGACAGAAACCCCAAAAGCACAAAATACAACAAATATATAAATATAAGGAAAAAGCCATGAGACTGAGCCTGACGGAAACCTCCAGTGCTCGGCTCATGACATTTTGAAATCATTCCTGTTTTATTTCCCATACATCACCTGCATCAGCTGTTTCTTTTCTACCCTCATTAGTGTTGTATTTAGCTCCCCTCATTCCTTTGTTCCCTGCCAAGAAATAAAACCAGGTTATGATCGTCACTCCTCTACTTTTCACCACGCTGCTGTCTGGTTCATATTTTTAGTTTATTGTTTTGTACTGGAGTTTAGATTTGTGTTTTCCAGCCCTTGAGCTGCACCCTTGGTTTGTGAAAAAAAACTGCTAAAACTCATCCCTGCACGTGAGTCCGTCAACTCTGCCTCCCTGGCAGCTAAACATCACACCAGCACTGCTAATACAGAACTCTTATCATGTTGTTGTCCTTCAGCAAAGCATAATGCCATGAAATACTTCAACATTATAACCTATTTCCTCTACCCTTTCAAAAGCTGAATTGTAATTGAACACATTTGTGCTGAAAAAAATACTGTAATTACAATGCTCAGCCTTGGTTGCATCTCTCCACTCTTCGTGCACGGACAGCATCATACTGCTCCTTTGTGCTGCCAGCCAACAACTGGGAATATTCCTCTTACACAGGCTGCTCCTTACCAGCTTCTGTTCCCTTTTTTTGAGTGTTGATTCAAATGAGGGCCCAGCCAAACATCACATTTCACAACCCTGGAATCCCTTAATGTTGGAACTGGTTTGAAATGTGATAAAATGTGCAAGACGATCTTAAGAAATCTCCTGCAGCCTCAGATGCAAGATCCCTCAAAGCCTGACAAGGAAGACATAAACAAACATGACAGGCAAAGCCATGGTAAATGTTTCCGGAGACGCAGAGCTGAACACTGGCTGTCAGTTTGTGTTGTTTACTGTCCGACTGACTGGGACACAATGCTAAATATACAATGGGTGGAAAGCATGAAAACCACAGAACATATTCATGGAAGGAAGTCGTTGCTTTATGTTCAAAATGCAGGAAAAAGAAACATGGAAATAAGCATGGGAATCTGAGCAGGCATGTCAAAGGTCAGCAGCACATGTCTGCAAGGGTTCATTTTTCACCTCCACATTAGCTCACCCTCTTGGTATTTCCTCTGCAGTTCGCCTGACCGCACCATTATACTGAACCCACCGTTACCTGTGAAAGCAGCGGGACGTCGACATGCCTCCCACCAATCTTCCTGTGCCACAAAAAAACCCCAGGGACATGTCATTATGGTTGCCACTCTGCTCCACAGCATGTCTGTCAGCTTGAGTCACCAGATGATAAGGCCAGGCCCCAGCCCTATTGCAGAGCGGGGCTCCCAGCTGGTTGTGTTTTAAACGCCAAGAGCTTAAGTGTTTTTTTTTCCCCCAGTGAATGGAAAAGCTGAGTCGGCTTATTTTTTAGCTGCTAGCCCAGCCTGACTCCAGACGTCTAGACGTCTCTCAACCAAACTTTTAGGAGAATCCAAATCTTTACCTTGTGTCTCCGAAAACCTCAGAAAGGTAAAGAGATACCATCTGTTAAGGCCTCTACAATATTAGGTACTATACCCAGTAGCAGGGATCATCGATGAGAAGGAACTTGGCAAGAGGAGAAAGAAAAAGATTCAATTTTAATGACAGTTAGGATTCAAGTTGAATTAGCTTTATTTTTGTAACTTTATTGAGTTTATTGTACAGGTGCATCTCAATAAATTAGAATATCACTGAAAAGTTGATTTATTGAACTAATTCAATTCAAAAAATGAAACTCATATATCATATAGATTCATTACACGCAGAGTGATATATTTCAAGTATTTATTTCTTTTAATGTTTAACCCAGCCACAGGAGGTGCTAGAGCCAGTGTACTCCTAGTGCTGGTCCCAAGCCCGGGTAAATGGGGAGTGTTGTGTCAGGAAGGGCATCCGGGTAAAACCTTTGCCAAATCAAACATGCGGACCATGACGAATGAGACTTTCATACTAGATTGGTCGAGGCCCAGGTTAACAACGACCAGTGCTGTTAACCGGTGCTATTAACCGACAGGGTGCCGGTGGAAATTGGGCTACTGTTGGTTGAAGATCAAGGAGGAGGAGAGGGCGAAGGCATGTTAGGAGGGAGAGAGAGAAAAGGAAAGGTAGAAGTGTGGAGGTGAGAGTAGGGTCATTAAATGTAGGGACTATGACTAGTAAAGGCAGAGTTGGCTGATATGATGGAGAGAAGAAAGGTAGATATACTGTGTGTTCAAGAAACCAGATGGAAGAGAAGCAAGGCTAGGAGCACTGCAGGTGGATTTAAACTGTTCTACCATGGTGTAGATAGGAAGGGAAATGGAATAGGAGTAATCCTGAAGAAAGAATATGTGAAGAGTGTTCAGGAGGTAAAGACGGAGTCAGACAGAATCCTGAGTTTGAAGCTAGTTTGAAGCTAAAGGTGTGATGCTCAATGTTGTCAGAATGTTGTCAGAATGCTGAATGTTGGAGAAGAAGTGTTTTGGTACCAGTTTTCAAGAACAACGGTGATGCTCAGAGCTGTAGTAACTACAGTGGCGTAAAGTTGATTAGCTACACTATGAAGATATGGGAAAGAGTTGTTGAAGCCAGGTTAAGAGGAGAGGTGACAGTTAGTGAGCAGCAGTACGATATCATGCCAAGAAAGCGTACTACAGATGCAATGTTTGCTCAAAGAGAGCTGATGGAGAAGTATAGAGAAGGTCAGAAGGAGTTGCACTGTCTTTGTGGATCTAGAGAAAGCATATGATAGGGTGCCAAGAGAGGAAGTGTGGTACTGTATAAGAAAGTAGGAGTGGTAGAGAAGTATATGAGGGTGGTGCAGGACATGTATGAGGACAGCAAGATGGTGGTGAAGTGCGCTGTAGGAGTGATGGATGGATTCAGGGTGGGGGTGGGATTACATCAGGGATCAGCTCTGAACCCCTTCTTGTTTGCCATGGTGATGGACAGGCTGACAGACGAGGTCAGGCAGGAGTCTCCGGGGACCACAATGTTTGCAGATGACATTGTGATCGGAGTGATGTCAGAATAGAGTAGCGTGATGTCTGAAGATAGAGTAGGTGGCGGTAATGCACCTGTAAGCAACCGCCAATCAAATCTAAAAGAAGAAGAAGAAGACATTGTGATCTGTAGTGAGAGCAAGGAGATGGTGGAAGAGAACATGGAGAGGTGGAGGTATGCTCTGGAGAGAAGAGGAATGAAAGCCACTAGAAGCAAGACAGAATACATGAGTGTGAATGAGAGGGTGGTAGGTGCAACAGTGAAGATGGAAGGAGATTTTTTTCCCACATGAACACACAGTGGCCTCTCTTCGTGTTTTGTGCCATTTAATATTGTTTAAATTACGCCTAATTGTATATTCATGTGTTTAATGTCTTGTGTATGATGCTGTACACAAGCTGCAGTCACCACAGCCTTCTGGAGATAAAGAATATGACCAAGCATTACGTCTTGGATCTCGGACTCGACTGCTGTGTCTCATCCCAAATGGAGATGCCACAGATGGTGTGAGTGGCAACAAAAGAGAGGTAAACACGGAGGTATCCGAACAAAGCTAACCACCAGCCCACATTGACTCTCGATTCCTTCCCTCATTCTAGCCAACATACACTCACTAGACAACAAAATAGACCACATACAGCTCCTGAGAACTACGCAACATGATACGCGGAACTGCTGTGTTTTTATCTTTACAGAAACGTGGTTAAATGACAATATACCAGACTCTGCCATTCAGTTAGCAGGGCTAACATGCTATTGTGGTGACAGAGTGTTCAAGGAAGGAGGGAAGACCCACGGAGGGAGGGGTATGTGTGTACATCAGTGACGCATGGTGCAGTGATGCAACTGTTGTGCACAAACACTGTTCTCCATTGGTGGAGTTTATGATTATCAAGTGCCGACCCTTTTACATTCCGAGAGAATTTTCATCTGTCCTACTAGTTGCCATGTATGCCCCACCCACTGCCATCGCTGAGAGGAGTAAAGCACTAAAAGAACTCTATCAGGCCATCAGTGAGACGTAAACAGTGCATCCAGATGGATTCCTCATCACAGCAGGAGACTTAAACCCTGTAGATTTAAAGGCCCTCCAATCAAATCTACACCAACTCAACATGTAGACTTTCCAACAAGAGGAGACAATTTGCTGGACCTGGTGTGTACAAAACTCACAAGAAAGCATATAGAGCCTCCCCCCTTCCCCACTCTCTGATCACATCACCATCTTGTTAAGGCCGACATACAAACCCAGAGTGAAAACAATCAGACCAACAGAAAAGCAGGTACGTATGTGTGTGTGGCCAGAGGGGGCCTCTGATGCTCTGAAAGACTGCTTCAGCACTACAGACTGAGACACTTCCAAGCACGCAGCCACTCATAATGGACACACAAACCTAGAGGAGTACACTGAGGTTGTTGTAGCATACATAGCTGAATGCATTGATGATGTCCCTCATTGCAAAACCATCACTGTTCATGCCAACCTAAAGCCATGGATGACAGCAGAGGTCCACAGGCTCCTGAGGGCTCAGGACGAAGCCTTCAGGGCCAGCGACACTGCAGGACTAACAACAGTAAGGGCCAACCTGTCCCGTGGCATCAAGGAAGCAAAACGACAATAAAGCAAGAAAATATCCAGCCACTTCAGCAACACCAGAGATGCACGTTACCTTTGGCGTGGCAGACAGACCGTCAACAACTGCAAACCTCCACCTCAGACCTGTACGAGTGACATCACACTTCTTAACAACCTAAATGACTTCTTCGGCCACTTTGAAGCACAAAACAGCACAGAAGATCACTCCTCCTCCAGATGAGCAGGCCATAAGTCTGGTCCAGCTGCCTTGCGAGGGCTGATCCTGCAGAGGTTCCTCTTCAAGCTAGCATCCTCACCAGCTGCATCCCGGTGTGGTATGGAAGCTGCACTGCCTCCTGTTGGAAGACACTACAACACACAGTGAAAGCAGCCAGCAAGATCATCGGTGCCCCTCTGCCTCCACCCTCAGACATCTATCTCACTCACCTCACCCGCAGAATCATCAACTTTGCAGGTGACACCTCCCACCCATCACACTCCCTCTTCAGCCCCCTGCCCTCGGGGAAAAGGTACTGGAGCCTCCGAGCCCACTCCACAAGACTGCTACACAGCTTTGATCATTAGGCTATCAGGACCCTGAACTTTATCCACTTCCTCCCCCCCAGACCGAAATGCACTCTCCCGCACAATAACTACCTCAGCTGTTGGCACAGAAAGACTGGCACACCAACAGTAATACATTTTCTGCTCTATGTTTCTGCACTTTATTGCAACCATTTGCACAAATGCCGTATCTGCTGCTGTCTTTTTGCAATACTGTTCATGTGCAATCCAATCTGTCACTGTCTACACCTACATTACTGCATCAAACTTGCAACTATGAGTATTACTGCTCTACTTTTTCTGTATAAGATAAGATAAGCCTTTATTAGTCCCACAATGGGGAAATTCCAGGATTGCAACAGCACAGGGATAGCAGCACTTAGAGCAATGATTTAGAAGATAAGAAAATAAGAGCAGTGAATATACATATGTACACATAAATATACAGTGATCCCTCACTTATCGCGGTTAATGGGTTCCAGAACCGACCGCGAAAAGTGAAAAACCGCGAAGTAGCGTCACCCCTAATGACGTCACCCATAAATAATACGTACGTTCATTCTCTCACTCTCTCTCTCATATGATACGTGTGTGTGTGTGTGTGTGTAAGTGTACATACATACGTAGATGTAAATAAAGTGTACATAAATATGTTTTTAGAACTCTTTTATTCTTATAACAAGATACGTAACTCAAGATGAAGATGATTTATTGCACAGGTTAATGAGAGCTTTACTGCTCCTCAAGTGACGCCTCATCGTCAGGTGCTAGAGGCGCAGGATCATCGAGGGCAGCTTCCGATAGAGCTGGAGAAGCTGCAGGAGGCGGCGTAGTGGCTTGACGGGAAGCTATTTCACACAAAAAGGCACAAGAGAACAGCGAAAAGTTCCATGCAGCGAGACTAAGCAACACGAGCGATAAAGAACAATGAATGCGGTCTTCCTTCGCTGGGTATGGGCGCTCGGCAGGGAGAGAAGCTGGGTAAAACGTCTCGGCCAATCAGCTTGCGAGATTCCCGAGCCGAGCCAACACGAGAACAGCGAACAGAGAGGTGGATTTTGAGTTGTGCGGGCTCTCCGTGTTGATACCTGATGTTCTAATATAGTCTCCCTGCCTTCTGCTAGCGCCCGCCCATTTTTTCTCAATTTTGAATTTTTGATGAATATTTTTGAAAAATCCGCGATGCACTGAGGGCGCGAAAGGTGAGGCGCGAAGTAGCGAGGGATCACTGTATAAATATATATATATATATATATATATATAATATATACTGTATATATACAGTGCGGAGCATTGTAGCTAGATGGACTAAACAGCATAACCGTCTATTTAGTTACCGTACATGGTATGAATATGTACCCTTACATATTGTCACCCTCCATAGCGACTGATATTGTCCTAGTTGTATACTGGAGGGGACCATTTGTGTAAGTCCGTTGCGTCTTTTGCATTCAATACTATTAGGTTGTCACATTTTTTTGCTATCTCTGCGAGCAGCCCTGCTTAGGTTATACAGTCTGACAGCCGTAGGTAGGAAGGACCTGCAAAACCTCTCGGTCACGTATCTAGGATGATGTAGTATACTGCTAAATGAGCTCCTCAGTGCATTCAGTATGTCCTGCATAGGGTGGGACTCGGACTCCAGCAGAGATGACAGTTTAGCCACCATCCTTCTCTCTCCTATCTCCTCCACTGGGTCAAGGCGCTGCCCCAGGACAGAGCTAGCTTTCTTGATCAGTTTGTTCAGTCTCTTCCTATCGGCTACTGTAATGCCGTTGCCCCAGCAGACCACTCCAAAAGTGATGGCTGATGCCATCACCGTGTCGTAGAATGTCTTCAAGAGCACCCCTTGTACACCAAAAGACCTGAGCCTCCTCAGTAGGAACAGCCTGCGCTGTCCCTTCTTATAGAGTGCGTCGGTATTGTGTGACCAGTCTAGTTTATTGTTCAGATGAACACCCAGGTACTTGTAGGATGTCACCATCTCAATGTCTGTTCCCTGGATGTTCACTGGTGCTGTGAGGGGTTGTCCTTGCCTGCGGCAGTCCACCATCAGCTCCTTAGTTTTCCTCGCGTTGATCTGGAGGCAGTTCCGATGGCACCAGTCCACGAAGTCCTGGATAAGTCCTCTGTACTCAGCTTCATCTGCGTTGGAGATGAGGCCGACGATAGCAGAGTCGTCAGAGAACTTCTGTAGATGGCAGTGTGTGGTGTTGTGTGAGAAGTCTGCAGTATAAAGGGTGAACAGGAAGGGAGCCAAAACCGTTCCCTGGGGGGCCCCCGTGCTGCCGATGATCATGTCCAACACAGAATCCCGGGTTCTCACAAACTGTGGCCGGTTGGTGAGGTAGTCCAGGATCCATGATGACAGGTGCTGGTCCACCCCTACGCACAGCAGCTTGTCCTTCAGGATCATCGGTTGGATGGTGTTGAAAGCACTGGAGAAATCAAAGAACCTGATCCTCACCGCATACCCAGGCTTCTCCAAGTGGGACAGGGAACGGTGAAGGAGGAAGATCACTGCATCCTCCACCCCAATGCCATGCTGGTAGGCAAACTGGAGTGGATCCATCGCTGGCCTCACCAGGGGGCGGAGGTGAGCAAGGAGCAGTCTCTCCAGGGTCTTCATCATGTGAGACATCAGGGCCACTGGTCTGTAGCTGTTCAGGTCTTTGGGGTGGGAAGTCTTTGGTACAGGTACCACACAAGATGTTTTCCACAACTGTGGTACCCTCCCCAGCTTCAGGCTCAGGTTGAAGATGTGCTCCACAATCCCACACAGCTGGTCTGCACAGGACTTGAGGAGCTTCACGCTGATGCCGTCCGGTCCCGAGGCCTTCCTCGCCTTGAGCTTCCTCAGCTCCGTCCTCACCTGGGTCTTCGTGAGGGTCAGGTTGGGGGGCTGTGTGCTGGGAGTGGGGGGGTGTTGGTGGAGTGGGGTGTGGACAGCAGGTCTCGATGACTTTAGAGGCAGCAGTGGTTGGTGTGCAGTTGGGGGGGGGAGGGTGGTTGGTCAAACCTATTAAAAAACAGGTTCAGATTGTTCGCCCACTCCCTGCACCCCGTGGCCTGGGAGGAGGTATTCTGGAGCCCAGAGATGGTTTTAAGGTTTCTCCAGACCCCGCTGATGTCGCTCTGTTGCAGCTTGTCCTCCATCTTCTTCCTGAAGCTGTCCTTGCCTTCTCTGATCTTCCTCCTCAGCTCCCTCTGTACGGACTTCAGCATCTCTCTGTTCCCCGACCTGAAGATCCTCTTCTTCTCTCTCAGAAGTGTTTTTATCTCAGGGTTGATCCAGGGTTTGTTGTTCGAGCAACACCGTATTGTCTTGGTGGGTACGGTGTTGTCCACACAGAAGCTGATGTAGTCCGTGATGGTGTGAGTGAGGCCATCGATGTCCTCACCATGTGGATCACAGAGCTGCTCCCAGGCAGTGGTTTCAAGACAGTCCTTTAGAGAGTCCATTGCCTCCTCTGACCATATCTTCACCGTGCGCATGACCGGAGGTTGTCTGTATATTAGGGGTTTGTACAATGGCAGGAGATGAACCAAGTTGTGATCCGATCTCCCGAGTGGGGGGAGTGGTGATGAGGTGTACGCCTCCTTAGTGTTAGCATAGAATAAGTCCAGTGTTTTATTGTCTCTAGTGTGGCATGTGACATACTGGGTGAATGTGGGCAGAATGGGGAACAGTGAAATATGGTTGAAATCACCGGAGATGAGCAGAAGAGCATCTGGGTGTTCTGTCAGCAGCCTGCCAGTTACTGAGTGAATGACGTCACGCGCTGTCCCCGCATTCGCCATTGGATTTGCATAAATAACAATGCAGATCACGTGTGAGTATTCCCTTGGGAGATAGGTAGGCCACATGATAACAGCTAGCAACTCAATGTCTTTGCTGCAGTGATGTTGTTTAACCGTGATACGTCCCAGTCTGCACCAGCTGTTATTGACATACATTATCACTCCTCCGCCCCTTGCCTTCCCACTCTCTGGTGTCCAGTCTGCCCATATTGCGTGGAAACCCTCCAGTTCGATGTTAGCATCTGTTGCTAGTTCTGTTTGCCACATCTCAGTAAACAACATCATGCTACTCTCTCTGAAGACGCTCTCGTAGTGGGAGATGGCCGCTAGCTCGTTGGTCTTATTGAGTAGCGATCGAACGTTCCCCATAATAACAGATGGAAGGACGGGTCTGTACCTTATATTTCTCGCCTGCTGTCTTGCTCCAGCAAGGCATCCACGTCGTTTCTGTCTTATTTCACCCGGTATGTCGAAGTCTTGTGCTAGCATCTTGGTCCGGTTAAGTTCTAGCAGCTGGTCTCTGCTGTAACGTATCCCGCTAAAAACAGTGGCTCCGTCTGCCGGCTCAGGAGACATGTGGGCGATCCGTGTGTCCGTCCGATGTATAAGGTGTCGCCGGATCAGAAAGATTAGCAAGAGAAGTGAGATAGTAAATAGAAATAAGAAGAAATTGATCCGCTGTTGCAAAAAGGCAGCCTACTTGTGTGGCGCCGGAAGTAGTAAGTATATATAGGATTGCTGGGTTTTATCATTTATCTTTATTTGCACTGTGGGATGTCTGGGTCTATCTTTTCTCGCTATTTGCACTACAGGTAGCATGACTGTACATAGACTGCTGTTGTTGTTTTTCCAGCCTTATTCCTTTTGTTTTTTTATATTGCTCACACCATTAAACAGAGAGAGAAACACCATTTCATTTCTCCTGTATGCCCTGTACGAACAGTAGTATCAACAAATAAAAATCTCGAATCTTGAGTCTTGAGTAGCGGTACTAAAAGTAGATGAGTTTAAATACCTGAGGTCAACCATCCAAAGCAATGGAAAATGCACAAGAGAGGTGAAGAAGAGAGTGCAGGCAGGGTGGAGTGGGTGGAGACGAGTGTCAGGGGTGATTTGTGACAGAAAGGTAGCAGCAAGAGTGAAAGGGAAGATTTATAAGACAGTAGACCTGCTATGATGTATGGTTTGGAGATGGTGGCGCTGACAAAACAACAGGAGGTGAAGCAGGAGGTGGCAGAGTTGAAGATGGTAAGATTTTCATTGGGAGTGACTAGGAGGGACAATATTAGAAATAAGTACAGTATATCAGAGGGAAACCTCAAGTTGAGCAGTTTGGACACAAAGTAAGAGAGGAAAGGCTGAGATGGTTTGGACGTGTGCAGAGGAGGGATCGTGGATATATAGGACAAAGAATGTTGAAGATGGAGCTGCCAGGCAGGAGGAAAAGAGGAAGACCACAGAGAAGATTCATGGATGTAGTGAAGGAGGACATGTAGAGGGTTGGTGGTACAGGGGAAGATGCAAGGGATAGGGTGAGATGGAGCTAGATGATCCGCTGTGGCGACCCCTAAAGGGAGCAGCCGAAAGAAGAAGATTTATTTCTTTTAATGTTGATGATTATGTCTTACAGCTACTGAAAATCCAAAATTCAGTTTCAGTTTCAGAAAATTAAAATATTACATAAGATCAATTAAAAAAAAAGACTTTTAATAAAATGTTGGCCAACTGAAAAGTATGTCCATGTACACACTCAATACTTGGTTAGGGATCCTTTAGTAAGAATTACTGCATCAGTGCGGCATGGCATGGAGGCGATCAGCCTGTGGCACTGCTGAGGTATTATGGAAGCTCAGGTTGCTTTGATAGCGCCCTTCAGCTCGTCTGCATTGTTGGGTCTGGTGTCTCTCATCTTTCTCTTGACAATACCCCATAGATTCTCTATGGGATTTACAGTAGCTCAGGCTAGTTTGCTGGCCAGTCAAGCACAGTGATACTATGGTCATTAAACCAGGTATTGGTACTTTTGGCAGTGTGGGCAGGTACCAAGTCCTGCTGGAAAATGAAATCAGCATCTCCATAAAGCTCGTCAGCAGAGGAAAGCATGAAGTAAAATATCCTGGTAGATGGCTGCACTGACTTTGGACTTGATAAAAGACAAAGGACCAACACCAGCAGATGGCATGGCTCCCCAAATCAGGTGCCAATCCTGTCATGTGGAAATCAAGGTCCCAGAGTCTGGAGGAAGAGTGGAGAGGCACAGAATCCAACTTGCTTGATGTCCAGTGTGAAGTTTCCAGTCAGTGATGATGATTTTACTTATCAAGTTGCTTAAAATGAGTATCTTTTTTTTTTATTTTGCTAGGAAATTATTACTTGTTTCAAGCAATTTGATAAGTAAAAATTCTCACTTAATTGGCAGAATTTTTTTTACTTAAAAGCAGAATAAATTGCTTAAAACAAGAAAAAAAATCTTATAACAAGTAAAATTTTCTTACAGAAAACCGCACAAGAAAAAAATGTCTTGTCAGACAAAAAACCAGAATTATATCCATGATTTAGGATATTTTTTCTCACTAAGATTTCATTTTTTGCAGTGTTGGGGAAGTTATTCAGCTTCCTTTTCTGAGGGTTTCTTCTTTAAAAATAACTTTTAATTGGGTGACTGCAACCAGTAACACTGAAAAAATCTCTGCTGGAGATTTGTCTGTTATACATCATTAATCCCAGAGGGAAATTCAAGGTTGTCCACGGTGCAGTGCCAGCCCCTTCACCAGTCTCTGGCTTTTGACCCAGTTTGAGACATTGATTTTATTTGTTCTTATTGTCTCTACTGTATGACTACTGTTTTGTTTGTGCTGTTTTGTACTTTTTTAGCTTTGTTTTTGTTGTTCTTATGTTTTATGTTTTTTGTATTTCATTTATCACTGATGTACAGCACTTTGTGTCAGCTGTCGTTGTTTTTAAAGTGCTTTATAAATAAAGTTGGATTGGAGTCACACCTAGGGCCACTTTAGAGTCTCCAATTAACCCAACTTGCATGTTTTTGAATTGTGGGAGGAAACCAGAGCACCCTGAGCAAGCATGGGGAGAACATGCAAATTCCACACAGATAGGACCTGCTGGCTGATGGACTTGAACCCATGACCTTTGTAATGTGAGGCGGCCATGCTAACCACTGACCATCATGCTCCCCATCTGCATTGATCTGAACAGATGATCTGATCTGCCGTGAGTTGGAATGGAACTTTAACAAGAACCAAGAACTGAGTCTTGTGAGCTCTCAGAGGCTGTAGAAGTGAATACTCCCACCGCCAGCAGTCTGAACAGAGGTGCCTCATGCCAGCAGGCAAGGCAGGAAAATGCCTGGGGCTCTCAAGGGCTTACCAACTTTGAATCACTACAGCAGTGACAATGCGAAGAGCTTGCAATGACAGTGTTAGGCCGACGCAGAACTCCCTAAAAGGTCCCTCTCCCACCTCTCACTCGCAAGTACTGGTGCGCACCTTATGTTAACAATCAAGTGAGAGCAGCTGTATCAAAATGAAGCAAAATTATCTGTCTGGCAGTGCCAAAAGAAAGAAGAGGGAGGGGAGAAAAGAAAGCAAGACAAATTAATACTTCATTTCACTGAAGTCTTAATGTGTTGGTTTACCAAGACATTTTGAGCAAATCTGATGCATAAAACTTTGTCCAGAAAGTTTGGGAAAGACCCTTTTCTGTTGTAGCAGAGCAAGGTCCATAAAGCATGGCTGGATGAGAAGAACTTGACCGGCCCACACAGAGCCCTAACTTCACCCCCATCCAACACCTTCAGATACGTAAACTCTAATGCAGACTGGAGTCATGTTCTTTGGTCCATCAT
This sequence comes from Pholidichthys leucotaenia, assembly GCA_020510985.1. Classification (NCBI taxonomy): domain Eukaryota; kingdom Metazoa; phylum Chordata; class Actinopteri; order Cichliformes; family Pholidichthyidae; genus Pholidichthys; species Pholidichthys leucotaenia. The sequence goes on along the minus strand of CM035838.1, from coordinate 163,913,779 downwards.
GAGTGTCTGATCTCACTAATATTCTTCTGGATGAATGAGCTGAAATTCCTCACAGTAATCTTGTAGAAAGCCCAAAAGAGGTGAAAGCAGTTATGTATTAATGCCTATGGATTTAGAGTGGGATGTTATAAACCCTGCCTCTCGCCCAAATTTGTACCCTGCCTCTCGCCCAAAAGATGCTGGGATAGGCTCCAGCCCCACCCACGACCCGAAAAGGATTAAGAGGAAGAAGATGAATGAATGTTATAAACCTAATGTGTAGATAAACCAATTACTGTTCAGTGTAAGCATTTTTTCTGGCATATATTCAGTCACATGACTAAATATATGCTTCTGAATATATGTTTATTCTGTGATATATGTTATTTCTATGACCATGACCCAGTTCTGTGTCATGGTCACAGAAATAACTTGAATCTGACAAAAGTGGTAATAAATAAAAACTCTATGAAAATTAACCAATGAAAATCAGACAATGCTTCTGAATTGTGGTTCAACAGAATTATTTTAAAAAACAAACTCATGAAACAGGCCTGGACAAAAATGATGGTACCCCTAGAAAAGACTGAAAATAATGTGACCATAGGGACATGTTCAACCAAGATGTGTCCTCTAATTAACATCACAGGTGTCTACAAACTTGTAATCAGTCAGTCGGCCTATTTAAAGGGTGACAAGTAGTCACTGTGCTGTTTGGTGACATGGTGTGTACCACACTAAACATGGACCAGAGGAAGCAAAGGAGAGAGTTGTCTCAGGAGATTAGAAAGAAAATTATAGACAAGCATGTTAAAGGTAAAGGCTATAAGACCATCTCCAAGCAGCTTGATGTTCCTGTCACTACAGTTGCACATATTATTCAGAAATTTAAGATCCACGGGACTGTAGCCAACCTCCCTGGACGTGGCCGCAGGAGGAGACGGATAATACGAATGGTAACAAAAGAGCCCAGAATAACCTTTAAACACATTCATGGTGAACTCCAAGGTCAAGGTACATCAGTGTCAGATTGCACCATCCGTCGTTGGTTGAGCCAAAGTGGACTTCATGGGAGACGACCAAGGAGGACACCACTGTTGAAAACAAATCATAAAAAAGCCAGACTGGAATATGCCAAACCGCATGTTGACAAGCCACAAAGCTTCTGGGAGAATGTCCTATAGACAGACGAGACAAAACTGGAACTTTTTGGCAAGGCACATCAGCTCTATGTTCACAGATGCAAAAATGAAACATACCAAGAAAAGAACACTGGCCCTACTGTGAAACATGGAGGAGGTTCTGTTATGTTCTGGGGCTGCTTTGCTGCATCTGGCACAGGGTGTCTTGAATCTGTGTAGGGTACAATGAAATCTCAAGACTATCAAGGTATTCTAGAGAGAAACGTGCTGCCCAGTGTCAGACAGCTTGGTCTCAGTCGCAGGTCATGGGTCTTGCAGCAGGATAATGACCCAAAACACACAGCTAAAAACACCCAAAAATGGCTAAGAGCGAAACAATGGACTATTCTAAAGTGGCCTTCTATGAGCCCTGATCTAAATCCTATTGAACATCTGTGGAAGGAGATGAAACATGCCGTCTGGAGAAGGCACCCTTCAAACCTGAGACAACTGGAGCAGTTTGCTCATGAGGAGTGGACCAAAATACCTGCTGAGAGGTGCAGAAGTCTCATTGACAGTTACAGAAATCGTTTGATTGCAGTGATTGCCTCAAAAGGTTGTGCAACAAAATATTAAGTTAAGGGTACCATCATTTTTGTCCAGGCCTGTTTCATGAGTTTGTTTTTTAAAATAATTCTATTCTAACAGTGTATGGGGCTGACCGTCTGTCTCTGACAGCTTTGCTTGTTTTTTTACTGTTTTTAACCATTGGCATTCAAGAAATCAAGTCCTTACTTGTGTTCGACCGCCAAACATTGATGGATCTTAGACTTCCTGCCGAGGATCTTATTTCATCTGATTATGGTGGACAGAAGGCCCCGCTCCTGTCAGATATCCCGCCTTACCTGTATCGGGCCTCAGCCCCTCTCTCCGAGCGAAGGCGGAGGCCTCACCATCGCCGTGGGAAACGCAGCGGTCGGCTGGTGAAACTGAAGGCCCGCCTGGCACATTCCTTCTTTGTTCCCCGGACTCCGAGCGGATTATGTCCCAGGGTTTCTGTGTCCTGGCGTTCCCTGGATCCTGCTGATGCCTGCCTAGTCCCTGTGACTGGCCTTGGTGAGGTGATCCGGCCCCGGCGCTGCTACTCTCCCCGGCCTCGTCAGCTTGGAGTTAATCCCTGGCATCTGAGACTGCTGCGGCACGTTTCCTGTTCTGCTGAGGCCCAGGCTCCAGCTCCAGCTCCAGCTCCAGCTCCAGCTCCAGCCCAGATTGGCCTGGTAAACGCCAGATCACTGGCAAATAAAACTTACATTCTGTAGGATTTCATCAGCTCCCAGAAACTGGATTTCTTTTTCGTTGCGGAGACCTGGCAGACTGTGGGTGAACTCTCTGCTCTGTCCAAAGTTTTACCCCCAGGTTACTGTTATTTTAATTCCCTGTGGACAACAGGACGAGGAGGAGGAACAGCAACTGTTTACAAAAATGACTATAAATGTAAACAGTGCTTTTTACCCTTTCCATTCTCCAGCTTTGAAATGACTTTCTTTGAGGTGGGTCGATTAAACCCTGTACTGTGTGCTGTCATTTACAGACCACCCAAATATAATAAGGACTTTTTAAATAACTTTGCCATTTTCTTGGCTGGTATTGTTACAAATTATGATCATGTTCTTATCGTTGGAGATTTTAACATACATGTGTGTTGTCCTGATAAGCCGCTGGTAAAAGACTTTTTAAATATCATTGATTCTCTAAATCTGGTGCAGTCCGTGACTGGTGGTGCTACACACAAGCAGGGACACACGTTAAATCTTGTCCTCTCGTATGGCCTGTCTGTTTTTAATTTAGAAATCTGTGACACTGTATTGTCCGACCATATGCCTGTATTATTTGAGGCTGATCTGTCACGCACTGCAGCTAAAACGTGCGCTCCTGCTCAACGTTGCCGGATTTTTAACCCTTCCACTGCCGGTCGGTTCTCCACTGCCTTTAACCAGCTTTATGTCCCTCCTAGTTCCATCTCATCTGTGGAGGAACTCAGCTCCTGGTTTCACTCCCCCTGCCAAACCATCTTGGACTCTGTGGCTCCACTGAAAACCAAGCAGCCTCGATCCAAACCTGAGCCGTGGTTCAATGTCAGAACTCGTGCAGTCAGACAGGAGTGCCGCAGAGCTGAACGCAGATGGAAGAAAGACAAACTGCAGGTGTCATTGCAGATTTTAAGACTGCTGGCATCAGAGTCAAAATACTGTCAAGCAGGAAAAAAGAAAATATTTTGCTAACATTGTTTTATCTCATTGTCATAATCAGCGTGTTTTATTTAACACTATTGACTTTGTTCTTAATACCCCACAGACTGACTGTTTGGAGCCTCCTCTGAGTTATGTAATGATTTTATGAACTTTTTTATTGATAAGGTGGCCACCACCAGGGCTCTCATCTCAGCTCCTGCCTCTGATCCCTCTGTCTCTGTCCCTTGTTCTGCTGTTTTTAATCAGTTTGAACCTGTGACTCTGTCATTTTTAGAGGATGTGGTTGGCCACATTAAGCCCTCAGGGTCTCCCTGTGATGCTGTCCCTCCTAGACTTTTTAAAGAGGTGCTTCCCAGTATAGGCCAGTCAGTTCTCACCATCTTGAACAGCAGCCTGTCATCTGGTGTGGTTCCTGCAAATTTTAAACATGCAGTAGTACAGCCCTTGATTAAGAAACCTGGTCTCGATCATACCATGTTGGCAAATTTTAGGCCTATTTCCAAGCTGCCATTTCTCTCAAAAATTTTAGAGAAAATTGTCTATATGCAGCTAAAATGTTTTCTGGATGAACACTGTATTTTGGAGATTTTTCAATCTGGTTTCAAAGCTCTTCATAGCACAGAGACAGCCTTGTTAAGAGTTTTTAACGATATTCTCTTGGCATGTGATTCAGGTGAATATGCTGTTCTTGTGCTGCTTGATTTAACTGCTGCCTTTGTCACAGTGGACCATCATGTTTTAATTTCCCATTTGCAGCACCTAGTGGGCATTTGTGGCACTGCTCTCAACTGGTTTAGGTCCTATCTGGCAGACAGGACTTTTAAAGTTAGCATCTCTGGGTTTGAATCCTCTTCTGCTCCTCTGCCATACGGGGTCCCACAGGGGTCAGTTCTAGGTTCCATGCTTTTTTCTCTGTACATACTTCCACTGGGTTCCATTTTTAAAAAGCATGGTATCTCTTTCCACCTGTATGCTGATGACTGTCAGATTTATGACCCTCTAAAACAAAAAGCTGCCTCATCAGTAAACTCACTCCTGGCATGTATTGAAGACATAAAGTCTTGGATGGCCCTAAACTTCCTAAATTTTAAATTTTAATGATAAGAAGACCGAAGTGATGGTATTTGGACCTAGTCGCCCCTGTGAGTCCCTTCCTGTATACTTGGGCCCCCTTACTCCTTATGTTAAATCCACAGCTAGGAACCTTGGTTTTATCATGGACAATGATTTTAAATTAGACACGCAGATTCGTTCTGTGGTAAAATCCAGCTTCTTTCATTTAAGGCGTTTAGCAAAAGTAAAACCCATTCTCTCTAGACCACACCTGGAAACAGTAATCCATGCTTTTATTTCATCTCGGCTGGATTACTGTAACGCACTTTACGCCGGTGTCAGCCAGTCATCTCTTTCCCGTCTGCAGCTGGTTCAAAATGCCGCTGCTCGTCTTTTAACAGGTACATGTGGAAGAGATCACATCACACCCATCTTAGCTTCACTCCACTGGCTGCCCGTGTATTTTAGAGTCCATTTTAAAATTCTTTTATTTGTTTTTAAATCCTTGAACGGTCTTGCTCCGCCTTACCTCTCTGAGCTTCTGCATCCCTACGCTCCCATCCGGTCCCTTAGGTCAGCTGAACAGCTGCTTTTGGAGGTACCAAAGACGAGGCGCAAGCTCAGAGGGGACAGAGCCTTTTCGATCATGGCCCCCAGGTTATGGAATGATTTACCCCTGGACATCAGACAAGCACCTTCACTGTCTATTTTTAAAGCACGTCTTAAAACACACTTTTACTCCCTGGCCTTTGACCCAGTATGAGACATTGATTTTATTGAATGAAATGGATTTTTATTTATTTTACTTTTTATTTTATTTATGAATTTATTTATTTATTTATTTTTAACTGTGGTTCTTGTGTTAGCACCCTTTGTGTTAGTGCCCTGCTTTTATGTTCTCTTGCTGTACAGCACTTTGTGTAGCGAGTGTTGCTTTTAAAGTGCTTTATAAATAAAGTTGATTGATTGATTGAATTCTGTTGAACCACAATTCAAAAGCATTGTCTGATTTTCATTGGTTAGTTTTCATAGAATTTTTATTTATTACCACTTTTGTCAGATTCATGTTATTTCTGTGACCATTGTGAGTTTTTCTTTCATTAATAGAGGGGTACCAACAATTTTGTCCACGTCTGTATTTAATGTCAAGTACATCTGACTAGCTTTAGTTAAGCATTCTCCAATCCAACTTTTCCAGAACATCTTGCCAGTTGCTTTTGGGAAAAAAAAAAAGCTCTGCAGAGGAGTTCAGAAAGAGAAAGGACAGAGGAGGGAGAGTGTTAGCTCTGGTCTGAACTTTGTTCAGAACAGTGGAATGTGGATCCATGAGGCCTGCACAGTGCGCAGAAAGATAACATTCTGCTTGTGGGGGCAATTAGCAATGGCAGTTAACCAGCCGGACCAGAAAGTGAAGCTCAGTCCGACCTTTAAAAGTTCAACCGGAAGACGAGAGCAGCACCTAACAATTATCAGTTAAACTCTACTTTCACTGATGCGTTTTTTTTTGCTGCAGGCTACTCGAGGAGAACTACTAATGACAGATTGTTGGGAAGGATTCATGACTTTTAGTTCACGGGAGGGAAGGATCAACTTTTCAAGGGGTATTAAGGGTGCAAATATTGTGTTGCTGTGTTATTTTCAGTTTAACTGCACAAGAATTATCAAGTTGGAGGGAAAAAAAGTGAATTCTACTTCAAATTCTTCCTGTTTCACTTGACTAGAACATCCTAATTGAAAAACACTCAGAAAATGGAGTTTATATTGAAACAGCAGCATGGTGAATACTACAATTTCAGAGTTTTCAGCTTCTCTGAAGGTTTTGGAGTACATAAATTGTGTAAAGTCATTAAGAGCTGCAACTTCAGTCATGTTGTAATTGTGCTGCCTTGAATATTGAGGACCAGGGAGAACAATGCTTCTTCAATGCGTCAGTGCTTCTACTTAACTTTCCTAATTATTTCAACTCTTAAAAGTACAAACAGAGCAATTCTTAGATGATTTCCAGAGCTCTTGACATTATGGGTGAGATTGAAGTTTTTATTCACTTTATGTTGGATCGTGTGTTTTTCTCCACTCACTCTTACAGAAATTCTCCCCCTTTTCATACTTTTGTGCAAGCAACCCTAATCAATAATGATACTTCAGTTGTGTGCATAGATATGTATATGTGTGCTTTAAGTGGGGTTTGTGTGCACAGAATGAGGTTGCCCTGAGTATCAGAGGATCAGTTTAGTGTAGTGTAAATTGAAACACTGAGGGGAAAAGACCAACTCTTGTTTTAAGTTGAGCCAGCTCCTAAAGGCAAACCAGTCACCACTGCCGACAGCACCTCAGGGAATGACCTGTCAGCAACAGTTTTTTAATGCATTAATTGGCCCACATTAACCGAAAAAGTTAATGCATCAATATTCCCAGCCTTGGGAGTTACATTACCAGGGTTTTTGACAATGCTAATTGCAAAACAACATATTACAAAGGCCAACTGGCAGCTTCCAACTCAACAAAGTGTATAGCAGTAAGCATCTTTAAGACAGATAAAAGCAGAAGGTTCAGCTTTACCTCCACATGGTTTGCCAGCGTGTTGATGAATTTAAATCCCGGGATCCTCTTGTCACTACACACCACGCCTACGTCTTCACTGTGTTTGCAGTCTGAAACGCCTATCCCATTGGATTGGCAGAGCGCCAAAGTCTTCTCTTTGCCAGTGCAGTGGAGATTGTCGAACCAGATGGGACCTGAGACGAGACAAAAGAGGTTGTGAACCAGTGCTTTTGCTCAAAAGAATTCTTCATTTTAAGTAGCAGAAAACACTAGAAAAAGTAGTTAAAAGTCTTTGGAACATCTATGATATGCTTTCCACACTGACGTACCTTCTCCCTTCCCATATTTCGAAGAAGGCGACCACGACACGGCTTCCAAGTATCCCAGCTCCCTGCACACCACCTGGGCAGCGTGGATGTTAAAGTCATCATCACAGACGGTGCCCCACTCCCCATTATAGAAAACCTCCACACGGCCCTCGTTATGTTTCCTCTTGTCACCGGCCAGTCGGAGCTGAATCTTGGGTGTGTCTGGGGACAGCTGGGGGGGCGTGTACTGCTCCTCCTCCTGGTACAGGTAACCCGGTGGGTAGCCCAGGTGCTCGTACTGGGCATGGGCCAGCTTTAACAGCACTGATAGGATTACCATGGAGGTCGGTTGTAGGCTGTGGATGAGGAGCATTTTTGGTTGAAGCTGATGAGAAGAAACAGAAGAGGTCATTAAAACTGTGTGGGAGGTATAAGGAAGAATCAAACTGAAGGGACAGTATGGGACAGGATGTCAAATGAGTCAAATGGAGCCATTTAACAGTGTGAGAACTGCTAATGATGTCTGCAAGGTAAGCTCACATCGAGCAAGAAGACTACAGTACCAGAACAAAAAGAACAAACACAGGTTTCACTCGTTTTTAAAAAGGTGGCACCAACTACAGAGAAGGAGACCAAGAACATACAGCATACAATATCAAGGGCAATGTGTGAAGCTAAAAAGAAAAAATATTTGCTTATTTGCAGCTATGTTTTGGCAAGAGGTATACTTCAAGTTCCTTTTATAAAGCATATTTAAGTAAAATTTAAGTATATATCGAGTTAAATGTCAATTAGTAAGTATACTAATGTCAATACACAACCAGTGTACTTGTAAGTGTAGTATTTCAATGCTTCTTGGGACTAAATTTGGACTTTTAGTATATAAATAATATATTTTTAAGTATATTTCAAGTGTAAAAATAGTAAAACATAGCTGAAAGCATCTATGCTTTCTGTAAATGCATAACCCGTCAGCAAGTTTACATCTGAAATCAATCTTATAGAGGTCGTCTGCACATTGGGAAGACGTTGGCTAGATCTTGGAGATGATGATCAGCCGATATTTAAACAGCATATCAAAGCTACAGCGGCTGTAGCCACTCTGCAGTTAAAATGTTAATCATCCTCCTCTTCCAGCTGTTCCCTTCTGGGTTCACCACAGTGTATCGTTATCTGATGTTGTGATGATCCGCATATTTGATATGGCAAAGATTTTATATCGGATGCACTTCCAGACGGGCAGCGCGGTGGCGGAGTGGTTAGAACTGCGACAGCACAGCAACTCACCCTTGGCTGGGGGATGCTGGGTTCGATCCCAGCCCCCAACCAACAGTGACCTGTGTGGAGTTTGCATGTTCTCCCCGTGTCTGCGTGGGTTTACTCCGGGATTTCTCCGGTTTCCTCCCACATGCCAAAAGCATGCAAGTTAGGTTAACTGGCATCAAACTGGGGATTCTAAATTGTCCTTAGGTATGAATGTGAGAGTGAATGGTTGTCTGTCTCTCTGTATTGGCCCTGCAATGGACTGGCGATCTGTCCAGGGTGTACCCCGCCTCTCGCCCAATGATGCTGGGATAGGTTCCAGCCCCCCCGCAACCCGAAAAGGATTAAGCAGAAGATAATGGATGGATGGATGTACTTCCAGACCCGGTAGCAAACCCACAACTTTCCAGCTGTGGGGTGGATGCTCTACCACCAGGCCTTCAGTTCAGTATTCTGGAGTTAAATGTTAATCACAATCTTTATTCATTTTGGTTGGATCTTTAAAAGTGCAACTATTTTGTTATTTAAGGTGAGAAACAGTACTACCACATTATGATTAGTGTGGTAATGCATCCACCCAACAGCCAGAAGGATGTTGGTTCACAACCAGGTCATACCAATGACCATATAAAATCCTTGCCAAATCAAATATGTGGACCATCACAATATCAGGTGATAACATGCTGTGACAGTTGAAAGAATAAAATTTTACGTCTCTGACCTTATGCCAACTTCTTGCCAAAGTGCAAATGACCTCTGTATGATATATTGGTAAGTCAGGCCAACGTATGTGTGCTGTTGGGGTAGCAAGTGAACTTAGACATTTACACCAAGTTTACTAGTTGTATGCGTCTAGCCCATGTTTTACCTAATAAAGGTAAACTTTTAAGTGTGCTATCAGTATAAAAATGATAAACTTAGAGTACAGAGCTGGTTTACATAAAGTTTTCATTTTTTTGCACTACACTTATCGGCTACTGCATCAGACAGTGACCTTTTTGCTAATCTTAGCTGGCTAGCTCCTAGTTAACTCTTGCTGTGTTTGAAATGTTCACTCGTTCCCTATATAGTGTACTATATAGTGAATCAGCCACTTTGTAGTGCTGTTCAAAATTTTAACGGAAAATTTCATTCACTATATAGTACACTCAAAATATCTTATAATGCATTTTGAAAAGTAGTGTGACAATGGATAGTCACTACATTAGCCAATGTATCCCATAATGCAATGTGCAGCCAACGGAGCAGTGAGAGGAGAGCTGCATATCACAACATGAACTCCCTTAAGGTATTTATATTTATTAATTCAGCAGCAAAAACAGTTTAACACATATTTACTTCCAGAAATGCAGGTATTCATTTTTTTACCACCATTTTTCTGTTGCTGCTCCTAAACTGTGGAACAGTCTCCCTTTGCCTATTAGGCAGGCCCCTTCACTGTCCATTTATATAACTTACTTTAGAACTCATTTTTACTCCTTGGCCTTCAACCCAGCATGAGACATTGAGTTTACCTGTTTTATTGCTTTTATTATATGATTGTCATTTTTTCCCTGTCTGGTTTTATACTTTTTTTTTTAGCAGTATTTTATTGTCTTTTATTTATTTTTATGTCTTTACATGTCTTTCACATTTTATTTATTCCTGATGTACAGCACTTTGTGTCAGCTGTAGTTGTTTTTAAAGTGCTTTAGAAATAAAGTTGGATTGCATTGGATTAATCTGTTTTCTGTCTCACCATGATGGTGTCATTAACCGCGCTGCGAAAACTAGCCGAAAAACATCAGAAAGCTGATCATTTTACTGTTATATTGGGGGCATTCCGATCGCCCAATAGTATACTCTGAAGTGGACTGCACAGGGTATTCCGCCATATTAACTGAGATTCCAAACCAAGGGAGCAAACGGTCTTCAGTTCAAAGGGAACTGAGAACTGGGCAGGGAAGAAGTGAACAACAGTACATCACTTCACCAGAAGTTGACAAGAAGATTACCCATAAGCCATTGCGCCTCAAATACGAGTAAAACAAACTATTGTTGCCAACATTATTAACAAGCTAAATTGATGGTGGTTATTGTTTATATCAACTGATTGTAATAAGAATATATTTGAATTAATATTTTATTTAAGGAATATAAATTATCAACCATAGTATCAGTACATGTCTATGGTTACTGTGGTAACGCACGGAGGAGGAAGCTGACGGTTACAGGGTATTTCAGATGGAGAAATTTTGTGGAGGGCAGTTAACTTAATTGATATTTCCTGAGAATGGAGCAGGGAGTAGGGAATACAGTTGAACTACACTGTAGATCGGAACGTAGCTATTGAGTTTACTAGATAGTCCACTACATCTGAATTCACTATATAGCGAGGAGTGAGGTAGGGAGTGAGTGAACATTCCAAACACAGCTTCTAATTATAATCCAAGCGAGCATGAGACAACAAACATAATTTTTGTCTCAAAGAATGAATAAAATAGTGTGTCCTTCGTGGAGAGGGGTGTGAGGTTTCAGTGGATAGGATATGGCCAGTATTGGAGTACAAAAAGAGAAAGAGAGTGTCTTTTTGCAAAACATGCACCCACACCTAGCTGATTACATCCGCAAACATTTGGTCACATACTGCACCAGTGCATTTGGCGATGTGTTAACTTATGCCAAACATGCAGAGATAATAGAGGAGGAAAGCAAAGAAAAAGGGGGGATAAAAACTGAAAGAAAAAAACAACTCCTGATTGTAGAATTGCTGACACGGAGGTGGGGGGAGCATTTCCCCCCAATTCTATTTTTCAGGGTGGCACCGGAACTGGACCTCAGTTCAGGGTGGTACCGGAACTGGATCTCAGCGATGGAAGGGAGACATGGGGTGGGCTGGCTGCGGCAAGGGGAATGTGATCAGTGTAGACAAAAGGGCTATTGGCGGAGGCAATGTCTTGGATGCCAGCAGCGGCAGAGAGGAGGGTGGAGGACCTCACGGGCCGACTACCTGACTGACCGCACCGAGCACCGAAGATAAGTGAAACTGTTGACGCTAACACTGAGATAAAAGACATCCATTTACCTGACTTTGATCTGATGTTGACAATGCAGTGTTTACCTGAAGTAATGATGCAGGTTCAGGACATTCCAATAAAGTTTCCCAACGGAGAACAGTATGAGAGCATCACATTTTCCACATGTGGCAGGAGTAAATGTAATGCAGGATTTCAGTGTACCAAGGTACTGCTGCTCACTGCGTTTGGTTTCAGCAAGACCACACTCAGTGACATCAGACCTGCACACAAAAGCTATGCAATATTTTGAGTCCAATATTCCTACTGCACAGCAGGCCACAGACCAATATCGTTGCAGTATGCATGACAGATCCAAATTATGAAAAAACATTCCTTGCAAATCCATCCTCCAGACTGGTCATGAAAAATCTGTATTGGTCACCAAGAGGCTATGTTGGGGTATCTGTTGTGTTGTGTGATGAGGACAACAGACATTCTAAACATTGGGAGGCTGCCCACATCGCACTAGTTAAATCCAAACACATGTACTGGAAGGACGTAGGTCGGTTTGTAACAACAGCAGAGGAATGTGGTCAATCTTGGAAACAAACTTCTGATCCAAGGATTTAATATTCCCCAAAACTGGACACCTGCTCATTGACTCTGGACTGGGTGACCACAGTGCAGAAAGAAGTTCACATTGATGTTCCCAACTCATCCATGTGCTCACTTTTTACATTAAATGGTAAATGGTGTTCACTTATATAGCGCTTTTTCTCATCTCTGGATGACCAAAGCGCTTTACAGATCCTGATATCCACCCATTCATGCACACATTCACACACTGATGGCGGCAGAGCTGCCAAACACACACAGGCGCTAGCCTGGCCACCAGGAGCAACTGGGGGTTCAGTGTCTTGCTCAAGGACACTTTGACAGGCAGACAGAGCGGGAATCGAACCCATGACCCTCCAATCAGTAGTCAGTCACACTACACCTGTGCCACAGCGGCCCCCTTAACACAAGGAGAGGAACACGCACTCTCACAAATCCCAAATTCTCTGTGGTCAACAGGAAAGGCAGATGAAGGCTTGATAAAAAAAAATGCAGAGTTGGTCAAAATAAATGCTAAATCACATTATAGGCCATACCAAAGACAGTATCCTCTACATCCTGAAGCCCAAGAAGGCATTAAACTGGTCATAGAGGACCCGAAAGAAGCAGGTGTCATTGTCCCATGGCCAAATTCTCCATGTAACACATCTTTGTTTCCTGTGAGGAAGGCTGGACCATCTTCTGGACGGTGAATGGTCCAAGACTTTCAGGCAGTAAACAAAACCGTCATCCCAAGAGCTGCTTCAGTTCCAGACCCACATACTTTGTTGAATGATCTACAAACACATATGCAATATTTCACAGTGATAGACATCAGCAATGCTTTTCTCAGCATCCCAATACATCCAGATCATCAGTTTTGGTTTGCATTCACATTTGAAAACAAGAAGTACACATTCACCAGATTACCAGAAGGCTACTGTGAATCACCAACTACTTTTTTTCACAGGCAATGTCAGCATATTTGACACAGTTTATTCCACCTAACGGGAGTCAGTTACTCCTTTATGTTGATGACATTTTGCTGGCGTCACCTGATGAAAAAACATGCAAACAAGACACCATTGCCTTACTGCAGTTTTTAGCAGAACAATGCCACAAAGTCAACAAGGAAAAATTACACTTGTGGGAAAAAAGAAGTCAAATATTTATGCCATATTTTGTCAGCAGCAGGCAGACATGTTGATCCAACTCGAAAACAAGCTATTTTGTCAGCACCAAAACCCATCACAAAAAAGAGACATGATGTCATTTTTGGGTACTCTAAATTATTGTTGCTCTTGGATAGCAAATTACTCATTTGCAACCCTTATCTGATCCCATCTACAAAACACCCATGGCTCAGGTGGACAAAACTGAATGGACACATGAGGCAGAAGAGGCATTTGTTAAAATGAAAAAACTTTTGGTCTGCACTGACGTCCTGGCACTCCCCAATTACAACAAACCATTTGTGCAAATGGTTGATTGTAGAGAGGGGCACATGACGTCAGTCCTTCTTCAGCCAAATGGCACAAAAATGTGTCCAGTAGCATATTATTGCACAAGACTTGACCCTGTAATGAGGGCACTGCCACCATGTGTGCAGGCAGTTATAGCTGCCTCTATGGCGGTGCAGGCCTCATTCTTTTTCATCTCTTGACCCTAAAGATCACACATGCAGCATCAGTCATCTTGTCACAAAGTAAAATATCAGTCCTCTCACCATCCAGACACCTTGCATGCATGACAGTGTTATTATCACAGCCTCATCTAACCATTGAACATTGCACAGTAACAAAATTAAATCAATTTGTAAATTAGGTCAGGGGAAAAGCACTCACAATATACATGGACAGCCAATATGCTTTTTCTACTATCCATCATTTTGCACAAAAATGGTGGAAAAAAAGAGGCATTATTACATCAAGAGGAAAGCCAATCTACCACAAAGATCTCAAAATTGGCCATATGCAAATGTGACGCACACACTAGTGGCACAGATTGAATCTCTAAGGAAAACAACTTGCAGACAACACCGCAAAAGCAGCTGGACAAGGTCATATAGGAAACCACACCAAAGCATCTCTTCTTTTAACACTGACAGAACAGCCATCACATGACACGCTCACTAACGCCCAGGAAGCATCACCACAAGCTGAAATTTACTGGTGGATAAAAGGGGGGGCAACATTTGACAACACTTCAAGACTCTACAAATGATGCAATAACAAACCCATTTTGGAACGCAAATTATTCCACCAGACTGCTGTTCTGCTACATGGGCCTTCCCATGTAGCAGCAGGGGGTATGATTAGTAAATGATTAGTAAATTTGCTACTCAATTTTGTTAAAAAAAAAAAAAAGCCTAATCTGTGCAAAAAAAAAAAAAACAATGCTCAGAGACACGTAAGACCTCAGAAGGGTACTTTCCATGCATCAACTTATCCTTTTCAAAACATTTGCATGGGTTCCATTGAACTAAATAAATGTGAAGGGAAGAAATATTGTTTGGTGATTATTGATACATTTACTAAATGAACAGAAACCTTCCCTTGCACTCATCCAAATGCTGTTACAGTAGCAAAGAAATTCTTAACTGAAATAATACCAAGATTTGGAATACCTGAAAAGATTTCCTCAGATTATATCACACTTAGGTACAACACTCAACATTAACTCGGAAAACCACTCAGCTTACCATCCACAATGAAACAATGACAGAAATAGGAAAAAAAAATAATGGATGGCAAGCTTTACCTACTCCCACAATTAAGGCCATTTAATTCAGGTGATGAGGAAGGGTGTTTAGCTGATGACACACAAAGAATGTTGACTGACAGAGACGCTGTACATGCTGCTCTTCCCAGGAAGGAACATGGGGATGTGCCCATCATAGCCAAACCAGGGAGGATCTGGTCCTCATCAAAGCCATCAAAAGGAAAACTCGGCCGACGCTCCCTGGAAAGGACCACACAAAGTCATCCTGGCGACACCAACAACCGCGAAAGTCAAAGGACGTGACTCTTGGGTGCATTTGACACATTGCAAACTCTACCCCGTTCAACTCTACTCTCTGGCTGTCCTCTGATGTCCCCGGCTCTCCTGAAGATTTGTACTGAGCTGTACTGATCTGACAGTTCAGAAGGGGACAGACACGCATCGGAGGAATTATGGCTGACATGGAATACAGCAAAGAAGGAGAAATCCTCATTATTATTCTTCCTTTTTCTGCCGAAAAAGGAAATTCACGTGGGATAATCTTAAGAGTTTGTAGATGTGGTAGAGCGTAAATGACCGACCAAACGCAAAACAACGACCACGATGGGTGAAAATGGACCGACCACGCGAGCGAGCGAGCCTTCCCCACCACCACCACTGGTAAGTCACGAATTTATGGGTTTTTTTTTACATTTTATTGATTTTCTGGTTCATATACTTTGAAGATTAGATAAAAACATACCCCTGTAGACAAAACGGTGTCAAAAAAACAAACCATTCTTTGTGTAAATGTGTCCAAAGTCCACTTTTGACTGAGTTATGTCATTTATATAGCTGCCGTGACATTATGCAAACTAGATGCGTAAGTTTATTCCTATCTGAAACTTTGGATCATATTCTACATCTTTCTAATTGACAGTAAGCCATTATCTCTTGCAACTTTCTGTCACGAACCAAGCCGGTGTTGTTCTTAGGCTTGGTTCTGACTGTTCTCTGTGGCTTGGGTTACTGGTATATTTGTGTATTGTGTTATCTTTTGAGTTTCCTATGTCCTTTGTCCTTGTTTCCCTACCCATAGCCACTGGCAGGCTGGCAGCGGTCAGACAGCCGCTGTGACCTACTTTCTTGTGAGCACTGTCTAGCTCCTGCTGGTCCGACCACGCCCCCTGTCTCTCCTGACAGCCAGCTGATTCCACTCCTGTCATTTATTTTCCCACGCCTCGCCCAGGTGCCTCCAATTTGTGGAACCAGCAATGTTTGTACTTTAGCAGCGCTCGCCAGTCAAGCACTGCTGGTCCGTTGAATTGTCTGCGAGATGAACTGTCATGCACGAGGGTTTTTGCCAGGCCACCTTGGGACTTACTCGGACTGCTCTAGCGTGTGAGTATTGGATGTGTTTTCCCCGGTATTTTCACCCAGTGACTGTGAGCGTCCTGGATTACTCCTCATGTGCCCTGTGCTGTTTTGTTGTTTTGTACAGTTGGGGTTTTGTTTGCCTTTTTGTTCAATAAATGTGTGGTGGTGCAACCCAGCGCGTAAATCCGTTTTTCCTTCCCCTCCTCGTTGCGCTGCATAAAAGCACGCGAGGAAGCTTATGACACTTTCAAGTTATAGCCTTGGAAATCTGAACTATTTTATTGACAAAAAATATTTACCACTCTTGACCACTAGAGGTCTTGACCACCCTTTAACCGTCCCAGTCGCCATACGGCGACTGGGACAGCTAAAGGGTTAATTCCTTGTTCCCTTTGGTGGGAGTGGCTAAGAATACCTTATGGATTGAAACAACCAGTTATAGATTACATTCATTTGTGAATTTTTCTTTATCTGCCTTTTCTGGTATAAATGAGGAATTAACAGCCTTTAGCCTTACGTTGGCTCAAAATAGAATGGCTCTTGATCAAATAACTGCCACCCAAGGAGGTGTGTGTTTAATTGTGGGGGATTATTGTTGTACTTTTATCCCTGAAAATGATGCAGATGGTCACGTGATTGCCTCAGCCATACAGCATTTCACTGCTTTGCAAGCCGCTATGACCAGGGACAATGTCACTGATGAACACACCTGGTTAAGATGGTTATTCTCTTCATGGAGAGGTCTCATCATGAACTTGTTAATTATTTTTGTGGTATTATTTTTGGCCTTTTCTTGTGTCATTCCCTGCATCCGTAATATGATGATGAGATTTGTGCTTGTTAATTTAGTGATGTACCATGGAGCAGTTGCCGGGGATGGTGGGGATGATGAACAGTGTGAGCTCAAGGTGTCTCTCCATGACCCAAGTACAGAGTAAAAGTATGACTGATATGCAGAAAATCGAAAGGAGTTGCATGATCATGATGTGAAGTTTGAAACATTATTTTTACTTTTATTTTGTTTTTATGTTACTCTTATTTCTATTTTTACATTTTATTATTACTTTTTATTATTATTGTTTTTTTTTTGTTTTATTCTTTATGTTTGTTTTTATATAAGCTGCAATAACACATAGGTTCCAAGGTTGTCATAGCCAGGAGCGACACTGGGGTTAAGCTCCCAGTGCTCATAAAATGCTTCTTACGGCGTGCGTCTTGAAAAGCCTCTGACAACTAAGTCCAACTCCTAGCCTGCCCGTGTGGTCTAGTCTCTAAGCCCGGCGGAACTGCTTTTACTAATAGGAGAAGGGGCGAGGGCGGATCTCTGGTGCCTTAAAACCAGATGCTTCGGGTAGATGGTGGCTCGTCAACCTGGGAAGGTAGCCCATCTAGGGGAAGGTAAACCCCGATTTCAAACCTCCGCTGCCTTGCGGCACACCCGGTCACGGGAAAGGCTTCGGGAGTCAACACTGAGGAAAAATCCGGAGTCGGAGCCCCTAAGGCAGTTTTCTGTTGTGCTCAACATCGTTCTGGCAGCTCCTACGACGGCGCTGGTGCTAAACTATAGCAGCCCTGCTGTTCCTTTGGATTCATCAGTGACGTGGAGAGGGGGGACATGCTGCATGGGTAACATCTTGTCCTCCATATCTTCCTGCCCAGGGTTGAATTCTACCAACGCCCAACGCTGGAAGGTAGAACACTGGTGCGCATCGGCCTGTTCAGCCACAGGCTGTGCTCTTCCAGCAGAGTAGACGTTTAGGATTCTCTTCCATGGTCATCATAGACCGACGGAGGCCGACGAATAACACATAGCCATGACACACAAATATCCTTATTATAGCTTTACTATTATTTTATCATCATTCTGTTTTCACCATTGATTACTTTTATCATTAATTAATGAGTTTATTGTTCCATTTCTCCTCCTAAAGGACTAAAACGTTAGCTGGTGCCTGGGGCAGCAGGGCCAATGGTGGACTTTCCCCGTCAATAGCTAGTTAGGATCTGTTGCACACAAATGCATTGGAACTTAACATAGCTGCCAGATGGGGTTTTAAATACCATAAATCATTCTTTTTTGATGTCTTGCATGCCATCGAAGGGGGGAGAATGATAGAAAAGTTTCATATTTGTTTCATATTTGTGATTTGCTTTATCTCAGAGTCTGTGTGAAAGTGTCAAGGATGCAGCTGGACTTTGTTATCATTTTGTTTTAGTTCATTTTGTACGGTTCCTGTGTGGCTGAGGCTGAGTGAATGTCATGGTTCCTGAGAAAGAGATAACCTGTACACCAAGTTTTGACCAGATGTACTGAACCAATCACCATGGACATTTTCTCCTCCACCTCTCAGATAACAAAGGGCTTAAAGGACTGAGTGATGTGTGTTTGAGTGAGAATGATGTGCGAATAGGCTCTGAGACTGTTTTTGTATTGTTCTCCACTGGCCATTGTAATTAAATTTGCGGAAACTCTGACTTATGACTGAAAGTTAAGAAGAATTTTTCTAACACCAAGCTAATGCTAATGGATCAATGTAGCATTATAAGATAAGATAAGATAAGCCTTTATTAGTCCCACAATGGGGAAATTCCAGGATCACAAAAGCACAGGGATAGCAACACTCAGAGCAATGATTCAGAAGATAAGAAAATAAGAGCAGTGAATATACATATGTACACATAAATATATATATATATATATATATATATATATATATATATATATATATATATATATATATATATATATATATATATATATATATATATATACAGTATATATATACTGTATGTATATATATATATATATATATATATATACACACACAGTGCGGAGCATTGTAGCTAGATGGACTAAACAGCATAACCGTCTATTTAGATACCCTACATGGTATGAATATTTACCCATACATATTGTCACCCTCCATAGCGACTGATATTGTCCTAGTTGCATACTGGAGGGGACCATTTGTGTAAGTCTGTTGCGTCTTTTGCATTCAATACTATTAGGTTGTCATGTCTTTTTGCTATCTCTGCGAGCAGCCCTGCTTAGGTTATACAGTCTGACAGCCGTAGGTAGGAAGGACCTGCAAAACCTCTCGGTCACGTATCTAGGATGATGTAGTATACTGCTAAATGAGCTCCTCAGTGCGTTCAGTATGTCCTGCATAGGGTGGGACTCGGACTCCAGCAGAGATGACAGTTTAGCCACCATCCTTCTCTCTCCTATCTCCTCCACTGGGTCAAGGCGTTTCCCCAGGACAGAGCTAGCTTTCTTGATTAGTTTGTTCAGTCTCTTCCTATCGGCTGCTGTAATGCCGTTGCCCCAGCAGACCACTCCAAAAGTGATGGCTGATGCCACCACCGTGTCGTAGAATGTCTTCAAGAGCACCCCTTGTACACCAAAAGACCTGAGCCTCCTCAGTAGAAACAGCCTGCACTGTCCCTTCTTGTAGAGTGCGTCGGTATTGTGTGACCAGTCTAGTTTATTGTTCAGATGAACACCCAGGTACTTGTAGGATGTCACCATCTCAATGTCTGTTCCCTGGATGTTCACTGGTACTGTGAGGGGTTGTCCTTGCCTGCAGCAGTCCACCACCAGCTTCTTAGTTTTCCTCGCGTTGATCTGGAGGCAGTTCCGATGGCACCAGTCCACGAAGTCCTGGATAAGTCCTCTGTACTCAGCTTCATCTCCGTTGGAGATGAGGCCGACGATCGCAGAGTCGTCAGAGAACTTCTGTAGATGGCAGTGTGTTGTGTTGTGTGAGAAGTCCGCAGTATAAAGGGTGAACAGGAAGGGAGCCAAAACCGTTCCCTGGGGGGCCCCCGTGCTGCCGATGATCGTGTCAGACACAGAATCCCGGGTTCTCACAAACTGGGGCCGGTTAGTGAGGCAGTCCAGGATCCATGATGACAGGTGCTGGTCCACCCCTGCGCACAGCAGCTTGTCCTTCAGGATCATCGGTTGGATGGTGTTGAAAGCACTGGAGAAATCAAAGAACATGATCCTCACCGCATTCCCGGGCTTCTCCAGGTGGGACAGGGAACGGTGAAGGAGGAAGATCACTGCATCCTCCACCCCAATGCCATGCTGGTAGGCAAACTGGAGTGGATCCATCACTGGCCTCACCAGGGGGCGGAGGTGAGCAAGGAGCAGTCTCTCCAGGATCTTCATCATGTGAGACGTCAGGGCCACTGGTCTGTAGCTGTTCAGGTCTTTGGGGTGGGAAGTCTTTGGTACAGGTACCACACAAGATGTTTTCCACAACTGTGGTACCCTCCCCAGCTTCAGGCTCAGGTTGAAGATGTGCTCCACAATCCCACACAGCTGGTCTGCACAGGACTTGAGGAGCTTTGCACTGATGCCTTCCAGTCCCGAGGCCTTCCTCGCCTTGAGCTTCCTCAGCTCCGTCCTCACCTGGGTCTTAGTGAGGGTCAGGTTGGGGGGCTGTGTGCTGGGAGTGGGGGGGTGTTGGTGGAGTGGGGTGTGGACAGCAGGTCTCGATGACTTTAGAGGCAGCAGTGGTTGGTGTGGTTGGTGGGGGGAGGGTGGTTGGTCAAACCTATTAAAAAACAGGTTCAGATTGTTCCCTCCCTCCCCTCCCTGCACCCCGTGGCCTGGGAGGAGGTATTCTGGAGCCCAGAGATGGTTTTAAGGTTTCTCCAGACCCCGCTGAAGTCGCTCTGTTGCAGCTTGTCCTCCATCTTCTTCCTGAAGCTGTCCTTGCCTTCTCTGATCTTCCTCCTCAGCTCCCTCTGTACGGACTTCAGCATCTCCCTGTTCCCCGACCTGAAGATCCTCTTCTTCTTCTCTCTCAGAAGTGTTTTTATCTCAGGGTTGATCCAGGGTTTGTTGTTCGAGCAACACCGTATTGTCTTGGTGGGTACGGTGTTGTCCACACAGAAGTTGATGTAGTCCGTGATGGTGTGAGTGAGGCCAATTATGGCAATTATGGCAATTATTGCCATTATGGCAAAAATATAACAAAATAAGCAAGAATGATGCGAGATGGACTTCCGGTTATGGCGGCCACGTAGGAAGACGTGTTTCACACTGCTCTGCTCCTACAAATAAAAAGTAGGCTAAAACGCTCTCAATTGGAACAAAAACCTATTCCAGCGTTTAGGCACGGATATGGTAAAGACCAAGGCTGGGAAATTAGGCGGAGGAAAAAGTGATTCTTCAAAACAATCCAAATTAACAGACTTCCACACTCGTGACGAAGCAGGAAAATCTCCAGAGACTATGGCGGAGGAGGGAGCTAGCGGCAGAGCGGTGACTGCTGAGGAGGGCACGAGTGCGGTACTTGCTGCCATCAGCTCCATGAGAGCAGACTTTTCGTCTAAATTTGATGGGATTATAGCAGCGATAGAAGGAATGAGAAAAGAAATAAGCGACTGTATGGAGCGAGTATCGCAGGCGGAGCTCCGAATTTCAAGCGCTGAAGATGACGTCACCAGCCTACAATTAAAGGTGCAAACATTGGAATTAAAAAATAAACGTCTGGAAGATAATGTCCTGGACTTAGAATCCCAGTCGCGACGGAATAATTTGAGGCTGGTGGGCCTCCCGGAGGGAGCGGAGGGACGGGATACATGTTCCTTTTTGGAAAAGTGGATTCCAGAAGCACTGAACAACGCGGATCTGCAGTCATCGGTCGTCTTAGAGAGCGCTCACCGAATCGGCCCACCGAGAGATAATAAGACACCACCGAGGACGCTGATTATGAAGTTCCTCAGCTACAGAGACAAGATGACGGTCACCAACGCAGCGCGAGCTAAAGGAGAAATTTAATACCAGGATCAACAGGTGCGGTTCTACCCAGATTTGGCCACAGGAATTCAACAATTAAGGAAACAGTTTGACCCCGCCCGTAAAGAGCTGCGCAACCTCGGGATTCATCACGGAGTGATTCATCCAGCAAGACTGCTGGTCACATATAAAGGGAGAACCCATATCTTCAAGACCCCTCAGGAGGCGCAGGAGCTTATCAAGCAGATCCAAGAGGAGACTGGTGGGAGCTAAGCATGAAGCATGAACAAGATATAAAGGTAGAATATTTAAGCATTTGCACAGGCATCTGATTGATCTGAAACATATAGCATGTCTACAAAATATAGATTGTATTATATAAAAAAAAAAAGAAAAGCTATGATGTACAAAGTTGCTATAAAATTTTGGAGTTATGTTGGAAAAACTACAGAAGAGAGTTAATGTCATGTCATTAAAAAGTAGTAGAGTCAGGGTGATTGAGAGGAGAAAGAGAGAGTGGTTTGACTGATCCTCGCAGGTGTGGAACAGTCACTAGCTATAACGGGAGACGGAATTTTTTTTTTTGATTTTGGGGGGATTACCACGAATGTGGGGAAAGGGAATTTGTTTTTGTGTAGTTTGTAGGATGAATGTTCAACCATCCATGTTTTTGTTTCTCTGTATGAGCATGTTTATATTGCAAGGTAATCTCAAACTCCTTATTGATCATAGACCAAAGCGTTAATCTTAATTTAACTTCATGGAATTGCAGAGGTCTACAAAATCTAAAAAAACTTAAACAAGTTATGAATAAAATAAAAGACATAGGTTCAAAAATTGTGTTTTTACAAGAAACTCATCTAATAGAGGAGGATGTAAAAAGAATTAGGAGAAGATGGCAGGGAAATGTGTTCACCTCATCATTTTCATCCCGAGCCAGGGGAGTTATGACTCTCATACATAAAACAGTCCCATTTCAAGTGAAAAATGTAATTGGAGACAAATTAGGAAGATATCTATTCATCCAAGGATCTTTGTTATTAGAAAATATAAATCTGGTGAACTTATACGTCCCAATATAGATGATCAAAACTTCTTCGCTAATTTATTTCTTACTTTATCATCACTTACAGGGCAACATATAATAGCAGGGGATTTTAATTGTACATTGAATCCCAGTATAGATAGATCAACAGGACTGGACTGTACGCACAATGGATGCAGGATGACCATTAATCATTTTATGAAAGAATTGAGATTGCTAGATATATGGAGAGAAATGAAACCACAAGTCAAAGCCTATTCTTGCTATTCTAATACCTACAAGACATTCTCACGTATTGACTATTTTTTGATCTCCACAGAATTAAGGTCCAAGATTCAAAACTGTTTCTATGATAACATCGTGATATCTGATCATGCACCCTGCTGTCTAATATATGTAGATAAGAAATTGACAAAGGATCCAGGTAGGTGGCAATTTCAGCATAAATGGCTTCAGGATGAGGAATGTGATAAGTACATAGAAAAACAGATAGATGAGTTCTTTGATATCAATACTACACAAACATCAGCATGTATAAAGTGGAAGGCTTTCAAAGCTTTTATAAGGGGGCATATTATTAGTTATACAGGTTCAAAATCTAAGAAGACTCTAGAGGAGAGAGTCCAATTGGAACGTAAAATAAAAATTCTTCAAGAAAAAGTGTATGCAGGAAGTAACCCAAAGTGAGAGAACGAATTACTGATTCTGAGAGCTGAATATGACAAAAAATCAGCGAATAGAGCTGCCTCGAGTCTTCTAAGATTGAAGCAAACTTTTTATGAACAAGGTGAAAAATCAGGGACATTATTGGCATGGCAGATTAAACAATTAGAATTTAAAACACCAATTACCAGTATTATAAGTAATGGACAGGCAGTTGTAGATCCTTTAGAAATTAATAGTGCCTTTAGAGATTATTATGAAAAATTATATGATACAAAAATTGAAACTGACTTAACAAAACTAAATGGGTTTTTGGACGGATTATCTATACTGTGTATTCCAAATGAAAACAGGGAGATACTGGAGTCTAAAATTAGTCAAGAAGAAGTTGGGCTAGCCATTGATAATATGAAATTAGGAAAAAGTGCAGGACCAGATGGTCTTCCAGTTGACCTCTATAAAAAATTTAAGAATAAATTAATAAAACCACTTTTGGAAATGGTCTTAGAAGCATTTCAAAATAGTAATTTACCACCATACATGAATAATGCCTTAATTATACTGTTGCCAAAACCAGGTAAACCCTCTAGTAAATGTGAAAACATGAGACCAATA
The DNA here is from genome assembly GCA_020510985.1 of Pholidichthys leucotaenia. Lineage (NCBI taxonomy): Eukaryota > Metazoa > Chordata > Actinopteri > Cichliformes > Pholidichthyidae > Pholidichthys > Pholidichthys leucotaenia. The sequence continues at coordinate 163,889,520 of CM035838.1, read as the reverse complement.
AGCCTATTAAATGCTGACCTTAAGATAATCTGTAAAATTTTAGCAAGACTACTACAAGAAATATTACCAAATATTATTAACCGAGATCAGAATGGCTTTATAATGGGAAGACAAGGCTTCCATAATGTAAGAAGACTAATATTATTTATTCTAATAAAGAAGCACCGGATGCAGCTCTCCTATCATTGGACGCCGAAAAGGCCTTTGATAGGGTTGAATGGCCCTTTCTTTTTGAAGTCCTACAAAGGTTTGGACTTGGAAATAATTTCATAAAATGGGTTCAGATAATATACAATAATGCTACAGCAGAAATCCTAACAAAAAGCAATATCTCAAAATCAATAAAAATCAATAGAGGATGTCGACAAGGCTGTCCACTTTCACCTTTACTGTTTACTATGGCAATTGAACCTTTAGCGATGGCAGTACGTTTACATCCACAAATATATGGAATTAAATTAGAACCAACAGAACATAAAATCTCCCTGTATGCCGATGACATAATTTTGTTTATGTCGAATTTTAAAAAATCAATTCCAACCTTGTTAAATTTAATAAATAACTTTGGGGAAATATCAGGATATAAAATAAATAAAACTAAATCTTCAATATTAATGTTAAATGAGACCCAGAGGAATCACCCAGCTCCTGAGGTAAATCAATTCAACGTAGTAAATCAGTTTAAATATTTAGGAATTCAAATTGTGCCTAAACTAGAATCAGTCACCAGTGCCAACTATGAAGCCTTAATGACAGATATTAATGAGTTACTTCAGAGATGGATGTCACTACCAATGTCGATGATCGGGAGAATTAATATACTTAAAAGTAATATCTTACCCAAAATACTTTATTTATTTCAATACATTCCTTTACCACCACCTTCAGATCTATTCTCAAGAATTAAAAAAAAGTTTGTGGAATTTATATGGAACAATAGGAAGGCTAGATTACGTCTGTCCTTACTATATTTACCATTTGATCGTGGAGGTCTGAAATGTCCAAATTTTATGTTGTATTACCGGTCAGCACAACTGAGGTCTATGACATATTATTTTTCATCAAATGATCTCCCTCACTGGACTGAAATGGAATCATACAATTTACCTTTACCTCTTCCCTTATTCATATACTCAGACTCGGCTAAAAAATTACAGAAACAAGTTAAAAATCCAATTGTAAAGCTTATGATCAAAATATGGTGTGAAACCAAAAAATATTTAAAAGAACCACACTTATTGTCACAATTTAGCCCAATATGGGGTAATCAATATTTTACACCAGGGAGAGTGGATGCTGTACTTAAAGTATGGAATTTAAAAGGGATTCAAAAGATTCAAGACTTATATTTGTCACATTCAGATAACATAATGTCTTTTGAAGAACTGAGGATCAAATTTAATCTTAATAGAACACATTTTTTTAAATATCTTCAGCTTAGGAATTTTATTCGATCAAATCAAAATAATGCTCTCACCCGACCTACTTATTCATCCTTGGAAAAAATTTTGACGAAAGATAGTAAGAGAAAGGGTATTATTTCAGAGTTTTATAACTCACTGACACTATCCTCAAGTGAAAACTCACAGAAAAGACTGAATTATTGGAAAGAAGACCTGCAAACTGAAATTTCAGAGGAACAATGGGAATTGGCTTGTACAGAAGCTCAAACCAAATCAATAAATGTACGTCTTAAATTGATACAATTTAAATGGTTAATGCGGATGTATGTTACACCGGTGGAGTTAAATAGATATAACAAAAACATACCAGATACATGCACAAAATGTATGGAAAGTAAAGGAACCCCATTTCATTGTTTATGGGAATGTAAAAAAATTAGAATGTTTTGGGAAGAGGTGAGGGTAAAATTGAAAAAATAATTTCAAAACAATTCACATTGAACCCTAAACTGTTTTTGTTGGGTCTGTATCCAGAAAAGCATAACTTTAATAAGAGTGAAAGAGCATTCATAGACCTCAGTTTGCTTAATGCCAAAAAATGTATTGCACTACTGTGGAAAAAGACTCATAGACCAGATGTGACTCAGTGGTTAAGACAGATAAGATAAGATAAGATAAGCCTTTATTAGTCCCACAATGGGGAAATTCCAGGATTGCAACAGCACAGGGACAGCAACACCCACAGCAACAATCAGAAGGCAAGAAAAAACAAGAGCAGCTAGTATACATATGTACATATTACTATAAATATATACATATATATAGACACACAGTGCGGAGCATTGTGGTTGGTCGATGTGCAGCAGAAAGTTTAAGCTCTCTCTCCGCGGATGCGGCGGGCCAGCTGGATGTCTTTGGGCATGATGGTGACCCTCTTGGCGTGGATGGCGCACAGGTTGGTGTCCTCGAAGAGGCCCACCAGGTAGGCCTCGCTGGCCTCCTGCAGAGCCATGACGGCGGAGCTCTGGAAGCGCAGGTCGGTCTTGAGGTCCTGAGCGATCTCCCTCACCAGGCGCTGGAAGGGCAGCTTACGGATGAGCAGCTCCGTGGATTTCTGGTAGCGACGGATCTCTCTCAGAGCCACGGTACTGGGCCTGTAACGGTGAGGCTTCTTCACTCCGCCGGTGGCCGGAGCGCTTTTTCGAGCAGCCTTGGTGGCCAGCTGCTTCCTGAGGGCTTTTCCTCCAGTAGATTTACGGGCGGTCTGCTTGGTTCTTGCAATCGCTCTTTATTATTCTGTCTTATATTTCTTGCACACCGCCTAAACTCCAGCCCGGCACCCGCGTCGTTTTCGCTTCAGTTCCCCGGTATGTCGAGTTTCTCCGTTAGCACCGGGTGGCGGTTGAGTGCTAGCTAGCTCTTCCCTGCTGTATCGTCTCCTGCTGTAAACAGTGACTCCGTCTGCCGACTCGGGAGACCTTTGGGGCGATCTGTGTGTCCGTGATATACTATGTAGAGTGAAAGGTGTGCCGGATCAGAAAGTTATCACTGGGTCAGAAAGAAGAAGGAAGATAAAAAGACTCAGAATTGAGCCGCTGTTGCAAAAGGCAGCCAACTCGTGTGGCGCCGGAACCGGAAAAAAAAAAAAAAAAAAAAAAAAAAGATGTTAACAAACCTTCCACTAGAAAGAATAACATACATACTGAAATCAAAGGAAAATGTGTTTGAGAATATATGGAGACCTTTCATTGATTATGTAAAGAAATTAAACATAACTTCTGAAGAAGAAGGTGAATGATGTGTGTGGACCTTGTAAATTCCAAATTGGTGAATGTATAATATGTATACTTATGTAATGGATTGCCTAGACTAAACAGAGGAGCATTGTTGAAGACTTGCCTTAGTTACTAACTACTAACTAACTAACTAACCTGCACTTATATAGCGCTTTTCTAGTCACAAAGACCACTCAAAGCGCTTTCATTAATACTAACCCTCTATTCTAAGGGCCTATAGGAAACAGATATCTAGGGACAATTTAGAATAGCCAATTAACCTAACATGCATGTTTTTGGCATGTGGGAGGAAACCGGAGAAATCCCGGAGTAAACCCACGCAACACGGGGAGAACATGCAAACTCCACACAGATCACTGTTGGTCGGGGGCTGGGATCGAACCCACGATCCCACGATCCCCACAATCCCCCGGCCAAGGGTAAACTGTGCTGCCGCAGTGCTAACCACTGCGCCACCGTGCAGTAGTTAGTGGTTGTTGGTGTTTTTAGTACATTTGTTTTCTTTTCTTGTAGTTAGTGTTTTTGTTTTTGTTTTTTTTTATTACTTTAGTGTTAGTGTTTGATTGTTTGTGTCATGTTTGTAAAAAAAAAAAGGTTCAATAAAAAATATTGTGGAAAAAAAAAGAATGATGCGAGATATATTATCAACTGTAAATTAGTGAACCAGGTGGGCACAGGGATATCTATTATGGTGAGTGAAATCTAAAGAAAAAAACAATATAAGCCATGCTTGGTAAGCTAACTCCCTAGTAATACTGGTAGCTCTGAAGCTAAAACCATTGGCACCCTGCTTCTCTACACGACAGACAGTAAGGCTTGCCAACAATAGAGCAGTGGGCGGGTATCAAGGCCTCCCATTCCATGACATACAGGAACATCGTCTGCTTAAAGACAGAATTGATATAAAAACTGTGTGTTTTTTAACAGAAGTCAGCATTTGATGCTTGTTTTCGATAACTGCGTGACTAACAGACACATTTCCGAAGGCCAAAGCCTACAAGACAATTTTTCAGTGAATGGGACTTTAATTTTGATAAGTACATTTAGTAAAATGAAAGTCTGAACGTTATACTCTTGTTTTTTGTTTGAAACAGGTATACCAATAACATACTTGACTAAACTTTTTCATCAGGGTATGCATGTTCTTAAAATATTAGAATGTCCTTTATGAGAATATAATGAGTTGGCTATTGGTTGAATGAAATGATGATGATTTTATCAACAGGTAAAGAGAAAAGCTGAAAATAATTGGCGCAATAAGTTTTATTTTGGCTGGATATGAACTTAAACCAGACAATCACATCCACTTTCTCCAGTTCTTTGACCTTCCTCTGAAGACAAAATCACAAGTACAAGACAAAGACAAACAACCTAAACCCTTTACGATCAAACAAAAGTCACAAGTAACATTCTCTACACACAATGAGCTGTTAAAGCCCAGAATCTTTGGTGTGAAAGCATGTTGCAGCAGGACACGGACAGCCCTTGAGCCGTTCTGTGAGGTCCTACTCTCCTCACTGTAACGTGGCAGCAGTTGCACAAGGTAGAATCAGCACACGCATGTTCCAAAATGAATCCGACAGCCTTTGGGTCTGCATACAGTGTGTCAGTCCAAATATGTACAGAGGTTAAGTTCGGCTAAGGCGCGAGGTGGCTGGATTTCCATTCTCCCACTTTTTTCTACTTAAAGCTGCAGAAATGGCTCTCTTTCCTGTTTCTGTTTCAGAAAGGACGAGGAGTGAAAGGAGCCGCAACAGCTAAAGCAGCAACTAATCACAGGAAATCCATCCGGGGGGATTCTGGCTCTGATATACTTTCACAGAATGTCAAAAAAGAACTTCACTGAAGCAGAATGTAGGAAATCTGAAAGCATTGCTGCGCTAAGTCTGTCTTTCAGAAGCAGAGACTTCATTTTGAAAAGAATCTGAATGCCTGCAATTAAACCACTCTGTAAAAAGTTTTATTGTCAAAGTCATCATGATGCAATAAGAGTCTTTTTTTTTAGACACATGCTGTTCTGATGTTCCAGTCAGACATGAGCCCTGCCTGCTGTTAGTGGAGGGGATCCATAAATTAAAATAGATCAAAAATGTCAAGGTTGGAAGAATGTCAGCCGGTGTTCTCTTGCCTCTTTTTATAAAGATTCTAGCGAGTCAATGCAAGCGAGCACTGTCCCACATAGGGGTTTTAACAATTAGGAAAAATAAATGTCATGTTCCACACACATGCAATTAAATGTGATCTGGGTCACAAATTTAGATGCAATTTATCTTATGTATTTCAAAAATCATTTCAAAGATTTACTGCGGGGATTTGCATCCTGCTAGCCTGGTGGTACGTGTCCACCTATGCATGTTTTTTCCGCTAACAATTCATTGTCTATGTAGGATGCCATGCAATGCATTCTGATAGTGTCACGTCTAGAATCTTGAGCTTCTGGTCCTCAGTGGCGCTGCATGCCAGTAGACAAGGCAGGCAGAAGGGCAGGCCAGGCCAGGCCAGAAGGGAGCCCCCGAGGGCTGACCAACTTTGAATCACTACAGCAGTGACAATGTGGAGAGTTTGCAAGGTCAGTGGTAGGCTGGCACAGACCTCCCTAAAGCTGGATTGATGCTGCACCTCCACTGTCCCCGTCTGCTCGACCACGAGGCTTGTGTGTCAAAAATTACGTCATTATGGCCGCGCGGCCTGGGCGCGTTGACTGCACATGTGCAAGATTAAACCACCCATTCACAAGGTGGCGCTACCAACACAGCATACAAAGTCAAAGGGTGCGTTCCAATCGCCCAATAGTATACTCTGAAGTGGACTGCACAGGGTATTCCGCCATATTAACTGAGATTCCAAACCGAAGGGCGTGAATGATCTTCAGTTCAAAGGGAACTGAAAACTGGGCAGGGAAGAAGTGAACAACGGTACATCACTTCACTGGAAATTAACAAGAAGATTACCCATAAGCCATTGCACCTCAAATATGAGTAAAACAAACTGTTGTTGCTAACATCATTAACAAGCTGAATTGATGTTGGTTATTGTTTATATCAACTGATTGTAATAAAAATATACTTGTATTAATATTTTATTTAAGAAATATAAATTATCCACCAAACTACAGTCTGTCCATAACAAACACCATGTTCAAGCATAAGGGTGTCCATATGTGCACCTGGCACCAGGACACCCTAGGTCGCAGGTCGATGATCGATTTTGTTATCGTATCATCAGACCTGCGACCATATGTCTTGGACACCCGAGTAAAGAGAGGTGCAGAGCTGTCAACTGATCACCACCTGGTGGTGAGTTGGATCCGATGGCAGGGGAAGAAGCCATTCAGACCTGGTAGACCCAAACGTATAGTGAGGGTGTGCTGGGAGCGTCTGGCTGAGGCCCCTGTCCGGGAGGTCTTCAACTCCCACCTCCGGAAGAACTTCAACCACATTCCGAGGGAGTCTGGAGACATGGAGTCTGAATGGGCCATGTTCTCCACCTCTGTTGTTGAAGCGGCGGCCCAGAGCTGCGGCCGCAAGGTGGTCGGTGCATCTTGTGGTGGCAACCCCCGAACCAAGTGGTGGACACCAGTGGTGAGGGGGGCCATTAAGCTGAAGAAGGAGTCCTATCAAGTTTGGTTGGCTTGCGGGACTCCCGAAGCAGCTGAGGTGTACCGGCAGGCCAAGCGGAGTGCAGCTCGGGTGGTTGCTGAAGCAAAAACGCGGGTATGGGAGGAGTTCGGTGAGGCCATGGAACAAGACTTTCGGTCGGCTTCAAAGAGATTCTGGCAAACTGTTCGGCGGCTCAGGAGGGGAAAGCAGCTCCCCGTCCACACTGTGTATGGTGCGGATGGGACACTGTTGACTTCAACTGGGGATATCGTCGGGCGGTGGAAAGAATACTTCGAGGATCTCCTCAATCCCACTGATACGCCTTCCACAGAGGAAGCAGGGTTTGGGGACGAGGGGGATGACTCGCCTATCACAGGGGCTGAGGTCGCCAAGGTGGTTAAAAATCTCCTTGGTGGCCGGGCCCCGGGGGTGGACGAGATTCGCCCTGAGTACCTCAAGGCCCTGGATGTTGTTGGGTTGTCATGGTTGACACGCCTCTGCAACATTGCGTGGAGGTCGGGGGCAGTGCCTTTGGCATGGCAAACCGGGGTGGTGGTTCCTCTCTTCAAAAAAGGGGACCGGAGGGTGTGCTCCAACTTTAGAGGGATCACACTCCTCAGCCTCCCTGGGAAGGTCTATGCCAAGGTACTGGAGAGGAGAGTCCGGCCGTTGGTCGAACCTCGGATTCAGGAGGAGCAATGTGGTTTTCGTCCTGGCCGTGGCACATCGGACCAGCTCTTTACCCTCTCGAGAATTCTTGAGGGTTCGTGGGAGTTTGCCCAACCAGTTTACATGTGTTTTGTGGACTTGGAGAAGGCATTTGACCGCGTCCCTCGTGGATTTTTGTGGGGGGTGCTTCGGGAGTATGGGGTATCGGGCTTGTTGTTACGAGCTATTTCGTCTCTGTACGACCGTTGTGAGAGTTTGGTTCGTATTGCCAACACTCGGTCAGAGTCGTTCCCAGTGACAGTTGGACTCCGCCAGGGCTGCCCTTTGTCACCGATCCTGTTCATAATTTTTATGGACAGGATTTCTAGGCGCAGCCAGGGAATGGAGGGTGTCATGCTTGGTGACCACAGGATCTCATCTCTGTTGTTTGCAGATGATGTTGTCCTGTTGGCTTCATCCAGCAATGACCTACAGCTCTTGCTGGGACGGTTTGCCGCTGAGTGTGAAGCGGCTGGGATGAGAATCAGCACCTCCAAGTCCGAGTCCATGGTCCTCAGCCGGAAAAAGGTGGATTGTCCTCTCCGGGTTGGGGACAGGCTCCTGCCCCAAGTGGAGGAGTTTAAGTATCTTGGGGTCTTGTTCACGAGTGAGGGGAAAATGGAGCGAGAGATCGACAGACGGATTGGAGCAGCATCTGCAGTGATGCGGACGTTGTACCGGTCTGTTGTGGTGAAGAGGGAGCTTAGTTCTAAGGCAAAGCTGTCGATTTACCAGTCAATCTACGTTCCTACTCTCACCTATGGTCACGAGCTTTGGGTAATGACCGAAAGAACGAGATCGCGGATACAAGCGGCTGAAATGAGCTTTCTCCGTAGGATTGCTGGACTCACCCTCAGAGATAAGGTGAGGAGCTCAGTCATCCGGGAGAGGCTCAGAGTAGAACCGCTGCTCCTCCACATTGAAAGGAGTCAGTTGAGGTGGTATGGGCATCTGATTAGGATGCCTCCTGGACGCCTCCCACTTGAGGTGTTTCAGGTACGTCCCACTGGGAGGAGACCCCGGGGCAGACCCAGGACTCGGTGGAGAGACTATGTCTCCCAGCTGGTCTGGGAACGCCTTGGTATCCCCTCTGAAGAGCTGGAGCAGGTGGCTGGGGAGAGGGAAGTCTGGGCTTCTCTGCTTGAACTGCTGCCTCCGCAACCCGGACCTCCGGAAAAGCGGTAGAAGATGGATGGATGGATGGAAATTATCCACCATACTATCAGTACGTGTCTATGGTTACCGTGGTAACGCACGGAGGAGGGAGCTGACAGTTATAGGGTGTTTGAAATGGAGAAATTTTGTGAAGGACAGTTAACTGATATTCCCTGAGAACGGAGCAGGGAGTAGAGAATACAGTTGAAGTACACTGTGGCTTGGAGCGTAGCTATGGTAGACAAAGAGGAAGCGGAAGATAAGAATAAACATACATGAATTGTTTTGCAGCAGCAGCAGCTTGAGCGGACAAGATATTTGAAAAATGCTAATTCCTCCTTTTCCTCAAAATGATGCCATTGTTGCTGCTACAAAAAATGTGAGCTGATCTCCTGTCTCTTCACTTTTATATAGCCGGTGAACAAACTGGCATGTTAGCACATTTGCGCTACCCATAGGACTGGGGTGAAACTACAAATAACAGTTGTGCGCATGCATCAACCGCTTGGCCTGGTAAATGAAAAAAGTGAAGCATATACACAACCACGTGCATGCAGCCTCGCCCAAAGTGGACACGCATCTCAGTAGACCAGAACGGAAAAGTACCATAAATCCAGCTTTAAAGGGGCCCCTCCTGTACCTCTCACGCTCACAAGTACCAGTGCTTGTCTTATGTATACTAACAAGTGAGAACAGCTGTATCAAAATGAAGTTATCCATCTGGCAGTGACAAAAGAAAGAAGAAAAAGAGGACAAAGAAAAGAAGACAGTGGTAATTAGTGCAAATAATACAGTAGTTAATTTAGTTCAGATGGCGCGGGCTGCACGGTGGCGCAGTGGTTAGCACTGCGGCAGCACAGTTTACCCTTGGCCGGGGGATTGTGGGGATCGTGGGATCGTGGGTTCGATCCCAGCCCCCGACCAACAGTGATCTGTGTGGAGTTTGCATGTTCTCCCCGTGTTGCGTGGGTTTACTCCGGGATTTCTCCGGTTTCCTCCCACATGCCAAAAACATGCAGGTTAGGTTAATTGGAGACTCTAAAGTGGCCCTAGGTAAAGACATGCATGTTAGGTTAATTGGCTGTTCTAAATTGTCCCTAGATATCTGTTTCCTATAGGCCCTTGGAATAGAGGGTTAGTATTAATGAAAGCGCTTTGAGTGGTCTTTGTGACTAGAAAAGCGCTATATAAGTGCAGGTTAGTTAGATCAGCTTAGTGGGTCCTGCCTCTGCTGGTCCTGACATGATCAAGTTGAATACCTGGGTGTCCTGGTAATGACATAGGTACTCGTCTTGTTGGCTCAGTTAGCAGGCTATTTCAGATTACTTATTATATAAGGGTGATGAGCGCTGGTTGAAGGGGGCCCCTTGTGTGTCCCCAAGACTGCTTCCAATTCACGGTCTATATAGGATGCCTCGCAATGCATTCTGGTAGCATTATATAAGATATAACGATATAGGATAAAGTTTATTGTCACAGTGCCATTTTGGATACGGGTGAACGGACTTGATCAGACCGCCCATCAGAGGCATCGACCAATGAGGTACAGGTGGTGTCTCTCACCAGGTAGCGCATGCATTTGCCAATCACTTGTTGCTGCTCTAGTGGTTTACGCCCCATTCATGCTCCTGATGGCTCCCTGAAGTGGAGGTGGTGCAGGGATCAAGCGGTCAGACACCTAGGTGGACACACATCCATCTTTTGCCCATAATCAGTGGTGCCCTGTTGCTATGATTTTTTTTAAAGCTGCAAAATTACTGTATAACAAAAGTCAAAAATTAAGAAGAAAATACACTCAAACTTATAAGGAAAAGGACAACTTTTTAAAGGAAATTTTGCTAATTTAAGAGAAAACAAATACAACAATACAACACTATGTTTTTGCTAAATTTCTAGAAAAATACTTGCAAATTTAAGATTAAATCGTCAGTTATTTATGAATGCAAAATGATAAATTTATAAGAACAAAGTCACAGAATTTATGCATTAAAAACTTACAGAAAGGGCCCAAAAAGTGTATACATTTAAGTAGTAAAACAATCCAAAACTTTCAAGAAAAATGCAAAACAAAAAAGGTTATGTACTTAAGATACTGATTGCATTGTCAAAATGTTTTTTTTTTTTTTATTGCACAGTGCAGATGCATTTATTCAGGAAAAAAAATCTTTTCTAAAAGTAGCTACCCCCTGACTTAGTGCGTAAATGCCAGATGGAAAAATCTTTCTGGAGACTTTTAATAAAACTTTAAATCAACAATTTAAAAAAAAAATGCATGCAACTTTTTTTTTCTTCATACACATACTTTTTCTTGCAACTATGCGTTTTTTCTCACTTCAGACATCTGCAGCTCTTTTCAAGAGATTTTATTCTCATAAATTTGACTCTTTGTTGTACACATTTGCAACTTTTTTCCTGTTTGCACCTTTCTATTGACACAGTTGTGAGATTTTGGTCATAAATGCGTTATTTTTTTCCCCCTTGTAAATCCAACTTTATCCAAGTAAATATGCTTTTTTTTCTAGTCAATCTGGGGAGGCCACATGAGCAGAAAGCCAGAGAATGCAGACCCCAGCTCGACTGCAAAGCACAGAGACACCATGATCACATCATTACATAGTTCATATTTGAGTATTTTGAGAAATGAAAAGATGAAAACCTCCCAATAACATAATAAGGCAGAATAAATATTGGTTAAAAATCCTTTCCTGAGAGTGAATTCTGAAGTTCAAAAAAAAAAACAAGTCCAAAGGAAAAGTTGGGAGTTGCCACTTACTTTTCCTCAGGTCCTGCTGAAGCTGAACAAAGCGGCGCAGCGCAGTCCAGAGCGACCATCAGCTGCTCTCCCTGCTTCTCCTCCCTCTGCAGCTCCAAACTCCCCAAAACTTTCACTCCCTCCGACGTGAATCTGAGCCGGACGGAGCGGGGCTCCTCCTCCCACAGGCGCCCACCTCCTCCGTGAGATCAGCTGATGGTGATCCGAGGACGTGGAAAAGTGCGGCCCTGCTGACCCACGGGCGGCTGAGACGTGGACGTGGAATGGTGCTGAAGAAGATTCACGCGGTGCTCTTTTCCACCACTTAATACCCGACCACTGCTGCTCCACAGTTCAGCCAGCATGTCATCTGGTTTATACGCTGCAGGGATCAAGAAGGTCACTTTGAAACACCTTTAGTCTGTAGTCAAGCAACATATTGTGCGGAGCCCCTAAAAAAAATGCTCACCATGACCCTTAGGGGGCTCCATACTATTGAGCTATAAAATGAAAGCAAAACAGGTGAACATTAGTGATGGGAGTGGGTTTTTTTTTTTTTTTTACCGCAAATATTTTTCCTCCCACAAATTAGATTTTTTTCTAGTTTGCAACGTTTTTCTTGTAAATTCGCCACTTTTTTTTTTGTAAAACTGCAACTTTGTGCTCAAAAATTGCACCACTTTAATAATCAAATTTCAACTTTTTGCCTTTCCTTGTAAATTTACTTTCTCTGTTTTTGTGAATTTGGAACTTTATAAATTAACAAAAAAAAGCTTATCCTACCAAGGTTCCAATTACTGCATTTTGAAGGTTTCCACATGTCTTAAAGGGGTCATTGCACTTTTTACTACATTTTAACAGCTCACACGTTTGTGACATCCATCCATCCATCCATCTTCTACCGCTTTTCCGGAGGTCCGGGTCATGGAGGCAGTAGCTCAAGCAGAGAAACCCAGACTTCCCTCTCGCCAGCCACTTGCTCTAGTTCTTCAGAGAGGATACCAATATGCTCCCAGGCCATCTGGGAGACATAGTCTCTCCAGCAAGTCCTGGTTCTGCCCCAGGGTCTCCTCCCAGAGGGACATGCCCAAAACACCTCAAGTGGGAGGCATCCAAGAGGCATCCTGATCAGATGCCCAAACCACCTCAACTGGCTTCTTTCAATGTGGAGGAGCAGCAGTTCTACTGTGAGCCTCTCCCAGATGACTGAGCTCCTCACTCTATCTCTGAGGGTGAGTCCAGCAGTCCTACAGAGGAAGCTCATTTCAGCTACTTGTATCCACGATCTCATTCTTTTGGTCATTACCCAAAGCTCGTGACCATAGGTGAGGGTAGGAACATAGATTGACTTCTAAATCGACAGCTTTGCTTTAGAGCTCAGCTCCATCTTCACCACAACATCCGCATCACTGCAGATGCTGCTCCGATCCATCTGTCAATCTGTCGCTCCATTCTCCCCTCACTCATGAATGAGACCCCGAAATACCTTAACTCCTCCACTTGGGGCAGGAGGTCGTCCCCAACCTGGCGAGGACAGTCGCTTGTGACATATTTTCCCAAAATTTTCTTTAATTAATTAATTATATTGCATCAAAAAATATATTTTTCCAGCCTTACTGAGAACGACCCGTTTTGAGTTATGTAACTTAATCTTCAGATTGGATTCAACTCTGCCCTACATCAGTATCTCTAACATAGAGCTGTCCACACTTACGTGACTGATCCCATGAACTTACCCTAAGTGGCAGAGTACGGTATAAATAAACCCAAAACTTAATGTATTTCAATGCAAATGTTAATTACAATATTTTTAAACCAGGAATGAGGAAATGGTGCACATTTCATTCATGTGGCCATCACCATCTTTTGATCGATGATAATGACAAGCAAAAATATGTTTTCTAGATTCCCATTGGCCAGCAAATACTACCAAAGGAGGATGTTGTCAGCTAATGCCTGCTGAAGCAGAATGCTTTTAAGCAATGAGATGTGGAGGCCGAGAGATGATAAAAATTTTAACATTTTTACTGTAGTCATTTGCCCCAAGAAAGCATACATTATGCATTACAACGTTAAATCCTACAAATGTCATTTTAAAACGCAGGTATGGGTGACCCCCACAACAGCCACGGACAAGCAGAGCGCTCAGCGGGAGCAATTAACACAGCAGTGTGATCTATGGACTGATAACAATATGTAGATGTGCCTTGTAACCTCTTTTGTCCTACAGCTCTGGAGCAGAGGCGAATTCCGGCCAGTAATCTCTCTATTGTTATGTGTGACACTCAAATGCAAACGTTCATGCTTCCTGCTCTGACTGTGATGCAAATGTCCCATGCCTTTCATGTATTGTCTGTAACTGGGTATAAAAACTGCATATGCTCTGTAGCTCACTCTCTCTCTCACTGCTCATCTGACGACACGCATTCTGTGTCTCCTCACGAGAGCCTCCGGGCTCGCTCTGGCGCGCATGCACGGCGCCGGGGTGAGTTCTCGTGATGGCGGTATGACTAATAAAACCCACTTTAAACTCTCAGTTCGCTCCTTATTATTTCATGCCGCCACATTGGTGACCCCGTGAAAGAACACGCTGACTACGAACGACGCAGCCCCGGCGGTGACTCTCCGAAGACAAGCGAACGCAGCAGCCTGACGCAAATGATCTGTCCTCCCTTCTGCCACACGGGAGACCTCGACGCAGAGCCACCACCAGGCGAAACTCTCCGGAGATCACCCATGACCGGGAAAGCTGCAGAAAGCTTCATGGTGAGATCTGCACGCCTGAGATCTGCACATCCACGCTGGGACCGGCCGCTCTCACAGCTCCTCCACACGAGAGCGCACGCACCTCGTCCTCTCTCCACGACGGCGACCTCCAGGGCCGATGGAGAACGCAGCGCATGGACTTGAACGCACCATGACCAATCTACAGCAACAGCTCAACAGGGATGGCCATCGGCGCCGACTACGCTGATCTCCAGCAAGCTCCCTGACCCTGACTCACCTCTACAGCGGACCTGCCAAGCACCGAACCCCGCACGCACACTGGGGGGTTACGAGGACGGCGCACCACGCACGGGACAATAACGGCTCCACAGACCGCCATCGTCCTTCGCCGCTGCACACAGAACCTTCAGGGCTGCTCACACACCTGAAGCACGCACGCAGCTCGCTCACAGGATTTTGTACGGGTCTCAGCCACGGCGCACAAGGGAATTCAGCCGTCAGCTGTCCCCAAGGGCTTTAGGGCTGCGCGCGCACCTAAAGCCAACATGCCAAGTCCCTCACTGCTGCAGCTCCTTTTTTCTCACAGCCGCTATGCAGCCTTGCAGCTCCTGTTTTTCTTCATGGCCGCGAGAGGAGTCAGAGACTAATTTTTCTTCTTACAGCTGCTGTGGACCTCCGCACGTTCAACGGGACAGCCCCTCAACATCGCGGATCCACAGGCAATTTTTGCGCGGCCCAGACAATTTCGCCTTCCCGGGCCGGCACTCGCTACCCCCACCCCCACCCCTCCACCGCCGCCTGCAGCGAGCTTCCCCCGCAGCTCGCTCCCAAAGCCGGACTATCGAGGCCTCAGCTTCCCGTTGAGCCCTCTGGGGGGGGAGTGTATGGGTAACCCCCACAACAGCCACGGACAAGCACAGCGCTCAGCGGGAGCAATTAACACAGCAGTGTGATCTATGGACTGATAACAATATGTAGATGTGCCTTGTAACCTCTTTTGTCCTACAGCTCCGGAGCAGAGGCGAATTCCGGCCAGTAATCTCTCTATTGTTATGTGTGACACTCAAATGCAAACGTTCATGCTTCCTGCTCTGACTGTGATGCAAATGTCCCATGCCTTTCATGTATTGTCTGTAACTGGGTATAAAAACTGCATATGCTCTGTAGCTCACTCTCTCTCTCACTGCTCATCTGACGACACGCATTCTGTGTCTCCTCACGAGAGCCTCCGGGCTCACTCTGGCGCGCATGCAATGCGCCGGGGTGAGTTCTCGTGATGGCAGTATGATTAATAAAACCCACTTTAAACTCTCAGTTCGCTCCTTATTATTCCATGCCGCCACACAGGTATGTTTTGCAGTACCATACAGATTTTTAGCCAAAAGCTGATAAAGGTTGCAGATTGTTGGTCTTGAACCTCTGATACTGATCATTAGTTTCACTCTCAGTCTACTATATTTAGCTCTCTGGAACTCACATTCACAGCAGACTTCCTCTTTGGTTTTCTCTATTTCTGTATTTTACAGCTCTGACAAAACAAAACATTAGCCTGTGGAGAAAGGATGCAGGCGAGGAAACAAGCTGAACAACACAAGGCTTTATTCTTTCTCCAAAAAGAACAGTATAGCAAAAGCACAACCCGGGCCTCTCCATTCTTCTCCCAGTGGCCCGGTATTTTACTCCTCTCCCCGGGGGGGGGGGGGGGGGCACATAGTCCTTACTGTCCTGTCTGAAACCCCTGGTGATACCTCCTCTTTGGGTCCATTGTTCCCTGGGTGGAGAAGTCCAACACCGTGCCCCCCCCCCCGAACACCTAGAATGGGCCTTAACCCCCCTCATCCTTTTGGCTTGAGCTGGCATCCATAGCGGCTGTAGTAGGGGGTTGCCAATCCAGTCGAACTGCCCTGCTGGCGGGGTGTACAGGAGGGCACGTCAGTCTGTGGAGGGAAAAAGGGAGGGGGAGAAAACACATCAGCTTTACGAGCACTGGTCTCTGCTGAGGAATCACCAACCTGCGGAGCCACCAACGGAGGGCATCCATGCCGGGGAGCTTAGGCCAACACCACCTGCTCGTCTGCCACCACAAAAGCGGGCTTCAGCCTGTCGATGCAGATGGTCTCCCTACGTCCCTCTAAGTCTAACACAAAATGTTTCGCCCCAGGTTCCAACACCCTGAACGGTCCGTCGTACGGTGGGCGCAGCAGGGTCCGGTGCGCATTGTGCCTGACAAAAACAAAACTGGCGTTCTGCAAGTTTTAAGGGACAAATGTGGGGGGAAAACAATGGTGGGTAGTGCCCAGTATACTCACAGCCTTCGTACTGTGTAAAAATTGCGTGGGCGGATCAGCCCCAGGCGTGGGGCTTTCTGGGAAAAATTCCCCGGGGATCCGCAGCGGCTGAGAAAAAACAAGTTCTGCTGGGGAGGCTGCCAAGTCCTCCTTCAGTGTGGAATGCAACCCTAAAAGAACCCAAGCAGGTGGTCGACCCCATTTGTATCCGTGAGTGAAGCGCTGCTTTAAGCGATCTATGAAAACGCTCGCATAACCCATTAGTCTGGGGGTTGCACGTGGTAGTGCGGTAAATTTTGACCCCCCAGGCTCTGAGCCATCGCAGACCAGAGTTCTGAAATGAATTGTGGACCTCTGTCGGATGTGATGTCCAATAGAGATCGAAAACGTGCAACCCAAGACGACCAAAAAGCACGTGCCACTTCCGCGGACATGGGAGAAACCAGAGGGACCACTTCAGGCCAGAGCGTGGTGCGGTCCACGACTTTCAAAAGATGTGTGAAACCTCGCAACAGTGGGAGGGGTCCCACCAAATCCACATGGACGTGGTCAAACCTCCTAGCCGGGATTTGGAAAGGCTTGAGGGGAGCTCTGGTGTGCTTGTGCACTTTGGCCCGCTGGCACGTGACACAAGCTGTAACCAACTCTTTCACGTCTTTGCACAAGCGTGGCCAGATGAATTTCACCCCCACTAGTTTCACCGAAACGCGCACTCCTGGATGCGAAAGGGAGTGGACCGACTCAAAAACGCAACGGTGCCAAGAACTCGGAGCCACTGTGCGCGGGCAGCCAGTGGAGACATCACAGAGTAAGGGAGGGCACCCTTCTCGCACCACCCTGTTCTCCAGCCTTAACCCAGTTGGCGCAGACTGGAGCGTGCAAATGTCCGCGTCCCCGGCCTGTTCCGCGGCCATGACAGGGAAATCTATTCCCATGTAGACCAAGGCGATTAATGTGCGCGACAGGCAATCGGCCATGACGTTGAATGTTGGTAGTAAACTCGTAAATTGCGGCCAATTGCCGTTGCTGCCAGGCCGACCACAGTTCCGAGGTCTTGGACATTGCGTGCGTCAGTGACTTGTGGTCCACGAACGCAGTGAACTTATGCCTCTCCAGCCAGAACTGGAAATGGTGCATCGCCAGGTGGAGAGCCAGCAACTCTCTGTCGAATGTGCTGTACTTGCATTCGCTGTCGCGCAGAGTCCGGCTAAAAAATGCAAGCGGCTGCCACGAACCTGTGATGCACTGCTCCACCACTGCCCCTATGGCAATGTCAGATGCATCCGTCGTGAGCATCCGTCGTGAGCGCAATCTGTGCAGATGGATCCGGGTGGGCTGACAACGCGGTGTCTGCAAGCGCTGTTTAGGCGTTAGTAAAAGCCTGGACTCGCTCAGGAGTCCAGTCGATGGTTTCCACGGGGTTCTTTTTTGTAAGCACAGCATACAACGGCTGCATCAGCTGGGCTGCCCGGGGCAGGAAACGGTTATAAAAATTAACCATTCCCAAAAACCCCTGTAGTGCCCTCATTGTCTGTGGACACGGAAAGTCCGTCACAGCGCACACTTTGTCCAGTAACGGGATTGCGCCCTCCAGCGAAATGCGGTGGCCCAAAAAGTCAATCACTGGCTATCAGCCCATGCGCTTCCAACATCCAGAAAACTATCTTGAGACGGGCGATGTGCTCCTCCTCAGACATGCTGGCTACCAGAATGTCGTCTAAGTAGACAAAAACGAAGGACAAGTCACGAAGGACAAGTCGCAAAGGACAAGTCGCAAAGCATTGCGTCCATCATCCTCTGGAAGGTCTGCGCTGCGCCTTTTAATCTGAATGGCATGCGTAAAAAGTCAAACAGGCTGAACGGCGTTATTACAGCTGTTTTTGGAACATCTTCCTCATGCACCGGGACCTGGTGGTAACCGCAGACCAGATCTACTTTGGAAAAGACACGCACCCCGGCCAGGTGTACGGAAAAATCCTGGATGTGTGGGATAGGATAGCGATCGTGTTCCATAGCGTTCAAGCGCCGGAAATCGCTGCATGGTTGCCACAACCCGTCGGCTTGAGGCACCATGTGTAGTGGGGATGCCCATGGGCTGTTGGAGCGCCTGATGATGCCCAACTGTTCCAAGTTGGCGAACTCCTCGTGCGTGCTGGCCAATGTAGCTGCGTACAGGCGCCGAGGTCACACGAATACCGGCGGCCCTTTTGTAGTTATGAAATGTTCGACCCCGTGCTTTGTTATCGTAGCCGAAAACGTCAGGACCGTGAGTGCTGGAAACTGTGCGAGCAACTGTTGGTACTTACCCCCTGGAGCTATAACGTTAGCCAGTGTTGTCGACCCGGTTCCCTGAGCTGTACAGAGCAGAGAGGCAAAAGAGACAACACTGACTAATCTCCTATTAGCAACATCAACTAATAACCTATAAGCACATAAAAAATCTGCGCCTAAAATGGGGGCGGAACACACAGCCACCACAAACTTCCACTGAAAGTTGCATCCATGTAAGCATATTGTCAGTGTCCGCTCACCAAATGTCCTGATGGTGGATCTGTTGGCGGCTGTAAGCTCGGGACCGCTGCCTCCTGCCACCCTGTCTGCATTGTGCGACAGGATGAGGCTTTTCTGGTAGCCGGAGTCCACCAGAAACCGTCTCCCCAAACATGTGTCTGTGACATACAGCAGCTTGTTTCTGTCGCCAGCGGTCGCAGCTGCTACTGACTGCTGGCTGTGCCGTTTCCCGACTTCTTGAATTGGCATGGCGGCACGCATCGATGGGCGTTTGAGCCGAAATGACAATGATAGTAGCAGATCGCCCCATTCCTGCGTCTCCCAGCGTCTGCTCTGGCGACCACCAGCGGCTCCTTGACCTTGCTGGATTCCCTCCTGGACATCGGTGTCGCTGCATTCATGCTGAGTGTTCTGGTCGCTAAAATGATGCGATCCACTTCCTGTGCCAGTGCGCAGTAATCCTTCATCACCAGCAATAGCGAGTTGGACAGGATCGCCCTCGCTGCAGCCGGTAGGTTCCTGAGGAACAGATGGGCGAACAGGAAAGGCTCGTCATTTCTACCCATCAGCACCAACATGCTCTCCATTAACTCTACGGCTGATCTGTCCCCCAACTCTGAACGTGCTAGGAGTCTCTCTGCTCTGTCGCTGTCCGAAAGGGTATAGCGCTGGAGAAGCATCCTCTTGAGCACCTCGTATTTCCCCCGGGCCAGCAGCTCCTGGAGCAGGCTTGCCACATGTTGCGTGGCGTGCACGTCCAGCGCAACAACCACATAGTAGTACCTTGTGTCATCTGTTGTGATCCCGCGGAGTGCGAACTGGGCTTCTATGTGCAAAAACCATGCTGCCGGGTCATGAAGCCAGAAGTCCAGGAGCTTCACTGAATCAGCACACACGGCATTATTGCTCTCCCTCCAGGAAGTCTCCGGGGCTGTGCTCGTCTTGCCCTCTATGGCACGTCTTGGGTCACCAGTGTGAAGAAAGGATGCAGGCGAGGAAACGAGCTGAACAACACAAGACTTTATTCTTTCTCCAACAAGAACAGTATAGCAAAAGCGCAACCCGGGCATCTGTGCATCCCTCTTTTATATCTTTGTTTCCATGCACTGAGGCCCAGAACTTCCGACCATACACTTTATGTTTAGAACAAAGCCTGTGTGGCACATTAGCATGATATACACACGTGAACAAAATTGTTGGTACCCCTCTGTTAATGAAAGAAAAATCCACAATGGTCACAGAAATAACTTCAATATGACAAAAGTGGTAATAAATAAAAATTCTATGAAAATTAACCAATGAAAATCAGACAATGCTTTTGAATTGTGGTTCAACAGAATTATTTTAAAAAACAAACTCATGAAACAGGCCTGGACAAAAATGATGGTACCCTTAACTTAATATTTTGTTGCACAACCTTTTTGTGCAACAAAATATAATTGGTCAGATTTGAGGTCCTAAAGCAGAATGAATATGCATTGGATCCTTTGCAGTTTGCATATAGACCTCACAAAGGAGTGGAGGATGCCACTGTCACTCCGTTTAACATGCTTTCTAAACATCTGGATTTTAATGGGACACACGCCAGGCTTTTATTTGTGGACTTTTCCTCCGCCTTTAATACAATCCAACCTCATATTTTATTTGAAAGGCTCCTGCAACAATTTGATTTGAGCAATAATCTGGTGGGTTGGATTCTGGATTTCTTAACCAACAGGACACAGAGAGTAAGGGTCAATGGTACATTGACCAAAAGTGCTCTTCTACTGGCTCTCCTCAGGGGTGTGTGTTGTCACCACTACTCTTCATCCTGTACACAAACATGTGTCGGAGCAGACATAACAACAGACACATTATAAAGTATGCTGATGATTCAGTTACTGTCAGTCTCCTCCAGGATGGTGAGAGTGGCCACGGTCCAGTAGTTGATGATTTTGTTCACTGGTGTGAGGATTCCTACCTGCAGCTGAATACGACAAAAACTAAAGACATGATTATTGACTTTAGGAGGAAAACTCCCAGGCACAAAGTCACCGTACTAAAAGGCCAGACCACTGAATGTGTACAATCCTACAAATATCTTGGGACGATTATTGATAGTAATTTAAACTTTGAAGAGAACTGTGAAAGGGTGTGCAAAAAGGGTCAGCAACATTTGCATTGTTTGAGGAAACTTGCACGCTTCCAAATTGACCGAACCATAATGACAATGTTTTACCGGGCTTTTATTGAATCTGTTTTATCCTTTTCCTTAGTGTCATGGTTTGGTCAGATAAAACTGAAACAGAGGAAATCCTTGGATCAGGTAGTTAGATAGTCCTGTCGTTTGCTTGGTGAGTCACAGCTGAGCCTGACATCCTTGTACAGGTACAGAGTACCTTGTACAGGTACAGAGGATTGCTACCTCCATTTTAAATGATGACTCCCACCCTTTGCACTGCCACTTTCAGCTTCTTCCTTCAAGACGGAGGTTTGCTGTCCCAAAAAGTAAAACCCAGCGCTACAAAAACAGCTTTGTTCCTGCTGCTGTCAGAGAGTTGAACAAGCTGTAACAATATATTGCACATAATTTAGTTACCTATTTATTAACTCCATTTTATATTTACTTATTTTTGTAGGATTTTTATTTGGGTTCTAAATCTTTTATTGGGTTCTAGACCTTTGAGTTTTTAACCTCTTTGACTAGTCTAACTTTTTAATATGACCCTTCTCTCTTATCTCCGGTTTTTCTCCCATCTCTTTGTCTTTATATCCTGATTGATGGAGCCTTGAGTATTTTTATCATGTTTACAGTCAGCTTCATGTGTGCCTGTGTTTGTGTTTATGTTGAATGTAATTGTGGTTTGTAAATATGGATGTCACCAGACTGCAAAACAAATCTACCTACGGGTACAAATAAAGTAACCTGAACCTGAACCTGAACCTTTTGAGGCAATCACTGCAATCTAACCATTTCTGTAACTGTCAATGAGACTTCTGCACCTCTCAGCAGGTATTTTGGCCCACTCCTCATGAGCAAACTGCTCCAGTTGTCTCAGGTTTAAAGGGTGCCTTCTCCAGACAGCATGTTTCAGCTCCTTCCACAGATGTTCTATAGGATTTAGATCAGGGCTTATAGAAGGCCACTTTAGAATAGTCCAATGTTTTGCTCTTAGCCATTCTTGGGTGTTTTTAGCTGTGTGTTTTGGGTCATTATCCTGTTGCAAGACTCATGACCTGCGACTGAGACCAAGCTGTCTGACACTGGGCAGCACATTTCTCTCTAGAATACCTTGATAGTCTTGAGATTTCGTTGTACCCTGCACAGATTCAAGACACCCTGTGCCAGATGCAGCAAAGCAGCCCCAGAACATAGCAGAACCTCCTCCATGTTTCACAGTAGGGACAGTGTTCTTTTCTTGGTATGCTTCATTTTTGCATCTGTGAACATAGAGCTGATGTGCCTTGCCAAAAAGTTCCAGTTTTGTCTCGTCTGTCCATAGGACATTCTCCCAGAAGCTTTGTGGCTTGTCAACATGCAGTTTGGCAAATTCCAGTCCTGCTTTTTTATGATTTGTTTTCAACAGTGGTGTCCTCCTTGGTCGTCTCCCATGAAGTCCACTTTGGCTCAAACGACGATGGATGGTGCAATCTGACACTTATGTACCTTGACCTTGGAGTTCACCATGAATGTGTTTAGAGGTTGTTCTGGGCTCTTTTGTTACCATTTGTATTATCCGTCTCCTCCTGCAGCCACATCCAGGGAGATTGGCTACAGTCCTGTGGATCTTAAATTTCTGAATAATATGTGCAACTGTAGTCACAGGAACATCAGGCTGCTTGGAGATGGTCTTATAGCCTTTACCTTTAACATGCTTGTCTATAATTTTCTTTCTAATCTCCTGAGACAACTCTCTCCTTTGCTTCCTCTGGTCCATGTTTAGTGTGGTACACACCATGTCAACAAACAGCACAGTGACGACTTGTCACCCTTTAAATAGGCCGACTGACTGATTACAAGTTTGTAGACACCTGTGATGTTAATTAGAGGACACATCTTGGTTGAATATGTCCCTATGGTCACATTATTTTCAATCTTTTCTAGGGGTACCATCATTTTTGTCCAGGCCTGTTTCATGAGTTTGTTTTTTTAAAGTAATTCTGTTGAACCACAATTCAAAAGCATTGTCTGATTTTCATTGGTTAATTTTCATAGAATTTTTATTTATTACCACTTTTGTCAGATTCAAGTTATTTCTGTGACCATTGTGGGTTTTTCTTTCATTAACAGAGGGGTACCAACAATTTTGTCCACAGCTGTAACACCAGTGCCACCCTCCATTCTTCTCCCAGTGGCCCGGTATTTTACTCTTCTCCCCCGGGGGGTGCATAGTCCTTACAGTCCCATCTGAACCCCCCGGTGATACCTCCTCTTTGGGTCCCATGTTCCCTGGGTGGAGAAGTCCAACACCGTGCCCCCACAAGCCCGGTCAGCTGAGGCAGCAAACGGTGAACACCCTTTTCCATTAACGTCATATGTCCAAAGCCCTGTTTATGTTGCTTATAAGGCCAAATTAGGTCTTTGTGGACGTGGGCCAAACAACACAAGGGGTCCTATGAAGTAGCAGATAATTAATGTCAACAGAAGTCCATGTGTTGCAGATTATAATTCATGGTACCATCTAAGAGGACAGAAAATACCCATTTATGTATTCAAAAATAATCGCTTCAGTCTTTTCTATCAGTTAAGACCTTAACAGCTCTAAATGACGGTACCATCCGATTTTTAAAACAGTATATGCAGAATTTAGCTCATTTACTATTTCTCACACGTCTTGTGCATGATCCTCAGGAGACTAATAACTGACAGAGGAAGATGAGTGCTACCAAATGAGGAAATTTCTTATTCTTGGCCACAGTCTATACACCATCTGGTTGTGAAGAAGCACTTCAGCCAGCTGTATTCATAAGCAGGAGTGAAGTCTGCTGTCTCTGACTGCCTCAATTGCACTTAAAGCAATTATTTCTGTTGCTTGTTTGCATTTACTTTTGACTTTTACTTTTACAACAGTTATATTTTTGCAGTAAATATTACTTGTGCATGCTTTGTGTTAGCAGTAATCTTGCTCGTTGCTCACTGGTGTATCACAGATAACAGCCAAAGACCACCTCCTGTGTAAAGCCCCAGTCACACAAACCTGTACACATTAATACCTGTGAATACCTGGATCTACGTCCCAGGCAGGTGAATGCAGGTGGGTAGAGGTGGCAATCGCATGCAGACCAGAGTGGTACGGAGATGTGGTGCACACGGAATGACTGCAGGTACCTGCAGGTAGTTGCAGATGTACAGGTACACAACCAACATAGTCCTGCATTTTTGTCAAGGCCAGTGTGGTTCAGTACGTACTGACAAACATTCCTGTGTAAACTGGATGTGACCCAAAGTGCATTTTTCAACCTTTGTTTGCAGGCATGTACAGGCGTTCACAAGTGGTCACACGTGCAGAACTGTGTAGTTGAGCCTTCATGGAGCCACACCAGAAAAATAGCAAATTTATGAGAAAAAAGTTGAAAGTTTAGAAGAAAAAAGTTGCAAATTTATCAGAAAAAAGTTATAAATTTATCCAAAAAAAGCTGCAGATTTAAAAAGTCGCGATTTGACGTTAAAAAAAAAAAGTTGCAGCTTAACAACAAAAAAAATAGGAAATTTATGAGAAAAAAAAGTTGAAAATTTAAAAGAAAGAACTTTCAAATTTACATGAAATGTTCTATTTATTGCATTTAGTATTGGTGCTTCAAAGTGTTCAGTAACATGATATTAACGGTTTATGAAGATATTGGGGAGCTGGGGGTCGATTCTCTGTTTTTGTCCAAGTTGAAGAGGACATGCCCCCCCCCCCCCCGATTTGCAACTATGCTTGATTAATCTATTGCATGAAGAAGTAACGCTGTTCTGAAGGCAGTAGGGAAGCACGGTGTACCGACTAAAGTGCCCAGTGAGTGTATATGCAGATAATAAAAGGGGAGGGATGCTCCACAACAGAGCTGCACCACCTAGCATAAATTACTGTGGACAGAAATAAGAATATATTTTATTTGGATCAGAAAAAACATCCAACCAATCAGTGATCTGGTTCACAGTCACAGCGGACTATAAACTGCATAAGTGAGTTCATAGTCCACCACGACTAGTAAAAGTTGATAGCTGGGATACACCGTAAATGAATAAATCCTGTAGCATCCTGTCTCAACTTCTGACACACTAACGCACTTACAGCTGCAGTGCATCATGGGTAAGCTTACAGCATGCATAGTGAACTAAGGACGAGGTCACAGCTTTGATTGAAAACATTCCTTTATTCTTTAAGGCACGAAAACAATCTTAAATATGATTTCAAACAAATATTTACATCCACAGCGGACAGGTGATTCACACACGGTTGGCTTCTTCTTGTACATTCATACTTGTGATCTGGTGGAATGGATTTCTGCAGCTGGGAAATTTTCTTTTATTCATTATCTTCTTGAAGCAGTGGCTGTGAAATGAATGAGATAAGCAGCATTAAGAAAAGCTTTATTAATTTAAATCCTCTTATCGCTTTCATTACATGTGAAGGGCAGCGATACCCTCACCGAGTAAGTTGTGTCCTCTGGCCTGGAGTCGGGTCTCTGCCAGTCATGGTTGGACAAAATCCTGAAGACGACGAGGCCGAAAGCGACGATCAGAACCCCTAAAAAATTCCCGAGCATGGCCTCAGGAGGAAGATCGGAGTATGGATGAGATCCATTCACGTTTTTTTTTCTGGGGGGAAGGGAAGACATTTGAAAGAGAATAAGATAAAAAAAAACTTTTTGCTTTCTTTTAATCTACGGTAGGCGGGACAAATGGCGCTCACAGAACAAAGATGAGCTTCTCGTTGATTCCAGAGATGCAGGCGGCGATGCTGAGGCACAGAATGCTGTTTCCCATCCACACATGGATGGGCTTCAGGAATTTACGTAGTTCCACGGGGGACCAGGGGAGCAGGAAGCCGGCCACACCCACCACCCACTGCATGATGAAGACATGGACTCAGCATCAGACACACAGAGGTGGGTAACAGGAATAAAATATAAAGGTGCCTGTAATCAACCGATGACAAGGTCTGAAAGTCAAAGCATGTATTTTAATAATGGTAGGCAGAGCTAGTAATTTCTTTTAAAGGTCCCATTCACTGCACTCTCTCCACAGTGAAACATGACATATTTTGGTCAAACTGCCTTTCATTACTGATGCATCATTGTGAATCATCTCTTGCAGCTTTAAGCGCAAGTTATGCACCTGCATAGACATGACATAGCTGCGACGGCGTCGATGCAGCAACAACGTGCATTCCTATTGTGTTGCCCGACGTGCACCTCTCCAGAGAAGGAGAGGTGCACGTCGGCGACGCAGGCCGTAAGGAGCTGTGATTGATCCACTCTGTGTCCTCCTTCACGTTTCCTGGTTCCCATCACTGCTCTGCTCTGCCTGTTCATGGCGGCACAACTTCCAAGGTGAGTCGGTTAAATGGCAGTCCAAATTCAAAAGAATATTGAGCTAGTAAGCACGTACAGAACATTTTGTGGCTCATCATAACCCCAGTAATAACAGATTGTCAAAACAGCAGCAGTAGTGGTCGCACGCACCGTTTTCTCCAACTTCTCTTTTTCTCTGTGCAATGATCGTATTAAAAGTTGCTTTTTCTTAACTTTTTTTTAGCTCCAACTCAATCACAATCTGCTCTTGTCTTTTCATAAACAAAAACACACAACAAACACAAATCACTCTACACATCGGCTGAAACCCATTTTGGCAGCGGAACAAAGCATTTCACCCAACACACAAGAAAAAAATTGCTGATCACTGTGTCTGTGACGGATGTCAGTAATGGCATCAACGTGATGTGGGTGCATAAATCCCACTTTACTCAGAATGACTCATTTCTGTGTCTGTCTCTTTAAATTCCTAACAGCCACATATAACTCCATCCTCCCTCATTCGTCGCTATTGCTAATCTTAGCTAGCTAGCTCCTAGCTTGGGTAGTGAGCCTGAGCCCACTAATGTAAATTTGTCTCAAAGAATGAATGAAATAAAGCATCACTAGCGGACAGGGGTGTGTGGTTTCAGTGGTCGATAGGATATGGCCAGTCCCTGAAGTACAATAAGAACAGGAACAGTTGTGAATGAGTGGCTAAACTGCTAGCTTCAGCTAGCCACCTTGGATCTTGGTACTAAGCTAAAATATGTTTAAGAACAACATACTGTATAGGGTCAAGTGTTGATAGATTAAACTAAGATTCCAGTGGAGGTGAATAGAAATTATAGAAACTAGTGCTCAAAATGGACCAGATCAACAGTTAAGCTAATGCCAGGTGGCCCGTCAGTCAGCCTCTCCCCACTGAGGCGAGCTCTAATACTGCTAGGCTGACTGATGTCGACCACCTGGCCAAGCTAAGGCTAACGGATCGATCTAGCATCACAGTGAAAATATAACAATAAGCCAGAATGATGCAAGGTATATTATTGACTGGGGATTAATGAACCAGGTGGAAACAAGGATGTCTATTAGGGTGACTGAAATCTAAATAGCAATGTAAACTATACTTGGTAAGCAAACTCCCCAATAGCACTGTTAGCTGTGAAGCTAATACCGTTGGCGCCCCGGTCATCTGTATGACAGCCAGCCAGCCTAGCCATAATAGAGCAGCGGCCAGAAGGGTTACATCAGCGCTTCACAGATAAAATCAATACCAAATGCTGTGTGTTTTTGAAGAGAAGAGAAGAGAAGAGAAGAGACGAGAAGAGAAGAGAAGAGAATTGGGGCATTTTTTTGGTAGCCATGTGACCAATAGATGCATTTCAGAAAAAAAAAAAAAAAAAAATTTTCAGTGAATGGGACCTTTAATATATTTTTGCTGTTCCTCTAGGCTTCATCTGTTTTTAATGACAGGGTGACCACAATGACACTTCATGAAAACTCTACACAGTTTAAAGGCTCTTTTATCACCATTCAGCATTACCAAATCCAACTTTTGTAAAAGCCTTTTAATATTGTTTATCCAGACAAATTTTTTGCATACAATCATTATTTGCTATTAGAAAAGTTTACAGTCTTATGGAGCAACATTTTAATAAAAAGATTTTTTTCTCTCGACTTTGAATCAGCCTAATTTAGTTCAACATTTTTTCTGTATTATCCACTCATTGTGAAGTAGGGGTGGGAATAGCCAGAGGCCGCACGATGAGATACTGTCATGATCTTGAGATACGCACCGTTTACGATATCGTACAATGCAATTTCTATCCTGAGCTTTGTCTTGTCCGACTTCTGGCTAGCTCTCAGGCGTCACTCCTTTGCTGTGCCGACCTACCCAGATAGTGGACATTTAGCACCATCTTGTGGACTGAAGAGTCAAATGAGTTTTATTATACCTCGGTGCAATGGAGACATACTGTATTCACTCAATGTGTGTGTGTGTGTGTGTGTGTGTGTTACCCACTCTTCAGCTCAGCTGGTCAAAATCAAGTGGAACTAAAGGTGTATCATTATATCGCGATATTTTCTCAACTTTTAATTTGCCAGAATTTTGAGAGAAGCCTTTGTTTTTAAAATAAACACAAATTTAACTCACCATAATACCCTCAATGAAGCCGTGAAAAAAGGTATTGTAATAACTAGACCAGGCCAGTAGAGGTCGCACCAAGGCAGCTGCACCTTGGTCCTTTCATTACTCTGGTACCTACAGTGGATATAAAAAGTTTACACACCCCTGTTCAAATGCCAGGTTTTTGTGATGTAAAAAACTGAGACCAAGATAAATCATTTCAAAACTTTTTCCACCATTAATGTGATCTATAACCTGTACAACCCAATTGAAAAACAAACTGAAATCTTTAAAGGGGAAAATTTTAAAATAAAAAAACTTACAATAACCTGGATGCATAAATATGCACGCCCTGTTATAACTGGGAATGCGGCTGTATTCAGAATTAACCAAATCGCATTCAAACTCATGATAAATGGGAGTCAGCAGACACCTGCTACCATTTAAAGTGCCTCTGATTAACGCCAAATAAAGTTCAGCCGTTCTAGTAGGCTTTTCCTGACATTTTTGTAGTCAAATCTTACAGCACAAGCCATGGTCTGCAGAGAGCTTCTAAAGCATCAGAGGGATCTCATTGTTCAAAGGTATCTGTCAGGAGAAGGGTACAAAAGAATTTCCAAGGCATTAAATATACCATGGAACACAGAGAAGACAGTCATCACCAATATGGCACAACACTGACATTAGCAAGAACTGGACGTCCCTCCAAAACTGATGAAAAGGTGAGAAAAAAACTGGTCAGGGAGGCTGCCAAAAAGCCAACACAGTGTTTCCTCTAGCTTAAAGACCTTGGCGCGGTGGCAACATATTTTTCCGGGGGGGGGGGGGGGCAGAAAATACATGACACTATTGTAACCACAATATGTTAATTTTATACTATTTCTTCTTTTAAAACTTTGCACAGTAACTTTGCATATGGAACTTGCCATTTGAAGTATTATACAACTGAGGCTTGAATGTTGGAATATTGGGCCAGTTGGGGTCCCACCCAGACGTCCTGTGTTTGGACTTTTTACTGGCATCGTCCTTCTCTTCCTCCTCTGCTCTCAATTCTCCTGGACCCCCGGCCTGAACACTTTCCTCTCCTTGGCTCCTCTCTCCTGTCTTATCTTGCCCTCTCTGAGCTCTGTCTAATTCAGGTTCTCTGTCTACTGTGGTATACAAACAGGTTAGAAAATATCAAGTGTATGTTTTGTCATGGATGTTTTGTCCTGCAGGATTTTTTTTTTTTGTCATGGTTTACATAAATGACAAAAATATGTGTATTTTTTTGTATTTTTATTCTAGTGTTTCTTTTTTCCATTGAGAGAGTAGGGAAGGGAAAGAAACATTCATAATAGTAATGTACTCATACATACTTAAATTATATGATCAGAGGTGGGTATAGTAACCAGAAATTCTACTCATGTAAAAGCAGTGCTTTGAAATTAATAATTAAATGTAGACAACCAAAAATTTCTAGTTGAGTTAAGGGTACAGAGAGCACCCACTTAAAAACTTGAGTAATGACTTCAGTCTTGAAAGTTTGAGGTTTTTCTCCAAAATTTATAACAATTTTCTTATAGTTTTCTACTTTTCTCTGTAAATTTATCTAAATTTGAAACCATTTTCCTCAAATTTGTAATTTCCTCTTGTAAAATTGACTTTTCTTGTACATTTAGACTTTATTATAAATTTGTGGATTATTTTATGGCTAATTTTTGTCTGTTTTTTAAAATAAAATTACTGTGTTTTTTTTTAAATAAATTTGAAACAGACTATGGAAACTTTTTTTTACTTTTTCCTTATAACAATTTACATTTTTGACCATAATTTTGCAGAGCCTGAGCAGAACAATAATTTAACTCTGATTTCAAAGAAAAAAATATAAAATTGTATTTAATGAAAAAAATTAACTTAAATGACCAAAGATGCAGTTATTTCTGTTAGATATATATATATATATATATATATATATATATTGTGGGACACATATGCACATGGTTATATCACTTTAGACTTCACATCTCAGATTGAACAAAGGACTGAGTCTCCTTGGAGATAACAGGAGGATGTGGAAGTTTAGTCTTTGGTATGCAAAGAGACGGCCTTGGGGGATTTCCTGGCTGCCAGAGACTTTAGGTGGAGGTGATAAGATCTAAGAGAGGATGCATTGTTACTTGGGATTAAATGCATTGTGACTGTGAGCTTTGAAGGTCCTGGGTATTTAAAGGACGAAGGTCTGGGTTTTTTCCTCTTTTCTGTTTTGCTGATGTTGGAAGATGTGAATAAACCTGACTCGAGAGATAAACTCTGCCTCGTCATTTTCACATTTCCACACTGGTGACCCTAAGACGTATCATGAGTGAAAGAAATTCCCCCGAGCCAGCCAGGTCAGGAGCTCCCAGCCAAGCGTATGCCGCTACCGTCCAGCTACCGGACTTTTGGCGAGACAACCCGCGCTCCTGGTTCCACTTGGTCAAAGCACAGTTCGCCCTCCGGGGGATAACGGTAGATGACACAAAGTTCTACCATGTAATTGCCAAGCTTGACAACCGCACGGCTCGGCATGTGCAGAGCCTTTTGGAGCAGCCACCAGCCGACGACAAATACGGCGGGTTGAAGGCTGCGCTCATCCAGCGTTTCACTCTCTCAGTCCAGGAGAGAGCGGAGAGGCTCCTGGCTCTGAACGACTTGGGAGATGGCACACCCATTGACCTGATGGAGGACATGCTGAGGTTGAGGGGCTCAGACGACGACGACTTCATCTTCACCCACATTTTCCTCAGGACCCTACCGTCGGCCACGAGAGTGACCCTGGCCAGTCCGCCGCTGTTGGCCCAGCGGGATTTCCGCGCGCTGGCCCAGGAGGTGCACCGGATTCTCAACGCCAGCAAACAGCGCGCGGCTACCGCGGCAGCGACAGAGTTCGGCGCGACGGCCGGAGATGGCGGGGGGCCAGAGACGGTGGTAACAGACCCACCGACGACGGCGGCAGCGGGGGCCAAGGATCACGGAGGAGACACCCTGTTTCTACCATCGCCGCTTCGCAGAGAAGGCATGCAAATGTATACCACCGTGCCAGTTCAAGTGCTCGGGAAACACCAAGACCGGGGGTCGGTAGCAGCTACGGCCCTCGGTGAAGAGAACAAGCTGCTCTACTTGACGGATGCACGCTCGGGGAGGCAATTCCTCGTGGACACAAGCTCCCAAGTGAGTTTCATCACGCCTTCCTCCGCTGACTGGCTGGCGGGTCCCGGAGGTCACGGGGCGTCAGCAGCGAACGGCTCGGAGATTAAAACCTTTGGGGAGAGGACTCTGCTTCTGTCCCTACACGGCCGTACATTTGAGTGGACTTTTGTCATAGCTGCAGTGAATTTCAATATGTTGGGGGCTGATTTTCTGTGCTCACATGGTTTGTTGGTTGATCTTGCTAACAGGCGCCTGGTTAATGCACTTTCTTTTTATTCTATTCCCTGTGCAGCCCGAGTGACCCCGCCCACAGCACAAGCCAACGTCACAACAGCAAGCGGTAAGTTCCACACACTGCTCACTCAGTTCCCAGCACTCACGGTTCCTACATTTTCAGCAGCCGTCGCTAAACACGGAGTGGAACATTTCATTACTACCACCGGACCGCTCGTTTTTGCAAAAGCTCGGCGCTTGGATTCAGCTAAACTGACCATAGCGCGCGAGGAGTTCGCCAACCTGGAAAAGTTGGGCATCATCAGGCGTTCGAACAGCCCATGGGCTTCCCCGCTTCACATGGTCCCGAAAGCTGATGGCTCGTGGCGACCTTGCGGAGATTTCCGCAGGTTGAACAACGCCACAGCGCACGACCGCTACCCAATCCTGCATATCCAAGATTTTTCCATTCATTTGGCAGGGGCACGCGTTTTTTCTAAGATAGACTCGGTCCGTGGTTACCACCAAGTCCCAGTGCGCGCTGAGGACATACCCAAAACAGCGGTAATAACTCCGTTTGGCCTATTCGAGTTTTTGCGCATGCCGTTTGGGCTTAAAGGCGCTGCGCAGACGTTCCAACGCATGATGGACGCGGTGTTGCGCGATCTCCCCTTCGTATTCGTCTACCTGGACAACATCTTGGTAGCCAGCGCGTCCAAAGACGAACACGAAAACCACCTCACGGCAGTTTTCCGGAGGTTGGGAGAGCACGGGTTAATAATCAACCCAGCGAAGTGTCAGTTCGGGGTGACGCAGATTGATTTTTTGGGGCATCGCTTCTCTCCAGAAGGAGCGGTTCCCCTGCCTGACAAAGTGCGCGCGGTAACAAATTTTCCCCAGCCACAAACGGTCAAGGCGTTACAGGAGATTTTGGGAATGGTGAAATTTTATAACCGTTTCCTCCCCCGCGCAGCGCAGCTCATGCAACCATTGTATGCCGCACTAAAAAAACAAAAACCCACAAATAAAATCGAATGGTCTCCGGAGCGAGAGCGAGCATTCTCGGAGGTCAAAACAGCCCTGGCAAACGCTGCGTTGTTAGCACATCCAGACCCAACGGCCCACATAGCGCTCACTACTGACGCGTCAGATGTGGCCATAGGGGCAGTCGTGGAGCAGCATGTAGCCGGGGCTTGGCAGCCGCTCGCCTTTTTCAGCAGGACTTTGCGCGATAGTGAACGAAAATACAGCGCATTCGACAGGGAGTTGTTAGCTCTCAACTTGGCCATTCGCCACTTCCAGTTCTGGCTGAAGGGACGCCGTTTCACTGCGTTCGTTGACCACAAGCCGCTGACATTCGCGATGGCCAAGGTTTCAGAACCGTGGTCAGGCCGGCAACAGAGGCAGCTGGCCGCCATCTCAGAGTTTACTACCGATATTCAGCATGTGGCGGGTAAACTGAATGTAGTGGTAGACTGTCTTTCGCGCGCCGTGGCGGCCCCGGTCCGCATAGGGATAGATTATGCAGCCATGGCCGCGGATCAGGTTAGCGACGCGGATGTGCACGCGCTCCAGTCTGGACCAACAGGGTTAAGGCTGGAAAACAGGGTGCTGCAAGACGGTATGCCCCCCCTAATCTGCGATGTCTCCACTGGGTGACCGCGTCCTGTGGTACCGGCCGCGTGGCGCCGCCGCGTTTTTGACTCGATTCATTCTCTGGCGCACCCGGGAGTGCGCGCGTCGGTCAAAATGGTGGGAGAGAAATTTGTATGGCCGAGCCTGCACAAACAAGTTAAGGAGTGGGCGGCAGCCTGCATGGCTTGTCAACGAGCCAAGGTACACAAACACACGAGAGCTCCCTTGGAGCCGTTTCACATCCCGGCTAAGAGGTTCGATCATGTCCACGTGGACCTCGTAGGCCCCCTTCCGCCGTCACAGGGGTGCACACACCTTCTGACAATGGAAGACCGCACCACGCACTGGCCGGAAGTGGTCCCACTGGCGTCAACTACAGCCGAGGAGGTGGCGCGCGCGTTTTTAACAGCATGGGTAGCGCGCTTTGGAGTCCCGTCAGACATTACGTCCGACAGAGGCCCTCAATTTGTTTCCGAACTTTGGTCAGCAATGGCCCGCAGCCTGGGGGTAACGATCCACCGCACAACCGCGTACAATCCGCAGGCTAATGGGTTATGCAAACGTTTTCATAGGTCATTGAAAGCGGCTCTCAGAGCGTCGCTTACGGATGCAAATTGGGTAGACAGGCTACTGTGGGTTTTATTGGGGTTGCGTTCTGCACCTAAAGAGGATTTAGAAGCCTCCCCGGCTGAGCTAGTTTTTGCGCAGCCACTTCGGCTGCCCGGGGAATTTCTCCCAGATAATCCTGCGCCAGGATGCTCCCCGGCTCAGCAGTTGCAGCGTGGCACGGAATCAGGCACGCTGCCTGGCCCCGTTCACCACAGTTTTCCACGCGTTTTTGTACCTAAGGCTTTAAAAAACGCGGAGTTTGTTTTTGTCAGACAGGATTCCCATCGCCCGCCGCTATGACCACCTTATGATGGACCATTTAGAGTGCTGGAAACAGGGGATAAGCATTTTTTGCTAGATTTGGGGGGCAGGAAAGAAAAGATTGGCATAAACAGGCTCAAACCCGCCTTTGTGGTGGCGAACGAGGATGTGCTGTTGGCCAGGGCTCCTCGGCGCGGCAGACTCCCTAGGGGACATTCCCCAGACCACCCACAGGGATTGACTAACAGTTCTCACCCTCAGACAGCAGCCCCCCAGCAGGATGGCGCCGCGAAAGTGGTGAAGCCCGCTTACAGCAGATACGGGAGGAGACTGAGGCCCAAGCAGTACGTGGACTGATGTGTAATGATTTTATCATGACATGCAGACTGTTATTCCGTTGTTCCATCTTAGACATTTGGGGGGGGTCATGTGGGACACATATGCACATGGTTATATCACTTTAGACTTCACATCTCAGATTGAACAAAGGACTGAGTCTCCTTGGAGATAACAGGAGGATGTGGAAGGTTAGTCTTTGGTATGCAAAGAGACGGCCTTGGGGGATTTCCTGGCTGCCAGAGACTTTAGGTGGAGGTGATAAGATCTAAGAGAGGATGCATTGTTACTTGGGATTAAATGCATTGTGACTGTGGGAGAGGATGCATTGTTACTTGGGATTAAATGCATTGTGACTGTGAGCTTTGAAGGTCCTGGGTATTTAAAGGACGAAGGTCTGGGTTTTTTCCTGTTTTCTGTTTTGCTGATGTTGGAAGATGTGAATAAACCTGACTCGTGAGATAAACTCTGCCTCGTCATTTTCACATTTCCACAATATATAAATATATATATATATATATATATATATATATATACTGTATATGTGTGTTTTTTTGTTTTTTTTAGAAATCTCCTCACCACCCAGACAGCAGGAAAAACCTCCCTTATTCTGAAATTCATATGTTGGCACATTTAGTTTGTCTGAAGGCTGCTGACGGATTAAAGTCATTGACTTCGTGAATTCCGGTCATCTTAACTTGCCAGGTACATAACAATGAACATAAATTGGTTAATATTAACTAAGGTAAAGGTTAAAACCAGCTCCTTTTCATTCTTGTCTATAATAAGAAAAACAAAAAAAAACCTAATAATTAAAAAGAAGACAAAATTAACCTACTCAAGCTTTTAACCACACGTGTTAGCTAAGCGACTCTTCCATTATTGCTCCCATTACCAGCGGGTTAAAACCGTGATAAATGCCTCCAGTGTTTACATACCTCTTCTGCTTTTTCTCCACATTTAAAGTACTTTAATAAGCTCATGTTTCTCTCGGACAGTCACGCTAGTAGCGAGACACTGCCTGGCGACTGGAACACGCGGGTGGGGCGCTTCGGAACTCCGCGCGGATGACGGTCATGCACGTTGTTCGTGTGCGCGCTTGCGGATCATTATTCCTTCATAAATTTTTCTTAAATTTATATTTCCTGTTGGAATGGCGGAAATTTTTCAGGCGAGGCGGGCTGCCACCGGGAAATGTTACCAGAGGAAACGCTGCAACAGCAACATTGAAGGAAATGCAGGAATTTCTGGCAAGCACTGGCTGTTTAGTACATGTGACAACAATCTCCTGTCTTCTTCATATGTCTGGGCTATGGGGTAGGGTGACAAGACAGAAGCTTTATCTTACAAAGAAAAACATCCAAAGCTGGCTACATTTTGCAAAAACACATTTGAAATCTCCCAATCATGTGGGAAAATGTGTTAGGGTCCGATAAAACCAAAGTTGAACTTTTTGGCCGTAATTCCAAAAAGTATATTTGGTGCAAACACAACACTGCTCATCATCAAAAGAACACCATACCTACAGTGAAGCATGATGGTGGCAGCATCATGCTTTGGGGTGCTTTTCTTCAGCTGGAACTGGGGCCTTAGTCAAGGTGGAGAGAATTATGAACAGTTCCAAATACCAGTTAGTGTTGGCACAAAACCTTCAGGCTTCTGCTAGAAAGCTGAAGATGAAGAGGAACTTCATCTTTCAGCACAACAATGACCAAAACACACATCCAAATCAACAAAAGAATGGCTTCACCAGAAGAAGATTAAGGTTTTGGAATGGCCCAGCAAGAGTCCAGACCTGAATCCGATTAAACATCTGTGGGGTGATCTGAAGAGGGCTGTGCACAGGAGTTGCCCTCGCAATCTGACAGATCTGGATCGTTTTTGCAAAGAAGAATGTGAAAATATTGCCACATCAAGATGTGCCACGCAAAGGTGCTGCAACAAAGGTGCTGCAATAAAGTATTAGTTTAAGGGTGTGCATACTTAAGCACACACACAGTTTAAGGGTGTGCATATTTATGCAACCAGATTATTGTAAGTTTTTTTTTTCCCCTTAAAAGATTTCAGTTTGTTTTTCAAGTGGGTTGTACAGGTTATAGGTCACATTAAAAAGAAAACTATTAAAAATAGGAGATTAGCTCCATGGTACAACTCCCACACTCGTGAGTTAAAACAGAAAGTTAGATTCTGTGAAAGGCTTTGGCGTGCAAATAAGACAGAAGAATCATGTTTAGCCTGGAATGCCAGCCTTATCACCTATAAGAAATCTCTCCGTAGTGCTAGGCGACAGTACTATTCATCCTTGATAGAAAAAAATAAAAACAACCATAGATTTCTTTTTAACACTGTGGCTCAGCTAACAAAGAGCCAAAATGCCACAGATTCCTACATTCCTCCAACTCTTAGTGCTGATGATTTTTTGAACTTTTTAATGATAAAATTGTCAGTATTAGGAATATTATTCCAAAAAACAGCCCACTTAAAAATACCAAGCCTCTGCCCAACACTGCTGTGTCCACAGGCTCAGAACTCCACTTTTCTGGATTTTCTCGTATTAGTCATTCTGTTCTAGCAATAAGAGTGTCAGCCTCTAAACCAACTACCTGTCTCTTAGACCCAGTCCCCGCTAGATTCCTGAAGGAATCGCTATCTCTGATTAGTCCACCGCTTTTCAACATAATTAATATGTCTCTATTGATAGGACATGTACCGCAGTCTTTTAAAGTGGCAGTAATTAAACCTCTACTTAAAAAACCTTCGCTTGATTCTGGGATTTTGGCCAATTATAGACCAATATCTAACCTCCCCTACCTTTCTAAGATCCTCGAAAAAGTAGTCGCCAATTAACTGCACTTTTTTTAGAAAATAATTCTATATTTGAGAAATTTCAGTTAGGTTTTAGGAAACACCACAGCACAGAGACAGCCTGAGTGAAAGTTACTGATAACCTCCTTATGGCATTTGACAAAGGACTTGTCTCCGTCCTTGTCTTATTGGACCTTAGTGCTGCCTTTGACATCATTGACCACCATATTCTGCTAGAGAGACTTGAACAGCGAATTAGTTTGAAAGGAACAATGCTAAGATGGTTTCAGTCTTATCTAGCAGACCGTTCCCAGTTTGTTCATGTCCATAACAAGTCCTCTACCCAGACCACAGTTAGCTATGGAGTTCCACAGGGATCGGTACTTGGACCAGTACCGTTTACATTATACATGCTGCCTTTGGGAGATATTGTGAGGAAGCATTCTATTCCTTTTCATTGTTATGCTGATGACACTCAGTTATATTTATCCATCAACCTAGATGATCCCAGCCATTTGGGTTCAGTCCAGGAGTGTCTTAAGGATATTAAAACCTCGATGAACAACAACTTTCTATTGCTGAATACAGATAAAACTGAAGTCACTGTTCTTGGGCCCAAACATGTTATAAGTATTCTTTCTAGTAAGATAACAACACTAGATGGCATTGTACTGGCTTCTACATTTTCTGTTAGGAATCTTGGAGTTGTCTTTGACTAAGATATGTCTTTCAACGCTCATATGTCTTTCAACTCTCATATACAGCAAACCATTCAAGACTGCCTTCTTCCATCTGCGTAATATTTCTAAAGTTAGGTCCATCCTGTCTCATAAAGATGCAGAGAAACTTCTACACGCCTTTATCACCTCTAGGTTAGACTATTGTAATTCACTTTTATCAGGTTGTCCTAATAAGTCCATAAAGTTTCTCCAACTCATTCAGAATGTAGCTGCACGTATCCTAATGAGAACAAGGAGAAGAGATCACATTACCCCATCTTTAGCTTCTTTACATTGTCTCCCAATAAAATATAGAACTGAATTCAAGATATTGCTCCTAAGTTATAAAGCCCTTAATGGTATGGCTCCTTCTTATCTGCAAGAACTCATAGTTAGTTCCCTATCATCCAACCAGAGCTCTGCGCTCCCAAAAATCCAAACTACTGGTGGTCCCCAAGGTCTCCAGAAGTAGATTGGGAGGTAGAGCTTTCAGTTATCAAGCTCCCCTCCTGTGGAACCATCTTCCCAGTTCAGTTCGGGGGCAGATACTCTCTCTTTATTCAAGAGTAAGTTGAAATCTTTTCTCTTTGATAAGGCCTTTAGTTAGAAATGTTGCCGCTGCCAGGTCTCCACTCGCATGTGCAGCCCAACCAGGCTTGATTCTGGAAT
Source organism: Pholidichthys leucotaenia (assembly GCA_020510985.1). Lineage (NCBI taxonomy): Eukaryota > Metazoa > Chordata > Actinopteri > Cichliformes > Pholidichthyidae > Pholidichthys > Pholidichthys leucotaenia. The sequence goes on along the minus strand of CM035838.1, from coordinate 163,850,553 downwards.
GTCTGGCTTTGAATATTGCATTTGTTATGTTTGTTTTGAATGTAGCTACTGTCAGGCCTCCTACTTTTTATCTCTTTTTTCAACCCAGCCGGTCGAGGTGGATGGCCGTCCTCTATGAGCTATGGTTCCGCTCGAGGTTTCTGTCCGTTAAAGGGAAGTTTTTCCTCACCTGTGTCGCTGCAGTGCTTGCTCTTAGGGGTCTCTGCTGGGTTCTATAAATTTGAGAGCGTGGCCTAAACCCATTCTTTTCTGTAAAGTGCCTTGAGATGATCTGTGTTGTGATTTGGCACTATATAAATAAAACTGAATTGAATTAATGATGGAAAAAGTTTTGAAATGATTTATCTTGGTCTCTTTTTTGTTTACATCACAAAAACCTGGCATTTGAACAGGGGTGTGTAGACTTTTTATATCCACTGTAAATCGGTAAGTTTGTGTTTGAAACAGTTATTAATAATTCTTCATAAAGTATCACAATACTAGTGTCTGAATCAATGCAGTATCACTGCCACAAAGCATCACGATAGTAAGATGCATCAATTTTTTCCCCAACCCCTATTGTGAAGGTAACCAAATTTTCAGTTTTGATATAACATTAGTTTCTTTTCTCCACCTTTCAGCAGCTTAAGTTCAGCACTTTGTTATAAGTCAGCAATTACTGCAGATGCACAGCTGTAAATGATTCAGGATTTTTACAGCTTTATAAGTTTAATTTATTCTACATCTAAAACTTTTTTTGCAAATGTTTTGTGAATATGAGGAACCTGTGAGCAATGGAAAATATTTCTGGTGCTGTGAGTGTTGTAAGTTCTGTTTACTCTTAATGCTATTGATGAGTTGTAACAGTCCAAGTAGAAAGGTAATGATGAGAAGAATATCTGCAATGACATTCACCAAAAAATGTCTGATCACAGTTGTCCAGCAATATAGAGAAGACTGTGTGGTTTTTATGCCCATTTATGGAGGTCCATTTTAAACATTATAAGACTGAAGAAGATGAAAGATGATGAAGCGTGAAGGAGATGTATATATTGTATCTATTAGCAAAGCGGATTGGACATAGCATCATAAATATGAAGTATTTTTCTTTTCTGTGTTTTGCAGAGCTTGCTTGAACTGTTGCTACCAGACCCCATGACTTCCCGTGGTGGAGCATAAAAGCAGAAGACTAGTCTTAAAACATCAATAACCCTGGACGCCATGGCGACTGCAGCTTAACACTGAAGCTCTCAGACCCAATCCAAGATAACACCTTGAAAATCAAACTTAACGGATTTTTGGAGGAGTGAAAATCAAAAGACAAAATCATCATGTCTAAAGGAAAACAGAAGAAACTGAAATTCTCCAGGCCAGGACACGTATCGGCCGGAGAATCTGATCTGGAAGATCTCCGTTCAGAAGACGAGGAACTGGTGGTAGCTAACAAAAAGGTTAGCCTGAAATCGCTATTTGAAGAGCTACGACGATTTCGCCGAGAGGTTACGGCCGAATTTCGGGAATTCAGAGACGAATTGAAAAGGACAAACAGCAGAGTGGACCAGGTCGAGAACCGAATCTTGGAAGCAGAGGAACGAATAAAAGTGCTTGAAGATTCTGTGCTGGACCTACGCAAAAGACAAGCATCTATAGAGGCTAAGCTAGCCAACCAAGAAGGAAGAGAGAGAAGAGACAATATAAGAATTCATGGTCTGATAGAAGGAGCCGAAAACGGTTTTAACTCAATGGCAGAATGCGTGGAATCTTTACTAAGAGAGAAATTGGATATTCCACAAACCACCGACTTAAACATAGAAAAGGCACATCGTTCATTAGCCGCTAGGCCAGCGGCGGAAGCGCCCCCACGTTCGGTGTTGGTAAGATTTTCCAGTTTCAAAATAAAACAAGAGGTTGTAAGACTGGCTTGGCAGAAAAAAGGATTTATGCACCAGGACAGAAAAGTCTTCGTGGAACACGATTACGCCCCGGAGGTCCTTAAAAAGCACAGGGAATACAATGACGCAAAAAAGGTGCTAAGAGAGAAGAAACTGCGCTTTCAGACGCCATTTCCTGCGAAGTTAAGGGTCTTCTACGGTGAAGAAACATGTTTCTATAATTCGGCGGAAGAAGCAACAGCTGACATGGCGAGAAGAGGGCTCCCGGTAACGGTATTTAAACCCGCAGCAGACCCGAGTGAGAAGATCAAAACGCAAACATGGACAACACAAAGACCTTCAAAATCCACGGGCCAGCGGCGGGAAACCCAGCGCCAGAGCGTCGCGGATAAACTGTCCGTTTTCAGGTTGGAATAGCCACCTTTTTTTTTTTTTTTTGAATCAATCTGCACATCCAACCCCCCTCATACAAGGTAACAAACATTAAAGGAGATGCGTATTCAGCATGTGGTAAAACATTTCATGGAACAGTCATAATATTTGAAACAAATAAGTCTTTTTAATAAAAAAAACAAAAAACTTGTTAAAATAGAAATGTGACAATAATCCACATGTTCTCCTCACACTAACAAATACAGTTTTTGCGTGAATGTTTGATGTGATGGGGGTGGGAGGGTGCACACAATTTCACAGGGTATAGGCATAAAAGGAAAAAAAAAATCATTACAAGTTCGGACTGGGTTCTGAAACTCACGTTAAAAGCATGGGACAACTTACAGGGGTAAGAGAGGGCCCTCAACACGTAACAGAGTTTGAGGAATTCCCCTCAGAGCCTTCACTCCATCAAGGCTCTTCCAGGGTCTTTAAAAAGACCTCAGCTCAGGAAGTTCTTTTGACAGTTTTTTGTTTTAAAGTTTTATACACTATGTTCTTAATGTTTTTCTTGTTCTTAATGTTCTTTCAGTTTCTGAGTAGCACAAAAGAGGGCCACCACACAGTTATACTAAACAAAACAACACAATGGAGAAACAGGGTGTAACCAAAATAATTTCATATAATGTAAAAGGAATCCTGAATCCAGTTAAAAGATCCAAGATTCTAGGCAAAATGAAAAAAGACAAAGCAGGAATAATATTTTTACAAGAAACCCACCTAACAGACGTGAAACACACTAAACTCAGTAGACAAGGGTTTAAAATGATCTCTTCATCTTCATATAAGTCAGGGAGGAGGAGGGGAGTAGCGACATTGATATCAACCAAAATTACATTTGAAAAAAAATCAGAACACAAAGATAAAGAAGGGAGATACAGTTTGGTAACTGGGCGGCTAGAGGGAGAAGATATCACCCTGCTGAATGTGTATGCTCCCCCAGGGGCTAACTGGAAATTTTATAAAAATGTATTTGACCTAATGATAACTAAAGCTCAAGGTTTAGTGATATGTGGTGGGGACTTCAATCTTAGACTGAATCCATACTGGGATGCTTCTGGTAATTCTCCACATCAAAATAACACCCAAAGCAGGAAGACTCGGATGCTACTAAAAGAAATGGGAATCTGTGATGTGTGGAGGGAACTCAACCCCAGTGTAAAAGACTATACATTTTACTCAACTCCACATTCATCTTACTCAAGGATTGACTATTTTTTTATGTTTAATAGAGACATTGGAAGAGTAGAAACATGTAAAATAGGACTGATGGATCTCTCTGACCACAGTCCGATCTACATGGACTTAAATATCCAAAAATACACAAATAATACATTTTCTTGGAGGTTAAATTCAAATGTCCTGAAAGGACCATTGAAAGATGAATTGGAATCAGATATTCTCAGATATTTGGAAGAAAACGATAATGGAGAAGTATCCCCTTTAATACTGTGGGATGCATGCAAAGCTGTAATAAGAGGAAAGATTATTGCAAAACTGGCAACCCAAAAGAAACTAAGGCAAGAGAAACTATCCACATTAGAGTCAGAACTTAGGAACCTAGAAAAAGAACACAAAGGCAACACTCATTCTACTGACTCGCTCAAGATTAAGGAAATTAAAAACCAAATAAATGAGATCTACACAATAGAAATCCAGAAGAAACTTACATTTTTGAAACAAAAATACTATGAAGCAGGCAGTAAATCGGCAAAATTGCTAGCCTATAAATTGAGGAAACATCAAACAGAAAGAGCAATCTACAAAATCAGAGACCCAGTATCAAAGGAAATAAAATTCAGAATTCAGGATATTCTTAAAAGCTTCGAGAATTACTATAAGAACTTATACTCCCACAAAAAACATAAAAACGCATCCGAAGCATTCCTAAACACATTAAACCTTCCCCAACTTACGGAGTCACAAAATAAAACACTACTGTCAGAAATACAACCTAAAGAACTGGAAAAAGCAATTATGAAACTTAAAGCTAACAAATCCCCAGGAGCTGATGGCTATACAGCAGAGTGGTACAAAACCTTTAAACAGCAACTATCTCCTCTCCTCCTGAAAACATTTAATTATGTCCTCCACACAGGGGAAATCCCCCCCTCCTGGAGAGAAGGGGTCATTGCAGTTATACCTAAACCTGAAAAGGATAAACTAGAGTGCTCCAACTACAGACCAATCAGTGTACTAAATCAGGACTATAAGCTTTTTACCATTATCCTTGCCAAAAGGTTAGAAAATATACTGACAGACCTAATTCATTTAGACCAAACAGGTTTTATAAGACAAAGACAGACACAAGACAACATTCAACGCACTTTACACATAATTCATCATATAAAAAAATATAACTTAAATGCAGTCATATTGGGATTAGATGCTGAAAAAGCATTCGATTCGGTTGACTGGTCTTTTCTATATAGAATCTTATCCAGTTTCAATTTTCATAACAACTTCATTAGAACTATACAGGCATTATATAAAAAACCAACAGCTAAAATAAGGATTAACGGTAATTTATCATCATCTTTTGAACTGGAAAGAGGATGTCGTCAGGGCTGCCCCCTGTCTCCACTGCTCTTTGCAATCTTCATAGAACCTCTGAGCCAATGGATAAGACAAAATCAAAAAATTCAAGGTATTACACTTGGTCAGAAGGAACATAAAATAGCACTCTTTGCTGATGACATTTTAATATACCTAGGGCAGCCGGACACTTCTTTACCAGAACTAACCTCAGTTTTTTCAGAGTATGGAGATTTATCGGGGTACAAATTAAACATGCATAAAACCCAAATTTTAACATTCAACTATGACCCAAATCATTATTCACTAAGCAAACTCAAAACTAACTGGGAGTCGGAATCTATGAAATATCTGGGGGTCAATATCCCGAAACAACTCAACAAAATTATATCACTAAACTATGATCTACTGGTGACAAAAATAAAATCTGACCTAGCAAGATGGAATATGATACCATTCTTGGGTACTGCACAAAGAATTGAAGCAGTCAAAATGAATATACTTCCACGTCTTCTATACCTTTTCCAAACAATACCGGTAGAACCTCCCAAAAAAACATGGCAGGAGCTGGACAGAAGGATCTCAAGATTCATATGGCAGGGCAAGAGACCTAGAATCAGATATAGAACCTTACAGCTAAACAAAGACAAAGGTGGGCTCGCGCTGCCAAATATCAGGGACTACTTTAAAGCCGCACAAATTAAAACTTTAGTAGAGATATGTAACCCAGTCTACACTGCACAATGGAAGGAGATCGAATGCCAAATAACAAGTGACATCCCCCTACAGGCGATAATAGGGAACAATGCCTTACCTAAGCTTTTGAATAACACTAACCCGTGGATAGAGACCCCGCTAAAAATTTGGTTTAAGATAGTCAGAGAGAATCAAACTAAAGAGCCCTATCGACTTCTGCAATGGATTGCCTATGATCAAGACTTTACTCCTAATAAAACAGACACCAGATTTAAAAAGTGGAAGGAGAAAGGGCTGATAAAATATTACGATTTTTTTAAAGAGCAAATTTTAAGAAGTTTTGAAGATTTGAAAAAACAAGGCCTAATAAATCAAGACCTTTACAGGTTCTTCCAGCTTAGACACCACATAAACAATATACTTAAAAAGGAGGATTTGGAAAGGGCCCAGTCAGGTGTTCTGAAGGTCTTCTTAATGGCATATAAAGGGATCCCAGGGATCAGATACATTTCTAAAATATACCAAGGTCTTCAAGACTTAAAAGGAGACAACACATCATATATAAAAGAGAGATGGGAAAAAGAGGGGAATTTCACTTTACAACTGGAAATATGGGAAAAGCTAAATAGACAGCAATGGAAACGTACCTCATCCCTGCAGTGGAGAGAATTTGGATGGAAAAACTTGGTAAGATTTTTCAGAACACCTGCACAAAACAAATTTACCCATAAGGGATTGAACTGTTGGCGCTTGTGTGGTGAAAAGACTGCAAATCATTTTCATGTGTTTTGGTCATGCCCAGTTATCCACCAATATTGGACCAATGTACAGACAATATTGGGGAAAATATTCAAAATAACAGTTCCCTTTTCTTTTGTAACTTTGTATTTGGGTTTACTACCGGACTCACTGGAAAGACGAAGAGAAAAATACTTATTCAGTGTTTTAATATTGGCAAGCAAAAAAGCTCTAACTAAAAAATGGATGTTGAAGGACTGTCCTACACCTGAAGATTGGATTAACGTGATTCAAGACATTTACTCGATGGAAAAGTTGACATTCGCACTGAGACAGGACATGGATGGGTTCATGAACTTTTGGCAACCCTGGATCGCCTATGTGTCTTCCATTAGATCTAATCTTTGACAAATACCATTTCAATAATGGTTCCGCTCTTTGTTCCAAAGCTACTCAGATGCTCGTTTACCTTTATTTACTTACTTTTTCTTTTTGTTTGTTTTTTGCTGGTTTGTTTGTTTTTTTTTGTTTTTGTTTTTGTTTTTTTCTCTTTAATTTCACTTTTTCTTTCACTTTAAAAAAAAAGGGGTGTTGTAAGAATTATTCTTCCAATGTTGTCAGATATCAGAAAATAAGGGAACATGTGATGAAAATGTAAACAATGCATTGCTGTAACGACCTGTATACCCTTTACAAAAACTTAAATAAATAAAACATCAATAATCATATCTGTTATGGTTTTATTGTCAGTGGCTAGTTTTGGGTCATAGTAAATTGTGCATATTTATTTTTACACTATGAAGCCTGGAAGATAAAACCAGGTATGCCTCAGGGTGGGGCAACCTAGTTTCAAAAAGCCTAAATGCTCATTTCAGGACCAAACAACAGGATTTACAAATCAAACAGACTTAACCGACTGTTAAGAAAAATATGAAGTTACATGCCTGGATGGCAAACAGGGCCGTCGCTGCAATTCCGATCCAGCTGTGCAAGGAGTACAGGTTGGGAATATGTGAAGTGTTGTGGAAGTCAAAGACAGCGCAGAGTCCCAGGATGGACAGTATCAGAGCGAGGAGCATCAGAGCTGCATGGCAGAGCTTCCATGGCAGTTTGTTCTGACCCCAGGTCAGGGGGATGCGGTACAACACGGCTCCTGTAGGGAGGAGGCAACAGCACAGAGGAAAGACGACAGGTTTAAAACTGACTTTTTCAACACTATCCCAGTGCACCCTTAAACACGGGCGACATGAATTTTGGTGCCCCTTGAAATTATTGTGAACACACACCAGCTGAAACATGCTACCCCTTTACGTTGTACCTTCCTGATTAAGGCTGCATGTCCACAGTAGTGTTGGGTAAGTTACAGTAACTAATTATAGTTACTAGTTACTTCTTTTCAAAAGTAATTGAGTTACTTTACTGCATGATTAAAGTAACTAGTTACTTGGAAAAGTAACTTTCACGTTACCTTTAAATGCATACTTAAATCATCTTGCACATATAGCAAGATAATTTAATTAATGGATTACATTACAGGCTTATTAACGTCAGGCTGAAAACCAACTGTATCAGACAGAATTTTTAAAACATGTTCAGTCTGCTTTATCCTGCCTTGAGAGCTCTTATTGTGGGAAAAAGCTGAAGAAAATCAACATGATATTGCCAGTAATTTCCTCATTTTGGAGTGAGAGTTGGCTGCACTGACTATAGCTGTCCATGTTTATCTTACCTTTTTGATATGGATTAATCCGATGTGCAGTGATCCAAAGAAAATCTCCATTATCCACAGTCCAAATGTCTGCTGTGACAGAGACATGATCCAGTCCTTCAAATTCCTTTTGGAGATCAAAATCCATTTTTGAATAATCTTTATCCAGGTAGCAGGGAAATGTGTTTTAACTTCAGTGGATCACAGTCCAGCTATCTGATGGAAAGTGACTGTTTATATCACGTCTTCAGTCTGTAACAACATATCTGGCAATCAGTCAGTTTAATTCTTGCTGGGTCACAAACTGTGCAGATGCATACCTGTGCTTGAAATCCAGCCGTGGCTGTTGAGACTGTTCAGATAGCGTAGATCCACTAACACGGTGTTGTTAGCACAGCTAGCCATTACTTAGTACTAGCTTTGTCGGAGCTTTGTTGCTGTTTCAAGCGCTGCTCAAGATTGCAGTAGATCTCAATCGGCACTTCTTCCAACCCACCAATATGCTTTTGTCCTCAACCGCGACAAAGGAAAAATAATCTATTTCCACAAAAACAAAGTAGCTTCATCTTTTCCTCCGCTCAGTAGTGAAGACTCAGTTCTTTGCAACAGGTCACGTCGACTGACGGCTCGTCTCAGCTGTGGTAGGGTCAGTTTGTATATTCATTTGTACTTTGTAATGTGTTACTCCCAACACTGGCCACAGAGAGTGTTTTTGTCACAGAAAATGCTCTAGACCAGGGGTTCTCAAAGTTTTGATGGGTGAGGGCCAATTTGGGAATCCAAAGTTGAACCGAGGGCCACCAAAGGGACGGAGGCAAAAAAAAAAAAAAGACTGAAAATTCAATTCCATTTGTAATCCTTTTAATTATCAGATTTAATTAGTTTGGGTAAAGTCATATTAACAGTAAGAAATTGGGACTGATGAAAATACAATTTTAGTGTCAACATACCTTTTAACTGCAGTGTGATTTGTGGTGCTGTTTTCGGTTGGCCACGAGTCCTCTGAAGTCTGGCTCCATCTCCGTCGTCGCGATGCAAAGGACTGCATGTAGGTGGGCATCTGTCATCCTGGATCTCAGCTTAGATTTGTTGATGGCCATGGTGGAGAAGGTCTTTTCACAGATGTAGGTGCTTCCGAATAAAGACGCCATTCTGACAGCATGTTGACGAAGAGCAGGGAATGTGGATGGGGAAAGTCCTTTGTAGAACTCGATCAGACTCTTGTCACGATATGCAGCTCTGGCCTCGGAGCTTTCCTGTAGGTCGATGAGCTCAAACTGCATGTCTGCAGGCACTGCCTCGGGCACACATGAGAAGGGATTTTGGAAAAGGTTGAAATCACCCTCGTGGTCCCTGAAGTCAGAGAATCGGTGGTCGAACTCGTCTCGAAGCTTTTCGATGAGGCCATGGTTCTTCTCTGAACGCAGGTGACGCAAAACTTCACTCCCGTCCGTGTCTGGGTCATCTACCAGCGCCCTGCAGGCAGGGAAATGAGCGAGATCTCCTTCTCTGAGCTGTCCCTGGAGCAGTTGGGAGTTTTCGCTGGAAAGCTTTCACGTTGTCAAAAAGTGTGGAAATGAGTTTTCCATGGCCTTGCAGCTTCAGATTGAGATCGCTCAGACAATTATTCAGGTCGGCGAGGAAGGCTAGGTCACAGAGCCATTTGCTGTCCGTTAAGTCAGTCACGTCTTGTCCTTTTGCCTGCATGAACTCGCAAATTTCTTTTCTCAGGTTAAAAAAACGTTTCAGTGTGGCACCTCTGCTCAGCCACCGGACGGCAGTGAAGTAAATGACGTCTCCAAAATCTGCCTCTGACTGCGCCAAAAAGGTTTTAAATTGGCGATGGTTCAGACCTCTGGACTTCAGGTAATTAACTGTCTTCACAACTACGGCCATGACGTGTTTCATTTCTAGCGTCTGAGCAGCGAGGGCTTCTTGGTGAATTATGCAGTGGTAGCTGACTGGTTTCTTACCACCGCTGTTCACCACTTTCTCAGCCAGCAGCGACACTGCACCTGTCCTACTCCCAATCATTGCTGGTGCTCCATCTGTCGTGACACCGACCAAGGATGCCAGGTTAACATTGTGTGTGTCCAGACTGCGATACACTGCTTCGCAAATATCCACTCCCTTCGTTGTGTCTTTCATACTCTCCATACTCAGTAGCTCCTCGCCGACGTCAAAATTCTCAGTGACAGCTCGGATGAAAATCAACAGTTGGGCAGTGTCGGAAATATCCGTGCTTTCATCCAGTGCGATGGAAAACGCTCCCTTTTCTAGCCCCTCCACACGTATCGCCAGTTGGTCCTTCAAATCATTTGCCAGATCTTCGATTCGTCTTGTGACTGTGTCATTCGACAAACTTACGTCACGGAACTTTGTTTTTTGGTCTGGGCATACACGCTCTGCCACTTTTAGCATACAGTCTCGAACAAATTCTCCGTCACTAAACGGCTTGCCCCGTTTAGCTATTTCATGAGCTACCACATAGCTAGCCTCTGTTACTGCTTCGCTGGTTTTTGAAAATTGCGTGAAGACTGACTGTTGTGCTGTGTAGCCCCTTTTAAGTTGTTCCATCTTTGTGGTGCGATCCTTGCCACTGAATTTTTCATAATTTTTGTGTTTTGTTTCGTAATGGCGCCTGATGTTAAAGTCTTTTCGCACTGCGATTACCTGTCTGCAGATGAGGCATACAACTTTATCTGACCCGTGAGGTTCAACGAAGTAGTCCAAAGTCCATTTTCCCTGAAACTGCCTTTTTTCCTCGCTGACAGTTCTCGGTTTCCTCGAGTGAGCGGTCTCCATCTCTGCCTCTTTCTCTCGCTGATCCATCTTTATTTCCACACTTCGACTTCCACAAGCACTAATATTTATTTCTTATTCTTCTTCTGACTCAAAATGGTGCTCCGAAACCGTTGCCAACCAACACTTCTGCACTGTGCGCTGAACATTCCATCTCCCATAATACAATTGGACTAGCTGCTGCAATGAAGTGATCGCAAGGTCGACAACACATGTAATTACGGCTTGTGCCTACAGATGGCGCCAAAGACCACTAAACGTAGATGTGTATCGGAATTTTTCCAAAGCAATTAGTTCAGATCATATATTGGTTAAAGGCCTCGGACGGTGACATTTTTTTATTGAACCAATAAACTGATTGTATGAAAATATTCCATTCTGGCCATTCCCGTGATTTAAAATGTGTCACCAGCCTCCATAAATGACTTTATTTGTTAATAGCCCATATTTCACTTAGTGATGCTGCAGTACCGCCATCTCTCGATAGGGGCGTGCAGCAGTGACGTCAGGTCAGGGAGAAACAGGAAATGGCTGCAGGAAATGGATGATCACTGGCCTGCAGAAATGGGTGAACGACAGCAGAGTGATTCGGACAGCGATTATTTTATCGAGTATGACGACCGCAATACAAGTGATGATATTGAAACTGACGAATCTGATGATGAAGTAGTTTTGGGTGGTGCTGATGGGGTTATTCAGCCGTATTTGTTCGAGCCCGAGGGTGCGGAGGAAGACGCGGACGAAACAGCGACCGGAGCAGAACGAGAGGCAAGAACGAGAGGCTCGCCGATTTATATTGGTAAAATATGCTTTGAAATTTTTTTTTTTAGGCGATATGCATGGTCACACACTTAATTATCAAAATAAAACTGCCAATTTTTCCCTCGCTGCCTTACTTGGCGACTTATAAACATTCTCTTTCTGCTCAAAATTTTTTACATGTTTTAAATATTTTCTAATCAAACTTCATAGACCAATTTATATAGCACTCCCACGAGCCATTAGTTTATTATAAGCATCTGATTATACCATTTTTTTTAAACAGGTGCACTTGTGAGAAATGCAACATTATGCCAACATCAACTGAATCTCGGTGCTGCCAGGAGGTATTGAAGGTGAAGAAGTGAGGGTGATACCTGCCTGTGCTGTGAGCCTCATCAGAGAAACATTCCCATCTGATCACAACAAGGGATTTTGCCTACCAAGATTAGATTTGTGATCAATGTTATTTAAATAAAGTTTTTTTAAAATCATATATTGAGTTTATTAATGTGCATGTCAATTTTATAATTCTAATATTTCAGCATTCATCAAAGTCGGATCTCATATACATTAGAGTAATTTTTCTACCATTTTATGGTGTAAAATTCGTGTGCAATTTTTAAAAGCACATTTCTCTAAAAATCTTAGGCTTATATTTTTTTGTCTTAGCAAAATATGTTGCTTCCCTAACAATTGAAAGCTGAACTTTCATTGCTAATTGGAAATTTATTCTACTTTTACATGTTTGATTTTGAAAATCTAGATACATGTTGCTCAACAGCATCAGCTTTGATGGGACGCTGAAATTTGGCACTCAATGTTGCTGGAACTCTGGCTTGTACAGAGTGCCACTGCTCCAATAAGTGGGTTGGATCAACCAAGGTTTTGTCGAAAAGAGTATTCATCAGATCATCCACATATTCTGAAATAAAATTAATTTAATAAAAATTAGAAATCGAAAGCTCCTTGTAAGTGGTCGTGGAAATTCCAACGATACCGGCTGCATTTAGAACTCTGAGGACCTTGACATATGACGCACCAGTGAAGAGAATGGCGGATGAAAGCTGTATGTTACCAGCTGGGATGTCCCTGATCATCGGCTGGCTGTGCCAGGATAGATCCTCAACACAATGTGGACAATGTTGTTTGATCACCAACAGAGAGCCTTTAGTGTGACTTGTTACCTCACATGGATGACTGCAATGAGGACAATTGCTGAATAATCAAATTCAAAAAAAAAATCCACAGTATTTGAAGGTTGAGTGACAGTGGATAACATCTGCAAAAACAGTAGATCAACATAATTTCATTCCAGAGGTGTCAAATTGGATTACATATATAGAAATATAACTTGAGCAAACAGGCACAACCACCTCCCTATACAGCACTGAATATTTCATATTTGATTAGTATGAATACCCTAAAATTCTAATATTTGATAAGTTGTTAAGGCAATGAAATTCATTGCTTGTAAATAATTTTAGTAAATATTGGCAGTGAATATTTAAAAAAGAAAAATTACCCTGTTTACTTATCTTTCTGACAGCAGATTGCTGTCAGAAAGAGAAGGTTGATCAGAAAGATAAGGATATCCCAGGTTGGCCTAGGATAGCCCGCCCCGGCCGCTGCTGGAAGGGCTCTCGCGACCGGCCCGGGGGACGGCCGGAAGGCGACCGGCCCGGGGGACGGCCGGAAGGCGGCCGCCCCTCCCCGCTCACGGACGCGTGTTCGTGGAGAACCCGGTGCTAAATAACTCGTAAACGACCTGATGCCGGGCGTGACCCGCTCCGGGGACAGTGGCAGGTGGGGAGTTTGACTGGGGCGGTACACCTGTCAAACTGTAACGCAGGTGTCCTAAGGCGAGCTCAGGGAGGACAGAAACCTCCCGTGGAGCAGAAGGGCAAAAGCTCGCTTGATCTTGATTTTCAGTATGAATACAGACCGTGAAAGCGGGGCCTCACGATCCTTCTGATTTTTTGGGTTTTAAGCAGGAGGTGTCAGAAAGTGTCAGAAAGATCGCATCGGTAGATCACCCTTGCTTTTCACGCCACTTCACTGACACTGTCTGAGAGTGGGACTTTGAAGTGAACGGATATATAGTTGGAACAGCCGATTTTTTTATCAGCAATCTTTTTGCTAATTTCATTTCAAATTGCATCTTATTCTCAAAATCGCTGTCAACAAAATGTCTAATGCACATGTTGGGTGATTTTGCGACATAATTCCAATTTTTTAGCGTTTTCTGAACGAAATTCACCCATGGGGTTCTGATTTTCCCAGGCAGGGGAAGTTCCTAAACACTCACCGCATGCTCCTCAGCGTGCTCCTCCTCCTACTCAGGTTGCTCCCTGACCTGACGTCACACAGTCAGTGGCCATTTTAGCCGCTGATCGCTTGGCAGACAGACAGCTCTCAAGGAAATCATACTTCAATAGCGCATTGTCACCTTATGCGACATTTGTTGACACCAAAACATGTGCGGTTCAAATTAGCTCGTCTCACACACAAATTTAAGATATGATTTAGCGATATTGTAATTTCGTCCGGCCGAGGCCTTTAAGACGTTAACAGATTGGCCGCGGGCCGCCAGAAATGTTTTCGCGGGCCGCCATTGGCACGGGGGCCGCACTTTGAGAAACATTGCTCTAGACCTACTTTCCAGGGTGCTTCACAAGCATTCTTAAAAAAAAAAGGTTTCTGCCCTGTATCCTAGCAACCACTTGACCTGTCACTCACAGTTCACCGTTGGCATTTCACACACTTTGCACTGAAGCTATCTACTAACCACAAGATACCACAACAAACTGGTAAGAAAACACACATCCCTCCAAGCTTCATGGTATCCTTTCAGCCCACTTCTGGTTGGCTAGTTAGAGATAAGCAATGTGGCACTGTAAAAAAATTTAACTTTTTCTTCAGCAACAAGACACGATGACCACTGACAGCACTTTTGTGCCAAGAGCATTGAGCACATTAAATGCTGGACTACAGGGTAAATGAACAGAAAATAGACACTCCCAGAAGAAAGAAAATGTTTTCTGTGGGCACACAGCCTTACCAGACTATAAATACTTATGCAACAGCATTTTATGCTATTCCTGGAGTTGCTACATTTCCTGATAATGTATTATGACATTTTATCAGATATGTATCACTTGACTTCAGCAGTTTTCCCAAAAATGTTTTAATGATGTATAGTAACTGAGACGGTGGTGAGGTGTGCTGTAGGAGTGATAGATGGATTCAAGGTGGGGGGATTACATCAGGGATCAGCTCTGAGCCCCTTCTTGTTTGCCATGGTGATGGACAGGCTGACAAATGAGGTCAGGCTCCATGGACCATGATGTTTGCAGTGGACATTGTGATCTGTAGTGATAGTAGAGAGGTGGAAGAGAACCTGGAGAGGTGGAGGTATACACTGGAGAGAAGAGGAATGAAAGTCAGTAGAAGCAAGACAGAATACATGAGTGTGAATGAGAGAGAGGCAGGTGTAATGGTGACGATGTAAGGAGTAGAGGTAGTGAAGATAGATGAGTTTAAATACCTGGGGGTCAACCATCCAAAGCAATGGAAAATGTACAAGAGAGGTGAAGAAGACAGAGTGGGTGGAGACGAGTGTCAGCGGTGATTTGTGACAGAAAGATAGCAGCTAGAGTGAAAGGCAAGATTTACAAGACAGTAGTGAGACCTGCTATAATGTATGGTTTGGGGATGGTGGTGCTGACAAAAACACAGGAGGCAGAGCCGGAGGTGGCAGAGTTGAAGATGCTAAGATTCTCATTGGAAGTGACTAGGAGGGACAGGATAATATCAAAGGGACAGCTCAGGTTGATTGGTTTGGAGACAAGTAAGAGAGGCAAGGCTGAGATGGTTTGGACATGTGCAGAGGAGGGATAGTGTATATATTGGACAAAGGATGTTGAAGATGGAGCTGCCAGGCAGGAGGAAAAGAGGAAGACCACAGAGAAGATTCATGGATGTAGTGAAGGAGGACATGCAGAGGGTTGGTGTTACTGAGGAAGATGCAAGGGATAGGGTGATATGGAGGCAGATGATCCACTGTGGAGACCCCTAAAGGGAGCAGCCGAAAAGAGAAGATGAAGAAGATCGCAACTTCGGTGGCTTCTCATAATATGTGACAGTTATAATGCTGTGTTATGAAAAAGCACTCTTTTAACAGACTTTACAACCCAAAAATTGTGTTGTCATGTTCCAGGTTCGTGCTAATAGTCAGTCCAATTAGCTGTGCCATTTTAGTTTTAAATCAGTAACCCCAAAGTACGGACTAAAGCCTCTTAGTGGTACAGTTTCTACTGAAGCCTCACAGCCAAAAAGACAGCGGTGAATAGAAGGTAAAAGCAGAAATACCGATCTGGGCTATTTTCGACACAGACAGATCACCGCTTCCTCTTCTCTCTCTTTTTCTCTTCTCAAAACAGATGAGCTGAGGTTGGATTCATCATCCTGAACAGCCAGTTGGACTAACTGTATGTTGATAATAATCAAAGAAAGTGCAGCTCAAAGGAGAAAATTTGCAGAAGAGCATAGTTCCCGTTGCGTGACTGTGTTTGCATCAATGATCTCATATACAGAGAGAACAGCAGCTATGAATGCAATTCTATATAATGTACATAAGGCACCACTTCCTGCTTTAACATACATACACATACATACATATATACAGTATATACTGTATATATATATATATATATATATATATATATATATATATAACCATAATTATGCAGATGATACACAAATCTACGTAACCCTCTCACCAAGAGACTATGGTCCAATTAAAACCCTAAACAAATGCATTTGGCAAATTAAAAAGTGGATGTGCCTGAATTTTCTTTAGTTAAATGAAGACAAAACCAAAATAATAGTTTTTGGAGCCAAAGAAGTAAGACTCAAAGTTAGTACTCAGCTTCAATCAGTGATACAAAAAAACAGCAGCCAAGCCAGAAATCTGGGCGTGGTTCTGGACTCGGACTGAATTTTAACAGCCACATTAAGGCTGCATGTCCACCAAATGCATTTTTTCAGCTGTGGGCAACTATTTTCTATTCATTCTCTATGTAATCTAGCATCTACAGCACTGAGGGCCCTCGGTGCTGAAACGCCCTCAGCGGTGGTCGCTTTTTGTCACAGCGCTCAGGGCGCTCAGAGTTGAAAAATTTCAACTTTTCAGACTGCAGCTGAGCTCGTCAATGTCAGACCTTTCTAAGCAGACAATCAGAATTAAGGAAGGGCGGGACATAGGACACCGGTACAGTCTGTACTCAGACTCCTGTTGTCCATGTCATTATATTTTGCATCCAGGGCTGCAACCAATGCCAGAATATATTTCCTGTCCATTGTTATTTAGAGACTGCTATTAAAAAATAAATAGAAAGTCTGACCATAGGAAAAGCGGAAGTGCTGAGCTGTGAGTGACAAGCTGTTGCTGCGATACAGGGTACAAACTTTTTTTTTCCCAGAGCGCAGCCCACAAACGCTGAAAAAAAGATGTTCAGGGTGGTCGGGTGACAAAAATGCATTTGGTGGACAAGCAGCCTAAAGGTCTGATGTCTCAGCAGGATCTAGAAAAACTTGTACATGCATTTATCTTCAGCAAACTGGACTACTGTAACGCTGTCCTCACAGGTCTCCCTAAAAAGTCCATCAGACAGCTGCAATTAGTTCAAAACGCTGCAGCTCGAGTCTTCACTAAGACCAAGAAAGTGGATCATATACAGTAACTCCAGTGCTCAGATCATTACACTGGCTTCCTGTCTGTCAAAGAATAGATTTCAAAATACTGCTGTTGGTTTATAAAGCTCTGAATGGTTTAGGGACAAAATACATTTCAGATTTGCTGGTCCATTATGAACCACCCAGAACCCTCAGATCATCAGGGTCAGGCCTACTATCTCTGCCCAGAGTTAGAACCAAACATGGTGAGGTAGTAGTTCAGTTTTATTTCATTTCAGTGAACCTGTAACCACGTTGTAACCACATGACTATGATCCTCGGGACAGGAGCATTTTACCAAATTAATCACACTTGTGGATGCACAGTCGTGGACAAAATTGTTGGTACCCCTCTGCTAATGAAAGAAAAACCCACAATGGTCACAGAAATAACTTGAATCTGACAAAAGTGGTAATAAATAAAAATTCTATGAAAATTAACCACTGAAAATCAGACAATGCTTTTGAATTGTGGTTCAACAGAATTATTTTAAAAAACAAACTCATGAAACAGGCCTGGACAAAAACGATGGTACCTTTAACTTAATATTTTGTTGCACAACCTTTTGAGGCAATCACTGCAATCAAACCATTTCTGTAACTGTCAATGAGACTTCTGCACCTCTCAGCAGGTATTTTGGCCCACTCCTCATGAGCAAACTGCTCCAATTGTCTCAGGTTTGAAGGGTACCTTCTCCAGACGGCATGTTTCAGCTCCTTCCACAGATGTTAAATAAGATTTAGATCAGGGCTCATAGAAGGCCACTTTAGAATAGTCCAATGTTTTGCTCTTAGCCATTCTTGGGTGTTTTTAGCTGTGTGTTTTGGGTCATTATCCTGTTGCAAGACCCATGACCTGCGACTGAGACCAAGCTGTCTGACACTGGGCAGCACATTTCTCTCTAGAATACCTTGATAGTCTTGAGATTTCGTTGTACCCTGCACAGATTCAAGACACCCTGCGCCAGATGCAGCAAAGCAGCCCCAGAACATAACACAACCTCCTCCATGTTTCACAATAGGGACAGTGTTCTTTTCTTGGCATGCTTCATTTTTGCGTCTGTGAACATAGAGCTGATGTGCCTTGCCAAAAAGTTCCAGTTTTGTCTCATCTGTCCATAGGACATTCTCCCAGAAGCTTTGTGGCTTGTCAACATGTATTTATTTATCTATTGTCAACATGCAGTTTGGCAAATTCCTGTCTGGCTTTTTTATGATTTGTTCTCAACAGTGGTGTCCTCCTTGGTTGTCTCCCATGAAGTCCACTTTGGCTCAAACAATGACGGATGGTGCGATCTGACACTGATGTACCTTGACCTTGGAGTTCACCATGAATGTGTTTAGAGGTTGTTCTGGGCTCTTTTGTTACCATTTGTATTATCCGTCTCCTCCTGCGGCCACGTCCAGGGAGGCTGGCTACAGTCCCGTCGATCTTAAATTTCTGAATAATATGTGCAACTGTAGTCACAGGAACATCAAGCTGCTTGGAGATGGTCTTATAGCCTTTACCTTTAACATGCTTGTCTATAATTTTCTTTCTAATCTCCTGAGACAACTCTCTCCTTTGCTTCCTCTGGTCCATGTTTAGTGTGGTATACACCATGTCACCAAACAGCACAGTGACTACTTGTCACCCTTTAAATAGGCCGACTGACTGATTACAAGTTTGTAGACACCTGTGATGTTAATTAGAGGACACATCTTGGTTGAACATGTCCCTATGGTCACATTATTTTCAATCTTTTCTAGGGGTACCATCATTTTTGTCCAGGCCTGTTTCATGAGTTTGTTTTTTAAAGTAATTCTGTTGAACCACAATTCAAAAGCATTGTCTGATTTTCATTGGTTAATTTTCATAGAATTTTTATTTATTACCACTTTTGTCAGATTCAAGTTATTTCTGTGACCATTGTGGGTTTTTCTTTCATTAACAGAGGGGTACCAACAATTTTGTCCACGTGTGTATACCCCTTGCATCCACCCATTCTTCCTCTTTCTATCCTCCTGGTCAGTAAGAGCTTATACCAATCTGTTTAACATTGTGTTTTTTGTGCTGTTTTGGGCTGCCTTACCCTGGGTATCCCATCGCTGTGCCATAAAATTGTTGTGTTTTCTGCTCAGTGAGAGAAGGTTTGCAGCGGCTGTGCAGCGTGACGTGCACTATCCGTACCTGCTTAGAGGTATGTAATATAGTCTTACCTTCTTTCAGCCAGAACTGTTAACAGTTTAGCAGCACGAGGTATGTACTACCCTTACCTGCTTAAGGTCTGTGATGTATTTTTGTGCCTTCTCTTCAGGCAGAAAAACTGTCTGACAGCTTGACAGCACACAATATGCTTTTATCTGCTTGGGGTATGTGATATATTTTGCCTTCGTCAAGCAGGAATTGCTTAACAATTTAACAGCACGGTACAATTTGCTGTTAATTCTGTATCGTTTTCTTTTTCTCAACTGACAGTCGTCTTCTTAAAAAAAGACACATCTTCTTTGTCTGGGTACTGTGCGCTCCTGTGCTTGGTGCACTCTTGCCACCTTTTGTGGGGGAGTGGTACTGCATACAGGTGTGAACTGAAATCTGAATCAGAATCAGAATCAGAATGAGATTTATTGCCATTGTTCATGTAGTACACAAACTAGGAATTTGTCTCGGTGCAATGCTGCAACATTAAACATGGAGTAGCACTAAAGATAAAAATAAAAAACTATGCATGCAATAAAAGGTAGAATATGAATAAGTAATACTAATCTATGCAATTTTTAAATATATTAACAAATAGCAGATATTGTGGAGTTCCACATAGTGCAGTCGGTAGTGCAAAAAGAAAACAGTGATAATTGTCATGAGTCCGGTTGAGCTGCTGTACGTAGTGCACGAGAGTCTAATAAGTCACTTAGTGTTCAGCAATCTGATGGCAGAGGGGAAGAAGCTGTTCATGTAGCGGGAGGTTTTAGTCTGAATGGACCGAAGTCTTCTGCCTGAGGGGAGGGGGCAAACAGTGCGTGTCCAGGGTGTGAAGGGTCGGCTATGATCCGACCTGCACACCTCCGGGTCCTGGAGATGTACAGGTCCTGGAGGGATGGGAGCTTGCAGCCGATCACCTTCTCAGCAGCGCGCACAACGCACTGCAGTCTTAGTCTGTCCCTGGCAGTGGCTCCTGCGTACCACACGGTGATGGAGGTGGTGAGGATGGACTCGATGATGGCCGTGTAGAACTGCACCAACATCTTGGTGGGTAGCTTGAGCTTCCTCAGCTGCCGCAGGAAGAACATCCTCTGCTGGGCCTTTTTGATGAGGGAGCTGATGGTCGGCTCCCACTTGAGGTCCCGGGTGATGGTGGTGCCCAGGAAGCGGAAGGAATCCGCAGTGGTGATGGGAGAGTCTGTGAGGGTAAGGGGGGGCAGAGGGGCTGTGACTTTTCTGAAGTCCACGATCATCTCCACTGTCTTCAGAGCGTTCAGCTGCAGGTTGTTGTGGCTGCACCAGGACGCCAGCTGGGCCACCTCTCTCCTGTAGACGGACTCGTTGCCGTTGGAGATGAGCCCGATGAGGGTGGTGTCGTCCGCAAACTTGATCAACTTGACAGACTGGTGGCTGGAGGTGCAGGAGTTGGTGTACAGGGAGAAGAGCAGGGGGGAAAGTACACAGCCCTGGGGTGATCCGGTGCTGATGCTAACAGAGTCTGAGACAGTCTTTCCCAGCCGCACATGCTGCCTCCGGTCCGTCAGGAAGTCGGTGATCCACCTGCAGAGGGAGTCAGGCACGTTGAGCAGGGACAGTTTGTCCTGGAGCAGAGCGGGGCGGATGGTATTGAATGCAGAGCTGAAGTCCACAAACAGGATCCTGACGTAGGTTCCCGGGGAGTCCAGGAGCTGCAGGATGGAGTGGAGGGCCAGGTTGACTGCGTCGTCCACAGACCTGTTGGCTCTGTAGGCAAACTGCAGCGGGTCCAGGAGGGGAGTGGTGATGGTCTTGAGGTGGAGCAGGATCAGGCGCTCAAAGGACTTCATGACTACAGAGGTAAGCGCTACAGGTCTGTAGTCGTTAAGTCCAGTGATCCGTGGCTTCTTGGGGACAGGGACGATGGTAGAGGTTTTGAGGCAGGCCGGCATGTGGCATGACTTCAGGGAGGTGTTAAAAATGTCTGTGAAGACAGGAGTCAGCTCCTCCGCACAGTGTCTCAGGGTGGAGGGAGACACGCCGTCCGGACCGGGGGCCTTGCGCGGGTTCAGTCTGGAGAACTGTCTGTGCACGTCCTGCTCACCGATGGCAAGGGCAGGGGGGAAGGAGGGGGGGGCCGCCTTTGATGAAGTGGGGACCATGGAGGCAGTGGCGCTGGGGGAGGGGGGGATGTTGGACACAGCTGACGAGGTGTCAAAACAGGCATAGTGTTGGGACAGTCTTTGACAAAGGGCTTTGTCATCCTGTCCCTTAGAAGCCTGAGGCCGATAGTTGGTGATTTGCCTCAGTCCTCTCCACACAGAAGCAGAGTCGTTAGCAGTGAACTGTTGCTGGAGTCTCTCAGAATACACAGATTTAGCTCTCCTCAGCTCTCTGCTAAACCGGTATTTGACTTCCCTGTAGCAGTCCCTGTCTCCACTTTTCAACGCTGCTTCCTTCTCCTTCCTGATCTGTCTGAGCTTAGCTGTGAACCAGGGCTTGTCGTTGGAGTAACTCACACTGGTGCACGATGGAAGAATGCTCTCCTCACAAAAGTGGATATATGAGGTCACAGTGTCCGTGTACTCATCCAGATCATGCGTGGCTCCTTTAAACATGTCCCAGTCAGTTATTTCCAAGCACGTGCGGAGCTCCTCCACAGCTTCACTGGTCCATTTCCTCGTAGTGCTCACAACAGGTTTTGTGAGCTTCAGTCTCTCTTAACAATTTAACAGCACGGTACAATTTGCTGTTAATTCTGTATCGTTTTCTTTTTCTCAACTGACAGTCATCTTCTTAAAAAAAAAAAAAGACACATCTTCTTTGTCTGGGTACTGTGCGCTCCTGTGCTTGGTGCACTCTCGCCACCTTTTGTGGGGGAGTGGTACTGCATACAGGTGCGAACTGAAATCTGATATTGCTATGTTGTCTTCTGACTAGTGCGCTTGTACCTCATGGAACAGCCCTTTGGCCTGTTTACAATAATAATAACAATAATAATAATAATTGTCTTGTTTTCTCTCCAATTGTTCTCTTGGAGGAATAATGGCTTCTGCAGGGTGTGAAGGAGGGGGAAATGGCTGGGATACTGGTATGCCACCAGCCCAGGGCTCCATCTCTCCAGATTTAAATGCTCCAGCTGGAACTGGGAAGGCCAGCAGGAAGCAGAAGCGGATTGAAGGAAGCCAACCACACGATCCAGCGGATGGATTTCTTGCAGAGCCAATTGGAGGAAGTGCATAAGCCCATTGAACATATGGCTGCAAATCACCGCCGCCTTTTGGGTATGCCACATCAGGCTCCCGTATGTGCCCTGAGACTGCATCTTGATGCAGTGTTTCTCATGGCCTCTGATAGCTTGGGTAAGACCATCAGCTTTGGCTGTGGCGCCATTTGGAGAACGGATGTCTCTCTGAGGATGATGATGAAGTCAACAGTAACGCTCCGGTCGAGAAGACCTTCCTGAGCCCTATGATATATCTGTCAGGGCATGGCTCTCTGGGGCAGCATCAGCTGCTGGGCTTTCCTCCCCCATCTTCTCCACCTAGGGCTTCGGCTTTGGACAGAGGTCCTGCAACCCAGAGGCGGGCTCCCTTGTCAGTTTATTCCTACTGTGTTGAACATCTGCAGAAGTCACGGGTTCAGCTATGGAGGCTGCTGCTCCTCGTTCTAGACTCAATATTTTGAGTGGTGTTGCGGAGCAGGGCTTGGATGGTGTGTTGAAGGTGAGCTCTACGTTTGCATTGTTAGCTGGGGCTTCCCCCGCAGGCAAGTCTATATGCCACCCTAACAACAAGTGTTGTGCCACTGATGGGTTAGTGGCTAGCGCCTACCAGTCTGTGGCTATGGCCTCTAGGCTGGCAAATGCTAATACACTGTTTTTAGTGTATTTAGAAGGTCTGATAAGGGACCTAGAGTCAAAAGCGGAACTGACTGTCTACCAGAGTTGGTAAGGACTGTGGACACTGTGATTCAAGAAGCTAGCTTTCAGGCTACAGAACCTGGGGATTCCTTGGCCAACTGACCACGGCATGTATGGTTGAGCCAGTCTGGATTGGCGTATACAGACAAGGCTGCTGGTTTGGAGGCTGTGGTAGCGCCTGGTGAGGTCTTTGGGCCTGCAGCAGAGGCGGTGTTGGGTGAGGTACAGAAGGTGAGACTGCGCACGGAGTCCTTTCATCGGCCAGGACCATCCAGGTCGAGTGTTCGGAGACCTCGTGAGGGTGCGAGAACCCACAACGGCTTCGTTTCACAGAGCCAGGTTCCTTTCAGAGCTCGGGTCACCCAAGCTCAGCACTCACATTCAGCAGCACTCACGTCCTCCCTCTCGGGAGTGTGTAGGCTGTGGTCCTGCCAAGCCCCGCCAGCGTCTTTGACAGTACGCGTTCCCTGATGTCAACCTTCTCCACAGCGCACCTCATGAGTTGGCATCAGTGCACTTCATATCCGTGGGTGATCAATACACTGGAGTGTGGATACCACCTACAATTCAGATCTCATCCCCCAACTTCAAGGAGTTTTGGAAGCAGAAGTAAGGAGGACTCTCTTTCCGCGGTTCTGGGCAGCGAGGTCTCTGCCCTGCTGGGAAAGAACGTAATACGGTCTCTGTCTCCAGGAGAAGAGAGGCGAGGCTTTTACACTGCCTATTTCTTGTCTCCAAGTGAATTCGCGTAATACGGTCTCTGTCTCCAGGAGAAGAGAGGCGAGGCTTTTACACTGCCTATTTCTTGTCTCCAAGTGAATTCGCGTAATGCACAGAGATCCCAGTGGACTGACCCCCCCACTGTAGCTTTCACTACTTTACAGTGGCTGTGTGGCCTAAGGTCACAGAAACGGAGATAGGTGCTGCCCTATACACCGTATGGTGTCCCACATGCTGTGGGAGGGAATTAATTAACTGGACCTGAGGCGGTTGAGAAGGTATCTCAAGGTGCTCCCTGCTCAGGCTGAGGACATCATTCAGGCCATAGGGTCAGGTGACTGGTTCACAACAGTGGACCTTTGCTTTCACACCTAAATTTGTTTACTTAGGTCCAAATCAGTTGACAACTTTGTTACGTTGTATTATTTTTTCCTTGGTACAGTTCCCTTTCACACAGGCAAAAATTCAAGCGGCTCAAATTGCGTCATGTTAAATCCCTTGAGACTTACGTCAGAACGTTCTCTGTTCTTATTGGTCAGATTTTTTTGCTGCAAGAATAGGAAAGGTAAATACAGGAAGTAGGATGACTACTATGCATCTATGCATTTCTGGGGATTAAATAATACAAATCGTAGCGTAATCTATGGGGGGTTTCATTGCCCTGGTTATTGTTTATTACATACGTGCATATACCACTTTCGGCAAATCGTACAGTTTGAAAATGAAGCGCGGTTACGGATGGAAAATAACATGTTAACGTTCATTAATCCTCCAGAACCATGACATGTTCAGCCACAGATATTTTCAAAGATCCATCAGGTACTGTATGTACAGTGGCATAAAATGTTTTACAGTTTGCCACTGGTCCTGTTTTAGTACGATCCCTTTCTCACCTGCAGGACCGCAGCAGTTTGCCAGTTGATTCGAATCGAGACCACCTCTTTCAGGTTTCGGTACGGTTCCTTTGGTGCGCACCTGAGTGCGATTACCATGTTTGCACCATGCAAAACGAACTGCACTAATGGAGAAAATGAACTTGAGTTCGACTGAAACAAACTAAAGCCCATAGGTGTAAAAGCACCCTAACTTGTTAACGTCATGAATAGAAAAAGCCAACCCACTGCCGTCCTTGAGACTAGCCCACTGCTCTATTATTGGCCCGCCTAGCTGTGCTGTTATATAGATGGAAGGGGTGCTACAGGTAGCCTATGAGCCCCTGAGCTATTAGCCCCCAAGCTAATACCAGGAAGCTCAAACCAAGCGCAGCTTATATTGTTATTTTCTTCAGATCTTAGTCACCCTAATAACCATCCCTGTGACACTACGGCCCATCTTCCAGTGATTTTGTCGTAATTCTGCAGCTGGTGCCTACGGCACAACCAGAAGCTGCTCCTCCAAGCTTCCCCACCATACTCCGGGGCTCTGCATGACTCTCGCAGGCAACGTAGGGGAGCCGTTTCGTGATGGTGCATCCCCCAGCTGGCCATGGGAGAGGAGCGGCGTCCCATGGAGCGAGACACTGCACTTTGAGATCCCATGGTTTGACAGCTTGGCCAGCGGCTTCAGGTTGTGGCAACTGGTGGGTCACCCGGCGCATGGTGCTGGCGATTTGTTGTGGCATCCCGGCAAGGTTGTTGGGAGATGGGCCAGAATGACGCGAGATACACAATCGACTATGGATCTGCGAACCAGCGCTGCTCATCCGAGCTAGAAGGAGGCTAGAAGCTACTCAGCTAATGGCTAACTAACATAAGAGGGAGGGCGGAGTTGAACAGCTGAAGGATATTTCTTAAAGTGACAGGCTTTAAATCAGAGCATTTCAAGAAAGCCAGGATAAATTAAAAAAAACACATTTGCTTCAATAATTACAAAAATCAAAGAAAATGTGAACAAAATATATCACAAACACTTCATTAAGACAGGTGTGAGCTATTAAAATGTGGAAAAAGTGCAGTCAATGACCCCTTTAACAACGTTAAAATGTGGAAAAAAGTGCAATCAATAGCCACGGTTACATGCGCAAAACTTCTTCAATCTGATTACAATTCAGATCAAAACTTTACTGTTTACATGGATCCTGAAAAAGTTGATCTGATTAGGACGTGCGTTTCCATGTGTCACACGTTTGAACGGACTAAATCATTTTCACATGCACACAATTATCCGACTTTTTTTTTTTTTTTTTTTGTACTTATTTTGTATCCGTAAGTAGATTTGTTCTGCAGTCCGGTGACAAGCCACCAGCTGCCGGTCGCTGCGTGCGCAAGCGCCCCATATCCCTAACCTGCATGTTTTTTGGCATGTGGGAGGAAACCGGAGAAATCCCGGAGTAAACCCACGCAACATGGGGAGAACATGCAAACTCCACACAGATCACTGTTGGCCGGGGGCAGGGATCGAACCCACGATCTCATGATCCCCGCGATCCCCTGGCCGAGGGTAAACTGTGCTGCCGCAGTGCTAACCACTGCGCCACCGTGCAGCCCTTCTGCTATTCTAGAAATAGCAGAAGAAGAAGCAACTTCCGATGTAAACAACCCCACATCGTGTCTTTCTCTTTTTGAAATGGACCTGTATTGTGTTATTCAGACTGTACTTTTGCTTCTGCTGGTCTCCGTAATGAAGCTACAAGTCCAGCAGTACAGACTTCTGCATATGGCGAACTGAGGGAGACAGCAGGACGATACAGACCAGTTTTGTTTTACTCCCGCCATGTCTTCCGCTAGCTGCTGTAAAGGCGGAAATACATCACGTTGACGTGTGGCTGACATACAGACATGCACAGTAAACATATTTTCTACCCAAACTTCAGAATAAATGTTTATATGTGCACCAATCAGATTAATAATCGGCATAACCCACCCATCTCAATCGGAAGGAAATTCTGACCTGAATGAGTGTGATTGGGTCAGAATATTCAGATTGGCGTGTTTACATGAAGCATTTTTATTCCGATCAAGTTTTTAATCCGGTTACTTGTGTCCATGAAAACATGGCTAATGACTCCTTTAAAGGCATCTTTGTACAGTTATCTCATATTATCTGAGAGTGATGCATCTAATTATATATGAAGGTCTCTCTAAACCCCTGAATGTGTAATTACCTTAATGCAGCCTAACTGGCAGAAGAAAGAAGTGAAGCGAAACTGAAGCAGAAGCAAGAAGTCGCTCACCGTTGCCATACAGCACCACCAGACCCGTCACCATCAGGACAGGGTGCCAGTTGAACTCCAGGGCTGAGCCGTCCCAAGCGAAGCCGCCGCGCCACTGCTTATTCCACACGCACACACAAACCACGCAGGCTATGCCCAGCACCAGGCACAGCAGGTAGTGGGCGTAGAAAACCACAATGGACCTCATCCTGGAGAGATCTGCAATCTGAACCGTGCACAGGAGTTAAAAAATAAAATATTGAAACACTGCTGGATAATTAGATGTGCTGTTCAAAATCACATTAATAAAGGTTAAATCCTATAGGAGTTAAATGTGTAATGAGCCCCAGTGTGTCACACCTTACCTTATCCACAAGTGCTGTGACAGTGACGCTTCCTACCCTACTACACTGAACATATGAAATTTATTGCTCAGTCTCATGACTCTGACTGACACTCACTTCGTTTTTCTGTGGTTTAGATGAAGTCTCACTTCCACGTACAGCTGGGCCAAGGCGGCTGAGGGGAAAGCAGTGGGGAGACGAAGGGCCACCCTGCTGCATCTGGGATCACAAAGAGGTAGTGAGACACAAATCACCGAGCAAAATAAGTGAAGGAGCCCTGATGAGTAGTTTCAGCTCTGACCACATAGTTTGGATGGAGCCACAAAGCATATTTAAGCCTGAAAATGAAGGTAAAACACTCATAATTACAATTACAAACTGGCCTCTTCATATTGGTAAGAATAACAGAAAAACTCATCAATTTACAATAAAAAAGCAAACTTTCAAAAGGAGAAACTATACAGGTGATGAAAGCCTGAATTTATGACTCAAAAAGTTTTACATTTACCAAAGTAGGCTTTAAAATGTATAAGAAAACCTTTACCAAATTACAAGAAGTGTTCAATCCAAGACAAAAAGACGAAAAAGAGAAAAATCACGGGAAACAAGTGGCAAATGTACAACAAAGGTCTTAAATTTATGGGGAAATGCATTTTTCATAGTAACGTCGACGAACCAGTTTACAACTTTCCCCCAACTGATTTCTTTCACTGACATTATTAAGCACACGGAATAAAAGAATAGCCTCTGTAGATACTACTTAAACTCCAAATGTGCGCCACGGGTGCATATTTATGTTTTCTTCTGCGACGCGACATTAATTAGCCACTAATACCAAGGAAGTCTTGTTACAGACGTCACTGTTAGCTAGAATTTTAAAGTGTTAGATATACATATAGTTGTGTAGCTCCTACGCAGACATTCCCCAGGTTAAAAGACAACCAGAGAGTGTGAAAATGTGAACAATAAATGCTACCTTTGCATGTAAAATGTTTTCATTTCAGGGACAGATGTTTACCTAACGCGCTTCCTCGTTTCCAGCGCAAAGGTTTGTGGGAAATGTGGTTTCACTTGCTGACAACCTGCCCAGCAACTTTTTTTTAGACGAATTAATGAACGAAAGGATAAATCTTGTGTTTTACTTATATGAAAGCTAAATTATAAATAAACTAGACCGTCAGTGTTACTAATTAGGACTTTTTTTTAAAAAAATTAATTAATTTTAAACTTTATACAAAGAAAAAGCAAAATTCACAAAACAATACAGAACCGGTCAAACATATTCACAGCAGCTTAAAGACAAAGAAAGAGCCACCAAGCAAACGTTTTTTGTACATGGGTTTTTCATTTACACGTCCACCTGCAGTCCACTTGAGTCCAAACCACCGTTCAATCCCAATGCTTCCAACGGCTTCGTCCATTTTTGTAGACAGACTCTGGCTTTCCCATCAATATAATATCCCAGTCTTATTAAAGTCAGCATTTCCAGGATCAGCGACTTCCATATAGCGGGGGAGGTTCATCTCCGACCCACTTCACCATAATGACTTTGCTAGCCAACATGTTTGAATAACATCCTCATATTGCATCAGAGTCAGGAACATTTCTAAGTAAATGTTCTCAAATCTGGACTACCTTTGTCTCTCAGAAAGCTGGCTACACAGTAACATAGACACTAATATGATCGATATTGTGGGCTACCAGTGTTTTAGAAAAGACAGGCAGGTAGGGAGGGGAGGAGGTGTTTTAATTTACATCAAAGAGAAATATAAATGTCAACTGGTTGATTTGAATACTTCACTTGAATGTTTAGCTGTTAATGTATGTCTCTCTCCGGTAATGAATTTCAACATTGCAGTAGTGTACAACCCACCGTCACACAACTCTTCCTTTTATAATGAATTAAGTGATCTGGTTAAACAACTTGAGAAGAACAGAGAAACAATAATTCATGGTGACTTTAATATCAACTGGTCTGATAAAAAAGACAAACAAAAACTGAAAAGCCTCATGACTAAATTTAATTACCAGCAAATCATCAAAGGACCCACCAGGATAACCAAACAATCGAGAACACTTATTGACATGGTATTTACTAATAAACCAGAACGAATAACCAGAACCTATAATCTTGTAACTGGTCTCTCAGATCATAACATGGTTCTTGCTGTCAGGAAACTTACTAAAAAGCGACTACAGTATTTTGGGGGAGTCGATATTGACAAATCAAATTTTATTATCCCCAAATCAAAAAATGAGGAGTTTGAACATTACTTAGAGAATCAAAATTGGGAGCAGCTCATGGCAACATGTGAAGTAGATGATTGTTGTAATTTTATAACTGCAACAATCACAAAGTCTATAGAAAAATTTTCAAAGCAAATTAAAAGTAGACAACAGAAGATTAGCCTACCATGGTTAAATAATGAAATAAGAAAACTTATGAAGAGGCGAGACTATGCACTGAAAACATCACTAACCTCCAAACTACAAAATGATCACCTTGTGTACAAAAGTTTAAGAAATAAAGTGGTACATGAGCTGCGAAAATCAAAAATATCTTATTACAATAAACTGATAGATCATGCAAAGGGTAACAACAGTTCCCTATGGAGGCATTTAAATAACTTAACTAATAAAAAAAAACGATCAGAAGGGGGTAAAGGAACTTAGAATCAATGGCAAGACCGTCAGTGACAAGGCTACTTTGGCAAATGAATTTAATTCACACTTTGTGGGCTCTGTGGAAGACTTAACAAAAATTTTTGTGCTGCCAAATGTGCTCAACAACACAAATTCCATACTCCCAACAGATACTTTTCACATCGATGAGGTAAATGAGAAGTTAATTGCTGGTATTGTTAAAACACTGTCAAACTCAAAAACTAGTGATATCTACAATATGAGCACCTCCTTTCTCAAAATGCACAGCAAAATATTAATCAAACCACTGACTCATCTCATTAATCTCTCCATTAGGTCTAGTACATTTCCATCTGGCTGGAAAAAAGCTGTCGTCATACCAGTTCATAAATCAGGCAGTAAAGACGATATATGCAATTACCGCCCAATCTCTATCTTACCAGTCCTATCTAAGGTTCTTGAAAAAGTTGTAGCTACACAGCTGATAGACTACTTACAAGACAGTCAACTTCTTCATCCACATCAATTTGGTTTTAGACCAGGATACTCAACAGAAACAGCAAATTGTTGCCTTATTGAAAACGTCAAACAGTCCTTGGACAGGGGTAATGTGGTAGGAGCTGTTTTTCTAGATCTCAAAAAGGCTTTCGATACTGTAAACCACAGTTTGCTTTTATCCAAAATGGTATCTTTTAACTTCTCCCCAAATACATTAGAATGGTTTGCATCTTATCTCCAGAATAGAGAACAGTGTGTAAAAGTTCACCAGGATAAATCCTCATTTTTAAACAACCGCATGGGTATCCCACAAGGGTCCATTCTTGGTCCTTTACTTTTCAGCATTTTTATTAATGACTTGCCGTTACACTGCTCAGCTGCAACATGCCAACTTTATGCAGATGATGCAGTTATTTACACAGCTGCCAAGACTCCAGCACAGGCTGCAGATGTACTGTCTACAAGTATGGTTGATGTCCAAGAGTGGCTCCTCAAGAACCATCTATTGCTGAACCTTCAGAAAACAGTCTCAATGTGCTTTTCAATCAAAAAATGTAACCTGCAACATTTTAAAGTTAATATACATGATCATGACATCAGTTTAGCTACAGAATTCAAATACCTTGGCATTGTACTAGATCCTCAACTCAAATTTAATCTTCATATAAAGAAAATTTCAAAAACAGTAAAAAAAAATCTGAACTGCTTTAAATTAATTAGATATTACATACCTTACGAAGCAGCTGCACTGTATATGCATTCTATGGTTTTTTTCTCATATATCATACTGTTTGACAGTCTGGGCTCAAGCAGCCCCTTCCACAATAAGACATATAGGTTCATTATATAATCAAACCCTAAAAATCTTGGACAAAAAGCCCATTAGGTGGCATCACTGTAATGTTTTAAAAAAATACAACCTATTGAGTTTTGAGAGCTTCATTGACCTCTGTCTTCTGAAATTAACGTTCAAATGTTTCCATAAATCAGCACCCGAGCCACTTGCTGGTTTCGTCCAAAGACAGGACAGCAGCAGAGCCACCAGGAGTTCTGTTAACAATAACTGTAAAATATTCCACCGCAGAACCACATTTGGACAAACAGCTTTCTCTATAAAGGGCAGTCACATCTGGAACACAATGCCAAATGAAATTAAAATAATAACGGACTTTAAAACATTCACTAAAAATGTTAAAAACTGGCTGAAAAATAAACAAGAATGTACTCATGTATGAATTATTTGTCTGCAAAGTGAGAGTGAATGAAGGGAAGGAATAAATGTGTTTGTTTATAGTGAGTGACGGAGGGAGGAAGGCCTGAAATAGGCAAATGTGAGTTATGTTATATGTGTTAAATGTGAGTCAGGCTGTTATATTTGTGTATTTATAATATTTATAATATTTATAATTGTGTATTTATAATTTTTCTGCATTGATGTATGTGGTTATTGTGTATATTTTTATCTTGATTCTTTTTTCTAAAGCCCATCCAGGGACAAGAGTTGCAAATTAGCTAATAGCTATACACTCTATGTGCAACACATCAGATTGATTGTCTTTGATTAATTGTCTATGTTTATTGCACTGTCCCTGTCAAATAAACTAATCTACTACTACTACTAAACATAGTAGAGGACTGATTGCTACCTGTTTACTTACTGCTTTACTAATGTTTGTGCATACTGGCCTCCAGAATGTCTGAATGTTATTACATTCCCACAGACAATGAAATCTTGCGCCAACTTTTACATTTAGGACAATTTGATGAAATTCCTGTTTTATATTTACTATAAATATATGGCGACTAATTAGGACTTTTTATACAAAAGTTAGCTCCGATCGAGCAATTTGATTGGAGGAGTTACTAAAATCCACTGCCATCATCCTACGTCACCAAACACGATTCCAGTTTAGTGACGTGGGATGATGGGAGTTGTTGTCTGCTAGCTGTTTAAACAAAAACTAAATATTACTCTGTGATATGACAGTTGACAACTTTAATTACGTGGACTTACTTTTTTAAATTGACAAACATCATATGTGTAACTCGTGGCAAAATTTGATCAGGATCAAAAGATAATTTCGCTCTTGCCATTCATTTCAATTGAGATTTTTTTTTTTTTAAAGTGGTCATTGATTGCACTTTCCCCACATTTTAATAGCTCACACATGTCTTAATCAAATGTTTGTGACATATTTTGTTCACATTTTCTGTAATCTTTTTTAATTATTGAAGCAAATTTGTTTGATTTTTTTTTTTTCCTGGCTTTCTGTAAACGCTCTGATTTAAGGCCTGTTACTTTAAGAACCATCCTTTCCCATTTCAACTCTGCCCTCCCTCTTACATTTAGCCATTATAGCTGACTAGCTTTTAGTCTCCCAGCTTGGTAGAGTAGCGCTCTGGTTCACTGAGCTACAATCGATGGCGTATCTCACGTCAGTCCGGTCCATTTTCCAATAAATTTTGCCATGATTCCACATCAACTCGCTAGCACCGCGCGCTGGACAATTGCCGCAACCCGAGGCGAGCTACCAAGCCAAGGGATCTCAAAGGGCAGTGTGACTCTGTGGGACTTCGCTCTCCTTTCACAGCCAGCTGAAAGCTGGAG
Organism: Pholidichthys leucotaenia; assembly: GCA_020510985.1. NCBI lineage: Eukaryota > Metazoa > Chordata > Actinopteri > Cichliformes > Pholidichthyidae > Pholidichthys > Pholidichthys leucotaenia. The sequence goes on along the minus strand of CM035838.1, from coordinate 163,817,233 downwards.
CAACTACGCTGGCCGTGAGAGCAGAGCAGATCCACAGAGGACAGTGGGGTTGCTGGGCGTGAGAGCCAGCAGCATCTGGTCCCAGGACATTTTGTAGGGAGCCGGAGGCTTCGTCATGATTCCGTGGCCAATTGCCTGTACCTTGGGCTTGTGGCTCGCACGGCCAGCTAAAGGTAGCTTTTTAGCCCCTGAGCTGTTAGCCCACGAGCTAACACTGGTACTAGGACAGTCGCTGTAAGTGCAGCTTATATTGTTATTTTCTTCAGATCTTAGTCACCCTAATAGCCATCCTTGTTATCACCTGGTTCAGCAGTGTGCCTCGCGTCACTGCGGCCCATCTCTCTGTGGTTTTGTCGTGATTCTGCGGCAGATCGCACATCCCCCAGATTGACGGGGGAGTTATCCGCATAACACCGACTAGTAGCCCTGGTCCTGGGCCATAAAAGCAACCGGTGTGCTGTGGCGGGTGATCCGCCGTGCAATCACAATGAAACCACTCGGAGATGGGCTGGAGTGAACCAGGTGGTAACAGGGACAGTTATTAGGGTGACTAAGATCTGAAGAAAATAGCAACATAAGCCGCGTTTGGTTCAAGCTTCCTGGTATTACCTTGGGGTAGCTTGGGGGCTACCTTTAGCCACCACTTCGATCTACATGACGGACAGCTAGGCGGGTCAATAATAGAGCAGTGGGCGGGTTTCAAGGACGGCAGTAGGTTTGCTTTTTTGAAACTTGGCATATAGGATTTACTCCGAAGAATCAAAAGACGTTTTGGGGAGTTTCTCTGAGAGAAAAATGAGATAAAGGCAGTGTACTTTTTTCAGATAGTTGACTTTTTTAAAAAAATTTTGCCAATTACATGACCAGCTGACACATTTGAGACAATTAAAACCTACAAACACACCATTTTTTAATCAATGACCCCTTTAAGGTCCCATATGCAGAAGTAGAGGGGGCGTGACTTAGGCTCTGTCTATTGCACTCCAACGTTTCATTAGATATGTATCACGCCGCTTTAAAGGTATTCATGTAACCGTTAATTACTAACACAAATGTACTGTCAACTAACTCTCAGTGACAACTGCAATACTGTGTTGTATACCTTAATTTCCACAATGCGGCATTGTTTGAAAAGATTTCTTACCTGACCTGGAAGTCCCACCCTTTTGAAGAAAGCTTTATTCAGCTTACAGTCTGCTCTTGTATAAACATGGTGAAAGAAGGACAATTTAGAATCCCCACCTGATTCCAATTAACCTAACCTGATGTCTTTGGCCTGTGGGAGGAAACCGGAGAACACCCACACAGACACAGGGAGAACATGCAAATTCCACACAGAAGGGTCACCGATGGTCAGGGAGTGGGATCGAACCCACGGTGGTCAAGGGTGGAATCGATCCTGTGACCATCTTGCTGTGCTGCCACAGTGCTAACCACTGCACCGCCCAACTTTTTTTTCTCATTAACTTTAAATATTGTTCTTGTACATTTGCAACTATCCCCTCTGTGACACGTTGTATTTGTACTATCCTTGCAGTAGTTATGGGGGTGGGGATGACATCTTAAGAGAAATGTTTTGGGGTCATTTTGCTAACAAGGGGGATAGCATCCCCCCTCCGCCTGCTGAATAGAATCTTAAAAATTCTTTATTTGTAGCATGAAAAAAATGATATTGCTCCACTATGAACATTAATGAGGAGATGGACACACCCCAGTAACCGCATTAAAACAACCAGCAAACCAAAGAAAAATATAGATAATCCATTCTGCTATTATATAAATTCAAGGGTGTGTATACTGTAGCTGTAAGTGCAAGAATTCTCCTTTGTCCTACAGAAGGGTCCCTGCTGAATATGAGCCCTGCAGCTGACCTGAGATCTGCTGTGTGTCAGCTCCACCTGCAGGTGTGTTAGTCCTTCTCTAATGTGGTCCCTGCCTGCATTCAGATTAGTACAGAGGGGTAAGTCTGTGTTAATTTCTTTCATCCATCAAACATCAGGGTACTGAGGCATCAAAACAGCTCTGAGGGTTTATCACCCACCAATTTAGAGATTATTAATCACAAAAGTACAGTGTTTACATGCTAGGTAGAATTCCTGTGGAACCCCCCCCCCCCCCCCATTACCCTCAAAAAATCTACACATACACACCAAGCATAGTCTCAGGCTACTGCTGCATGGTCTCTTCTTTCAGATCTGTGATGCAGCAGATGGTGTGAGCTTCAGGGTGAAAAATGATGATCTCCTGCTCTCCAATAAAATCTAGTTTATAGCAAATTCAGTATCTGTAAAGGGGCATGTAGAACAATTGTTCTGCTCCTCCAGTTTGGGTTACACCTCAAATAGGAGACTTGTTTCTTTTTTTCTTTTTAACCAAACCTGGTCATGTGCTTCACATATTCTACGTATACATATATCTCCAAAACAGAAGACTTTCCCTCATACCTTAAGTCTCTCAGCCTCTCAGACCCCTTGAAGGTGAAATGCCTTTCCCAGTCCCCTCAGCAGCTCTTAACCATTGGGGACGAGGGATCCTGGGCAGAATGAAGAAACCTGACTGCTGTATTTCCTTTGCTCCTTCTTGGACTTTGGCATAGCCTGTAATTTGTCTCTTCTCTGTTTTGCATGGCTTCTCCCTTTTTGGCATTGGAGCCAGGGATGCATAACAGAATTTAAAGTTTCCTCTCTAGCACACATCGGGCGAGTAATAAGCAAACATTTTCATAAAAATGGAGCATGAAGTATGGTTTTCATTATAGAAACCAAAAAATGGCCATCTCACTCCCCAAAGTCCTGATAAAGGGTTTTTTGTGTGTTTTCTCAGTTCCTACATATTCTACAATTCTCTCCTGGGAATTGCTGTTTCATTGCTGCATACCTGCAAGCCACTTTGCAACTCACCTTGCCTCAGCAGAAGAAAATGTAATGGCTTATGCAGAGGTTTATATCAGACATTGGCAAGATATACAGTAGGTCATTATTATTAAAGATTCTATTGACTAAAACATGGTGCTTTTGTAGGTTTTAACCTTTAAAAATCCTTTCTTGGGTCATATGACTACAGTAAAAATATTGAAATTTCTATTCACTTGGAAATGTTTATATTTTTAAGAGAACTGATCAAGAGATCATTGGATGAATGGACATTTTGGCAGAATGTAACAGAGTCAATAAAAGCATTCCTACTTGGTTTGCCAAGTGGGTCAACCCTCTTGGTGACACAGATAGAGTGCCGGACTCCGGAGTGGGAGGTTGTGAGTTCAAACTCCCAGCTGGACTTAACAGCCCATCCCCTTGGTCACAAGAAGAAGTCATGATAGCTGATTTCCTGATCACTAACACATACTGTAAACTGGTCTTTAGTTAACATCACTGAGCTATTGACAATGATATAGATCCAGTTCTTGCCCAATGCATCAGCTTCAGAGCTAACAGTGCTATTATGGAGTTAGCTAAGCAAGTGTAGTTTTTATTGTTATTTTCTTTAAATTCCAGTCACCCTAACTGGCATCCCCCTTCCAACGGATCACGTGATGTGACCAACATAACAAGGCCTCACTTGCTACAGTCACATGACTGTGGGCATGTTGATGCAGTGCTCGACACTCTGCTCATGACACTTCCGTGTTATATTGCTATATTGTATATATATTATGTTATATTATTATATTGTCAGTGTCGAGTGGGTGGTGTTGAGCATAACATCACTTTTAATTGATTACTGTCATTTGGCTTCATTGACAAATATAATTTAGTGTCATCTGCATAACAATGGGAATGTATGCAATGCTTTCTAATAGCATTACCTAATGGAAGCATATATACACTAAAAAGAATAGGACCTAACACAGAGCCCTGTGGAACTCTGTGACTGAGCTCTGAATTTGACAAAAACTTGTTACTGACATGGACAAACTGGAAACTATCAGATAAACATGATTTAAACCACTGCAAAGAAGTTCCATTAAGTCCAACAAGGTGTTCTCATCTATCAAGTAAAATATTATGATCGATGGTATCAAAAGCTGCACTAAGGTCTAAAAGGAAAAGTACAGAAACAAGACCATTATCAGATGCTATAACAAGACCATTAATGATCTTCACTAAAGCTGTTTCAGTACTATGATGAATCCTAAACCCTAACTGAAATTCTTCAAATAAACTGTTTCCCTGCAAGTGGTTGAATAATTGCATAACAACAACTCTTACTAAGATTTTTTGGGGAAAAAAGACCAATTAGAAATTGATCTATAGTTAGCTAAAACTCCTGGATCAAGTCACGGCTTTTTGAGTAACAGTTTAATTGCGGCAATGTTAAAAGTAAGATGCCCAATCCACCTCAGCTGGCTCCTTTCAATGTGGATGAACAGGCATAAGCATACTTGCATAGTACTTGAAATTGAATGCGTTGGTGATGTCTCATTGGGGTTGTAATAAGGGTCCTATGGAAGCTGCACTGGAAATACTCATGAAAAGATTGGCTCATCTCCAGAGCTGATTTATTCCTGATCATGTGTGTAATTTAACCTACAATTTAGAAATATGTTCTTTTGGCTGTTTAGCCTGTAAATGTGCATCGAGTCACTGGTGTGAACCATTGAAAGGCACAGCAGCAAGTTCAGCTGTGGCCCAGGTCGGAAAACTCGGTGTCTTCACAGGCGAGGTAGTCAAAATCCGACCCCCACAGAGGTTCCCAATGAAGCTGGCATTTTGGTTATTATCCTGCAGAATAAGTGGAGTGTGCCATTCTGTCCTGAAGCAAAGTGAAGAGTCAAGACTCATATCTGTGATGTCACACTGCTCTACAGCAGGGGGCCATTCTGCTGGTGGAGAATACAAGGCTGACTTTATGAATTGGAAATCGCCCCAAATCTGAGAAAGTGATCCTAAATCCTGTCACTGTGACCTTTTAACAGTCTGCAGTTTATCATCTGCAGAGTTTCACACCAGTATAGCAAACTCATATTAAGGAGCAGGGCAAATCACCCCTTGTTTCAGTTCAAAGCAATAGTATATTTTACACCCTCTCTCTTTGCTTCATAGTGTTTCAGAGCCCCATTTCACCGCTATTGTCCTTTACGTTCTATGACCAACCCCTGAGCAAGACTGACTGCCTCTTTATTCAACCTCCATCACTGATTAACTGAACTTTTGATATTAAAATTACCAAGCTGTTTTATAATCTTCTTATATAGCATGAATGAAGCGATCATCATAGCTTTCATCAAAATCAGCTCACATTCAGACAGAGTTGCACGAGAAGGACCCAGCTCTCTCTTGAAATGACACTTTAAGCTGTGTGAGGGGATCATTTTGTTGGAAATTTAATTTATTCCCTTTTCATACATATCAAATTCAGACAGAGGGACAAAAAAGTGAGCACTGCTGTTTAACAGGTTTTGTGTTGGGAGAATTTGAGAGTTTTTTCTTTGCAGAGGGAAGCAGTGGTGATATTGCCACTGGATGGTGTCATTCCAAAGGCCTTTTTTGGTTCGTGATCACACACAGTGAAGGTTTTGGGTGCCTGCCTTATAAACCCCATTAAGTCCCAGACAACTGTGGAGAGAGCCAGAGGAACTGTTGACACAGAATGGGAATGGAGATTGTGGAGTGGCAGCTGGTCTTCTTGGGGTCTTACCAATAATCACAGAAAACAGCAGCGCAATTGCAAACATAAAGGGATGCTCCAAGAGTCAAAAGCTGCATGGAGATGCTCTGTATAAAAAGGGGCCTGATAAAATTTGATTTTAAACTGTATTATCGTGGTCAACCCCCGGAAACACAGAAAGCTACCATACCTTTACTACAGCTATTACAGTTGATTGATGTGCTACTGCCAATTAAACGAATTATGTGCCAAAAACTCCTAAAATGCCCCACTGGAAGGTGCCTTTCAAAGTGAGTCAATCCTCATATACTCCCATATGAAAAGGTCTCGGCTCTATATTGAAAACTAGAGGGCACCCAGGCCAAAGAGTGCACACCTCTGCCCAGGACCTATCCTGGGGCCCTGGTCCCTGCTACTGGACAGTCTAACATAATTTTAACTTGATTTTCTATGTCATATTTTACGTGTAGTAGATGTTTAAGAATAATTGACATGCTGTTTATTATTAACAAATATTAACAAAATACAGCAAACTAGGACAGATCTCACTTCCACATTCTGAACCTGTAGTAAAGTGTGTGTCCCTTTAAGAAAGAGTGTGCGGGTGTGTGATGGTGTGTGTTGTGCGCATGTGGGTATCAAAAGCGGGAGAGAGGAGTGTGGAGATGTTGACAAGAGCAGGTTAGCAGACAAAGAGTATGATAAATGTACCACTCAAAATACTGCTTGAAAACTGGCTGAAGTTCTCTGACCAGACAGTGATACTCTCAGTGCAGTTTGTGGCTACAGAGTATTGGGCTCATGACTCTTTCCTGGTTACGCCCCTTTCACTCTCCTGATGGATACCAAGGTGGAGGAGGTGCGGGGAGCTACCGTCAACAGGTGCCTAGGTGGACATGTAGCTTTATGTAGCTATGCAGTTGCTGCCTTGCAGGGTTGGTTGGTTCCTTATTTGGATGCCGAGAGATGCCAGTGCTAATGGCAATGCAACGCAAGTCATTTAATACTTAAAAATGTGTTTGTACTTTTTCTGGCTTTGTCTGTTGTTTGTGGTGGTGTTACATTTGCCGCTAAGCTATCACTAGTAGCATTAGCTTGCTAGCTCTTTTCTGAAAAAAAATTAAAGATAAAGTTTCGCAAATCATAAAAGCATATATCGCAATGTACAATACTGAGTAAGAAAAAAATGCTGTTGTTAGAACAAGAAGATGAAGTATAATGCAAATTGCTTTTAACGAGGTTAAGGTACTAATATAATAATATACAAGTGAAGCTTTTATAATATTACAGTGTTTTAAGACCTTTATACAGTTTTATTTTGTTTAAGACAGCATCAAAAATTGGACTAATTTTAACGCAACTACAGTTATGCATGAAAAACTTTTCTGTGATGATCGGGACATGGCCAGGGACCATGCCCACCCTTTATGTTCATTTTGAGCTTTGTTCTTCGTATTATTATTATTAGTATTATGTATATTATTATTATCATTATTAAGTGTCCTTTGTGCTCCCCAGTTGTTGTCTGTTGCATGTAGTCCTGTCCTCATCCCCTGTTGTTGTTTTGTGATTGTCCTTTGTAATTTGATTATCATTAATATTATTATTTGCATTATGTGTCTTCCATGTTCCCCTGGTCTGCTGTGCTTATCCCTGTCATCATCATTGCCCTCATGTGTTACAGTTTAGCCCTTGATTGTTCACCTAGCTGTCCCACATCTGTGATTATTACACAGGGTTACAAAATAATTTTTTTGTAAGTTGTCTGTGTTTTTTCAACTGATTTAAGACAATTTTGCACCGCTGAATCCGAAAATGACATCCGTTTCTCTTGATCAGGTCAGGTTTTTATGCTAAGTTGATTTTTAAAAAATCTGATCTTCTGACTAAATCGATTATATTTTTGTGACATTATCGGTTGATTTTTGTTAATATTTCTCATCCGAAATAGAGTTTTAGGAGAAAAAATCATTTTCTAACACATCGGCGGCGGCGGCTCCAGCTCATGTCCGAGCATTGGTTTCGTCTTAGTTTTCAGGACGTTGCCATCTGTGATCGATGTCGATGGCGGATGTGGCTCTGAAGGCCCAGCCTATGATAGAACTGTCATGGGCAGAAGTCACATTTTATTGTGGGTGGGGGACGTGGTTGGTTTTGTTTTTCTTGTCTTCGTTTGTGTTTATCATCATCCTGTTGTTTTCTGTGCCTCTCAAATGAGTCTGTGCCTTCCCAAGTTCTTCTTCTCCAGGCTGCTCTGTCGGTGGCAAGTTGTTCCCAAGATCTTTTGTCTATGTTGGCTTGCTTCAGGGAACATTTTAGCTGGTCCTTGTAGCGCAGTTTTGGCCTACCATGTGGTCTTTTTCCTGTCTCAAGCTACCCCTGGAGCATGATTCGTGGTAGTCTGGTGGGGTCCATCCGTACGACATGTCCTGTCCATCGAAGGCGGTGCTGCAAGATGGTAGCTTCCACACTAGGCAGCAGAGCACGCTTGAGAATCTCATTGTTTGAAAGTCGATCCTCCCAACGAATGCCAAGTATTTGTCTGAGCTTTCTCTGTTGGAAGTTCTCAAGGCACTTGATATCGCGACGATACAAGGTCCAGGCTTCACAGGTGTAAAGAAGGGTGGAAAGAACAACGGCCCAAAAAACCATGATTTTGGTGCGGATTGTTATTGCATGATTATTGAAGACTCGATGACAAAGGCGTCCATATGCGGAGTGTGCAGCTTTTATGCGGTTTTCGATGTCCTTTGCACAAGTTGGTATTTTTGAGAGGATGCTACCAAGGTAAGAGAAATGCTGCACTTCATCGACAGGATTTCCGTTAATCTTAAGGTTGATCCTTGAGGAAGTTTGACCGGGTGCTGGTTGGTTGAGGATTTTGGTTTTGTCAGTGTTAACTTCTATTCTAAAATGCTCATAAGAGTCATTATAAATGGTAGCTATCCTCTGGAGGTCATCAACAGTCTGAGCTGGTGTGGCATTATTGTCTGCAAACTGCAATTCATGAACACTGGTGACTGAGGTTTTGGATTTTGCGCGAAAAGGAGCAAGATTAAAAAGCCCCCCATCCAAGCAGTATCGCAGATTGATACCAGGGGTTGGTGGTGGTATTTCATTTAGCATTGCAGCCATATACAACGAAAAGCAGGTTGGAGCAAGGACACATCCTTGCTTGAGACCACTAGTGATGGGAAAATGGTCTGAGAGGGTATTCTGGTGGCAAACCCTACCAACCATGCCATCGTGGAGAGCGCGAACGAGAGCGATGAAATCATCTGGACATCCAAAACAAGCAAGAACAGCCCACATAGCAGGGCGAGGAACTCGATCAAAGGCCTTCTTGAGGTCCCAGAAGATGAACATAAGTGGTTGTTGTTGTTCTTGGCTCTTTTCCTGGAGTTGTCAAGCACAGAATATCATATCTACTGTACCACGAGAGGGTCTAAAGCCACATTGGGACTCAGGAAGTACATCCTCGGCTACTACAAGAAGACGGTTGAGAAGGATACAAGCAAAGATCTTGCTTGCAATGCTCAGTAGTGAGATGCCGCGGTAGTTACTGCGGTTCTCTCTATCTCCCTTCTTGAAAATGGTGACTATATTTGCATTTTTAAAGTCACTTGGTAACGTCTTGGTTTCCCATATTTTAAGTAGAAGCTGCATTAAATAGTTTTTCACCTCGGGACCTCCATGAAGATAGAACTCCAGCGGGATGTTATCTGGTCCTGGTGCTTTGCCTGTCTTCATGTGCTTTATAGCTTTATTTAGCTCATGTAGTGAAGGTGGTGTAGACATCCACTCGCGAGTGGGGTGCTGTGGGATCTTGCAGAGGAGATCACTAGGGGTGCAAACGTGACTATTTAATAGACTCTCAAAGTGGGACTTCCAACGGTCAAGGATCCCCTTGGTGTCTGTGATAATGGTGGAGCCATTTGCATCTTTTAGGCTGCCCACAGATGATCTGGTGGGGCCAAAGATCTCCTTCGTTGCAGCATAAAAACGGCGCATATCCCGTTGGTCGGCATATTTTTGCAAATCTTCTGCTTTTTGCTGCCACCAAGTGTTTTGGGCTTTACAAATCCCTCTCTGGCATGCTGCTTTTTCTTGCTGGTGTTTCTGTTGATTCTTTGCAGATGGATCATTTTCAAACGCAAGACGTACATGGCGTTTAGCCTCTATGAGGTTGGTGATTGTTTCATCATTCTCATTGAACCAGTCTTGGTTTTTCTTGTGTTTGTGACCAATCGTTTCTTTAGCGGCAGCAGTCAATGCATCATGGAGAGTGGTCCATCGGTCTTCAATTGAGGCATTGTCTGGAAGGCTCAGTTCATTCATGTTTCTACCAATGGCCTCTCTAAAGGACTGCAACATTTGGGGATTGCGGAGCTTGTCACAGTCAAAGCGATGGTGAGGAACGTTTGCCAAAATGCACTTTGGTGGTCACCGGATCGTAATATTGAGTCTGGAGATCAGGAGGCGGTGATCTGTCCAGCAGTCATCTGCTCCAGGCATGGATTGCGTGATGCGGACATCATTTCGGTCTCTTGTTTTTGTGAGGACATAGTCGAGGGTGTGCCACTTTTTGGAGCGAGGGTGTTTCCAGGTCGTCTTCTGGCGATGGGGGAGTTGGAAAAGGGTGTTTGTTACAATAAGATTGTGTTCGGCACAAAGGCCCAGTAAAAGTTCCCCATTTGCATTGCATTTTCCCATACCATGGTGGCTTATGATGCCTTTCCACAGCTGGTGGTCACTGCCAACTCTGGCATTGAAGTCACCCAGAATAACAAGCTTGTCGGATTCTGGGACTGTCAGAATGGTATGTGTGAGCTGTTCATAGAAGGAGGTTTTGCTTTCATCTTCAGATGTAAGTGTAGGTGCATACACTTAGATCAGAGTGAGGAAACGTTTTTGGGTGAGCGGGATTCGGATGGTCATTATTCGCTCATTGATTGCAGTTGGAACAAGGTTGTGTTGGTCCACAAGCTGGGATCGGATGGCAAAGCCTACACCATGGATACGAGGATCTTCTGTATCCTTTCCTTTCCAGAAAATGGTGTAGTTTGATCCAGTTTCCTTGATGTTGCCTTCCTCAGCAAGTCTAGTCTTACTTAGAGCTGCTATGTCGATGTTAAAGCGTGCAAGTTCTTTACATACCAGAGCTGTACGACGTTCTGGGCACTCGCTGCTCCTCGTGTCCTGCAGTGTGCGGAAGTTCCAAGCACCCAGAATGAAGGGTTTTGTAATGAGAGATCCAATCGGTGGTTGAGAATCCAGGCGATGGTCGAGAGCGGTTGAGTTTGAGTTTTTATGGTTTTGATATGTAGGTCGACCGCTGTGATGGGTAATCTGCCAGCCGCGGCATGCTAGCCAGATAAGTCTGCAGTGTCCGATGTTTGCCCCACCTTTTCTAGGGGCCTCCCCATATGGGGTGGACTGTGGAAGTCCTAAATAGGCCAGCCCAGTCGCGGATCCAGCTACCGAAATCCAATGTCACCGCAGAGTTCATTGGAAGGCGATCATCTTAGATCCGCCGCCAATGTGTGGCTGCGAGCTAGAGGCTTCCAGTCATACCAAACCTGCCCCCATTACTCGCAGTTCCATCGCCATTGGGCTTGAAGGGATTGTCCGAGTTGAAGATGAAGGCCAATCGCTTGTGAATTTGTTTAGGGTGGTCGTGGCTGCGCAAGGGCCACGCACACGCTCTTGGCCATCAGCATGTCCAACACGGTTCGGCAGGCCGAAACTTGCGATTTTCATGAAGTTGGCTGCAACGGGCTGCCGGGTGCTTTGTTTATCAAGGCCCGCCTCTCTAGCACCTGCCCGCCAGGCACTGCCCTCATCCACCGAAGTAGTAGACTACTCGCTGTTAGTGACTTTCCTAACGGACTATGTAGTCCGTATACTATTTAACCCATAGTTGGGGATTTGGTTCATGGGTATCAGGGCATGTCCACATGCCGGTGGGCCGTGAGTACCACAAGTCTGGGGGCCAAACCTCCTCCGAGTCCCTGCATTTTAGTCTGGGGCCTCACGGTGCCCAGTTTCCATCCATTACCACAAGGAGGTACACATGGGGCTTGCTGTGGAGAGGCTATGCACTAGCAGAGGAGACTTACGCACTCGGCTCCCTTTTCGCTTGCTGTAAACAGCAGGCTAGCTAACGGCGGGACAGAAGTGTACACTTCTATAACGCACTAGACACATCACACAGCCTTTTAATGGACTAACACAATTTATTGATTAAATGTTACAAACTTTGATTACTGTAAATTGAATAGTAGATATTGATAAAGGTAAGTACATGTAAATTGAATGTTATGTCATCATTGTTCAAAATTCCGAGCTTCAACTTCTGTTTATTCAAACCTCTAGAATGCTCAGTGGCAGGGATGTCGCTGTTCAGAGTCCAACAGTAATCAGCCATCATGACAATTTATGACATCAGGTCATAAATTGGTGCATGCAAACTCTTCAGAGTTCAAGAAATTTCAAGAAATAAAAAAGAATTTTGCATCATATAAAGCGAAAATATCTGTACATGTAAACAAAAATGTAAAAAAACATGTGGCCATAGTTCAAAAAGTTGACCTGATTGAGCAAAACCAATGCGATTTTTGGATTCAGCACATCAAAATTGTCAGTCACATCAAAATTGTCATTAGACAATAAATTTGATGTTGACCAGTGTTAGTCTCCCTATATATGTCAGTTTATGCTTGTGCTCTGTCTGGTGTCATCCGCAAAGACTTGCCAGTCATTCCTAGTCATTCATCCTTGTTATTATCCTGCCTAGTCTCCAGTCATTTACTCCTGTGATTTAGTTTTGTTTGCAGCCCCCAAGCTGTTGTTTTCTTTCCTCAGTTTTCTGTTACTATCATTGCACCATCCTTCTGCCAGCTATCTTGGGTCCAACTTTAAACCACAGCTGCCTTCCAAAGCAGATTATGACATTTTCCAGCTGATTAGTCAGTCTTTTTTTTTTTTAATCTTATATGGTCCAATAAAGTTGGAGAAGTTTATTAGATGTTATCCAGAACTGTAAAGTTTACCAGAATTGTTGTGAAATTACAGGAAAAAAGAGATGTTCTCCTTTCTCAATTATGCAACCATAGAATGTACAGGAATTTCTATTAATATTAACCTTTTGATTTAAAAAGTCTCAAGAATACATTTTGTTAGGAATCTTGAAATAAACTTGTGTCTTAGTCATCATACTGCTGTTTTTGAAGTTGCTTTTTGATGTGCTTTTGGATCAAATAATGCAAAGAAAACAAGTTCATGTCAATTCTTAAACACTACAATACTTCAGTTTTAACTTGGGAAGAACTCAAATCTGTATTTGTGAAATAGCTCTATTTTTTATTCACAGCTGAGCTTTCATGCATCTTACCAAGTTTAAATGATCACCAAATCAGTACTTCCTTTAAGTAGACTGAAGCGTTCTTGTATGTATATATTCTCAAAAATCAAACTGAAGTATTTGGGGCAGTCACTTGCACATTTTTTATGGTTGCTGTAAAAGTTGTTCGACTTTAAAATGTTAAATATTTATACTACATGCTGTGACTGACTCTTTGCTGTTCTTTCCCTATTTAACACTGGTGTTGCATTGGTTTGATCTGTGGAAAGACAGACACACTTACACACTGCATCTAGTCACAGCTCAAGTAAGGTCATTTCTGCATGTTCCACACTGTCTAAAGCTGTATTATCATTTGTTCAGGAAAACATGCAGCTGTCTGTTCACTGTAAATGACTATCTTCAGCCAGTCCTCCAATGTAAGGGTAACTAGTCTATATGAAGAGGAGCACCTTTATGAACAGATACAGCAAACCTTTATGTACAGGTACATGACTATGACAAGTGGTTTGTTGTGGTGCTCAAAATTTTAATTGTACTGCTTTTAGTCTATGCATGTCAATCATAAAAGGTACTTCTAGTAATTATAGTTTTCAACTATTCTATAAAAGCCTATGACAACACAGTGACAACCACCTGGGGGTGCCACTGTGACAGCAGCATTAGCATCCATACCTCCCTGCCTCCATCCCACTGTACATTGAAAGATAGGGCCTTGGTAGAGGTATGTGCTCAAAGATTAGCCCCAAAATCTAATTGGTTCGTCTGTAACTCAAGGACCTCCTCTGGTGAAAATTTCATCAAAATCCATCCATTAGTTTTTGTGTAATCCTGCTAACATATTGTGAGAAAACATAGCCTTGGCGGAGGTGTGCACTCTCAGATCATCAACAAAATCTAATGGGTTCTTCTGCAGCCCAAGGACCATCTCTGGTGAAAATTTCATCAAAATCCATCCAGTAGTTTTTGTATAATCCTGCTGCACAAATAGAAACAAGGGCCATAGCGGAGGTATGTACTCTCAGATCATCACCAAAATCTAATGGGTTAATCCAAAGGGCCACCTTTGGCGAAAATTTCATCCAAATCCATCCAGTAGTTTTTGCGTGATCCTGCTAACAGACAGACAGGCAGACAGACAAACACTGGCAAAAACATAATCTCCTTGGTAGAGGTAATGAAACAATAACAAAAACATACTGCAACCGCAAATAAGAAAAAGAAGTTGGAATCGTGCGGAAAGTACAGAAAAAATAGGGGTTCTTAAATTTCTTTTTTATTATTATTATTTAATTGTGAACAGTATGAACCCAAGATAGTTTGTGTTTTGTCTGGCAACTTCAATTTATTCTCTAATATGGATCCTTTCCTGCAACACATTTTTAATTCCAGTATTGGATATTTTTTTCATTCAGAGTATTACCAGGACCAGTGAAGACTTCTAGTGTGTTCCAGGGTTAGGGTTGTCCCAGGTTGGATTTTCCCAGTCAGTCACTTGTTGAATGGCGAGACCGGAGCGGTGGCCTAATTGGTAGAGCATCCTGGTTCAAGTTCTAGCTGCGTCATAACAAAGACCATATTTTTATTTTATTTAACCTTTATTTGTACAGTGTAGTTCCATTGAGAGGCAACCTCTCTTTTTCAAGGACGCCCTGTTTACACTCACACAGTTACATGTTCACACCTGGAAGCTGCCCCGTACAACCACAGACTGACCTGTGGCCACTGAGCAGCTCCACTGGAGCAGTTGGGGTTGAGGGCCTTGCTCAAGGGCACCACAGTGGGGTTAAGGAGGGTGGAGCAAACATTGGTTTGTTATCTGTCCTACTCAGATCTGATCCTGCTGGTCCAGGGATTGAACCCACAACCCTCCGCTCACCAGTCCACATCCCTAACCATTAGGCCACCACTGCCCACACCACTTCCTGCCTTCTAGCTTGGTACTCAGCATAATAGAGTTTTTGCGTAGGCTCATAAAATTCACGTGACTCGCGGGGTAAACATAAACACGCCGTAGGTGCCGCCATCTTGGATGGCAAGAGCAGCAGTTGCACTGTGACAACCCAGGCGTAACTTGTACTGTTTAGTGATCAGAATGAGTGAGGAGAACACACAGTCACAGTCTGACATAATAACATCCCTATCATCCTCTTCAACAACTGACACTATGGCCTCTGAAACTGTGTCTGCGATGTCTCTGTGAGATTCAGTGGAGTCATTGTCAGCAGTCATTGCGGCGGATGATAAAAAATAGGCAGCGATGCTGTGGTTTTAAGGAAGTTTTATTATATCATACCGCTGTCACGAGCTCCAACGGCTCTCAGAGAAGGAGGACACAAAGTCTGTGTCCTGCAGCAGCAGTTGCAGAATCAGAATGAGAGAGGGTTTGAGTTACAGAGTTGCAGCATATATACCCAACTACAACAATACATCAAAGAGTATTCCCCAGCAGTTGGTCCGATCAAAGGGACTGCAGAACAGGCATGAGATATTTGCATTTGAAAGACCTACATAACAATAGGCAGATTTGCCAGTCTCTGCTCCAGGTGTAGGACAAAGAGGTTACAAGGCACATCTACATATTGATCTCAGCCTCTAGGCCACAGTAAGGACAGGACGCATGAACACTATACATGAATGGCACATTACATCACAATACATGAACGGCACATTGCATCACGATACATGAATGGCACATTACATCACAATACATGCATGGCACATTACATCACAATACATGAATGGCACATTACATCTCAGTAGTGCAGCGGGAAAAAACAAGAGAAGAGAGCTGACTGTCCTGTGTGTTGTGGGGGGGGTTGAATCAACCCGCCACATGCTCCCCCCCAGAGGGCACAGCAGGGGGCCGAGACCTCGATAATCCATCTATGGGAGTGAGCTGTGGGAGAAGCTCGCTGCAGGCGGAGGGGGAGGGAGGGGAGGGTAGTAAGTGCCGGCAGGGGCGGTGAAATCGTCCGAGCCGCGCAAAAATTGCTTGCTGCTCCGCGACGTCGAGGGGCTGTCCCGTTGCACGTGCGGAGATCACAAGAAGAAAAATTTGTCTCTGACTCCTCTCGTGGCCATGAAGAAAAGCAGGAGCCGCTGTAAGAAAAAAAAAAATAAAAGCAGAGGGACTGGCGTGTTGACTTTAGGGCAGGCGCGACCCTAAAGCCTCGGGAACAGCAGACAGCTGAATTCCCCTTGTGTGCCGTGGCTAAGATCATAAAATCCAGTGAGCAAGCTGCGGGCCTCAGGTGTACAAGCAAGCCTGAAGGGCCAGTGTGCAGCAGATGGAAGGCGGTCAGTGAAGCCATTATTGTCCCATGCGTGGTGTGCCGTCCTCATAACTCCCCGGTGCGTGCGCGGGGGTTCCGTGCGTGGGTGGGCCGCTGGAGTGGCGAGTCAGGGTCCAGAATCTTGGTGGAGATCGGCGCAGATGGCGCCGATAATATCCAGGTTGAGCTGTGGCTGCAGATTGGCCATGGTGCGTTGGAGCGGTGAGAGGAAATAGACGATCTTTTGTCCCTCAGGCTCGTGCAGATGCGTTGGAGCGGTGGGAGGGAATAGACGATCTTTGTTCCTCAGGCTCGGGTAGATGAGTAGGATCGCTGAGAGGGAGGAGTAGCGGTGAGAGGGAGAAAACGTTCTGTGTCCTTCGGCTGGTCCAGCGTGGAGGCACATCTACATATTGATCTCAGCCTCTAGGTCACAGTAAGGACAGGACGCATGAACACTATACATGAATGGCACATTACATCACAATACATGAATGGCATATTACATCTCAGTAGTGCAGCGGGAAAAACCAAGAGAAGAGAGCTGACTGTCCTGTGTGTTGTGGGGGGGTTGAATCAACCCGCCACAGTCATAACAGCAGACAAGTGTTTTTAATCTTGCTCCCGTGCGCTTCTCTGGTGTGCCGAAATGCCTCAGTTGAACGGAGGTGGCGGGTGTGGGGTAACCCCCACAGCCACGGACAAGCAGAGCGCACAGCTGGAGCAATTAGCAGAACAATGACTGCCAGTAATCTGCTCAGCGGGGATGATTTTGGGGGCAAATCAAATCACTGTTATACTTCAGTAAAGGACGCATATCACGCTGTTCCCCGCGCAGCGCTGGGACTATCTGATCACGTGATGGTTCACCTCATCCCCACATACAGACAGAGACTGAAACTCACTAAACCTGTGGTGACCACCATAAAGAAATTGACCAGTGAAGCTGGAGAGAAACTGAACACATGCATGGAAATAACTGACTGGGACATGTTTAAAAGAGCCACACATGATCTTAATGAGTACACATACACTGTGAACTCATATATCAACTTCTGTGAAGAGCACATTCTCCCATCGCGCACCAGGATAAGATATTCTAATGACAAGCCTTTGTTCACAGCTAAGCTCAGACGGATCAGGAAGGAGAAGGAAGCAGCGTTGAAAAGTGGAGACAGGGACTGCTACAGGGAGGTCAAATATCGGTTTAACAGAGAGCTGAGGAGAGCTAAATCTGTATATTCTGAGAGACTCCAGCAGCAGTTCACTGCTAATGACTCGGCTTCTGTGTGGAGAGGACTGAGGCAAATCACCAACTATCGGCCTCAGGCTTCTAAAGGTCAGGATGACAAAGCCCTTTGTCAAAGACTGTCCCAACACTATGCCCGTTTTGACACCTCGTCAGCTGTGTCCAACTCACCCACTCCACCCAGCTCCTCTGCCTCCTCAGCCCCTAATTCATCAAGAGCGGTCCCCCCCTCCTCCTCCTCCTCCTCCTCCCCTCCCCTTGTCATCAGTGAGCAGGACGTGCACAGACAGTTCTCCAGACTGAACCCGCGCAAGGCCCCCGGGCCGGACGGTGTGTCTCCCTCCACCCTGAGACACTGTGCGAAAGAGCTGGCTCCTGTCTTCACAGACATTTTTAACACCTCCCTTAAGCAATGTCACGTGCCGACCTGCCTCAAATCCTCCACCATCATCCCTGTCCCCAAGAAGCCACGGATTACTGGACTTAACGACTACAGACCTGTAGCGCTCACCTCTGTAGTCATGAAGTCCTTTGAGTGCCTGGTCCTGTCTCACCTCAAGTCCATCACCACACCCCTCCTAGACCCGCTGCAGTTTGCCTACCGTGCTAACAGGTCTGTGGACGACGCAGTCAACCTGGCCCTCCACTCCATCCTGCAGCACCTGGACTCCCCGGGAACCTACGCCAGGATTCTGTTTGTGGACTTCAGCTCCGCATTCAACACCATCCGCCCCGATCTGCTCCAGGACAAGCTGTCCCTGCTCAACGTGCCTGACTCCCTCTGCAGGTGGATCACCGACTTCCTGACGGACCGGAGACAGCATGTGCGGCTGGGGAAGTCTGTCTCAGACTCTGTTAGCATCAGCATTGGATCACCCCAGGGCTGTGTACTTTCCCCCCTACTCTTCTCCCTTTATACCAACTCCTGCACCTCCTCCCACCAGTCTGTTAAGCTGATTAAGTTTGCGGACGACACCACCCTCATCGGGCTCATCTCCAACGGTGACGAGTCCGCCTACAGGGAAGAGGTGGCCCAGCTGGTGTCCTGGTGCAGCCACAACAACCTGCAGCTGAATGCTCTGAAGACAGCGGAGATGATTGTGGACTTCAGGAAAGTCACATCCCCCCTGCCCCCCCTCACCATCACAGGCTCTCCCATCACCTTTGCAGATTCCTTCCGCTTCTTGGGCACCACCATCACCAGGGACCTCAAATGGGAGCCAACCATCAGCTCCCTCATCAAAAAGGCCCAGCAGAGGATGTTCTTTCTGCGGCAGCTGAGGAAGCTCAAGCTACCCACCAAGATGTTAGTGCAGTTCTACACGGCCATCATCGAGTCCATCCTCACCTCCTCCATAACTGTGTGGTACGCAGGAGCCACTGCCAGGGACAGACTAAGGCTGCAGCGCGTCGTGCGCACTGCTGAGAAGGTGATAGGCTGCAAGCTCCCATCTCTCCAGGACCTGTACATCTCCAGGACCCGGAGGCGTGCTGGCCAGATCATAGCCGATCCTTCACATCCTGGTCACGTGCTGTTTGCCCCCCTCCCCTCAGGTAGAAGGCTTCGGTCCATTCGGACTAAAACCTCCCGCTACATGAACAGCTTTTTCCCCTCTGCCATCAGACTGCTGAACACTAAGTGACTTTTGACTCTCGTGCACTATGTACAGCAGCTCAACCAGACTCATGTCAATCATCACTGTTTTTCTGTTGCATTATTGACTGCACTATGTGGTACTTCACATTATCTGCTACATGCTAATTTTTTAAAACTGCCTTGACTAGTACTACTCATTATTACTAGTATTATTATTATTATTACTTATTATTACTTATTTTTCTACACTTATTGCACGTTTCTAGTCCTTTAGTTTTTTAGTTTATCCCTTTTTCTCATTATGTTTTTAATGTTGCAGCATGGCACCGAGACAAATTCCTAGTTTGTGTATCACATGAACAATGGCAATAAACCTGATTCTGATTCTGATTCTGATTCTGATTCTGAAACGATGAGATGATATCTTTCAAAGACGAAGGGGAGCAGGAGGAAAAGATATCGGAAAACGTGTCAGCGGAAAGGGATGTGGATGATGTGAAGTCCTCGCTGGTGAACGAGTCGGAAAACAACAGCAGCTCGTCGGACTCGGAGGTGAGTGAAGCGCGCTGCGTGTTTTTTTTTTTTTTTTTAAAGGCTCTCCACGGCGCACCGCGTTAAAACGTACCTGATTTTATGCACATTTACAATATTTTTCTCCCCTTTCATGTGTGCATTGTCCTTTGTAGCAAGCAGAGAGGCGTCCCCAAACCAGACCCGACTCAGAAAGTTATGAGAAAGCGAGAGATTACGTCAGTGAAGGTAATTATTCAAAAATCCAACTTTTTTTTTTTTTGCATTTCACACCGGCCATTTAATTCCCCGCTAATCCCGTTATCATTAATGACAACTTTCCCCTCATCCTTGCAGCATTGAGAAGGCAGCAAGATGGATCTCTGCATGTTTCCAAGCCAATCATTTCTGCGATTTTCATCTGCTGGGAACCTGTAGAATGACACATTTTCCAGTCCTGGTTGGCCGTATCTGTTGGTACATCCATGGGCAGCACAGGAGTACACCATTTTGCCGAGTTTGTAGGTACACGTGAGCTATGTGGTTTGTTTCACTCTGCTGCTGCTGTTGGTTCTTGCCATCCAATATGGCGGCACACTCTAACGGGCCAGTGCGGCACGCCCCCTGACGTCATATGCAATAACTCAATAGAATGGAGGAAGGAAAGTTGGTTACCCAGCCATGGAGTTACTCCCTGTGCCAGTCCCAAGCCTGGACAAATGGGTAGGGCTGTATTAGAAAGGGCATCATGCATAAAAATCCTTGCAAAATCAACATGTGGATATCAGGTGATGATACGTTGTGGTGACCACAAAAGGGAGCAGCCGAAAGAGGAGGAAGAAGAAGAAGAAGAAGAAGAAAGTCACTTGTTGAAATGCCTGGATTTCTGACTATAAGCATGTTCCAGCACAATATCTTCATCAGGTTGAAAAACCAAGATAACAGCCCCCATAGTGCTCACTTTGTCTGAAGTAGTAATAAATACTGCATTTTACTTGAGCTTCCACTTGTGGTCATTGCTCGGCATGAGTGTTGTAGTCATGACCAGACCAAGACCAGAGTGTAGAAAGATCAAGACTTTAAAGGGTTGAGACCATGACCAAGGGATATGAAGGTCTTGGTCTTGACATAATGGGTGTATTCCAATTCACCCTTTAGTCCTACTCCTCCATTTTGCACAGAATGTACAAAACAGAGGTGTAGGGCTAAGGGGCAGCGTGAAGGGGTGAATTGAGACATACCTTTAGTCTTTTCCCCTTGGTCTTGCTTTTGTCTTGGGAGACTCTGGTCTTGACAATGTCTTGACTACAACACTATAAAGCGCAATCATTCTGAAACCTTCACTTCTACTCAACTTGGGTTTGGTGCCAGCTCCCCAACTATACAGTCAGAAATCGGACTTAAAGGTCTGATGACACGTTTTTGACCTTTTTTAGCATGTTGTGTAAACCCAAAAGCCATTGTCAATGATCAATATAATATTCACAACAGCGCCTGCATAAACTAGCTATCATCAAAAAACAGCAGCCGCTGACTGGATCATGGAACCACCCACCGAATTAAGGGCGGCACCCCCATGACGTAATCGCAGGAACGGACTCCGGTGTTGTTGACTGGACTGACAGCAGTTTTGTGGCTCACAGTTTCTCTGGTTTCTTGTTTTAATTTTAGAGCTATACCTTCGCATTGTGTCGCAGGCTTAGATAAAGCGTGTGATGTGTGAAAGACCACATCACGCGCTTCAGCTTGAGCCTGCTCTCCTCTGCACTTTTATGCAGGAGGAGCGTGAGGAGGGGAAGGATGAATGGATTTACACGCAGCTTTGACCTACTTTCTCTGATTGCACGCCGGTCCAGGCACGTCCCCTCAATCATTATCAACAGGTGATCATGATCATCATCCCGCTGATCATGTTTCCCGGTCCTCGCCCAGGTGATTGTCATCACACCGTCACCAGCAGTGCGTTAATGGCAAACGGCCGCCAAAATGTACATGCACTGCTGGTCAATAGTATTGTCATCCGTGCTGTTAGTCTGCCAGTGTTTTCAGCACTCTCACGACGTGTTAGCCACTCCACACAGCCGTGGTTCTCGTGCGTCCTTGAAGCGATGTCTGCTCTGGTGCGCAACCGTGGTTAATACGACTCCTTTCCATGTTCGCTGAGCGATGTCAGCCCCGAACGCCTACTGTTTGTGTTTCTGTATATTATTTGTAAGTCTTCACCTTTTTGGGAATTGTCTGTCGTTCAATATTACATGTACTGTGGTGAATTCTGTGCTTAAATCCTCATTATTTCACGTGCCCTCTCCCTGTCCTGTGTAAGAGCGCACGGAGAGGGATGATTTACGCATAAATAACGAGGATTTACGCGAGGATTTAAGCGTAGTATTCACCACAGCACATTTAATATAGAACGACAGACAATTCCCGACTGACAGAGTGGCGTTTGCTGGGAACACGAACTATTACATAAATCACTATCATGGTAGTACAACAGTGTTAACAGTTGGGAGGCCGAGTGCCAAAAAAAGGCTGTCCCTCACATTTATATGTTCAGCATGATGACCTCACCAAGTGGCCATGTCATCACACCGACAAAACTTGTGGTTTTCCTTACACCACAGCTGCCATGCAAGGCACCGCCTCAAACAACTTCTCCTTCTCCCATTCTATTACGCTAAGCACCAAGCTAGAAGGTGGGAAGTACCATTTTTATATGGTCTTTGGTATGACCCGGCCGGGACTTGAGCCCCCAACCTCCCAATTGTGGGACGGATGCTCTATCACCTAGGCCACCACTCTGGTTGTATGAAAACTTCTAAAACTACCCAGATGCGGAACAGAAGAACTTTGATTGGCACAGTCATATTTTGGCTGCTTTGGAGAATCCTAAGCAGAATGTCTCAGATTTTGATGTCTGCACTATATGTATTTTGAATGGTATTTTCAAAAGCTCCATTTGGTTTTGATGGCACATCTCTTTGATTTCTATATGAAATGGGTGTGGTGTTCAGGGTTAATCTCTGTTTGAACACGTGTCACAAGAAGATGGCACAGTCATGATTTTCCTACAAAGTGATGATTGAACGGAACTTTTTTTTTTAGAACTAATGCAGGAAGATGTTTTTAAGGGTACACCGACTACCTTTTAAAAAGGGATGACATCTCTATGATGGCATTATCTTTTCGGTACACCTTCATTTTTAACTTGAAGGGGATACACGTTTGTATTTAGTGCGACCATCGCCACTGAGCAGCTAGGCTCTCACATCTTTATACATGTCACCAAATCACCTTTCTTGAGTTGTAATTTGGCTGCTACACTTGATGGCCACAGCAGAAAGCTTAATAACGTTCTCAGCAAGCATTAGTTTGATGCCTGAGACTTGGGAAGCTGATTTGTTACAGCAGAGGTATCATTCAGCTGAATGTTTCTGTGACAACTCTATTATTCGCAGCACATTCTGCAGGATCGGCATCTGAACCGACGAACATGGTTAAGTCCATCAACATTCATAATGGTACTGTAAGAGAGAGACGTTCGTCTGGAGAGGAAATGAATGGCGGCACGGCGTGCTGCTCAACTCACCAAATGAAGAATGAAGAGGAAAATGAGGCGGCAAACTGATGACATGACTGGCAAGTGGAGGGGAGCCAGAGCGGGCTCATGAGGGCAGATTAGTGTGAGGAAAGAGGACTCAGCGTTTGTTAACAGCCCTTCAGCTACAGAGAAAATGCAGACAGAGATTCAGATAGAGTGCTGGGTTTAAAGAGGTTTCCAGTCCTACATGCATACGTCTCAGTCAGGGTCAAAGGTGCACGATGACTCTGTTCTACAGTGATTTTATGGGCTCCACAATGGTCTCTGTGAGGAAAAATTCAGGCATAATGAACACGTGTTTGCACCTTTGAGTAGATCTGTAAAATGCTCCAGGGATGTTGACTGAGTTTGGTGATTATTGTGGAATGGTTTATAGGCAATCAAGACTCTCAGTGATTGAACTACAGGTTGTTTTTTTTTAACAGTCCCCATAACACTATATAAATGCTGTTTGATTTGATATGAAAAGCATGCATGTTGCATTAACTGCCATATTTGCATCAATTAATCAAGGTTCTTTCATCAAGGGTTTTATTGAATTTGATGACTAACGGAGCTCCATTTCACAGCAGCCATTTTGACAGATTAGTAGGGACAAACTGAGGAAACATACCAGCCAACACCGAGTTATAATATTTCATCTAAGATTTTGCATGATTTATTCATGTAGCCTATCTTGCGTCCCGGTCGGCCTCATGTAACTAGATGGCAGTGAAAGCCACCGAATCCAGATATTGTTTTGGACCTTGACACAGCAGCATTTCTGGGACTCTCACGGCAGTTACAGACACTACACTTACGGAAAGCCAAGTCCGCAAATAGGCCTTCAATAGACACTGGGCTGGCTGTTGCCTTTGTGCATCTGATGCGTCTACACGTTGGACAAGGCTGGTGTGCAGGTGGCTGTATATGTTCTTCATTTGCTTCTCCTGCACATAACCATCATCTGCAGTTTTATCCCAGTCCAACAGGTAGTACAAATGTACCAATGCATCAGTTTGTTCACTAACTGTATGACAGAAAAAAGCAAGAACCACACACATTTTAGAGAAAGGAAACTATTTTTATTACTTTTACCGCTTACCGGCTTTTGTTTTTCTTTCTCTTGTCTCTTCACATTTCTTTTTAATCCACTGTCTTCTTTCGTTTCGTGTTTGTATGCTGTATTGGTGGTGCCACCTTTTGAACAGGAGGTTGCATCTTGCACATGCATAGTCAGCATGCATGATCAAAGTGGTCATGAAATTCCAGCTGCAGGTGTACGGTTGGGGAGGGATGACATGGCATTTTAACATTTAATCAAGCCACCCTCCCATCTGTAATTTTAAATCTGTTATCCAAAATAGCATTCCTCCTAGTCAAAATAACATTCTTCCTAGCTAGAATGACCATTTCGGATATCTCTGACATTGTGGGCCTCAGGTTATTTCACACCTTAGACCAGGGGTGTCCAACCATGTGCCATGGAGAGCCAAGACCCTGCAGGTTTTCTCTTCTACCCAGTCTCTTCAGCAGGTGTTTTCACTTATCAGCAATCAGTGGGAAGAAGTTCACTGAAATCTGCTGTTGAAGACACTGGTTGGAGGTAAAACCTGCAGGGTCTTGGCTCTCCATGGCACATGGTTGGACACCCCTGCCTTAGACAGAGACAATGAATACACATGGGAGAACAATGCCCAAGTGGGTGAGAGGGGGTTGAATGAAGTGTAATGTAGATGTCATACTGTGTATGAGGAAGTGCCTTGAACCTTGTGAAGTGTGACTTGATTAGATTAGATTAGATTAGATTCAACTTTATTGTCATTACACATGTATGAATACAAGGTAAGGAAACACAGTTTAGCATCCAATCAGATGTGCAAAGGACAGCAGTGCAGTATATATGGTAATTAACAGTATGTGCAATTTAAGCAAATATATGCAAATATATGCAGCAGTGCAGAAAGTTAAAAGTACTGTTATGTGCAAATAATGTGCAATAAGTTAGATGTAGTTATGTAGTTATGCAGTTATGTACAGGTGAGGATGGTAAAAGATGATTGTAAGAGAGTCAGCGGGGAACTAAGTTCAATAACGTGACAGCTGTTGGAAAGAAACTGTTCCTAAACCTGCTGGTTCTAGTCCGAAGGCTTCTGAAACGTCTTCTGGAGGGGAGAAGCTGGAACAGTCCATGAGCAGGATGGTTGGAGTCCCTAAGAATGTTGCGTGCCCGGCGCAGACATCTTTTCCTGTAGACGTCCTCTATAGCTGGAAGTGGAGTCCCTGTGATGCGTTGGGCGGTTTTCACCACCCGCTGCAGCGCCTTGCGGTCAGCTACAGAGCAGCTCCCATACCAGAGTGTGATACAGTTGGTCAGGGTGCTCTCTATCACGCAGCGGTAGAAGTTGCCCAGGATGTCAGTTGACAGATGGTTCTTCTTCAATGTCCTCAAGAAGAAGAGGCGCTGATGGGCCTTCTTGATCAGGCTGGTGGTGTTAACTGACCAGGACAGGTCCTCCGAGATGTGGGTCCCCAGGAATTTGAAGCTGGGGACACGTTCAACAGCTATGCCATTGATATGGATGGGGTCATGTGTCTCTTCCCTCTCCTTCCTGTAGTCCACTATGAGCTCCTTGGTTTTGCTGGTGTTAAGAAGCAGGTTATTGTCAGCGCACCAAGTAGCCAAGTGCTCAACCTCTGCCCTGTAATCTGACTCGTCGTTGTCCCTGATGAGTCCAATCACCGTGGTGTCATCTGCGAACTTTATGATGGAATTGGATCCATACATAGGCCTGCAGTCATGGGTGTAGAGGGAGTAGAGGAATGGGCTGAGCACACAGCCCTGTGGTACACCAGTGTTGAGTGTGATGACGGAAGAACGGTTGGGGCCTGACCTAACATGCTGGGGTCTGTTGGTCAGAAAATCCATGATCCAGTTGCAGGTGGAGGTACTGATTCCCAGGTCCCCAAGTTTGGTGAGCAACTTGGAGGGGATAACTGTGTTGAATGCTGAGCTGAAGTCAATAAACAGCATTCTTGCGTAGGTGTTCTTGTCATCCAGGTGTGAGAGTACATAGTGCAGCGCTGTAGAAACCGCATCCTCTGTACTCCTGTTGCTCCGGTAGGCGAACTGATGAGGGTCCAGTGTAGGGGGCAGGCCTTTTTTGAGCTGTGCCAAGACCAGTCGCTCAAAGCACTTCATGACTATGGGCGTCAGTGCCACAGGGCGATAGTCATTTAGGCACGATGGTGTTGAATGTTTCAGCACTGGTACTATTGAAGTGGTCTTGAAGCACGCTGGTACCACGGCCTGGGCCAGGGACAGATTGAAGATGTCTGTGAAGACCCCTGCCAGCTGCTCAGCGCATGCCCTCAGCACACGCCCAGGAATGCCATCAGGGCCAGCAGCCTTACGTACGTTGACATGACTCAGTGCATTACGGACGTCGGTGTGGGTGAGTGTGAGGTGGTGGAGGTCATCAGAGGGTGGGAAATTGATGTTCTTTTCATTGTTGTCCTTGTCAAAACGAGCATAGAAGTTATTTAGCTCATTGAGAAAGGGCACAGTCATGGCTATAGGTATGGAGTTGCTGGGCTTATAATCAGAGATAGCTTGAATGCCCTGCCATATACGTCGGGGGTCAGAGTCCCCAAAATGTTCCTCCACCTTCAGCTTGTAGCTGTGCTTGGCCTTCTTGATGCCCCTCTTCAGATCTGCCCTGGATGAACTGTAGGCCTGTGCATCACCAGATCTAAAGGCATTGTTACGTGCTTTTAGCAGAAGTCGCACTTCTCTGTTCATCCACGGCTTCTGATTTGGGTACGTGGTGATCTGTCTTTCCGTGGTGACACTGTCAATAGTGGTGTTGATATGGTCCAGGACTGAGTGGGTGTAAGAGTTGATGTTTATGTGGGAGCCACAGGTAGCCTGAGAGGTGAACATACTCCAGTCTGTGTTCCTAAACTTCTCCTGGAGTACAGAGTCAAGCCCCTCTGGCCACACTTTGATGGTCCTCACTGATGGCTTCACCCGGTCGATGAGCGGTACATACTTGGGGGTAAGGAACAAGGATAAATGATCAGACTGACCTAGGTGGGGGAGGGGAGTTGCTGTGTAGGCTCCCACAATATTGGTGTAAACATGGTCCAATGTTTTGTCCCCTCTTGTGTGACAGGAGACATGCTGGTAGAATTTAGGAAGCACTGTCTTGAGGTTAGAGTGGTTAAAATCACCCGCCACAATAAATGCTGCCTCTGGGTGTGCAGTTTGTTGTTTGCTAATAGCTGCATGCAGTTCTTTCATAGCAAGCTTAGCATTAGCATCCGGAGAAATGTAAGCGGCTGTTATGATGGTACAAGTGAACTCGCGTGGCAGATAGAAAGGTCTGCATTTGACCATGAGAAACTCCAGGTTAGCTGAGCAGTGTCTCTCAACAGTGACAGAGTTCGTGCACCAAGCCTTGTTAATATAAATGCACAATCCCCCCCCCCTTGTCTTACCGGAGTCTATATATCAAGTGTGACTTGATATAGAGAGAGGAATGCTTGATGTGACCAGTCAGTCTGTTCTTTGCTTGTGAGATGTGAGTGTGTAATAAATCGTCTGAAATGAATATGCCTCTTCATTTACACACTCCACACTGGTGACCCAAGACGTATTATGGAACACAAGGCAAGAACCCCGGAGCCGGCCCGGTCGGGAAGCCCCAGAGAAACTGAAGCCAACCCGCAGACAGCCAGGATTGGAACCCCCAGCAACGCGTGTGCAGTTTCAGTCAAGCTACCGGATTTCTGGCAGCACAACCCGCGCTCTTGGTTCCACCACACCGAGGTCCAATTCGCCCTCCGGGGAGTAACAGCAGACGACACCAAGTTCTACCATGTGGTAGCAGCGCTGGACTCCCACACAGCCCAGCAGGTAGCGAGCCTGCTCAATCAGCCACCAGCCAGCAGCAAATATGAGGCGCTCAAGGCTGCGCTCATCCGGTGATACACGCTCTCGGAATGTGAGAGAGCGGAGAGGCTCCTGGCACGGACCGAGTTAGGAGATGGGTTGGCCGTAGACCTGATGGAGAAGATGCTGGTGTTGATGGGCATGGGCGATGGGCATTTTCTGTTTGCCCACCTTTTCCTCCGGAACCTGCCAACAGAAGCAAGAGCGGTTCTGGCCAATTCGCCGTTGCTGGCCGCGCGAGACTACTGTGCATTAGCCCCGGAGGCAGACCGGATCATCCTCACCACCAGGGTGATCACAGTCAACGCGGCGGCAGCGGAGCCCAGCGAGACGACCAGGGGAGGCAAGGAGCCACCGACGGTAGCGGCAACGGGGGCCAAGGAGCACCAGAAAGATACGCTCTGCTTCTACCACCGCCGCTTCGGAGGGAACGCGCGCAGATGCGCGCCACCTTGCCACTTCAAGCGCTCTGGAAACGCCAAGGCCGGCAGTCGGTAGCAGCTGCGACCGCCGGTGAAGAGAACAAGCTGCTCTACGTGATGGACTCGCGCTCGGGGAGACGCTTCCTCGTCGACACCGGAGCCCAGAAGAGCGTCATCCTGCCGTCCTACACTGACTGGCTGGCAGGACCTAGCAGCCCCGGAATGGTGGCAGTAAACGGCTCGGAGATTAAGACGTTCGGTGAGAGAACACTGACCTTATCTCTACATGGCCGCTCGTATGAGTGGACCTTTATCATAGCAGCACTGTGTTGCCCGCTCCTGGGCGCTGATTTTCTGTGTGCACATGGTTTACTTGTGGATGTTACTAACAGGCGCCTGCTTAATGCACTGTCCTTTGAATCTCTCCCCTGTATAGCTCGAGGGACCAGGCCAACAGCACAAGCCAGCGTCACAACTCCAGGCGGTAAGTTCCACGCACTGCTCACTCAGTTCCCAGCACTCACGGTCCCGACGTTTTCGGCAGCCATCGCTAAACATGGGGTGGAGCACTTTATCACCACCACCGGGCCACCCGTTTCTGCAAGACCTCGGCGCTTGGACACAGCTAAACTGGCCATAGTGTGCGAGGAGTTCGCCAACCTGGAAAGGCTGGGCATCATCAGGCGATCAAACAGCCCATGGGCATCCCCGCTACACATGGTCCCTAAGGCTGAGGGATCGTGGCGACCGTGCGGTGAATTCCGCAGGTTGAACAACGTCACAGCACACGACCGCTACCCAATTCCCCACATACAGGATTTTTCCGTTCACCTCACCGGAGCGCACATTTTTCTAAAATAGACCTGGTCCGCGGTTACCACCAGGTCCCAGTGCGCGCGGAGGACGTACCCAAAACAGCGGTAGTAACTCCGTTCGGTTTATTCGAGTTCCTGCACATGCCCTTCGGGTTAAAAGGCGCAGCACAGACATTTCAGCGCATGATGGATGCAGTGCTGCGTGACCTCCCGTTCGAGTTCGTCTACCTGGACGATACCCTGGTAGCCAGTACTTCCGAAGACGAACACGAAACCCACCTCAAGATTTTTTTCCGGAGGTTGGAGGAGCACGGGTTGATAATCAACCCGGCGAAATGCCAGTTCGGCGTGACGGAGATTGATTTTTTGCAGCACCGCATCTCTCCGGAAGGAGCGATCCCGTTGCCCAACAAAGTATGCGCCATGGCAGATTTTCCCCGGCCCCAGACAGTCAGGGCGCTGCAGGAATTTTTGGGGATGGTGAATTTTTATAATCGTTTCCTTCCCCGTGCGGCGCAGCTCATGCAACCATTGTACACCGCGCTCAAGAGACAGAAACCCGTGGATGGAGTCGAATGGACCCCGGAGCGAGAGCGGGCGTTCTCGGAAGTTAAAGCAGCCCTGGCAAACGCCGCACTGCTGGCACATCCGGACCCGACGGCCCAGATAGCGCTCACCACCGATGCTTCAGACGTGGCCATAGGGGCGGTCGTGGAGCAGCGCATCGCCGGGGCTTGGCAGCCGCTCGCATTTTTCAGCAGAACTTTGCACGACAGCAAACGTAAATACAGCACGTTCGACAGAGAGTTGCTGGCTCTCCATCTGGCCATACGCCACTTCCAGTTCTGGCTGGAAGGGCGCAGCTTCACCACGTTCGTAGACCACAAGCCACTAACGTTCGCGATGGCCAAGGTTTCAGAACCGTGGTCAGGCCGGCAGCAGAGACAGCTGGCCGCGATCTCAGAGTTTACTACCGATATTCAGCATGTGTCGGGTAAACTAAATGTGGTGGCGGACTGCCTCTCGCGCGGCATGGTGGCCCCAGTCTACGTGGGGATAGATTACGCAGCCATGGCCGCGGAGCAGATTTGTGATGCAGACGTGCGCGCGCTCCAGTCTGGACCAACAGGGTTAAGGCTGGAGAGCAGGGTGCTGCAAGATGGCGGCCCCCCCCCCCCCTAATCTGCGATGTCTCCACGGGACGCCCGCGTCCGGTAGTCTCGATCACGTGGCGCCGCCGCGTGTTTGAGTCGATTCACACTCTGGCGCACCCAGGAGTGCGCGCGTCTGTCAAAATGATGGGCGAGAAGTTCATGTGGCCGAGCCTACGCAAACAAGTAAAAGCTGTTCTGAAGCCCATACTGTATGCTGTCTTCCAGTCCAGAGCTTGTCCCAAGTCGTCATTTCCTGACTTCCTAACCGGAAGTTGCACCTGGAATGACCCCAAAGTCATTTTTCCAGCTGGCCAAGCTGGGCAGCCTTAACTATCCACCTTATTCCTGAGGGCACTGCTGTAAGAAACTATGGGGGCAACTTCCGGTTTCGGCTGAAGTAGTGTTAAATCAGTCAGCAAGAGTGGAGTAATGGGGAATTTAAAACAGTGTTTTTAAAAGTGTTTCTAATTCGTTTTAATGTATAGTCCATATACCTGTTTTGCAGTCAAGTGGCAGATAATTTCAGCACTTGTAATTTTTGTATTTTTGAATGTTTTTGCGTAGTTCTGGTACTTGCTGCTGTTCGTGGTGTGAGGCTCCTCACAAGCACAGCTAAATCTGTGGCTTCAACAGCAATGTGTAGCTCATGCACCAAAAACTAAAGGATTGTTCATGTGATTGGCGGTACAGACACAACAGCACCAGATATGTTTTCACTTGTATGAATGTCACAAATCTGACGTTTTACCCCAACATTAAAATGCCCAAGTACGGTGTTGTGGTTTTTTGTGACTCTGACTAGACTACATCTGCTCTGAGGTAAATTTGATTATGTCCAACATATTTTAATAAAATGCAACAGACTTTATTGCGGTGGAAACATTGCTATATATCAGAGCTTTTATTTGTTTACAGTGTTAGCATTTTAGCAGCAGAACTAACTGAGCTACTGTTTGCGAGGCCACTTTATAAGGTCATCTTTGTTATGTGTCACCCCATATACCACATTTTCCCCTCCCCCTTAGAAAAGTCCAAAACCACACACATAACTGCCCCCCCCCCAATTTAGGACCTGAATCATGCACTAAAATAATGAAGAAAAATCTACTAAACTGGCCTAACACACTCACTCAAAACAACCTAGAATAGGGCTAGTGGGTGGACTGCCGCACAGCCCAGACGGCATGGTGGATGATTTTGCCATCAACAGCTAAAAGAAAAAGTCCTTCATTAAACTAAAATTACTTGCCATGCTCCTAAACTAAAATACAAACCCAAAATAACCCCATATCATAACATGCATGCATAAAACACAGAACTACAGACATCTTTATTGTACAGCACAGTCACTTGTGTGGGAGAGATAGAACCGGCATGGGGGGGCCCAGGGCAGCCCCTCAGCAACCACGACCCCGGAAGCAGCAGACCCTTGGGACGATGGCTGATCTTCTGGACTCCTTCCACCACCAACACCGACTTCCGTCCAGCCTCGTCACTCGGAGCCTCTGCCCAGACACACCAAAGCTGATTGGCGTGCCTCAATGAGCCGTCGGACAGCCAGAAGTACGCTGCGCCCAACTTCACCACTATGCGCAGACATCCTCGGTGTTTTGCTGGTTGTCTTTTAGTCCATCTTTGCTGTGGACGTTCTTCACCCCAAACCCGAACCAAGTCCAAAACCCTCAGCGGGGCCCACCTCGGGCTGATGTGGTGCTGCTGAGTATGCGGTAACTCCATGCTCGTCGGTCTGGCCCCATCCTCATCTAAAACCATTGTAGCGGTCACCATCGTAGCTACAGACCCTCCATCCCCCTGCGGCCAAGCTCCGGAGGCATCTGGAGCTAGCACATTGGTGTCACTCGCCGACGCAGGCGCCTCGCCGCCACTATCGGTACCCCCATCTACCATGTCCTGAGTGCCGGCACTGAGACCCTCCTGCGCCAAACCTGTGTGAAAGTGGTCCTGCTTGACTGCCGTGGTGTCCGTTAGCTCTTCATCCCACACAACATTCTCTTTGACCACCAGAACCAGAGGGTTCCAGTGGCCACAACCCGACCATTCGTTCCCGGCACCGTCTTTAATTGCGAAACCCAGTCCATAAAACAAATCACAGCCCATGATGTTATCTCTTCGTGCTGTCACGTGGAACGTGAAGTCAGCCAGCATCATCACGAACACGGGTGTCCCACAGGGTTGTGTTCTCAGCCCCATCCTCTACAGCCTCATCACCCTTGACTGTGTTGTCTCCCACAAGGACAGTGTCATCTTAAAGTTTGTGGATGACTCAGCAGTGATAGGACGCATGACTGGTGGTGATGAAGCATCCTACAGGAGCGAGGTGGCCAGGCTGGTGTCATGGTGTAAGGACAACAACCTCACCCTCAACATGGACAAGACGAAGGAGGTGATAGTGGACATGAGGAAGGGGAGGAGACCTCAACGGCCGCTGTTCATCCGAGAGCTTGAGGTGGAGAGGGTGAGCAGCTTTAAATACTTGGACATCCACATCAGCAAGGATCTTACGTAGGCACTTAACACCATAGAGCTGGTTAAGAGAGCTCAACAGCGGCTGTACTTTCTGAGGAGGCTGAGGAAGTTTGGCATGTCCCCCAAGATCCTCAACAACTTCTACAGCTGCATCATCGAGAGCATCTTGCAGCACTACTGCTTTGGACCGCAAATGCCTGCAGAGAGTGGTGAAGGCAGCGGAGAAGATCATCATGTAACCCTTGCCTTATGTTAATTAGGTAAGGGAAATTATTAAGTGTAGACCAGTTGCTAGGTTCGTAAGGGTTACAATAGGGAATTAGAGTGTGGAATGAAATAGCTGGAGGCAAGAAATCAGCAATTCATATCTGTTATTAATAAAGATAAAAGGAACAAAATATACAAACAATGTACAAATATAACAACAGCCGGTATGAAATAAAACTCCAAAGATGTCCTACTGAGCTTAGTGTTTGTTTGTCCTTTCGGTTTAGTTGTTTGACCAGTCAAGATATCTTGTATCTCCAGACTCAGGTTTCTTTTCCTCTTTTAAAGCAGCGACTTGGGTTGTTACCACTTTGAATCTTGGGCACTGGAGAGAGGAAGAATGCTCTTCAATCGAGATCTTGGTTAGATCTCGGTTCAATCTCGGTTCAATCTCGGGTCAGGCTCGCCATCTCCATTCGGAGAGAATCCAGGATCCAGAAGGTTCTTGATCAGCAACCAAAAAAAAACCTAGCCTGCACAACAATAATGGTATTATTGTTTACAGCTAGAGTAATTCGTCTTCCAATCCCTTCTTATATAACACCATAGCTTAGTGTTTAAATTCTTCTCTCATATTACTATTATTACAATCCAGCAATATAGTAATATCTTACATTTCACATCTTACATCTTACATGCATGTGTTCTTTTCTCACAATCTCTCTGGTAGCACATGAAATATCCTTTTTTCATGTAACCAATTAAATGAATTCCTCTTTTTATCTCTACATCATTTAACCATGAAATTATGATTAATCCTTTCTAACCTTGTCTTTGTAAATCATGAAATGAAATACAATTAATTTATCACATAACCAGGGAATATACTGTCCCATTACTTCCAATATTCCCTTTTAAAATCAGTAAAACCCAGTCTGAGCTAATGGGTTTAGCATAACCTATGCTTTTACATAGGAGACCAACACCATGTGCTTTTAGCATCAAACTACACATTACATTCAACAGAAATAGTGCATAAGAACTAAAAGTACTTCAGCATACTGAAATCACATTTAGGAAAACCATACAGACACAAAAACAGCCTTTTCCATTTCTTTTAAACAGAAAAAAATCCACTCGCGATTAGCATTAGCATAACACTAATATTAGCATGTATTGTTTGGTTTTCTCTCACCAAGATGAGGTATCAATGTGAACACAGCAAAAGGACACAGCCACAATGCCCCTCACGCTCGTGCTCCCGTCAACTTAGGATAATAAAGGTTGCAAATTAGTGTTTGGAGAGTGTTTAGATCCATTTATAGCATTTTTCTGAATTAACTCACCAAGAAGAGGTATCAGTGTGAACCAGACCGCCCACAGCCTCTCTCGTCCGCTCTCAGATCGTGAAAGACCGACGACCAGCAGAGCGCCACAGCACTCTGCTCGGAAGGCGGGGCTAATATCGCTCTTAACGAATGAAAAGACCCAGCTCACCCAACGTGACCATGAAACAGGAATTTAAAAGTTGGATAACAAGGATCACACTTCCTCTTCCCAAAATAACCGTTTTTCAAAATAAAATCACATACTTTCATTAATACAAATGAAATCTGAGAAAAAGGGTCATTTTCTCAGCTGGGTTACAATCAGGACTCCACTCCCCTCTTTGCAGAGCATCTATCACTACAGAGTCCAAAGGAGAGCTGCCTCCATCCTCCAGGACCCCACCCACCCCCATCACAGAATGTTCACACTTCTACCCTCAGGCCAGAGGTACAGAAGTGTGAAATGCAGGACATCCAGACTAAAAACTCCTTTTTTCCCACTGCCATCAGACTCCTGAATAAATAACTCCAGACAGAGCTTTGCAAACAGGAATTCACACACCGGTTGCTAAATTTGCACATTGTACATAGTCTCACCCTGTCTCATGTCCATTTCATCTCTGCTGCTAAATTATTATTGTACAGTCTACTGGGTATTATCAGGACACACGGCTCTACACAGAGAAATTCTCACACTGGGTGCTAATTTGTACATTGCTCATTTGCACATTGTACATAGTCTCATGCCATCTCAGGTTCATATCATCAATGATACTAAAATTCCATTGTCCATTATAGTCATCCAGTGAATTTTCAATTTTCATTCTTCTTGTCTCCTCTATTTTAACTGCTTTAACTGTCCTAATTGCCTAATGTGTATTTATTAGTATTAGTACTGGAGGGTGGCCTCGTTGGTAGAGTATCCGCCCCACAACAGGGAGGCCAGGGTTCAAATCCTGGCCGCGTCACACCAAAGACCAGGTAAAAATGATACTTTCTGCCTTCTAGCTTGGTGCTCAGCATAATAGAATGGGGAAAGGAAAGTTAACACGCAGTGCTACCAGAGGACTGACCCCCCACTGTAGTTTACAGTAGCTGCATGGCCTAGGGTCTTGAAACAAAGATAGGCATCGCCAAACGTCATTGGTATGGGAATAACCTAACAACTAACTATTAGTATTAAGGTGTGTTTATTACCTTTATTAGTATTGGGGTGTATCTATTACCTTGGCATTCATTCAGAAAGCAGAGTAAGAATTTCATTGTTCAGGAAATGTTGCATTTCTTAACTGTCCACATGAGAAAAAAGCCTTTGAATCTTGAACTCTCAAGTCCCAACTATGCACAGCCTGTCACCTCCATAGCCACGCAACGGTACCGGGTTACCTCTAATCCTGTAGTCGGGGAAAAACTTCCTCACCGTGGCCCAATTCAGCAGTGACCCCTCCGCCCCCGTGTTGAGCAGCAGTGGCACCTCCACGCTGTCCAATTCCACTGTGCAGTACGTGTACCCGTTTTTGCTGGGGTACACTGAATGGATGGTTGTCAGGGCCGGGCGGAGTGATTTCTTCTGTGGGCTCTCTGGTTCAGATACACGGCACACTCTAGCATAATGGTTCAAGCGTCCACATCTGTTACAATGTTTTCCCTAGCTGGGCAGTCCTTCACCTTATTTCAGTGCATTGCAGACCCACAACCCTTGCACAGGGGTTTTCCTGGGGCAGACCTTCGACTGGCAGCATTGGTTTCCCTAATGTCGTCATCCAAGCTATCCTCGCTTTCCGAGTCCACAACATTTGCCACGGCAGGAGGCTCTGGCGGCCCTTGTGACTACTGCCAGATTAGCTCCAAAGCTAGCTTGTCTGCGGCCTCCAGCTGGAGAGCTAGTTCGACAACTCTGGCTAATGTTAAGTCATTGAGTGCTGTGAGTAGCCTAGCCTGCAGTGCAGTGCTGCACGTGTGCTCCGCAAGCTGGTCATGTGCCATTTCATCTTCCAATGACCCAAAGTGACACACGCTAGCTCGCTGCCTCAAGTTGGCAACAAACTGGTGAATAGGCTCACCTACCCACTGATGTCGCTGCCAAAAACAAATCTGCCAGACAGTCACGATATCCGGGGTGTGGAAATGGTTGGCTAGCAGCTCCATGAAAGGTGGAGCTGCTAGCCAACCATGGAACAAGTCCTCAAAGGAGTCCGATGCTTTGAGTATTCGCAGGACTCGCTGGCCCTCAATACCCAGGTTATCGATGAGAAGCGCACGTGACCTTAGCTTGTCGAGCTGTCCGAGGTCCAACCAGCGTGGTGATGTAGGTTTGGAAGGCCTCGAGCCACCTGGGCCAAGGCACTGGCGGTTTGCCTGGAAGCTCGAGAAAGGGACGAAGTGGTGTTATACACGCCTTCATGAGTTAATCCTCAATCGCCAAATGTTATGTATGGAAAATACCTGGGTGAAGGATGAGGCAAGACGGAGTAGGCGAACACAGCTTTATTGATGGAACTCAAGTAGTGGTTACATGGCAGGCACCTGGCGATGGGCACCGGTCAAAGAGACCACAAGCTGGTTGTCCATCCCTTATATAGGGCAGTGCGGTGATGTGACAGGAAGTGCACGTCACCACATTGCACTTCACAATAAAGTGCCATTTCCCATATACCACAATCTTCTCACCCCTCGATAGTCGTGGGAAGTGGTATGATTATACTGTGGAGAGTGTAAATAACGAGACTGGTTTATGCAGCAGACGATTTTATTCACTCTCACATCAGTCATACACAGAAAAGAATAACACTACACCATGGGTTCTCCTTTTATACCAACCGCCCATCTCACATCTGCATGACATCTCACATCACAATACATTCATCCCTTCTCCCCCCAGCTCCTTCTTCCTGCTACCCCACCATAATCTCCATAGCTATTGTCCTCTCTGTCTACCCTCTGCATCCAGTCTGAGATGATTAACCCAGTCTCTACACGCCCCCCCCCCAGAATCTCAGACAGAGTTTCAGTCCTCACGTCCTTTTGGCTTCAGTCTCCTCCCATATCTGCTGTAACGGGGGTTTACCGCCTCCACGGCACTGCTGTGCCGGAGGGGGCTGTGTCTGTCTGCGGGTGGGCCGTGGCGAGGGGGGTGAACCCTTCAACTTGCCCGTGTGGCTACTCTGATGAATCGTTTGCCTGGGGAGCTCTCAGTGGGGGTCTTCCATGCCAAGGGGCCTGAGCCAACAGCACTTGCTCGTCCGCCACCACAAAGGCGGACTTAAGTCTGTCTATGCATATTTTCTCCCGACGAACCCCCAGTCTAACAAAAAATGTTTGTCCCCTGTTTCCAGCACTCTGAACGGGCTATCGTAGGGTGGGCGCAATGGAGGGCGGTGGGCATCGTGCCTGACAAACACGAACGCCGCGTTCTTCTTCGTTTTTGGCACAAAGGCGCGTGGAAAACAGTGGTGGGCCGGGCCGGGCAGCGTGCCTGTGTCTGCACTATGCTGCAAACGCTGAGACGGGCAGTTGTCCGGCGCGGGATTATCTGGCAAAAATTCCCCGGGCAGCCACAGTGGCTGAGAAAAAACATGCTCCGCCGGGGAAGCCTCCAAATCCTCTTTTGGTGCCAAACACAACCCCAATAAAACCCACGGCAACCGGTCTACCCAATTTGCATCCGTCAGCGAAGCCCTGAGCACTGCTTTCAGTGGCCTATGAAAACGCTCGCATAACTCATTGGCCTGTGGGTTGTACGCGGTTGTGTGATGAATTGCGACACCCAGGCTACGGGCCATCGCAGACCAGAGGTCTGAAACAAACTGAGGGCCCCTATAGGACGTGATGTCCGACTGGATTCCAAAACGTGCTTCCCATGTTGTCAAAAAAGCGCGCGCCACGTCCGCGGACGTGGTTGCCGCCAGTGGGACTGCTTCTGGCCAGCGTGTGGTGCGGTCCACCACTGTCAGAAGGTGCGTGCACCCCTGCGATGGCGGGAGGGGGCCCACGAGGTCCACGTGAACATGGTTGAACCTCTTAGCCGGGATACGAAACAGCTCCAAAGGAGCTTTCGTGTGTCTGTGTACTTTGGCTCATTGGCACGCTACGCAGGCTGCAGCCCACTCTTTCACTTGTTTGCGCAGGCCTGGCCACACGAACTTCGCTCCCACCATTTTGACTGACACACACACTCCTGGGTGCACCAGAGCGTGAACTGACTCAAACACGCGGTGGCGCCAAGTGACTGGGACCACCGGGCGCGGGCGTCCCATGGAGACATCGCAGATTGGGGGGGCTTGCTGTCTTGCAGTACTCTGCTCTCCAGCCTTAACCCTGTTGGTCCAGACTGGAGCGCGCACACGTCCGTATCGCCAATCTGCTCTGTGGCCATGGCTGTATAATCTATCCCCATGCAGACCGGGGCCACCACGGCGCGCGAGAGGCAGTCCGCTACCACATTTAGTTTACCCGACACATGCAGAATATCGATTGTAAACTCTGAGATTGCGGCCAGCTGTCTCTGCTGCCGGCCCGACCATGGTTCCGAAACCTTGGCCATCATGAACGTTAGCGGCTTGTGGTCCACGAACGTGGTGAAGCTGCGCCCTTCCAGCCAGAACTGGAAGTGGCGTATGGCCAGGTGGAGAGCCAGCAACTCTCTGTCGAACGCACTGTATTTACTCTCACTGTCGCGCAAAGCCCTGCTGAAAAAAGCGAGCGGCTGTCAGGAACCAGTGACACGCTGCTCCACGACGGCCCCTATGGCCACGTCCGAGGCGTCGGTAGTGAGCGCTATCTGGGCCGCCGGGTCCGGGTCCGGGTCCGGGTGCGCCAACAGTGCGGCGTTTGCCAGGGCTGTTTTAACCTCAGAGAATGCCTGCTCCCGCTCCGGAGTCCATTCAACTCTGTCCGCGGGTTTCTGTTTCTTGAGCGCAGCGTATAATGACTGCATGAGTTGAGCTGCGTGGGGGAGGAACCAGTTATAAAAGTTAACCATCCCCCAAAATTCTTGCAGCGCCCTGACCATTTGAGTCCGGGGAAAATTCGCCACGGCGCGCACTTTGTCGGGCAAGGGTATCGCTCCCTCCGGTGAGACGCGGTGCCCCAAAAAATCAATCCCCGTCACACCGAACTGGCATTTCGCCGGGTTGGTTATTAACCCGTGGTCCTCCAACCTCCGGAAAACCGTCCTGAGGTGGGTTACATGTTCGTCCTCGGACGCACTGGCCACCAGGATATCATCCAGGTAGACGAACACAAACGGGAGATCGCGCAACACCACATCCATCATGCGTTGGAATGTCTGTGCCGCTCCTTTTAATCCGAAGGGCATGCGTAAAAACTCAAACAAGCCAAACGGAGTTATTACCGCTGTTTTGGGTATGTCCTCCACGTGCACTGGGACCTGGTGGTAACCGCGGACCAGGTCTATTTTAGAAAAAATGCGTGCTCC
Source organism: Pholidichthys leucotaenia (assembly GCA_020510985.1). Classification (NCBI taxonomy): domain Eukaryota; kingdom Metazoa; phylum Chordata; class Actinopteri; order Cichliformes; family Pholidichthyidae; genus Pholidichthys; species Pholidichthys leucotaenia. Next base: position 163,777,248 of record CM035838.1, on the reverse strand, counting down.
GGCGAGGTGAACGGAAAAATCCTGAATATGGGGAACCGGGTAGCGGTCGTGCACTGTGGCATTATTCAATCTGCGAAAATCTCCGCACGGTCGCCACGATCCCTCGGACTTAGGGATCATGTGTAGCGGGGATGCCCATGGGCTGTTTGAGCACCTGATGATGCCCAACCTTTCCAGGTTGGCGAACTTCTCGCGCGCTATGGCCAGTTTAGCTGCGTCCAAGCACCGAGGTCGTGCGAAAACGGGCGGCCCGGTGGTGGTGATAAAGTGCTCCACCCTGTGTTTAGTGATGGCCGCCGAAAACGTCGGGACCGTGAGTGCTGGGAACTGAGTGAGCAGTGTGTGGAACTTACCGCCTGGAGCTGTGACGTTGGCTTGTGTTACTGGCCCGGCCCCTCGAGCTGTACAGGGGAGAGAATCAAAAGACAGTGCATTAACCAGGCATCTGTTGGCAACATCGACTAGCAACCCATGTGCACACAGAAAATCAGCTCCCAGGATTGGGAAACTCAATGCCACTATGACAAAAGCCCACTCGTACATACGGCCGTGTAGGGATAAAGTCAGTGTTCTCTCACCAAAAGTCTTAATGCCCAAGCCGTTTACTGCTACCAGCCCGGGGCTGCTAGGTCCTGATAGCCGGTCGGCGTAGGACGGCAGGATGATGCTCCTCAGGGCTCCGGTGTCTATGAGGAACCGTCTACCCGAGCGCGAGTCCGTCACGTAGAGAAGCTTGTTCTCTTCACCGGCGGTCGCAGCAGCTACTAACTGCCGGCCTTGGCGTTTCCCGAGTGCTTGAATTGGCACGGTGGCGCACATCTGCGTGCGTTCTCTCCAAAGCGGCGGTGGTAGAAGCAGAGCGTGTCTCTCTGGCGCTTCCTGGCCTCCGCTGCCGCTACCGTCGCCGGCCCCTCGCCTCCGCTGGTCATCTCGCTGGGTTCCGATTCCGCCGCGTTCACTGTGAGGGCTCTGGTGGTGAGGATGATCCGATCTGCCTCCTGGGCTAGCGCCCGGTAGTCATGTGCGGCCAGCAACGGCGAATTGGCAAGAACCACTCTCGCCTCTGTTGGGAGGTTCCGGAGGAAAAGGTGGGCAAACAGAAAATGCCCGTTGTCCATGCCCATTAACGCCAACATCTTCTCCATCAGTTCGACCGCCGAACCGTCTCCTAACTCGGAGCGCCTCAGGAGCCTCTCTGCTCTCTCACAGTACGAGAGCGTGTAGCACCGAGTCAGCGCAGCCTTGAGAGCCCCGTATTTGTCGTGGGCTGGAGGCTGTTGGAGCAGGCTCGCTACCTGCTGAGACGTGCGAGCGTCCAGCGCTGCGACCACGTAGTAATATTTTGTGACGTCTGCAGTTATTCCCCAGAGGGCGAACTGAGCCTCGGTGTGGTGGAACCAAGACCGCGGGTCGTGCAGCCCAAAGTCCGGTAGTTTGATCGAAACAGCGCACGCATTGCTGGGGGTTCCCGTCCGGGCTGTCTCTGGGATGTCTGCCGCGTTGGTGGGACTTCCCATCCGGGCCGAGTCCGGGGTTCTTGCCTCGTGTTCCATAATTCGTCAAAGGGGTCACCAGTGTGGAGAGTGTAAATAACGAGATGTGGGACACATATGTGGGTTTCATATGCTTCACATGTATATTACTGTATGCTTACTGTATGCTTCACGTCTCAGATGAACAAAAGGACTGAGCCTCCTAAGAGATAACAGGAGGATGTGAAATGTGGCCTTTTGTATGCAAAGAGATGGCCTTGAGGAATTTCCTGGCCAGTGACTTTAGGTGGAGGTGAGAAGACCTGGGAGAAGATGCATTGTGACTTGGGATTAAATACAATGTGACTTTGTGCTTTGATGTCCTGGGGTATAAAGAGACGAATGTCTGGGGGTTTCTTTCTCTTTCTGTTTTTGATGATGTTGGAGAATGGAATAAACCTGACTCTTGAGATAAACTCAGCCTCGTCATTTCCACATTCTCCACACTGGTGACCCTAAGACGTATCATGAGTGAAAGAAATTCTCCCGAGCCAGACCCGTCAGGAGCCAGCCAAATGAATGCAGCCACAGTTCAGCTACCGGACTTCTGGCAGAACAATCCGCGCTCCTGGTTTAACGCGGTCGAGGCGCAGTTCAACCTCCGGAGAATTTCGGTAGACGCCACAAAGTTCTACCATGTGGTTGCAAAACTGGACAACCACACAGCCCAGCATGTGCAGAGCCTGATCAACCAGCCGCCGGACAACGACAAATACGACGTGTTGAAGGCTGCACTCATCCGGTACTTCACCCCCTCGGTGGAGGAGCGAGCAGAGGGGCTCCTGGCGCTGACTGAATTTGAAAGCGACAGGCCTGCGGACCTGATGGAGAAGCTGTTGAGGCTGAAAGACTCTGATGATGATCACTTCATCTTCACCCACCTTTTCCTCAGGACCCTACCGTCAGCGGTGAGAGTGACCCTGGCCAGTTCACCACTGTTGGCCTGACGAGACTACCGCGAGCTGGGCCAGGAGGCGCAGCGACTCGTCAACGCCAATAAACAGCGCGCGGCCACGGCCGCGGCAGCGGAGCTCGGCACAATGTCCGTAGATGGCAGGGGGCCAGAGGCAGCAGTACCAGACTCACCGACGACAGCGGCGGCAGGGGCCAAGAAACACGGAGCAGACGACGTCCTTTGTTTCTACCATCGCCACTTCGCAGAGAGGGCACGCAAATGTATACCACCGTGCCATTTCAAGCGCTCGGGAAACGCCAAGACCGGGGGTCAGTAGCAGCTGCGGCCCTCGGGGAGGAGAACAAGCTGCTCTACTTGAAAGATGCGCGCTCGGGGAGGCATTTCCTCATGGACACAGGCTCCCAGCTAAGTTTCATCACACCTTCCTCCGCTGAGTGGTCCCAGGGTGTCATCAGCGAACGGCTCGGCAATTAAGACCTTTGGTGAAAGGACTCTGCTTCTGTCCCTACATGGCCGTACATTTGAGTGGACTTTCGTCATAGCTGCAGTCAATTTCAATATGTTAGGGGCGGATTTTCTGTGCTCACATGGTTTGTTGGTTGATCTTGCTAACAGGCGCCTGGTTAATGCACTCTCTTTTTATTCTATTCCCTGTACAGCTCGAGTGGCTCTGCCAACAGCACAAGCCAACGTCACAGCTGCAAGTGGTAAGTTCCACACACTGCTCACTCAGTTCCCAGCACTCACGGTCCCAACATTTTCGGCGACCGTGGCTAAACACGGGGTGGAACATTTTATTACTACCACCGGACCGCCCGTTTTTGCAAAAGCTCGGCGCTTGGATTCAGCCAAACTGACCATAGCGTGCAAGGAGTTCGCCAACCTGGAAAAGTTGGGCATCATCAGGCGTTCAAAAAGCCCATGGGCTTCACCGCTTCACATGGTCCCGAAAGCTGATGGCACGTGGCGACCTTGCGGAGATTTCCGCAGGTTGAACAACGCTACAGCGCACGACCGCTACCCAATCCCGCATATCCAAGATTTTTCAGTTCATTTGCCGGGGGCGCGCGTTTTTTCTAATATAGACTTGGTACGCGGTTACCACCAGGTCCCAGTGCGCGTTGAGGACATACCCAAAACAGCGGTAATAACTCCGTTCGGGCTATTCGAGTTTTTGCGCATGCCATTTGGGCTTAAAGGCACGGCGCAGATGTTCCAACGCATGATGGACGCGGTGTTGCGCAATCTCCCCTTTGTGTTCGTCTACCTGGACGACATATTGGTAGCCAGTGCATCCGAAGACGAACATGAAAACCACCTCACAGCAGTTTTCCGGAGGTTGGGAGAGCACGGGTTAATAATCAACCCAGCGAAGTGTCAGTTCGGGGTGACGCAGATTGATTTTTTGGGGCATCGCGTCTCTCCAGAAGGAGCAGTTCCTCTGCCTGACAAAGTGCGCGCAGTAACAAATTTTCCCCAGCCACAAACGGTCAAAGCATCACAGGAGTTTTTTGGGAATGGTGAATTTTTATAACCGTTTCCTCCCCCGTGCAGCGCAGCTCATGCAACCATTGTATGCTGCACTAAAAAAACAAAAACCCACAAATAAAATCGAATGGTCTCCGGAGCAAGAGCTCGCATTCTCAGAAGTTAAAACAGCCCTCGCAAATGCTACGTTGTTAGCACATCCAGTCCCAACGGCCCGCATAGCGCTCACTACTGACGTGTCAGATGTGGCCATAGGGGCGGTCGTGGAGCAGTATGTAGCCGGAACTTGGCAACCACTCGCCTTTTTCAGCAGGACCTTGCGTGATAGTGAACTAAAATACAACGCATTTGACAGGGAGTTGTTAGCTCTCCACTTGGCCATTCGCCACTTCCAGTTCTGGCTGGAAGGACGCCATTTTACCACGTTTGTGGACCACAAGCCGCTGACTTTCGCGATGGCCAGGGTTTCAGAACCATGGTCGGGCCGGCAGCAGAGACAGCTAGCCGCGATCTCAGAGTTTACTACCGATATCCAGCATGTGGCGGGTAAACTTAATGTAGTGGCAGACTGCCTTTCGCACGCGGTGGCGGCTCCAGCCCGCGTAGGGATAGATTATGCAGCCATGGCCGCGGATCAGGTTAGCGACGCGGACGTGTGCGCACTCCAGTCTGGACCAACAGGGTTAAGGCTGGAGAACAGGGTGCTGCAAGACGGTATGCCCCCCCTAATCTGCAATGTCTTCCCTGGGCGACCGCGTCCCGTGGTACCGGCCACGTGGCGCCGCCGTGTTTTTGACTCGATTCATTCTCTGGCGAACCCGGGAGTGCGCGCGTCGGTCAAAATGGTGGGAGAGAAATTTGTATGGCCAAGCCTGCGCAAACAAGTTAGAGCGTGGGCGGCAGCCTGCATGGCTTGTCAACGAACCAAGGTACACAGACACACGAGAGCCCCCTTGGAGCCGTTTCACATCCCAGCTAAGAGGTTTGATCACATTCACGTGGACCTCGTAGGCCCCCTCCCGCCCTCACAGGGGTGCACTCATCTTCTGACAATGGTTGACCGCACCACGCGCTGGCCGGAAGTGGTCCCACTGTCATCAACCACAGCCGAGGAGGTGGCGCACGTGTTTTTAACGGCATGGGTAGCGCGTTTTGGAGTTCCGTCGGACATTACGTCCGACAGAGGCCCTCAATTTGTTTCCGAACTTTGGTCAGCGATGGCCCGCAGCCTGGGGGCAACGATCCACCGCACGACCGCGTACAATCCGCAGGCTAACGGGTTATGCAAACGTTTTCACAGGTCATTGAAGGCGGCCCTCAGAGCGTCGCTTACGGATGCAAATTGGGTGGACAAGCTACCATGGGTTTTATTGGGGTTGCGTTCTGCATCTAAAGAGGATTTAGAAGCCTCCCCGGCTGAGCTAGTTTTCGCACAGCCACTGCGGCTGCCCGGGGAATTTCTCCCAGATAATCCGGCGCCAGAGTGCTCCCCAGCTCAGCGGTTGCAGAGTAGTACTGAATCGAGCACACTGCCTGGCCCCGTTCACCACAGTTTTCCGCGCGTTTTTGTGCCTAAGGCTGTAAAAAATGCGGAGTGTAGAAGAGCTTGGAATAACGAGGCGACGTGACTTATAAACCAAAGTTTATTATCAGTTTTGCTCCTCTAACAAGTCTCATCTAGTGCAGCAGCAGAAGAAGTAAGAGAGCGAACACATTCGGCTCTATGTACTTATACTCGCACATACAAAAGACATGCATATCAAAGCTGACATCCCTCATTATCTTAATCCCCCTCCTTTGTCTTGATACCCTTCCACCTGGCCCTGGGAGGTCAGGGCGACCTATCTGGTCTCCACCGCAGTGCCTCGGATGCTCTTTGATCTTCACTGGCGGTTGAGACCTTTTGTCCTGTTCTGAGGTGTGAAGTCGCTTTACATATGTAATCACCAAACATTCTCACATGCTTATACATATGTAGGTTATGGGATATATGATTAATATAGACCACAGCACCCCCCCCCCCCCAAACGACTAAGAAAAGGACAATAGAAAAATTCACAGTTTAAGATAATCATTATGACATACTAACTGCTACACCTCTTGACAAGGAAGAAACTTTCCAGCAGCTATGCTCCTGTAGAGAATTCAGTGGTAAACATAACAGCATAGTAAAAATCACAAGTCAGTCTTAAACTGTTACAGCACAATTAGTGAACAACTTTTGAGTAGTTTGCATCAGTCCCTGTGCTGTCTGGGTTTAAGTCTTCTCCCGAATCTGCTGTGGGTCCGCTTGGGCGTCCTGGTGGGACCTTCCTGTAAGGAATCTGCAGCTTGGGGAGGAGAGTGATTATTCGTTCCCTGCAGGGGGGCTGAGTCTTTTCTCTTGGGGGGTCTACCCCGCTGAGGTGCTCTCGCCAACCGTGCAGGCTCGTCTCTCAACAAGAAGGCAGGTTTAAGTCTGTCAATGCTGACTGTTTCTTTTCTGTCCCCTAAATCAAGCACAAAATGCTTATCACCAGGTTCCAGCACTCTGAATGGTCCATCGTATGGTGGGCGGAAGGTTGGTTTTAAAGCTTCATGCCTAAAAAAACCGAATTCGGCGTTTTTTAAAGCTTGGGGGACAAAAACCCGCGGAAAAGAATGATGTGCCAGCCCGGGGAGAGTGTTAGGGCCGTTGCTGCCTAAAAAACTCGGGGCTGGAAGATGCCCTGGCTCTGGGTTCTCTGGTAAAAATTCACCTGGGAGCCTGAGAGGTTGTGCAAAAACTAATTCTGCTGGGGAGGCATCTAGATCCTCTTTAGGCGCAGCACGCAACCCCAATAAAACCCAGGGAAGTTTATTTACCCAATTTGTATCCGTTAGCGAGGCTCTGAGAGCGGCCTTTAAAGATCTGTGAAAACGCTCGCATAACCCATTAGCCTGAGGGTGATAAGCGGTGGTGCGGTGAATTGTTGCTCCTAAGCTGCTGGCCATGGCTGACCAAAGCTCCGAGACAAATTAAGGCCCCCTATCGGACGTGATGTCCGATGGGATGCCGAAACGTGCCACCCAGTTTGTCAAAAAAACGCGAGCGACCTCCTCCGCTGTGGTTGACGCCAGAGGGACCGCCTCAGGCCAGCGCGTAGTACGATCTATCATTGTTAACAGATGTGTGAAACCTTGGGAGGAAGGTAGAGGTCCCACGAGGTCGACATGAACGTGGTCGAACCTTTTAGCTGGGATTCGAAAAGGCTCTAGAGGGGCTTTTGTGTGTTTGTGTATTTTGGCGCGCTGACAAGAAATGCAAGTCTTTGCCCATTCTTTTACATTTTTGCGCAGGCCCGGCCACACAAACTTTTCGGCGACCATTTTAACCGAAGCGCGCACACCCGGGTGCGCGAGGGAGTGAATTGAGTCGAAAACACGGCGGCGCCATGCAGCTGGGACTACCGGGCGAGGTCGGCCGGTTGAGATGTCGCATATTAGGTGGGGCACACCGTCGCGTAAACCCCTTTCCTCCAGCCTTAACCCTGTTGGTCCAGACAGGAGTGCGCGCACGTCCGCGTCACTACTTTGCTCCTCTGCCATGGCTGTGTAATCTATCCCTACGTGGATTGGGGCTGCGTATGTGTCCGCGTTGGCGAAGAGTTCTGCGGCTGAGGTAGTATAATCTGTCTCCTCGTGCTCTGGCGATGTCACAGCGCGAGAGAGGCAGTCTGCTACCACGTTAAGTTTGCCTGCCACATGTCGAATGTCTGTGGTGAACTCTGAAATCGCAGCTAGTTGTCTTTGTTGCCTGCCTGACCACGGTTCGGAAATTTTAGCCATCGCAAAGGTGAGCGGTTTGTGGTCTACAAAAGCCGTGAAACGCCGCCCCTCCAACCAGAACTGGAAGTGGCGGATGGATAAATAAAGCGCTAGCAGCTCCCTGTCAAAAGTGCTGTATTTACGCTCAGTTTGGTTTAGCGATTTGCTGAAAAATGCCAAAGGTTGCCAGATTCCGCCGACATTTTGTTCTACAACCGCCCCTATGGCCAGGTCCGAAGCATCTGTGGTTAGCGCAATGTGGGCCGAGGGATCAGGGTGAACCAACAATGTGGCGTTAGCTAGGGCACTTTTTACTTCCGCGAAGGCGCGTTCGCGCTCCGGGGTCCATTCGACCGCGTTGGAAGGTTTTTGTTTTCTGAGCGCATCATATAGGGGCTACATGAGCTGAGCTGCGCGGGGGAGGAAACGATTGTAAAAATTAACCATTCCCAAAAATTCCTGCAGCCATTTGACCGTTTGTGGCCGTGGGAAACTTTTTACTGTGCGAACTTTGTCTGGCAGTGGGACTGCCCCCTTTGGTGAAACTCTGTGTCCCAAAAAATCAATTTGTGGCACGCCGAATTTGCATTTGGCTGGATTGATTATTAACCCGTGCTCTTCTAGTCTCCGAAAAACCATAGTGAGATGTTGTTCGTGTTCTTCCTCAGACGAGCTGGCTACCAGCATATCGTCGAGGTAGACGAACACGAAGGGGAGGTCGCGTAATACCGCGTCCATCATCCGCTGGAAGGTTTGGGCAGCGCCTTTGAGGCCAAAAGGCATCCGCAAAAATTCAAAAAGACCGAAGGGGGTTATTACAGCTGTTTTAGGAATGTCTTCCGCTCGAACGGGGACTTGGTGATAGCCGCAGACCAGGTCTATTTTTGAAAAAATGCACGCACCCGCCAGATGTAATGAAAAATCTTGGATGTGAGGAATTGGGTAGCGGTCATTCGCTGTCGCATTGTTTAATCTGCGGTACTCGCCGCACGGTCTCCAAGAACCGTCGGATTTCGGGACCATGTGAAGCGGTGACGCCCAGGGGCTTTTTGAGCGCCTGATAATGCCTAGTTTTTCAAGGGTGGTAAACTCGTCCCGAGCTATGGCGAGCTTGGTCGCGTCTAAGCGCCGAGCTTTGGCGAATACGGGTGGGCCCGTTGTGGGAATAAAGTGTTCGACCCCGTGCTTAGCCACTGTAGCTGAGAATTTGGGAATTGTGAGTACTGGAAATTGGGTGAGGAGTTGATCAAACTTACCTCCTGCTGTAGTGACGCTGGCCTGCACGGGTGATGGAGAAACTCGAGCTGAGCAGGGAATAGAAGCAAAGGACAATGCATTAACCAAGCATCTGTTCGCTAGATCGACCAATAACCCATGTGCACACAAAAAGTCTGCGCCCAACAAGTTAAAACTCACCGCCGCTATAACAAATGTCCATCTGTAGTTGCGGCCATGGATGCGGAGGGGCAGGTTCCTTTCGCCATAAGTGTTGATGATGGAGCCGTTGGCTGCCACTGCTCCATTGCCCCGGGGGCCCATGGCCCGGTCTGCTTGGGAGGGCATGATAAAACTCAGTTGAGCTCCCGTGTCAATGAGGAACTGCTTGCCGGTGTGTCCGTCCGTCACATATAGAAGCTTGCTTTTTTCGCCGAGAACTGCCGCTGTTAATGGTTCTCGGCTTTGGCGTTCTCCCGAAATCGTGAATTTGCAGGGGGGAAGGCATTTGTAAGCCTTCTCGGTGAAGCGGCGGTGGTAATAACAGACGTCGCTCAGTGTGTTACGTCTTGGCCGTGTCGCTGCCATGGCGGGCGGATTCTGCTCAGTGGTTCGTGGCTCCCCGTGGCTCCGGACATCGGCGTTGAGGTCTGCGGATGTTGCTGTGGGTGTCTGTTCCCTGCAGGCGTTGACGAATCGCTGCGCTTCGCGAGCCAGCGTGCGGAAGTCTTGCTGGGTGCTGCATCGCATGTTGGCAAGCGTCCCTCTCATGTGTGGCGGCAGTGTACTGAGGAATATAAATTGGAAGAGGAAGTTGTCATTGTCCTCTTCTTTGAGCTGCAGCAAGTCCTCCATGAGGGCCTTGGGTCTGCATCCTCTATGGCTGTAGACCGCCAGGATCCTCTCGGCTCTCTCCTCGGCAGAGGGGACGAAATTCGCCACGATGGTCGCTTTCAGTTCTCTATATTTGTCCTGGGCCGGCGGCCGCTGGATTATGCTCCGCACACATCTCGAAGTGGCGGCGTCGAGTTTGGCGACGATGTGATAAAACTTTGTATCGTCAGCCGTTATGCCTGCAAGTGCGAACTGGGCTTCAGCTTGCTGAAACCACGAGGTCGGGTCTTCCTGCCAGAAGTCCGGCAGCTTGATGGTGACGGCGTTTGTGTGGGCCGTCCCTGATGTGTCCGCAGGGTGAGAGTGCCTTCCTTCGGCTCTCGCAGCGGCGCTGGTGCTCGGTTGAGCCCTCTCTGTCACTTCTGCCGTGGGGGAACGTCGTCCGTCTGTTCCCCTGTCTGCATGGGCGCCGGCATCTGCCTGGGTCGCCACAGATGAGTCGATCGCGGGGGAACGCCTCTGGTCCATCCTCACGTCAGGGTCACCAGTGTAGAAGAGCTTGGAATAACGAGGCGACGTGACTTATAAACCAAAGTTTATTATCAGCTTCGCTCCTCTAACAAGTCTCATCTAGTGCAGCAGCAGAAGAAGTAAGAGAGCGAACACATTCGGCTCTACGTACTTATACTCACACATACAAAAGACATGCATATCAAAGCTGACATCCCTCATTATCTTAATCCCCCTCCTTTGTCTTGATACCCCTCCACCTGGCCCTGGGAGGTCAGGGCGACCTATCTGGTCTCCACCGCAGTGCCTCGGATGCTCTTTGATCTTCACTGGCGGTTGAGACCTTTTGTCCTGTTCTGAGGTGTGAAGTCGCTTTACATATGTAATCACCAAACATTCTCACATGCTTATACATATGTAGGTTATGGGATATATGATTAATATAGACCACAGGAGTTTGTTTTTGTCAGACACGATGCCCATCGCCCATCGTTGCGACCACCTTATGATGGAACATTTAGAGTGCTGGAGACAGGAGATAAGCATTTTTTGCTAGATTTGGGGGGCAGAAAAGAAATGATTGGCATAAACGGGCTCAAACCCGCTTTTGTGGTGGCTGACAAAGGTGTGCAGTTGGCCAGGGCCCCTCGGCACGGCAGACCCCCTAGGGAGCATTCCCCAGAGCTCCCACAGGGATTGACTAACAGTTCTCATCCTCAGACAGCAGCTCCCCAGCAGGAGGGCACCACAGAGGTGGTAAAGCCCGCTTACAGCAGATACGGGAGAAGACTGAGGCCCAAGCAGCATTTGGACTGATGTGATATTTCATGACATGCAGACTGTTATTACGTTGTTCCATCTTAGACGTTTGGGGGGGGGGGGGGTCATGTGGGACACATATGTGGGTTTCATATGCTTCACATGTATATTACTGTATGCTTACTGTATGCTTCACGTCTCAGATGAACAAAAGGACTGAGCCTCCTAAGAAATAACAGGAGGATGTGAAATGTGGCCTTTTGTATGCAAAGAGATGGCCTTGAGGTATTTCCTGGCCACCAGTGACTTTAGGTGGAGGTGAGAAGACCTGGGAGAAGACGCATTGTGACTTGGGATTAAATACAATGTGACTGTGTGCTTTGATGTCCTGGGGTATAAAGGGACGAATGTCTGGGGGTTTCTTTCTCTTTGTTTTTGATGATGTTGGAGAATGGAATAAACCTGACTCTTGAGATAAACTCAGCCTCGTCATTTCCACATTCTCCACAGAGACTGGTTTATGTAGCAGACGATTTTATTCACTCTCACATCAGTCATACACAGAAAAGAATAACACAATACACTATGGGTTCTCCTTTTATACCAACCGCCCATCTCACATCTGCATGACATCTCACATCACAATACATTCATCCCTTCTCCCCCCAGCTCCTTCTTCCTGCTACCCCACCATAATCTCCATAGCTATTGTCCTCTCTGTTTACCCTCTGCATCCAGTCTGAGATGATTAACCCAGTCTCTACAATACTGTTTTTGAGGTGCAAAAGGCCGTGTTCCCACATTTGTGATGCCAAAGTCATTGTTTTTTAACAAGGATAAGTGTCCCGTTTCAGTGACAACCCCACTTTTTAAACTAGTACCGTAAGTTGCGCCCATAATTCACGCAAGGCATCATGGGGGCTAGGAATAAGGCGGATAGACTACTTCACTTTTCAAGATGGCAGTACCCATGCATGAACAATTTGTATAAAATGTTTTTTATAACTGCCCAACCACTAACTGAACATGTTGCTGTGGTGTCAGATCACATACTGCATTTTCAGTTAGTGCTGTGAACAAAAAAAAAAAATTCAAGGTTTTCTGACTTGAGGGAATGCAGTCAAACCAGAAATGGCCTTACTCCAAACCTTTGAATTTGACCTCCAAAAGACCTGGATAAAAATGTCACCTCTAATAAGTTCTACTGGATCACACTGTCACTGAAAAACAATATTCTGGGTGAAATTTTGTGGCAATACCGATACTGATGTTGAAAATACATCGACAGCCTAGAAGTGATCCCGATTGGTCCTTTTCTCATCTAATCCATCTTCATTACCAGAGAAACAAAGAAATATGCAACTTACAAGTGACCTGAAATATTTCAAGTTGTTCTGTACTGGATGTTTTCTGAATTTGTAGCTGTAGTTTTACTGCTGGTCTGTTCTGGGGCAAAAATCAATATGACAATGGAAAAATACTGACCATTGACAGCACCTTACTTGCCAATAGTCTGTAGTCTCAGTAAGGTGGGCGTCTGCATACCCAGTTAATATGGTTCCTATACACATCCAACATGCAATTTTACCTTTTGATTGAAATATTTTAGCATGGCTTTATCAAAGAATATCTACAATAATCCCCCCCACCCACCAAAAAGTGACAAGTATATCCACTTGTTTTGAAGTAAAATCTGGGTTTCAGAGGTATCTTTTCTTTAAAAATCAGTGGAATCATTGATATTACAGTAATAAGATCCATGATGAAATAAAGCACTTTAAGCTCCCCCAGTGATAAACCAGATTTAGAAAGAGATGCCTTTATTGTTAGTTCAAAGATGTTAATGTTCACACAATCGGAATGAAACGACTCACGGATTACAAACTCTGAAGCATGCAAATACATAAAAATGGCAACATGTAACGCTGAAATAAAGCCATTTAGGAAGAAGTACAAACATTGCTTCTGTGACATTCATACAGTGTAAACCAAACTATCACGAGACAAGTCACCCAGGCACTTAAAAGTTCTACATAAAACATCAGTAGAACATCTTGTTGTAGGCATAATTGGTGTGTCCACAATAGTGTAACAATAACCCTGAAGCAAAGTACAAAATATCCTTTTAAATCCAGTGCTTTGATCACAAATCTACAACAGAACACAAAAACTGTATACAATACATACATAGAGATCACAGCATTTAAAAATAAAAAAATTGGAAAAAAAAATCAATAACTTAATACACTTTGATCTCCAAGCATTCAGTGAGCTGCTGTTCTGCGAGTCAAACAGGCAGCAGCAGCAGAATAAATACATTATTAAACAACCAACCCGTCCTGATCATGGGTTAAGAAGAGTCAGTCTTTGTACTGCAGGTACAAACAGCAAACACTTCCAGCATTGAAATACTTCACAAGACTCCCTGTAGCTGAAGTAAACAGCTTCAAGTCACACAAGAAAACAACTTAATTCAAGCTGTCACTTTGGAGTGTGTGTGTGCTTGAGATAACAGGTTTGATTAACCAAAAAAAACCTTACTCACTCCTCCATCAGAGCTGTACAGTACAAGCAGCAGCTACACTGGCACAATAAATTAACTACTCACTAAAAGCCATGAAGTAACCCTGAGCTTCACTATTCTCTGACCAATGCTGGACTTGGAAAACACAAGGATACTCAAGATGCTTCAGTCCAGCTTCCTTTTCATGTTAACTAGCAGGGGCAGTGGCATAGACAGCCTGAGCACAAGAACCCTGAAATTAACTGCATATATGCACCAATAGACCAACACGGATGTCAGTCCACATGTCATTAACTCTCAAGGACGTAATGACCATTCTGGATGGCATTCTCCATGATTGTCTCGGCCGTTCGTCTTTGATTCAGGCTGATCAGAGCCCGCAGCAGGTCATTCAAGCTCGCCTCTTTGCCTTCTTTCTCCACCCAGATATTCAGCAATTCGTGGATCCTGTCTTCGTAGGGAAGCTGCTCTTTGCTTTTGATCACATTGTCACTGAGGCTGACCTGACGGAAGAATCTCTTGTGGTGGTCCATGTCGAGTTCTTCGAAGTACTCAAAGCATCTCCTGAGAGACTGTTCACCTGTAGAGACAAAGGCTTTCATTTGAGCACCATGACCTCAGAAAAGCATGGAGCTGTGACATGAATTTAAGTTTGGAATCTGTGTGAAAGATCGTTTACCATTTTTAGGGATGAGTATGGGGAAGGTTTCCTCTTCCTATGTGACGGAAAAAGAAAAAAAATGTAAGTTCTGTTGAACCCAACTCATCTAAATTATTGGGCAGGACTGTAAAGTACAGGATTCTTGAAGATGGAAAACAAAGCAGTGATAAGAAACAGCAGTGTGATGTCAGTCTTTTACAGGTCCAATAAAGGAACTTGTGACTCAGCTGTCTCTATTATGAACACAGCAATGAACACAGCAACGTCCATCAAAAAAAGAAAAAGTCAGACAACAGATTTAATGTGTCCAAGTTTCTGTTCCAAAGCTGATGGGAAACGGAGAGAAGCTGCTACCTTAATCACTACAGCACCACACACAAAGATCCATTTAATATCTTGACCGCTTACTAACCAACTACTGTTTGAGAATGCAAGTCACTGATCAATGGATTTTATTTATTTAGCGAATGCAAAGTCCTTAAGCCAAGCAGTTGCCTCCTGGTTTGCTGTATGGAGGGTGTGTAATCCTCCTTCCAGTCTTTGGAGCGGGCAAGCCTCTATGATGTGTTCATAAATCACCTGTGTATGATAATGTAGCACTAAAAGTTCAAATGACGTGGTTATGGAGGAGCAGACAGTTCAGGATAGTCCAACTTTAGTCTGAGACCTTCACACTTTCACTGAACAGGTAGTTGGGTAAGAAACAAATTGGGGATTTAAAAGGCTTTTTAAAGAGAGTTTTACTAATTATTTTAACCAAAGCCGTCAGTGATGAAGTACAGTGCATCTGGAAAGTATTCACAAACTGCTTCGCTTTTTCCCCACATTTTATTATGTGACAGCCTTATTACCTTCGCCAAGGGAGGAACTAATGTTTTTAGTGGCGATGGTTTGACTGTTACCAATGTCACTCAAAAAGTTATGAACGGATTTTGATGAAATTTTCAGGAAAGGTGTGCAATTGCACGGGGAACAGGTGATTAGATTTTGGAGATGATCTGAGAGTGCATACCTCAGCCAAGGCTCTTATTGTCTCACAGTGTGTTAGGAACAATACTCTAACGGACAGACTTTGAGGCAATTTTCACCAGAAGTGGCTCTAGGCCTACACACAAACCCATTACATTTTGGAGGTGATCCATGAGGAACGGAAGGAGCCTTGGCAGAGGTATGCACTCCGAGTGTTTTTCTACTTCCAAAATGGATTAAATTCATTTTTTCCCCTCAAAATTCTATACACAATACCCCATATAATGACAACGTGGAAAAAGTTACAAAATTCTGGTTGTTTAAATTTAAAAAAAAAAATAAAAAAAAATATGAAAGCCCCAATTCTACTACAGGAACCAATTTTACAAGAACTTCTCTCACGGTGTGTGTTTCCACTATAAGAACTTCTGCGAAAGGAAAAGTTTTTAAGAACTTGTAGTGGCAAAAAAATAAGCCCCTGGTCAGGAGTAGGTGGCCAGGAAAACTGCTGGGTGTAGTTTAGGATCGACTTGATGCTGATTGGATAAAAGTCAGCATCACGACTTAAAGGAAAGATGGAAATGAGAAGCATCAAATGTTCCCAGAAAAAGACAGTGAAGATCCAATGCTTAAAAAAAAGTGTATAAAATAGTGCTGCAGTGACTGTGGAGGGTGTGAATGATTATTTGGCAGATGTGGCCATGCAGTGTGAGCTTCAGGAGACTATTTTTTTTTTTTTTGATTTTGTATACTTTATTGATCCCCAGAGGGGAAATTGAGGGCATCCACCTGGATGGATGAAGCAGCCACGGTACGGCGCTATCCCTCAACCATTCACACACACATTCACACCTAGGGCCACTTTAGAGTCTCCAATTAACCTAACCTGCATGTTTCTGGCCTGTGGGAGGAAACCGGAGAAATCCCGGAGTAAACTCACACAGATATGGGGAGAACATGCAAACTCCACACAGATCACTGTTGGTCAGGGGCTGGAATCGAACCAGGGACCCCATGGCCAAGGGTGAGTTGCTGTGCTGGTGCAGTGCTAACCACTGCGCCACCGCTCCGCCCCTAGAATATGAGCATTACAGCGGAGCGGCACGGCGCATAACACCAGCTCCTGTTGTCCTTCATGGTGGTGTGAACCCACACAGCCAGCCAATGGGAGACTCAGTTCCTGCTGGGGCCTTTCCTCATGCGCTTGCACAACTATGCTGTATAATGGCTAAAAAATTAAAAGCCAATACTATGATGATTGTGGAAAAGAACGGCCAGACTGACTGTACATCATATGCAGCCACACATGCGTCGGGGAAGCACGGACACAGCAGACAGGCAACTCCGATGGCTCCACACTACATTCATTTTGTGCAGCATCATTTTTGTAGGATTTCAATGTACTTTACTTTGTGTCGAGGTTGAAACTATCAAACGGTTACATCACAAATAAATCACCTGGAGACTGATGGTTCCTACCCCCGTAATTGGTTCTTGGTTCCTGCAGTGGAAACGGGGCTTAAATGCGTGTTTGTTACACAGAGTTGTCCTTTATCTTAGAGAAAGATGGATTGACCACGTGTGTGTAAATCTGTTAAAGACACGCTGAGATTCTGGTCAGTACTGTGCAACTTGGCTTGATGAATAATGATCAAATGGACCCAGAACACATTCTTGAGGACTCCATGTAATATGTTAAAGTTAGAATTTTTCCTGAGTGTTCAAACATGATTTTTGAGAGAATAAAACAATTCCAATACATGGACTTGCAAGCTGATGACAAGACCTTCTTATCCTAAGCGAGTCACAAAGCATTAGCCAGTAGAAGCGAAAGAAGAAAAAAGCAGCAGCAGGCGAGAAGCAAGCATGGAAGCAGGGGTGGAGATGAGCTGCTGCTCTCACCCTCCTGTTGTTCTGCCTGGCTATTGCGCTGGCATCGCGGGTGGGAGCTGCGGGGAAGGCGGGTGGCTGCACGCCAGTTAGGCTGTACTCGGAGTTACTGGCTGAGCTGGTGAGGCTTTCACACAACATTTTACGCTCCTCCTCCACAGCGACTGGGGATCTGAACCTCACCGGTTGCAGGGACAGGATCAGGTTTGTACCGTCTGGCCTTTGGGTTTCGTCATCAATTGTAGAGATGTCAGTGTAATGCTGGAAGGCATGAAAAAAAATAAATATTTGGACACACACTGTTGATTTTAAAAACACCGTCTTTGCTCGCATTATTCCCCAGAAATACCAAAGACAGAAGTGACTCACCGGTTCAGTTTTTATTCCAGATAGATCTGACTGAGAATCTGAGGGAAAAAAAAAAAAAGGATTATGTAACCTTAATATCTGCCTTTGATTTGACATTCGCTCATTATTTCACTGAATTCATTTCAAATGAAGCTGGGCTGCACCCAAATATTTGATCATCAGGATATTTGTTCATTACACCCTTATTCTGTTTTAAAACTTTTTTTTTTTTTATTACTTATTTTGTACCCGTAGGTAGATTTGTTTTGCAGTCTGGTGACAAACCACCAGCTGCCGGTCGCTGCGTGCGCAAGCGCCCTTAAAACTTAGTATTCAGATGTTCAGTTTTTCTTTTAACTGCTTGATTTTAAACTCAAACTGCAAATTTATCTCAACAAATTCACAAAAAACCCTGCAAATTTACAAGAAAAAAAAGCAGCTAGATGGAAGTCACCAAATTACCAAGAAGAATTTAAAATTCATCTTTAAATGCATCTTTAAGTGCATCTTTAAATTTAAAGATGCACTGCAGTAGATATAAATCCCCTTAAAAACAAATTACATAGTCTAAAATGGTGTCTTATGCCCTTTTTTTTGTCCAGAAAAAAAAAAAAAATTTGTCTTACAGTTGCTTGTAAAAATCTTTTCCCTGTTCCTCCTCCTTCAAATGCCAGGATCTAATGAGGCCCACCCACAAGAACACACAAGTCTGCAAGCTGACAAATTTGAACAGCCAGTGCCTAGTCCTGATTGGCTCACCTGTTCTAGTGACATCACAAAAATGCCATCTAAACTTGCCTTTTTCTAAGGGAAGGAGCTTAACTGAACTTTCACAGTGGAAAAACACAAACATGACGTGAGTTTTTTCACTCTTGATACGTCTTGCAAGTCATAAAAAACACATTACAGATATGTTAAAAAAAAAAAAGACTTTCACTGGTGTCACTAAGAAAAATGTGAGAATGCAATTATGACCAGGCCTGCTACACTGTAATTTCCCAGTTTGGGATCAATAAAGTACATCCATCCATCTACTATCAAGCGCACCATGATCCCTCCTGCAGGTGATGAGTCCACTGGAGTTCGGACCCGTATGCCTCACTCAGACTGAGCCCGGTTGTCCTCTGGTCAGAAACCCAGACACCAGGTGCTTGCCCTTGAACCCTGGTAACCACAAAATGGGTCGTGTACACTGTATCGTTGTACCGTCTTCATGGGGATTGACTGGACCGCTCCTTCATCCAGGACCAATTTGCCTTGAGAGCCCGTACCAGAAGCAAATTTACCCCGACAACGCAAGTCCTGGGATCATTAAATTAAATCACCCTTATTGTCATTCAACCGTACAACCAATCATGTACAGTAGAACGAGATTGTGCTTTACCTATCTACAGTGTCAATCACACACACCCCAGTGCAGAATCAGAGGGCCGCTGCCATGCAAGGCGCCGCCACAGATTTCCCTCCTCCATTCCATTATTGCTGAGCACCAAGCTGGATGGCAGGAAGTTCCACTTTTATATGGTCTTTGGCATTAAGATGCGCAGAGAGGATATGGACCCAAATATTGAGATACAATTTCAATTATTTACATTTTATCTTTTTGAAACACAATTTCACAAGTCTGCTTTGTTATCAAGGATAAAATTATCAATTTATAGTGTTTATTTCTCAAGTTAAATATTAAGTTTAATTATTTTTTTTAAATGAGGGTTTGTACAATACTTTTTACAAAGCATTTATATGATATTTAATTCTAAATTGTAGCTTTTTGAATGAGGATATAATTGCAGAGACTGATATTTGGATTTTGAAAAGCCAAACGTGGCATTTGGTACAGCCCCAAACTGAATCTACTCTGTAGAATAAAGAGAAATCTACTGCTGCTGCTGCTGCTCTGAGTTCCAACTCCCCCTGCAGCAGGAACACCAATCAGTGTCACTATGGATTTTCACCAGTTGGATACAAATCCAGACAGACTTCGAGCTAGTTTGTGCTGGACTGGGCAGAATTTACCCACAACACGGTCAACAGCAGCTACTGGACGCACATCCACACAGGGCTCACCGGGGCTCGATCCAAATGAAGAGCAGCTTGGCCAGCCGCTGAAATCTGGCCTGAACTGTAATGTGTGGCTTCACCTGTTTACTATGTGGCCCTAACCATCAATTATGTTAATCACGGCTGATCCCACACACCCGCCATTGTGGCATCTGCAGCTCAAAGCCTACCAACGTCATAGCTGCTGAACCTGAGCTGGTTCAGCAGGTCTTCACACATCAGCACATCATCATGACTTGTATAAAGCCAAGTGTGTGGTTGACATGCCTGCATTGTTTTTCCAGTTCTCATGAATGCCACATGACTAATTTACAGATAATATTGTTACTCTATTCCTCAGGGCTGTCAAAAATACCAGTTTGGGGCTCTGAATATTCACAGCAAATATCCAGATATTCTCTACAGTCTTTCCTCCCTCACTGTACTGCATCAAGCAGCAATGTTTTTCATTATTGTGGCTTTATTCATGTATCGTTAATGTGTGACTTTCTGGTAAATGGGTGGCTTTGTCTTCAAGTTGCTTCTTTTTGCTTTGTGAAATTATTAGATTTTCTCCCCAAATATGTGGTAGATTTTTTGGTAATGAACGAATATCTTGATAATATTTGGGTACAGCTCTTCCCATGTACTGCTTTTCAAAAACACGCTCCTTTCTCGCTTTGTACCATTTGGAGAGAAAGACAATCTTCCACTTTCAGAATTAGCCTGCAGGATAGTTTGACCTTGGGCTGAGCATAGATCTGATTCTGTAAAAAAACAAAACAAAAAAAAAACCCTGTTTGCTCTCAGTCAGACTGGCAGATGCTTCGTTGAGAGACAAAGCCAAAAGGGTTCTCATGATGTTTACACCCACCCCCGACTGCCCCTTTTCACTCTCTGAACAAATATTTAGTCTAAGTTCTTGGTCCGGGAACAAGAATTTAATGCAATACTGATAAATTCTAATGAGAGCAGGTTCGAGGTCAGCACTAAATGAATACAGCCTTGAGATGAGAAATGGAAGTGGTGCAGCTCTAAAAGCACAGCCTGAAACAAAACTGCTTAATAGTAGGGTTCTTTCCCTTTCTTTCAAACTGGTGTGAAGAAAAACGAACACCAACGCTGAAGCTGATTAACACCTGTCAAAGCAGTGGAGAGTTGTTTACTGCAGCTATGAGATCAAAATGTGAAAACAGCTCAGCCTTCTGTGCAGTGCTGTAATTATAGCCAAGACTTTAAAGTCAATCCAGAACCAGCAGACTTGCATCAAGCTCTTAATTTCTGCAACTATATTAGCTAGGGCTTGGCAGAATAGCTGAAAAATTCTTACTGCAGCACAAGTGTAAGTATAGTATGTGATGACCAGGGGTGTGCCATATTGTATCGTTTATGATAATACAGGTATAAATGTTGATACCAGTGTAAAAATGAATATCGCGATATTTGGGGTCCGTTACGCTGCCAGTGGAAGTTACACGTCATCATAGAAACGGGAAAAAACATGGCATGGGAAAAGCGGCGCTCCGTGTTTGGACATCTTCGTCTGGTTGTGAGAAAGTAATTTAGTTTTAAGTCAGTTTCAGACTGCTGCCATCTTTTAAATAAAATGGTGCAGTGATGCGGACAATCTGCCCGCATTTTTTTTCTGCATGTCAACAACGGCATTTTGGGGAAAAGTTTTACTTCGTCCTGAAGCAGTGTTGCTGACGTCCAAGTGTCCAGAGGTTTACTTTTGTTCTATTGTGTCTGCTCCAGCGTGACTTATTCAACCAACCGAAAGAAAAAAAAATCCATTAACAGCCCCAGGACTTCGGACTTCCAGGACTAACGCGGGTAAACTGAAAGAAAGAGAGAGAGACGGGAGGTCTGACCAGCAGAAGTGTCTTGGGAAATGACAGGTAGGCCAGCATTTATTTAATACGATAAAAATGATGAAATAATAGTTTTAAATAAGCCCATTCCCAGCCCGTTTTATTTAGACCCTCTTCCTGACCCGGTGAAATAACAGACTAAACTAAATTAATTTAATATGATAAAAGAAGCAAAACCCCCACATGTCCCAGAGCACAGAAATGAGATAAAGACTAACTAACTAACTAACTAACCTGCACTTATATAGCGCTTTTCTAGTCACAAAGACCACTCAAAGCGCTTTCATTAGTACTAACCCTCTATTCTAAGGGCCTATAGGAAACAGATATCTAGGGACAATTTAGAACAGCCAATTAACCTAACATGCATGTTTTTGGCATGTGGGAGGAAACCGGAGAAATCCCGGAGTAAACCCACGCAACACGGGGAGAACATGCAAACTCCACACAGATCACTGTTGGTCGGGGGCTGGGATCGAACCCACGATCCCACGATCCCCACAATCCCCCGGCCAAGGGTAAACTGTGCTGCCGCAGTGCTAACCACTGCGCCACCGTGCATAAGCAATGTGAAAGCGTGTCTGTGGTTACACTGCTGTAGCTGCTTATACTGTAGTTTAGGGATTACATTTTTTTAATTTAATAAATAGGCTCCATTAACCATAGCTAAATTGCTCTTGCATTCATAAGGCAATGTTTTCAGGACTATTCAGACGTTTCAAGAAAAATCTGCAGAATTTTCAAAACTACAGGTTATATGTAGTCTGCACTACCAACTTTACTCATCTGCTTGTTACTGTTCTCTCCTAAATTTGTTTCTCATTAAACATCTTTTCATAAAGGTACTTTAATTTTGAATGTTTTTGGTGACAAATTTGTGACCTTTTTCATACAGAATTGTAACTTTTTACCTAAAGCCTCTTACCTTGTGTTTTTTCTCTGAAAAGTGGAACAAATCAGAAGCAGCATCAGATTTAAATTAAGATTAGTCAGTTGTTTTAATAATCAATACATCAGTTGACTATTACAATCCATTCATTCATTCATCTTCGCTAAACCACTGCACGGTGGCGCAGTGGTTTAGCACTGTGGCAGCACAGTTTTACCCTCGGCCGGGGGACCGCGGGGATCATGAGATCGTGGGTTCGATCCCAGCCCCCGACCAACAGTGAGCTGTGTGGAGTTTGCATGTTCTCCCCGTGTTGCGTGGGTTTACTCCGGGATTTCTCCGGTTTCCTCCCGCACACCAAAAACATGTAGGTTTAGGGCGCTCGCATACGCAGCGACCAGCAGCCGGTGGCTTGTCACCAGACTGCAAACCAAGTCTACCTACGGGTACAAATAAGTAACAAAAAAAAAAAAAAAAAAAAAAAAATCTTCTTCCACTTAATCCTTTTTGGGTTGCGGGGGGGGCTGGAGCCAAATTTATAATTTTCATCCCACCCGAAGGTTATAATTACATTTATAACTAGTTGATACCTGTTATTTTAAAATATTAACCTACTAAAACTGAGGTGGTTTCAGGTTTCCAACAACAGGGTGGCTTGGATGAAGTCAAATTCCCGGCCTGAATTTTTGTCAGTAAACTTAAGATATGGTGGTTTATAATATTTTCTGCTAATATTTGATATAGAATTTAAAAAAAAAAAAAGTTTTAAACATATTCTAAACTGCTCTTTATAAACTGGAGAAATAAGAATTGTTTTTACAGAATATGTTGAACATAATTAACGCTGGCCTGTGAAACTGTCTTTTATAAATTCAAAATGACTGACTCATTTCATCTGAAGATGCCAAGAAAAAGCGAGCGGAAACTACAGTGCATCCAGAAAGTATTCACAGCGCTTCATTTTTTCCATATTTTGTTATGTTACAGCCTTATTCTAAAATTAAATTCATTTTTTCCCCCTCAAAATTCTACACACAATACCCCATAATGACAACGTGAAAAAAGTTGTGAGATTTTTGCAAATTTATTAGAACTAAACTAAGAAATCACATGTACATAAGTATTCACAACTTTTGCCATGAAGCTCAGAATTGAGCTCAGGTGCTTCCCGTTTCCACTGATCATCCTTGAGATGTTTCTACAGCTTAATTGGAGTCCACCTGTGGTAAATTCAGTTGATTGGACATGATTTGGAAAGGCACACACCTGTCTATATAAGGTCCCACAGTTGACAGTGCATGTCAGAGCACAATCCAAGCATCAAGTCAAACGAATTGTCTGTAGACCTCCAAGACAGGATCGTCTCGAGGCACAAATCTGGGGAAGAGTACAGAAAAATTTTCTGCTACTTTGAAGGTCCCAATGAGGACAGTGGCCTCCATCATCTGTAAATGGAAGAAGTTCGGAACCACCAGGACTTTTCCTAGAGCTGGCTGGCCGTCTAAACTGAGCGATCGGGGAACGCGGGCCTTAATCAGGGAGATGACCAAGACCCCAATGGTCACTCTGTCAGAGCTCCAGCATTCCTCTGTGGAGAGAGAAGAACCTTCCAGAAGGACAACCATCTCTGCAGCAATCCAATCAGGACTGTATGGTAGAGTGGCCAGATGGAAGCCACTCCTTAGTAAAAGGCACATGGCAGCCCACCTAGAGTTTGCCAAAAGGCACTTGAAGGACTCTGACCATGAGAAACAAAATTCTCTGGTCTGATGAGACAAAGATTGAACTCTTTAGAGTAAATGCCAGGCATCATGTTTGGAGGAAACCAAGCACTGCTTATCACCAGGCCAATACCATCCCAACAGTGAAGCATAGTGGTGGTAGCATCATGCTGTGGGGGATGTTTTTCAGCAGCAGGAACTGGAAGACTAGTCAGGATAGAGAAAAAGATGAATGCAGCAATGTACAGAGACATCTTGGATGAAAATCTGCTCCAGAGCGCTCTTGACCTCAGACTGGCATACCTGCCAACTTTTCAAACCTGAAAAGCCTAGTAGCTAGCCGGGGTCCAGGGGCCGATGCTAATGCTAATAATGCTAATGCTAATAATGCTAATATTTTCCAAATAAATATTAGCATTAAATCTAGTTAAATGTAGCTAACAACCTCATATTTCTTCAACTTTCAAACCTGAAAAGCCTAGTAGCTAGCCGGGGTCCAGGGGCCACAGTGTCAAACAAATATTAGCATTTGACATACAGTAGAAGTCACATATTAATTATATTAAAGGTAAAATATCTAAATCAATTGCAATACTACACAGAGCGAAATATTTGCTGAATCAACAACCCACATTATATACTTTGTATCATTCATTAATACTCCCATACATGACATATTGTACTGAAGTATGGGGAAATACATATAAAACAAACATATATCCAGTCTTTATGCTTCAGAAGAGAGCTATTAGAATAATAAACAAAGCTGCTTACAGGGAACCAACAAACCCACTTTTTCTTAAATTAAAAGCTCTCAAGTTGAAAGATCTGGTTGACTTTAAAACTGCAGTAATAATGTTTAAAGCTAAGAATCTATCACTGCCCGCAAATATCCAAAAGTTGTTCCAAATAAGGGAGAAACAATATCATTTCAGAGGAACATGTATATTTCAAAAACCTTCAGTGAGAACTACCACCAAGCAACACTGTCTCAGTGCAAGGAGTCAGATTATGGAACGATTTTGGACCTAAATTAAAATCATGTACAACGCTTGGACAATTTAAACAAAAACTAAAGGAAGAAATACTCCAAACATATATACAAGATGACATGTAAAATCACATAAGGATTGTCATATCCAGTCTGTGTTGTGTCGTTACTTAGTTGTTTTTTTTGTCACATTTTGTCTTAGCTTTGTTCTGAATTGTAATCGCTCTTGTTTTGTTTTTCTTTTGAATTCTTGGATGGAATATGGGTGGGCAATATAAGCTGCGGCTTCAGCCATCACCCATTTCAGATAACTTATGTTGAACTGTATTATCAGAGGAGTTATTGTTTAATTTGACCTTGTTGGATTTTTTCGCCTTTGTTATATTATTCTGTTTCTTTTTAATGTTTACTTTTAATCTATCCGAAATAAAGATTCATTCATTCATTAAATTTGCATTCAAAAGACCATCTTAACACTGCATTGAACTTTGAATAGGCCAGATGTGATGTATTATGAATACTAGAAAAGCACTCGGAGAGCGCAGACCTCTGCCAAGCGCCACAGTTCCCCCCATACAGTGTTTAACATCATAAAATACTGAAAATGGCCCTCTCTCGCAATGTTAAATAAAAGAAAAAAAAAAAAAAAAAAGAAAAAAGAATCCTTTAAAAAATTCCTGGATCGATACGGTGATCCGGATCACCACCAAAATCTAATCATCTGTAGGATACCCCATTTCTGATAATCTGTGAAAATTTCATGAAAAACCGTCCATAACTTTTTGACAAACCAACGCTGATGATCACATAACCTCCTTTGCGGAGGTAACTAGTAGACTAGAAATATCAGCAGGGTATACTAGCACTGTTTAACAGACGCGCGTAAAAGACGGCAAAATCGCTCTGATATTTTATGCGTTTACATGATACACCAAGCATGACGGCCGTTACTCAGTGGCCGGAGCACTTAGAGAGATTATGACTGTTTTGCCAAAAAATTCAAAGTGTTTTCTTTTAAATGAGACCAACCCCATGAAGATGCTGCAAAGGGTTGAAGAACAGCTTTTGATTTACTTTGGTCAATTTCCCTAAAAACGCCAAAAAAATAACGTACCCAGTGTGCAAGGGGTTTAAAAAAAACAAAACAAACCATGTTTTCCCTCTCTTTTGGGATGTGTATGAGATAAGTTGGGGGGGGGGGGGTATCAACTTCATGCAAAGCCACTCTTGCAGATCCTCTACAAGTAAATTTAAGTCATTATGCTCATTTCCAGCTCAACTTTAAAGTAAATCATTATTAAAAACATGCTACAAATCCCCTGCTCCAAACACTCCCCTGTCTTACAGTCATAATGCTGAACTGGTGGGTTTTTAAATTCTTGGTGCAGTGATTCATTTTCAAAATGTTCTGATCTATTAATAACCTATGAAAATTGCTGACAGCTTGACAGATAATTAGAGTAATTGATGATGAGCACACCAGTGACTGCTGTTTGCACTTGCCCATCTTTAAGGAATTCAATTTTGGTTTCTCTTCAGATTGTTTTGGGAAAGTCTCCGACAACACCTGTTTTGCTGATATAAAAGAATGTAAGCTTCTTAAGATGTCAGCCTGACAAGAAATTTCACAACACACATTTATCTCACGGATTCAATCTTTCCCTGTCTGAGAAAATCTAATCCCTGGTCTTACTTCATTTTTATAAAGATTGAGCACAAAAGTTGAGAAAAAAAAAAAAAAAAAAAAGATAACTCCACAAACAAAAGCAAAAAGGGAAAGACTGGCTGATGTTTAGATGTTTTCACTGTCAGAAATCCAACTTCAAACTCCTTACATCAATATTAGGGAACAATTCAAAACCAGAAAATCATTTTCCAGTACTCATTTGAAATAAGCCCCTTTTAGACATACATTTCTTCCCCATTAATAAGTCAACAAAAGTTGTCAAGGCAGTTTTTCCCAAGTCAGGATGAGGGTCTGTTTTGTTCGGTTTTCCCAAATGACTAAGCAGAGAGAATGAGACCATGACTCAAAGCCACTCCTTTATTTTTATCACCATCATCCTACAGCACACTAAACTACACAGTTAGCACTGAGCATTTTTAACAATACAGGGCAATAGACCTCTCAAAAACCACCAATAACCTTTCACGGAGCTGCACAACTTCTCCCTGAATCACTCCGATTTAGATATTCTCATTAGTAAAATGGAAAAATCTGCAAATTAATCTAAACAGTAAAGTGGCTACAGTGAGCAACAGCTGTAATAAACAATACTTATTACTATGAAAATAATCCAAAATTTGTACCAAACAAGAATCAAACATAATTTATGTTTTATGCTCCTCTATAACCGGATATACCTCATAAGAATTAAGCACACTGCACAGCATAACTGCTTTGTTTACTGAATTTCACCAAAGTATATAATCAGTGGGTGATTTGCCATCATTTTTAAAAGGGGAATGGTGGTGGTTATGCAAAAATGTATGTATAAACATAAATGTAAACTAAGTACTAATTTGCAAGAATAAAGGTGCAAAAATATGAAAAGATGCCAATTTTCAATTTTAAAAAGACAAATGTATTAGGGGAAAAAAGTAAACGTGTGAGAAAAAAAATAATTCATAAAGAAAAAAAATTCCAAGGAAAAAAAAAATCAAATTTAAAAAACATACAAACAAAAAAAAAAAAAAAACAAATTTACACAGACAAAAGCTGGAGATGTGTATATATTCATTTTTTTCTCAGGTCACATTTTTTGCCAATTTATGTAGTTTGTCTTGTGAACTTGTAACTTTTCTTAAATCTTTTCAGATAAATTTCATACCCTTTTCCTATAATTCTGCCACTTTTTGTAATAAAATTAGCTTTTTCCTCACACAAATTTACAGCTACAATATATACTCAAATTTAGAACTTTTTCCTAAATAAACATTTGTAATTTTTCTTGTACACTTGCAACAATACTGTGACGTATTGCGCAGTACCGTATGAACTATCCTTGTACTGTTTATGGGCTGGCAGGTTAACGAGGGGGATGGCACCTCCCACTCATATGACCAATGGCATAGAAAAATGGTTTTACCAGAGAACGCCAATGTTCAAATCAGCTTTTCAAATATCTTGCGTTATTAAAGCTCTGACTTCACACAATAATTGTGACTGGATTAAAGCTGTTCACATGTTTCGTTATGTAGGTCTTGGTTAGTCCACATAAGTGACCCATGTACAGATGCCATAATTTAACAGATTGATGAGGCCAGAAATGGACTGTATCCCCAAGTTTACAATCATTTCTACATTTTTTTTTTAATCAAATGTCCCATATTGTGCATTTTTCAGAGATGCATTTTATGTTTTGGCATCCTTAAGAGAATCTAATTGAAGTTTTAAAGGCCAAAAACAATGTGCTGTTTTACTGCTCCTCGAACATGCCATCTTTAATGCGCCGACTGGTTTTCACCCTTTTTGTTAACATTAACCTGATTGGGTAAAGGGTTTTTTAAGTGGCTCAATCACAAGTAAGGAGGTGGTCGGGGTGCATTTGCTTTGTTAACTTAAGGTAGTATCTCAACGAGTGGCAAATGATAACAAATGCAGTGATTTTTGGATTTGCCAACTTTTCTGACGAATGATTGCGAAAATCAAGGTAGTGTCTCATGGAGTGGCTAATGCTAAGAAACGTTGCGATTTGAGGGGTTTGTCAGTGTTCTTAAAAGGTTGCAAGACAGTTTGCACACAGTTTTTAAGGTCTAACAGTTCTGTCAAAGGTTCTTAAACAGCTGCTAGTGATAAATACTTGGCAAACCAAAAAGAACTTTGGTGACATGTGTTACAACCATTTGCAGATAACTATTTTGCAAATGTTTGCAACAGTTTGTGGAGAAACACATTTGCAAAAATTTTCTAACATGGTAAGACAAGAAAAACTGTCTGGAACCTTAAAAACTGTTTACAAACTGTTGTGCAACCTTTTACGAACCCTGACGAAGTCCCAACAACCACAGCGTTCGTGAACGTTCCTCAGCGTGTGCTGCACCATGAGATAAGGACTTTAGACAACTGAAAGTGGAGGCTGTTGCTTTGTTGTCATAACAACCAAAAAGTGCAATCCTGTTGTTTAAGAGTTTAACTAAACAAAGACAGCATGTATTTAATATGAAGTGAGCATTTTGATAGTTCAACCATATGCATGCGATCCATGGTTATATTTTATAAGGTTAAAATATAAATTCCATTTTGCACAATATGGGATGGTAAAAATGGTAAATGGCGTTCACTTATATAGCGCTTTTTCTCATCTCTAGATGACCAAAGCGCTTTACAGATCCTACTATCCACCCAGTCACACACGGATAGCGGCGGAGCCACCATACACAGGTGCTGGCCTGGCCCACCAGGAGCAAGTGGGGATTCAGTGTCTTGCTCAAGGACACTTCGACATGCCGACAGAGTGGGAATCGAACCCCTGACCCTCCGATCAGTAGTTGCCCACACTACACCTGCGCCACAGCTGCCCCGGGATGTTTAAGGTATGGACACCCCTCCTCACAGCTATTATGTAGTTTGCAAATTTCTTTGTATATATTTTCGCTTACCGCTTACTCTACATCTCCAACACAGCAACACAGCAATCGCCAAGATAAACAGCAACACTAAAGGCACTACAATGGCTGCCACTATTCCTGTGGAGGGGGAAAAAAAAAAAAAAGCAAAAAGAAATTGATAGTCGTTAGCACCATGTTAAAAACGCTGCTGAGTGATAAAAAAAAAAGCATATATTTTTCACAGATTGCTGTACCTGAGACAGAGCTAGATGGGGATGGGGTTTTCTTGCATTCTGTGTCGGTGGTTGATGTGCAATTCCTCACTATCACTTCATCACTTTTACACCTAGTTTGGAGGCAGGCGGAGAGACAAAATGACAAGTGTGAAGGAATTTTAAAAAGCATGGGTTCTTCTCTCATCAGTGACTGAGTGAATGAAGCAGCAGGTGTGTGTGTGTGTTGTGTCTGGTTTGCATACACTCACCTTGAACACTTCTTACACACTTCACATGCATGGTCGGGATCACAAAATCTCCCAGATTTGCACCGACATTCTGTGTTTTGAGAGAGAGTGCACCACCTTACAGTTTCCTGATCTGAGACAGCAGCATGAAAAAGACCTTGTTAAGTCGGAGTTTATGCTCAGAGCACTCTGAAAAGGTTGCACATTGATTTTTCTTCTGCACTCATTCAGATCAATAGTGTAAAGCCGTCAAGCAGAATTACCGTCGCGGCACTGTGTGCACTTGAAGCATTTTTTCAGCCCGTTGGCGTGCTCAGTGAACGTTCCATTGCCGCATGCCACGCATGTGCCCAACTCTCCTGATGTGGTGCAGGGCGACTTCACATAATTACCTAACGCACACGAGAAGGAGCATCAGAATAATGTAACTGCTTCATGTGGCCCGTGATGAGCTGGTCATAGAATCTGTCTGTGCACGCTAGAGAGGGGCACAGTGCACTCACCAGCTGGACAGTACAAACAGCAGTTGGGGCCGTCCATGTACGCAACGTCATCTCTGCAGCGGTCAGTCCCCCATTGCCTGCTCCCGCCCAGGTTAGGCTGTGGGTACGCTTCTGCAAGTTTAGGTAGGTAGATGAAAACAAAAAGCTGTGGAGAGAAGGAGATGACCGTTAACATGTTTGGTTTTTTCAGAATCATCTTTAATGACACCGGAAATGAACATTTAGTGAGTCTTTAAGAAGTGAGGAGAATAACTAATATTCCATTAAAAATATGGTCATGTAAAAACATTACACCCATTAGTTCTTTATTAATATAGCTATAGATTACAAAGGATATACATAATTGCATCATTTCTGCAATATACAGCTGTAACTATTTAAAAAAAATATTCAAAAATTCAAATTTCTAATTGTAAAAAAATAGGACACGACTATATCTATGTACTGCTACTTAAAATACCTAGAATTGGATTAAATTGCATCATATTAGGTACACATGATTAGAACATCATAACAGTATTTTGCAGGAGCCCATCCTTTTTAAAGCAGCACTAAGTAAGATTTTCACCTTAAAATAATGTTTACAAAATATTTTGATGTTACAGCAACTTTTGACTATAACTATGGTGACTAGGGATGGGCATAATTTACCGACTAACCGATAATTGATCATTAAGAATTTCACCGAGGAAGTTCATTTTCGTCGACAAACCGTTTTTTTTTTTTTTTTAAACAATCCGAGGCCTAGTGTATGGCCGTCCTCAAACAATGCAATGGCAAAATTTGGGCACCAGGGGGCAACATTACACCATCGCCGTACCCTGGCGTGCCTCAGTTGATACACGCGGGCTTCCGTAGGGCAATCGCCAAATCATTAAGCGGTTACGGCGAAGTGTTGCGTGGGACCATTTCAATTTAAAAAATGACCAGGTGTACTGCAATCACTGCAATGCAGCATACAAATATACCTCATCGACAGGGTCCATGGAACACCCTTATTACGCAAAGAAACCGCCAACAGTGGTTGCGCGCTGAGTAATGGCGGTCGTGAAGATTCTTTTTTTTTTTCAGAAACTTTATTGAGAAGGTCATGAAGATTCGGTGTACACACGTCGAGGGAAGCTGCAGGAGGCGGCGTAGTAGCTCGACGGGAAGACTATTTCGCACAAAATGGCACAAGAGAACAGCAAAAAGTTCTGCACGGCTAGACTAAGTAACACGAGCGATAGAGCAATGAATGCGGTCTTCGTTTGTTGGGTGGCCGCTCGGCAGGGAGACAAGGTGGGTAAAACGTCTCGGCCAATCAGCTTGCGGGGTGAAACGTCTCGGCCAATCAGCTTGCGAGATTCCCGAGCCGAGCCAACACGAGAACAGAGAGAGGGCTCTCCGTGCACCTGATGTTATAATGTAGTCTACCTGCCTTGTTACGTACCTAAAAATGTTAATGATTAACCGATTATTAATCATTAATTCTCCCGACGATCGGTGAAGAAAATTTCACCGAATGCCCATCCCTAATGGTGACTATGACCTCAGTACCAGGCCACAGTCACCATCATGGTCTTTTCAGTGTGCAATTTGTACAAACAAGCTACTATACTGATACAGAGTACATTATCAAACGTGCATACATGTTTAAGCATAAGTAATGGACCATGCAATATAGCAATGCCCTGACACATTCCAAGGAAAGAAGTGTGGTATTCTGGAATGGTCTACTCAAAGTCAGCATCCTATTTCAGGGTTTCCTCTGGTAACATTTCTGTGTGGCAGGCCACCATCCTTGGATTTATGCCGCCATGCTAACAAAACATGAATTTAAGAAAAAAAAATGTGTAGGAATGACGCTCCGCAAGCACAAACATGAAGAACGTGCGTGACTGTCATCTGTGCAGAGCTCAGAAGCATGCCGCCCGCGACCGTTCCAGTCAGCAGGCAGAGAGTCTTTCCAGCGTCACTGTCCAAGAGCAGCATGAGCTTATTAAAATACTTTAAACGCGGAAAAAAAATAAATAAAATAAAATCAGAAGAGGTATGTAAGCAGTAGAGGCATTTATGATGGTTTTAATCCGCTGGTAATGGGAGCAATAATGAAGAGTTGCTTAGCTAGCAGGTGTGGTTAGGATTCATATGCAGGGAAAGGCAAGAGTGACTGATGAAATACTGAGGATTTACTTCACCAGCCACTACAATATTAACTAATTTATGTTCATTATTATGTACCTGGCAAGTTAACTAACTAACCTGCACTTGTATAGCACTTTTCTAGTCACAAAGACCACTCAAAATTCACGAAGTCAATGACTTTAATCTGTCAACAGCCTTTAGACAAACTAAACGTGCCAACATTTGGATTTCAAAATAAGGGAGATTTTTCCTGCTGTCTGGTTGGTGAGGAGATTTCTAAAAAACTATAAATGTATAAAAATATTATAACAGAAATAACTGCATCTTTGGTCATTTTAGTTAATTTATTTCATTAAATACAGTTTTATTATTTTTTCTTTGAAATCAGAGTTAAATTATTGTTTTGTGCTGGCTCAGCAAAATTATGGTCAAAAATGTAAATTGTTATAAGGAAAAAAAAATACCACAGTCTGATTCAAATTTACTAAAAACAACCAGTAATTTTATTTTTTAAAAAAAGTAGACAAAAATTAGCCATAAAATAATCCACAAATTTATATTTTTGAAAATGCTTTATAAATAAGGGTCCTGGATAGTCATACAGTCTGATAGCAGCTTTAAGTCACTTGTAAACATCTGAGAGGTGCTTAATCATTTTACAAAGGGAGACCAATTATGGTCATAATAATCCAAAAATAGAGCCGTCATCTTTTCCATTAGAGTTCCAGTGTTTTATGGCCGTGTAATTTAGATAACACACTTCTGATGAGGCTACAAGCAAACAAACAATCAGAGCTCCACACAGACGGGTGCCTGAGACTGGAGGAGGGGATTTCCTTTATTACAGGAGCTCATGTTCAGAGTACAGAAGCACATACTGTAAATCTCTGGTGGAAGCAGTCTTGGAAAAAATAAGCTTTGTATGTTAGAGCAAAGCAGAGCAGGTGTTAAATGATCAACCTGCTCTATAACCACATATGTCCAAATACAGTCAATATCTGGGGAATATTAACCAAATAAGGCAATGATGGAGCACCAGATCACAGTCCACACCCATTATTTCTCAATGCCACCGCTGGCCTACTTTCTACAGATCACATGTCCAGACAGCAAGCAGCGGTACACACCCATCCTACAGACGCAGGTGTGACTGTAGCCATTTTAGATCACATGCCTTCAGTGTTAAGTAACAGCACCATATACATTTGACTGGCTAAATAAAACTGATTTCATCTGGAGTCAGGAGAACCACACATACTCATTTAAATTTACTGATTTATTTATTTATTTTTTTTTTAAATGCAGAGGTTTGTACTCTGTTCTAAGGAAAGAACTGTTAATTTAAAAAAACAGCATGAAATTACAAAGCATATTTAAAATTAATATAAATCAGCAACTCTACTACCACGTTGCCCATTTCTTTTAAATTTCCCAACTGACTAGATTTGACTTTTTTCCCCCTTCTACTTAAATCGCAGAATTTCCATCCATCCATCTTCTACCGCTTTTCTGGAGGTCCGGGTCGCGGAGGCAGCAGTTCAAGCAGAGAAGCCCAGACTTCCCTCTCCCCAGCCACCTGCTCCAGCTCTTCAGAGGGGATACCAAGGCGTTCCCAGACCAGCTGGGAGACGTAGTCTCTCCACCGAGTCCTGGGTCTGCCCCGGGGTCTCCTCCCATGGGACGTGCCTGAAACACCTTCCCCCTTCTACTTAAATCGCAGAATTTTCTCTCCTTAATTTGATTTTTTTTCTTGCATAATCATAACCCTTTTCCCTTTTTGTTTACTTTTTCATGTACATTTAGGACTTTTCCACTAGATTTTTTGACTTGCAAGTTATAAACCAGTTATTGGAAGACTGAACTTGTTATTCAAAGTAGATGTGAAACTTCTAACTCAAATCTGAATTTTCCCCCTCTAGTATTACTACCACTACAAAAGTTTGATTATGCAAAAATTATTATTCGTGCTCATTCTGCTGGGGCACCATTGAGAGCATCCTCACCAGCTGCATCACGGTATGGTATGGAAGCTGCACTGCCTCCTGCCAGAAGACACTACAACGCACACTGAAAGTAGCCAGCAAGATCGGTGCCCCTCTGCCACCCCCCTTTCAGACCTCTACCACACCCGCCTCACCTGCACAGCCATCAACATTGCAGGCGACACCTCCCACTCCCTCTTCAGCCCTCTGCCATTGGAGAAAAGGTACCGGAGCCTCCAGACCTGCTCCACAAGAATGCTAAACAGCTTTGTTCATCGGGCCATCAGGACCCTGAACTCTGCCCACTAACCTCCACTCCCCAGACCGTAACACACTCACCCACACAATAACTACTTCAGCTGTTTGCACAGAAAGACTTGGAACACCAACAGTAATACATCTGCTGCTGTAGGTCTCTGTACCTTACTGCAACCATTTGCACAAATGCCATACCTGCTGCTGTCTGTTATTGAAATATTGATCACATGCAATCCAATCTGTCACCGTCTGCACCTACACTACTGCACTGAACTTGCACTTACGGGTATTATGGCTTCACTTCTTCTGTATATAGGATTGCTGGGTTTTATTATCTTTATTTGCACTACGGGTAGCATTACTGTACATAGACTGCTGTTGTTTTTCATCCTTACTTCTTTTCTTATATACTGCACACACCACTAAGACAGAAAAATGTCATTTCAATTCTCCTGTATGTCCTGTACGTACAGAAGTTTTGATGAATAAAAACTTTTAAATCTTTTGAGGACATAGCCTTTAAAGGTGTACTTGATAGTATTTTCATGAAAACAATTTTAAAAAATTAATGTCAACAAAATGTTTAGAAAGGTGAAAAATTAAAAGTCTATTTTCTTTCTTTGGGCCAAGGATGAAGCCATTATATTTTGAGCATGCGCGAGGTAAAAAACTCTGTCGACTACTTGCCACTTTCTTCAATTTAATCAGCCAGTTTTTCTCCCTCCAATTTCATTTTTCTTGCATAATCTTAACTTTTTCACTAGATTTGTGACTCATCGGTTTTAAACTTGTTACGCAGAATAGATGCGTAACTTCTTACTCAAATCAAACTTAAAACCTTCAACTTACAGCACATTTGTCTGTTGACAGGATTGTGTAAAAATCAGTGGACAAGGATGACGCCATTATATTTTGCATCCATGTTTCCCATATTTTTCTTTTAACATTTTGAGATGTTTGCCACTATCAGGAAAACAAATACAGGCTGATCAACCTGATAATACACAGGCACAGACGATGCTCCTCAACTGACATTTAAATCTGCCTTGGTGGAGGTATGTGCTCTGGGAGCGTCCTCTAGTTATGTTTTTGGGTCAAAAGAGCTCCAGGTTTTATACATAATTCTGAATATTTTGAAGAAAGGCAATCAAATCAAACTTTTTCTCTTACTTTTCAGTAAACTTAAATTTATTAGGACAATTTCAACACACACGTGAGTTAAGTAAGTGACGCAGAAATATAAATTGCGTAAGAGTGCAGGTAGTTAGTTAGTAATTTTCATCAGTCACACACACACACACACACACAACAGCAGCACCTCTGTCCTGTTGGGAGAAATGGGAGAAAGGGGGGTAAACTGCTATTTTTTGAGAGACAGCGAGGAATTTCACACCTGGACTCTGAAACTCACGCCTGCCCAATTTAATTCACACGCACAACACGTGCTCAAAAGCCAAGCGTGCCAAAGCAGCATCAAAGAAGTCCGAAAGTTTTCAGCGCGAATAAACAGGTAAATGCCCAATGACAAGGGCGGCAGGCCGGAACTGGACCCGACCAAAACAAGTATTATATGCTCAAACACAAGTAGTCACGATAAATACTCGAGTAACAAAGTCTTTTGACTACATGTGCTTGAGTCTAACGATAAGTGGCAACTACCCAGCCGAGTTACAACAGCAGAGAACAGTTTACATGAGCTCAGCCGCTCATGTTTATCACAGGAAACGCCATTTTATTAGCCGGTCCGAAACCGGTTCCGGCTAATAACAAGCATTTTTACAAGGTGTAACATTTAAATTAAGCGCAAAACTTACCATATATATCCAAAGGTCTTTCATATTTTTTTAAGTAACTGTTAAACGGTACAAATTTTGGTTAACTCATTGCCAGACTACAACACAACCTTCGGCCAAACACGTTCCGGCTTTCTCCCTCAGGTGAGAGCGACGCTGTGGGCTAAGGGTGACAACGTCAGAGGGGCGTGGCCTTTAAACATCATGCCACACGTAAACAAGCCCAGAAAGTTGCGTGAGTCAGAAGTAACACTTTACTCTCACCAATAAAGGAGTTTTTTTTTTCTGATAAATTTATGACTCTTTTCCCAAACTTTAAATAATAAATTTGCAACTCTTACATTTTTCCTCAAAAATTTGCATTTTTATCTCGAATTTGTGCGCCTTTTCTCATAAATTTGACCTTTTTTTTTAAATTAGAAAGGCAAATCAGCTGGCCCTGATTGTCTCACTAGTGAATGCCTTATTAATGCTGATTTTAATTTGTGTATTCTGTTGTCATTGTGTTTTAACTGTTATGTTTGTTCATGGTTACATGCCAGATATGCTGATGGATTCTGTTATTATTCCCTTGGTGAAAAACAAGTGTGCCAGTCTGTCTGACATGAACAATTACAGACCTATAGCTGTTGCAAATGTTATATCTAAATTGTTAGAGGGTTTACTCCTGAATAGAATTGAGGATTATCTGTGGACAAACGATAATCAGTTTGGTTTCAAGTCAGCTCATTCAACTGATAAGGCTGTTTTTCAACTCCATGAATTTGTTGACTACTTCAGAAGTCAATTCACTAGTGTTTATGTTACGTTTTTAGATGCTAGCAAAGCCTTTGATAAGATTAACCACTGGTGTTTGTTTAGAAAATTGATCAATCAAGGTATTCCTATTTATATTGTTAGCATCCCCTTATACTGGTACAGAAGGCAGTCTGTGGTTGTTAGGTGGGGCAATGTTACCTCATCTAAATTTTGTGTGACCAATGGTGTTAAACAAGGTGGTATACTGTCACCCTTGTTGTTTAATGTCTATGTTGATGATCTCAGTGTACTGTTGAGCAATACTAATGTTGGTGGCTCCATCGATGGTGCATTGTTAAATCACATTTTCTACGCTGATGATCTTTGTTTGTTAAGTTTGTCTACTGCAGCTATGCAACATCTCCTCTCGGTATGTGAGAAATTTAGTGAAAAAATTGACATCTTGTTCAACTGTACTAAATCTATGTGTATGGCATTCAAACCGAAGGGTGTCAAAACTTCGGATCCTGTTATGCCACTTTGTGGTAATAGTTTGAACTTTGTTGAAAAAGCCAAATACCTAGGTGTGTGGATTGAATGTGATAAGACCAATGTTGATTGTAATAGGCAACTCAGGAAACTCTATGCTCAAACAAATTTACTGTTGCGAAATTTCCATAGGTGTTCTCCTGATGTTAAATGTATGTTGTTCAAGACTTTCTGTACCTCAATGTATTGCTCGCCTCTATGGTTTAATAGCAATGTTGCTGTTAGGAACAAAAATCCGCATTGCATATAATAATTCCCTAAGAAGGATGTTAGCTATACCTCGTAGGTCGAGTGCAAGCGAGATGTTTGTGTCCTTGAATATTCCGTCTTTTGGCGAGTTGTTACGAAAGAACGTTTATAGTTTTATGAGAAGGTTGCTGGCATGTAACAACCATTTTATATCCGTAATTGTTAATTCGTCACTCACACTTCACTCCAGTATTTGGAAGTGGTGGCGTTCTATTTTATATTGAGTTCATTATTGTATTCTATTGTTGTTATATGAGCGCTGTGTGATTGCTGAATCTTATACACTTTTATTTTTTTTTACACATGTTTTGTATATACTATGAACCCTGAGTTTGAAATAAACGTTTGAATTGAATTTGAATTGAATTGAATTAAATTTACATCTATTTTCTTTGAAAAAATCTCCTTTTCCCCAAAAATATTTGTGACTGTTATTCCATACATTTTTCTTCCACATAAAGTTGTGATTTCTATATTGTAACTTTAGACCTTTCTCATAATTCAACTTTTTTCACACAAAAATGTGACCTTTTTGAAATCAATAAATTATTTTTTCTAATTAATGTGTAGATTTTTGTGATGAATTTAATGACCTTTTGTAAAAAGAATGCAACCTTTTTTTTTCCACAATATCTTTATTGAACCTTTTTTTTTTTTTAACAAACATGATACAAACAATCAAACACTAACGCTAAAGTACTACAAAAAAAAAAAAAAAGCACTAAAAACACCAACAACCACCAACAAAATCAAGTCTTCAACAATGCTCCTCTGTTTAGTCTAGACAATCCAATACATAAGTATACATATTATGTTCACCAGTTTGGAATTTACAAGGTCCACACACATCATTCACCTTCTTCTTCAAGAGTTATGTTTAAATTTTTTACATAATCAATAAAAGGTCTCCATATATTCTCAAACACAATTTCCTTTGATTTCAGTATATATGTTATTCTTTCTAATGGAAGGTTTGTTAACATCTGTCTTAACCACTGAGTCACATCTGGTCTATGAGTCTTTTTCCATAATAGTGCAATACATTTTTTGGCATTAAGCAAACTGAGGTCTATGAATGTTCTTTCACTTTTATTAAAATTATGCTTTTCTGGGTACAGACCCAACAAAAACAGTTTAGGATTCAGTATGATTTGTTTTGAGATTATTTTTTCA
The DNA here is from genome assembly GCA_020510985.1 of Pholidichthys leucotaenia. Lineage (NCBI taxonomy): Eukaryota > Metazoa > Chordata > Actinopteri > Cichliformes > Pholidichthyidae > Pholidichthys > Pholidichthys leucotaenia. Next base: position 163,737,918 of record CM035838.1, on the reverse strand, counting down.
ATTGTTACCCTCACCTCTTCCCAAAACATTCTTATTAATCTACATTCCCATAAACAATGAAATAGGGTTCCTTTACTTTCCATGCATTTTGTGCATGTATCTGGTATATTTTTGTTATATCTATTTAACTCCTCCGGTGTAACATACATCCGCATTAACCATTTGAAATGTATCAATTTAAGGCGTGCATTTATTGATTTGGTTTGAGCTTCTGTACAAGCCAATTCCCATTGTTCCTCCGAAATTTCAATTTGCAGATCTTCTTTCCAGTAGTTTAATCTTTTCAGTGAATTTTCACTTGAAGATAGTGTCAATGAGTTATAAAACTCTGAAATAATACCCTTTCTTTTACTATCTTTCATCATCATTTTTTCCAAGGATGAATAAATAGGTCGAGTGAGAGCTTTATTTTGATTTGATCGAATAAAGTTTCTAAGTTGAAGATATTTAAAAAAATGTGTTCTATTGAGATTAAATTTGATCCTCAGCTCTTCAAAAGACATTATGTTGTCTGCACATGGCAAATATAAATCCTGAATCTTTTGTATCCCTTTTAAATTCCATACTTTAAATACAGCGTCCGCTCTCCCTGGTTTAAAATATTGATTACCCCATATTGGACTAAATTGTGACAATAACTGTGGTTCTTTTAAATAGTTTTTAGCTTCACACCATATTTTGATCATATGCTTTACAAATGGATTTTTAACTTGTTTTTGTAATTTTTTTGCCGAATCTGAGTATATGAATATGGGAAGAGGTAAAGGTAAATTGTATGATTCCATTTCAGTCCAGTGAGGGAGATCATTTGATGAAAAATAATATGTCATAGACCTCAGTTGTGCCGACCAATAATACAACATAAAATTTGGACATTTCAGACCTCCACGATCAAATGGTAAATATAATAAAGACAGACGTAATCTAGCCCTCCTGTTGTTCCATATAAATTCCACTAACTTTTTTTTTATTCTTGAGAATAGATCTAAAGGTGGTGATAAGGGAATGTATTGAAATAAATAAAGTATTTTAGGTAAAATATTACTTTTAAGTATATTGATTCTCCCGATCATCGACATTGGTAGTGACATCCATCTCTGAGTTAACTCATTGATATCTGACATTAAGGCTTCATAGTTGACGCTGGCGACTGATTCTAGCTTAGGCATAATTTGGATTCCTAAATATTTAAACTGATTTACAACATTGAATTGATTTGCCTCAGGGGCTGGGTAATTTCTCTGGGTCTCATTTAGCATTAATATTGAAGATTTAGTTTTATTTATTTTATATCCTGATATTTCCCCAAAATTCTTTATTAAATTCAACAAGGTTGGAATTGATTTTTTTAGATTCGACATAAACAAAATTATATCATCGGCGTACAGGGAGATTTTATGTTCTGTTGGTCCAACTTTAATTCCATATATTTGTGAATGTAAACGTATCGCTATCGCTAAAGGTTCAATTGCCATAGTAAACAGTAAAGGTGAAAGTGGACAGCCTTGTCGACATCCTCTATTGATTTTTATTGGTTTTGAAATATTGTTATTTGTTAGGATTTCTGCTGTAGCATTATTGTATATTATTTGAACCCATTTTATGAAATTATTTCCAAGTCCAAACCTTTGTAGGACTTCAAAAAGAAAGGGCCATTCAACTCTATCAAAGGCCTTTTCGGCGTCCAGTGATAGGAGAGCTGTATCCGGTGCTTCTTTATTAAAATAAATAATATTAAATAGTCTTCTTACATTATGGAAGCCTTGTCTACCCTTTATAAAGCCATTCTGATCTCGATTAATAATATTTGGTAAAATTTCTTGTATTCGTCTTGCTAAAATTTTACAGATTATCTTAAGGTCGGCGTTTAATAGGCTTATTGGTCTCATATTTTCACATTTATTAGAGGGCTTACCTGGTTTTGGCAGCAGTATAATTAAGGCATTATTTATGTATGATGGTAAATTATTATTTTGAAATGCTTCTAAAACCATTTCCAAAAAAGGTTTTATTAATTTATTCTTAAATTTTTTATAAAGGTCAACTGGAAGACCATCTGGTCCTGCACTTTTTCCTGATTTCATATTATCAATGGCTAGCCCAACTTCTTCTTGACTAATTTTAGACTCCAATATCTCCCTGTTTTCATTTGGAATACACGGTATAGATAGTTCGTTCAAAAACCCATTTAGTTTTGTTAAATCAGGTTCATTTTTGGTATCATATAATTTTTCATAGTAATCTCTAAAGGCTCTATTAATTTCTAAAGGATCTATAACTACCTGTCCATTACTTATAATACTGGTAATTGGTGTTTTAATTTCCAATTGTTTAATCTGCCATGCTAATAATTTTCCTGATTTTTCACCTTGTTCATAAAAAGATTGTTTCAATCTTAGAAGACTCGAGGCAGCTCTATTCGCTGATTTTTTGTCGTATTCAGCTCTCAAAATCAGTAATTCATTCTCCAACCTTGGGTCACTTCCTGCATACACTTTTTCCTGAAGACTTTTTATTTTATGTTCCAATTTAGCTCTCTCCTCTCGAGTCTTCTTAGATTTTGATCCTGTATAACTAATAATATGTCCCCTAATAAAAGCTTTGAAAGCCTCCCACTTTACACATGCTGATGTTTGTGTAGTATTGATGTCAAAGAACTCGTCTATCTGTTTTTCTATATACTTGACAAATTCCTCATCCTGAAGCCATTTATGCTGAAATTGCCATCTACCTGATTCCTTTGTCAATTTTTTATCTACATATATTAGACAACAGGGTGCATGATCAGAGATCACGATGTTATCATAAAAGCAGTTTTGAATCTTGGACCTTAATTCTGTGGAAATCAAAAAATAATCAATACGTGAGAATGTCTTGTAGGTACTGGAATAACAAGAATAGGCTTTAACTTGTGGTTTCATTTCTCTCCATATATCTAACAATCTCAATTCTTTCATAAAATGATTAATAGTCATCCTACATCCAATGTGCGTACAATCCAGTCCTGTTGATCTATCCACACCTGGATTCAATGTACAATTAAAATCCCCTGCTATTATATGTTGCCCTGTAAGTGATGATAAGATGAGAAATAAATTAGCAAAGAACTTCTGATCATCTATATTGGGACCATATAAGTTCACAAGATTTATATTTTCTAATAGCAAAGAACCTTGAATGATTACATATCTTCCAAATTTGTCTCCAATTACATTTTTCACTTGAAAAGGAACTGATTTATGTATGAGAGTCATAACTCCCCTGGCTCGGGATGAAAATGAAGAGGTGAATACACTTCCCTGCCATCTACTCCTAATTCTTTTAACATCCTCCTCTATCAGATGAGTTTCTTGTAAAAACACAATTCTTGAACCCATGTCCTTTATTTTATTCATAACTTGTTTAAGTTTTTTTAAATTTTGTAGACCTCTGCAATTCCATGAAGTTAAATTAAGATTAACACTTTGGTCCATGATCAATAGAGAGTTTGGGATTACCTTGCAGTGTAAACATGCTCATACAGAGAAGCAAAAACATGAGTGGTTGAACATTCATCCTACAAACTACACACAAACAAATTTCCCCTTCCCACACTTGTGGCAAACCCCCCAAAATCAAAAGAAAAATTCTGTCTCCCGATATAGCCATCGACCGTTCCACACCCACGGGGAACAGCCTAAGCCACTCCTTCTTCATCCTCCCAATCACCCTAACTCTACTGCTTTTAATGACGTAACATTAACTCTCCTCTGTAGTTTTCCAACTTAACTCCAAAATTTTTAACAACTTTGTACATCATAGTTTTTTTTTTTGTTTGTTTTGTTTTTGTTTTGTTTTTTTAATATATAATACAATCTATATTTTGTAAACTTACTATTTACTTCAAGTCAGTCAGATGCCTGTGCAAATGCTTAATTATTCTACCTTATATTTTGCTCATGCTTAGCTCCCACCAGTCTCTTCTTCTTCTTTGATCTTCTTGATGAACTCCTGCGCCTCCTCTGGGGTCTTGAAGATGTGGGTTCTGCCCTCATACGTGGTCAACAGTCTCGCAGGATAGATTACACCATGACGAATCCCAAGGTTGCGCAGCTCCTTACGTATGGGATCAAACTGCTTCCTCAATTGCTGGATTCCTGTGGCCATATCTGGGTAGAACCGCACCTGCTGGTCCTGGTGTTTAATCTCTCCTTTTTTAGCTCGTGCAGCGTTGAAGATCTTCATCCTGTCTCTGTTGCTAAGAAACTTCATAATTAAGGTCCTCGGCGGTCCCTTATCTCTCCGTGGGCCAATACGATGTGCTTTTTCCAGAACCACTGCTGATTGCAACTCCTCGCTGCCCAGCACCTCCGGAATCCACTTTTCCAGAAAGGAACATACGTCCCGACCTTCTGATTCCTCTGGAAGACCCACCAGCCTCAAATTATTCTGTCTCGACCGAGATTCCAAATCCAAAATATTATCTTCCAGAGATTTATTTTTTTTTTCCAAAGTGCGCACCTTTAATTGAAGACGGGTGACGTCATCTTCAGCACTAGCGAGACGGAGCTCCATCTGCGCCGTTCGTTCTACACAGTCACCCAATTCCTTTCTTATTCCTTCCAACGCTGTCATAATCCCATCAAATCTAGAGGAAAAGTCCGCTCTCATTGAACTCATGGCAGCCATCAGCGCATCTGCGCCATTCCCCGCAGATATCGCAGCGTTGCCAGCCTCCTCCGCCATATATGGAGTTTTGTTTACTGCGTCACAGACCTGAAAGTCCATTAATTTGGACTGTTTCGGCGGCTCGCTTTTTCCTTTTCCTGGTTTTCCAGCCTTAGGCTTCGCCGACATATCTTCGCCCAAATGCTGGGATACGTTCTGTCCCAAATGAGAGAGTTATTTGCCGATTTTTTTTTTTCCAGGAGCAGAGCAGAGCGAGACACGTCCGTCCTACGTGGCAGCCATAACCGGAAGTGCCGAATGCAACCTTTTTAATTGTGAATTTGTTATTTTTTAAAATAAATTTCTTACTTTTTCCTAATAAATAAGAGTACTACAGACACAATGTTTGCTTTAAGAGCATTGATGGAGAACTATAGAGAAATTCAGGAGCTGCAACCACCGTGTCTTTGTGGATCTCGACTCGAGATCCACAAAGACACGGTGAAAGATCTAAGCATATGATTGGGTGCCAAGAGAGGAAGTGTGGTACTGTTTGAAGAAGTCAGAAGTGGTAGAAAAGTATGTGAGGGTGGTGCAGGACATGTATGAAGACAGCGAGAAGTTGGTGAGGTGTGCTGTACAAGAGACAGATGGATTCAAGGTAGTGATGGTGAAACTGAGGCCTCATAAAACAATGAACAACTTTGAGACAATTGCTTCATGATCGACACAGTGTTATGAAGCATTTAATAAAGAGTGCTATCTGCTGACTGAGCGTCGGAACTGCATCCGAGTGGAAGACCTGAAAAAGCCTCAATATTCTATATCAGAGGCTGCACTACACGTTTTTGTTATCTGTCATTTTCTCAGACAGGCTTGTTAAAATTCTGTCAATCTGTTATCATTTTAATTGACTTTAATTAGATGACCCTCATCATCATTAGGGCAGCATGGTGGCACAGTGGTTAGCACAGTGGCAGCACAGCAAGAAGGTCATGGGATCAATTCCACCCTTGACCATCATGGGTTCGATCCCACCCCCAGACCATCGGTGACCCTTCTGTGTGGAGTTTGCATGTTCTCCCCGTGTCTGCGTGGGTTTACTCCAGGTACTCCGGTTTCCTCCCACATGCCAAAGACATGCAGGTTAGGTTAATTGGCATCAGCTGGGGATTTTAAAATGTCCTTAGGTGTGGATGTGAGAGTGAATGGTTGTCTGTCTCTCTGTGTTGGCCCTGCGATGGACTGGCGATCTGTCCAGGGTGTACCCTGCCTCTCGCCCAAAAGATGCTGGGATAGGCTCCAGCCCCCCCGCGACCCGAAAGGATTAAGCGGCAGAAGATGGATGGATGGATGGATAGATCACCCTCCATGTAATCTGTCAAATGATAGAAAATTCTGTTGGACAATTTTCAGTGAATGAAACCTCTGATATACGTACATTCAAAGGATTCATTCATTCATTCATCTTCTTCCGCTTAATCCTTATCGGGTCGCGGGGGTGCTGGAGCCTATCCCAGCATCTTTGGGCGAGAGGCAGGGTACACCCTGGACAGATCGCCAGTCCATCGCAGGGCCAACACAGAGAGACAGACAACCATTCACTCTCACAGTCATACCTAAGGACAATTTAGAATCCCCAGTTTTGATGCCAATTAACCTAACTTGCATGTTTTTGGCATGTGGGAGGAAACCGGAGAAATCCCGGAGTAAACCCACGCAGACACGGGGAGAACATGCAAACTCCACACAGATCACTGTTGGTCGGGGGCTGAGATCGAACCCAGGATCCCCAGGCCAAGGGTGAGTTGCTGTGCTGCCGCAGTGCAAAGGATTCAAATGCTTTATTATCATGTGCACAGTTAAGAAATGCAACATTTCCTTAGCAATAAAATTCTTACTCTGCTGTCCGCAACAAATGCCAAGGTAATAAATACACATCAATACTAATACTAATAAAGGTAATAAATACTACTAAGTACTAATACTAATGAATACACATTAAAAGCAATTAGGACAGTTAAAGCTGCTAAAAGCTGAGGAAACAAGAAGAATGAAAATTCACTGGGTGACTATAACATGTCCCTGAGTAAAATAAAAATTCACTGAGTATGACTTGTCTCTGATAAAACCCAGTAGACTGTACAATGGTAATTTTAATATCAGAGATGATATGAACATGAGATGGCACGAGACTATGTACAATGTGCAAATGAACCATGTACAAATTAGCATCCAGTGTGAGAATTCCTCTGTGTAAAGCCGTGCACCCTGATAATACCCAGTAGACTGTACAATGATAATTTAGCAGCAGAGATGATATGGACATGAGACGGGGTGAGACTATGTATAATGTGCAAATGAACAATGTGCAAATTTTGCATCCAGTGTATGAATTCCTATTTGCAAAGCTGTGTCCGGAATTGTGTTATTTGTTCAGGAGTCTAATGGCAATGAGAAAGAAGGAGTTTTTTAGTCTGGATGTCCTGCATTTCACACTTCTGTACATCCAGCCTGAGGGTAGAAGTGTGAACATTCTGTGCTGGGGGTGGGTGGGGTCCTGGAGGATGGAAGCAGCTTTTGGGCTCTGCGGTGATAGATGCTCTGCAGAGAGGGGAGTGGAGTCCTGATGATCTTCTCAGCTGTCTTCACCACACTCTGCAGGTGTTTGCAGTCCAAAGCAGTAGTGCTGCTGTACCACGCAGTGATGTAGTTGGCCAAGATGCTCTCGATGATGCAGCTGTAGAAGTTCTTGAGGATCTTGGGGGACATGTCAAACTTCCTCAGTGTTCTCAGAAAGTTCAGCCACTGTTGAGCTCTCTTAACCAGCTCTGTGGTGTTAAGTGCCTACATAAGGTCCTCGCTGATGTAGATGCTAAGTGCTTGCTCACAGGGGATCCTCTGATTGCTGGGTCTTTCTGAAATTGTGGGATTTTCCCTGCATTTGGTAGTGCTATGAGATGACTTTTGTTGTGATATGGCGCTCTATAAATAAAGCTGAATTGAATTGAATTAAATTGAATTGATGCCCAGTTATTTAAAGCTGCTCACCCTCTCCACCTCAAGCTCCCGGATGAACAGCAGCCGATGAGGTCTCCTCCCCTTCCTCATGTCCTCTATCATTTCCTTCATCTTGCTTGTGTTAAGGGTGAGGTTGTTGTCCTCACACCATGACACCAGGCTGGCCACCTCTCTCCTGTAGAACACTTCACCACCACTAGTGATGCGTCCTATCACTGCTGTGTCATCCGCAAACCTTAAGATGACATTGTCCTTGTGGGAGGCGACACAGTCATGGGTGAAGAGGCTGTAGAGGATGGGGCTGAGAACACAACCCTGTGGGACACCTGTGTTTGTGATGATGCTGGCTGAGGTCCTGTTACCAATTCTGACAGACTGAGGCCTGCCAGTCAGAAAGTCCAGTAGCCAGTCACAGAGGATGGGGTGCAGGCCAAGTAAAGACAGTTTGTCGGTGAGTTTGTGGGGGATGACCGTGTTGAAGGCGGAGCTGTAGTCGACAAAGAGCATCCTGATGTAGGAGTCTTTCTCTTCCAGGTGGGAGAGAGGATAATGGAGTGCAGCAGCAATGGCATCTGAGGTGGAACTGTTGGGCTGGTAGGTATACTGCAGGGGGTCCAGGGTATCCGGTATGCTGTCCTGAATGAGGGCCAGTACCGCTCTCTTGAAACACTTCATGATGATTGGAGTGAGTACTACTGGCCTGTAATCATTCAGGCAGGGCAGTAGGCTCTTTTTGGGGAGAGGGATGATGGTTGTGGTTTTGAAGCAGGAGGGGACTATGTTCTGGTTGAGGGAGATGTTAAAGATGGCTGTGAGAACATCAGTCAGCTCGGCAGCACGTGCTCTGTGAGCCTGCCCAGGGCTCTGTGTGTGTGTGTGTGTGTGTGTGTGTGTGTGTAAATTAGTTTTTCAGCCACTTAATGTTTTATGTCAAAAAATCATTAGTTATTGCATAAAACCAGCTATACCATAAATAACTTACTTTTTAGGATATTATGATAGTGTATTGTCTATACAGTATGTTTTTATCATTCATTTTTTTTTATTCATTTTACTTGGTTCTATATTTAATTGAATTTACACCAAACTTGTTGACCATTGTGTATACTGAAAGGCCCCGAGGACAAACCTCAAAGGCTTAAGGGTCATTGTACAAAAAGGAAGTGCTGACCAAGGATGTTTTACAATTAGAGAACAGTTAGTCAAAGTTTAATCAGTCTCTCTGACCTGGAGTTCTGAGGTTAAAGGAGTAATGAAGCAGAAATGACGAAAAACATTTTAGGACTTTAATCCTCTTGGATGTTAATCATAAATTTAAAAGTCATCATGGCAAAGTGAAATATGAGACTGATTTATGGTCAATGATTAAATCTGCAGGAAATCTGTGAACTTTTGTGTTAATAACTATACATATATACTATGCATATACCTGTGAACAATTGGAATGTAAAAGATGTTGATGTGAAGGTAGAATAAAACAAAACTTGCATGTGGTGTACATTAATGATCCTAGGAGCTGTCTTGTCTGGGGCAACTTGCCCTGGGTGAGGTCTGCCAAGGAAAATTGGTCCTGGGTGAAGGGACTACTGTGTTATTGGAAGTGAGGAAACAACACTCTTGGCTACAGAAAATCACACTAACGACACGTACATTTTGCTATAAATACAGACACACAGAGGAAGAACATGACTGGTAACCTGGTTAAATAACACTATAAAATATAGAGGGTTACTGGTCCATCCTCTGTCTTTTCAAATTCATCTTTAATTCATCTCATGTCTTAAACCCAAAGTCAGACAGGATTTTTCCTGCTGTGGCTCCCAGGCTCTGGAATACTCTCCCACCTAAAATCCTTACCCATCACTGACAGTTTAAATCCACTTCCTACTTCATTCCTTTGCTTTTGATTTAATTTGACAAGGACCATAGAATGTGGTTTTTTTCCATTATATCAACTTTTCTCTTTGTTTCTTAATACCAGTGAGGTAATTCATATTTAAATGCAAGATTTTCTTTGAAGTACTGTATTGCTCCTTTGCAGTTTATTCATTCACCTGTTGATCTGTCCAGGACTACCCGGCCTCTCACTGTATGGCAGGGATCTGCAACCTGTGGTTCCAGAGAGCCCATAAACAGTGACTCCTTGTGACGACAGATACAGTAAGAGGCCACCCAAAAATGTACTTTATTCACAAGTCACAGTGCCACAGATGTCACAAGTCATGGGGAAGTGTGGCTGCTCAACGCAGGGATGTCTGTCCCAGCAGTGTCGGCACAACTGAACGTGTTTCATTCAACCATCAGCCACTTGAAGAGTCATTTTTGAGAAACAGGCAGCACTGTGAACCGCCCACATGCCCAATGACCATGTGTGACCACGCCCACTCAGGATCATCACACTCAGCTTGCAATGACATTCCTGTTATGTCTGGAAAACTGGAAGGAACCGACAGAGAGCATCTTGCTGGGAACACAAACTTTATTACAAAACTCTATGCTGGTGGTACAGAGTATCGTTGTTGGGAGGCCAAGCTAAAGAGAGCCGTAAAAGAGACCATAAAATTGTTGTCCCCTACAGTTATATGCTTGGCGTGATGACTTCACCAAGTGGCCGCGTCATCACGCTGACACCGAAAAAACTTGTGGTTTCACAACACTGCATTCACACACACCCCAGAAAAGCAGAAAAACACTACCAGTTAGCCCTCCCCAATTTGGCAAATGTAAAACCCCAAAACTAGCTAGGGCCAGCGGGTAGACTAACGTGTAGCCCAGCATGGCTGAGTGGCTTATTGTGCCACTATTCGTTGGCAGCCCTGCTCCAAGCTAAACAGTCCCTTTTTTTCATTGAGGAAGGCAGTTCAGTTCAAGGGGCCTTGAGGCAAGACCGTGGCGGACTTGCCCCTGGAGGTGCTGGCTGCAGCAGACCTGGGCGCCATCCTGCTGGAGCCACAGCACATTCGTCAGCAATGTCCCAGCCAGGATCCCACACCAGCTGGGTCAGCTCCAACGCTGCGTCTTGATTCACAGCAGCTGCTCTTATCTTCCGCAGACGGCTAGCTTGCCATTTCAAACCATCAGCCATCTGGACTGCAGCTGGTCTCAGCTGCGCCATGATCTTCATGAGTGTCAGTGGTGGTGACAATGTTGAGGCCAACTGTGGGTCCGGGTATTCAGATCTGTGGACCCAAACCCAGTCCATCACTGCAAGTGGCATTCTATTCAGCCGTACTTGGCGTTGTGGTTGTGATGGTGTGGTTCTCACGTCTACTGTGGGGCTTCCACCAGGTTGTAGTGGTTCTGCTGCATCCTGTTGGGTCACGGACTCTTCATGCTGTGGCTCAGCGGTGGCTCCTGGAGGCTGATGCTGGGCATGGATTCAGAAGACGTCTGGTGGCTCTACTGCGTTTTGTTGGATCACAGACTTTTCATCCTGCAGCTCAGTGGCAGCTCCTGGAGGCTGGTGTGGGGCGTGGATTCGGAAGTAGTCCGGTTTCTTCTCCCCCTCTCCTGGGAAGTCTTGTTGTGGCGATGTGTTGCTGTCACCGTTGGTAGAACCTGCACCGGGTTGTTGTGTCCCGGGGTTCCCGGTAGACACAGGCTCCCTCTCCTGCAGCTCTGCAGTGGCTTCCTGAGGCTTATGCTGGGCGAAGATCTGAGGTGAGTCTGGTTGCTGCTCTCTCTCCATGCCGTGTTGTCTCTCTGCGCTGTGTTCAGTCACTGTGCTGTGATCTTTGGCGTAGCTTGACACAGATTAGCTCATCTTCTAAGGGCCTGAAAGCGCACATGCTCGCTAAGACTCGGAGCTCCGTAGCATAACGTTGAGTTGACTCACCCACATGTTGTTTGCGGCGGAAGAAGATGATTCTTCTGGCAGTAACGTTGGTCGTGTCGTTGTAATAATTCTCCATCACAGTCACACATTCGCCGAATGAGTCTGCTTGACCCAGAGTGCGGAGCACGCGCCATCCTTCTTCACCTAGACTGAGAACCAGTACGCTCTTCAGCTTCTCGTCATCAGCGTCACTCAGGCTGTCCATGTCCACATAATCTTCAAACATGTCAAACCTGCGGTGCCAAGGGACGGGCGCTTCATCTGGGGTCTTTAGAAACAGCTGTGGTGGCCACAAACACACTTCCAGATGCATGTCTGTCTACAGGAAAAATGCCGTATTTTCCTCTGGAAGACCCATTTTTGTCCCCGTCATCATTTGTTTTGTCTGGAAAACTAGAAGAAGCTGACAGAGAGCGTCTTGCTGGAAACATGAACTTTATTTCAAAACTCTATGCTGGTGGTACAGAGTATTGCTGTTGGGAGGCAGAGTTATAAAGAGAGCCATAAAAGAGACTGTAAAATGGCTGTCCCCTACAGTTATATGCTCGGTGTGATAACGTCACCAAGCAGCCATGTCATAACCCGACACCGACCAAACTTGTGGTTTCCAACACCACAATTCCACGGGCAACCATCGACAATCTGGTGAAGCCAGCGGTGGGCACACTGAATGCTGGGAACTCTGACTGACCGCTCAGTGTTCACGCTGCCATAATTCATGAATTGTTGACAGAAAAGTGAGGGGAACGTTAAGGCACAGTCGAAAATGAATGTTCACCACCATTGTTATGCTAAAATATTTTAATGCTGTCAAATAAAAAAAAGAAATGACTGTGTGTTTATATTTTTGAGTGCCTTTTGATTAAAGCATTCAGTTGCACGGAGCACAGACAGAAATGGTGCTCTTTCACCAAAAGATGCCTTACTTAATTGCAAGATACAAAACATGTGCTGCTTTCATAAACACTTTCTTCAGCTGCTGCTTAACAGTAAGTTTTCATCAGAATGAGCTTTGCGTTCAAAGTGAACAACATTTCCAAGTGGCTTCCTCTCTGCTGTTTGGTATAATTGGGAAAAAGTGATGATTGTATGACCTGACCTGCATGAAGTGAGGCATTGCCGCACTGTTTAGCAAACCTCATGCTTGGGAGTGCCAGTTTAACATTATCTAATGAGCAGTTTATCTGCAGTAGGCAGATGTGCAGGCCGCCAGGAAGCAGTGGTTTGTGGATGTGGAGAGAAATAAAACCTCTGTTTCAGTCTGCTGATTGTGATGCTCTGAGCTGTAGCTGAAACGGCCTCACGCTTTCAGGCAGTTTGAGCAGCTCTAGACTGGGAGATTGGACTTCTGACTGATGGCTTCATGGGCGACTGGTCCCACTGAGAAATAGAGACCGTACAGTCACTCTGCAGTCTACATCTTATTCCCTCCTTTGCACTACCCTACATTTCTGATTTTACCTATTCTGTTTGCTCAATCATTTGGAGTCGACTGCATTTCTGAGTTTCTGCACCATTTTCCTGTGCAAACGGCTGCAGACTTGTGTTTGTTGATGATAAGGACGGGGAGGAGGTTGGAATCGCCGAGCCACTTTTTCTGAGATAAGGTGTGAATTTTTGCATTCAGACGGACCATGTCGCTTTTTCTACTCATCGGCTGGGCCGAGGTCGAGATTGGTTTTGGTGATAAATAAAGTATATTTCTTCTTCTGTTGCTGGGAGTCTCCTGTGTATATGAACTGAGTGTTGAAGATGAAAAGTATGAGGTGACACAGAGGTGTGGTGGTTAAAACTGATGCCTCACAGCTGAAAAGGTCTGGGTTTGAAACTTCTTCTTTGTGTTCTTCCTTTGCCTGCATGGATTTCTACCTGCAGTCCAAAGACATGAGGGGAACTAGTGATTCTATGGACATCGATAAGAGAATGTGTAGTCTTTACTGGCCTTCCAGTGGACTGGCAATGTACGCTTACTCCTGTGAAATTTCATAACATCAGCATTCAATAAAGATCAATCAATATATGAGATTTCATTACAAATAAAAGTCAAAATAGTCACTAGTTTTTCTGAAACTGCATTGAATCTAGTAGTTTATGACATTTGGACTGTATATATTCAGTATTTTGTCAAACAGTCATGAAAAATTGTTATGATCTGCAGCAGGCAGATCAAATTGCATACTGCTTGTATCTCCATACAAGAACAAACAGAAACTCACCATGAAATAAGCTTGCATCTTTAAAAACAACAACAACATACATACAGGAATAAGTGCAAAGCGATATAACTTCCTGAAAAGTGTACCAATACACAGAAACCTCTCTAGCAATGCTTTTCTTTGCAGGAATGCCATGATAACATAAAGTCATACACAGTAAAGCCCAACAAGAAATCCTGGCCCCACTGGAACAGTTTACAGAGAAGGGTCTTCGCTCCGGGGCACCAAAGTGGCTATGAAGGATGGCCAAGTGCTGCTCTTTCGACATCACAATGGAATGAGGGTAAAGGTGTCGCCGTCTGTCTAAGAGGCCGCACTGGAAAGGAAGATGAAGGGCCAGCTGTCATATATCACACTGACCAGTACAGTGGGTCTATCCATACAGAAGCTGACTGTTCTTCAGGAAAGATCTTAAAATGAACATTGGACAATGGGGGGAAAAACAGTAAGACTGAGGTTTGAGGGGTTCTTCTACTAACGGGTGGTTGGACACTCATTTGTATTGTTGGGTTGGATGTTTCTCTCCTTTCTCTTGACTACACAGAGCAAGGGAGGCTGGTCAAGCACAGTAATATGGTCAGAAAAGCATTTCGTAGAAGTTTTGGCACTGTGGGCTGGTGCCAAGGCTGCTGGAAGAAAAAAATGCAAATGTAAACATGAAGTGCTCTAAAATCAATAAAGTCAAGTATTTCTGCTCTTTCAGATACAAGTGGTACTTTATTCAATCTCAAAATGACATATTCTATAATTTGAAATACCAGGTTTCTGATTATCATATTATGGCATATATCAAAATTTAAAAAAAAAGCATGAGCTATTTCCCTTCACTTGGAAAAAAAAAAGTTTACTTTTGGAATAAAACCATGAAAAAGAAAATTTTCATTATTATTCTAATTTTTGGAGATCCACAGTGCAGACATGTGATATTGCTGTGCTATTCTGTGCCAGAGTTCCATTTAGAAATACACTTTGCCTGTGACATCCACTCACCCAGAAAAAAGCTTCTGCTTAATTCCTCCATACAAAGTGGACGTGCAGCTGTATCCACCGCAGCTGGGCACACTGCAACAAGCATTCATTTTTATCAGGGAGTTGGAGCATGAAATTTGAAATGGTGAAAAACGGGGAGCTTCTATCTCACAGTTGCTGAGAAACCTCATATTTTGTGTTTTCTGGAGGCGGGGGGGGGGGCTACTTTGGTTATCATGCAAGCAATTCGGTATGGAATTCCATCAAGGTAAAAAAAATGTAAACTTCATGTGATGACATTATGTCATATCGACATTCAATAACGTTATAAAATTAGGTGTTCAGCTGAGTTCCACTAACAAACAATTCGTCATACACTTGACTTCCACGTCATGGTGCTGAATCTTATGACATTTAGTCATTGTGCCACTTACCAGACAGGTAGTGCAGCTATGGTGAGGTGCCACCTCATACATTCTTGTGTGTTAACGTAGTTGCTTCATCAGCCTGTGTAAACAAAGAGAAGGAAACATTTACAGTGATAATCAGTGGACTCGGACTTTGAACAACAGGTTGACTCTTAGCACAACATAAAAATAATTTTTTTCTAAGTTGTTTGTGTTTTTTCAACTGATTTAAGACAATTTTGCACCACTGAATCCAAAAATGACATCCATTTCTCTCGATCAGGTCAGGTTTTTATGCTGTTGTAAGCAGTTGTACAGCAGTTGTACAATTGTACTGTAAATTGAATAGTAGAGGTTGATAAAGGTAAGTACATGTAAATTGAATGTTGTCATCATTGTTCAAAATTCAGAGAATTTCAAGAAGTAAAGAATTTTGTATCATATAAAGTGAAAATACCTGAACATGTAAACAAAAATGTAAAAAAAAAAAACATGTGGCCATAGTTCAAAAAGTTGACCTGATTGAGTAAAACCAGTATGAGTTTTGGATTCAGCACATCAAAATTGTCCTAAATCAGCTAAAAAAAACTTAGACAGTAAATATGGTGTTGACCAGTGTAGTAGTACTGTAGCTGAAAATTAGAAAAAAAAAGTCTTAGCATATCCTGCGTAATAATCTACACCAATTTAAAAATAATTCCCTCATCTGTAGAAGGTAACATGCATATTTGAAATGGTTAAATATTATTAGAGGTCACTTTTTATTTCTGAAGTCTTCTGTTTGGTTATTTTCATCATTTGGGCATTTTCATAAACTTTTTTCATTGTGAGGAATGAAAAAAGCGGAACTCCTGAAACACGGGTACTGTTTCCAGCAGATAGATTATGGTGTGACTCACAATAGAGATGTAAAGCTCAACTCATGGCACAAACACTTCATTTTATTTAATTCTGGGTGCTCAAATCAGTTTGCTAAACTATCGCTGCCATATTATGTTGACATATGGACCGTATCAATGCATGAGCCAACTCTCAAACTGCCAGTACTGTCTCCGTTTGGCTGCTGTGAGAGGAGAAGGGCTATGCTGAGGCAGGACGAGATGGCTGGAGGTTCTGGGGTTTGGGACCAGCTTGTGGGCAGCACTGCTCCAGTGATTTGTATCTTTGAAGGTGGGAGCTGCTAGATGATTCAAGCAGCAAAGCCAAGAAGGGCACATATGCCCTGAAAAGCAGGCATAACAGCTAGGCTAAAGGCTAACAGTTAAACTCAGGGCTGGATGCAGGTGGGTGCGACTTCTGTCTGTTCTGTTCGCAGGAC
This sequence comes from Pholidichthys leucotaenia, assembly GCA_020510985.1. NCBI lineage: Eukaryota > Metazoa > Chordata > Actinopteri > Cichliformes > Pholidichthyidae > Pholidichthys > Pholidichthys leucotaenia. The sequence continues at coordinate 163,721,505 of CM035838.1, read as the reverse complement.
TGGACAGTCTACTACTGAAGTTCACATCAAAAGGGAAGGTGAAAGATGCAACTGGTGTGACAACTGGTGGGAACTGTGGGATGACTGCTGGTGTTGCGGTCACTGGTTGGTTTCACATATAGAGTGTTATTGCCGTACTTATGAAGTGTTTTGGAGAGTATTCTGGATGATTGTTGTAATTTCGACATTTTGAAGGCTTCAAATGGACCTGCGTGTGGTGTCGTGAGTGTGGCTTGTGTGTGTGCTGCCGTGCCCGCCCCTGGCGTGACGTCAGGCGAGCACGGCCTTTGTATATAAATAGTTCTGTGTTCTTAATAAAGGTCTGGTTGACTGTTGGTTCCTTGAAAGACGAGACTCCGACTCCTTATTCATACATAACATTTGGAGACGAGAAGTAAGCTCTTGGGAGCGTATAGGCTACCTCAACCCTTAATTCCATTTCTGAAGTACGTGGGAGAGCCGGTGATCCTGCGGCCGAAGTGGCGGGCCTAGTTCGAGGATTACATCGGGGTGCTGGGTTTAAGCAGACTCGACAAGAGACGACGACGAGCACGTCTGACCCACCATCTAAGCACGGAGGGCTGAAGAATCCTTTGTACACTGGGTGAGACGGAGGTGTATGAGGATGCTGTCAAGCGGCTGGCCGAATTTTTTGCCGGGCAGACAAGGACCACGAAGCTGTGGGTGGCAGGAGTTTTGGCGTCAAAGGAGGCGAGGCTAGTTAGCTTGAAGAAGCTAATGGCCCATTCGTTGTCTATAGGCAGGTTAGCTGCAAAGCTAACCATGCCAAAAGAGAGCTCCAGGCTGCCAGCTAGGCTTCGTGGTGGGACCGGGATTGCGAGAGGGGGAGTCCCCGGTCACTGAAGACAGCAGGCCAGCCACAAAGCGCAGAAAGGTGCAGGATTGTAGCGCTGATGTGTTTGATGGCGCGGTGTGTGACGACAGCAGAGAGGGAGAGCAGCAGGAGTCATCCCTGCATCTGGAGGCTGGGTAGCGGGAGAGTGGGACCATGGAGGCTGAGAGCCCTGGGGAACAGTAGCGACAGTCGGGTGCAGAGATGACGCAGTGGAGCGCCTGGGACGAGGGTGCTGGGAGCAGCGATGAAGCACCTGGGTCGGAGAGTGACGCCAGCGGGAGTGACACTGAGAACCCCGAGATGCAGCAGCAGTAGTCGGGCGCAGAGACAATGCAGTGGAGCGCCTGGGATGAGGGTGCTGGGAGCAGTGATGGAGCACCCGGGTGGGAGAGTGACGCTGACGTGAGCGAAGCTAAGAGCCCCAGGAGAGAGCAGCTATGGCTGGACATGGAGACAGTGCAGCAGAGCGCCTGGGATGAGGATGCTGAGAGCAGCGGCAAGGTGCCCGGGTCGGCGAGCAGCGCTGACGAGCAGGCTTCGGGTCTCCCCGGAATTCGGCTACAGGGGGCTGGAGTTGTTGGAGCCACAACGGCAGTGTTGAGAGCGGTTGGGAGCGGACCGACGTGCATGGAGGGACAGCGTGCCGGACAGCAGCGCAGCGGGTCCCAAGGAAGAAAGCAGTCAGTGGCGAAGAGGGGCAATATCACGAAAAAGGTGTTTTTTGATCCAGGAGGCAGACGGCAACCAGGGGCGCACACGTCGTGGGGCTGCTCTGGGCCTCCGGGCCGATTTTACCCCTGGCTGTCGATGGACACAGGGGTGACTTGAAAAAAATAACTTGTAATGTAAATACATGTACATAGTGCTGGTGTGCACGAGAGTATGTATGTGGTGTGTTATGGGATTTTTTTTTATGTATTTTAAGAGACTTGGTCCAATTTTAGTTTGTTTTGTGTGAATGTGGTAGGCTATTTTATTACAGTTCTTTATTCCCTATTCTGTTAGCGCATGATTCGGGTCCTAAATTGGGGAGGGTCTCGACTGTGTGTGGTTTGCATTTTTGTAAGGGGGAGGGGAATTGTAGTGTCGTGAGTGTGGCTTGTGTGTGTGCTGTCGTATCCACTCCTGGCATGACGTCAGGTGGGCACGGCCCTTTCTGTGTTCTTAATAAAGGTGTGGTTGACTGTTGGGTCCCTGCAAGATGAGACTCCAACTCCTTTTTCATACATAACACTGCGGTTACAGAAAGCAAGCATATTTGTCCATTCCCCACACCTCTCAACAGCATTGCCAACTATGGAAACAGGAACACGAAGCCACCTGGAGACGGTACCACAGCCCCCACCTTCAACATGGACATCCACAATCCTTCCCTTGAGCTCCCCAGACAGCTCTGGTCCTCGCCCAGGGCGGTGCACAGAACACCAGCCCACACAGTAGCCCATCCCTCTCCCACTAAACAGGCCGAACGGCTGTGGAGACAGTTTTTTTTAAAAATTTATTTATTTATTTCGGATAGATTAAAAGTAAAGATTAAAAGGAAACAGAATAATATAACAAAGGGGAAAAAAATCCAACAAGGTCAAATTAACAGGGAACAGTGCTGGCTCCCTTCCTGTTCACTCTTTATACTGCGGACTTCTCACACAACACAACACACTGCCATCTACAGAAGTTCTCTGATGACTCTGCGATCGTTGGCCTCATCTCCAATGGAGATGAAGCTGAGTACAGAGGGCTTATCCAGGACTTCGTGGACTGGTGCCATCGGAACTGCCTCCAGATCAACGCGAGGAAAACTAAGGAGCTGGTGGTGGACTGCCGCAGGCATGGGCAGCCCCTCACAGTACCAGTAAATATACAGGGAACAGACATCGAGATGGTGACATCCTATAAGTACCTGGGTATTCATCTGAACAATAAACTAGACTGGTCACACAATACTGATGCACTCTACAAGAAGGGACAGCGCAGGCTGTTCCTGCTGAGGAGACTCAGGTCTTTTGGTGTACAAGGGGCGCTGCTGAAGTCATTCTATGACACGGTGGTGGCATCAGCCATCACTTTTGGAGTGGTCTGCTGGGGCAGTGGCATTACTGCAGCCGATAGGAAGAGACTGAACAAACTGATTAAGAAAGCTAGCTCTGTCCTGGGGCAGCGCCTTGATCCGATGGAGGAGATAGGAGAGAGAAGGACGGTGGCTAAACTGTCATCTCTGCTGGAGTCCGAGTTCCACCCTATGCAGGACATACTGAATGCACTGAGGAGCTCATTTAGCAGCAGACTACATCATCCCAGGTGCACAACCGAGAGGTTTCGTAGGTCCTTCCTACCAACGGCTGTCAGACTGTACAACCTAAGCAGGGCTGCTCGCAGAGATAGCAAAAAGACGTAACAAACTAATAGTTTTTTGAATGCAAAAGATGCAATAGACTTACACAATGGTCCCCTCCGGCATACAACTAGGAACATACCGGTCGCTATGGAGGGTGAGAATATGTATGGGCACATAATCATACCATGTAGGATAACTAAGTAGACGGTTATGCTGTTTCATTCCATCTAGCAACAATGCTCTGCACTGTGTGTGTTTATATATTTGCATATTTATTCCATCTAGCTACAATGCTCAGCACTGGGTGTGTTTATATATTTATATATCTACATATTATTCCATCTAGCTACATTGCTCCGCACTGTGTGTGTTTATATACTTGCATATTTATTCCACCTAGCTGCAATGCTCCGTACTGTGGGTGTTTATATATTTACATATTTATTCCATCTAGCTACAATGCTCTGCACTGTGTGTTCATATATTCATATATTTATTCCATCCAGCTACAATGCTCTGCACTGTGTGTCTGTGTGTGTGTGTATATATATATATTTTATAGTAATACGTACATATGTTTATTAGCTGCTCTTGCTTGCTTGTTTTTTTTCTTGCCTTCTGATTGTTGCTCTGAGTGTTGCTATCCCTGTGCTGTTGCAATCCTGGAATTTCCCCGTTGTGGGACTAATAAAGGCTTATCTTATCTTATCTTATCTTATTAAACAATAACTCCTCTGATTATACAGTTCAACATAAGTTATCCGAAATGGGTGATGGCTGAAGCCACAGCTTATATTGCCCACCCATGTTCCATCCAAGAATTCAAAAGAAAAACAAAACAAGAGCGATTACAATTCGGAACAAAGCTAAGACAAAATGAAATGTGACAAAAAAAAAACTAAGCAACAACACAACACAGACTGGATATGACAATCCTTATGTGATTTTACATGTCATCTTGTATATATGTTTGGAGTATTTCTTCCTTTAGTTTTTGTTTAAATTGTCCAAGCGTTGTACATGATTTTATTTCAGGTCCAAAATCGTTCCATAATCTGACTCCTTGCACTGAAACACAGTGTTGCTTGGTGGTAGTTCTCACTGAAAGTTTTTGGAATATACTGTACATGTTCCTCTGAAATGATATTGTTTCTCCCTTATTTGGAACAACTTTTTCATATTTGCGGGCAGTGATAGATTCTTCACTTTAAACATTATTACTGCAGTTTTAAAGTCAACCAGATCTTTCAACTTGAGAGCTTTTAATTTAAGAAAAAGTGGGTTTGTTGGTTCCCTGTAAGCAGCTTCGTAACATCGCCCACCAGCTTCGACTGCTGCAAAAGGTGGCACCACAAAAGCAATCCAAGCGTACCATCTTCCCTGTCCAAGCCATAAGAGTGTGAAAATCTTGAAAAATGGCAAGTTTAAGGTACATTACATTGAAAAAAAATTGCCTTTAACCACGATTAAGTGTGAATACACACACAATTTGGAAGATTAATCACGATTAAGATTTTTAATCACTGCCCAGCACTAATTTTTATTCTCTTTTATTGCATCCCTTCCTTCCATCCATCCATCCATTTTCTACCACTTAATCCTTTTCAGTTGGGGGGAAGGGGGGGTGGGCCTGCAGCCTATCCCAGTTTCTTTAGTCAAAAGACAGGGTACACCCTGGACAGATCGTCAGTCCATCTCAGGACCAAAACAGAGAGACAGACAATCATTCACTCTCACATTCATACCTAAGAACAATTTAGAATCCCCAGTTGATGCCAGTTAACATAACCTGCATGCCTTTGACCTGTGGGAGGAAACGGAGTACCCGGAGTAAACCCACGCAGACACGGGGAGAACATGCATACTCCACACAGAAGGGTCACCGATGGTCAGGGAGTGAGATCAGTCCAACGATGGTCAGGGGTGCAATCAATCTCGTGACCTTCTTGCTGTGCTGCCACAGTGCTAACCACTGCACCGCCATGCTGCCCTTATTGCATCTCAACCTTGAAATTTTGACAATTTTATAATTCCTTTTTTTTATCCATTTATTTTCATGAAATCTAAATACACACATACAAAACCTTAACATTGTGGAGCAGACAGTAGAACATATTCTTTTGAATACCAATGCCTTTTTCCATACCAGACATACTGTACAGTATACTAGGTTTATGTTATTAAGCCATGTCAGCCGGGCTGTTACGGCTGACACGCCACTGCAACATTGCATGGAGGTTGGGGACAGTACCTTTGGCATGAAAAATCGGGGTGGTGGTTCCTCTCTTCAAGAAGGGGGACCAGAGGGTGTGTTCCAACTTCAGGGGGATCACACTTCTCAGCCTTCCTGGGAAGGTCTATGCCAGAGTACTGGAGAGGAGAGTCTGGCTGTTGGTCGAACCTCGGATTCAGGAGGAGCAATGTGGTTTTCGTCCTGGCTGTGGCACATCGGACCAGCTCTTTACCCTCTCAAGAATCCTCGAGGGTTTGTGGGAGTTTGCCCAACCAGTCTACATGTGTTTTGTGGACTTGGAGAAGGCATTCGACCGCGTCCCTCATGGTCTTTTGTGGGGGGTGCTTCGAGAGTATGGGGTATCGGGCTTGTTGTTACGAGCTATCAACTCTCTATATGACCGTTGTGAGACTTTGGTTCGTATTGCCAACACTCAGTCGGACTCGTTTCCAGTGAGAGTTGGACTCCGTCAGTGCTGCCCTTTGTCACTGATCCTGTTCATGATTTCTATGCACAGGATTTCTAGGCACAGCCAAGGAACGGAGGATGTCATGTTTGGTGACCACAGGATCTCATTTCTGCTGTTTGCAGATGATGTTGTCCTGTTGGCTTCATCAAGCAATGACCTACAGGTCGTGCTGGGAGGGTTTGCTACTGAGTGTGAAGTGGCTGGGATGAGAATCAGTACCTCCAAGTCCGAGTCCATGGTCCTCAGCCGGAAAAAGGTGGATTGTCATCACCATCCTAAAATCAGCACTGTACTGTTAATATAAACTTGTAACTGACTCTTGACTATTTCAAAGTCCTTTGACCTGCCTGTGCCCAAAAACCTGTTATTTAAGAAATCAGTCAGGGGGATTTAAGACGAATAAATCAAAACTCTCAGAAAGACATTTGCCAAATTTAAACCCAGCTGTTGGGGTTAGCCAGGTTCTGAAGCTTCATAGAAAAACAAATATTTTCCATTACTGTCAAAGAAAAAAAAAAATTATATATTTTTTGCACAAACCTTTCTTCAACTCTCAAAATGCCTACCTACAGTGCTTCTTATAAAACAATAAATGCTCAGTCAAATATCATACAGTATATTAGTCCTGGCTGACTCAAATATTCTCTTATTTGTTTTCAGGGGTCTCCTAATATAAAGAGTCATGCCACTCAAACAGGAAATACAGGGCTGAGTCACTTCACTCCTCTGTGTTTATAGGTTTAATTTGCCCACAGTTCAACCACTTTCCTTTCCCACAGAGGGTTTGGCACACATTTCATCACCATTGTTTTTCATGATGAATGAGCAATACAAAAAACACACCCAGGCAATTCCACTGTCTTGCAATATGAGTGTACATGTGCACAGGTATGTGTGTGTATGCACAGAGAAAGTATTTTCTTTTCAGTAACAAGAAAAACACCCTGCCATCCACAATGCAACACAAACATATACAGTATATACAACCCTATAACATAACATAACATAACATGCACATACAGAACTATAAATACCACTTTACAGCACAGTCACTTGGGTGGGAGAGGTAGAACCGGCATGGAGGGGCCCAGGGCATCCCCTCAGCAAGCACGCCCCTGGAAGCAGCAAGCCTCCAGGACGATGGTAGATCTTCTGGACAGCGAAGCCTGACTCCTTCGCCACCAACACCAACTCCTGTCCAGCCTTGTCACCTGGAGCGTTCTCCTGGACACGCCGAAGCTGATTGGCATACCTCGATGAGCCATCGGACAACTGGAAGTATACTGCGCCCAACTTCGCCGCTATGCGCAGACGTCCTTGATGTTTCGCTGGCTGTCGTTTGGCCCATCTTCACCGTGAACGTTCATCACCCCGAACCCAGACCAAGTCTAAAACCCTCAGCGGGGCCAGACTCGGCCTGACATGGTGCTGCTGAGCATGCGGTAACTCCATGCTCGTCGGTCTAGCCCCGTCCTCTTCTAAAACTGTCGTAGTGGTCACCGTCATAGCTGCAGACCCTCCATCCCCCTGCGGCCAAGCTCTGGAGGCATCTGGGGCTAGCATGATGTCACTCGCCGACGCAGGTGCCCCACCGCCACACTTGGTAACTCCCTCTACCATGTCCCGAGGGCCAGCACTTTCCTGCACTGAACCTGAGTGAAAGTGGTCTTGCTTGACCGCCATGGTGTCCGATAGTCCCTCATCCCACACGTCTTCTTTGACCACCGGAGCCAGGGGGTTCCAGCGCCTGCAACCTGACAATTCGTTCCCGGCACCGTCTTTAATGGTGAAACCCAGTCCGTAAAACAAATCACAGCCCATAATGTTATCGCCTTGCGCTGTCACATAGAACATGAAGTCCACCGTCCTCGCAGACTTGTAATGAACCGTTAGCTCCAAAGTCCCAACCATGCACAGCCTGTCACCTCCATAACCATACAACGGCGGCAGGTTACCTTTAATCCTGTAGCGGGGGAAGAACTTCTTCACCGTGGCCCAGTTCAGCAACAACCCCTCCGCCGCCGTGTCGAGCAGCAGTGGCACTTCCATGCTGTCCAACTCCACTGTGCAATACATGTGCCCGATTGTGCTGGGAAACACCGTATGGATGGTTGTTGGGGGTGGGTGGAGTGATTTCTTTCGTGGGCTCTCCGGTTCAGATACACAGCACACTCTAGCATAATGGTTCAAGTGTCCACATCTGCTACAATGTTTTCTTCTTGCCTGGCAGTCCTTCACCTTATTTCAGTGCGTTGCAGACCCACAACCCTTTTCCTGGGGCAGACCTTCAGCTGGCAGCATTGGTTTCCGTAACATCGTCATCCAAGCTATCCTTGCTTTCTGAGTCCGCAACATTTGCTGCGGCGGGCAGCTCCGGCAGCCTCTGTGACTGGCGCCAGGTTAGCTCCAAAGCTAGCTTGTCTGCGGCCTCCAGAGCTAGTTCGACAGCTCTGGCTAACGTTAAGTCATTGGACACCGTAAGTAGCCTAGCCTGTAATGTGGTGCTGAACGTGTGCTCCGCTACTGGTCACACACCATTTCATCAGTAGCACGGGGGCCCCCCAGGGAACGGTGCTGGCTCCCTTCTTGTTCACTCTTTATACTGCGGACTTCTCACACAACACAACACATTGCCATCTACAGAAGTTCTCTGATGACTCTGCGATCGTTGGTCTCATCTCCAGCGGAGATGAAGCTGAGTACAGAGGGCTTATCCAGGACTTTGTGGACTGGTGCCATCGGAACTGCCTCCAGATCAACGCGAGGAAAACTAAGGAGCTGGTGGTGGACTGCCGCAGGCATGGGCAGCCCCTCACAGCACCAGTAAATATACAGGGAACAGACATCGAGATGGTGACATCCTACAAGTACCTGGGTATTCATCTGAACAATAAACTAGACTGGTCACACAATACTGACGCACTCTACAAGAAGGGACAGCGCAGGCTGTTCCTGCTGAGGAGACTCAGGTCTTTTGGTGTACAAGGGGCGCTGCTGAAGTCATTCTATGACACGGTGGTGGCATCAGCCATCACTTTTGGAGTGGTCTGCTGGGGCAGTGGCATTACTGCAGCCGATAGGAAGAGACTGAACAAACTGATTAAGAAAGCTAGCTCTGTCCTGGGGCAACGCCTTGATCCGATGGAGGAGATAGGAGAGAGAAGGACGGTGGCTAAACTGTCATCTCTGCTGGAGTCCCAGTTCCACCCTATGCAGGACATACTGGATGCACTGAGGAGCTCATTTAGCAGCAGACTACATCATCCCAGGTGCACAACCGAGAGGTTTCGTAGGTCCTTCCTACCAACGGCTGTCAGACTGTACAACCTAAGCAGGGCTGCTCGCAGAGATAGCAAAAAGACGTAACAAACTAATAGTTTTTTTTTTTGTTTGTTTTTTTTTTTTTTTGAATGCAAAAGATGCAATAGACTTACACAATGGTCCTCTCCGGCATACAACTAGGAACATACCGGTCGCTATGGAGGGTGAGAATATGTATGGGCACATAATCATACCATGTAGGATAACTAAATAGACGGTTATGCTGTTTCATCCCACCTAGCAACAATGCTCTGCACTGTGTGTGTTTATATATTTACATATTTATTCCATCTAGCTACAATGCTCTGCACTGGGTGTGTTTATATTTATATATCTATATATTTATTCCATCTAGCTACAATGCTCAGCACTGGGTGTGTTTATATTTATATATCTATATATTTATTCCATCTAGCTACAATGCTCCGCACTGTGTTTTTATATATCTACATATTATTCCATCTAGCTACATTGCTCCGCACTGTGTGTGTTTATATACTTGCATATTTATTCCACCTAGCTGCAATGCTCCATACTGTGGGTGTTTATATATTTACATATTTATTCCATCTAGCTACAATGCTCTGCACTGTGTGTTCATATATTCATATATTTATTCCATCCAGCTACAATGCTCTGCACTGTGTGTCTGTGTGTGTGTGTGTGTATATATATATTTTATAGTAATATGTACATATGTATATTAGCTGCTCTTGCTTGCTTGTTTTTTCTTGCCTTCTGATTGTTGCTCTGAGTGTTGCTATCCCTGTGCTGTTGCAATCCTGGAATTTCCCCGTTGTGGGACTAATAAAGGCTTATCTTATCTTATCTCTTATCTTATCTTATCTTCCAACGGCCCAAAGCGGCACTCGCTAGCTAGCTGCCTCAAGTTGGCAACAAACTGATGGATAGGCTCACCTACCTGTTGATGTCACTGCCGAAACCGAATCCTCCGGACAGTCACGCTATCCGGGGTGTGAAAATGGTTGGCTAGCAGCTCCACGATGTCCTCAAATGAGTCTGATGTGTCAAACGTCCACAGGACTCGCTGGTCCTCAATACCCAGGTTATGGACGAGAAGCACACGTGCCCTTAGCTTGTTAAGCTGCCTGAGGTCCAGCGCAGTAATGTATGTCTGAAAAGCCTTGAAGCATCTAGGCTAAAGCACCGGCGGTTCACCCGAGAGCTCAAGCAAGGGACAAAGCGGTGTTACACATGCCTCCATCAGTCGTCAGATGTTATGTATGGAAATACCTGGTGATGAATGAGGCAAGATGAGGCAGCGTCAAGCACAGCTTTATTGAAAGTTGGAGCACACCGGTAACATGGCAGGCACTTGGCGTGGGCACCGGTGTAAGAGGCTGTAACATGGCGGTCTGCCCCACTATATAGGGCAGTGCAGTGGCGTGACCAGACGTCCACGTCACTACACTGCACTTCACAATAAAGTGCCACAAATCCATATACCACACTGTGGCCACTGAGCAGCTACTCTGAAGCAGTTGGGGTTAAGGGCCTTTCTCAAGGGCACCACAGTGGGGTTAAGGTGTTAAGGTGTGTGGCATATGACCCAAAAGCAGGAGAAAACGATAATTGAAGTGAACAATATTATTTATTACAATAATTGTGCAAGACAAAATGCAATGTTAATGAAACCAAGGATCTGGCAACCCTATGAGGAGACAGTATGATGATGTATTAAAGTTGATTTCCTCGACTTCCGGTTATGGCTGCCACGTAAGACGGACGTGTCTCGCTCTGCTCTGCTCCTGGAGAAAAAAATCGGCAAATAACTCTCTCATTTGGGACAGAACGTATCCCAGCGTTTGGGCGAGGATATGTCGGCGAAGCCTAAGGCTGGAAAATCAGGAAAAGGAAAAAGCGAGCCGCCGAAACAGTCCAAATTAACGGACTTTCAGGTCTGTGACGCAGCAAACAAAACTCCATATATGGCGGAGGAGGCTGGCAACGGTGCGATATCTGCGGGGAGCGGCGCAGATGCGCTGATGGCTGCCATGAGTTCAATGAGAGCGGACTTTTCCTCTAGATTTGATGGGATTATGACAGCGTTGGAAGGAATAAGAAAGGAATTGGGTGACTGTGTAGAACGAACGGCGCAGATGGAGCTCCGTCTCGCTAGTGCTGAAGATGACGTCACCCGTCTTCAATTAAAGGTGCGCACTTTGGAAAAAAAAAAAATGTCTAGAAGATAATATTTTGGATTTGGAATCTCGGTCGAGACAGAATAACTTGAGGCTGGTGGGTCTTCCAGAGGAATCAGAAGGTCGGGACGTATATTCCTTTCTGGAAAAGTGGATTCCGGAGGTGCTGGGCAGCGAGGAGTTGCAATCAGCAGTGGTTCTGGAAAAAGCACATCGTATTGGCCCACGGAGAGATAAGGGACCGCCGAGGACCTTAATTATGAAGTTTCTTAGCAACAGAGACAGGATGAAGATCTTCAACGCTGCACGAGCTAAAGGAGACATTAAACACCAGGATCAGCAGGTGCGGTTCTACCCAGATTTGGCCACAGGAATCCAACAATTGAGGAAGCAGTTTGATCCCATACGTAAGGAGCTGCGCAACCTTGGGATTCGTCATGGTGTAATCTATCCTGCGAGACTGCTGACCACGTATGAGGGCAGAACCCACATCTTCAAGACCCCAGAGGAGGCGCAGGAGTTCATCAAGAAGATCAAAGAAGAAGAAGAGACTGGTGGGAGCTAAGCATGAACAAAATATAAGGTAGAATAATTAAGCATTTGCACAGGCATCTGACTGACTTGAAGTAAATAGCAAGTTTACAAAATATAGATTGTATTATATATTTAAAAAAAAACAAAAACAAAACAAACAAAAAAAAAAACTATGATATACAAAGTTGTTAAAAATTTTGGAGTTAAGTTGGAAAACTACAGAGGAGAGTTAATGTTACGTCATTAAAAGCAGTAGAGTTAGGGTGATTGGGAGGATGAAGAAGGAGTGGCTTAGGCTGTTCCCCGTGGATGTGGAACGGTCGATGGCTATATCGGGAGACAGAATTTTTCTTTTGATTTTGGGGGGTTCGCCACAAGTGTGGGAAGGGGGAATTTGTTTGTGTGTAGTTTGTAGGATGAATGTTCAACCACTCATGTTTTTGCTTCTCTGTATGAGCATGTTTACACTGCAAGGTAATCCCAAACTCTCTATTGATCATAAACCAAAGTGTTAATCTTAATTTAACTTCATGGAATTGCAGAGGTCTACAAAATTTAAAAAAACTTAAACAAGTTATGAATAAAATAAAAGACATGGGTTCAAAAATTGTGTTTTTACAAGAAACTCATTTAATAGAGGAGGATATAAAAAGAATTAGGAGTAGATGGCAAGGAAGTGTATTCACCTCATCATTCTCATCCCGGGCCAGGGGAGTTATGACTCTCATACATAAATCAGTCCCTTTTCAAGTGAAAAATGTAATTGGAGACAAACGTGGAAGATATGTAATCATTCAAGGTTCTTTGCTATTAGAAAATATAAATCTTGTGAACTTATATGGTCCCAATATAGATGATCAAAAGTTCTTTGCTAATTTATTTCTTATTTTATCATCACTTACAGGGCAACATATAATAGCAGGGGATTTTAATTGTACATTGAATCCAGGTATAGATAGATCAACAGGACTGGATTGTACGCACAATGGATGTAAGATGACTATTAATCATTTTATGAAAGAATTGAGATTGTTAGATATATGGAGAGAAATGAAACCACAAGTTAAAGCCTATTCTTGTTATTCCAGTACCTACAAGACATTCTCACGTATTGATTATTTTTTGATTTCCACAGAATTAAGATCCAAGATTCAAAACTGCTTTTATGATAACATCGTGATCTCTGATCATGCACCCTGCTGTCTAATATATGTAGATAAGAAATTGACAAAGGAATCAGGTAGATGGCAATTTCAGCATAAATGGCTTCAGGATGAGGAATTTGTCAAGTATATAGAAAAACAGATAGACGAGTACTTTGACGTCAATACTACACAAACATCAGCATGTGTAAAGTGGGAGGCTTTCAAAGCTTTTATTAGGGGACATATTATTAGTTATACAGGATCAAAATCTAAGAAGACTCGAGAGGAGAGAGCTAAATTGGAACATAAAATGAAAAGTCTTCAGGAAAAAGTGTATGCAGGAAGTGATCCAAGGTTGGAGAATGAATTACTGATGTTGAGAGCTGAATACGACAAAAAATCAGCGAATAGAGCTGCCTCGAGTCTTCTAAGATTGAAACAATCTTTTTATGAACAAGGTGAAAAATCAGGAAAATTATTGGCATGGCAGATTAAACAATTAGAAATTAAAACACCAATTACTAGTATTATAAGTAACGGACAGGTAGTTATAGATCCTTTAGAAATTAACAGAGCCTTTAGAGATTACTATGAAAAATTATATGATACTAAAAATGAATTTGATTTAACAAAACTAAATGGGTTTTTGAACGAACTATCTATACCGTGTATTCCAAATGAAAACAGGGAGATATTGGAGTCTAAAATTAGTCAAGAAGAAGTTGGGCTAGCCATTGATAATATGAAATCAGGAAAAAGTGCAGGACCAGATGGTCTTCCAGTTGACCTTTATAAAAAATTTAAGAATAAATTAATAAAACCTTTTTTGGAAATGGTTTTAGAAGCATTTCAAAATAATAATTTACCATCATACATAAATAATGCCTTAATTATACTGCTGCCAAAACCAGGTAAGCCCTCTAATAAATGTGAAAATATGAGACCAATAAGCCTATTAAACGCCGACCTTAAGATAATCTGTAAAATTTTAGCAAGACGAATACAAGAAATTTTACCAAATATTATTAATCGAGATCAGAATGGCTTTATAAAGGGAAGACAAGGCTTCCATAATGTAAGAAGACTATTTAATATTATTTATTTTAATAAAGAAGCACCGGATACAGCTCTCCTATCACTGGATGCCGAAAAGGCCTTTGATAGAGTTGAATGGCCCTTTCTTTTTGAAGTCCTACAAAGGTTTGGACTTGGAAATAATTTCATAAAATGGGTTCAAATAATATACAATAATGCTACAGCAGAAATCCTAACAAATAGCAATATTTCAAAACCAATAAAAATCAATAGAGGATGTCGACAAGGCTGTCCACTTTCATCTTTACTGTTTACTATGGCAATTGAACCTTTAGCGATAGCGATACGTTTACATTCACAAATATATGGAATTAAAGTTGGACCAACAGAACATAAAATCTCCCTGTACGCCGATGACATAATTTTGTTTATGTCGAATCTAAAAAAATCAATTCCAACCTTGTTGAATTTAATAAAGAATTTTGGGGAAATATCAGGATATAAAATAAATAAAACTAAATCTTCAATATTAATGCTAAATGAGACCCAGAGAAATTACCCAGCCCCTGAGGTAAATCAATTCAATGTTGTAAATCAGTTTAAATATTTAGGAATCCAAATTGTGCCTAAGCTAGAATCAGTCGCCAGTGTCAACTATGAAGCCTTAATGACAGATATCAATGAGTTAACTCAGAGATGGATGTCACTACCAATGTCGATGATCGGGAGAATCAATATACTTAAAAGTAATATTTTACCTAAAATACTTTATTTATTTCAATACATTCCCTTATCACCACCTTTAGATTTATTCTCAAGAATAAAAAAAAAGTTAGTGGAATTTATATGGAACAACAGGAAGGCTAGATTACGTCTGTCTTTATATTTACCATTTGATCGTGGAGGTCTGAAATGTCCAAATTTTATGTTGTATTATTGGTCGGCACAACTGAGGTCTATGACATATTATTTTTCATCAAATGATCTCCCTCACTGGACTGAAATGGAATCATACAATTTACCTTTACCTCTTCCCATATTCATATACTCAGATTCGGCAAAAAAATTACAAAAACAAGTTAAAAATCCATTTGTAAAGCATATGATCAAAATATGGTGTGAAGCTAAAAACTATTTAAAAGAACCACAGTTATTGTCACAATTTAGTCCAATATGGGGTAATCAATATTTTAAACCAGGAAGAGCGGACGCTGTATTTAAAGTATGGAATTTAAAAGGGATACAAAAGATTCAGGATTTATATTTGTCATGTGCAGATAACATAATGTCTTTTGAAGAGCTGAGGATCAAATTTAATCTCAATAGAACACATTTTTTTAAATATCTTCAACTTAGAAACTTTATTCGATCAAATCAAAATAAAGCCCTCACTCGACCTATTTATTCATCCTTGGAAAAAATGATGATGAAAGATAGTAAAAGAAAGGGTATTATTTCAGAGTTTTATAACTCATTGACACTATCTTCAAGTGAAAATTCACTGAAAAGATTAAACTACTGGAAAGAAGATCTGCAAACTGAAATTTCAGAGGAACAATGGGAATTGGCTTGTACAGAAGCTCAAACCAAATCAATAAATGTACGCCTTAAATTGATACATTTCAAATGGTTAATGCGGATGTATGTTACACCGGAGGAGTTAAATAAATATAACAAAAATATACCAGATACATGCACAAAATGCATGGAAAGTAAAGGAACCCTATTTCATTGTTTATGGGAATGTAGATTAATAAGAATGTTTTGGGAAGAGGTGAGGGTAACAATTGAAAAAATAATCTCAAAACAAATCATATTGAATCCTCAATTGTTTTTGTTGGGTCTGTACCCAGAAAAGCATAATTTTAATAAAAGTGAAAGAACATTCATAGACCTCAGTTTGCTTAATGCCAAAAAATGTATTGCACTATTATGGAAAAAGACTCATAGACCAGATGTGACTCAGTGGTTAAGACAGATGTTAACAAACCTTCCATTAGAAAGAATAACATATATACTGAAATCAAAGGAAATTGTGTTTGAGAATATATGGAGACCTTTTATTGATTATGTAAAAAATTTAAACATAACTCTTGAAGAAAAAGGTGAATGATGTGTGTGGACCTTGTAAATTCCAAACTGGTGAACATAATATGTATACTTATGTATTGGATTGTCTAGACTAAACAGAGGAGCATTGTTGAAGATTTGATTTTGCTGGTGGTTGTTGGTGTTTTTAGTGCATCTTTTTTTTTTTTTTTGTAGTACTTTAGTGTTAGTGTTTGATTGTTTGTATCATGTTTGTTAAAAAAAAAAGGTTCAATAAAGATATTGTGGGGAAAAAAAAAGTTGATTTCCTTGTGCTTACACTTCTGCAGAGGAGAACGGCTGGGAGCAGGTGAAGGACCTCCACACTGGGGAAGCAAGTTGCCAGGGAGAGAGGTGTTGTGGTGCTGTTGGGGTGTTTCCAGGGGGTACTTGGAGACAGGCTAGCCAGGCCTGAGCACCGGGGAGTGAGAGTAAAGAGTAGTGAAGATAATGATGGTTAAGTCAACTTATTTTGGGGAATGAAGGTGTGCACAATCTGAAAAAAATCCAAATCCAGTCCATAGGGCTATTTCCACAATCCAGAGGCAGGCAGGGGTCAGGGCATGGTAGACTAGATGCAGGCTGGCAGATAAATCCAAAAAAGCAGGCAGTCTCAGGGTCTAGAACAAGCACAAGATGAAAAAACACGGCAAGGCAGAATAATATCATGAAGCAGAGCTCAGAGCATGGTACAGGTTAATGTCACCAGGCAGAGTACCCCATTTAAATGGCCTCTCTGATTGGCAGCAGGTGAGGAACAAGGCTGCAGGGCATGAGCCTACTCAGAGGGAGAGAGGAAGGCAGAGTACACACAGAACCATTACATAAGGAGGGTGGGGCAAACACTGCTATGTTATCTGTCCCACCCAGATCTAATCCTGCCGGTCCAGGGATCGAATCCGCGACCCTCTGCTCACCAGTCCACATCCCTTAGGCCACCACTGCCCACCACTGTTCACCCCTCTGCATCCAGATTGCAAATCAATGGCACATGCATAAAACCATCACTGGCTGATCATGAATGTTGTAAAATTTTCTTAAAAAAACCCCAAAAACCTTAGTAACTCCGCCAGAGTACCTCTTTTTGGTCACTTTTGTCAGTCCCAAGAATAGATAAAGGAGGAGGGTTGGAACTGTGACAATAAAAAAAACAAGAATCAACAGAAGTTCATTTTTAGTTCTAAACATACTTAGGGTGCTTATACTCAATTTTTGTCTTTCCCACAATGTTATTCCTTTCTATTACAGCATTCATTACAACTACATACCAGTTAGACAAATTAGGCAATGAGTCATTTAGCGACTTCTAGCAACTTTTAGGACTGCCAATGAAAAGATTCAAAGATTTTTATTTGTCAATGCTTCTATATGTACAGGACATACAGCAGAATTGAAATGCCGTTTCTCTCTCTCTTAGTGGTGTGCGCAATATATAAGACAAGAAGGAATAGAGATGGAAAACAACAACAATCTATGTACAGTATTGCTACCCATAGTGCAAACAACGGTAAAAACACAGCAATCCTATGTACAGTAAACCGTAATACCGGTAAATTGCAAGTTCAAAGCGGTAATGGGGGTGCAGACAGTGTCAGATTGGTCTGCACATGATCAGTATTGCAGTGACAGACAGCAGCAGGTATGGCATTGGTGCAAATGGTTGTAGAAAGGTGCAAGACATACAGTAGCAGATGTATTACTGTTGGTGTGTTGAGTCTTTCTGTGCAAACAGCTGAGGTAGAGTTATTGTGTGGGTGAGTGTGTTACAGTCCAGGGGCAGAGGGCGGAAGTGGGTGTGCAGAGTTCAGGGTCCTGATGGCCTGGAGAACAAAGCTGTTTAGCAGTCTTGTGGAATGGGCCCATAGGCTCCGGTACCTCCTCCCTGAGGGCAGATGGCTGAAGAGGGAGTGTGAGGTGGTAGGAGGTGTCGCCAGCGATGTTGATGGCTCTGCGGGTGTGGTAGATGTCCGAGAGGAAGTGCAGAGCGACACCGATGATCTTGCTGGCTGCTTTCACTGTGTGTTGTAGAGTCTTCCGGCAGGAGGCGGTGCAGCTTCTGTACCACACAGTGATGCAGCTGGTGAAGATGCTCTCAATGGTGCCCCTGTAGAATGAGCACATGATGGGGGGTGGGACTCATGCACTTCTCAGTTTGCGGAGGGAATCAAGGTGAGTTTGAGCCTTCTTGGTCAGTGAATAGAGAGCCCAAGACTGTCTACCTATGGGACCTTAAATCGGAAAAATTCTCCATAGAAATGAAGGGCAAGATGAAACTATCTTTTATCCTGATCAAATTTTGCCACAAGTTACACATATTTAAAAGATAATTTTCCATGTAATTCAAGTTGTCAGCTGTCATATAATAACAGAGTGATAGTTTTTGTGAAAACGATTAGCGGACAACATCTCCCATCATCCCACATCACCAAATATGATCACGGCGGGAGATGACTAAAATCTCACCTCCTGTTTCCTGACCAATGAAAGAAGGCTCCAAAGAGGAGAAAAACAACACAAAGGTATTGTTTTGTATTTTGAGAGCTGGAGCTGATCCAGAGGACTGTTACTTGTCCCTTGGGCACTCTTTGAAAGCGTGATGTAGTTTAAGATGTCTGTGTTTGTAGTTTTTTAATTTACATATTTTCACAACCTTATACCTTAACAGTTAGACAACAACCTACACCAGGGGTCTGCAACCTTTGCCAACCAAACAGCCATTTTGCCCATCTCCGACTAAAATAAAAGTGGCTGAGGGCCGCAATGGCAATTTGATCTTTAAAATAAAGATTATGCTGCTTTTAAAGTTTTTTTATATACATAGTTCTGAATATTATGTGGCATTAATGAATTCATACTACAACAGTGGAAAAAACTGTCAAGTTATATATGGCTTTTGTCATGATCCTGAGCATGGGGGGGCATTTGGTGTCCTTCCATAGCCCTTGAAAAGGGTACTTTATGACAGAAGGACACGACCAGTGTGGACACCAGCTGCCGGGTGTTTGCTTTTTTTCTTCTCACCTGCTATTTTTCTTCCCGGAGAATGAGTGGACATTATGCCATCAGCATGCCGAGGCTCCTCTAGCAGAGGGAGGTTGGTGGCTGGAAGCCCAAGCGTGGATGAACAGTGGGCAGCTCTGTTCATCCAGGATTTTGTTGATGCAGCACTCACAACCCAGTCGTCTAAGGGGGTTCTGAGGAATGTAGAGTCAGTGACAGCGATCATGAAGGCGCATCCCGGTTTGAGGAAGTACCCCAGGTATGCGGAGCTCCTGACGACTGTCTTCACCCTCCAGATGACATTTCGCAGCCTGGTGAGAGGCTCACCCCCCACTGTACCAGAGCCAATGAGGAAGCGTTCTCTGGTACAGACACCCTCAGCCTCCTGCCATTCGCCAGTTTTGGGACGTCGTTCTTCAGCGACTTCCTCCATCCCACATCTTCCACTGGCTGTTCCTGAGCCGACAAGAGAACGTCCTCTGGAACAGAAATGCCCAGCCTCTCGCTGCCATTCAGCTGCATCCCGTCGGAGGAACACAACAGCAGCCTCCTTCTCCTTGTCTGCTGCTGCTGCCTCTCAGCCCTCCATGACGTCATTCCCCGCAGCTACATTTTTGGCAGTCAGCATGCCTGCAGGCCTGGCTCATCCATTTTCTACAATGGGGCCCATGCCCGCTGCAGCTTCTGAGAGGGATGTATCTGGGTCTTCTGCAGCAGCCACCATCACCTCACGAGAATTAAGGCAAGTACAGTTTCATTCTCTAACACCTGTAGATGGAATGCCTTGTCTTATTCCCTGTGGGAGAACTCAGCAGCAGCCGCACACTTTGGCTGAGCTCTCGCCATCTGCTGCTGCTATTTATGTCTCCTCGCCTGCAACTCCTGTGTCCCCTTCTGTTTTTCCTGAATGTCTGCTGGTCCCGAGAGAGAGCTGCTGGACGACAGAGGGGCCTGCGGCCCCGGAAGATTCCATTCCTGCCCCGCAGCCACGTATTGGACGGAGGAAGAGCGCCCCCTGTGCCCTGAAATCTGAGCTGACAAAAGAGTGTCCCCTGACTTCAGCTGCATGGGTTTCTGCGCCAGCGGTGAGGCGGTCTCCGGCATTAGCTGCCATGCTGGGAAGCCCACCAGTGTTGATTGCTACGTCTGGAGGCCATGCAGCAGCAAGGGAATTAAGGCAAGTACACACCAAGTACACACCAAGGGAATTAAGGCAAGTACCTTTTCATTCAATTATATTTGAAGATGAAATGCCTTGCCTTATTCCCGGTGGTGTGGCTCAGCATTTGCACTCCACATTAGCTGAGTCCTCACTGCCTGCTGCTGCCACCGGTCCCTCACCTGCCTCTCCCATGTCTCCACGTGTGTCTCCTCAGTGTCCGCCAGTCCTGAGATGGAGCCGCCAGACGGCGGAGGAGCCTGCGGCCCTGGAAGGTCCCATTCCAGCCCCGCAGCCACACCCTGGATGAGAGGAGAATGCTACCCACGTCCGGAAACCTGAGCCGACAGGAGAATGTCCCCTGGTTTCAGCAGCATGGGAGCAGGCATCTTCAGTGAGGCAACCTCCAGCTTTAGCTGCCATGTCGGTCACCACACCTGGAGATCCTTGAGCTGCATCCACCGTCACGCCTGCTGCTGGGGTTGTCGCAGCAGAGTTGCTGGAGTCCTGGGTGGCGGTGGAGCTTGAGTCCAGGCAAGTTCTCTTCTTTGTCTTCACATTATCAGTATTAGAGAAATCTTACTTAGCTCTTGGTGAGGAGAACCAGTCGCAGCCATTGGCTGTTCCTGAATTCTCCTCACTGGGCTCCACTGCTGCTAGTGGTAGTAACCTGGTGTATATGTGTTTCCCTCTGCTCGAGTCCTCATCTGGCTCCATTGATGGTCATCCTCCATCATCGCCTGAAGTCATTGCGGGTCCCCCATCCTCGCCTGTGATCGCCGCGAGTCCTCCACCTTCGCCTGAGGTCTCCGTGGGTCCCCTGCCTTTGCTTGAGGTCTCCATGGGTGCTTCGCCTCTGTCCAAGGCCGCCGTGGGTGCTTCGCCTCCGCCCAAGGTCGTTGAGGGTTCTCCACTGTCAGCTGAGGACATCATGAGTTCCCCATCTTCACCAGAGGTCCCCACTGAGCAGTCACCCTCTTCATCTGTTCCCCTCACCGGGCAGCTATCCTGGTCGGCAGCTCTTTTCGCTGGATTTCCCCGCTGGCCAGCCGACACTCCATCAGGTCTCTTTACTCATCAGCCATCCTTCTCAGTTGGTGTCTACCCCTCAGTCCCTGTGGTCAATAAGGGGCACGAGTTCCAGCTGCCGCCCCCAGATGGGGGCGTGTCGTGCCCTGCAGCCCGTTTGGTCAGGGATCTGGGAAGACCACCTGACAATCTTCATCATCTGCTTGGGTGGATTTGGAACTCTGGTAGGCCACCTGATGGACTGCTCCCTCTGTTTGGGTGGTTCTGGAATGTGGGGAGGCCACCTGACCTGCTCTAGCACATGCTCCAGTGGTTTTGGGATTCTAGGAGACCACCTGATGGGCTATGGAACCTGTTCGAGTGGCTCAAGAACCCTGGAAGACCACCAAATCTGTTCCATTACATAATCGGGTGGTCTTGGGACTCTAGCAGATCACCTGAACTGTCTTAATTTTCTTTTGTTTCTTTGGTATTCTATTACCACCTGTTGTACAGTGTTGTGGGTCATGAGTTTTTTTTTCTTTTGTTTTCTGGGTTGGTTCGATCCCTCCGTGCCTGGGTTCCCTCTCCTACCGGCCAGGGTGAGTTATTTTTCTTGTGGGGGATGGGGTCTTCTTTGTGGATGGGTTCTTTTCCTTTTTGATGTTGCCCTGGGGTGTCTGGGTCCACCCCTTGAGGGGGGGCACTGTCATGATCCTGAGCACGGGATGGGGGGGGGGGGGTGCCGTGCTCAGCCTCAGTTCATATTTAGTCTTTTTCTGTTTGTTTGTTTCTTATGGTCTGTTGTATTTGGTTCCTGTGTAGTTATGAGTTGTCTGTATCCTTAGTCTCATCCTTATTGTCCTGTCTTGTTATTGCCATTTTGTATTTATAGTATTATTTACGTCTTGGGGTTGTGTTGTCTTATTCTAGTATTATTATTTGGTTTCTGGTTTGTGCCTTTAGCGCTGTGCAGCTTCCGGCTGTCAAACTGTTTTGTGGGCTGCACAGCTGTCACTGACTATATTACTTTTCTCATTCATGTACTCACATCTGTTATGCATCAGTGATTGTCTTATTTCTTTATTTAAGGGCATGACAACACTTCCTCGTTGTTGTGTTCTACTGTTACTTTCCTCAGTTGTTCTCCATCAGATGCTGAGTGTTTTTGGGTTTGCTGTAGAGGAGAATGGGAGCGCTCCGACCAGGTATTTATCCCTTTTCTAAATTCCCTCAGCCGTGAGCCCCGCTTCTCTTCGGGTGTGCTCCAGCTGAAGTTGTCTCTTTTCCCCGGTGTCCCTGAGTGCCTCAGCCAGTATTTCCCTCAGGCTGTTCTCCTCCTCCTGGTCGTGAGCCCCGCTCTCCTCCGGCACCTTCATCTCAATATATGTAAGTTTAGTGTTTCGTGTAGTGTTAGCCTTTATGTTAATAAATGTGCAAAACTACCGCATGCATTTGGTGTCCTTCCGTAGCCTTTGAAAAGGGCACATTATAACAGCTTCATTTGTGGAATAAAAGTATTAGAAATATATTACAAATTGTTTTGTGCTGAAAAATAAATTTCTGAATATCTGACCATAATTTTTTGTATAGTTTTTAATTATCAGCACATTCATAAATTGTTTAAATGTGAAAAATATCATTCATCTCCTACTTTCAACAGTGATCACACAGCTTTAGTTCCTGATATTTTAATAAATTGGAGACGAAAGTTTTATTTAAAAGAAGCTACTTTTCATTCTTTTTATATTTCCTTATAATGATCCTTATTCAAATGTATTAATATAATATAAATCTGTATCCTTCACCTGTTCTCCAGACTCTCAATTTGACAACTAGTGAATTGGTTGTCTGATATTCTTCTTCATTTTGGAA
Organism: Pholidichthys leucotaenia; assembly: GCA_020510985.1. Lineage (NCBI taxonomy): Eukaryota > Metazoa > Chordata > Actinopteri > Cichliformes > Pholidichthyidae > Pholidichthys > Pholidichthys leucotaenia. Next base: position 163,698,285 of record CM035838.1, on the reverse strand, counting down.
TAAAACAAAAAGAATTCTAAACAACTTTCTAAATAATATAAATTTAAAAATCATTTGGTGCAAATTAAGCCAATTGGAAATAATTACAGCAGAGTGGAAAAACATTTAAAAAATATCTGTTTCTGCTAAGTTAAATAATGGTTATAATTAAAAAAAAATGTGTGGCACTAATAGAAAATCTGCACATAAAATTCACTGTTCAAAATCCCACAGAAAACAAACTAGCAGTTATCCTATAGACAAAAAGCATTCTGAAAACTGAATCGCTGTAGAGGGCTTTTATTTTTACATCTCTCAGGAAGTATTGAGCTGTGATGGTGAATGGTGAATGGCTGGATGGTGAATTTACACTTATTCAGACCTCGGTCATGTCAGTTGAATCCAGCATTTATAGTGCAGGCCACTATAAGGTTATTGAGCAAGAATTCAAGGATTGTTTCTCATTTTTAAAGATAATTAAGGTGTTGATTGTAGATCATCACATTTAAGACTTTTTATCAATCTGTAGACACTAATGAGGCGGCTGTTTTTCGTTGTTTGTGTGCTTGTGGAGAAATTCTTTCCACAACAACCTACATCAGGGGTGTCCAGTCATGTGCCATGGAGGGCCAAGACCCTGCAGGCTTTACCTCCAACCAGTGTGTAACCCACATGATAAAATGGGCTACATATAAGACACTAAACATGCAGAACATCAAAGATAAAATAGTTAATTTAAACTAGTTACTTTCTTAAATCTTTGCCAAGTGAAAAATATCAATTATTGTGCTGAGAGAGAAAGAATATATTTTTATTTCATTTTTGTTTGCTGTTACTTGTCAAATGTGAAGTTGCACATTTTCACCCAATGAACAGTTCAGAATGTAGTTACAAGGTTGGCTCAACCAATCCGAGGGTTGCCCGCTGCAGTTAGTCCCACCCACCTGCTAGGAGAGTGGGTAACACTGTTTGTGGGTCAGAGAGACATTTAGATTTCAGCAGCAGAGTACATGGTCAACGTGTACGTGAACGGGACTACACGATAAGAAGCGGACCAAGAGTGAAACGAGATAAATCTACAATACAGTGGTGTGAAAAAGTGTTTGCCCCCTTCCTGATTTCTCATTTTTTGTATGTTTGTCACACTTAAATGTTTCAGATCATCAAATAAATTTAAATATTAGACAAAGGTAACACAAGTAAACACAAAATGCAGTTTTTAATTGAAGGTGTTTATTATTAAGGGTGAAAAAATCCAAACCTACATGGCTCTGTGTGAAAAAGTGATTGCCCCCCTGTTAAAACATAAATTAACTGTGGTTTATCAGATCTTTGAAAGCTGAGTTCAATTTTCTAGCCATTTCTAAAGCTTTGGGACTCCAGCGAACCACAGTGAGAGCCATTATCCACAAATGGCAAAAACATGGAACAGTGGTGAACCTTCCCAGGAGTGGCCGACTGACCAAAATTACCCCAAGAGCGCAGCGACGACTCATCCAAGAGGTCACAAAAGACCCCACACAACATCCAAAGAACTGCAGGCCTCACTTGCCTCAGTTAAGGCCAGTATTCATGACTCCACCATAAGAAAGGAACTGGGCAAAAATGGCCTGCATGGCAGAGTTCCAAGACGAAACCCACTGCTGAGCAAAAAGAACATAAAGGCTCGTCTCAGTTTTGCCAGAAAACATCTTGATAATCCCCAAAACTTTTGGGAAAATACTCTGGACTGACGAGACAAAAGTTGAACTTTTGGAAGGTGTGTGTCCCTTTATATTCAGAAAAGGGACATATGGTAAAATGTTAGAGTAAAATATGGTGGTGGTAGTGTGATGGTGTGGGGCTATTTTGCTGCTTCAGGACCTGGAAGACTTGCTGCGGAAAATGGAACCATGAATTCTGCTGTCTACCAAAAAATCCTGAAGGAGAATGTCCAGCCATCTGTTCGTGACCTCAAGCTGAACTGCACTTGGGTTCTGCAGCAGGACAATGATCCATAACGCACCAGCAAGTCCACCTCTGAATGGCTTAAGAAAAACAAAATGAAGACTTTGGAGTGGCCTAGTCAAAGTCCTGACCTGAATCTGACTGAAATGCTGTGGCATGACCTTAAAAAGGCGGTACATGCTTGAAAAATCCTCCATTGTGGCTGAATTACAACAATTCTGCAAAGATAAGTGGGCCAAAATTCCTCCACAGCACTGTAAAAGACTCATTGCCAGTTATCGCAAACGCTTGATTGCAGCTGTTGCTGCTAAGGGTGGCCCAACCAGTTATTAGGTTTGGGGGCAATCACTTTTTCACACAGGGCCATGTAGGTTTGGATTTTTTTTTCCCCTTAATAATAAACACCTTCATTTAAAACCTGCATTTTGTGTTTACTTGTGTTATCTTTGTGTAATATTTAAGTTTGTTTGATGATCTGAAACATTTAAGTGTGACAAGCACACAAAAAAATGAGAAATCAGGAAGGGGGCAAACACTTTTTCATACCACTGTATACTGAGGGTGAATTACTTTTTCTCAAGTGGTGACTCGTAAAAAGTAACCATAAGTGAGCTAAATCAGCTCAGTAGATACTGATTAGCACTAAATGCTAAGCTAAGGCTGTGCTCAGAATGTTCACTCACTCACTCCCTCCCTACTCACTATATAGTGAATTTAGATATAGTGGACTATACAGTAAACTCAATATATCAATAAAATTAACAGCTTTTGAACACTACTGGGCTTGTTTTCGCGGCACGGTTAATGACGTCATCACGTGAGACCGTAAAACATAACAGACTAACGGTGGTAAAAAAAAAAAAAAAGACTACTTGCATGTAATTTGTCTTAAATATGTATTAAATCAAATTGTTTTTGCTGAATCAATAAATATACAGTGGGGCAAAAAAGTATTTAGTCAGCCACCAATTGTGCAAGTTCTCCCACATAAAAGATGAGAGAGGTCTCCAATTTTCATCATAGGTATACCTCAACTATGAGAGACAAAATGAGAAAAAAAATCCAGAAAATCACATTGAAGGATTTTTAATGAATTAATTGGTAAATTCCTCAGTAAAATAAGTATTTGGTCACCTACAAACAAGCAAGATTTCTGGCTCTCACAGACCTGTAACTTCTTCTTTAAGAGGCTCCTCTGTCCTCCACTCGTTACCTGTATTAATGGCACCTGTTTGAACTCGTTATCAGTATAAAAGACACCTGTCCACAACCTCAAACAGTCAGACTCCAAACTCCACTTTGGCCAAGACCAAAGAGCTGTCAAAGGACACCAGAAACAAAATTGTAAACCTGCACCAGGCTGGGAAGATTGAATCTGCAAAGGTAAGCAGCTTGGTGTGAAGAAATCAACTGTGGGAGCAATTATTAGAAAATGGAAGACATACAAGACCACTGATAATCTCCCTCGATCTGGGGCTCCACGCAAGATCTCACCCCGTGGGGTCAAAATTATCACGAGAACGGTGAGCAAAAATCCCAGAACCACATGGGGGGACCTAGTGAATGACCTGCAGAGAGCTGGGACCAAAGTAACAAAAGCTACATCAGAAACACACTACGCTGCCAGGGACTCAAATCCTGCAGTGCCAGACGTGTCCCCCTGCTTAAGCCAGTACATGTCCAGGCCCGTCTGAAGTTTGCTAGAGAGCATTTGGATGATCCAGAAGAGGACTGGGAGAATGTCATATGGTCAGATGAAACCAAAATAGAACTTTTTGGTAAAAACTCAACTTGTCGTGTTTGGAGGAGAAAGAACACCATACCTACTGTGAAGCATGGGGGTGAAAATATCATACTTTGGGGCTGTTTTTCTGCAAAGGGACCAGGACGACTGATCCGTGTAAAGGAAAGAATGAATGGGGCCATGTATCGTGAGATTTTGAGTGAAAACCTCCTTCCGCCAGCAAGGGCATTGAAGATGAAACGTGGCTGGGTCTTTCAGCATGACAATGATCCCAAACACACCGCCCGGGCAACAAAGGAGTGGCTTCGTAAGAAGCATTTCAAGGTCCTGGAGTGGCCTAGCCAGTCTCCAGATCTCAACCCCACAGAAAATCTTTGAAGGGAGTTGAAAGTCTGTGTTGCCCAGCGACAGCCCCAAAACATCACTGCTCTAGAGGAGATCTGCATGGAGGAATGGGCCAAAATACCAGCAACAGTGTGTGAAAACCTTGTGAAAACTTACAGAAAACGTTTGACCTCTGTCATTGCCAACAAAGGGTATATAACAAAGTATTGAGATGAACTTTTGTTATTGACCAAATACTTATTTTACCGAGGAATTTACCAATTAATTCATTAAAAATCCTTCAATGTGATTTTCTGGATTTTTTTTTTTCTCATTTTGTCTCTCATAGTTGAGGTATACCTATGATGAAAATTGGAGACCTCTCTCATCTTTTAAGTGGGAGAACTTGCACAATTGGTGGCTGACTAAATACTTTTTTACCCCACTGTAGCTACTTTAAGGTAGGTTATGTTGTGATGTGAAGCTCTCCTCTCACTGCTCCATTGGCTGCGCATTGCATTATGGGATATATTGGCTAAGGTAGTGACTATCCATCGTACACTACTTTTCAAAATGCATTGTGGGATATTTTGAGGGCACTATGTAGTGAATGAAATTTTCATTTAAGATTTCGAACAGCACTACAAGATGGCTGATTCACTATATAGTACACTCTATGGGGAAGGAGCGAGCATTTCGAACACAGCGCAAGTCTCCATTTAACTGTCGCCCCTCGTGCAGCTGAAAAAGTGAAGCTTCCCAACGGTTTTCTACAACTTGTTCTTTACTGCCTGAAGCCAAAAGGTAATGCATATGACGTTCAAATAATGTAGTTGTTTAATATGGTCGTCAGTGTGAGCTAACTTGTCTGGAAAGTAAAAGATTGCACTGCTGTATGTTTGTTTAGAGGCCTGTGGTTTAGCTGGGCACCTCCATTTCACGGCAGCGTCTCCATTTCATGCCGTATCCAAAACCCTCCAGAGAGATCGGTGAGCGCGAGTTTTACTTTCCCATAGAAAGATTTCTGTCATGGCGGCCGCTGGGCCATCATCATCATCCTCAGCTGCACACACACCGGCAGGTGGTAATCAACGGGCTTTAAAAGCCAGAACCTCAAACTGCTCTGCACAGAGTCGTCTGTCGCCTTTGCCCAGCATTGCGTCGAGGATACGACCTCAAGCCAGAGCCAAAGCCAAGTCATCGCATCAAGCCACATCAAGTAAGCAACCTCTACGCTCATCCTCTCCTAGCCTTTTCCCCTGTGCACAGGTGGACCTCCCTGGTGGCGGACTAACCTCCCCAGCTGATGGGACGCCATCTCCTCCACCTCGGAGTTCCTCCTCACCGTCGAGCACCACGAGCACCACGCCACACGGGCACTCGGAGCCAGCAGGATTCTTTCTGTGGCGCCTGCAAGTAAGCATCACAAGCTTCAGGTTTCCCATCCCTGTGAACAGTGGTAATTGTCTGTGCTTGTGTGTTCCAGGGTTGCCAGGTTGCCGCAGGAAACGCTCAGCTCCAGTGACCAGACAACCACGCACTCACTCACTCACCCAACACACATTATCTTAATAAAGAATAATTATCTTCTATCTACTCGTGTCAGCGTCTGTCTCCTGGGTCCCTAACCATGTCAGTACGACTCCGTCAAGATGACCCAGCTGACAGCGCGCTGGCGCGCCATCTAAACACTCTTAGCGCCCGAGTAGATATGATTTCACATCAACAGACAGTAATTCTAAATCAGTTAACTCAGGTTAACAGCCGGCTGGACCGCCTGGAAGGACACCAGGCGTTCCCCCCGGCGACCGGGGCATCTCCAGCCCCCGTAGCCGCTCCTACTAGCCAAGCTAATCCACCATCTCTACATCGTCTCACTCCTGTGCCAACCCCCGCCCGCTTTAGTGGAAAACTCGGGGAAGCGCAAGGTTTTTTACTCCAGTGTGAGTCAGTGTTCCACCGCATCCCGGGGGACTTTGCCACTGACCAAAGCAAAATTGGGTATATCACCAACCTACTGGGGGGTAGGGCATTAGACTGGGCTTACACAGTTATGGCTAAACCAAATTATCCCGCTTTGACTTACCAGCAGTTCATGGCAGAGTTCATGGAAATATTTGATCATACAGACCGGGGCGCGGTGCTAACCGAACGGCTGCTAAGCCTTCAGCAGGGCAGTAGATCTGCCGCCGATTACGCTATAGACTTCCGGGTATTAGCCACGGAGATTGGGTGGGGGGAGCCAGCGCTTTGTGGTATCTTCCTCTGCAGTCTTAGCTCTGAGCTGAAAGATGAGCTAGCGGCACGGGATAAACCGGACAGGTTAGGGGAATTAGTTTCCCTCACCATCAGCCTGGATAGTAGGCTAAGGGAGCGAGCAGCCGAACGTCAGACAGCCAGCTGTTCGAGAAAACCCCGCCCTTGCTCCGCTAGGTCACCCCTCCTCGCTCTGCCTTTATCAGAGGAACTTCCGGAGAAGGAGGATAAGGTCATCGGACAATCAGGAGTTTCAGCGGCTGAGAGACAGCACCGCAGGGATCTGGGCCTTTGTTTTTATTGTGGCAGTGGGTCTCATGGGGTTACTGAATGTCCGAACCGGCTGAAAAGGGGAGGTCCGTGGACCACAGTAGGGGGATTCACGGACGAGAAACAGAAAAAGCCCCTCATTAGTTGCCGTATTCCAATTAGGCTACTGCACAAACATAAAGAACATACCACACATGCCTTAGTTGACTCTGGAGCTGAGCAAAACTTCATCTCCGGAGACCTGGCAACCCAGATGGGCCTCAGCTGTCAACCTCTGTGCCCTCCTGTCAATCTCGTCACTTTGTCGAAGACGTCACTGACCTCTGTTTCCCACCAGACAGTCCCCGTGTCAGTGATTGTTTCTGGGAACCACCGGGAGGAGATTCGCTTCTTGGTTTTGCCCATCTCTTCCTCTCCTGTAATTCTGGGGTACCCATGGCCTCGGCTTCACAACCCCACCTTTGATTGGCAAGCTGGGAGGATTACTGCTTGGAGTTCTTTCTGTTTGAGTGCCTGCCTCCAATCTGCGGCGTGTGCTCCCTCGGTTTCGGTGCCTCCTCCTTCGACGCCACCCCCGGACCTGTCCATGGTACCAGAAGTCTACCACGATCTGGGGGCAGTGTTCAGCAAGTCACGGGCGCTGTCCCTTCCCCCTCACCGTCCTTATGACTGTGCGATCAACCTCAGGGCAGGGGCCCCTCTCCCGGCAAGCCGCCTATACAGCCTGTCCGCCCTGGAGCGCGAGGCTATGGACACATATATCAAGGAGTCTCTGGCTTCCGGAATTATTCGTCCTTCGTCCTCGGCCATGGGTGCAGGTTTCTTCTTCGTGGGAAAGAAGGACGGTTCGCTGCGCATCTGCATCGACTTCCGAGGGCTCAACGAGATCACAGTTAAGGACAAATATACGCTGCCATTGATGAACACAGCCTTTGACTCTCTCCAGGGGGCGTCCTGGTTTACGAAGTTGGACCTGCGGAACGCCTACCACCTGGTGCGCATCAGGGAGGACGATGAATGGAAGACGGCTTTCCGGACCCCAAGCGGCCACTTCGAGTATCTGGTGATGCCATTTGGGTTAACCACCGCTCCGGCCGAGTTTCAGCGCCTGATAAATGACGTCCTCCGGGATTTCCTCAACTCCTTCGTGTTCGTCTACCTCGATGACATCCTCATCTTCTCACGCACATTGGAGGAGCACCAGGTGCATGTGCGACGGATCCTGCAGCGCCTCCTGGAGAACCAGCTGTTCGTCAAGGCTGAAAAATGTGAATTTCACACTGATAAGACCTCCTTTCTTGGGTTTATTATCGCCCGCAATCAGGTGCTCCCCGACCCAGCCAAGGTCAAGGCGGTGGTGGATTGGCCCACGTCCACGTCCAGGAAACAGCTACAGGGGTTCCTGGGTTTTGTCAATTTCTACCGTCGGTTTGTGCCGAATTTTGGGAACATCGCCCGCCCCCTGACCGCTCTCACGTCCCCTAAGGTGCCTTTTCGTTGGGGTGAGGAGGCTGCCATGGCGTTCGGGAGATTGAAGGAGGAGTTCGCTTCGGCCCACGTACTGACCCAGGTGGACCCGGAGCTGCAGTGCCTTGTGGAGGTGGATGCCTCGGATTCGGGAGTTGGGGCCGTTCTCTCCCAGCATTCTCCGGTGGATGGCAGGATCTGACCATGTGCATACTTCTCCCACCGCCTGACACCTGCAGAGAGAAACTACTGCATTGGAGACAGGGAGCTACTGACCGTGAAACTCGCCCTGGAGGAGTGGAGACACTGGCTGGAGGGGGCTGCCCAGCCGTTCGTCGTCTGGACTGACCATCGTAACCTTGAATACCTCAAGACGGCCAAGCGATTGAACGCACGCCAGGCCCGCTGGTCTCTTTTCTTCGGCCGGTTTAATTTCACCATCACCTACCGGCCGGGGAGCAAGAATGGCAAGCCTGATGCCCTCTCGAGGCAGTTTGACGCACCGTCCACCGAAGAGCAGGAGGAGACCATCCTGCCGTCATCTTGTGTGGTGGGTGTACTGTCTTGGGAGATCCGCAACAAGGTCAGAAGAGCGCAGGAGACGGAGCCTGACCCGGGTGGGGGTCCCCCAGGCCGTCTGTTCGTCCCTCTTTCTGTCAGGAGCCAGGTAATCGAATGGGGCCACGCGTCCAAACTGGCATGCCATCCGGGAGTGGGCCGAACCACCGACCTTCTCCAGAGAGCCTTTTGGTGGCCAGGGTTGAGGAAGGATGTCAACAACTATGTCCGGGCCTGCGCCCAGTACGCCACTGGGAAATCATCATCATCCCCCCCGGCGGGTCTTCTGCGCCCTTTGCCTATCCTTTCTCGCCCCTGGTCCCACGTGGCCATGGACTTTGTAACTGGTCTGCCCCCCTCTGGTCATTTCACGACAGTTCTGACAATAGTGGACCGTTTTTCCAAGGCAGCTCACTTTGTGCCTCTCCGGGGGCTGCCTTCGGCGCGGGAGACGGCGGACCTTCTCGTTCAACATGTGGTCCGTCTTCACGGAATCCCCGCCGACATCGTATCCGATCGAGGACCACAGTTTGTATCCCAAGTCTGGAAGGCGTTCTGCACGGTGCTGGGGGCCACGGCTAGTCTCTCCTCAGGGTACCATCCGCAGAGCAATGGCCAGTGCAAGCGAGCCAATCAGGAGCTGGAGGCTGCGCTGCGCTGTGTCATCTCCTCCTGCTCCTCTTCTTGGGGCACGTTTCTACCTTGGATCGATTACGCCCATAACACCACGGTGTCCTCTGCTACGGGGATGTCCCCTTTCAAGGTGTCCCTGGGGTTTGATCCACCACTGTTCCCTAAGGAGGAGAAGGAGGTAGCGGTTCCTTCAGTACAGGTCCACGCCAGGCGTTGTCGGCGGATCTGGTCCATCACCCACAGAGCCCTCCTTAGGACTACGGAATGTAACATCCAGGTGGCCAACTGCCACAGGAGGCCCGCCCCGGACTATAAGGTGGGTCAGAAAGTTTGGTTGTCCACTAGGAACATCATTGTGCCGGCCGAGAAGCGCAAGCTGACCAAGCGCTTCATCGGCCCTTATGTCATTTCCCATGTTATCAACCCTGTGTCTGTGCGCCTTGCTCTCCCCTCTTCTATGCGCATCTGCCCTATCTTTCACGTCTCCCAGGTCAAGCCGTACATCGCCGACCCTCTGTGCCCGCCCCCCGCGGCTCCTGCCCCCCCCGAGGATGATCGATGGCCATCCAGCTTGGAGGGTGACTGCCATCTTGGATGTCCACCAGCGGGGTCGGGGCCTTCATTATTTGGTGGACTGGGAGGGGTTTGGTCCTGAGCATCGCTCCTGGATTCGCCCAGCGTTGATCCTCGACAAGCAGCTGATCCGCGATTTTCAGGCACATCCAGGTAGGATTGGGCAGGTGCCTGGAGGCACCTCGAGAGGGGGGAGTACTGTCATGGCGGCCGCTGGGCCGTCATCATCATTCTCAGCTGCGCACACACCGGCAGGTGGTAATCAACGGGCTTTAAAAGCCAGAACCTCAGACTGCTCTGCACGGAGTCGTCTGTCGCCTTTGCCCAGCAATGCGTCGAGGATACGACCTCAAGCCAGAGCCAAAGCCAAGTCATCGCGTCAAGCCACATCAAGTAAGCAACCTCTACGCTCATCCTCTCCTAGCCTTTTCCCCTGTGCACAGGTGGACCTCCCTGGCGGCGGACTAACCTCCCCAGCTGACGGGACGCCATCTCCTCAACCTCGGAGTTCCTCCTCACCTCCTCACCATCGAGCACCGCGAGCACCACGCCGCATGGGCACTCGGAGCCAGCAGGATTCTTTCTGTGGCGCCTGCAAGTAAGCATCACAAGCTTCAGGTTTCCCATCCCTGTGAACAGTGGTAATTGTCTGTGCTTGTGTGTTCCAGGGTTGCCAGGTCGCCGCAGGAAACACTCAGCTCCAGTGACCAGACAGCCACGCACTCACTCACTCACTCACCCAACACACATTATCTTAATAAAGAATAATTGTCTTCTATCTACTCGTGTCAGCGTCTGTCTCCTGGGTCCCCAACCATGTCAATTTCATTCACTTTGCACCTTGTTAAGCTGTTTATTGCACAATTCTGGATTTTTCTACTGAATTTATAGCTGTTGAATACAAGGTTTATTTGTCATGTTTGTTCAGTGAATATAAACTATTGTATTGTTCTACTTGTTAAAGGAAAAAGTTAATTCATGGTAATTAAATTGCCATATGTATTGATTTCATGGTGAAACATTTTAAGGAAATGCAAACAGTGAAACATTTCATGTTAATTGATGTATTTTATCTTACTGTTAAAAAAAAGTCAATACAGATTTCATGATGTGACTGCAGTTAAAAAAGAGAACTATTTAGATATTTGACTGATGATATTTCTGTGACACTGTCTGTCGACAGGTCAGGGTTTTTTTTCGTGCCTTGATTCTTCGTTGATTGTCCTGTGTGATTCTGTCCTGTGAGGATCCACACTCTGACCTTGATGGCGAGCCGTCTCAATAGGCTCTAGAAAGAATCATCAAGATGTCACTGGATGCTGGCCCAGTCCTGCTGCACTCCTCGGTGTGGTAGGCCCAGTATCTGCAGGCGCCTTCACACTCAGCCCATTACACAATTTCCCCTTGCCGGCAATTATTCACTTTAACAATTCTGTCTCTGTGCTTCATTTAAATGTTCCACTTTGCTCCAGCAGCCGAACCTACTGGTCCAACTGAGTAACTTGTATTGGCTAATCACTTATTTATTTTGAGTGACACAAATTATACACATAAGTTACACACACGTGGTGGTTAATATATGCTACAAGTGTCTTCAATAGCAGATTCCACTGAACTTCTTCCCACTGATTGCTGATAAGTAAAAACACCTGCTGAAGAGGAAACCTGCAGGATCTTGGCCCTCCATAGTACATGATTGGACACCCCTGACCTACATGAACACAAATTAATCTGTTCACTCACAATTTTTCTGGATCTGTTCATGTCTTTCTGAGAGTGGCAGGAAGCTGATGCTGTCCATGCTTCTCCATTTGCACTGAGGAGAGGCGTAGCGGCTCTCTGTGCAGCCTCCGTCAATTGTGACACAGTCACGCATGGTTGACAACAAAATAATTAAAAAAATATATATTTTACGTTCAAAAAAGTATGCGTTTCCACTCAGAAATGTATCCAATTGCAATAAACAATAATTTAAAATATAAAATAATTAAAATGAGCTTGATTAATTTCCATGTGTTTTGAGATATAACTGCAGGGAGCCGCAGCATGGGGGCTGAAGGGTCGCATGCGGCCCCGGGGCCGCGGGTTGCCAACCCCTGACCTACAGTGTTATTTATGTGGAAAATTATCTTTTAAATTGACAAACATCATATGTGTAACTCGTGGCAAAATTCGATTGGGATCAAAAGATAATTTCGCTCTTGTCATTCATTTCAGTGAATTCGAGCTGTATCTGCAACAAGAATTCTATGGTTACGGTTCCAAATCCATAGCCACTACCTAGCTACTTTCCTTATTAAGGAGTTGGCAACATTGCCATCTGGCAACACCGGAGCTGCGTCACTTCCTTTTCATGCTTCAGCTTACAGAGACCAGACATGCTCAACTAGACCTGGTCTGAAAACACCATAAAACAGCCCTTTTAGTGCAAATTCCTTGATGTTGATTTACTTACAAGTAGTGGTGTTGGCTGATTAAATTTTTTAATCACGATTAATCTTTTGGAATGTTAATCGTGATTAATAACGCGTTAATCGCGTGTTTTTCCATACAGATGCAGTGTACCTTAAGTCGGTAATTTTTCAAATTTGTCATACTGTTATGAACATAGGAGTGGACAAACATGCTTGCTGTCTTCACCTGCAGGTTTATTAAAGCTCTCAGCATATCCAAAATGTCAAAAACTATCCAGAATATCCTCCAAAAATTTTCAAAAGTATTATTGCATGTGCAAACAACAGAATGCCAAGGCTCAATAACATCACTGAACAACAACCAGCCAGCAGCCACAAAAGGAGCTTGCCCTTTCTCCCATAGCAAATCAATCAATCAACCAACCAACTTTATTTATAAAGCACTTTAAAAAGCAACACTCGCTACACAAAGTGCTTTACAACAAGGACACACATAAAAACATAAAAGCATGGAGCAGGACACTTGCACAAAAACAATATAAAACCAACAAGACAATATAAAACTCAGCACGGGTAGAATCCACAGTCAATAAAATCAATAAAATAAAAGGTAAGAGAAGCAAACATCCACCACTTTTAAGGAGACCAACAAAAAACCTTGTGTGTCACAACAGACACAGTTTCCCTTCTAGCAGAAAAATTGCAAGCATAAACAACTCTCACCCATGATGACACCCTACCGTGCTGCAAAAATAGCGGGAGAGTGAATGGACATTACAAACACAGCTTGAGAATTTTTTTTTACACTGGTACTCACCAACAGTTCGACCCAAAGCTATGAGGATGAAAACAAGTGAATTTCTGTCCATGTCAGCTGTTGGAGGTCAGCTATAACCTAGCATGTAGCTAGCTAGCTAGCTTCCACACAAGAAGAACAACCCAACATCCAGGCAAAGTTTTGAATTATCCAGGTGAGAGCTCCGACAGATAACGTTGTAACCTTAAACATGATAGCACTTTTGGGATATCCATGGCTGTAATCCATCTTGTTTGACTTTGCAGTGTCTGCATGGCACGCACAGTGTCAATGGCCAGAACGGCTTCGGTATGGAGAGCCACTAGGCCAAAAAGTACTGCTTACACTTTTTGCCATTAACCGCGACCACAAAGTTTGTCGCCGTTAAGGGGAGCAAAGCATTAACGGGCGATTAACGCGATAATGCCAACACCACTACTTATAAGATATTTTTGTCATTAGAAGCTGAACTGTGAGCACTGGGAGGCAATAACTGCTGAGTAATTTGTTATTGGAAACTCCAGTGAGTCAAATCACTATGGCTCCTTATTGCCATTTTTTTCACCAGCATTCACTTGCATCCCGGATGTCTATCGTCGTCTCGGCATAAGGCTCATATACAGCCCCTCTGTGCTTATCATATTGTCTCTTAAAGGCATTGACAGATTCAGCTCCGATGACGTCACTAGGCAACAATTTATTCCATCCATCCACAATCCTCAGTGAAAAGAAGTCCTTTCTGCAGTCTAGCCTTCCTTTTTCAAAACACTGAGCACATGGCCTTCGGACAGCAGCTGCATGGACAATTGCCAAGGACAATTGCCAGTAGCCAGACAAAACATCTCCTGCCAAAGTGTCCTTGTCGTTCTTACTGATATAACACTTGCTTCAACATTACATTCATATTGATCCACAAACTGACAACAAGATGATTCACTCACTGCTCTCTTTGTGTCCTGTGAACTCTTTTGGTCTGCTGAGTGTGCATTGAGGGCTTTTTTTTTCTTTGTAATCATAATATTGATCATACAAGACCACTATTCTGAAATCAATGATTTTTTTGCTCCTTCCCATTGTATTATTTCTTATGCTACCTGTACCCTCCTGTTGGCAGGCGCGTTTCAGATGCATGCCGTGTCACCGGAAATGCAGGTTCATTTTCTGTGTCAAGTCAAATCCCTCGTATGTTATCAGTGAGCTGTTATCAGAGTCCTGTTATCAGTATCTGTTAATGTACTTGGCAATAAATCTTTTTCTGATTCTGATTCTGATTCTGATTCTCTTTTCTTATAAATTTTGAGTCGATGATTGCTGGTGTTCCTCTCTGAATCGATCATGCTAAACCAGGCATGGGCAAACTACGGCCCGGGGGCCATATGCGGCCCGTTAAGCTTTTTAATCCGGCCCGCCAAACTTGAAGAAATTATATTAATAAACCTTGTTAATGTTTTATTTTCCCTGCAATTCTCACGTTTTCCCACTAGATGCCGCACTCTAGATACATTGACCTTTGTTAAGGTGCGGCGTATTACTCCACGTTTGCGCTTTACTCTTTGACCCCTCAGCCCTTCTGTAAAGATGAGTGGACCTCATGAACATCAACAAAGCCAGCCACGGATCCAAGTTAACAGACCAACACCTCAGATCCATCCTGAGAATCGCCACAACAAAACTAACTCCAGACTTTGATGGTCTCCCTTTTTAGGCAGCGCAACAACACTGTTCCCACTAAAACTGAAAGTAAGTTTCTCCATTGTGTTACGTAAAAAATGCATTTGAAAAATAATTTGTTCAATAAGCCTTACATGTTACACATCATTTCTGTTAAGGGGTGCATATAATTGGTGTGCAGGTGCACGTACGTTCTCAAAATAAACAATGCGCACCAGATCAAATATAACCCGCTCTGCATACTGGCGCACCGTGACTCTGTTCTGTCATTGCGCTGGTTGTTGTTGAGTTTTGGCACTGGGGACGCCCATTGAATAGAAGAAGGACAAGTGCATCTGCATCTCCTACTGTTTTTGAAATAAAGACTGTCAGGAGGAGAGCGATGATGATGATATCCTGACGGATAACAGAACTTTCAGTGCTTTTAAATAGTAACTGTTAGTAATAAAAAAGCTGTATTTCATTCATTTAATTTTCAGTGTTTTAAGAGTCATTTCAATAAAGAGCTAAGTACTGTGGGGCTTCAAAGACAGATATTTTTTTGTAATGCCTTTGTTAATTTTCAGTTGATATTAAAGCACATGTTTTCTACATATCCCATGATATGTTTTTTCTCCTATGAGGTGGGTCACCAAAACACTCCATCCATCTGCTCCTGGTCTGGCCCCTCTGTCAAATTTTAGAACCCATTGTGGCCCACTAGTCAAAAAGTTTGCCCACCCCTGTGCTAAACAAAGTGTCTCTGTCCAGGTCTTTTTTTCTGGTAACTGTTTTGTAGGTTTCTATCATGTGACTAGCTTTTGTGAAGAGGGAAAATCCATTTTAGTCTTGATGTTTAGATGCTGCTCATACAACCAGCTGGAGTTATGAGAATGTTGTTTGATGTTACGGAACATTGGTGTGTGTTACATCTCTGTATGCTCTAAAAATGATTGAGAAATGACAATCGCTAACGGTTAACGCTAACCGCGATTGGAATAAGCTATTGGTTAAGGCTAACTGTGATTGATAAAAACTAATTGCTGACTCATTAACCTTGGTTAGCTGGGCTGTGATGAGTTTCGAAACCTTAACAACTTCAGGAAGAACAGACAGGACCACCCCCTCCTCCTCATAAATGGCGACCGTGTGGAAAACATCCCCGCCTTCAGGTTCCTGGGCACCCACATCTCCTCTGACCTCTCCTGGACTGTCAACACCAAGGCCCTGGTGAAGAAAGTACAGGAGCGGCTGCACTTCCTCCGTGTCCTGAGGAAGAACAACCTGGACCAGAAGCTGCTGCTGGCCTTCTATTGCTGCTCAGTGGACAGCGTGCTCACCTACTGCCTGGATGTGTGGTACGCAGGCTCCACGGCTGAGAACAGGAAGGCTGTGCAGAGGGTCATCAACGCCACCCAGATCCTCCTGTCTCAGAAAGGTCAAGGCCATCACAGGAGACCCCTCACATCCCGCCCACCACCTGTTTGACCTGCTTCCCTCTGGACGACAGTTCAGATCAGTCAGGTCCCACACCTCCAGACTGACAAACAGTTTCTCCCCCTGGTCCATCCGAACTGCAAACAGTCAGAGGCCCCATCCCCCTCCTTCCGAACGCTTACATGCACAGAACTGAGGACCTTTTAATTATTGCAATAACACACCTGTCTTTGCACTCCGCACTTTCATGTGTATTGACCCATCTGTGAAACCACTACTATGTATATTTTCCATAATCCTTGGGCCATTTTACTTAATTGTGTGTTCAATTGTGTGCCTGCACTCTGCACTCTTATGTACATAGTTCCATCCATGAAGCCACTACCATACCTGTGTATATTTCCATAATCCCAGGCTATTTTTGTTTTTATTTCAGTCGTGTGTTTAATCGTGTGTTCTGTAACCGTGTTTTATGTACTGTAATTCTTCTCTCATACTTAATTGTGCAGTAGCCTGGTGGAGCACCCACAATTTTGTTGTACTGTGCAACTGTACAATTGTGGCGGGTTGATTCAACCCCCCCACAACACACAGGACACTCAGCTCTCTCTCTCTCGGTTTTTCCCGCTGCACTACTGAGATGTAATGTGCCATTCATGTATTGTGATGCAATGTGCCACGCATGTGTTGTGATGTAATGTGCCATTCATGTATAGTGTTCATGCGTCCTGTCCTTACTGTGACCTAGAGGCTGAGATCAATATGTAGATGTGCTTTGTTGTAAACCCCCACAAACAGACTGGTCAAACACAGCGCTCGGCTAGAGCAAATAACAGAACAGTGAAATGTGTATTAATGTCTACAGGCAGACTCGTTTCGTCTGGCTCACTTCTGTGATGTTAATGTTGCCTTTCATGCATTGTGCTCATGCATCCTGTCCTCACGGTGACCTAGGGACTGAGATCAATATGTCTCTCAAATGCAAATGTCTTATGCCTGTTCTGTTATCTCTTTGATCATACCAACTGCTGGGGTATGCCCTTGATGTATTGTTGTAGTCGAGTATATAGGCTGCAACCCTGTAACGCAAACTCTCTCCTCTCATTCTCTCATTCTGGTTCTGCATCTGCTGCGAGACACACACACTGTCTCCTCTTTGAGAGCCTGAGGAATTCGGCTTCAGCCTGCTCACACTATGGGCTGGAGCCGAGTTCTGATGAAGGCGAGTGATAATAAAGCTATTAAAAATCCAACGCTGCCTTTATTTTATCATCCTCTTCACTGGTGACCCCGGAATGCACACGTTTTGTGCAAACGCAGCCTTCTGATCTGGACAGCCGCAATGGTGACCCGAAGACGCACACGCTTTGTGCGACGCAGCCTTCTGGTTTGGACATCCACGCTGAATCGGCCGAGCGGTGCCAAAGATCGTCTATTCCCTCCCACCGCTCCAACGCATCTGCACGAGCCTGAGGGACAAAAGATCGTCTATTCCCTCCCACCGCTCCAACGCATCTGCACGAGCCTGAGGGACAAAAGATTGTCTATTTCCTCTCACCGCTCCAACGCACCATGGCCAAGCTGCAGCCACAGCCCAAACCTGGATTTTATCGGCGCCATCTGCGCCGATCTCCACCAAGATTCTGCACCCTGACTCGCCCCTCCAGCGGCCCGCCCAAGCACGGAACCCCCGCGCACGCACCGGGGAGTTACGAGGACGGCACACCACGCACGGGGCAATAAAGGCTACAGAGACCGCCATCGTCCTCCGCGGCTGCAGATGCCCGAGAAATACGGCCGATCGCCACCCTCGGAACCTTCAGGGCTGCCCGTTCACCTGAAGCAAGCACGCGGCTCGCCACTGGATTTTCTAATGGTCTCAGCCACGGCACAAAGGGATTTCAGCCATCAGCTGTTCCCGGGGGGCTTTGGGGTTGCTCCTGCACCTAAAGTCAACACGCCAGTCCCTCTGCTTTTGTTTCTTTTTTTTCTTACAGCCGCTCCTGCTTTTCTCCATGGCCATGGGAGGAGTCGGAGACAAATTTTTCTTCTTGTGACCTCCGCACGCGCAACGGGACAGCCCCTCAACGTTGCGGAGCAGCAAGCAATTTTTGCGCGGCTCGGACGATTTCACAGCCCCTGCCGGCACCTACTACCCCTCCCCTCCCTCCCCCTCCGCCTGCAGCGAGCTTCTCCCACAGCTTGCTCCCATAGATGGATTATCGAGGTCTCGGCCCCCTGCCGTGCCCTCTGGGGGGGGAGCGTGTGGCGGGTTGATTCAACCCCCCCACAACACACAGGACACTCAGCTCTCTCTCTCTCGGTTTTTCCCGCTGCACTACTGAGATGTAATGTGCCATTCATGTATTGTGATGCAATGTGCCATGCATGTGTTGTGATGTAATGTGCCATTCATGTATAGTGTTCATGCATCCTGTCCTTACTGTGACCTAGAGGCTGAGATCAATATGTAGATGTGCTTTGTTGTAAACCCCCACAAACAGACTGGTCAAGCACAGCGCTCGGCTAGAGCAAATAACAGAACAGTGAAATGTGTATTAATGTCTACAGGCAGACTCGTTTCGTCTGGCTCACTTCTGTGATGTTAATGTTGCCTTTCATGCATTGTGCTCATGCGTCCTGTCCTCACGGTGACCTAGGGACTGAGATCAATATGTCTCTCAAATGCAAATGTCTTATGCCTGTTCTGTTATCTCTTTGATCATACCAACTGCTGGGGTATGCCCTTGATGTATTGTTGTAGTCGAGTATATAGGCTGCAACCCTGTAACGCAAACTCTCTCCTCTCATTCTCTCGTTCTGGTTCTGCATCTGCTGCGAGACGCGCACACTGTCTCCTCTTTGAGAGCCTGAGGAATTCGGCTTCAGCCTGCTCACACTATGGGCTGGAGCCGAGTTCTGATGAAGGCGGGTGATAATAAAGCTATTAAAAATCCAACGCTGCCTTTATTTTATCATCCTCTTCACAATGACAATAAAGCCTTTTCTGTTCTGTTCTGTTCTTTTCTTAAAGGGCCACTATTCTTCAGTGGTTCACATCCAAATGGATTGGTTTGGACATTTTAATGTACTCCTGAATGTTTAAAAATGCAACGTGATGACTGTTTTACAGAGCTTTGTCATAAGATACTTGTTGGTTAAATGAAAGAGATTTAAATTCATATAGAGGGGATGCACTGGAACAGAATTCTTGGCAGTTACAGGCCAGTTACCATGGAAACACAGCGCTGAGTGGCAAACATGTTTCAGCTTTAGTTTGTATGCAGAAAAACATAAAATTCACACAAAATATTTAGTCACAGCAGTGCAGAGTACCTTTTTTCACATGTTAATACCACACCATTTACTTGACTAGTGATGTGTGGGTAAAGACCAAGGAGCATATGGTAAGTGAAGAACTGATTCAGAGCCTTTAATTATTTATTTATTGATTTTTTTCCAGTCAAGATGGAATGATAAGATTAGCTCTCCACAATGCAAGCAGGTACTCTGTGTAGTGCTGTGACTGAATATTGTGTGTATTTTTTGTGTTTTACTGAATATATCCTAATGCTGCCACTCACTTTTGCCACTCAGTGTTTTTTTTAACTGCCATGAGTTCTGTTCAGTGACATCATATGCATACCCTCTATAAATAAACACAGCAGGGCAGTCTCATAATCAGACACTTAAGCCACTTTTCCACTAGCACCTACACAGCTCGACTTGCACCAACTCAGCTCAGCCTGACACGGTTTAGGTCGTTTTCATTACAACTGAGTCCCACCTCAAGGTGGGTGGGTACATTACAGGAAGGCAGCCCATTATGCCGTTATGTTGTTGACCTGCTGACGTTTTGCTGCCAGAAGTGAATATTTATTACAGCAAGCGCAAATTAGTGTGTGAGGAGCCATCAAGGAGTGAGCCTTGATGGCTAGCTAGCTCATTATCTGCATACAGGAGGCAATGGTGATATCCTTGTTTGTTCAAAGTGAGCTTGCCACCAGTGGGATAAATAACATAAAAGATGCTTAAAATCACAAAACATTCACCATCTTCCCCGTGAGCAGCCATTAGCTCAGAGACCTCCTGGTATTTCATTTTGGGTCACTCCGGTGTTGATTTGTGTGTCGCCATTTATCTCGTTGATAATCACAGAAATAATAAAAACTCACAGCCGAATTTACAAATGATGGTTTTGAATCTTGTGATGACGTCACTCTCATCCACTGATGTTATTTATGCCCTGGCCAATCAGTGGCCTGCAATCTGTTGACGTCACATTTTCAGCTCGACTCAGCATGGTTGAAACCTCACTGTAGCAGGTACCAAACAGCACCTAGTACCAGGTACTAATGGAAAACCCTACAAAGCGAGTAGAGTCGAGGCGAGTAGGGCTGAGTCGGTGCTAGTGGAAAAGGGCCACTAGATATCTCTGTGTTTGAGGCTAAAGGGACAAATCAGTGGTTCCCAGGCTTTTTTTTTTTTTTTTTTTTTTGATGGAGCCTGTTATATCCACAAAACCTGGTATTGAGGAGACGGACGAGGAGGTTGCACTTGAACTGAGCTTTATTATGGGACTATGGATAATACAGCAGATGCCACACTGTGGGGCCGTCTGGACAAGAGCGCCTAATGGGCGCAGTCGGGCATCCGGGCATTTGGCCTACTTCCGGTTAGCAACCCACATGGCAACGCCGTACTAGGTGAAAACAATTCAGTGGCGACCTAGTCCCAGGCAGCAGCTGTGACCCAGTCAAGCTTGTCCAGCCCGTCGTAGTGCATTATATTCAGCTCATCACGTCCTATATCAGGTAATTGAGTGATATTGTGTTAGTTTAATTAGTTGCCACTTGATGGGTCACGTTTTGAAAATGCTAGCCGCCGACACAAGCCTCTCTGTATTGTAAATTCAAATTCAAAATTCAAACGTTTATTTCAAACTCAGGGTTCATAGCAAGAGCAAAACCAAAACAAGTAGAAAAAAGATAAACAGATAAAATAAAAGTATATACATATCAGCAGACACTCGGCGATCTTGTAACAACAATAACATACAGTAATGGGCTCAGTATAATATGGAGCGCCACCACTTCCAAATGCTGGAGTGAAGTGTGAGTGACGAGTTGACAATTGCTGATATAAGATGATTGTTACATGCCAGCAACCTTCTCATAAAACTGTAAACATTCTTACGCATCAGTTCGCCAAAAGACGGAATGTTCACAGACACAAACATCATGCTTGCACTCGACCGTATCGTATTGTAAACAGAGACGGACATTTCGTCTGTGGAAATGCATGACTGATTCCGTTTTCACCCAACAATACAGACCTCTCTATGTGCAGTCAGCCTGACTAATTTAACTGTAGACTGTAGTAAATAGTGCAACAAAGGGGCAGGCCATTAATGAAAGAGGTGACAAAGGCAACCACGTGGCCTTAATTGTTCAATTACTTAACAAGACCTGTTGGGCCAACTTTGCATTTGACAACAATAGTTGAATACTTGAAACTCAGGGTCTTGAGAATATACCATATTTTCATGATTTTCAAGATCCCTGGATCATTTAATTATTTCTTTTAAGAATTACTCCTGTGCTGCCCTGATATTTAATGGATTGGTCATGTTACCCATAGGGGCCTTTCCTTAAAAACATTCAAAACATGTAAGAGGGTTAATCATGTTAATATGGGTCGAATACCAGGGGTGTCGATCAAGTAGCTGTACACGTCCGGCCGCTGCACAGCTGGCCACCTGGTCGGGTCATTAACCCATTTTCCGGCTGGTAGCTTGTATGGGCAATCTGTCAGTCCCCTTGCTGTCAGTTTCTCCTGATAACGTAGCCTGGCTGACTCATCAAGCTTTTCTATGTAGTCACAGGCCATGACAAAAAGTCAAAACACTGCACTCGACAAGGCTTGGTAACAGGTTTGTTTTCACCGAGTTAAGATGGCGGCGATGTGTTACTAACCGGAAGTGACGTAGCCCCGACCGCACCCATAGCGGACACTCACCATTATATGGAGGTGTGATGATGCATCCAGAAGGTGGCGTCATCACACCGCACTTCACAGTAAAACCCTATCATTACACCCTCCCCCCTTTACAAAATACAAAACACATCTAATTAAAACCCTCCCTAAGTTGGTATACTAAAATCCCAACAAACACATAAAATCAAACAATCAACACTTTATTAAAACAAAACCTAAAACTAGGGCCTGTGGGTGGACTACCACAGAGCCCAGCACGGCTAACAGGAGTATTCTGCCACTTAATGGTGTCCAACCATGCTCCTAACTAAACAGTCTCAGTTTGTTTGGGGTTTTTTTCCCACAGTCCTCCATGGTAAGGGTGGGCCTACCGGGGGAAACAGTTTCACCTGAGGAGTTCTGAGGCAGCCCCGTGGCGGCCTCCTCCCTGGAGCCTTCGGACCCCCATGGTCAGTCTTCATGACGCCGGGGCCTGGGTCCCATACTGTGGTAGCTGACTCCCACGGAGCCCCGCCGCCTGGAGCCGCCACCCAGACAAGGCGCAGTCTGTTCACGTGCCGAACCAAATCGTCTGTCTGCCGAAAGCACGTTGTCCTCAGCCACACAACGATCCAGCGTACAAGTAATGCCACCTGAGGATCATCATAGCTAATTAGAAGGTAAACCTCCTTTTTAATGAAGACCTGGATAATATTCTAGCCTTACTAAACTACTTGACCTCTTAATCTGGCTGTGTTCTCCAGTTTCAAATTACCAATGTGCCCAGAGCAGCAAAAAGCTCCTGAGGGTGAGTAGCGTGTTGGTAACTGCCACTTTTGTGCTAAGCACATAAATGTTGTCATGGCAACAGGACCAGAGGTGCAAAGCAGTATTAAGGCCGCATTCAAAATAAAAAATAGCTTTGCATTTTGAGAATAAAGTCAAAATTTCAAGAGAGAAATCTACATTGTATTTTGAGATAAAGTTGAAATAGTATTTTGAGGAAATACTGTTCCTGTTCCAAGTCTTACGGTGCGTTCAGACCAAACGTGAAAGCACAGATTTTCTGCACGGCGGTTACACATAAATTCAATGCAACTCTGAAGTACGATTTCCCTAACTCATGCATTCACAGCGTTTTGTGGGGTCTCGTTGAAGTTTCTCCACATTTTGACTTTGCTTCCTCAAAATACTATTTTGATTTTTTTTCCCTCAAAATTTCAACTTCATTCTCAAAATGCAAACCTTTTTTTTTTTTTTTAAATGTGGCCCTAATAGGGCGTGCCTTGTAAAGTTGTTTTTTTCTCGTAGTTAAAGAGCAGTGTGAAACCAAACCCAACTGGACCAAATGTAGACAATGTAACAAAAGCACAAACCTGTAAGCTGTGAACACTCAGAGGGCGGCCCTAGAGCTTCCAACAATTTTCTGTTTCTCATGAAGAAATAAAACATCACTCAGTGTTTCCCCTAGGTTTACAGCCTTGGGGGGTAGCATGAAGGTCGACAACAACCGTGACCGTGATGATGCCCGTCCAAAATTATGCAAATGTAAATAAAATCTGACAAATGCTCATGTTCTTATTATTTATGTTTATTTCTCATACAGTTGTTACTCAGGGAGATTTACGACCCCCCCCCCCAACACACACAGAAGCAAACAAATGCAGATTAATGTTCTTAGCTTCTTCACTGGTGGTATGTACACCAGTATAAGTATCAGTATCTCTGTACACCAGATTATCCCGTGACAGCAATACAGCAATGTGTAGACCTGTTTGTTGTTAATTTAGCAATTATTGCATATGAATTATAAATGCTTATATTTATTCAAATCTGAAACTTTTTCAATAATTGTTTCAGTCACTTTATGGTAAATATATCTAAGACATTTAATCCACAGATTACTAAGAATTTAATATAAAAAAGACGTAATCACCAATAACAAAACTACTGCCAATTGCACTCGAACCTACATTGATTCTGACCTAACTGACTTGTAAGATGTGTTTTTCTGCCTGAGCTATAGTGCATCCTGAACTACAGGGTACGCTTTGTTTTGTCCAGCCATAATTTTATATCGACACGTGATATTGTAACATTTTTCCCTATAATGTTGGAAATAAACCCAACTTTATGTCACACTCCCCCCTTTATTATGTCAAATATTTAAGTCTTGCAGGTGCAGACCATGCAGAGCTTACTGTAAAATATAATTGTGAAAATATAATAGGAATGAAGCCACCCCATAGCTGTCAGGCTGCTTCTTTCTTGCTATATTTTCACTACAACATGTGTCCATGGTCTGCATTCACACCCAATATCTGAAATAAGTCAGAAAAAGGTGGAGCTAGTCTACAGTAGAAGTGGGTTCATATTTAAAGTTATATGGAAAACTATTTTGAAATGCTGTGTGTTTACTAAAAATGAAAACTCTAGGCAAAACATTTTAAAGGTGTACTGTCGTGTTATAGCTCATCTTGAAGAGTACATGATTTGTGTCATCATCCACGTTATGATGGTTTGAATACCGCTTTTGACTGATATCATATTAACTCTTTACCTGTCAGTAATTGTACATGATACAGCCCTCTTCTCTAAAATGTCCCAATTATTGACGTGTCACGTTTTTTGTTAAAAAAAAGTCCAAAATCCCAGATGTACTAATCATTTCAAATCACTAGATGGCAGACACATATAGCGTAAATCCTAGCACCCTCTCACTCTGGAGGACCGGGCCCACATCCGCCCAGAACCTCTTTGAACTGGAAGCGCAGAAGAAGAGATGTTCAAACAGTTGTGCAGGAGGAAACATTTGCTCCGAATTTTGCCAACTATGAGTTTAAAGGGGATTATTTAGCTTCTGAGGAGGATTCTGAAGGGTAATATTTACCTTCTGCGACAGCGCAAGATGGACCGGCGCATGTATACCTTTCGCTTGCCATCAACGAAGCTGCACATGACAAAGAGGAGAATACTGCCAGTTCGGCAGCGTTGCACAACCAAAGTTGGGGTGGAATAATCATAAGATAAATGTGAGTTTCTGGACATGGAAGAGAAAGCAAAAATGCTTCTGCCCGCCATTTTTATGACAGAATGGTCATAGAATGATCATGGCGAGGCATCAAACTTTGCCATGCCCCTACGGCCAAACCATTGAGTGTCGTGAAAAGTTTTCAATAACTTTTAATGGCACATGGGTATAGATGATTGTCACCACAAATGAGCTCAATCGGACTAAAACTCTAGGACGAGTTCGATCAAATGCGCGAGGTGGAAATCAGGTCACCACCACTTCCTGCCAAAATGGCCAACTTCCTGTTTGGTGTAGACCATCACTTCTATGGAGTTTTTTTGCATGTCTTGACATGATAAACATCTCACGATTTTCATCTTTCTACGCGAAAGTAAGTGTGTGCCACTCCCCATTGACTTCACATGTTAGGTGGCGCTGTAGAGCCATTTTTGTGGCTCCAAAATATTAAATTTTTGCCAGTCTTGAGGTCCCTGCAAAAAATAGTGAGTTTTCATGCATGATGACTACCCCAAAAATGAGATCTTAGATGGAGAAGAGAAAAAAAAATTCTAACAAATACAATAGGGCTCTTGCCCAGACTTAAAGTTATGTAATCCGATACGGCTGTCAACACATTATGCAAGTTAGATGAGTAAGTTTACTCCCATCATACATCCATCCATCTTCTTCCGCTTAATCCTTTTTGGGTCACGGGGGGTGGGGGTGGGGGTGGGGCTGGAGCCTATCCCAGCATCTTTGGGCGAGAGGCAGGTTACACCCTGGACAGATCGCCAGACCATTGCAGGGCCAACACAGAGAGACAGACAACCATTCACTCTCACAGTCACACCTAAGGACAATTTAGAATCCCCAGTTTGATACCAATTAACCTAACTTGCATGTTTTTGGCATGTGGGAGGAAACCAGAGAAATCCCGGAGTAAACCCACGGAAACACAGTTTGGATCATATTCTACATCTTTCTCATTCACAGTAAGCCATTATCTCTTACCACTTTCAAGTTACAGCCTTTGGGATTTCTGAGATCTAAACTGAATATTTTCTTTGAAAAATTCTTGGCCACTAGAGGATGCGTGCAGGTGGTGTGTTAGATCGACCTTGGACGCTAATTAAGTTTTTTTATGAGAAAAAGATGGAGTCCTGGAATTTTACTATAACTTGACTGAACCAATTAAAATATTTGTAAATTTTCAGCGGCACAAATAGCTACAGAGAAACACAAAGCAATGAAACAGGTAGGAATATAATTTACTGTTTTGGTGTTCTGGGTGAAAAATTGACAGATGAGCCACTTCACAGTAGAAGAATGCAAAACGTTTATTTTGAGGTTACATGAAAAACTTGTTTTAATAGCAAAACACATGCACATCTGTTTACCCTCACCGGTTAGTCTGAAACACAGGACTTTTGCTGCTTGTCGGGGCAGGACGTGTAGCATTTGGGCTTTTTTCTACGCTTGGACCCAGAGCAGGAGAGCTACTTCGGCTGCTACTAGCAGGAGAGCTAGTGTTGCAGCCTTCGTCATCCTGGGTGCGTTAAAAAAAAACAAAAAAAAAACGCAGATATTTTTTTCTGTTTCTCAGTTGGCTGACGCAACATGTTTTCCTACGTGCTCCTTCTCCATTTGTGTGAGTGTGTTCACCTGTATGTGTGCACGTGTCTCTGTGTTATGGCGTGTCTGTGTTTATGTGCAGCGGAGTTCTGCTCCGCCACAACGCAGAGAGAAGAGACAGAAATGAGCTGTTGTCATGTAAATAAGAAAAATAACAAAGGATATTTATGTTGTTTAATAAAAAAACAGGGTAAAGACTTGTGAATGCATCTTAAAGTGACTTCTGTTGTGATCTGGCACTATATAGAAACATAAAATGAACTTGGCACTCTGGGGAAAGGGGGGCCATTGGGGGGGGCGCCCCCCCATCCATTATGATGGTAGGGGAAACACTGTCACTGCAAGTTGTCCAGGTTGTCCAGCCACAAACAAGACATTTTTTAACTTTTCTCCTTGGCTTTTTCCGGTAAAAGGATTTCACGCAGTTGTCTTTATTGTTATTTTCTACCCAAAATGCACTACGGTAAATGCCACTTCCTCTTCTCGAACTACATGTTGCTATGGTTAGACAAACACCGAGGGGCACGTCCGCCCCTTGGTCCGCTGGATAGTCCGTTTGCATTCACACTGCAAGTGACGCACACCAGGGTTCACTTGCAAGTGAACCGAGACCCCTGTTTCCAGGTGGACCAGAGTTAGCTTGTTTGGCGCGCACCAGAGTTCGAATGTGCGTTCAGACTGCACCAAAGGAGCTGAACTATCCACAGAAGCAGGCCAGAGCTCCTTTGGTCCGGACCAAACAGTGGCAGTGTGAATGCGCCCTTAGTCAAATCACTGTATTATGGCTACAAAGTTGCTAAATGATTTTTTTCCACTTATTTTGGAGCTCTGTAGACAATCATTTACAAAAGAGAGGTCAATTTCGATACACAAATGGAACATTCTAAAAAAAAAAAAGTGAAGCTAATAAAATTGCTTTTACACCTTTAGCTTTAATGGAATGTTTGCACATGACTTGTTAAACAGTATATTTTTCATTAAAAAGTATAAATACATTAAATCTTCTGCATGGATTGGTCCAAATTTTGGCACCCATCCATTACTTGAGTGGCACTACATCTGTGACTTTTTTTTTTTTACTTTTCTGAGATGGTGGCCTGAGCAACCCTGTGTAATTCAGCATGGAATGAGCTATAATTAATTGAAGCAATATCACAATTGTGTGTGGGGGGTGTTATTAGTGACTATCACCATGGCTGTAATTCGATGAAGTCATTGGGCGCAGGCAAAAAGAAGAGGGAGAGTTGACCAGACCAGCATCCCCGCTTTCATTTATGTCCTCTCCACTGTCGTCTTCTTAGCAGCTGTGACACTTCAAAAGAAACTCATTTCAAAGCACCAAAATGCAGCTAAATGTGGTAAACCCCAGCATGAACCAGGAAGAACATACTGGTTTGTGAAGACTGCCTTTTCTTAACAAGCTCTCCACCACTGAAAAGAAGATACAGTACACCGCAGTACCATTAGATTATAATTCTCACATTATAAGAATCTCATGATTTTGAATACCTACGACGCAGAGTGATCGTACACTGTTAAATGTCTCGTGGTGTTGAAATTGACAGTCACTACTCCTAGATGCCTACTGACAAATTACATTGCCGATTTAGAACTAACTGTTATATAATTGTCTGCATTTCCATCAGGTGACAGAATAACTTGACCCAAGTTGATTTTTCAGCTGTACATTTATTTCCAAAAGGCTGCATATACATTTGCAAATTCTACTGTACAGAAAACATCCAAAATGTCCATAATTATAGATACAGTATACCGCAAAGCTGCCCTGGCATTACCAAACATAGATGTCCAGCACTAGAAAAGCTCTGCAGCCTAGTCATTGTTATAATCTTAAATACTTTGTCAACTAATACCTTTAAATGTATGTCAGTATGATTAACGTGTTAATTTTTTTTTAAATTCCCATCTGTACTTTACAACATTCACCATTTACCATAGTTAAACAAGGCACGAGAATAGTGATATGAAGCCAAAGGCCATGCCCGAAGCAAGGAAAAAAAAAAAAAAAAAAAGAGCGTTGGGCCGACCAACTCAGGCGACAGGTCGTCGTGGGTGCAACAGTGAACTCTTAATCACATGAAACAAGGTCAGTCTTACACCAAAGCATTATACACAGTGAGGATATATGAATTTGTGTTTGTTTGAGCTCATTTTCAAAAGGATCCGGAGCTCATCACGTTTAACAGGATGTACTGGACAAAAAAAAAAAACCCATTAAGAATGAGAGGTTAGAGGATGAAGTGGGGTGCTCCACACAGAAGGGATGCCCTCAATGCAACACGAGCCACCCACCGCTAAGCGTTACAAAAGCACACGTCTCCTTTTTTTGTCGCTCTGCTTGTAGAAATGAAAATCCAGTTAGTCACAATTAAGGGAATAAAAAAAGAGAGAGAAATATCAAAGATTACCTTTCACATTATTCACTCACCAACTTAACAAAAAAAATTACACAGAGGATGAATGGAATCAGATTAGAAATGCATAGAGATGTGAATAAAGAAGGGATGAAACGGTTCACATATACAGTATCAGGTCAAAAACACCCTGTGATGTATTCAAAGCCAAAATAGAAATGCTGATTAAACATGGGGACAACACATATTTTGACTCTTTTTATCCTAAAAATAGTGAAAAGAAAAAAATGTTGAATTTATGGACAGGAAATCTAGATTCTGAAATTATGCAATATCAAAATTAAAACAACCCAAAGCAATAGAATAGAAATAATAAGAAGGAATAGTAAGTATATCAAGTGTTTGGCTTCTTTATTATCCACTGTAAAAGCTGCAGCCTTCACTAAGGCTGAGCTCATGGATGGCGTCTTGTTTTAATACTCACGTTGTTTCTATTCACCCATTTTCAAGTATCAATGCACCAGATTTGGCTTTTTTTTAAAGAAGGGTTTTACAGCCGTGGACAAAATTGTTGGTACCCATCTGTTAATGAAAGAAAAATCCACAATGGTCACAGAAAGAACTTGAATCTGACAAAAGTGGTAATAAATAAAAATTCTATGAAAATTAACCAATGAAAATCAGACAATGCTTTTGAATTGTGGTTCAACAGAATTATTTTAAAAAACAAACTCATGAAACAGGCCTGGACAAAAATGATGGTACCCCTAGAAAAGATTGAAAATAATGTGACCATAGGGACATGTTCAACCAAGATGTGTCCTCTAATTAACATCACAGGTGTCTACAAACTTGTAATCAGTCAGTCGGCCTATTTAAAGGGTGACAAGTAGTCACTGTGCTGTTTGGTGACATGGTGTGTACCACACTGAACATGGACCAGAGGAAGCAAAGGAGAGAGTTGTCTCAGGAGATTAGAAAGAAAATTATAGACAAGCTTGTTAAAGGTAAAGGCTATAAGACCATCTCCAAGCAGCTTGATGTTCCTGTGACTACAGTTGCACATATTATTCAGAAATTTAAGATCCACGGGACTGTAGCCAACCTCCCTGGACGTGGCCGCAGGAGGAAACTTGATGAAAAATGGAAGAGACGGATAATACAAATGGTAACAAAAGAGCCCAGAACAACCTCTAAACACATTCATGGTGAACTCCAAGGTCAAGGTACATCAGTGTCAGATCGCACCATCCGTCGTTGTTTGAGCCAAAGTGGACTTCATGGGAGACGACCAAGGAGGACACCACTGTTGAAAACAAATCATAAAAAAGGCAGACTGGAATTTGCCAAATTGCATGTTGACAAGCCACAAAGCTTCTTGGAGAATGTTGTATGGACAGACGAGACAAAACTGGAACTTTTTGGCAAGGCACATCAGCTCTATGTTCACAGACGCAAAAATGAAGCATACCAAGAAAAGAACACTGTCCCTACTGTGAAACATGGAGGAGGTTGTGTTACCGGTATGTTCTGGGGCTGCTTTGCTGCATCTGGCACAGGGTGTCTTGAATCTGTGTAGGGTACAATGAAATCTCAAGACTATCAAGGTATTCTAGAGAAAAATGTGCTGCCCAGTGTCAGACAGCTTGGTCTCAGTCACAGGTCATGGGTCTTGCCACAGGATAATGACCCAAAACACACAGCTAAAAACACCCAAGAATGGCTTAGAGCGAAACATTGGACTATTCTAAAGTGGCCTTCTATGAGCCCTGATCTAAATCCTATTGAACATCTACAGAAGGAGCTGAAACATGCCGTCTGGAGAAGGCACCCTTCAAACCTGAGACAACTGGAGCAGTTTGCTCATGAGGAGTGGGTCAAAATACCTGCTGAGAGGTGCAGAAGTCTCATTGACAGTTACAGAAATCATTTTTTTTTTTTATTACTTATTTTGTACCTGTAGGTGGATTTGTTTTGCAGTCTGGTGACAAGCCACCAGCTGCCGGTCGCTGCGTGCGCAGGCGCCCCTTAACTCCCTAACCTGCATGTTTTTGGCATGTGGGAGGAAACCGGAGAAATCCCGGAGTAAACCCACGCAAACATGGGGAGAACATGCAAAGTCCACACAGATCACTGTTGGCCGGGGGCAGGGATCGAACCCACGATCTCACGGTCCCCGCGATCCCTCGGCCGAGGGTAAAACTGTGTTGCCACAGTGCTAACCACTGCGCCACTGTGCAGCCCATTTGATTGCAGTGATTGCCTCAAAAGGTTGTGCAACAAAATATTAAGTTAAGGGTACCATCATTTTTGTCCAGGCCTGTTTCATGAGTTTGTTTTTTAAAGTAATTCTGTTGAACCACAATTCAAAAGCATTGTCTGATTTCCATTGGTTAATTTTCATAGAATTTTTATTTATTACCACTTTTGTCAGATTCAAGTTATTTCTGTGACCATTGTGGGTTTTTCTTTCAATAACAGAGGGGTACCAACAATTTTGTCCATGTGTGCATTTTAATTTTGGGAATTAATATCAGAACTTCATGGTTTTGGTGACTAATCAACAGCTCCTTCACATACTCAAGACATAGTTTCTTCCCCACTCAGAACACACTAGGGGTCCTATTTCAGTAACCTAAAACATGCTTTTTCACTTCGCACAGGTGCTTTTGTTGGTTTCTGTCAGCGCACTGTCTAGTTTTAAGGTTTCTAGTGTGTCCTGGCTTTGAGCTTGTAGGATGGGACTGATTTAAAGTGGGTGAGGCTTGGCACAAAGTTCAGCATGTTGGCATTAGGGTGCATTCTCTGTCAGTGTGTCTTTGATTCTGAAAAAGCAGGTCTGAATCAGCAGCGCATTATGTGGGACACTGTTTTTTTCCATCCATCCATCTATCCATCTTCTACCGCTTAATCCTTTCGGGTCGCGGGGGGGCTGGAGCCTATCCCAGCATCTTTGGGCAAGAGGCAGGGTACACCCTGGACAGATCGCCAATCCATTGCAGGGCCAACACAGAGAGACAGACAACCATTCACTCTCACATCCATACCTAAGGACAATTTAGAATCCCCAGTTTTGATGTCAATTAACCTAACTTGCATGTTTTTGGCATGTGGGAGGAAACCGGAGTTTTCTCTGTTTTTTTTTTTTTTTTAATTTAACTACTAGACTTACGTGCGGTTGTGCTAGGGGACCAGTCTGCCCTATTGGGAAAAGAGCTGTCACCACAGAGGAGAGAAGGCAGGTGCGCGCAATGCTGACATCCATCATTATCTGACAGTTTTTCAATTTTTTAACCTCATTCACTGTCATTCTTTTAACAGAATGATTTAAAATGAAAGTATCCCAACAGCTGTCATCAGTTAAAACATAACAATTTTGCATTCAGCAGAGGAGGGAATTAATGGACCTCAGCCCGAGATGATGGGCTTGCTCTTTCTTGGGTTAAAAGAGAAGTTTGGATTAAGTTCCTGATCATATAAGTGGAGGAATTTTTACAACTCTGTCTATAAAAATCATTTACAAAGACAAAGCTGGAATAATCTCTTAATTGTTACAGGACTCCTCTGTGCGTTATTATGATCAAGTCTCTGCAGTGGGAGCAGTGCTCTGGACAAGGAGGTTTAAAAGCTCCTTTTGAGCTTCTTACTCTTAAATGTGTTTTCACTTTGTGAACAAGCCCACATTGTCCTCAGCGCAAAATGGATTTGTTCTGGTTTTTAAATGCTGTCATATTAATATACCACCTTGGATCTTGCATCCTTGTTTATTAAAGGGAATGAGACAGAGATTGATTTCACATTATGCCCAAAACACACCTCTGAATAATATTAAGAACATTAGGCCAGCCTCTTGGCACTTTGCGCCTGGTGTAAAATTTTGTATTTACACCACTGTAATAGCGAAATGGACTTGGACACGCACATAAATGTGCTCTGCATGTCAGACAATAGACTGTTGACTGGATTGCTGAAATAGGGCCCTAGAGGTGTGAATCTTTAATGGAGTCAGGATTCAGTCTGATTCAGCATTTGCCTGTAATGACTCTGATGCAAAACGATTTGAGCTAAATTCATAATCATTTTCGGCACATCTTAATTTCCTATATTGGTGTTTTCAGGTGGGATTTGGTGGGTGCAGTGCTCTGCTCTCAAACCCATTCATGTCTTTGCTTTGTGCAACACGAGGATGGCTTACAAGGTCAGGCATTTTGTCTGCGTGCTTTGCGGTGAAGTTAAAATATTTTAAACTCTGTGAAGATCCTTCAAGGTGACCAGTCAGAGGAAGTCTAGCAGATTTCAACGAGGAGGAAGAGGAAAATGAGGGAGAACATAATCTTGGCTGTCTCATTTTCCCAAACTACTTAAAGGTGCGTGTAAAACAGCAGTAGAAATATGTCTTTTCTATTTTCACAATATAGCACTAGTTTATATGAAAATATAACAAACTGTTTTCTCAAACTCCGTTACCAAATGCATTATGTTTTCATGTGACTTTGTCATTATATCAGGAGTCTTGTTAGCCATTAGCATCCCATTTATTCTAGTGTGACTACTTCAAACTTTAATCATGATGATGTTTAACATCGCTGTTTTATATGACAATTGTCTATTAGAGCTGCAAATCCACTTATGAGACTGAATTGTTACTTGTTACTTTAGATGTTAACCTCATTTATGGTTGCTCATCAGCAAATCTGTTAGCGTGCTTGTCAGCAATAGCACTAGCAATCAGCCTTACCTAATTGAACTAAATTGCTTCAAAAAGACACTGACAGTTTTAATTGTGAAGCTGAAGATGACTTATCAATGAAATAATACTGAAATATTGGATATTTTGAATTTGGATCTTTCATAAAAGAGCAGAATTTGCAACCTTAGCTGTTAGCACTCACCAGTAGCAGCGCTGCGTCAGAGTTTTGGCTGCACTGATAGGCCATAACTTACGACCAATCAGATAGCACCGTGGGCCGACTACCGCTGCGCTACCGTGCAGGAATGTGCACAGACATTTGGGGCTGTGCGCTACCCTGAAAACGGGCAAAATTACAAAACAAGGTACAACTTTATGAGGAAAAACGTCAAATAGGTATAATAATAGATAGATAGATAGATAGATACTTTATTTTGAACAAAAAAGTATAACAAAAACAAAACAAATGACAAATGCAATAAAGTAACAGTATACAGTGTTCGAAAGGGAGAAGGAAGAAGTGAACACTTATTAATTCCATCTCCTCCATAATAACTGAAAATGTGTAAGACAACAAGAAATGTGCTAAATTTGTGAGGAAAAAATCATAATATTACAAGTAACACATTTAAAAGGAAAAAAAAATCTCATTTTTTAAAAGAAAAATATCAGCGGAGACAAAAGGGGAAAATATTGATGAAAAGTTCAAAAGTTGGAAGAAAAAAGGTGACAGAATTAAAAAATTCAAGAAAAAATAATGAAAAAATGACGTAAATTCATGCAGTCTTGAAATTATGTGAGAAAGTCTCTAATTATAAGAAAAATTAAAAAAGAAAAACTGCAACAAAAATTACAAGAAAAAGTAGCCAATTTATCAGAATGTTTCAAAATCACATTAAAAAAAAATTCATATTTACAAGAAAAAAAACCTCTTATTTACTAAACATGCACATTTCAGTGAAAAAAAGATACAAACTAATGATTAAAAAGTTCCAGGTGTTACAGTGCAAATATAAGAATAAAGTTTCAGTTACATGGAAAAAAAAAAGCAAAATTACTAGTATAGTTACACATTTAAGGGAAGAAAGTCACATATTTTGCAAAGAAAGGGATGCAACCAGACAATTAATTACTGAAAACTTGCATGTTTAAAGGAAAAAAACTGCAGTTCTCAGCTACTATAATAATAAAGTACAGCAGTTTGTTCTGCAGCTCAGACAAAGATGACAGATGGGCTGTTGGTCGAGTAATAACAACCAGTGTCTGTGCACGCTCCTACGCCTATGGATAAATTAAATCACCAATTATTACCTATGCCAAGGAGGTGATGTTTTCATGTTTGTTAGCAGGATTACGCAAAAACTACTGGGTGGATTTTTATGACATTTTCACCAGACGCGGCCCTAGGGCTGCGGATGAACCCATTAGATTTTGGAGGTGATCCGGGTCAGGATGTAGATTCTGGATCACTTTAGTGCTTTCTTCGACATTGTGAGCTTGGGCCTTGATGGAGGTATGTGCTCTCTGAGTGCCCTCTTTGCATCGATGCAGAGAATCGCTTCTCCAGATGCATCTTAAACTTGAAAAAAAAGTTTCACTCCACAGATTTTCAGTGTGTGTGTGTGTGTGTGTGTGTGTGTGTGTGTCTGTGTGTGGGGTCTACAACCTGCAGCTCTGGAGCAACAGATGGCTCTTTTGCTTATAATAAGTGGGTCAGTGGCGCTTTGACAGGAAAATAAAAATAAGTCACAAATTAAGGAGTAGAACGTAAACACAGATTTCCAACTAAAATTTAGTTGCATATTTATGAAAGAGTAACTAGTTTATAAGAAAGCTTAAAAATGAAACATGAATAATTAATTGCACAACCAAAATAGAACACTGACTATATTCTTTGACAGTAAAAATCACAAATTTGTGACAAAAAGTTGCAAACTTATAAGACAAAAGTCTCATATTTAGAGGGAAAACCTTCTTAATGATGTTGAAAAGCTTGTTTATGCTAAGCTGTTTCACCTTTATTTTAAGGTGCAAACATGTTCTCTGTCTCCATGTAGATTCTTTTGGTCACAAATTTTTCGAACTGGCCCTTGACTCAGCAGAGGTTGCCGGCCCCCGCTCCAGTATTTGCCATACGTGTCGGCTCAGCTGTGTGTACATGACCTCCGCAGCCGTGAAATGTCAACGCGTCAGTCTGATGTGTGTGTTTAGGCTGAAGGAGAAGCGGGGGCTCGGGGTGTGTGTGCGAGGGCCTGATATGAGGTTTGCGTGACGGCTGTTAATGGTGGAATTGGGTGATAAGACGTGGCGATGCGCTCCCCGCGGCGCCAGGAAATGATGCCGTATGGGTTCCTAAAGCTCTATCTGCTTCTGGAGGAAACTCCTCTGCCATGGTGACGAATCTCATTCCGCTGCATTACAGCACAACCGCCCGCTCAAAGTCCTTCAAACGTAAACTTGGGCTGATGCTGGATTTAATTCATTCTTTTTAATTTTTTTTGCATATGTGATCATGTAGCTGTATCAAGAGGACCAGACTTCCTTACATTTTTTTTTTCTGGGGGGGGGGGGGTCATTTTTTTATTGAAAATGAGTGAATTTTTAGATTTGATACCTGGCTCTGAAAGTTCACTATCACAACATTTAAGCGATCAGCAGCTTCTCTTTAAAAAAAGAAAAGAAAAAAGAAGTAGCTTTTTTAGTCCACCCTTGGGACGTTCAAATACAGGCCACTCGAGATTTACACCACAGTCGGATCAAGCATGTGTACGGCTCCCGTGCGGACGGCTGGGACAGGAGGAAAAAAAGAGCTCCCCTCAGGCAGGGTGAGGAATAAATATACATCAATGTAAAATGAAGATCAGGGTATCATGGAACTGAAAGACGGAAGGCAGAGAAAAGATTTACAGTCCGGACTCAGACTGACTCTAAAAAGAGAGGGGGCAGATCCACAGCAGGCGCTGGCTAACCTCCACCTGTTGTCATTGGTCAGTGCGTTGAACGCCGGCACTGTCTACTCATCGACAACATCGTGACCTTTCCATTGCACCGCCGCAACGTGTCGTCCGTCACCGGCTGTGTGTGTGCACAGATATCCCAGTCTACAGTTTTAACATTTTTTTCCTCCGTCTTCTCCTCTCTCAGCCTGTGAATTCAGGAGCGGAGTCCTCCGTCTGGTTCTGATTGGTCAGTCTGCCTGTTCCGTAAAGACTTCCTACGTGTATGTGATTGGAGTTGTACTCTGCCTCATCCTGGTCCTTGGGGGAGCTTCTGGAGTGGATCTTTCCGATTTCCTCCAGGGCGCTGGCTAGAGAGTCAAGGTCGGAGGTGTCCTGGTGGCGAGCCTCCCACAGGCTCAGTATGACCGCCGACGGACTTCGCTGTTTGGCAAAATACCCCAGGTTCCTGTGGAGGAGCAAAGCAGAGAATATTACTGTTTATTGACAAGTGATACAGGGATTTAAGAGGGTGTTAATGCACCAAAAACTGCACAAGCCTCCATATAAAGTCCAGCTTAAATGAAAAAATGTTTCAGCACAACAAACCTGATTGATTTAAAGTGATGTCATCCTGTGCAGTCTATTGGAGCCTTTTGTTATCAGGTGTTGAATCTGTTGCCACTGTGCACACAGTGTCCTTGGGAGTTGCTACTTTAAAGCACCTACCGCTGAGATGGACTGTCTCCAGTTAATCTAACTTGCATGTTTTTGGCCTGTGGGTAAATGGTAAAGGGCGTTCACTTATATACTGTAGCGCTTTTTCTCATCTCTGGATGACACAAAGCGCTATACAGATCCTGCTATCCACCCATTCACGCACACATTCACACACTGATGGCAACAGAGCTGCCATACACACAGGCGCCAGCCTGGCCACCAGGAGCAACTGGGGGTTCAGTGTCTTGCTCAAGGACACTTCGACATGCAGACTGCAGACAGAGCGGGAATCGAACCCCTGACCCTCCAATCAGTAGTCGGCTACACTACACCTGCGCCACAGCCGCCCCCTGGGTGTGGCTGTGGGAGGAAACCGGAGTACCCGGGGTAAACCCACGCAGACATGGGGAGAACATGCAAACGCCACACAGAAGGGTCATTGATGGTCAGGGGGTGGGATCAATCCTGCAATGGTCAGGGGTGGAATCGAGTGCGTGACCTTCTTACTATGCTGCCACAGTGCTAACCACTGCACTACCGAGCTGCCCACCGAGCTGAGCTATGTGGATCAGGTGGCGGTCGAAGGCAGAGACCTTGGCAGTCTGATCCCAGGCTTCTTAAACTGGCTTTTGGTACATGGAATGTCACCTCGCTGGTGGGGAAAGAGCCTGAGCTGGCGCAGGAGGTTGAGAGATACCAGCTAGATATAACCGGCCTCACCTCAACACGCAGCTCTGGTTCCAGAACCAGTCTCCTGGAGAAGGGCTGGAGCTTGGCCTACCCTGGAGTTGCCCCGGGTGAGAGGCAGCGAGCAGGGGTGGGTATTCTTGTATCCCCCCACCTTGCTGCCTCGACAATGGAGCTTTCCCTGGTGGACGAAAGGGTTGTTTCCCTGCGCCTTCATGTTGGGAAACGGGTCCTGACCATCATTTGTGCCTATGCACCAAATCATGGTTCAGAGTACCCACCTGTTTTGGAGTCTCTGACTGGGGTGCTCGAGAGTGCTCCTTTTGAAAACTCCATTGTCCTACTGGGGGATTTAAATGCGCACGTGGGCAACGACAGTGAAACCTGGAAGACGGTGATAGGGAGGAACGGCCTGCCCGATCTGAACCCGAGTGGTGTTCAGTTATTGGACTTCTGTGTTAACCACGGTTTGTCCATAATGAACACCATGTTCAAGCATAAGGGTGTCCATATGTGCACCTGGCACCAGGACACCCTAGGTCGTAGGTCGATGATTGATTTTGTTATTGTGTCATCAGACCTGCAAACATATGTCTTGGACACTCGGGTAAAGAGAGGTGCAGAGCTGTCAACTGATCACCACCTGGTGGTGAGTTGGATCCGATGGCAGGGGAGGAAGCCATTCAGACCTGGTAGACCCAAACGTATAGTGAGGGTGTGCTGGGAACGTCTGGCTGAGGCTCCTGTCCAAGAGGTCTTCAACTACCACCTCCAGAAGAACTTCGACCACATTCCAAGGAAGTCTGGAGACATGGAGTCTGAATGGGCCATGTTCTCCACTTCCATTGTTGAAGTGGCTGCCAATGCGGCCACAAGGTTGTTGGTGCATCTCGTGGTGGCAACCCCTGAACCAAGTGGTGGACACCAGTGGACATTTGTGTCTGTTACTCTCCGATCCAACAGACACAAACGATGGATCAAGGAGGCCATAGAAATCAAGAAGTGGGGAAAAGACAGTATGAATCAGGATGAGGGGGCATTTATGCTTTACCACACCTGGGACTACATTCTCCAGAGACCATTGGACGGTAGAAAGCAGGGCCGGCTTATTGGATCAGACAGTTCTGCTGGGCTAGCCTCTCCTACGAAAGTGAGCTGATAAATGACACCTCACAGCAATCAGCTGACACTTATAATAATAATAATAAGTTTATTTATAGAACAATTTTCACAGACAGAGTCACAAAGTGCTTAACATGCTTAACACTTAAAGTACTTAACACTTCTGATGAAGACTGCAGTTAACAGTTGAAACGTAAAGAAAAGAAGGTAAAAACATCTCCTTTCTATCTTTGTTTTTAATAAGAACAAAAGGCAAAAAAGGTACAGAGGAAGATGCAAGGGATAGGGTGAGATGGATACAGATGATCCGCTGTGGCAGCCCCTAAAGGGAGCAGCCGAAAAAAGAAGATAATAAGTGACCTTAGCGTAATAGGTGACCTAAAATGAATTAAAGCTATCCATTTACAACTCATAATACTGTACCTGATATACAATGCCTATGACTAAGCAGTCTCTCCAGGATTTCGCGGGATTTTTTTTATTTTGACTGTTGTTGTAAGTTGCAGGGCTCTCCTTGGGAATTTGCCTGAATCACGCATAGGCACGTGTCCAGACCAGAGATTCACAGCTTTAAAATTCACTGACAAGATGTAGTAGTGATATTTACCTCTAAAGATGTATAAAATGTTACAACACTAGATGTAGTATTAGATTTGCTCGTTTGGTTGTGGTTTTACGGCGTCTCTCCTCACACGCTTCTGAAATAGGGGTGCTTTCAGGCAGGTGGACGTTTTTCAACACAAACCCAGCACTTCATACACGCAGTCATTATGAAGACTTGAGGAGATGTTCACCGGCGGGCCAGGGGAGACGAAGGAACGGTGTGGGAAAACTCGCACGTGAGTGTTTTTTTTAAATCACACACTCTGTTTTTTGCTGATGTGTTCTGTATATACTCACTGTAAACACGGAAGTGAGCGCGGTGCAGCGCTGCATTTGATTGGTCAAACTGATGACGTATACGTTTGCACGCTACTTGGGGACAAATTTGATTTTGACAAATTTGACAACCGAAATTGGCGGGAGTTGATGACAATTGGCCAAAACTGTGGGAAAGTTGTGGTAATTGGACAAAACTCAAACTATGCAGGACCTGCTGAAGTCGCAGAAATTGGTTCAATTGCAACAATGCAAAATCCTGGAGGGTCTGACTAAGTGGTTGGGATAAAGGTGGATATTCAGATTCACTTTTTTAATCTTCAGAGGAAAATTTAGAAAGTCCAACACACTGTGACATGAAAAAAAATATTTATTATGAGTCAATAAGTGAATATTACATGACTTTTTCTGACTATTTAATACTAGCATGTTTTTGGGCTCAATAACAAGCGTTGACAAAACCCCGCTAATTTCATACAATTTTTACGGCGTGTTTTACAAAACAAAAATGACTAAATCAATATCAAGAAATGCCTGTTTCCATGAACTACATTATGAATCTTTCTAAGTGAAGGCGTTTCCCCCCGCCCCACTTTTGAACAACTGATGTTTATCGAACATGTAACATTGCAAACATAGCAATAAGATTTCCATTAACTTTATTCAGGTTTTGTCTTCAAAGTGAACCATCAGTTCAACCACCTCAGCTGAGTGCATGCATTTCTATGTGAAATATGGAGTTCATCTTTCCATCCAAAAATACTTTTGCACATATTAAAAAATTTACATAAATACCAAGTGGTTGGAGGCAAACACGGTAAATGTGTTAAATCTGTTGCAGGACTGCAGCAGTAGAACACAGAATATTAGCTGACGAAACCGAAAGATGTTTTATCATTGGAACTGAATAAAAATACAAAACCCCACAAATCCAGAGAAATCAAAATAAATAATGCTTTGACCTAAGGCTGGGTGATTACCCCAAAAATCCCCCCCAAACTGATTTCTGGGACATATAACCGACATAATCTTGCTCATGCAACTTTTATTTTTTTTTTAGGTTTTTCTCTTCTCCCTGTTGTGTGCATGTGTATATGGCAGCTTTCATGTTCCGTCCCTTTGAAATGTCTGTGTTTGCGTTCACGTGACTCTGCAAAAAATATCAGAACAGCCACTTCTCACCTTTATCTCGTTTTTCTCTCCAAGAAACGTTTTTGATTCTTCCAGGGTTTTTCCACCACGTCAAGAAATGGGAAACGTCACTAAAAGGAAAAATGCCACTAGCCTTGATACCTGCCCACTGCTCTATTATTGGCAGGCCTAGCTGTCTGTCATGTAGGGAGCTAAAAGTATTAGCCTCTGGGCTCACACTGGTACTCGTATTAGGAGGCTCAGACCAAACGTGGCGTATACTGTTATTTACATCAGCTCTCAGTCACCCTAATATCACCACATTCCACCTGGTTCACTAATATATCTCGCATCATTCTGGCTGATTTTTCATAATTTCGCCGTGATTCTACAGTGAACTCTTGCCCCTGGCGTGCTGGCCAGTCCATGTTGGTCGCCGCTATTTTCTATAAATTCTATTCACCCCCACTGGAGTCCTTGTTTATCTAGCAACGCTTGACCATGCATTTCATTCTTGGATGTCATTTGGGCTTAATTTAGGTTTTCTCAGGCCGGGATCTGAGACTGCTGGCTGGAGCTGGCGGTTTGTCCACTCATGTCATGTGTGCTTCTGTGCTTGTTGTGCTCTAGGGACCAGTCATGTCCCGTCGACCACTGGGGCCACACGCCCCTGTTAACCAGTGATGCTTTGTTTCATTCATCATGTGTCAGGGGTGGCGGGTCAGAGGACCACTGGTCTGGCATTGGGATGCTTGGTGCATCGAGTGGAGAACCTCTTTCAGTGTTCCTTATGTTTGTTGGTGACCAAGGAAAGTCTTTTACCACAGATCTATATAGAGTGATACAACATAGTCCGGTAGGTGGCGGTAATGCACCTGTAAGCTGGTTGCCAACCGCCAATCAAATCTAAAAGAAGAAGAAGAAGGTTTTTTTTTTTTTTTTTTTTTTAGAAATTCTCACCTTGGGCCATTATTCCCGTGGCCTACGAAGCGACAAGCGCTGCTACCAGAGGGGCTCCAGTGGGGGAGCTGCTGAGCTGAGCTGCCAAACTCTGGGATCTCCACGGGGCACTTCCCTCGGAGATCCTAAGGTTGACCCCGGCAGCCGACTTGACTTGTATTCGGTTGAAGATGCATTTGAGCCAGCGCCACTGATCTGAACTAGGAGGGGGCTAAAAGCTGATGGCTAGAAGCTAGTCAGCCAATGACTAAGTGACGTAAGAGAGAGGGGGAGTTGAATAAGTGAAGGATGTTTTTTAAAGTGATGGGCTTTAAATCAGAGCGTTTCAAGAAAGGTGGGGAAAGTACAAAACAAATTTGCTGCAATAATTAATTAAATACTTAAAGAAAATGTGAACAAAATAAGTCACAAACTTTTCATTAAGACATGTGAATGCTGTTAAAATGTGGGAAAAAGTGCGATCAGTGAACCGTTTACCTATGAGCCTTGTCAGTCAACTATAAGGGAGAAAAAGGAAGGAGGACCCCCCCCCCCCCCAAAAAAAAAGACAACTCCAAAACCAATGTGAAAGGTTCAGGTAACCATGATGCTGACTTA
This sequence comes from Pholidichthys leucotaenia, assembly GCA_020510985.1. Classification (NCBI taxonomy): domain Eukaryota; kingdom Metazoa; phylum Chordata; class Actinopteri; order Cichliformes; family Pholidichthyidae; genus Pholidichthys; species Pholidichthys leucotaenia. The sequence continues at coordinate 163,655,519 of CM035838.1, read as the reverse complement.
AAGTCAAATCGCCCAGCGCTACTGTGAACCTTCATTATACAGTATATACTATATATGACTTTTGGTCACTCATTGAACTGCAGATGACTTTTTTTTTTTTTTTTTCATTCATTTCTTAGCAGGGCTAAGTCAGTCCAGAAAAGAGAAGAATAACTCGTATTCAAGCTGCTTAATTCCTTTAAAAAAGTCCTTTGATGGCCTTCATTTAAAAAACCAGCTTATCATCAATGACCATAAATTAACTGAACTAAACAGCGTCTCTGCAATAAACACACCCATCTGCTTTTTTCATGTAACTAAAACAAAGAGTGTGACCTTTGGAGAATAAATTGCCATCACAAGAGATGAGTAATTGCCAGAAAACCTAATTCAGTTTGCTTCTCATTCTTTGCTTTTGCCAGAGGGTAAAAAACTACAGCTGGTTGCCATGCCGATACAGTATAAAGGCTTTGTGTGCCACTGAGCAGTGGGTCCAGTGGGGGGCAGTGTTTCACTGCCGCTGCTTCTGCTGCTGCTTCACAAGAGAAATAACAAGGCCACATGAAAGACTGCAGCCATCGGTCACATTGGGCCCAGTTCAGACGCCCAACTTGGAGAGGAAAGCTTATCTGGATAATTTGGAAGCCCAGTGGACTTTAAGATTGCAGTGTCTCATGAATCACACACTTAACAGGAGACCGTGTTTACCTCGAGCGAGCGTCAACTAAAGACAACAACTGGGCTGGGGACGCACCTGCGTGGGGTATTTGACAGAAGGAGAGCGGGTAATAAGTAAGCGCTCGCAGATACATCACACACGGACAAAGCCGAAATGTGTGAGGATCCACAGCGTCCAACAGTCTAATAACCAGTCCGGTCTCCTGCTGCAGAGGGAAGGAAACCTACCTCACAACCATCATTCCCACCAGAGAAAAGCACAGGCACAAACAAGACGAACTGCATGCACACACACTCACCGATCTAAGTGGAGTTTCTGGGCTAAGAGTTGCCAGTCCTTGCCCTTGGCATTGGCAGTGTCAAAGGTGGCACAGATCCTCTGGCGGATGGACAGGGGGATTTTGAAGGCCTTGGGCCCCGTCTGTGATGTGATGGTGCAGTCTGTCTGCATAAAAAATGGAACCGACTCCTTTTCAGGCTGTGGGAACAGAGACGGGACAATAATCAGACCAGGGAGGAGTTGCAAATGTGCTTTTTTGTGTTTGTTTGTTTGAGGCAGTTCTGAGAGCCACATGATTTTTTTTCTTTGGGGGGGGGGGGGTACTGGGTCAGGACCCTTCAGAGGGGATGTTTAACATTTATGAAAATGATGACACAGCCTGTCAGCCACCGGGAGCCATATAGTAACTTGTCCTGGTGTGGCTGCTCTCCAAAACAAACTAAAAGCTATGGAGACAGTGTAGAAGTGGAACACGGAAGAAATACAAATATATATCATTCAGCCTCACTAGAGTAGCACAGCATTGTTACAACCAGTTCTGCAGTAATTTTATAGCAAAACTGGTTGAGGTGATTGAACTCTTATTGCAATTAGTTGTCAACCAGTTTTGCAATAAAAAACAGAACTGCAATAAAGTTTTTCAAGAAGAAAATCCCTATTTATGCATTTTTCTGTTTTTCAAAATCATTCCAAATACATGTTTCTACAGTACACCCCAATGGCATATACTGGTGTATCGCAATAAATTACAGTGTCATTGAAAAGTTAATTCATTTCAGTAATTCAATTCAAAAAATGAATCTCATACAGAGTCACTGCACACAGACAGATATACAGTTGTGCTCATAAGTTTACATACCCGGGTGGAATTTGTGATTTTTTTGGCCATTTTTCAGAGAATATGAGTAATACAAAAACTTTTCTGTCACTCATAGTTAATGACTGGGTGAAGCCATTTATCAGACAATTGTCTTTGCTCTTTTTAAATCATAATGACAACAGAAACTACCCAAATGACCCTGATCAAAAGTTTACTTACCCTATTTCTTAATACCCCCCACCTTATCGTGGTGGGGGCTTTGTGTGCCCTAGTGATCCCAGGAGCGATGTTGTCCGGGGCAAGCTGTCTCTGGTAGGGTCTCTCAGGACAAACTGGTCTTTAGTATTGTAGTACTGTAGTACTGCATGAGTACATGGACATATTTTTCAGTTGGCCAACATTTCAATTAAAAATCCATTTTTAAAAAAATTGATCTTCTATAAAATTCCAATTTTTTGAGAAACTGAATTTTGTGTTTTCATTAGCTGTAAGCCATAATAACTAAAATTAAAACAAACACTTGAACTATATCACTCTGTGTGTAACAAGTCTATATATTAGTTTTGCTTTTTGAATTGAATTGCTGAAAAAAAATTAACTTTGATATTCTAATTTACTGAGATGCACTTATAAACCTAAATGGGCTGAAAGGTGACTAACTGCAAATGGCTGTTTGTTACTCACATTAAATCTTAACAAATCTCACCAAATTTAACAAATTTAACTTAAAGTAACAAAGCAGGGATGATCAGACATTCAGTTGATAATTGTAGTAACTTTTTTGCAAAACTGGCTTGCAACTAACAGCAATAAAAGTTTCATCCTCCCAACCAGTTGCGCAATAAAATTATTGCAATTCTGGTTTTATTGTAAAACTGGTGGTAATATACAGCAGTATGGTAACAGTCCCGTAATCCTTATTTAACAGATAAAAGACCTCAGTGCTCTTCCAGGTCCTCCATTTCATTCACAGAAATAAACTTTGAGCCCCTGTGCTTTCACATTTACATGTTGATGGTGTGTGATATTTGGTTATTATCAACTGGAAAAATCCACCACTGGCAATGATATAAAATTCTTTGTCAGCAGTCTGAACTTATTCTGAATATCTCTCATTCCTCCTCAGTTTCTGAATATGCCGATGGAATACACAAAGCAGTTTGTGCTCCTGGGAAATGGGATAAACCTACTGTATTTGTACAGCCTGTCTGTCTTTACTGGCAGTTCTTTTTACATACAGTCATGTGAAAAAATTAGGACACCTCATGAAAGCCTGTGTGTTTTTTAACATATTTGGACATATGGATATTTAATATCAATTTTAACAATACTGGGAGATCCAAGTAAAATAACTAAACAATTAAAACTGAAGAAAAGATTTTCTGTAAAATGTAATTCTAAAAACATGCAATTTTGGGGTGAGGAATAAATTAGGACACCCCCACATTTATTCCCGCTTAAAATGGCTAAAATCACACACAGGTGTATCACACCAGGTGCACGTGATTGGAACATTGTTACTCAGCATTTTGAAGGAGGCTTGTCCTATTTAAACCTCAGACATTTAGTTTGGTGTGCTCTTGACTGTTGAAGTGAGAGGGAACACCATGGTGAGATCAAAAGAGCTGTCTGAGGCCTTCAGAAAGAAGACTGTAGCAGCTTATGAGTCTGCTAAGGGATTTAAAAAGATCTCAAAAGAATTTGAAATCAGCCATTCCACTGTCCGGAAAATAGTTCACAAGTGGAGGACATTCAAAACAACTGCCAACATCCCCAGGTCTGGCCGTCCAAGCAAGTTCACCCAGAGAGCAGACAGCAAAATGCTAAAAGAAGTCTCCAAAAATCCTAAAATGTCATCACGGGACCTACAGCAGGCTCTTGCAACTGTTGATGTGAAAGTGCATGCCTCTACAATCATAAAGAGACTGCGCAAGTTTAACTTGCATGGGAGGAGTGCAAGGAGGAAACCTTTGCTCTCTAAGAAGGCCAGACTGAAGTTTGCCAGAGAGAACATAGACAAAGACCAGGACTTCTGGAATAATGTTCTTTGGACAGATGAGTCTAAAATTGAATTATTTGGAGACCAGAACAGAGGACGTGTTTGGCGTAGACCAAATACAGCATTCCAGGAAAAAAACCTCATACTAACTGTGAAGCATAGAGGTGGAAGTGTCATGGTTTGGGGATGCTTTGCTGCAGCAGGACCTGGCCAGTTTGGCATCAGATCTTAATACCATTGAGATGTTGTGGGTGACTTGAAACGGGCTGTACATGCAAGAAACCCCTCAAACATCTCACAGCTGAAAGAATTCTGCGTTGAGGAATGGGGCAAATCTTCCTCAGATTGATGTCAGAGACTGGTAAATGGCTACAAGAAGTGTCTCACTAAAGTTATTTCATCCAAAGGAAGTAACACCAGTTATTAAGCGGTAGGTTGTCCAAAATTTTTTCTCAGTTAGAATACACATTTTTGTTGATATCTTTTGTTTAATGAGTAAAACAAGGTTAATTTTTGTTATTTACTTGCAATTAAATCACCTTCTTTTCCAGAGATAAATAAAAACAAGATTAGACATCAATATATGAACATTTCTTAATAAAGAACTGAATATTAAATGGGGTGGCCTAATTTTTTCACGACTGTAGGCATGAAACAAGCAGAGCTTTTCCCGTATAGCACAAAAACACTCAAACTGTTCTCAAGCAGAATCAGTTACATCATGCGGTGAAACCTCAAAGTTGAGGTAAGAGTCGTCAACAAAAAATTACTTGAGTAAAACAGGATATACTAAAAAACAAAATTTACTTGAATAGCAGCAACTTTGCTCCCATCAGTTAGCAAAATTTTGTTTTTTCTTAGAAATGTATGACTTTTGTTATTATAAATTTGGGATTTTCTGGGCAATTTGTATGCTTTTTTAGCAAATTTGTGAAATTATCTTTTAATTTTTTTTGTCATAGATGTGATTTTTAAAAATCAGAGTTGTGACTATTTTTCACTTAAATTCACATTTGTGATCAATTTGCAACTTTTTAAATTGCAAATACTTTGTTGTACATTTGCAATTTTAGTTTGTGAATTTTTCTTAGATGTGCTAGTCTGAGTAAAACTACATACCCTCTAAAATAATCCAGATCATATAAAGAAACATTAATAAATCCAATATTTTCTGAACCAGAAAGATGAAACACGAATGGAAAAACTAATGAGAGAAAAACTTGACTCGCATTCAATTCAAATCAGTGAAATCAAAAGTAACTGAAAGAGTATGATCAAATGTACTTCAGTAAAAATCTACTTAAGAGTAAAAACTGTCATTAGTCATCTGACTCAGTGGTTTGCTACCATCTTAAGTAATTTTTTAATACTATGATTTGTAAATGTATTTGCAGCAAAAGCTTTCTTCTGATTGGTTGCTTCTCAAAGTGGGTGGGACTGCTCTCTATGACATCATACAGATTCATCCATCCTTCCATCTTATACTGCTTAATCCTTTTTGGGTCCGGGGAGGTGGGGGTGGGTGGGGGCTGGAGCCTATTCCAGCGTCTTTTGGCGAGAGGCAGGGTACACAGATCGCCCAGACTGGCGATCTGGACAGATCGCCAGTCCATCGCAGGGCTCATACAGATCCAACAGTGGATAAAACCCACAAAGACATTCAGAAACAGGGTGCTGAGCCTGAAATTTTGACTCATAATGATCCATATGCTGAATACACTGCTGCCAGCCTTTCATGTTTAACATAAAGAACCACAATCAGAAACAATGTACAGTACTTAAAAAAAATAAGGAAAAATTAGGTCCACTTAAAGGATATACTTTTCAGGATCAACACTGATATACAGCGGGGAAAATAAGTATTGAACACGTCAACATTTTTCTCATTAAACATATTTCTGATGGAGCCATTGTCCTGAGATTTTCACCAGATATCTGTAACAACCCAAGTAATCCATACATACAAAAAAAAAATCAAGGAAACTGTGTTCACAGAACAAGTTATATTTAATAAAGTGGAAAGACACAGGGAATAAGTATTGAATACACTTGGTGAAATTCATTTAATATTTAGTAGAAAAGCCTTTGTTGGTAATCACAGCTTCCAGATGCCTCCTGTATGGAGAAACTAGGTGCTGGCATCGCTCAGGAGTGATTTTAGCCCATTCCTCCACACAAACTGTCTTCAAATCTTGAAGGTTCTGTGGATGTCTTCTATGAACTCTGATTGTCAGTTTGTTCCATAGATTTTCAATTGGATTCAGGTCAGGTGCCTGACTGGGCCATTCTAGCAGCTTTCTTTTCCTTCTGTGGAGCCAGTTGAGAGTTTCCTTGGCTGTGTGTCTGAGATCATTGTCTTGCTGAAATGTCCACCCTCGTTTCATCTTCAGCATCTTGGCAGATGGCAGCAGGTTCTTATCAAGGATGTCTCCATATGTCTGTCCATTCATCTTTCCTTCAATTATATGAAGTCTGCCTGTACCATGTGCTGACCTCACACCATGATGGATGTGTAGTGCCATTTCTCCTCCAAACATGCTGTGTGTTGTTGCATCCAAAAAGTTCAATTTTGGTCTCATCTGACCAGACTATATTCTCCCAGTATTTTACTGGCTTGCCCAAATGTTGTGCAGCAAACTTTTTTTTTGTCAAATACGTTTTATTGAAAACCTGATATTATATTAATGCATTACACATTTTTTTTAATCTTTATTTTAACCTTTATTTAACCAGGAAAATCCCATTGAGATTAAAAACCTCTTTTTCAAGGAAGTCCTGGCCAAGAGGCAGCAAAAAAATCATTCAATAAAATCAAACAATAAGGCACATGTTGTTTTTTCCATTGTTTTTTTTTTTTAAAAATATACAAAAAGTGGCATTTGTTAATGCTTTGGCTCGATCTGAAAAGCCCCGAGAGGCTATCTAAATGCCGCTGGGAGCTGCGCATGTACCGCGCTAGGTTTTTCTTTTTTTCATGCTGCAATGAATATTCATGTTCGTCTAGTGCCGTTTCAAATGAGTTAACAAATTCAACATACTGCCAAAAACTTATCTGATGCTCTTTTCGTCTTATTCACTTGCCTTTGTCCATTCACATATTTCACCGGAAAGCCAAAGTGTTCCCAGACAGGAGACTTGTGAAGAGGGTCTTCAAGCTCTGGCTTCTCCGTCCAGCCAGCCATGATGTTCGCTAGTAGGGCAGCCACAAGCTGTACCATTTGTTTACATGTATGGCACGAGACAGTTACACTTCATGTCCGTCACTCAACATGGTCTGTGTTGAACCTCGGTACACCTCTGCGCCGAACCGAAGGTGCCGTACCGAAAAATCTGAATACGAATACATGCACCGTTACACCCCTAGCTGTTACTGATATCTGGTGAAAATCTCAGGTCAATGGCTCCATCAGAAGTATGTTTAATGAGAAAAATGTTGACGTGTTCAATACTTATTCTCCCCGCTGTACATGGAACATACTGTATGTATCTCACTTCACGTTAAAGCAACCCTCCTTTTAGAGTAAAACACATTACATCCCTATGTTTCCCCTCTAAACAAATTCAGACTATGCAAAATGAACAGTAAGAGCATTGACATCTCCGTCAAAAAAGGGACACTGACAGTGGTGTACCATTCTAACCCTGGATTCACACTGATTCTGCATGCAGTCCATTGCAGATGCAGTGCGGACGGAGCCTTGCGTCCGTACCTACCAACTCCATTTGTATTTTGAAGCAGCATGGATAAGAACAGAGTTCGAAATACAAAATCGCACAAGAATTATACAAAATAACGCGAGATCTCGAAAAAAGACCCGAGAGTGACCGAGGACAACCTATTGAGATCACATCATAACAACAAGGAAGCATGATGTAGCGGCTCGCCACCTAGATTTCTGTGCTCTAATAATACATAAGTAGCTTGTTCATTTTAATTCCATAAAGTGTTTCCATGTTATGTCAAAGTTTTTATATTCTCTGACACAATGGTGGAGGAGTAGACCTCAGAAAATAACGGCCGATCCTTAATCGTTTTTAATGAACAGACAGCTATTAAATTTTACCATGAGATATCGCGACATTTCCTTGTAGATTGGATCCGGCCTCCATCAAAAACAGACTCCTTGCGTTTCAATAGCGATCCGAGTCCGACGAGCTGGATTTGTTCCGTAGTGGTCCGGACCAGGCAGGGATCAGAACATTAACTAGAATGGGGAACTATCTGCTGTGGAGTCTGGATTACAGCTGTAACGGACTGCATCCAGAGTCAGTGTAAATCCAAGGTAACTCTTTAATGGAACTCAACTAGGAGGAAGAAGCAGAAAAAAAACCAACAATCATGTGTTCACTTAGTTCTTATCAAAAACTCTTTGTCTTTGCAACACGGACATCAGTCAAAGCTCTCTCCAGCTGTATTGTTGTGGTCGACAAAGACTTTAAAGGGTCTCCCAAAAGTAGGAGAAATCCATCGTGCTGTTCTGATGGGCTTTGAAGTTTGTAAATCATGAGAAAGTTTGTGGTCGGCCAAGCTTAAGGGCAGTCATTTTGACTTAAAATAGTAGGCAGGTAGATGTTGTTAATCATGTGATATAATTCAATAAAATTTTATACTTTTTAAGACCTTTTTTAAAGTTGATTTGATGAAATCAATGCTTTGAATTTGTAAGAAGTCTGTGACCACATTATAATTACTGTTACCAATTAATCAGTCCTGCTAACATTAAATTGGCACTTTCAAACAATATGGCTCTTGCTAATTGGATGGATCGTGCTCTAATTAGTCAAGTTAAAAAAACAGAACACAGTCAAAAAAGGAAATTCATAAGAAAAAGTTGCTAATTCACAAGAAAAAAGCCCTAATTTTATGAGAAAGTCACACATTTCAGACAATAAAGTTGTAAATGTACCGGTAAAAAAAAAAAAAAGTAAAGTAAAGTAACGTAAAGAGCTAAACATTCGTGACCAAAGTTACCAAAAAAGAGCGACTAGGAGAGATTGCTGAGAGATTATAGAGTTTCTTGGGTGAACTAGGAGGTTGCTGAGTGTTTGACATATTTCCAGTGCTCTTCTATCCCCTTTACACAGGGGGGTGGAGCTCACTGCAAGATGAAAAACTGGCAATTTTTCATCACTCAGCGATCTCTCGGTGATCTCCACCCCTGTGTGAAGGGGGCGTTAGTGTTGTTTGAAAGTAATGGCTGGACCTTTTTTAGCTTGCAGCAGGGTGGAATCAGTATTCCAGCTGATGTGAGATGAGAATTTTGAGGCAAATGAAAAAGTATGTAGAAAACTACTTTCCCCACTTGATGTATCAAGGAGCGTGCTTTTTACTCCTGCCAAAGAGGTTATGTTTTTACCGCCGTTGGTTTGTCTGTTAGCAACGTTACTCAAAAAGTTATGAACAGATTTTGATGAAATTTTCAGGAAAGGTGTGTAATGTTAGTATTAGGACTGAGTTACCGTGTTAGTGTGTCACGACCTTATTAGAATTGTTGTTTCTGTACCTATTACCTTGGCATTCGTTCGGAGAGCAAAGTAAGAATTTCATGGCTCAGGAAATGCAGCATTTCTTAACTGTGCACATGATAATAAAGCCTTTGAATCTTGAATCTTAATGGCACTGGGAACAGATGGTTAGATTTTGGTGATGAGCTGAGAGTGCATACCTCAGCTAAGGCTCTTATCCTCTCACCGTGTGTTAGCAACAATACTCCAAAACTACTGGACTCCATTTTCACCAGAAGTGGCTCTAGGCCTACACACGAACCCATTACATTTTGGAGGTGATCCGTGAGGGACGGAAGGAGCCTTGGCAGAGGTATGCACTCTCTTAGTGCTTTTCCAGTTAAAAATGTAATTATGTTGATTTGTCGATTTTATCAAACACTTTTCTTTTCCCACAGAGTTCCTGCTTTGTACACACCATTTAAAAATAAAATGTCTATTTCTTAAAATGTATGCCATGATAATGTTTATTTAATATAGCATTTGCTAAACTACGGCTGTACAGTGTAAGGTGAAGGTAGAGCATACCATGTAATTCCTTATACATACAATAACTAATGTGTAAATATAAAATAGATAATAATAAGTATCTTAAAGTTCTTGACACTCATCAGCATTCTGCAGTGCAAACTCCAAATACAGTAACTGATTTAGCTCAACTCACCCCGAGTTGGCTGGACTTAATTTTTCAGAGTAAGGAGTTTGTGTATGTTTTTAAAGACAACTTGTACTTTACAGTGTGATTGTGGTTTCATGCTCTGCTGGTGCCGACCCCGACCGTAAAACACAGCTCAGTCCACTTTAAAGCGTCGCGTCTGTTTACTGTACGTGTCGAGATGAACGGGGTGATGATTTGAATTCTGCACGCCGCGCCTATAAACTCTTTTATATTTCCCCTTCCCGTTCTGACGAAGCCCACTAATCACGGCGAGATTTAATCAAACCATAAAAGCTAACAGTAAATGATACTTCACCTGAGTTTGACCCTGGGTTTTATTAGTGCCGGTGGCCTTGAGGTAGGACAAGCACAGTTGTGAGTGGTTGTGAAAAGGCGGTTGGGCAAAATCAATGAGCTGCACTCTCTCCTGCCTTAACAGCTACCGCCAAGGTGCTCTCCAGTGACGAGTTCTACCTCCTTGCTGCTTCAGCGGAGCTGCTCAGCGGCTGACAGGAAGACTGTTGTCAGAGCGGGCGGCCTCCAGGTGTTGGCTGCACGTACGTAGGTGTGAATGCAAAGTGGGCTATTTGCCGGAACACGCATCTTCCCGTTAAAAAAAAAAAAACAACCCACATACGACAAATATGGCGAACAGCTGGGTGTCTGTTGTTGGCGTTTAGCAGGAAATCTGTGAGGAGAGAGACGGAGAGAGAGAGAAAGGAGGAGCATCCTCCTCACTCTATTAATACACAGTGCAAGCTCAGGAGAGCTGGCCCTGCCGTCAGTGGACACACTCCAGGAAGGTTACATAAAGGTTGAAAACCCCACCCCCCCACACACCCGCCTCCTCCTCCCACCTCCCGCAGCTGCAGAGAGCCTCACCTCAGCCACGGCCGTGTAGACCTGCAGAATCTGCTCGTGACCTTTGACCTGGCGCACGCTGATTTTGCAGGAGAGCTGGGCGGTGGCAGGGCTGTATCTCTCCAGAGAGAAGGCACAGTGCAGGGGCTGCTGGTTGCTGCACCACACTTGGGGGAAGGAGAATTCCTGAGGAGGATGAGGGGGGGGGGGGACATCAGAGACGTTACAGCACAGCTGTGGCAGAGGTAAAATGAGGATGATGTGTTCTACGTGTGGCCACCCCGACAAGCGGAGCGCAATGAAAGGTGCTTTGAAATTTTACTGACTCTGGAGTTTCATGTAAATAACAAGTGTTAAAGAAGACAAAGAAGACTCACAAAGAGAGCCGGAATCCCTGCAGAGTTACTCGGATCTCGGTTCTCTACTGTAAGTACTCTACTGTACACAGTGGGATGCGGTGAATGGATGGGGAAAAGAAAAAAGTTTGCCTTTGATGTATAATTAATTTCTGGAGCACGGGCACCTCTATGGGGAAACGTCTTTGACCTCTGCTAGACTCCATCTCTGACATATCTGCATATTAAAAGCGACCTGTAAACGATTCCTAGCCAAGACCGCGGCATTAAAAGCGGCGGTGCCCCGCTCAAAATTTAACCTGTGCAGCTTTGATGTGGGTAGCAGCTAATGAAGTCTGAGAGGAGGAGGAGGAGGAGGAACTGTAGGAGAAGGAGGGGTTGATGGACACAGAAAAGCCGGGATGCTCTTTAGCACTAAAAGCTGACTTGATGAATGGCTTGCCGCTCGGCTATTATTCTGCACCTGCCTCAGCGAAGCAGGTCGACGTTGCCTGCTGTCCCGAGACCTTCATAAATACTGTAGAGTAGTAGGCAAAGAAAGAGGAGGTGGTGCAGTGTCTTTGAAACACTTCTACCCTGTGTTCAGACCTTTAAGCAGCCACCGCGTATGCTCAGAACACGGCTGAACAGCACATACTAACCAGCGCCCACTTGTCCTAATGCCATTTGCATTCTAATGCCGCTGCAAGCAATGCAAGCATGGAGCCAGTTGTCTCCGCTCACGTCTGTCTTCAGGGTCATCGTGAGGGAGAAGTGCACTCTTTTACAAGGAGAAATTCGTGTGCCTGGCGTTCGTGGCAGACACAGTTACAACATAAACAACATAAAAAGGTACCAGATAGGAGGGGGATCCTTTACTTATTCACACAACAGGGCTGCTACTGTGTCACATTTATACAATCAAAACAATTTAGGATATTATTGATGTGCAGAAGAATGAAGCTACAAAAGCACAGAAATCTACAGAACTTATATGCACCACTGCTTCAAAACAAAAAAGAATTTCATGTTTAAATATCATGGCTAACATTAGTGTAAGGTCATTTAGATGTCCTCGTATATAGTATATACTATATATATATATATATATATTTTATTGTCACTTATACAAGAAACATGTACAGTGAAATTTGTTTCGATCTGTCAAGCATAAAAAGAATAAATAACAAATAGTTAAACAACAAGATGGCTCAAACAAATACACTGAGTAACAGATAAAGAGGATTATTCAACATAAGAAATACTATTTAAAATGCGAACAGCAGTAGGATAAAAACTATTCCTCAGGCGGACAGAAGCAGTCTTAATTGACCTAAAATTGGAACTCGAAGATCTATGACTAGACTGGAACAGGTGTTTAGCAGGATGATGAGCATCTTCCACAATTGCTCGTGCTCGTTTGAGTACTCGATCATGGTGTAGTTCGTCCAATGAGGGGAGGGAGCAACCAGCAACATGCTCTGCAGTGGATACAGTGCGTTTTCTTCTTCAGTTTCTTCAGTTCTTCTGCTCCACAGTTGCATTGCCGTACCAGACAAGCAACGATTGTGTCAAGACACTCTCAATCACTGCCCGATAAAAGGACAGTCATCATGATCCTCAACCAGCTGCAGCAGATGACTGGTTCTACTGGGAGTTTCTTCATATAAGAGTTTTTTCCTTCCCACTGTCACCTCACAGGCTCTGATTTATTCATTAGGTGATTTGTGCCTTTTGTATCTAGTGACCTGAGAAGGCCTTTTGTTGAGATTTTTTACATAAAGTTGAACTGAAAGGAGTAGCATTAACCATGCAAGGTTTCATCATGAAGCAATTTTTTTTCTACTGCGGGAGGAAATCCATGCAGCATGACAAGAACGATGCAAACTCCAGACAGATGGGTATGACCATGCATTGAACCCAAGCTCAATCCCAGATGCTCTTGCTGTCAAGTAGAAGTGTTAACCACTGATTCACCATGCCACCATTAGCCCAATAAGGGTGATTATATCTTAGCTTTCAGTCACCTTAACACTTTCTGATTAATTCATCGTGTTAATTGCTTGTTTTACATTTTTATTTATTTTATTTGTTTAACCTTTATTTATACAGGGAAGATCCATTGAGAGGCAACCTCTCTTTTTCAAGGACACCCTGTTCACAAAGTTCCAGTATTGTTTCATCGCTCCACAGAACTGAATCCCAAATCCTGTTTGGCTTACTTATAGTTTTGAGCAAATTGGAGCCGACTTTTCAGGCCTGTGGACCAGCAGTATGTTTGGAGGAGGAAGAATGAAGTATACGCTGAAAAGAACACCATGCCTAAAGTGAAGCATGGAGGTGGCTCAGTGATGCTCTGGGGCTGCTTCGCTTACTCTGGCACTGGAGACCTGCAGCGCGTGGTGGGTAAGATGGATTCAATCAAGTATCAGGAAATCCTGAGAGAAAATATCATACCATCTGTGAGGAAGCTGAAGATTGGGCATCACTGGACCTTCCAACAGGACAATGATCCCAAGTGTACCTCAAAAGCCACCAAGGTTTGGTTTCAGAAGTCCTGAAGGATACTAGAGTGGCCATCACAGTCACCTGACTTGAACCCCATTGAAAATCTCTGATGGGATTTGAAAAAGGCGGTTGCAGCATGCAAACCCAAGAATATTAGCGAACTGGAGGCTTTTACCCCATGAGGAATGGGCAAAGATTTCTCAGGAACACTGCCAGAAGCTGATGTCTGGCTCTGCATCACGTTTGCAGAAGGTCATAACACCAAAAGGGTGCTTTACTAAGTACTAAAGATGCTTGTCATGAAGGGGTTGAATAATTTTAAAAATCTGCAGTAGTCATTAAAAGTGGCATTTTGTATTGAATTTGGAGAAACCACTTGTAATATTAGTTGTGTTGAGCTATTTGAATTGTTCTTGTTTGATTTGTTTATTGCAAACTGCTGTTAGTTTGCACATTTTGTCAATAAACCTAATTTGCAGTGGGGGTTGAATGATTTTCATTGCGACCGTAGAAGCCAGTTGTTCCAGTAGACACCATCCAGTGAAGTAACAAAGTGGGGGTTGTCCCTCTATGTACACTGCCAAACAAAACTCAAAAGGCTCTCTAGCGCCATTCAGTGAAAACCGAGCATGAACACATCTGAGCACTGCTCCCTCTGTTGGATAAGGTAAAGAAACAACACAGAAATCAATTCTTAGCAGCAAACGCAGGAATCCTGTGTAAAATATGTTACCTGACATGTGGTAAAGGGTTTGATGCTCCACAGGAACTGAGGAACATCCTGGATGGACACCTGGAGGCTGAAAGTGTTCGCTCGGAAAGGCAATATCTTTGGCTCCTCAAGGAGCTGACCCCCTCTGGTCCTCTCTGCTGCCACCACTCCCTGGAGAGGAGATGAGGAAATTATACCAGGGTGAAATTTGGCGAAAGCGAGAAATGGAAATGAAGCAGAGAGAGAGGAAAGAAAAAGAAAATTAAACAAAGTGCTTACAGAACACAGCTCTGTTAAGTGCTCTGACTAATTTCCAGTCCCTTCCTCAATATCTGGATCCAGAGCTCATTCTACACACAAAGCTCTGATTTTGACATAATCTGGCAGCAAACATTTCTTTCACGTAGAGACAGGAAAACCAACATTTGTTCAATGTATAGTCAACCAGACTGCCGAGGATTTAAAAATACAACGATTATGACCTCAATCAAGTCCAGATTTCAATCATTTCTAACTGTGGGTAAACTGCACCTTTTGAATTTTTTTTTTTGTTTCTGAGGTAATAAAGTAATGTTATAAAATAGTAGGAGAATGAAGACAAGAGAGGGGAAAAATAAACGAAAGCAAACTCTGAAGATGACAAATGACTAAAAATATGAAAAATGAAAAGAATGAAAAAAAAAATTAAAAGCAAAGCAAAAGTTAAGATGATGAAGAAAATACAATTATTAAGGAAAAGAAAATGGACAAAAAAGGGGAAAATTTGACTAAGAAAAAAAAAATAAGCTGAGTAAATACAGCTCCGGAAAAAACATTAAGACACCAAAGAGACCACTGCAAAATTATCACTTTATCTGGTTTTACTATTTATTATTACATCCCTGTTTGAGTAAAATGGACAAGTTTGTTTTATTCTCTAACCTCCTGAAAACTCCTCCAAATTCCAAGTGAAAATATCATCATTTGGAGCATTTGTTTACTGAAAATGACAGCTGGCCAAAACAACAAAAAATATGTTGCTTTTCAATCAAATACTGCAAAGATAACAAGTTCATGGTCATTCTTAAACACTACAATACTTACGTTTTAACGTGGGAAGAAAGTAGAAATCTGTATTTGTGTAAAACCCCCGATTTTTATTCACAGCTTTCATGCATCTCGCCACGCTTAGATGATGCCCTAGTCAGTACCTCTTTAAGCAGACCGAGGTGTCCTTGTGTTGGAATTCAACAGACACTCAAACTGAGTGGCTGCCGCACATGTAGAGATGCTAATTTAGGAAAGATTTTGTAGTGGTCTCTTATTTGATTCCAGAGCTGTACATAGGAAAATTGAAATAAACAGAGAAGAAAAGAAAGATAAAAGGCAAAAAATATGAGGAAGGGAAATACAAATTGAATTGGCAAAAAAAAAAAGAAACAATCTAAGCTAGAGAGCACTCAGAGCGCAAACCTCCACCAAGGCCTTATATCGCAACGCTAAAGAAAGCTAAAAAGTGATCCTGACCCGGATCACCTCCAAAATCTAGTGGGTTCATCCGTAGCCTGAGAGCCACCTCTGGTGAAAATTTCATCAAAATCCATCCAGTAGCTTTTGCTTAATCCTGCTAAGAGACAGACAGACACAAACCAAAGTGAAAACAGTGAAATCAGATAAAGAAAATGAATGGGGAAAGTAAAGATAAAGGTAAAGAGAATGAGAAAATATATGGAGGTAAAGACAAAAAAGATATTATAGGAATTGAAGGAACTGAGATGAAAATCAAGAAGAAGCAGAAAAGCTAAGAACAGAGAAAAAGTAGTTGAAAAGTCAAAAATGTATAAAAGAACAAACGAGATTATTGGAAATGGAGAGAGGAAACTCAGAGTCCAGGAGGCCTCTTTCCTTTCTGCACACTACCTTTGCATATCAGCAGCAACACCTGTTGCTAATCCTTTCTTCTGCCACATTCACTAATGGACTCATCTCAAACACTAAACGCACAAGCAGGCTGCCAAGAAGTGACGTCAAGTCTCCGCTGAACAAATTCTGCTGCTCACACTCTCACGCCAGGATCATGTTTGCAGCTCCGACGTGACACATTGAAGCTCGGAATTGAAGCCGAGACGGTGGGGAGGTGGGGCTGGTGTTAGCGCCGAAGTGCAAAAGTCTCCCCACCAAATTGGATTTGTGCTTATAACAGAGCACTTTGATTGCCACTTACAGGTATTCATCTGTAGTTATTGTTCAGGGTGGTGGTGGTGGGGGGATTGGACGTCTGTTCCATCTGTCCTCAGCCGCCTTAATCAGGAAAAAGTAAAGAGGACGTGAATGGAGGTATGACTAAAGCCAGGTCACGCTGATTGATTCCGAGAGTCTGTACGTGCTAAAGCATGCCAATGCTTATGTGTGCCGGAGGATGTTAGGCATGTCCGTGGCAGATTATGGCATATTGTCTCTGCTGCAGGTGTGAAAATAATCACGAGAAGAGGCTTGTACTTAGTATCTGATTTGCTAAGATCCCAAACAGCGGGTACTAAATTGCATGCACAGTCTTGAAAACTGCACATTTCCATGATGGGAGTTTTGCACGTCATTATTATTGTTAAAACAGATTGCATCTCTGACAGGTGCAAACAGGTGGGTTTGGGTATAATTAACAGAAGACAGTGTGTCTCACTGTGCTTTTTGTCTCAGAGCCACAAACACAACAGAAATTCAGTCCAGAGGAATTAAAGATTAAAGCTGATGAGGCTAATAATCACTTTAATGAACTACGACATCTCAGTATAACAAGAAGAAACACTAGATGGAGGTGGCAGGGTTGAAGATGCCAGGCAGGAGAAAAAGAGGAAGACCACAGAGAAGATCCATGGATGTAATAAAGGAGGACATGAAGAAGGTTGGTGTTACAGAAGAAGAGCCAAGGGATAGAGTGAGACGGAGGTAGATGATCCGCTGTGGTGACTCCTAAAGGGAGCAGTCGAAAGAAGAAGCGGAAGGTAAGAGAGGCAAGATATAAAGGTAAGATGTAAAGTGGAGAATGAGGGAGGAGGCCAGTGGACTAGATAACAAGCAATAACTTCAGAGATCATTGCTTGCCTGTTGGGGTGGTCTGGGCAAGCACAGGCCCAGAAAGCACTGGACAAAGCCGTGTGTGTGATTAGTTGTCAGCAGCAATACGGGGGTAGTACCTGGCCTTGCCTAATGTCCCCTGGACATGTAGAAAACCAAAGGCATGCCAGTCCTGTGCTCAGGATGCACCCAGGAATCCAGGTCACAAATGCAAGCGATGTCCTGCAAAATCACCAACTGTCAGCTGGTGTCTCTGCTGGTCCCATATCAGTCCTGCTCGCGTTTTCCGCTCTCATTCCAAATATATTAACACGATGGGAAAAAATATAACGACATGTTCTTTCATCTCTTCTTTTCCCCCCTTTTTTACAGAATGGCAGCAGCCATCTTTACGCAAGCAGTTTGCACCTGCTTTTCAAAGGTATTATAAACAGATGCAGCCACAGAAGACGCAATTCATTTTAGCGTTAGTGAATCACTTAGCATTTGGTTACTGACTGTGTTTTCACATTCACTTTGGATATTTATTAAGGCCACACACATATGACCAACACAATCTTCATTAAGTGGTCTTAGTCAATCAGTATGCAGATTCCATCAGCTCTGCACATGTTTTAGTACCCACAAACCTTTAGTAAGCCAGGGCCTTAATGTGATAGCATGAAATACGGTACCCCCGCTCTGCTGTCTGACCAGGTGTCAGCCAATTTCTTTGGTTTTTGTTCTCCTTTTAGATGCCGCTGGCTTGGATCCTTGATAACCTTCCTGCTTTAAAACTGATCTGTAGCCATCAAGATTTGTGAGAGAAGCATTCTCCATCACACACAACTGACAGGTCTCAGATCATGCCTTACTGCTAAGCGAGCGTTGCAATGCCCGCTTAACAGACAGAAATACATACAGAAGAGAAGGAGTTTGCAAAGTTGCTCCCGAAGAAAATGTGAAGCCGTTACTTGACTGGTTGATCTGGTATAAAACCAGATGAGTCTGAGTGCAGGAAAATGCAATAGGGGGTTAATAAGAGGTTCATTTGAAAACTTCAGCAGAGAATGAAGTCACAGTCATATGGTGGACTCTAGAGTCTACCATCAAATCCTTGGACCAGGGCCCTCCTTAGGGAGGTGTGAGAAGATCACCATGGTGGTGGGTGTTGATGCGGCTTTGTCCACTGTGACGGTGTTGCCGATATTTGACTTGAACTTATAGGCCATGATAGTTTAAATCATTTGAACATCAATCATTTGATAGCCATACATTGTTAAGTATAGAAAAGGCAAAATAAGTCAGATACCACACCTATTCTCCTTGTTTCATTTAAAAATAAATTGGAAACATAGGATTCAGTGACACCTTGTGGCCATAAAGTGAACTGCAGCCTCGTTTACTCCTTTGTAAAGGTGCATTCAGACCAAATGCAAAGTGTGAACTTTTTGCGTGGCGTGATAACATATAAAGTCAAGGTAAACATTCACATGTATGCAAATTTGCATCTGAGCAAGCTGTAAAGGCTTGTACAGTATATGGGCAGGGTTGTCTTCATAACTTCTGTAGCTGCTTTCTACCTGCCGTGAGCAGCCCAAAAACGACATCATATTTAGGTTTACAATGTTATCTGGCGGGGCACACAGCTTGGAAAATGTCGCTGCCTCCTCCAGAAACTGCACCTGGATGATGGTTGTTTACAGTGCTAGCCTGCTAGCCCTTGTTAGCACATTGGTAGCAGGATACAAACTACAGATGCGCCATCTAAGCTGCAGAGCTCTGGGGTGTCTACAAGTGAGTGGCAGTCTCATTTTCAAACTAATTTACTCTCCAGTGTTGATACTTTTACTCCGGTGACGGAGGAATCTCAAGGCTGATTGGCTATCGCGACCGTAATTTTATATGTAATCGCGTTACACAAAAAATTCACTTCGTGTTTGGTCTGAATGCACTTTTAGAGGGGCTACAGGTCAAATTTACCACCAAAGCAGCAGCTGGACAAAATCCAATAGGATTCTAATCATTGCAGGTAACTTTAATTTGTTTAAATATAAACATCAAACAATTTGCCAAGAAAATAACCTGCACATTCCTTGATTATAAATATAAATATAGAGATACAGTGGGGAAAAAAGTATTTAGTCAGCCACCAATTGTGCAAGTTCTCCCACTTAAAAGATGAGAGAGGTCTCCAATTTTCATCATAGGTATACCTCAACTATGAGAGACAAAATGAGAAAAAAAAAATCCAGAAAATCACATTGAAGGATTTTTAATGAATTAATTGGTAAATTCCTTGGTAAAATAAGTATTTGGTCACCTACAAACAAGCAAGATTTCTGGCTCTCACAGACCTGTAACAACTTCTTTAAGAGTCTCCTCTGTCCTCCACTCGTTACCTGTATTAATGGCACCTGTTTGAACTCGTTATCAGTATAAAAGACACCTGTCCACAACCTCAAACAGTCAGACTCCAAACTCCACTATGGCCAAGACCAAAGAGCTGTCAAAGGACACCAGAAAGAAAATTGGGGCTCCACGCAAGATCTCACCCCGTGGGGTCAAAATGATCATGAGAACAGTGAGCAAAAATCCCAGAACCACACGGGGGGACCTAGTGAATGACCTGCAGAGAGCTGGGACCAAAGTAACAAAGGCTACCATCAGTAACACACTACGCCGCCAGGGACTCAAATCGTGCAGTGCCAGACGTGTCCCCCTGCTTAAGCCAGTACATGTCCAGGCCCGTCTGAAGTTTGCTAGAGAGCATTTGAATGATCCAGAAGAGGATTGGGAGAATGTCATATGGTCAGATGAAACCATAATAGAACTTTTTGGTAAAAACTCAACTTGTCGTGTTTGGAGAAGAAAGAACACCATACCTACTGTGAAGGATAGGGGTGGAAACATCATGCTTTGGGGGTTTTTTTCTGCAAAGGGACCAGGACGACTGATCCGTGTAAAGGAAAGAATGAATGGGGCCATGTAGCGTGAGATTTTGAGTGAAAACCTCCTTCCATCAGCAAGGGCATTGAAGATGAAACGTGGCTGGGTCTTTCAGCATGACAATGATCCCAAACACACCGCCCGGGCAACGAAGGAGTGGCTTCGTAAGAAGCATTTCAAGGTCCTGGAGTGGCCTAGCCAGTCTCCAGATCTCAACCCCATAGAAAATCTTTGGAGGGAGTTGAAAGTCCGTGTTGCCCAGCGACAGCCCCAAAACATCACTGCTCTAGAGGAGATCTGCATGGAGGAATGGGCCAAAATACCAGCAACAGTGTGTGAAAACCTTGTGAAGACTTACAGAAAATGTTTGCCCTCTGTCATTGCCAACAAAGGGTATATAACAAAGAACTGAGATGAACTTTTGTTATTGACCAAATACTTATTTTACCGAGGAATTTACCAATTAATTCATTAAAAATCCTTCAATGTGATTTTCTGGATTTTTTTTTCTCATTTTGTCTCTCATAGTTGAGGTATACCTATGATGAAAATTGAAGACCTCTCTCATCTTTTAAGTGGGAGAACTTGCACAATTGGTAGCTGACTAAATACTTTTTTGCCACACTGTATGTTTAAAATGTCAATACCATTGCCATGGTACAGTGGAATAGTTCTGGCCAGAAATCACAGCCTCGCACAGTGCAAGGTGGTCTGCATTAATATAAAAGTGCTTATGAATGAGCTTCGTAGAGGCACAAAAAAGGCACAGGGCCTTTGTGCGACCTTCACTGTCTGGTGGTGGAAGTCTTGCATGGGAACTAAAGCCCAGCTGGCATTAATATAACTGCAAACTCATCATCTTGCAGTGTAATTAGTCTAAGACAAATTATGCAGGTGCCATATTTGAACTAAGAGCTTAGAGCTTAAAAGATAACATTACATATGCTTCCTAATTTGCACTTAAAAAGACCTTCATTTTTCATTTCAGGGGTAAATTAGGTTGTTCAACCCAAACACAAGACTAATTAATGGGTAAATTAATGGACTCTGGACATTTTTAATGCATTTCACCATGTGTAGATTTTTTAGGGTTAAAATCCTTAAAAATGAAATTCACAAATAAAGTCATTTCTAAAAATAGTGTGACTTAAAATATAAAATTAAGTTATCTGGTTTGCAGATTTAAGGGGCTTGTGTGATTCCTATAGGGGCATAAATGGTGGCCTATTTTGTAATAGAAACAAGGCTTTTTTTTTAAAACTTGGACTTTATTTCTCCAGTTTCAGTTTTCACAAGGCCCATATAATGACCCATGTATAGCAGGGAAAATAAGAATTGAACATGTCAACATTTTTCTCATGAAACATATTTCTGATGGAGCCATTGACCTGAGATTTTCACCAGATATCAGTGACAACCCAAGTAATCCATACACACAAAGAAATCAAGGCAATTGTGTTCACAAAACAAGCTATATTTAATAAAGTGGGATGACAGGGAATACGTATTGAACACATGAAGAAAAAGAGGTGCAAAAAGGCATAGAAAGCCAAGAAACCAGCTAAAATCCATCAGAATTTAAGAAGTCATCCCATCAGTACAAATTAATTTCAGCTGGTTAAATCCTGACAGAGAGCCTTTAAAAAGGTCTGTGAATATCAGATTGTCACACCACAAAGAACTCATGATTGGTAGAAGCAAAGAGCTCTCTCTAGACCTTCATAACCTTATTGTTGCAAAACATAATGATGGCATTGGTTACAGGCGCATTTCTAAACTGCTGAATGTCCCAGTGAGCACTGTTGGAGCCACCATTAAGAAGTGGAAAGAACATCACTTTACCATAAACCAGCTACGACCAGGAGCTCCTCGCAAGATTTCTGACAGAGGAGTCAAAAGAATTATCAGAAGAGTTATCCAAGAGCCAAAGCCCGCTCATGGAGTACTCCAGAAAGACCTGGAGTTAGCAGGTACTGCTGTTTCAAAGAAAACAATAAGTAATGCACTCAACCGACATGAGCTCTATGTCCGCTTACCTCACAAGACTCCATTGCTGAAGAAAAAACATGTTGAAGCTTGTTTAGTTTGCTGCACAACATTTGGGCAAGCCAGTAAAATACTGGGAGAATATAGTCTGGTCAGATGAGACCAAAATTGAACTTTTTGGATGCCACGATACACAGCATGTTTGGAGGAGAAATGGTACTGCACATCAGCCCAAAAACACTATACCAACAGTGAAGTTTGGAGGTGGGAGCATCATGGTGTGGGGGTGTTTTTCAGCACATGGTACAAACAGACTTCATATAATTGAAGGAAAGATGAATGGACAAATGTACAGAGACATCCTTGATAAGAACCTGTTGCCATCTGCCAAGATGCTGAAAATGAAATGAGGGTGGACATTTCAGCAAGACAATGATCCCAAACACACAGCCAAGGAAACTCTCAACTGGCTCCAGAGAAGGAAAATAAAGCTGCTAGAATGGCCCAGTCAGTTACCTGACCTGAATCTAATTGAAAATCTATGGAACAAACTGAAGATCAGAGTTCATAGAAGACACCCATGGAACCTTCAAGATTTGAAGACAGTTTGTGTGGAAGAATGGACTAAAATCACTCCTGAGCAATGCCTGCACCTAGTTTCTCCATACAGGAGGTGCCTGGAAGCTGTTATTACCAACAAAGGCATTTCTACTAAAAATTAAATGAATTTCACCAAGCATGTTCAATACTTATTTCCTGTGTCATTCCACTTTATTAAATATAACTTGTCTTGTGAACACAGTTGCATTGATTTCTTTGATTTGTTGCTGATATCTGGTGAAAATTTCAGGTCAGTGGCTCCATCAGAAATGTGTTTAATGAGAAAAATGTCGTCATGCTCAATACTTATTTCTTCCGCTGTATAAGGAAAGAAATAGAAAACTATCAAAATATCATGAGCGTAAATCATGGTGCAATACAATATACTCTATTGTCTCTCTGGGGGAATTTGGTTTGGATTCAGTGCGTCACATACAAAGGTACTGCATAATGCAGTCTCATTCACTCATTTCTAAGGACTGTGGGCTGGAATCCCTCTCAGGAAAAAATATGTATATTTTCCATCCAGTACCTTTAATGTAATGCATTAACATGTGCCAAATCTGGCCTGAAGGGGCTTAAAAAGAATATGATTCTGCGCAGCATTAGAGTACAATGAATATAAACTACATGTCCCACCGGGCATCGTGGTTTTATCATCAGTTCAATGATGGCATCCAACTACAGAGTGGCAGGCCTTCGACATTGGTCATTATCATTACCAAAAAACAAGTCTTATTTTTCCAGTTGAGTGATGGAGTCGGTGCAAGAAAATGTGCAAGAAAAGAAAAACTGATAAAGTGAAAACATGTTTGTGCTGTAAAGAGACAAACCACTATGTCTTCTCAATCATGAGCTCTACATACTCGCAGGTTAAAATTTAGGATCATGTGATTGTGTCAGAGCAATGTATTATTCCTTCACTTTCTGATCGGCGCCATCCTATTTATGTCCCGGGGAGGCTGGAGTCTATTCCTGTGGACAGCCTGCTAGTCCAACACAGAAAGAGACAGACAAGCACTTACTCTCACACCTACGATCAGAATTTTCAGTCCCCACTTAAAACCAGTGAACCTAACATGCATGTCTCTGGACTGTGGGAGGAAGTTGGGGGGGGGGGGGCATGCAAACTCCACGGATAATTCCCGAGCAGGAGGATTCAAACCCAGCACCTTCTTGCTGTGAGACCACAGTACCAACCAGTCCGCCACCACCCTGCTCCTAAATGTGCCCTATATGTGCAGATACATACGTATGTATTTAAAAAATTGTGGTGTTTGAGTCGGGAGTTATCTTTTGCCAAGGCCAAAGACCAAAGGTTGAGGTGAGCTCTGTTATCTGACAGCATTTACACTGAAAGGTAAGGTCGGCCAGCAGAATACTAATGTGGGTGGTATTTCCAGGTGGTGAGATTTTATCCGCTGACTCTCTGATACGACTTCATGCTGTGACCTTGGCAATGATCTTCCTGGTCAAGGTTTTTCCACTTATTTTCAAAGCAGCAACACTTTCCCTCTGTCTTTGTTAGAGCAACTGATAATGTATTTCCAAGAGGGGGAAAAAAAGCACCATTCTGGGATGGAAAAATTTGTCGTTCACCAAACACAGAGATCATTGAAATATCATTGAGCGATCACTGGGAGATTGTTGAGCAGTCAAGGAGCGCTCCGTGATCTCATCAGTCTCCCAATAATCTCTCACCGATCTGTCAATGAACATCAACTTTTTCCACACTGAAAGTAGAGATAGCTGAGAGATCAGTGAAGGACAGCTGAGTGTTTGATGAAAGACAAATAGAGTTTGCTGAAAGATTGCCGAGAGATCATTGGGAGATCGATGAGATAACTGAGTGCTCCTTGAGAGATCGCTTCCCTTTGGTGAGACATTGAGACATTGCTTTGGATTGAGTCACAGCTGAGAGAGCTTGGTGATCGCTGGGCACTCACTGAAAGATCGCTGAGAGATGTGGTCATTTTTTCATCTCTGAACAATGTCCACCCTGGTGTAAGGGGGGGTTAAGCTAAAAGAATTCCTGGTATATTACAGAGTGAAACCTCTGGATTGTGACAACGTGTCACTATGTGATGATTTGGGAAAGAGAACAGGCTGACAAATACAACGCACAAAGACAAAACAACTACTCTATTTTTCACCCCAATTCTTTTTCCATATGAGCTATGAAGCGTGAGGAAAAAATGTCTCTTGCTCTCCCTGAAAATGTCAGCTTTACACAAGTATTTGTTTTGCATCGGGCTTCCTGTTGATCCAGAATCCCAGTCTGTGATTGACTTTGCGCCGGAGCTTGGAAAACACACAGCAGAAATGCGGCACTCACAGACAAGGAGCCCGAGGGACGCACCAAAGTCTGGCATCTGCTCAGCGGGCTGGGAATTCATCAAGCAAATCCAGAATGCGTTTTAAAGCCAGCTGCCGCTCACGTCTGCGACATGACAGAAGGGTGGTCAGGAGGCAGAGTCAGTCAGGAGGCTCGCACTGCTCTTGTGTTGGTCAGGGGAGCTCCATTTTCCCCGTGTTTACTGATGAAATCTCGCTGATTAAAAGCCCCAAGTTCGCTCAAGGATGATCAGTCAAACAAGATTTAAAGAGGCTAACATTCTGAATAGCCGTGATTACAGCATAGCAGCCCGTGTCTGTTTCTGAAAAGAGCAGGAAGAGGATGGGTAGGCTGACTGCAGTCTCCCAAGCGCCGTGCTGTTGTTTCACAGTGGTAGTGAATGTGCAGACGCTCACACACGTCAGCTCTGAGGGAGCACATGTTGAGGTCCCCCGCCGCCACCGGGAGCTTGGGCAACAACCGCACGCAAGATGTTCGGTGTGAATCTAGGCCGAGACCTACAATCTGCACTTCGTGACAGAGCGGAAGTCGCTTGTAGGAGTGTGCATGACTGTGGTGGTTTACTCAGAGAGAGAGAGGGAGAAAATGAATGAGTAAATGAGTGCTGGGAGTATCAGACACAAAACCACTAAGGCACAGGTGGAACCAGGAAAGGCAGGGCTACTACTGCCTGTAAAAACAAGCATGAGCCCACCTGTCATAGCTGTTGTCATGGATATTTATCCACCTTCTGTATAGTGAAGACTGAAACAGGGATCAGCTACACCAGAACTGGCTTTCTGTGAGTTTCACGAGGATCAACACGGAGCAGGCAGCGGTGAGAGAAAGCTCAAAATCCTAACAGCGTGAGCCACTTTTATGACTAGGCTTCGCTCTGGCCTTATTCAGAAAGCAGCGTAAAGATAGTCATGGACCAGTCAGAGTCAGCCTCAGAGAAGGTCATCATACCTTCCCACTTATCTCTCCTGTACAGATGGGTTTTCCTTGAATATCACAAGGCAGTTATTATTCTACAGCCAAAGATAAGCAGAGAGTAAGCATTAAGCATTGACATTTTCCATCACACTGTGTTTTAAAGAGTTCTACATTTTCTTGCTAGCGCTGCATTAAAGGGGTCACTGACTGAAAAATGGTTTGTTTGTAGGTTTTAACTGTCTGAAATGTGTCTATTGATTATGGAATTATCAAAAAAATATCAAAAGAATCAATCCTACCACAGCCTTTATCTCGTTTTCCTCCCCCAGAAACATTTTTGACTCTTCCAGGTAAATCATACACTTCATGATTTGACAAAGCCAGCCCACCGCCGTCCTTCAGACGTGCCCACTGCTCTATTATTGGTCCGCCAAGCTGTCTGTCATGTAGATAGAAGGGGTACTAAAGGTAGCCTATTAGCCCCTGAGCTATTAGCCCCCCAGATAACACTGGTATCAGGAGGCTCACACCAAGCGTGGCTTATATTGTTATTTTCCTCAGATCTTAGTCACCCTAACAGCCATCCCTGTTACCACCTGGTTCACCAGTCCACTGTCAACAATACACCTTGTGTCACTCCAGCCCCTCTCCCAATAATTTTGCCGTGATTCCACAGCAAATCACCAGCAGCAATGCACCGGTCGCGGCAACCGACTTGGCCCGGTGTAGGTAGTACCTCCACCGGGCCACGAGGCTGCCGGCTCTCACGGCCAGCTCCCCCACAGCGTAGGGGGGCTGCTTCACGACGGGGCGTCCCCCAGCTGGCTGTGAGAGCGGAGTGGTGTCCCACAGAGTGAGACACTGCCCTTTGAGATCCTGTGGCTCGGCAGTTCGGCTCGGCCAGCAACCTTGGGTCCCGGGGCAGGTCGATTACGGCAGTCGGGGGGCCAACCAGTGTGCAGTGCTAGCGATTTGTTGTGGAATCATGGCAAACTTATTGGGAGATGGGCTGGAGTGATGCAAGATACATCACTGACTGTGGATCAGTGAACCAGCGCCGCTCATCCGAGCTACTATGGAACTGCTCAGAGGACCCCCTACATATGTGAAGCATAACTTTCTGTTTCTACAACCATAAATACTGAGCCAAGTGCATTTGCTTCCACACTGACATATGAGGAACGGGCAGAGTGAGCATGCCAAAGGCCACATTCTGATTGGAATCTGATCTTATAATTGATGTGATAGTTAGCGGTGGACTAACAACATCCTGTGATTGGCTACTGGGACTCGGCCGGTAAAATGTGCCAGTTGTAGCCTTTTCGGTGCTCAGGGACGTGCGCACATTTTGAGGGCTGTTGCTTCTGAAACAAGAGCAACAAGGAAAAAAATGTGAATTTATAAGAGAAAAGTCACAAATTCATGAGACAAGCTGCAAATTTATGAGGAAAAAAGTCACTGAAAATGAATAACAAAATGTGAAATGTATTGTAAAAAAGATTCACTAATATTGTGAGAAATAAAATAATACATTTGTGAGAAAATAGAGAATTACAAAGTAACATTTGCAAGAAAAAAATCTTAAATTTTTAACAAAAGTCTTAAGATGGAAAACTGCTGACCTAAAACCACAAAGTTGACAGAAAAACTGTGAAATCAAGAAAAAAAAAATCTAAATTCATGTGCAAAAAAATAAAACCTAAAATAATCACAAAGTCACAAAAATATTGATGAAAAAGTGCATTTTTTTCCTCTGGAAGGGCAGCTCAGACAAAGACGGCAAATGGACTATTGCCCAGGCAACAATAACCCGCACCTGTGCACGTCCTCGTCACTGTTCCTACTGAAACAGCAACGTGACTGTAGGCAGAGTTGTTGCAGCTCAGGCTGCAGTGGACACGACTCCTGCTCAGTCAGAGGCTGATGCGCCATCACGATGATTCTGGAAGCATCATTTTAAGGTGAAAATCTTAGATGGTGCTGCTTTCAAATAACCAATTTAAAATGAGAAACACAGACTGTGGTATTTTTTAGTTTTATTTACATTTCTCCTAAGAGGTTCTGGAGGTCAGGAAACTCATCATCCCTTTTTTTGTGTGTGCAGGCCCTGGGTTCATATCGAGTCTGTGTTTGTTTGGGGTTTTCATATTTCATAAAATAGTGAAAAGGGCCTTTATTTGCCCAAAGTGCAGAAGTTAAGCAGACTTTATTTCAGTCTTTTATTAGAGGCGGACCTTAATTTCCTCCTCACTTTTGTTGGAGGGGTAAAAATCACCCGTATTTAACCTACTGAGCTCCTCCATCTATTATCCATGCCTGATGGCCTTCTTCTTCTCCTGGGGGCTCCCTTTAGAGGTCGCCACAGCGGCTCATCTGCCTCCATCTTACCCCATCCCTTGCATCTTCTTCTATAAGGGTGGATTCACACTACAATGTTTGGACCGATGTTTTACTGACATTTTGAAAATCAGAGAAATGAGTCTAGATGTGGGTGAAATTACGTTTGCGAGCAGGTTTTATTTTTAATCCAGTGCATACTAATTTTTATGAACGTTTGCAAGTGTTTGCTAGCGTTGCATTCATTTTCTATTAGTTGAAGGAAACTTTTGCCGACTTAGGTCAACTTAACTGAATCCCAGCATCAGCGTTTGTGGAGGCTTCCTGGCATTCCGGATCTGCTTTTTGACTGGACACATCTTCCTGTCTCCCTTCTTGGGAGTGGTGGCCTAGAGGTTGAGCATCTGCCTCACAACCAGGAGGTCGGGGTTCAAGTCCCGGCCGGGTCATGCCAAAGACTATGTAAAAATGGAACTTCCTGCCATCCAGCTTGGTGCTCAGCACAAATGGAATGAAGGAGGGAAAAAGTGGGTGGCAGTGGCTCAGGAGGTAGAGCGGGTCGTGGCTACAGTAGTAGCTTACCACTATCAGTGTCTGTGGAGTGAATGAATAATGGACTCACTGTAAGTGTGTTGAGATGTCACCTGACATGTAAAGTGCCATATAAATCTAATCTATTATTATTATTCTTTGGCATACACTCTGTCAGTTTCATTGGATAATTTTAAGTTTGTTATTATTCCTGCTTGGAGTGTAGTTGAGACTGCTCAGTCTTATTTTTTTGAGCGAGGGAGAGAGAAAGACTGAATGGGCTGTTTTCACTGGAGCAAGAAAAAGTTCACACAAAGTGATGCCTCAAGGAAATATAACAGTATTTTTTTTCTTTTTCAAATTGTGTTAAATGTCCTTTACTTTCTGATATCACAGCAGTGCTGAAAACAGTAAATTTTCCAATGAGGAGATTTTTTTTTTTCCTTTTGGCCTGTGAGATTTTGGGGGGATTATATGTATTTTTCTTTTCTTTTTTTATTCCCCCTTTTGCTTCTCGGGGTGTTTGGCATTCCAGCACCATGGACAGCAACACTACTTCAGCACTTCTGGATTTTTGACCCATTCACTGTGGCTGTGTTTGGAATGTTCACTCACACACTCCCTCCCTACTCGCTATACACTGAATTTAGATATAGTGGACTATAGAGTAAACTCAATATAACAATAAAATTAACAGCTTCCGAACACTACTGGGCTTGTTTTTGTGGCATGGTTAATGACATCATCATGGTGAGACAGTGAAATGTAACAGACTAACGGTGGTAAAAAAAAAAAAAATAAATGAATACCTGCATGTAATTTGTAGTGAATGTATTAAATCAAATTGTTTTAGCTGAATTAAAAAATATAAAGAGCTTAAGGTAGTTTATGTTGTGATGTGAAGTTCTCCTCTCACTGCTACGTTAGCTGCGCATTGCATTATGGGATATATTAGCTAATGTAGTGACCATCCATTGTACACCACTTTTCAAAATGCATTGTGGGATATTTTGAGTGTACTATATAGTGAATTTTTTAGTTAAGATTTCAAACAGCCATACAAAATGGCTGATTCACTATACAGCACACTATATGGGGAACATGCAAATATAGCCGCTCAACCTCAGACCACATCTCTACTGTTTGACTTTTAACCCTCTAACTGTCCACACTGCATGGACAGGTCATGCGCCCCCCAGTGGCACAGCGCTGCAACTGCACCTGTCAACTTATTGACGTCCCCCGGCTATACTGAGAATTTGTACTGATCTGTATTGATCTGAGGAGGATCATGGCTGACATGGAATACAGCAAAGAAGAAAAAATCATCATTATTCTTCTTCCTTTTCCCACTTTGAGCTCACAACACCAATGTGGCGATTCTGACTGAAACTGCTTGATACAAAAAAAAATAGCTGTGTAATACAAACGAAATTCACGTGGGATAATCATAAGAGTTTGTAGATGTGATAGAGAGTGTAAATGACCGACCAAACACAAAACAACGACCACGATGGGCGAAAAACTGAGCTCACAGCACCAAGATGGCGGCACCCACGTCGTCATAGATTCTCACAGGAAAAATACATCAAACAGGAAAAATAGCCACATAATACAAATGAAATTCACGTGGGATAATCATAAGAGTTTGTAGATGTAGTACAGAGTGTAAATGACCGAGCAAATGCAAAACATCGACCACGATGGACGAAAATTGACCGGTCAAGTGAGCAAGCGAGGCCCCCCCCCCCCCGCAACAGGTAAGAGACGAATATATGTCTTTTTTTTACATTTTATTGATTTTCTGGTTCATATACTTTGAAGATTAGATAAAAACATACCCCTGTAGACAAAACAGTGTCAAAAAAATGAACCATTCTTTGTGTAAATGTGTCCAAAGTCCACTTTTGACTGAGTTATGTAATTTATATAGCTGCCGCAACATTATGCAAATTAGATGCGTAAATTTTTTTCCTATCTAAAACTTTGGATCATATTCTACATCTTTCTACTTGACAGTAAGCCATTATCTCTTGCAACTTTCAAGTTATAGCCTTGGAAATCTGAACTATTTTACTGACAAAATTTTTTTACCACTCTTGACCACTAGGGGCCTTGACCACCCTTTAACTGTTCCAGTTGCCATACGGCGAATGGGACAGCTAAAGTTAATAGAGAAGGCTTATGAATTCCACAAGGACTGCCATCTCTATATAGCCTTTATAGATCTTAAGGCTGCCTTCGACACTGTGGACCACGCTTCTCTTTGGAGTATCCTGCAGACCCTCGGAGCCCCACCTAAGATCGTAGCACTGTTTAAGCGGCTCTACAGCAGCTTGGAGAGCTGTGTCCGTGTGAAGGGAAAGGAGTCCGGCTTGTTTCCCATTCTGCCAAGGTTGTGTGGCCGATCCTGATCTCTTCAATTGTGTCATAGACTTTCTGACGACCAAGGTCTATGAGCGGGTCCCTGATATGCAGCTTGGCAACTATCATCTGGCTGATCTTGAATATGCTGACAATACCATCCTGTCAGCCCATCCTACAGTCAGCTGAAAGATGCTCCAGTTGTCTACCATGAAGAGGCAGCAAAGCTGGGCCCCCAGCCGAGCTGGACAAAGACTAAGCTAATGCATGTCTGCGACGGACCGGACCCACCCTCGTTACAACTCAGGAATGATGCCGTTGAGTTTGTCAATTCCTTTGTGTATCTGGGCTCCACAGTGACCAGCAATGGGGACACGAAACCAGAGATCAACCGCAGACCTGGCCTTGCTGCATCAGCCCTGCAGGCACTATGGAAACCTCTCTGGCACCATTGTTCAATCTCCTGAAAGATGAAGGTCCGCATATACAATGCGTCAGTCCTCTCTGTCCTACTCTATAGGTGAGAGACATGGCCAGTGAATAAGACTCTGGCCTTGAGAGTGGATGGGTTTGATAGTCGGGCCCTCAGAATCATTGAGAACATCAGGTGGCCCCAGCGCACATCGAATGACGTTCTCCGAATCTGCACACATCAGCCTACAGCATCCCACCTTATTACACAGCAGCATATCCGCTGGTTTGGCCATGTCCTCCGCCTCCCACCAGAACATCCAACAAAAGCCATCCTCATGTTCGACCCTTGGGCCTCAGGGTGGAAAAGACCTCGGGGCAAGCCATGCACCAGATGGTTCGATGTGGTGGAGAGAGACCTCCGACAGCTCGGAGTCGCTGTTGATGACGCAGAGGAGCTGGCCCAAAACCGGCAATGCTGGCATGCACTGGTTAACCTGATTGGCTCTACGCATGGTGATGGCAACCCAGCCCTCACCCCACAGGAATAGCAAGTTAAGATATGGGGAACGAGTGAACATTTTGAACACAGCATATGTCCATGCATGTATGAAAAGTGAGCTTTGTCTAAAAACATCTGCTTCCACCAGTGTTTCAGTCGACATTCACCAATGGAGCCCAACTTAGGCCAACTTAGGCTAGCTCTGCACATCTTAGCCCAGAACCCAAGAACTTTTACAAACTGAGCACAACTTTCAACAACATTTATTTCCAAATGTCAATAAATTTTCACCATGTTGAATATTTTCAACGAACATGAGATTCGCCAGCGTTCGCCAATGAACCAACTTTTGTCAGTGGAGCCAGACATTTGCCAAAACATTAGTAAACACTGGTCCATTGTAGTGTGTCCAGCTTCACACCAACCGTCCCCATGACCTCCTTCACTACATCTATGAATCTTCTCTGTGGTCTTCCTCTTTTCCTCTTGCCTGGCAGCTCCATCTTCACCAACTTTTGTCCAATATATCCACTATCCCTCCTCTGCACATGTCCAGACAATCTCAGCCTTGCTTCTCTTACTTTGTCTCCAAACCGCTTGAACTGAGCTGTTCCTCTGATATACTCATTTCTAATTCTGTCCCTCCTAGTCACTCCCAATGAGAATCTAAGCATCTTCAACTCTGCCACCTCCAGCTCCGCCTCCTGTCTTTTTGTCAATGACACTGTCTCCAAACCACACATCATAGCAGGTCTCACAACCATCTTGTAAATTTTCACTTTCACTCTAGCTGCTATTCTTCTGTCACAGATAACTCATGACACTCTTCTCCACCTGCTCCACCCTGCCGGCACACTCTCTTTTTTTTTTTTTTTTTTACCCCTGTCCTGTCTAGCAGCTAGGTAAGCAAACCAGATATCTGTTTCCATTATTGTGCCAAACATATTTACTTTGCCAAAAGGAGCTTTGCTCATATTTGACATATGCTGTACAGTGGATATAAAAAGTCTACACATTCCTATTCAAATGCCAGGTTTTTGTGATGTAAAAAAATGAGACCAAGCTAAATCATTTCAAAACTTTTTTCACCATTAGTGTGACCTATAACCTGTACAACCCAGATGAAAAACAAACTGAATCTTTTAAGGGAAAAAAAACTTAAAATAACCTGGTTGCATAAATATGCACACCCTTAAACTAATACTTTGTTGCAGCACCTTTGGCTTTTATTACAGCCCTCATTTTTGGGTAGGAGTCTATCAGCGTGGCACATCTTGATGTGGCAATATTTTCCCATTCTTCTTTGCAAAAACGCTCCAAATCTGTTAGATTGCAAGGGCATCTCCTGTGCATAGCCCTCTTCAGATCACCCCACAGATGTTCAATCGGATTCAGGTCTGGCCTCTGCCTGGGCCATTTCAAAACCTTAATCTTCTTCTGGTGAAGTCATTCTTTTGTTGATTTGGATGTGTACTTTGGGTCATTTTCATGCTGAAAGATGAAGTTCCTCTTCATCTTCAGCTTTCTAGCAGAAGCCTGAAGCTTTTGTGCCAGTACTGCCTGGTATTTGGAACTGTTCATAATTCCCTCCACCTTGACTAAGGCCCCAGTTCCAGCTGAAGAAAGACACCCCAAAGTATGATGCTGCCACCACCATGCTTCACTGTAGGTATGGTGTTCTTGTGGTGATGATCAGTGTTGTGTTTGCACCAAATATACACTACCATTCAAAAGTTTGGGGTCACTTAGAAATTTCCTTATTTTTGAAAGAAAAGCACTTTTTTTCAATGAAGATAACTTTAAACTAATCAGAAATACACTCTATACATTGCTAATGTGGTAAATGACTATTATAGCTGCAAATGTCTGGTTTTTGATGCAATATCTACATAGGTGTATAGAGGCCCATTTCCAGCAACTATCACTCCAGTGTTCTAATGGTACAATGTGTTTGCTCATTGCGTCAGAAGGCTAATGGATGATTAGAAAACCCTTGTGCAGTCATGTTAGGTCCGCAATGCTGTAATTGCTACAAATGGAGGATTCTTTGACAAAAGCAAAGTTTGAAGGAAAAAATTATTATTTCAAATACAAATCATTATTTCTAACCTTCTCAATGTCTTGACTATATTTTCTATTCATTTTACAACTCATGGTGGTAAATAAGTGTGACTTTTCATGGAAAACACAAAATAATTGTCTGGGTGACCCTAAACTTTTGAACGGTAGTGTACCTTTTGGAATTATGGCCAAAAAGTTCAACTTGGTTTCATCGGACCATAACACATTTTCCCACGTGTTTGGGAGATTTCAAATGCGTTTTTGCAAAATGTAGCCAGGCTTGGGTGTTTTTCTTTGTAAGATAAGGCTTCCGTCTTGCTACCCTACCCCACAGCCCAGACATATGAAGAAGATGGGAGATTGTTGTCACATGTACTAAACAGCCAGTACTTGCCAGAAATTCCTGCAGCTCCTTCAGTGTTGCTGTTGGCCTCTTGGCAGCATCCCTGACCAGTTTTCTTCTCATCTTTCCATCAGTTTTGGAGGGATGTCCAGTTCTTGGTAATGTCACTGTTGTGCCATATTTTCTCCACTTGATGATGACTGTCTTCACTGTGTTCCATGGTATATTTCATGCCTTGGAAATTCTTTTGTATCCTTTTCCTGACTGATACCGTTGAACAATGAGATCCCTCTGATGCTTTGGAAACTCTCCGTGGACCATGGCTGGTGCTGTAAGATGTGACTACAAAAATGTCAGGAAAAGCCGACTAGAACAGCTGAACTTTATTTGGGGTTAATCAGAGGCACTTTAAATGGTGGCAGGTGTGTGCTGACTCCCATTTAACATGAGTTTGAATGTGACTGGTTAATTCTGAACACAGCCACATCCCCAGTTATAAGAGGGTGTGCATATTTATGCAACCGGGCTATTGCAAGTTTTTTATTTTTTATTTTTCCCCTTAAAAGATTTCAGTTTGTTTTTCAATTGTGTTGTACAGGTTATAGGTCACATTAATGGTGGAAAAAGTTTTGAAATGATTTATCTTGGTCTCATTTTTATACATCACAAAAACCTGGCATTTGAACAGGGGTGTGTAGACTTTTTATAGCCACTGTAAATATTATGATAGGCTCCAGCCCCCCTGCGACCCGAAAAGGATTAAGCGGAAGAAGATGGATGGATGGATGGACTCCTCTTGTAATAACTTTAATAATTTATTTAAGTTACTTTACTTATGATGGACCTGACACCTGCCAGCACTCTCTTCTTCTTCACCTCTCTTGTGCGTTTTCCATTGCATTGGATGGTTGACGTCAGGTATTTAAACTCATCTACTTTCACTACCTCTACTCCTTGTATCTTCACTGTTACACCTGCCTCCCTCTACACAAATTCACATTCACACACATTTATTCTGTCTTGCTTTGAGTGACTTTCATTCCTCTTCTCTCCAGAGCATACCACCACCTCTCCAGGTTCTCTTCCACCTGCTTCCTACTCTCACTACAGATCACAATGTCATCTGCAAACATCATGGTCCACAGAGACTCCTGCCTGACCTTGTCTGTCAGTCTGTCTATCAAACAAGAAGGAAACAAGAAAGGACTCAGAGCTGATCTCTGATGTAATCCCACCCCCAATTTGAATCTATCTGTCATTCCAACAGCGCACCTCCCCACTGCCTTGCTGTCCTCATACACGTCCTGCACCACCTTCCCATACTTCTTTCCCACTCCTGACTTTCTCATAGAGTACCACACTTCCTCTCTTGGCACCCTATCATACGCTTTCTCTAGATCAGGGATGGGCAACTAGCTGCCCGTGGGCTGCATGTGACCCCCAACGTCATCCACTGTGGCCCGCTAGTCCATTTCCAAAAATCAATTATTTATTTATATCCCATTTGAACCTATTTGAACTGCATTCTTAAATGCAGTTATAGAGTCCCCCAGCAGGGGGAGCTGTAATCGAAATCTAGGTGCCTCTCCGTACGAGTGGTCGAGCGAGAGTGAGGGAGCCACAGATAGAGGGAGCAGTGTGCTCCAGAGTACATCTTTTAAGGTATATGTATGTGTTGCATGCTGAGAAAATGATGCAAATTTATCAGTAGACGCTTGAACATTTGCGTGCCTAGCGGCTGCCCCGGCCTTGGATGCGCTCTGCAGAGCGTGCCCAAATGCCAAGTCACGTTTCGTTACCTTGTATTCATACATGTGTAATAACAATAAAGTTGAATCTCAATCTCTCAATCTCAACATTTAATACCAAAATAAAATATAGATTTACAAAAAAATGGATAATTTAAACCAGAAATGTAGCATATTTATCAGTCAACTATTTTTTTCCTTTGATCATATCCTTCTAATATTTTAAAAACATTTTTCTTCATCATCATATTTTCTTTTCTTCTTGGCTTTTTTGTTAATTACCGTCCAGAATTTCTCTTTTCTCAACATTTTGATGGAGAGAGTTTTAAAAATTAGGTCATGAAATAATTTTATCAGTAATTTTAATTCTAATATGATAAAACACTGAGTAGCTTCTATTTTTATTTGCATTTTCAGTTTTAATTGTGAAACTTTTGACTTTGAAGAAAATACTACCCCCCCCCCCCCAAAAAAAAAAAAAAGTTTACATGTACGGAAATCTGGCCCTTGGGAAGTGAGGAAAAAAATGTGTGGCCCTCACTACCACCATTCAATTCAATTCAATTCAACTTTATTTATATAGCGCCATTTCACAACAACAGTCATCTCATAGCACTATCAACTGTAGGGAGGACCCCCACAGTTGCAGAAAGACCCCAGCAATCAGGCGATCCCCTGTGAGCAAGCACTTGGCGACGGTGGAGAGGAAAAACTCCCTTTTAACAGGAAGAAACCTCCAGCAGAACCAGGCTCAGGGAGGGGCAGTCATCTGCTGCGACTGGCTGGGGGGGTGAGGGGACAGAGAAGAAGAAAAGAACAGACATGTAGAGAGCAAACAGCACGATGGGGACTCAATCTATGGGAGAGAACAAACAAATGTTAATGACCAGCAAAAAAAAAAAAAAATATTTCATAGAGAGTGAGGAAAGGAGTGAGGCCCAGTGCATTACTGGAGGTCCCCCGGCTGACTAAACCTATTAGCAGCATAACTAAGGGAGGGTTCAGAAACACATGATCCCTCCCTAATTGTAGGCTATATCAAAAAGGTAGGTTTTAGCCCTATTCTTAAAAACAGAGATCGAGTCTGACTCCCGAATCCAGATTGGCAGCTGATTCCACAGGAGAGGAGCTTGATAACTGAAGGCTCTGCCTCCCATTGTACTTTTGGAGATTCTAGGTATTACAAGTAAACCTGCATTTTGGGAGCGTAGTGCTCTGTTAGGATGATACGGTAGTATCAGATCTTTTAAATAAAAAGGAGCCTGATTGTTTAGAGCTTTGTAAGTAAGAAGAAGGATTTTAAACTTAATTCTAAACTCTATGGGAAGCCAATGAAGGGAGGCCAGAACCGGAGAGATATGATCTCTCTTTCTAGTACCTGTTAAAACTCTTGCTGCAGCATTTTGGATCAGCTGAAGACTTTTTAAAGATGTTTTAGGACAGCCTGATAATAAAGAATTACAATAATCTAATCTCGAGCTAACAAAAGCGTGGATCAGCTTCTCAGCATCACTCTGAGACAAGATGCTCCTAATCTTGGCAATATTACGCAAATGATAGAAGGCAGTGTTAGAAACAAATTTAATATGTGAATTGAAGGACAAATCCTGATCAAAAATAACTCCAAGGTTCCTCACAGAGCTATTAAGAGAAAGAGTAACTGCATCCAAACTGAAAGTTTGATTTGGAAAGGAATTTCTAAGGTTTTTTGGACCAACAAGAATGACTTCAGTCTTATCTGAATTTAATAGCAGGAAATTACAAGTCATCCAAACTTTGATTTCCTTAAGACAGGCTTCTAACTTGGCTAATTGATTAGTATCATCTGGCTTCATTGACAGGTATAATTGTGTGTCATCTGCATAACAGTGAAAATGTATACAGTGCTTTCTAATACACTAATGCACCATGTTGCCCATCCCTGCTCTAGACCCACAAAGACATAGTGCAACTCCCTCTGACCTTCTCTATACTTCTCCATCAACACTCTTAAAGCAAACATTGAATCTGTAGTACTCTTTCTTGGCATGAAACCCTAAAGGTGCCTTCAGACCAAACACGAACGGGCAGTGCAAATACATACAGAGTCAATGGAAAGAAGCAAACACACGCAAATCTTGCGCATTCACGTGTTCACGTCTGAAGGATAGCGCTAGCTAGTAATGGCCTACAGATTCTGTCGTCACCGGAGTAAAAGTATCAACATCGGAGAGTAAACTAATTTAAAAATGAGACTGACACTCACTTGGAGACAGAAGGACCGGGAGCTCTGCAGCTGAATCGGACTGTAAGAGTTTTTTACCCACGGACTCCTGCCATGGACGTGCTAACAAGGCTAGCAGGCTAGCAATGTAAACAACCCATCATTCAGGTGAAATTTTGGAGGCAGGGACAATGTTTTCAGGTGAGACCCTGTTGGATGTAAACCTAAGCATGACTGTGTTTTGGGAATATTTCCACAGCAGGTTGAACACAGCTGCAGAAGTTATAAAGGCAACTTTGCCTGCCTGCAACTCACTCAGACTGTTAATTCATGTCTATTTGCATGTTTATACTGACTTAAAATGTAATCGGGCAGTGCGAAAAATTTGACCGTTTGCGTTTGGTCTGAACGCACCTTAAGTCTTTCCTCCTTTTAATACCATCTACATAGAAAATTTTGATGAGCAATAAGCAAATGAATGCTCATGCGACGTGCATGTGTTTTTTAACTAACACCCAAGCCTTAAATTGGGTCAAGGTATAATGAGAGCTAATGCTGCTGCTCAGAGAACACAGGTCAAACACAATGCCTTCAACATTTCCTTCATCGTAACTGCATGCAATAGCAGTGTAACTTTATATACGTTTTTAATAAGATAAGATAAGATAAGATAAGATAAGCCTTTATTAGTCCCACAACGGGGAAATTCCAGGATTGCAACAGTACAGGGATAGCAACACTCAGAGCAACAATCAGAAGGCAAGGAAAAAAAAAACAAAAAAAAAAAAACAAAAAACAAAAAAACAAGCAAGCAAGAGCAGCTAATATACATATGTACATATTACTATAAAATATATATATATACACACACACACACACACAGACAATCCATTTTAATCCATTTTAAAAGGGGGTGATACAGCTCCAAACACAGACATACAAATAAAACCAATAACAAAGTGATCAGGTATTGTCAACATGATTGAAATGTCTGAACTTTTTCCTCTTGACCACTTACTGTATATGAGGGAACTGTGGTGAAGCACTGGGGAAGGTAGTCATAACCACAGGTTCCACCTCAGCAGTCATATTTAAGCACAGCAATTCAGCACTAAATTAGCTTTGCCCTGGGAATTAGCAGTTTATGACCTCAGACGGAAGCCAAAGCCAGTAAAGCCATTATTACCGGCCACGTGCTCCTATGATTAAATGAGACTCCTGGAGTCTGCAGAGCTTGGCTCCGCTGAAAATAATTATGACTCAACCTTTTGCAGATAAACTTAAAGGTGTGTGCACACAGAGCCGAGCACCTAAGAGCCCCCCCCCCCGCCCCCACCTGAAAGGCGTGCGGTGTGTCGTCCACACAGTACACCCGCAGCGTGTAGCTCATGGAGCTGGCGTCAGCGCTCCCAAACACAGCCAGCTTCAGCCTCTTGATGGCAGCCTGAGTCAGGGGCTCGCCCACCAGCGCATACGAGCCTGGCTGGTCCAGCAGCAGGTGGCAGCACGTCGAATCCATCAGACAGTAACGGGACGTGGATTCCTCCTCTACTGACATCACTTCCTGTGACAAAAATAAGAGAGAGAGTTCACATGAAGCAGCTATTAATCATAGACTGTATTACATGTATAATAAAGTTGAACCCCTCTTCTTATCTAATTCTATCTTCTCATTTCAATCCAAATGACAAAATGATGGCAACAGTGCTTGCACAACAATAGATTACAGTATCATCAGCATATAGATGTACAGATGCGTTTGCATTTTGACCCACATAAATAGTGAAAAGAGTAGGTCCTAAAACTGAACCCTGTTGCACCCCCTTAGTGGTGTTATGAAAGCTGGTAAAGAGACCACAGATATTAAAATGTTACACTTTGAGTAATGCCCTGCAAAAAAAAGTCCAGGAAATATCTGGTTCTAAAGTTTTTCAACTATTATTTGCATCCTCCATGTAAGATGTCATGTCCTATGGCTGTTCTGGTAGTGCTGGGGGTGTGCAGCTAACATTCAAATAGCCCAGTAACAATCAGTGCTGGGATTTTTTTTTCCTACCAGCTAAAGTGGCTGGTGGTGGATTCTTTATTCTACCAGCCACTCATATTTTTCACCAGCTATTATTCTGTAGCGGTGGTTTTATGTGCAGTGTTTGTCTCGTTTTCAGAAAAAGAGAACAAAAATGATCCAATGTCTTCCTTCAGTAATTATCAACTTTTTTGTTAATATTACAATGAGACAGCTCAAGCAAAATATTACATCTGTATTTAATAGCCAGCGCCAGCACCATTGCACATCACCCTGGAGTATAACAACACTATCAATATGGGACCCCAAAGACTATGCAGTCTATGGAATGTTAATGTGGGGCATGATCTGGGAAGCCAATTTTTACTCATCTGCCCAGAATCCTGATGCACCGCAGCTGAATGAGGAGATAAGTCATCAGAGACCACAAATCCTCTTTGAGGCTGAACAGGTCTTGGTCAAAAAACCTTGCTGCTGTGGAGTTGTGGACACTACCTTCAGAGCCTTGTGTGGGCCGTTGTCCCTGGCCTCACCAAATCTTCCCTCCGGCTCCTCCCAAAACTGATTGAGTTGTGCTCAATGTTGGAACCGAGCTGAACAGCGCCCTCCCCCCAACCCCCCTTCCCACAGGACCCAGAGGATTGCTGGCCAAACTCCAAATGCTACAGGCAGCCCTGAAATAGGACAGAGCTTTTTTGGGGAGGCAGAAAGAAAGATGTGAAAAATATCCAATCAGTTTAGGTTCATGGGTTGGCAGCCCTGTACTACACAAAGATCCACTGAGGGATTTTTGTCTTTAAAAAAGTCTGCATGGAGCCACAAAAATATCTGAGCCTAAAAACTGAGGTAAAAACAGGCAGAATTACAACTATAATCTGGCCTGAAAACATTGGGGATTAAGAGTTTTTTTTTTTTCTTATAAACTTGGAGCCATTTTTATTGTAAATTTGTTACTTTTTTCCTCACAAAATTGCTACATTTTCTGGTAATTTTTTGATCATTTGCAAAAACGTTTTTGTCTTTTTTATTGCAAAATTGTGTGGGTGTTTTCCTCATTAAGCTGTAATGTTTTGTTTTTTTCAAAATTTGCTATATTTTTGGCATAAATATGTTTTGTTTTTTTCTAAATATGGCATATTTTTCTTTGTAAATTTAACACCTTTGAGTAAAATGGAACTTGACTTTTTCCATGTAAATTTGTGACATTTTGCCAAATAAATTTTTTTTTTTTTTTCCATAAATGTTGATATTTTTGAGTCATGAACTGGGCTGGGCCCAGTTCATGGCATCTCTCTTGTTTCCATTGTTATCTGTGTTTCATGTACCTTCTGAGTTCCATATTGGGTTTCACTGTTCAGTGTGTTCTGTTGTATTTTTGATGCCCCTCAGTTACGATTTGCTCATGGGTCATTGTTTGTGTCATTTGTTATTATCCCACAGTCTGTGTTGGGTTTTGTGTTATTTATTTCTAGTGGCCACGCCTCCCTCTCCTGCCTGCTACTGACAGGTGATCCCAATCTGTCATTATCTGCCCTCTCCCTGCTCAGGTTCACTCCCACGCACCTTCACACCGGCAGTCACTCTGGCCATTAGATCCTGGCTACTTAAGCTCTGCCTGGCCAGTAGGTGATTGCCGAATTATTGTACGCTCAGCGTTTGTCGTTGGACTACCCTGACTGTGGCTGCTTGACTAGATGCCCTGCCCGCTATTTGGTTCCGCATCACTCAGCATGTCATTAGGCTTCCTTTCTGTTTTTGCTTCTGTTCTACACCTTGGACCATACTTGGACTAATTCGGACTGCTCCAGCCCCCGTGAGTACTGTTTGCTTCGCCCCTTCCTCCCAGTCATGCCTGGAGGTTTTTCCTGGGCTCCATTCATTCCTCCGCCGCAGTTCCGTCTGCTGTGCCGTGAGACTCTTTTCTTCTTCTTTGAACTCACCAGTGTGCCGTTGAGCATCCTCGCGGTTTTTCTCTGTACTCCTGGTGCCATTTATCAATTTGTTTGTTTGACTGCATTCACTGATTGTTTAATAAATACGCACTAACGTTCCCCTGCACCTGGGTTTAGTCTTTATCCTCCGTGCGCTGCGTAAAAGCGCACGGGGACACGACAGAATAATTCGGTCAGTCAAAACGCCAGCGGGGAAAGTAGTGCGTGTGTGTTTTTTCTTTTTTTTTCCTCTTTTGTGTTTTCCATAGCTCGTGTTACCATGGACTTTTCGGTTTATGGTCTGAGCCCGGAGGAGTGTGCAGTGACCAACCGAGCAGTGGATTTTGTTTCTCGTGCTCGTGGGGTGTTCCGGACAAGCCCCCGGTCTGTGGAAATATCCAGGGCTGACGCCGCTGCTCACTACCAGGTATAGAAGCTAGACAGCGTCTTGAGGGGGACTTTCGGAGCGCAACTTCAGCAATCTACGAAGCGCTCCCGGAGGTCCAGAGCCCGCCGTTCACCTTCCCGACCCGCTGTTATCCTCTTTCCACCGGATGTTCCCATCTTATTCCCGGAGGACGGCACGAGACACTGAGGAAGCAGCTGACATCATCACCAAGCAGGAATTCAGGCAAGTCCTCCTCCGTTCATTAGCTCTGATCATTTAATAAATACGCACTAACGCACGGGGACAACGACATTTTGGCATAATCTGCACATACCTTTGTCTTGGATTCTTACCCTTTTCAGGTAAAAATGCTGCCCTTTTTCATACAAATTTGCAACTGCTTTCTAGTAAAATTGCAGCTTTTTCTTGCCAATTTCTGTGGGTTTCCTCCTCATACAATTGCAATTTTTTCCCTAAATTCCAAGAAGTCTTTTTTTTTCATAAATTTTCAACTATTCTCATAAATTTATTATGAGAATTTATTCTAATTATATAATATTATAATCATATATATATATATCATATATATATATATTATAATTTATTATAATAAAAATTTATTATATAAAATTTATTATATTTTTCTTTGTAAATTTATTGGCTTTCACGGGCATAACTATAGAATTTCTTACAAAAAATTATTACATTTCTCTCATAAAACTCAAACTTTTTCCAGTAAGTTTATGATTTTTTTCCCATCATTTTGTGCCTTTTTTCTTACAGATTTAAGGATATGTTTTCCTCAGGAAATTGAAAAAAAAAAAAAATTCCCTTAATTCGTGAGACTTTTTGCAAAAGTTTTCAAATTTTCTGCTTTTTAGGATATTTTTCTCATGAATCTGCAATCTTTTTTTCTTGTAAATTTATTGCTTCTTTCCTTGGAATTGTATGAGTTTTTTTTCCCCTCAAGGCCTCAGGAAGCCACAAGAAAACAAGTAGGGAAGAGAGAAAATTAGAGAGGATACAAGGAAAAAGTGAGTCAGCAGATGAAGAAAGTGACACTTAATGAGGAAAAGGAAGGAGAGAAGGAACAGAGGAAGGACGTTAGAGGGAAACATGGAAGGAGACAAGAAGAAAAGGAAAGGATGCAAGGGCAGGAGAGGAGTGGGACATGAG
This sequence comes from Pholidichthys leucotaenia, assembly GCA_020510985.1. Lineage (NCBI taxonomy): Eukaryota > Metazoa > Chordata > Actinopteri > Cichliformes > Pholidichthyidae > Pholidichthys > Pholidichthys leucotaenia. The sequence continues at coordinate 163,611,324 of CM035838.1, read as the reverse complement.
TGAAGAGAGTTGTATTACTGTTATTTTATCCTTGGTTGATTTGCCACATATTCTGTATTGCTTCTTAGTATGATTGCTTCTCCTGTTTATGCTCATTATGGTTTGTTAGTCACATTTTTGAGATTACTTGTCTTTATGTTGCCATCTCCTTATATTCTTATTTGGTTGTGTGTTCTTCCTTTAGGTTGACAGTTGTCAGTCACGTTTCTGGGTTGTTGCTCCACGGGGGTGGGACCCTGTCAGCTGTCAGCCTGCTCTCTCCTCTCTCATCACTCCCAGCTGGTCTAAATTGCTTCTTTGCTTTCTCCTGCCCGCTCATGTGACCCACACCTGCGATCACTTGTTTCATTTTGTTTCTAGCCTTATTTAAGGGGCTGTGCACTATTGTCCAGCGCAGCACCCTACTCAATGTACGGATGTAAGTTCCTCTGGTTCTTTTTGCCTTTTGTCATTTCATGTTTATCCTTTGATTTCAACCGGCGTGTGTTCCATGCTTTCTTTGGTTGTCCCAGACAAGCGCTTCTTGTCTTATTGCTTTCTCATTGTTGTATTTTGCCCTCGGTCTGTGCTTTATAGTCCACTCTCACTTTACTGTGGTGTTTTGTGTTCTGTCATTAATAAACTTGCAAACTCACAACCAGCGTTTGGTACCTTAATCCTGCCCTGAAGGGCGTTTATGACACTCTGGTTTTTATTCTCTGATGTTTCCATAGTAACCTGTAACCTTGCCTCATTCCAGCGATTCAAGGCATGGCCCTTTATTAAAATAAAAAAAAAATACTGCAGCATCATTAAATCTACAGGATCTTTTTATTCACTTTCTGGGTTAAATCGCTCATCCTGGGGTCCCTCTGCTGGACCAGACTGATCTGTTATTAAAACCAACCAAGATCTTTTCTTCCTCGTTTTTTTGTCAAAATCTTTTCATAAAGCCCATAAATGGGTTTCATATTCATCACTGTAGCACATTTTCCCCCGAAAAGACTCATTACTGCACAATATATCTTTTATATTCACAGCACAGCACCAAACTTTATAATGCACGTGTTTACATTTGTAAATTTATACTACCAACTCACAGCCTGGAACGCAATTTGCAATTGCCACAAAATTACTGTAGCTCTTCTGCATGGGTTTATGAATCATTTCAAAACTGCTGGTAATGAGGAAACAAGGAAAAAAAACCCTCACTGGCTCACTGCAGGGCTCCTACTTCCTCTTATTCATTGCTACAGCTAAAGCTTTATACTGCAATAAATAAGCAGCTTTTTAAAATTTGTTTTTCAGAACAGAAACTTCACCTCTGTTAGCTTGGATGTAGTCAAAGAATAAATAAATGAATTGTTACTTCCTGTGTATATTATTAAAACTGTGGAAAACAGTTAGCCAGACTTCATACAGACGTAGACAGACTGTGGCTCTGTGCTGATTTTAGAGTATTCTAATATTAGTGGTGTGGCGTAGTGAGTGTGGTATGAGTGTGTGGCTTATTGGGGCTTGCCGCACCCACCCCTGGTGTGATGTCAGGCGGACACGGCCCACTGTATATAGTTCTGTTAAAAAAGGTTGTTGGCTGTTGGTTTCCTGCACGAATAAAGACTGCGACTCCTTTCCTTATACATAACATTTGGTGATGAGAAGTAAAATTATGGGAGCGTATGGGCTACCTCCATCCCTGCTACCATTTCTGGAGTACAGGAGAGAGCCAGTGTTCCTGTGGCCTAAGTGGGTGGCCATGTTTGAGGATTACATTGGGGTGCTGGACCTAAGTAGACCTGACGGGAGATGAAGACGAGCACTTCTGGCCCACCAGCTCAGCGCAGAAGGCTGGAGAATTCTTGGTACACTGGGTGAAACGGAGTGTTATCAGGATGCTGTCGAGCGGCTGGCCGAGTACTACACCGAGCAGACGAGGACCATGAAGCTGTGGGTGGTGGGAGTGATGGCGCCAAAGGTAGCTAGGCTAGTTAGTTTGGAGAAGCTAATGGCCCACTCACTGTCTATGGGCAAGTTAGCCACAAAGCCAACTGCGCGCCAAAACCAAGTTCCAGGCTCCCAGATAGGCATCAAGGTGGGACCGGGGACGTGAGTGGTGGAGGTCCCGGTTTACTGCAGAACGGCGGGCCAGCCAAGAAACGCAACACGGTTGAGGACCGTAGCGCTGGTGAGTTTGACAGCATGGTGTGCGATGACAGTGGAGAGGGAGAGCAGCGACAGGAGTCTTCCCCGCAGCTGGAGCCTGGGAAGCAAGAGAGCGGGAGCATGCAGGCTGAGGACCACGGGAGAGAGCAGCAATAGCTGGGCATGGAGACGACGCAGCGGAGCGCCTGGGACGAGGGTGCTGAGAGCAGTGACGGAGCACCTGGGTCGGAGAGTGACGCCGACGGGAGTGACGCTGAGAGCCCTGGGGGAGAGCAGCTACAGCTGGGCATGGAGATAGTGGAGCGCCTGGGATGAGGGTGCTGGGAGCAGCGACGAAACACCTGGGTTGGAGAGTGACGCAGACGAGAGTGACGCAGACGAGAGTGACGCTGAGAGCCCCGGGAGAGAGTAACTACAGCTGGGCACAGAGACGGTACAGCAGGGCGCCTGGGACGAGGGTGCTGGGAGCAGCAGCGAGGTGCCTGGGTCAGCGAACGATGCTGGGGAAAGTGATGCTGGGAACCCCAGGAGTGAGCAACAGCAGCTGGGCATGGATACAGCGCAGCAGAGCACCCTGGATGAGGGTGCTGGGCGTTATGGCGAGACGCCCGGGTCAGTGAGCGCCGCTGACGAGCAGGCTTCGGGTCTCCCCAGAGTTCGGCCACAGGGGGCCGGAGTGTTTGGAACCACGACGGCGGTGTTGAAAGCGGTCGGGAGCGGATCGACGAGCACGGAGGGACGGTGTGCCAGAAAGCAGCAAGGCGGGTCCCGAGGAGTGAGGCAGTCCGGGGTGAAGAGAGACATTATTGCAAGAGAGGTCGTTTTTGATCCCAGAGGCAGATGGCAGCCAGGGGCGTACATACTTTGGGGCTGCCCTGGGCCCCTGGGCCGGTTTTACCTCTGGCTGCTGGTGGACATAGGTGTGACTTGAATATTTTTTATGTATGCTGCTGTGCATGTGAGTATGATTGTATATTATTTGGGGATTATTTTTTGCATTCAGTAGAAAAATGCTGATTTTAGTTATTTTTGTGTGAATGTGATAGGTCATTTTCCTACAGTTCATTATTCCCTGTTGTTCCTTAGTGCATGATTCGAGTCCTAAATTGGGGAAGGTCTTAATTGTGTGTGTGGTTTTGCATTTTTGTAAGGGGGAGGGGAAATGTGGTGTAGTGAGTGTGGTATGAGTGTGTGGCTTATTGGGGCTTGCCGTACCCGCCCCTGGTGTGATGTCAGATGGGCACGGCCCACTGTATATAGTTCTGTTCTCCATAATAATAAAGGTTGTTGGCTGTTGGTTCTCTGTACGAATAGAGACTCTGACTCCTTTCCTCATACATAACAAGTGACGTGAGAAAATACCCTTAGGCACAGCATTTTTTTCCTTGTCCAGTACAATCAGATTATTCTGGTCACTGGCAGCTGTGTGGTAAAGGTTCTTCTGTTCTGCTCTGGATATGGTCTACAAGCTGGAAGGAAAGAGATTCAAGTGTCTCTCCAGTGAGTTCAAAGAATCTGCAGAGCAACAGTGCAGCTCAGGACAGTGAAGCAGCTCTCTCCTTTAAATACAGATTACTAGTGTTGTAGTCCAGACTAGAGTCTCCCAAGACCAAGACTATACAACCAGAGACACCAAGCCAACAACTCTGATGGCTCACGCCTTCACTACGCTCAACAGCTAATCAGAGTGCTCTGTTTTACCGACAAGTCCGACACAGATTCATCATGTTGAATCGGCCCAAAAAACACAGACAAGGTTTGCTTTATGCCGACAGTGGAGGACACACCAAGCAAACAAGGATCACCAATGGCTCAAACTTGCCAGACGGTTCATCATCGGCTTGGTGTGTTTCTGGCTTAAAGGGTCAAGACGAAGTCCAGACCAAGACATGCACAGTCGTCTCTGTCTCGACTTGGTGTCTGTCTGGCTTGGTCTTGGTCTCAACCTCTTGGGGTAGTATCTCATGGAGTGGAGAATGCTGACGGACGTTCATGAGTGCTGAACGTTTTGGGCTTCATCAGCATTCGTAAAAGGTTGCAAAACACTTTGCCAATTGTTTTGACTTGACGAGTGTCAAACAGTTGTCAGTGTTCACTACTAGGTGAACCAAAAAGAACAAAAAGCAACATGTGTTACAACCGTTTGCAAACCCTTACAACTATTCTGCAAGTACTTGTGGAAAAATACTTTCACAAAAAAAATTTAAACATGCTCAAAAATTGTTGGCAACCTTAAAAACTGTTTAGCAACCTTTGTGAGCCCTGACGAAACCCAGAAGGTGAAAGATTTGTGAATGTCCCTCAGTTTTCACTGCCCCATGAAATAAGAGGGTTTAAGTCTTGGTCTTTCTACCTTCTGGTGTTGGTCTGGTTTTGGACTGGTCTTGACTACAACACTACAGATTACAGCAGAGACGACCAAGCTGTGGCTCCACAATCACATGTGGCTCTTTGGTCCAAAACCAGTGGCTCCCAGAAATATGTAAGAAAAAGTCACAAATCTGTCTCCCGGCTCCGCAGGTCATCAATGCACCTGCGTGAGTGGACGCACCTGCTGCCTCTTCACTGCCAGTGCTTAAAAGGACCTGCTTGTGAATACTCGTTTTGGCTCATTAGAACACAAACTGCCTAACTGCCCGTTGAAACCAAAAAGACATGGTCCATCAGTAGCCGTGGAGGGTCTGGCGGGCGTTAATTCCTCTAATCCCCCAGGTAACTTTTCGATCCCGGCTCTTATCCAGTTACCGGGGGTCGAGAAGAAAGTCTCGATGTTAATTGACTCAGGGACAGAGCAGAACTTCATTTCCTTACAACTCATTTGGGAGACAGGCATACCCACTGTCAAACTGCCTGCTTCATTAAACATAGCAGCATTATTCGGATGTAGCCTAGCTTCCGTTACTGAGCACACGGAGCCGGTCTCCGTCCTTCTTTCTGGGAACCATTGGGAGTCTCTCTTGTTCTTTATTCTCCCTAGTTCGTCCCCCACCGGTGGTTCTGGGTTGCCCGTAGCTCTGGAAGCATAACCCCATTATAAATTGGGCACAGGCTTCAAATTTCTTCCTGGAGCCCCTTTTGTCTAGCCTCCTGCCTCAGTTCGGCTGCATGTTCATCATCCCTTCCCATCTCCTCTCTCCCGGCCAGTCTTGTACCTGAGGTCTACTATGACCTTGGGGAGGTCTTTAGCAAGTCAAGAGCCCTCTCTTTGCCACCACACCACTCTTATGACTGTGCTATTGACCTCCTCCCGGGGGCGCGGCTGCCGTTGAGCCGGTTCTACAGTCTTTCTGGGCCAGAGTGGGAGGCAATGGAAAGCTACATCAAGGACTCTCTGAACGCTGGCCTCATTCGGTCCTCTTCAGCTCCTCTTGGGGCAGGGTTTTTCTTTGTCGGGAAGAAGGACAGATCCCTGCATCTGTGCATTGACTACTGCAAGCTCAACGCTATAACTGTTAAGGATAAGTACCCGTTGCCTCTGATCAATTCCACATTCGAGCTCCTTCAGCGCGTGCACGTATTCTCTAAGCTCGACTTGCACAACGCATACCATTTGGTCCACATACGTGAAGGGGACGAATGGAAGACGGCATTTAAAACTCATTTGTGTCACTTTGAATACTTAGTGATGCCATTTGGGCCCACTAATGCCCCAGCCGTCTTCCAGCGCATGATCAACAACGTCCTCCGCGATATGGTCAATCAATTTGTTTTTGTGTATCTTGATCGCACCCCGGAGGAACACATAGTCCATGTCCGGGCTGTGTTACAGCGGCTCTTGGAGAATCAGCTCTTTGTGAAGGCCAAAAAGTGTGAGTTTTCCACCCGCTCCACTTCCTTCCTGGGCTTTACTGTAGCTGAAGGCGAGCTGAGGGCTGACCCGGCCAAGGTGAGGGCTGTGCTCGATTGGCTTACCCCGCACACCCACAAACAGCTGCAACGCTTTCTGGGCTTTGCCAATTTCTACTATAGGTTCATTAGAAACCATGGCAGGGAGGTGCAGCCTCTCACTCAGCTGACCTCTACCAAGGTGCCCTTTAAATGGTCTGAGGCAGCGGAATGGGCCTTCACTGAATTGAAAGCCCTGTTTTCCAATACATCCATCTTGGCCCAGGTCGACCCCCAGCTCCAGTTCATAGTAGAGGTGGATGCTTCCGATTTGGGGGTGGGCGCTGTCCTCTCGCAGCACTCAGCCTCCAATCAGAAGCTCCACCCGTGCACGCATTTCTCTCGACAGTTAATGCTGGCCGAGAGGAATTATGACGTAGCAGACCGAGAGCTGCTAGCCATTAAATTGGCTCTGGAGGAGTGGAGGCACTGGCTGGAGGGAGCCATTCAGCCTATAATTGTGTGGACCGACCACAAAAATTTAGAATACCTTAGGTCAGCCCACAGGCTGAACCCCAGGCAGCCCCGCTGGGCCCTATTCTTCCTGAGGTTTAATCTCACTATCACCTATCGGCTCGGGTCTCGTAATACCAAGCCTGATGCTCTCTCCCACCAGTTCGCCTCTGATCTGTCATCTTCCTCCTCCCCTCCTGAGTGCATAGTGCCCTCCTCTTGTATTGTCAGTTCCCTCTCGTGGGAGATTGAGCAGAGGGTCCGGCAGGCAATCCACGGAGCCCAAACCCGAGGGGGACCCTGAGAATCGTCTGTTTATCCCATCCAGCCTCCGCAGTGACGTCATCCGGTGGGGGCATACTAGTCACTTCGCCTGTCACCCCAGGATTTCCCACGCTGTCGACCTGGTACAGCGAGTGTTCTGGTGGCCTACGTTACGGACGGATGTTCAGGACTATGTTAAGGCCTGCCAAGTGTGCGTCAGGAATAAATCGGACTCATCACCTCCTGCCGGTCTCCTGCACCCCCTGCCGGTTCCCAGTCGCCCTTGGTCACATATAGCCATGGACTTTGTCACAGGCCTTCCTCCCTCACAGGGCAACATGGTCATTCTCACGATCGTCGACCACTTCTCTAAAGCCATCCATTTGGTACCCCTTCCCAAGTTGCCCTCTGCCTCCAAGACTGCCAACCTACGTTATCCGTCTGCATGGCATTCCTTTTGACATTGTGTCTGACCGGGGTCCGCGATTCACCTCTCAAGTTTGGAAATCCTTCTGCTGCTCCTTGGGCACCACGGTCAGTCTCACCTCCAGTTACCATCCTCAGAGCAATGGGCAGGCTAAGTGTGCTAACCAATCCCTGGAGGCCGCTCTTAGATGTGTGGCTTCCTGCAACCTGTCATCCTGGAGCACCCATCTGACCTGGGTGGAGTATGCCAACAACTCAGCCGTCTCCTCAGCCACCGGATTAACATTGTTCGAGGCGTCTATGGGTTATACTCCCTTCCCGCTACCTATGGCAGAGAGGGAAGTGGTGGTGCCATCTGTAGGGGCCCATGCTCGCTGCTGCCACCGTCTATGGAGATCCACCCGGGCTGCCCTCCTCCATTTGGCCGAACAGAACCGACAGTATGCAGACCGCAGGCGGGTTCCGGCATCCAAATATGCGGTAGGTCAGCACGTGTGGTTGTCGGCGGTTCAGGTTCCTCTGAAGACGGAGTCCAAGAAGCTGTCACCTCACTTTCTTGGGCACTTTCCCATCTCCAGGCTCATTAATGACGTGACGGTCCATTTGAAACTGCTGTCGGCACTCCGGCTACACCCCGTGTTCCACGTCTCCAAGATCAAGCCCCTCTCCGCCAGTCGTCTCTGTCCCCCACCCCCCGAAGCGGCCTCCTCCTCCTCCCCGGATCCTCGACGGCCACACCCCCTACACCGTACAGAGGATTCTGGACGCCCGTCGTCGGGGCCGGGGCTTGCAATACCTGGTCCACTGGAAAGGCTATGGACCGGAAGAAAGATTGTGGATCCCCGGCTCTTATTTCCATGACAAGAGGATGGTCTGAGCCTTTCCCCGGGCTCATCCTAACAAGCCCGGTGGGTCGCCAAGAGGCGCCCCTTGAGGGGGGGGCACTGTGATGATCGGGCGGGCACGCTCCCCCTCCCTTTCTGTGGGAGGATCCTCGTCTGTCTCCCGGCTCTGCAGGTAATCAATGCACCTGCGTGAGTGGACGCACCTGCTGCCTCTTCACTGCCAGTGCTTAAAAGGACCTGCTTGTGAACACTCTGGTGCTGGCTTGTTGGATAATTGCTGCCTGAAACGAAGTTAGGATTGAAGTGTTGGGAACTCAGCCTAATTCTCCTTTTCCTCTTCTCTCCCCAGGTTGCTGCCATCTCTGCGGTACGTCTCCGGGATTGTGGTGCGCTCACCTGCCTCCTCATCTCCTACACCCTGGACAGCCTCCTCCACCCGGTCAGACTCCCTCAGATCTTCTCCTCTGCCTTCCTCTGCCAGCTCTGCCCTGCTGGCTCCCTCATCTCCTAGCTGGGTTCCTCTGCCGGGCTCTCTGCTCACCTGTAGTAAGATACCCCTGCTCAATTCATTATTCCCAATCACACGCCTCAGCTGTAACCAGCTCTCATTCTCAACCCCCACAGGCTGTGTATTCCCTCGGCGTGCACTACTTTTCTCTTTAGCTGCGTGTGGCTTTTCAATAAAGTTGTGTTTAAGGTTTTACTCCATGTTTTTGTGTCTTCTCTGGTGTTTGCTGCCTTGCACGTGAGCTTTACACTTTTAGTCATGACACATACGTTGTGATTTCTTTGTTAATATAGGAGTAAATATACCTTAGCTACGAGGCGGGGCTGAAAAGTTCATAGTGGTCAGATCCGACCAAATGTGGTTTATTTTTCAACCGCAGGGATCCAAGCACTGTAACACCGATGGAAGAAGTGTGTGAACCAAAGGGGAGACTAAGTTGAAAAATAAACCACATTTGGTCAAGTTTGATCACTATGAACTTTTCAGCTCCCCCTCGTAGTTACAGAACCCAGCAAGAAAGGTTAGTTTAGGCATTACATTATAAATGTAAAAAACAATCACTGACATAACAAATGGAATGTATAACTGAAAGAATTTTTTAAAAAAATCTACAGACTCTAATGGATTAAAAAAAAAACTATTGGCACATTCTGTGTCTATATTCAGCTCTTGAGTACTGGAGCATTTCCCAGTAAGATGAAAGGAGTCAAGGTCATCCCAGTCCGCAAAGCTTCAGAGATTTGTTTTTAAATTACAGACCTCGTTCACTGTTTTCAATATGTTTTTGAATATGTTCTCAAAAAACAGAATAAAAATGTTTAAAGGCCAAAATAAATGCATGAGGAAACATGTTGTATGGTAGGAAAAACAATATGGTTTCATAGAATAAAATAAAAAAAAGACAGCCAGGTTTGTGGTACGGAAAACCCTGATTCAAGCCTCAGTTTACCCAGCTAATCCACTAATGTGGCTTCGTAGTACTTATTTAGAAGACAGGTATGCCTGAGAACATTTATACACGTGACACAAGCTTAAAGCTACAGTGAGACACCCATGGAGATCCTCAGGGTTGTGTGCTTGGACCACTACTTTTATAACTTAAAAAAAAAAAAGATTTTTAAATGATTGAAAATAGCTTTGCATTGTAGAGATTACCTACGGTGTTCCACAGGATGACCGGATTAACAAGAGAAGTAACCGATTTTTCCTGCTTGTTTTTTTTTGTGATCAAATGTTTTTATTGAACAAAAGTACAAGTTTACAGCCGAAAAAATTTACAAGACTCCGTTTTTGTTTAAAACAATAAAGACAGACATGACAATACAAGAATAGACGATGGGACTAAAAGTAAAATGACATAACATAATAATGAACCTGCACCTAATAAGATGCAAACAGCACAGGAATAAAAAGAGAACTATAAAAAATAAAATAAAATAAAATAAAGGGCACCACCCCCCACCCCGTACACACGTGTGTGCGCACACACACACACATGCAAGCTCAGTCAGAGGGAAACAAGGAAGTTAAAGGTTATTCCTGCTTGTTTGGAGTGATGTCATGTGCTGTGCATGTCTGCCTAGTGTTTGTGTTTATTTGTTATTAATTTGCCTTTGTTTACTGCTATCTCAGACATTACTGGCTGTGGAGTATTGAAGACTGCCTATAAAAGGAGGTGGAGCAGGCATCAAGGCAGGAACTACCTCAACCTCCAGTATCCACCACCAGTACACTCTCCATTTCCTTAGAATAATAAGAAAAACTATAGCATAATTAGAGTTGGGAGTTATTGGTAGTCTTGTTTTTAGCTTTACTTTGTTAGGTAAGATTTCTTTGACTCGGTTAGGGAGGAAGCCAGAATCCACTGGCCTATTGTTGGGTTGACTCAAAGTCTTCTCCCTCCTTTTACTGATTTTAGCCAGGGCTCCCATCTCTGTTCACCCCCTTTGTGTTGAAAGTAATCTTTGTTGTTTTCCAATAAAACGTGTTGATTGTCATAAACTGGGGTGACTCATATGTTTGGTTCCTCTGAGCCACTGAGGGGCTGTAACATATTAGGGACTCGTCCGCGATTTGCACACGAGACCTCTCGCACCCAAGCGAAACACTGCTATTGCCACAAAGAAATTGTACCATTTCTTCCATTTTCTACTGTTCTTGGTGCCACTTGGACTGATATGAGTGAGCACAGGATCGGAATTAGCCAGCAAACGGCAAAGCTTGACAGAGTTTATGTATCCTTGTTTAACAAAGTTAAAGCAAGTGAGCGTAATGCTTTAACTCTCCAGGATGTACACTCAGAGAGGAGAGTAAGTGAGTACACAATGTTTAGACACAGGAACTCTCCCAGCTAAAGTTAGCACACCCGAGGCTTCCCACAGCGATTCACAAACCAAGTGAAACTAGAGCACCCAGCAGAAAAAAACAATCCTCCTCATACAAATGATAGACATGCATTCACTTAAATTCTGAATAAAGCATTAAGCTCACATTTTAATTTCACTGATGCAGTTTGTGGACACGCTGACTAAAATGCTAAATCTCCTCTTGGATTAATGTTGATGCAGCTTGATAATCAAATATATGATTTCTGCTGGAGGTTGTTACTGATCTACGAGACGGGGCTGTGAAATCCTTGTTTTTTGTTTGCTTCTTGGTATGCATGCCTGCCTGTAGCATTTCAGGAATAAACAGTCAAGTTGTATTTTTTTTCTTGAAATGTCCATCCCTAATTTAAATCATAAAACCAACTAAACCCACACAGGTTTTAACCAAAGAAAGCTGAAATCCACTTCCTGCATTAGAGAAAGTGTTGGCACATAGATGCAGATAATAAGAGTCATTATAAACAAGGGTACTTTATTTATGCGAGAATAACTCAGCTGGAAAAAAACACTTCATTATAATTACCTGAAATATTTTGGAACATTAGTGGAAATGGTCTACACCACATGATTAGAAGAGGTTGATTTTAGCCAGAAGGTGGGCTTTAACTGCAGCACAATAATCCAAGGAGAAGCAAAATCGCCTTAAATGTCTATCCAAGCAGCTCCGCAGTATTGTCACGCTGTGAGTGGCGGCCCTCATCCCAGCCTGCAGCCGACAAAATCCATGAAATCCGTGTGATTAGACAGTTTAATGAGGAGCTGCGAGCCCAAACAGCCGAGTACAACACGGCCTGGGGAGCACTACTTACTCCCCCACAAATAATCACAAGTTAACTGGAAACATGTCAATTAAAAGTCACATTACCGACACGCATGTCTCACAAAACTCCACAGGTTCGCTCTGTGTAGGAATGCTTTAGAGACAGAATTACACCACCTAACTGTTTCACATCATGCTTACGTACATGCTGTGTGATACATCATGCTTATGTACATGCTGTATGATACTTTTGCATTAGTGTGGATATGAAATTTAAAGGTGAATACTTATTATTTTTGATTTAAATGCTTGCTGTGTTACACCCCCTTGACACAGAGGTGGAGATCAATGAGTGATCGCTGAGTGACGACAAAATGGCCAGATCTCCAAACAATCTTTCAATGATCTCTCAGTGATTGGCAAGATCTCTCAATGATCTCTCAAGGATCTTCAGTGATCTCCATGCTCCTCAAAGTTTTGACTCATTCCAGGACAATCTCTCAATGATCGCCAAAGGGAAGAAATGTCTCAATGATTTTGGAGTGATCTCATTGATCTCCCATTGATCACTCAGCAATCTTTCAACGAACTCTACTGGTCTTTTCATCGAATGCTCAGCAATCCCTCAGCCATCTCTTACCTTCAGGGTGAAAAAAAAATTGGTATTCATTGAAAGATATCTTTGGGGGATCGATGAGACAATTGAGCACTCCTTGATTGCTCAACAGTCTCATCAACCTCCCAATGATCTCTCAGCAATCTTTTTATTTTATTTAACCTTTATTTAACCAGGAAGTCCCTTGAGATTGTCATCTCTTTTTCAAGGGAGACCTGGCCAAGATGGCACACTGGTACATAGAACAATAGGACAACAAAAGTCACACATCTAAAACAATATAAAACAATTAAAAACAATAAAATATAAATATATAAAAATAAAAAAATATATATAAATAAAAATAAGGTCTTTCAATGAATGCCAAATTTTTCCACCACAAAGGCAAAGATGGCTGAGATCAGTGAGGGATTGCTGAACCTTCAATGGTAGACCAGTTGAGTTCCTTGAAAGACTGCAGAGAGATCACTGGGAGGTTGATGAGATCATTGAGCGCTCCTTGAGAGTTCATTGAGAGATCACTTTCATTTGGTGACTGTCAGCTGTGGCGACCATGGAGATGACTGGAAGATCATTGAAAGATCATTGAGAGATCTTTTTCATCTTTCAGTGATGTCTCAATGATCTCTCCTGGTCTCTCAGAGATCTCTCAAAGATCTCTACAGATCACCATGAAAATTGTACAATGATCTCCCAAACATTCAGTCAGAAACAACTTTGTTGAGGCTTATGAGATCACTGAGAGATCGGGTCAGGTTTTGATCTCTCAGTGGTCACCCAGCAATCTCCCTCTGTGTAAAGGGGCCCTTCCTCTGTGAATCTGACAGCTCACCATTTGACATATTGCGTGAAGATGGCAGCTACATTAAATTGTCTGTGATGTTTTAGCTGCTTGGATAATTAGGGAGGTCCTGCTTGATAGACAGTCATGGCAACACATCTACACACTAGTAAAATAACACAATTATCAAAGTGTAGCTCATAAAGTGTGACTCTATGTGACAGCTCACCTGTATAAAAGACAACACATCTAACCTGCTGTTACATGCTAATGCTGTCTCCAGTTTGCATGGGATTAAAAGCTGTTAGGAACCTGGCTCTGCTGCAGTCTAATATTGGCTGGAGTTTAATAAAATCATCCACAGGAAATAAAGTGACAGACTACAACGCTGAGTCACGTCTGCAGTGACAAGTTGTCTGATTTTTGAGGTTTGTTTTACCAACAAAGCTGGCAGTCAAACTTTTCTGTTTCAACAGATGAGCGGTCCGCAGTCTCATAACACGTGTCTACAGTATGGGGGACGCCTCTTTATTGTGTCCCTGCAGCCATTTCAGCTGTGCTGCATTTGTAGCATGCTTCATTATTTGCATGACATTTGAATTTTTGGTAATGTAGTCATATCTGAGCTATGTCAGTCCTGCCTCTCTTTGTCTCCAAACCGCCCAGCCCGAGCTGTCCCTCCGGAGCTCTACACATTGACCTTCGATTGAGGCCGTTTTAATACGGTGCTGGGAGACAGAAAAAGACATCTCAATATTCTTACGTCTCTCTACGACCTTTGTACTTGGGAACCTCCTCATCTAAACCAGATGTGCAGACCTGCTCCTGTCATTCTTCGTAGCTCTCTTATGGCCAACACAAACAGTCCACAGATATCACACTCTAGTTCCCCATCGGATTCTCATCTGGCTACACTCCTGACTTCACCACAGCCACGCTACACTAATTTCTAATTCTAATTAATTTAAATACAGTATCTCACAAAAGTGAGTACACCCCTCACATTTTTGTAAATATTTTATTATATCTTTTCATGAGACAACACTGAAGATATGACACATTGACACAATGTAAAGTAGTCAGTGTCCAGCTTGTATAACAGTGTAACTTTGCTGTCCCCATTCAAAATAACTCAACACACAGCCATTAATGTCTAAACCACTGGCAACAAAAGTGAGTACACCCCTAAGTGAAAATGACCAAATTGTGCCCAATTAGCCATTCCCCCACCCCGGTGTCATGTGACTCATTAGTGTTACAAGGTCTCAGGTGTGAATGGGGAGCAGGTGTGTTAAATTTGGTGTTATCGCTCTCACACTCTCTCATACTGGTCACTGGACGTTCAACATGGCACCTCATGGCAAAGAACTCTGAGGATCTGAAAAAAAAAAAGAATTGTTGCTCTACATAAAAATGGCCTAGGCTATAAGAAGATTGCCAACACCCTGAAACTGAGCTGCAGCACGGTGGCCAAGGTCATACGTGGTTTAACAGGACAGATTCCACTCAGGACAGGCCTCGCCATGGTTGACCAAAGAAGTTGAGCGCATGTGCTCAGCGTCATATCCAGAGGTTGTCTTTTGAAAATAGACGTATGAGTGCTGCCAGCATTGCTGCAGAGGTTGAAGGGGCAGGGGGGTCAGCCTGTCAGTGCTCAGACCATACGCCGCACACCGCATCAAATTGGTCTGCATGGCTGTCTTCCCAGAAGGAAGCCCCTTTTAAAGATGATGCACAAGAAAGCCCGCAAACAGTCTGCTGAAGACAAGCAGACTAAGGACATGGATTACTGTTCATTGAGGGAGCCATGAATGCCAACATGTACTGTGACATACTGAAGTAGAGCATGATCCGCAGGGCAGTATTCCAACATGATAACCACCCCAAACACACCTCCAAGATGACCACTGCCTTGCTAAAGAAACTGAGCGTAAAGGTGATGGGCTGGCAAAGCATGTCTCCAGACCTAAACCCTATTGAGCATCTGTGGGGCATCCTCAAATGGAAGGTGGAGGAGTGCAAGGTCTCTAACATCCACCAGCTCCGTGATGTCATCATGGAGGAGTGGAAGAGGATTCCAGTGGCAACCTGTGAAGCTCTAGTGAACTTCATGCCCAAGAGAGTTAAGGCAGAGCTGGAAAATAATGGTGGCCGCACAAAATATTGATACTTTGGGCACAATTTGGACATTTTCACTTAGGGGTGTACTCACTTTTGTTGCCAGCAGTTTAGACGTTAATGGCTGTGTGTTGAGTTATTTTGAGGGGACAGCACATTTACACTGTTATACAAGCTGTACACTGACTACTTTACATTGTATCAAAGTGTCATATCTTCAGTGTTGTCCCATGAAAAGATATAATAAAATATTTACAAAAATGTGAGGGGTGTACTCACTTTTGTGAGATATTGTATGTGCTCAAATGCTGATCTGGCAAAGCACCCCGAGCCATCCATTACTTCATCTTAGTGATTTGTTCAGTATCTGTGCCAGCTTGGCTTCTGACAGTACCTGCCTAACAGCTCATCAGGATACAAATATTATTATCAGGAAAAAAGTCAAATGGAATGAAGCCAACTAAGCACAACACATCGGGCCCAATTTATTTTCTGCTGGCAGATACAGTTAATCATCTCATGCATTCTGATCCTCGGTGCTGCCCGCTGAGATCAAAGGTACCACTTCGTTCGCTTACATTCTTGTCATGTGCCGGGACTCTTGTGACTATGTTTATGTATTTTGCACTTATGCTCCCCGCATTCTCATAAGCACCGCTTAACACTCTGCAACATGGCGCTGCATAACATTATGGGGTGGATGGGAGCGCTGAGCAGCCTTGGGTGAGTCATGTGCATTTTAATGATGGCAGAAGTGAGGGCACTTTTATGGGAGCAGCCGTTTGCAGGTGTTTTGCTTCTTCAACCCTCGTGTCTCCTCCCCTCTCTGTCTTTATAGGCTGGGCCTCAACGGTACATCATTATTTCTGACAGAGGAGCTCCGAGGATCTCTGCACCCTTTTAATATTAGAGGGAAATTTCAAAGCCACATGAATCTTGGATTCACTCACATCCCCCTCTGCTCTGCTTCTCTTTGCTGTTCAGAAAATTTGCACATCTTGACAAATCGTGCGCTTTCACTGAAAAGGTTTTTTTTTTTTTTTGGTTACACAATAGCACGTTTATAAAAGCAAGGTGAGGTAAACATGAGCTCAGAGGAGGGGGAGTGAAAGAAAACAAACTGACAGGAAGCAGTGACACTTGAGAGAGCAAATGAGACGTGGATGCTCAGAGTTACATTTACACACACAGACTAGATGACCCAAAGGAGTCGTACGATACAAACTTCAGAAGCTACTTGGAGGATCTGAGGTAGAAACTAGATTTTAGCACCCTGGCGTCATGATCTTCTGTATGATTTACATCTGTATTTTGGCCTGTGTGGGTTGGCAAGTCACCTTCGTCCCTCAGATGGATTTGGTTGTTAAAGTCGCCTTAGTTTACATAAACACATTTGTACAACAACACTGCATTGTTCTTTTCCATATATTCCAACCTTAACATGTCAACCTGTCAACAATGTCAGACTCTGTGTATGCAGATGATTCTGCTTCATACATGGGTGCAGGCTATGTGATGGATTCTCAGTTAAGTGGAGCTGGATTTAGGATGTGAATGGATAACCTATGCTATTTACAACATATAATAACTAGAAAAGCACTCGGAGAGCGCAGATCTCCGCCAAGCGCCACAGTTCCCCCCATACAGTGTTTGGGTGTACGTTTTCAGATTCCTTGACCATGAAAACATATGACTAGCAATTGGATTCACAATGATAGGATTAGTGGTTCAGTAGTAAAAGCATTACCTCCTTGACGGAGGTAATAAATTGAAGTGTTGCTGTTGTGTCCATCTCCTCCACTGAAAGCAGCACTCAGGGCTTCACTGACGGATGCAAATTGGGTAGAAAGGTTGGCGTGGGTTTTATATTGGGATTGTACTCCGCGGCAAAAGAGGATTTAGAAGCTTCCCCGGTAGTTTGTTTTTGCGCAGCCCCTGTGGCTGCCCGGGGAATTTCTGCCAAATAATCCGGCGCCGGACAGCTGCCCGTCTCAGCTTTTGCAGCGTAGCGCAAACACAGGCACGCTGCCGAGCCCTGCCCACCACTGTTTTCAGCATGCTTTTGTGCCTAAAACTTTGAATAACGCGGAGTTTGAGTTCGTCAGACATGATGACCAGCGCCCTCCATTGCGCCTGCGCACATGTTGAAAATGGCCGTATCTCACAATGTTAAAGAATCCTTTAAAAAATTCCTGTATCCAGACAGTGATCCGGATCATCCCCAAAATTTAATCAGTTCTTCCTTGTACCATTTCCAACAAAGCCTGACAGTTTCATCGAAATCCATCCAAAACTTTTTGAGTTATCTTGCTAACCAACAGACAGACAGACAAACAGACAAACGCTGGCAAAAACATAACCTCCTCCTGGCCTGCGGCCTGGCGGAGGTAATAATGATAAATACTTGCCAGATTACAAAGTTACATTTCTCCTGGAAAAAAAGGGCAAAAATAATTTACATAAAGGACATTTTCTGACACATTTATTGAAAAAAAGACCCCCCCCAAAAAAAACCCAGACAAACTCTCATAATTATAGCGCTAAAAGCATTTTAATTAATTTATTTCTTAGAAATACACCAACTCAGTGGCAGTTTACATTTCATCCAAATGTGCCATTAAATCTTCACTTTTACAATATTCTAAATATTACACTCAAAATAGTTTTGCATCATTAACTCTTACATGTATATTGTTTGCCACTAACAGATTGTTCCATGCTTCCTACATGGATGATCATCACCTTTAAAAACTGGCAACCAAAGATGTAGTCTTGTAGTCGAGACCAAACTGAGGCTAGAGTGTAGAAACACCAAGACTTTAAGGGGTCGGCACCAAGTCAAGTAGGTCTCAGTCTTGATATCTTATCTTAGTCTTGGTCTTGGATACTCTGGCCTTGATGAGGTCTTGACTACAACACTACAAAAATGGCCCGGGTCACACATTTAGGGTGACAACATCCTACAACAACTCCTGCAGAAATTTATGTCTCCAAACTTAAGTCTTCTTCTTCTTCTTTCAGCTGCTCCCTTTACGGGTCGCCACAGTGGATCATCTTCCTCCATCTCATTCTACCCTTCCTTCTTCCTTTGTAACACCAACCTTCTCCATGTCCTCCTTCGCTACATCCATGAATCTTCTCTGTGGTCTTCCTCTTTTCCTCCTGCCTGGCAGGTCCACCTTCAACATCCTTTGTCCAGTATATCCACTATCCCTCCTCTGCACATGTCCAAACCATCTCAGCCTTGCCTCTCTTACTCTGTCTCCAAACTGCTCAACCTGAGCTGTCCCTCTGATATACTCATTTCTAATCTTGTCCTTCCTACTCACTCCCAATGAAAATCTTAGCATCTTCAACTCTGCCACCTCCAGCTCCACCTCTTGTCTTTTAGTCAGCGCCACCATTTCCAAACCATATATCATAGCAGTTCTCACTACTGTCTTGTAAATCTTCCCTTTCACTCTTGCTGCTACCCTTCTGTCACAAATAACCCCGACACTCGTCTCCACCCACTCCACCCTGCCTGCACTCTCTTCTTCACCTCTCTTGTGCATTTTCCATTGCTTTGGATGGTTGACCCCAGGTATTTAAACTCATCTACTTTCACTACCTCTGCTTCTTCCATCTTCACTGTTACACCTGTGTAGAAGAAATTAGTTACAAGGTACAAAGATTATTTAATTTATACCTATAGGTGTGTGTGGAAACGAAAGTTTGCTTTGGGTCCACGCACACAAAAAAACCCAAACCAAAACAAAAAAACCCCCTCGTTTTTGGGGGCACCAGTCCAAAACCTTGAACAATTAATTAATAACTAATCTTTACACCTTCAATCAATCAGTCTCAAATATTCAGGAATTCTCCTGGGTGACTGCAGAAACACAAGACACAAATCAAGCCAAACTTCCATATACCGTTTACAGTTTTAATGATCAGACTCAGATTAAATGACATTACAGTCAATTGATTTGTAAGCACGGTGAAATGATAGACAAGAATCAAACATCATATTAACTTGTAACGGATTATTTAGCATAAGGGTACAATCACATTTGTGGAACCAAGGAAACCTTAGGGTGAATTTGCAACTGTGATGAAAATGGAGACTGAAATAACTGTAACCAAAATATGAAGAAAATTGGACGCAATTTTATGAAGAAAATGATAAAAGCTGATTATATGGAATAAAGAAATTCTGGGTTACTCTAAAAAGGAAAAACTGAAGTTACTAAAAAGAAGGATACTATTTCTCTTTAATTCTATAGCTCCAATCAGAGTTATGAACTAGACCTGGACTAAAACTGAGACGAATTATGACATACATTAAGGCGATGAACATCGCATTAACTCAGCAGATGAAACAAGGGATCTGGCTCACGTGACCCATGGCGTTGGCTTTTCAGCTGGATCCTTCGCTGAAGCTTTATTTGATGATGGTATCGGAGAATATCGGACAGCAGATATTTCTTCCTCAGAGGCAACAGTCAGGAACTGAGAGCCGGTGAAGATGATGAGAGGCTGCTGGCCGCTGAAGCTGTATGTTATGTGGATGGACAACACAAGAATTTTTCAGCAGCTTTCTCAGGTCCAGATACTATGGAGATCATTCAAAGTCTGATCAAAGTCACAGAATCGAAGAGGAAAAAAAATTTAAGCCACAAAATCTGAGTTTTCCGATGTTGTGGTGATTGGTGAAAGCAGCTTCCAGTGTGAGTAAAAAAAAAAAACAGGATCAGTCCACTTTAAAACACGGTGAGTTAAGAAACAATTAGAAAAAGTTTAACAAATTATAAAATAGAAAAAAAAAATGTCTGAGAGAGTGGAGTTTCACTCCATATAGAAGAGATGAGCTCAGAGGAAAAAAGGAAAAAGATTTTTTCCCAGACGCTTACAGAAGAGAATTCAAAGCAGACACATAACTGAAAACAGAACTCCAAGACAACTGAGAAGTTCCCCCTTAAAGTGAGTAGTTTTTCAGGGGAAAAACATGACTGACAGTCAGAAGAACCAATTGTCTCCTATCGCGGGAGATTTCAATGGGCTCTTGTTCAGTCAGAAAAAGGTTCTTTGTAACTGACCAATAGTATGAAAGGGGGCATCACCCATCCAGGATGACTTGGTGATTGGCTGACACCAGTCAGATGACTTGAGTAAGCTTTCAAATAGAAGGAAACACATATTGATTAAAATGAAAAAATCACTTTATGTGTGTAAGCTAAACTAACTTCAGTGATTCCAAACTAATTTTCATTACTACTTCTTTAAACATGCATTAAAATAAGGTTCGTTTAAGCATATTTAAACATGCAATACATTTAAACCAATGATTAATGAAACATTTCCAACCAGAATGGTATGTCAGAGTCCCGCTTGATATTCCAGGGTGTCCTGAAAAAGAAAATCTTCTGAAAGTTGAGAGTTTTTGTTAAAAGGACGTCATTTCCATCCAGTAAACACAGTTCAGCTTGGAGAGGTAATGCAAACATATTCCGGAGCTGTCAAAAAGCGGGCAATGTTGGGCTTTGGATAATGGTAGGAGGCTCCAGGAATGTTTGATAATTCTGGTTTGTATCAAAAGGATCTTAGCCTATAAAACTGTCTGGTTGGGGAGTGTTCTTCAGGGATTTACAACAGCAGTCTAATCCGTTCCTGGCATGAACAGGATCCTTTATTGTCTGTTTTACCACGGAATGTGTTTTCAAGCAGTGGTGCTTAGGTGAAGAAAAACAATTCATGACCAGAAATTTGGGTGAAACAATTTCTTTAAAGTGAAGAGTGATTTTATAGATAGGAACCAAAGGGGTTGACGCTACACCTGCCTCTGTCGTGCGGTGGCCCTCGCGAGCCACCATAAGATGCCAAGAGTCACCGGTGAGGTTTGCATTGGTGTTTATTAACGAACAAAAGATAACATAAAGCAAAGAGCCACAGTGGGCTAAAACGCACAACACTATACACAGGCGATCATAAGGCTAACATGAAGCACACTTACGATCATGAACATGAAACACTCGTTGACGTCCGAGCCGAGGGACGCTCGCTCGACGTCTGGCAAGGATAAACGTTGACATGGAATCATAGACCAGGAATAGATGACGTGGAATTGTTGACGATTATTGATGAGACTGCTGCATCATACTGCTCCCAGCGCCCGCTTAAATACAGGGCTGCTGATGAGCCGCAAATGCAGCACAGCTGTCAGGCTTTGACGGCAGGAAGCCCCTCCGAGTGCTGTCACAATAAGAGCTCGGGGAGCCAGAAGGTAAACGCTGCTGTCAAACCTGGCGGAGATGATGCATGGCCTGAGCTCGGACGAAATCGGCACTCAGACCATGACAGCCTCCCTCTCATTCACACTCATGTATTCTGTCTTGCTTTTACTGACTTTCATTCCTCTTCTCACCCTTCTCAAGATGAGGGCAGAGGCGTGTCCACACGCAGCGGCTAGACGCCCCGGACTACTGTGCTTTTTTTGTGTTTTTTCTCCACAATTTCGTTGTACTGTACTACTGTACTGCCCCCCACTGGGTCTCGTCAGACCCCGACTGGGTCTCGGCTGCACCCGCGTCGGACCCCGATTGGGTCATGGCTGCACCCGTGTCGGACCCCGACTGGGTTGGTGCAGCACCGGTGACGACCTCCGACCCCGAACCTGGAACCTCCAGCACAGCGACCACGACTGGCTCCGCACCGGTGACTCTGCAAGAAGGCTCGGAAGTCAAGAGAGAACCGGGATCAGAATCACCGCTAGCGACAGAGCCCAGCGAGACGAGCTCGGGTGCAGCAGGCAGCTGCCCCTGATTCACCTCCCCGAGAAGCAGGCAGAAATGCTCCAAGACAGAAAGGAGAGACACAAGGTAAAGCACTTGCCTGCACTTGGGTTCTAACGCCGTCCAGGACTTTGTCGATCCAGGCTCAGGACGGAGAAGTTCGTCTTCAGGCTCCCACTTGGCCACGGCGGGTTCTGCAGCCGGCATGGTGGTCTCTGCAGTCCGTGGATCCTCCGGCACTGACGTCCACGCCGATAACCCGTACAGCGTGGTGGCAGGGGACCCTCGACCCGCTGGCTCGAACTGTTCCTATGTGGAGACCAGGGGACGCTTTATCGTCGGTGCAGGCTCCAGGCTGCAGTCCGCTCTTCTCCTCTGCCCATGACGTGGCTGCGGGGCTGGAACCAGGCTCTCCAGAACCGCAGGCCCCCTCCTCGTCCAGCGACGTAGGCCTGGCATCGTGGACCGCTCAGCGGAGGGAGACACAGAGGCAGCAGGTTTAGTAATTAGAGCTACAGCAGGTGGTGGGAGCTCGGGGGACTGCGAACCCTGAACTCCGCCCCCAGGAGTCAGACAAGGCAAATCACAATTATGATGAGAATGAACTTGCACTTGCCTGTTTCCTGGAGGAAGGATGGTGCCTGCTGTAGGGGACGTTGTTCCTCCCTTTCCCCGCTGGATGGTGGCAGAGGGCCCCCTGGAAGGACGAGGAGGAGCCACTCGTGAGGGTCCACTCACGGGCTTCGCCGGAAGCGGATTCAGACGGGGATCTGGCTGAGACTCTCCTTGGGCGTGACGCCAACATCTGGGATGGCCCCCGGATGGCTCGAACTCCTGGACCGGATTGAGGACAGGAACGGGATCCCGAAACGAGGAGCGACGATGCCTCCACTTCAGCTTCCTACCAGAGTTTCCCTCCAGCACACGGAGTACCTCACGTTGGGAAGAGATCTCTGCCCTCCTCGTCATGACCTCCGGGTGGTCGAAGTAGCGAGGAAGGTTATTGAGGAGATACTCAGCATAGTCCAGGTGCCGGAGCATATCGTTGGGGGTGTCGTCGAGCGTAGCGGCGAGGAGCGTTCCATCTACGTATTCCAGGGCCTCCGCTAGCTCGTAGCCCAGGCGCCGAACGCGGAGTCTGAAAGACGACATTCTCCCCGCACACAGTTATCCAGACAGAGAAGAACAATTGTCCAATTAAGCAAAACTCACTGGGAATGGCGTCTCAGTTTGGCGTCAATTTGGGCGCCTAGTTGGCAGCAGTCTACTGTGGTGCGGTGGCCCTCGCGAGCCACCATAAGACGCCAAGAGTCACCAGTGAGGTTTGCATTGGTGTTTATTAACGAACAAAAGATAACATAAAGCAATGAGCCACGGTGGGCTAAAACACACAACACTAGACACAGGCGATCATAAGGCTAACACAAAGCACACTTACGATCACAAACATGAAACACTCATTGACGTCCGAGCCGAGGGATGCTCGCTCGAGGTCTGGCAAGGATAAACGTTGACATGGAATCATAGACCAGGAATAGTTGACGTGGAATTGTTGACGATTATTGACGAGACTGCTGCATCATACTGCTCCCAGCGCCCGCTTAAATACAGGGCTGCTGATGAGCCGCAAATGCAGCACAGCTGTCAGGCTTTGACGGCAGGAAGCCCCTCCGAGCGCTGTCACAATAAGAGCTCGGGGAGCCAGAAGGTAAACACTGCTGTCAAACCTGGCGGAGATGATGCATGGCCTGAGCGCGGACGAAATCGGCGCTCAGACCATGACACCCTCCCTCTCATTCACACTCATGTATTCTGTCTTGCTTTTACTGACTTTCATTCCTCTTCTCACCCTTCTCAAGATGAGGGCAGAGGCGCGTCCACACGCAGCGGCTAGACGCTCCGGACTACTGTGCTTTTTTTGTGTTTTTTTTCTCCACAATTTCGTTGTACTGTACTACTGTACAATGACAATACAGCCATGTCCATCCTTTTAGCAAAATCCACAACCATCTGTCCTTCCACATTTCTCTCCTTAAGACCACACCTACCCAAGACCTCATCACCTCCGTTCCATTCACCTACATGTCCACTAAAGTCTGGTCCAATCACCACTCTCTTCTCCCTGGGAACACTCTCAACCACTTCATCCAACTTACTCCAGAATTCCCCTTTCTCTTCTACCTGACATCCAACTTGTGGGGCATCGGCACTGACAACATTCAACATCACACCTTTGACTTCCAGCTTCAAACCCATGATTCTGTCAGACTCCCTCTTTACC
The DNA here is from genome assembly GCA_020510985.1 of Pholidichthys leucotaenia. Lineage (NCBI taxonomy): Eukaryota > Metazoa > Chordata > Actinopteri > Cichliformes > Pholidichthyidae > Pholidichthys > Pholidichthys leucotaenia. The sequence goes on along the minus strand of CM035838.1, from coordinate 163,587,088 downwards.
TCCTGAACACTTTTCACATACTCTTCCTTCAAGATTACTCCTACTCCATGTCTCTTCCTATCTACACCATGGTAGAACAGTATTAACATATTAATATTAATAAATGTCCTTTGTTGACCTGGTTAATAAATAAAGGTGCAGAGTCAAAGATGCCTTTTCTGGGTATTTACTCTTGATCAAGAGGAAGATTTCATGCAGCAGTTCAGCAGAAATGTTCACAGTCAAAATGGTGCAGGCAGATTTCATTGGCACAAACAAAGATAATACGAGAATGTTCTGTAGGAATATGAAGCCTAGCTATTTCCCGGAACTAACCCTGGCAGGCCAGAGTCTTAGTGTCTCAGGAAGAAAGGCAAAGCAAGTTTATTTGTATTGCACATTTCGTGTACAAGACAATTCAAAGTGCTTTACATAAAAACATTAAAGCATTACAGCAAGGTGCAAAAAGAATACATATGAATTTAAAAGCAAACTATAAAATAAATTAAAGAGAAACAAAAACAAGAATTTAAAAGCAAACTAAAAAGTAAGTTAAAGAGAAAAAAACATGCTAAAATAGAATATGACAGAAATAAAAGTTACAGTACATTGTAGGCTACTGAATGGCCACGGCAAATAGGAGAGTTTTTACCTCAGTTTAAAGGAGCTGAGGGTTTCAGCAGCCCTGACACTTTCTGGGAGTTTGTTCCATATATGAGGGTCATAAAAACTAAATGCTCCCTCACCATGTTTGGTTCTAACTATGGGCACAGATAGTCGGCCTGACCCTAATGATCTGAGGGCTCTGGGTGGTCCGTAATGGACTAGCAGATCTGAAATGTATTTTGGCCCTAAACCATTCAGAATGTTATAAACCAACAGCAGTATTTTGAAATCTATTCTTTGACAGACAGGAAGCCACTGTAAAGATCTGAGGACTGGAGTTATATGATCCACTTTATTTTACACATGAAGCACAATAACAGGAACACAGTGCAACATTAACTGATAAAATAAGGAAATCTTTCACAGCATCAAAACAGTGTGAATAGCTCCGGACCTAGAACTGAATCCTGCGGCACATCTGTGGACATCAAGACAAAAGCTTTTCTGGCCAGTCAGATTTTTTTTTATTTATTTAACCTTTATTTTACCAGGGATAAAACCAATTGAGGTAAGGACCTCTTTTAGAATGGTGTCCTGGCCAATATAATGCAATATAAACCATTCTGGTACATTATCTGAGAAACTCAAACACTCGTCAAACCTATACAGCAAGAGGTAGGACCTGTGGGAATTACAATCATGCATACACTGACGAGCTACTGTAGGAAGTTCGTATGGATCAAACTACTGCCTATGTATTCTGTCTTTACAATCAAAATCAATCAGTGGGCATCTGTCCATTTTATTGCCTTTCCCTAATTCTAACTTCTACAAAGGGACACTACTTCTTATTGAAAAAACATTAACTCACTGTCTAAAATCAGTTGGATGAAGGAAAGTCGGATGATTAGAGAAATTCTACATATTATTAACAACATGACACTAAAGTGGCCATTCTGAATTAACATTGAGAGTATGACTAGCCTTTGGAGAGCACTTCTAGTTGGCATTTTTTCTATCATTCTCTCTTTTTCTTGAGAGTGTACATCTAAGCATTGATGTCATGAGCCGAGAGCTGGAGATTTCCACCAGGCTCAGTCTCATGGCTTTTCATTATATTTACTTATTTTGTTGTATTTTATGCCTTCCCGTCTATGTTCTAGTTTTGTTACACCTTTATTTTGTATTAATTTATATTTTATTTTTCTGCTTGGGTTGATATTTTATTCTTTTTATCGTTTTATCGCCATTGTTGTTCTTTATCTGGTTGACAGCTGTCAGTGGTGTGGTGCTCCGTGTGGGTGTTGTCCTGTCAGCTGTCAGCTTTGGTTCGCTCCTCTCTCACTGCCCCAGCTGGTCCTAATTATGTTTCATTTGCTTTCTCCTGCCCGCTCAGATGCCCACACCTGTCATCGATTGTGCAAATGGTTTTTGTTCCTACTTAAGGGCCGTAATTATATTTTTTTTCTTGTCGCAGTCTTGTTTGGACTCTCCTTGTCTCCACCAGAGCCCTGCCCTGCTCTAGGTGAGTGATCTGTAAGTTTTTCTCCCTCCTTTGTATTTTGTGTTTAGTGAACCATATTGAACTTGATGTTTGTTGCCTTTTTGTTCAATAAACTGCCCAAATTCACAGTTCAGTGCGTGGGTCTCATCTTCCTGCCCCAAAGGGCATTTATGACAGAAGACTGCAGCCAGTAGAGACCCAGCTGCTGTGAGTTTGCGGATTTTTGTTTTTCTTTCACCTCAGCAGCGGCGATAGCTCGTTGATTTCTTTATTTTTTCCCCATTACCATGTCTGTCACTACGGAGGTGTCCACCCTTAGACTGGACGAAGTGGAGTGGTGGTCAGTGTGTGTCCTGAAGGATATTCTGTCACAGGCTCAAGGCTCCTGTACTCCCGAGGCAGCCCGAGAGTGTCTGGAGGGTGCGGCGCAGGTGCTTGAGGCATGCCCAGCCTGTGGGATCACCCGGAGCTCACAAACCTACTCCTCTCCATATTTCTTCCTCAATCAACGAATGATGAGCTGGGGGAGTCAGCTCTGATGCCTGTGCCAACAAAGAGCAAGTGCTCGCACAAATGGAAACCTCCAGCCTCTCACCACTCTCCGGCGGAAGCTCCACCTCCTCCTCCTGAGTGTTGGCCCACTCCATCGGCCGAGGAGCTGGAGGAGTGCAGGCAGGTTTTACTGGCAGAGACTGAAATCCTCCTGGAAGTCAAGCCATGGCTCCTCCCGGATCTTGCGCAGGAGCTGGAGATTTTGCAGAGGGAGCCAGAGTTTGAACCGATGAGTGAGCGTTCCCTGACTCCTCTCTCTCCATCCTGAGCACACGCCTCCCGCTCCTTGCCGCTGTTCCAGAAAATCCCGTTGGAGAAACGCTCCCACCTCTCAGTTGGCAGCTATTCCTACACCGGGAGAGAAGCCTCCCTCAGCAGTGCACCTTCCAAGTTTTTCTCCGACAGAATTGTCAGCCTCTTTCCTCTCTGCTGCTGCGGTTCCTCGCTTCCCCTCAACGCCTCCTCCTGCTGCTGAAAGCCGAGCTGTAGTCTCCCCAACTCCGCCTGAGACTGTGTCAACAGAGGCGGCTCCTCCACGTTCCTCAGAGGGGCCTATGACCACTGAAGTCACGGAGAGGGCCGAATTCCAATCAACTGCAGCAGAAAACATCATGACCCCGGGAATACAGGCAAGTGGCTTTTCATTCCCTATTACCTATGTATGAATTATCTTGCATGATTCCCGAAAGTGAGGCTCAGTCCTCGCAGCTCTGTGAGCCCTCACCACCTGCTACAGCTAAACACTTGTCACCTGCTCTCTCCGTGTCTCCGCCTCTGCCCCTTGACTGTATGCCGGCCCCAGGATTGAGTCGCCGGACATTGGAGGAGCCTGCGGCCCTGGAGGTCCTGGTTCCAGCCCGTGCAGCCATGCTCTGGACAGAGAGTGAGTGCTGAAACTGAGCTGACACCTGTGCCGACGAGGGAGTGTCGCTGGTCCTCAGCTGAACCGAATTCAGCACCAGCAGGAAATCAACCTCCTGAATTCATGCCGGACGAGTCATCAGTGTGGATCGCTTCACTGGGGGGTCCCAGGGCTGCTCTGATCACCATGCCTGCTGCAGAGACTGCCACAGCAGAGCCAGAGCTGGATCTCCAGAGGGCTGGGCCCAAAGAACCATCGCTGGGATTGATGGAGTCCTGGACGGCGGTGGCGAGTGCTTTCCTTTGTTTCCATTGCATCTGTTTTGGAGATATCTTGTCTGGCTCTTGGTGAGGAGAGCCGGGTGCAGCTGTCAGCTGCACCTGAGCTAATCTCACCAGGCTAAACTGCTGCCGGTGACCCTGTTTCTCCACCTGTTTTGTCTGAGCTCTTCCCCAGGGTCGCTGTAGTTATTCCAGAGCTGCCAGATGTCTCCATGGGTCCAGGTTCGCTGCCAGAGATCATCATGGGTCCAGCTCCTCCCACTGAGGTCGTCACGGGCTCTCCGTCCCAGCCCGGGACCTCTGTGGGTGCTGCTTCCCCTCTGGCTGAGGTCTTCGAGGGTGCTGCTTCCTTTTCTGTGTAGGTCATCTAGGGTGCTCCATTCCAGCCTGGGGCCTCCGAGGGTGCAGCCTTGGCCCTGTCCGGGTCCACCGAGGGTGAAGCTTCCCTTCCTGTGGAGGTCGTTGCGGGTGCTCTGTCCCAGTCAGGGCCTATAAGGGTGCAACATTGGTCCAGTCCGGACCCACCACGGGTGTGGCGATGTCCCAGTCTGGGACCACCATGGGTGCAGCCTTGCTCCAGCCAGGAGCCACCGAGGTCGCTGCTGTGCTCCAGCCTGGGTCCACCGAGGTTGTTGCTGGAGCCACTGAGGGTACAGCCTTGGTCCAGTCCGGGCCCACTGAGGGTGCAGCCTTGGCCCAGTCTGGGTCTACCGAGGGTGCAGCATTGGTCCAGTCCCGACCCACCACGTTTGCGGCTATGTCCCAGTCCGGGACTACGGCGGGTGCAGCCTTGCTCCAGCCAGGAGCCACCGAGGTCACTGCTGTGCTCCAGCCCGGAGCCACTGAGGTTGCTGCTGTGCTCCAGCCCGGAGCCACCAAGGGTACAGCCTTGGTCCAGTCTGGGCCCACCAAGGGTGCAGCTTTGGCCCAGTCTGGGTCCACCGAAGGTGCAGCATTGGTACAGTCCGGACCCACCGAGGGTGCAGCTATGTCCCAGTCCGAGACCACTGCTGATGCAGTGTTGCTCCAGCCCAAAGCCACCGCGGGTGCAGCTTTGCTCCAGCCTGGAGCCACTGTGGGCACTGTTTTGCTCCAACCTGGAGCCTCCACGGGTGTGACATTGTCCCCATCCAGGATCACTGCGGGTGCAACCTCGCCCCAGTCCGGGGCCACCGCGGGTTCTACTATATCCCAATCTGGGACCACTGAGGGTGCTGCTGGCCAGTCCGAGGGTGTCATGGTTCCTCTTCTTTGGCCAGACACCATCGGGGTCCTCCCTCTTCTGCCAGATGCTGTCGTGGTTCCCCTCCTGTGCCAGGCACCGTCGTGATTCCCTTTCCTCCATCTGAGGTCATCATGGTTCTCACTCCTCCACCCGAGGTCGTCATTGTTTCCCCGACTACCCTTTCATCCTCACCACTTGCCCTTCCCGCCGGGCAGCCACCAAATGGACCACCTCTTCTGTTCAGGTGGTTGAAAAACTCTGGCAGACCACCCGATGGACTGTGCCACGGAGTTGGGTGGCCTACGTTCTCTGGAAGGCCACCCAACTCGTTTCATCTTGTCATCTGGTGGGTCTGGGATTCTGGTCGCCCTCCTGAACTGTCCAGCCCCTCGGTCCAAGGGGCTTAGGGTGGTTGAGGTTCTCCTGGTGTGGGTCCTGAGCGGGGTTTGTTTCTTCCCCTCCTAGCCTGTTCCCCCCACCACCCTCCCGGGATTGGTTATTATGGTGCTCTTATTGGGGAGTGGGGTTCTTCTTTTTCTTTTGATGTTACCCTGGGGTGTCTGGTGCCCACCCCTTGAGAGGGAGGCTCTGTTATGAGCCGAGAGCTGGAGATTTCCATGAGATTTACTGATTTTGTTATATTTTCAGCCTTTTGGGTTTCTGTATTCATGTACTGTTTGCCATCTTCCCATTTGTGTTCTAGTTTTGTTACACCTTTATTTTGTATTAATTTATATTTTATTTTTCTGCTTGGGTTGATATTTTATTCTTTTTATCTCCACTGTTGCTCTTTATATGGTTGACAGTTGTCAGTGGCATGGTGCTCTGTGTAGGCATTGCCCTGTGAGCCTTCAGCTTTGGTTCGCTCCTCTCTCACTGCCCCAGCTGGTCCTAATTATGTTTCATTTGCTTTCTCCTGCCTGCTCAGATGCTCACACCTATCATCGATTGTGCAAATGGTTTTTGTTCCTACTTAAGGGCTGTAACTTTATTTTTTTCTCACCGCAGTGTAGCATCATCGTCTCCTCAAACCAAGACAGAAGATCACTTCTCTTCATTTTATAGGAATTTCACTTTATTCATTACACAGGAATACCACTTTTCTGCCTTTTCAGGAATATCACTGGCTTTTATGTCGACTCATGCAGGCCTCTTCCAGGCCTGACCAAAGATGCTTGCTTTCCCAGGACCCCAATGTAAACAGTTCCCTCTTGCAGAGATTGTAAGGATCAGAATTTGCTTTTAAAGCCTCAAAGGAACATAAAACTCAGGAGACCAGACCTCTCAACATGAACACTGCATTTGGATAACGTACCCTTACAGGAAACAATGCTTTAAAAAAAAAGAGTCATAAACCGCTTAATCTGACGGGTTTATAGCCCGATGCTGTCCAGACTTTCGCCCAGATACCATGGACCTAAAGGAAATCATCTACAGCTCAACAGTACCTCCTAGTGGATACCTACGAAATGTGTTTTCAGTATGTAAGATGACTTTTAATTTGTTCTAAACATTAAGTTTCTTTCAGCTTATCCTCTGGATCCTAAGGACACTGAAAATCATCCCTCTTTTATCACCAACCATGGTTTGCTGCATGTTTCGCTGCATTTTGATCTAAATGTGAATGCATGTATTATAATTATGTATAAGAAATGTTATATTCATGAGTGTTATTCAAACCAATGTAATATTGGAATAATGGTATAAATGCATGATCACCAAATATTAACCAAGTCATTTAATCTAGTTAGATTTTATATTGAACACTTAATTTCATAAGAACTGACTGAGTGTTGATTTTCCCTCTGCAATTTCATGGGATGGTGTCTTCGTTTGATTGGCTGCTCTCAAACAAAGAAATGTCCTCACATTGGATAGCAGCCATTTCAAACTGCTTCTGAAAAAGTCGATTGGTCAGTCTTGCGATCGACATCATCAGTTTTACGACCCGGTGAGGTAACTTTAAAAGAGAGAAGTTAGATTTGAGTTGGAGATCAGCAGAGTAAGCAAAGAGCAGAGTAAGATCAGACAAAAGGGCAAGTTTAGCAAGAAGTAAAGTAAAGATTAGTAACAAGAACAGCAAGATAGAGAACAGTGATAGAATTAAGAATTAGAAACACAGAAAGAAGAAAGAAAGAGATTTTGAGAAAGATTAGGAACTAAATTAAGATTAAAAGAAGCAGAATAGTAATCTAGATCTCAGAAGATTTTATTCCACCGTTTCAAGGCCCTGTGAAGTTTTATTCTGTTCTTTGTGAAGTTTGTCAAGACATTCTGGTCACTGAGGAGAAACCATTTTTCTTTAGAGCTCGATCCTTTTTCAGAGAATCAAATTCTCAAACTTTTTTTTCCTTCACCTCAGAAGCCATTCTTATCCTAGTAAATGTTTTTCTCATTTTTTTTAATGACTTTTAACGCCATTAAAGTGGACCTTTAATTTGCCTAATTTGAAGTGAACAGAGACTGAGAAGATTTTCCTTCAGTTTTTTTGGTCTATCCCGCTACAAGAGACCTCAAATTTGGACTCTTTTCCAAGGACTTTTCATGCCGCCCTGAGACAAACCATCCACGGCTGCAACTGTCTTCTTGAAGGGCCCCCAGCTGAGTTATCACCTCCACGGCTGTGAGGACAGCAGCCGCTTCCTCCGATGTCCTAACTTCAAAACCCAGCGGTACCGACCCGCGGAAACGTGGACCTACAGCTGTTGCGTGAGTGAAACTCTTATTTCTCCTATCTGCTGGGTTAAAACGTGGTGTCCTAACAATTAAATTACAGTTGAATATGGCCCGTATTTCAGGGCTCAATTAGTCTCTCAGCCACAGGATAGAGCTATCAACTGAAGGAAAACTCTTAGTCATTTTTAAGTAACTGCCCTTAAATTTTTGTAGATTAATTCAGAAGTCATTTTTAGATAATTAGCTTATGAATTTTCCCCATAAAATTGCGTTGTTTTGTTAAAACATTTCAGCCTCATTTACCGTTGAAACATAAGTCTGGTTCCTCCTTGGTTCTACAGAGGTGTAACGCTGGATGTTATGTTCAGGAATCCAATATCAGTTGATGTGATATATTACGCTGTTATCATCTGAATCTGTTTATCCATCATTTGAACGCCATGCCATGTAACCTGAATGAGTTTAATAAAAGGGTGAATGAGAGAAGTTGAAGCGTTTTCCTTTTGCATATACTGTTTCCTAATCATGGCAGGACAAGAACTCACTGAAACTTTGAGACTGATTCATTAAGTAATTGAAGGTACAAATTAAATAAAATTAAAGTTAATATTATTGTCCGTTAGGACTGGTGCCCCTTTTACGAGTGCTTTTATTTAATTTAGCGGGTGTAGAAGTGAAGGTTTAACTCCGCCCCCTTTCACACCCACTATTAAATAAAATAAATAATTCCTGTACCTTATGACAAATATTTTTATAGGCAATTCACGCGACAGCAGTCTTGTTTGGACACTCCTCGTCTCCACCAGAGCCCTGCCCTGCTCTAGGTGCGTGATCTGTAAGTTTTTCTCCCTCCTTTTTATTTTGTGTTTAGTGCACCATACTGAACTTGATGTTTGTTGCCTTTTTGTTCAATAAACTGCCCAAACTCACAGTTCAGCACGTGGGTCTTATCTTCCTGCCCTGAAGGACATTCATGACAGTTGACTGATAATCCACTACAAAATGTTCTACAAGAATATGCCAAGTCCCCTATCACTGAATCTGACACACTATTACATCCCTAATTTTTGTGACATGGGTTGTAAATTTGCTTTAAGAGTCACAGATAAATGCTCTAATTCTTGCCAACACAATGGAAAACATTTAAAACGGTGAGAGTGTGCTATGTTATGGCTGTTAAAAATAACTATGCCAGCAGAAGCCAACCTGTCAGTTCTGCTCTCAGAAAGAAATGAGCACTGAGGTTGCTCCCCTGAAGCTGGAGGTTTGCATGTGGAGGCTGCTGCAGCCCTTGAATATTCTTTATAGCAGCTTAGAGAAACATTATTCAAAACAAAAGCAGACAATGCACAGAGCCAACAAATCCGGCCTAAATAACAAGCTCTTTTAAGCACTGACAACCACCACAACAGCCAGGGGCAAACCTGGGCTCTTCATTATTCTGACCCATGCTCAGCTTGACAAAAAAACTTCACGTCAGCTTTGTATTTACATCCCTGCCTGACTTTATATTCTCTTCATTACAACCCCCCCCCCCCATCTCTCCATACCACCCTTCCATCCCCATATGTCTTGTTATCATCTCGTCGGATGCTGCTCAAAAACACTAAGTAAATAATGCAAAGTGACAACAGCGAATCGGGCTTCTTATTCCTCTGGGTTTGGGATTAAGCTCTCGGAACTTCATCCAGACCGGTGAAAACAATCTTCAACAGAAAGAAGGGGAAAAAAGAGAGATGGAAGATGCTGAAATGGGTGGGATCACAACATAACCCACTAATCAATCAAATAATCCCTGCATGTATGTAGCTATTGTCATTGGGGTTTTTTTCTATTTTGTTTTGCTCATCCAATCTTTTTTTGCTGGAACCCTGAGTGGGACATTGAGTTTAAGGTTATGGAACAAGCATCATTCTCACTTGATGACTCCTCTTTGACATCAGATCTGTCATCAGTCAGAGTTGAGAGTCTTGAATTGAGAATACCAAAACAGAGTCGAGCAGTTCATCAACATCAGTCAAGCAAGTTGGACATTCAAATTTGCAATTTAAGTCTGCAGTGCATTCCACAGATTCAACCTTTTTTCGAATTCAACCTTTTTGTCGTACAATGTAAAAAGGCTGTACTATAAAAACCTTTAGATGAAGGTAAAATATTTTACCTTTAGATGAAGGTAAAATACGCTACCTTCATTATGTCTATACAAAGCACAGAATGAATCTGTTGTCTCTTGTTATCCTTTCACCACCCCTTTCAGAACATTTTTTGTCTGTTACAGAGCAACCTTGATACCACATTGATAAGCAGTATGTTAACACAGACTCTCCTGCTGCACTGTAGAGAGAAATGAGCTGTCTCTTCTCCATGTTGTCCTTTCCAAGCACCCTCAAAAAAAAAAAAAGGAGGCTCTGACGTGCCCTTTTCCCCATGGCAGTGGTGTTCGCTGACCAGGACAGTTCTCAGATAGGAGGAATTTAAAGGAATCCATGCCGTTAATGCAGAATTGGGATCGGTCTTTGCACATCTTTTTCTCTAGTCCAACACAAGCTCTTCCATGTTAGAGGTATTCAAAATTTCTTGTGTCATCGGAAAATGTAAAAATGTCATTAAATCAATGGACAGGAGTATAACCATAGGTGTACAGAGTGTAAAGAAATTGACACAGTACACATCCTTGAAGAGCTCCAGTGTTCAGTGTAATGGATGTGATGTGTGGTGGCCAAGCTTGACACATTTGGAGTAGTTAGTCAAAAAGCCCTTGATCCAGGAGCAGATGCTTGGCTGAAAACCGAAGTGTAGCACTGTGATGTGTGAAAAGTTTTTCAAAATACTTTTTGATGATAGGAGTGAAAGCAATTCACCCTGAGGACCACTCAAGACCATTACCCTTAAAAAGGGAAAACAATTCAGCTCCTCATCCAGAGAGGTTACAGAGTTAACGCTGCAGTTGGTGGTGCCTTTACGTTTGGTAATATGTTGTATCCTTTGCCACATCCTTTGGCGAATGAGGCACTAGTGTAGTGTGGCCGACTACTGATTGGAGGGTCAGGGGTTCAATTCCTGCTCTGTCTGCATGTTGAAGCATCCTTGAGCAAGACACTGATCCCCCAGTTGCTTCTGGTGGGACAGGCCAGCGTCTGTGTATGGCAGCTCTACCGCCATCAGTGTCGGGTCGTGGGTTGTGCCCATGTCCTCGCCTTGGTTTATATTCTGTGCATTTTGTTGTGACCGGGACATGGGCTCAGCCCACGACCTCATCTTGAGTTTAGCTTTGTATGACTCTCTGTTATTATTATCTTAAGCTCTGTCTTGTATTTATCCCTGCCTTATTCCTAGTCCTTGGTTCTCACTATTATTATTATTATTATTATTATTATTATTATTATTATTATTATTATTATTATTATTATTACATCTTGTACCTTTATTCCTGTCTTTGTTTTTGGTTTGGCTTTATTTTGACAGCGTCTTCAGTTCCGTCTTAGCATAATCTGGTGTTATCCTGTTAATTTCCGAATTGTTCACACCTGCTTGTAATTTATGTTCATTAGCTTTGCTGTATTTAAGGAACACCCCTCCTCACCTGGGCACGGTGTCCTCATCATCATTGGCGTAATCCCATGCTTCTGTCTGCCTTGCCTGAGGTCCGTTGCTTTGTGTTTTTGCCTGCCTGCCTTGATTTGTGTCATTTTCAGCCCTCGCACTGGTTTTTGTTTCAACTCAATTAAATCTTTAAAACTTGAGTCACAGCATTTGGGTGCTATCATCTGCCCCGGAGGGGCTCAATCATGACAATCAGTGTGTGAATGTATGTATAAATGGGCGAATAGCAGGATCTTTGGTCATCCAGAGATGAGTAAAAAAGCGCTATATAAGTGAATGCCATTTACCATTTACATCCTCTGTGGATTGTTTTCTGTCAGATGGGCCGCAGTTGTTCCCTGATAGGCCTCCTTTGCCTCTGCAGGCTCTGGCAGTGCTGTACTGTGCCTTATACCCTGAAGGATTTTTGGGACATTTTAAGCATTTTTTGACCTTGCAGGTCATCCTGGGCTTCTGTTTCAGAAACATCTGGACACACTTATCAGCTGTAAAATTGTCAGGACAGAACCTATGTTAAAAAAAGAAAGAGTCTCTGTGTAGTCTTCCAGGTCTCCTTGATCAAATAAATCTCAGCATGTGTTATCAAAACAGTTCTGAGGCTGTTCTGACTGTTGTTCTCTCAGACTGATTTTGGTACTTGGCTTATACCTCCTTTACACGGGGTTGGAGATCATAGATCGTTGAGAGATCTTGTCAATTATTGGTCTATTAATGATCTTTAGTGATCTCCACAGTCGCCACAGTCTCCTCAAAGTTTTGACTCAGTCCAAAATCTCCTGGGTTAGGGTTAATTGTGTGCATACATCTGTGGAAGTGAATGGAGAGTGGTGGTCAGCAGAAAAAATATCTTCACGATTCTCCTCCAGATTGTCCAAATTCACCGTGTCATGTTTTTTTCCGGTCCGCTAATCGATTCTTCCCTTGTATCCCCACCCATGCCCCAATCACTACCACCTTCTGCCAGTCTTCCCGCTCCCTGACAGTAGCCATGTCTCTCCCTGCCCATTACATGCTGTAATTGTTTCTTTATTTTCCTCCAGATGAGCCAGCTGTGTTACTTTCATATGGCCCTTATGTCACCCTCTGGACCCACACGGCACATAAGACCAGATCAATGAGCTTCCCTACTAAGTCCCCACCGTCTTTTATGGCCCTACGCATTGTTCAGCAGTCACGCGTGGCTGTAGCTCTATACCTTACCACACAAAGCACACATGGAAAGGTCAGAGAACAGAAGGAGGGAGACGACTCAACAATCCATGGCATCTAATGTTAAGGAACATGAGTTTAACGTTATATTTACAAAACCCACTGTTCTAACAGGGAGACTAGTTATTCATCATCCTCACCTTTATTGAAAGGCTCAAGATCCATTTAAAAGACATACAACACATTAAGAAAGATTTAAAAGGAAGTTTATAAAAATTCAAAAAGAGAGTTATACCAGAGTTTCCACATAGATGACTGAAAGTGGGACCACAGAGCTGCATAATAATGGACCTACAACAACAATTTAATCTACAGATAAATTTCTCAAAAGTGCATAGAATGTTCTCATACCAACAGAGGAGGACAACTCACTGGCACGACACCACCTAGGTTTGGCGACAGACAAGAGCCCATTGTCAATACTATACAGAGTAGAGATGGATTGGGCACACATTGCAAGGAGAACAGACCAGCATCCCACGTTGTGCCTTAGGCTGGAATCCCCAAGGGAAATGCAGGAGAGGAAGACCAACCCTGACTTGGAGAAGAACCTAGCAGACAGAACTGAAGACCATTGGACTATCCTGGGGAGAAGTAAAATGCACAGCCCAAAACAGGGAACAATGACGTTTTGCAGTGAAGGCCCTATGTTCTAGATGGAGCGAAGAGGACTAAGTAAAGTAAGTAAGTATAAAAACAAATACACATTGTCTAAAATGGTAGCTTATGCCCTTTTTCCACAAAACAATCTTTCAGGGTGTTACAGATTTGTGTCAGAATGTTTTCCCTTTTCCTCCTAGTTCAAACACCACGATCTGTCCACCCACTTCCCCCAAGGCTAATAGTGGCAAATGCTACATTAAAAAGAATAAAACCTGTGATTAAAAAGACTGACCAGTTGAAGGACATGCCCAGTTGTATGCACAGTGGCCCAGGATCATGAGTGAAACTGCATCCATCCTTAAAAGCAGTTTAATGGTAAAGCCCATCTTAATTTGGGTCAAGTTTCAAAGCAGCTGCCCAAAATGCTAACTAGCCTGGAGGCTAACTTCAGTAAAGCCAGAGAGTCCTGATTGGCTCAACACTATAGACCGGTTACAGTTGCATCACCAAAAACGTTTCATCCAAATTTGCCTTTTTTCAGGGGGCGGGGCTTAAGTGAAACTTTAAAGCAAAAAAAACAAAGACATGAGACATTTGAGTGATTTCGCTCTTGACATGTCTTGTAAGTCATAAAAAACATGTTACAGATACGTTAACAAGAAAAAACAAACTTGATTTTTGGTGGAGTGTCACATTAATTATGTCAGAACACAAAGAAAATGTTCTGGCCAGCATGTTTGCCTGTGTATATACTGTAACATTATTATCATCAGACTTTTGGTTATAACATGTCCCAGATATTTGGTTTTACATCATCATCATCATAGCAGTCTGTCGTGGGTGACAATGACTGTTTCATTTAGGTCTGATCAGATTCCTCCACACAGCTCTGTCTTTAGCCTTCCGCTGCCAGGAACTCCTGTTTATATCCAACTTATTCAAGTTTCTTTTTACAGTGTCTTTAAATCTGAGCCTTGGTCTACCCTGATTGCGTTTGCCCTCGCATAACTGAGACGCTGGTGGTCCATCCTATCAACATGTCCGAGCCATCTCAGGTTCGTCTGTATTAGCATGTCCTCCATTGATGGTAGACCAGCTCGTTTCAACACTTCTATGTTGGTTATCTTGTCTTTCCATGAGATGTTCTTTATAGCTCGAAGGTGTCTCATCATGTACGCGTGGAGTTTCTTCACCTGCACTCTGTAGACAGTCCAAGTTTCAGCACCGTACAATAGAGCAGCCAGTACTGTCGCTCTGTACACTTTGCATTTCACACGAATAGACACGTGTCGATTGTTCCACAGTCTCTCCCTCAAGTTTCCAAACACAGCACTCACTCTTCCCATTCTGAGAGACAATTCATCCTCCAGCCTAGCATTCTCTGAAACAGTACTCCCTAGATACTTGAAAGTCTTGCACTTGACTAGTGGCTCTGTACCAATGCTGATCTCTTCTGGTAGTGATGTTGATAATTGGAACTTTGGTGGTTGATAAAGGCACTCTGTCTTCTTGATGTTGATTTTGAGGCTGAATTGGCTAGCTGTTCTTGCACATTTCTCCACTAAAGATTGCATATTTTCCACACTGTGTGCAACTAGAGCACTGTCATCGGCAAAGAGCATTTCTCTTACTATCTTTATCGATGTCTTACTCTTGGCTTTAAACTGTGCCACATTGAACAAGTCTGCTTCTTTCCTTGTTGGAATGTATACTCCTTCTGAAGTGTCTTTGAAGGCCACCTCAAGCATGGCTGCCTGATATAGCAAGAAGAGTGTAGGCGCCAGCACACCCTTGTTTCACCCCGTTGCTTACTGAAAAGTCTTTAGATACTGAACCGCTCATTGCCACGTTTGCTTGCATACCTGTATGGAGTGCCTCGATCAGGCTGACAAACTTCTCTGTACAGCCATATTTCTTTAGTACCTGCCAAAGTCCTTGTCGCGAAACAGTATCGAAGGCTTTACTGAAGTCTATGAAGACTACATAAAGCGGAATGTTCTGTTTGATACACTTTTCTTGAACATGTTTCAAGCAGAAAATCATGTCCATTGTGCTTTGGAAGAAGCACAATGGACATGATTTTTTTCTAAAGCCGCACTTCTAAAGCCGCACTGGGTTTCCGGTAGTACATTCTGCGAGATGTGTTCATTGAGTCTGTTCAGTAGTACACGTGAGAGAATCTTACCAACAGTGGCTAACAGTGATATACCTTGGTAATTCCCACAATCTTTCCTGTCACCTTTCTTGAACAAAGGCACAATACTTGCATCCTTCCAGTCTTGAGGTACTTTCTGGGCATTCCATATCTCTTGGATGAGCTTGTGCAGGCAGTTAGTCAGCTGAACACCACCAAATTTCCACACTTCTGATGGAATTCCAACCCTTCCCGGAGCTTTACCATCCTGTGCTGTCCTGATAGCTGCCATTAGTTCATCAAAATTTGGTGGTTCATCCAGACTTGATACAGCTGGTCGCTGCACTAGAGCTTCTATAGCCTCTTCAGTGAGATCTCCAGGGTTGTTTAGTAGTTGGTCAAAGTGGTCTGCAAATCTGTCCAGGATCTTGTCTTTCTCCTGCAAAACCGTTTCACCATCCATAGCCTTTAGTTGGATTAATCCTCTTGGTTTAGGGCCATAGATTTCTCTCAAACCTGTGAAGAATGTTTTCATGTCCTTCCTGTCTGCTGCAGTTTGAAGTTCCTCTGCTTTTTCATCCCACCAGTTGGACTTCATCTCTCTGGTGTACTTCTGTAGCTCACTCTGAGCTTTTGAGTATTTCTTCTTCTTTGACCTTGTGTTACGCTGTAGGTTTTCCCGCCTAGCTGTATTCCTCGCTTCTAGTAGTTTCTTCAGGTGTTCATCATGCTCATCAAACCAATCTTGATGTTTCCTCTCAGGGTGGCCTAATACATCACTCGCAGTCTGATACACCGTATCCTTCAGTGTTGCCCATTTCTCTTCTATGTCATTCTCTGAGTTGTTGCTGTCCCAGTCTTTCAAGTTTTCATCCATTTCCTGTGTAAGTTCTTCCTGCTTCTTTTGGCCTTTCAGTGCACTAGTGTTTAGCTTCCGCGGTGGCTTTGCACCCGTCCTGCAGTGCTGTTTTCATCTCCAAATCCTTAATCTAGATCTTAGCATAACATGATTAGTGCCACAGTCCGCGCCTCTCATTGCTCTGGTGTCCAGTACATCCCTTATGTCTCTCTGCCTGACTATGATATAGTCTAACAAGTGCCAGTGCTTGGATCTTGGGTGCATCCATGTCTTCTTGTGTGTGTCCTTGTGCTTAAATAGAGTGTTGGTTATCACAAGGTTGTACTCTGAACATAGTGCAAGTAGAAGGTCTTCATTAGCATTGCACTTCCCTACTCCATGACTGCCTAGCACTCCTTTCCATTTCTCAGTGTCCGAACCAACTCTGGCATTAAAATCTCCAACGAGTATCAGCCTGTCATCAGTCGGTACACGCCTGATAGTCTCATGTAAATCACTGTAGAACTCTTCCTTCACCTCCTCTGTGTTGGTCATTGTTGGGACATATACACTGATGAGTGTGATATACATCTTCCCCTGTAGTGAGAGCCTCATAGTCTTTATCTTGTCGTTGATTGGCACCGGTTCCTCATCAGGCATTGCTGCTATCTCCTTTCTAACTGCAAAGCCCACTCCTGCTTCTCTCCTTTCTTGAGTTGATCTCCCACTCCAAAAGAAGATGTACCCATGGTCTTCCAAGCTGTCATATCCAGGCAATCTTGTTTCACTAAGGGCAGCTATGTCTACATTGTACCTGTTCATTTCCAGGGCCACAAGCACGGTCTGTCTTTCTGGGCGCTGTGATGTTGTTCTGTCCAACAGAGTGCGTACATTCCATTCTGCTACACACAAGGCTGCTGTTTTCCTCTTCTTTTGTCTTCCCGCTCCTAACTTACTTTTCGTTGCCTGTCGGAGTGTGATGCTAAATAAAAATATGGATAATTTATATCTTTAATCCCTTTTACTCTACAAATCATAACCACACTCATTTTGGTGTTACATTTCACATCAAAGTTAACACCAAAATCAGAACAAACATCCAACAACTCTTGAAACCCAGCACTGCTAGGTGAGAAAATAACCAGATCGTCAGCATACGTCAGATGGTTTACTAAAACATTACCAGTCTTACAGCTAGTTTTACATCACTCTTAGTTGTTCAGACAAGACATCAACATAAAGTTTAAAAAGAGCTGGTGAAAGCAACCCTCCCTGGTGAACCCCATTACCAACACAAAATGGAGCAGAGACAACCCCCCCCCCCCCCCACCACCACCACCACCTCCACATTTGATCTGCAT
Source organism: Pholidichthys leucotaenia (assembly GCA_020510985.1). Taxonomy (NCBI): domain Eukaryota; kingdom Metazoa; phylum Chordata; class Actinopteri; order Cichliformes; family Pholidichthyidae; genus Pholidichthys; species Pholidichthys leucotaenia. The sequence goes on along the minus strand of CM035838.1, from coordinate 163,569,655 downwards.
GCTCTGGTTGGTGTACCAATAAACCAGGATCCTGATTATACTATTGGGTGCACCCCTTTGACTCAATTTTAAAAAGAGCTTGTAATGATTAATTGTACTGAATGCCTTAGAGGAATCAATAGAACCAACTAGGAGTGGGGAAAAAAGATTGATTCAGAGATGAACCGTGATACTTGGCACTCGTGACAAGTGATTATCATCCATAAACAAGTGATAATCATCCATAAACGCAAGGCTCGATCTTTAAATTTAAAAAAAGCACACTCAAACAGCTGTACATTTAACTATCAGTTAATCAATTACATTTTCAGTCCATTAGATGGCGCAAAGTCATTGCTGCAAAGGTGTCTCATGAGATTTACCTGCTGCTCAGTGCCGGTACAATTTAAGATGGCGGAGGGAGCAGCAGCACCGTGGAAAAAAAATGAACTGAGAATTGCAGCGTCAAAGTTTAAATTAAATGTCTGGACTTTTCTGGATTTTATAACAAAGATAGGATGAACGACCTGGATATGACACAGTCAGTTTGCAAGGAAATCTCAGGTATGTGATTTCATCTCGCCATTACTTCTACTACTAATTATTTATTTTAAGACTATATTTTATTATCATTTGAACATTGATTTTAAGAGCATTTGTTTTTGTGTCTGCCGCCACCAGTGTGTGAATGTGTGCGTGCATGGGTGAAAAGTGCTTTGGTCATCCAGAGACAAGTAAAAAAGCACAATGTAAGTGAACACCTTTTACCATTTAATTTAAAAATAACTTACTGTGAAATTGTCTGGTTGCTGCCTGTTTGGACTGAATATTATATGAAAGAGATGTCAACAGTCTTACTAAGGGACATGATTTCAGGCTGAATAAGGTGAAAAAAAAAGAGTAGTGGCCTAGTTGGTAGAGCATCTGCCCCACACCTGGGAGGCTGGGGTTCAAATCCTGGCTGGGTCATACTAAAACCCATATAAAAATGGTACTTTCCACCTTCTAGCTTGGTGCTCAGCATAATAGAACGGGGAAAGGAAAGTTATGCACAGAGCTACCAGAGGACTGACCACCCCACTGTAGCTTTCACTAGTTACAGTAGCTGTGTGGCCTAGGGTCAGTGAAACCGAGATAGGTGCCGCCCCTATACACCACCTGGTGTCCCACATGCTGTGGAAGGGATTAACTTACTAAGGTGGAAAAAAAATTGAAATATATGGTATCGTGATACTTGAGATTGTGATTATCGTTGATCGAATCGTGACCCAAGTATCGCGATCCGAATTGAATCGTTCGGTCCCTCACGGAATCCATAATTTCCTTCAATGCATAAATACATAAATCAGTTCCATGCTTAGCTTTAAAGCCAAAGTGGTAATCTGAAGAATGCAAAAACACATCAAGTTTATCTAATAAAATTCTTTCCAAAACTTTGAATAGCACACTATCTAAGGTGATTGGCCTATAATTATCCACACTCCCCACTTTGCCTGCTTTGTCCTTAATAAGAGGCAGCAGTGTAATAGACAGTGTGGAGTCTGGCAGCAGGCTGCGAGTCATAAACCAGTCAAACAAATGGTAAGAAGAACTGAGATCTTAGGGCTGGCTCATCTCAAGTGTCCAGTGGTGATTTCATCTGGGCCACTAGCTTTGCTGTCAGCTAACTGTCTAACTGCTCGGTAAACCTCTCTGGCTGTAATTCCCCCGTGTCACTTTCAGCAGTGTTGCCCGCTATATAAGGGTCACTTTTAACACAACTAAACAGAGCAGAGCAGCATTGCCTCCACATCTCAGAGACTCCGTCTACACAGCATGGCAGTGAAGTACTGCCCCGTTCACAGCTCTTACCTCCTTCTAAAAACCATTCACATCACTACTAAGAAGCTTTTCAGCCATAAAATCTGCTTGGATATTTTGCTCGTGTCTTTTGACATAACGAACTGCATACTTACACCCTGAATTTGATTTTTTTTTTTTTTTTTTTGAGATTGATGACAGGCCTCTCTGCGGGCCTACCTGTCTGAACCCAGGCTTTAAAAGCATTCTTAGCTTCAGCATCACACTCAGTCACATATTTATTCCTGCCAGGTGTGACATTATGTCTTTTATCAGAAAAAAAAGAACAAGAGCTGCCAGCTTATAGAGAGCTGCAACGATATAATCATCCATGGCACAGAGGTCCTGACGGTGAGAGCTTTCACTGCACTTCACATCAGAACTGCATCTTTGTCCAAAGACAATTCACTGAAAAAAGCCTCAGTTCTCCCACAGCATAATAGCAGCTCTTCATCTGTGAGCTTTGACCAATCCAAGTTACCCTTACAGATACTGTTAACCTCCTGAGACACCTCAGGGAGACCATCACAGTTAAGTGCAATAACAAAAGGAAGATGGTCTCATATAGATGTCTCATACACATTCTCTGTTAATTTTAAACTGGCATGAGCATCACCAGTGCTGATGCAGTGGTCAAGCCACCATGATGTGGGCCAGGCTTCACTTACATCTGCAGGTAAGAGCACATGTCTAGATAATACAAGACTGTTATCATCACTGAACTGCATTAGATGCTTAGCAAAAAGAGCACTTTTGTCCAAAAGACCAGCACTCATGTTACTCACAACATAAGCATGTGTTGGATGACTATCAGAAATAAAATCAAGGTATTCATCTTCATTTTGTTATGATTCATATAGTGCATAGACACCAAGTATGCTAAAAACCTTCTTATTAATTTTAACCTCCACAGCAATACACAAGTCAACATCAAGTCTCATAACATTAATAGCAGAGTCCAGTTTTTTGTGCCAAAGGACAGCATCATCCCCAGGTATCCTTCCTCTTACTCTTCCATTAGAAAATGTCATGATCGGGACATGGGCTGTGTCCATGTCCTCATCTTTGTTTGTGTTTTATGAATTTCTGTCATGATCGGGACATGGGCACAGCTCATGTCCTCGCTTCTGGTTATTGTGAGACTCCTTTTGTTATTATTATTATTATTATTATTGTCATGGTTATGTATTGTTTTTCCTGTCTTGATCTTGGTTTTGAGTGGGCTTTTGTTTTGACAGTGAGTTCTGTTTATTTCCGGGTTTTGTGTAGTGGTCCTTGGTTAAGGATTCACGGCTGTGTTTCATGTTCCTGATTACTGATTATTCACGGGGGTGCCTCATTGTTTTGTTAACTATTTAGACATGCCGCGCTGAAGGCAGGCATGGCATTCTAGGCTTTGCAAGCTAAATCACGTGTTCATGTTTTGATGCCAAGTTTTGTCATTTTAAGGGCTTTTGCCAAGCTTTGTCACATTAAGAGTGTTTTGCTGTTCCAGCATTTTGTTCATGCTGCCCTCGGGCAGAGGTGGCTTTTAATAAACATCACTACTTCAGTCCAGCGTTTGGGTCCTGTCACCCACCATGACAGATAAGTCTGGAGTGGATCCACCAGCCCCATGGAAATTGGCATTAATGGAGTTCAGTTTTCCCAAATCCTGTTTAGGTAAAAAAGTTTCTTGCAAACATAAAATGTCACAGTTTTGTAGCAAATTATCCATCACTAAACGTCGAGCGTTGTCACCGGAGAGGTGGCCTAGTTGGTAGAGCATCCGCCCCATACCCAGGAAGCCTGGGTTCAAATCTCGGCTGGGTCATACTGAAGACCATATAAAAGTGGAACTTCCTGTCATCTAGCTTGGTGCTCAGCAATAATGGAACAGAGGAGGGAAATTTGTGGCAGCGCCTTGCATGGCAGCGATCCCTCTGATTCTAGATGTGATTAACATTGTAGATAAGAGAAACATAATTTCATTCTACTGTACATGATTGGCTGTATGGATTGAATGACAATAAAGTTGGCTTTACCTTTAGTGAAGCCCACAACAATTATATGATCCGACCCACATGAAGTTTCATTGATCATTACAGCCACAGCTCCATTCAGCACATTAGCACTTTACTGTGTTATCTTTGTCTAATATTTAAATTTGTTTGATGATCTGAAACATTTAAGTGTGACAAACATACAAAAAAAGGAGAAATCAGGAAGGGGGCAAACGCTTTTTCACACCACTGTACATACAGTTATAATCAAAATTATTCAACCTCCAAAATGTACAAACTAGCAGCTGTTTGCAATGAACAAAACAAGCAAGAACAATTTAAACAGCTCAACACAACTAATATTACAAGTGGTTTCTCCACATTCAGCAAAGCAGCCCTAGAGCATCACTGAGCCACCACCATGCTTCACTGTAGGCAGGATGTTCTTTTCAGCGTATGCTTCATTCTTCCTCCTCCTGACATACCGCTGATCCATAGGCCTGAAAAGTTCCAGTTTTGTTTCATCGCCCCACAGAACAGAATCCCAAAACTTATTTGGCTTATTTATATAGCTTTGAGCAAATTGGAGCAAACTTTTCTTGTGCTTTTGGGTCAGTAGTGATGTACATCTAGGAGTTCAGACATGGAGCCCTTTAGTGTTTAGTATGCACCTTACTATGGAAACTGAAAACTCAGTGTCTTGCTGCAGGTCTTTTGCAGTCAGTTGAGGGTTTTTGACCACCTGCCTCGTCAGGACTCTGGTAGCAGCCATTGATAGCTTCCTCTTTCTGCCACGTCCAGGTAGTGTAGCCACCGTTCCATTAAACTTGTGAACTATGCTTCCAACGGTATCTCTAGAAACATTCAGTGCCTTTGCCTTTATTTTTTTATCCTTTTCTTTGTTTATGCAAGACAATGATCACTTGTCTGAAGTTTTTGGAACAATTCTCTTGACATCACCGTCAACAGTCCAGGTATTTGAGGTGTTCTATCTCAAGCAGACCTGATGAAACTAATGAAGTTATTGATTGGCGGCATCACACCTGATTTGCAAATGTGTGCTCTTATGCGGTATTTGATTCATTGGGTCAAATAATTTTAAGACTGCAGTAGTCATTGAAAGTCAGATTTAGTGTTGAATTTGGACAAAATTTTTGTAATATTAGTTTTATTTAACTATTTAAACTGTTCTTGTGTAATTTGTTTATTGCAAACACCTGAAAATTTTAAAAATTTTGCCAATAAGCCTAAAATGCAATGGGGGTTAAATGATTTTGTTTGCACCTGTACACCACCAATAATAGTGTGATAACAATACGGGCAGCTGGTTCTTCAGATTTTTCTGGACCCTGCTGATGTTCTGGAATGCCTTAGGTTCTTTTAAATAACAGTCACCCATGGAATTTAAGGGCATTCAGGGTGGAGTTTTAAGAGTGATGGTTTCATCAAGACATCAAACCAATCATTTTAGGAACATTTAAAAAAAAAAACTTTCCATAATTACCTTGACAGAAAGTTCTGCCACAGTAACGTGAAGTTTTCTTAATGTTCTCTTAACTTTACATGTTTGTTGGAAAATTGTTTTCTTAATGTTGCAGCCACAGACTTTCATGAATATGGATAATTTTTGTGCTCCATCTGTGCTGTTTTAGTTCAGTATTTTTTACTGTAACTTGGCCATGTCTTCATTTAACTCTTTATAAGATGACTCTGCAGCTGAGTGGTCAAGGAGCGCTCAATGATCTCAGCAATCCCCAAGATCAAGGATCTTCAGTGAGCTCCACGGTCTTCAAAGTTTCAATTCATTCCAAAACAATTTCTCAACAATTGCCAAAGGGAAGTGATCTCTCAATGATCTCTCGGTAATCTTTCAATGAACTCTGCTGGGTTTCATCGAACACTCAGCCATCTCTCCCTTCGGGGTGGAAAAATTTGGTGTTCATTTAAAGATATATGAGAGATCAGTGGGAGATCGATGAGATCGTTGAGCACTTCTTGAGCTCTCCTTGACCACTCAACAATCTCATCGATCTTCCAATGATCACTCAGCGATCTTTCAATGAACACCAATTTTTTCCACCCTGAAGGGTAGACATGGCTGAGAGATCACTGAGGGATTGCTGGGTGTTCAATGAAAGACCAATAAAGTGCATTGAAAGATTGCTGAGAGATCACTGGGAGATTTATGAGATTGCTGAAAGCTCATTGAGAGATTGCTGAAAGACTGTTTTGGAATGCATCAAAACTTTGAGAACAATATCAATTGCCAAGAGATCATTGAAGGATCTGGCCACTCAGTCAGTGATCTCCACCCCTGTGTAAAGATGGTATTGGTTGCTGCAAGATCATTTTTTTCTTTTTTCTTCAGGTATCTATCCGTTTTCCATACTCTGGCTTTCATTACATCTTTGTGTTGTTTTAAAGTACAGTTTTCAGACATCAGCCTATCATTCTAATCTCTAGCTGATAGCAGTGCTTGCTGATGTGAATACAGGAGTGCATCTCTGTTTACCAAATCTGTCCACCTCTGAATAGTTGGAAGTAAAATTCTTCGCATTTTCAGATTTCAAACATGGCAAAAGCTCGTGAGTTTGCCGATTGCTTATCTGTCAGCTTAAAGAAATGCACATGGCTCACCCTGTCAGGATTATTTACAACAGCAGAGACAGAAAGTTATGTTTCAAAACTGTAGGAATTCTTCCATAGTCTTACATTAAAGCCATTTTTCTCCAGATGTAAACATACAACTGTGGCTACCAAAGATATGAGAGGAAAACACGCAAGTTTCACAGAACAGTGCATCACACGCCACATTCCTGGGAATCACTTTTACAGGTGTGCAGAGTGGTTCGTGTTGGAGATGCGTTCTGAAAACAGATTTCAGCTGACTGTTTTATGGTGGTAAACAGGTGCCTGAAAGCACAACACGTCTCCACCTGGCAGCGGATAAAGGGATTTATTTACATATGTAACTGTCCTTCAGAATCTAGAGACCTGAGCTACTGTTGCCAGAAACAGTGACGTGGATGGTGGATCATCTCTGGCAGCCGTGATGGAGTCACATCCAGCTTGGCTGTTACTACTGTCCTTTATGTGAAGTGAGACAGGTGGTCTGTGGGTGGAAACTGCTCCCATTTACACAGTAATTCATGGAAAAGCAATGAATTAGCCGGGGAGTATGTGGACACTCCTGCACTCCATGATGGGAGGAACCCAGCAGCAGTTCATTAACAATGGGGGCCATTGATTTCAGTAGTGCGATGCAACTTTCCTGATATCCACTTGAATGGAACCTACCCTCGGGCATCTCTTGTGTTCCATTGTTGACGTGGAAGCAGAGCATGTGCTGCCTGGAAAAGCTGAAGAGTGCTTTGTATAACCCACCTACATTTATGACATTATTCAAGGGGAAAAAAACAGTGCTACAGAGTGAGAAAAACAATCACAAGCCACATCAAAGGGTGTTTCCACACCCAGAAGTCCGGACCACAATTCATATTGTTATTACACTGGTACATGTGGTCCAGTTAGGACTGGTTTCACAGTTTCCTTCCCAATCAAACTAAACAAGTTAACGTGATGCAGCGCCGTCTTGCTATCATGACGACGTTTGTGTTAGCACAGACCGGTAGTTAGCAAACATGCTACTCACCCTCCAAGGTGTTCTTTGCAGCTCTAGACACATCGGTAACTGCACTTAAAGTTTAAACTGGGAAGACTCCATCATATTAGTCGGTGAACTGAACTCCTCAAAAAAAGTTCAGAAACATTAATTCAGTCAGTTATTCCTCCCCTTTAAAGGTCTGATGACACGATTTTGACTGCATCTAATTTTGCAACACATAATTTCAATATGACAAAATAGGTGGGTCTGTGCAGTTCCAAGTCAAGCAGGCTTTTTTCACGCGAATATCCAACATTTTCATGAGCGCCACGTCACCAATTGTGTCAGTGGCTGGAAAACCCCCAGGCCATGTTGTGATGTCATCGGGAGAACACGGCGCTTGGCTGCCCATTGTACATGCAGGATGGAAGCGGTAGAAAACATTGACGATGGTTCCAGCACATGTAGTCTAGAATTGGTTTGTGTTGTCCAATCTTCAGACAATTACAGTTCAGAAGAATGGGATGATAATGAAGAATCTGGGGGCATCAGACCTTATAGGTTTGAGCCGTACCAAGCAGACATCGTGCCTCGTGAGTCAGACTCAGAGAGTGATGGTGGAGAGGCACACATGCCCGCCGCAGCAGCAGCGACAAACACACGGCAGGGGAACACCGAGTGGTATGCTTTTGTTACAGATATTGCAACAAATTATTTGTTCATAAATATAATTTACTTAAACCCGATTTTTCAATAAAATCATAGCAGTGTATTATCTGTGGCTCAGGCATTGGGTTTATTATGTATTATCTTTTGAGTTCTTGTTGTTTTTATGTCTGTGTTCCTTTTCTTTTCCATGCCTGTAGCTGCCGCTCTGGCCGGCGGTTGTTGGGCAGCCATTTTGACCCACTTTCAGGTGGGCGCTGTCCAAGATTTGCCAGTCCGACTACGCCCCCTCTCTCTTTGACAGTCAGCTGTTCATATTTTGTGTGCATCATCTGCCGTGTTGTCAGCCAGCCAATATTGCCAACACTATCACAACGTGTTAGCCACTCCACACAGCCGTGGTTCTGTTGCGTCCCTTGAAGCGATGTTGGCCCTGGAGCACAACCATGGTTAACAAGTCTCCTCTCCATGCGTTCGCTGGGCAATGTCGGCCCTGAACGCCAACTGTAAGTGTTTGTTTATTTTTGTAAGTCTTCACCTTTTTGGGAACTGTTGTCATCAGTCTTATGTTCAATACATGTGCTGTGGGAATCCTGAGCGTAAATCCATTCAGCCTTCCCCTCCTCGTGCGCTCCTTGCTATGACACTCCGTGCGCTCTTACGCAACGCACAGAGTGGGAGGATGAAATAACGAGGATTTACGTGCAGGGTTCACCACAGCACATTTAATACAGAAAACAATTCCCAAAAAGGTGAAGATGTACAAAAAACACAAACACACTAACTGATGGCGTTTGGGGGCCGGCATTGCCCAGCAAACGAATGAGAGGAGACGTGCTAGTCACAGGTGCGCCCCAGAGCCGACATCTCTTCAAGGACGCACGAGAACCATGGCGAACATGGAGTGGCTAACACGTTGTGAGAGTGCTGAAAATACTGGCAGACTAACAGCACGGATGACAATATTATGGACCAGCAATGCGTGATTGACAAACGGCCGCTTAAGTACACGCACTGCTGGTGATGGTGTGATGAGAAGCACCTGGGCGAGGACCGGGAAAGATGATCAGCAGGAGTGGGAATCAACTGGTGATAATGAGAGATGGCATGGCCGGACCAGCGAGCTGTCAGCATGAGCTCACAGAAAGTAGGTCAAAGCGGCCGTCTAACAGCTGCCGGCCAAACACTGGCTAAGGAGAGGAAAGCACACTGAAATACATACTATACATACATAAACAGCAGCACCTAAACCCACAGAGAGGTCAGGACTGAGCCGGGGAAACCAAGCCGGCTCGGCTCCTGACACTCCTCCTGCATAAAAGCACACGAGGAGGCTTATGACAGTTGGAGCTGAAGAGTGTGATGTGGTCTTTCACAGCCCGCTGTTTATCTAAGCCTGCGACACAACGCGAAGGCATAGCCGTGAAACTAAAACAAGAAACCAGGGAAACTGTATGCTACAAAGCTGCTGGCATTCCAGTCAACAACACCGGCGTCCGTTCTCTTGCTCATGTTATTTCAGCCTCCTCCTTCATTCGATGGGCGGCACCACAGTCCAGTCAGTGGCTGCGGTTTTTTGATGATAACTATGTTATGCAGGCTTGGTTGTAAATATTATATTGATCATCGACAATGACTTTTGGGTTTACACAACATGCTAAAAAATGTTAAAATCGTGTCATCAGACCTTTAATAATACCAACTGATATGGTGTGGGCAGGGCCCCCCCAAAATGTGCCAAAATCCCATGCCATCTTCTGCTGTTGGTGTTCCCTCTTGTTCTGAGCTGCTTGGTGGATTGATGGTTGCACTCTCCCACGGTAATAATGAAAAACCAACATACACGTTTATTGGGACCTGTCACTGTCAGGGACCTCAGTAGTGTGTGGAAGACCCATTTTCAGCCACAACAGCCTGGCTCCTCCTCCTCATGCTGGTCCACCAGGACTGGTTGAAGGTCAGCCAGCATGGTTGTGATGTACAGCACACACACTCTGGTCCCTTAGGTGTTCCATTCCACCTGTGACTGCCACACCCCTGGCAGCACCTGAAGCTTAGAACAAGAAGGGATGCCAACAGGAGACAACGGCAGGGGATTGTGGCACTTTTTGGTGCCCTACCCATACGTTTAGCTGTGTTGCTCATCCCACCAACGTATGATCCTGACAAGTTGGACCTCATTATAAAGGTGACTAATCAGGCTTTCCAGCGATATAAAATACAAGACCAATTGGTATCACTAAAGTTGGAGAAATCAATGAGTGAAATAACGTCTCCAAAGCTTTTTGGAGGAGTTTAGTTTAGTGAGGCTCGAATATCATCCAGGTCTTCATACATCTCATCAGCCATGAGGATTTTCAGCTGTGATTGCTTGTCTAAGTTTCTCCCTAAAAACTGTGTTGCATCACCTCCAAAAACATCTGGTGAGTTTCTACACTTTTATGATTATTTTCCAAATGACTATGCCATTAGGAGCAAACGCTGACAAACAGCGCTTTTTGGATTTGCCAACATTTCTGACGAATGTCGTTGAAGATCAAGCTACTGTCTCATGGAGCAACAAATGCTCAGGAACGTTCAAGAACGGGGCTCGTGAGGGTTCATAAAAGGTTGCAAAACAGTTTGCAGACAGTTTTTAAGATCTTTAACTGTTTTATTGAAAAGGTTCCTAAACAGCTGCGAGTGTTCACTACTTGACAAACCAAAAATAACTTTAGCAATAGGCGTTACAACCATTTGCAGAGACTTACAACTATTTTGCAAACGTTTGCAACTGTTTGTGGAAAGATATGTTTGCAAAAGAAACACTGAATATGTTTAAATATAGGGAAACAGTTTGGGACCTTAAAAATTGTTTGAGAACCGATGTGCGACCTTTTAGGAACCCTGACAAAACCCCAACAACCACAGTGATTGTGAAGGTTCCTCAGTGTGTGTCGCTTCATGAGCTATGGCAGTCACTGAGGTATGGGATTAATAGCCATGTTTCCTCTCTCCGAGAGCTACCATGGCTCATTTACCCTATTCTTGACTGCCTTAACATTCTGTGTTTGGTTCAAAAGCCTGAATCTTTCTCAATCAAGATTTTGGCTCTTTAGGTCCAGACGGTGGTTTGGGGAGGTTTTACATATAAAGATTTGGTCGGAATCAAACTGAAAAGTCTGAAAGTCCAGATCAAACCGGTTACATGTGAAAGCCCTATGAGAGTCGTTGAGATAATGAGTAAAACAAGGGACGGAGCAACCAGTATTTACAAGATGGTTTCCCTCAAATTCTCCTGGCTGAAAAGCAACCAAATCATTTAATCAACCACCACAAAGTCTTCTAATCTAAATCTAAAAATATTCCAACAGTGCATATTATCACTGATGCTTCAACTCAGCAGGGCTTGTTAGAAGCTGGCATACTTCTCACATTCACACTCTCAGCCCTGTTTGGTCACTATAGCACGGCTACTCTTACAGTTTTCCCTTTCCCAGCTATCTGAACCTAATTTGACTGCGGCAGCACTTCATACCTCCCATTTGCTGTCCTGCGTTCTCCTCTTGAGCTGTATGTTCCAGTTTTCAGCGTCCACCTCGGCGCAGTGGGCGATGGTCATGGCCACGGGGCAGAGGAGGTCCAGGCCAGGCGGACCATACGTCACCTCTGGGGACAGCAGAATCTCACAGCCATCAAGTGTTGGGACACTGAAACACACCCAGATAATCAAGGCATTAACTCATAAATACCAGAAGGGAACGGGCCCTACCGGGAACAGATGCAGCTGGATCAGCCGTGCTGAAATGATGCCTTTGAGGTGGAAATGCTTTTTTAATGGAGTTACAAGCTGGCTGCTCAGCTGCCTTCTCACTTTAATCCTGCAGTAGTCATTTGTGTTCTGTGAAATCTCACCGTCATGATACAATATCCACCTTCACACTTCCGAAAAACTGACACTTCAGACACAGACCAGCTGGTGTTGTGCACGGCATTGCTGGGAGCCCTGTTGTACGTCAGTTACGCAGGGGTGGAGATCATTGAAAGATCACTGAGTGATGACAAAATGGCCAGCTCAATGAAACGATCTTTCATTGATCTCTCAGTGATTACCAAGATCTCTAAGTGATCTCTCAAGGATCCTCAGTGATCTCCATGGTCCTCAAAGTTTTGACTGATTCAAAAAAATTTCTCAATGATTACTAAAGCAAAGTGATCTCTCAACGATCTCTCAACAAGCTCCCAATCTCAGCAATCTTTCAATGAACTCTATTGGTCTTTCATCAAATGCTCAGCGATCCCTCACTGATCTCCTAGTCATCTTTACCTTTGAGGAGGAAAAATTTGGTGTTCATTGAAAGGTCTGTCAGAGATCACTGGGAGATCGATGAGATCGTTCAGCACTACTTGAACTCTCCTTGACAACTCAACAATCTCACTGATCTTTTTTTTTTTTTTTTTTTTGTTACTTATTTGTACCCATAGGTAGATGTGTTTTGCAGTCTGGTGACAAGCCACCAGCTGCCGGTCGCTGCGTGCGCAAGCGCCCCGTATCCCTAACCTGCATGTTTTTTCCCAATCATTTCTCAGCAAGCTTTCAATGAACCCCCAATTTTTCCACCCCGAAGGAAGAGATGGCTGAGAAATCAGTGAGGGGGTCACAGAAAGTGTTCAACGAAAGACCAGTAGAGTTCTTTGAAAGATCACTGAGAGTTTAATGGGAGATCGATTAAATTGTTGAAGGCTCCTTGAAAGTTCATTGAGAATTTGTTGAGCAATCGCTTTCCTTTGGTGATTGTTGAAAGACTGTTTTGAATCAGTCCAAAACAATCACTCAGTTGTGGTAACTGTCGAGATTACTGCAAGATTGCTGAGAGATCTTGGCAATCACTGAAAGACTGCTGAGAGATCTGGCTATTTTTTCCATCTTTCAATGATCTCATCTATCTCCACCACTGTGTAAAGGGGATAGAAGAGCACTAGCACTAGCACTCTCTCAAATGGTTGCCCAACAAACTCTCAATGATCCCTCAGTGATCTCTCAAGGATCTTTCAAAGCTTTCTATAAATCGCCATGAAAATCATACAGCAATCTCCCCAAACATTTACACAGAAACAGCTTCTTTGAGGCTTCGGAGATCATCAAGAGAACGGGTCATTTTTGATCTCTCATTGGTCACCCGACAATCTCCATCTGTGTAAACGGACTCTCAACACGATGCGTTCAATTTTATATGAATCACTTTAAAATGAATATAAGTGAATAAAATCTCTGACTAGGCCTGTCCTGCTGTTACTGACGGATTGTGGAAAGAAAAAAAAAATATTTTAATGATGAGGAGGTTCTGAAAAGAAGTGGGCCGCAAACACAACATGCCTCCAGGCCTGTACTCGCAGCTACGACTGCCTGTGAGTGAGAGTGTGCCGGACCCTCTCCCCCTGATCAAGTTATTGCTGCACAGTCAAGCTCCTGGAATTAGTTCCAGAGCAGGTGAAAAAGTCACTGGGATTCGGCAGCCGGCTCATTAGAAGCAGCTCACAACAAACAGGTCTTGACGGCAGGCGGCGGCTGCAGCAGCTGGGTTTTTAGAGGGAAAAAGGGCAGGCAGGTGTGATCGTGACGGAGCAAAAGAGAAGCTGTGTAATCAGCCATCACAGGTCACAGGTATGAGAAGGCTGATTTGTCAAGAGTCCTCCTGATAAAAAGTTGAATGGTGCAGTAATAAAGATACTGTATGTGCCAATGCTGGATTTAGCTAGAGTTTTGCCAATTTTTTATATTGATTAAAAAAACCTTTTGCCTTTTTTAAGCTCATCATAGTCTTATACTAAACTGTATAGAACATATATGCCAACAGTATCTAAATCAGTACATCCCCTCAAGTCTTTTAGCGAGAGTCAGCTAGTTGTTCCAAAGTGAAGACAGCCTTTTGACAAAAATAGAGCTTTTAGCTCTATTTTTGATTTTAACATTTCTAATTTGCCGTGCTTTATTTCACTCATCATGCTGCATCTGTCGCTCATCAATAGGAAACATTTTATACAGCAATAACCTGCATGGAAGGTGCTGTATGAGTAAGGTACATTTGGACAGGTGGGTGGTATGAGTAGCAAAGTTCTTTTCTGACAGAGCTGTAAAACCAGAAGTCCAGTTGATGTGTTTCAATCACTGTTCAGTATCTAGAATTACCAGAAGTAGTTTTTTTGAGTCTTCCCAGAAATTGTACAGTTGGATCTAACACCCAGACCATGAGTGCTCAGATCTCCTGACTGTTGATGTTGGTCTTGGCTACGGCCGTGATGCAGAATTGCCTGTTAGAAGTAACAATTTCTGTGAAATCAATACTGCCAAGTTCTCCTGACCTTTGACAATGACCTTGACCTTGAGCTAAACCTGTATGGACACAAACCTGAGTATCACTGTGTGTGAGTTTGTTGAGAAAGCCCAGATGATGATGATGTCATGGCTTTGGAAACTTCTGATAGGTTAATTGACAGCATGTGAGTTAACTGGACGGACACCTGCGGATGTATTTTAAGGCACACCTCAAACACACTGCTTCCTTGTGTGACATTGTGGGAAAATCAAAAGAAATCAGTCCAGATATCAGGAAAAGAACTGAGAACCTCCACAAGTCTGGTTCATCCTTGGGTACATTTTCCTGATACCTGAAGGTGCCACGTTCAACTGTTCAAACAATTATACACAAATCTAAACACCATGGGAATGTCCAGCCATCATACCGCTCAGGAAAGAGACAGTTTCTGTGTCCCAGAGATGAATGTATTTTGGCGCGAAATGTGCATATCAACCACAGAAGATGCTGGCTGAAGCTGGTAAGAGTGTCATTATCCACAGTGAAACAAGTCCTGTACCACCACGGGCTGAAAGGCCATTCAGCGAGGAAGAAGCCATTACGCAGTTCAACTTTATTTAATTCATCCATCCATCCATCTTCTTCCGCTTAATCCTTTTTGGGTCACGGGGGGGTGGAGCCTATCCCAGCATCTTTGGGCGAGAGGCAGGGTACACCCTGGACAGATCGCCAGTCCATCGCAGAGCCAACATAGAGAGACAGACAACCATTCACTCTCACATTCATACCTAAGGACAATTTAGAATCCCCAGTTTGATGCCAATTAACCTAACGTGCATGTTTTTGGCATGTGGGAGGAAACCGGAGAAATCCCGGAGTAAACCCACACAGACACGGGAAGAACATGCAAACTCCACACAGATCACTGTTGGTTGGGGGCTGGGATCGAACCCAGGATCCCCTGGCCAAGGGTGAGTTGCTGTGCTGCCGCAGTACTAACCACTCTGCCACTGCGCTGCCCATTAATTCAATTCAACTTTATTTATATAGTGCCATTTCACAACAACAGTCATCTCATAGCACTTTCAACTGAAGGGGAAACCCCCACAATTGCAGAAAGACCCCAGCAATTAGGCGATCCTCTGTGAGCAAGCGTTTGGCGACGGTGGAGAGGAAAAACTCCCTTTTAACAGGAAGAAGCCTCCAGCAGAACCAGGCTCAGGGAGGAGCAGTCATCTGCTGCGACTGGCTGGGGGGGTGAGGGGATAGAGAAGATGAAAAGAACAGACATGTAGAGAGCAAACAGCACGATGGGGACTCAATCTATGGGAGAGAACAAACAGATGTTAATGACCAGCAAAAAAAAATTCACTGAGAGTGAAGAAAGGAGTGAAGCCCAGTGCATTATTGGAGGTCCCCCGGCTGTCTAAACCTATTAGCAGCACAATTAAGGGAGGTTTCAGAGACACATGATCCCTCCCTAATTGTAGGCTATATCAAAAAGGAAGGTTTTTTTACCCTAGTCTTAAAAACAGAGATCAACTCTGACTCCCGAATCCAGATTGGCAGCTGATTCCACAGGAGAGGAGCTTGATAACTGAAGGCTCTGTCTCCCATTGTACCTTTGGAGATTCTAGGCATTACAAGTAATCCTGCATTTTGGGAGCGTAGTGCTCTGTTAGGATAATAGGGTAGTATCAGATCTTTTAAATAAAACGGGGCTTGTCTGTTTAGAGCTTTGTAAGTGAGAAGAAGGATTTTAAACTTAATCCTAAACTCTATGGGAAGTCAATGACGGGAGGCCAGAACCGGAGAGATACTGTATGATCTCTCTTTCTAGTACCTGTTAAAACCCTTGCTGCAGCATTTTGGATCAACTGAAGACTTTTTAAAGATGTTTTAGGACAACCTGATAACAAAGAGTTACAATAATCTAATCTAGAGCTAACAAAAGCGTGGATCAGTTTCTCAGCATCACTCTGAGACAAGATGCTCCTAATCTTGGCAATATTAGGCAAATGATAGAAGGCAGTTTTAGAAACAAATTTAATATGTGAATTGAAAAACAGATCTTGATCAAAAATAACTCCAAGGTTCCTCACAGAACTATTAAGAGAAAGAGTAACGACTTCCGGTTATGGCGGCCACGTAGGAAGACGTGTTTCACTCTACTCTGGTCCTAAAAATAAAAAGTCGGCAAATAACTCTCTCAATTGGAACAAAACCTATCCCAGCGTTTGGCCGAGGATATGCCGGTAAAGCCTAAGGCTGGAAAATCAGGTGGAGTTAAAACTGAACCGCCGAAACAGTCCAAGTTAACAGACTTTCACGTTCGTGACGAAGCAGAAAAATCTCCAGATATGGCGGAGCAAGCTAGCGGCGGAGCGGTGACTGCTGGCGACGGCACAGGTGCGGTGCTCGCTGCCATTAGCTCAATGAGAGCAAACTTTTCCACTAAATTTGATGGGATTATAGCAGCGATAGAAGGAATGAGAAAGGAAATAAGTGACTGTATGGAACGAGTATCGCAGGTGGAGCTCCGAATTTCCAGCGCTGAGGATGACGTCACCAGCCTACAATTAAAGGTGCACACATTGGAAATAAAAAATAAACGTCTGGAAGATAGTGCCCTGGACTTAGAATCCCGGTCGAGACGGAACAACCTGAGGCTGGTGGGCCTCCAGGAGGGAACAGGAGGGTCGGGACCCATGTTCCTTTTTGGAAAAGTGGATTCCAGAAGCGCTGAACAACGCGGAGCTGCAGTCATCGGTCGTCTTAGAGAGCGCCCACCGAATTGGCCCACCGAGAGATAATAAGGCACCACCGAAGACGCTGATTATGAAGTTCCTCAGCTACAGAGACAGGATGACAATCTCCAACGCGGCGCGAGCCAAAGGAGAAATTAAATACCAGGATCAACAGGTGCGGTTCTACCCAGATTTGGCCACAGGAATCCAACAATTAAGGAAACAGTTTGACCCCACCCGTAAAGAGCTGCGCAACCTCGGGATTCGTCATGGAGTGATTCATCCTGCAAGACTGCTGGTCACATATAAGGGCAGAACCCACACCTTCAAGACCCCTCAGGAGGCGCAGGAGCTCATCAAGCAGATCCAAGAAGAGACTGGTGGGAGCTAAGCATGAAGCATGAACAAAATATAAGGTAGAATATTTAAGCATTTGCACAGGCATCTGACTGATCTGAAGCATATAGCAAGTTTACAAAATATAGATTGTATTATATATTTAAAAAAAAAACCCTATGATGTACAAAGTTGCTATAAAATTTTGGAGTTAAGTTGGAAAACTACAGAAGAGAGTTAATGTTACGTCATTAAAAGCAGTAGAGTCAGGGTGATTGAGAGGATAAAGAAAGAGTGGCTTTGACTGATCCTCGCGGGTGTGAAGCAGTCAATGCCTATAGCGGGAGACGGAATTTTTTTTTTGATTTTGGGGGGATTACCACGAATGTGGGAAGGGGGAATTTGTTTGTGTGTAGTTTGTAGGATGAATGTTCAACCACTCATGTTTTTGCTTCTCTGTATGAGCATGTTTAGATTGCGGGGTAATCTCAAACTCCTTATTGATCATAGACCAAAGCGTTAATCTTAATTTAACTTCATGGAATTGCAGAGGTCTACAAAATTTAAAAAAACTTAAACAAGTTATGAATAAAATAAAAGACATAGGTTCAAAAATTGTGTTTTTACAAGAAACTCATCTAATAGAGGAGGATGTAAAAAGAATTAGGAGAAGATGGCAAGGAAGTGTATTCACCTCATTATTTTCATTCCGAGCCAGGGGCGTTATGACTCTCATACATAAATTAATCCCATTTCAAGTGAAAAATAAGATAAGATAAGATAAGATAAGCCTTTATTAGTCCCACAACGGGGAAATTCCAGGATTGCAACAGCACAGGGATAGCAACACTCAGAGCAACAATCAGAAGGCAAGAAAAAAATGTAATTGGAGACAAATTTAATCATTCAAGGATCTTTGTTATTAGAAAATATAAATCTGGTGAACTTATATGGTCCCAATATAGATGATAAAAATTTCTTTGCTAATTTATTTCTTATTTTATCATCACTTACAGGGCAACATATAATAGCAGGGGATTTTAATTGTACATTGAATCCCGGTATAGATAGATCAACAGGACTGGACTGTACGCACAATGGATGCAGGGTGATCATTAATCATTTTATGAAAGAATTGAGATTGCTAGATA
The DNA here is from genome assembly GCA_020510985.1 of Pholidichthys leucotaenia. Classification (NCBI taxonomy): domain Eukaryota; kingdom Metazoa; phylum Chordata; class Actinopteri; order Cichliformes; family Pholidichthyidae; genus Pholidichthys; species Pholidichthys leucotaenia. Next base: position 163,551,055 of record CM035838.1, on the reverse strand, counting down.
TATGGAGAGAAATGAAACCACAAGTTAAAGCCTACTCTTGTTATTCTAATACCTACAAGACATTTTCATGTATTGACTATTTTTTGATCTCCACAGAATTAAGGTCCAAGATTCAAAACTGCTTCTATGATAATATTGTGATCTCTGATCATGCACCCTGCTGTCTAATATATGTAGATAAGAAATTGACAAAGGAACCAGGTAGGTGGCAATTTCAGCATAAATGGCTTCAGGATGAGGAATTTGTTAAGTACATAGAAAAACAGATAGATGAGTTCTTTGATATCAATACTACACAAACATCAGCATGTATAAAGTGGGAGGCTTTCAAAGCTTTTATTAGGGGGCATATAGTTATACAGGTTCAAAATCTAAGAAGACTCGAGAGGAGAGAGTCCAGTTGGAACATAAAATAAAAATTCTTCAAGAAAAAGTGTATGCAGGAAGTGACCCAAAGTTAGAGAACGAATTACTGATTCTGAGAGCTGAATATGACAAAAAATCAGCGAATAGAGCTGCCTTGAGTCTTCTAAGATTGAAGCAATCTTTTTATGAACAAGGTGAAAAATCAGGAAAATTATTGGCATGGCAGATTAAACAATTAGAATTTAAAACACCAATTACCAGTATTATAAGTAACGGACAGGCAGTTGTAGATCCTTTAGAAATTAATAGTGCCTTTAGAGATTATTATGAAAAATTATATGATACAAAAATGAAACTGACTTAACAAAACTAAATGGGTTTTTGGACGGATTATCTCAGGAGCTGGGTGATTTCTCTGGGTCTCATTTAGCATTAATATTGAAGATTTAGTTTTATTTATTTTATATCCTGATATTTCCCCAAAATTCTTTATTAAATTCAACAAGGTCGGAATTGATCTTTTAAGATTCGACATAAACAAAATTATGTCATCGGCATACAGGGAGATTTTATGTTCTGTTGATTCCATATATTTGTGGATGTACGCTCATTGCTGCCTCCCTCCTCGACTATCACAGCGACGTACGCTGGTACCTGGACTGCGCTGAGGATGTCCTAAATTGTCCCCCCGCTACGCCGACCACCCTGAAGTCGGCGCGAGGAGGGACGACATCGCCGCACAGCACAAGGTACTCCGTGGGTTGGAGGGAAACTCCAGCAGGGAGCCGAAGAGGAGGCATCGTCGCTCCTCGTTTCGGGATCCCGTTCCTGTCCCCGATCCAGTCCAGGAGTTCGCGCCATCTGGGGGCCGTCCAAGATGTTGGCGCCACAGCCAAGGTAAACCTCAGCAGGATTCCCGTCTGAATCCGCTTCCAGTGAAGCCCGTCAGTAGATCTTCGCGAGCGGCTCCTCCTCGTCCTTCCAGGGGGCCCTCTGTCGCCATCCAGCGGGGAGAGGGAGGAACAACGTCCACTACAGCAGGCACCATCCTCCCCCCAGGAAACAGGCAAGTGCAAGTTCATTCCTTCCATCATAACTGTGATCTGCCTTGTCTGACTCCAGAGTTCGGGTTCGCAGTCCCCCGAGCTCCCACCACCTGCTGTAGCTCTAATTACTAAATCTGCTGCCTCTGTGTCTCCCTCCGCTGAGCGGTCCACAACACCAGGCTTACGTCGCCGGACGAGGAGGGGGCCTGTGGTTCTGGAGAGCCTGGTTCCGGCCCCGCAGCCATGTCATGGGCAGAGGAGAAGAGCAGACTGCAGGCTGGAGCCTGCGCCGATGATAAAGCGTCTCCGGGTCTCCACGCTGGAACAGTTTGAGCCAGCGGGTCGAGGGTCCCCTGCTACCACGCCGTGCGGGTTATCGGCGTGGACATCAGCACCGAAGGATCCACAGACTGCAGTGACCATCATGCCAGATGTGGAACCCGCGTAGCCAAGTGGGAGCCTGAGGATGAACTTCTCCGCCCTGAGCCTGGATCAACGAAGTCCTGGACGACGACAGAACCCGAGTGCAGGCAAGTGCTCTATCTTATGTTTCTCTTTTCTGTCTTGGAGCATTTCTGCCTGCCTCTCGGGGAGGCGAGTCAGGGGCAGCTGCCTGCTGCACCCAAGTTCGTCTCGCTGGGCTCTGTCGCTACCGGTGATTCTGATCCTGGTTCTTTCCTGTCTTCCGAGCCTTCTTGCAGAGTCACCGGTGCGGAGCCAGTCGTGGTCGCTGTGCTGGAGGTTCCAGGTTCGGGGTCGGAGGTCGTCACCGGTGCTGCGCCGTCCCAATCGGGGTCTGACGCGGGTGCAGCCGAGACCCAATCGGGGTCCGAGGCAGGTGCAGCCGAGACCCAGTGGGGGTCCGACGTGGGTGCAGCCGAGACCCAGTGGGGGTCTAACGCGGGTGCAGCCATGACTGCAGCATCGTATGGGTCAAGGTTGGTGGAGGAGCTGCAGACCCTTTGCCGCCATGGTGCGGGCTCGTCATCACCATCATTCCCCTCGTCTGAGTCACCAACCCCGCACATCATTGCCGGGCGCCGTTTGGGGGGCCTCTATGCTCGGCCCGGCTCTCCCACATCTTTCCCCCGCTAGGGAGGCCGCCGCAGGCTGTCTTCCCACGGTTCTGGTGGCTGAGGGATGCGGGTCGGCCACCCGAGGAACTGTTTTGCCGGTTCGGTGCCCTGGGGCGGCCGCCCAACACACTGTGTCTGCTGCTGGGCAACCTGGTTTGGCCGCCGGAGGGTTGGACTTTCCGGGCATGGGACTGGAGCAGGCCGCCCGATCATGTACTGCTCCCCGTGACCACCCGTCGGCCATTGGACGCAGGGAGACCGCCGGAACTGTCCCCGTGGGTTTTGGTCTCTGCCTGTCGTCACCTTCCTGAACTGTCTGGGTTAAAGGTCATTCAGGGTGGTAATCTGGCTCTATGTTCTTGTCTTGGTTAGTGTGTGTGGGGTTTTTTTTTTCTTTTTTCCCCTCTTCTGTTTGAGGGACGTGTGTGTTTCTGTTTGTTTTTTTTTCCTCTTGTCCTGGGTGTTAATGTGCATTATGGGGTATGGTATTTTCCGTGTATCGTGCTCTGTACTTGTGCTCTGTAATTGCTTCATTTATGTCCTGTGTTAATTGTGATTTGTGTATTTTGGGAGTCTTGTATTTTCTGTTATCGTGCCCTGTAATTGTCTCATTTGCGCTCTGTCGTTATTTTGATTTGTGCATTTGAGAGTATTGTATTTTCTGTTATCGTGTCCTGTGATTGTTTCATTTGTTTTTTATTTTTTCTGGTTTTCTATGTACCTCTGTTATCAACATGGTTTTTGGTCTGTGGTTGATCCTCTCCCTCCAGGCCTGCTCCCCCATCCGCCCGCCCTGTAGGGGGCGGGGAGCTTGGGTGTCAACGGGTGTTCAGAGCCCGCCCTCGGGGGGGGGGGGGAGGTACTGTCATGGTCCGTGCGCCGATCTCGTCTGCGCTCGGGCCATACATCATCTCCGCCAGGTTTGACAGCAGTGGTTACCTTCTGGCTCCCCGAGCTCTTATTGTGACAGCGCTCGGAGGGGCTTCCTGCTGTCAAAGCCTAACAGCTGTGCTGCATTTACGGCTCATCAGCAGCCCGGCATTTAAGCGGGCGCTGGGAGCAGTATTATGCAGCAGTCTCATCTACTATCGTCAATAATTCCTTGCCAGACGTTGAGCGAGCGGTTCTTGCCTCAGACGTCAACTATTCCTTGTCTACGATTATTCCTGGTTCATGATCTGGATTGTAAGTAAGCTTGGTGTTAGCCTTACGATCTCTTGTGTCTAGTATTGTGTGTTTTAGCCCACCATGGCTCATTACTTTGTGTGTTATCTTGTGTTCGTGAATAAAACATCATTGCAAACCTCACCGGTGACTTTTGGCGTCTTATGGTGGCTCGCGAGGGCCACCGCATGACAGGTGTTTTGCTGCAGGAGGGACTGGTGCACTTCACAAAATAGATGACATCATGAGGAAAGAACATCATGTGGAAATATTGAAACAACATCTCAAGACATCAGCCAGGAAGTTAAAACTTGGGTGCAAATGGGTCTTTCAGATGGACAATCACCCTGAGCATACTGCCAAATTAGTTACAAAGTGGTTTAAGGACAACAAAGTCAATGTTTTGGAGTGGCCATCACAAAGCCCTGATCTCAGTCCCATAGAAACTTTATGGGCAGAGCTGAAAATACGTGTGTGAGCAAGGCGGCCTACAAACCTGACTCAGTTCCACCAGTTGTGTCAGGAGGAATGGGCCAAAATTCCAACAAACTATTGTGAGAAGCTTGTGGAAGGATACCCAAAACATTTGACCCAAGTCATACAGTTTTAAGGCAATGCTGCCAAATACTAAGGAAATGTACTGTATGTAAACTTCTGACTGAAGAAAGTAGTAAAAAAAAATCTCTAAAAAATATTCAGCAAATATAAAAATCATTTAGCAAATAGAAATCATTTGGGTGTATGCTAACTTCTGGTTTCAACTGTAAGTGAATCTCCTGACATTTGACCCTGAGCACAACTTGGATGCACACCTGCCTGAGGATCACTGTGTGTGGGTTTGGTGACCAACGGGGCAAATGTCTTTGAGGAGTAGAGATTCCCATGAAATGTGGACAGGTGGAAGCCGTGCCATCACATTAGTTCCTTTTAGCTTTGCTGGAATGAGCTAAAAATTAGAATATTGTGAAAAATTTAATGTATTTTTCAAACTATACATACCATGCATCTCCCTGACCAGTTCAGTACACACAACCACAATCATAGACTACTGACTTGACAGTTGTTCAGAAGACACTCATCGACACACTCCATGAGGAGGGTAAGCCACAGAAGGTCATTGCTGAAAGTGCTCTATCAAAACATATCACTGAAAAGCTGACTGGAAGGAAAAAGTGTGGCAGAGAAAACTGCATGAGAACAGGGAAGACAATAGGAAGGGTTGTCAAGAAATGTTGATTCAAGAACTTTGGGGAGTTCCCAAGGAGTGGGCTGAGTCTGGCGTCAGTGCAACAAAGAGCACATGTGCAGAGAAATCTTCAGGAAAGGGACTACAACTGTCATTTTTTTTTGATACGAAGCCATGCCTGAACCAGAGACAAAGTCAGAAGTGACTTAACGGGGCTAAAGAGAAACAGAAGTAGACTGTTGCTCAGTTGTCCAAAGTCCTCTTTTCTGATGAAAGCAAATTTTGCATTTCATTTGGAAATCTTAAGTCCCTTGAATTTAGAGGGAGAGCGGTGAAGCACATAATCCATGGTGTTTAAAATCCAGGGAGAAGTATCCATGGTCTGTGATGGTATGGGGTGCCATGCCATCTGTTGGTGTTGGTCCACTGTGCTTTATCAAGCGCTACCTCATTGCTGCCGTCTACCAGGAAGTTCTTCATAGGTCTGTGCTGATTACCATTGACTTTAATCATAAAATTACCTGATTTTATAAGGATAGAGAGAAACATTGAACTACTCACAAAGTTTGTACTTCTGCAGTAAAATTGTCATAGCTGACTAACTCTCTTAAAAAAAAAACTGAAAAAAAGGTTTGTAGTCCCCAGAGGATAAACCCTTAAGAACCTCGCTGAAGTTTTCTCTTTGGTCAAAAATTCTCTTTGTTGAATGTGTTGAGGTTGTTTTGTTAATGATGAAATACCTTCATAGCTGCTGACATTCCCATCAGTGTGAGCAACACTTTGTGTTTAGAGCTGATTAGAAAACACTCATTAGCATTCAGTTCAAACACCACTTTGCAAAAGAGCAGCCTCACAGTGTCGAGAACAGGGCTAGTTTTCTCTCGAAGAGCTGCTCCCACATTATGGTTACAGTCATTTCCAGCAAAGAAGACACACATCTATCAGCTGAGGCACACCATGACCTGTGGTGGGAAATGTCTGCAAACTTCTTGGGCTACACTCTTCAGTTTTGTGTTTTACAAGAGCACTATGAGGCGAGTGCAATATCTCCCACCTGCGTTTTCTTTGACGATCCCAATATGTCACTGAAGGAGAGCAGTTTTCAACTTTTCCTTGTAATTATTGGGGCTGAACCAAATTATGATAAACCTTTCATCCAAGAATAAATAACAAAAATAAATGTATACAACTCATAGTTGGAGGTCAGGATCCCAAGGTGAACCTAGCTTTACTCAATCTATAGTAATAGTGGCAATGGAATGTTACTTTGACCTTTGGACCCCAAGTCCATAATCAGGTCAGGGTGTAAGCTGATTTGTCTTAGATACAACTAGGGTACTGATTTGAAAAGCTTACATCATTTCTTTCAGTAGTTATCACGTGTACAAGATTTACAGAAAAACTGGACATTGTTCAGGGTCCTGATGGCCTGGTGAACAAAGCTGTTTAGCAGTCTTGTGGAACGGGCCTGGAGGCTCTGGTACCTTCTCCCCGAGGGCAGGAGGATGAAGAGGGAGTGTGAGGGGTGGGAGATATCACCTGCAATGGTGATGGCTCTGCGGGTGAGGTAGATGTCCAAGAGGGGGGACAGAGGGACGACGATGATCTTGCTGGCTGCTTTCACTGTGTGTTGTAGTGTTTTCCGGCAGGAGGCGGTGCAGCTTCCGTACCACACAGTGATGCAGCTGGTGAAGATGCTCTCAGTGGTGCTCCAGTAGAATGAGCACGTGATGGGGGGTGGGACTCATCCTCTCTTTAGTTTGCGGAGGAAATGGAGGCAAGTTTGAGCCTTCTTTGCCAGTGATGTGGTGTTGTTGGACCAGGAGAAGTCCTCAGAGATGTGCACCCCCAGGAACTTGGTAATGCTCCCCCTCTCCACAGCTGCTCCATCAATGATCAGAGGTGGATGCTGTGTGTGTCCTCTCCTGAAGTCGACCACAATCTCCTTGGTTTTTCCCATGTCCAGGAACAGATTATGGTCTTTACACCGCTGGACCAGTTGGCTCACCTCATTTCTGTAGTTGGCCTCCTTGTTGTTGGTGATGAGGCCTACCACCGTCGTGTCATCCGCAAACTTGATGATGTGGTTGGTGCTGTAAGCGGGTATGCAGTCATGAGTCAGCAGGGTGAAGAGCAGGGGGCTGAGCACACACCCTTGTTGGGCTCCTGTGCTCAGTGTGATGGTCTGGGAGGTGTTGCTGCCAACCCACACACTCTGTGGCCTCCCTGTGAGAAAGTCCAGCACCCAATTACAGAGAGAAGTTTTGAGTCCTAATTAGTGCTACAACGATTAGTCGATTAATCGAGTAGTTGATCGTCAGTAAATCAATCAACAACTAATTTGATAGTCGACTAATTGCCTGTGGAGCCTTTTCCAGGAAAAATTCTAAAAAAAAGAAAAAAATATTTCATGTTCTAAAACACCAAAAATTGCCACTTTTCTTGTTTGAGCATTATGAGTTAAATATATTATGGTTTTGTAATGTCTGACAATTGTGTTGCTCAAGCTTTAAAGTCAAGTTTGATGGGTCATTATTTTATTTAGCTTAGGGGCCTTTTATAAAATGTTAGAGACTGGGAACAAGGTGATTTTCTCAGGTGTGCAGACTTAAACAGGTGAGGTAAAACATGCACTGGAGCCCTGAACAGGAGCCGAGCCAACAGGAAGCAGAGATAGTGGAAATGACAGAAATAGTCATGATTCGTCGACCAATCAAAAAAAGTCATTAGATTAGTCGACTACCAAAATAGCCGTTAGCTCCAGCCCTAGTATCAAACCCTGGTACTAAGTTTCAAAACAACTGGAACAAAACTGTAGGAGGAGTTGATTTCTCAAAACAGTTACTGTCTATTAACAGGTGAAATGGGACATCATAAGTCAGGGGCTGTAACTCCTGCAAAAATCATCTGATCGGAGCCAAACTTCAATACGCATATCATCAGTGTATATTCAATTCAATTCAATTCAATTCAACTTTATTTATATAGCGCCATTTCACAACAACAGTCATCTCATAGCACTATCAACTGAAGGGAGGACCCCCACAGTTGCAGAAAGACCCCAGCAATCAGGCGATCCCCTGTGAGCAAGCACTTGGCGACGGTGGAGAGGAAAAACTCCCTTTTAACAGGAAGAAACCTCCAGCAGAACCAGGCTCAGGGAGGGGCAGTCATCTGCTGCGACTGGCTGGGGGGTGAGGGGATAGAGAAGAAGAAAAGAACAGACATGTAGAGAGCAAACAGCACGATGGGGACTCAATCTATGGGAGAGAACAAACAAATGTTAATGACCAGCAAAAAAAAAATATTTCATAGAGAGTGAGGAAAGGAGTGAGGCCCAGTGCATTACTGGAGGTCCCCCGGCTGACTAAACCTATTAGCAGCATAACTAAGGGAGGGTTCAGAAAACACATGATCCCTCCCTAATTGTAGGCTATATCAAAAAGGTAGGTTTTAGCCCTATTCTTAAAAACAGAGATCGAGTCTGACTCCCGAATCCAGATTGGCAGCTGATTCCACAGGAGAGGAGCTTGATAACTGAAGGCTCTGCCTCCCATTGTACTTTTGGAGATTCTAGGTATTACAAGTAAACCTGCATTTTGGGAGCGTAGTGCTCTGTTAGGATGATACGGTAGTATCAGATCTTTTAAATAAAAAGGAGCCTGATTGTTTAGAGCTTTGTAAGTAAGAAGAAGGATTTTAAACTTAATTCTAAACTCTATGGGAAGCCAATGAAGGGAGGCCAGAACCGGAGAGATATGATCTCTCTTTCTAGTACCTGTTAAAACTCTTGCTGCAGCATTTTGGATCAGCTGAAGACTTTTTAAAGATGTTTTAGGACAACCTGATAATAAAGAATTACAATAATCTAATCTCGAGCTAACAAAAGCGTGGATCAGCTTCTCAGCATCACTCTGAGACAAGATGCTCCTAATCTTGGCAATATTACGCAAATGATAGAAGGCAGTCTTAGAAACAAATTTAATATGTGAATTGAAGGACAAATCCTGATCAAAAATAACTCCAAGGTTCCTCACAGAGCTATTAAGAGAAAGAGTAACTGCATCCAAACTGAAAGTTTGATTTGGAAAGGAATTTCTAAGGTTTTTTGGACCAACAAGAATGACTTCAGTCTTATCTGAATTTAATAGCAGGAAATTACAAGTCATCCAAACTTTGATTTCCTTAAGACAGGCTTCTAACTTGGCTAATTGATTAGTATCATCTGGCTTCATTGACAGGTATAATTGTGTGTCATCTGCATAACAGTGAAAATGTATACAGTGCTTTCTAATAATGTTGCCTAACGGAAGCATATATAAACTAAAAAGAGTAGGGCCAAGCACAGATCCCTGTGGAACTCCATGACTAAGCTTTGAGCTGAGAGAAAACTCATCATTTACATGAACAAACTGGAACCTATCAGATAAATAAGATCTAAACCACTGCAACGAAGTTCCATTAAGTCCAACATAGTGTTCTAATCTATCAAGTAGAATATTATGATCAATAGTATCAAAAGCTGCACTAAGATCTAAAAGGACAAGTACAGAAACTAGTCCATTATCAGATGCAATGAGGAGGTCGTTAGTGACCTTCGCTAAGGCTGTTTCAGTGCTATGATGGATTCTAAACCCAGATTGAAACTCCTCAAATAAACCATTTCCCTGCAGGTGGTCAAATAATTGCATAGCAACAACTCTTTCTAAGATTTTTGAAATGAAAGGGAGATTAGAGATTGGTCTATAGTTAGCTAAAGCTCCTGGATCTAGCGTTGGCTTTTTGAGTAAGGGTTTAATTACAGCCGTTTTAAAAGCCTGCGGTACATGGCCTAAAGTTAATGAAGAATTGATTATATGAAGAATAAAGCTACCAATAAGTGGGAAGACTTCTTTAAATAACCTGGTAGGAATAGGGTCTAAAAGACAAGTTGAAGGTTTGGATGAGGAAACTATTTTGTCTAACTCACAAAGGTCGATTGGAGTAAACTCATCAAGACAGACATCAATAGAAGGAGTTGTAGTAGTTACAGTATTTAAGTTAACTGTGGGAAGAATCTGATTGATTTTATCTCTGATGGATGAAATTTTATTATTGAAAAAGTTCATAAAGTCCTGACTAGTAAGCTCTAAGGGGATGCTAGGATTGACAGAGTCCTGACTCTTTGTCAACCTGGCTACAGTACTGAAAAGAAACCTGGGATTATTCTTGTTCTCTTCTATTAATGCAGAGTAATAACTCGTTCTAGCTTTTCTAAGAGATTTTTTTATAAATTAAAAGATGATTTCTCCAAGCTAAATAGATTTCATCTAAATTAGTAGAGCGCCCCCTCATGGATCGTCACCTTATCGTGGTGGGGGGGTTTGCGTGCCCCAGTGATCCCAGGAGCTATGTTGTCCGGGGCAATTTGCCTCTGATAGGGTCTCCCAAGACAAACTGGTCCTGGGTGAAGGGCCAGACGAAGAACGATCCAACAGACTCTCATGATAAATTGTATATCAAGGATTCAGTGTACCCCGCCCGGTATGGGGTTACCGGGGCCCCACCCTGGAGCCAGGCCTGGGGGAGGGGCTCGAAGGCTAGCGTCTGGTGGCCGGGTTTCCACCCATGGGACCCGGCCGGGCTCAGCCCGAAGGAGTTACATGGGTCCGCCCTCCAGTAGGTTCACCACCTGCAGGAGGGATCATGGAAGTCCGGTGCTATGTGGATTAGGTGGCAGTCAAAGGCGGAGACCTTGGCGGACTGATCCCAAGCTTTCTAAACTGGCTTTTGGTACGTGGAATGTCACCTCTCTGGTGGGGAAGGAGCCTGAGCTGGTGTACGAGATTGAGCGATACCGGCTAGATATAGTCGGCCTCACCTCAACACACAGCTCCGGTTCCGGAACCAGTCTCCTGGAGAGGGGCTGGAGCTTGGCCTTTTCTGGAGTTGCCCCGGGCGAGAGGCGACGAGCAGGGGTAGGTATTCTTGTATCGCCCCACCTTGCTACCTCTATATTGGAGTTTTCCCCGGTGGACGAAAGGGTTGCTTCCCTGCGCCTTCGGGTTGGGAAACGGGTCCTGACCATCATTTGTGCCTATGCACCAAATGATGTTTCAGAGTACCCACCCTTTTTGGAGTCTGTGACTGGGGTGCTGGAGGGTGCTCCTCCTGGAGACTCCATTGTCCTACTGGGGGACTTCAATGCGCACGTGGGCAACGACAGTGAAACCTGGAGGGGGGTGATTGGGAGGAACGGCCTGCCCGATCTGAACCCGAGTGGTGTTCAGTTATTGGACTTCTGTGCTAACCACAGTCTGTCTATAACGAACACCATGTTCAAGCATAAGGGTGTCCATATGTGCACCTGGCACCAGGACACCCTAGGCCGCAGGTCGATGATCGATTTTGTTATCGTATCATCAGACCTGCGACCGTATGTCTTGGACACCCGAGTAAAGAGAGGTGCAGAGCTGTCAACTGATCACCACCTGGTGGTGAGTTGGATCCGATGGCAGGGGAGGAAGCCATTCAGACCTGGTAGACCCAAACGTATAGTGAGGGTGTGCTGGGAGCGTCTGGCTGAGGCCCCTGTCCGGGAGGTCTTCAACTCCCACCTCCGGAAGAACTTCAACCACATTCCGAGGGAGTCTGGAGACATGGAGTCTGAATGGGCCATGTTCTCCACCTCTGTTGTTGAAGCGGCAGCCCAGAGCTGCGGCCGCAAGGTGGTCGGTGCATCTCGTGGTGGCAACCCCCGAACCAAGTGGTGGACACCAGTGGTGAGGGGGGCCATTAAGCTGAAGAAGGAGTCCTATCAAGCTTGGTTGGCTTGTGGGACTCCCGAAGCAGCTGAGGTGTACCGGCAGGCCAAGCGGAGTGCAGCTCGGGTGGTTGCTGAAGCAAAAACCCGGGTATGGGAGGAGTTCGGTGAGGCCATGGAACAAGACTTTCGGTCGGCTTCAAAGAGATTCTGGCAAACTGTTCGGCGGCTCAGGAGGGGAAAGCAGCTCCCCGTCCACACTGTGTATGGTGCGGATGGGACACTGTTGACTTCAACTGGGGATATCGTCGGGCGGTGGAAGGAATACTTCGAGGATCTCCTCAATCCCACTGATACGCCTTCCACAGAGGAAGCAGGGTTTGGGGACGAGGGGGATGACTCGCCTATCACAGGGGCTGAGGTCGCCAAGGTGGTTAAAAATCTCCTTGGTGGCCGGGCCCCGGGGGTGGACGAGATTCGCCCCGAGTACCTCAAGGCCCTGGATGTTGTTGGGTTGTCATGGTTGACACGCCTCTGCAACATTGCGTGGAGGTCGGGGGCAGTGCCTTTGGCATGGCAAACCGGGGTGGTGGTTCCTCTCTTCAAAAAAGGGGACCGGAGGGTGTGCTCCAACTTTAGAGGGATCACACTCCTCAGCCTCCCTGGGAAGGTCTATGCCAAGGTACTGGAGAGGAGAGTCCGGCCGTTGGTCGAACCTCGGATTCAGGAGGAGCAATGTGGTTTTCGTCCTGGCCGTGGCACATCAGACCAGCTCTTTACCCTCTCGAGAATTCTTGAGGGTTCGTGGGAGTTTGCCCAACCAGTTTACATGTGTTTTGTGGACTTGGAGAAGGCATTTGACCGCGTCCCTCGTGGATTTTTGTGGGGGGTGCTTCGGGAGTATGGGGTATCGGGCTTGTTGTTACGAGCTATTCGGTCTCTGTACGACCGTTGTGAGAGTTTAGTTCGCATTGCCAACACTCGGTCGGAGTCATTCCCAGTGAGAGTTGGACTCCGCCAGGGCTGCCCTTTGTCACCGGTCCTGTTCATAATTTTTATGGACAGGATTTCTAGGCGCAGCCAGGGAATGGAGGGTGTCATGCTTGGTGACCACAGGATCTCATCTCTGTTGTTTGCAGATGATGTTGTCCTGTTGGCTTCATCCAGCAATGACCTACAGTTCTTGCTGGGACGGTTTGCCACTGAGTGTGAAGCGGCTGGGATGAGAATCAGCACCTCCAAGTCCGAGTCCATGGTCCTCAGCCGGAAAAAGGTGGATTGTCCTCTCCGGGTTGGGGACAGGCTCCTGCCCCAAGTGGAGGAGTTTAAGTATCTTGGGGTCTTGTTCACGAGTGAGGGGAAAATGGAGCGAGAGATCGACAGACGGATTGGAGCAGCATCTGCAGTGATGCGGACGTTGTACCGGTCTGTTGTGGTGAAGAGGGAGCTTAGTTCTAAGGCAAAGCTGTCGATTTACCAGTCAATCTACGTTCCTACTCTCACCTATGGTCACGAGCTTTGGGTAATGACCGAAAGAACGAGATCGCGGATACAAGCGGCTGAAATGAGCTTTCTCCGTAGGATTGCTGGACTCACCCTCAGAGATAGGGTGAGGAGCTCAGTCATCCGGGAGAGGCTCAGAGTAGAACCGCTGCTCCTCCACATTGAAAGGAGTCAGTTGAGGTGGTATGGGCATCTGATTAGGATGCCTCCTGGACGCCTCCCACTTGAGGTGTTTCAGGCACGTCCCACTGGGAGGAGACCCCGGGGCAGACCCAGGACTCGGTGGAGAGACTATGTCTCCCAGCTAGTCTGGGAACGCCTTGGTATCCCCTCTGAAGAGCTGGAGCAGGTGGCTGGGGAGAGGGAAGTCTGGGCTTCTCTGCTTGAACTGCTGCCTCCGCGACCCGGACCTCCGGAAAAGCGGTAGAAGATGGATGGATGGATGGATAGTAGAGCGCCATTTTCTTTCTAATTGACGAGTCTTCTGTTTTAAGCTACGAGTTTCTGTGTTGAACCAAGGAGTTAAAAATCTCTGATTAGACTTTTTCTTTGTTTGTATATCAAACCCTGGTGCCAAGTTTCAAAATAATTAGAACAAAACTCTAGGAGGAGTTGATTTCACAATTCTGGGACAGACAGATGGATGGACCGCCCCATGACATAATCCCCCTTCGGTCTTCAAATGGCGGGTGATGAAAACTAAAAGGAAAATAAGGTGAACTTTCCAAAATATAATCCCCAAACTAATAAAGCAAAAATGGGTAAATAAAAAAAATCATGTTGCATTAAAATACTTTCCATTCTCAACTATAATAATTATAATGTAACATAGCTGCTATTTTCCTTGCTCGTTCCAACTTATTCCCTCCTCTGGAGGCCAGAAACTGCTCATTACATTTCTGTTAAAAAGCCTAAAAGTTGTCTCATGTCAGTGAGGAGCTTACTGCGTGCAGCGTGCCACCAACACCACAGTGATTAGAGTTGCGTTTCCCACAGAGGAAAAAGCTCGCGCCTCACTGTGCTTCTGCTGGGTGAAAGCTTCCTTTTAAAAGAGCGGATGATTTACCCCCAAACAATCGAGTGTGTGCTCACAGGGCTGCGATTCAGACAGCCTTAATTGTCTTCACAGCCTCCAAAATGATACTTAAACTTTGTCTGTCTTTTGTCTGCCCCCCACCACTCTCATCTCCCAATCTGCTGGAAACTTTCCTGTCTTTGTCATAAGAGACACGTTATATAACCTCTTCTGCTATTACAGCAGCTTATGTGAATTAACAGCTGATCCTGTCGATTGGAAAGCCTTCATAGTAAATGCTCTCTCTGGGTGCTGACATCCACTCCAGGCCTCCCAATTACTGGCTGAACATCTGACCTCTGATGGGATGGGGGGGGGGGGATGTTACTGTTTTCTTGCAGGTACCATCTCCTTGCACAGACATACCGATGTCCTTTCCAGTCTTTTTTTTGTGCGTGAAGTCAACAGCAGCTCAGCTCTGGCCGGGTCCTGAGAGAGCCCTCAACCCCTCGACTACCAGCGCCGAGCCTGATCACACACTAAATGCAAAGTGTAGCAAAGGAGCAGATTAGCCTTGCAGCTCAGGCCCCAAAGTCCAACAGCCACCTTAAAGAGGCACCCGAGGTTAGCCACTCTCTGCTCTCCATTCCACTTGTCATCACGATGAAGGGCTCTATACGGCAGCGTCTTAGGCTCCGAGACGAGGCGCATTATTTAAAGTGAGCAATGATTCACTCCGCGGGGACCCGGGGAGCCGTGCAAAGTGGCAGATTGGGCCGGGGGGCGGTGACGGCAGACTTAATAAATGCACACATTAGCACACTCCATTACCTTCACCTCTATTTGCTTGTAGTCTCCCACCTGTTTGTCCCACTGTGTTTTTGTCCATTTTGAAGTTAATGCAGGCACCTGATGTGGTGCATGGATACATTAATCAAAAAAAGGCACGCAGAGGTGAAGCCCTGAGAAGGTACCACAGTTCTCCCACTTTACTTTCACCAGTGAGCCGTCCTAATTCTGCACTGCAACAGTCACAGGAGCTGATTGAAAAAGTGGCTACATAAAAGACAAACAATAACTTTAATTACCAATCTGTTTAGGATAAAAAAAAAGATGCCCTGAGCCATGATTTGTAATGCTAATATAATGGCCATTCAAAACTCTGAGACCACTTCATCTCTAGGGCTCGGGACCTTGGCGCTCGGCAGCCCCACTTAACTGGGAAAAGGAGTGCAAGCAAAAAAGGCTAATCACTTGAAACAACTCACTTTGCTATTTGGTCACTTGTCACTAAGAGTGTTTCTCACATCACTAAAAATAACACAGAATCACTTAACATGGGAGCTAACAGTTAGAGGCCATAAAAAATACCAGTCTGTGTTTTTCTTCCATTTGTATATCAGAGTTATTCTTGACTCAAATCCACCATAAAAAGAGACAAAAATCTTTAATATGGAGCAAGGTTCACCACTTTGTGAACAACTGCATGGGCAAATACTCCAACAGTTTAAGAACAATGTTTCTTATAGTATAATTGCAAGGAATTTAGGAATGTCATCATCAACAGTCCATAATATCATCAAAAGATTCAGAGAATCTGGAGAAATTTCTGCACATAAGCGACAAGGCCGAAAACCAACACTGAATGCCTGTGACCTTCGATCCCTCAGGTGGCACTGCATTAAAAACCAACATCATCCTAAGGACATTATCATGTGGGCTCAGGAACACTTTGGAAAACCATTGTCAGTTAACACAGTTCGTCGCTACATCTACAAGTGCAAGTTAAAACTCAACCATGCAAAACAAAAGCCATATATCAACAACACCCAGAAACGGCGCCGGTTGCTCTGGGCCCGAGCTCATTTGAGATGGACTGACACAAAGTGGAGAAGCGTGCTGTGGTCTGATAAGTCCACATTTTAAATTGTTTTTGGAAATCATGGATGTCATGTTCTCCGGGCTAAAGTGGAAGTGGAAAAGGACCATCCAGATTGTTTTCAGTGCAAAGTTCAAAAGCCAGCATCTGTGATGGTATGGGGGTGTGTTAGTGCCCATGGCCTGGATAACTTGCACATCTGTGAAGGCACCAATAATGCTGAATGGTACATACAGGTTTTGGAGCAACATATGCTATCAACAGCCACAGTTACATGTGCAAAATTTCTTCAATCTGATTACAATTCAGATCAGAATTTTACTGTTTACATGGATCCTGAAAAAGCTGATCCAATTAGGACGTGCGTTTCCATGTGTCACACATTTGAACGGACTAAATCATTTTGACATGCACGCAATTATCCAACATTCCGGAAATAGTAGAAGAAGCAACTTCCGATGTAAACAAACCCTGCTTCGTGTCTTTCTCTTTTTGAAATGGACCTGTATTGTGTTATTCAGACTGTACTTTTGCTTCTGCTGGTCTCCGTAATGAAGCTACAAGTCCAGCAGTACAGACGTCTGCATGTGACGAACAGAGGGAGACAGCAGGACAATACAGACCAGTTCTGTTTTACTCCAGCAATGTCTTCCGCTAGCTACTGTAAAGGCGGAACTATGTCACGTCGACATGTGGCTGACGTACAGACATGTGCAATAAACATATTTTCTACCCAAACTTCGGATTAAGTGTTTATATGTGCACCAATCGGATTAACAATTGGCATAACCCACCCGTCTCAATTGGAAGGAAATTTTGATCCGAATGAGTGTGATTGGGTCAGAATATTATACCAAGATACGAACAACCAAGAAAAACCAAGAAAAGTATGTGCATATCTGTCTGTGGGGTGGATTTGTGGAACAGTCTGGAGCTGGAACTGAAACTATGTACAAACAGAAATCAATTCAAAAAGAGGTATAAACATTATTTGCTGAAAGGATATGTGTTAGAAGGGTAGTATTTATATGTACGATTCACTATGCTCACTCTGGGACATTATGGGACACTATGGAATGGTGGGTGGGACAGCACTGTGTATATCTGTGTTGTTTGAGGCTGGTTTTGATGTATGGACATCAATGTATGTTAGGATGGATGGGTGTTAATGTTGATTTGTAACAAATGCAGTAAATTCTTTACTTGGGGTCTTAAAGGTGGTAATTACCTCCGCCAGGCCAAAAAGGCCAGGAGGAGGTTATGTTTTTGCCAGGGTTTGTGTGTTTGTCTGTCTGTCTGTCTGTTTGTCTGTTGGTTAGCAAGATAACTCAAAAAGTCTTGGACGGATTTGCATGAAACTTTCAGGCGTTGTTGGAAATGGTACAAGGAAGAACTGATTAAATTTTGGGGGTGATCCGGTTCACCGTCTGGATACAGGAATTTTTTTAAAGCATTTTTCCACACTGTCACATAGGGCCATTTTCAACATGGGCGCAGGCGCAATGGAGGCCGCTGGGCGTCGTGTCTGACCAACACAAACTCCGCCTTCTTCAACGTTTTAGCCACAAAAGCATGCGGAAAACACTGCTGGCCTCGGACCCCCAGCGTGCCTGTGCCAGCCATAGGCGCTGCGCACATTGCGCTGGTTGTCGTGTCTGACCAACACAAACTCCGCGTTCTTCAACGTTTTAGGCACAAAAGCACGCGGAAAACACTGCTGCCCTGGGCCCACCAGCGTGGCTGCTTTTGCGCCACGCTGCAAAACCTGACACGGACATCTGTCCGCCGCACCATTATTTGCCACAAATTCCCCGCCCAGCTATAGGCGCTGCGTAAAAACGACCTCTCTGCCGGGGATGACTCTAAATTCTGTTTTGCCGCGGAGCGCAACCCCAATATAATATAAAACCCACGCCAACCTGTCTAACCAATCTGCATCCGTCAGTGGAGGAGATGGACACACCAACACTTCAGTTTATTACCTCCGCCAAGGAGGCAATGCTTTTACAACCGTAAAACGGGGCTATAAGGGACGGCGGGGTAATATGGGACACTTTTCTAAATGTAATTCTGCTTTTTTAATTTTGCTTCCGCCTACATTTGATGAAGGATTCATGGATATTTGACAATAAAAACACAACTCAGCGTCCTGCTCAAAATAAAAAAAGCACAATTACATTTAAAACATTTCCCAGAAAAGTGTCCCTTATTAACCCGCCGTCCCTTATAGCCCCATTTTACACTACTGAACCACTAATCCTATCACTATCACATTGATTGTCATTCATTAATTGTCTGTTTATTGCACTGTCCATGTCAAATAAACAAATACTCATTGTGAATCCAATTGCTACTCATATCTTTTCATGCTCAGGGAATCTGACAACGTACACACAAACACTTTATGGGCCGAACTGTGCCGCTTGGCGGAGGTCTGCGCTCTCCGAGTGCTTTTCTAGTTTGTATATAATTCACATGGGTGTATTTATGGAAAAGAGGAGATGGAATTAATAAGTGTTCACTTCTTCCTTCTCCCTTTCGAACAGTGTATACTGTTACTTTATTGCATTTGTCATTTGTTTTGTTTTTTGTTGTACGTTTTTGTTCGAAATAAAGTATCTATCTATCTATCTATCTATCTATCTATATTCAGATTGGCGTGTTTACATGAAGCATTTTTATTCCGATCAGGCTTTCACATGATACGAGCTGACCGAACACCAGACAGTGGCAAGGCTAGGGGCGGTGGAGTGATCATGTATGTTAACAACAACTGGTGCAGACCGGGACATATCACTGTTAAACAACGACACTGCAGCAAAGACATTGAGTTGCTAGCTGTTAGCATGAGGCCTACATATCTCCCGAGAGAACACTCACACGTGATCTGCATTGTTGTTTATGCAAATCCGACGGCGAACGCTGGGACAGCACGTGACGTCATCCATTCAGTAACCAGCAGGCTGCAGACAGAACACCCAGATGCTCTTCTCCTCATCTCAGGCGATTTCAACCATGTTTCACTGTCTCCCATTCTACCCACGTTCACCCAGTATGTCACATGCCACACTAGAGACAATAAAACACTGGATTTATTCTACGCAAACACTAAGGAGGCGTACACCTCATCACAACTACCCCCACTCGGGAGATCGGATCACAACTTGGTTCATCTCCGGCCGGTGTACAAACCCCTAGTGCACAGACAACCTCCGGCCATGCACACTGTGGAGTTATGGTCTGAGGAGACAATGGACACCCTAAAGGGCTGTTTTGAAGCCACCGCCTGGAAGCAGCTCTGCGATCCACATGGTGAGGACATCGATGGCCTCATTCACACCTTCACGGGCTACCTCAGCTTCTGTGTGGACAAATCCGTTCCCACCAAGACCATACGGCGTCACTCAAACAACAAACCCTGGATCAACCCTGAGATAAAAACACTTCTGAGAGAGAAGAAGAGGATCTTCAGGTCGGGGAACAGGGAGATGCTGAAGTCCGTACAGAGGGAGCTGAGGAGAAAGATCAGAGAAGGCAAGGACAGCTTCAGGAAGAAGATGGAGGACAAGCTGCAACAGAGCGACATCAGCGGGGTCTGGAGAAACCTCAAAACCATCTCGGGGCTCCAGAATACCTCCCCCCAGGCCACAGGGGGCAGGGAGTGGGCGAACAACCTGAATCTGTTTTTCAATAGATTTGACCAACCGCCCTCCCCCCTGACTGCACAACAACCACTGCTGCCTCTAAAGAAATCAAGTCCTGCTGCCCACTCCCCACTCTACCAACACCCCCCCACTCCCAACACACAGCCCCCCATCCTGACCCTGACCAGGACCCAGGTGAGGACGGAGCTGAGGAAGATCAAGGCGAGGAAGGCGCCGGGACCGGACGGCATCAGCGCAAAGCTCCTCAAGTCCTGTGCAGACCAGCTGTGTGGGATTGTGACGTATATCTTCAACATGAGCCTGAAACTGGGGAGGGTACCACAGCTGTGGAAAACATCTTGTGTGGTACCTGTACCAAAAACTTCCCACCCCAAAGACCTGAACAGCTACAGACCGGTGGCCTTGACGTCCCACTTGATGAAGACCCTGGAGAGACTGCTCCTTGCTCACCTCCGCCCCCTGGTGGAACCAGCGATGGATCCACTCCAGTTCGCCTACCAGCATGGCATTGGGGTGGAGGATGCGGTGATCTTCCTCCTTCACCGTTCTCTGTCCCACCTGGAGAAGCCCGGGAATATGGTGAGGATCATGTTCTTTGACTTCTCCAGTGCTTTCAACACCATCCAACCGATGATCCTGAAGGACAAGCTGCTGCGCGCAGGGGTGGACCAGCACCTGTCATCATGGATCCTGGACTACCTCACGAACCGGCCTCAGTTTGTGAGAACCCGGGACTGTGTGTCCGACACGATCATCAGTAGCACGGGGGCCCCCCAGGGAACGGTGCTGGCTCCCTTCCTGTTCACTCTTTATACTGCGGACTTCTCACACAACACAACACACTGCCATCTACAGAAGTTCTCTGATGACTCTGCGATCGTTGGCCTCATCTCCAATGGAGATGAAGCTGAGTACAGAGGGCTTATCCAGGACTTCGTGGACTGGTGCCATCGGAACTGCCTCCAGATCAACGCGAGGAAAACTAAGGAGCTGGTGGTGGACTGCCGCAGGCATGGGCAGCCCCTCACAGTACCAGTAAATATACAGGGAACAGACATCGAGATGGTGACATCCTATAAGTACCTGGGTATTCATCTGAACAATAAACTAGACTGGTCACACAATACTGATGCACTCTACAAGAAGGGACAGCGCAGGCTGTTCCTGCTGAGGAGACTCAGGTCTTTTGGTGTACAAGGGGCGCTGCTGAAGTCATTCTATGACACGGTGGTGGCATCAGCCATCACTTTTGGAGTGGTCTGCTGGGGCAGTGGCATTACTGCAGCCGATAGGAAGAGACTGAACAAACTGATTAAGAAAGCTAGCTCTGTCCTGGGGCAGCGCCTTGATCCGATGGAGGAGATAGGAGAGAGAAGGACGGTGGCTAAACTGTCATCTCTGCTGGAGTCCGAGTTCCACCCTATGCAGGACATACTGAATGCACTGAGGAGCTCATTTAGCAGCAGACTACATCATCCCAGGTGCACAACCGAGAGGTTTCGTAGGTCCTTCCTACCAACGGCTGTCAGACTGTACAACCTAAGCAGGGCTGCTCGCAGAGATAGCAAAAAGACGTAACAAACTAATAGTTTTTTGAATGCAAAAGATGCAATAGACTTACACAATGGTCCTCTCCGGCATACAACTAGGAACATACCGGTCGCTATGGAGGGTGAGAATATGTATGGGCACATAATCATACCATGTAGGATAACTAAGTAGACGGTTATGCTGTTTCATTCCATCTAGCAACAATGCTCTGCACTGTGTGTGTTTATATATTTGCATATTTATTCCATCTAGCTACAATGCTCCGTACTGTGGGTGTTTATATATTTATATATCTACATATTATTCCATCTAGCTACATTGCTCCGCACTGTGTGTGTTTATATACTTGCATATTTATTCCACCTAGCTGCAATGCTCCGTACTGTGGGTGTTTATATATTTACATATTTATTCCATCTAGCTACAATGCTCTGCACTGTGTGTTCATATATTCATATATTTATTCCATCCAGCTACAATGCTCTGCACTGTGTGTCTGTGTGTGTGTGTATATATATATATTTTATAGTAATACGTACATATGTTTATTAGCTGCTCTTGCTTGCTTGTTTTTTTTTTTTTTTTTTTTTTTTTTCTCTTGCCTTCTGATTGTTGCTCTGAGTGTTGCTATCCCTGTGCTGTTGCAATCCTGGAATTTCCCCGTTGTGGGACTAATAAAGGCTTATCTTATCTTATCTTATCTTAATCCGGTTACTTGTGTCCATATAAACATGGCTAATGTTGTAATCTATATTGTAGTAAATCCTGTATGTATTATTCAGCTCAACAGTCCAGTTTGTCTTCAACCTCTTCTGGTAAAGTCTTCAAAACACAGAGGTCTGTATGAGTGTGGATGTTCATGGAGCAAAAACAGAAAAACTGTCGACTATACTGATAAACAATTCTGAGTTTATTCTCCATGGTTTACAGCAAACTTTATACACTGACATGTGATACTACTAGGTGTCAGACTGAAGGCAGAAAAAGGACTTTGAGCTTGTCATTAATACAACTTTTTTGTAGAGTAGTCAGCCCATCTGTTGAAATTTAAACTTGAGAGTGATTCTTTGGTATTTACAGGTAGCATTTGCCATTATACAAAATAGGATGGGATTAAAACTTGTGGTTTTATTAATCAAAAATGAAAGTCTCTGACCCATTCTTTTGCACCATTTTGATCCAGAGACTTGTAATCAGTCACTTCTTCATCAGTGCTATGACAATGCGTGATTGGTTCAGCTGTTTTTTCTACCTGTGCTTTATCAAAAAGTTGGATATGCATGAAAAATTTACAACAGGTACAGCTCAGCCCTACTGAAACCTTCCTAGTCAATCTGGGACTGCTAATTAGTTTTCACAAAAGGAGCAAAACTGTACATATTCCATCCTATTGTGGTTAACATAATAGAGTGCAATTGAATATAATAATAGAAAATTGCACATATCTTGAGATCAGGGATGGGAAAGATTTATGAATCTTTAGTCACTGATGTATAAAAGATGATGATTCATTTTCGAAACCAAAGTAGGACCTCATGTTTATAAGCAGAGCTATGCACTACACCACCAATCCTAGTCAGGCATTTTCACGCACTACTAGCTGCAAATGAAAATCAGATGATGCTATATAGATGAAAGAATTATGCAAACCAATGGACTTCGACCCTTAAAAAGTCTGGAAAAACAAACCAACTGGAGATCAAGTCACTGGACTGACCTATCTGACCCTATCTGTGTGGAATTGGGGTGGGCAATATATTGAATAGATTCCATGTCATTCCATCGATACATTTGTCCATGTGAGTTACATAAAATACCTGTATCACACCTATCGAATATAATGTGTCACGTTAATATAAGCCAAAAGCATGTAATTCAGCGAGTTCCACTTCTCTTTCTCTGTCTCCTCACAGTGGTGCTTTTGCTGCTGCTCCTGCTCACTCCTCCATCCAACCAGAAAACAACCTCCAGGACGCATGTGCATTTTTTTTTAAATGTTATTGTAAATTTTATTTATTAGGATAAGCCCCTTGAGATGTAACATCTCGTTTTCAAGGGGGTCCCAACAAACAACACTTAATAAAAATTCAAAATAGAATGCAGAAAATAAATCAAAACAATACAACAAACAAAACACGCAACACCAACTTAAAACTGGCACAAAGGGAAACAGACTTCTTTCTTTGGAAATTTCCTTTTGCTTTTATGCTTCATGGTTTCATTTATTTAAAGATATAAATACTTAATTTTATTGTCTTGTGAGGCAGCAGTTGGACCATCCAATGTGTTTGCCACCCCAACACCCCAAACTGCTGCTCACAGAGAACATCTCACTCATTCCCGTTTGAGCCAAGAGATTGTGGCGAATGCCGGGAGCAGAGAGAAATGGCCCGACCAACAGGAATCAAAGCAGGTTCATCTCCAAGCACACACGATTTGTGAACCAGATGAAGATAAACATTACTTACTACTACAGCATGTGTGCGGTGCAGTCTGAACTCTGCTGGTATGTAAATCATTCTTGCTTCGTGAGCAAACTCTAAAAATAAGAGCTAATATCTGGTCTCAAACCTTCAAAATAAGAGCAAGTGGCTTGCCTAATGAAGAACTGATTAAACATAGACACAAAAACAAAAATAAGTGACAAATTATACTTCCGCCGCTTGAGTAGTCCTAGTGTGAAGTCTGCATCTTCTCCCTGTGTCTGCGTAGGCTCTCTGCAATAACTCTGGCTTCCTTCCACACTCCAAAGATATGCACATTAGGTTAGTTGTAGGGGTGTGAATCACCAGAGGCCTCACAATACAACACTACCACAGTCTTTTGTTTTCCCATCCCAATCTTTGTCTTGTTCAACTCTCAGTCAGATCTCAGCAGTCATTCCTGTTGCTGTGCTGACCTAACCAGACAGTGAGCATTTAGCACCATCTAGTGGACAGAAAAGTGAACTGGTTTTTATTACACTTGTACCTAAATAGGCAGGTTTGTGTTTACAACATTTATTAATAATTCTGAATAAAGCATTAGGATATGAGTGTCTCTGAGTCAATACAGTATCACCACCACAAAGTATCATGCTACTATGACGCATTGATTTTCTTCCAAATGACAAGTTAGTTAGCATTAACTGGGGATTTAAATTGCACATTGGTATGAATGTGAATGGTGTACTCCGCCTTTCCCCCTGAATAGCTGGAACAGGTTCTGCCCCATTTTCAGCATTTTTTCCTGTTAACTTCAGTTCATATAAACTAAAAACACCATTAGTCAGTCACAAATCATGTACAGTATATTTAGTGTTGGGTTGAGTGAATAACTGGTTTTGAGTGCTGCACCTGTCTTTTTTTTTAAAGTAGTGGTACTGTCCAGGTTTACAGCACATACAGTATGTCCTTTTCTTATTGGGGGTGTATTTAGTCCAACTGCTGCCTGCTGTTCTTATAATTACTGAATGACTTAGAACAGATTTACACCCCATAAGCCACTCGGCTGCAGCAATCTCACAATCTCCATCATACAGTCAATGACTTCTTCCAACTTTCCAGAAGTCTACTATTGGAGAGTGTGATGGATCTGAGATCTGAGTCAGGCAGACTTTATTTCTTATAGTATAATGTCACCTTGGCCGGGGACACTGGAGTAGTGAGCCCCGAGCTGAAATGGTGAGCGATGCGTCCATCCAGAGATCTGCAGACCGTGAGAGGTGATGGCCTGGAGCACGAGTTGCCACGGTCTTCCATCCACAAAAACAGATCAGCTGGGATGAGCAGTGCTAGCAAATTCAACTCTGTCCAAGCAGGAAGCCATGTCACACCCACGCATCAATGCACTGTTACAGCCACATACAACAGATGATCATTTCAAGCTCCTAAACTCTATAAAGCTATGGGGCGGTTTGTCGATCCAGTGTGGTCTCCTGCACTGATGTACAAAATAAAATATACCGCTAAATGATACACAACAACGGCGACCAGAATGTTCAGCCAGGCCTCTTTCATGAAGCGCATATATGGAGCTCAGATGTATGACTGAAAGTTATTTTCCCGTAAGCACAGAGCTGCTTCTGCCTCGGTAGGTGGACAGATTTATCTCACAACACAAAACACTCATAAAACCTCAGAGGCAAAAAGGGAATATGTCTGACCTAAGCAAAAAAAAAGCACCTTCAGAAGATTTAGATGAGCCTTTGAAAAGCTTTAGGTGAGAGAAAAAAAACAGCAACTTGATGGTTTAATAAGGCTGTGTGTACGTGTGTGTGGATGTGGGTCGGACAGGGACTGGGGGGCTGGACTCTGCAGCCCAGGAAAAGGACAGGATACAATTCTTCGTGCGTCCTCTGGCCTGCCGGGGCGCAGACAGTGATTGACAGATGGTGAGCTGACAAGCACAACAGAGCACGAGGAGAAAGATGGCAGCCTACAGTAAACATCTCTCGGCGCGCTCACTCACACATGGGGGCTACGGAGAAAATAAGCGACCAAACACTGCCAGGTTGGAGCCTGAAATATTTTGTGCATATTTCAAAGCTGGAGAAAGTGGCGGGACAGACTAAACGCATCGTGCTGGCAGGCAGGAATATATAACGGGAGATGAAGGCGGCTCCAGACCTTCTTATAAAGATTTCCTTTGGATTACACATGCACTGTACAATCGTAGCAGTGGGATTTGCTGCAAAAAAGGAATGATAGGTTTCAGTCTGTAATATTGTAACCCTGGAGAGAACAAAGAGGAGCTGCTCTCACTCCACTGACATCAGTGTAAAACAGAGATCTTTCAAGTAAGCCTGGGTGGTATGGACCAAAAGCATATCTCACACCTCATTCATGGGATAAATGGGGACGTGTGACATGGAGGTAATCCAGTGCTTTCTAGATGAAGCTGGTGATAGGTCAAAATGAGCTCAGCTCTTTGTGACAAAGAAGAAAGGATGTCTTCATAAACACGTTTATCAGTGAGTCAACAGGCAAGGCAAAAGGAGAAGCTTTTTGGTGCAGGAAGCTACACTTGTAGACCACTTGTAATCCGAATGCTACTGAACAATTGCTTTTCACTCTGTAAACTAAAACAGTTTTTCTTTTAGTATCTGCACAATGTCCGAGATGGAAGAAAGTGTCTAAAACAGTGGATCCCAACCACCAGGCTGCAGACCGGACCACTTGGTACCAGGCCGCAGAGTCACAGCAAAAAAAATAAGGAGTTTCTTCTATTCCTCTGTGTGGACTATAGAGGTGTTTATTTTGAAAATGTACTGGATATGTGCCCATTGTGTCTGTGTGGTCTTGACACATAACTATCTCAGCAGTTTGATGTGATGCTTGAAAATTAAACCCGCAAGTTAGCTAGCTAAAATGAATTAAAAAAAACAAAACAGTCATTGTTTGAGAGTCTCTTTCCAGCCGCAAAAGACCCACGGTTTGCATAATGCCATGTGAGTCAGCCCTCCTGAGATGTGTCTGTTTCAGCGCTCCCACTGAAGGTGAGTTTTTTTTAATTGCACACTTTGTTTTTATACCTACTGTATGTATTCTGTTCATTTTAAACCCCTTCACTGTCTAACAATAACTGCCTTTGCTCATGCAGCAATGAACAAACAAACATGAACTTCTTCCCAGAATAGTAAATGCACCTGTCATCATACACCACTACTGCATTGTCTGTAGAACGCAAGTATTCCTGTCTGAAAACAGGTAGGCCAATTAGGCTTTAAAGGCCCAAATGTAGGCTGTATTTGAAAGTGGAATACAGAGGAGTAGCCTATATGTAGGCAGTCACATGTTAGACTTTGACAAATATAAAAGGGACTGAACACTAAAATGTATTTGATTGTGTGAATATTAATTACAGAATTCTTGAAAATGAATGGGACATGCAATAATCGCGACTGTTTCAGAACCCTTATTTATTTGTTTGTCAGATTTATTTGTGTGATCTTTTATCACTTAGATTCTTGTAGTTTGGTGAACGGGAGTTGTTCGGTTATCATGATAATTGTTTTAGTTCTTATGTGTAGTTTATAGTGTATTGTCAATAAACTCACGCAGTACTATAACAGGACACGTTTAAAAATATTTGAGACCCATTGTAGTGCATCCTTTTATATTTTAGCAGTATTTTGTTATTAAAAGGTTTTTAAAACTGTAATCAACCAAATTAACTACAAAACACCCAATATTATCATACACAGTAGAAGGACCCGTTTGACTGCAACCATTGCATCAGTGCTGCCCATTTGTCAGTAAATATTTAACTAAAAATGATTTATTTCATTATTTGGGTGTTTTTGTGTCCTGTTTGGCCATTCCGCTCCACAATCATGGCGGTATTATTAAGTTTTTAATTTTTAGATACTTGTGCAGGAGGGGGAACTCACGGTCCTGAAAAGTACAGTGGTACCACACGGGTGAAGCAGCAGCAGTGACTCCCGTCTACCATTGACTAGGCAGGCTGGGTGTGCCTCCCCCTGAAGGACCGTGGTCTGCCCGGTCGGGCCATTGCTTCTCCCAGCATGTTCTGTGTGGATACACCTGTGTTCTTCATCAGACCCAGGTCCCCGCTGACGCTCCTGCCAGTCTGCTCACACGCCTCATGTTGTCCACATATGCCAAATCAGATTCCTTGACCATGAAAACATATGAGTAGCAATTGGATTCACATGGATAGGATTAGTGGTTCAGTAGTTATTCAGGAAAATCGCATTTCACATAATGGCGGTTTTCCGGATCACCACCAAAATGTAATCATCTGTAGGATACCCCATTTCTGACAATCTGTGAAAATTTCATGAAAATCCGTCCATAACTTTTTGAGTTATCTTGCTAACAAACAAACAAACAAACCAACGCCGATGAAAACATAACCTCCTTGGCGGAGGTAATTATCCTTTAAACCTACACAATCACAGCAACCTTATGGTGTAATTTGTTAAGCATTAAATCTTCAGTATTATCTTTTTCTAGTCAAATTTGTCGCTTTTTGCTTCCTTGTTTTGCTGACGGCACACTGTGGTTACTGATGCTGTGACACCGCGTATTATCCAATCAGTACTTAGTCAGTCCGAAACCCCACCCACACTTCTAGAAGCCAGCGCATGAGGAGAGAATGATGACTAAACTTTTATTAATAAAAATTACATATTTTGATTGAACATCTCCATACTTGGGGATTCAATTCAATTCAACTTTATTTATATAGTGCCATTTCACAACAACAGTCATCTCATAGCACTTTCAACTGTAGGAGAAACCCCCACAATTGCAGAAAGACCCCAGCAATTAGGTGATCCCCTGTGAGCAAGTGCTTGGCGACGGTGGAGAGGAAAAACTCCCTTTTAACAGGAAGAAGCCTCCAGCAGAACCAGGCTCAGGGAGGGGCAGTCATCTGCTGCGACTGGCTGGGGGGTGAGGGGATAGAGAAGATGAAAAGAACAGACATGTGGAGAGCAAACATCATGATGGGGACTCAATCTATGGGAGAGAACAAACAGATGTTAATGACCAGCAAAAAAAAAAAAAAAAAATCATTGAGAGTGAAGAAAGGAGTGAAGTCCAGTGCATTATTGGAGGTCCCCCGGCTGTCTAAACCTATTAGCAGCATAACAGAGGGAGGGTTCAGAGACACATGATCCCTCCCTAAATGTAGGCTATATCAAAAAGGAAGGTTTTAACCCTATTCTTAAAAACAGAGATCGAGTCTGACTCCCGAATCCAGATTGGCAGCTGGTTCCACAGGAGAGCAGCTTGATAACTGAAGGCTCTGCCTCCCATTGTACTTTTGGAGAGTCTAGGTATTACAAGTAATCCTGCATTTTGGGAGCGTAGTGCCCTGTTAGGATAATAGGGTAATATCAGATCTTTTAAATAAAAAGGGGCCTGATTGTTTAGAACTTTGTAAGTGAGAAGAAGGATTTTAAACTTAATTCTAAACTCTATGGGAAGCCAATGAAGGGAGGCCAGAACCGGAAAGATATGATCTCTCTTTCTAGTACCTGTTAAAACTCTTGCTGCAGCATTTTGGATCAACTGAAGACTTTTTAAAGATGTTTTAGGACAACCTTATAATAAAGAGTTACAATAATCTAATCTAGAGCTAACAAAAGCGTGGATCAGTTTCTCAGCATCACTCTGAGACAAGATGCTCCTAATCTTGGCAATATTACGCAAATGATAGAAGGCAGTCTTAGAAACAAATTTAATATGTGAATTGAAAAACAGATCTTGATCAAAAATAACTCTAAGGTTCCTCACAGAGCTATTAAGAGAAAGAGTAACCGCATCCAAACTAAGAGTTTGATTTGGAAAGGTGTTTCTAAGGGTTTTTGGACCAACAAGAATGACTTCAGTCTTATCTGAATTTAATAGCAGGAAATTACAAATCATCCAAGCTTTCATTTCCTGAAGACAGGCTTCTAACTTGGCTAATTGATTACTATCATCTGGCTTTATTGACAGGTATAATTGTGTGTCATCTGCATAACAATGAAAATGTATACAGTGCTTTCTAATAATGTTGCCTAACGAAAGCATATATAAACTAAAAGAGTAGGGCCTAGCACAGATCCCTGTGGAACTCCATGACTGAGCTTTGAGTTGAAAGAAAACTCATTACTGACATGAACAAAGTGGAACCTATCAGATAAATAAGATCTAAATCACTGCAACGAAGTTCCATTAAGTCCAACATAGTGTTCTAATCTATCAAGAAGAATATTATGATCGATAGTATCAAAAGCTGCACTAAGGTCTAAAAGGACAAGTACAGAAAAAAGTCCATTATCAGATGCGATAAGGAGGTCATCAGTGACCTTCACTAAGGCTGTTTCAGTACTATGATGGATTCTAAACCCAGATTGAAACTCTTCAAATAAACCATTTCCCTGCAAGTGGTCAAATAATGGCGTAGCAACAACTCTTTCTAAGATTTCTGAAATGAAAGGTAGATTAGAGATTGGTCTATAGTTAGCTAAAACTCCTGGATCCAGCGTTGGCTTTTTGAGGCTTTTTTCAGTCTCAACCAGCAGCAACAGCCGCACCAGCAACAACCACAACATCGAGTGGTCTCACATTTGGAAGTTTTAAATGATGCACACCCTCCTAACCTCAGCAAAACATGTAGAAAATCTGAGGTTTGTCTGATGAACGGTTTGAGAGATATGTGAGGAACAGACAGACAGACAGACAGACACACAGACACAGACACAGACACACACACACACAGATATGCTGCATTTATAAGATAGACGACTGACAGACAGAAACAGGCTAACTTTTATATTGGCTGCCTATGCTGGAAGAAGTTCACTAAGTAGTCACTTAGTAGACAACTGTCTATCCAGTCCCTCCAGGATTTCGTGGGATGTTTTGATGATTGTTGCGGTCCAAAAGACCTGAATTTACGGGAGCTTTTTCAAAAGTTGCGATAAAAGTTGCGATGTTTTGAGACTTTTTTTTGCACTAAAAGTTGTGGGAAGAATTACAAATTTTAAAGCAGATGCTTTTTTCCAGTTTACTGCAGTGATATTCTATATAACACCACAAGAAAAGCACAGGATTGTCAAAAATTTCCTATTCAACAGTGATTTGTAAATTAAGCAGAAACTTCTGCTATACAGAAGAAACTCTTTTGTGCAACAGCAAATGCAGACTTTAACACAATATCCATTACAACAGCTAAATTGCATTGAATGCATATTAAAGAGTATAGATCTGGAAATTATTGGCAGCACCTTCATTTGAAAACTCCCTACGGTCCCCAACCACTTGGCACCAAGTGGAGAGGAAAAAATAAATAATTTATTATGTTGCTCTGTACTGTCTATTGGAGTCTGTGTTTTTCTGGGAAAAAAAAATACTGAATATTTTCTCTTTCCTTGCCTGACTCCTGCCAGTCTGTATATCTGCTGCATCTTGACATACAGTCGTACCAGGAGGAGGGGCTCTCCTTGGGGGCGCACGTTGGTCCGTGTCCAGACCAGAGATTCAAAGCTTTAAAGCTCATTGACAAGATGTAGTAATGATTTTACCTCTAAAGATGTATAAAATGTTCAAACACTGGCTGTAGTGTCAGATTTGCTCGTTTGTGGTTATACGGCATCTCTCCTCATGCGCGCTCCCGTGACAGGGTGGTTTTCAGACAGGTGGACATTTTTCAACACAAACCCAGCACTTTGTACATGCGGTCAGGACGGAGACGAGGCAAGACATCCAATGGGGGGCCGGGGTAGATGGAAAACTCGTGGGTATTTTTTTTTTTAAATCACACACTCTGTTTTTTGCTGATGTGTTCCGTTAATACTCACTGTAAACATGGAAGTGAGCACGGTGCAGCGATGCATTTGATTGGTTAGACTGAGTGTTTGAGTGCTACTCAGGGACAAATCTGATTAGCAAAACTGGCGGAAGCTGACAAGGACTGAACAAAGATGCAAGATGAGGAAGTTGCAGTGATTGAACAAAGATGCAAGACGCAATGGCAGCTTGATCTCACGTGAACTGGTGTGATCACAACATCGCAAAATCATGGAGGGACTGGCTATTGCACCAACAGACACCAATAATGAAAGCAGTGCATATACAGTGGGGCAAAAAAGTATTTAGTCAGCCACCAATTGTGCAAGTTCTCCCACTTAAAAGATGAGAGAGGTCTCCAATTTTCATCATGGGTATACCTCAACTATGAGAGACAAAATGAGAAAAAAAAATCCAGAAAATCACATTGAAGGATTTTTAATGAATTAATTGGTAAATTCCTCAGTAAAATAAGTATTTGGTCACCTACAAACAAGCAAGATTTCTGGCTCTCACAGACCTGTAACTTCTTCTTTAAAAGGCTCCTCTGTCCTCCACTCGTTACCTGTATTAATGGCACCTGTTTGAACTCGTTATCAGTATAAAAGACACCTGTCCACAACCTCAAACAGTCAGACTCCAAACTCCACTATGGCCAAGACCAAAGAGCTGTCAAAGGACACCAGAAACAAAACTGTAGGCCTGCACCAGGCTGGGAAGACTGAATCTGCAATAGGTAAGCAGCTTGGTGTGAAGAAATCAACTGTGGAAGCAATTATTAGAAAATGGAAGACATACAAGACCACTGATAATGTCCCTCGATCTGGGCTCCACGCAAGATCTCACCCCGTGGGGTCAAAATTATCACGAGAATGGTGAGCAAAAATCCCAGAACCACACGGGGGCACCTAGTGAATGACCTGCAGAGAGCTGGGACCAAAGTAACAAAGGCTACATCAGAAACACACTATGCCGCCAGGGACTCAAATCCTGCAGTGCCAGACGTGTCCCCCTGCTTAAGCCAGTACATGTCCAGGCCCATCTGAAGTTTGCTAGAGAGCATTTGGATAATCCAGAAGAGGATTGGGAGAATGCCATATGGTCAGGTGAAACCAAAATAGAACTTTTTGGTAAAAACTCAACTTGTCGTGTTTGGAGGAGAAAGAACACCATACCTACTGTGAAGCATGGGTGTGGAAACATCATACTTTAGGGCTGTTTTTCTGCAAAGGGACCAGGACAACTGATCCGTGTAAAGGAAAAAATGAATGGGGCCATGTATCGTGAGATTTTGAGTGAAAACCTCCTTCCACCAGCAAGGGCATTGAAGATGAAACGTGGCTGGGTCTTTCAGCATGACAATGATCCCAAACACACCGCCCGGGCAACGAAGGAGTGGCTTCGTAAGAAGCATTTCAAGGTCCTGGAGTGGCCTAGCCAGTCTCCAGACCTCAACCCCATAGAAAATCTTTGGAGGGAGTTGAAAGTCTGTGTTGCCCAGCGACAGCCCCAAAACATCACTGCTCTAGAGGAGATCTGCATGGAGGAATGGGCCAAAATACCAGCAACAGTGTGTGAAAACCTTGTGAAAACTTACAGAAAATGTTTGACCTCTGTCATTGCCAACAAAGCGTATATAACAAAGTATTGAGATGAACTTTTGTTATTGACCAAATACTTATTTTACCGAGGAATTTACCAATTAATTCATTAAAAATCCTTCAATGTGATTTTCTGGATTTTTTTTTCTTATTTTGTCTCTCATAGTTGAGGTATACCTATGATGAAAATTGGAGACCTCTCTCATCTTTTAAGTGGGAGAACTTGCACAATTGGTGGCTGACTAAATACTTTTTTACCCCACTGTACGTTATAATACAATGTTAGTTTGTGGCTCAACTCAGTAGGTAGTTTTGTCAATGTGTAACTTATGGGATATAATACATCATATTTGATCTCAGCCAAACCTTTTTTGAGCCATGAGATCCACAGCATCACTAGCTTCATCAACCTTTTAAAGGGACTCAATGTAATTGTGACAACTAGCAAATTAAAACGGTACTGCAGTTCCATTCTCTTGATTGGATCCATGACTGTGGAACACCACACTCTCCTGGAGAAGACCACACAGAGGCTTGAAATGTGATTGGTTCCCAAACAAAACTTTTCCAGAAAAACTGTGATCTTTACAAACAGAAATATCTGGGTGGTGACATTGTTTATGGAGAAGCCAGTTTTTCTGCTTAAACAATTAATTAATCCCCTGGTGGCACCTCATGGTTATTTTTATGCTTTATTGCATATGTTTTCTTTAAAGTGACTTGTCTGACTTAAGCATATATTATCCAGATGGTTTCAATAAGACCTATGTACCCAAGATAGTGAGGGACAGATTTAGCTGTATCTACTTCTAAAGTGTATCCAGTGCAGGAGGACACAGATCCTTTCCATTACTTGCTGTTGGTGCAAAGAACAGACAGTTCTTTGATTTCAGGTGTCCTAATTTGAACACTATAGAGACTATAATGCTGGGAAATTGAACAAAATGTCGTCTGCTAGTCACCTAAGTTGTTGGTCTGATGGCTTCTGCATGAATTATGCCACAGCTGTCACACAGCTGAAAGTAATAATGTCCTCTGTCACACATCGTTCCATTCTGTGTATGCAACTGCATGGCAAAGCCTGGTACCATGCTGAATGTTACACTGGTACTTGGCCTGACTATAATACACCATTCACACATATGGAGTCTAATGAATTAACAGAAAAGAATGCATGTCTGGAAGGAGCAAAAGTCTCAAAATGAGCAAACCAACAGGCTGTGTGACTACAGCATGCACTCAAATTTTCTAGAGAAAGCCATGCTGGCATTCAGGTCTGAGACTGGCCTGGAATCCAACGCATCTGAGAATGTTTGCATGCTTACTGAGCAAAGCGACTGGTCTTTGCTGTTCTCCAAAACACGGGGCTTGGTTTAGCATTGTGTAGTTAGACTGCACAGGGTTGACATAGCATTTGAAGACTGCTTTTCAAATCTACTAAATCCTCCGCTGTGACAGGCGTAACTCGGCACCCTTGCCCGTGTTTGCATCTTCCTCCTCCAGTTCACCGTCAGGCCGATCCACATCTGTGTCATTTTATAAGCTCTCCTTTCTTTAGCGACTTTGCTCAAGTGGAGCGCTGTGAACAAACAGTGACACTTCAGAGGAAACTGGAAACCCTCCATGTCTCACCACGGGGGGAGGTGGACTGTGCAACCCCTCCTGGAGACGGCTCGGTCCATCCAAGGGTCATTACTGAGCTGTGACTGGAATACATAATACCCATGCTACCGAGACGAAAGGCCTCGGGAGAAATCTGTGCCTTCAATTGCGCCGTGCTTGTCCATCAGCAGCAACGCGCTCGGCTCATCACTGCATTCATCAGCGTTTAAACAAGCCTCCTGGGTCGTGACTCTCCCATGGAGAGCCACATTGTTGACACCAACTGGAGTACATAACTACATATTGACTCTCGGAGCAGCAGCGATGGAAAAGAGATTGCAGGAGTGGAGGTTTGACTTTGCTTCCTACGAGTCAGTTGTCTAAATGAAGGACTTTATTGCTCCCCCCAACCCCCCAGGCTGGCACAGTGTGAACTTGAGTTTCTCCACAGCAACTGGGACATCAAAGCTCAGACGACCACCTGTGAGACCCTTGTGCAAATGAACACCCATATTGTGTCACGGAGAGGACTCCTACGGGGAGCGGGAGATGGGCTGTCGCGCTCGCCGGGCCCCATCTGTCACCCAGCCTGGGGGCAAACATGCAGGGACGCGGAGATGGCTTTGGGGAGGGTCACGCTCAGTTACCCTCAGCGTGTCTGCATGAGGTACCGCTCACTAATACTTGTTTATTTTAATGGTGGAAATGACGGCGGCGAAACAGAGCCTGCGGCTGCTTATCAGAGGTGATAGTTGATCACCAACATGCACGTCACAAGCAAGTTTTGAGAGGTTTTGACCAGCGAAATCTGCATGGAACCACAACAATATCTGAGCCTGAAAACCAATGTAAAACAGCAATGTTACCAGTACAAACTGGCCTGACACCATCAATATTCAGCACTTTTCCTCATACAATTACAACCTTTTTTTTTCCAAAATTTGTGAGATTTTTATGCATAAACTTTCTGGTTCTCTAATACAGTAAATCTGTCATATTTTCCTTGAAAAATTTGCTACTTTTCCAGGTAAAATTGCAGCATCTTTCCACATAAATTTGTTAGTTTTTTACTGTAAATTTGCAATGTTTTTTTCCCCCTA
The DNA here is from genome assembly GCA_020510985.1 of Pholidichthys leucotaenia. Taxonomy (NCBI): domain Eukaryota; kingdom Metazoa; phylum Chordata; class Actinopteri; order Cichliformes; family Pholidichthyidae; genus Pholidichthys; species Pholidichthys leucotaenia. Next base: position 163,515,276 of record CM035838.1, on the reverse strand, counting down.
AATTTGTCATATTTCTCTCCTCCGTGGATCGCCGCCTTACCGTAGTGGACGGGTTTGCGTGCCCTCATGATCCCAGGAGCCGCGATGTTGGGAGCAGCTTGCCCTGGAAAGGTCTCTCCTGGCAAACAGGCGGCGAGTGAAGGGCCAGACCAAGAAAAAAAGGACAACAACGACCCAGTCTTCTATTCTCTCTGGTAAATTTCGTAGTTTTTTTCAGGTAAATTTGCAGCACTTCACATAAATTGCAACATCCTCAAAAAAAGTAACTTTTCCAGTAAATGTGGGGGGTTTTTCCCTCAGAAATTTTGTGACTACTTCTTGCTAATTTGTCAGTTTTCTAGTAAATATACATTTTTTCCCTCACAAATGTATGCCTGCTTATTATTGAAAGTTTTCAATTTTGTGTCCAGGCCTTAAGGAGCCACTGACTATAAGCAAAAGAGCCACAGGTTGCAGACCCCTGCTCTAATGCATTGCTGACCTTAACGGTAAGGTCGCTACATGCTTACAAGTCTTAGATACTGTTTGCAAATCTGTAATCTCTCGTACCTTTATTTCAGTCTAGAAGTTTTTATTGATCTCCTTGTGTGTTCATGTAGCTACTTTTTATGATTCTTGAACCTCTTCTTCTTCTTCTGCTTCCAGATGCTCCCTTTAGGAGTCTCCACAGCAGATCATCTGCCTCCATCCCACCCTATCCCTTGCATCTTCCTCTCTCACACCAGTCCTCTCCATATTAGCAATGAGCAATCTCACCTTAAACCAGTATCACGTTTATTTGAAGCTTTCAAGTTGTTTTCATTTTTTTCCTCGCTCCTTTCTTTCCCCTTATAGTTCACTGACAAGGCTCTTAATTAAGCCACAGGAGTGTGGCATCAATGAATATATCACTGCAGTGATCCGGCTGTAAATGAGCATCATCTAATAAAGAATAGGATAACTGTCACCCCACACAGATACGGCCAAACTAAACACTGTCCGGTGCAGAAGTCAATGTCCACACATACCTCTTGAGGGCCCACGGGCCAAGCGACTTGTGCCGGCAGCCAGGCAGCTGCTCCATCGCAGCCCTTCACGCAGCCACAACCATCCAACCATCTCACAGGAACTACAAATCTCCGATCGGGTTCTTAAATGCAGGCTTAGCTCATCTGCTTCCACTGTAAAACAGCTGATAACATGGATTGCAATCAGAGGCCAACAGGACCCAGCCTTGGCTCACTGAAGCCAGCCTTCGTGGACCCCGCCCGCCCTCCCGGCATTCCCACATGAAACAAAGGGTCAATCATCTCGTATTATCTACACGGACACTGCAACTTTAGTACAATTTATTTAATTTTTTCTGCAATGTATTGCTACTTCTGGACAGCACCGACTGTGCTACTACTGCTGCAGGGCTATGGAGTCACGCGATCGTGAGCATGCAACATGTCTTAAAGCGGCAGTACAGGAAAGCTCATAAACACATGCACAGAACAGGAAGAAGGGAAGAACCAAAAAAACCCCAACATGAGCAAGATTATGCCGGTTCTATATCCTGGTGGTCGGTTTGAATTTGCTTAGTTGTCCAGACCTACTCCATGTCCTCCTTCACTACATCCATGAATCTAATCTGTGGTCTTCCTCTTTTCCTCCTGCCTGGCAGCTCCATCTTCAACATCCTTTGTCCAATATATCCACTATCCCTCCTCTGCACATGCCCAAACCATCTCAGTCTTGCCTCTCTTACTTTGTCTCCAAACCGCTCAACTTGAGCTGTCCCTCTGATATACTCATTTCTAATCTTGTCCCTCCTAGTCACTTCCAGTGAGAATCTTAGCATCTGCAACTCTGCCATCTCCAGCTCCACCTCCTGTCTTTTTGTCAGCGCCACTGTCTCCAAACCCTACATCATAGCAGGTTACACTACCGTCTTGTAAATCTTCCCTTTCACTCTAGCTACTATCCTTCTGTCACAGATCAATATGTCACACAAAACAGTGTACTGTACTATACTATACAATACTATACTATACTATACTACTATACTATACAGTACATACTATACTATACAAAACAGTACACCTTTAAAACAATGTTGAAACATTAGTGAGATTGTTATTCTTGTTCATTCTGAGAATCTGTATTATGTTCATGAATAGCCACAAGTCAAATGTGTTGAACATCATTTAATTTCAACTAATATTAAAGTGAAATGTTACAGAACAGACCTTTTGTAGATTGACTCTCCAAATAAAGGGTTTCAAAAAATGTCTTCATATTTTTGATGGCTAATTTTTATTGCTGGTAAAGACTGGTTTTGCTGGTAAAAAGTTCCTTTATTAAAGAAAGCAATGGGCTAAAAAAAGCTGATAGATGACAAACTCCCTCTATTCTCTGACAGTACATAGATCCTTCAGCAGAAACCTAGTGTGTTCAGAACAGTCTTTCTGTTCTCAGGCATTATAACTTTCATTTGAACTTTGATCATCTTTAGTGATTTGCAGCGCAATCTTCAAGGCTGCCCATACTGCAATCCCACGAGGCTACCGACCCCTCTATGTCCCATGTTTGGACGGAGAAAGTGCTGCCCTCCTACAATCCTATCAAACATCAGGGGACCCAGAGATAGCAGACCATCTCATTGAATCGCTAAATACAGCTCGGCGAAAGAAATGGGAGGAGACAGTTGCTGACCGGAGCTTTACCCACTCTAGCAGGAAATGTTGGAGCCTCATCCGTCGCCTAGGAGCTGCACAGAAGCCCCCTAGCCAAAGCCGAGCATCCGTCACACCCAACCAAGTTGCATCCCACCTACTGACTATCGCCAAAGCACCCCAAGACAAAGACACCAAAAGAGCAGTTACAACTGAGCTAAAAAAACACCAAAAAATGCCTGTAGAGGAAACGAACCCTGAACCCTTCGAGGCTGCTGAACTGGAGAAAGTCCTACAGAGCCTGAAATGTGGAAAGGCAGCAGGATACGATAACATCTTCCCAGAATTCATGAAAAATCTTGGCCCCCGAGCCCTAACCTGGTTGACACAATTCTACACAAGGATCACACAAACAAACTCGATCCCAAAGAAATGGCGGACAGCAAAGGTCATTGCCATCCCAAAACCTGGCAAAGACCACAAATTACCAGCAAGCTACCGCCCAATCTCCCTACTCAGCGTTCCTTACAAAATCATGGAGCGCCTAATTCTGCAACGCATTTCCCCAGAGGTAGAGGATATTCTAAGTGTGGATCAAGCAGGTTTCCGCAAGGACCGCAGTACAGGAGAACAAGTACTGGCCCTAACCACCTTCATCGAAAATGGCTTCGAGAGCAGACTGAAGACAGGGGCTGTGTTTCTCAACCTTACAGCCGCCTATGATACGGTCTGGCACAAAGGCCTCCTCCTGAAACTTATAAAGGCGATCCCTGCTTGGGCAACAGAAATTATAAAAACCCTGCTGACCAACCGAAGGTTCAGAGTCCACCTCAGTCAGAAGACAAGTGCATGGAGAATGCAGAAAAACGGACTCCCACAAGGCTCAGTTCTAGCTCCAACTCTGTTCAACCTCTACATAAACGACCTGCCTACTACAAAATCCCGCAAATTCACCTATGCAGACGACATCTGTTTGGCATTCCAAGCACCAGACTTTGAACCACTGGAACGGGTGCTCACGGAAGATCTTGCCAAACTGGACCAGTTCTGCAAAATCTGGCGCCTAAAACCAAGCCCAGCAAAAACCGTCTCCAGTGTATTCCATCTCCACAATGCAAAAGCTGCCAGAGAACTAAACATCCACCTGAGCGGACTCAAGCTTAAGCATGCCCCAAATCCAACTTATCTTGGAGTGACCCTTGATAGGACCTTATCCTTCAAGGAACATCTAAAGGGGACGGCTGCTAAGGTGAAGGTACGAAACAACCTGCTCTGCAAGCTCGCTGGTGCAAAATGGGGGGCGGCAGTCTCCACCCTGCGCACCTCAGCACTGGCCCTTTCATACTCTGTAGCAGAATATTGTGCCCCTGTCTGGTCCAGGTCATCTTACACACACCATGTAGACACCCAGCTCAACACAACCATGAGAACTATAACTGGAACAATCCGCTCAACACCACTCCCCTGGCTCTCTGTACTGTCAAACATAGCCCCTCCACACATCCGGCGAGCAGCATTAACTCAAAGGATGCTCCAAAAAGTTAAAGATTCTCCTCACTTACCAATCCATGCAGATATCTACACTCCACCCACTGCCCGACTTTCATCCAGACGGCCGATTTGGAAAAACCCTCTCCCAGCTGACTTTACCATCCAGACAGCTTGGCAAGAGGAATGGGAGACCAAGGAGGTCCCAAACAAACAGCTGGTGATAAACCCCAACCAACAGGTCCCGGGCACCAACCTCCCAAGGAGACAGTGGTCTACACTCAATCGCTTCAGGACTGGACATGGCCCCTGCTTGGCCAGCCTTTACAGATGGGGCAGTAGCCCTAGCCCACTGTGCGCATGTGGAGAGGAGCAAACAATGGAACACATCATAGAGGCTTGCCCGCTCCAAAGACTGGAAGGAGGATTACACACCCTCCATACAGCAAACCAGGAGGCAACTGCTTGGCTTAAGGACTTTGCATTCGCTAAATAAATAAATCTTTAGTGTAAGAATCCACTGTGGTAAGAAAAACTCAGCTGAAAGGAAAATAAACCATTTTGTTGAAGCACAAAGTTTGACACAAATGCAGATTTCTAAATCAAAGACCAAATAGAAATTCAGCACTAGAAGCCTTTTCCTCCCATTGTCGCCCGTGCACATTTCCCTTCAGTCATGTATTTTCTCTTATTCCTTTGTCAATCAGAATCTTTTGATTGCATGTGAGGTGCACACTGGTGGGCGAGTTACACAGCAGTTAAGAAGCTGGTGAAAATAATTACCATCTCATTGTGGAGGACCTCTCGAAGAAACAACTGCTAGCTTGTCAGAGTGATTTTGCCCGCCTATCTGTGTTGTTTGGAGGAGGCAACACCTCGTCAGCAACCTGCTCTCAGCATCCCAACCATCCATGATGAGCTAATAGACCCGACAAAGCTCCTGCAGCAGTGTTGTCAGAAGCAGGACGGCGCCAACCACAACGAGAAAAAAAAAAAAAACTCCCAAGGGCCCTGTTGGAAACCAGTGTTTTCTTTACCCGTGTGGAGCCTTTCTTCACTGATAAAAACTTGGTTTGATGTGTGATTTTTTTCTGCTTCTCATCACAGAATTGCTCCGTCTTGCTCCAACATGACAGGATGATTTCGAACACAATGTGCCATCAATAACAACCTACTAGCGTGTGTCAGGCCAGCATCTTGGTGGCAGGATACACTGACACCGACTCACAAACCTGGATGGAACACCAGTGAGAATGAACCAATCCAGGCTTTGATGTGTTTTTATTTATTCTGATTTGCTTACTGGAGTGCTAGCAGGAGATCATGAAGTAAACTAACAGACTCAGCAGTTTCTGGGGTATTTAATAGTTGCTACGCCAACAGCTATCTTAATTACCAATGCCCCCCCTGAAATGACAACGGTTACAAACTGTATCTTGTGACTGTCGCCACCTGTGGGCCAGTAAAAGTCTTAAGGTGCCTTCACACCAAATGCGAACGGGCGGTGCAAATCCATACAAAATCAATGGAAAGAGGCAAGCACACGCGAAATTGGACATTTGCACATTCACGTCCACGCAAGCTTTGAGATTCTGCCATCACCAGAATAAAAGTATCAACACTGGAGAGTAAACTAGTTTGAAAATGAGACTGCCACTCACCTGGAGACGGAAGGACCGGGAGCTCTTCAGCTGAATCGGGATGTTGGCGTTATTACCTCCGCCAGGCCGAAAGGCCAGGAGGAGGTAATGTTTTTGCCGGGGTTTGTCTGTGTGTTTGTCTGTGTGTTTGTCTGTTTGTCTGTCTGTCTGTCTGTTTGTCTGTTGGTTAGCAAGATAACTCAAAAACTTTTCGACGAATTTCAATGAAACTTTCAGGCGTTGTTGGAAATGGTACAAGGAAGAACTGATTAAATTTTGGGGATGATCCGCATCACCGTCTGCATACAGGAATTTTTTAAAGCATTTTTCCACACTGTGACATACGGCCATTTTCAACATGTGCGCAGGCGCAATGGAGGGCGCTGGGCGTCGTGTCTGACCAACACAAACTCCGCCTTCTTCAACGTTTTAGCCACAAAAGCATGCGGAAAACACTGCTGGCCTCGGACCCCCAGCGTGCCTGTGCCAGCCATAGGCGCTGCGCACATTGCGCTGGTCGTCGTGTCTGACCAACACAAACTCCGCGTTCTTCAACGTTTTAGGCACAAAAGCACACGGAAAACACTGCTGGCCTGGGCCCGCCAGCGTGCCTGTTTTTGCGCCACGCTGCAAAACCTGACACGGACACCTGTCCGCCGCCCGATTATTTGCCACAAATTCCCCGCCCAGCCATAGGCGCTGCGTAAAAACGACCTCTCTGCCGGGGAAGATTCTAAATTCTGTTTTGCCGCGGAGCGCAACCCCAATATAATATAAAACCCACGGCAACCTGTCTAACCAATCTGCATCCGTCAGTGGAGGAGATGGACACACCAACACTTCAGTTTATTACCTCCGCCAAGGAGGCAATGCTTTTACAACCGTAAAACGGGGCTATAAGGGACGGCGGGGTAATATGGGACACTTTTCTAAATGTAATTCTGCTTTTTTAATTTTACTTCCGCCTAGATTTGATGAAGGATTCATGGATATTTGACAATAACAACACAACTCAGCGTCCTGCTCAAAATAAAAAAAGCAGAATTACATTTAAAACATTTCCCAGAAAAGTGTCTCTTATTAACCCGCCGTCCCTTATAGCCCCGTTTTACACTACTGAACCACTAATCCTATCACTATCACATTGATTGTCATTCATTAATTGTCTGTTTATTGCACTGTCCATGTCAAATAAACAAATAATCATTGTGAATCCAACTGCTAGTCATATCTTTTCATGCTCAGGGAATCTGAAAACGTACACACAAACACTGTATGGGGGTAACTGTGCCGCTTGGCGGAGGTCTGCGCTCTCCGAGTGCTTTTCTAGTTTACCCATGGATTCCTGCCACGGACGTGCTAACAAGGCTAGCAAGCTAGCAACAAAAACATCCATCTTATGAAGTTTTGGAGGTAGGGCCAACTTTTTCAGGTGAGCCCCCCGTTGGATAATGTAAACCTTGTTATTTTGGGGATTTCCACAGCATGTTGAACACAGCTGCAGAAGTTATAAAGGCAACTTCACGTATCTGCATCTCCCTCAGATGGTGAATTCATGTCATGTGTTTACACGGCGTTATAATGTTTTCGTACTGCGCAAAAAATTCACCCATTCGCGTTTGGTGTGAAAGAACCTTTACAGCTGACATAATTTGATGCCCGGCATGACACAGCAGCCACGTACTTTTAGTTTTCCAACCTTTTTTTCTGCAGTGCTTCCTCTTCTAGTCCCCCACCGGTCGAAGACCACAGGGGAATTATGTTATGGTGACGTGTCCATCACAAGGTACCTCTGTTTTGTGAAATCAACTTCTCCTACAGTTTTGTTCCAGATGTTTTGAAACTTGGTACCAGGGTTTGGTACACACTGATGATGGGCACTTCACGATTTGGACCCACTCAGATGATTTGTGCAGAAATTATAGCCCCTTACTTTTGTCCTATTTCACCTCAATTGATAGACAGTGACTGTCTTGTGAAATCAACTCCTCCTGAAGTTTGGTTCAAAATCTTTTGAAACTTGGTACCAGGGTTTGGTACAAACCGATGATGATGCGCTTGGAAAAGTTGGAGATTGCTCTCTTTCAGTAAGATATTGAGAGCTTCAAAGAAAACAGAGGCGGGGGACATTGCAGTTGCCTCACAGGGCTCTTGTTTAGACGTGAATTGCAGGTCAGACCTTAGACATTTTAAATGCTGTCTGACCATCGCTTTTCAATCAGTCCCCTCAGAATCTACTGTGGCCTCAGACGTCATCGGCCACTGTCAGGCTGAGACTAGAACTTCCTGCAGTGCCCAGGGTGACAGCAAATTTATGCACTTGTATGTAGTTTTCCACGCTGCATTGGAAATGAAAGAGCTAAATCGGTGTGTCAGTGACAAACCCACAAAGAAAGGTATGTAAATGGAAAAAGCATGGCTCTGAATCTCAACTCAGGACTTCAACAGCACTTGTTCATACTGGTCTTTTAAGGCTTTTTCCTTGGCCAAGAAAATCTTGAATATTCGTAAGGACCTCTTGACACAGTTTGGAGATCATTTGGTGACCACTGAGAGATCAAAAATTGGCCCGATCTCCTAAAGCCTGGAAAAAGCACTTTCTGTGTAAACATTTATGAGATCAAAAATTCAGTTTATGGGAAAATTTCACAGTCATCTGTAGAGTTCTTTGAAAGATCCTTGAGAGATGAGGAGAGATCACTGAGGAATTACTGAGAGCTTCTGGGGTGAACAAGGACGTTGCTGAGTGTTTGAGAGGTTTCCAGTGCTCTTCTACCCCCTTTACACTGGGGTGGAGATCATTGAGAGGTCACTGAGTGATGAAAAATGGTCAGATCTCTCAACAATCTTCCAATAATCTCTCAGTGATCACCAAGATCTCTCAATGATCTTTCAGTGATCTCCATGGTCACCATAGCCTTCTCAAAATTTTTACTCAGTCCAAAACAATCTCTCAACGATCACCAAAGGAATGAACTCTCAAGGGGCGCTCAACAATCTCATCGATCTCCCAGTGATCTCTGCCACAGTCTTTCAAGTTCATTGAAAGATTGCTGAGAGATCACTGAAAGATCTCTGAGATTACTGGGAGATCAATGAGATCAATGAGCATTCCTTGACCACTCAACGATCTTACTGATGTCCCAATGATCTTTCAGCCATCTTTCAATGAACGCCAAACTTTTCTACCCTGAAGGTAGAGATGGCTTTCTGTGAAAGACCAATAGAGTTCATTGAAAGACTACTTCGAAGATCACTGAGAGATCATTGGGAGATTGATGAGAGCACCTTGGGAGTTCATGGAAAGACTGTTTTAAACTATGTCAAAACTTTGAAGAGGCTGTGGCGACAAAGAGAGCTTACAATCACTGAGGGATCACTGAAAGATTGCTGAGAGATCTGGCCATTTTTTCATCACTCAATGATCTCTCAATGATTTCCACCCCTGTGTAAAAGGGGTATAAGATTGGTTCTGTTCTTACTGAAAATAAAGGCTGTGAACTGCAGACTTTTAGACGTTCCACATATGGAAGACACTCACCTCAGCTGTTTAATTCTCATCTAAGGAATATGGTCTGTGCTTGAAATTCAAAGTTAAGACTTGTGAATTGCACTTAAAATACTCCCTACCACTTAAATATGCATTCTTAAGAACAGAATCTGTCCATGTCTGATCAAACACATCACAAGCAGCTTTCATGCTGGAACTAGAATGCCCATCCATGTATGCTACAGAAGAGCACTCAGACTGTCCCGCTTCCAAAAAAACAATGTTTAAAAGACAGTTACAATAAATCCTCTAATTTGTCTTTAAAGTGTGAAAATGTTCAAACTTGGAGTCATTATGAGCAAAGAATAAACGACTCAGCAGACTTTGTTGATATCGGAAAGCTTGAATCTAATTCCTCGCTAATTAATCTGCCAATGATGGAGTGTATTAAACTTGTAACTTCATAATCTGCTTGAGTGAGAAAACAAAACAAGAGTGCCGCAGCTCAAGCGGAGACAAATAGAAAAGCAGGGCAGCGGGGACGGAGGACGGTGAGTCGGGGGAGGGGGGCAGATGGATGATGAGATAGAGGACACTGACAGACGGACGGATGCTGGGAATGATATTTGGGTAAACTCTGGCCTCACCTCTCCTCTCCCTGATTGATCACCATGTACATCTCCCAGGACATATTTTCAGCCACGGCTCCGTGAGGCACCAGCAAACTGACCCCTGGAAGACACACACACACACACACACACACACACACACAGACATGTCAATGGCAGTGGCACCTGACAGCAGAGGGTGAATTAACAGGGCAGGCCATACACGCTGATCACTTTTATGGCTTCAAAATGAAGCGTTCCAAAAGCACTTTTAGTGGAGAGGTAATTTTTTAAAATTTGAAATATAAAAAGAAAAGTAGAAGTGAAAGCGGCGATCGTCGGGTTCCAAGCGGTTTAGATTTCAAAATGGGGAGCGGCATGTCCTACCTCATTGTTCAGAAGAATAAGACTTCCCTGGAAAGATCTGAACCTGGCTCTCCAGGATTTCAGAGAATCGCCTCAACCACTACGCCATATGACCACTGCAGTTCACACGCTCACTTTCTCAAAATCAACTGGTCCACTGACAAGACCCAGAGGCTGACAGACACTTCATGAAGATGATTTTTGGCGCATGAATTTCAGGAAATATGGTGTGGTTCTGAAGGATACTGCTGTGATTGTGAGTGTGAAGTTTCACCAAGGTTGGATCATCAGAAGGTAAATCCAAAAGTACAGGCCACAGAAACACTGTACAACTTCACTGGCTGATGAAATCAAAATGCAGTTTTTGAGAATTTTGACAACTTCTCTTTATCCATATCTGTAGATGATATGTGCTTAATTTGAAGAAATTTCGATGAAGAACCTTTGAGAACTTCAGTTTTAGAGCATGAGACCGGTAAAGAAAAAAATTCAGATCAATAAAAATTCTAACTCTAGGTCCGGCTGTTCTGGAGTTAATTACGAGAACAAGTAAAACTGGTTATTACAGTGCCACCTACAGGTGCAGTACCATTGTTTCAGTCAGAATTTCGGCTCAGACTGTAAAAGTTCATGTTTCTACGTAGTACCATTTTTACTGCAGGTGAACTTTTAGTGAAGAACTCCTTATTTTTCAACCGGGTGTCCGTGAAGGAATGTTCAGGGTCCGCAGGAAATTGCCTAATCTCACTTTTTAATTGGGCCAAAAGTTGCAAACAGCTTGCCGTTGTGCAATGATGCCTGCAGTGGCTCCTCCGTGTCAACAGGTGGCAGCACAAGCACAATCCATCCTCTTCTTCTTTCCCTCGAGAGAAGCTGAGCACAAGATGGAGATTCCTGCACAGCCGGAGGCAGCAGTTTCAGAACCCTCAGGCTTACTACTGCTGAGCTCACAACGTCATCCGGAAAGGGAAAGTGTCACCACCTTGCCCCAGCACCAAATAATCAGCACTGAATACCAACACCAATGCCAAAAGCATCAGGCACACTCCTGACCTGAGTTGAACAAAAGCAGACAAATACACTCTCGTCGCCCAGAGTAAATGCATGTGTTTGTGTTTATCCAGTGAATTTGTGTGTAATTGTGCCTCGTTTCACACAGAGTATAAACGAATTACAAGACTAAATTGTCCTTGAATATGCTGTAATAGGATACAATGTCATTATAAGATTATAGATTTTTGGGGGTTCCACAGGATTTTTTTCGACGTAAAAAGGGTTCCGTCAGTATTATTATTATTATGTGTCTTCTGCTCTGTAGTGCTCACCCCTTGTTTGTCTCTATTTTCATTTTGTGGTCTGGTGTGTGTACTTGTCTCCCTATTGTCCCCTGCTTCTCATGTTTCCATACCCATAGCCATTTCCTCACGTGTGCTCCTCTTTAGCCCTTAATTGTTCCCAACTGTCTGGTGTTTTGTAATCAGTAACCTCCCTATTAATGTCAGTTCGTGCTTGTGCTCTGTCTGGTGTCATCATCGTCGTTTCCCAGTCGTTCTCTCCTGTGGTTCCCCGTGTGTAGTTATACTCCTTGTGAGTTTTGCCTGCCGGTTATGTTTTGTTTTCAGCCCTTGTGTTGTTGTTTATTTGGATCTTGCTTGAGTTAATAAATTACTACTGCACCATGTTCCTGCCTGCAACTAAAGTCCTTCCTTCTACCCTCTTCTACCTGGAAAGCAGAAATATGACACAGTTGTAGCTACACTAACCCTCTATTCTAAGGGTCAATCAGAAACAGATACCTCGAGACAATTTAGAGTCACCAATTAACCTAACATGTATGTCTTTGGATTCAGAGAGAACTCCATCCAGAAAAGCTCTCACCCCTGCCAGCCTGGGGATTTGAACCTGAAACCTTCCAGCTTTAAGGCAACAGTTAAATAATAGTAATAGTGCTAGAACAAAGGACAACCTACAGAACACGTCACTGCACTTTAAAGCTGTCAGCTTCATAAAAGAAAGGTTATTATGCTGTAATTGCATCCTTATCTGAGGTTCATTAATTGTCCAAGAAGTTATACATAATGGTAGCATGTTCACAGTCTACTGACAGAAATTAGAAAACAGTCAAACAGGGACTCTGAAATGGCGCCTTGTACTCATGGTGTTAGAATCATGTCATCATCTGCTGTCGCTGAACCTCGACTTGGAAGAGAAATCAACAATCTCAGCAAAATGACCCAGGCATTCTGATGCCTAGTTCCTGATTCCAACATATCCCCTGGGGGAGGAGATCTAGTCCCTGCAGTGGAGCCTGAATGTGCCTAGAGGTCACTAAGTTGAACAAGTCCAAAACCTCTCTCGTGGCCATGTCATCCTGTTCCCTAGCTTGGTGTGTGAAGAGAGGAATGCTGATCCACTGGTAAACTGGAAATTCAGACTGCACTTTGCCACTCATCATAAAACTAGAATGTACTCAACAGATACACATAACGACATCTAATGCAACTATTTGTCCCTTAGGTTTCTGTAAGACAGGGTTAAGCCACAAACTTTTGCACATAGATGCAGTAATCAGTGGCTTTGCAAAGGTCCCAAAGCCTCAAGCTGAAAACTTTCACTGTTACGATGTTGACATTTTAAAATGGCACACACTCATAGGTTAACGACTTGTCAATCAGTATTACGTTGCTTTAATGCCCTAAATGGGGTCATGACTTACAAAAAAATCATTGTTTAATTCAAAATGTTGGAGAACAAGCGATTAAGGGAACAAAGTGCCACAACGCATGAAAAGCTGTCACGCAGTTGCCCAGAGACTTCTAATAAACTGACCTCATCAGCAGCCACACACAGCTGCCACTGGCTGTAGGTATTAGGTGGAACGCACAGAACCAGTCCGTGGGTCATCCCCCGACTGAAACGGACACATTCATCTGCTTTAAGACAGCGCGTCACTCTCACAGTTTCTCTCTGCAGTGTGTAGCCGTTGCAAACGGTGTGTTCTGATGTCACTTTGGTCACCATTTGTAACACCGCCACCGCACAGCTTCTAATGTACTCACACCTAGTCTGCTTAGGGATGGTGGGAAGTTATCCCCTTTGTGTGCAGGGGGAGGCGTTGTTTTTTTAATGTTATGGTTTGGGTGAGGGGCTCATTTTCTACTATTTTTAAAGCCAAATTGCTTAAAAATTCACCACTAGGAGGTGCTGTTTCCACTACTTTCCAGCATTTGAGCAACTTTCTTCAACTGCAACTATTTTCACATCCACGAGAACAGGGGTCTGCAACCTGTGGCTCTGGGGCCACATGTGGCTCTTTTGCCCATAGACAGTGGCTCTCTGAGGCCTTCAGGCAAAAAAAAAAACCTCATACATTTCCAAGAAAAGAAGCAATACATTTACAAGAAAAAAAGTTGCACATTCATGAGGAAAATATCCTAAAAGGAAGAAAAGAAGAAACTCACAAATTAAGGGAACATTTTTTTTTCAATTTTTTGAGGAATAATACCCACAAATTCATAAGAAAAAAGTCACAGAATTTCAGGTAAGGAAATCACAAATTTACTGGAAAAAGTTGGAGTTGTAGAGGATGCCTTTCACAAACGAGACTGAGTTTATTTCTCAGGGTTGGTTTATTGAGAGGTCACATCCTCCAACAAGAACAGAATCTCAGAAAAGAGGTAGAACAATCATCCTTCACAGTTCTTATACCCTCCAAAGACACAAAACCCCCAACATCAAATAACACACCCCCAACCCACAGTCCTTGAGCAAACATACAGCCCCCGAGGCTCCTTGGCGTCTCCATTGTCTCTCTCATCCTTCTAGCCTCCGGGGCTCCTGCTGGGACATTCTCTCCCACTTCTCGTCTCCTAAGCAACCAACTTCACACCTCCCGTAGGTCTCTGCAGGGTCAGGTCCTCTTTGGCCATTGAGACGTGAAGCTTCCAGAATATGCACCGTCATGCCTACTAGGTATATGTGGGTGAATATGAATGCCATATATGCGCCCTAAATATGCGCCATATAACCCCCCCAAACGTCTAAATAAGGACAAAGTACCCCAAAATGCATAGAAACATGTCATATCACACAGAACAGCAAAATGGCACAACATATCACACTTCCAACTGCTTGGGCTTCAACCTCCTGCCATATCTGCTGTAAGCAGGCTTCGATCTGCCTGTAGCTGTTTCTTGCATCTGTGGATCAGAGTCGTTAGCACATTCTTGTGAAAGCTTAGAAGAGTGTCTCCCCGGTGGCCTGCCGCGGCGGGGGGCCCTGGCTAATTGCACTTGTTCATCAGCCAACACAAAAGCGGGTTTGAGTCTGTTAATGCAGACTAATTCTCTCCTGTCACCCAAATTGAGCAAAAAATGTTTTTCCCCAGTTTCTAACACTCTGAACGGTCCATCATAAGGCGGCCTTAAACCTGGCCTCTGAGCGTCGTGTCTGACAAAGACAAATTCTGCGTTCTTTAAGGCTTTAGGCACAAAAACGCGTGGGAAACTGTGATGAACTGGGCCGGGGAGGGTGTTTGATCCTGCGTCGCTCTGCAGCAGCTGAGCGGGTGGGCGATTTGGTGCGGGGTTCTCTGAAAGGAATTCGCCCGGTAACCGGAGGGGTTGGGCAAAAACTAGCTCAGCCGGAGAGGTTTGTAAATCTTCCTTAGGTGCTGAACGCAACCCTAATAAAACCCATGGAAGTTTATCAACCCAATTTGTGTCCGTGAGAGCTGCTCTGAGGGCTGCTTTCAATGACCGGTGAAAGCGTTCGCACAAACCGTTGGCCTGAGGGTTATAAGCGGTAGTGCGGTGAATTTTCACCCCCAGACTGAGGGCCATGGATGACCAGAGCTCGGAAACGAATTGGGGACCCCTGTCAGACGTTATGTCTGACGGGACTCCAAAACGCGCGACCCAAGCCGTTAAAAACGCGCGCGCCACGTCTGCTGCTGTAGTTGACGCCAGGGGGACCGCTTCTGGCCAGCGCGTTGTGCGGTCCACCATGGTTAGAAGGTGTGTGAAACCCTGCGACAGCGGGAGGGGTCCCACCTAGTCGATATGCACGTGGTCGAAGCGTTTGGCCGGGATGTGAAAAGGTTCTAAGGGGGCCCGTGTGTGCTTGTCTATCTTTGCTCTTTGACATGCTGCGCAGGCTGCGGCCCACTCTTTGACCCGTTTACGCAGCCCCGGCCAAACAAATTTTTCTCCCACCATTTTGATCGATGCGCGAACTCCCGGATGTGCCAGCGAATGGATTAAATCAAAAACGCAGCTGGGACCATGGGGCGGGGGCGCCCCGTGGAGATATCACAGATTAGAGGAGGCATACCTGTCTGATGCACCCTGTGCTCCAGCGTTAGCCCTGTTGGCCCAGACTGGAGCGCGCGCACATCCGCATCGTTAACCTGCTCGGCGGCCATGGCTGCATAATCTAAGCCTATGCAGACCGGGGCTGCGAGCGCTTCCACGCCGCAAGCCTGGCCCGCGTCCACGGCCACTGTGTCTGCCCCCTGGGGGCCTGGCGTTGCAACTGCGCGCGAGAGGCAATCTGCCACCACATTGTGTTTGCCCGCCACATGTTGAATGTCGGTGGTAAACTCTGAAATCGCGGCCAGCTGTCTCTGCTGTCGGCCCGACCACGGCTCTGAAATCTTGGCCATTGCAAATGTTAATGGTTTGTGGTCTACAAACGCGGTGAAACGGCGCCCTTCCAGCCAGAACTGGAAGTGGCGGATGGCCAGATGCAGGGCTAAAAGCTCCCTATCGAACGAGTTGTATTTCCGCTCGTTATCGCGCAATGTTTTGCTGAAAAACGCAAGCGGTTGCCAGCTCCCTGCTACCAGTTGCTCAACAACCGCCCCCACTGCTACGTCGGAAGCGTCCGTGGTTAGTGCCATGCGAGCTGCTGGTACGGGGTGTGCCAACAGCACAACGTTCGCCAGGGCCGACTTGACCTGGGAGAAAGCGCGCTCCCGTTCCGGGGACCACTCGACCTTATTTGCAGGTTTTTGTTTCTTTAGTGCCACGTACAGTGGGTGCATGAGCTGTGCCGCGCTGGGGAGGAAACGGTTATAAAAATTGACCATCCCCCAAAATTCTTGCAATGCTTTAACTGTCTGCGGCTGGGGAAACTCCGTTATCGCGCGTACTTTATCGGGCAGCGGGACCGCTCCTTCTGGAGAAACGCGGTGGCCCAAAAAATCGATTTGCGCTACCCCGAATTGACATTTCGCTGGGTTAATTATCAGCCCATGCTCTGTCAGCCTCTGAAAAACCGCTGTGAGGTGGCGTTCATGTTCGACCTCGGATGCACTGGCTACCAAAATATCATCCAAATAGGCGAACACGAAAGGGAGGCCACGCAACACCGCATCCATCATGCGTTGGAACATCTGTGCAGCGCCTTTGAGGCCAAAAGGCATGCGCAAAAACTCGAAAAGCCCAAAGGCGGTTATTACTGCCGTTTTGGGTATGTCTTGAGCGCGGACTGGGACTTGGTGATAACCGCGCACCAAATCTATTTTGGAAAAGATGCGCGTCCCCGCCAAATGCGCCGAAAAATCCTGGATGTGCGGAATCGGGTAGCGGTCGTGTGCTGAAGCATTGTTTAACCTGCGGAAATCACCGCAAGGCCGCCACGAGCCGTCAGCCTTGGGGACCATATGCAGGGGAGACGACCAAGGGCTGTTAGAGCGTCTAACAATGCCCAGTTTTTCCAAGTTGGCGAATTCCTCGCGCGCGATGGCCAGTTTAGCTGGGTCCAAGCGCTGAGCTTTTGCAAAAACAGGGGGGCCGGAGGTAGTTATGAAATGCTCGACCCCGTGTTTAGCTATTGACGCTGAAAATGTTGGGACCGTGAGTGCTGGGAACTGATTGAGTAGTGCATGAAACTTACCACCCACAGCTGTGACATTAGGATGTGCAGAAGGCGGGGCCACCCGAGCTGTACAGGAGATAGAGTGGAAAGACAGTGCATTTACCATACGTCTGTTAGTAAGATCAACTAATAAACTGTTTGAGCATAAAAAATCAGCACCTAACATGTTGTTGCTAACTGCAGCTACGACGAAAGTCCACTCGAAGGTGCGCCCGTGGAAGGATAGAAGGAGCGTCTTCTCCCCATAGGTTTTGATCGTCGAGCCATTTGCCGCTAGCACCAGGGGTCCGCTGGAAGGCGCCAGCAGGTCCGCGTAGGAAGGCTTGACGAAACTCAGCTGGGAGCCTGTGTCCAGCAGGAAATCCTTCCCTGAATTCGCGTCTGTCACAAAAAGCAGCTTGTTCTTCGCGCCGAGAGCAGCAGCTGCTACCGACTCTCGGTCTTGGCGTTTCCCTGGCGCTTGTATCGGCATGGTGGGATGCATCTGCGCGCCCTCTCGGCGAAACGTCGATGGTAAAAGCAGAGGGTGCCGTCCGCTCCGCTTCTCCTGGTCTCTGCCGCTGCTGACGTCAGTGGGTCCGGTGCTGCGGCCTCTGGTCTCCCCTCGTCTCGCGGGGGTGCGTTCAGCTCCGTTGCCGCCGTCGTGGCTGCGTGTCGTCTATGGGCATCGACGAGCCACTGCGCCTCCTGGCCCAGCCCGTGGTAGTCGCGGTCGTTGAGCAGCTGTGAGCTGGCCAGGGTGACTCTCACTGCTGGCGGTAGTGTTCTGAGAAAGAGGTGGGCGAAGATAAAACTGTCATCATCTTCGCCTCTCAGGTTCATCATCCTCGCCATCAGATCTGCCGGCCTGTCTGCTTCCCCTTCTGTCAGCGCCAGAAGTCTCTCTGCTCTCTCTCCCTGCGAGGGAGTGAAAGCTCGAATGAGGGCGGCTTTCAGTGCGCCATACTTGTCGTCCTGGGGCGGGTGGTTGGTCAGGCTCTCCACCCGCTGCACTGTGAGGCTGTCCAGCTTCGCGACGACATGGTAGAACCTCGTTGCGTCCGCTGAGATTCCCCGAAGGTGGAACTGCGCCTCCACAGTGGTAAACCAGGAGCGTGGGTTATGTTGCCAGAAATCGGGCAGCTGTAGTGTGGTAGCTGCGTTAATCTGATTGGCTCCTGAAGAGTCCGGTGCGGGAAGATCGTCGCCACCGGCCATAGTTTGTCATAGGTCACCAGTGTAGAGGATGCCTTTCACAAACGAGACTGAGTTTATTTCTCAGGGTTGGTTTATTGAGAGGTCACATCCTCCAACAAGAACAGAATCTCAGAAAAGAGGTAGAACAATCATCCTTCACAGTTCTTATACCCTCCAAAGACACAAAACCCCCAACATCAAATAACACACCCCCAACCCACAGTCCTTGAGCAAACATACAGCCCCCGAGGCTCCTTGGCGTCTCCATTGTCTCTCTCATCCTTCTAGCCTCCGGGGCTCCTGCTGGGACATTCTCTCCCACTTCTCGTCTCCTAAGCAACCAACTTCACACCTCCTGTAGGTCTCTGCAGGGTCAGGTCCTCTTTGGCCATTGAGACGTGAAGCTTCCAGAATATGCACTGTCATGCCTACTAGGTATATGTGGGTGAATATGAATGCCATATATGCGCCCTAAATATGCGCCATAGAGTCTTATAAGAAAAATGAAATAAATTTGCTGCAGTTTTGTCCATGAAAGCTAACAAATTTTAAAAAGAAAAATAATAAAAAATGTATGACAACAGCTGAAAATTTACCAAAAAAAAAACATTCTCAAAATTTAAGGAAAATATTACAATTTTATGAAGGGAAAACACTCTCCATATATTATCAAGAAAACAGTCATAAATTTACCAGAAAAAGCTACAGTTTTATTAGAAAGTGGTTGCAAATCTGCTTGAACTGCTGCCGCCGCGACCCAGACCTCCGGAAAAGAGGTAGAAAATGGATGGCTGGATGGCTGCAAATTCCTATGAAAATGGCAGTATTTTTACCTTATAAGGGTTACAATCAGATAAGACAACCTTATGAGAGAAGCAGAAGATTATACCAAAAATATCAAAAGTTATTAAAAACAAGCTTATTTGATTTGATTAATTGATTTGTCTTGAACAACACAATAAAACATTAAATACACAGAGTTAAAATAAAGTACAATGTTCAAGAAGGGACAGAATGAAGCAATGCTGATCTAGTTCTGCCCTTTCCTTCCACTCAGATTGTCTGAGCACAAAAAAGAAAAGAAAAAATGCTTCCTCATTCATTCATATGTAAGCTGTCTTATACATCTATACCTATACACCTCTATACCTTATAACTTTATTTGGGAAAATACGTCACAAATTTACATGTAAAAAGTCTTCAATTTTACTTGATAAAGGTTTTAAATCTGCAGTGAAAAATATGCTGAAATAAGAAAAAAAAAACATTTTTATGTCCAAAATACTGCACATTTTGAAAAAAAAAAAATACGGTTTAATGAGGAAAACACCCACACAATTTTGCAAGGAAAAAAAGACCAACTGTTTACAAAAAATAAAAAAATGCTACCAAAAAAACCTAAATTTTGTGAGAAAAAGGAAAGAAATCTACAATAAAAAAAACAAACTGCAAATTTTTAAAGAAAAACCTCTTAATCCCGATGTTGTCAGGCCAGATTGTAATTATAATTCTGCTGTTTCACTTTAGTTTTTATGCTCAGATATTTTTGTGGGCCCATGCAGATTATTTTTATTCAAAAATCACTCACGGTGGATCTTTGTGCAGTACAGGCTGCTGACCCCTGCACTGTGCTCCTGTTTACACCATTTACCAAACTAATTACAAAATGTGCAATATACACAGAAAAAAAGCCACTTTTAGATAAGATAAGATAAGATAAGATAAGCCTTTATTAGTCCCACAACGGGGAAATTCCAGGATTGCAACAGCACAGGGATAGCAACACTCAGAGCAACAATCAGAAGGCAAGAAAAAACAAGCAAGCAAGAGCAGCTAATATACATATGTACATATTACTATAAAATATATATATACACACACACACACACAGACACACAGTGCAGAGCATTGTAGCTGGATGGAATAAATATATGAATATATGAACACACAGTGCAGAGCATTGTAGCTAGATGGAATAAATATGTAAATATATAAACACCCACAGTATGGAGCATTGCAGCTAGGTGGAATAAATATGCAAGTATATAAACACACACAGTGCGGAGCAATGTAGCTAGATGGAATAATATGTAGATATATAAAAACACAGTGCGGAGCATTGTAGCTAGATGGAATAAATATATAGATATATAAATATAAACACACCCAGTGCAGAGCATTGTAGCTAGATGGAATAAATATGTAAATATATAAACACACACAGTGCAGAGCATTGTTGCTAGGTGGGATGAAACAGCATAACCGTCTATTTAGTTATCCTACATGGTATGATTATGTGCCCATACATATTCTCACCCTCCATAGCGACCGGTATGTTCCTAGTTGTATGCCGGAGAGGACCATTGTGTAAGTCTATTGCATCTTTTGCATTCAAAAAAAAAAAAAAAAAAAAAAAAAAACTATTAGTTTGTCTCTCCACCGAGTCCTGGGTCTGCCCCGGGGTCTCCTCCCAGTGGGACGTGCCTGAAACACCTCAAGTGGGAGGCGTCCAGGAGGCATCCTAATCAGATGCCCATACCACCTCAACTGACTCCTTTCAATGTGGAGGAGCAGCGGTTCTACTCTGAGCCTCTCCCGGATGACTGAGCTCCTCACCCTATCTCTGAGGGTGAGTCCAGCAATCCTACGGAGAAAGCTCATTTCAGCCGCTTGTATCCGCGATCTCGTTCTTTCGGTCATTACCCAAAGCTCGTGACCATAGGTGAGAGTAGGAACGTAGATTGACTGGTAAATCGACAGCTTTGCCTTAGAACTAAGCTCCCTCTTCACCACAACAGACCGGTACAACGTCCGCATCACTGCAGATGCTGCTCCAATCCGTCTGTCGATCTCTCGCTCCATTTTCCCCTCACTCGTGAACAAGACCCCAAGATACTTAAACTCCTCCACTTGGGGCAGGAGCCTGTCCCCAACCCGGAGAGGACAATCCACCTTTTTCCGGCTGAGGACCATGGACTCGGACTTGGAGGTGCTGATTCTCATCCCAGCCGCTTCACACTCAGCGGCAAACCGTCCCAGCAAGAGCTGTAGGTCATTGCTGGATGAAGCCAACAGGACAACATCATCTGCAAACAACAGAGATGAGATCCTCCCCGAGACCCAGGACTCGGTGGAGAGACTATGTCTCCCAGCTAGTCTGGGAACGCCTTGGTATCCCCTCTGAAGAGCTGGAGCAGGTGGCTGGGGAGAGGGAAGTCTGGGCTTCTCTGCTTGAACTGCTGCCTCCGCGACCCGGACCTCCGGAAAAGCGGTAGAAGATGGATGGATGGATGGATATTAGTTTGTTACGTCTTTTTGCTATCTCTGCGAGCAGCCCTGCTTAGGTTGTACAGTCTGACAGCCGTTGGTAGGAAGGACCTACGAAACCTCTCGGTTGTGCACCTGGGATGATGTAGTCTGCTGCTAAATGAGCTCCTCAGTGCATCCAGTATGTCCTGCATAGGGTGGAACTCGGACTCCAGCAGAGATGACAGTTTAGCCACCGTCCTTCTCTCTCCTATCTCCTCCATCGGATCAAGGCGTTGCCCCAGGACAGAGCTAGCTTTCTTAATCAGTTTGTTCAGTCTCTTCCTATCGGCTGCAGTAATGCCACTGCCCCAGCAGACCACTCCAAAAGTGATGGCTGATGCCACCACCGTGTCATAGAATGACTTCAGCAGCGCCCCTTGTACACCAAAAGACCTGAGTCTCCTCAGCAGGAACAGCCTGCGCTGTCCCTTCTTGTAGAGTGCGTCAGTATTGTGTGACCAGTCTAGTTTATTGTTCAGATGAATACCCAGGTACTTGTAGGATGTCACCATCTCGATGTCTGTTCCCTGTATATTTACTGGTGCTGTGAGGGGCTGCCCATGCCTGCGGCAGTCCACCACCAGCTCCTTAGTTTTCCTCGCGTTGATCTGGAGGCAGTTCCGATGGCACCAGTCCACAAAGTCCTGGATAAGCCCCATGTACTCAGCTTCATCTCCGCTGGAGATGAGACCAACGATCGCAGAGTCATCAGAGAACTTCTTTTCAATGTATATTACAGTTTTAAGGTTGGGTAAACATCTAACTAACACACATAGATTCCCTAATGTACAAGAAAAAGCAAATTTTCTGTGAAGTATGAGAAAAGTGACAAAAAATATGAGAATATGTTGCTTATTTAGAGAACAAAATTGTGAATTTACACAAGAAAATTTCCAAATTAAAGAGAAATATTTTTTTTGTTTCAAGAAAAAGAATTGTATTTTTAAAAAATATGAGGAAAAAGCTACACATTAACAAGAAAAAAGCTTCAGATTTATGAAAAAAGTTGAAATTCTTTTTTTAAAAAGTCACAAATTTATGTGGAAAAAATGTTGCAAAACTACATTAAAAAGCTGCAAATGAGACACCATGACATCACAAATTTGCAAGAAAAATTATGCACATTTATAAGAAAAAAAGCTGCAAATTGATGAAGAAACTGCAAATTCCTGTGAAATACAGTGCATCGGGAAAGTATTCACAGCACTTCACTTTTTCCACATTTTGTTATGTTACAGCCTTATTCCAAAATAGATTAAATTATTTTTTTTTCCTGAAAAGTCTCCACACAATATCCCATAATGACAATGTGAAAAAAATAGTTTGAGATTTTTGCTAATTTATTAAAAATAAAAAACTAACAACTCACATGTACATAAGTATTCACAGCCTTTGCTCAATACTTTGTTGATGCACATTTGGCAGCAATTACAGCCTCAAGTCTTTTTGAATATGATTCCACAAGCTTGGCACACCCATCTTTGGGCAGTTTGATCCATTCTTCTTTGCAGCACCTCTCAAGTTCCATCAGGTTGGATGGGAAGCGTCGGTGTACAGCCATTTTCAGAGCTCCCCAGAGATGTTCAATTGGATTCAAGTCTGGACTCTGGCTGGGCCACTCAAGGACATTCACAGAGTTGTCCTGAAGCCACTCCTTTGATATCTCGGCTGTGTGCTTAGGGTCGCTGCCCTGCTGAAAGATGAACCGTCGCCCCAGTCTGAGGTCAAGAGTGCTCTGGAGCAGGTTTTCATCCAGGATGTCTCTGTACGTTGCTGCATTCATCTTTCCCTCTATCCTGACTAGTCCCTAGTTCTTGCCACTGAAAAACATCCCCACAGCATGATTCTGCCACCCCCATGCTTCACTGTAGGGATGGTATTGGCCTGGTGATGAACGGTGCCTGGTTTCCTCCAAACATGACGCCTTGCATTCACGCCAAAGAGTTCAATCTTTGTCTCATCAGACCAGAGAATTTTGTTTGTCATGGTCTGAGAGTTCTTTAGGTGCAGTGTTGTAGGTGCAGGTAATGTGTTACAAAGTAACACGTTACAGTAATCTGATTACTGTTCGGTGTAACGCAGTAATGTAACGCATTAGTCTGATAAATGTAGTAATCCCATTACAGTTAATAATCTGAAAAGATCGCATTACTAACGTTTCTTTTTAACAACTTACAAAACAGGAAAACAACTGCACTGCCAGTAAAGTAAGAAGAAGCAGTAGTGCCACCCACTTTTGTTTCCGCCACGCTCCTATAAATATCAGCGGGCACGTAAGTCCGGCCTCTTTCCAAATCCGATGCTCCTGCCTGGTGGCTGGATCTTGTGTGTTGCCAACCCCTGCAATAAAGCTAAGTTCGACTGTGCAGCTGGCCTCGTCATTATATGGTAATTCCAGACATAACACAAACGGCACTTGCAGCGGCCAAGGAGAATTATGCAAATGGAAGAGTTGAGTAAATCGACATTTGGTAGCTGGAGATATGCTCATTACTTCGAATATGTTGAGTGAAAGGACAAAAACATGACGGTAATGGGCAAACTTTGCCCGGGCAAACTTTTAATCTAAGTTACCCTGGTAACTTAGTTTAAAAGTATATTCAATAAGCCATGTTGTTTTCCTTAAAACTTTCATTATAACTTGACATTCAAAGGTAGTGTTTTATTTTTATTTGAAACAGTATCTTATGTTTACACTGGATGGCAGGAACTAACCATTTTTTAAAGGTTTAATTCTTAAAATGTTAAAAAATGAAGTTTGCACTTCAATATATAACAGGGATATAGCTTTGTGCAATGTTTTCAAGCTTTTATTTTGTGAAATTTGCATACTCCCAGTACTGTTTTACAATTCTGTTAAGTGCCATCAGGGAGATTTTAATTTTACATTAAAGACAGAAGAGTAAAAAAGCTTTTTCTTTGTCTTATTTGTTAGTATAGGCTATAAAAATGTGTAGTTTGGACATATACAGTTTAACTTATGTGTAAATATGGGACATTTCACTGACACTACCTGAAAGTAATCCAGAAGTAATCTGTAATTGATTACTTTTGACAATGAGTAATTAAGTAAATTAAGGGATTACATTTTTAAAAAGTAACTAGCAATTCGTAATGGATTACTTTTTTGAGTAACTACCACCAACACTGTTTAGGTGCTTTCTGGCAAACTCCAGGCGGCCTGCCATGCGCCTTTTACTAAGGAGTGGCTTCCGTCCGGCCACTCAGCCATACAGGTGTGATTGGTGGATTGCTGCAGAGATGGCGCCTGTGATTGTAGTTCCAAGGTCAAACTGTCTGCAAAGTTCTGCTGCTACTAGCTTCATTTGGCGAGTCAGAGCAGTGTTTATCAACTCGGGGTCTGTGGAACGTTCTGTTACCGTGGGGAGTTTTTCTAATTTCACTTCTTAATTGATCCAAAAAATTGCAAATAGTATGCCATTGTTGTGCATAGGTACATGGGTGTCTATAGACTCCATGCACAACAACTGCAAGTTTTTGGACCAGTTAAGAAGTGCAATTAGAAAATCTCCCACGGAAACCTGAATGTTCCAGTGACACCGGGTTGAAAACCATTAAGATAAGAGTTCTCCGAGGTGGGATTTTCCCAGTTATCTGATGGAAGTTGAACTTCTAACTGTATTAGTTTGCAGAACCACTGCAACCTATTAAGTGATAGCCTCTATCATTTTTTATTAAAAGAAAAAAAAAGATTTAAGTTTTATTCTTAAAGGTAATAGAGGCAACATTCTGACCTCCTGGCCAGTAGGTGTCTCACTTACTCTGGTACCAACTGCTTGGTAGAGACATGTAACATCAACCCAGTCATGCTATTGGCTGTGACCCACTGTGTCGTCTTTACCAGCCACAGATATATAAATACTAGATAGAACAGCGGCTAGCCACATTCCATATACATAGCTTACTTACATGATTACAATAAATACAATGAACAACTGTTTGTGTACCCTGTTATCACAATGATGAAGATGGTGTCAAACATTATAATTCCCTACAGAATATGTCACTTCCATTTGCCATGAAACTGTTAGCCATGTCCTATCTAGTGTATCATATATCTATGTTAACTGCCACTATAGTCTCGTCATCCAACTGTTCAGATGTAAATATTATGATTATTTCGGTCCCATAAAAACAAAATCTAAAAGTATTTTTTTATCAGTATCTAATTTTTTTTGAAGAATATAAATGCATAAATTCTGCACCTTTCTGAACATTTTGTTGATGTATTTTTTTAATATTTGTCTTGATGAAAATCAATCCAGATCCCCTTTAAATGATGAAATGTGATTAAAAAAAACAGTAATGCAACGAGCAGATGAGAAATTTTATGTATAAATTTTTTCTGGAATATTTGTACCCATTGCAATTAAAATTTGACATTATAAAGGAAAATCCAGTAAAAATTTCTAGAATAAGATTTATGCTTTATATGGGCTGAGATCATGTATTATGTACTATAAGGCCTGGTTTAAATAGTAGTCTATTAATTGTGATTTAATTTCCTTTATAACTGCACAGTAAAATCTAAAGTTAGAACAGCTGTGATTAACATGAATCATACACATAAATGTTTAATTAAAGTTTTTATTCTAAGATTTGTTTTAAATTGTTGAATCTCCTCCCAGTTAATCCCTGAAGCTTGAGAACAGTGAAAACATTTAAATGCTCATGTATTTGGGAGCAAATTTTCTGTGTACTTCTAAACGAATGCTGAGTCAAATCTGAAATTTAAGCAAGCAGGCAGCCAGGGACATCCAGAGGATCCAGACCTACAATCATCTACCAGATCTCCAGGCTGTGGAACAACATCTAACTCTGACTAAGAACAATCTCCCAGCAATTCAGGCAGAGCTGATATACGTACAGTCTACAGCCACAATATAATCCATATCATAGATTTTCACGTGTATTTTACAGAAGAGTGCTACCTCAAATACATTTTTAACTAGTTCTGCCTAATATCTTCACAAAGTTTGCACCGTGTTGTAACTTTTCTTCTGTAGCGTCTGGGATGGGTGTGACTAATCTTATCATTTGTAGCACTGATGAAAACACGGAACCCGGCTTACTAACTGAAGACTGCACTTCTGCGTTATTTTGTGTGTGTGTGTGTGTGTGTGTGGGTGGGGGGGGGGGCTATTGCTTTTTGCCTGTTGTACATGCCGCTGCTGTTTCACTTCTTATTATGTACAATTACGCTTTGGGTGCCCAAATAGCTAGCAGCAACTCTGTAAATCAGGCAGCTGGCGCCGTAGCCAATAAAGGAGGAGGTAAGGATTCCAAATGACTGCACCCAACGTCAGCAGTAAATGGAAGCTTTTTGTCTTGGTTTTCCAACTTTGGGAAAATGATGTGTTGAAACACATGTATGGTCAGAAATCCAATACTATGAGCAGTAGGTGATTTGAAGGGGGGATGCCATCACCTCTTGTTTGGGAAATCACCCAAAATCATCCCCCTGGTTAAGCTGCCATCCCCCCCATCCCCAACATTATCATAGACCTTTTTATATCATGTTATAGGATTTAATAAAATGACTCTGAACCACTAATTCTAAGCAGAAAAAAACTCACAAAACTCAAAGTTTTATCTTGTAAATTTTGGACTTTTTTTCTCATAAATTTGCTTCTTTACAATCAAAAGTTTGTAACTTTTTCCCAATAAATTTGTGAGTATAATTTTTTTGCAAATTTGCAACTTTTTTTTTTTTTTTTTTTTTACAAATTTGTGATTTTTCTCTTGTAAATTTACAACTTTTCTCTCGTAAATTGTATGTTAGAGCAGCTG
This sequence comes from Pholidichthys leucotaenia, assembly GCA_020510985.1. Lineage (NCBI taxonomy): Eukaryota > Metazoa > Chordata > Actinopteri > Cichliformes > Pholidichthyidae > Pholidichthys > Pholidichthys leucotaenia. Next base: position 163,487,873 of record CM035838.1, on the reverse strand, counting down.
TAGAGTCTAGTCAGAGCCATGAAGAACCACAACACCGTGCTTGGCTGTTTTAATGTCGAGGTAAGTGCAGACAGCTGCAGCTGTTTGTTTTACCGCAAAATTAAAATGCTCATGCTGCTGTCATGCCATGACTGCTTGTTATTTAACTTAACATGTACAGACAATTTCTGACAATTGTTCAAAATTTTATTGATCTACTGTATATTTTGTGATAATTAAAAAATTCATGCATGCTGAAGCTGATAATATCAAGTCCATATCGTTCCAATGCAGAGCAAGGAATGCAAAAAAAACAAAAAAACAAACCATAACAAAACTACTTGATATCTTTCTTAAACTGTTAAGCCTTAGGAAGCAAACTGTTATTTTTTACTTAATATTTTACTTCACTACTTTACTTTTTCATGTTGTCATCATGGGGTATTGTGTGTAGAATTTTGAGGAAAAAAATGAATTTAATCTATTTTGGAATAAGGCTGTAACAACAAAATGTGGAAAAAGTGAAGCGCTGTGAATACTTTCTGGATGCACTGTAAACGTGTGGCCTTTATTTTTTTTTGCAAATTTGCAACTTTTTTCATAAATCTGTAACTTTTTTCCTAATAAATTTACAACTTGTTTCTCAAAAAATTGTGATTTTTCTCTTGTAAAGGTGGGATTTTTTTTCCTCATAAATTAGTGAATTTTTTCTCAAAAAATTTGCAACTCTTTTCCTGTAAATTTTCAACTTTTTCCTTGTAAATTTAAAATGTTCACCTGGATGCTGGTTAAATTGTTATTCCGTGTCAGTAATTGTGGTTTGTAACTTTTTAAAACTTTAATATGGCAACTTTTATTATAGTTTGCACCTTATTCTTGAAAATTTGTATCTAATTTACATTTATATGCAAATTACTATTTATGAGGCAGAACATTTGATAACTTCCTGCTTCTAACTGTGAAAATCCCACCTAGGAGAACTCTTAGAATGCTCACAGATGCAGTTAAAGTTATCAGGAAAAAGTGGCAAATTTGAACATAACTCCATTCATTTTTAGGACATATCACGAGGAATTATAGGGCTATATTACAATGACACAGTCCATAATCAGTTCTAACTGATGCAGATTGCTGTTTATGGGCGTTTCCAAGTTCATTTCCTTATCACAGCGACGCAAAAATGAATTTTCTGCTGGGTGCAAGGTGCAAAGAGGCTGGACTAATTATTTAGAGGTGTGTGTTGGATAATCCAATCCAAAGTGTTCCTGGCCATCCCTTTAATGTACAGAGGTGCTTTATCTAAAGTGATGGGGAAATGGAGGGCTCCCACTTCTGTTGCTTTCGCCAACCGAAGGTTATATGTCTGCTGAGGTTTGTGGCTCTCTGTCTCAGTCCCTCCCGGGCGGAAGAGAAAGAGCAGATCTGGCACGGCGTCCTGTCCGCCGCTGACCCCCACCATGAAGCAAGCCCGCTCTTGGGGGGCCCTCCCGGGAGCTGATGGGTGGCAGCTGGGGTGCTCGCAGCTCTAGAACTCTGACCACAGGAGCGTGGTGTGGCTGTAGACAGATGTGAGCACATCTCCTGCTTCACTGAGGAGTTAGAGTGAAATGTAAAACCCATTCATTCATTCCTTCATCCCCCTAAAAATAAGCAAATTTCATCTGTCATGAAAAACAAATCGACATATATGAAAATCGTCCATGATGAAAAACAAATCATCTCTCATTCATGATGAAAACCAAACTGTGGATGAAATAACAATGTTCTGACTGACATTCACGTTCATCCATTCACCCCCCTTCCCCCCCCAAAAATCCTACATTAATGCCTAATCTATAAACTCCAACGGTAACTCTGCAATTAAAATGAGAATGTGGACAGAATAAAAAAAAAATAGTGTATCAACATATAAATAAAATAACAGGTGATTATATTACAAATGTTACAACTCTCCATTAAAATAACAGAAAATACCAACACTGCTGTTTCCTCATGAGCTCCGGAGCTGCGCGATTTCAAAACTCGCCACTGAAATAGCATTAAATAATGCACTTCTGACGACAGACCTGCTTTCTCCTGATCAAAAGCGCATTGTCATAACATGCACCCTAATACTGGTTCGCATGACACTGCACACTGTAGCAAATCTTTGAAATGACTCTTCTCCTCCCAGCGCAAACTGTCTACTGGTAATTAGATGGCGTGCTGCAAATCGTAAAAAAAGACAATCCACTGACAGAAACTAACACAAACACTGGCTTATGGCGGAAAGTCTGGCACAAAAGTCCGCTGATGACCACCAAATAAACTTTTCTCATCCACATGTTATATGACAGTACTGTAAATGAAAGTGGTTGGTCCTTGTGCCGACACAATTAGCATTACACTACCGTTCAAAAGTTTGGGGTCACCCAGACAATTATTTCATACTTTCCAAGAAAAGTCACACTTATTTACCACCATGAGTTGTAAAATGAATAGAAAATATAGTCAAGACATTGACAAGGTTAGAAATAATGATTTGTATTTGAAATAATAATTTTTTCCAGATACTCAACCTGTTCAAAGGAAGGTCAGTTTTATAGCTTCTCTAACCAGCTAAACTGTTTTCAGCTATGCTAACATGATTGCACAAGGGTTTTCTAATCATCCATTAGCCTTCTGACGCAATGAGCAAACACATTGTACCATTAGAACACTGGAGTGATAGTTGCTGGAAATGGGCCTCTATACACCTATGTAGATATTGCACCAAAAACCAGACATTTGCAGCTAGAATAGTCATTTACCACATTAGCAATGTATATTAGATATTAGAGTGTATTTCTGATTAGTTTAAAGTTATCTTCATTGAAAAAAACAGTGCTTTTCTTTCAAAAATAAGGAAATTTCTAAGTGACCCCAAACTTTTGAACGGTAGTGTATGTAGTGTGGGGAGATTTTCAACAACGCGGTGCGGTTACATCTCATAACCCCTCAAGAAATGTAGTTGTATTTGACTTAATCCTTTCCACACCATTCTTCCCTCAGTGGTACTAGCAGGAGTACCACGTGACACAGATTTTTTAATGAAAACAGACTGGTTAGAATGCCCGTTTCACTGCCGCCCAAGATTACAAGTAATCTTGTGCTATAGAGCTGCCAAAAACCTTTATCTGTCATCTCCCTCCCCTCTCCCTGAACCGTTTATTTGTAAAGCAGGGCACACTCTGCGCTTTCCATGTCAGTGCTTTGCTGTTCACACTCCAGGAGACGAACAGTGTCAGCAGCAGCAGCAGCAGCAGCAGCAGCAGCGGTGATTCAGAGCAAAAAACACTTTTTTAAGATCGTTAAAATATGTAAATACACTGAATCTTTGAAAAGATATTTGATCATTTTATGTTGATCCACCAGTTTGTGGCATCTGTTTCGGTATCAAAATACAGCAATCTAGCGCATCATTCTAGTGTTCCTTAAATATACAAGGACAGGATTTCTTTGTCCTATTCACGACTTTCAAACAGTGTTGCAGCAGGTACAGAAAACCACCCTTCTCCTTCAAAATATTCACATTTTGTTGCTTTGCAGTCTGAAAAGACGATGGACACAATTTTTATTCTATCTGACTGTATTAACACTGTGCAACAAATAATATCAAACTGAAGGATGTATCAGCCACATAAAAATAACTGAATCACCAAGTTGGGTGAAATTTTTGTTTGTGAAAAGCAACAATGGATAGACTACGAAAAGGCCCAATATAGCATAATTAAAAAAAAAGAGTGATCTAGAAACCTTATAAACCTGTTTTCACAGAGCTTAAGAATCAATGCATGGGGATAATAGTGAGCAGAATGGATCTACAGTATCCACTGCTGAAAATTTTTATTTTTGCATAACACTTTAGAAAACAAAATCTCCATTATAATCATGTACAGATAACATGCAGATCGTCTTATTAAAAATGAAGCGAGCGAGCAGAAAACATTGCAACTGACCTGACCCCAGACAAACTTTTTGAGACACTTCCCATCTGGCCACCAAAACAGTTTTTTTTTTCCATCTGATATTACATAACATCAACCAACATCCTATTTTATCCTCTGAATGTTTTATTAGCACATACTTTTGTAGAATTAAAATTAACAATTAAGGAAAAAGACAAAAAAATTGCAGACTTGGAGCGACACGTCGAGGATCTTGAACATTGTTCTCGTATGGATGATCTAATTATAAGTGGACTAGACATTAAATATCAATCATATGCTCATGCTACAGCAGGATTGAGAGGAGAGGATGCTCCCCTGAGTGAATCAGTCTCCCTGGAAAACCAGGTGCTTCAGTTCCTTGATAGTAGAAATATAAAGGTCGAAGCAAATGCAGTTTCAGCCTGTCATGCTTTACCCAGAAAGGATAATAAAACAAAGGAATCAATTGTGATGCGCTTTGTGAACAGAAGGGTAAAGAATGACATACTGAGGCAGGCCAGAAAGCTCCGGGGAACAGAAGTTTACCTAAATGAACATCTAAAAAAAAACTAATGCTGAAATAGCACGGCATGCACGGATGCGGAAAAGACAAAATAAGATACAGGCAACATGGACAAGAAATTGTAGAGTTTGGATCAAACTAAATGAAACAACTGAGGAAGCAAAGAGTATAATAATCAGAGAGATTACTGACTTAAATAAATATAGATGAACACTGATTAAGAAAATTAAGAGACTATGATAATCCATATCCACACACACAGCAAGAATAGTTCTTTTGACATACCATGTCAATGTACTTTTAAAAACAAAACAAAACAAAACAAACTAAACAAAACAAACAAAAAAACTTATGACTGACTTGAGTAGACATCAATTATGCCCAGTTGGAGGAAGTCATTTGACAAAGAGTGAGGAAATTCAAACTCTGAAAATATGCCATTATGCTGAACATAAACTACAAGAGGTGGAGAATGATATTGATCCTGATAACCACTTTTTCAATAATATTCATAATCATTGTGAATATTACACTGAAAAGCAATTCAAAAGTCAAGTGCAACTAGATGGTAAACTATCAATAATACACTTCAACAGCAGAAGTCTTAACAAAAACTTTCCACAGATTCAGGACTATTTAAAACAGCTGGACAGAAAATTTACAGCTATCGCAGTCTCTGAAACTTGGCTTAATGAAGAGCAGGCTCCCCTAATGGCAACAGAGGGATATCAGATGTTTCATATTAACAGATCTCAAAAAAAGGGTGGTGGTGTTGCACTGTATATTGATGACCTGTATAGGTGTAAACTTGTAAATGGAATGTCCTTTGCACTACCAGGAATTTTAGAATGTGTTACTGTTGAGATTGGCCAAGATAAAACAAAAAATCTAATTATAAGTTGTATATATAAGATAAGATAAGCCTTTATTAGTCCCACAATGGGGAAATTCCAGGATTGCAACAGCACAGGGATAGCAACACTCAGAGCAACAATCAGAAGGCAAGAGAAAAAACAAGAGCAGCAAGTATACATATGCACATATATATATATATATATATATATATATATATATATAGACACACAGTAGCTAGATGGGATAGATATATAAATATATAAACACAGTGCGGAGCATTGTAGCTGGATGGAATAAATATATGAGTATATAAACACACAGTGCGGAGCATTGTAGCTAGATGGAATAAATATGTAAATATATAAACACACACAGTGTGGAGCATTGTAGCTAGATGGAATGAAACAGCACAACCGTCTACTTAGTTATTCTACATGGTATGATTATGTACCCATACATATTCTCACCCTCCATAGCGACCGGTATTTTCCTAGATGTATGCCGGAGGGGACCATTGTGTAAGTCTATTGCGTCTTTTGCATTCAAAACTATTAGGTTGTCACGTCTTTTTGCTATCTTTGCGAGCAGCCCTACTTTGGATATATATATAGAACTATATATAGTTCTATATATAGAACGCTGGGAACTTGCATTGAGACATTCAGAGATAAATTAGTCGAGCTGTACAATAATATTACTAGTAAGAAAATGGTAGTAATTTGTGGAGATTTCAATATTGATTTACTAAATCCATATCAACAAAATGTAATTACAGAGTTCATGAATTCTAAGTACAGCATGAGTCTATATCCCACAATAACACATCCCAGTAGAATCACAGTTCACACTGCTACACTTATTGACAACCTGTTTGTTAATATTATTGATAAGAAAATAGAAAGTGGATTATTGATAAATGATATAAGTGACCATTTGCCAACCTTTGCACTTATCCATGGCCACACGGAGGCCAATACAGAAAAAGTTTTAAAATCATTCAGATACAAATCACAAAATGCAATCAGTTCTTTTAAAGAAGACTTGCTGAAGCAGGACTGGACAAAAGTCTATGTATCAGATGTAAGTGAAGCCTTTCACACATTTATGAGCATTGTAACCACTCTTTATGAAAAAAATTGTCCATTAGTGAAGAAAAAGCTTAAACATAAATTTGTTGATAAGCCATGGTTAACCAAAGGATTACAAAAGGCGTGTAAAAAGAAAAATTTATTATATAAAGCTTTTCTAAAGAAAAGGACAAAAGAAGCAGAGCAGCGGTATAAAACATACAAAAATAAGTTAACATATATAATGAGATGTAGTAAGAGAGACTATTACAGTAAAGAACTGGAGAAAAACAGAGACAATATTAAAAATACATGGACAATACTTAACAATATTCTTGGAAATAAAAACAGAAATACAAGCTACCCAACCAATTTTTCAAAAAATAATACAACAACTCAGAGTGTGAATGCAGTTTCACCTGCAGATGAATTTAATAACTTTTTTGTTAACATTGGTCCTAATTTGGCTCGAGAAATACCCATTACGGCACCTACGGGTGATACAATAAGCAAAAACACTGCTATAAAAGACTCCATTTTCATAAAGAACACAGACGAGAGAGAGGTCATTGAAATTGTTAAATTGTTTAAAAGTAAAACATCTACGGACTGTGATGGTATTGACATGCTCTTAGTCAAAACTATTATTGAATGCTTAGTGAAACCACTGACATATATTTGTAACCTGTCTCTCCAAACAGGTATATTTCCCAATGCAATGAAAATAGTTAAAGTAATTCCGATATACAAGACGGGTGACAGAGGGGAACTTTCAGACTATAGACCAATTTCACTATTGCCGCAATTTTCCAAGATACTTGAAAAAATATTCTATGAGAGAATTGACAACTTCATAATGAAGAACAATTTATTGTGTGAGCAGCAATATGGGTTCAGACACAAGAGGACAACTGCATTTGCTCTAATGGAATTTATAGAAAAAATATCAACTGCCGTTGAAAATAAAGAGTATTCAGTTGGGGTATTCCTGGATCTTAAAAAAGCATTTGATACAGTGGATCATAATTTGTTATTAAAGAAACTACAAAATTGTGGTATTGGGGGGGTAGCACTGTCCTGGTTAAGTAGTTACTTAAAGAATAGATATCAGTATGTATGTGTTGGTAACAAAAACTCACAGTTACTGAAGGTTACTTGTGGAGTCCCACAGGGTTCAGTTTTGGGGCCATTGTTATTCAATATGTATATACTGTAAATGATATATGTAAAGTCTCGGAAAAAATGGATTTAATATTGTTTGCCAATGACACTAACCTATTATGAGATGATGAGATGAGATTCAACTTTATTGTGCAGTGGAAGCAATTTGGAACAACTTTTGGATACACTCGGAAAGGAATTAGGAAAGCTTAAACTGTGGTTTGATTCAAACAAATTAACGCTCATTTTAAGTAAGACAAAATTTATAGTTTTTAACAACTATCACAACAACTTAGTATTTAAACTCAGTGTAAACGGTGTAGAGATTGAAAGGGTATCTGAAACTAAATTTCTTGGAGTAATAATTGACAATAAACTGTGTTGGAAGTCACATATTAATTATATTAAAGGTAAAATATCCAAATCAATCGCAATACTACACAGAGCAAAATATTTGGAACGATTTTGGACCTGAATTAAAATCATGTACAACGCTTGGACAATTTAAACAAAAACTAAAGGAAGAAATACTCCAAACATATATACAAGATGACATATAAAATCACATAAGGATTGTCATATCCAGTCTGTGTTGTGTTGTTGCTTAGCTTTTTTTTTGGTCACATTTTGTCTTAGCTTTGTTCCAAATTGTAATCGCTCTTGTTTTGTTTTTCTTTTGAATTCTTGGATGGAATATGGGTGGGCAATATAAGCTGCGGCTTCAGCCATCACCCATTTCGGATAACTTATGTTGAACTGTATAATCAGAGGAGTTATTGTTTAATTTGACCTTGTTGGATTTTTTTTCCCCTTTGTTATATCATTCTGTTTCTTTTTAATCTTTACTTTTAATCTATCCGAAATAAAAGATTCAGTCATTCACATTCACTTTATAGGGTGCTATTATAACAATCTAGTCAACAGTCTATTGTCTAAGGCGCAGAGTATATTTAAGAGCGTATCCAAGTCTATTTTGTTAATACAGCATCAGGAAAATGGTCTCCACACTGACAAAAAGCACAAAAGGGCTGGTCAGAACTCTTAGTTATTCAGAGGTTTGTTTTGGGTGTAATATGCAATAACCCAATCAAGAGCTGTCCTGCCCTCTTTAATACATGGGGGTGCATGATCTAAGGTGAAAGGTGATAATGATAGCGTGTTTACCTTAGAGGGAGGATGTGTCTTGCGATGGCCAAAGGATGTGTTCATGCGCAAAGAAAAATTGCGCATGATAGTTGAGCTTTTTAGTATTAAGTCAGGCATTAATTACAGTTGATGCCCAGTTACTTGTTTTATGGAGGATTAGGGGGAGATGATTGAACAATTAGGCTGAAAAATCAAGCTGAATTTAAATTAACTTACACACGTGGACAAAATTGAAAGAAAAAACCCACAATGGTCACAGAAATAACTTGAATCTGACAAAAGTGGTAATAAATAAAAAGTCTATGAAAATTAACCAATGAAAATCAGACAATGCTTTTGAATTGTGGTTCAACAGAATTATTTTAAAAAACAAACTCATGAAAAAGGCCTGGGCAAAAATGATGGTACCCTTAACTTAATATTTTGTTGCACAACCTTTTGAGGCAATCACTGCAATCAAACAATTTCTGTAACTGTCAGTGAGACTTCTGCACCTCTCAGCAGGTATTTTGGCTCACTCCTCATGAGCAAACTGCTCCAGTTGTCTCAGGTTTGAAGGGTGCCTTCTCCAGACGGCATGTTTCAGCTCCTTCCACAGATGTTCAATAGGATTTAGATCAGGGCTCATAGAAGGCCACTTTAGAATAGTCCAGTGTTTCGCTCTTAGCCATTCTTGGGTGTTTTTAGCTGTGTGTGTTTTGGGTCATTATCCTGTTGCAAGACCCATGACCTACAACTGAGACCAAGCTGTCTGACACTGGGCAGCACATTTCTCTCTAGAATACCTTGATAGTCTTGAGATTTCATTGTACCCTGCACAGATTCAAGACACCCTGTGCCAGATGCAGCAAAGCAGCCCCACAACATAACAGAACCTCCTCCATGTTTCACAGTAGGGACAGTATCCTTTTCTTGGTATGCTTCATTTTTGCGTCTGTGAACATAGAGCTGATGTGCCTTGCCAAAAAGTTCCAGTTCTGTCTTGTCTGTCCATAGGACATTCTCCCAGAAGCTTTGTGGCTTGTCAACATGCAGTTTGGCAAATTCCAGTCTGGCTTTTTTATCATTTGTTTTCAACAGTGGTGTCCTCCTTGGTCGTCTCTCATGAAGTCCACTTTGGCTCAAACAAAGACGGATGGTGCGATCTGACACTGATGTACCTTGACCGTGGAGTTCACCATGAATGTGTTTAGAGGTTGTTCTGGGCTCTTTTGTTACCATTCGTATTATCCGTCTCCTCCTGCAGCCGCGTCCAGGGAGGTTGGCTACAGTACCGTGGATCTTAAATTTCTGAATAATATGTGCAACTGTAGTCACAGGAACATCAAGCTGTTTGGAGATGGTCTTATAGCCTTTACCTTTAACATGCTTGTCTATAATTTTCTTTCTAATCTCCTGAGACAACTCTCTCCTTTGCTTCCTCTGGTCCATGTTTAGTGTGGTAAACACCATATCACCAAACAGCACAGTAACTGCTTGTCACCCTTTAAATAGGCTGACTGCCTGATTACAAGTTTGTAGACACCTGTGATGTTAATTAGAGGACACATCTTGGTTGAACATGTCCCTATGGTCACATTATTTCAATCTTTTTTAGGGGTACAATCATTTTTGTCCAGGCCTGTTTCATGAGTTTGTTTTTTAAAGTAATTCTGTTGAACCACAATTCAAAAGCATTGTCTGATTTTCATTGGTTAATTTTCATAGAATTTTTATTTATTACAACTTTTGTCAGATTCAAGTTATTTCTGTGACCATTGTGGGTTTTTCTTTCATTAACAGAGGGGTACCAACAATTTTGTCCACGGTTGTAGGTTTAACTTAACGTAGCTCACAGGGATGCATGCCTGACTCATACTGATCCGTAGTGAATGGTATGAATGGCTTTGAAACTTCTGTACAAAAATGAGGATCTGCTGAATTTATTCATTCATTCATTCACATAAAAATATAAACAAATTAATGAATAATCTATAAGCAATTCTTCTCCTTTAAGTTCGTGATTAAAATAAAAATGTGGATGGAATAAAAACTATTTAGTGTCTCATCATATTATAATTAAAGTGACAGGTAACAATACTTCCATTAGATTATAACTTTTAGAACTCTGTCCATTGAAATAATGGAAAATTCCAGTGCATGCTGCGAGTGCTTCCGTGCTCGCCCATGATTTTAAAATGCACCATTTAAATAGAGATTGACAATCCACTACTGACTACAGACCTGTTTTTTGCTGATTAAAAGTGCAACGAGAAAAAAAATGCACCAAAATGCCACACCTATTCTAAATGAATCCTCTCCTTGCAGCGTAAAGTGGGCACACAGTCTTCAGCTTTTTAGATGGCATGACGCATGAAGAACAGACACTGCGTTGACATAAGCTAACAAAACCACGGCGGAAAATGGAAAGCATGGCACAAATGCACACTTTAGATCACCATAATAGGGCCCATTATGTTGTTCCCATATTTCATTGCTACTTGTCAGTTTTCCATTTTATTAGATTTTCTTTTTATATTTTCTGCTCTTTATTAGTTTTACTCTAACTCACTTGCCGTGTTTTTTTCATTATGATCTAAAGACAACAAATTCTCTATGTGGCAACAAACCTTTCCTGTATTCACAGACATTTTTAACACCTCCCTTAAGTTATGCCACGTGCCATCCTGCCTCAAATCCTCCACCATCATCCCTGTCCCCAAGAAGCCACGGATCACTGGACTTAATGACTACAGACCTGTAGCGCTCACCTCTGTAGTCATGAAGTCCTTTGAGCGCCTGGTCCTGTCCCACCTCAAGCCCATCACCACCCCTCTCCTGGACCCGCTGCAGTTTGCCTACCGAGCCAACAGGTCTGTAGACGATGCAGTCAACCTGGCCCTCCACTCCATCCTGCAGCACCTGGACTCCCCGGGAACCTACGCCAGGATCCTGTTTGTGGACTTCAGCTCCGCATTCAACACCATCCGCCCCGCTCTGCTCCGGGACAAGCTGTCCCTGCTCAACGTGCCTGACTCCCTCTGCAGGTGGATCATCGACTTCCTGACGGACCGGAGGCAGCATGTGCGGCTGGGAAAGACTGTCTCAGACTATACTAGCATCAGCACCGGATCACCCCAGGGCTGTGTACTTTCCCCCCTACTCTTCTCCCTTTACACCAACTCCTGCACCTCCAGCCACCAGTCTGTCAAGTTGATCAAGTTTGCGGACGACACCACCCTCATCGGGCTCATCTCCAACGGCGACGAGTCCGCCTACAGGAGAGAGGTGGCCCAGCTGGCGTCCTGGTGCAGCAATAACAACCTGCAGCTGAACGCTCTGAAGACAGTGGAGATGATTGTAGACTTCAGGAAAGTCACTACTCCTCTGCCCCCCCTCACCCTCTCAGGCTCTCCCATCACCACTGCTGATTCCTTCCGCTTCCTAGGCACTACCATCACCAGGGACCTCAAATGGGAGCTGACCATCAGCTCACTCATCAAAAAAGCCCAGCAGAGGATGTTCTTCCTGCGGCAGCTGAGGAAGCTCAAGCTACCCACCAAGATGTTAGTGCAGTTCTACACAGCCATCATCGAGTCCATCCTCACCACCTCCATAACCGTGTGGTACGCAGGAGCCACTGCCAGGGACAGACTAAGGCTGCAGCGCGTCGTGCGCACTGCTGAGAAGGTGATCGGCTGCAAGCTCCCATCTCTCCAGGATCTGTACATCTCCAGGACCCGGAGGCGTGCTGGCCGGATCATAGCCGATCCCTCACACCCTGGTCACGTACTGTTTGCCCCCCTCCCCTCTGGTAGAAGACTTCGGTCCATCCAGACTAAAACCTCCCGTCACATGAACAGCTTCTTCCCCTCTGCCATTAGACTGCTGAACACTAAGTGACTCTCGTGCACCATGTACAGCAGCTCAACCAGACTCATGTCAATCATCACTGTTTTCTTCCTGCATTACCGACTGCACTATATAGTTCTCCACAGTATCTGCTGCTGGCTAATATATATTTTAACTGTTGACCAGTATCACTTAATCTTATCCTACACTTTATTACATGTATAGTTTATTTCTCTTATCTTATCATGTTTAATGTTGCAGCATTGTACCGAGACAAATTCCTAGTTTGTGTACTACATGAACAATGGCAATAAACCTGATTCTGATTCTGATTCTGATTCAGTTCTGATTCTGACCTGTCCTGACCTAGCTCATGTCTGCACCAACATAAGAAACATTGCTATTTTTGTGTGTATCACAAAGGTGACCGGAGAGCCTCAGTAATCTGCACTGAAGTGCTGCGTATGGCTGCCTATTCAGCCTAATGAATAGCAGTCCCTGCAGACACACTGTGTGAGTGCTGCTCTCCATAGCAAAGACTTCTTCACTCAGACCCTCAGCCTGAAAGACGACAGCAGGAGGCTGATTTCACTCCACTTCTCCACACTGACCGAAGGCCACAAGCACATGTAAGCAAGGATTGGTGGTGGTGGTGGTGTGTGTGTGTGTGTGAGTGGGGGGGGCACACGGTCCATGCAGCCTTTCTCAGCTGCATCGTTTGTGTTGGCGGGACAAGATGACAGCGTGACCCCTGTTGGCCCGAGGAGCCCACAAGAATGTGGAGGAATAACAAAGAGCTACCTGCCCTGGCAACCACCCACTTGGATCTTAGCAACAGCCTACAGTATGTGTGTGCTGCCTAAGGAGTGTGCCCATGTACTAATAGTGGTGATGAAGTAAGAGCACGGACTATTTTAGTGAAAAAAACACAAAAACTGATGAGGTGAATTAAACTATTACATTTTTCTTTAGTATTTCTCATTCAGAATCACATTTTACAATTAATCACCTTAAGCCATCCTTCATTTCTTTATCTTTTGCTAGGAAATGGGTGCAATGGCTTACTGAAATGTGCAAACAAACGGAAATACATATAAGGCAAAAAGAGTTCGCATAATTCTTAAGAGCTTCACAGTCAGTATTTGGTATGACCACCTTTATTCTTCAACACTAGGTTTAACTCTCTTAGACAAGCTTCTTGTAATTTCTTTAGGGCTCCTTTACACAGACGGTGATCGTTGGAGGACCACTGGAAGAAAAGTGACTCAATTTCTCAACAGTCTCTTAAACCCTCAAAAAAGCTGTTTCTGTGTAAATGTTTGCGAGATCTGTCAGATTCTCATGCCAATCAATAAGGATCTTTGAAAGATCCTTGAGAGATCCTTGAGAGACCAGTAGAGATCACTGAATTTGGTAAACAGTCATGTGAAAAAATTAGGACATCCTGCATAAGCCTGTTTTTTTTTGTTTTTTTTTTACATATTTGGACATATGGATATTTAACATCAATGTTAAAAGTACTGTGAGATGGACTTCCGGTTATGGCTGCCACGTAGGACGGACGTGTCTCGCTCTGCTCTGCTCCTGGAAAAAAAAAAATCGGCAAATAACTCTCTCATTTGGGACAGAACGTATCCCAGCATTTGGGCGAAGATATGTCGGCGAAGCCTAAGGCTGGAAAACCAGGAAAAGGAAAAAGCGAGCCGCCGAAACAGTCCAAATTAACGGACTTTCAGGTCTGTGACGCAGTAAACAAAACTCCATATATGGCGGAGGAGGCTGGCAACGCTGCGATATCTGCGGGGAATGGCGCAGATGCGCTGATGGCTGCCATGAGTTCAATGAGAGCGGACTTTTCCTCTAGATTTGATGGGATTATGACAGCGTTGGAAGGAATAAGAAAGGAATTGGGTGACTGTGTAGAACGAACGGCGCAGATGGAGCTCCGTCTCGCTAGTGCTGAAGATGACGTCACCCGTCTTCAATTAAAGGTGCGCACTTTGGAAAAAAAAAATAAATCTCTGGAAGATAATATTTTGGATTTGGAATCTCGGTCGAGACAGAATAATTTGAGGCTGGTGGGTCTTCCAGAGGAATCAGAAGGTCGGGACGTATGTTCCTTTCTGGAAAAGTGGATTCCGGAGGTGCTGGGCAGCGAGGAGTTGCAATCAGCAGTGGTTCTGGAAAAAGCACATCGTATTGGCCCACGGAGAGATAAGGGACCGCCGAGGACCTTAATTATGAAGTTTCTTAGCAACAGAGACAGGATGAAGATCTTCAACGCTGCACGAGCTAAAAAAGGAGAGATTAAACACCAGGACCAGCAGGTGCGGTTCTACCCAGATTTGGCCACAGGAATCCAGCAATTGAGGAAGCAGTTTGATCCCGTACGTAAGGAGCTGCGCAACCTTGGGATTCGGCATGGTGTAATCTATCCTGCGAGACTGCTGACCACGTATGAGGGCAGAACCCACATCTTCAAGACCCCAGAGGAGGCGCAGGAGTTCATCAAGAAGATCAAAGAAGAAGAAGAGACTGGTGGGAGCTAAGCATGAACAAAATATAAGGTAGAATAATTAAGCATTTGCACAGGCATCTGACTGACTTGAAGTAAATAGTAAGTTTACAAAATATAGATTGTATTATATATTAAAAAAACAAAACAAAAAAAAAACAAACAAAAAAAAAACTATGATGTACAAAGTTGTTAAAAATTTTGGAGTTAAGTTGGAAAACTACAGAGGAGAGTTAATGTTACGTCATTAAAAGCAGTAGAGTTAGGGTGATTGGGAGGATGAAGAAGGAGTGGCTTAGGCTGTTCCCCGTGGGTGTGGAACGGTCGATGGCTATATCGGGAGACAGAATTTTTCTTTTGATTTTGGGGGGTTTGCCACAAGTGTGGGAAGGGGAAATTTGTTTGTGTGTAGTTTGTAGGATGAATGTTCAACCACTCATGTTTTTGCTTCTCTGTATGAGCATGTTTACACTGCAAGGTAATCCCAAACTCTCTATTGATCATGGACCAAAGTGTTAATCTTAATTTAACTTCATGGAATTGCAGAGGTCTACAAAATTTAAAAAAACTTAAACAAGTTATGAATAAAATAAAGGACATGGGTTCAAGAATTGTGTTTTTACAAGAAACTCATCTGATAGAGGAGGATGTTAAAAGAATTAGGAGTAGATGGCAGGGAAGTGTATTCACCTCTTCATTTTCATCCCGAGCCAGGGGAGTTATGACTCTCATACATAAATCAGTTCCTTTTCAAGTGAAAAATGTAATTGGAGACAAATTTGGAAGATATGTAATCATTCAAGGTTCTTTGCTATTAGAAAATATAAATCTTGTGAACTTATATGGTCCCAATATAGATGATCAGAAGTTCTTTGCTAATTTATTTCTCATTTTATCATCACTTACAGGGCAACATATAATAGCAGGGGATTTTAATTGTACATTGAATCCAGGTGTGGATAGATCAACAGGACTGGATTGTACGCACATTGGATGTAGGATGACTATTAATCATTTTATGAAAGAATTGAGATTGTTAGATATATGGAGAGAAATGAAACCACAAGTTAAAGCCTATTCTTGTTATTCCAGTACCTACAAGACATTCTCACGTATTGATTATTTTTTGATTTCCACAGAATTAAGGTCCAAGATTCAAAACTGCTTTTATGATAACATCGTGATCTCTGATCATGCACCCTGTTGTCTAATATATGTAGATAAAAAATTGACAAAGGAATCAGGTAGATGGCAATTTCAGCATAAATGGCTTCAGGATGAGGAATTTGTCAAGTATATAGAAAAACAGATAGACGAGTTCTTTGACATCAATACTACACAAACATCAGCATGTGTAAAGTGGGAGGCTTTCAAAGCTTTTATTAGGGGACATATTATTAGTTATACAGGATCAAAATCTAAGAAGACTCGAGAGGAGAGAGCTAAATTGGAACATAAAATAAAAAGTCTTCAGGAAAAAGTGTATGCAGGAAGTGACCCAAGGTTGGAGAATGAATTACTGATTTTGAGAGCTGAATACGACAAAAAATCAGCGAATAGAGCTGCCTCGAGTCTTCTAAGATTGAAACAATCTTTTTATGAACAAGGTGAAAAATCAGGAAAATTATTAGCATGGCAGATTAAACAATTGGAAATTAAAACACCAATTACCAGTATTATAAGTAACGGACAGGTAGTTATAGATCCTTTAGAAATTAATAGAGCCTTTAGAGATTACTATGAAAAATTATATGATACCAAAAATGAACCTGATTTAACAAAACTAAATGGGTTTTTGAACGAACTATCTATACCGTGTATACCAAATGAAAACAGGGAGATATTGGAGTCTAAAATTAGTCAAGAAGAAGTTGGGCTAGCCATTGATAATATGAAATCAGGAAAAAGTGCAGGACCAGATGGTCTTCCAGTTGACCTTTATAAAAAATTTAAGAATAAATTAATAAAACCTTTTTTGGAAATGGTTTTAGAAGCATTTCAAAATAATAATTTACCATCATACATAAATAATGCCTTAATTATACTGCTGCCAAAACCAGGTAAGCCCTCTAATAAATGTGAAAATATGAGACCAATAAGCCTATTAAACGCCGACCTTAAGATAATCTGTAAAATTTTAGCAAGACGAATACAAGAAATTTTACCAAATATTATTAATCGAGATCAGAATGGCTTTATAAAGGGTAGACAAGGCTTCCATAATGTAAGAAGACTATTTAATATTATTTATTTTAATAAAGAAGCACCGGATACAGCTCTCCTATCATTGGACGCCGAAAAGGCCTTTGATAGAGTTGAATGGCCCTTTCTTTTTGAAGTCCTACAAAGGTTTGGACTTGGAAATAATTTCATAAAATGGGTTCAAATAATATACAATAATGCTACAGCAGAAATCCTAACAAATAACAATATTTCAAAACCAATAAAAATCAATAGAGGATGTCGACAAGGCTGTCCACTTTCACCTTTACTGTTTACTATGGCAATTGAACCTTTAGCGATAGCGATACGTTTACATTCACAAATATATGGAATTAAAGTTGGACCAACAGAACATAAAATCTCCCTGTACGCCGATGATATAATTTTGTTTATGTCGAATCTAAAAAAATCAATTCCAACCTTGTTGAATTTAATAAAGAATTTTGGGGAAATATCAGGATATAAAATAAATAAAACTAAATCTTCAATATTAATGCTAAATGAGACCCAGAGAAATTACCCAGCCCCTGAGGCAAATCAATTCAATGTTGTAAATCAGTTTAAATATTTAGGAATCCAAATTATGCCTAAGCTAGAATCAGTCGCCAGCGTCAACTATGAAGCCTTAATGTCAGATATCAATGAGTTAACTCAGAGATGGATGTCACTACCAATGTCGATGATCGGGAGAATCAATATACTTAAAAGTAATATTTTACCTAAAATACTTTATTTATTTCAATACATTCCCTTATCACCACCTTTAGATCTATTCTCAAGAATAAAAAAAAAGTTAGTGGAATTTATATGGAACAACAGGAGGGCTAGATTACGTCTGTCTTTATTATATTTACCATTTGATCGTGGAGGTCTGAAATGTCCAAATTTTATGTTGTATTATTGGTCGGCACAACTGAGGTCTATGACATATTATTTTTCATCAAATGATCTCCCTCACTGGACTGAAATGGAATCATACAATTTACCTTTACCTCTTCCCATATTCATATACTCAGATTCGGCAAAAAAATTACAAAAACAAGTTAAAAATCCATTTGTAAAGCATATGATCAAAATATGGTGTGAAGCTAAAAACTATTTAAAAGAACCACAGTTATTGTCACAATTTAGTCCAATATGGGGTAATCAATATTTTAAACCAGGGAGAGCGGACGCTGTATTTAAAGTATGGAATTTAAAAGGATATACAAAAGATTCAGGATTTATATTTACCATGTGCAGACAACATAATGTCTTTTGAAGAGCTGAGGATCAAATTTAATCTCAATAGAACACATTTTTTTAAATATCTTCAACTTAGAAACTTTATTCGATCAAATCAAAATAAAGCTCTCACTCGACCTATTTATTCATCCTTGGAAAAAATGATGATGAAAGATAGTGAAAGAAAGGGTATTATTTCAGAGTTTTATAACTCATTGACACTATCTTCAAGTGAAAATTCACTGAAAAGATTAAACTACTGGAAAGAAGATCTGCAAATTGAAATTTCGGAGGAACAATGGGAATTGGCTTGTACAGAAGCTCAAACCAAATCAATAAATGCACGCCTTAAATTGATACATTTCAAATGGTTAATGCGGATGTATGTTACACCGGAGGAGTTAAATAGATATAACAAAAATATACCAGATACATGCACAAAATGCATGGAAAGTAAAGGAACCCTATTTCATTGTTTATGGGAATGTAGATTAATAAGAATGTTTTGGGAAGAGGTGAGGGTAACAATTGAAAAAATAATCTCAAAACAAATCATACTGAATCCTAAACTGTTTTTGTTGGGTCTGTACCCAGAAAAGCATAATTTTAATAAAAGTGAAAGAACATTCATAGACCTCAGTTTGCTTAATGCCAAAAAATGTATTGCACTATTATGGAAAAAGACTCATAGACCAGATGTGACTCAGTGGTTAAGACAGATGTTAACAAACCTTCCATTAGAAAGAATAACATATATACTGAAATCAAAGGAAATTGTGTTTGAGAATATATGGAGACCTTTTATTGATTATGTAAAAAATTTAAACATAACTCTTGAAGAAGAAGGTGAATGATGTGTGTGGACCTTGTAAATTCCAAACTGGTGAACATAATATGTATACTTATGTATTGGATTGTCTAGATTAAACAGAGGAGCATTGTTGAAGACTTGATTTTGTTGGTGGTTGTTGGTGTTTTTAGTGCATTTTTTTTTTTTTTTTGTAGTACTTTAGCGTTAGTGTTTGATTGTTTGTATCATGTTTGTTAAAAAAAAAAAAGGTTCAATAAAGATATTGTGGAAAAAAAAAAGTACTGTGAGATCCATGTAATACAACTTCACAATTAAAAATGAATTAAAGACTTTATTCAAATTTTTCTGTAAAATGTAATTCTAAACAAACAGTGAGGAATAAATTAGGACACCCCCCATCTTTTTTAGGACACCCTCACATTCATTCCCACTTAAAATGGCTAAAATAAATGTTAAAAAATGCAAATTAAAACAAAAACAAGGTTAGACATAGATATGTGAACATTTATTAATAAAGAACTGAATATTTAATGGAGTGTCCAAATTTTTTCACATGACTGTATATACATTTTAGAGGTTTCTAGTGCTGTTCTACCCCATTTACACTGGGGTAGAAATTGTTGAGAGATCACTGAAAGATGAAAAATGGCCAGATCTCTCAATGATCTCTCAGTGATCTTCCAGTGATGTCTACAGCCACCACCAGTTGAGAAATCCTTTTGACTCCTTCTGTCAAAGAATAGATTTCAAAATACTGCTGTTGGTTTATAAACCTCTGAATGGTTTAGGGCCAAAATACATTTCAGATCTTCTGTTCCATTACGAACCACCCAGAGCCCACAGGTCGTCAGCTTCAGGCCTACTATCTGTTAAAACCAAACATGGTGAGGCAGTGTTCAGTTTTTATGCTCCTCACATGTGGAACAAACTCCCAGAAAGCATCAGGGCTGCTGAAACTCTCAGCTACTTTAAATCCGGGTTATTTCCTATTTGGAGTAAGACGGCGGGCAAGAAATATAAGGTACAGACCCACCCTCCCATCCGTTGTTATGGGGAATGTACGATCGATACTGGGAAAGGTAGATGAGCTAGCGGCTATCTCCGGCTACAATAGCAAAAACCGGGAGTGTAGCCTGTTCCTATTTACAGAGACTTGGCTAACAGGACTATCAGCAGATGCTAACATTGAACTGGAGGGTTTCCACGTGATACAGGCAGACCGTACACCAGACAGTGGCAAAGCAAGGGGCGGTGGAGTGATAATGTATGTTAACAACAACTGGTGCAGACCGGGACATATCACTGTTAAACAACAACACTGTAGCAAAGACATCGAGTTGCTAGCTGTTAGCATGCGGCCTACATATCTCCCGAGGGAATACTCACACGTGATGTGCATTGTTATTTATGCAAATCCGACGGCGAACGCTGGGACAGCGTGTGACGTCATCCACTCAGTAACTGGCAGGCTGCAGACAGAACACCCAGATGCTCTTCTCCTCATCTCAGGCGATTTCAACCATGTTTCACTGTCTCCCATTCTCCCCACGTTTACCCAGTATGTCACATGCCACACTAGAGACAATAAAACACTGGACTTATTCTACGCAAACACTAAGGAGGCGTACACCTCATCACAACTTCCCCCACTCGGGAGATCGGATCACAACTTGGTTCATCTCCGGCCGGTGTACAAACCCCTAGTGCACAGACAACCTCCGGTCATGCGCACAGTGAAGTTATGGTCTGAGGAGGCAATGGACGCTCTAAAGGGCTGTTTTGAAACCACTGCTTGGGAGCAGCTCTGCGATCCACATGGTGAGGACATCGATGGCCTCACTCACACCATCACGGACTACATCAGCTTCTGTGTGGACAACATCGTTCCCACTAAGACCATACGGTGTTGCTCAAACAACAAACCCTGGATCAAACCTGAGATACAAACACTTCTGAGAGAGAAGAAGAGGATCTTCAGGTCGGGGAACAGGGAGATGCTGAAGTCCGTACAGAGGGAGCTGAGGAGAAAGATCAGAGAAGGCAAGGACAGCTTCAGGAAGAAGATGGAGGACAAGCTGCAACAAAGCGACATCAGCGGGGTCTGGAGAAACCTTAAAACCATCTCTGGGCTCCAGAATACCTCCCCCCAGGCCACGGGGGGCAGGGAGTGGGCGAACAATCTGAATCTGTTTTTCAATAGGTTTGACCAACCGCCCTCTCCCCTGACTGCACAACAACCACTGCTGCCTCTGAAGACATCAAGTCCTGCTGCCCACTCCCCACTCCACCAACACCCCCCCACTCCCAACACACAGCCCCCCAACCTGACCCTCACTAAGACCCAGGTGAGGACGGAGCTGAGGAAGATCAAGGCGAGGAAGGCGTCAGGACCGGACGGCATCAACGCAAAGCTCCTCAAGTCCTGCGCAGACCAGCTGTGTGGGATTGTGGAGTACATCTTCAATCTGAACCTGAAGCTGGGGAGGGTACCACAGCTGTGGAAAACATCTTGTGTGGTACCTGTACCAAAGACTTCTCACCCCAAAGATCTGAACAGCTACAGACCACTGGCCCTGACGTCCCACATGATGAAGACCCTGGAGAGACTGCTCCTTGCTCACCTCCGCCCCCTGGTGGGACCAGCGATGGATCCACTCCAGTTCGCCTACCAGCATGGCATTGGGGTGGAGGTTGCGGTGATCTTCCTCCTTCACCGTTCTGTGTCCCACCTGGAGAAGCCCAGGAATGCGGTGAGGATCATGTTCTTTGACTTCTCCAGTGTTTTCAATACCATCCAACCGATGATCCTGAAGTACAAGCTGCCGTGCGCAGGGGTGGACCAGCACCTGTCATCATGGATCCTGGACTACCTCACAAACCGGCCTCAGTTTGTGAGAACCCGGGACTGTGTGTCCGACACGATCATCGGTAGCACGGGGGGCCCCCAGGGAACGGTTTTGGCTACCTTCCTGTTCACCCTTTATACTGCGGACTTCTCACACAACACAACACACTGCCACCTACAGAAGTTTTCTGATGACTCTGCGATCGTTGGCCTCATCTCCAACGGAGATGAAGCTGAGTACAGAGGACTTATCCAGGACTTTGTGGACTGGTGCCATCGGAACTGCCTCCAGATCAACGCGAGGAAAACTAAGGAGCTGGTGGTGGACTGCCGCAGGCAAGGACAACCCCTCACAGCACCAGTAAATATACAGGGAACAGACATCGAGATGGTGACATCCTACAAGTACCTGGGTGCTCATTTGAACAATAAGCTAGACTGGTCACACAATACCGACGCACTCTACAAGAAGGGACAAAGCAGGCTGTTCCTACTGAGGAGACTCAGGTCTTTTGGTGTACAAGGGGCGCTGCTGAAGTCATTCTATGACACGGTGGTGGCATTAGCCATCACTTTTGGAGTGGTCTGCTGGGGCAGTGGCATTACAGCAGCCGATAGGAAGAGACTGAACAAACTGATCAAGAAAGCTAGCTCTGTCCTGGGGCAGCGCCTTGACCCAGTGGAGGAGATGGGAGAGAGAAGGATGGTGGCTAAACTGTCATCTCTGCTGGAGTCCGAGTTCCACCCTATGCAGGACATACTGAATGCACTGAGGAGCTCATTTAGCAGCAGACTACATCATCCTAGCTGTACAACCGAGAGGTTTCGCAGGTCCTTCCTACTTACGGCTGTCAGACTGTACAACCTAAGCAGGGCTGCTCGCAGAGATAGCAAAAAGACGTGACAACCTAATAGTATTGAATGCAAAAGACGCAATAGACTTACACAATGGTCCCCTCCGGTATACAACTAGGAAAATACCGGACGCTATGGAAGGTGAGAATATGTATTGGTACATAATCATACCATGTAGGATAACTAAGTAGACGGTTGTGCTGTTTCATTCCATCTAGCTACAATGCTCCGCACTGTGTGTGTGTATATATTTATATATTTATTCCATCTAGCAACAATGCTCCACGCTGTGTTTATATATTTACATATTTATTCCATCTAGCTACAATGCTCCGCACTGTGTGTGTTTATATATTTACATATTTATTCCATCTAGCTACAATGCTCCACACTGTGTGTGTTTATATATTTACATATTTATTCCATCTAGCTACAATGCTCCACACTGTGTGTGTTTATATATTTATATATTTATTCCATCTAGCAACAATGCTCCACACTGTGTGTGTTTATATATTTACATATTTATTCCATCTAGCTACAATGCTCCGCACTGTATGTGTTTATATATTTACATATTCATTCCATCTAGCTACAATACTCCGCACTGTGTGTTTATATATTTATTACATCTAGCTACAATGCTCTGCACTGTGTCTATATATATATATATATATTTATATTTATATGTACATATGTATACTTGCTGCTCTTGTTTTTTTTCTTGCCTTCTGATTGTTGCTCTGAGTGTTGCTATCCCTGTGCTGTTGCAATCCTGGAATTTCCCCATTGTGGGACTAATAAAGGCTTATCTTATCTTATCTTATTTGCCAAGGCCTTTCAGTATAACAGTTGTTAATCTCCCACAATGTACTGTAACTTATTTCTTGTACTTTATCTGTCTTATTCTATTTTAGTTTGTTTCTGTTTCTATTTAATTTATTTTTTAGTTTGCTTTTAAATTCGTTTATGCATTTCTTTTGCAACTTGTTGTAATGCTCTAATGTTTTATGTAAAGCACTTTGAATTGTCTTGTACATGAAATGTGCTATACAAATAAACTTGCCTTGCCTCAGACCAAAACAAGCTCTCAACGAACACTAAAGGAAAATGATCTCTCAACAAACTCAATGAACTCTCAAGGGGTGCTCAGTGATCCCATCGATCGCCCAATGATCTCTCAGCAAACTTTCAATGAACTCTATTGGTGAACTACTGGAAGGATTTTGATGACACTGTTACCAAAGGTAGCCCTTGGGCTGGTTCACCATGGCCCTATCTCGCAATGTTAAAGAGAGTGAAAAAGCGATCCAGAATCCACATGCTGACCAGGATCACCTCCAAAATCTCATGGGTTCATCTGCAGCCCAATGGCCACCTCTGGTGAAGGTTTAAACAAAATCCGTCCAGTAGTTTTGGGGTTATCCTGCTGAAAAACCAGACAGACAGACAAACAAACCACTATGTAAAACAGTACCTCCTTGGCAGAGGTAAATATCAAGGCAAACAAAAGCATTTTAAAGATGTGATTTCCATTTGAGTTCCAGCATCAAAAAGGTGGATTATTGGTGGAGAATCGCAGTGGAGAAGTTGTGGGATAAAGCCCTGACCAGGCCTGACCAAAGACCATATAAAAATGCTACTTTATGCAGTCTAGCTTGAGGTTTAGCAGAAACAAAATTCAATTCAATTCAACTTTATTTATATAGCGCCATTTCACAACAAGTCATCTCATAGCACTATCAACTGTAGGAGGGACCCCCACAGTTGCAGAAAGACCCCAGCAATCAGGCGATCCCCTGTGAGCAAGCACTTGGCGACGGTGGAGAGGAAAAACTCCCTTTTAACAGGAAGAAACCTCCAGCAGAACCAGGCTCAGGGAGGGGCAGTCATCTGCTGCGACTGGCTGGGGGGTGAGGGGATAGAGAAGAAGAAAAGAACAGACATGTAGAGAGCAAACAGCACGATGGGGACTCAATCTATGGGAGAGAACAAACAAATGTTAATGACCAGCAAAAAAAAAAAATATTTCATACAGAGTGAGGAAAGGAGTGAGGCCCAGTGCATTACTGGAGGTCCCCCGGCTGACTAAACCTATTAGCAGCATAACTAAGGGAGGGTTCAGAAACAGATGATCCCTCCCTAATTGTAGGCTATATCAAAAAGGTAGGTTTTAGCCCTATTCTTAAAAACAGAGATCGAGTCTGACTCCCGAATCCAGATTGGCAGATGATTCCACAGGAGAGGAGCTTGATAACTGAAGGCTCTGCCTCCCATTGTACTTTTGGAGATTCTAGGTATTACAAGTAATCCTGCATTTTGGGAGCGTAGTGCTCTGTTAGGATGATACGGTAGTATCAGATCTTTTAAATAAAAAGGAGCCTGATTGTTTAGAGCTTTGTAAGTAAGAAGAAGGATTTTAAACTTAATTCTAAACTCTATGGGAAGCCAATGAAGGGAGGCCAGAACCGGAGAGATATGATCTCTCTTTCTAGTACCTGTTAAAACTCTTGCTGCAGCATTTTGGATCAGCTGAAGACTTTTTAAAGATGTTTTAGGACAGCCTGATAATAAAGAATTACAATAATCTAATCTCGAGCTAACAAAAGCGTGGATCAGCTTCTCAGCATCACTCTGAGACAAGATGCTCCTAATCTTGGCAATATTACGCAAATGATAGAAGGCAGTCTTAGAAACAAATTTAATATGTGAATTGAAGGACAAATCCTGATCAAAAATAACTCCAAGGTTCCTCACAGAGCTATTAAGAGAAAGAGTAACTGCATCCAAACTGAAAGTTTGATTTGGAAAGGAATTTCTAAGGTTTTTTGGACCAACAAGAATGACTTCAGTCTTATCTGAATTTAATAGCAGGAAATTACAAGTCATCCAAGCTTTGATTTCCTTAAGACAGGCTTCTAACTTGGCTAACTGATTAGTATCATCTGGCTTCATTGACGGGTATAATTGTGTGTCATCTGCATTAACAATGAAAATGTATACAGTGCTTTCTAATAATGTTGCCTAACGGAAGCATATATAAACTAAAAAGAGTAGGGCCTAGCACAGATCCCTGTGGAACTCCATGACTAAGCTTTGAGCTGAAAGAAAACTCATCATTTACATGAACAAACTGGAACCTATCAGATAAATAAGATCTAAACCACTGCAACGAAGTTCCATTAAGTCCAACATAGTGTTCTAATCTATCAAGTAGAATATTATGATCAATAGTATCAAAAGCTGCACTAAGATCTAAAAGGACAAGTACAGAAACTAGTCCATTATCAGATGCAATGAGGAGGTCGTTAGTGACCTTCGCTAAGGCTGTTTCAGTACTATGATGGATTCTAAACCCAGATTGAAACTCTTCAAGTAAACCATTTCCCTGCAGGTGGTCAAATAATTGCGTAGCAACAACTCTTTCTAAGATTTTTGAAATGAAAGGGAGATTAGAGATTGGTCTATAGTTAGCTAAAGCTCCTGGATCTAGTGTTGGCTTTTTGAGTAAGGGTTTAATTACAGCCGTTTTAAAAGCCTGCGGTACATGGCCTAAAGTTAATGAAGAATTGATTATATGAAGAATAAAGCTACCAATAAGTGGGAAGACTTATTTAAATAACCTGGTAGGAATAGGGTCTAAAAGACAAGTTGAAGGTTTGGATGAGGAAACTATTTTGTCTAACTCACAAAGGTCGATTGGAGTAAACTCATCAAGACAGACATCAATAGAAGGAGTTGTAGTAGTTACAGTATTTAAGTTAACTGTGGGAAGAATCTGATTGATTTTATCTCTGATGGATGAAATTTTATTATTGAAAAAGTTCATAAAGTCCTGACTAGTAAGCTCTAAGGGGATGCTAGGATTGACAGAGTCCTGACTCTTTGTCAACCTGGCTACAGTACTGAAAAGAAACCTGGGATTATTCTTGTTCTCTTCTATTAATGCAGAGTAATAACTCGTTCTAGCTTTTCTAAGAGATTTTTTATAAATTAAAAGATGATTTCTCCAAGCTAAATAGATTTCATCTAAATTAGTAGAGCGCCATTTTCTTTCTAATTGACGAGTCTTCTGTTTTAAGCTATGAGTTTCTGTGTTGAACCAAGGAGTTAGAAATCTCTGATTAGACTTTTTCTTTTTTAAGGGGGCCACCAAGTCTAGAGCCTGATGCAGAGAAGCTGAAACACTATCCACCATGTTATCAATTACAGAAGGAGCAAGCTGTCTATAGCTTATTTCCGTTGTGTTGACACATGGCATTGAGGAAACAATCTGCATAAATTTGGAAACAGCATCATCTGAGAGGCATCTACTGTGATAATATTTTTCTTTAGGAGCCAAATAGTCAGAAATAGTAAAATCAAAGGTTAACAGACAATGGTCTGACAGTACAGGGTTATGAGGAGACACTACAAGATTTTCTATTTCTATGCCATATGTCAGAACAAGGTCCAATGTATGGTGGAGGTAATGAGTAGAATTTCCTACTTTCTGAGAAAACCCAATCGAGTCTAATATTGAATTAAAAGCCACATTAAGGCAGTCACTATCTCTACATGTATATTAAAGTCCCCTACTATAATTATTCTATCAGATTTCAGCACTAAATCAGCTAAGAAATCAGCAAATTCGGATAAAAATTCTGAATAGGTTGATGGGGGACGATAAACTATGGCAAATAAAATTGGGTTTAACCTGAAATTGCTAAAGTGCCCAACACTGAGGACCAGGCCCTCAAAGGAATTATAACATGTTTTTTGCTTTACATTAACTAGTAATTTGGAATGGTAAATTGTTGCTACTCCTCCTCCACGACCAGAACTTCTGGGATTTTGACAGTTTAAATAACCAGAGGGAGTTGATTCATTTAAACCAACATAATCCTCTTGCCCTAACCAAGTCTCTGTGAGGGAAATTAAATCAATCTGATGATCAATTAACAGATCATGGACTAACAGAGACTTGGGAGTTAGAGACCTAATATTTAATAAACCACATTTAATTTTTAAATTATGAGGAGGAACAGAGGCCAAATCATTCAATTTAGAGGCTTTATGTTTAATTTGAGTTTTACCAATATTTTGCTTTATCACTTTGGGACGCTTATACATTATATTTTTATTTACTTTGGAGGGAGCAGACAACGATTCTCTGATGGGGAAGACAGGGGCTAAGCTGAGGGGTGGCGGATGAAGAGGAGCTGCAGAGAGGCGTGTAAGACTACGACTCTGCTTCCTGGTCCCAACTCTGAGTAGTCAGGGTTTTGGAAATTTGGATAAAAAAGATGCCAGATTGTTTGATAAATGAGACGCACCCTCCAAAGTGGGATGAATGCTGTCTCGTCTCATAAGACCAGGTTTTCCCCAAAAAGAGCTCCAATTGTCAATGTAGCCCACGTCATTTTTAGGACACCACACAGACAGCCAGTGGTTCAAGGATGACGAGCGACTAAACATGTCATCACTGGTCAGATTGGGGAGGGGCCCAGAGAATACTACAGTGGCAGACATCGTTTTTGCAAACTCACACACCGA
The DNA here is from genome assembly GCA_020510985.1 of Pholidichthys leucotaenia. Lineage (NCBI taxonomy): Eukaryota > Metazoa > Chordata > Actinopteri > Cichliformes > Pholidichthyidae > Pholidichthys > Pholidichthys leucotaenia. The sequence goes on along the minus strand of CM035838.1, from coordinate 163,459,356 downwards.
TTCTATATTAAGTTTCGTGACTTCCGACTGCCGGAGACGGATGTCATTAATGCCGGCGTGAATAACAATTGTGGAGTATTTACAGTTACTTTTAGCCAGCATTTTCAAATTTGACTCGATGACGCCTGCTCTGGCCCCAGGAATACATTGGACTATGGCCGCTGGAGTCTCTAGGTTCACGTTTCTGACTACAGAGTCGCCAATGATCAGAGTTTTTTCCTCAGCGGGTGTGTCGCTGAGCGGGGAAAAACGATTAGAAACGTGAACAGGTTGGTGGTGAACCGGGGCTTTGCGACTAGGCTTCCTTCTCACCGTCACCCACCCAGTCTCCTCGCTGCTGAGGAGAGCCGGGGAACCGCTGACAGTGGGACCTAAGCTAGCTAGCTCCGCTGCAGCTAATGGGCGTCCGTCAAGATTAACTGGCGCAGACGGTGTTTCAATGCAGCGGAGCCGGGATTCCAAATCAGACAACCTCGCCTCGAGCGCCTCAAAAAGACAACATTTATTACATTTACCGTTATCACTAAAAGAGGCAGAGGTGTAGCTAAACATCTGACAGAGAGAGCACACCAGAGGAGGAGAGGAAAGAGAGGTAGTAGCCATAGCTAGTGGCTAGCTAGTGGCTGGAGAGCAAACCACACAGGCAGACAGCAAAACAGGAAGTGACGATACGTTACCACAAGGAAGTGACGATCTCCTGATGGGGAAAATGGGGAAAGGCCTTAAATGCACAGACCTATGAGATGCCTCCACTTTAGCTTCCACTACTTCCTGTAGCAGCATGGCCTAACGTTACTGATGGGTGCCGCCCGGTGCTCCCACTACAGGTGCAGCATAGACTTTGTACTTGGTTTCACATGCAGCTTCTATGGTATCAAAAAACCTGCTTGTTACAAACGGCATGGAGAGCTTTAGATTTTCTTGTTCTTTTCGTCTTTCTTTACGTGTGTAAGGGTGGTTTTTGGGCAACATTTGCATTTAATTGTTCACAAATGTAGATTAATAAAACGCACTGAAAGGCAAAATCATTATCAAATGACTGCTGGTGGACATCCAAAGCTTCTTGGTAACATGCCAAGGTGCGGCCGGTGTTAAGTACGGAAAAACAAAATGCTAATCTTTATTCCTGTCTGCCAAATTTCAGATAGCGAGTGGGCAATAAGCATGTTAATGGCTGTGCACCCTGATCCTTTTATGTTATATTATCCAACTATTTTTCCTTGAAGGGGAAGAAAATCCTTCACTATGTCTTTCCTCATTTAGGAGCCCCGGCCTGCTGGTTCAGTCTAGTTGAACTCCAAAATAAATCCTCAAACAAGTGACTGTTGCAGGTTTATTGGTGATTATAGTTGTTGGCCAACTGGATTATTTGAAACTCTTACCTTCGTGTACGCTTTATCTCTTGGTCCGCACAACTAAAGTCTCAGAAACAGGCTTGCTGGAATACTGTAAGTACTCTATAAAGCAATGCTGAGAGCCTTTCACAGTCCAGCTAGGCAATATATCTTTGATTATATGAGGGTCTGATGTCATCTTTTATATCCTCACTGTGAAAGGCAGACCTATATGATATCCCATAGGTTGCCTTTTAAAAGGCGTTTGCCTCTTTGTGCAATCAACAGTAAGCTGTAAATCCTGCTGCACAGTTTTGGATTTCACATTTCAAAATCGATGGAGGATAATACTTTTACTTTCAGACCCAGATGTGTGGCTAACGCGTTTACACAGTCCAAATTCCACAAAGGGTGAGATGCTGAGTAAAATCTAAATAAAAACAGAACACCATAATTTGCAAATCTCAAAACTACAATTTATTTGCAATAGAAGATAAAAAAAACATATCAAATGTTTAAAGTGAGACATTTGATTATATTATTATATTAGCTGTTTATTAGGTGTTATTGAATTTGATGGCAGCAATGCATCTCAAAAGAGTTGGGGTATGGGCACCAAAAAGAAGTAAGAAAGTGGTGCTGAAAGAAACAGCTGAAGGATCATGTTGCAAATTAAGTTAAAATGTCATTGATTGCACAAATTCTCCACAATTTGGAGACACATTCATTCATTCATCTTCTTAACCGCTTAATCCTTTTTGGGTCGCGGGGGGCTTGGAGCCTATCCAAGCATCTATGGGTGAGAGGCAGGGCACAGTGCAGGGCCAACCAGAGACAGACAACCTTTAATGCTCACATTATCTGCTGATGCCAATTAACCTAATGTGGATGCCTTTGGACTGTGGGAGGAAACCAGAAAACCTGCCGAAAACCCATGCAGACACGGGGGAACATGTAAAATCCACACAGAAAGGTCACCGCTGGCCAGCTCCTGGGTTTGGACCCATAAACTTTTTTTTAACCTGTCCTGTCCAGCAGTAGAGAGATCTGCTTCCCTTATTGTACCAAACAGATTTACTTTACCAAAAGGAGCACTGCTCATATCTGATAGGTGTTGTATACAAATAGTATTTATAGACTCCTCTTGCTATTGTCATGGTGAGGCCTCCATGGACCGCAAATGAGACGCTATAGGCCACCAGTGAGTTTGCACAATTTATTAAAGAGAGACAATGACAAAATAATGAGCCACGAGGGGCAAAAACACACTATAACTATGACTAAGACTATGGCAAAGGAAGAACAGACTCAATGAAAACACTTACTGAAAAAGGTACGAATCGTGAAACCAGCTCGGAGGTTGGACGAGGGAATGTTTAATGAGATTGCAGCAGGGGTAAGCCCTCATCTGCCTCCTTAAATCCCCGCGATAACCCAATCAGTGGGGAGAGCGATTAGGAGAAATGCTGAACAGCTGTCACAACGTGACCCGGCTTTGACAGCCGGAAGCCCCGCCGTGACGCTGTCAGAATAAAAGCCTAGAGGTGCGCCAGAGGAGAGAACGGGAGACTACCGCACACCGAGTGCAGACAGAGTCAGCACACGGACTGTGACAGTTGCCCCCGTTCACGAAGCGGATTCCAGACGCGGTGTAACATTGAGACCCCCCACCTGGAAGGTCCACGGGACCGTCCCAGGGAAGGAGGAGGGGGAAAAAGGACAAGGCGGGCCAGAACCAGGAGAAATACAGAAAATACAAACACGGGCAACTACAGAGCATGGGAAAACAACAAATACTCCATAATGCACACATGTGAAAAAATAGGACAATACAGGTGAACACGACATACAGCCTACAGGCCACAAACAAAAATACTAAGCCTACAAATCAAAATAACAGGCCCAGGGGAAGGAAAAAAAACACGCCAAACAGCAGCGAAATACACAGTCCCATAATAAACATACCAGCGCATCCCAAAAATTACAGAAGAGCAGGGGAGAAAAAAAAAAACACACAGGGATGACAGCAGGCAGAGCACGATGGCATGAATGCAAACAGTTCAGGGGGTCTTCCTGCGTCAAGCGTCTAAACCGCCGGTAGGGGAAAAAGAAAAAGTTTGGGCGGCCTACCCCAGTCCCAGGCCAGGAAACACAGTCCTTCTGGCGGCCGGACCAGATCGTCGAACAGAAAGATAAATTTGTCGGGTGGCCAACCCAGAATGCCAAACGGGCGAAGCAGTTTCTCAGGCGGCCGACCCGCGTCACTCAGCCACCAGGACCACAGGGGAGAGATCGAAGATGGCTTCCCTGCAGAGGGAGATAGCGAGGGAAAGCCAAGCCGAATACGGGGAACCCCAACGGCACCCGGTGGAGAAGGATTGGGGAAAGGGTAAAGGACCAGTCCGGCGTCAGATGACAGAGGATCTGCAGCTCCCTCACCGACCTCGAACCGAACCGGTGCTGCGCCCCTGCTGGACCCCAATTGGGTCAGCGCTGCACCCATGACGGACCCCGATTGGGCCGGAGCAGCACCAGAGACGGCCTCCAACCCAGAACCCAGAACCTCCAGCACAGCGACCGGGATGGACTCCGCACTGGTGACCCTGGGAGAAGGCTCAGGAGAAGAGAGAGAACCGGGATCAGGATCACTGGCAGCGAAAGAGCCCAGCGAGACGAGCTCGGATGCAGCGGACGGCTGCACCCGGCTCGTCTCCCCGAGAGACAGGGAAAAATGCTCTAGAATTGATAGGAGGAAGACAAAATAGAGCACTTGCCTGAACTCGAGTTCTGTCGCCGTCCAGGACTTCGACGATCTGGGTTCAGAAGGCAGAAGGACATCCCCTAGCTCCCACTCGGCTACGGCGGGTCCCACAGCCGGCACGATGGTTCCCACAGCCTGAGGACCCTCCAACGCTGACGACCACGCCGACGACCCACACGACGTGGTGGCAGGAGATCCTCGACCTGCTAAGTTGGACCGCTCCTCCCTGGAGACCCGGGGACGCTTCGTCGTCGGCACAGGCTCCAACTTGCAGTCCGCTCTCCTCCTCTCCCCGTGTCATGGCTGCGGGGCTGGAACCAGGCTCTCCAGGCCCGCAGGCTCCCTCCTCGTCCGGCGGCGTAGGCCTGGCGCCGCGGAACGCTCAGGGGAAGGAGACACAAAGGTGGCAGGTTCATAATTAATTTATGCAGCAGGTGGAGGAAGCTCAGGGGGGCTGTGAACCCTGAACTCTACCCCCAGGAATCAAACAAGGCAATTCACCCAATACAGGAAAAGAATGGACACTTGCCTGATTCCCGGAGGGCTGATGGGACCCGCCGCAGTGGACTTGAATCTTCCCTTCCCCCGTTGGATGGAAATGGAGGACCCTCCGCGAAGACGAAGAGGAGCCTCTCCCACCGGACCAGGACCGGGAGCATCCGGAGACAGACTCGTAGAGCTCACAGCAGCTGGGGTGAATGTCGAGGAGGAGGGAGAAACAGCCGAGGTGAACCGGGAACGAGGAGCTGACGGAACAGCGGGGAGAGATGACCCGGAGGCGGAGGCGGCTGATTTACCTCTTCGGCGAGACACGGAGGCTGCAGCTGGCTGGGAGACAGAGTTCGTGTGGCTACCCGGAACTGGATCCGGACGGGGTTCTCGCTGAGGTGTACAATCCGCAGGGAGATGACGTTTACTGGCAGAGGGCGAGGCGAAGGTGAGGTTAGGAAAATGCCGCTCCTGCGCGGAAACAGAGGCGAGCAGGTCAGCGTATTCTGGATAATCACACAGCTCAGGATTCCTCTTCACCAGCCTGACCGCCGCCGTCACATGCTTCATGATCTGTGTGGGGTGGACGGCGGAGTGAGCTGCAGCCACTCGGTCCCGGATGGAAATAGCTGTCGGCTGTAACCTCTCCGGTGGAATCCCGACTGACGTCTCACTCCTTTGGGGATGCCCCCTGGGTGGTGCGAACTCCTGGACTGGAACGGGGACAGGAACAGGATCCCGAATAGAGGAGCGAGGGTGCCTTCTCTTCGGCTTCCTGCCAGAGTTTCCCTCCAGCCCATGGAGTCTCTCCCGGAGCGCAGAGATGTCCGCCTTCCTCGCCATGACTTCAGGGTGGTTGGAGTAGCGAGGGTGGCGGTTAATGAGTGCCTCAGCGAGGTCCAGGTGCCGGCGTACATGGCTGGGAGTGTCATAGAGGCGAGCGGTGAAAAGAGTTCCATCAATATAGTCGAGGGCCTGCACCAGCTCGTAGCCCAGGCTCCGAGCGTGGCGCCTGAGCGGCGACATTATCTCCCAGCATGCAGGTACCCAGACAGGGAAAACAACAAGTCCAAATTTAGGCAAAACTCACGGTGACCGGAGTCTCGTTCTGGCTGCAATCTACTGTCATGGTGCAGCCTCCATGGACTGCAAATGAGACGCTATAGGCCACCGATGAGCTTGTACAATTTATTAAAGAGAGACAATGACAAAATAATGAGCCACGAGGGACAAAAACACACTATAACTATGACTAAGACTATGGCAAAGGAAGAACAGACTCACAATGAAAACACTTACTGAAAAAGGTACGAATCGTGAAACCAGCACGGAGGTTGGACGAGGGAATGTTTAATGAGACTGCAGCAGGGATTAGCCATCAGCTGCCTCCTTAAATCCCCGCGATAATCCAATCAGTGGGGAGAGTGATTAGGAGAAATGCTGAACAGCTGTCACAACGTGACGCAGCTTTGACAGCCGGAAGCCCCGCCGTGACGCTGTCAGAATAAAAGCCTAGAGGTGCGCCAGAGGAGAGAACAGGAGACTACTGCACACCAAGTGCAGACAGAGTCAGCACACGGACTGTGACAGCTATATAATAACTTGAATGCTTTATTAGGGTTCCAAGCAGCTATGCTGCAGGAAACCTACTGGTTTTGTTCTGATTTTTCTTCTTCCTCTTCTTATTTTTCTCTGCTAAAAGAGCATGGGGAGCAAAAACGGTAGTATGTGGAAACTTGAAATTTTATAGACTGATCAGAAAGTCTCCCCAGTTCTCTTCTTCTCTTCTTTATGTTCCTTCCTCTGTATCCAGAAGGTTGGATGATATGATTTCCAGCTTGTTTGATGTTGCGCTGCTCTGTCTTCTCATATGACAACCCACTTCATTTTGTCATGTTCTCTGTCAATGTTGTTCTTGGATGGCCTCTTTCCCTTTTACCTTGTACTTTGCCATCTAGTAATATTCTCTGTAACGTGCCTTGACATATCAAGTGACCAAAGTATTTCATTTTGCTTGTCTTTATTGTTTTGACTAGTTGCATGTCACTTTGTAGTACAGATTCATTTGTGACCTTGTCTTTCCATGAGATTCTCATCCTTCTGTATGCCCATATCTCGAATGCTTTAATTCGTTTTGTTGTGGTTTTGTTAAGGTCCATGTTTCAGCTCCATACATCAAAGTGGACCATACATAACATTTAAGTATCCTTTTTCTGAGTATGATGCTCAAATCTCTATTACAGAGGACCTTTCTCATTTTATCAAAAACCCTTCTTGCTGTGGATCTTCTTCTGATAATGTCTTTTTCACTTTTCCCATCTTCTGTTAGCAATTGGCCCAAATAGACAAGGCTTGATACTTGTTCAATCATGTTGTTGTCTATCATGATTTTGCATTTCATCGGTTCCCTCTTTGATATGACCACAACTTTTGTTTTCCTTGCATTTATTTTCACGCTAAATTCCTTTCCTGTGTTATTCACTTGGTCTATTATACTTTGAAGTTCTTGTTGACTTTCAGCTAATAATTGTCATGGCTGCCAATTATCCACACCTGTGTGCACACCTGCTCTTCATCCTGGCCTGGCTATTTATACCGTGAGGTCCTGAGATCGGCCCAGAGTCGTCTGTCTCCTTCCCACAAGACCTGCTTTCACCTTCTCCACGTTGAGCTTCCTAGCCTCATCGAGTTTCCTGTCCAGCCTTTCGCCTACTGGACTCATCGTCTTCCCGCTTCAAGAAAGCAACCTTCAATTCCTTTTACCTCTCTGTGATCCCCTGTGCACAGGCGGAGATCCGTGGCGGCGGATTCCTTCCACCTGGCAGTGGACTCATTCTCTCCATTCATCACCTACATCATCTCCTGCGGGCCTGCTGGCACTGTCCTCCTGGCTGGAGCTACTAAGCTTAACCTGTGCTCCACTTTACCACCTCTAACAGTAAGCGTTGAACTTTCTGGTGCATACCCCGCTAAGACAGCATCTAACTCTCCCTCTGTTTCTCCATAGGGTTGCGAGGTTGCACGGTGCTCTGCTCGCCCCAGCTGATTCACCCTCTCACTATATACATCTACAGATACGCATACACGCACCCATACACTCTCACTATATTCAATAAACAGTTAATTGTGTCATTCTCAAGTTGTGTCTGCTCTTTGGGTCTGAAACCATGTCAATAATACAGTGTTGTCTGCATAGAGAAGATTGTTTATATGCTGTCCTCCTATCTTCACACCTTGTATATCAATGTTTCTGAATAGCATTTCTGTATACAGGTTGAATAGGCATGAACTAAGTACACATCCCTGTCTTATGCCTCTTTTTTAATTTTTATTTTGTTTGACAGTCCACTTTCCATTTTGATGAATGCTTGTTGTCCCCAGTAGAGGTTTCTTATGAATCTGATGTCTTTTCCTCTTAATCCCACGTTGATTAGGCTTTCTATCATTTTCTTGTGATTGACACGGCTGAATGTCTATGAAACATGTATACACATCTTTGTTCATTTCTATGTATCTTTCACTAATGGTACACATGCTGTATATTCCCTTATGTGTACCTTTATCACTGATGAATCTGCTCTGTGTCTTGTCAATCTCTTTTTCTATATTGATCTTGTTTCTGTTCAATATCACTCTTAATATAATCTTTAAAATATGGCTCATCAAACTGACTGTTCTGTAATCTTGACATGCTGTAGCTTGGCTCTTTTTGGGCAGTCTGATGAAGACAGAATCATTCATGTCTCCTGGGATTATTCCACTGGTGTAAATGTTGTTGCAGAACTTTGACAACACCTTCACTGGAAATTCATCCAATGCCTTTATCATTTCTGTTGTCATTCTAGCTAAACTCTGTGCTTTTCCTGGCTTTAATTGCTTTATTGCCATTTTCACTTCTTCTATTATAATATCTTCTCCATCTTCTTCATTGGGAATGTGGGGCATTTCCTGTCTTTCACCATTGTAATGTTCTTATACATATACTTCCCATCATCTCTGTGTCTCCTGTTCATTGTTCACTACTCAGACAAAAAAAAAAATAAAATCAAGGCACTGTGTACATAGGTGGCACTATATTTAACAGTTTTATGTTTTTGCAAATATCTTGAAAACGGCTGGGCCTAGACTAAAAATTCTTTCATCATTCTAGTCACTGAAACCTTCTGCAACTTTTTGTCAGTGGTGGCAGCCTTTTTATCTTGTCAACAGAAAACGTGTGTGTGTGTGTGTGTGTAATCCAAAGCAGCAGTGTGATGTAGGGGTTAAGATACTTGTCTATCATGCAGGATCTCAAATCCTTCTGGTAATGTGTCATTGCTCTAAAGTGCAACATATCTCTTCTGTGCATTTGAAAACAATATATAGTCAAGCACGTTAAGTTTTAAAGGCTGTACTACTGCTGCTGGGAATTCTTTTAATTGAACATTTATCATTTGAGAAAGAGCAAAAAGTAGAACAGTTGTGTGGTTACGTTGTGTGCTTGGAAAGCAGGAGGTCCTGGGTTCAAATCTTGCCTGGGAGGTCTTGTTCTTCTAAACAACAAGTGAATTACAGCATGGCTCTCCTGTATATTTTAATGCAGCACTATGTTAGATTTTCACCTCAAGATAATGTTTGCAAAATTATTTTGATGGTACACCAAGATTTGACAGAGTGAATGTCACTTCATCCATAGCCTGAGTGAGCCAACATTGCCTTCAACAGCTCTTTTTTGGTGACATTACTGAGCAGAGTGTGGTTGTGGCCTCAGTCCCAGCAATGAATCACAGGGCACAACTTTAGGCACCAACACAAAAAAGCCCCGTGGTTGGCTGGTGGGACTACTAACTAACTAACTAACCTGCACTTATACAGCACTTTTCTAGTCACAAAGACCACTCAAAGCGCTTTCATTAACACTAACCCTCTATTCTAAGGGCCTATAGGAAACAGATATCTAGGGACAATTTAGAACAGCCAATTAACCTAACATGCATGTTTTTGGCATGTGGGAGGAAACCGGAGAAATCCCGGAGTAAACCCACGCAACACGGGGAGAACATGCAAACTCCACACAGATCACTGTTGGTCGGGGGCTGGGATCGAACCCACGATCCCACGATCCCCACAATCCCCCGGCCAAGGGTAAACTGTGCTGCCGCAGTGCTAACCACTGCGCGGTCGTGGTGGTTGTGGCCTTTTTGGTGTTCCTACAAGGAACAAGAAAGTTATGTAGTGCTGCTTTAAAAACTAATGTGTAGCAGACCTTAGGTTTATTAAATGCTGTTGCTAAGCAATACAAGACCTTGAAATCGACACCTGCTTGGAACCCGATGGTCGCCGCTTGCAGCTATATTTTATATTGTCTTATTCATGTTGGACCTGAAAGGGAGGAATGAGGGAGGGATGTAAATTATGGAGCATTTTTAGAATTATGTTCCTCAATGTTTATTGTCTACACTGTACACAGTCCAAGGATGGATAATTTTTTCACACATGGGGAGTTGTTCAAAACTTTTTTTTTTCTCTGTTCTTTGGTCAGATGAACTAAAGGTTGAAGTCTTGCATGCCATGTCCTCCAGACTAAAGAATAGAGGGATCGTCTGGTTTGTTGTCTGCACTAAGTTCAAAAACCTGCATTTCTGATGGTGTGGGGTGCAGTAGTGCCTATGGACCTACCAACTTGCACATCTGGAAAGATGCCATCAGTGCTCAAAGGTATATACAGGTTTTAGAAAAACCTGATCTCATCCAAGTAATGTCTTTTTTCAGGTAAGGCCTTGCATATTTCAGACAATGACAACCTGCTTATCACATCTATCACAACAGCATGACTTTGTAGTGGAAGAGTCCGGAAAACCTTTGGTGCATCATAAAATACAAAATAAAACAAAGAAGACATAAAACAATTGAGCAATTAGAATCCTATATCTGACAAGAATGGGACAAGATTCCACTCACAAAGGTCCAGCAACTGGTTTCCCCAGTTCAGATATTTATGGGCTGTTGGTAAAAAAAATGAAAGGAGGCTACACTGGTACTACTTTTTAGATCTTCTATTGAGTAACTCACCTGTGTTTGGAACCACCAGCCTCCCTCCGGGGTGGCCAAAAAGGCCAGTGGTCCTCAGTGGCTCTTTGCCAGTGCTGAGTGGCCCATTGAGAGTTAGCAGGCCCTTTTTGCGTCTGTCCACGGTGCAGCAGTAGTCCCGACTCAGGTCTCGCGGGAAGGTCTCAGCAGGTACCTTTGCGTGGAACTCCGCCCGCTCAGCCACACCCAGAGAAACCATGAAGGAGCTCTGTACTTTGACCTTGATGTCAGGCAGGGGGTCGAAAAGCTCTTTGTCGGCGTTGTCCTGAAAGCAGAGGGGGGTGCTGTATGCCCGGCCCACCGTTAAGTCAGGCTGCATCGAAGAGTTGAGAAGCAGTGGGTTGCCTGCAGACATGAAGAGAAAGTATACACAAAATGGTAATGTCACATAAACGCCTTAAAGCACTAACGGAAAATATACAGTGTAGCATTTTTTTTTTGTATTTATTTGAGACTTTCTCAATACCATGTTGTCATTTTGGACTACCCTTACTAGTCTGATGTGCTAAATCACTAAAAGTCCCTCGAGTTCACACACAGTCAAAATGAGGCCCCATGAGATGTGATTCGGCATGTTCCCCAAACTCCCTAATAGAAATTATTCATTGGTGTACTGCACTTCAACATATCCTACAAATCCCATACAAAGATTGTCCGAAGTTCATGCTCCACTGCAAGCTTCTTTTCAGCCCAGCTCATCCTCATTATGTGAGTTATTATCGCCTAATGAAGTGGTGCATATCAGATAATTGGCGAGATTTAGGCCATCTTAATTTTTTTTGGTGAAATTACAGAAGTAATATGAAATTGTGTTTGGACACAGTTGTCCAGTGTGTGATCCTTTGCTTGCTGAATTAAAAAAAAAAAAAAGACAAACTCCTGCTCTGTTGGTAATTCTAATGGACACAATTACAAGTCTGTTATAGTAACCACAGCTCAGTTATTTTATGTTGTAGTTGTACGTCATCTAGGGCCCTTAGCAACTTCTACAGCGGCACTATTGAGAGCATCTTGACCAGCTGCATCAGTGTCGTATAGCAGTACTACTGCTATGGACCGCAAACGCCTGCAGAGAATGGTGAAGACTGCTGAGAAGATCACCAGGACTCCACTGCCCTCTCTGCAGAGCATCTGCTACTGCAGAGTCCACAGGAGAGCTGCTTCGTTCTCACCCTCAGCATGGACTGTTCACACTTCTACCCTCAGGCTGGAGGTAGACAAGTATGAAATGCAGAAGTACAAGACTAAAGAACTCTTTCTTTCCCACCGCCAACACACTCTTCAACAGCTGACAGGAGTTTATTGTCATGGAATACCCAATATTACTGTATTTGACTGTTTACTTTTCAGTACATCATTTTTTTAATTTGCACGTTACAGCTGACTACTGCATATGTAGCTGCTGTTTTCATTTGCACACTTATATTCCATCATTGTTTATATTTCAATTGTATTAATTTTTTACTGTGTTTTTCTATTATTTATCTTTTCTACTTTACTTTTCATTGTTTGGCATTCTGTGTGGACAGCAAAGAAAGAACTTCACTGTACAGGGAAACATGTTTCCTTACAGTACACATGACAATAAACTCTGAACTGAATTGAATAGCATCTTTAGAAACCCTCTCAATTTGGTTCAAAATTGTTTAACAAATATGCCTCTTGCAGGGTAATTCGGGGCACAAAGTTACATTTCTTTTTACAATTATCACACAAATGTGGTTAATCTTGTAGGTGTAATTTACACAGCTCTCATCCATATGCTATTGGACATGTCCTCAGTTATGATTTAATATTTTTTTTAATCTTGTATTATATTACATGCTTGTAGTTGACAAATGAAAATACTGTGTATACTGTACCATCATGTAACTTTTTACCCCACTACTGGGGAAAGTTGTTACATATACCAGGGTAAGTTGTTACAGTGGGTGGGAAGTTGATAATGTTGTGGATTTTCTTTATTTTAATAAATGTCCCTTGTTGAGCTGGTGAATAAATAAAGTGCAGAGTCAAAGATGCCTTTTCTGGGTATTTATTTACATCTTGGCCAAGGAGGGAAAATGTGACCTGTGCTGGCAAAATGAGTCACAATGAGGAAATTTTCAAAATTGAGATAACATTATTTTCATATTCTGTATTGAAAGACCTTCAAAATGATATTTAATTTGTAGGAATTGGGCAAAACGGACCAGCAACAAGCCGCTTTTGTTTACATTTTGGCTGGTTTGAAACTCGCGTTCTATCGGTCCTGAGTTATGTCTTCCGCAAAAATGTGTATTTTTAAAAAGTAGGAGTTCCAAGCTTTACCATAATATCAGGCACTGACAGGGGTTTTCTTGGGACTTGCCACCAGCAAACAAAGAAAGAATCATGATTTATGACTTCACGTGCCTGTAGCTCGTAATTACCCGGTGCGCATTCCAACTCATTTTGCCAGCATGGGTCACAAATGTCACGCAACACCGCACACAGGCAGTGGAGTGGAAAATGTTCAAAGTCTCAGAACAGAGCAGCGAGTGTCAGGGTTTGAGCATGGGTTGGGGACCATGCTCCCTCTTTAAGTTTGTTTTTTTTCCATTCTGTGTTTCCCCTGCCTCAGTTCAGTTTTTTTTTTTTGTAATTTTCTCTATTTATTCATTATCAGTTGTGTTATGTTCTTTATTCTGGTCTGGGGTTTGAGTGTAATGTTTTGAATTCTGTTTATTATTTTCATTTGTCATGGCTGGGTATTCCCTGGTCCTGTGTTCATGTTTTGGTTTGCCTTTTGTCTCTGCCCTCATGTTCCCGTGTCTGTAGCCACTCCCTGCTGTCTCTGATTCCCCTGATTGCCCCCATCTGTCTTGTGTTGTCTTGATTGCTCCCCTGTCCTTACATACAGGTACATCTCAAAAAATTAGAATATCATGAAAAAGTTCAATATTTTTTGTCACTCATTTCAGAAAGTGAAACCCATATATTATATATATTCAATAGATAGATAGATAGATAGATAGATGTACTTTATTGATCCCAAACTGGGAAATTAAAGTGTAACAGCAGCATGACAGTTGACAGCCAAACAACAGAAACACACACGACAGACAAAGGGATTACCCATGGAAAGTAAAAAGAAACTAACACGACTATAGAACCTATATACATCATAGCTTAATATATGATGATGACCCGTCTAAACACATGAATCATCCCATTGCACAAAGAAGGACTATCAGGAGCAGAGTGAAATGTGAGGTACCAGTTAGTCTGTAAGGTGCAGTGTGGCAGCATAGCTATGACCAGAATACAACATCATAGTGAGTTATTGTACAGTGAAATTGCATGTGGCAGGAAAGATTTCCTGTACCTGGCCGTTCGACAACGAAGCTGTAGTAGTCTACTGGAGAAAGTGCTTCGCTGCCTATCTAGTGTGTGCTGGAGGGGGTGATCAGGATTGTTCATGATGGATCGCAGTTTATTTAGTGTTCTCCTCTCCACCACTCTCTCAAAGGTCTCCGGTCTGAGACCAATTACAGAGCTAGCCCTCTTGATAATCTTGTCAAGTCTGTTGGTATCTCTGGCCCTGATACTGCTACCCCAACAGACCGCAGCAAAGAAGATGGCGCTGGCGACAAAAGTCTGGTAGAAGAGTGACACAGAGAGTGACATATTTCAAGTGTTTATTTATTTTAATTTTGATGATTATGACTTAGAGCCCATGAAAACCCCAAATTAAGTTTCTCAAAAAATTAGAATATTACATAAAATTAATTTTAAAAAATAGTTTTTTAATACAGATGTGGACCGACTGAAAAGTATGTCCATGTACACACTCAATACTTGGTTGGGGCTTCTTTTGGATTAACTACTGTATCAGTGTGACGTGGCATGGAGGTGATCAGTCTGTGGCACTGCTGAGGTGATATGAAGGCCCACTTTGTTTTGATAGTGACCTTCGGCTCGTCTGCATTGTTGGGTCTGGTGTCACTCATCTTCCTCTTGACAATCCTCCATAGATTCTCTATGGGGTTTAGGTCAGGAGAGTTTGCTGGCCAGTCAAACACAGTGATGCCATGGTCATTAAACCAGGTTTTGATACTTTTGGCAGTGTGTGTGTGTGTGTGTGTGGGGGGGGGGGGGTGCCAAGTCCTGCTGGAAAATGAAATCAGCTTCTCCATAAAGCTTGCCAGCAGAGGGAAGCATGAAGTGTTCTAAAAATTTCCTGGTAGATGACTGCACTGACTTTAGTCTTGATAAAACACAGTGGACCAACACCAGCAGATGACCTCTGTTCAGATAAAAGTAAATTTTGCATTTCATTTGGAAATCAAAGTCCCAGTGTCTGGAGAAAGACTGGAGAGGCACAGAATCTAAGTTGCTTAAGGTTTGTGTGAACTTTCCACTATCAGTGATGATTTGAGGAACCATGTCATCTGCTGGTGTTGGTCCACTGTGTTTTATCAAGACCAAAGTCAGCACAGTCGTCTACCAGGAAGTTTTAGAGCACTTCATGCTTCCCTCTGCTGACAAGCTTTATAGAGAAGCTGATTTCATTTTCCAGCAGGACATGGCACCACCCCACACACTGCCAAAAGTATCAAAACCTGGTTTAATGACCATGGCATCACTGTGTTTGATTGGCCAGCAAACTCTCCTGACCTAAACCCCATAGAGAATCTATGGAGTATTGTCGAGGAAGATGAGAGGCACCAGACCCAACAATGCAGACGAGCTGAAGGTCACTATCAAAGCAACCTGGACCTTCATAACACCTCAGCAGTACCACAGGCTGATCACCTCCATGCCATGCTACATTGATACAGTAATTAATCCAAAAGGAGCCCCGACCAAGTATTGAGTGTGTACATGGACATACTTTTCAGTCGGTCCACATCTGTATTAAAAAACTAGTTTTTAAAATTCATTTTATGTAATATTCTAATTTTTTGAGAAACTGAATTTGGGGTTTTCATGAGCTGTAAGCCATAATCATCAAAATTAAAATAAATAAACACTTGAAATATATCACTCTCTGTGTAATGATCTATATATGGGTTTCACTTTCTGAAATGAGTGACAAAAAATAATGAACTTTTTCATGATATTCTAATTTTTTGAGATGTACCTATATACCAGTGTTCAGTCCATGTCAGGTGTGGCATTCTTGTTTGCTGTTTCCTGTTTCCCACACATCTATCCAGCCAGTAGTGATGGCCAAATGAGGCTTTCTGGAGGACTTGAGGCCTTTCATCAAAATGGTTCACATAGACAAGGCCTCATGTGGGACTTCGTTTTCTCTACCAGGCCATCTATTGGACAAAATGTATACAACATGCTGATTTTTACAAGGGTATTGTTGGTTACCTCCGCCAAAGGGGGAGGTTATGTGATCATCGGTGTTGGTTTGTCTGTTTGTTTGTCTGTTTGTTAGCAAGATAACTCAAAAAGTTATGGACGGATTTTCGTGAAATTTTCACAGATTGTCAGAAATGGGGTATCCTACAGATGATTAGATTTTGGTGGTGATCCCGATCACCATCCACAAGAAAACCGCCATTACACAAAATGCCATTTTCGTGAATAACTACTAAACCACTAATCCTATCATTGTCAGTCCAATTGTTGTGAATCCAATTGCTAGTCATATGTTTTCATGGTCAAGGAATCTGAAAACGTACACACAAACACTGTATGGGGGGAACTGTGGCGATAAACCGCCATTACGGAAAATGCCATTTTCGTCAATAACTACTGAACCACTAATCCTATCATTGTCAATCCAATTGCTTGTCATATGTTTTCATGGTCAAGGAATCTGAAAACGTACACACAAACACTGTATGGGGGGAACTGTGGCCGCCATTACAGAAAATGCCATTTTCGTGAATAACTACTGAACCACTAATCCTGTCATTGTCAATCCAATTGCTAGTCATATGTTTTCATGGTCAAGGAATCTGAAAACGTACACACAAACACTGTATGGGGGGAACTGTGGCCACCATTACGGAAAATGCCATTTTCGTGAATAACTACTGAACCACTGCTTGTCATATGTTTTCATGGTCAAGGAATCTGAAGACTGTATGGGGGAAACTGTGGCGCTTGGCGGAGGTCTGCGCTCTCCGAGTGCTTTTCTAGTTTAATGTGTATTTTTTCAATTTCAGTAAATGCTGTCTTTTAAGAAATATCAGTGATCATAAGGCAGAAAAATAATAAAACTGAGGTGACTACAGTGAATGTGCTTTTTTCTTTTTTTTTTTTTTTTTGTTACTTATTTGTACCCGTAGGTAGACTTGGTTTGCAGTCTGGTGACAAGCCACCGGCTGCTGGTCGCTGCGTGCGCGAGCGCCCTAAACCTACATGTTTTTGGTATGCGGGAGGAAACCGGAGAAATCCCGGAGTAAACCCGCGCAACACGGGGAGAACATGCAAACTCCACACAGCTCACCGTTAGTCGGGGGCTGGGATCGAACCCACGATCTCATGATCCCCGCGATCCCCCGGCCGAGGGTAAAACTGTGCTGCCACAGTGCTAAACCACTGCGCCACCGTGCAGCTTGTGCTACTTATCCATTTTTGTTTTTAAAGAAATAACTTTTCAACAGTCATACTGTCTTTCTCAGTACATTCATCTCTGTCCTTATTGTCATGCAGGGCACAATAGCGCCTCAGCATAATGATGTGTTATTGTTGTATCCAAGCTCTTTCAAAGACAACAGACACTTCACTGTGCAAATAAAAATAAATTATTAGAATGACCCAGGTGGGACTTGAACCCCAGCTTCCCATTTGCAGGAGACATATTTTATCTCTAAGCTATTACTTACTCATAAGTACTTAAGGCTTTCTTGAACACTTGAGCCTTTCATCAAAACAATTCACATAGACGAGGCCTCATGTGGAACTTCATTTGCTCTACTAGGCCATGTAGTCGACAAAGTATACAGCATGCAGATTTTTACAATTTCAGTAAATGTCCTGTCTTTTAAGAAATATCAATGATCATCAGGGAAAAAAAGAAATAATAAAACTGGGGTGACTACAGTGAATGTGTCTGTGTTACTTTGTGTGCTTGAACTATTTATCCATTTTTATTAAGAAATAATACATTTTCAACAGTCTTATACTGTCCCAGTATATTTAACTCTGCCCTGATTCTCATGCAGGGCACAATAGCAATAGTGCCTCAGCATAATGATGTGTAATAATGATCCAAGCTCTTCCTTGCAAATAAAAATGAAATTAAAAGAACGACACAGCTGGGATTCCAACTCAGGTCTCCCGCTTGCAAAACAGATATACTACCGCTAAGCCATCACCTCAGTTGCAACAACAAACCACTATTTGTCAAAAATACATCAATGGGAGAAATGACCTCAAGTGTTTTTGGTGCTGGTTCCATCTGAAAATTGGCTGTGACAAATCGCTTACACAGTCAAACAAGACAAAACAAAATGTGAGGGACGTGGATTTCCATTGGGTAGCGCTGCTCAGTTTATTTCTCCTGACCCAGTCACGTGGTCTGACGTCAACACACACGTCATGAGTCACACCTCGAAACACACCTTGCCAAATATTTCCTGGATAAGATCACTGTACAGAGCACTGGTGCCTGCCTGCCTATCACTACCAGCCAGTTCTGCCCTGTTGAGAATTATCCTGCCTGTCTGTGAGTTGCCAAGTAGTGATGGCCAGATGAAGCTTTCTAGAGGACTTGAGGTGTTTCATCAAAATGGCTCATATAGACGAGGCCTCATGTGAAACTTTATTTTCTCCTTGTCCATCTAGTGGAAAAAACATATACTACATGCAGATTTTTGCAAGGGCATTATTGGGTTTAATGTGTATTTTTTCTATTTCAATAAATGCATGCATTAAATGTCTTTTAAGAAATATCAATAGTCACAAGGGGAAAAAGAAATAATAAAACTTGGATGACTACAGTGAATGTAGGCTCAAACAGTCAGCCTATTAGTCTGCTTCCTGTCTTAGGAAAGCTTATGGAGAAAATTCTTTATGAACAGATTCAATTCATATGGTTGACAAAGGGTAAACTGATCTTGATAGAGGTAAATTAATTGCTGCCATATTCTTGGATTTCAGTGCTGCATTTGATTTGATAAATCACAGCCTGTTACTTGATAAACTAAAATGTCACGGTTTCTCTGAAATACCACTTTTATGGATGGGAAGTTATTTGTCTGGTAGAAGCCAAAAAGTTTATTATAAGGGTAGCTTTTCTAATGACTGCTATACATACTGTGGTGTTCTACAAGGAAGCTGTCTTGGTTCGCTTCTTTATTCAATTTTTACTAATGACTTACCATGTGTATATTTAAAAAAATCATCTATAGTTATGTACGCTGATGATTTATTTATTTATTTTTGATTTGTATACCTTATTGATCCCCAGAGGGGAAATTGAGGGCATCCACCTGAATGGATGAAGCAGTCACGTTACGGCGCTATCCCTTTACCATTCACACATAGGGCCACTTTAGAGTCTCCAATTAACCTAACCCACATGTTTTTGGCCTGTGGGAGGAAACCGGAGAACTCCCAGAGTAAACCTACGCAGACACGGGGAGAACATTTCTGCTGCACATCCATCAACCACAATGCTCCGCACTGTGTGTCTACATATATATATATATATATACAGTATATACAGTATATATATATATATATACAGTATATATATATATATATATATACAGTATATATATATATATATATATATATATATATATATATATATATATATGTACTCTCTCTCTCTGGTAGTCCATCGATTCGATGATGACCATCTTCTTTATTTGTGAGTCTGCTGGTGTTTGAATAGTCTGATCCTGGATCTGCAGATTCGGTTACAGACCGGGCATGTGAAGGAGGTGCTGGGGGGAGCAGGGGGGACTTGGCAAGCATGCCTCTTTGCACGCTTTGCTGTCCGGTGTTGTGTGCGCTGTTCCTCCATATAATCCACTCCCTGTGAGGAATGGAAGCGCCAGATGTCTCGGCAGGAAGCAAGTTCCTCCAGTGAAGAGGGGTTGAGCTGACATCTCTTCAGGATGGACTTCATTTGATCTTTGAAGCGCTTCTTCTGCCCACCAGCGCTGCGTTGGCCACGGTGTAACTGACCATACAGGATTCTGCGTGGGAGTCTGTGGCTGGGCATCCGGATGACATGTCCCAACCACCTGAGTTGATGCTGGGCCATGATGGACTCCACGCTGCAGCTGCCAGCTCTCTCCAGCACTTCTGTGTGCGGCACTCTGTCCTTCCAAGTGATGCCAAGGATCTTATGGAGACATCTTACATGGAAGGTCTCCAAGCTTCTCAGATGGCGGCTGTAAATAGTCCATGCCTCACATCCATATAGTAAGGTGGTGATACATACAGCTCTGTAGACCAGCACTTTGGTGTGGAGTTTGAGATTGCTGTTCTGAAGAACCCTTCTCCTTAGACGACCAAAAGATGCTGATGCTTGCTTGAGGCGGTTCTGGATCTCGTCATCCATTGAGCAGGTGTCAGACATTATGCTCCCCAGGTATTTGAATGTGGGCACTGTGAGCAGCTGTTGCCCTGCTGCTGTGAGGGTTATTGGGTTTTGTGGGGGGTCGGTACTGGACTGACAGAGTACCTCTGTCTTCTGGGTGTTGATTGTCAGTCCCATTCTGGTGTATGCAGTTACAGCTGCCGAGAGGATGTTTTGTAGAGCGTCTGGTGTATGAGCAACCAGGGCACAGTCATCGGCGTACTGTAGCTCAATGATGGTCTCTGATGTCAGCTTGGAAGTTGCCTGTAGCCTCCTGATGCTGAACAGGTTACCATCAAGCCTGAAGTCAATGGTAACTCCAGCTTGTTTCTCCACCCTCCTACGTAGCAGAGTTGTTACACAGACAAGTAAGATGTTGAAGAGAACTGGGGCCAGCACACAGCCTTGCCTCACTCCGGTTTGCACTCCAAAAGGTTCTGAGCTGTGCCTTCCCACTACCACTCGGGCCATCATCCCAGAATGGAACTCCGCAAGGATGGTGAGAAACTTGGGTGGACACCCAAATCTCTTTAGGACTTGCCACAGTAGTTCCCTGTTCACTGTGTCAAATGCCTTTGACAGGTCGACAAAGGCAATGAACAGGTCCTTATGCTGCTCCCGACATTTCTCTTGGAGCTGACGCGTCACAAAGATCATGTCAACTGTCCCCCTGTCCTTCTGAAAACCACACTGTGACTCTGGGGTGACCCGCTCTGATATTGCAGAGATGAGTCTGCGGAGCATGACCTTGGCAAGGACCTTTCCAGCAGTAGCCAACAGAGAGATACCCCTACTATTGGAGCAGATGGCTTTGTCTCCTTTGTTCTTGTAGATGGTCACAATGTTGCCGTCTTTCCACTGTTGTGGGACACACTCTCGTTGCCACACCTCTGAGATATAGAGATACAGTGTCCGAGTACAGAGGTAGCCTCCTTCCTTGAGAAGTTCAGCTGGGATGCCGTCAGGTCCAGGGGATTTATTGTTTTTCAGGGTTTTTACTGCATGCAGGATTTCTTTGAAGGTTGGGGGGAGGTCGAGATCTGGCAAGGTAGGATGTTCAGGGAGCTCTGCAAGGACAGCTGGGTCCACTGAGGTGGGCTGGTTAAGCATGGTGTTAAAATGCTCAGCCCACCGCTCCACTATTGTGGCCTGATCCTTGATTAAAGAAGAATCATCAACAGATCTCACAGGTGCCAGGGAGCAGTTTCTGGGGCCGTAGATGGTTTTGACTGCATCACAGAAACCGTGCATATCGTTTCTATCAGCATAAGTCTGGATTTCGTTGGCCTTTGAGATCCACCACTCACCTTGCAGTTTCCTGAGAGTTGTTTGGACCTCAGAACGAAGGGCTTGCCATTGCTTCTTATGGAATTGGGATTGTGGGTTGTTCAAGGTGGCTCTGTGTGCCCTGTGCGCCCTGTGCATTCTTTCCAGGAGGGTGGAGATCTCTCCAGCATTCTGGTCAAACCAGTCCTGATGTTTCTTGGTTTTGAAACCGATCGCTTGGGCTGCAGTGTCAAAGAGAATGGTAGATAGAGCGGTCCACTTCTCATCCATCCCAGACTCTGAGATGATCAGTTGTTCAATACCTGCCAGCCTCTCAGCTAGGGAGCGACGGAAGTTGTCACAGATGTCGCTGCTGGAGAGTCTGGCACAGTGGAGTGTTTTCCTCTTTGGGCCACTGTGGCGAGCTAGGGGCTGAACATGCATTCTGACCTTTGACAGAATCATGCAGTGGTCGGTCCAGCAGTCTGCCCCTCGCATAGCTCTTGTGATGAGCACGTCCTTGAGGTCAGCCCTCCTCACGATCACATAATCGATCAGGTGCCAATGTTTGGACCTGGGATGCATCCAGGATGCCTTATATTTGTTCTTTTGCTGGAAGATTGTGTTAGTGATGGTAAGATCATGTTCCGCACAGAGACTAAGAAGTCTCATGCCATTGGGGTTGACTTTTCCAATGCCATGGGCACCAATCACACCATTCCAGTTTTGCAAGTTCTTTCCGACTCTTGCATTGAAATCACCAAGCAGCATGATTTTGTCACCCTTCGGGATGTGACTGAGGATGTCATCGAGTGCCTGGTAGAAGCGGTCCTTCTCTTCAGCGTTCGATGACAGAGTTGGTGCATAGGCACTTACCAAAGTGACATACCTGCATTTTGCAAGGGGGATGCGAAGAGTCATGAGCCTTTCACTGACACCCACTGGTGATTCTGTGAGCTTGTGCAGGAGGCTGTTCTTGATTGCAAAACCAACTCCATGAAGGAGTTGACCGCCAATGGGGTGTATCCTTTCCAAAAGAATGTATAACCCTCTTCTACTTCATTGAGTGAGCCTTCCTCGAGGAATCGTGTCTCACTGAGTGCTGCCACATCCACATTGTAACGCTTCAGCTCGCTGGCAACGAGTGCTGTTCTGCGCTGTGGTCTGTCCGGACTGGCATCCAGGAGTGTCCTTATGTTCCATGCTGCAATTCTAAATGGTATTGTTTATTTATTGTTTATTTATTTATTGTTTATTAATATGTACATATGTATACTAGCTGCTCTTGTTTTTTCTTGCCTTCTGATTGTTGCTCTGAGTGTTGCTATCCCTGTGCTGTTGCAATCCTAGAATTTCCCCGTTGTGGGACTAATAAAGGCTTATCTTATCTTAACATGCAAACTCCACACAGATCACTGTTGGTCAGGGGCTGGGATTGAACCAGGGATCCCATGGCCAAGGGTGAGTTGTTGTGCTGCCGCAGTGCTAACCACTGTGCCACCACACCACCCATTCATCTATTCATCTAATGATATAGACGTTTTAACAAACATTCTTCAGCATGCTTTATTAGTTGTACTAGATTGGGGTCAGTAAGAATAATATGATTTTAAACTTTTCTAAAACCAAGTCTATGCTTATTGGTAGTAAAATGAGTGTAGCTAGAAATCCAAGATTGAGTTTATCTGTGCATGGAGTCAGCTTGGAACAGGTGAAGCAGCATAAACTACTTGGTGTCATAATAGATCAGAATCTATCATGGTCACCACATACAGACACTATAATTATGAGAATGGGCAGGGGTATTGCTGTTTCCAGAAAATGTTCAGATTTTGTTTCATCTTCTTTGATGAAGACAGTTGTTTCTTCATTAGTCTTATCTCATTTGAATTATTGTTCATTTATATAGTCTGTCGCCAATAAGAATGATATTAATCGCTTACAACTTCTTCAGAATAAGGCTGCTAGACTAGTTTTATGCTGCTTGTATCGCTCTAATATTAATGAAATGCACACAAGGCTACAGTGGCGCTCAGTTGTGATTAAGCTTCGCCTAGGCCTCAGTGCTTTTAAAGAAGTCCTTCCATTTACCTCTCCTCCTGCATTCATACCCATTTTAATGGAATCTCAGATATATACATATCCCACTCGTTGGGCAAGTAGGAGAAATTTACTTCTTCCCCGGCCGAATACAAATTTTTTAAAACGCTCATATTTTTATAGAGCTTTTATAGAAAGGAACAAATTACCTAATCATATCAGAGTTCTAACCTGTATTCATGCTTTTAAAAAATGTTTGAAAACATTTTTTGGACAAAACACCATTAATTAAGCAACTTATTTGTGTCTGAATTGTATGGAATATTTATTAACTTTTATTCATTTATAGTTTGTTACATATGGTCCCAGGAAAATATTTGCAAAAAAAAAAAAACAGAGGGAAAGGTGCACAAAGTCATGGTGGAATTTTGAAGCCATACCTTACTGAGATGGGCTATATCGAACAAATTCAAATCTTAACCTTGTATTGTGCCCCTGATCTCTCTGTAACAACTTACCCCATCATCGGCATTTAGGTTTGACACCACCAGGAAGGAACCTTGTACTGCCTAGTAAGTAATAAGTCTAGTTTCACGAGCAAAACATACTGTGCACGAGATCCCTATGGTCTGATAACTACGGAGAAGACAACAGATTTTCAAAAAATTACTCAGGGGGCTCGTGATTCATTTTTCTGTCCTCTCTCGGGTGCAAAGATCCATTCTTGGCTCGTGTACAACAGAAAAGTAAAGGGTGTATTGCACATGCACTGAGTCTAAAATTAGAAAGGCCACGCACGCACAACACGGGAAAGAGGGAGTGTAACAATCTGCCCAGCGTAACTTTTTAGCCCAGGCGTACCCTACAGTATACAGCTCTGGCAAAAATAAGAGATCACTGCAAAATCTTTCCAAAATTAGCATCTCTACATGCATGGCAGCCATTCAATTTGAGTATCTGTTGAATTCCAGCACGAGGACACCTCAGTCTACTGTACTTAAGGAGGTACTGATTAGGTGATCATTTATGGTTACCTAAGATGCATGAAAACTGTGAATAATAATCAGAGTTATTACACAAACACATATTTCTGAGTTCTCCCTAAGTTAAAACTTAAGTATTGAAGTGTTTAAGAATGACCATGAACTTGTTTTGTTCACATTATTTGATCTAAAAGTCACATCAAAAAGCAACATCTTTTTTGTTGTTTTGGCCAGTTGTCATATTCTGTGAATAAATGCTCTAAATGTTGATATTTTGACTTGAAATTTGGGTGAGCTGCTTTCAGTAGGTTAGAGAAGAAAACAAAATTCTTCATTTTTCTCAAACACATACTTATAAACAGTAAAAGCAGATAAAGTGATAATTACCTCCGCCAGGCCGAAAAGGCCAGGAGGAGGTTATGTTTTTGCCAGGGTTTGTGTGTTTGTCTGTTTGTCTGTCTGTTTGTCTGTTGGTTAGCAAGATAACTCAAAAAGTCTTGGACGGATTTGCATGAAACTTTCAGGCGTTGTTGGAAATGGTACAAGGAAGAACTGATTAAATTTTGGGGGTGATCCGGTTCACCGTCTGGATACAGGAATTTTTTTAAAGCATTTTTCAACACTGTGACATAGGGCCATTTTCAACATGTGCGCAGGCGCGATGGAGGCCGCTGGGCGTCGTGTCTGACCAACACAAACTCCGCCTTCTTCAACGTTTTAGCCACAAAAGCATGCGGAAAACACTGCTGGCCTTGGACCCCCAGCGTGCTTGTGCCAGCCATAGGCGCTGCGCACATTGCGCTGGTCGTCGTGTCTGACCAACACAAACTCCGCGTTCTTCAACGTTTTAGGCACAAAAGCACGCGGAAAACACTGCTGGCCTGGGCCCGCCAGCGTGCCTGCTTTTGCGCCACGCTGCAAAACCTGACACGGCCACCTGTCCGCCGCCCCATTATTTGCCACAAATTCCCCGCCCAGCTATAGGCGCTGCGTAAAAACGACCTCTCTGCCGGGAAGACTCTAAATTCGGTTTTGCCGCGGAGCGCAACCCCAATATAATATAAAACCCACGGCAACCTGTCTAACCAATCTGCATCCGTCAGTGGAGGAGATGGACACACCAACACTTCAGTTTATTACCTCCGCCAAGGAGGCAATGCTTTTACAACCGTAAAACGGGGCTATAAGGGACGGCGGGGTAATATGGGACACTTTTCTAAATGTAATTCTGCTTTTTTAATTTTGCTTCCGCCTACATTTGATGAAGGATTCATGGATATTTGACAATAACAACACAACTCAGCGTCCTGCTCAAAATAAAAAAAGCAGAATTACATTTAAAACATTTCCCACAAAAGTGTCCCTTATTAACCCGCCGTCCCTTATAGCCCCATTTTACACTACTGAACCACTAATCCTATCACTATCACATTGATTGTCATTCATTAATTGTCTGTTTATTGCACTGTCCATGTCAAATAAACAAATAATCATTGTGAATCCAATTGCTACTCATATCTTTTCATGCTCAGGGAATCTGACAACGTACACACAAACACTGTATGGGGGGAACTGTGCCGCTTGGCGGGGGTCTGCGCTCTCCGAGTGCTTTTCTAGTTTTGCAATGGTCTCTTTGGGTGCTTCATTTTTTCCAGAGCTGTATAATCAGCTGTGTTTCATGCCCTTTTGTTGCGTTATGCTTCATTATGCTTTTACGTCAAAACTACCTCTCATATACCATTAAAATAATCAAGGAGGGAATTAAAAGATTGCTATTCTTTATTAACCTTGGTGGTTTTGTTACAACAAACACTTGAACTGAGTGTCTTCAACAGGCATACAGAATGCTGCTATACTGTAATTATTGTTATTATTAGGGTTAGCCAAATTTGTCTGGGGTGTTGATGACAGCTTTCTTTCTTGTGACAAACGTGCATGCACCGTTTGTAGAGCTAAACGTCAGAGAAAAAAAATCTTCATGCCGTGAAAACATAAAAGGAGAAAGAAAATTTGCCTTTCAGTTTGCCTGGATTAAGTATTATCAGGGGCTTTCTGTCTGCACCGCAGTGAAGTGGATTATGTTTAACAAAGTTGTCATTTTCACTAAAAGTACAGAGAGGATTTGGGATTAAAATAACCTTTAATCTCCAGAATTAATACAAATTCCTGGTTGCTCCCAGAGGAAAATAATCTAGGTCAGATTTAGGACAGATCCAGGTTCAGGGGCCGGGTCTCTGGGTTGTCTCTTGCAACTGAGCAGCCATGCTCCAGCACCAATTAAAGCAGCATGACCGGGCAGAGCCGCGGTGCATCAGAGGTAGAGGGGCCACAGCCCGGACAGAAGGTCCAGGGCCCCGGGCCGCGGCCGGACGTTAGATTTAATTACCAAGCACACACACAGCTTGATCTCCATAATCCATCTGCTGGAGTCAGCTCATCTGGACAACCCGCCTGTCCTCCTGAAGGACAGAAGGAAGGGCCAGGAGGAGCTGCACTGTGAGTGAGGAGAGGCCTCTCAGTGTGTTTGTGTGTGTGTGGTGGGGGGGGGACGTCTTCATCTGCGGCCATTAGATGTGACGACACTGCCAAATGGAGCAGGGAGGGTGCCGCATCGATTTGGCAGACGCCGCGTGCCCCTGGGTGAGCCGCTGCCAAGATAACGGCGAAGTCACAGAGTCCTTGCTGCCCAGCTGTTGCCAGGTGAGGGGCGCAAGGCGGGAGGCTAATGTTGTTTTATTTTTAGGGAAATCATTAATTACCGGGCGTGATTTGTGACGAGCATTTTGGAGCCTGTTGGACTTGGGCTACATGTTGGCAACTAAACTCCTTTTCTTTTACAAATTGTATTTTTTATATTAAAATGCAAACTTATAAGAAGTTAGAAGTAGAATAAATTATTATTTTTGGGATACTGAATGCTTCCAGAATATGAGTTAATAATGATATTTAAAGTAGTGTTCACTACTGCATATTTTATTTAAAAAAAAAAAAAAAACTTCACCAAGGACTAAACTTCAGACCTTCACCAAGGCTGAAAAGACATTTAAAGGTCCCATACTGTGCTTTTTCCCCAGGGTTAGTTTTTAAGTTTTTTGTTAAGTTTAAATGCATACAAACATACTTTTAAAGACCAAAACCCATTTCTCTGTTGTGTCTTTAAACTTAACCACTTGCGCTCCGTTGTTCCGCGGGCGGGCAAGTCTCTGCGTCCTATGACGCACGAGGGCGCACGAGAGCGCGCTCGTGCGCCCTCGTGCGCATGACGCATGATGGTGGTGATGGTGATGTAGTAGCGTCCAAGCGCCACTCAAAAAAAAAACTGCAGAGACAGCCGCGAACAGATTAGTTCATCTGATTGACCTCTCATTCGACTAATAAGAGCCTTGAATTGGGTTTCTGAAACCTTGAAGAACCAATGAATGAAAATCTAGGAAGGAGGACCCGCCTACTGTGAACGCAGGAGCCAATTGAAGCACAGAAATTCTGGCTGGGTGAAGAGACATTTACTGTTGCAACAGATGAAAACAAAGGACGCTGTACGAATCTACTGCAGACCCAGGCTCACCCAGCAGCATGGAGAACACCCACAAGTGGGACCTGCACTCATTCCAGCAGAATAGACGGAGGCCGACGACAAAAGTCGTAAATCATTCGCCAAAACGGCAATAATGGAATTATGTTGATCGGGATCCACGAGCGGAGTAGCGTCGCGTTCGTCTGACAATGGGGGAAGAGCTGTTCGCCGCGACTCTGCTGCTTTGAAGAGGTAAGGTGTTATAAGCTAAATTATTATTTATCCCTGAAAACTGTAATCCAAAAATGACTTTTGACCGATCGGTAAATTACAACTGTACTGCGCACGAAGTATGTGCGCCGCGATAAACGGTTCATTTGCCGTGTTCGGACCATGAACGCCCCCCCCCCCCCGCTGCAGAAGAGGAGCGGGGAGGGGGGGGGGGCACGGTCCGAACGCTCCCCGGTCCGCGGGAGGAAGCATATCAGTCTATTCCATCATGTAGCGATGGCCCTCTTCTGTAGCGAGGGGGGGGGGGGGGCGTTCACGGTCCGTTCACGGTTCCCCCCCACACACACACACACAGTAGCGAGGGGGGGGGAGCCGCTGTGAAAGCATGCAAGGTGTGTAATCCGTCCTGTAGAGGGCCGAATTTGGTCCTTGGTAGCGGGGGGGGGGGAACGACCCCCCCACACACACACACACACACACAGACACAGCCCTGAGTGTGACCTTTCATTAGAGCCTAAAATGAAGATTCTACATTGAATTATTCAAAAGTTACAGACGTTTTTCCAAACTGTGCCATTTGGCACAATTTGGCACAGTTCCAAAACGCCTGGGAACAGCCTGAGAACAAAGCTGTGTAAAATATTCATTTTTTGTGGTATTGTTACCAAATTTGGATCTCAGCTGGATAACACTTGGTTCTACATTTCTGTTGCATTTTCCAGCCGGATCGGACAGCTGTGTGTTATTTACAAGCATTTGTATCCAAAAAAACACTGTGTCTAATTTTTTTTTCTTCAAGTTCAGTATGTTTAGATGACTGTAACTCAGTGGCCGGAGCACGTAGAGAGATTATGTTTTTTTTGCCAAAAAATTCAAAGTGTTTTCTTTTAAATGAGACCAACCCCATGAAGATGCTGCAAAGGGTTGAATAACAGCTTTTGATTTACTTTGGGCACGTTATTTTTGGGCATTTTTAGGAAAATTGCCCGGAGTGCAAGTGGTTAAACACTTTTCCACCTGCTCATTAACATTAATCGTTGCATTTTTGCATTGCAGCAGAATTTTGCTTCTGATTTTATGTTTTTGTGGGTTGTAGTTTGCTTCTGTTAGGCTCCATTTGAAAGTAAAGCAGCAACTTCTGTGTCAGTCTTATACTGGGGCATGGAGAACCAATCAGGACAGGCTACTAGGAGTGCACACAGTACGTCATTTTCACAGAAAATCATCACGATAGCGTGTGATACAAGCAACAGAGGAAAACAGATTACTGCTTCTTCTTCATGTTAACCCTCTACCTGTCCACATTATATGGACAGGTTGCACGCCCCAAGTGGCACAGCGCAGCAACTGCAGCTGTCAACTTCTTGACGTCCCCCAGCTATACTGACAATTTGTACTGATCTGTATTGATCTGACAGTTCAGAAGGTGGCAGACACGCGCCAGAGGAATCATGGCTGGCATGGAATACAGCAAAGAAGAAGAAATCCTCATTATTCTCCTTTTTCCGCGTTGAGCTCACAGCACCAATGTGGTCGCCGTCATGATTGGTCATGGCAGCGGTGATTCTGACTGAAACTGCATGATACGGAAAAAATACTAATACAAATGAAATTCACGTGGGATAATCATAAGAGCTTGTAGATGTGGTAGAGGGTGTAAATCACTGACCAAACGTGAAACAACGACCACGATGGGCGAAAAACTGAGTTCACAGCACCAAGATGGCGGTGCCCATATTGTCATGGGTTCTCACAGAAAAAATGCATCAAACAGGAAAAATAGCCACGTAATACAAACGAAATTCACATGGGATAATCATAAGAGTTTGTAGATGTCATAGAGAGTGTAAATGACCGAACAAACGCAAAAACGTCGACCACGATGGACCAAAACGGACTGGTCACATGGGCGAGCGAGTCCCCCCCCCCCCCCCCGCAACAGGTAAGAGACGAATATATGGGTTTTTTTTTACATTTTATTGATTTTCTGGTTCATATACTTTGAAGATTAGATAAAAACATACCCCTGTAGACAAAACGGTGTAAAAAAAACCGGACCATTCTTTGTGTAAATGTGTCTAAAGTTCACTTTTGACTGAGTTATGTAATTCATATAGCTGCTGCGACATTATGCAAATTAGATATGTAAATTTATTCCTATCTGAAACTTTGCATCATATTCTATATCTTTCTAATTGACAGTAAGGCATTATCTCTTGCAATCTGGTAGGAGTTTTTCCGTGGCTGTTGGCTCTTATTCATCTGACTCTGCTCCTTTAACCTGTGGGGTGCCTCAGGGTTCTATTCTGGGTCCACTTTTATTTGCCCTATATATGCTGCCAC
Source organism: Pholidichthys leucotaenia (assembly GCA_020510985.1). Taxonomy (NCBI): domain Eukaryota; kingdom Metazoa; phylum Chordata; class Actinopteri; order Cichliformes; family Pholidichthyidae; genus Pholidichthys; species Pholidichthys leucotaenia. Next base: position 163,428,809 of record CM035838.1, on the reverse strand, counting down.
TTGGTTCTATTATCAGCAAATTTAAAGGTGTGTCTTATCACTGCTATGCTGACGATTTACAGCTACTTTTCTCTTTTAAGCCTGACCATGTTGACAATTTAAAAATTATTCATGATTGTCTGTCTGCAATTAAGGACTGGATGTCTAGTAACTTTTTGCAACTTAATGCTGATAAAACTGAAGTCCTTACTGTAGCACCTGATAATCTAATTCCTAAGTTGGTTAATAGCATTGGTTCATTAAGCTCTAACGTACGGTCTAATCTAAAAAATCTTGGTGTCATTTTCAATCAATCGATGAGTTTTGATCAGCATGTCAAATCTCTGACCCGGAGTTGTTTTTTCCACCTTAGGAATATATCCAAAATTAGGTTATTGGTTTCCTACAGTCAGTTAGAAATCATTATTCATGCCTTTGTTTCTTCACGTTTGGACTACTGTAATGCTCTTTTCACATGTCTTAGCAAATCCTCTTTACACAGCCTACAGTTAGTCCAGAACGCTGCTGCAAGATTACTAACTAGGTCCAGTAGATTCTGTCATATCATTCCTGTTTTGGCCTCCTTGCATTGGCTTCCTGTAAATTACAGAATTGATTTTAAAGTTCTTGTTCTTACTTACAAAGCCATTCATGAAGAGGCGCCTTTTTATATTAGTGACCTGCTCTCTCTACACCAGCCCAGCAGGTCTCTCAGGTCTTCTCATCAGAATCTATTGGTAGTCCCTAGCACTAGGCTCAGAACCAAAGGCGATAGAGCCTTTGCTGCTGTTGCTCCCAGACTGTGGAACTCCTTGCCTTTTGAACTTAGATCTGCACCTTCCATTGGTGTTTTTAAGAAGCAACTAAAGACCCACCTTTTTAGCCTGGCTTTTTAATTAACTATGTGCTGATTGTATTTTTATGTGCTTTTACTGTCCACTTTGTTTTTTTTACTGTTTTATGTGCCTGTGTTTTTATTTTGTTTTTTACCATGTTAAGCACTTTGTGACTCTGTCTGTGAAAAGTGCTCTATAAATAAACTTATTATTATAAAAAAAAAAAAAATCTGAGCAAGATAAAATATCTTAAATCAAGGCTGTATTTGATTTAAGAGCAGCTCGGTGGTACAGTGGTTAGCACTGTGGCAACACAGTCAGAAGGTCACGGGATTGATTCCACCCCTGACCATCATGGGTTCCATCCCACCCCCTGACCGTCAGTGACCCTTATGTGTGGAGTTTACATGTTCTCCCCGTGTCTGCGTGGGTTTCCTCCCACAGGCCAAAAACATGCAGGTTCGGTTGATTGAAGACTCTAAAGTGGCCCTAGGTGTGTGAATGGTGAAGGGATTGGTGCCACACCATGGATGCCCTGTAATTTCCCCATTGTGGGAGTAATAAAAAATACTGTATATAAATTTGCTTGTTTTTTGTCTAAGAAAATATTTCTTCTTGTCGCTTAGTTTTCTGGAAGAAAATTTTACTTGTTACAAGATATTTTTACTTTTTTAAAGCAATTCAATCTTGTTTTAAGTAAAATTTTCTGCCAAAGGAGAAAGAAATTTTTACTTATCAAATTTAAAAAAATAAAATATATATATTTTGCCAGGATAATTTTCACTTGTTTTAAGCAGTTTGATATGTAAAATTTTCTTGCTCCACTGGCAGAAAATTTGACTTAAAACAAGATTAAATTGCTTAAAAAAAGTAAAACAATATCTTATAATAAGTAAAATTTTCTTACAGAAAACTGTACAAGAAGAAATATTTTGCCAGACAAAAAACAAGCAAAGATAGCCTTAATTTAAGATTTTTTTTTAATCTTACTAAGATTTCATTTTCTGCAGCATAATCCACAGCTGATAATTATCAACTATCAATTATCATATAGATTATAATCAATACTGCATTATTCTGGCTTATTTTGATATATTTTCGCTGTGATGTTACACCGACCCGTTAGCATTAGCTTAGTTAGGCGGTTGGCGTCGGTCAGTCTAAAGGCATTAGGGCTCATCTCAGAAGGGAGAGAGTGATGGTGATTTTGCGCAAGATGGCACCCACAGTGGTCGCCATGGTGCTTCGCTGCGCCCTTTGTTTGTTTTTGTTTGTCAATTGTGTGTCTGCCTGCTCTTATACCCGTGAAGAGCTTCTAAATATCAGGACTTTCACTCTCACGGACCTACTCCCAGTTTTTTTTAGCTCCTGCCGCCGACCTGGTTCATTGCTTAGCTCGGAAAGTGAGACGGCGAAAGAGAGGAAGACGAGCGGGCGCTCTCGTCCGGCTCCGCAGGAGAGGCACGCGCACGGCTTTGCCTGGCATATTTCTGTCCAATGCCAATTCTCTCTCTAACAAGGTAGATGAACTGAGACTGCTGATGCGTTTTAAGGACCTCTCTTCCTTGGCTGCCCTCTGTTTTACCGAGACCTGGCTCAGGGAAAATACACCGGACAGCGCGCTGCGCCTCGAGGGATTTCAGCTGTTTCGTGCTGATTGTGACACAGAGCTCTCCGGTAAATCCTCAGGAGGAGGAGTCTGCTTCTACATCAACAGCAGCTGGTGCTCTGATGTAACGGTAATTTCCAAACACTGTTCTCCCGCCCTGGAATTTCTTTTTACTAACTGCAAGCCATTTTATTCCCCGCGGGAGTTCGCCTCATTCATCATCGTCGCTGTGTACGTCCCTCCTGACGCGGACACGCGCGAAGCTCAGCGCGCGCTCGCGGATCACATCCAACACACGGAGCGGATTTTTCCAGACTCTCTGGTTATTGTGGTTGGCGACTTTAACCAGAGCAATCTGAGCCACGATCTCCCCCACTACAAACAGTTTATTAAATGCCCCACCAGAGGAATAAGCACACTGGACCACTGTTACACTACAGTGAAAGACGCATATCGCACTGTTCCCCGCGCTGCGCTCGGACTATCTGATCACGTGATGGTCCACCTCATTCCCACATACAGACAGAGACTAAAGCTCACTAAACCTGTTGTGAGCACTACGAAGAAATGGACCAGTGAAGCTGAGAAGAAGCTGGAAACGTGCATGGAAATAACTGATTGGTTCATGTTTAAAGGAGCCACGCATGATCTGGATGAGTACACGGACACTGTGAACTCATATATCCACTTTTGTGAGGAGAGCATTCTTCCATCGCGCACCAGGGTGAGGTACTCTAATGATAAGCCCTGGTTCACTGCTAAGCTCAGACAGATCAGGAAGGAGAAGGAAGCAGCGCTGAAAAGTGGAGACAGGGGCTGCTACAGGGAGGTTAAATATCGGTTTAACAGAGAGCTGAGGAGAGCTAAATCTGTGTATTCTGAGAGACTCCAGCAGCAGTTCACTGCTAATGACTCGGCTTCTGTGTGGAGAGGACTGAGGCAAATCACCAATTATCGGCCTCAGGCTCCTAAAGGTCAGGATGACAAAGCCCTTTGTCAAAGACTGTCCCAACACTATGCCCGTTTTGACACCTCGTCATCTGTGTCCAACTGCCCCCCTCCCTCCAGCTCCACAGCCTCCACGATCCCTACTTCATCAAAGGCGCCCCCCCCCCTCCCCCCCTGCCCTTGTCATCAGTGAGCAGGACGTGCTCAAACAGTTCTCCAGACTGAACCCGCGCAAGGCCCCCGGTCCGGACGGCGTGTCTCCCTCCACCCTGAGACACTGTGCGAAAGAGCTGGCTCCTGTCTTCACAGACATTTTTAACACCTCCCTTAAGTTATGCCACGTGCCGTCCTGCCTCAAATCCTCCACCATCATCCCTGTCCCCAAGAAGCCACGGATCACTGGACTTAACAACTACAGACCTGTAGCGCTCACCTCTGTAGTCATGAAGTCCTTTGAGCGCCTGGTCCTGCCCCACCTCAAGTCCATCACCAGCCCCCTCCTGGACCCGCTGCAGTTTGCCTACCGAGCCAACAGGTCTGTAGACGACGCAGTCAACCTGGCCCTCCACTCCATCCTGCAGCACCTGGACTCCCCGGGAACCTACGCCAGGATCCTGTTTGTGGACTTCAGCTCCGCATTCAACACCATCCGCCCCGCTCTGCTCCGGGACAAGCTGTCCCTGCTCAACGTGCCTGACTCCCTCTGCAAGTGGATCACCGACTTCCTGACGGACCGGAGGCAGCATGTGAGGCTGGGAAAGACTGTCTCAGACTCTGCTAGCATCAGCACCGGATCACCCCAGGGCTGTGTACTTTCCCCCCTACTCTTCTTCCTTTATACCAACTCCTGCACCTCCAGCCACCAGCCTGTCAAGTTGATCAAGTTTGCGGACGACACCACCCTCATCGGGCTCATCTCCAACGGCGACGAGTCCGCCTACAGGAGAGAGGTGGCCCAGCTGGCGTCCTGGTGCAACAACAACAACCTGCAGCTGAACGCTCTGAAGACAGTGGAGATGATTGTGGACTTCAGGAAAGTCACAACCCCTCTGCCCCCCCTCACCCTCACAGGCTCTCCCATCACCACTGCTGATTCCTTCCGCTTCCTAGGCACCACCATCACCAGGGACCTCAAGTGAGAGCCGACCATCAGCTCCCTCATCAAAAAGGCCCAGCAGAGGATGTTCTTCCTGCGGCAGCTGAGGAAGCTCAAGCTACCCACCAAGATGTTAGTGCAGTTCTACACAGCCATCATCAAGTCCATCCTCACCACCTCCATAACCGTGTGGTACGCAGGAGCCACTGCCAGGGACAGACTAAGGCTGCAGCGCGTCGTGCGCACTGCTGAGAAGGTGATCGGCTGCAAGCTCCCATCTCTCCAGGATCTGTACATCTCCAGGACCCGGAGGCGTGCTGGCCGGATCATAGCCGATCCCTCACACCCTGGTCACGTACTGTTTGCCCCTCTCCCCTCAGGTAGAAGACTTCGGTCCATCCAGACTAAAACCTCCCGTCACATGAACAGCTTCTTCCCCTCTGCCATCAGACTGCTGAACACTAAGTGACTTATTGACTCTCGTGCACTATGTACAGCAGCTCAACCAGACTCATGTCAATCATCACTGTTTTCTTCCTGCATTACCGACTGCACTATATGGTTCTCCACATTATCTGCTGCTCGCTAATATATTTAAATTGCTGACTAGTATTACTCACTTATTCTACACTTTATTGCATATATAGTTTATTTCTTTTATTTTATCATGTTTAATGTTGCAGCATTGCACCGAGACAAATTCCTAGTTTGTGTACTACATGAACAATGGCAATAAATCTGATTCTGATTCTGATGGACAGGCTGTCCTGGCATTAACTTAACTGTCAATCTGGTCAGTTTTAAAAGTTATTTTCTATAAATTCTATTCACCCACCTGGAATCCTTGTTCATCTACCAACGTTTTACTTTGAGTCAAAGCTAGCAGTTTAGTCACTAATTCACAAATGTTTCTGTTGTAAAGACTGGGTTAATCATCTCAGACTGGATGCAGAGGGTAAACAGAGAAGGACAATGGCTATGGAGATTATGGTGAGGTGGCAGGAAGACAGAGTTGGGGGGAGAAGGGATGAATGTATTGTGATAAGATAAGATAAGATAAGATAAGCCTTTATTAGTCCCACAATGGGGAAATTCCAGGACTGCAACAGCACAGGGATAGCAACACTCAGAGCAACAATCAGAAGGCAAGAAAAAACAAGCAAGCAAGAGCAGCTAATATACATATGTACATATTACTATAAAATATATATATACACACACACACACACACACAGACACACACATGTGTGTGTGTGTGAGATGTCATGCAGATGTGAGATGGGTGGTTGGTATAAAAGGAGAACCCATGGTGTATTGAGACATGCTTTTCTGTGTATGACTGATGTGAGAGTGAATAAAGTCGTCTGCTATATGAACCAGTCTCGTTATTTACACTCTCCACACTGTGCTTATTGTACTTGTGCTGACCTGTCAGATATTGGGTGGGGTTATGTTCCCTCTAGTGGTAGTTTGCGTTACTGCACCTTTAATTGTAGCTACTTCCTGTTTCCTATAAAAACCCTTTTTCTTTGTTCAATCTGCCATGATGAAAGCAATGTGAAAATGTGCTCGCCAGAAATTTGGTTGTACTAACCTAGGAGTGGAACCAACAGTAAGTTAATGCTGAAAATTGTTGTAATACTTGTTTAAGATGACCATAGTTTGGAATATGATGTTAAAAACGCTAAATTTAAGCTATAAAAAGATCGCGATTAAAAGGTGTTAATGGCTAATCGTTTGCAATGGTACTTAGCTAACTGCTGAGTCATTTAGCCCTTTGTTAGCCCAAGTTATATTGTGTTGTAATGGTGCTTCGTGTGAAAGCTAGTTAGCTATTCATTTGGCTATGCTTACCTGCTTACTTAGCTGTGTAGCTGTCCTCTGTAAAATAAAAATGTGTTAGTATAATTTCGTAATATTTACCTGATTTAACTTACCTTAGGTTGTCATAGCCAGGAGCGGCACTGGGGTTAAGCTCCCAGTGCTCATAAAATGCTCCTTACGGTGTGCGTCTCAAAAAGCCTCTGACAACTAAGTCCAACTCCTAGCCTGCCCGTGTGGTTTAGTCTCTAAGCCCGGTGGAGCTGCTTTTACTAATAGGAGAAGGGGCGAGGGCGGATCTCTGGCGCCTTAAAACCAGATGCTTCGGGTAGATGGTGGCTCGTCAACCTGGGAAGGTAGCCCATCTAGGGGAAGGTAAACCCTGATTTCAAACCTCCGCTGCCTTGTGGCACACCCGGTCACGGGAAAGGCTTCGGGAGTCAACCCTGAGGAAAAATCCGGAGTCGGAGCCCCTAAGGCAGTTCTCTGTTGTGCTCAACATCGTTCTGGCAGCTCCTGCGACGGCACTGGTGCCAAACTATAGCAGCCCTGCTGTTCCTTTGGATCCATCAGTGACGTGGAGAGGGGGGACATGCTGCATGGGTAACATCTTGTCCTCCATATCTTCCTGCCCAGGCTTGAATCCTACCAACGCCCAAAGCTGGAAGGTAGAACACCGGTGCGCATCGGCCTGATCAGCCACAGGCGGTGCTGTTCCAGCAGAGCAGACGTTTAGGATTCTCTTCCATGGTCATCATAGACCGACGGAGGCCAACGACAACTTACCTTAACTTTGTAACCTGTGGAAACTGTGAAATACTTACCTTAGTTTGAATCTGTAGAGCAAATTACTTACCTGAGTTAAGTGCCTGTAATAAGAGAAACTGTTTATATACAGAGTGTTGTATTATTATTTCTTATGTAACATTCTGTATTATGTATATTTCATTGTGTTTCAGTTTTACAAAAAGAAAAAAGACAAACAAGACAAAACGATTTCAGTAAATCAGTCAACCTGGAATCAGCCTGCTGTCTTTATTGTTCGCTATCTGTCTACAATACACAGCCGTATTACCAGGACAGAATAGTAAAATGTTGACCACGCAGCGGGGATAGGCAGCTGAAATACGGTGAACAGCACACAGAAGCAAGCCAAGATGAGCCACGCTGGTGAGGAGGACCGTCCGTCTCAGTTGGAGACAAGGTCTCAAGCCTCAAATTCACACAAGTTCTCCAGAGCATCAACCCGGTCATCTGCCAGCATCGTTGCAGCAAGAGCCAGAGCTAAGGCTGAAGCAGCTAAAGTCAAAGCATCCTTTGCAGAGAAGGAGGCAGCCATGATGAAACAAAGGGCTTCAGTAGAGGCTGCCATGATTAAAGAAAGGGCTTCAATAGACGCAAATCTTCACGTGCTACAACAAGAGAAAGAAGCAACTGCAGCATCAAGAGAGGCAGCTATATTGGAAGAAGCTGCAGCAGCAGAGCTCGATCCAAGACACAGCGACTCTCTTGGTGAGCTACAGAATCTAGCCCTTGATGATCCAGTGAGACGCACACGACGCTACGTGGAAACACAGCCATTTGATGCACATGCACCACAGTTGCAACCAGGCCCAACTCCACAGCAACAAATTGATCATCAAGCACCGGTGAATTCACACCTCTTTAGCATTAAAGAACAAGATTCACTGTATGAGTCTTTCGTGGACAGAAATGAACACAAGCCCATGATGGTTGGACACAACGTTCCTCATTCTGCCCCAAGGCCATTTGTTCCAAAGCAGGAACATTCACCTGTTCTCCCTGACATTAAAAGGAGAGACACTGCAGCTAACCCTCCAGCCTCTCATCCCAACCAGGGAAACAAATCCTCACCTCCATCAACACAAACCCATGTCTTGGCCCAGTATCTCATGAGAAAAGAGATGGTGAGCTCAGGACTCCTTACCTTTGACGACTGCCCAGAAAACTACTGGGCGTGGAAGGCCTCCTTCCTAGCAGCCACAAAGGAGCTTAACCTCTCGGAGCAAGAAGAGCTCAACCTACTGATCAAATGGTTGGGGCCCAAGTCGTCAGCTCAAGCCATGAGGATCAGGTCTGTGCATGTAAACAATCCTAGACTAGGTGTGTGGACGGTATGGGAACGCTTGGAGGAAACTTATGGAAGCCCAGAGGTGATTGAAAGTGCCCTAATGAAAATATTGGACGCCGTCCCAGTCATCTCTAACAAAGAGACACACAAGCTCAGAGAGTTAGGAGACTTGTTAAAAGAGCTACAAGCTGCTAAGTCAGAGGGATTCTTACCTGGGCTCATGTATCTTGATACAGCTCGAGGGGTAAATCCAATTGTGGAGAAGCTTCCATTCTCACTTCGTGAACGCTGGATGACACAGGGATCCAGGTACAAGGAAGTTTATCATGTGCCTTTCCCACCATTCAGCTACTTTGTGGAATTTGTATGTTCTCAAGCTAAGACTCGCAATGACCCCAGTTTCGCATTCAACCTTTCCTCTACTCCCAATCAGTCAAAAGGTGAGAAAGACCAAAAACACATCTACAAATCCGCTGTAACAGTGAGGAAAACTGATGTCACAGCCGCAGGTGGTGCATCTCGGGACAGCACATCTGTGAAGAAAACTGAACCGGACAAAGAATGTCCAATCCACAACAAACCACATCCGCTCACAAAATGCCGTGGGTTCCGAGGAAAGCACCTGGATGAGAGGAAAGCGTACTTAAAGGAGAACTCGATCTGCTTTAGATGTTGTGCCAGCACCAAGCACATTGCCAAAGACTGTAAGACCGCACTCAAATGCAGAGAGTGTGAGAGTGACAAGCACACTTCGGCGATGCATCCTGGTCCAGCACCATGGTCGCCTCATGGGCAGGCTGGGCACTCACCTGGGAATGACCAGAGCGGGGAGCAAGGAGGGGAGCAAAGCGGGGAGAGTGAAGTTGCAGCAACTCCTGTTGTCACTTCTAAGTGCACAGAGATATGTGGCGATGCACCCCAGCCTAGATCCTGTTCTAAAATCTGCTTGGTCAAGGTTTCCCATGCTGATAATCCAAGCAAGTCTCACATAGTATATGCTGTACTCGATGACCAAAGCAATAGGTCTTTAGTGAAATCTGAGTTCTTCAGTCTGTTGGGTATTAACAGCAGGGCATCCCCCTACACACTAAAAACATGCTCAGGTAGAGTGGAGACTGCAGGAAGGAAAGCAACCAACATCATTGTGGAATCTCTCGATGGGAAGACCAAGGTCACACTGCCCACATTGCTGGAGTGTGAATACTTACCTGGTGACCGGTCAGAGATCCCGACCCCTGAGTGCGCTCAATATTTCCCTCACCTCAGACCAGTGGCTGACAAAATCCCTGCACTTGACAACAGTGCACCCATTCTTCTGCTACTAGGCCGAGATGTTTTGAGCTTGCACAAGGTGCGAGAGCAGCGCAACAGACCACACGACTCGCCATACGCTCAGCGCCTTGATCTCGGCTGGGTCATAGTGGGAGAGCTGTGTCTGGGTGGCGCTCACAAGACTCAGGAAGTCAATGCTTATAAGACCCATGTCCTCCAAAATGGACACCCTTCCTTCTTTAAGCCCTGCACTAACAGCATTCACATCAAGGAAAGACCCAGTGAACCGATTCAGTGCAGCCTTCAGTTCCCAACTCGCAGTAAGGAAGCCATTCCAGAGACATGTAGGGATGGTCTTGGTGAAAGTGTGTTCCAGACAACACCAGCCGACAACAAACCAGCCATGAACTGGATGCTCCAGACTGACAGCTTCACATTCCGAGTCTCAAGAGACATTAAGCCATTTAGTCGGAGAGGTATGCTGTCCACCATAAACAGTCTTTACGATCTCCTTGGATTCGCTTCTCCCATCACTGTCCAGGGAAAGGCATTGGTGAGAGACATCTCCTCTGAACAGTATGAGTGGGACACGCCTCTCCCACCAGAGAAAGAGGCACACTGGAGAACATGGATCAACTCCTTAACAGACCTGGAGCAGCTTTGCATTAGCAGATCATACCTACCTACCTCCTTGTCATGCTGTAACAGGATAGAACTCTGTGTTTTCGCAGATGCTTCAACTCTAGCGATAGCTGCCATAGCTTACCTGCGTGCCTTAGATTCTGAAGGAAGATGGCACGTAGGATTTGTTATGGGTAAATTAAAACTTGCACCTTACCCCATGCACACCATTCCACGCCTGGAGTTGTGTGCAGCTGTCTTGGCCGTTGAGCTGGTAGAAGTGATCCAGTCTGAGATAGACATAGAGCTACAGGCAGTCAAGTTCTTCACTGACAGCTGCATTGTGCTGGGCTACATTCACAACAGTTCACGAAGGTTCTACACCTACGTAGCTAACCGAGTAGCTCGCATTCGTGGATCTACTGAACCAGAACAGTGGCAGTACATCTTGACAGACCAGAACCCTGCAGACCAGGGAACCAGACCACTTTCAGCAGCTCAACTTTCATCTTCCAGCTGGTTGCTCGGTCCCCAGTTTCTCAGGCAGTCAGCCACGGATAAGGTTGAGGAGGCTGAAACGTTTGAGCTTGTTGATGCAGACACAGACAAAGAAGTTAGGCCACAAGCCACCTGTCTACTTACCAAAGTCACAGAACAGCCTCTTGGCTCAGAAAGATTTGAACGCTTCTCTTCTTGGAAGAGCCTAGTAAGAGGTATGGCACTTCTTGTTCATGTAGCCAAGTCTTTCTCTGGAGAGAATAGTGATGGTTGCAAGGGATGGCATCAATGCAGCCAGCTTCTCGCCACAGAGCGGTCCCAAGCAAAGACGAAAATCTTCAAGGCTGTACAGGAGGATGTTTATGAAGAGGAGCTGAAATGCTTAATTCAGGGTTCAACAGTGCACTGTCAAAGCTCCCTTGCAAAGCTTGACCCCTTCATCGATGAGAATGGATTGATCAGAGTCGGAGGTCGGATACGCAGGGCAGACTTGGGAGACCAAGAGAAACACCCACTCATCCTACCAGCCGGCCATCATGTGACCACTCTCCTGGTCCGACACTACCATGACAAAGTAGCCCACCAGGGTCGGCACTTCACAGAGGGTGCACTGCGTACCGCTGGTGTTTGGATAGTAGGAGGTAGGAAGCTCATCTCCAGCATCATTTTCAAATGTGTTACTTGTAGGAAGTTGAGAGGACGGAGAGAAGTGCAGAAGATGTCAGATCTGCCGGCAGATAGGCTGGCAACGGATCCCCCCTTTACTCACGTAGGGCTCGACGTCTTTGGCCCATGGACTGTCACCACTCGGCGGACACGAGGTGGTGCCGCTGAGAGCAAAAGGTGGGCAGTCATCTTTACTTGCTTGAGCACCAGAGCGGTGCACCTTGAGGTTATTGAATCCATGTCGACCTCAAGCTTCATCAACGCCATGAGGCGTTTCCTATCCATCCGTGGACCTGTCAAGCACTTAAGGTCGGATAGAGGCACTAATTTCATTGGTGCATGCCGTGAGCTTCAAATCAACACTGACGATCCTGAGATCAAGAACTATCTGCAAGAGCAGGGATGTACATGGACCTTCAATGCTCCCCATTCTTCACACATGGGTGGAGCCTGGGAGAGGTTAATTGGAGTGGCAAGACGCATACTGGATGGACTGCTTGCGAAGGATGGTGCTACCCGACTGTCTCATGAAGTCCTTACAACCTTGATGGCTGAGGTTATGGCTATCATGAATGCACGCCCGCTAGTCCCAGTCTCCAACGATGCAGAGGTACCTGAAATCCTCTCACCTGCCACTCTGCTCACCCAGAAGGCGAGTGTCAGTCCTGCACCCCTGGGAGACTTCGACCTGGATCACCTCAGCCAGGTCCAGTGGCGCCAGGTCCAGAGCTTGGCGGACTCCTTCTGGAAGAGGTGGCGGTCGGAGTACCTGGCCACACTTCAACCACGGAGGAAGTGGACCTCCGAGAAGTCCAGTCTCCAGGAAGGTGACATTGTTTTGATAAAGGACAATCAAGCAAAGCGCAACATGTGGCCTCTAGGGCAAATAGTTAAGGCCATTCCTAGTTCAGACAACAAGGTCCGTAAGGTCACAGTTAAGACCTCTAGCCAAGGGGTAGTTAAAGAGTACCTTAGACCCATCTCTGATGTTGTGCTATTGATGTCACTAGAGAAGAGTAAATAGTGGTATACATGTATACCAAGCGGGGAGTGTGCTGACCTGTCACATATTGGGTGGGGTTATGTTCCCTCTAGTGGTAGTTTGCGTTACTGCACCTTTAATTGTAGCTACTTCCTGTTTCCTATAAAAACCCTTTTTCTTTGTTCAATCTGCCATGATGAAAGCAATGTGAAAATGTGCTCGCCAGAAATTTGGTTGTACTAACCTAGGAGTGGAACCAACAGTAAGTTAATGCTGAAAATTGTTGTAATACTTGTTTAAGATGACCATAGTTTGGAATATGATGTTAAAAACGCTAAATTTAAGCTATAAAAAGATCGCGATTAAAAGGTGTTAATGGCTAATCGTTTGCAATGGTACTTAGCTAACTGCTGAGTCATTTAGCCCTTTGTTAGCCCAAGTTATATTGTGTTGTAATGGTGCTTCGTGTGAAAGCTAGTTAGCTATTCATTTGGCTATGCTTACCTGCTTACTTAGCTGTGTAGCTGTCCTCTGTAAAATAAAAATGTGTTAGTATAATTTCGTAATATTTACCTGATTTAACTTACCTTAACTTTGTAACCTGTGGAAACTGTGAAATACTTACCTTAGTTTGAATCTGTAGAGCAAATTACTTACCTGAGTTAAGTGCCTGTAATAAGAGAAACTGTTTATATACAGAGTGTTGTATTATTATTTCTTATGTAACATTCTGTATTATGTATATTTCATTGTGTTTCAGTTTTACAAAAAGAAAAAAGACAAACAAGACAAAACGATTTCAGTAAATCAGTCAACCTGGAATCAGCCTGCTGTCTTTATTGTTCGCTATCTGTCTACAATACCCAGCCGTATTACCAGGACAGAATAGTACTCCAGGGACCGATCATATCAACCACTGAAGCCACACACCCCTGTCCACCAACAATGCTTTATTTCATTCGTTCTTTGAGACAAATTCACGTTAGCAGGATCACACTTGCCACCTGAGCTGGGAGCTAGCCAGCCAAGATTAGCAAATAGTGACACAAGAGGGAGGGTGGAGTTAAAAGTTAGACGCACTCTGGTGGATATAAATCCCCTATAAAAACAAAGGTACATTGTCTAAAATGGCATCTTATGACCTTTTTTCTACAAAACTTTCAGTCTTACAGTTTCTTGTCAAAATCTTTTCACTTTCCCCCCTCATTCAAAGGCCAGGATCTGTGATTACGAGGCCCACCCACATCCCACAAAGCTAACAGTAGCTAGCGCTACATTATCAGAATAAATCCTGTGATATGAAGACTTCCTGGTTGAAGGACATGCCCAGCTGTATGCACGGCGGCCCAGGATAACGACTGAAACTGCATCGGTCCTTAAAAAGTAGTTTAGGGTAAAAACCAGGGCTGTGCGACATGACCAAAATTTCACATCACGATATAAGTAATCATATTTGACGAGAATGATATACGTATATCACAATATACATTTCCGGTAAATTCTATAGTTTATATACAATAGCCAATAAAAGGACCATCTCTTTTTCTACATTTTCAATTACATACTGAAAAAAATCAATTGCACAAATTCATCTGTCATTAATTTTATGCACTTTTTTACCTAGTAATTTTGCGGTGTTGTTGGAAAACTGTTTTCAATGTGCATTTGAAATGGCTTCAACTTTATTCATTATTACTACTTGATTAATTAAAAATTATTAGAAATCAAGTTACATTAAGAGCGAGTTTGTTCCTCTGACACGTTTTAATTTATTTATTATTTATTTAGTGTGTATGTGGCTGCTGTCACACACTTTTTCAGCTTTAGTAATATTTTTTCAGACAAAATTAAGAAACTCGGCAGTGATTTAAACCAGAAAGATGGTCTGATACACTATAATGTTTCCTATTAGCAACAAGTTAGCGTCATCACTTAGCATTTGCCGTTTTATAATTAGAGAGAGATAGTGTTAATATTACTTACCTCCAATTAAAACGAGGTGAGAAGACTGTCCTCTGTGACGCAGCACGGTGGGGAAAAAGTCCCACAACCCTGGCACAGAAGTAGCAGCAAAACATTAGCTTGCTGTTAGCTGCTGTGGCGCTAACCATCGGAACCCACCTGGCGCACTGAGGGGGAGAAGCGGGGCGGTGACGAGTAGAAACGGGGTATGTGTCCCGATATAAACGATAAAATTTCATATGAAACGGGAGACTTTTTTATCATGTCACTAATATCTATCGTCATATCACACAGCCCTAGTAAAAACCCTCTTAATTTGAGACAAGTTTTCAGAGTAGCTGGTTTATAAACTGCTAACTAGCCTGGAGGATAACTTCAATTAGGCCAGAGAGTCCTGATTGGCTCAACACTACCCACATGCCAGCACCATGAATAGTTACATCACCAAAAATGTTCCGTCTCAATTCATCTTTCTGCAAGGGGCGGGGCCTAAGTGAAACTTCACAGCCGAAAAACAGAGACATGAAACATTTGAGTGATTTCGCTCTTGATATGTCTTGTAAGTCATTAAAAAAAACATCTTACAGACATGTTAACAAGAAAAAAAAACTGATTTTTTTGGCGAGGTGTCACTAAGAATTTAGAGAGACATGCACTGCAACGAGCCATTCTGAGCAAGGCTGCAAAAGATAATTTAAGATGATAGTGCAATAATTAAATATTTACAAGCAATTTGATCGAAATATGTCACAAACGTTTCATTAAGGCCTGTGGGAGCTGTCAGCATGTGGGAAAAGTGCAGTGAATGGGACCTCTGACAAAGCCACAGTGCATGAAACACCACAAATGTGAGAGAAAAAGTCTTTACTACATAGTACATACTGTAGGCCATCTGTTTCAGCCAAAAAGTGCAACTTCAGTATATTACATGAATATCACCATAAAGATTTCACCAGTGACATGTGCACCTGCAGGCATCCCCTTTCCACTAGGCACATGATTGCACCTGCATTACAAATGATCCAAAGTGTCATGATATATGATGCACAACGCCATTACCTGGTAACTGCTACTAAAGATGGTGTTCTATAAGAAATGGACAGCAAAAGATGCTATTCTTCATTTCCTGCTACCCTGTAGGGTGCTGGGTGGATACCGTAGCTCGCGGCTGGGGCTGTGGCGTGGTGGACATTACACCTCAGCCGCTGACATTCGATCACGGCGAGAAAAAACAAAAACTTCTCTCCCTCCGGTCGAGTGGAGGATGATCTGATTATCGCTTGGGTGTGCATCTTTAAGGATGGCGTGGCAAAAATGGGATGGCAGCAGTGAGATGAGAGAAGTTAATGAAATGTACCGCGGGTTGAATACCTTGAGGGATAGGTTTGGAATTGGGCTTCTGATTAAAAATCACTCAGAAGGACGAGTAATGCAGGGCGACAGGGTGAGGCCCAGAGACTGTTCTGTATGCTGCCGCACTGGCGTTGTGGCAGCGGACAGCACACCCAGACCCATTCAGCAACGTCTTCTTTTCTACTGATTATGAGACATGAACAAGCTACTGATGTACAGTTAAACGCACTTTGAGAGGTCGTACTTGGCAGGCAATTTGTTGTTTTTTTAGCATTTATACAAATGAATACAAAAGAATGAAGGTGCAGATATGATAGAAAGATGTCAATTTGAAAATTAAAGAAGTCGCAAATTACAATTTAATTACACAGAATAAATATTTAACCAGCATCCAAATGAGCATTGCAATGTTACCAGTAAAAGCTGAAAATTTACAGGAAAAAAATGCAAATTTTTGAGAAAAAAGTTTAAATTTTATATTGAAACTAGAAAAGCACTCGGAGAGCGCAGACCTCCGCCAAGCGCCACAGTTCCCCCGGTGATCCGGATCGCCACCAAAATGTAATCATCTGTAGGATACCCCATTTCTGACAATCTCTGAAAATTTCATGAAAATCCGTCCATAACTTTTTGAGTTATCTTGCTAACAAACAAACAGACAGCGTTATGTTTTCAACGCTGATGAAAACATAACCTCCTTGGCGGAGGTAAAAAATTGCATATTTATGAGAAAAAAAATACGAAACTTTACAGGAAAAAAGTACAAATTTATGAGAAAGTCACAAATTTTTAAGAAAAAAGGTTGCAAATCTATGAGAAAAAAGTTGCAAGTATTACAGGAAAATTTACAGCAAAAAGTTGCAAAATTACAAGAAAAAAATTGCAAATTTCTGAGAAAAAGTTGCAAATTTATGAGAAAAAAAGTCACAAATTGTCACAAACCGAGCCGGTGTTGTCTTTAGGCTCGGTTCTGACCGTTCTCTGTGGCTCAGGTATCGGGTTATTTATGTAGTGTGTTATCTTTTGAGTTCTAGCTGTTTCTATGTCTTTGTCTTTTTTTTTCCGTGCCTGTAGCCACCGCTCTGGCTGGCAGCTGTTAGGCAGCCTCTTTGACCTACATTCATGTGGGCATTGTCTAACACTCGCCGGTCCGACCACGCCCCTTCTCTATTGACAGGCAGCTGATTCCACTCCGGTAATTGTCTTTCCCGCGCCTTGCCCAGGTGTTCCCGATCTGTTGTCCAGCAGTGCTTGTTCTTATGTGGCCTTTGCCAGTCAAGCATTGCTGGACCATTGTGCATTCTCATATGGTCGTCAGCCGTCATATGGATGTACTGTCATATGCATGTGTTATCAGGCAACGTGTGGACTTACTCGGACTGCTTCAGTTTAGTGAGTATTGACTGTGTGTTTTTCCCCGGTGGTTCTCACTCTTAGACCGTTGAGCATCCTGGAGGACTCCTTTAGTTACCTGAACACTTATGTTATTTTGTACAGGTGATTTTGTTTGTCGTTTGTTCAATAAATGTGTGTGTGGAGTAACCTGCGTGTAAATCCATTCATCCTTTCCCTCCTCCATGCGCTGCGTAAAAGCGCACGAGGATGGCTGTGACACAAATTTTTAAGAAAAAAGTTGCAAATCTATGAAAAAAAGTTTATTTTTAACTTCTGCTTAAAATTGGCTGTTCAAAGTCATGTTATTCAGTTATGTAGCATGATATAGAAAGGTTTATGATAATCATGGGTAGACAATACTGCCCCCCCACCCCGATTTATACCTAATAATCTAGATGGGCAGATGGCAGGCCAACAAAGGGGGATGCTTTGGGGGCATTTTGCTAACTACGGGGATAACATCCCCCCTAATCCCCCCCTCAAATCACTTACAGGTCGTACTTCGCCAGAGAGACGGCTTCATTCCCTCCAGCGTCTGTGGAAAGGATGGCAGAACCTAAAACAATCCAGTCACAGCAGGGATATTTAAACTTCCTCCCAAACAAACTGGGACTGTCGAGAGAGAAGAAAGGACACGTTCCACATTCACGCCGAGCCTCGGCCTGATGGGGGCGAGAATGGAAAGGAGTGATTGTGGCCGTCTGAGGGCACAGCAGGCATGCTGGCCTATTTAAATAGGATTGATGACCTGCTGAATGTAACCACTCCGTTTTTCCCTCTGATTTTTTTTTTTTTTTTGTTCTCAATGGAGTGACAACAGGGTGGATGGGGCGACCAACTCCCCGGGCTTTGGTCGAGACGAAGGGGGAGAACACTTCTGGTGGGAAATCGAGCAGGCGCCGTCATCAAAGCGCCGAGGATGGATCACCCGTCAGCGTTGCGGCTAACCCCAAAGTGTCAGTAATGGCCATATGAACGCCTGCAGCAAGGCTGGCCAGGACAGTCACATAAGCAACACAAATTATTGCTGCGCACAACAGAAAAATGAAATTGATGCTCACTGCTCCACACCCCTCACATTTATCCATCAGTGGCTTAGGCCCGGCGTAAACTGATGAAGGAGGCTGCCCGCCTGACAGTCAAATGTGTGGTCCACATAAAGGAGGGGGGAGGGCAGCACCGGTGTATATCAGAGATTGATTATCTCTCACTTCACAATAATACAGGAACAGCTCTGTCAAAATAGAAGGACCGGTTCTTTCGCTGATTATGGGGGCATAAATCCCGCCCGCCGCTCTGCCATCGCTCATAGGGGTGGCCCCTGTCTGAGAGGTTCGTCATGATGCTGGCCTTGTGGCCGCCGCCTCAGGTCGACGCCACTCTCGCTTACCTTGTCGGGTGGTCTTGAAGTTGAAAGACTGAAAGCCCCCCGAGATGGCAGAGGAGTCGATGACATCCACGCCGTACTCGCTGTGGTTCTTCCTGTACAGCATGACGGCCACGACGAGGATCACCACGGTGACGATGCCGGCCCCGAGGCCAGAGTACAGAGCGATGTCACTGGAGCTGTCCATACCTAAGACACATAAAAGCAGACAAAAGAAAACAAGCGCCATTGTTAATTCTCAGTGTAAAAGCTGCTATGGACCTCTTTCACAATGTAGAGTGACGTAGAGGTGGAGTGAGCATGCATCTGCACAATACCCGTAAAAAGTTATTTTTTTTAGCTCAGAATAAGTTTTAGAACATATCCAGTCTGTTTTATGCTGCCTTGAGAGCTCTTATTGTGTACAAATATGAAGAAAGTCTACACGACATTGGCAGCGTTTTCCTCATTTTGGAGTGAGACATAAGGTGTGTGGTGTGTGAGAGAGAGAGCGAGAGAGGGGGCAAAAGAGTGACAGCTGGCAACATTCCGTACTTCCACGTTCTGTTATTTTGCATGTCCAGTTCTGGTTCCATTATATTTGCCCATTATGTAGTGCTTTCTCATCAATAAACCAATTATATCACTTTCACTTATCATTGTACATATTGGAAATAGTGTATTGGCAGACCACTTTTTTTCCTTTATAAAGTTTGTGTTTCACATTTTGGTCATTTTTGTAATCATAATGTGCCATTTCATCGTTAGCCCAGTTAGCTTAGCATAGCACAGCTATCCTGTTATTTATGCCTCCCACAAACTTTAACTCACTCCTAATAACACTGCATGGACTCGAATGAACATGGGGAATAAAATTATTAAAAGTTTGTATGGTATAAAGACTCCGATTTTACTTATTAAGAGAATAAATAACATACTAACAAGTGGAAGCTAAATACTAACAGCAATAACCAAGGGATTCTGCTTACACAAAGTAATAATAAAACAATTCAAAAGTAAAAAAGGCAGCATACACCAAACTTGACAGTTCGACTACCTTTCAATTTATCAATTTATTTTGGCCAATGTCAATCAATCAATCAATCAATCAATCTTTTATTTCTGATAGATTAAAAGTACAGATTAAAAGAAACAGAATAATATAACAAAGGGGGAAAGAAAATCCAACAAGGTCAAATTAGACAATGACTCCTCTGATTATACAGTTCAACATAAGTTATCTGAAATGGGTGATGGCTGAAGCCGCAGCTTATATTGCCCACCCATATTCCATCCAAGAATTCAAAAGAAAAACAAAACAAGAGCGATTACAATTCAGAACAAAGCTAAAACAAAATGTGACAAAAAAAAAACAACTAAGCAACAACACAACGCAGACTGGATATGACAATCCTTATGTGATTTTATATGTCATCTTGTATATATGTTTGGAGTATTTCTTCCTTTAGTTTTTGTTTAAATTGTCCAAGTGTTGTACATGATTTTAATTCAGGTCCAAAATCGTTCCATAATCTGACTCCTTGCACTGAAATACAGTGTTGCTTGGTGGTAGTTCTCACTGAAGGTTTTTGAAATATACATGTTCCTCTGAAATGATATTGTTTCTCCCTTATTTGGAACAACTTTTGGATATTTGCGGGCAGTGATAGATTCTTCACTTTAAACATTATTACTGCAGTTTTAAAGTCAACCAGATTTTTCAACTTGAGAGCTTTTAATTTAAGAAAAAGTGGGTTTGTTGGTTCCCTGTAAGCTGCTTTGTTTATTATTCTAATAGCTCTCTTCTGAAGCATAAAGACTTTGCTTTATATGTATTTCCCCATACTTCAGTACAATATGTCATGTATGGGAGTATTAATGAATGATACAAGGTATATAGTGTGGGTTGATTCAGCAAATATTTCACTCTGTGTAGTATTGCAATTGATTTGGATATTTTACCTTTAATATAATTAATATGTGACTTCCAACACAGTTTATTATCAATTATTACACCAAGAAATTTAGTTTCAGAGACGCTTTCAATCTCTACACCATTTACACTGAGTTTAGATACTAAGTTGTTGTGATGGTTGTTAAAAACTATAAATTTTGTCTTACTTAAATTGAGCGTTAATTTGTTTGAATCAAACCACAGTTTAAGCTTTCCTAATTCCTTTCCGAGTGTATCCAAAAGTTGTTCCAAATTGCTTCCACTGCAAAATAAATTAGTGTCATCGGCAAACAATATTAAATGCATTTTTTCTGAAACTTTACATATATCATTTATATACATATTGAATAACAATGGCCCCAAAACTGAACCCTGTGGGACTCCACAAGTAACCTTCAGTAACTGTGAGTTTTTGTTACCAACACATACATACTGATATCTATTCTTTAAGTAACTACTTAACCAGGACAGTGCTACTCCCCTAATACCACAATTTTGTAGTTTCTTTAATAATAAGTTATGATCCACTGTATCAAATGCTTTTTTAAGATCCAGGAATACCCCAACTGAATACTCTTTATTTTCAACGGCAGTTGATATTTTTTCTATAAATTCCATTAGAGCAAATGCAGTTGTCCTCTTGTGTCTGAACCCATATTGCTGCTCACACAATAAATTATTCTTCAGTATGAAGTTGTCAATTCTCTCATAGAATATTTTTTCAAGTATCTTGGAAAATTGCGGCAATAGTGAAATTGGTCTATAGTTTGAAAGTTCCCCTCTGTCACCCGTCTTGTATATCGGAATTACTTTAGCTAGTTTCATTGCATTGGGAAATATACCTTTTTGGAGAGACAAGTTACAGATATACGTCAGTGGTTTCACTAAGCATTCAATAATAGTTTTGACTAAGAGCATGTCAATACCATCACAGTCCATAGATCAGGGGTCACCAACACGGTGCCCGCGGGCACCAAGTCGCCCGCAAGGACCACATGAGTCGCCCACAGGCCTGTTCTAAAAATAGCACAACTCGCAAGTGAGCTGCGTCTAAGATGTAATTTTTTCTGCCGCTATTTTTTAAAATCACACTTGCATATATATAGATTTTAAAATGACAATGTCTTAAAAATAAAAAAAATAAAAATATGTTTATTATACGTAAAGTTAAGGTGAACTCTGACCTAGTTCAAAGGTCAGTACTGTGTGCATGACAAAACCTTCGCGCTTGTGGAGAGTAAGCTAGCGGGCAGTGAAGATGGTGAGCGGAGTGCAGTTTCCTACCCCAAAAACATGGCAAAAAAAGACAGAAAATTTATCATTTTCAAAGTGAATGGGAGGAAGAGTTCTTTTTTACTACCGTGAAAGGAAGCTGCGTGTGTTTCATTTGCGTGGCGACTGTGGCGACGGTGAAGCGGCACAATGTGGAGCGACACTTCACTACGTGTCATGAAAGCTACAATGCTAACTACCCACCGGGAAGCATTCTACGGTCAGAGAAGGCCCGTCAAGCTGGTAGCCCTTCACATGACTCGGTACCCATGAAGTAGCTCTTGGTTTCAAAAAGGTTGGTGACCCCTGCCATAGATGTTTTACTTTTAAACGATTTAACAATTTCAATGACCTCTCTCTCGTCTGTATTCTTTATGAAAATGGAGTCTTTTATAGCAGTGTTTTTGCTTATTGTATCACCTGTGGGTGCCGTAATGGGTATTTCTCGAGCCAAATTAGGACCAATGTTAACAAAAAAGTTATTAAATTCATCTGCAGGTGAAGCTGCATTCACACTCTGAGTCGTTTTATTATTTTTTGAAAAATTGGTTGGGTAGCTTGTATTTCTGTTTTTATTTCCAAGAATATTGTTAAGTATTGTCCATGTATTTTTAATATTGTCTCTGTTTTTCTCCAGTTCTTTACTGTAATAGTCTCTTTTACTACATCTCATTATATATGTTAACTTATTTTTGTATGTTTTATACCGCTGCTCTGCTTCTTTTGTCCTTTTCTTTAGAAAAGCTTTATATAATAAATTTTTCTCTTTACACGCCTTTTGTAATCCTTTGGTTAACCATGGCTTATCGGCAAATTTATGTTTAAGCTTTTTCTTTACTAATGGACAATTTTTTTCATAAAGAGTGGTTACAATGTTCATAAATGTGTCATAGGCTTCATTTACATCGGATACATAGACTTTTGTCCAGTCTTGCTTCAGCAAGTCTTCTTTAAAAGAACTGATTGCATTTTGTGATTTGTATCTGAACGATTTTAAAAATTTTTCTGTATTGGCCTCCGTGTGGCCATGGATAAGTGCAAAGGTTGGCAAATGGTCACTTATATCATTTATCAATAATCCACTTTCTATTTTCTTATCAATAATATTAACAAACAGGTTGTCAATAAGTGTAGCAGTGTGTACTGAGATGTGTTATTGTGGGATATAGACTCATGCTGTACATAGAATTCATGAACTCTGTAATTACATTTTGTTGATATGGATTTAGTAAATCAGTATTGAAATCTCCACAAATTACTACCATTTTCTTACTAGTAATATTATTGTACAGCTCGACTAATTTATCTCTGAATGTCTCAATGCAGGTTCCCGGAGTTCTATATATACAACTTATAATTAGATTTTTTGTTTTATCTTGGTCAATCTCAACAGTAACACATATCAAAATCCCTGGTAGTGCAAAGGACATTCCATTTACAAGCTTACACCTATACAGGTCATCAATACACAGTGCAACACCATCACCCTTTTTTTGAGATCTGTTAATATGAAACATCTGATATCCCTCTATTGCCATCAGGGGAGCCTGCTCTTCATTAAGCCAAGCTTCAGAGACTGCGATAGCTGTAAATTTCCTGTCTAGCTGTTTTAAATAGTCCTGAATCTGTGGAAAGTTTTTGTTAAGACTTCTGCTGTTGAAGTGTATTATTGATAGTTTACCATCTAGTTGCACTTGACTTTTGAATTGCTTTTCGGTGTAATATTCACAATGATTATGAATATTATTGAAAAAGTGGTTATCAGGATCAATATCATTTTCCATCTCTTGTAGTTTATGTTCAGCACAATGGCATATTTTCAGAGTTTGAATTTCCTCACTCTGTGTCAAATGACTTCCTCCAACTGGGGATAACTGATGTCTACTCAAGTCAGTCATAAGTTTTTTTGCTTGTTTTTTTTTTTTAAGGTACATTGACATGGTATGTCAAAAGAACTATTCTTGCCGTGTGTGTGGATATGGATTATCATAGTCTCTTAATTTTCTTAATCAGTGTTCATCTGTATTTATTTAAGTCAGTAACATCCCTGATTATTACACTCTTTGCTTCCTCAGGTGTTCCATTTAGTTTGATCCAAACTCTACAATTTCTTGTCCATGTTGCCTGTATCTTATTTTGTCTTTTCAGCATCCGTGCATGCCGTGCTATTTCAGCATTAGTTTTTGTTAGATGTTCATTTAGGTAAACTTCTGTTCCCCGTACTTTTCTGGCCTGCCTCAGTATGTCATTCTTTACCCTTCTGTTCACAAAGCACATCACAATTGATTTCTTTGTTTTATTATCTTTTCTGGGTAAAGCATGACAGGCTGAAATTGCATTTGCTTCGACCTTTATATTTCTACTATCAAGGAACTGAAGCAACTGGTTTTCCAGGGAGACTGATTCACTCAGGGGAGCATCCTCTCCTCTCAATCCTGCTGTAGCATGAGCATATGATTGATATTTAATGTCTAGTCCACTTATAATTAGATCATCCATACGAGAATATTGTTCAAGATCCTCGACGCGTCGCTCCAAGTCTGCAATTTTTTTTGTCTTTTTCCTTAATTGTTAATTTTAATTCTCGGACATCTTCCATTAGCTTTATTATTTTAGCCTGCTGACTAACCACTTTGGTCAGTTCTTCTGACAAGAAGTTCAGAGATTTCTTGATCTCTTCCATTTCCTCCTTCTTTAGGTGGCATTTTTACTGACCTGTGGATAGTAAAACAATCTCTACTGGTGTCGCCGGTATCCGATCCGACCGACCTCAAATCCAGCTGGGCCTCAGCTAGCCCCCTCCGCTGCTAGTCCCGCTGCTTACCGCCACCGTAACCGAGCTCCTGTCCAGCCGGGGCACCGGAAGCTCCTCCACCGAGTCCCGCCGCCCACCGTCGCTGCAGCCGAGCTCCGATCCTGCTTCTGTCAAGCTGGGGTCCCGGTAGACCCTCCGCTGAGCCCCGCCACCTACCGCCGCCTGCCTCAGTAGTTCCTCCGCCGATCCCCGCCACTGCAGCTGGGCTCCGACTCTGGCTGGGGCCCCGGTGGTCCTCCACTGGTCCCCGTCTCTCACCACCGCTGCAGTTGAACTCCGATCCGGCTCCCGTCCAACTGCTGCCTCGGCTTGTTCCTCCGGCGAGCCCCAATCACCGGGGACAGAGTCGCTTCTCCGTGTCGGTGCTAGGTGCTACAACTAGCTACGGCGTTAGCTATAGCATTAGCCTAGCAAACGCTTCAGGTTAAGCGTAGCAGCGAACCACGAAGAGAAACGCCAATCAGTTCACTCACGAATGAGAGCAGTCCCAAAAGTCCAATTCTCACAGCGAGCGCAAAACAACTCTTAAAAACAGAGATCAAGTCTGACCCCCGAATCCAGACCAGCTGAACCACAACTAAAAAAACTGATTTAAGCTGCAAGAGTCTGCAAGACTGAGACCACTCACTCCGCCATCTTGAAAAAAGATCAATGTCAAAAACACATGCTAACTTTTCGGCCTTCTGGCCTTCATCAGAGCATGAAACCAAATGGCTTTCTTGACTTTAATCCACCTTATTCCTGGGGGTGCCGCTGTAGGAACGATTATGGGCGGCGCTTCCAATTTCAGCTGATGTAGTGTTAAATCAGTCAGTACGAGTGGAGTAGCAGGGGTATTTAAAATAGCGTTTTTAAAAGTTTTTCAAATTCATTTTAATGTATAGCCCACATCCGTGTTTTGCACTCACGTGGCAGCTAATTTCAGCTCTTCTGGTTTTTATATTTTTTTGAATGTTTTGGCGTAGTTTTGGTACTTGTTGCTGGTGTTTGTGGTTGTGCCAGATTGGATAAATGGAGGCTTCTCACCACACGGTGACAGACGACATCCAAGCATGGTGTTGTGGCGTATGTCTGCTGTAAGGTTAATCTGATTATGTCCAACATATTTTAGCAAAATGCAGCAGACTTTATTGCGATGGAGACATGCTGGTCTGAATGACCACCGCGTCATTATGAGTACAGGCAACGAGAAGTCATAAATCATGACTCTTTCTTTGTTTGGTAGCCGCAAAGTCCAAGGAAACCCCCATGGGTGCCTGGTATCTTTGGAAAGCTTAGAAATCGTACTTTCTAAAAATACCTACACTACCGTTCAAAAGTTTGGGTTCCCTTAAAAATTTCCTTATTTTTGAAAGAAAAGCACTTTTTTTCAATGAAGATAACTTTAAACTAATCAGAAATACACTCTATACATTGCTAATGTGGTAAATGACTATTCTAGCTGCAAATGTCTGGTTTTTGGTGCAATATCTACATAGGTGTATAGAGGACCATTTCCAGCAACTATCACTCCAGTGTTCTAATGGTACAGTGTGTTTGCTTATTGTGTCAGTGGCTAA
Source organism: Pholidichthys leucotaenia (assembly GCA_020510985.1). NCBI lineage: Eukaryota > Metazoa > Chordata > Actinopteri > Cichliformes > Pholidichthyidae > Pholidichthys > Pholidichthys leucotaenia. The sequence goes on along the minus strand of CM035838.1, from coordinate 163,402,713 downwards.
TGGATGATTAGAAAACCCTTGTGCAATCATGTTAGGTCTGCAAAGCTGTAATTGCTGCAAATGGTGGATTCTTTGACGAAAGCAAAGTTTGAAGGAAAAAAATATTATTTCAAATACAAATCATTATTTCTAACCTTGTCAATGTCTTGACTATATTTTCTATTCATTTTACAACTCATGGTGGTAAATAAGTGTGACTTTTCATGGAAAACAAAATAATTGTCTGGGTGACCCCAAACTTTTGAACGGTGGTGTATGTTTTTGCGGAAGTCATAACTCCCGACTGATCGATCGCGAGTTTTCAACCTAGCTAAAATATAAACAAATCGTCTTTTTCTGGGTCACTTTTCCTACAAATTAAATATCATTTTGAAGGGCTTTCAATACAGAATATGGAAATAATGTTACATCAGTTTTGAAAATGTCCTTAAAGTGACTCAGTTTGCTAGCACAGGTCCTTTGTTTACACCGTTATCATCTTAGCAGCAGCGCTAACTAACGGAGCTACTGTCTACGAGGCCAGTTTTTAAGGTCATCTTCCCATCCCTCGATAGTCGTGGGAAATGGTATGATTATATTGTGGCCACACTTATGTGACCTACTTTGTGACTGATGTAAGGCCTCACATTTTAGACAAGAACAAAGGCAGAGCTTCCTTGGAGATGACAGGAAGCTGTGAAGGTTTTAGCTTTGGGATGCAAGGCCTGAGACTGTGGGGGTGATTTTAGGGGATTAAAGAGGAGATACATTGTTACGGGCGATTATAATGCAATGTGACTGGTGATGCAATTTTACTTGTGAACTGTGAGAGTCCTGGTATTTAAGGATGAGAGTTTCCTGTGTTGTTCTCTTTCTTCTTTGAGATGTTGGTGAATGTGAATAAAGATGACTTGAGAGAACCCTGTCTCGTCCTTCTCACATTCCCACAATATTACTGTTTTGAGGGGCAAGAGGCCGTGTTCCCGCATTTCAGATGCCAAAGTCACTGTTTTTTAACAAGGAAGAGTGTCCCGTTTCAATGACAACCATATGTTCTAAACTAGTACTGGAAGTTGCTACCATAATTCATGCAAGGCATCATGGGGCCTAGGAATAAGGTGGATACCGTGAATCAACAGGTGATCGGCTAAAACGGTTACATTGTGGTGACCCACCACAACCTACGGGACAGGCAGAGGGCTCAGCTTGAGCAATTAACAGAACAATGAGATGTATGGACTGATATCAATATGTAGATGTGCCTTGCAACCTCTTTTGTCCTACAGCTCCAGAGCAGAGAGGAATTCCGGCACCAGTAATCCTGCTATTGATATGTGTGACTCTGATATGTGTGATTGATATGTGTGACTCTCATGACAATGCATTCCTGCTGTACTGTGATGCTAATATGCCATGCATGCATTGTCTGTGGCTGAATATATAAGCTGACTGTATATGCCTCACGAGAGCTCTCTCAAGTGCTTGTTGCTGACTTAGAGACGCAGGGCTCACTCCGGCGCGCTGCCACAGCGCTGAGTGAGCCTCGTGATGGAGGATGAATAAAGCACCCTTTTAACCTTCAGTTCGCTGTGTCCGCCTGCACTTATTTGATCCTTGCCTCCACACTGGTGACCCTTATCCGTATCCTCCACAACATAACATTTCACACACCCTGGTCACACATACACACAAAAAAGTAAAATCTAATTAAATAAATGAAAAAAATGGGGAACAAAAGAATTTTCTTTTAAACAAACAAACAAACAAACAAAAAAACAAGTCAGGTAACAAGTGGAAGTAAGACATATCGTCGGCTTCCGTCGGTCTATGATGACCATGGAAGAGAATCCTAAACGTCTACTCTGCTGGAACAACACCACCTGTGGCTGAACAGGCCGATGCGCGAATGGCAGTCCCTGTCACACAGGTCGCACTTGTGGGTGGTCTCCGTGCTGCTGGGTCTGTTGCGGTTCTTCCTGCGGGTCCTTTTTTCATCTGCTGCAGCAGTCAGTCTCTCTTCACCCACCTTGAGCTGTCTGGTCAGGGTGCCTCTCCATTTGGAGCGGTCCGTTGCAAGGTCCCCCCAGTGCTCTTTGTTGATCTCCAGGGCCTTCACGTCTCTCTTGCAGACATCTCTAAAGCGCAGCTGTGGGCGGCCAACGTCTCTCCTGCCAGTCGCCAGTTCTCCGTAGAGGACGTCTTTGGGGATTCTGCCATCCTCCATACGGTGAATGTGGCCTAGCCAGAGGAGCCTGCGCTGCCTGAGTAGAGTGAACATGGAGGGAAAGCCGGCATGGGACAGAACTTCTGTGTTGGGCACTTTGTCCTGCCAGGATATGTCCAGGATGTGGCGAATGCAGCGCAAGTGGAAGGAGTTCAGTCTCTTTTCCTGCCGGGCGTATGTTGTCCATGTCTCACTCCCATAGAGCAGTGTGCTGATGACGCAGGCATTGTACACTGCCATCTTCGACTTGACAGAGAGTTTGGGATTCTCCCACACTCGTGTGGTGAGGCGAGCGAGTGTGAAGGCTGATTTTCCAATCCTCTTGTCAATCTCTGTATCAAGGGAGAGGTTGTTGCTGATCGTGGACCCCAGGTACGTGAACTGATTCACGACCGCCAGCTCGTAGTCGTCGATGGTGATGGTTGGTGGTGCTTCCGTGCCTTGCGCCAAGACGTTAGTCTTCTTCAGGCTGATGGTAAGCCCAAAGTCCTTGCATGCCTGGGAGAAGTGGTCCATCAGGGTCTGAAGCTCCTGCTGTGTGTGGGTTGCGACTGCAGTGTCGTCTGCGAACAGCATGTCTCTGATTAGAGCCTCGTGTACTTTGGTTCTGGCTTTCAGGCGGGCGAGGTTGAAAAGCCTGCCATCAGATCTTGTGTGCAGGTAGATTCCCTCTGTTGCTGTGCTGAAGGCATGCCTCAGGAGCATAGCAAAGAAAATCCCAAAGAGGGTTGGTGAAAGTACACAGCCCTGTTTCACTCCGCTGCGTATGTTGAATGGCTCTGAGACGTTGCCGTCGTGCTGCACTATCCCCTGCATGTTGGTGTGAAACAATTCGATGAGGCTTTGCAACTTTGGTGGGCATCCTATCTTTGGCAGGATCTTGAAAAGGCCCTCTCTGCTGACCAGATCGAACGCTTTGGTGAGGTCGATGAAGGCGACATACAGGGGCATGTTCTGTTCTCTGCATTTCTCCTGGAGTTGGCGGATGGAGAATATCATGTCTACCGTTGATTGCTCAGCGTAGAAGCCACACTGAGACTCGGGGTAGACATGTTCGGCAAGCTTCTGTAGACGAACGAGAACAACTCGTGCGTAGACTTTGCCAACAACGCTGAGGAGGGAGATGCCCCTGTAGTTGTTGCAGTCGCTTCTCTCCCTGTTGTTTTTGTAGAGGGTGATGATCTTGGTGTCCCTCATGTCCTGTGGTACGGCACCTTCCTTCCAGCACTGGCAGAGGACGTCATGCAATGGCAGCAGTAGGGCAGTCTTGCAGTGCTTGATCAGGTCGGGGGTATGCCGTCGTTGCCGGGTGTCTTGCCAGCGGCCAAGCTATCAATGGCCTTGCTGAGTTCGTCGATGGTTGGCTCGGCGTCAAGTTCGTCCATGGATGGCAGGCAGTCGATGGCATCAAGGGCTGACGGTGTCACGGTGTTCTGTCTGGAGTAGAGGTCGGAGTAGTGTTCCACCCATCTCTCCATCTGCTTGTTCTTTTCTAAGATCATCTCCCCAGTGAAGGATTTGAGGGGGGCCGTCTTGCTCTGAGCCGGACCAAGTGCTTTCTTGATGCCATCGTACATACCAAGGATGTTCCCTGTTTTGGCAGCGGTTTGAATGTCTTGGCTGAGCTGAGTCCAGTACTCGTTGGCACAGCGCCGAGCAGTCTGCTGAACTTTGCTTCTCGCAGCCCTGAGAATCTGGAGATTCTTCTCGTTTGGGTACTTCTTGTACTCAGCAAGTGCTGAGTGCTTGGCATCAATGACGGGGGTCATCTCAGTCAACTTGGCATCAAACCAGTCCTGTGACTTCGAGGTCTTCCTCCCAAAGGTAGCCAAGGCTGTGCGGTGGATTGTGTTTCGCAGCTCTTCCCACTTCTGCTTTGCAGATTCTCCTTCTTGTGGTACACCAAGTTCCTTCTCAAAGGTGGAGGCAAACTGCTCAACAAGTTCTGGTTGGGCCATCTTGCTGGTGTCAATCCGTGCCTTTCCAGGCTGTCTAGCATGATGGAATTTCTTCAGCTGCAGCTTGACCTTGCAACACACCAATGAATGGTCTGTGTCGCAATCTGCACTCTGGAACGAACGGGTGATTAGCACGCTCTTCAGTGAGGTGCGCTTGGTCAGGATCAAGTCCAGCTGGTGCCAGTGCTTTGAGTGCGGATGTCGCCAGGAAACCTTGTGTTGGGGCTTGGTCTTGAAGAACGAGTTTGTGATGCACAGATCGTGATATGTGCAGAACTCGAGCAGCCGCTGTCCGTTGTCGTTCATTCTGCCCATGCAAAATGGTCCAAGACAGGAGGGCCAGGAGTCGTGGTCAGCACCCACTCTGGCATTGAAGTCTCCAAGGAGAATGAGTTGTTCAGAGTTGGGGATGATCCTGACAGTTGTTGCGAGATTCTCGTAGAACTCGTCTTTTGCCTCTGGTGTGGCTGTCAGTGTTGGACCATACACACTGACGAGGGTGTCTGGGCCTTGAGTGGTGTTGAGGCGGAGGGTGAGGAGTCATGCAGAGCCATTGCTGCCCGGTTCCACCATCTTCAGCAAGGTATTCTTCACTGCGAAGCCCACTCCGTGTTCCCTGTGTTCGTCACTGCCCTTTCCCTGCCAGTAGAACGTGTAGTCCTTCTCTCTCAGTGTGCCTGCGTCAGCCAACCGTGTTTCCTGGAGAGTGGCGATATCCACTCCCAATCTCTTCAGCTCATTATTGATGATGGCAGTCTTCCTGGTGTCGTTGATGTCCTTGAGGTTAGCAGCGAGTCCTGTCATCATAGTGCGGACGTTCCAAGTTCCCAGTTTTAGAGTTGGTCTCGTTTGTTTTTTTGTCTTGCCTGGTGCGAAGGTTCTCAGCCTGCTGTTCGGACTTCTCCTCATCCCCATGCACCCAATGAGGAAAGCAAGCTGTGACGGGACAACACCTTATTGGGTGGGGGCTGCCCAGCTTGAGGCGGGCGGTAGCTGTCCAGTGAGATCCACTGATCCCTCCCACCGTCGGGAACAACCCCTGGCCGCGCTCTACGCCAATTGAGCGGTGGCTTATAACCAGTAACTGTCATTCCCCGTGTTTTGTCTACGCCAGAGGCGAAGCTGGAGTGTCCTCTCCAGTGATCTGGTGTTCTACCTTCCAGCGTTGGGCGTTGGTAGGATTCAAGCCTGGGCAGGAAGATATGGAGGACAAGATGTTGCCCATGCAGCATGTCCCCCCTCTCCACGTCACTGATGAATCCAAAGGAACAGCAGGGCTGTACAGTTTGGCACCAGCGCCGTCGCAGGAGCTGCCAGAACGATGTTGAGCACAACAGAGAACTGCCTTAGGGGCTCCGACTCCGACTTTTTCCTCAGGGTTGACTCCCGAAGCCTTTCCCGTGACCGGGTGTGCCGCAAGGCAGCGGAGGTTTGAAATCAGGGTTTACCTTCCCCTAGATGGGCTACCTTCCCAGGTTGACGAGCCACCATCTACCCGAAGCATCTGGTTTTAAGGCGCCAGAGATCCGCCCTCGCCCCTTCTCCTATTAGTAAAAGCAGTTCCGCCGGGCTTAGAGACTAAACCACACGGGCAGGCTAGGAGTTGGACTTAGTTGTCAGAGGCTTTTCGAGACGCACGCCGTAAGGAGCATTTTATGAGCACTGGGAGCTTAACCCCAGTGCCGCTCCTGGCTATGACAACCTTGGAACCAAGTAAGTAAGTAAGACATACTGTATATTTTGTTGCATTTCACAGGTCCATTAGAGCCCAGGCAGTGGTATTTAGAATGGGGGAGGCACAGACACCATGACATAGATATGAACTACACGACAGCTGTGCTATGCTAAGCTAACAGGGCTAACAATGAAATGGCACAGCATGATTACAAAAACTTGAACATGAACTTTATAAAGACAAAACGATCTGTCAATACACCATTTCCAATATGTACAATGACAAATGAAAGTCATAAAATTGATTTATTGATGAGAAAGCACTACGAAGTGGGCAAATACTGTATAATGGAACCTGATCTGGACCTGTGGGTGACCTGAAAGCAGAAATATACCACTCTACGTTGTGCAACAGGTCTATTCAATCACTAGCAAACAAATAAAGGGTAGGTGAAGGAAATTCTAGAAAACTTACACTACAATTCAACATAATTCCCTCTTCAGTGAATCTCTCCTGCCATAGTTATAGTGTTCAATGAATCTTTAGCTACAACTACAGATAAGGCTTGGAGAAATTACTGTATTCATGCAAAAAGACAGAATACTAAATTAAGCTAGTAACAAAATTAGCAACAACTGGAGCTGGAACGTTACTATGGAAATGACAGCTTCACACAAATGAATTATAATACAACCCCAATTCCAGTGAAGTTGGGATGTTGTGTAAAACAAAATACAATGATTCAAAAATCCTTTTCAACTTATCTCAATTGAATCCACTACAAAGAAAACATGTTTGATGTTTAAACTGGTAACCCTTTTTTTCCCCACATATTCGCTCATTTTGAATTTGACCCCTGCAACATGTTCTAATTACTTACATGGTAACAGGAATATAGGAAATGCATTACATCTTCTACAGATTTTGTTAAGCCGAGAAGTGAAACATGGATGCCATTATGCTAGCAATGTTAGATTAACTGTAAAGTTAGTTTACTTCTTTCACCAAACAAGAAAATTGTGAAGACATGTTTTGTTGTTAATCTCTACAAACATTATACCATCACCATCACATAGGGCTGTCGCGATAACTGCCATTATGTAGTACCGCGCTATGGACAAACCTACCTCGGAGGATAACGAGCGACCACAACAACTGTGGTGTAAATAACCCCTGAAACGTTTATATTTTAGGTTAATTACCTGATCAATAATTCTGAGATATGTATTTTTTGATCTTTGCATGAATGTTTTCCTATTAGTAGCTAATTTTACAAAGTACAGAGGCCTTATGCCATCCTATGCACTGAAGTAAAAAAGCAGGCTTTTATTTTGATAATGGTGGTTTTGTTTTCGCTTCCTGTGCCTGCCTGTGGAATTGTCAGTAAAGCTACAGCGCTTAGCAGAGACAGTCGAGCTACAAATGCTAACGTTGATCGGTTTATGGACCCGTAATGAGGCACAAGCTCTTACGGTGGTTGTAGTTTATGTGTTTTACTTAATGTGTACTGTGCTAAAATAAGAAAATAAACTGTTAACTTCACCAGCAGTCAAGACCATTGGCAACACATATTACGGGGCTCCATACACGCAGTGTTCACCTTTTTTGTGTGTGTGGCTAAATTTCGTTGTTCACTTATGTGCCCCTATTCAATATTAAATAACTTGTTAAATGTTAAGTGTATTTTTAATGCCAATGGCATGTTTGCACCCAGTACTGTGGAAGCTTCCACAGCACCAGGTGCTGCTGCCGCCAGCACCCTGTGGGGCACTCTCTCTGCAGATGGGCTCCAGCAGGCAGTTAGTGGCAGGAACGTTTGGACGTATTGCTAAATACAGCCGTGACAGTGAGCACTGAAAGGGCACAAAGCGTGTTAGTTCCTTCTCAGCGGTGTGTTTATGATCCTGACAATTGATCTCTGTGGTCACCAAGATCCTGTGATCACCATGCTTGGTGACCACAGGATCTCATCTCTGTTGTTTGCAGATGATGTTGTCCTGTTGGCTTCATCCAGCAATGACCTACAGCTCTTGCTGGGACAGTTTGCCGCTGAGTGTGAAGCGGCTGGGATGAGAATCAGCACCTCCAAGTCCGAGTCCATGGTCCTCACCCGGAAAAAGGTGGATTGTCCTCTCTGGGTTGGGGACAGGCTCCTGCCCCAAGTGGAGGAGTTTAAGTATCTTGGGGTCTTATTCACGAGTGAGGGGAAAATGGAGCGAGAGATTGACAGACGGATTGGAGCAGCATCTGCAGTGATGCGGACGTTGTACTGGTCTGTTGTGGTGAAGAGGGAGCTTAGTTCTAAGGCAAAGTTGTCGATTTACCAGTCAATCTACGTTCCTACTCTCACCTATGGTCACGAGCTTTGGGTAATGACCGAAAGAACAAGATCGCGGATACAAGCGGCTGAAATGAGCTTTCTCCAAAGGATTGCTGGACTCACCCTCAGAGATAGGGTGAGGAGCTCAGTCATCCAGGAGAGGCTCAGAGTAGAACCACTGCTCCTCCACATTGAAAGGAGTCAGTTGAGGTGGTATGGGCATCTGATTAGGATGCCTCCTGGACGCCTCCCACTTGAGGTGTTTCGGGCACGTCCCACTGGGAGGAGACCCCGGGGCAGACCCAGGACTCGCTGGAGAGACTATGTCTCCCAGCTGGTCTGGGAACGCCTTGGTATCCTCTCTGAAGAGCTGGAGCAGGTGGCTAGGGAGAGGGAAGTCTGGGCTTCTCTGCTTGAACTGCTGCCTCCGCGACCCGGACCTCCAGAAAAGCGGTAGAAGATGGATGGATGGACAATTGATCTCCGAGAGGAAAACAACTACTGCGTAGTGCATTGCTTGTTTGAACGTGATTTTTCGGACAGTGGCAAAAATCCAAAAATCATGGAGAGAAGAGCCACACAGGGTCCTGTACAGAGGATGTCCCGTTTAAATAAGCTGAACGTCACTGCAGTCTCCAACCAGTCCACACACCCTGTAGTTGAAATACTGGAGTTACTGCCACTGCTTTATGAAAATGATCAAGCTTTTTTTTTTTTTACAGAATCAGCAGTTCATGCCTGTAGGAAGACCGGAACTCCATACAATTGTCACACACGCACAAGTTGACAGCGGAGCTGCAGCAAGTTTCTCACAGCTTCCATCATTTGCCACATAGGTTATGAATCCTGTTTAAATTACGAGACCACGGGGTCCTAAAAATATTTGCAATAATACTGCATATTGCGATGTTGAGCTATTCACCATCACCGCATGGGAAATTCCTCCACTGTGACAGTCCTACCAACACCAACATATCTTGATACAGTCCTTGTATTGGCTGCAGGAAACATTATAAAAAAGCTTTTTTTTCTCCCAGGGCTCCATTAGAATACAGCATTTTAAAGGGTACTTAAAAAGCACAATCTTAATTCCTACTGGCTGGTAGGTAACTGTAGACCACAGACGGGGGTGATCCTACATTTCTGGCACTGTCCGAATTTTGTCTCAGGCAACTTTTGGTCATCAGACTGCTTTGACAGCAAACCTTGAAGCTTTATCACCGTATGATAAAGGAACTCAAATTTAGATCCATAATTATATCAAAATCAGAGCTGTGCACCAGTTAAAATTTTTAAAACTAATTAATTACATATTTTTTGTATAATTAACTGTGATTAATCACTAAACTTGCATAAAAGAATCAATGAAGCAACTTTTAATTGCGTTTTCATTCACTGAACATGCTTGCAACTCATATTCAACAAAAAATACTGCCAGAGAAACATAAAATACTTGATAATCATGAATGTATATTACATTTTTTGTAATTTTTGATAGCAATCTGTAATATTCTTTTTCAGTTCATTATAAAGAGGGTGTCAATTTCTCTGCAAAATTACCCTTTTTAATATTGTCACATTTCGTTTTATTTTGAAACCATCAAAAGAGGAAGTCAGTGCTTCTACTTAACTAACTAACTAACTAACCTGCACTTATATAGCGCTTTTCTAGTCACAGACCACTCAAAGCGCTTTCACTAGTGCTAACCCTCTATTCTAAGGGCTTACAGGAAACAGATATCTAGGGACAATTTAGAACAGCCAATTAACCTAACATGCATGTCTTTGGATTGTGGGAGGAAACCGGAGCCCCCGGAGTAAACCCACGCAGCACAGGGAGAACATGCAAACTCCACACAGAAAGGTTCCAACCCCTGCCAACCTGGGGATTCGAACCAGGAACCTTCTAGCTGTAAGGCAACAGTGCTAACCACTGCACCACCGTGCTGCCCAAGCTGCCCCTTAAGGTAACTTAAAAGTACAAACAAACGGAGCAATTCTTAATTGATTTCCAGAGCTTTTGACCTTAGTAATGAGTTAGAAGCTTTTATTCACTTTATATTGGAGTGTGTTTTTCACTGCTCACTCTGACAGAAACTGCCTCTTTTTATCCTTTTGAGCAAGCAGCCCCAATCAGTGACACTCGATCAGGTTTGTATGTGTGTGCGTATGCGTGCGGGCTTTAAGTGGGGTGTGTGCCTGCAGGATGGGGTCGCTCTGAGTACTGGAGGATCAGTTTAGTATGGTGTAAATATAAATGCCGGAAAAAACAAGACCTACTCTTCTTTTAAGTTGAGCCAGCTGATGAGACAAGCCAGTCACCACTGTCGACATGACCTCAGGGAGTGAGCAGACAGCATCACTTAAAAGTTAACTGGCCCACATTAATCCAAAAAGTTAATGAGTTAATTATCCCAGCCCTAATCAAAATGTGTTACGATTTTATCACATTGGCCATCTTATGCAATGGACAGCCCACAAGTGCATACAGTATATAACCAATATAAGAAGATTATTTAAAATAGTATATTAAATGGAGCAGATCATCTTTGTTTTCCCTTTTAGCGATGATATCCATCACAGATAACACAGGAATAAATTAACATGCTCAATCACATCTCATATTAAACCGTTAGCATATATAGTAGAATGACTGACTTAAATGCCTAAACTCTTGCTGTGGGGAATAACAGTCTGAGGCAAATTATACACTTTTGTCACCAGTTTGATCACACACAAGCTTAATGCACTTCCTGTTCAATCATTCAAAAGTCTGCAAAGATGGCAGAAGGAGCAACTTTCACACTAAAGTGCCGAGCTAATGAAAGCACTCAAGCTACAGTAGCACCTGACAATCACTTAGCCGGACCAACTCCGGCGTGTGATTGAGAGCCGCCACGGGAATTGCAAGGACAGCGCCGTAAATTGCTCAGATTAGCTCATTTGCAATGATTACAACCCATTAATCCTCCACAACACAGCACATGTTCACCTGTCACAACCAATATATCTCCTGGCTCAAAGTGGAAACACAGCTGTGGTGTCATGGTTGTCATAAAAGTTGGGCGCTGAATAATGGCGTGAGCGCCTAATGAGTGTTTGCTGGGTTAATGTACAGGAGTTGCTCAGATCAAGGTGAACTAAGCGGTGCAAATTTCGTGACATGTCTATTTTCAGAGTGTGCACTGAGGGAAAGCAAAGCAATGTCACTCTTCTACTTTACTTATGTAATTTCTCGCCCCCGATACCGAGGGCAGATTACATATCAGTGGCAGGTGTGGGGGGAGTGGGGGAGCAGGAGATGAAAGAAATCCACAGAGGAAGACTCACTTTGAGGTTTAACGTCATGTAGCAGCTTTCGATCTGCAAAGACAGAGAGATAGAATGAGACAAAGAGGGAGAGAAAGAGGTGATTAAAGTCCAAGCCGCTGTGAAGTCACTAACTAGTGTGGTCTCAGATCCAACAGGCTGACTAATGGAAAAGCTCTTCTTCTCAGAGCCAGTATATGCATTCTCTGATAATGGCAAGGGAGGCAAATCTGTCCTCATACCTGAGATAAAAGCACTGAGGCACAGATTAGACATAAGAAGAGAGGGCTACTGATATCCTAGCACAATAAATAGGCTAACTTTATATGTAAGGGATGGAGCAGCACCTGTTTTTCCCAGACTACACAATCACCCGCAACATTAAAGCCACTGACGGGTAAAAATGCAATACATCGACTGGTTAACACAAAAGGTCAGCTGCAAAGGCTCTATAGGAACTGCAGACCTTCAATTGCAAACTTGCAGACTAGTAGGGACGTTACAATATAGGAAGGTTGGTATAGCAATAACTACATTGACGACAAACTGGAGGCTCTAATGACTACAGGTTTCAAGTCTCTGTTAGGAAAGTTTCCAAGACCAACGAGCAGCTCAAGGAGAGGGAGCTGTAATTTCTGATGTGCTGTGACCCACCTGCTATAAAGCTACTCTGATGATGTGTGTGGCCCAGATCAGGGAGCTGCTCCAATGCAGCACGTGCCAACAGAAACTTTTCTGTTGAAACGTTTCTTTTTTTCCCCTCTACATTGTCTCATTATGGGTTTACTTACTTAAGACTACTGTTGCAAGCTAATGCTACATACAGGATTATTACTGGAAGCTAATGCTATCCACCTTATTCCTGAGGGCGCTGCTGCAGAAACGATTATGGGCGCAACTTCCGGTTTCGAGCTGAAGTCGTGTTAAATCAGTCAGTAAGAGTGGAGCAGTGGGGCATTTAAAATAGTGTTTTTAAAAGTTTTTCAAAATCGTTTTAATGTATAGTCCACATACGTATTTTGCATTTGGCAGCTAATTTCAGCACTTGTAGTTTTTGTATTTTTTTGAATGCTTTGGCGTAGTTCTGGTAGTTGTTGCTGGTGTTCGTGGTCGTGCCATAGACTGCATAAATGGAAGCTTCTCACCGGCAGTGCGTAGATGATGCACTAAAAACAAAAAAAGGACTGTTGGTGTGATCGGTGGTACAGACACAGGACAGACACAAGAGCACAGCAGGTATGTTTTCACTTGTATGGATGTCACTGATCTGACATTTATGTGTTATATGTCACCAGAATGAAGGCTGCATGAGGTAAAACAATAAATAAAAAATAGTAACAGTTTGCTTCTTAAGGCTTAATGATTTAAGAAAGATATCAAGTAGTTTTTGGGGGGTTTTTTGCATTCATTGCACTGCCTTGGAACGATATGGACTAGCAGCTTCAGCATGCATTAATTTTTAAATTTTCACAAAATATAGATCAATAGAATTTTGAACAATTGTCAGAAAAGGTCTGTAGGTGTTAAACTAAATAACAAGCATTCGGGGCATGACAGCAGCATGAGCATTTTAATTTAGGGTTAAAACGGACAGCTACAGCTGTCTGTATTTACCCCATTAAAAAAACACCCAATCAAGGTATTCTGGTTTTTTGTGGCTCTGACTAGATTCTACATCTGTTCTGAGGTATTTTTACAAAATGCGTGCGACTTTATTGCGGTGGAGACATTGATATACTTGTATCTCAGAGCTTTTATTTGTTTACAGCGTTAGCATCTTAACAGCGGTGCTAACAAACGTAGCTTCTGTCTGCCAGGCCACTTTTTAAGGTCATCTTCCCATCCCTCCATAGTCGTGGGAAGTGGTATGATTATATTACTGTTTTGGAGGTGTAAAAGGCCGTGTTCCGGCATCTTTAATGCCGAAGTCATTGTTTTTTAACAAGGAAAAGTGTCCCGTTTCAGTGACAACCACATGTTCTAAACTAGTACCGAAAGTTGCACGCATCATTCACACAAGGCATCATGGGGGCTAGGAATAAGGTGGATAGTCCACATACGTGTTTTGCAGTCAAGTGGCAGCTAATTTCAGCACTTGTAGTTTTTATATTTTTGAAGGTTTTTGCGTAGTTCTGGTACTTGTTGCTGCTGTTTGTGGTGTGAGGCTCCTCACCATAAGCACAGCTAAATCTGTGGCTTCAACAGCAATGTGTAGATCACGCACCGAAAACTAAAAACGACCGTTGGTGCAATCGGTGATACAGACACAGGAGCACCACTTGCATGAATGTCACAGATCTGATGTTTATGTGTCATATATGTCTCCAGATGCAAGGCTGCATGTAGTAAAATAATTAATAAAAGATAACAGTTTGCTTTCTAAGGCTTAACGATTTAAGGAAGATATCAATTTTATTTTTTTTTTGTTTTGGTTTTTTTTGCATTCATTGCACTGCCTTGGAACAACATGGACTTGATTTTAGCAGCTCCAGCATGCATTAATTTTTAAATTATCACAAACTATATATCAATTAAATTTTGAACAATTGTCAGAAAAGGTCTGTACGTGTTACATTAAATAACAAGCATTCAGGGTATGACTGCAGCTTGAGCATTTGTCTGTTTTACTCCGACATTAAAAGACCCAAGCACGGTGTTGTGGTTCTTTGTGGCGCTGACTAGATTCTACGTCTGCTCTGAGGTAAATTTGATTATGTCCAACATATTTTAACAAAATGCAACTGACTTTATTGTGGTGGAGACATTGATATATCTCAGAGTTTTTATTTGTTTACAGCATTAGCATCTTAGCAGCGGAGCTAACTAACAGAGCTACTGTCTGCCAGGCTACTTTTTAAGGTCATCTTCCCATCTCTCGATAGTCGTGGGAAGTGGAACGATTATATTACTCTTTTTGAAGTGCAAAAGGCCGTGTTCCCACATTTTTGATGCCAAAGTCGTTGTTTTTTAACAAGAAAAAGTGTCCCTGTTTCCGTGACAACTCCACGTTCTAAACTAGTACCGGAAGTTGCGCCCATAATTCATGTAAGGCATCATGGGGGCTAGGAATAAGGTGGATAGGTTGCATAGCCAAGATAAGACTATTGTTGCAAGTTAACACTACATACGGGTTGCATAGTCAAGGTAAAACTATTGTTCCAAACTTAATGCTACATACAGTTTTACACAGTCAAGGTAAGGCTGTTGTTGAAAACTAATGCTACACATGGGTTGCATAGTCACGGTAAGAGTCTTGTTGCCAGCTAATGCTACGGGTTACATAGTCAAAGTAAACTATTGTTGCAAGCTAATGCTCCATACAGGTTAGGTCAACGTGAGACTGTTGTTGCAAGTTAATGCTACATACAGACTGCATAGTCAAGGTAAGACTGCTGATGCAAACTAATGCTATCTATGGGTTGCATAGTCAACATAAGACCCCTGTTGCAAGCTAATGCTATCTATTAGTTGCGCTGTCAAGGTACGGCCATTTTTGCGAGCTACTGCTATCTACAGGTTGCATAGTCAAAGGCAAGACTATTGTTGCAAGCTAATGCTACACAGCTACCAAGTTAACCCAGTTTTCTACCAGAGAAAGAGAGAGAAACGAATAGCAAAGTATTTAAAAAAAATGAATTCATAGTTCTTTGGTGATAAATGTAAACAATAACATATGGATATAGCTAAAAGGTAGGTGTATTAACTATGTAAACAATTCTATAACATTTTCTTTGCTAACTAGCTTTTAGCTACGTTTACCATTATTTTTATAATCTTTAGATTTTATTAAGGAAAAAAGATTGAACATTAATATTACAACTAGCAATATTTTACATGACGGTGATCTGTTAACATGTTTAGAATAAATGAGATTGGAAAAAGTGACTAAATAACCCTTGATTAATGATTTACTTCTAAATAGTTGTAAAAAGAAAAGAGCTGCTGTTGTACACAATTTTCTTGACCCAATATTAATCAATTTCTATGACAAGTTGCTGCTGAAATTACATAAAAAAATATAATAACCTAGAATTATTTTACCTGGCTACTGCTTTACTATAGCTTATAAGCTAATTTCACGGTAATTCAACATAAAAAGGCTAATTTAAAGTTCATTGGTGGCAAGTGCAAATCTCTAAAAATAGAAGCTGCAGTTTAAGACTCAAATTTCATAAATGTTCATTCATCGACATGCTTGATAAAAACAATATTTAGCCACTCTCTCGTTTTTTAAAAACACAAGTGCAATATACAGTGGTGTGAAAAAGTGTTTGCCCCATCCTGATTTCTCATTTTTTTTGTATGTTTGTCACACTTAAATGTTTCAGATCATTAAACAAACTTAAATATTAGGCAAAGATAACACAAGTAAACACAAAATACAGTTTTTAAATGAAGATGTTTATTATTAAGGGGAAAAAAAAATCCAAACCTACATGGCCCTTTGTGAAAAAAGTGCTTGCTCCCTAAACCTAATAACTGGTTGGGCCACCCTTAGCAGCAACAACTGCAATCAAGTGTTTGCGATAACTGTCAATGAGTCTTTTACAGTGCTGTGGAGGAATTTTGGTCCACTTATCTTTGCTGAATTGTTGTAATTCAGCCACATTGGAGGGTTTTCGAGCATGAACCGCCTTTTTAAGGTCATACCACAACATCTCAATCAGATTCAGGTCAGGACTTTGACTAGGCCACTCCAAAATCTTCATTTTGTTTTTCTTAAGCCATTCAGAGGTGGACTTGCTGCTGTGTTTTGGATCATTCTCCTGCTGTAGAACCCAAGTATGCTTCAGCTTGAGGTCACGAGCAGATGGCTGGACATTCTCCTTCAGGATTTTTTGGTAGACAGCAGCAGCATGGTTCCATTTACCACAGCAAGTCTTCCAGGTCCTGAAGCAGCAAAACGGCCCCAGACCATCACACTACCACCACCATATTTTACTGTTGGTATGATGTTCCTTTTCTGAAATACTGTGCTACTTTTACGCCGGATGTAATGGGACACACACCTTCCAAAAAGTTCAACTTTTGTCTAGTCAGTCCACAGAGTATTTTCCCAAAAGTCTTGGGGATCATCAAGAGGTTTTCTGGCAAAACTGAGACAAGCCTTAATGTTCTTTTTGCTCAGCAGTGGATTTTGTCTTGGAACTCTGTCATGCAGGCCATTTTTGCCCAGTCTCTTTTTTATGGTGGAGTCTGGAGTGAGGCCTGCAGTTCTTTGGATGTTGTTGTGGGGTCTTTTGTGACCTCTTGGATGAGTCGCCGCTGTGCTCTTGGGGTAATTTTGGTCGGCTGACCACTCCTGGGAAGGCTCACCACTATTTCATGTTTTTGCCATTTGTGGGTAATGGCTCTCACTGTGGTTCGCTGGAGTCCCAAAGCTTTAGAAATGGCTTTATAACCTTTTCCAGACTGATAGATCTCAATTACTTTGTGTCTCATTTGTTCCTGAATTTTTTTGGATCGCAGCATGATGTCCAGCTTTTGAGGATCTTTTGGTCTACTTCACTTTGTCAGGCAGGTCCTATTTAAGTGATTTCTTGATTAAGAACAGGTGTGGCAGTAATCAGGCCTGGATGTGGCTCGAGAAATTGAACTCAGCTTTCCAAAGATTTGATAAACCACAGTTAATTGATGTTTTACCGGGGGGGGGGGGCAATCACTTTTTTCCACACAGGGCTATGTAGGTTTGGATTTTTTTTTTTTACCCTTAATAATAAACACCTTCATTAAAAAAAAATGCATTTTGTGTTTGCTTGTGTTATCTTTGTCTAATATTTAAATGTGTTTGATGATCTGAAACATTTAAGTGTGACACACATACAAAAAAAATGAGAAATCAGGAAGGGGGCAAACACTTTTTCACACCACTGTATTTTACCCCCATCCTAGACCAAGAACAAACAAGAGCACACAGAGTAAACAGTGAATTAGCACTAACTTCATTAGTGACTGTTCACATTTGCTAAGGGGGGGCTGTAGTAGAAAGTAGTTTTATTAAACATTCACACTGAATGTATGAATGCAGTCTGCTTCGGGATGAATGTCAACCACAAATAAAATTAACCCCAGTCATTTCAAATATATACAGTTTGATGGCTTGCTCTCGTAATATGTAGCTGCAACACTTCATTTATTCTGGAGTGTATACCTGCTCTTCTTACCCAGTGAGCAGCTCGGTATGACATGTGACACGTCAAGTGAGCACATGTAAAGGTCGGTGACATTATCAGGCACCGTGTCACTCCACAGTGTGGCTTCTCTTCTCAGACGTGCCTCTTGTTCAGACATGTGGGTGATGGCTTGTCATTTTACATGCAGCATACATACACACAATGATGACTGTGTGTGTGTGTGGGTGGGGGGGGGTGGGGGTGGGGGTGATGAGACTGATGATAGTGACACAGAAAAGGGAGGGAGGTCTTACTCTGGGTACACAGTCCATCTGTGCAGTTCTCCGTAGCCTCACTGTTCCCTTCACACATCTTTCCGCGGTGTCTGGGTGCCGGGGAGTTGCACTCCCGACTGCGCTGCCTCTCGCATTGGCTGCTGCATTCTGTCCACTGGGTCCACTCATTCCAGCCTCCATCAACTGCAACATGGGGATATGTATGTAACAGAGAGATTAGCATCGTCCATGTGCTGTTAAGTGTGTGTGCACAACTAGCAGAGGAAACAGGTGAAAAATCCCATCATACACAGTTGGCTAGATGTCAGCGTAATGCCAATGTCTAGCCAACATCTTGTCAATGTGCAAACAACCTCTACAAGATGTATTCCCGACGTAAACTTGGTACATCAGGCCAATGTTGGCACGACGTACTGTATGTGTCCTGTTGGGGTTGCTGCAGAAGATGAACCACAACAATGTGAGCAGTATACAAAAGAGAACTCTACCAGAATAACCCCTTCTGTGTTTAATTTTAGTGAATAACTTTTATGCACTAATCGCCGGTCAGCAGTGGCAGGTTAGCCTGGTGTAGCCATCATGTTCTTTAGTTCAAATATCACTGCGTGGGTTCTAGTGAACCTATGAAACACATCGAAACATGCATCTTCCACTCAACTGTAATCTGGCTTATTTTATTACAAACCAGCAACATCCCATGATTACTACTGTTAGCTTAGCAGTGCTAGCATGTTACTGACACCACTTACTAAATTTTACCTGCCTCTAAAGAATACCATGTGGGCTAGATGAACCCAGGGAACACGTTACTATCACAAGAACCCTGCTAGCCAACCATTTAGTGTAGAACATGACTGACTAAAAGATAATAATCTGCTAGCTTCACTCTAGACCAGGGGCCACCAACTAAAAGTGCAAGAGGTCTGATAAGTCAGTCCTCCTCCCCAGTTGAGGTCCGAATTAGGGCTGGGAATCTTTAGGCACCTCAAGATACAGTTATGATTCAGAGTCTCTGATTTGATTCTAAAATGATTCTCAATGCAGTTTTTGTTAGTTTTTTTTCAAGATTTTTTCCTCTCACTGTGTGACAGTTTGGTATTTTTAAAGCCAAATGTTTTCAGTGACCCATGAATTTACTTCAAACATCTTTTAATAAAAGAAATGGAAGAGAAATGTGACCAGTCACATGGACAAATTTATCTGAAAACGTGCTTTTCAGAACTGTCATCTTTTCATGGACATTCTTTAAGAAGAGCACAGCTGTCTCCAGCAGGCCAATTTCATCTGCTTTTACTCATTATTTTATTCAGCAGATGTTTTTTTAGGCCAATTTCATCTGCTTTTACTCATTATTTTATTCAGCAGATGTTTTTTTTTTGTTGTTTTTTGTTTTGTTTTTTTGTTACTTATTTGTACCCGTAGGTAGACTTGGTTTGCAGTCTGGTGACAAGCCACCAGCTGCTGGTCGCTGCGTGCGCGAGCGCCCTAAACCTACATGTTTTTGGTGTGCGGGAGGAAACCGGAAAAATCCCGGAGTAAACCCACGCAACACGGGGAGAACATGCAAACTCCACACAGCTCACTGTTGGTCGGGGGCTGGGATCGAACCCACAATCTCATGATCCCCGCGATCCCCCGGCCGAGGGTAAAACTGTGCTGCCACAGTGCTAAACGACTGCGCCACCGTGCAGCCCAGATGTTATAGCTGTTTTTAGTTTTGTATTATTTAAACAAAAAAAATCCAATCAATTTTTTGCTCAATTTCAAATAAAACGTAATAATTTAATCATAATAATACAGGGGAACACTAAACGTGTTTTTGACTCCAAATAAATAGCTCTAAGATTCTACGATCTACAAATTAAATCCTGAAAATGAAAAGTTTTACAGGAGAACACAAACTAAATTACGTACATTTAAAAAAATGAATATCTACAAAACTAAATCTCACGAAAGTCCGCCTCTATACTATATTTTCAGTATTTAAAAAAAAATGTTTCAAACTGTAAGCCTAAAAAAGGGACAGAAAATATAATTAATTCCACACTACAGGATTTCTTTGGAGATTTTTTTATGTCAACAAATTTTTTATCTTTTTAACCTCGTCTGGGTCTGTCGGAGTGGTGACCTAGTTGGTAGAGCAGCCGCCTCACAACCGGGAGGTCGTGGGTTCAAATCCCGGCCAAGTCATGCCAAAGACCATATATAAAAAAAAAAAAAAAAAAAAAAAAAAAGTACTTTCCGCCTTCTAGCTTGGTGCTCAGCATAATAGAATGGTGAAAGGAAAGTTAATGTACAGCGCTACAAGAGGACTGACATCCCACTGCAGCTTACAGTTGCTGTGTGGCCTAGGGTCAGAGAAACGGAGATAGGCGCTGTCCCATACATCACATGGTGTCCCACATGCTGTGGAAGGGGGTGGGGGGTTGTCTGGGTAACACTCTGTCACAGGAAGTGAATGTGTGTGGAACTTTTCATGTTCAGTAACACACAGAGCAAATTGTTGTTCTGACATGATATCAGAGGGTCTCGGAAATGACCTCCATAACCAACGACATGCCGACCCAACGGGGATGCTGTCCCAGCAAGGTGTGGAGGAGCCACGGGGACCTTCCCTCAACAGACCCCCAGGTGGACACGTACCAGCGCAGGCAGCCAGAGTGGCGGCGGACACAATTTCACAGCAGCGCTTCATTCCGCGGGTTACACCGGGAAGGAAGCGTGGCTGTCTGCCTCATGTGACGCCCGCAGCAAACGGTGACTTTGCTTCCCACTGTATCACCTGGAGTACGTCCAAGGTCTCACGCCATAAAATGTCCAGGCAGCTGCCGATACAGTGCCTCAGTTCCGCTTTTTCATTCGGTTAAAACAAAACAGTACCATTTTCTCTCAAATTATATTAAAAAGCTTCGGAGTCCAGACGGACAACTCTCGAGGTCCGGATCCAGACCGGAGTCCGCTAATTGGTGACCCCTGCTCTAGACCGTTATGAATGTTTTAAACAGTAAAAGCTAAACACAAATTAATTTCTAGTGAAAAAAAAGTACTCTAATGCACTACTTTTATCGGTAGGAAACACCGTGACATAGCCAGATACTTTTACATGACAGCAGTCTTTGAACATAAGGTGTTAATTTTAAGAATAATATAACCCAGCACTGTCAAGGAGTGAATGAGCGAGCCATTTTCTTATGCTGAAGATTTTGGGCAATAATAACACACCTAAATGTTTCTGTAATAGGTACACATACACATTAATTTGACACACAATGCACAAGGAGGTGGGTCGGCACAGCTTGAGAGACATTTCCTCCCCATTAACCCCCAGGCCTGTTTGTATAATGGGATTTGATGCAAGGCTATGAAACCAAGACAGCCTGGCGCATGCTAATAGATGGGATTCTTCTGCCATGCGCTCAAGGAAGAGCTCATCATGCTTAGCTTAACAAACACAGGGAGACCATATGGCGCCTGGAGAATTTTTGGCAGCAGATGCGACGCCCATAATACGGTGTTGTGGGAGGTGGAGAACGTAATTTTCTTTTTGTGGCGTTCCAAGGGTCCTACACTTCCTACTCACCGCATTCATTTGTGCTTTCTTCTCACCTACTTGATATGTGAACACAGTTGTGTATGTGTGTTTGGGCATTGTAAAGAGAAGGCACTCCTGAGTTTGACTGTATAGTCGCCTGTGAGCATGTGTGTATTTTTACTCCTGACGGTTTGCTTTTGAGTCCATGCTCTTTTCTGTTCGATGAGCTGTTCATTTCAAGATAAGCTATATATAGAGAGAGTGTCAGCAATGGCAATTGTGCAACACTTAAAGCTTCCTAATCTATTCTTTCGTTTATTTGTTCCAATTATTTTTCTGCTGCTGCAGCGTCAGGTTTCATACATGCTTCTCACCAGACTCTCATTAATTTGTTTTGGTGACATTTTTGCAGCATTTCTGCCCTTTTCTTTCTCACTACTGCCAGTTCTTCTGACTTATCTCAATTCCAAACACAAAAGAGATTCTCTCTCTTCTTTTGAACAACCTTCTATGATAAAAAATTAAACTGTTAAAGTTTTAATGAAGGTGATGTCTTGACCCTGCTCTGATTCATAAAACAGCAATTTGTAACATATGTAAACATTATAGGATATAAATATTCTGAAAGAGGATGCTTATGATGCATAACAGACTGTCTGCCAATCCTATGGAAGACATGTTAATATCCTTTCTATGTTTCTGTGTTCTTTATGATTTAAAGAACCAAGGAAAGTCAAATAAAGAATGCTTACTTATGTAAATTATTGTATGTCTACATTTTTCATTGAAACCAAAGGATCAAATCAAGTTCTGATATGCACAGTCAAAAAAAAAAAAAAAAAAAAATCAAACAAAACACTTTTCGATTTCTGCCACATTTTTACAGGTTAAAGTCAAACTTGTAAGACTTAGGGTTTTGTTTTGCTTTTTGTCCTGTCCAGCAGCTTGGCAAGCATAACAAATACCTGCTTGCCTTATTGTGCCAAACAGGCTTACTTTGCCAAAAGGAGCTCTGCTCATATTTGATATATGCTGTATATAAACAGTATGTATAGACTCCTCTTGCTGAATAAGGAGTATTCAGCAAGAATACTCCTTATAAGTGCTGAATAAGGAGTAATAAGCAGCCTGAATAAGCAGCCATCTTAGTTCCTGAGCATCCATAAGCAGCTATCTTGGTTTCGAAGATGGCTGCTATTGAACTTCTCTAGTCTTCTGGCTGAATTTTCAATCCAGTGCTAATGTGGGAGATCCTTTTTGATATTTAGGATCTTTTTTCCTGAATGGAGTATGAGGAACTAACCTAAAGGTGCCTTCACAGCAAACGCAAACGGGCAAATTTTTCATGCAGCACAAATACATTATAACTCAATGTAAACACACGACATGAATTCACCGTCTGAGTGAGATGCAGACAGGTGAAGTTGCCTTTATAACTTCTGCAGCTGTGTTCAACCTGCTGTGGAAATCCCCAAATAAAAAGGTTTACATTACCCGACGGGGGGCTCACCTGAAAAAGTTGTCCCTACCTCCAAAACTTCACAAGATGGGTGTTTCCGTAACTAGCTTTCTAGCCTTGTTAGCACGTCTGTGGCAGGAATCCGTGGGTAAATAACTCTGACATCCAGATTCAACTGAAGAGCGCCCGGTCCTTTTGTCTCCAGGTGAGTGACAGTCTCATTTTCAAACTAGTTTACTCTTAAATGTTGATACTTTCACTCAGATGACGACGCTATCCCTCGAATGTGCGATTTCACGTGTGCTTGCCTCTTTCCATTGACTTTGTATGGATTTGCACCACTCATTCACTTTTGGTGTGAAGGCACCTTAACTCTTGTTGGTGAGTTTGAGTACATTGTTGACCTGTTTGGAGGATTTTTCTTTTGTTGTTTGAACTTGTGGCCTGGTAGGCCTTGTCAGCCAGGCCACTCCACCTGTCTCCTCTGGGGACTACATCTTTTGTGTGATAATTACAAGCTGGGCCCTGTTCTGCTCACTCAACCTGCCTGCTAACTGGAGCCTGCTCTGCACATCCAGACTACCTGCTATCATGGCCCTGTTTTGTCCACCCAATCTGACTGCTGGCTTGGATCCACTCTGCTCATCCAGCTTGTCTTCTAACTGGGGCCTGCACTGTTCATCTAGCCTGCCTGCTAACTGGGGCCTGCTCTGCCCACCCAACCTACCTGCTAATTGGGGCCTGCAACCAGTTATCATGGGTCCGAAGAAGAACCTGATGACTGAAGAAGTAGACGACTTCAAAAAGTCACTCGACTTTCTATCAGAAGAAGTTTCTGCTGTTAGGCTGCAGCAGAAAGGCATTCTGGAACTGGTGGAGGAGGCGAAACCTCTGAGGTTTCAGATGGCTGAAAAAGACAAGAGGCTCACCTATCTGGAAAGCAAAGTTGTAGATCTGGAACAGTATACCAGAATAAATGACATTATTGTGACTCCACATAAAGCTCAGGTCTTACGCTCGGGCTGTGACCACAGACAACGATTAGGACGATGGTGAATGGGACGCCAACTCCGTGGAACAAGTGGCTGCTTTTTTACACTCCAAAGGGATTGAGATGGACTGCAGTAATGTCAAGGCATGCCATCTTTTGCCCAGAAGGAATACCAATGACAAACCGGTGGTCATAATGTTTGTGAACAGAAAGCATAAGACCGCTCTGTTTAGACAAGGAAGAAAGCTCAAAGGAACCAACGTATTCATGAATGAACATCTGACCAAACAAAATGCCGACATTGCCAGGAAAACTTGCTATCTTAAAAAAACAGAGAAAAATCCAAAATACTTGGACCACAAACTGTAAAATATTAATAAAGTTGAATGGATCACCCAAGCAAGTCAAAGTGCTAGTCATCAAGAAACGAGAGGACCTGGATCAATAACAATGAGCATCATCAATGGGACAATAAGGTAATAAATAACAACACGATCAGCCATGATACAAACTGCAAAAGAAAACTTCCCATCTCCTGGGAACAACAACCACATACCTCTGAGGATTAATATACATAACCAACCTGAACGGAAAACATTTGAATATACTGATGACAATACACAGGGAAAGGAACATGAAATAGACCCGGACAACTTCTTCCCTGATATCGACATCAACTGCCGCTATTACACGTATGAACAGTATAATCATTGCATTAGGACCGATGGTAAACTGTCAATTATCCACCTTAATGGGAGAAGCCTCTATGCAAACGTCAAACACATCAAGGAATACTTACGACAATTTTCACAACGATTCAGCATAATTGTAATATCTGAAACATGGGCATCAACAGAAAAAGGAACAGGTTTTGAAATGGAGAGATATGAATTTAGATATATAAACAGACAAAATTAAGGAGGTGGAGGAGTGGCACTATACTGTATGTGGATAAGGCTTTGAAATTCAAGGTACTGGATCATATGACAGCAGTGGTTGATAATGTGTTGGAATGCATAACAGTGGAAATTTACAAAGGAAAACAAAAAAATATAATCATTAATTGTGTATAGAGAGCACTGGGGTCCAGTGTTGAGATTTTCAAAGACTGGATGGAACATACCTTTTCTAAAAGGCGCCACTAAATAATTTTCATTTGTGGGGATTTCAGTAATGACTTCCTAAATCCAAACAAACATAAAACAACAGAAGAGATCATCAACACTCTTTATAGTATGAGCCTTTACCCCCAAATTACCAGACCTACGAGAATCACATCTCACTCTGCAACACTCAGACAATATTTTTACCAACAACATAGAAAATAATACAGTAGGTGGACTATTAATAAATGACATCAGCGATCACTTGCCAGTATTTACAGTATACAGTGATCCCTCACTTATCGCGGTTAATGGGTTCCAGAACCGACCGCGAAAAGTGAAAAACCGCGAAGTAGCGTCACCCCTAATGATGTCACCGATAAATAATACGTACGTTCATTCTCTCACTCTCTCTCTCATATGATACGTGTGTGTGTGTGTGTGTAAGTGTACATATATACGTAGATGTAACTAAAGTGTACATAAATATGTTTTTAGAACTCTTTTATTCTTATAACAAGATACGTAACTCAAGATGAAGATGATTTAGACTATTTCGCACAAAAAGGCACAAGAGAACAGCGAAAAGTTCCACGCGGCGAGACTAAGCAACACGAGCGATAAAGAACAATGATGAGTGAAAATTGAGGAAGCCATGAATGCTTTTAAAAATGACTTAATGGAACAGAACTGGGATGAGATCTATCAGAAACAGGACACTGTTGGAGCGTATGAAAAATTTCTAAGAACATTCACAGCAGTTTATAAAAGAAATTGCCCAATATTACAATATAATAGAAAAACTAGAAATAGAGAAAGTCCATGGATAACAAAGGGAATTCAGAATGCCCGTAAAAAGAAAAAAATATACTATATTCAATTCAACTTTATTCAATTCAACTTTATTTATATAGCGCCATTTCACAACAACAGTCCTCTCATAGCACTATCAACTGTAGGGGGAACGCCCACAGTTGGAGGAAGACCCCAGCAATCAGGCGATCCCCTGTGAGCAAGCACTTGGCGACGGTGGAGAGGAAAAACTCCCTTTTAACAGGAAGAAACCTCCAGCAGAACCAGGCTCAGGGAGGGGCAGTCGTCTGCTGCGACTGGCTGGGGGGTGAGGGGATAGAGAAGATGAAAAGAACAGACATGTAGAGAGCAAACAGCACGATGGGGACTCAATCTATGGGAGAGAGCAAACAGATGTTAATGGCCAGCAAAAAAAAAAAAAAAAATCATTGAGAGTGAAGAAAGGAGTGAGGCCCAGTGCATTATTGGAGGTCCCCCGGCTGACGAAACCTATTACCAGCATAACTAAGGGAGGGTTCAGAAACACATGATCCCTCCCTAATTGTAGGCTATATTAAAAAGGTAGGTTTTAGCCCTATTCTTAAAAACAGAGATCGAGTCTGACTCCCGAATCCAGATTGGCAGCTGGTTCCACAGGAGAGGAGCTTGATAACTGAAGGCTCTGCCTCCCATTGTACTTTTGGAGATTCTAGGTATTACAAGTAATCCTGCATTTTGGGAGCGTAGTGCTCTGTTAGGATAATATGGTAGTATCAGAGCTTTTAAATAAAAAGGAGCCTGATTGTCTAGAGCTTTGTAAGTAAGAAGAAGGATTTTAAACTTAATTCTAAACTCTATGGGAAGCCAATGAAGGGAGGCCAGAACTGGAGAGATATGATCTCTCTTTCTAGTACCTGTTAAAACTCTTGCTGCAGCATTTTGGATCAGCTGAAGACTTTTTAAAGATGTTTTAGGACATGATAATAAAGAATGATAATAAAGAATTACAATAATCAAGCCTGATAATAAATCAAGCCTGATTTACAATAATCAAGCCTGATAATAAAGAATTACAATAAAGAATTACAATAATCTAATCTCGAGCTAACAAAAGCGTGGATCAGTTTCTCAGCATCACTCTGAGACAAGATTTTTTTTTTTTTTTTTTTGTTACTTATTTGTACCCGTAGGTAGACTTGGTTTGCAGTCTGGTGACAAGCCACCGGCTGCTGGTCGCTGCGTGCGCGAGCGCCCTAAACCTACATGTTTTTGGTGTGCGGGAGGAAACCGGAGAAATCCCGGAGTAAACCCACGCAACACGGGGAGAACATGCAAACTCCACACAGCTCACTGTTGGTCGGGGGCTGGGATCGAACCCACGATCTCATGATCCCCGCGATCCCCCGGCCGAGGGTAAAACTGTGCTGCCACAGTGCTAAACCACTGCGCCACCGTGCAACCCATGATGCCCAAGATGCTCCTAATCTTGGCAATATTACGCAAATGATAGAAGGCAGTCTTAGAAACAAATTTAATATGTGAATTGAAGGACAGATCTTGATCAAAAATAATTCCAAGGTTCCTCACAGAGCTATTAAGAGAAAGAGTAACCGCATCCAAACTGAAAGTTTGATTTGGAAAGGTATTTCTAAGGTTTTTTGGACCAACAAGAATGACTTCAGTCTTATCTGAATTTAACAGCAGGAAATTACAAGTCATCCAAGCTTTGATTTCCTTAAGACAGGCTTCTAACTTGGCTAATTGATTACTATCATCTGGCTTCATTGACAGGTATAATTGTGTGTCATCTGCATAACAATGAAAATGTATACAGTGCTTTCTAATAATGTTGCCTAAAGGAAGCATATCTAAACTAAAAAGAGTAGGGCCGGGGACTTCCGGTTATGGCTGCCACGTAGGACGGACGTGTCTCGCTCTGCTCTGCTCCTGGAAAAAAAAATCGGCAAATAACTCTCTCATTTGGGACAGAACGTATCCCAGCATTTGGGCGAGGATATGTCGGCGAAGCCTAAGGCTGGAAAACCAGGAAAAGGAAAAAGCGAGCCGCCGAAACAGTCCAAATTAACGGACTTTCAGGTCTGTGACGCAGCAAACAAAACTCCATATATGGCGGAGGAGGCTGGCAACGCTGCGATTTCTGCGGGGAATGGCGCAGATGCGCTGATGGCAGCCATGAGTTCAATGAGAGCGGACTTTTCCTCTAGATTTGATGGGATTATGACAGCGTTGGAAGGAATAAGAAAAGAATTGGGTGACTGTGTAGAACGAACGGCGCAGATGGAGCTCCGTCTCGCTAGTGCTGAAGATGACGTCACCCGTCTTCAATTAAAGGTGCGCACTTTGGAAAAAAAAAATAAATCTCTGGAAGATAATATTTTGGATTTGGAATCTCGGTCGAGACAGAATAATTTGAGGCTGGTGGGTCTTCCAGAGGAATCAGAAGGTCGGGACGTATGTTCCTTTCTGGAAAAGTGGATTCCGGAGGTGCTGGGCAGCGAGGAGTTGCAATCAGCAGTGGTTCTGGAAAAAGCACATCGTATTGGCCCACGGAGAGATAAGGGACCGCCGAGGACCTTAATTATGAAGTTTCTTAGCAACAGAGACAGGATGAAGATCTTCAACGCTGCACGTGCTAAAGGAGAGATTAAACACCAGGACCAGCAGGTGCGGTTCTACCCAGATTTGGCCACAGGAATCCAGCAATTGAGGAAGCAGTTTGATCCTGTACGTAAGGAGCTGCGCAACCTTGGGATTCGTCATGGTGTAATCTATCCTGCGAGACTGCTGACCACGTATGAGGGCAGAACCCACATCTTCAAGACCCCAGAGGAGGCGCAGGAGTTCATCAAGAAGATCAAAGAAGAAGAAGAGACTGGTGGGAGCTAAGCATGAACAAAATATAAGGTAGAATAATTAAGCATTTGCATAGGCATCTGACTGACTTGAAGTAAATAGTAAGTTTACAAAATATAGATTGTATTATATATTAAAAAACAAAACAAAAACAAAACAAACAAACAAAAAAAAAACACTATGATGTACAAAGTTGTTAAAAATTTTGGAGTTAAGTTGGAAAACTACAGAGGAGAGTTAATGTTACGTCATTAAAAGCAGTAGAGTTAGGGTGATTGGGAGGATGAAGAAGGAGTGGCTTAGGCTGTTCCCCGTGGGTGTGGAACGGTCGATGGCTATATCGGGAGACAGAATTTTTCTTTTGATTTTGGGGGGTTTGCCACAAGTGTGGGATGGGGAAATTTGTTTGTGTGTAGTTTGTAGGATGAATGTTCAACCACTCATGTTTTTGCTTCTCTGTATGAGCATGTTTACACTGCAAGGTAATCCCAAACTCTCTATTGATCATGGACCAAAGTGTTAATCTTAATTTAACTTCATGGAATTGCAGAGGTCTACAAAATTTAAAAAAACTTAAACAAGTTATGAATAAAATAAAGGACATGGGTTCAAGAATTGTGTTTTTACAAGAAACTCATCTGATAGAGGAGGATGTTAAAAGAATTAGGAGTAGATGGCAGGGAAGTGTATTCACCTCTTCATTTTCATCCCGAGCCAGGGGAGTTATGACTCTCATACATAAATCAGTTCCTTTTCAAGTGAAAAATGTAATTGGAGACAAATTTGGAAGATATGTAATCATTCAAGGTTCTTTGCTATTAGAAAATATAAATCTTGTGAACTTATATGGTCCCAATATAGATGATCAGAAGTTCTTTGCTAATTTATTTCTCATCTTATCATCACTTACAGGGCAACATATAATAGCAGGGGATTTTAATTGTACATTGAATCCAGGTGTGGATAGATCAACAGGACTGGATTGTACGCACATTGGATGTAGGATGACTATTAATCATTTTATGAAAGAATTGAGATTGTTAGATATATGGAGAGAAATGAAACCACAAGTTAAAGCCTATTCTTGTTATTCCAGTACCTACAAGACATTCTCACGTATTGATTATTTTTTGATTTCCACAGAATTAAGGTCCAAGATTCAAAACTGCTTTTATGATAACATCGTGATCTCTGATCATGCACCCTGTTGTCTAATATATGTAGATAAAAAATTGACAAAGGAATCAGGTAGATGGCAATTTCAGCATAAATGGCTTCAGGATGAGGAATTTGTCAAGTATATAGAAAAACAGATAGACGAGTTCTTTGACATTAATACTACACAAACATCAGCATGTGTAAAGTGGGAGGCTTTCAAAGCTTTTATTAGGGGACGTATTATTAGTTATACAGGATCAAAATCTAAGAAGACTCGAGAGGAGAGAGCTAAATTGGAACATAAAATAAAAAATCTTCAGGAAAAAGTGTATGCAGGAAGTGACCCAAGGTTGGAGAATGAATTACTGATTTTGAGAGCTGAATACGACAAAAAATCAGCGAATAGAGCTGCCTCGAGTCTTCTAAGATTGAAACAATCTTTTTATGAACAAGGTGAAAAATCAGGAAAATTATTAGCATGGCAGATTAAACAATTGGAAATTAAAACACCAATTACCAGTATTATAAGTAAGGGACAGGTAGTTATAGATCCTTTAGAAATTAATAGAGCCTTTAGAGATTACTATGAAAAATTATATGATACCAAAAATGAACCTGATTTAACAAAACTAAATGGGTTTTTGAACGAACTATCTATACCGTGTATTCCAAATGAAAACAGGGAGATATTGGAGTCTAAAATTAGTCAAGAAGAAGTTGGGCTAGCCATTGATAATATGAAATCAGGAAAAAGTGCAGGACCAGATGGTCTTCCAGTTGACCTTTATAAAAAATTTAAGAATAAATTAATAAAACCTTTTTTGGAAATGGTTTTAGAAGCATTTCAAAATAATAATTTACCATCATACATAAATAATGCCTTAATTATACTGCTGCCAAAACCAGGTAAGCCCTCTAATAAATGTGAAAATATGAGACCAATAAGCCTATTAAACGCCGACCTTAAGATAATCTGTAAAATTTTAGCAAGACGAATACAAGAAATTTTACCAAATATTATTAATCGAGATCAGAATGGCTTTATAAAGGGTAGACAAGGCTTCCATAATGTAAGAAGACTATTTAATATTATTTATTTTAATAAAGAAGCACCGGATACAGCTCTCCTATCATTGGACGCCGAAAAGGCCTTTGATAGAGTTGAATGGCCCTTTCTTTTTGAAGTCCTACAAAGGTTTGGACTTGGAAATAATTTCATAAAATGGGTTCAAATAATATACAATAATGCTACAGCAGAAATCCTACCAAATAACAATATTTCAAAACCAATAAAAATCAATAGAGGATGTCGACAAGGCTGTCCACTTTCACCTTTACTGTTTACTATGGCAATTGAACCTTTAGCGATAGCGATACGTTTACATTCACAAATATATGGAATTAAAGTTGGACCAACAGAACATAAAATCTCCCTGTACGCCGATGATATAATTTTGTTTATGTCGAATCTAAAAAAATCAATTCCAACCTTGTTGAATTTAATAAAGAATTTTGGGGAAATATCAGGATATAAAATAAATAAAACTAAATCTTCAATATTAATGCTAAATGAGACCCAGAGAAATCACCCAGCCCCTGAGGTAAATCAATTCAATGTTGTAAATCAGTTTAAATATTTAGGAATCCAAATTATGCCTAAGCTAGAATCAGTCGCCAGTGTCAACTATGAAGCCTTAATGTCAGATATCAGTGAGTTAACTCAGAGATGGATGTCACTACCAATGTCGATGATCGGGAGAATCAATATACTTAAAAGTAATATTTTACCTAAAATACTTTATTTATTTCAATACATTCCCTTATCACCACCTTTAGATCTATTCTCAAGAATAAAAAAAAAGTTAGTGGAATTTATATGGAACAACAGGAGGGCTAGATTACGTTTGTCTTTATTATATTTACCATTTGATCGTGGAGGTCTGAAATGTCCAAATTTTATGTTGTATTATTGGTCGGCACAACTGAGGTCTATGACATATTATTTTTCATCAAATGATCTCCCTCACTGGACTGAAATGGAATCATACAATTTACCTTTACCTCTTCCCATATTCATATACTCAGATTCGGCAAAAAAATTACAAAAACAAGTTAAAAATCCATTTGTAAAGCATATGATCAAAATATGGTGTGAAGCTAAAAACTATTTCAAAGAACCACAGTTATTGTCACAATTTAGTCCAATATGGGGTAATCAATATTTTAAACCAGGGAGAGCGGACGCTGTATTTAAAGTATGGAATTTAAAAGGGATACAAAAGATTCAGGATTTATATTTGCCATGTGCAGACAACATAATGTCTTTTGAAGAGCTGAGGATCAAATTTAATCTCAATAGAACACATTTTTTTAAATATCTTCAACTTAGAAACTTTATTCGATCAAATCAAAATAAAGCTCTCACTCGACCTATTTATTCATCCTTGGAAAAAATGATGATGAAAGATAGTAAAAGAAAGGGTATTATTTCAGAGTTTTATAACTCATTGACACTATCTTCAAGTGAAAATTCACTGAAAAGATTAAACTACTGGAAAGAAGATCTGCAAATTGAAATTTCAGAGGAACAATGGGAATTGGCTTGTACAGAAGCTCAAACCAAATCAATAAATGCACGCCTTAAATTGATACATTTCAAATGGTTAATGCGGATGTATGTTACACCGGAGGAGTTAAATAGATATAACAAAAATATACCAGATACATGCACAAAATGCATGGAAAGTAAAGGAACCCTATTTCATTGTTTATGGGAATGTAGATTAATAAGAATGTTTTGGGAAGAGGTGAGGGTAACAATTGAAAAAATAATCTCAAAACAAATCATATTGAATCCTAAACTGTTTTTGTTGGGTCTGTACCCAGAAAAGCATAATTTTAATAAAAGTGAAAGAACATTCATAGACCTCAGTTTGCTTAATGCCAAAAAATGTATTGCACTATTATGGAAAAAGACTCATAGACCA
Organism: Pholidichthys leucotaenia; assembly: GCA_020510985.1. Classification (NCBI taxonomy): domain Eukaryota; kingdom Metazoa; phylum Chordata; class Actinopteri; order Cichliformes; family Pholidichthyidae; genus Pholidichthys; species Pholidichthys leucotaenia. The sequence goes on along the minus strand of CM035838.1, from coordinate 163,369,943 downwards.
GATGTGACTCAGTGGTTAAGACAGATGTTAACAAACCTTCCATTAGAAAGAATAACATATATACTAAAATCAAAGGAAATTGTGTTTGAGAATATATGGAGACCTTTTATTGATTATGTAAAAAATTTAAACATAACTCTTGAAGAAGAAGGTGAATGATGTGTGTGGACCTAGTAAATTCCAAACTGGTGAACATAATATGTATACTTATGTATTGGATTGTCTAGACTAAACAGAGGAGCATTGTTGAAGATTTGATTTTGTTGGTGGTTGTTGGTGTTTTTAGTGCATTTTTTTTTTTTTGTAGTACTTTAGTGTTAGTGTTTGATTGTTTGTATCATGTTTGTTAAAAAAAAAAAAGGTTCAATAAAGATATTGTGGGAAAAAAAAAAGAGTAGGGCCTAGCACAGATCCCTGTGGAACTCCAAGACTAAGCTTTGAGTTGAAAGAAAACTCATTATTTACATGAGCAAACTGGAACCTATCAGATAAATAAGATCTAAACCACTGCAACGAAGTTCCATTAAGTCCAACATAGTGTTCTAATCTATCAAGTAGAATATTATGATCGATAGTATCAAAAGCTGCACTAAGGTCTAAAAGGACAAGTACAGAAACCAGTCCATTATCAGATGCGATGAGGAGGTCGTTAGTGACCTTCGCTAAGGCTGTTTCAGTACTATGATGGATTCTAAACCCAGATTGAAACTCTTCAAGTAAACCATTTCCCTGCAGGTGGTCAAATAATTGCGTAGCAACAACTCTTTCTAAGATTTTTGAAATGAAAGGGAGATTAGAGATTGGTCTATAGTTAGCTAAAGCTCCTGGATCTAGCGTTGGCTTTTTGAGTAAGGGTTTAATTACAGCCATTTTAAAAGCCTGCGGTAAATGGCCTAAAGTTAATGAAGAATTGATTATATGAAGAATAAAGCTACCAATAAGTGGGAAGACTTCTTTAAATAACCTGGTAGGAATAGGGTCTAAAAGACAAGTTGAAGGTTTGGATGAGGAAACTATTTTGTCTAACTCACAAAGGTCGATTGGAGTAAACTCATCAAGACAGACATCAATTGAAGGAGTTGTAGTAGTTACAGAATTTAAGTTAACTGTGGGAAGAATCTGATTGATTTTATCTCTGATGGATGAAATTTTATTATTGAAAAAGTTCATAAAGTCCTGACTAGTAAGCTCTAAGGGAATGCTAGGATTGACAGAGTCCTGACTCTTTGTCAACCTGGCTACAGTGCTGAAAAGAAACCTGGGATTATTCTTGTTTTCTTCTGTTAATGCAGAATAATAACTCGTTCTAGCTTTTCTAAGAGATTTTTTTTATAAATTAAAAGATGATTTCTCCAAGCTAAATAGATTTCATCTAAATTAGTGGCGCGCCATTTTCTTTCTAATTGACGAGTCTTCTGTTTTAAGCTACGAGTTTCTGTGTTGAACCAAGAAGTTAGAAATCTCTGATTAGACTTTTTCTTTTTTAAGGGGGACACCAAGTCTAGAGTCTGATGCAGAGAAGCTGTAACACTATCCACCATGTTATCAATTACAGAAGGAGTAAGCTGTCTATAGCTTATTTCCGTTGTGTTGACACATGGCATAGAGGAAACAATCTGCATAAATTTGATAACAGCATCATCTGAGAGGCATCTACTGTAATAATATTTTTCTTTAGGAGCCAAATAGTCAGAAATAGTAATATCAAAGGTTAACAGACAATGGTCTGACAGTACAGGGTTATGAGGAGACACTACCAGATTTTCTATTTCTATGCCATATGTCAGAACAAGGTCCAATGTATGGTGGAGGTAATGAGTAGAATTTCCTACTTTCTGAGAAAACCCAATTGAGTCTAATATTGAATTAAATGCCACATTAAGGCAGTCAAAGGTGGATTAGGTGGCAGTCAAAGGCGGAGACCTTGGCGGACTGATCCCAAGCTTTCTAAACTGGCTTTTGGTACGTGGAATGTCACCTCTCTGGTGGGGAAGGAGCCTGAGCTGGTGTACGAGATTGAGCGATACCGGCTAGATATAGTCGGCCTCACCTCAACACACAGCTCCGGTTCCGGAACCAGTCTCCTGGAGAGGGGCTGGAGCTTGGCCTTTTCTGGAGTTGCCCCGGGCGAGAGGCGACGAGCAGGGGTAGGTATTCTTGTATCGCCCCACCTTGCTGCCTCTATATTGGAGTTTTCCCCGGTGGACGAAAGGGTTGCTTCCCTGCGCCTTCGGGTTGGGAAACGGGTCCTGACCATCATTTGTGCCTATGCACCAAATGATGTTTCAGAGTACCCACCCTTTTTGGAGTCTGTGACTGGGGTGCTGGAGGGTGCTCCTCCTGGAGACTCCATTGTCCTACTGGGGGACTTCAATGCGCACGTGGGCAACGACAGTGAAACCTGGAGGGGGGTGATTGGGAGGAACGGCCTGCCCGATCTGAACCCGAGTGGTGTTCAGTTATTGGACTTCTGTGCTAACCACAGTCTGTCTATAACGAACACCATGTTCAAGCATAAGGGTGTCCATATGTGCACCTGGCACCAGGACACCCTAGGCCGCAGGTCGATGATCGATTTTGTTATCGTATCATCAGACCTGCGACCGTATGTCTTGGACACCCGAGTAAAGAGAGGTGCAGAGCTGTCAACTGATCACCACCTGGTGGTGAGTTGGATCCGATGGCAGGGGAGGAAGCCATTCAGACCTGGTAGACCCAAACGTATAGTGAGGGTGTGCTGGGAGCGTCTGGCTGAGGCCCCTGTCCGGGAGGTCTTCAACTCCCACCTCCGGAAGAACTTCAACCACATTCCGAGGGAGTCTGGAGACATGGAGTCTGAATGGGCCATGTTCTCCACCTCTGTTGTTGAAGCGGCAGCCCAGAGCTGCGGCCGCAAGGTGGTCGGTGCATCTCGTGGTGGCAACCCCCGAACCAAGTGGTGGACACCAGTGGTGAGGGGGGCCATTAAGCTGAAGAAGGAGTCCTATCAAGCTTGGTTGGCTTGTGGGACTCCCGAAGCAGCTGAGGTGTACCGGCAGGCCAAGCGGAGTGCAGCTCGGGTGGTTGCTGAAGCAAAAACCCGGGTATGGGAGGAGTTCGGTGAGGCCATGGAACAAGACTTTCGGTCGGCTTCAAAGAGATTCTGGCAAACTGTTCGGCGGCTCAGGAGGGGAAAGCAGCTCCCCGTCCACACTGTGTATGGTGCGGATGGGACACTGTTGACTTCAACTGGGGATATCGTCGGGCGGTGGAAGGAATACTTCGAGGATCTCCTCAATCCCACTGATACGCCTTCCACAGAGGAAGCAGGGTTTGGGGACGAGGGGGATGACTCGCCTATCACAGGGGCTGAGGTCGCCAAGGTGGTTAAAAATCTCCTTGGTGGCCGGGCCCCGGGGGTGGACGAGATTCGCCCCGAGTACCTCAAGGCCCTGGATGTTGTTGGGTTGTCATGGTTGACACGCCTCTGCAACATTGCGTGGAGGTCGGGGGCAGTGCCTTTGGCATGGCAAACCGGGGTGGTGGTTCCTCTCTTCAAAAAAGGGGACCGGAGGGTGTGCTCCAACTTTAGAGGGATCACACTCCTCAGCCTCCCTGGGAAGGTCTATGCCAAGGTACTGGAGAGGAGAGTCCGGCCGTTGGTCGAACCTCGGATTCAGGAGGAGCAATGTGGTTTTCGTCCTGGCCGTGGCACATCGGACCAGCTCTTTACCCTCTCGAGAATTCTTGAGGGTTCGTGGGAGTTTGCCCAACCAGTTTACATGTGTTTTGTGGACTTGGAGAAGGCATTTGACCGCGTCCCTCGTGGATTTTTGTGGGGGGTGCTTCGGGAGTATGGGGTATCGGGCTTGTTGTTACGAGCTATTCGGTCTCTGTACGACCGTTGTGAGAGTTTAGTTCGCATTGCCAACACTCGGTCAGAGTCATTCCCAGTGAGAGTTGGACTCCGCCAGGGCTGCCCTTTGTCACCGGTCCTGTTCATAATTTTTATGGACAGGATTTCTAGGCGCAGCCAGGGAATGGAGGGTGTCATGCTTGGTGACCACAGGATCTCATCTCTGTTGTTTGCAGATGATGTTGTCCTGTTGGCTTCATCCAGCAATGACCTACAGCTCTTGCTGGGACGGTTTGCCGCTGAGTGTGAAGCGGCTGGGATGAGAATCAGCACCTCCAAGTCCGAGTCCATGGTCCTCAGCCGGAAAAAGGTGGATTGTCCTCTCCGGGTTGGGGACAGGCTCCTGCCCCAAGTGGAGGAGTTTAAGTATCTTGGGGTCTTGTTCACGAGTGAGGGGAAAATGGAGCGAGAGATCGACAGACGGATTGGAGCAGCATCTGCAGTGATGCGGACGTTGTACCGGTCTGTTGTGGTGAAGAGGGAGCTTAGTTCTAAGGCAAAGCTGTCGATTTACCAGTCAATCTACGTTCCTACTCTCACCTATGGTCACGAGCTTTGGGTAATGACCGAAAGAACGAGATCGCGGATACAAGCGGCTGAAATGAGCTTTCTCCGTAGGATTGCTGGACTCACCCTCAGAGATAGGGTGAGGAGCTCAGTCATCCGGGAGAGGCTCAGAGTAGAACCGCTGCTCCTCCACATTGAAAGGAGTCAGTTGAGGTGGTATGGGCATCTGATTAGGATGCCTCCTGGACGCCTCCCACTTGAGGTGTTTCAGGCACGTCCCACTGGGAGGAGACCCCGGGGCAGACCCAGGACTCGGTGGAGAGACTATGTCTCCCAGCTAGTCTGGGAACGCCTTGGTATCCCCTCTGAAGAGCTGGAGCAGGTGGCTGGGGAGAGGGAAGTCTGGGCTTCTCTGCTTGAACTGCTGCCTCCGCGACCCGGACCTCCGGAAAAGCGGTAGAAGATGGATGGATGGATGGATTAAGGCAGTCACTATCTACATCCACATGTATATTAAAGTCCCCTACTATAATTATTCTATCAGATTTCAGCACTAAATCAGCTAAGAAATCAGCAAATTCGGATAAAAATTCTGAGTAGGTTGATGGGGGACGATAAACTATGGCAAATAAAATTGGGTTTAACCTGAAATTGCTAAAGTGCCCAACACTGAGGACCAGGCCCTCAAAGGAATTATAACATGTTTTTTGCTTTACATTAACTAGTAATTTGGAATGGTAAATTGTTGCTACTCCTCCTCCACGACCAGAACTTCTGGGATTTTGACAGTTTAAATAATTAGGAGTTGATTCATTTGAACCAACATAATCCTCTTGCCCTAACCAAGTCACTGTAAGGGATATTAAATCAATCTGATGATCAATTAACAGATCATGAACTAACAGAGACTTGGGAGTTAGAGACCTAATATTTAATAAACCACATTTAATTTTTAAATTATGAGGAGGAACAGAGGCCAAATCATTCAGTTTAGAGGCTTTATGTTTAATTTGAGTTTAATTTGAGTTTTACCAATATTTTGCTTAATCACTTTGGAATGCTTATATATTATATTTTTATTTACTTTGGAGGGAGCAGACAATGATTCTCTGATGGGGAAGTCAGGGGCTAAGTTGAGGGTTGGCGGATGAAGAGGAGCTGCAGAGAGGGTGTAAGACTGCGACTCTGCTTCCTGGTTCCAACTCTGAGTAGTCAAGGTTTTGGAAATTTGGATAAAAAAGATGCCAGATTGTTAGATAAATGAGAAGCACCATCCAAAGTGGGATGAATGCTGTCTTGTCTCATAAGACCAGGTTTTCCCCAAAATGAGCTGCAATTGTCAATGTAGCCCACGTCATTTGCAGGACACCACACAGACAGCCAGCAGTTCAAGGACGACGAGCGGCTAAACATGTCATCACTGGTCAGATTGGGGAGGGGCCCAGAGAATACTACAGTGGCAGACATCGTTTTTGCAAAGTCACACACCGATTCTACATTAAGTTTTGTGACTTCCGACTGCCGGAGACGGATGTCATTAATGCCAGCGTGAATAACAATTGTGGAGTATTTACAGTTACTTTTAGCCAGCATTTTCAAATTTGACTCGATGTCGCCTGCTCTGGCCCCAGGAATGCATTTGACTATGGCCGCTGGAGTCTCTAGGTTCACGTTTCGGACTACAGAGTCGCCAATGATCAGAGTTTTTTCCTCAGCGGGTGTGTCGCCGAGCGAGGAAAAACGATTAGAAACGTGAACAGGTTGGTGGTGTACCGGGGCTTTGCGACTAGGCTTCCTTCTCACCGTCACCCACCCAGTCTCCTCGCTGCTGAGGAGAGCCGGGGGACCGCTAACAGGGTCAGCTATGCTAGCTAGCTCCGCTGCAGCTAAGGGGCGTCCGTCAAGAGTAACTGGCGCAGACGGTGTTTCAATGCAGCAGAGCTGGGATTCCAAATCAGACAACCTCGCCTCAAGCGCCTCAAAAAGACAACATTTATTACATTTACCGTTATCACTAAAAGAGGCAGAGGTGTAGCTAAACATCTGACAGAGAGAGCACACCAGAGGAGGAGAGGAAGGAGAGCTAGTAGCCATCGCTAGTGGCTAACCCAAAAGCTCAGGAGAGTGAGGACAGCAAACCACACAGACAGACAGCAAAACAAGAAGTGACGATACGTTACCACAGGAAGTGACGATCAGTCACATAATACTTTATAAGACAGGAACTAAAGAAGCAGAATATAAATACAAAAAACATAAAAATAAATTAACTAATATTATAAAGAATAGCAAGAAAGAGTATTATAAAAAGTTATTAGATAATAACAAAAACAATATTAAAGGAATATGGGGCATCTTGAATAGCATTATTAAGAATGGAACAGGACAAAGTGGGTTACCAGAGTATTTTATTTATAATGGTGGGGAAAAATACAAAATGGATGTTATAGCTAGTAATTTTAATGCATTTTTCCTAAATTTGGGACCAAATTTGGCAAAAAATTTGGCACATTATATATATATATATATATATATATATATATATATATATATATATATATATATATATATATATACAGTATATATATACACTACCTTTCAAAAGTTTGAGGTCACTTAGAAATTTCCTTCTTTTTGAAAGAAAAGCACTTTTTTTAGAAGATAATTTTAAACTAATCAGAACTTTAAACTAATTACAAGATAACTTTAAACTAATCAGAAATACACTCTATACATTGCTAATGTGGTAAATGACTATTCTAGCTGCAAATGTCTGGTTTTTGGTGCAATATCTACATAGGTGTATAGAGGCCCATTTCCAGCAACTATCACTCCAGTGTTCTAATGGTACAATGTGTTTGCTCATTGTGTCAGAAAGCAAATGGATGATTAAAAAACCCTTGTGCAATCATGTTAGGTCTGCAATGCTGTAATTGCTGCAAATGGAAGATTCTTTGACGAAAGCAAAGTTTGAAGGAAAAAATTATTATTTCAAATCCAAATCATTATTTCTAGCCTTGTCAATGTCTTGACTATATTTTCTATTCATTTTACAACTCATGGTGGTAAATAAGTGTGACTTTTCATGGAAAACACAAAATAATTGTCTGGGTGACCCCAAACTTTTGAACGGTAGTGTATATATATATATATATATATATATATATATATATATATATATATATATACAGTGGGGCAAAAAAGTATTTAGTCAGCCACCAATTGTGCGAGTTCTCCCACTTAAAAGATGAGAGAGGTCTCCAATTTTCATCATAGGTATACCTCAACTATGAGAGACAAAATGAGAAAAAAAAATCCAGAAAATCACATTGAGTGATTTTTAATGAATTAATTTGTAAATTCCTCGGAAAAATAAGTATTTGGTCAATAACAAAAGTTCATCTCAATACTTTGTTATATACCCTTCGCTGGTAATGACAGAGGTCAAACGTTTTCTGTAAGTCTTCACAAGGTTTTCACACACTGTTGCTGGTATTTTGGCCCATTCCTCCATGCAGATCTCCTCTAGAGCAGTGATATTTTGGGGCTGTCGCTGGGCAACACGGACTTTCAACTCCCTCCAAAGATTTTCTATGGGGTTGAGATCTGGAGACTGGCTAGGCCACTCCAGGACCTTGAAATGCTTCTTACAAAGCCACTCCTTCGTTGCCCGGGCGGTGTGTTTGGGATCATTGTCATGCTGAAAGATCCAGCCACGTTTCATCTTCAATGCCCTTGCTGATGGAAGGAGGTTTTCACTCAAAATCTCACGATACACGGCCCCATTCATTCTTTCCTTTACACGGATCAGTCGTCCTGGTCCCTTTGCAGAAAAACAGCTCCAAAGCATAATGTTTTCACCCCCATGCTTCACAGTAGGTATGGTGTTCTTTCTCCTCCAAACACGACAACTTGAGTTTTTACCAAAAAGTTCTATTTTGGTTTCATCTGACCATATGAAATTCTCCCAATCCTCTTCTGGATCATCCAAATTCTCCCTAGCAAACTTCAGACGGGCCTGGACATGTACTGGCTTAAGCAGGGGGACACGTCTGGCACTGCAGTATTTGAGTTCCTGGCGGCGTAGTGTGTTACAGATGTAGCCTTTGTTACTTTGGTCCCAGCTCTCTGCAGGCCATTCACTAGGTCCCCCCGTGTGGTTCTGGGATTTTTGCTCACCGTTCTCGTGATAATTTTGACCCCACGGGGTGAGATCTTGCGTGGAGCCCCAGATCGAGGGAGATTATCAGTGGTCTTGTATGTCTTCCATTTTCTAACCATTGCTCCCACAGTTGATTTCTTCACACCAAGCTGCTTACCTATTGCAGATTCAGTCTTCCCAGCCTGGTGCAGGTCTACAATTTTGTTTCTGGTGTCCTTTGACAGCTCTTTGTTCTTGGCCATAGTGGAGTTTGGAGTCTGACTGTTTGAGGTTGTGGACAGGTGTCGTTTACACTGATAACGAGTTCAAACAGGTGCCATTAATACAGGTAACGAGTGGAGGACAGAGGAGCCTCTTAAAGAAGAAGTTACAGGTCTGTGAGAGCCAGAAATCTTGCTTGTATGTAGGTGACCAAATACTTATTTTACTGAGGAATTTACCAATTAATTCATTAAAAATCCTTCAATGTGATTTTCTGGATTTTTTTTTTCTCATTTTGTCTCTCATAGTTGAGGTATACCTATGATGAAAATTGGAGACCTGTCTCATCTTTTAAGTGGGAGAACTTGCACAACTGGTGGCTGACTAAATACTTTTTGGCCCCACTGTATATATCTGAGAGAGGAGTATCCAAAGTAAATATGGAAGAATTAATTAGTAGGAATCCCTGCTCACTGTTCCTTGAACTGGTAAATGAAGGAGAAATTGTTGACACTGTCAAGAAATGTAAAAACAAAAAGTATCTTCATTGTAATGACACTGACATGATGACAGTAAAAAAGGTCATTGAAGTGACTGCAAGACCACTGACACACTTTTGTAACTTGTCTTTTAAAACAGGTACTTTTCCAGAACAAATGAAAATAGCGAAGGTTATACCTCTGTAGAAACCTGGCAGCAAGCACCACTTCACAAACTACAGACCGGTTTCATCATTACCCCAGTTCTCAAAAATTCTTGAAAAACTATTTAATAAACAGCTGGAAAAATTCATAGACAGACATAACCTGATCAGTGATAGCCAGTATGGGTTCAAGCCAACAGATCAACATCACTTGCACTTTTAGGGGCAGATTTACTAAGGCAGTGCACATTAGTGAGTGTGCAATTTAGACAAAGCGCCTCATGGAGTGGCCAATTTTTGCCAGTGACTGACCAACAACATGCAAAATTATGAACACACACGCAGTCACTTCATTTCAATAATGCCCAGCCATCCGCCCAGAGCACCGCAAAATTGCCCACAGGCAGAGCCAGTTCGGAGGAGCATAACATATAAAGCATTTTTTTTTTTTTTTAGTTTTTGTTTAAGTCGAAACCCCACTAAAATAGCTTATTTTTGTTCATTATATTTCAAAATTTAGATTTTCATTTAACATGGTAGACTTTTTTGTTTAATATGTATAAATGAAGCATTTGTATCTAATTTAATAAAGAACTACTCATGAATAAATTGATTATTTAACCAATGTGTTTATTTTATTAACACTAGAACCATCAACCATCTGGTGGGGAAGGAGCCTGAGCTGGTGTACGAGGTTGAGAGATACCGGCTAGATATAGTCGGCCTCACCTCAACACACAGCTCCGGTTCTGGAACCAGTCTCCTGGAGATGGGCTGGAGCTTGGCCTTTTCTGGAATTGCCCTGGGCGAGAGGCGATGAGCAGGGGTGGGTATTCTTGTATCCCCCCACCTTGCTGCCTCTATATTGGAGTTTTCCTGGTGGACGAAAGGGTTGTTTCCCTGCGCCTTCGGGTTGGGAAACGGGTCTTGACCATCATTTGTGCCTATGCACCAAATGATGTTCCAGAGTACCCACCCTTTTTGGAGTCTGTGACTGGGGTGCTGGAGGGTGCTCCTCTTGGAGACTCCATTGTCCTACTGGGGGACTTCAATGCGCACGTGGGCAATGACAGTGAAACCTGGAGGGGAGTGATTGGGAGGAACGGCCTGCCCAATCTGAACCTGAGTGGTGTTCAGTTATTGGACTTCTGTGTTTACCACAGTTTGTCCATAATGAACACCATGTTCAAGCATAAGGGTGTCCATATGTGCACCTGGCACCAGGACACCCTAGGTCGCAGGTCAATGATCGATTTTGTTATCGTGTCATCAGACGTGCGACCGTATGTCTTGGACACTCGGGGTCGATGACCACCTGGTGGTGAGTTGGATCCGATGGCAGGGGAGGATGCCATTCAGACCTGGTAGACCCAAATGTATAGTGAGGGTGTGCTGGGAACGTCTAGCTGAGGCCCCTGTCTGGGAGGTCTTCAACTCCCACCTCCGGAAGAACTTCAACCACATTCCGAGGGAGTCTGGAGACATGGAGTCTGAATGGGCCATGTTCTCCACCTCTATTGTTGAAGCGGCGGCCCAGAGCTGTGGCCGCAAGGTGGTCGGTGCATCTCGTGGTGGCAACCCCCGAACCAAGTGGTGGACACCAGCGGTGAGGGGGGCCATTAAGCTGAAGACGGAGTCCTATCAAGCTTGGTTGGCTTGTGGGACTCCTGAAGCAGCTGAGGTGTACCGCCAGGCCAAGCGGAGTGCAGCTCGGGTGGTTGCTGAAGCAAAAACCCGGGTATGGGAGGAGTTCGGTGAGGCCATGGAACAAGACTTTCGGTCGGCCTCGAAGAGATTCTTGCAAACTGTTCGGCGGCTCATGAAGGGGAAGCAGCTTCCTGTCCACACTGTGTATAGTGCGGATGGGGCACTGTTGACTTCGACTGGGGATATCGTCGGGCAGTGGAAGGAATACTTTGAGGCTCTCCTCATTTCCACTGATACGCCTTCCACAGAGGAAGCAGGGCTTGTGGACGAGGGGGGTGACTTGCCTATCACAGGGGCTGAGGTCACCAAGGTGGTTAAAAATCTCCTTGGTGGCCGGGCCCCGGGGGTGGATGAGGTTCACCCTGAGTACCTCAAGGCCCTGGATGTTGTAGGGCTGTCATGGTTGACACGCCTCTGCAACATTGCGTGGAGGTCGGGGGCAGTGCCTTTGGCATGGCAAACCGGGGTGGTGGTTCCTCTCTTCAAAAAAGGGGACCGGAGGGTGTGCTCCAACTTTACAGGGATCACACTCCTCAGCCTCCCTGGGAAGGTCTATGCCAAGGTACTGGAGAGGAGAGTCCGGCCGTTGGTCGAATCTCGGATTCAGTGGAAGCAATGTGGTTTTCGTCCTGGCCGTGGCACATCGGACCAGCTCTTTACCCTCTCAAGAATTCTCGAGGGTTCTTGGGAGTTTGCCCAACCAGTTTACATGTGTGTTGTGGACTTGGAGAAGGCATTTGACCACGTCCCTTGTGGTTTTTTGTGGGGGGGTGCTTCGGGAGTATAGGGTATCGGGCTTGTTGTTACGAGTTATTCGGTCTCTGTACGACCGTTGTGAGAGTTTGGTTCGTATTGCCAACACTCGGTCGGACTCATTCCCAGTGAGAGTTGGACTCCGCCAGGGCTGCCCTTTGTCACGGATCCTGTTCATAATTTTTATGGACAGAATTTCCAGGCGCAGCCAGGGAATGGAGGGTGTCATGCTTGGTGACCACAGGATCTCATCTCTGTTGTTTGCAGATGATGTTGTCCTGTTGGCTTCATCCAGCAATGACCTACAGTTCTTGCTGGGACATTTTGCTGCTGAGTGTGAAGTGGCTGGGATGAGAATCAGCACCTCCAAGTCCGAGTCCATGGTCCCCAGCTGGAAAAAGGTGGACTGTCCTCTCCGGGTTGGGGACAAGCTCCTGCCCCAAGTGGAGGAGTTTAAATATCTGGGGCCTTATTCACGAGTGAGGGGAAAATGGAGCAAGAGATTGACAGACGGATCGGAGCAGCATCTGCAGTGATGCGGACGTTATACTGGTCTGTTGTGGTGAAGAGGGAGCTGAGTTCTAAGGCAAAGCTGTCAATTTACCAGTCAATCTACATTCCTACTCTCACCAATGGTCACGAGCACTGGGTAATGATCGAAAGAACGAGATCGCGGATACAAGCGGCTGACATGAGCTTTCTCCGAAGAATTGCTGGACTCACCCTCAGAGATAGGGTGAGGAGCTCAGTCATCTGGGAGAGGCTCAGAGTAGAACCGCTGCTCCTCCACATTGAAAGGAGTCAGTCAAGGTGGTATGGGCATCTGATTAGGATGCCTCCTGGACGCCTCCCACTTGAGGTGTTTCGGGCACATCCCACTGGGAGGAGACCCCAGGGAAGACCCAGGACTCGGTGGAGAGACTATGTCTCCCAGCTGGTCTGGGAACGCCTTGGTATCCTCTCTGAAGAGCTGGAGCAGGTGGCTGGGGAGAGGGAAGTCTGGGCTTCTCTGCTTGAACTGCTGCCTCTGCGACCCGGACCTCCGGAAAAGCGGTAGAAGATGGATGGATGGATGGATGGATAGAACCATCAAGATGGTCTGATGGAGACTCTGGAGTTTTATTATGTGAATAACTTTGTTGTAACAAAATCTACAGGTCTCCCAGTTCACAACTTTTTATAAATGTCTGTAACGTTAACCGCTGGGTTCCAGTTTATAAAATCCTTCTTTGCTGAGCAGAAATTGTTTCACCTAAAAGTCTGGTCATGAACTGCTTTTCTTCACCCAAGATCGGAGCTGTGAAATCTTACCTTTCACCTAAAGACCACCGCTTTGAAGCCACATTCCAGTGGTAAACTGACTATAAAAAGCCACTCTCAGGGCCAGGAACAGCTTGGACTGCTCATCGTAAATTCAGTGAAGTACATCCCCACAAGACAGCTTTATGTTTAATAGCTGTTTGAAATTTACCATACTTAAACTGTCCTTCCTTGCTCTCCAAATTATAGGAGTCCAACATTGCCCGCCTATGGATAACACAGGAATATTTTTCTCTCTGAAGTTAAGCTATGAATTGTCAACAATGAAATAACTTATTTATCTCCTCAAGACTTTCATTTTTCAGAAGATACTTCTCAGGACACTAATGAAGATATGGTCGGACCCTGTGATGGACAATTATTGTTTGAAATGCTTTTATTGATATGATTTGATATGTGTTTCATTTTGAAAAATTTATTTTTGTATACCTACGATAAAGAAATGATCATATTTACAATGCAGACACATTGTTTGTTCCTTTATTATTAAGTAGAATGTCTCACTGAAGTTTAAAGAATTTATGCTTTAATGGGCAGCATATACAGTTAGGCCCAAAAATATTTGGACAGTGACACAAATTTTGTTATTTTAGCTGTTCACGAAAACATATTCAGGATACAATTATATAATCAGTGTGGGCTTAAAGTGCAGACTCTCAGCTGTAATTTGAGAGTATTCACATCCAAATTGGAGCAAGGGTTTAGGAATTACAGCTCTTTAATACGTAGCCGCCTCTTTTTCAAGGGACCAAAAGTAATTGGACAATTGACTCAGAAGGCTGCAAAAAAAAAAAAAAAAATAAGGCTGTATGGGCGCTTCCCTCATTAACCTGTCATCAATTAAGCAGTTAAAAGGTCTGGAGTTGATTCCAGGTGTGGCGTTTGCATTTGGAAGCTATTGCTGTGAACACACAACACGTGGTCAAAGGAGCTCTCAATGGAGGTGAAACAGACCATCCTGAGGCTGAAAAAAAAGAAGAAATCCATCAGAGAGATACAGAAATATTAGGAGTGGCCAAATCAACAGTTTAATACATTCTGAGAAAAAAAAAAGAGTGCACTGGTGAGCTTGGGAACTCAAAAAGGCCTGGACGTCCACGGAAGACAACAGTGGTGGATGATCACAGAATCCTTTCCATGGTGAAGAACAACTCCTTCACAACATCCACTCAAGTGAAGAACACTCTCCAGGAAGTAGGTGTATCAGTATCTAAGTCTACCATAAAGAGAAGACTTCATGAGAGTAAATACAAAGGATTCACCACAAGGTGCAAACCATGAATCAGCCTCAAAAATAGAAAGGCCAGAATTGACTTTGCCAAAAAACACCTGAAGAAGCCAGCCCAGTTCTGGAACAGCATTCTTTGGACAGATGAGACTAAGATCAACCTGTACCAGAATGATGGGAAGAAGAAAGTTTGGAGAAAAATTGGAACAGCTCATGATCCAAAGCACTACATCTTCTGTAAAACGTGGTGGAGGCAGTGTGATGGCATGGGCATGCATGGCTTCCAATGGCACTGGGTCACTTGTGTTTATTGATGATGTGACAAAAGATAGGAGCAGCCGGATGAATTCTGAGGTGTATAGGGATATACTTTCTGCTCAGATTCAGCCAAATGCAGCAAAGTTGATTGGACGGCGCTTCACCAATGATCCAAAACATACTGCAAAAGCAACCCAGGAGTTTTTTAAAGCAACAAAGTGGAATATTCTGCAATGACCGAGTCAATCACCAGATCTCAACCCAATCGAGCATGCATTTTCACTTGCTCAAGACAAAACTTAATGCAGAAAGACCCACAAACAAGCAACAACTGAAGACAGCTGCAGTAAAGGTCTGGCAAAGCATCACAAAGGAGGAAACCCAGCGTTTGGTGATATCCATGGGTTCCAGACTTCAGGCAGTCATTGCCTGCAAAGGATTCTCAACAAAATATTGAAAAGTAACATTTTACTTCGGGTTATGTTTATTTGTCCAATTACTTTTGAGCCCCTGAAATGAGGAGCGTTTGTATAAAAATAGCCACAATTCCTACATGTTTAATCATATATTTTTGTTCAACCCCTTGAATTAAACCTTGAAGTCTGCACTTCATTTCCATTGTAGTTGTGTCATTTCAAATCCAATGTGGTGGCATGCAGAGCCCAAATCATGAAGATTGTGTCACTGTCCAAATATTTCTGGGCTTTACTGTACATGTTTTAGGAGGATCACTTCTCATATCAAATTCTTTCTCCTCTTTCTGTGGGAGACACACACTTCAGAACTTTGAACTGACCAATCGGCTTCCAAGTCTCCCTGCATTTCCTTTTTAGTCAGTTTACGACCTCTGCTGAACAAAGAAACTCAGTGCAACTGGTCAAAAGTTTAGGCTAATGGGCAGATCCAACCCTGATCTTTGAATGTAGTTGGGCAAATCTTTCCTTTGTTCCTGAGTTGCAGTTAGAGTGTTGCAACCCGGCCAGCAGGGAGTGACTCTTGGAAGGAGAAGATTTTTCTGCTCTCTCCATTTTTTTTTCCCTTTTTCTAAGTAGGCCCAGAGGCCATGCTCTGGGTAAATTCTTTTTCTTTTCTTTGAAAGAAAAAGAATTTACCGGTTTTCTCTTCCGGTTCCGGTTCCGCCGGACCGGCGGCGCCACACGGGTGGGCTGCCTGTTGCAACAGCCTTTTTTTTTTTATCTTCCTTCTTCTTTCTACACCTTTCACTCTGTATATATATCACGGACGCACGGATCGCCCCGGGGGTCTCCCGGGTCGGCGGACGGAGCCACGGTTTGCAGCGGGAGACGTTACAGCGGGGAGGAGCTAGTGCTAGCTAGCACTTGGCCGCCGCCCGGTGCTAATGGGAAACTCGACATACCGGGAGCTGTAGCGAAAACGACGCGGGTGCCGGGCTGGAGTTTAGGCGGCGTGAAAGAAATATAAGACAGAATAATAAAGAGCGATGGCAAGAACCAAGCAGACCGCCCGTAAAATCTACTGGAGGAAGAAGCCCCCCAGGAGACAGCTAGCCACCAGGGCTGCTCGGAGAGGCGCTCCGGCCACCGGCAGAGTGAAGAGGCCTCGCCGTCACAGGCCCGTGGCCCTGAGAGAGATCCGTCGCTGCCAGAAATCCACGGAGCTGCTCATCCGTAAGCTGCCCGTCCAGCGCCTGGTGAGGGAGATCGCTCAGGACTTCAAGACCGTCCTGCGTTTCCTGAGCTTCGCTGTCATGGCTCTGCAGGAGACCAGCGAGGCCCACCTGGTGGTCTCTTCTTCGCTAAGGGGGTCACCATCATGCCCAAAGACTTCCAGCTGGCCCGCTGCATCCGCGGAGAGAGAGCTTAGACTTTCTGCTGCACATTCACCAGCCATAATGCTCTGCACTGTGTGTCTATATATATACATTTATAGTAATATGGACATATGTTTACTAGATGTTGTTTTTTCTTGCCTTCTGATTGTTGCTCTGAGTGTTGCTATCCCTATGCTGTTGCAATCCTGGAATTTCCCCATTGTGGGACTAATAAAGGTTTATCTTATCTTATCTTATCTTAAAATTCACTTTTTCCTATTTTACTCATTTTCCTTAAATTACCATGCTAATATGGGTAACCCCCACAACAGCCACGGACAAGCAGAGCGCTCAGCTGGGGCAATTAGCAGAGCAATGAGATGTGTGTATTGAGATCAATAGGCAGCCTCGCTTTGTCTAGTTCAGGCGCCAGTATTCCGCTGTTATGTATGACTTCCTGCTCTGTACTCAAATGCAAATGTCCCATGCCTTCCTGCAGTTTCTTTGATGATAACATGCCTTTCATGTATTGTCTGTAGTGGGGTATAAAAACTGCATTGCTCTGTAACTCACTCTCTCTCTCTGACCACTGCTTCTGACGACACGCATTCTGTGTCTCCTCACGAGAGCCTGAGGACCCGCTCAAGCCCATCTGCACAGGGCTGGAGTGAGTTCTATGGTGGCGGGATGAATGATAATAAACTCCCTTAAAAACTCTCAGTTCGCTGCCTATTATTTCTTACCGCCACATTGGTGACCCCGAGAAAGCACACGCTTTGTGCAACGCAACCTTCTGGTCTGGACAGCCACATTGGTGACCCTGAAAAAGATCACGCTGACGACGAACGACGCAGCCCCGGCGGTGACTCTCCGACGACAAGCGAACGCAGCAGCCTGACGCAAATGATCTGCACTCCCTTCTGCCACAGGGGAGACCTCGACGCAGAGCCACCACCAGGCGAAACTCTCCAGAGATCACCCACGACCGGGAAAGCTGCAGAAAGCTTCATGGTGAGATCTGCACGCCTGAGATCTGCACATCCACGCTGGGACCGGCCGCTCTCACAGCTCCTCCACACGAGAGCACACGCACCTCGTCCTCTCTCCATGACGGCGACCTCCAGGGCCCACGGAGAACGCAGCGCGTGGACCTGAACGCACCATGACCGAACTACAGCAACAGCTCAACAGGGATGGCCATCGGCACCGACGACGCTGATCTCCAGCAAGCTCCCTGACCCTGACTCGCCTCTACAGCAGTCCTGCCATGCACTGAACCCCGCACGCACACCGGGGGGTTATGAGGACAGCGCACCACGCACGGGACAATACCGGCTCCACACAGACCGCCATCGTCCTTCGCCGCTGTACACAGAACCTTCAGGGCTGCTCACACACCTGAAGCACGCACGCAGCTCGCTCACAGGATTTTGTAATGGTCTCAGCCACGGCGCACAAGGGAATTCAGCCGTCAGCTTTCCCCAAGGACTTTAGGACTGTGCGCGCACCTAAAGTCAACACGCCAAGTCCCACACTGCTGCAGCTCCTTTTTTTCTTCATGGCCGCGAGAAGAGTCAGAGACTAATTTTTCTTCTTACAGCTGCTGTGGACCTCCGCACGTTCAACGGGACAGCCCCTCAACATCGCGGATCCACAGGCAATTTTTGCGCGGCCCAGACAATTTCGCCGTCCCGGGCCGGCACTTGCTACCGCCACCCCCTCCCTCCACCGCCGCCTGCAGCGAGCTTCCCCCGCAGCTCACTCCCAAAGCCGGACTATCGAGGCCTCAGCTTCCCGCTGAGCCCTCTGGGGGGGGAGTGTATGGGTAACCCCCACAACAGCCACGGACAAGCAGAGCAATGAGATGTGTGTATTGAGATCAATAGGCAGCCTCGCTTTGTCTAGTTCAGGCGCCAGTATTCCGCTGTTATGTATGACTTCCTGCTCTGTACTCAAATGCAAATGTCCCATGCCTTCCTGCAGTTTCTTTGATGATAACATGCCTTTCATGTATTGTCTGTAGTGGGGTATAAAAACTGCATTGCTCTGTAACTCTCTCTCTCTCTCTCTGACCACTGCTTCTGACGACACGCATTCTGTGTCTCCTCACGAGAGCCTGAGGACCCGCTCCAGCCCGCCTGCACAGGGCTGGAGTGAGTTCTATGATGGCGGGATGAATGATAATAAACTCCCTTAAAAACTCTCAGTTCGCTGCCTATTATTTCTTACCGCCACACTAAGAAGATTTTGTTTGATTTTTTTTTTTTTAACCAAGCTTAAAACTTTGTTCTGACCACAACACATCGGAAGAAACTGATATGTGTCAGAATCTTTTTTTAAAATTCACTTTTTCCTTTTTTACTCCTTTTCCTTAAATTACCATGCTAAGAAGATTTTGGGTTTTTTTTTTTTTTTTTTTTTTTACCAAGCTTAAAACTTTTTTCTGACCACAACACATCGGAAGAAATGGATTTGTGTTTTGTTTTTTTTTCCAGTTTGATTTTCTGATCGGACTTTGAACAAGAAACAAATATTATCTGGAATTTGACCACCTGGCCAAATTCCTTTTGCTGTAGATAAAAAGACATCGGCCAGCCAAACGAGTACCCAGCTCACATTTGCGATCTCCAGGAGCATGGCCGTGTGGTAGAACCTGTCTGCCACTCTCTCTCAATAGAATCCACAGACTTCCATCCGGATCAAGGTTGGCACGTGGGGGGGCTGCTACCACCGGGGACGCAATCTGACTCTGCTGTGCTGAAGGTCTGTTGTTCAAATTAGATTTAACTCTTCAGCATATTCCTGGTATAGGTTCTATAAACCTAATATGTTGAAACTCCTATCAAAACTTCAAATGCATTTGAACAACAGTAGTTTTTTTAATGCCAAAACAGGGTTTTGCCATAGCACAGAACGCTAGTAAATCTGCCCCTCAGTTGAAGAAATCACAAACTCCATAGATCAAAAGAAGCAAGCAGTTGGACTATTCATCAATTTACAAAAAGCATTTGATATAATAGATCACAACATATTGTTAATGAAATTGAAACATTATGGTATTAGGGGTGTGGTTTTAGAATGGGTAAAGAGTTATCTCACAAACAGGAAACAGTTTGTTAAGTTTGGTGACTGTTGCTCCTTAAAACTAAACATTACTTGTGGTGTTCCCCAGGGGTCAGTGCCGGGCCCAAATTTTTTTTATTCTCTACATTAACAACATATGCAGTGTATCAAAAATATTGAAAATGGTTTTATTTGCTAACGATACTAATATTTTCTGAACTGGAAACCAATTGGATGCACTACTTGCAGCTTGTAACACTGAAATGAGAAAACTAAAAATATGGTTTGACAGAAACAAATTGTCAGTAAACCGGAGTAAAACAAAATTAGTGATATTTGGGAACAGTAAATTGAACTCACAGACAACAATTCAAGTAGATGGTGTTATCATTGATAGAGTTGTTGAAAATAAATTTCTGGGAGTCATAATAGATGAACAACGTAATTGGAAATCACATATAAACTACATCCACGCGAAAATAGCACGAAGTATAGCAACATTAAATAAAGTGAAGTTGGTTCTTGATCATGATTCACTCCGCATTGTGTACTCTTTCTCTGGTTTCACCATATCTCAGTTACTGTGCAGATGTTTGGAGCAGTAACTATAATAGCGCAACCTGCTCCCTAATCCCTCTCCAGAAAAGAGCAATAAGAATCCTTCACAACGCAGGGTATTGGGATCATACAAATAAGTTATTTTTACAGTCAAAAATACTCAAACTATCAGATTTAGTAGAATATAAAATAGCACAAATCATGTTTAAAGCAAAATATAATCACCTGCCAGGCAATATTCAAAACATATTCACTGAAAGAGAGGGTGAATATCACTTAAGGGGATTATTTAAAATTAAATTAGCATGGGTGAGAATGAAAAGGAATAGTGTTTGTGTTTCAGTGTATGGGGTGAAACTATGGAACAGTTTGAATGTGGAATTAAAGAAATGCACAAACATCACACAGTTCAAAAATATGTACAGAGGGATGATATTCACCAAGTATAAGGAGAAGGGGTTTGGTTGACACCTGGGATGCACACTGGTTTTGTTTTTGTTTTGTCTTGTTTGTTTTTCCTTTCTTTTTGCTCTTGTTTTATCGTCAGATATACTGGTATAAATGGCATCCTCATATTATATTTCATATAAATAACTGACTATGGAGAACATATATTAATATAGTAAATTGTACAATAATAGAAGAAATTATAATATATACGATCAGGAAATGCAATATAATATAGAATACTATAGGGGAATATGTTACAACATAAAAAATATATAAGAAATAAGAGTATAAGGAAACATAAAAAATATGAATATAAGTAAACATAAGTATATAAGGAATGGAGCTCACGTAATATACAGTATCTCACAAAAGTGAGTACACCCCTCACAATTTTGTAAATATTTTATTATATCTTTTCATAGGACAACACTGAAGATGACACTTTGACACAATGTAGTCAGTGTACAGCTTGTATAACAGTGTAAATTTCATTCATTCATTCATTCATCTTCTTCCGCTTAATCCTTTTTCGGGTCGCGGGGGGGCTGGAGCCTATCCCAGCATCTTTGGGCGAGAGGCAGGGTACACCCTGGACAGATCGCCAGTCCATCGCAGGGCCAACACAGAGAGACAGACAACCATTCACTCTCACAGTCATACCTAAGGACAATTTAGAATCCCCAGTTTGATTTGCTGTCCCTTAAAATAACTCAACACACAGCCATTAATGTCTAAACCGCTGGCAACAAAAGTGAGTGCACCCCTAAGTGAAAATATCCAAATTGTGCCCAAAGTATCAATATTTTGCGTGGCCACCATTATTTTCCAGCACTGCCTTAACTCTCTTGAGCATGGAGTTCACTAGAGCTTCACAGGTTGCCACTGGAATCCTCTTCCACTCCTCCATGACAACATCACAGAGCTGGTGGACGTAAGAGACCTTGCGCTCCTCCACCTTCCGTTTGAGGATGCCCCACAGATGCTCAATAGGGTTTAGGTCTGGAGACATGCTTGGCCAGTCCATCACCTTTACCCTCAGTTTCTTTACCAAGGCAGTGGTCGTCTTGGAGGTATGTTTGGGGTCATTATCATGTTGGAATACTGCCCTGTGGCCCAGTTTCTGAAGGGAGGGGATCATGCTCTGCTTCAGTATGTCACAGTACATGTTGGCATTCATGGTTCCCTCAGTGAACTGCAGCTCCCCAGTGCCGGCAGCTCTCATGCAGCCCCAAACCATGACACTCCCACCACCATGCTTGACAGTAGGCAAGACACACTTGTCTTTGTACTCCTCACCTGGTTGCTGCCACAGACGCTTGACATCATCTGAACCAAATAAGTTTATCTTGGTCTCATCAGACCACAGGACATGGTTCCAGTAATCCATGTCCTTAGTCTGCTTGTCTTCAGCAAACTGTTTGCGGGATTCCTTCTGGGGCTTCATTCTGGGATGACAGCCATGCAGACCAATTTGATGCACTGTGCGGTGTATGGTCTGAGCACTGACAGGCTGACCCCCCACCCCTTCAACCTCTGCAGCAATGCTGGCAACTCTCATATGTCTATTTTCAAAAGACAACCTCTGGATATGACGCTGAGCACGTGCACTCAACTTCTTTGGTTGACCATGGCGAGGCCTGTTCTGAGTGGAATCTGTCCTGTTAAACCGCTGTATGGTCTTGGCCACCGTGCTGCAGCTCAGTTTCAGGGTGTTGGCAATCTTCTTTTAGCCTAGGCCATCTTTATGCAGAGCAACATTTTTTTTTCAGATCCTCAGAGAGTTCTTTGCCATGAGGTGCCATGTTGAACTTCCAGTGACCAGTATGAGAGCGTGTGAAAGCGATAACACCAAATTTAACACACCTGCTCCCCATTCACACCTGAGACCTTGTAACACTAACGAGGCACATGACACCAGGAAGGGAAAATGACTAATTGGGCACAATTTGGACATTTTCACTTAGGGGTATACTTACTTTTGTTGCCAGTGGTTTAGATATTAATGGCTGTGTGTTGAGTTATTTTGAGGGAACAGCAAATTTACACTGTTATACAAGCTGTACACTGACTACTTTACATTGCATCAAAGTGTCATATCTTCAGTGTTGTCCCATGAAAAGATATAATAAAAAAATTACAAAAATGTGAAGGGTGTACTCACTTTTGTGAGATACTGTATTGGTGTGTAAGCTGGGGAGAAGGGGTGGGACTCGATAAGTTTCGACTTCTTCCCACTCCTTTTTGAATGTGTGATTTTGGTTGTACTCATTTTTTTTGTTGTTGTTGAGATTTGTTTGTTTTGTTTTGTTCCGTTTGCTTATTTACTACTATTTTTGACATTTCAGTATACGGTATGTACAATTATAATTTTGGTACAAATTTACTGTATGGCTACATGTTCAAAATAAAACAAATTGAATTGAAACAGCCTTTTTTTTTTTTTTTTTTTGTTACTTATTTGTACCCGTAGGTAGATTTGGTTTGCAGTCTGGTGACAAGCCACTGGCTGCTGGTCGCTGCGTGCGCGAGCGCCCTAAACCTACATGTTTTTGGTATGCGGGAGGAAACCGGAGAAATCCCGGAGTAAACCCACGCAACACGGGGAGAACATGCAAACTCCACACAGCTCACTGTTGGTCGGGGGCTGGGATCGAACCCACGATATCATGATCCCCGCGATCCCCCGGCCGAGGGTAAAACTGTGCTGCCACAGTGCTAAACCACTGCGCCACCGTGCAGCCTTTCTCATGTTGGACCTGACAGGGGGGATGGGGAGGGACTTGAAGGGATATTAAGTGGTCAGAAGGCCTGATATCTGCACACACTCACAGGTGTGTGTGTGTGCTCATGTATGTGTGTGCTCACGTGAGTGTGTGGTTTGCCAGGAAACATACAAAAAGAGGGTAGGAAGCTGCAGCACTTGTGTGACTTTTTGTACATAATGTTTTTTTATTTATTAAAGACCCTATATTGTGCAAAAATGGGCTTTCTTTGGTTTTAACCTCATAAAATACAGCAATGGATCAATTGTCCATCCATCCATCTTCTACCGCTTTTCCGGAGGTCCGGGTCGGGGAGGCAGCAGTTCAAGCAGAGAAACTCAGACTTCCCTCTCCCCAACCACCTGCTCCAGCTCTTCAGAGAGGATACCAAGGCGTTCCCAGACCAGCTGGGAGACATAGTCTCTCCACCGAGTCCTGGGTCTTCCCCGGGGTCTCCTCCCAGTGGGACGTGCCTGAAACACCTCAAGTGGGAGGCGTCCAGGAGGCATCCTAATCAGATGCCCATACCACCTCAACTGACTCCTTTCAATGTGGAGGAGCAGCGGTTCTTCTCTGAGCTTCTCCCAGATGACTGAGCTCCTCACCCTATCTCTGAGGGTGAGTCCAGCAATCCTACAGAGAAAGCTCATTTCAGCCGCTTGTATCCGCGATCTTGTTCTTTCGGTCATTACCCAAAGCTCGTGACCATAGGTGAGAGTAGGAACGTAGATTGACTGGTAAATCGACAGCTTTGCCTTAGAACTCAGCTCCCTCTTCACCACAACAGACCAGTACAACGTCCGCATCACTGCAGATGCTGTTCCGATCCGTCTGTCAATCTCTCGCTCCATTTTCCCGTCACTATGGAATGGTGGGTGGGACAGTGCTGTGTATACCTGTGTTGTTTGGGGCTGGTTTTGATGTATGGACTGTATGTATGTTGGGACGGATGGGTGTTAATGTTGATATGTACAAAATATAGCTAATTGTTTACTTGGGGTCTTAAATGTGGTAAACTGAATATATTTCACATGGGTTTTATTTATGGAAAAGAGGAGTTGGAGTTAATAAGTGTTCACTTCTTCCTTCTCCCTTTCGAGCACTGTATACTGTCATTTTGTCGCACTTGCCATTTGTTTTGTTTGTTTGTTTTTTTTTTACTTTTTTGTTCGAAATAAAGTATCTATCTATCTATCTATCTACTGCACGGTGGCGCAGTGGTTAGCACTGCGGCAGCACAGTTTTACCCTCGGCCGGGGGATCGCGGGGATCGTGGGTTCGATTCCTGCCCCCGGCCAACAGTGATCTGTGTGGAGTTTGCATGTTCTCCCCGTGTTGCGTGGGTTTACTCCGGGATATCTCCGGTTTCCTCCCACATGCTAAAAACATGCAGGTTAGGGATACGGGGCGCTTGTGCACGCAGCGACCAGCAGCTGGTGGCTTGTCACCAGACTGCAAAACAAATCTACCTACGGGTACGAAAATAAGTACAAAAAAAAAAACTATCTATCTATCTATCTATCTATCTATCTATCTATCTATCTAAGACCCCAAGATACTTAAACTCCTCCACTTGGGGCAGGAGCCTGTCCCCAACCCGGAGAGGACAATCCACCTTTTTCCGGCTGAGGACCATGGACTCGGACTTGGAGGTGCTGATTCTCATCCCAGCCGCTTTACACTCAGTGGCAAACCGTCCCGGCAAGAGCTGTAAGTCATTGCTGGATGAAGCCAACAGGAGAACATCATCTGCAAACAACAGAGATGAGATCCTGTGGTCACCAAGCATGACGCCCTCCATTCCCTGGCTGCGCCTAGAAATCCTATCCATAAAAATTATGAACAGGATCCGTGACAAAGGGCAGCCCTGGCGGAGTCCAACTCTCACTGGGAATGAGTCCGACCGAGTGTTGGCAATATGAACCAAACTCTCACAA